>CM035843.1:267973876-270919138 GCA_020510985.1 Pholidichthys leucotaenia
ATATGCCATGTGTCAACACAACGGAAATAAGCTATAGACAGCTTGCTCCTTCTGTAATTGATAACATGGTGGATAGTGTTTCAGCTTCTCTGCATCAGGCTCTAGACTTGGTGGCCCCCTTAAAAAAGAAAAAGTCTGATCAGAGATTTCTAACTCCTTGGTTCAACACAGAAACTCGTAGCTTAAAACAGAAGACTCGTCAATTAGAAAGAAAATGGCGCTCTACTAATTTAGATGAAATCTATTTAGCTTGGAGAAATCATCTTTTAATTTATAAAAAATCTCTTAGAAAAGCTAGAACAAGTTATTACTCTGCATTAATAGAAGAGAACAAGAATAATCCCAGGTTTCTTTTCAGTACTGTAGCCAGGTTGACAAAGAGTCAGGACTCTGTCAATCCTAGCATTCCCTTAGAGCTTACTAGTCAGGACTTTATGAACTTTTTCAATAATAAAATTTCATCCATCAGAGATAAAATCAATCAGATTCTTCCCACAGTTAACTTAAATACTGTAACTACTACAACTCCTTCTTTTGATGTCTGTCTTGATGAGTTTACTCCAATCGACCTTTGTGAGTTAGACAAAATAGTTTCCTCATCCAAACCTTCAACTTGTCTTTTAGACCCTATTCCTACTAGGTTATTTAAAGAAGTCTTCCCACTTATTGGTAGCTTTATTCTTCATATAATCAATTCTTCATTAACTTTAGGCCATGTACCGCAGGCTTTTAAAACAGCTGTAATTAAACCCTTACTCAAAAAGCCAACGCTAGATCCAGGAGCTTTAGCTAACTATAGACCAATCTCTAATCTCCCTTTCATTTCAAAAATCTTAGAAAGAGTTGTTGCTACGCAATTATTCGACCACCTGCAGGGAAATGGTTTACTTGAAGAGTTTCAATCTGGGTTTAGAATCCATCATAGTACTGAAACAGCCTTAGCGAAGGTCACTAACGACCTCCTCATTGCATCTGATAATGGACTAGTTTCTGTACTTGTCCTTTTAGACCTTAGTGCAGCTTTTGATACTATCGATCATAATATTCTACTTGATAGATTAGAACACTATGTTGGGTGCTGGCAATGGAGTAGGTGTGTGCGTTGCTGGCTCCTGCTATATTTTTTTCTTTACTTTTTAAACCCTATTTTGCTGTAAGCTGTTAATGTTCTGGACATTTAATACGTGCAGAATCTGTTTTGAAATATGTCCAAAACAAGAAAGCAGACTGAAAAGGAGGCAGCAGGGAACAATATTAACACCAGCTTAGCTGAGGATGCTAGTATCAGCCTTAACCCTGCACTTGTTGCCTTGCTTGAGCAACACAGAATGTCCATAGCTGCTGACTTCAAAGCTTCATTTGAACTTATTAATGGTAAGCTGGACAAAATTCAAGCAGATGTGGCGAACCAGGAGCAACGCATTGGCGACCTTGAAAACAACGCGGAGGATGTCAGCCAGCGCCTAGCGGCGCTTGAAGTTACATGCGAGTCAATACAGGAGGAGAACAAACTTTTGAAAAACAAACTTTCTGACCTGGAGGGAAGAAGCAGGAGACTGAATATTCGTCTGGTGGGTCTGCCGGAGTCCTTTGATGTGGGTCCACGGCCATCTGAATTTTTTTCTCGGCTGTTGGTGGACGTCTTTGGCACACAAACTTTGCCATCTCCCCCAGAGCTGGATAGAGCCCACCGCAGCCTCATGTCCAAGCCGAGTCCGAATGGGAAGCCGCGCGCTGTCATTATTTGTTTCCACCGGTTTCGGACCAAAGACTTGGTGATGAAAGAAGCGCGGAGACGCCGTGGGACTTTGGAATATCGTGGGCATAAACTTCAGTTCTACGAGGATTATAACGCCGACGTTCAGAAGCAACGAGCCGAATATAAGGAGGTTATGTCCGAGTTGTACAAGAGAGGTTTTCGTCCTTCTCTTCTTTTCCCCGCCAGGCTCCGGATAACTCTTCCAGACGGCAAAAACCAGTGGCTGGCGTCCGTCTCGGAGGCCACCTGCTTCATGCAAACTATGGAGAGAAACCAGCAATTTTCGCCTTGAACTGGACATTTCTGGGTTGACCAGCTGCCGCGCTGGGCTGCTTGTTACTTCATTGAAGCTGCACTGACTGGACATTGATGCATTTTCAGATGTTTAAAAACAAGGTAAAATTGGCTCCCTATACGTTGTTGTTTACTTAATTCTTTTTTTAAATTTTATCTTATTTATTTATTTTTTTTTTTTTAGGGTAAAACGTTCATATTATGCAGGATTGAAGCCAGTTGTATGGGAGCATTCTGTTAGGATGAAAATAGAGCTGGAGATGGAGCGGTTGCTGTTTTTTTGCAACCGGCTGGAGTGTTGTTATAGGTTTGGTTGTTGGATTTTTTTTTTTTTTTTGTTTTGTTTTTGTTTTTTTATGGTTTTATTTACACCCCCCTTACCCCTTCCTTTTTTTTTTTTACCCGTACCTCACTTTATTCTTCTTTGGGCTACACAACATAATATATAAATTTTACTCTTTGAATGAATAGTAATCTTACTTTGGTAAGCTGGAATGTGAAGGGGTTGAACCATCCAATTAAACGAAAGAGAGTCATGTCACGTCTAAAGCAATTTAAGCCTGGGGTACTGTTTTTGCAGGAAACCCATTTGCAGGATTCCTACCACTTGCGTTTGTCAAAATGTTGGTCAGGACAATTTTTTCATTCAAATTTTAAAGCTAAGGCCAGGGGCGCTGCTATTCTTATTGATCGAAATATCCCATTTATTCCCTCTAATGTTGTATCAGATAAAAATGGACGATTTGTAATAGTATCAGGTAAACTTGGCGATAAACATGTCACTTTGGCTAATCTGTATGCACCGAACTTTGATGATGTGCACTTTTTTCGCAACCTTTTTTCGCAACTTCTAGATTTAAATACTCATTCTCTAATTCTTGGGGGTGACTTTAATTTGTATATGGATCCGATCTTAGATCGCTCATCTTCAAAACCTGCTAGTCTTAATAAATCTGCAACTTATGTTAAGTCTTTTCTTGAGGAATATAGCCTTACAGATCCTTGGCGTTTTTTACATCCTAACGGCAGGGACTATTCTTTTTTCTCTCACGTACACCATACTTATACCAGAATAGATTATTTTTTTGTTGACAATTTATTAATTAATAACCGTTGCTCTTGCAGTTATGATAGCATCTCGGTTTCTGATCATGCCCCTCTTGTACTTAAAATGATCCTCCATGGATGTGACTCCATGAGAAAGCATTGGAGATTGGATCCATTATTACTTACAGATGAAAAATTGGTTGCGAATATTTCTTCTAAAATTAATTTTTTATTTGAAAGAAAATAAAACTCCTGGTATGTCAAATAAAACGATATGGGAGGCCATGAAGGCATTTCTTAGGGGGGAATTTATTTCATTGGCAGCATTTAAAAGACGATCCTTAATACAGGAACAGAAGGCTATTTTAGATCAAATCCTGGACATTGACAGACAATATGCTCAATCTCCATCACCCGCTCTGTACAAGGAACGTATGACATTACAAACTAAACTTAATTTACTTTCTACTCGACAAATTGAAGGTTGTTTAATAAGGAACAAGAGTGAATTTTATGAACATGGCGAAAAAACCAGTAAACTTCTAGCTAATCAACTACGTGGTATTAGAGCTAAGCAAATTATTACTGGAGTTAGGACAGATAAAGGAGAGGTGACATCTGACCAACAAGCGATTAATGATATTTTCAGGTCATTTTATTCCAAATTATATACCTCAGAATATACAACAAACTTAAAGGATTTGGAAATTTTTTTTGATTCTATTGATATTCCTTCGATTTCTTCAGAATCTCGGCAAATTTTAGAAGCTCCCATCACAAAAGAAGAAATTCAGCTGGCAATATCATCCATGCAATCAGGAAAATCTCCAGGACCTGATGGGTTTTCCGCTGATTTTTTCAAAAAATTCTCTGATGACCTCGCCCCTTTCCTTTGTCAAGTTTTTACAGAGTCGCTTGACTCTGGTACACTTCCTCCTTCATGCTATCAGGCCTGTATCACTGTGTTGCTTAAAAAGGATAAGGATCCTGTTGATTGTGCTTCTTACAGGCCTATTTCCTTGTTAAATACCGATGTTAAAATTTTGTCAAAGTTGTTAGCTTCAAGGTTGGAAAAGATTCTTCCTTTTATAATTTCACAGGACCAAACCGGTTTCATTAAAAATCGCCATTCTTTTTTTAACTTGCGGCGGTTGTTTAATATTATTTATACTCCTCACCACAACATACCTGAATGTCTTATTAATTTGGACGCTGAAAAGGCATTCGATAGGGTTGAGTGGGAGTATTTGTTTTTTACTTTGGAGAGGTTCGGTTTTGGTCCTTCCTTCTGTTCCTGGATAAAACTTCTCTATGCTAGTCCTTTAGCTTCAGTGTTAACTAATTGTTGCTATTCTGACTATTTTAGACTTTACCGTGGTACGAGGCAAGGCTGTCCTTTGAGCCCGTTGCTCTTTGCCTTGGCAGTTGAGCCGTTAGCTATTGCAATCCGTGGGAGCCGGGACTTTCTAGGCATTCGTAGGGGTGGCATTGAGCATAGGGTTTCACTCTATGCTGATGATCTTTTATTATTTCTCTCCAACCCACTTACTTCATTACCCGCTATACTTAATATTTTGGATAGTTTTAGTAGGTTTTCTGGTTATAAAATTAATCTTAATAAGAGTGAACTGTTTCTGATTAATGAAAAGATTCAAGTTCAGGATTTTGAAAATTTTCCTTTCAAGGTTGTTATTGATCATTTTAATTATCTTGGGATATGTGTCACTAAACAATTTAATTACTTGTTTAAAAATAATTTTCTCCCCTTACTTGACCAGTGCAAGTTAATACTTTCCAAATGGTCCCCATTATCCTTGTCTTTAATTGGCAGAATCAATTCTGTAAAAATGATGTTACTTCCAAAGTTTTTATATTTGTTTCAATGTCTCCCCATTTTTATTCCTAAATCCTTTTTTAAGTCTTTGGACTCTCTGATTACCTCATTTATTTGGAATGGTAAACATCCAAGATTGAGGAAAGTTTTTCTTCAAAGACCCAAATCAGTAGGTGGCATGGCTCTGCCTAACTTTCAATATTACTACTGGGCAGCAAATATCAGGTGCATGTTATATTGGAAACATTTTTATCTGGAACCCAAATCACCTATTTGGATCCTTATGGAGTCACATGTGGACAATCAAACTTCCCTACCGGCAATTTTAGGTTCACCACTTCCCCTTGCTTTGTCTACACTGGGTAATAATAAAGTAGTTTGTCAGTCTCTTAGAATTTGGTCTCAATTCAGGAAAAATTTCGGTCTTCAGTTTTTTTCCATTAGAAGTGCAATTGCCGCAAATCATTTATTTACCCCATCAACTATTGATAGTGCATTTCATATATGGCACAGAAAAGGTTTAAAATCTTTTGCGGATTTATATTTTGATGGTCAATTTGCAAGTTTTTCTCAACTTTCCACCAAATTCGACATCACTTCTACACATTTTTTCCGCTTCCTCCAGGTCAGACATTATGTGCAAACCATGACAAAACAATTCCCTCAAAAACCTTCTGATAATCCTCTAGATGATTTTTTATTAGTTAAACCAACTTCTAAGGGGGTAATGTCAGTTTTATATAATTTAATTTCAAATTTACAATCTTCTTCTCTGGCCGCTATCAAATTGAACTGGGAACAAGATCTTAATTTTACTTTTACTGATGAACTGTGGGACTCTATTCTTGGCCAGGTTCACACTGTATCAATGTGTGCTCGTCACGCTCTTATTCAATTTAAGATTGTACACCGGATGCACCTGTCCAAGGTTAAGTTAGCACGTATTTACTCGGATATAGACCCAACTTGTGAAAAGTGTGGTAGCGCTCCTGGCACTTTGCTTCACATGTATTGGTCCTGCCCTGCATTGATGAATTTTTGGCATTCTGTTTTTATCACTATGTCTGAAGTCCTGCAATATCAAATTAAACCTGATCCATTATGCGCCATTTTTGGTGTGGCTCCAGAACTTGTCTTGCCAAGTTCCAAATTAAAAGTATTCAAATTTTCATTATTATTGGCCAAACGTGCTGTATTACTGAAGTGGAAAGACTCTTCGCCCCCTTCACATTTACAGTGGATAAAAGATATAATGTCCTGTTTGGATTTAGAAAAAATCAGATATACAGTCTGTGGCTCTGAAAACAAATTCTATAAATTATGGCGCCCGTTTCTTGATTTCTTTGAAAGACCCACGATTATAGTTTCTGAGTAGCTCATATCCCCTTTACCCCACCCCCACTTCACACACACAATTTTTCTTTGTATTTTTTTTTTTTTTTAAATTGTTTATTTAAAGGTTTTTGTGCTTTGAAGCATTTACATTTGTTGGCTTTAAGTTCTAGTTTTTTACTGTTTGGTTGAAACAAAAATGAAAATTTCTAATACTTTGTATTGTATTGATACTTCAATTAATAATAATAAAAAGACCTTTGAAAGAAAGAACACTATGTTGGACTTAATGGAACTTCATTGCAGTGGTTTAGATCTTATTTATCTGATAGGTTCCAGTTTGTTCATGTAAATAATGAGTTTTCTTTCAACTCAAAGCTTAGTCATGGAGTTCCACAGGGATCTGTGCTAGGCCCTACTCTTTTTAGTTTATATATGCTTCCGTTAGGCAACATTATTAGAAAGCACTGTATACATTTTCATTGTTATGCAGATGACACACAATTATACCTGTCAATGAAGCCAGATGATAGTAATCAATTAGCCAAGTTAGAAGCCTGTCTTAAGGAAATCAAAGCTTGGATGACTTGTAATTTCCTGCTATTAAATTCAGATAAGACTGAAGTCATTCTTGTTGGTCCAAAAAACCTTAGAAATTCCTTTCCAAATCAAACTTTCAGTTTGGATGCAGTTACTCTTTCTCTTAATAGCTCTGTGAGGAACCTTGGAGTTATTTTTGATCAGGATTTGTCCTTCAATTCACATATTAAATTTGTTTCTAAGACTGCCTTCTATCATTTGCGTAATATTGCCAAGATTAGGAGCATCTTGTCTCAGAGTGATGCTGAGAAACTGATCCACGCTTTTGTTAGCTCGAGATTAGATTATTGTAATTCTTTATTATCAGGTTGTCCTAAAACATCTTTAAAAAGTCTTCAGCTGATCCAAAATGCTGCAGCAAGAGTTTTAACAGGTACTAGAAAGAGAGATCATATCTCTCCGGTTCTGGCCTCCCTTCATTGGCTTCCCATAGAGTTTAGAATTAAGTTTAAAATCCTTCTTCTTACTTACAAAGCTCTAAACAATCAGGCTCCTTTTTATTTAAAAGATCTGATACTACCGTATTATCCTAACAGAGCACTACGCTCCCAAAATGCAGGACTACTTGTAATACCTAGAATCTCCAAAAGTACAATGGGAGGCAGAGCCTTCAGTTATCAAGCTCCTCTCCTGTGGAATCAGCTGCCAATCTGGATTCGGGAGTCAGACTCGATCTCTGTTTTTAAGATTAGGGTTAAAACCTACCTTTTTGATATAGCCTACAATTAGGGAGGGATCATGTGTTTCTGAACCCTCCCTTAGTTATGCTGCTAATAGGTTTAGTCAGCCGGGGGACCTCCAGTAATGCACTGGGCCTCACTCCTTTCCTCACTCTCTATGAAATATTTTTTTTTGCTGGTCATTAACATTTGTTTGTTCTCTCCCATAGATTGAGTCCCCATCGTGCTGTTTGCTCTCTACATGTCTGTTCTTTTCATCTTCTCTGTCCCCTCACCCCCCAGCCAGTCGCAGCAGATGACTGCCCCTCCCTGAGCCTGGTTCTGCTGGAGGTTTCTTCCTGTTAAAAGGGAGTTTTTCCTCTCCACCGTCGCCAAGTGCTTGCTCACAGGGGATCACCTGATTGCTGGGGTCTTTCTGCAACTGTGGGGGTTCCCCCCTACAGTTGATAGTGCTATGAGATGACTGTTGTTGTGAAATGGCGCTATATAAATAAAGTTGAATTGAATTTCTCTTTTTTCGTATGTTTGTTACACTTAAATGTTTTAGATCATCAAACAAATTTAAATATTAGACAAAGATAGCACAAGTAAACACAAAATGCAGTTTTTAATTGAAGGTGTTTATTATTAAAGGTAAAAAAAAAATTCAAACCTACATGGTCCTGTGTGAAAAAGTGATTGCCCTCCTGTTAAAACATAAATTAACTGTGGTTTATCATATCTTTAAAAGCTGAGTTCAATTTTCTAGCCATTTCTACAGCTTTGGGACTTCAGTGAACCACAGTGAGAGCCATTATCCACAAATGGCAAAAACATGGAACAGTGGTGAACCTTACCAGGAGTGGCCGGCCGACCAAAATTACCCCAAGAGCGCAGCGCCGACTCATCCAAGAGGTCACAAAAGACCCCACAACAGCATCCAAAGAACTGCAGACCTCACTTGCCTCAGTTAAGGTAAGTGTTCATGACTCCAGCATAAGAAAGAGACTGGGCAAAAATGGCCTGCATGGCAGAGTTCCAAGACGAAAACCACTGCTGAGCAAAAAGAACATAAAGGCTCGTCTCAGTTTTGCCAGAAAACAGCTTGATGATCCCCAAGACTTTTGGGAAAATACTCTGTGGAATGACGAGACAAAAGTTGAACTTTTTGGGAGGTGTGTGTCCCATTACATCTGGCGTAAAAGTAACACAGCATTTCAGAAAAGGAACAGCATACCAACAGTAAAATATGGTGGTGGTAGTGTGATGGTCTGGGCCTGTTTTGCTGCTTCAGGACCTGAAAGACTTGCTGTGGTAAATGGAACCATGAATTCTGCTGTCTACCAAAAAATCCTGAAGGAGAATGTCTGGCCATCTGTTTGTGACCTCAAGCTGAAGCGCACTTAGGTTCTGCAACAGGACAATGATCCAAAACACAGCAGCAAGTCCACCTTTGAATGGCTTAAGAAAAACAAAATGAAGACTTTGGAGAGACCTAATCAAAGTCCTGACTTGAATCTGATTGAAATGCTGTGGCATGACCTTAAAAAGGCGGTTCATGCTCGAAAACCCTCCAATGTGGCTGAATTACAACAATTCTGCAAAGATGAGTGGGCCAAAATTCCTCCACAGCACTGTAAAAGACTCATTGCCAGTTATCACAAATGCTTGATTGCAGTTGTTGCTGCTGAGGGTGGCCCAACCAGTTATTAGGTTTAGGGGGCAAACACTTTTTCACACAGGGCTATGTAGGTTTTTTTTTTTTTTCCCCCTTAATCATAAACACCTTCATTTAAAAACTGCATATTGTGTTTACTTGTGTTATCTTTGTCTAATATTTAAATTTGTTTGATGATCTGAAACATTTAAGTGTGACAAACATACAAAAAGATGAGAAATCAGGAAGGGGGCAAACACTTTTCACACCACTGTAGATTGTCCAGATAGTTCACAAAGTCAAGTTTAGCAGGAATCCCTGCAGATCAGCAAATCTTAGTCCCGTAAACCTTATACTATTTAACAATATTGGCAACTGTGGTCACAGGCACATGAAACTGGTTGTAGACAGCCTTATAGCTTTTACCTTTAACATGGTTATCTGTAATCTTCTTTCTGAGCTCCTCAAGCTGCTCTCTCCGGTTCATGTTCAGTGTGGTGCACACAATGATACCAAACTTCACAGTAGCATGTTTTTCCTTTTAAATAGGCTAAATGAAACGGCTAATGAGAAGCTTGACGGTGCCTGCTATACTAATTAAGATTGCTTGCTGGCAGCAGTTGCTGCAAAAAATAGTGCTACAAGATGTCAAATTTCAGGGTACCATCTTTTTTGTCCATGCCATTTTACTTTGTTTAATTATATAAAATATTCAGCTGAATCAAAAGCAAAGTCTGATTTGCATTAAGTATGACATAAACAATAATAAACTTTCATTAGTTTCAAGTTACAGTATTTCAGAGATAGCTGTGTGTTTTTGTTTTTGTTTTTTTTTAAAGTAAGCAGCAAATTTGTCCACATCTGTACGTTGATGGCGTCCTGAGGATAGGATGATGCAGGGTATTAGGGTGGGTTAGGGACTTTGAGTCATGACTGTAAAACTGTATAATAATTGGTGTCACTTGAATGTAAACATATGCATTACTGTGTCACTTAAATGTTTGTTTTATGTATTACTTTATGCGTGAATCTCCAGGTAGACTAGTTGCTGCCTTGGCAGTACGTAATGGGGTACATTTACAACCCCCGGGTCACAAAGAGGGCACGCAACATCATCAAGGACCACACCCACCCACAGCACACATTGTTCACACTGCTGCTGTCTGGCAGATGCTACCAGAGTGTGAAAGCAAGGACAAGCAGACTACAAAACAGTTTTTATCCACAGGCCATCAGGCTACTGAATCACTGACTGATTACTGAACTGTGATTATCTGTCTCAAAGCCCTTCATAACTTGACCTGTACATTTGCAGTTCTGAACATTTAAACACGTATCATCTCAATGCTGCATCTGCACATATCTGTGATAATGACATTTGCACATTTACATATTTATACAATATGAACAATATTTGCCCATTTTTACATTTTTTTACATATTTGCAAATTTTAGCATATTCTACCACTGTGACGGTATTGTACAACTGATTGTACTTTATATTCTGACCATACTCTACCCTTTTGCACATAGTACTTGTTTTATTTTATTTATTGTTATGCTATGTGTTAAGTTTATTCTTTTATTTGGTTTAGTTGCTTATTTTTTAGTTGCATGAAGGGACCTCTCAATATAACTGCTGTTTTGTTTAAACCGCTGTTTTGCTGTGTATATGACAATAAACGCTCTTGAATCTAAACAAACAAACTGTTACTGTTAACAGCAAAAAAGGAGAGATGATTTGAATGGTACGATTTTGATGACGGACATCACTGACCTCTTCACTGTATTTGCTAACATAAGAGTAGATCTCATTGAGAGCGCTGAGCATGTTGAACTCTGTGGAGTGGAGTCTGGCCTGTTCTGCCAAGTAGGCGTTCATGTCCTGGTCACTAATGGCTGGCAGCCGGTTGATGTCGGCGTAGTACCTGGGGGATGCAGACAAGGGGCAAAATGTTAGAATGAATGAGCTGATGTAGCAGTTTAACTGGGGCTTAAAATGCTTTTACAGTCAGATTTTTGAGCCAGAATATCACATCGAGTAACAACAGATGTCTGTTAACTGTCACTCACAGAGCTTTTACAGACTTCTATGCAAGAAGGAAGAGAATTAAGAATCAATATTCCTAAAGAGCCCAGCTTTTTATTGTATGAGGATACAAAAATGATGTGAAGGAAGACATGGGGATGGTGTATTAAGTGGGCGCATCGGCTCCTACCTCTCCACCCAGCTCTTGTAATTGGGGATATCTTTAGCGTAGAGCAGCTTATTTGATGGAGAGTCTTTGCCTAGACGGTGCTCTGAAGTGGAGCAGGAATCCATAAAGGTCTGAGCCACTACAGAGAGACAGGCATCCGTGATGCTGCTCTTATGGATGTCAAACACAAACTGTGGGTTCTTGATCACATTCACCCAGAAACGTAATGGAAGGCTGGAAGACAGAGACACAGAGAATCAGTAAAAGACAGACAGACAGAATCAGACCTGAATTTTGTAGAATTTATCTCTAGTCCAAAAATGTATTTATTATGTGAGGTTTTGGTACTTTTTATATGCAAAGGTACGATTGTATTGTATGCAACATCCTCACCAATTGCTTTTCCATGTATGTCGTACATCTGTGTCATGAATGCCATGTTTGTCCGCCTGCTCATCGAGGAAGTCAAACATGTATTTAATGGCCAGAGGAAGGGTGCTTCCTCGGTGGACCGTACTGAACAACGTCTCAAAAAGATCATCGACAAATTTTTGTAGTGTACCCTGGAGGAATAAGAGGACAGAGTACAAATTGATGACCATAAGATACAAAAAACAAACAAACCATGAGGTAAACCAGCATGTGCTTATTTATACACATTCAGTGAGTCTGAACTTAGATTAGATTTAACGTTTGTACCTTTGTAGCCAACAGCCGGGTCAGATAAATCTCAGAGACCATCTTACTCCCTCGATCTCCTTCTTTCTGGTCCCCGTGTTCGTGGTTTTTCACTAAATGCCACACTTTCACTCCACTTTCTAGATCAGGAGTGATCATGGGGGCTCGTGACCGGAGGCTCTCTGGACTTCCCGTGTAACGGAATGAAGAATCTATCAAGAGCAGTCAAAAAAAAAAAGAAAAGAAGAAGAGATGGGAAATTATCAGTAAACCTCAATCATTGTCATAACTTCTTTCGGGTTAAAAAGGATGTAAATTGACTTGAATCCAAGATAACACTGAAAACAGACAAAAACTGGACAGTTGTTTGTCCCCTCACATATACAACTGAATTATTTATATACAGAACAGATTTGTGCATTATTCAGTTACTCTCATTCTGTCTTGAATTACTTCATAATTATTTGCTTTTTTTTGCATCTCACTCCTTCATTCTTTCCAGTTTATATAATCACCGTCTCAGTGACTGAGACACGTTTGTGCTGAGGCGTCACTTAAAAGCACTCATAATTGGCTCTTCCCTGCCACATTGTGCTAGCACCGTGGTAGAAACGTCCCTGTCACACTCTAATCAATGCATCAAAAGATCCCCTAATTTGTTAAGCACTGTAGCCACCGTCCTTCATCCATACATCCCCCCATGTCTCTGCTTTTGTCCTCCTCTCCCGTGCTCTTCACTCACTTGGAATGATGCTGCTTTCAGTTTCCCTAATTAGTCGGCATCTTCTCATAGCAGCTGAATCTCTGGAGATTTGGGATCTGAGAATCCCAGTGGGGAGCTCCTTCACCTGGCTTCAAAGGCCGAGCTTAACAACAAAGCGTTCCCTGCCAATAAAAGCCACTTATACCTTTCAAATGAGACCAAACGCTTCTGGTATGGCCACTAGGGACAAAGGAGGATGAATAATATGTGTGTGGGGTGGATTGAGATCCCAACTCCCATTTTAATCCAGTCATTTTTTTTTTAAAACTATCACACGATTCCCTCATGACCTCATCCTCTCATTTGGAAAGTATTCACGGGGCTTCACTTTTTCTACATTTTGTTATGTTACAGCTTTATTCCAAAATGGATTACATTCATTTTCCCCCTCAAAATTCTACACACAATACCCAATAATGACAATGTGAATTTTTTTTTTTAGATTTTTGCAAATTTATTAAAAATTAAAAAACTAAGAAATCACATGTACAGAAGTATTAACAGCCTTTGCCATGAAGCTCAGAATTGAGCTCAGGTGGATTCTGTTTCCACTGATCATCTTTGAGATGTTTCTACAGCTTAACTGGAGTCCACCTGTGGTAAATTCAGTTGATTGGACATGGTTTGGAAAGGCACACACCTGTTAATATAAGGCCCCACAGTTGACAGTGCATGTCAGAGCACAAACCAAGCATGAAGTCAAAGGAATTGTCTGTAGACCTTCGAGACAGGATTGTCTTGAGGCACAAATCTGGGGAAGGGTACAGAAAAATTTCTGCTGCTTTGAAGATCCCAATGAGCACAGTGGCCTCCATCACCCGTAAAAGAAGTTCTGAACCACCAGGACTCTTTTGGCCGTCTAAACTGAGCCGTCGGGGGAGAAGAGCCTTAGTCAGGGAGGTGACCAAGAACCCGATGGTCACTCTGTCAGAACTCCAGCGTTCCTCTGTGGAGAGAGGAGAACCTTCCAGAAGGACAACCATCTCTGCAGCAATCCACCAATCAGGCCTGTATAGTAGAGTGGCCAGACAGAAGCCACTCCTTAGTAAAAGGCATATGGCAGCCTGCCTGGAGTTTGCCAAAAGGCGCCTGAAAGACTCTCAGACCATGAAAAACAAAATTCTCTGGTCTGATGAGATAAAGGTTCCAAGGTTGTCATAGCCAGGAGCGGTACTGGGGTTAAGCCCCCAGTGCTCATAAAATGCTCCTTATGGTGTGCGTCTCGAAAAGCCTCTGACAACTAAGTCCAACTCCTAGCCTGCCTGTGTGGTTTAGTCTCTAAGCCCGGCGGAACTGCTTTTACTAATAGGAGAAGGGGCGAGGGCGGATCTCTGGCGCCTTAAAACCAGATGCTTCGGGTAGATGGTGGCTCGTCAACCTGGGAAGGTAGCCCATCTAGGGGAAGGTAAACCCTGATTTCAAACCTCCGCTGCCTTGCGGCACACCCGGTCACGGGAAAGGCTTCGGGAGTCAACTCTGAGGAAAAATCCGGAGTCGGAGCCCCTAAGGCAGTTCTCTGTTGTGCTCAACATCGTTCTGGCAGCTCCTGTGACGGCGCTGGTGCCAAACTATAGCAGCCCTGCTGTTCCTTTGGATTCATCAGTGACGTGGAGAGGGGGGACATGCTGCATGGGTAACATCTTGTCCTCCATATCTTCCTGCCCAGGCTTGAATCCTACCAACGCCCAACGTTGGAAGGTAGAACACCGGTGCGCATCGACCTGTTCAGCCACAGGCGGTGCTGTTCCAGCAGAGTAGACGTTTAGGATTCTCTTCCATGGTCATCATAGACCGACGGAGGCCGACGAGGATGAGATAAAGATTAAACTCTTTGGCGTGAATGCCAGGAGTCATGTTTGGAGGAAACCAGGCACTGCTCATCACCAGGCCAACAAAAAGTTGTTAAAACTCAAATTTGACATGAAGCCTCTAAATTTAATGATTTGGCCTCTGTTCCTCCTCATAATTTAAAACTTAAATACAGTTTGTTAACCTCTTGCGCTCCGCTGTACTGCGGACGGGAAAGTCTCTGCGTCCTAGAGCGCACGAGAGCGCACGAGGGCGCTCTCGTGCGCTCTAGGACGCATGGTGTAGATGGTGATGTAGGTGGTGATGGTGATGTAGTGGCGTCCAAGCGCGCACTGAAAATAAAAGCTGCAGACACAGCCGCGAACAGATTAGATCATCTGATTGACCTCTCATTCGACTAATAAGAGCCTTGAATTGGGTTTCTGAAACCTTGAAGAACCAATGACTGAAAACCTAGCCAGAAGGACCCGCCTGCTGTGAATGCAGTGAGCCAATTGAAGCAGAGAAGTTCGCGAGCTGTTTTTTTTAAGGCTGGGTGAAGACTGACTGCTGGAGCGGATCAAAAAAGGATTAGACGTTATGAGACGTTATGATTTCTTCCATGGTCATAGACCGACGGAGGCTGATGACGAAGGCTGAGTGACACACACGCCGTCGCCAGTCTTTTTTTAATTACTACTGTTATTTGTTTTGAAAAATCGTTCGCCAAAAACCGCAATCATGGAAGCACAAAACCGCAATAATGGAATTATGTTTTGACCGGGTCGCGAGACCAGAACCACGAGCGGACCAGCGTCGCGTTCGTCTGACAATGAGGAAGAGAAGTTGGCCAGGACAATGTGGCTGTGAAGAGGTAAGGTGTTATAAGCCAAATTATTTTTTATCCCTGAAAATTGTAATCAAAAATGACTTTTGACCAATCGGTAAATTTAATATACATGTGGATGTAGATAGTGATTGCCTTAATTTGGCATTTAATTCAATATTAGACTCGATGTGGTTTTCTCAGAAAGTAGGAAATTCTACCCATTATCTCCACCATACGTTGGACCTTGTTCTGACATATGGCATTGAAATAGAAAATCTGGTAGTGTCTCCTCATAACCCTGTACTGTCAGACCATTGTCTGTTAACCTTTGATTTTACTATTTCTGACTATTTGGCTCCTAAGGAAAAATATTACTACAGTAGATGCCTCTCAGATGATGTAACCACATTTATGCAGATTGTTTCCTCTATGCCATGTGTCAACACAATGGAAATAAGCTATAGACAGCTTGCTCCTTCTGTAATTGATAGCATGGTAGATAGTGTTACAGCTTCTCTGCATCAGACTCTAGACATGGTGGCCCCTTTAAAAAAGAAAAAGTCTAATCAGAGATTTCTAACTCCTTGGTTCAACACAGAAACTCGTAGCTTAAAAAAGAAGACTCGTCAATTAGAAAGAAAATGGCGCTTCACTAATTTAGATGAAATCTATTTAGCTTGGAGAAATCACCTTTTAATTTATAAAAAATCTCTGAGAAAAGCTAGAACGAGTTATTATTCTGCATTAATAGAAGAGAACAAGAATAATCCCAAGTTTCTTTTCAGCAATGTAGCCAGGCTGACAAAGAGTCAGAACTCTGTCAATCCTAGCATTCCCTTAGAGCTTACTAGTCAGGACTTTACGAACTTTTTCAATAATAAAATTTCATCTATCAGAGATAAAGTCAGTCAGATTCTTCCCACCGTTAACTTACATACAGTAACTACTACAACTCCTTCAATTGACATCTGTTTGGATGAGTTTACTCCAATTGACCTTTTAGAGGTAGACAAAATAGTTTCCTCATCCAAGCCTTCAACTTGTCTTTTAGACCCTATTCCTACCAGGTTATTTAAAGAAGTCTTCCCATTTATTGGTAGCTTTCTTCTTCAAATAATCAATTCTTTATTAACTTTAGGCCATGTACCGCAGGCTTTTAAAACTGCTGTAATTAAACCCTTACTCAAAAAGCCAATGCTGGATCCAGGAGTTTTAGCTAGCTATAGACCAATCTCTAATCGCCGTTTCATTTCAAAAATCTTAGAGTTGTTGCTACGCAATTATTTGACCACTTGCAGGGAAATGATTAATTTGAAGAGTTTCAATCTGGGTTTAGAATCCATCATAGTACTGAAACAGCCTTAGTGAAGGTCACTAATGACCTCCTGATCGCATCTGATAATGGACTTGTTTCTGTACTTATCCTTTTAGACCTTAGTGCAGCTTTTGATACTATCGATCATAATATTCTACTTGATAGATTAGATCACTATGTTGGACTTAATGGAACTTCATTGCAGTGGTTTAGATCTTATTTATCTGATAGGTTCCAGTTTGTTCATGCCAATAATGAGTTTTCTTTCAACTCAAAGCTCAGTCATGGAGTTCCACAGGGATCTGTGCTAGGCCCTACTCTTTTTAGTTTATATATGCTTCCGTTAGGCAACATTATTAGAAAGCACTGTATATATTTTCATTGTTATGCAGATGACACACAATTATACCTGTCAGTGAAGCCAGATGATAATAATCAATTAGCCAAGTTAGAAGCCTGTCTTAAGGAAATCAAAGCTTGGATGACTTGTAATGCTATTAAATGCTGCTGCTATTAAATGCTGCTGCTATCCTGCTATTAAATTCAGATAAGACTGAAGTCATTCTTGTTGGTCCAAAAAACCTTAGAAATACCTTTCCAAATCAAACTTTTAGTTTGGATGCAGTTACTCTTTCTCTTAATAGTTCTGTGAGGAACCTTGGAGTTATTTTTGATCAAGATCTGTCTTTCAATTCACATATTAAATTTGTTTCTAAGACTGCCTTCTATCATTTGCGTAATATTGCCAAGATTAAGAGCATCTTGTCTCAGAGTGATGCTGTGAAACTGATCCACGCTTTTGTTAGCTCTAGATTAGATTATTGCAACTCTTTATTATCTGGTTGTCCTAAAACATCTTTAAAAAGTCTTCAGTTGAACCAAAATGCTGCTGCAAGAGTTTTAACAGGTACTAGAAAGAGAGATCATATCTCTCCGGTTCTGGCCTCCCTTCATTGGCTTTCCATAGAGTTTAGAATTAAGTTTAAAATCCTTCTTTTCACTTTCAAAGCTCTAAACAATCGGGCCCCTTTTTATTTAAAAGATCTGATATTACCCTATTATCCTAACAGAGCACTACGCTCCCAAAATGCTGTGTTACTTGTAATACTTAGTATCTCCTAAAGTACAATGGGGGGCAGAGCCTTCAGTTATTAAGCTCCTCTCTTGTGGAACCAGCTGCCAATCTGGATTCGGGAGTCAGACTCGATCTCGTTTTTAAGAATAGGGTTAAAACCTTCCTTTTTGATATAGCCTACAATTAGGGAGGGATAATGTGTTTCTGAACCCTCCCTTAGTTATGCTGCTATTAGGTTTAGACAGCCGGGGGACCTCCAATAATTGCACTGGGCTTCACTCCTTTCTTCACTCTCAATGAATTTTTTTTTTTTTTTGCTGGTCATTAACATCTATTTGTTCTCTCCCATACTGTTTGCTCTCTACATGTCTGTTCTTTTCATCTTTTCTATCCCCTCACCCCCCAGGCAGTCGCAGCAGATGACTGCCCCTCCCTGAACCTGGTTCTGCTGGAGGTTTCTTCCTATTAAAAGAGAGTTTTTCCTCTCCACCGTCGCCAAGCACTTGCTCATAGGGGATCGCCTGATTGCTGGGGTCTTTCTGCAATTGTGGGGGTTTCCCCTACAGTTGAAAGTACTATGAGATGACTCTTGTTGTGAAATGGCGCTATATAAATAAAGTTGAATTGAATTGAATACCTTCCCTACAGTGACGCATGGTGGTGGCAGCATCATGCTGTGGGGATGTTTTTCAGTGGCAGGAACTGGGAGAGTTGTCAGGATAGAGGGAAAGATGAATGCAGCAATGTACAGAGGCATCCTGGATGAAAACCTGCTCCAGAGTGCTCTTGACCTCAGACTGAGGCGACAGTTCGTCTTTCAGCAGGACAACGACCCTAAACACACAGCCAAGATATCAAAGGAGTGGCTTCAGGACAACTCTGTGAATGTCCTTGAGTGGCCCAGCCAGAGCCCAGACTTGAATCCAACTGAACATCTCTGGAGAGATCCAAAAATGGCTGTGCACCTACGCTTCCCATCCAGCCTAATGGAGCTTGAGAGGTGCTGCAAAGAGGAATGGGCGAAACTGCCCAAAGATCGGTGTGCCAAGCTTGTGGCATCATATTCAAAAAGACTTGAGGCTGTAATTGCTGCTAAAGGTGCATCAATAAAGTATTGAGCAAAGGCTGTGAAAATTTATGTACATACATGTGATTTCTTAGTTTTTTATCTTTAAATTTGCAAAAATCTCACAAAAAAAAACAACTTTTCATTTTGTCATTATGGGGTATTGTGTCAAGAATTCTGAGGAAAAATGAATTTATTCCATTTTGGAATGGGGCTGTAACATAACAAAATGTGGAAAAAGTGAAGTGCTGTGAATACTTTCTCGATGCAACGTACCTCAGTCTTTTCTCAACTCTCCCAAAAAACACTAAAACAGCAACCCTGCAGCACTTCCCTCTTTAGCTGCAATTCCTCGCTCCTGGACACAGCCAGTCAGTAGGGGAGGGTGTTCAGGCTGATTTTAAGGCTTGTGGGAGGGGTGACGGTGGTGTAAATTGAGTCAAGATGCTAAGTGCTGAATGTGAAATTGGTACGAATCCATCAGTAGGTGTCTAGGTGCAGCTGTGCCCGCTGTGCCAACCCATGATTGATGAGGGATGGGATTGTGCCAGCGGAGCCTCTGTTTTCTATGCCGTGCACATGCAAATCCAGTGGCTGAGCGTAAAGCAGGAAGCCTTCAAATAAAGCTTGGATGTAAAAATACAGTAGCTAAATAATACAGAGAAAGTTTTTTCCCCCTTGTCTTTCATTTGATAACTACACTTGTTCACGGTAGTTTGGCCATCCATCATCTACCAGTCTCTCCCCACAACCTTTACAGTGTTTTGTTTGAAAGATCGTAATGACCGAGTGCTCCACAATCTTCTAAAGGTCATCATAGATAATCCTGATCAGATGTGTTGAAATGCCACTATACTTTATTTTAGAGTACATACGCTTAAGATAAAGGTCTTTTCTGACTACCCATCCCCACTCACTTTGTAAATAAGCATAAACGCTTGAAGGCATGGGGCTGCCGTTATTGCTTTCTCTGAGTGAGGCGGTTTAAAGTTAGACTTCACCTAGCCCCAATCCTGATAATTGGCCATGCTCACTTATCTTCTTCTGTTTGTGTGAAGTACCATTCACAGGGAATAATTAGCAATTGCAAGTTGCTGGGTGCTGCTGTGTGTCTGGCTCAGGACCAGCAGCAGCAGAAACTACAAGCACATCTAAAGTATGTGTGTGCATGCCATGTGTGAGCAGAAGTGTCCTGCACACAATGAGTCTTTGTTATAAATGGTAGTATCTCTGAACAGTACAGAAAAGAGAAGTCTGCAGAGAAAAAATAAAAGAACAGCCTTTAGCTTTGAGAAGTGTTCATGTTGCTTTGTTCTTATCTGAAGGAACTAATGTAATAATGCTTTGATGTGCTTATGTTGCAACACACGTAATACTACTAAATCGACATGAAATTAACTGTTTAATATGCCTCAATCAATGAAACGGAAGTCAACCCCATGGCGTGAGTCTATAAATAACCATTTCTTCTTCTGACTCACCATATCTGCTAATGGAGGAGCGTGATATGCTGGCTGAGGATGGAATGTTGTAGGATGAGGTCTGCTTCGGCACCAGAGCCACCACACACCGGTCCGAAACCTGAGGAGAAAAGACACAAAAATAAGACACTATGGTGGTATGGGTGGGGGATTCTCCACCCAGAGAAGGCAGCTGGAGAAGGGAGGAACAATGGACCCAAGGAGGAAGTGTCACCGGGGGGTATCAGATGGGACAGTAAGGACTATGCACCCCCTGGAGAGAGGAGGAACTGCTGGAGCTGCTGGAAGAGGAAAGGATGTGAGAGCGGTGCCGGTGTTATGTCATGTTAATGTGCCACACAGGTCTTTGTTCCAAACATGGTATTATGGTTGGACGTTCCGGGTCTCGATGCATGGAATTAAAGGTATAAAAGAGGAATGCACAGAGACCCGGGAGCTCTTTTACTGTACTTGATGTTGGAGAAAGTTCGTGTGTCATCCAGCTTGTTGCCTGGCCTGTTTCCTTTCTCCACATTGGTGACCCCAAGATGTGCCATGGAAAGCGAGCCGAGCACCGCCCCAGAGACTTCCTGGAGGGAGAGCACTAGCGCCGCGTGCGCTGTCTCAGTCAAGCTCCCAGACTTCTGACTTCTCATTCCGACGGCGTGGTTCTTGCACATAGAAACCCAGTTTGCACTCCACGGGATAACAACAGACGATACCAAGTATTACTACGTGGTCGCCACGCTGGATGCGCGCGTTACACAACAGGTGACAAGCCTGCTCTGGGAGCCGCCGGCCCAGGAGAAATATGAAGCACTCAAGAGGAGGCTACTCCAGCGCTATACCCTTTCTGACAGTGAGATGGCAGAGAGACTCCTAACACGTTTGGAGTTAGGTGACAGATCAGCAGTGGAGCTTATGGAGAGCATGTTGGCGCTGAGGGGGAAGGACGATGAATCTTTCCTGTTTGCCACTTGTTCCTCAGGAACCTACTGGCTATGGCGAGAGCGATCCTGGCCAACTTGCAGCGGCTAGTTGCCAAGGACTACTGCACCCTGGCGCAGGAAGCGGACCGCATCATTTTGGCGACCAGAACTCTCAGTGTGCAGACAGTGGCACCGGCATCCATGAGGGACTCCAGCGAGCTCGAGGAGCAATTGGTGGTAGCCGGGACGGACACCAGGAGACGAAGGAACGGGGCGATCTGTTTTTATCATCGCCATTTCAGCTTGAATGCCCAGCGCTGCCTGTCGCCATGCCAATTCAAGAAGCCGGGAAGACAGCACATTCGGCATTCAGTTGCAGCTGCAACCGCTGGTGACAGGAACAAACTGCTTTATGTTATGGACACTCGTTCCAGGAGATGGTTTTTGGTGGACTCCAGCTCCCTGAAGAGCCTCATCCTGCCGGTCAACAGAGACAGGTTTGCAGGAGGCAGCAGTCCCGAACTCACGGCCACCAATGGATCCACCATCAGGACGTTTGGCGAACGGACACTGACGATATGCTTGCACGGACGCAATTTCCAGTGGGACTTTGTGATAGCTGCATGTGCTGCCCCCATTTTAGGCGCAGACTTTCTATGTGCTTATGGGTTGTTAGTCGATGTTGCTAATAGGCGATTAGTGGATGCCGTCTCTCTTTCCGCACTCCCCCGCACAGCTCGGGGAGCTGGGTCAACAACACTGGCTAACGTAATAGCTCCAGGGGGTAAGTACCAACATTTACTCAAAGTTCCCAGCACTCACGGTCCCGACCTTTTCGGCTACGATAATGAAACACGGGGTTGAACATTTCATAACTACAGAAGGCCCGCCGGTGTTTGCGCGTCCTCGGTGCCTGGACGCAGCTAAGCTGGCCAGCGCGCGTGAGGAGTTTGCCAACTTAGAGCAATTGGGCATCGTCAGGCTCTCCAACAGCCCGTGGGCATCCCCGCTTCACATGGTGCCTAAAGCCGACAGGTCGTGGCGACCGTGGGGCGATTTCTGGCGCTTGAACAATGCCATGGAACACGATTGTTATCCTATTCCGCACATCCAGGATTTTTCCATGCACCTGGCTGGGGTGTGTGCTTTTTCAAAAGTGGATCTGGTCCGCGGATGCCATCAGGTCCCGGTGTGCGTGGAAGATGTTCTAAAAACAGCGGTAATAACTTCTTTCGGCCTTTTCGAGTTTTTACGCATGCCTTTTGGATTAAAAGGTGCGGCTGATGCTGATGATGCATTGGTACTGATTACACAACCTCAAAAATCAATTCCAGCTCTCCTTAAAATTATTAACCAGTTTTCACGTCTGTCTGGTTATAGAGTTAACTGGATAAAATCAGAAGTTCTCCCTCTAACACCTTATTGCCCTAAAACACTGTTTACATTTGGTCAAAATATAAGCTTTTCTTGGCCAAAATTAGGAATTAAATATCTTGGCATCCTGTTTCCTCATACTTTATCGTATCTGATTCAGATTAATTTTGAGCCTTTGCTCGAAAAATTTAAAATAGACATAGAGAGGTGGTCGCCCCTTTTTTTTGTCTCTTTGGGGCAAGGTCAATGTTATCAAGATGATTTGTGCACCCCGATTTAATTACCTTCTACAATCCCTTCCTCTCAGGATCCCAGTTGGTTATTTTCGGCAATTTGTTAGGCTGTGCAATAAGTTTTTATGGAATGGTAAGCACCCTAGATTAAAGTTGAAAAGACTACAAAAGGCTACAGATTCAGGAGGTTTGGGGGTCCCATATCTAGTTTTATATCATTACGCTTTTAGTCTTAGACATTTGATTCATTGGGCTCTCCCCCCTGAGAGAGCTCCCCCTTGGTTTCATTTGGAGAGTTATCTGAGCAGCCCTCTTCCCTTAGTACATCTAATCACAATTAAACTTTCTTCTGAATTTCAGTCGCATCCTATTGTATCCTTTTTACAATACGTTTGGAAGAGGGTTGCTTCTATATTAGGGCTTCTATTTGGCTTAACCTAAGTCTCCACATTGGAAAATCTCCATTTATTTGGAAAATCTGGGTGAAAAAGGACATCTTGATGCTAAAAGATCTATATGAAGGGGGAGCTCTCAAATCATTTGATGATCTACGGGCACAGTATGGACTACCACAGAATCAGTTCTGGAAATATTTACAACTTCAACATCTGCTGTGTCAAGTCTTTGGATCTACAACTACCCCTCCTCCTGAGGCAGATTGGCTCACCCAGACATTGAGTTCCTGTGGTAAAAGATGAAAGGCCTCAAATTTTTATTCAATGCTCCTTAAGAGCTCAAATAAAGATTTTTCATCCCTTAAACAGGCATGGGAAAAAGATCTGAATTCACAATTTACTGATGCTGAATGGGCAAATATTTTAATGAATGGGAAGAAAGTGTCCAGGGAATTGAAAACCAGACTTGTTCAATTTAAAATTTTGAATCGATTCTACTGGACACCCCATAAAATGTTTAGAGCAAATCTTATTCATTCATCAAGCTGCTGGAGATGTCTACAGGGGGAGGGTACACTTATCCATATGATCTGGAGTTGTCCGGAAATACGGGACTTTTGGTTGGAGATCCATAGACATATTATGACAATTGTCAAGCAAGAAGTGCCATTCACTAAGAGACTTTTTGTCCTTGGGGATCCATCAACTATTCAGGACCCAATCTCTGACGCCGAGTGGATTCAGACTGCTTTGATGGTGGGCCGAAAGTTGATTACCTCCTATTGGAAATCTTCCTCTGCCCCACCCGTAGCTCAGTGGCTCAGGGAGCTGGGCAAGCTTGCTGCACTAGAACGCCTTTGATATAAACTTTTGGACAGGATGGACAGCTTTTACAATAAGTGGGGATCCTATCTCACCTTTATAGGTGTTGTAGATTAAGCCAGTCATCTTAGGAGTACTAGGGTGGAACTGGAATATTTTATCCTCTCACTGGGTATATTCGTTTTTGATGTGGTTTTTTTTTTGGGCTTGTTTGTTTGTTTCTTGTTTTATTTTCTAAATTGAAAACCCAATAAAATTCAAATCATAAATAAAAGGCATGGCGCAGACTTTCCAGAGGATGATGGACGCAACTTGTCCTTCGTTTTTGTCTACTTAGATGACATTCTGGTAGCTAGCACGTCCGAGGAGTAGAACATCGCCCATCTCAAGATGCTTTTCCAGAGGTTGGAAGCACAAGGACTTATAGTGAACCCGGCAAAGTACCAGTTCATTGTGCCAGTGATTTATTTTTTTTGGGCCACCACATTTTGCCGGAGGGCGCAGTTCTGCTACCGGATAAGGTGTGTGCCGTGTCGGACTTTCCGCGTCCGCAAACCGTGAAAGCCCTGCAGGAGTTTTTGGGAATGGTCAATTTTTATGACCGTTTCCTTCCCCAGGCAGCCCAGCTGATGCAGCCGTTGTATGCCACGCTGAAAAAAAGAAGCCTGTGGAAAACATCGACTGGACTCCTGAGCGAGTCCAGGGTTTCACGGACACCAAAACAAGGCTGGCAGATGCCACGTTGCTAGCCCATCTGTAGCCGTCGGCACAGATAGCGCTTACTACAGACGCATCTGATGTTGCCATAGGAGCAGTGGTGGAGCAGTATGTTTCCGGTTTGTGGCAGCCGCTCACGTTTTTTAGTCGAACTTTGCGCGTCAACGAACGCAAATACAGCATATTTGACAGAGAGTTGTTGGCTCTACACCTGGCGACACGCCATTTCCATTTTTTGCTAGAAGGGTGCAAGTTCACCGCATTCGTGGACCATAAGCCGCTGACGTATGCAATGTCCAAGGTCTCGGAACCGTGGTCGGCCCAGCAGCAACAGCATTTGACCGCGATCTCGGAGTTTATGACCGACATTCAACATGTTGCCGGTAAGCTCAACGTTGTGGCCGATTCTGTCGTGCGCGTTAGTCTCCCCGGTCTACATGGAAATAGATTTCCCTGCTATGGCCGCAGAGCAAGCCGGGGACGTGGACATTTGCGCGCTGCAGTCGGCGCCTACTGGGTTAAGGCTGGAGAGCAGGGTGGTGCAAGAAGGATGCCCTCCCTTGCTCTGCAACGTCTCCACCGGCCAAGCTGACAAAAAAGCATGAGCTACTTCCGCGGACGTGGTAGAAGCCAGCGGAACCACTTCAGGCCAGCGCGTGGTGCGGTCCATGATTGTCAAAAGGTGCGTGAAACCTTGCAACGGCGGGAGGGGTCACACCAAATCCACGTGGACAAGGTCGAACCTTCTGGCCGGGATTTGGAAGGGCTTGAGGGGGGCTCTGGTGTGCTTGTGCACTTTGGCACGCTGGCATGCGACGCAAGCTGCAGCCCACTCTTTCACGTCCTTGCGCAAGCACAGCCAGACAAATTTTGCCTCCACTAGCTTCACTGAAGTGCGCACTCCCGGATGCAAAAGGGAGTGGACCAACTCAAAAATATGGCAGCGCCAAGAGCTAGGAACCACCGGGCGCGGGCGGGATGGTTCGGATCCCCATCGGACATCACTTCTGACAGGGGTCCACAATTTGTTTTGGAACTCTGGTCTGCGATGGCCCAGAGCCTGGGGGTCAAAATTCACCGCACTACCGCGTAAACCCCCAAGCTAACGGGTTGTGCGAGCGTTTTCATAGGTCGCTTAAACCAGCACTCAGAGTCCCTCACGGACACAAATTGGGTCGACCGCCTGCCCTGGGTTCTTTTAGGGTTGTGCTCCGTGCCTAAGGAGGATTTGGCAGCCTCCCTGGCAGAACTCGTTTTTTCCTCAGCCGCTGCGGATCCCCGGAGAGTTTTTCCAGGAAAACCCTGCGCCAGAGGCTGATCCACCCACACAATTTTTTCACAGCATGGAGGCTTTTAACGTGCCGGGCCCGGCCCACCATTGTTTTCCCCGCACTTTCGTCCCCAAGAGTTTACAGAATGCCAGCTTTGTTTTTGTCAGACACAATGTGCACCAGACCCCGCTGCACCCACCGTATGACGGACCACTCAGGGTGTTGGAACCTGGGGCGAAACATTTTGTGTTAGACATGGGGGGGCGTAGGGAGACCATCTGCATCGACAGGCTGAAACCCGTTTTTGTGTTGGCAGACGAGCAGATGGTGTTTCCCCAAGCTCCCCAGCACGGACGTCCACCGTTGGTGGCTCCGCAAGTTGGTGTTCCCTTGGTAGGAACCTGCACCCGCGAAACTGATGTGTTTCCCCCCCCCCCTCCCTTTTTCCCTTCACAGACTGACATGCCCTACTGTACACCTCGCCAGCAGGGTGTTTCAACTGGATTGGCGACCCCCCGCTACAGCTGCTATGGGTGCCAGCTCAAGCCCAAAGGATGGGGGGGGGGGGGGTGTTAGTGCCCCTTCTGGGTGTTCGGGGGGGGGGGGGCTGTGTGGTGGTACGGGTGGGGGAGTCTCCACCCAGAGAAGGCAGCTGGGGAAGGGGGGAACAATGGACCCAAGGAGGAAGTGTCACCGGGGGGTATCAGATGGGACAGTAAGGACTATGCACCCCCTGGGGAGAGGAGGAACTGCCAGAGCAGCTGGAAGAGGAAAGGGTGTGAGAGCGGTGCCAGTGTTATGTCATGTTAATGTGCCACACAGGTCTTTGTTCCAAACATGGTATTATGGTTGGAAGTTCCGGGTCTCAATGCATGGAATTAAAGGTATAAAAGAGGAATGTACAGAGACCCGGGAGCTCTTTCACTGTACTTGATGTTGGATAAAGAATAAAGTTTGTGTGTCGTCTAGCTCGCTGCCTCGCCTGTTTCCTTTCTCCACAACACATACATAAATGACTGTAATAAAGTGCAGATTTTGTTACGCATCTTCTTAAACCCCAATTTCAAAGTGATCCCCCCCCAAAACCGGAAATCCTCAGGAGTGGCTCTTACATTAACCAGACTTTCCACTTTGCTTTCTTCCTTCATTTTGAGGGGCTTTTGCACAATGAGTTGCTCATATAATTACTCCCAAAACCACAATGAAAATTGAAAGTTTCATGACTGTTACCATTTTTTTAACTGAGCAATAAAAAGAGATATGCAAAATCCTATTCTGTTAACCTCTTGCACTCCAGTGTACCGCGGACGGGCAGGTCTCTGCGTCCTACAGGGCACGAGGGCGCTCTCGTGCACTCTAGGACGCACGAGGGCGCTGCGTCCTAAGAGCGCACTGGAAAAAAAAGCTGCATTTCCGTTCTTCCACTACAGACACAGCCGCAAACAGATTAGTTCATCTGATTGACCTCTCATTCGACTAATAAGAGCCTTGAATTGGGTTTCTGAAACCTTGAAGAACCAATGACTGAAAACCTAGCAAGAAGGACCCGCCTACCAACGCTGTGAATGCAGCGAGCCAAATGAAGCACAGAAGTTTGCAAGCTGTTTTGTGTAAGGCTGGGTGAAGACAGACTGCTGCAGCAGCAGATGAAAAAAGGGCCCGCAGGAAGAACCCCACAGACCCAGCAGCATGGAGACCACCCACAAGTGCGACCTGTGTGACAGGGACTGCCATTCGCGCATCGGCCTGTTCAGCCACAGGCGGTGCTTTTTTTTTTTTATTCCAGCAGAGTAGACGTTTAGGATTCTCTTCCATGGTCATCATAGACCGACGGAGGCCGACGACGAAGGTCGTAAATCATTCGCCAAAACCGCAATCATGGAAGCACAAAACCGCAATAATGGAATTATGTTTTGACCAGGTCGCAAGACCAGAACCACGAGTCCGTAACAAGGGACGCCACATGACTATTCCGTCATGTAGCGATGGCCGATGTCCGTCCTCTGTAGCGAGGGGGGGGGACAACCCCCCCACACACACACACAGCCCTGAGTGTCACCTTTCATTAGAGCCCAAGATGAAGCTTCTATATTGAATCATTCAAAAGTTACAGACGTTTTTCCAAACTGTGCCATTTGGCACAATTTGGCACAGTTCAAAAACGCCTGGGAACTACCCGAGGAAAAAGCTGTGTCATATATTCATTTTTTGTGGTATTGTTACCAAATTTTGACCTCAGCTGGATAACACTTGGTTCTACATTTCTGTTGCATTTTCCAGCCCGGATCTGAAGCTGTGTGTTATTTGCAAGCATTTGTATCCAAAAAAACACCCAGGCCAAATTTATTTTCTTCAAGTTCAGTATGTTTAGATGACTGTAACTCAGTGGCCGGAGCACTTGGAGAGATTATGACTGTTTTGCCAAAAAATTCAAAGTGTTTTCTTTAAAATGAGACCAACCCCATGAAGATGCTGCAAAGGGTTGAAAAACAGCTTTCGATTTACTTTGGGCACATTATTTTTTGGCGTTTTTAGGGAAATTGACTGGAGTGCAAGGGGTTAAAATAAAGCCCATCACTATCCAATAATTTTACTCCCCCACCCCCCAATAAAATCATCTTTTTCTTCTCCTTTTAGCTGCTCCCTTTAGGGTCTCCACAGCAGATCATCTGCCTCCATATTGCCCTATCCCTGCATTCAATCTGTAACACCATCCCTCTCCATGTCCTCCTTCACTACCTCCATGAATCTTCTCTGTGGTCTTCCTCTTGTTCTTCTTCCTGGCAGCTCCACCTTCAATATCCTTTGTCCAATATACCCACTATCCCTCCTCTGCACATGTCCACACCATCTCAGCCTTTGTCTCCACACTGCTCAACCTGAGCTGCCCAGTGAGAATTTTAGCATCTTCAACTCTACTACCTCCAGCCTCCACCTCCTTTTGTCAGTGCCACTGTCTCCAAACCATACATCAAGTTATGTCTCACTACGATCTTGTAAACCTTCCCATCAACTCTGACTGCTATCCTTCTGTCTCAAATCTTTGACACTCATCTCCACCCACTCCACCCTGCCTGTACTCTCTTCTTCACCTCTCCTTCACTTTCCATTGCTTTGGATGGTTGACCCCAGGTATTTAAACACATCTACCTTCACTACCTCTGTTGACTTTTATTGAAAGCAAGATCGGTTTTACTGAAATAAAACTGAAACATTTCACATCCATTATATTCCAAAATAAAAACTGAGGTATGTTCAAACTATACAAATTGAAGCCCACTGGGATGTATAATGCCTCTTTATTACATTTAAAACCAGACTGTCAATGATAGAGTAGCTCATTCTAATATGATGAACACACCTTAAAGTCACCAAAAGCCTTTGCTTCTCTATATACTGTATATCCTCAGCCTATTCAAAGATGAAATAACACTTTTGACCTTCAACCTTGAGCACAATCTATGGACAGACCCGATCTGATCCCTGTGGATCTCAATGTGAGTTGTGTGAGCATTTGGGCAGTTGCCTGGGAGGAGTAGCAATTGTCATGGAATCACATAAGTACCCAGATCTCCTGACCTTTGACCCTGTCCTTGAGCCCAACATGGATATAGACCCACCTCAGGATCATCATGTGTGAGTTTGGTGAGCATCTGGGCAACTGCCTAGGAGGAGTAACGATTCTTGCAAATTGTAGATGAGGAACAGACAATTATTAATTCTTTGAGATAAATTTATGTTAGTTGGCTCAGGATCACTTTTCAAACTAGGACGTAGCCAGCTAAGATTAGTAATAGTGATGTAAAAGGAAGGGTGGAGTTAACTGTGCTTCATGGGCATTTAAAGAGACATGCACTGAAACAAACCATTCTGGGGAAAGCTGCAAAAGATGAATCACAATGATGCTGCAATCATCAAATGAAGAAATTTTGAGCAAAATATGTCACAAAAATTTCATTATGGCCTGTGGGAACTGTCAAAATGTGGAAAAGTGCAATCAGTGACCCCTTTAAAGTACATAACATTAGAAAACAACTGAGATACATTGGATAAATCAAATCCACTGGTTAAAAAGAACTATACCCAATTCACCTGTTATGCTTCCTTGTAAACAAGAAAGAGGCATTTCTCTTACCAAACTAAAGATGGTACAATTCAAGACCCTGAGTGAGAAATCCCATGAGAGAGAGAGGGAAAAAAAACCTTCCTGTCATATCTGCGCTCCCTGCTGTCGAGCACTACAGGCCTGTAGTTTTTTCAGAAGCAGAGTGGCTGCATGATGGCTGTACTCCACATGACTGTCATTGTCATCCCCTCCTCAAACCTTAGAAACATGATGCAAGTTTTGGAGCAGGGATACAGTAAGATGCCAGCTAAAAGAAAGAAAGGAAAAATGGGAAAAGGGACTGTTACAAGGAGAGAGATAGAGACTAGAATGCGGGGTGCCTCATCTTGTGTACACTCCATGCCCTTAAAAAAATGGGGTTTGCGAGTACAATAATAGCAATAGAGCAACACTGAGTCAGACTCAAAGAGAGGGATGAAGAGGCTGTGTAAAAGATGTGTTACAAGTAAGAGACACACAACTGTGGCTTCTTTTTTCCACCTCCTCTGTGGTTTATATCTGTCAAAGGCTCTGGTCCCTGCGCATCCTACTCCAGTCATTACAGATACAGTCTTTCATCCCTAACAGCACAATTAACATGTCAGGAAAAGAACATTTTAATCACAGTTACATGCTACTACACTAACAATCCATGGTTTCGAGTGGAGGGGGGAAAGGCAGAGCAAACGAAACTTGTGGTTCTTCTCCGAAAACAACAAACAGCTTGTTGGCTGGCATTTACAGCTCACCCTCAGGAGGGATTTCTGGTTCAGACCCAGCAAAAAAAAAACTGATGAGCCTCCAGTGGAGAAATAAACAAAAGACAAATGCCAGGCTCCAAAAGGAATACCTCAAAGAATCTTTAGAAAAACAGAAAAATTATGCTTTTCATTTCCTTTTAAAAGGAACGGACTCCTTTAGGGCCTTTCTTGGAAAACAAGCCGCTGCTTGTTGGGATGGGCATTGCAGAGTTTCTCCTTGTTCTTGAAAGCCAACCTCATCTCCCCTCATTCTCATCCTCATCCCTTTCTCCCACTTTTCACAGACTAATCTCAATTGTGCTATTAGTTGAAGTTGCCATCTGCTCTCTACTGGCCATACTGGAGAGACCCTTGAAACTGGGGATAAAATCTGGAGGAATCCTCTTAAAGATGCCGCTCAGGCACCCATGACTACTGGGTGGAAATGAAGAAAAGGCTCTCTCTAACCCCTATACAAGACAGACATCTTTGACCTGTCTTTCTCATGTCTCCTAAACTTAATTTGTTTAGCCTCTCCATCCTATAACCTCCTCTCAGATGACAATGTATGGACCAGCTCTAATACACCAGCAGCTTGGATGTCTGAAGTTCCTGCAACCATTTCTGACATACATTTTCTCCCAGGAGCATGAAATAGCTTCTTTTCACCCCAACCTCCGCTTTGCGTCCCCCCCCCCCCCCATCTCTCTCTCTCACTCTTTCTCTCTGCTTTTTATGGCTGAAAGCGAGGCAAGAGCAGAGATGGGTCCTTGTGATTGTAGTAAATGATTGAAGGCGTGCAGTTTCGCCCATCAGGGATAATCCAGTGTGGAGCTGATAGTGGGCAGGTGTGATAAGGGCTGTGGGCCCCGCCTGGGATAAGACCTTCCATTAGACAGTGCAGCGTTGCCCAGATGGCAGTGTGGTCATCCGCTATCTTACTTTTCTCAGCCCTCCCCACGTAACCCACTGCTCTGGTCCTAGCCTGCCCTACCCTTGGTATCCCATCTCTACTGGACTCATGCCCTCAGGTCATGATGCTTATCACACCTTTGGACCCTGCTCAGCTGCCTGCAAACACACAAACTGTGCACATGTAGAATACTTGCCAGAAATGAAATGTGGGAATCTTCTGAGGAGTTTAATGCCAATTTAAAAGATTGTACAAATACAGAATAAGTGCAGGCATAATCATTTGTGTCTTTATTATAATGCATGCTAACTTTTCTGTGTGCAACATGCCATTCAGATATTTGCAGAGAAACTTGGCTGCAGTAAGGACAGTTAGCCGAGACAGTTAACGTATTAGATAAATGAAGACAGAGCAATGTTGCAGTATCTGTTGTGTCTGCTCCTGCTGCTGAAAATAGCCATGCATGCCCCAAGTGGCACGTGTGAGGTGGGTAACAGGATCTAGCTGGCACACTCTCCTGGTGTGGTCATCAATCTCTGCTTTTCCTGGCCTCTCACCACAGAGAAGAGGACAGTCAGAGGTCACCAGACAGAGGATTGACTTTCTGAGCTGAGCTTGGTTTTAGGTTGACGTACTTTTAGCCAAAGTTAGAGAGGAAGCAGCCTGCTGACTATTACTGCATTGTCACACAACCTCATGTTAGTTATAACCAGTAGGTGATTTGAAGGGGGGGGGGTGCCATCCCCCTTGTTGGCGAACTTACCAATCATCCCCATTATTAACCTGCCATCCCCTCATCCACATCAACATTCATAGGTGTAAACAAGGGGGGGGGGGGACACCTCCCCCCAACTTGGAACGGAATAAAATGACTTTGAAGCACCAATTCCAAGCAAGATTGTTGAAAAAAAAATCTCATAAATTTGCAACTTTTTTAAAAAATAAATTTGTACCTTTTTCCCCTCAGATATGCAACTTTTTCTGAAAAATTTCCGGTTTTTTTGCCTGTAAATCTGCAACGCTCATCTGGATTCTGGTTAAGTTTCTCTTCTCTGTGATTAAACTGTAATTTGTGACTTTTTAAATTTTTAATTTGGCAACTTGTGTCATATTTGTTGCACCTTTATTCTTGCAAATTTGCACTTAATTTACATTTATACATTTGTACCTTATGCTAAATTTGTGAATACCCCCCATCCCACTTGTTAAAAAATAACAAATCACTTACTAGTTATAACAATATATAGTTAATACTGAGATTTACAATTAACTATTTAAAAAGGAAATTATGTTCCTACCCCTCCGTGGAATGCCACCTTATCGTGTTGGAGGGGTTTGTGTTCCCTAATGATCCCAAGAGCTATGTTGTCAGGGGCAACTTGCCCCTGGCAGCGTCTCCTAAGACACACTGGTCCTGGATGAAGGGCCAGACCAAGAGCGATCCAGTGGAGCTCTATAATAAAAGTTACAAGGACCCAGTGGGCTTACCACCTGAAGAAGGGATCATGGGGATCATGATGCTTTGTGAACTGGGTGGCAGTCTGGGCTACTCTGGTTGGACTGCTGCCCCAATGACATGGACCCCGGGATAAGCGATAGAAGGTTGATGGATGGATCGATGCATTCCTAAATTGTATTTGGTAATAATCTAAGTAATTTTATAAATATTGTTATTGATTCAATTTACCAAAGAAATGGCAAAAGCAAAAGTTATAACAAAAATGTTAATGTTATTGAATTTTCTATAAATACTACTACAGATAGAAATTAGTGAGAACGCTATAATCTGGTATAGAGCATCTTTACCCTGTGTTTAATGTTTTTCTGTACACGGTCCCTGACAAATAAACTAATAAACTATAACAATTGCAATGCTATTAATTGTCATTGATCCCACCAATAACATGGAGAAAAACTGATTGTGTAAAATAATTAAAATAATATATTAAACTTGCATGAATAGTGAGGTTTGTTATTAAATTGTTTTGGCTATTACAGTATGAATTAAACTTTATACAGCGATAACAGCAATAATGTAATCTGTTACTGCTATTTTCTCATTAACTACTATAACTATGACTAAATATATTTGATATTACAAAAGTAGAGACAAAGTTAAATATAATGTTATAATAATAAGTTAAATACAATATACATAAATAACAGTAATCAACACTGATTACAAATTCATTACTTGAAAATGGCAAAGCCCAGACCGTCAGTGAAGGAGCGGCTCATGCTGAACACATTTTGATGTCAGAAAGAGCCATCACATCTCTCAGTATATACATATCTATATATCCTAGATCGGGCCAACACGGCGGAGAAGTAGTTAGGACTGTTGCCTCATAGCAAGAAGGTCCTGGGTTTGAACACCAGAGCTGGATTGCTGGGGAACTTTCTGTGTGGAGTTTCTCCTGGTGTCTGCATGGGTTTTTACTATGTACTCCGGTTTCCTCCCACAGTCCAAAGACATGCATGCTAGGTTAACTGGCATCAGCTGAGGATTCTATATTGCCCATAGGTGTGAATATGAGGGTGAATGGTTGCCTGTCTCTGTGCTGATCCTGCGATGGACCACCACCACCATGTCAAAGAAGCTAGGAAAGGTTGCGGCTGGATAGACAGACACTGACCGATGGATGCAGTGCCATGGCATTAGCTCATTTTTGCCATTGATGATGAAGGAGATAATAACCGTGCACTACAGTTTAATTAAATTATTTCCTTCATGAATTTCATTTGTAAGATTGTTGACCAGCAGGTTTGTGTGTATATCTCTGCATGTTCTCTCTGACTACATGAGATTCCTCCAGCCAACGTGACATCCTTGTAAGTAAACAGTGCTTCTAAATTGTCTGTCAGTCTGGATGTGAAACAGTCTGTGGTTGTCTGTCTCTCTGTGATTGATTCCGGATGAACAGGGAGATGGTTCTTGGTACCCTCGGCTGACTCAGGCTTGTAAGGTGTCCGTCTTGTGCAGCTGTGGGACTCTGCGATGCTGCCGACTGACTATCCAGCCACAGCAATGTTAATACCGAGATGTTTAGGGATGACAGAGATGGGGGAGGTAGAGAGCAAAGGGGGCCTGATGAAAAGCTTTTCTTTGACAGGAAAGAAGATTAATCAACAAAGGAAAATCCAAATCAGCAATCAGTGAAAAAAGTCTCCAATCTCATAACTCTTATCTCAGCTCCTGTGTTTATCTGAGTGTAAGAAATGAGGGCACATGTTGTATATGAGTGTGCATCTGCAGTCTTATCTATGCAAGAAAGAAAAAAAACACTGAAATGGAGAGGGTGATGAGGGAGGAGGAGACTGTAGTCCCTTGGCTATAAGTGTAAAGGTGATAAAGATTCTGAACTCATTTTCAGTGTGTGCATTTCTGTTTTTAAATTCTACAGTACTATGGAGCTGGGAAGGTGTGCATTTCCATATTCAGGTTTTGTAAGCCACTATTTCCCATGTGGGGGAGTAAATAGCCAATGGGGTTTCTTGGGTTGCAGAAAGTGCTATGAATTTTAATGTCTCTGTCTCGTTCTTGTGTCTCTGCTTTGGGAGAATTAGCAAATACTTGAAGTGATGCTCAGACTGCATATTTCAAACCCCCCATTTACCATTTCCTCACTGCCTATTCCCATTTTCTTCTCTGCAAGCCTTTTCCTCACTTGAAAGCCTAATGAGCTGCTGGGATTGGCAGCCAGATGTGCTATCACATGTCAATGTAGTGCCATGGTGTGTGACACAAATGTGAAAAAGCTTTCTGACAGGGGCCATTGCCTGCCCATCGAAGCAGAAATGATGCAAAAACTTTCAATGTTGTTCCATCCTACTATGATCTCCTTCACCACCAACCACCCTATTCCACATTGCTCTGCAGTGGTCCGGTATTCTCTTCTGAGGTTGGGCCTCATATTCACTGTGTGTACTCTTGGATCCATGATCAATAAAAGCCATCAGATGTGCTATTGAGTGGGTGAATAAGTTGAGCCGCCACACGCCTGTGTATCAGGTTATGTCTTGCTCGACTCACGACGGTACACAGGCTACGACAGAGATTTGCAAAATAAGATAGGAGCAAAATAACATAGGAGCAGAACAGCTTCATCATCAATGAAGACACTGCAAATGATGGAGAGTTGGGAAGAAAGAGGAATTTCAGCAGAATGAACAGTCATTCTTGTTCAGATGGAAAGAAAAGTGGCAAACGTACTAAAAATAGAGCTAATCAAATACTCATTGTTTAACAGCGCAGTTTTTAACCTTACTTAGTTTTAAGATTCTATTGTTCTAATGTTGTATTTTACTGCTGCTGTTACCTGACCTTAGGCCTGGTGCACACAACACTTTCATTGAAACTGGAACAAAAAAGATCTGCATGCACACCTCAATGTCACACAAACTGTGGTGCGTTCACACCACCCAAGTTAACCCAAGGTCTAAAAAACTGCTGTTGTAACTATGCCGAGCCAGTAGGTGGCAGTGTGACTTTTTTTAACAGCACCATGTATGACTTCCTGTCCCCACCAATAGTTTCAGGGTAGTATCTCACAGTGTGGCAAATACTGACAAACACGGCGATTTTTGGAGTTGCAGTCTCTTCAGATTAATTTTGGGGAAAATCAAGCTAGTATCTCACAGAGTGGCGAATGCTGAGGAATGTTCATGAACGCTGTGCTTTATGGATTTTGTAAGGGTTCATAAAAGGTTGCAAAACAATTTGCACACAGTTTTTAAGGTCACCAACATTTTTGTCATCAGTTATTCATGTTCACTACTAGGCAAGTGAAAAAGAACTTTAGAAATGTGTTATAACCGTTTGCAAACAACTATTTTGCAACTATTTGCAGAAAAATACATTTGAAAAATTTTTTTTGAATATGTTTAACTGTTGGTGACCTTAAAAACTGTTGGTGAACTGTTTGGCAACGTTTTACAAATCCTGAAGAAACCCAAAAAGTGCAATGTTTCTGAACATTCCTCGGCATTCATCGCTCCATGAGATACGGGGTCAAGGACCTCGTGCTGGACTTTTAAAACACGTAGCGATTGTTAGTGAAAAGTAAACAAATATTCAGAAACTACACCATTTATTTCTCACTTTGATTATTTTCAGAAACATGTTTCGCTGTTTAATTTTGAAGATACAGGAGAACATTCACCGCCCCGGTGAACAGACTTGAACAGACCGCCCGCCCACATGTTGACCAATAAGGTGCAGCTCACACATTTTGCCAAGCAGCGCATACTGTACATATGTCAATCATTTGTTGTGGCTCTGGTGCTTACGCCCCATTCACGCTCCTGTGACGCTGACGTCACCGTTACCGTTCTTCCTGTGCAGAGGGAGGAGAAAAAAGTGCCAGCAAAACCATTCCACTCTGGAGACTGGTTTCAAACCTTTACACTTCCACACCTCCAAGATCCTGACGTTGAATGCATGGAAAGCCAAACTGTAAAAGAAGTTTGCCATTTTGCAGGGGGCCTTAGTTTTGATCCCTTTCATGTACCTCATGGCAAGCTGGATACAAAGGTGAAAATGGAAAGTGGCTGACAAGTGAAGAAAGAAAAAGGGGGAAAGAAGCCACATGGTGCCTGTGTCCTGTGTGAAGGACACTGAGATGTGTTCCCTCTTCTAATGAAGGAACATCTGTTAAATTATTCTCCTTGTTCTTCTGGGGCAGCAGTTCAGTCTGACACCCTGCAGTGAAGGCCTGAGCTTTGCCACCTCATCCCCGTTTTCTGGGTCCAGATGGATCTGCATCTCTGGCCTCTTGGTCTCAATTTCCAATTCGAGCCAGCGCTGCGTCTCAGTCCCCTGTTCTTACACAAGTAGAACAGGATGAAACCTCATGCGGCATTTAAGCAGAATGCCCCCCCCCCCCGACCGACTAATGAGAGGTGGATGAATAAGATTCATGACCTGCAGAGATGGCCACCTTGGCTGTTTGTTTTTATTATTTCTCTGCGGCTTCACCAAATCCCTCTTGGTCTCCTTGTCTTACGTCATCCCTTTAACAACCATACAATATTTGTTAACTCTTCTTAGTTCAAGTTTTCGTCCCTGTTTTTCTGTTAAACAAGGGTTAATTAAGGGTAAATTGGGGAGGGCGAATCTGAATGGGGGTACTTCCTGGAAAGTGACATAAGGAGACAGCCGTTGTTGCCAGTGTGGAAGTCAACAGTTGAGAGAAAAGAGATAAAAAGAGGGAGGAAAAGAGAGATGCTTCCCCCCTGACTGGAGCAGCTTTATCTCCCTGGGGAGCAGAGAAAAGCGTCGACAGAGATGCTGAGAGTTCATCTCTCCTGCCACCTGTACGGTAATTGTCCTCTATTCTCTGAGTCACTTGGATTACAGCAGGCATGGGCACATGCAAATGAAGAGCTGAAAATTGGCTGCCGGAAAGTCAAGAGCAGGAAATATCAAAAGTTTGCCAAAGTATGAGGTGCAATTTCCATATTAAAGCATGTGGTGAAAATTGAACTGAAATTAGGCTTTTTTTTTTTTTAAAGATACGACAAGGTGAAATTTGAGAGTAAATTAAGGAAGACATTAAACTAAAGTGTGAGTGCGCATTTACCTGGTAGTGCATGAGAGTGTTGAGCCTCTTCCAGTCATTTTCGATCTTAGTGGTGATGTCTTCGTCTTGTAACACCACGCGAGCCATCCGCCCCTGACGCCACTCTGATGACAAACACACCAACAACACATGAACCACAGTGACTATTTATATTTGAACTTAATATACAGCATATCCACCATATGCTCAAAGAGACACGTTCATTTATGCAACGCTTTGAAACCAATGACCTTTCAGGGCAGCTGTGAATCCTTATGACAGAAACCAGACCCTTTCAAACTTAATTTTCCTCTCAGTCGCTGGAGTGTCAGCCTACAAGGTGCACAAAGACAGCTCTCTACACACACAAACGAGGAGATATCTGCCGCAGATGCATGCACACTCTTTTCTCATCTTCGGATTGACACGCATCTTAATTAAACATTACACATGAACAATTGCGAGATGTATATTCAGGCAGGCTGCGCACTTTAATTGGTACTTGTGTCACTTACGCAGCAGTTGGCCCATCAGGGTCAGGGGGAAAAAAAGAAGAAGAAGAAGAAGAAGAGAACAGACAAGGCGGAATGAAAATGCAGCTATGAGAAAATCACCTTTCAAAGGAAAAAGAAAAAAGGACTCAGGGATAATGGGTGGAAGGTAGCAGCTCTAAGCATTGCTGGCAAAGAGCAGCAGCTGACAGGTCAGTGGAGGTAATGAAATGATAATAAGGGTGCTAACAGGGAAGTGGATAGTCATCGAGGGCCTTATGCTAGGCGTGATCATCGATTTTCTCCTTGTTGACTAGGTTTTATTACTTTGCGCCACGTGACCACATGATATTGCCGCCTAGCACAACTTGCTCTAAAAAAAGGAATCCCATTTTAATCTAAAATCTGAATGTAAAACAGTCAAAAACACGCAATTCCAAGAGAATACGTTCAGCCATATTATGAGTGATTAACAGTGTACACACTAGGCAGATGGAAGCAAAGTACTGTAAGAGGTTTAGGGAAACAGCAGGCAGATTATAGACATTTAAAGGTGAAGTGTGTAATAATTAGTGCAATCTACTGTAGCAGCCAGATATCAAAATACAAATATTTCCTTTATATTGGGCATAACTCCCTTCCAAACCATTTAGCATAACCTACAGGAATCATTTGTGTAATTAAAGTGTGACACATAAACTTAGACATTATAATAGTCTAAAATAGCCGCCTACATGGAAGGGGACCCCCTTCTCCTTTATAAAAAACAAATCTTACGATACAGAAAATACAACAACCTTTACCAAACAATGATTAAATAGCAATGATAAAAAGCTATGAGTTAATGCTGGATTAAATTTCAGACTTCAGATTACCCAAAATATTACACACTGCACCTTTAAGAGGTGCGGCAGTGTGGGACTAGAGCCTGGTGTGGGGCTGGCGAGACGTTTTCTCAGCCCGCTCAGCCTCATCACAGATGCAAAGGCACGTACACGTAAAGACAAGCCACTCCACTTCTGTATCTTGATCTACTGTGTCTTATTGGCACCACCAGGCAGTGAAAGCAGCCAGATGGAAGGATGCACCACACGCTGTCAGTCAATTTGATAGAAAGCCTGGCAGCAGTGCACCGAGGCTGGCTAGCTGGCTGCGCCGCTAGAACACAGCTTTTATCGCACTAATGCACTGATGATCTGTACACACATGGCTGGATTTCCTCTCACTGATACATTAATCTATGAGTGTGAAGGACTTTACACCTGCCAGCTGCATCAGTGAGTGTCTAAATGGGATCCGTTTGTGTATTTGTGTTCATGAGTGTGTGCGTTCGTGCCTCACCGAGGTCCATGTCGACAGCACGTGGCCGCTGAGAATAGGGCATGTTCTTGTAAACGGCGTCAAGAATCTTCTCCTTCACTTGAGTGATGGTGTCGCAGTTCAACACCTTCACTGGGATCTCTGGACTGTTTTCATTGTCTGGATTCACACAGTTCAGGATCTGGAGTGTAAACACAGGGCAAACAGGATAGAGAGTGAAATATCATAGAGGAGAAATGATTGAGGAGAGGAATCAGCTCGAGGTGCCCTGTTACTACCCGGACTCTGGTCCAGCCTGAGGCTTTGCCCTCATTAAAGTTTCCTCGGAGCATGGCGGGAGCTTGAGAAACCATTTCCTCTCTCGCTGGCATCCTGAAATCTAATTTCACACCTTCGGCGGGACACCAATTTCCAGCTCTGCAAGGGTATTAGCACGTAATGAGCCAGAATCCCAGTCAGAGCAATCAGAGCATTGTCATGTCACATGGTGACTATGGGGGTGCTTTTTTCTCAGTGTGCATGTGTGTGTTTTACAGGGGAGTATGTTCGCTGTGCTCCAATCTCCACAACCACCAACACCGAAGCCAGTGGGATAATTAGCCGTTTTCTTCTCCTGATGGAAGGAAGAAACCCAACACTGCAAACACAGCTTGCAGGAAATGCAGGAAAAGAACAAATAAAAAAAATGCATTTTCAGCAGACATGCTGCATGTTTTTCGATGTTTTCTTATATAATGTTTGTACTCTGCCAGCATGTCCATGTGGGTCTCACCACAGGTTAAACCTGGGCTGTCTTATGGGTCCCATGTGGGGTTGTCCACCATTTCCACATTGGTCCCATCTGTGTTTGCTGACATGGACTTTACGTGTGGAACAAATGCTACTGAAACCTGATCACCTGCCTCTGAAAATTCCGCTGTTCCACCCATGGAACGTTTCACATTGGCTGGAATGCTAAGGGGTCCCATGTGGGGCCCAGCGTGTGTTAAAGCAGGTAGAACAGATCACCTGCTTACCTGGGCCACGGGTAAAGTCCATGTGGGCAAACACAGATGGGACCAACATGGAAACAGCAGGCAAACCCACATGGGATGCATAATACAGCCCAGATATAACCTATAGTGGGGCCCACGTGGGCATGCTGGCTGGGGAATCGCAATGCCAGTTGCTGTGATGAACACGATCACAGATTCAAACAATCAGGATAACCTTCAGACTGGTTTGAACTACTCTGAGATTGCACTCATGCAAAGAAAAGACGGGGCTGTTATTTATATGGTCATCACTGACGGAGACCTCTGGTTGTAAGAATAGAATAAAGCTCCACCCATAAGTTGTTTGAACCTTTGAGCCTGGTGTTTAAGAGCAGTAGCCATTTAGGAGAAAGCTGGCTTAAAGCTATAGTATTCCACTAGTGGTTACTAGCCACTCACATTTACTCACAGGATTTTAGTTCCGATGCTACTTTTTATTTCATTAAAAGTTGCAATAGTGTGCTACGATTGCCCTGAAGAACCAGATTAACACCCCATTTTTAATGGTAATGACCCCTGTAAAGACCCCAAAACAGACAAAGCACAAGTCAGCACAGTGTTATAGTGGTTAGCACTGTTGCTTCACAGCTAGGAGGTTCCAGGTTTGAATCCCTAGGCTGGCAGGGTTGGGAACCTTTCTGTGGGGACTTTGCATGTTCTCCCAGGTGTTCTGGTTCTCCCCCACATGCATGTTAGGTTAACTGGTGACACTAACTTGTGGTAAATTTTTATCAGTCTCTGATGGGCCTTTAGAATGGAGGGCTAGTGTAGCTAGTAGTTAAGCACTTTGAGTAGCCTTTGTGGCTAGAAAAAGTACTAAACAGGTACAGGTCCTTATAGACTATACTGCTGGTCTAATATCAGTTTGGCAGCATTTTAACACGTATCATTCTGAGTCAAATGCAATCAACGTTTGCATATGCACGTGAAGCTTCCTGTGTGGATGGCGGCCTGTGACGCACCAAGGTTTTGTACTCGATCTGCTGGCGGATGAGCTTGTCCTCGCTCAGAGAGTAACGGGCTTCTCCCGTGATGGCATCGATGGGCCCCTTTTCCATCTGCTGCTTGATGGCGCAGTACAGCATGAACAGAGGCTCCCCAGCACACTCCTGCGAGGGGACACACACACACACACACACACACACACACACACACACACACACACAGGTAAACAGACCGATCCACTGATTCACACATCAGTACATCACAGTATCAACACCGAAATTCACTAGAGAGAAAATGGCTACATGCCTGAAAAACTTAAGACAAACTATGAGGACGGTGATGCACAAACCTTTAGAAACTTGTGAAGAAGGAAGGCAAACCAGTTTGTAAGCATCTTTTCTGCGACTGACTCTGTTCTGAAATGAAACAACAGAACAAATCAAAAATATAACTCAAGTTTTTAAGCACATTTAAAAAAAAAAAAGTTAATAAAATACTGTATAATAAAGTTGTTCTTTAATTCATGAGGTCATCTTAACATCCTGGGTGGGAGCATCCTGCGTCTGGGTTTGTGGTCACAGTGACTGAACAGAGAAGGGCATCTGTGTGTGTGTGTGTGTGTGTGTGTTGTGCGCGTGTGTGTGCACGCATGATTGACTGTGCACTGGTGTGGGTTTGAGCAGACGTGTGTGTGTGTGTTTGGTTGATTATTCACGTGTGGTTCAACACAGCGGGACATCAGCAGCTGTGACAAGCCTCAGCTGTTGAGAGAGACGAGTGCTGTCGCAGCCAGGTAACGCCTGATCGCAGCCAAAATTATCTCCTCCACTCTTCTTTCCTCTCTTCCAATTCCCCTCCCCACCTTCTCTCCCTTTCCAAGTCAATCACACATGGAGGTACGGCGCGCTGCTGGGCTTGATTGGGCATGAAAAAAACCCCCCCAAAAAACCAACAAACGTGCAGTGACCTCCTGACTATTTCTAGTACTGAAAGATGAGATTTCTGTTCCTGTTCTGCTTAGGATGCATGACAAACGTCCTCCCACAGCCTCACTAGCACCATTTTGGAAAAGAAACGGGGGAGCTCGGGAATGGTTAACGAACCTGACGAACGGATGGACACGCGCCCGAGAAGCAGCAACAAGCTTCCACCTGCTCTCGCAAAAGCACTTCTGTCTCACTGCTACCTGCTCTAAAAATGCTACAACTCTGGACGAAACCAGATTTTTCGACTGGCTTGCCTTCGCGGTTCGCAAAGCCGCCAACGCCACTGCACCTGTGAGCTCTAACGTAGCTGCTACACATGCTCATCACACGTTAACATGCCATGGTGAGCGCCCAAAACACTGCACCGCTGCTCGCGAGAGTGTCGCAGCCTGCCACCGTCACCCGGACTCGAATGATCACATGTCAGTCAGCTTGTGTACGAGCGTTGCCAATTGAAATGGCAGCGCACGAGGGGATGGGGAGGGGGGGAGATGACCCTCTTAATGTAGCAGGAAATTACTGTGATTACTCTGGTGGGTATGATGGAGGAGCTTTACAGCGCACACACTGCTGAACTGGGCGGATTAGCAGAAATCGAAGCAGCCAGGTATTAAAGACAAGTTAGAAGGCTTCCGTGTCCTCAATAGAGCGACGGATGATTATACCTATTCAGGCCTCTGAATGGACCTGAGGGGAGATTATGACTGTTGTGGAGATAATTGCGTTAAGTCGTGTTTGAGGGTTATGAACGCGAGTCCGGGACCGAGGCAGAAGGCCCACAACGATCGTGCGAGCCGGGGGAGGTTACAACAGCTAACAATTTAGTCACTGAGAAGAGGAAAAAAGGTGTCAGTCACTCTTCTTTTCTCTCTCTCATTAAATTGAGATTTTTTTTTTTTTAAATTTCCTCTCCACATGCAAACATAGATGTTTCGTTTGGCGGCAGGACAGAGGCGCAGGGGTCATGCTTTGCGACGGCGTCTTCCACGCCTGGAAGCTATTCCCCTGCAGACGAGAGCGCTGGCCGCTGCGCTGGCAGCCCGTCGGGCGGCTGCAGAGCTGGGTGACAGGCCTGTTTGAAGTGTGATGTGTCTGCGGGGGGTGGGGGTGGGGTAGTGGGAAGGGATGTTTGTGTAGATTAGTTCACCCAGATTCAGCTACAGGATGAGGGAGTAAACATTGTTGAAACTAAAAAAAAAAAAGGCAAGCATGACCGTGTTGCTCATCTCTTGCCCGTTCTGACGTGTGTGTATAAATGCAGAGGTGGGGGAAGCATGCATGGGGGGGGGGCAGTATTTACAAGGCCAACATCATGAAAACATAATAAGGAGTCATAATGTTTTTGACTCTGAATAAACCTAAACGTATTGTTCAGGTTTTTTTTGGACAATACCCTAAATCCCTCTGTAATCGCCCTACCTTCCTCTAGTCTACACGAATCCACCCCCCCCCCCCGTGCTTACCACGTACCCCCCCCCTCCCCCCCGCGCGCGCTTGTGTGAGCCTGTGGGTGAGTGCGTTAGAAGTTAATGGAACCTATTAAGCATTTTAATAAGCTGTGCAAGTCCCGAAGAAGGAAGTCAAATAATGTCTTTGTGCGGGGGCTGTGCTGACTCCCTCTGAATATCTTTTCTTCTGAATATCGGTGGATGGGGGGGGGCACTTTGTTCTCCTTCTTCTCACTTCCTTCTTGTCCTCCTCATCTGCCTCCACTTCCTTCTTCTTATTAATTGAGTTTCATTAATGAACATCAGGATTTCATTATCCCACATAGTGCTTAAGAGTGTGTGTATGGGGGGGGGGGGGGTGTCCTCTGGTCTACTAATGGCAGCCAGGGTGGTGGGAGACTATATTAGCAGTGAGCAGAATGTCTTTCAATGAAACTAATGCCAAACACAATACTCGTTCTCTTAATAATGCTGTACTCCATTGCTCTGCATGGGCGGAAATCTCATTACAAAAACGCGTAGGAGAAAAATAATACAAGATTGAAAAGTCTCAAGGTGATAGAAGCAATGTTCTGTGATTCCATTAAAGGGCCATTATGAAGAGGAGGGAGAGAAAGGAACTGGGTAAGGAGGAGAGGCAGTGGCAAAACTTAGGAAGAAGATGGAGAGAATGGAGGATAAATGTTAATGTGGAAAGGAAGAGGCGATTCAAAGTCATTCTGGCGCAGGTCATCCAACACCACGAGAGCTTTAGTGGGCAGAAAGAGAGCCCAATGACACGACGGACGAGGGACGGCCGTGCTGAAGAGGTAGAGCATGGGGAGAAGGTGACTGCTAATGGTGGTAAATACAATCCAAGCATTACGGGGCGATGCTTCAGTTCCACTTCAGCGCACTGAAGAGTGGCGAAATCAAAGACATAGCTTAGATACTGCCTTCAAAAGGCTTTTAGGAGAATGAGAGAGTGCGTGAACTCAAATCTCTCCCTATCAGGGCAAAGAAAACAGAAGGCATCTCAAATCTTTAAATACCAAAGAGAGCAGAGGGTTGGTGAAAAAAACATGCCTCACAAGAGTACGAGAGCCCTTCAGACACGATTCTGAGGACTCAACTGATTGAGGATGTTATACATCTCCTGCATAAGTGTAAGACACCGTCAGCGCTATAATTTGTTTTCACTCATCCGTTGTGATGGCTGGTAAAAGGGAACTCCAACTGCTTCACAGAGTTTAACAGAAAAATGTGAATAATGCACATGTAACAACTAGCTTAAGTTGCACAGTGCTGCATTTATAAAATCCCATCTGGTGCTCACACACATCAAACCCACTGCTATAGAGTGGTTCATTCAAATTGGTGAGTCTTAGGAATTTATTCTCTGCATGCATATGATCTAACACAGCCTCATTTTAGCCTTTATTTAACCAGGAAGAGCTCACTGAGATTAAAAGGCAAACATCTAACAATAATGTCAGACAGATAATTAATATACAACTTAATCAATTAAAACACTGACAGCCAAGAGGTTTCTGCCTCACAGTCATTTAAAATCACTTTGAAAGTGTCCAATGAGACCAGTTTTGTAAGTTTCGGGTCATGTTGAAAATTAATCCAGGCAGATTGAGTGCCTTCTTCCCAGTTCGGTGCGAACCTGTGGTACAGATAAAAAAATTAAATCCTGAGACCAAAGACTGTATCCACCTGTATTTTTCAGACTAATGAAGTTTTGAAGATATGATGGAAGCCGACCTAAGACTGACTTGTAAATAACAAGATGCCAGTGTTTTTGTTTGTGAGTAGACAAGGCAGACCTTCCAACACGGGTATATAATAAACAATGATGAGCAAAGCGTTTAAAGCTTGTAATAAACTTCAATGCACCATTCCAAACAGTGTCCAAAGCATATAAGCAATGGGAAGATGCAGACATATACTGTATCGCATCACCGCAGTCTGACACAGACAGAAATGTTGCAGGATCTAATTTCTTTTTGGTCTCATAAGAAAGGCAGGACTTGATTCTGAAATAAAAACCACATTTCATTTCCGGTCTCTTTACCAACTGCTGAACATGTGGTGCAAAGGACAGCAAATCATCCAGCAAAATACCAAAATATTTATACTGAGGTACAAGTTCAATCTTACAGCCTTGAAATGTGATTATGGATGGTAAATTTACAGGTTTTGATTTAGAATTTGAAAACAACATGGACTTTGTTTAGTCTGCATATAGGAGAAGTTTTAAATCATAAAAGTTACTCTGAATAGTGTTAAAAGCAAGTTGCAGCTGAGCTAAAGCCTGACATGGTGTACATGCTGAACTGCATAGTACAGTATCATAGGCATAGCAATGAGATTTTGCATTTGCAACATTAAAATGTATGTTACTTATATAAAATAAAATGAATAGAAGTAGTTCTAGAAGCCCTGAGGTTCACCCTTAGTTACGCTTAGTGAGCCAGAAATCAAACCATCTGCCTGCTAATAGAAGTCCTAAAACTACACTCAACTCTATTAAAGATATAAGTCAGTATTAGATCTTCTAAAGCTGATTTAAAGAAAATTAAAGGTAGCATTAGACAAATATGATTTCAATCAATGGTGCCACTTAGCAGGAATTAATATTTGTGAACTCTCCATCAAGATACTGTTCTTTAAAAAGTAAAAAAGACCATGGCTGCGAATGGACAAGAACAAACCAAAAATATACATAACAGAAGTTCTAATTTCAAAGAAAACTAGAGGGCATTAAGACAGCACATACCTCTGTCAAGATTTATTAGTCTGATCATGAGCAGCAAAAACTATTGGATGGATTTTGATGAAATTTTCACCAGAGGTGGCCCCTGGACTACGGAGGAACCCATCAGATTTTGGAGGTGTCCAGGTTAGAATGCAGATTGTGGCTCACTTTTCCACTTTCTTTAACATTGTGAGAGAGGGCCTTGGTGGAGGTACAGTGGGGAAAATAAGTATTGGATATGTCAACATTTTTCTCATTAAACATAGAGTGGTGTGAAAAAGTGTTTGCCCCCTTCCTCATTTCTCATTTTTTTGTATGTTTGTCACATTTAAATGTTTCAGATCATCAAACAAATTTAAATATTAGACAAAGATAACACAAGTAAACACAAAATTCAGTTTTTAAATGAAGGTGTTTATTATTAAGGGGAAAAAAATCCAAACCTACATGGCCCTGTGTGAAAAAGTGATTGCCCCCTAAACCTAATCACTGGTTGGGCCACCCTTAGCAGCAACAACTGCAATCAAGTGTTTGCAATAACTGGCAATGAGTCTTTTACAGCACTGTGGAGGAATTTTGGCCCACTCATCTTTGCAGAATTGTAGTAATTCAGCCAGTTTTTGAAATGAACTGCCTTTTTAAGGTCATGCCACAGCATCTCAATCAGATTCTGGTCAGGACTTTGACTAAGCCACTTCAAAGTCTTCATTTTTCTTAAGCCATTCAGAGGTGGACTTGCTGGTGTGTTTTGGATCATTGTTCTGCTGCAGAACCCAAGTGTGCTTCAGCTTGAGGTCACGAACAGATGGATGGACATTCTCCTTCAGGATTTTTTGGTAGACAGCAGAATTCATGGTTCCATTTACCACGGCAAAACAGTCCCAGACCATCACACTACCACCACCATACGTATTTTACTGTTGGTATGATGTTCCTTTTCTGAAATGCTGTGTTACTTTTACGTCGGATGTAATGGGACACACACCTCCCAAAAAGTTCACCTTTTACCTCATCAGTCCACAGAGTATTTTCCCAAAAGTCTTGGGGATCATCAAGATATTTTCTGGCAAAACTGAGACAAGCCTTGATGTTCTTTTTGCTCAGCAGTGGTTTTCGTCTTGGAACTCTGCCATGCAGGCCATTTTTGTCCAGTCTCTTTCTTATGGTGGAGTCATGAACACTGACCTTAACTGAGGCAAATGAGGCCAGCAGTTCTTTGGATGTTGTTGTGGGGTCTTTTGTGACCTCTTGGAGGAGTCGTTGCTGTGCTTTTGGGGTAATTTTGGTTGGCCGGCCACTCTTGGGAAGCTTCACCATTGTTTCGCCATTTGTGGATAATGGCTCTCACTGTGGTTCACTGGAGTCCCAAAGCTTTAGAAATGGCTTTATAGCCATTTCCAGACTGATAGATGTCAATTACGTTGTTTCTCATTTGTTCCTGAATTCCTCTGGATCGCAGCATGATGTCTAGCTTTTGAGGATCTTTTGGTCTACTTCACTTTGTCAGGCAGGTCCTATTTAAGTGGTTTCTTGATTAAGAACAGGTGTGGCAGTAATCAGGCCTGGGTGTGGCGGGAGAAATTGAACTCAGCTTTCCAAAGATGTGATAAACCACAGTTAATTTATGTTTTAACGGGGGGGTGGGGGTGTCACTTTTTCACACAGGACCATGTAGGTTTGGATTTTTTTTACCCTTAATAAACACCTTCATTTAAAAACTGCATTGTGTGTTTACTTGTGTTATCTTTGTCTAATATTTAAATTTGTTTGATGATGTGAAACATTTAAGTGTGACAAACATACAAAAAATGAGAAATCGGGAAGGGGCAAATACTTTTTTCACACCACTGTATCTGGTGAAAATCTCAGGTCAGTGGCTCTATCAGAAATATGTTTAATGAGAAAAATGTTGATGTGTTCAATACTATTTATTTATTTAGCGAATGCAAAGTCCTTAAGCCAAGCAGTTGCCTCCTGGTTTGCTGTATGGAGGGTGTGTAATCCTCCTTCCAGTCTTTGGAGCGGGCAAACCTCTATGATGTGTTCCATTGTTTGCTCCTCTCCACATGCGCACAGTGGGCTAGGGCTACTGCCCCATCTGTGAAGGCTGGCCAAGCAGGGGCCATGTCCAGTCCTGAAGCGATTGAGTGTAGACCACTGTCTCCTTGGGAGGTTGGTGCCCGGGACCTGTTGGTTGGGGTTTATCACCAGCTGTTTGTTTGGGACCTCCTTGGTCTCCCATTCCTCTTGCCAAGCTGTCTGGATGGTAAAGTCAGCTGGGGGAGGGTTTTTCCAAATCGGCCGTCTGGATGAAAGTCGGGCAGTGGGTGGGGTGTAGATATCTGCATGGATTGGCAAGTGAGGAAAATCTTTAACTTTTTGGAGCATCCTTTGAGTTAATGCTGCTCGCCGGATGTGTGGAGGGGCTATGTTTGACAGTACAGAGAGCCAGGGGAGTGGTGTTGAGCGGATTGTTCCAGTTATAGTTCTCATTGTTGAGTTGAGCTGGGTGTCTACATGGTGTGAGTAAGATGACCTGGACCAGACAGGGGCACAATATTCTGCTACAGAGTATGAAAGGGCCAGTGCTGAGGTGCGCAGGGTGGAGACTGCCGCCCCCCATTTTGCACCAGCGAGCTTGCAGAGCAGGTTGTTTCGTACCTTCACCTTAGCAGCTGTCCCCTTTAGATGTTCCTTGAAGGATAAGGTCCTATCAAGGGTCACTCCAAGATAAGTTGGATTTGGGGCATGCTTAAGCTTGAGTCCGCTCAGGTGGATGTTTAGTTCTCTGGCAGCTTTTGCATTGTGGAGATGGAATACACTGGAGACGGTTTTTGCTGGGCTTGGTTTTAGGCGCCAGATTTTGCAGAACTGGTCCAGTTTGGCAAGATCTTCCGTGAGCACCCGTTCCAGTGGTTCAAAGTCTGGTGCTTGGAATGCCAAACAGATGTCGTCTGCATAGATGAATTTGCGGGATTTTGTAGTAGGCAGGTCGTTTATGTAGAGGTTGAACAGAGTTGGAGCTAGAACTGAGCCTTGTGGGAGTCCGTTTTTCTGCATTCTCCATGCACTTGTGTTCTGACCGAGGTGGACTCTGAACCTTCGGTTGGTCAGCAGGGTTTTTATAATTGCTGTTGCCCAAGCAGGGATCGCCTTTATAAGTTTCAGGAGGAGGCCTTTGTGCCAGACCGTATCATAGGCGGCTGTAAGATCGAGAAACACAGCCCCTGTCTTCAGTCTGCTCTCGAAGCCATTTTCGATGAAGGTGGTTAGGGCCAGTACTTGTTCTCCTGTACTGCGGTCCTTGCGGAAACCTGCTTGATCCACACTTAGAATATCCTCTATTTCTGGGGAAATGCGTTGCAGTATTAGGCGCTCCATGATTTTGTAAGGAACGCTGAGTAGGGAGATTGGGCGGTAGCTTGCTGGTAGTTTGTGGTCTTTGCCAGGTTTTGGGATGGCAATGACCTTTGCTGTCCGCCATTTCTTTGGGATCGAGTTTGTTTGTGTGATCCTTGTGTAAAATTGTGTCAACCAGGTTAGGGCTCGGGGGCCAAGATTTTTCATGAATTCTGGGAAGATGTTATCGTATCCTGCTGCCTTTCCACATTTCAGGCCCTGTAGGACTTTCTCCAGTTCAGCAGCCTCGAAGGGTTCAGGGTTCGTTTCCTCTACAGGCATTTTTTGGTGTTTTTTTAGCTCAGTTGTAACTGCTCTTCTGGTGTCTTTGTCTTAGGGTGCTTTGGCGATAGTCAGTAGGTGGGATGCAACTTGGTTGGGTGTGACGGATGCTCGGCTTTGGCTAGGGGGCTTCTGTGCAGCTCCTAGGCGACGGATGAGGCTCCAACATTTCCTGCTAGAGTGGGTAAAGCTCTGGTCAGCAACTGTCTCCTCCCATTTCTTTCGCCGGGCTGTATTTAGCGATTCAATGAGATGGTCTGCTATCTCTGGGTCCCCTGATGTTTGATAGGATTGTAGGAGGGCAGCACTTTCTCCGTCCAAACATGGGACATAGAGTGGTCGGTAGCCTCGTGGGATTGCAGTATGGGCAGCCTTGAAGATTGCGCTGCAGAAGCGGTTGTATGCTTCATCTACAGTGATGGTGTGGAGTGGGATGGTAACAACGCTCCGGTCCAGAGTTTCACTGAATTTCTTCCAGTTGGCTTTGCGGAAGTTCCAGCGCATCTTCCTTGGGCTGTATATGACTGGAAGTTGTAGGCCAATGTGTACAAGCAGGGGCCGGTGTTGGCTGTGTGGAAAATCATCAAGAATGAGGATCTGTGTAGGATATGGCTCCCCATTCAAAGAGCTGACCCAACACAGGTCAGGAGAATAGTCCTTCTTCCACCTAGCAGAGTGGAAGGTTCCTCTTTGTTTGGGGTCGTATATCAAAGCGAGGTCATTTCTGGATGCCCAGTCTGAAAGTGCCTCCCCATCACTGTCCACTGCTGGGTACCCCCAGTCAGGGTGATGGCTGTTAAAGTCCCCCACATAGATGGCAGGGTGGGGTAGGGTGGGTAAGACCTGCAGATCCCAGTTGGCATTAGGGGGCTTGTACACATTGACAATATGGAAGCCACCAATGATTATGGTGTCTGAGAAATGTGTTGTTATCAGGTGATTTGCTTCAACTATGTCAGAACGCACATAGGTGGCACGTCCATGTTTAACATGTAGAACATAGCACAGGAGGTCAAAGCCTTTGATGGTGAAGCGGCCAGCTTCCTCTGTGCCAATATGAGTCTCTTGGAGGCAGATTACATCAATCGAATGTTGGAAGGCGAGGACTTCAATAAGGCTTCGCTTGGCTGCAGATAGGCCTTCAACGTTTAGTTGTAATATGCGAAGGGCAGATCCTACCACAAAGTTCAATACTTATTTCACTGGTCAACAGCAAATTTACTGTCCAAGTTTTTTTTTTAGCTGATTTAGGACAATTTTGATGTGCTGAATCCAAAAATCGCATTGGTTTTGCTCAATCGGGTCAACTTTTTGAACTATGGCCACATGTTTTCTTACGTTTTTGTTTACATGTACAGGTATTTTCGCTTTATATGATGCAAAATTCTTTTTTATTTCTTGAAATTCTCTGAATTTTGAACAATGATGATGTAACTTTCAATTTACATGTACTTACCTTTATCAATGTCTACTATTCAATTTACAGTACACCTGTACAACTGCTTATAACTTAACATAAAAACCTGACCTGATCGAGAGAAACGGATGTCATTTTCGGATTCAGCAGTGCAAAATTGTCTTAAATCAGTTGAAAAAACACAGACAACTTACAAAAAAATTATTTTTGTTATGTTTTCCCTGCTGTATGTACTCTTGGATCACTTCCAAAGTCTACTGGGTTCATCTGTAGTCCCAGGGTCACCTCTGGTAAAAAAATACTACCTCAGTCCATCTGTCCCTCCATACCTCCGTCTGCACCTTCATCCGTACCTTGAAATTAATCCAGTAGTTTTTGCGTAATCCTGCTGACAGACAGGTGGACTGATGGATGAGATAGGGCCTTGTTGGAGGTACTGTATGTGCTTATGGATCACCTGCAAAATGCAATAAGTTCATCCTTTGCCCAGGGGCACCTCTGATGAAAATTTCTCCAAAATCCATCCAACCAGTTTTTGCATAATCCTGCTAACACACTACGAGAGGACAAGGCTCTGGTGGAGGTATGTGTTTTTGGATCACCTCCAAAATCTATTGGGTTCCTCCATAGACCAAAGGCCACCCCTGGTGAAAATTTCAGCAAAATCCGTCCAGTCGTTTTTGTGTAATCCTGCTAACAAACAGACAGCCCTGAACACATTACCTCCTTGGCGGAGGTAGCAAACAGAATGTCTGTCACTGAACAAAAACTTGTGTGATGCAGCAGTGCAATCATTAGCAGACAAGTCGGTTCACAAAAGAGATTATTTATTATAGCTGCATTTGTTTAATAGTTTTTGACATGTACTAACTCCCAAGTCTCTGCTAGTCCATGATCTGTTAATTGATCATCAGATTGATTTAATATCCCTTACAGAGACTTGGTTAGGGCAAGAGGATTGTGTTGGTTTAAATGAATCAACTCCCTCTGGTTATTTAAACTGTCAAAATCCCAGAAGTTCTGGTCGTGGAGGAGGAGTAGCAACAATTTACCATTCCAAATTACTAGTTAATATAAAGCAAAAAACACGTTATAATTCCTTTGAGGGTCAGGTCCTCAGTATTGGGCATTTTAGCATTCATTCATTCATCTTCTTCCGCTTAATCCTTTTCGGGTCGCGGGGGGGCTGGAGCCTATCCCAGCATCTTTGGGCAAGAGGCAGGGTACACCCTGGACAGATCGCCAGTCCATCGCAGGGCCAACACAGAGAGACAGACAACCATTCACTCTCACAGTCATACCCAAGGACAATTTAGAATCCCCAGTTTGATGCCAATTAACCTAACTTGCATGTTTTTTTTGGTATGTGGGAGGAAACCGGAGAAATCTCGGAGTAAACCCACACAGACACGGGGAGAACATGCAAACTCCACACAGATCACTGTTGGTCGGGGGCTGGGATCGAACCCAGGATCGAACAGCAGTGCTAACCACTCCGCCACCGTGCCGCTCCGGCATTTCAGCAATTTGAGGCTAAACCCTATTTTATTTGCCATAGTTTATCGTCCTCCATCAACCTACTCAGAGTTTTTATCTGAATTTGCCGAATTCTTAGCCGATTTAGTGCTGAAATCACTTAGAATGATTATAGTAGGGGACTTTAATATACATGTATATGTAGATAGTGATTGCCTTAACCAGATGAACTCGGGAGATTCCGAGGGCGGTCACGTCTGTGCGTCTTTAGTGCATCTCAGTGCGCACTGAAAAAAAAGGCTGTATTTCCGGTCTTCCAGTACAGACACAGCCTTAAACAGAAAGCCAAAGGAGTGTTTGATTGGTTTAGAATGAGACTGACATCTCATTCGACCAACAAGAGCCTTGATTTGGGTTTTTAAACCTGGAATAACCAATGATCGTAAACCTACCAAGAAGTATCTGCCCATCAACGACTGCGAATACAATGAGCCAATTGAATCCGAGTAATCTGACGATGGACGTGTCGTTTAGCCAATCAATTTCTGACTCCAATGACATCCTACATGCACTGGTTCAGTGTATATTTCCGGTAAAATACCATGCGTTCGTGTGCGTAAAATCTGTTTTGAGTCTGCCGCTGTGTGACATGCAGTCCTTTGTGATACTGTGCAGAAGGGTCAGGGTAACATTAGCCATTATTTTACTTGTTTTGAAAAATGGTTCACAAAATAAACCGAAAGGGCATGCATGAAAACATCGATGGCTTGACCGGGTCGGGTGACGTCGACAATGAATCAGTAAACAAACAGAGGTTTAAATAACGGAATAGCTGACGATCCAGACGCCAGTGGACAATACCAGCGGCAGTGCGGTTGTGGACAGGTAAGTCTTATAATCTAAATTATTCTTTATTGATAAAAATAGTAATAAAAATAACTTTTGACCAATCGGTAATTACAAGGGTCCCGCATGGCGACGTTTTTGTGTGCACCGTGGGGGGAGGGGGGTATTTGTTACTGTGTATATTGCAGAAAAATTTAATAATTTTTTAGTATAATTTTTATTTCACTGTAGGCTATTTTTTCCTGTAAAAAAAGGAACTGTGCTGTATATGTCTGGGTTATTATGCCTTTGTTTTACTGTGTAAACGTGATCTGGTGAAATGGAGCCCTGACCATGTGAGCACACTAATGTGAGCACCCCAGGTGGACCTCGGTATTCAATCTGTACATTTTCAATCCAGTGATTTACAAAGTGATTCATAATTTTCTAAAGCCTCATTCAGAACATTATAGTCCCACAGACTGGTTTTCATCTGGGGCAGCATTTATAAATCACTGGATGGAGAATGCACCTGTACATGTACAGATTGGATTCCGTGGTCCACTTGGGGTGCACACTTGGTCAGGGGTCCAGTTGACCTGTATCTGTGTAAACTGGTGAGATAGTGAACTCTGGAAAAATTGGAGGGGGGGGGGGGTTGTTTTTGTGTATACTTTAGTGAAATGTATTAATTTTTCGCATAATTTTTCTTACACTGTAGGCTATTTTTGCCTGAAAAAACAAAACAAAACAGGAACTGTGCTGTGTATGTCTGGGTTGTTACCCCTTGGTTTGACTATGCAAACTGCTGAGATAGTGAACTCTGGAACACAGTTTTCCAAATGGCACAGTTTTGGCACAGTTCAAGAATGCCTTGTTACAACCTGGGAAAAAAGCTGTGTAATATATTCATTTTTTGTGGTATTGTTACAAAATTTTGACCTGAGCTTGAAAACACGTGGTTCTACATTTCTGTTGTTTTCCAGCAAGTTTCACACAGCTGTATGTTATTTGCAAGCATTTGTATCTAAAAAAACACCCAGGCGAACTTTATTTTCTTCAAATTCAGTATGTTTAGATGATTGTTACTCAGTGGCAGGAGCACTTAGAGAGATTATGACTGTTTTGCCAAAAAATTCAGTGTTTTCTTTTAAATGAGACCAACCCCATGAAGATGCTGCAAAGGGTTGAAGAGCAGCTTTTGATTTACTTTGGGCATGTTATTTTTAGGTGTTTAGGGAAGTTGAACAGAGTTCAACAGGTTAATATGGCATTTAATTCAATATTAGACTCGATGGAGTTTTCTCAGAAAGTAGGAAATTCTACCCATTATCTCCACCATATCTTGGACCTTGTTCTGACATATGGCAATGAAATAGAAAATCTATTAGTGTCTCCTCATAACCCTGTACTGTCAGACCATTGTCTGTTAACCTTTGATTTTACTATTTCTGACTATTTGGCTCCTAAAGAAAAATATTACTACAGCAGATTCCTCTCAGATGATGTTGTGACCAAATTTATGCAGATTGTTTTCTCTATGCCATGTGTCAACACAACGGAAATAAGTTATAGACAGCTTGCTCCTTCTGTAATTGATAGCATGGTAGATAGTGTTACAGCTTCTCTGCATCAGACTCTAGACATGGTGGCCCCTTTAGAAAAGAAAAAGTCTAATCAGAGATTTCTAACTCCTTGGTTCAACACAGAAACTCATAGCTTGTGGTGACCCAGCACAATGCAGATTGACACTTATTCATGCTCAACAAGGGTGGAGGAAACGGAAGGCAATTTGCATACAGAGGACAATGCACAGATGGACAAAGAGCCAACCAATGTCATGCTAATCATGTGTACTGACTGTTATGCTAATGTACCATGCATTCTCTCTGTCTGTATAAAAGAGCTTACTATACATGCCTCAAGAGCACACACGGCACACACACACAGGCCACTGCAGCGCACAGCGCTACAAGTGTGTCTCATTATGTTGGAGGAAAATAAAACTCTGCCATCTTCCAGCTCGCCGCATCTTGCCTGAACTTATTTTTCCTCCACACTGGTGACCCTTGACGAAGAATGGAACACGAGGCGAACACCCCGGAGGTGACCCGGACGGGACGCCCCAGCACACGTCATGGTGCGCCCCTCGCCTAATCTTATCCCTCCACACTGGTGACCTGACGAGAGAGAATGACCGTCTGCTCCCTCTCACCACGCTGTGGACAGCAGAGGACCTGAGAATGCCTGCAACCTCTTCATCCTCACCGGAGCACGCGCCCCGGATCAGGCAGTACTTGGACCGACACACACCGTGAACCGCGACACAAGCGAAACGAAGGAAGCAGCCTGAACGGGGAAATCATCAACGCCGACTGCACTGATTTCCACCAAGCTCCCCGACCCTGACTCACATGACAGTGGACCTCCCGCGCACAGAAGCTCCGCACGCACACCGCAGGATTACGAGGACAGCGCAACTGCCAGTTATGTGGTCGCGGCGCCAAGCGTGCACCATGCACAGAGACGAACCGGCTCCACAGACTGATACATCGTCCTCCGCCACTGCACATGCCCGAGAAAAACGGCCGATCGCCACCCTCGGAACCTTCAGGGCTGCTCACGCACCTGAAGCAGACGTGCAGCCCGCACACAGGACTTTGTATGGGTCTCTCAGCCACGGCGCACAAGGGGAATTTAGCCGATTGCTTTCCCCGATGACTTTAGGGCTGCTCCCGCACCTAAAGCCAAACCGCCTCACACTCTCACACAGCTGCAGTTGTTTCACAGCCGCCACGCATCCTCGGGGAATTTGGCCGCCCGCCTTCCTCACATCCTCGCCGGATCGAGCCGCGAGAGGAGTCAGAAACAATTTTTTTTTCACAGCCACTCTGGATCCACCTTCCAGCTCACCGCATCTCACCTGAACTTATTTTTCCTCCACAAGCTTAAAACAGAAGACTCATCAATTAGAAAGAAAATGGCGCTCCACTAGTTTAGATGAAATCTATTTAGCTTGGAGAAATCATCTTTTAATTTATAAAAAATCTCTTAGAAAAGCTAGAACAAGTTATTATTCTGCATTAATAGAAGAGAACAAGAATAATCCCAGGTTTCTTTTTAGCACTGTAGCCAGGCTGACAAAGAGTCAGGACTCTGTCAATCCTAGCATTCCCTTAGAGCTTACTAGTCAGGACTTTACGAACTTTTTCAATAATAAAATTTCATCTATCAGAGATAAAATCAATCAGATTCTTCCCACCATTAACTTAAATACAGTAACTACCACAACTCCTTCAACTGATATCTGTTTGGATGAGTTTACTCCAATTGACCTTTTAGAGTAAGACAAAATAATTTCCTCATCCAATCCTTCAACTTGTCTTTTAGACCCTATTCCTACCAGGTTATTTAAAGAAGTCTTCCCATTTATTGGTAGCTTTATTCTTCAAATAATCAATTCTTCATTAACTTTAGGCCATGTACCGCAGGCTTTTAAAACTGCTGTAATTAAACCCTTACTCAAAAAGCCAACACTGGATCCAGGAGTTTTAGCTAACTATAGACCAATCTCTAATCTCCCTTTCATTTCAAAAATCTTAGAAAGAGTTGTTGCTACGCAATTATTTGACCACTTGCAGGGAAATGGTTTATTTGAAGAGTTTCAATCTGGGTTTAGAATCCATCATAGTACTGAAATAGCCTTTGTGAAGGTCACTAATGACCTCCTTATCACATCTGATAATGGACTTGTTTCTGTACTTGTCCTTTAAGACCTTAGTCCAGCTTTTGATACTATCGATCATAATATTCTACTTGATAGATTAGATCACTATGTTGGACTTAATGGAACTTTGTTGCAGTGGTTTAGATCTTATTTATCTGATAGGTTCCAGTTTGTTCATGTCAATAATGAGTTTTCTTTCAACTCAAAGCTCAGTCATAGAGTTCCACAGGGATCTGTGCTAGGCCCTACTCTTTTTAGTTTATATATGCTTCCATTAGGCAACATTATTAGAAAGCACTGTATACAGTTTCATTGTTATGCAGATGACACAATTATACCTGTCAATGAAGCCAGATGATAGTAATCAGTTGGCCAAGTTAGAAGCCTGTCTTAAGGAAATCAAAGCTTGAATGACTTGTAATTTCCTGCTATTAAATTCAGATAAGACTGAAGTCATTCTTGTTGGTCCAAAAAACCTTAGAAATACCTTTCCAAATCATACTTTTAGTTTGGTTGCGGTTACTTTTTCTCTTAATAGCTCTGTGAGGAACCTCAGAGTTATTTTTGATCAAGGTCCGTTTTTCAATTCACATATTAAATTCGTTTCTAAGACTGCCTTGTATCATTTGCGTAATATTGCCAAGATTAGGAGCATCTTGTCTCAGAGTGATGCTGAGAAACTGATCCACTCTTTTGTTAGCTCTAGATTAGATTATTGTAACTCTTTATTATCAGGTTGTTCTAAAACATCTTTAAAAGGTCTTTAGTTGATCCAAAATGCTGCAGCAAGAGTTTTAACAGATACTAGAATGAGAGATCATATCTCTCCAGTTCTGGCCTCCCTTCATTGGCTTCCCATAGAGTTTAGAATTAAGTTTAAAATCCTTCTCACTTTCAAAGCTCTAAACAATCAGGCTCCTTTTTTATTTACAGTAAAAGATCTGATACTACCCTATTATCCTAACAGAGCACTATGCTCCCAAAATGCTGGATTACTTGTAATACCTAGAATCTCCAAAAGTACAATGGGTGGCAGAGCCTTCAGTTATCAAGCTCCTCTCCTGTGGAACCAGCTACCAGTCTGGATTTGGGAGTCAGACTCGATCTCTGTTTTTAAGAATAGGGTTAAAACCTTCCTTTTTGATCATCATCATCATCATCATAGCAGTCTGTCAGGGGTGACAATGACTGTTTCATTTAGGTCTGATCAGATTCCTCCACGCAGCTCTGTCCTTCACCCTGCGCTGCCAGGAACTCCTAGCCTTGTTAACCCGGGTGACATCCGAGCCGGTATGAGTTGCTTTCAGATTGACCATTTCATGAAACTGTTTGCAAAGTATTTGAGTGCCGCTAACTTTTGCTGGACTAGCGGCACATTCTTGGCAGATAGAGGTATTATCAGTGGCAAGGACAGGCCAAGACAAACTGACTCCAGTATCTGTTGCAGTGACTTACCAGATGATAGGTTTGTTTATTTCTGCTCTTTGTGTAGTGCATGTCATGATGCACCAACTGGCAAAAGTCCACCACAGACCTTGTGACAGATGTGCTTATCTGCCAGGATGTCCAGTCTCACCCCATGTAACTGGGAGTGGTCCACCACAGACCTGTGACATATATTGTTTTTAGTTCTGCCAGGATGCCCAGTTTCACCCTCCACACCCTCGGAAGGGCGGGGTTGCCGGTTGAGTCGCCAACGGCCTGACCCATGAGACAAGTAGTACCAGTTTTCATGGTTATCCGGTAGCAAGCAAACCAATGCCTGACCGAGCATCAAAGTAAAGGTTCAACCATTAATCAAACATAAAAAAAAAACCTCCTACATACAAAAAACCCTGCGGCTGTATTGTATTTTTACATCTGTGAAAACTCAAACAGATATTACTCTTATGCATCTATTTCTGTTGATTTCTTTTATTATTATTTATTAATTAATACATTAAGAAAATGATACTAAACTGTGTGATACAATATAGCACAAAGAGATTGGAACAAATCATCAGCTTGTGATGAGCTGGGAATGAGATTAAGATAAGATAAGATAAGATAAGATAAGATAAGATAAGATAAGATAAGCCTTTATTAGTCCCACAACGGGGAAATTCCAGGATTGCAACAGCACAGGGATAGCAACACTCAGAGCAACAATCAGAAGGCAAGAAAAAAAAAAACAAACAAAAAAAAAAAAAAACCAAGCAAGCAAGAGCAGCTAATATACATATGTACATATTACTATAAAAAATATATATATACACACACACACACAGACACACAGTGCAGAGCATTGTAGCTGGATGGAATAAATATATGAATATATGAACACACAGTGCAGAGCATTGTAGCTAGATGGAATAAATATGTAAATATATAAACACCCACAGTACGGAGCATTGCAGCTAGGTGGAATAAATATGCAAGTATATAAACACACACAGTGCGGAGCAATTCAAAGCAATTCAAAGCAAGTCAAAGATTGCCTTTGACTCAAAGAATCCTGTTGGATTTAAGCTCTCAGCAGCTTCACTACAGTGAACTATTTCATCATGGTTTATTTGTTTGTTTTATGACATTAATTTAGAGGAGGTGCAAGAAGATTATTTCACTTCAAAGCCTTTAAAATGAAATCATTCTCATGACCATATAAAGTGATACAGTTCATAACAACTATAAACCAAAGTCTTAATTTTTATCCAAGAAATAAGAAACACAACTGAACAATCATCCAGATGAAATTAATGATTTAACCATGAGATGGCTAAATCACAAGAATGACTTAAACATCTCTTTTTAGAGTAGCAGATTTGACAGCCTGCCTCTCACCCAAAGATGCTGGGATAGGCTCCAGGACGGAAGAAGATGGATGGATGGATGGATATAATGATTCTAAATATGACATTCCAATTACTGAAAATAACTCTTAAGGGGTATTAATAGTTTAGATTTCTTAAATCTTTAAAAAAAATACTAAATATGTAGCTAAATACAACCAGTGACTGTGCAAAGTCAAAATTAACAACAAAATGCCATTTTAATCCTTTTAATTTTACCAGAAATAGTAAAAAAGAGTGAAAGAGTTGGAGACAAGAAGACATGTCAGCTGTCATTCAGCAGAAAAGGTGTTGCATTATGATACTTTTTACTTTTAAAAGCTGAAGATAGCTTAGTTTACAACTAATGTAGCTTCATTAAAAACACTTAGGCCATATTACAAGGACACAGTCAGTCATCAGTTGCCTGACACACAGGAAACATTTATGACTATTTCCAAGTTCATTTCCCTATCACAGCCACACAAAACCAAATTTTCCGCCAGGTGCTAAGCTGAAAAAGATTGTCCTAACATTCTTAATTATTCGGAAGTGGGTTTGGGGCGTAATGTAAAATAAATCAATCACCTAATAAACAGGGATACAAGATCAAAGATGTGATATGAAAGTGTTTAGAGGACAATTCTGTTTTGCGCTGAGCGGGCTCATTCACAAAGTGAAAATGCCTTTTTGATATAGCCTACAATTAGGGAGGGATCATGTGTCTCTGAACCCTCCCTTAGTTATGCTGCTAATAGGTTTAGACCGCCGGGGGACCTCCAATAATGCACTGGGCTTCACTCCTTTCTTCACTTTCAATTAAATATTTTTTTTTTTTTTTGCTGGTCATTAACATCTGTTTGTTCTCTCCCATAGATTGAGTCCCTGTTGTGCTGTTTGCTCTCCACATGTCTGTTTTTTTCATCTTCTCTATCCCCTCACCCCCCAGCCAGTCACAGCAGATGGCTGCCTCTCCCTGAGCCTGGTTCTGCTGGAGGTTTCTTCCTGTTAAAAGGGAGTTTTTCCTCTCCACCGTTGCCAAGCGCTTGCTCACAGGGGATTGCCTGATTGCTGGGGTCTTTCTGCAATTGTGGGGGTTTCCCCTACAGTTGAAAGTACTATGAGATGACTGTTGTTGTGAAATGGTGCTATATAAATGAAGTTGAATTGAATTGAGTTATCTGGTAGCAAGCAAACCAATGCCTGATCTGACCTGACCTATAGTATGCACAGTATATACTGTATTTGTTTAACTAATTCTGTGTTTGTTTGTTCCACTGAACAGGTCAGATAGAGAGATGTACTTTACTGATCCCAAACTGGGAAAACTATACACTATACAATATATAAACTATAAACTTATATATAAACTACACACATGTAGTTATACTTCATTTTTTTCAAGATCAGACAAACTTCAATGACTTAACTTGCTAAAACATATTATTCTCTACAAAACAAACCTGTTAGATGCAGATACTGAACCTGTTGTTTTTAACAGACAACTTATGTAACTCACTTTTAGCTCTGCAAATGAAGCCGTAGAGCCATGAGTTCATCTAATATCATTCCCACTGAAGTACAGATAGTGCATCAGCAATTAAAATACTCAAACATGAAAAACGTACTATCTAGAGATAATCTGCCCATGTGAGAGGCAGCATATGCAGGAAGAATAATGATGGCAAGAGCGAAGGAGCGATGCAGTTTAAACGAGTGTCTTTAATGTGCTGCCCATGCTGCTTGGAAATCAATCTATGAAAAGTATTGAAAACTTATCTAATCCACACCTTTGAGAGCTGTACGTATATACTATACTGTATTTGTTTAACTAATTCTGTGTTTGTTTGTTCCACTGAACAGCAGTGGTTGGATTTCTTTCCACAAGTGCCTGACATAAAATGTCTCATAAATTAGCAGATTTCTGCTGGTAAATTTGTCACATTTTCTGATCAATTAGTGGCTTTCTTCAACATCAATTTGGAACTTTTTTAAACAAAAACATCAATTTTTTACAGCCTTTTTTCTCATACTTTTGTCACATATCTTTGCAACTTTTTTCACATAAATCTGCAACTTTTTTCAGGTAGATTTATTACATTAAAATTGATTAAATTGTTTCCCACATTGTATCAGAAACGTGGTATCGAGTATCAAATATTTTCCCAGATATTGGTGTTGCTTATGAAATAAGGATAAGCCATCTTTATTGTCATTCAAATCTATACAGCCAATCATGTACAGTAGAACGAAATTATGTTTCTCTTATCTACAGTGTCAATCACACACATATATATAGAATCAGAGGGGTAGCTGCCATGCAAGGCACCGCCACAAATTTCCCTCCTCCATTCCATTATTGCTGAGCATCAAGCTGGACGGCAGGAAGTTCCACTTTTATATGGTCTTCAGCATGACCTAACTGGGATTTCAACCCCGGCCTCCTGGGTGTGGAGTGGATGCTCTACCAACTAAGCCACCATTCCGGTGGCAAATGCAAGTACAATGAAACCCTACAAGGTTTAAATGCACTGAAAAAACAGATTATTGGTGAATAAACCAGATTTTCACTCTATAAAAGCAAGAAATCTCCGTGTGTCTGTCTGTGTATGTGTCACGCTTCATAGGACATCATAGGGTGGCCTATGATCTCTGCCTGAACATCATAGGATGTACAGAGATCATAGGACGATTTGTCTTTATGATGTAACACATAGATTTGTCTATGTGCATAGGACACATAGACAAATGTGTCTTTATGATGTCACATTGACCACAGAGATCATAGGATGTCCTATGACACATAGACAAATGTGTCTTTATGATGTCATATGATCACTGCCTGAACATCATAGGACGTCCTATACCATGTGTCTTTATGATTTTCATGATCCTGTCAATGAACTGGAATTACGACGCACCTATCCCTCAACCAGTGGTCTGAACAAAGAAGAAGAAGACCCACCAGATGGAGAGCAATAGAATGACGACAACTGCTGCACGTCAGAAAGGATGCCATGAAGATGAAACACCTGAGGTTCCAGCAGTACATCGCACCCGTCTGAGACAGGAGGACAGTCTTCACCAGCATAGGGTACGACAGACTTTAAAGCACGTTTCTAGGACATCATAGGATGGCCTATGATCTCTGCCTCATCATCATAGCGCGTCCTATGAACTCAGGCATCATAGGATGACTCGCCATGCCTACATGATGGCAAATGTGTAACATCATAGGACGACTCACCATGCCTACATGACGGCAAATGTGTAACCTTGACGAATGCCAGTCTACACTACAAATGTGTAAAATTTCTCACCCCCCAGCCAGTCGCAGCAGATGACTGCCCCTCCCTGAGCCTGGTTCTGCTGGAGGTTTCTTCTTGTTAAAAGGGAGTTTTTCCTCTCCACTGTCACCAAGCGCTTGCTCATAGGGGATCGCCTGATTGCTGGGGTCTTTCTGCAATTGTGGGGGGTTCCCCCTACAGTTGAAAGTGCTATGAGATGACTGTTGTTGTGAAATGGTGCTATATAAATAAAGTTAAAGTTGAGTTAAAATGCCAAGCAAAGCGCAGATTTTCTCCGGGTGCTCCAGTTTCTTGGTTTCTACGGGCATGCACGGGCTTTCCTGAACAGGGTTGAAAGACACTTTTTCAGGATCGTGCCCATGAACTGGAATTAAGACGCACCTATCCCTCAACCAGTGGTCTGAACAAAGAAGAAGAAGACCCACCAGATGGAGAGCAATAGAATGAGGAGAACTGCTGCACGTCAGAAAGGATGCCATGAACATGAAACACCTCAGGTTCCACCAGTACGCTGCAGGCATGACTGTGAACAACACAGCCGTCTGAGACAGGAGGAGACCCTTCAGTGGTTTGAATGAAGAAGAAGAAGACCCACCAGATGATGTCTATATGACGGCACATAGACAGAGCACATGACTCCCTACAAGACATACATACAGATGTGGACAAAATTGTTGGTACCCCTCTGTTAATGAAAGAAAAACCCACAATGGTCACAGAAATAACTTGAATCTGACAAAAGTGGTAATAAATAAAAATTCTATGAAAATTAACCAATGAAAATCAGACAATGCTTTTGAAGTGTGGTTCAACAGAATTACTTTAAAAAACAAACTCATGAAACAGGCTTGGACAAAAATGATGGTACCCTTAACTTAATATTTTGTTGCACAACCTTTTGAGGCAATCACTGCAATCAGACGATTTCTGTAACTGTCAATGAGACTTCTGCACCTCTCAGCAGGTATTTTGGCCCACTCCTCATGAGCAAACTGCTCCAGTTGTCTCAGGTTTGAAGGGTGCCTTCTCCAGACGGCATGTTTCAGCTCCTTCCACAGATGTTCAATAGGATTTAGATCAGGGCTCATAGAAGGCCACTTTAGAATAGTCCAATGTTTTGCTTTTAGCCATTCTTGGGTGTTTTTAGCTGTGTGTTTTGGGTCATTATCCTGTTGCAAGACCCATGACCTGCGACTGAGACCAAGCTGTCTGACTCTGGGCAGCACATTTCTCTCTAGAATACCTTGATAGTCTTGAGATTTCATTGTACCCTGCACAGATTCAAGACACCCTGTACCAGATGCAGCAAAGCAGCCCCAGAACATAACAGAACCTCCTCCATGTTTCACAGTAGGGACAGTGTTCTTTTCTTGGTATGCTTCATTTTTGCGTCTGTGAACATAGAGCTGATGTGCCTTGCCAGAAAGTTCCAGTTTTGTCTCGTCTGTCCATAGGACATTCTCCCAGAACCTTTGTGGCTTGTCAACATGCAGTTTGGCAAATTCCAGTCTGGCTTTTTTATGATTTGTTTTCAACAGTGGTGTCCTCCTTGGTCGTCTCCCATGAAGTCCACTTTGGCTCAAACAACGACGGATGGTGCGATCTGACACTGATGTACCTTGACCTTGGAGTTCACCATGAATGTGTTTAGAGGTTGTTCTGGGCTCTTTTGTTACCATTCATATTATCCGTCTCCTCCTGCGGCCACGTCCAGGGAGGTTGGCTACTGTCCCGTGGATCTTAAATTTCTGAATATGTGCAACTGTAGTCACAGGAACATCAAGCTGCTTGGAGATGGTCTTATAGCCTTTACCTTTAACATGCTTGCCTATAATTTTCTTTCTAATCTCCTGAGACAACTCCCTCCTTTGCTTCCTCTGGTCCATGTTGATGCACACCATGTCACCAAACAGCACAGTGACTACTTGTCACTCTTTAAATAGGCCGACTGACTGATTACAAGTTTGTAGACACCTGTGACGTTAATTAGAGGACACATCTTGGTTGAACATGTCCCTATGGTCACATTATTTTCAATCTTTTCTAGGGGTACCATCATTTTTGTCCAGGCCTGTTTCATGAGTTTGTTTTTTAAAATAATTCTGTTGAACCACAATTCAAAAGCATTGTCTGATTTTCACTGGTTAATTTTCATAGAATTTTTGTTTATTACCACTTTTGTCAGATTCAAGTTATTTCTGTGACCATTGTGGGTTTTCCTTTCATTAACAGAGGGGTACCAACAATTTTGTCCATGTCTGTATAGACACAGGTAAGCAACATAACACAAAACAGTGACAGGCAGGAGAAGAAGTAACAAGCAGGGGTAAACAGCCCCAGATGGCAGGGCATATTTTGTGTGATTTTTATGTTTTGCTGCATACAAAAGCCATCACATGTGATTGCCACTTAGTGCTGTGTTGCTATACCAACTGTCCTGTAACTGGCAAGAATTCTGTTCCAATGCATCCCCTTTATGGGCATGCACGGGTATGCACTAGTTTTTTTAAAAAAACAAAAAACAAAACTGATTTCTCATAATCTGATAATGGCTCTTATCTGATGAAGAAAATCACATTAAAGCCTTAGTTCCATATTTATTTAACCAGCTGTTTCTTTTAGCAGCCATTACTATTCCAGTTATTTCTGCCCTGGTCCCAACTCTTCTGATGGGCTTGCATTTTTCATGAAATTGTAAAATGTCTCACTTTCAACATTTGATGTTTACTTTGTTCTACTGTAGATAAAATAGTGGCTTATGAGATTTGCAAATGACTGCATTCTGTTTTTATATAGATTTTACATAACGTTGCCACATTTTTGGAATTGGGGATGTAGCATAATGAATGTCAACATACAGTGCATCCGGAAAATATTCACAACGCTTAACTTTTTCCACATTTTGTTATGTTATAGCCTTATTACAAAATGGAATGAATTCATTTTTTCCCTCAAAATTCTACACACAATACCCCATAATGACAACATAAAAAAAGTTTTTTTTTTTTTTTAGATTTTTGCAAATTTATTAAAAATAAAAAACTAAGAAATCACATGTACATAAGTATTCACAGCCTTTGCTCAATACTTTGTTGATGCACCTTTGGCAGCAATTATAGCCAAGTCTTTTTGAATATGATGCTACAAGCTTGGCACACCTATCTTTGGGCAGTTTCACCCATTCCTCTTTGCAGCACTTCTCAAGCTCCATCAGGCTGGATAGAAAGCGTTGGTGTACAGCCATTTTCAGATCTCTCCAGAGATGTTCAATTGGCTTCAAGTCTGGGCTCTGGCTGGGCCACTCAAGGATATTCACAGAGTTGTCCTGAAGCCACTCCTCTGATATCTTGGCTGTGTGCTTAGGGTCGCTGTCCTGCTGTAAGATGAACTGTTTCCCCAGTCTGAGTTCAAGAGCGCTCTGGAGCAGGTTTTCATCCAGGATGTCTCTACACATTGCAGCATTCATCTTTCCTTCTATCCTGACTAGTCTCCCACTTCCTTCCGCCGAAAAATATCCCCACAGCATGATGCTGCCACCACCATGCTTCACTGTAGGGATGGTATTTGCCTGGTCATGAGCGGTGCCTGGTTTCCTCCAAACATGACGCCTGGCATTTACACCAAAGAGTACAGTCTTTGTATCATCAGACCAGAGGATTTTGTTTCTCATGGTCTGAGAGTCCTTCAGGTGGCTTTTGGCAAACTCCAGGCAGGCTGCCATGTGCCTTTTAATAAGGAGTGTCTTCCGTCTGGCCACTCTACCATACAGGCCTGATTGGCAGATTGCTGCAGAGATGGTTGTCCTTCTGGAAGGTTCTCCTCTTTCCACAGAGGAACGCTGGAGCTCTGACAGAGTGACCATCGGGTTCTTGGTTACCTCCCTGACTAAGGCCCTTCTCCCCTGATTGCTCAGTTTAGACGGCTGGCCAGCTCTAGGAAGGATCCTGGTGGTTCCGAACTTCTTCCTTTTACGGATGATGGAGGCCCATCATTCATAAAGGATAAGGCCCTGGAAGCTCATTGGGACCTTCAAAGCAGCAGAAATTTTTCTGTACCCTTCCCCAGATTTGTGCCTCAAGACAATCCTGTCTCGGAGGTTTACAGACAATTCCTTTGACTTCATGCTTGGTTTGTGCTTTGACATGCACTGTCAATTGTGGGACTTTATATAGACAGGTGTGTGCCTTTCCAAATCATGTCCAATCAACTGAATTTACCACAGGTGGACTCCTATTAAGCTGTAGAAACATCTCAAGGATGATCAGTGGAAACAGGATGCACCTGAGCTCAATTCTGAGTTTCATGGCAAAGGCTGTGAATACTTATGTACATATGATTTCTTTTTTTTTTTAATTTTTAATAAATTTGCAGAAATCTCAACAAAACTTTTTTCACGTTGTCATTACAGGGTATTGTGTGTAGAATTTTGAAGAAAAAAATTTTTTTAATCCATTTTGGAATAAGGCTGTAACATAACAAAACGTGGAAAAAGTGAAGCGCTGTGAATACTTTCCAGATGCACTGTATAATGGTGTAAAGCTTTAATTGTACTCTGCAGAGATTCATTTGAAATTGAATAATTCAACTGGTATCCTGTATCAGTCTTTGTACTGAAATAATTGATATTTAGAAGATTTTTTTTTGTTAAAACACAGGCTGATCCTGTTCAATATCCTTTTTTACTTTTTTTCTCAGCCTTGAAACTTGGAAAATCACATTGAGGAAGGCTGATACAATATCAACTTTGGTGTCTCTGATAAACACTGACACTTACTGTACCTGTGGATCAGTGTATGTAGTATATTCAGATTATACCCCCTTTACAAAGGGGTGGAGATCATTGAGAGAGTACTGAGTGATGACAACATGGCCAGCTCTCCAAATGATCTTTCAATAATCTCTCAGTGAACCTCTCAACAGTCACCAAAGGGAAGTGATCTCACAATGATCTCTCACTGAGTGCTCAACGATCTCATCGACCTCCCAATAATCTCTCAGCAATCTTTCAATGAATGCCAAATTTTTCCACCCCGAAGGTAGAAATGGCTGAGAAATCAGTGAGGTATTGCCAAGTATTCGATGAAGGACCAGTAGAGTTTATTAAAATATCTCTGAGAGATGCTTTCTGTTGGTAATCGCTAATAGATTGATTTGGACTGAGCCAAAACAAGTTCTCAACTGTGGCAACAGTGGAGATCACTGGGAGGCCTTGGTGATCACTGAAAGATCATTGAAAGATCACTGTGAGATCTGGCCATTTTTTCATCTTTCAGTGATCTCTCAATGAGCTCCACCCCTGTGTAAAGGGAGTACAAGAGCACTAGAAAGGGCCTGCTTGCTTGCCTCCCTCCTTCCCTCCCTCAATGATCCGTCAACAATTTCTTTTGGTCTTTCAATGATCTCTCCGGGTCTCACAGTGATCTCTCAAGGATCTTTCAAAGATCTCTAGAGATCACCATGAAAATCATATAACAATCTCCCAAACATTTTCACAGAAACAGTTATTTGAGGCTTTAGGAGATAGGGTCAATTTTGTTCTCTCAACAGTCACCCAACGATCTTCGTTTGTATAAAGGCGCCCTTCAACTGCCATTAACAGCGGGAATGATAACCTGCTAACACATGGCAGCTAAAGTACTTTTTAATATCTGTCTACAATATTTGTGACCATGGAGTTCCCTTAAAAGGTCCAGCAAAGCTACTTTGCGGACATGTTTTACCCCCAGAGGACAGTGTGTAATGACAGCTGAGCAGAGAGCAAAGTTAGGCCTTTTGCCTCAAATCAAACGTGTCTTGGGACGCACTTTCAACCCACAGCACAAATGCAATATATATGAGAAATACGAGCTGGTTGGTTGACCTAGATGTCCTCGCTGTATGCTGCTGCTCTCCTTCAGACATGTAAACTTTGCCCAGGAACCGAAGTCCGCAGCATCTGGAACTGTGCTTTTCAATCTAGGCTGCTGTTGTGAACCATATTTAAATAGAAATATACTATACTGACATATTGATACTACTTTACTATTAAAAAACAGGAAGGTGTTAGCTGGCTGAACAGCAAGTATTTCATTGGCTTGTTAAATGTAGCAAGAAACTGAGGAGAAAAGACAGAATTAAATGGGGAAATTGCTAAAAAGCACAGCTGAGCAGCATCACTCTACAGCCTCCACAAATACAATTACTGCTCACAGACGTTTAATTTGACGACCATCACATGTCTGTGTGTGCATCCGTGTGAGTCAGCTGTCTGGGCTGACTGTCGGCTTTTCGCTAAATGGGTGATGAGGAAGACAACAACAGCAAAGAGCCGCATCGAATCGGTAATCCTTTTAATTTGTGTCTAAAACAGGGAGTGAAATGCAAACAAACAAACAAACAACAAAACAAACTACAGGACATTTGGCCCTCGAGGCTGTGACGGTGAGAATTATGCACCACTGTAGAGGGGCCCTGCTGTCAGGAGAAATAACAGCTAAATCCAGGCCCATTTGACACTGAGCTTCTTCAGTCCACCCCTCTGTCTATAAGCACGAAAACAGCTACCGCCGACATCACAATGAAGACATCTTCTAGGAGAAGAGAAGCTGCTCCTTTTCCCCGTCTCAACACACAGTCATGTAGATGTAATTTAAAAAAAAACCTTCCACAGGGAAGTCGTACCTTTTTAGCTCACAACTGTTCCCATCCTTTAACCAGTTTCAGCTGACGACACTCAGACAAGGACCTGGTAGGCGTTTAAAGTTTCAGCACTTCATTCCAACTGTCTACGAACACAATTTACACTTGATACACGCAGAGGGGGGAGGAAAAAAGTTAAGTTGGGCAGTTTTGAATGTTTTATAAGGAGCAAGAGTCTGGAGGATAAGCAAGGCTGACGCTGAGATTAAGAGGGAGCGGTGGCAGAGTCGGCACAAGAGAGACTACAGAATTATGCAGGGAATTCTGAAGTCTCTCCGGATACAAATACTGCAGCACATAAATAACAAGCATCTACATTGGGGTATATAGGAAAATAAGAATGCATGCACCCATAGAAAACAAACAAAAAAGAAAGACCTCAGAGCTCTAAATCAATACTCACAGGTGTGTCATATATAGTATATCAGTTTTCCTACTGCCCTGCACTTTCACATGTCTGACATGAAGAGGGAGTTTGTGCTATCTGCATACTTATCTCTGAGGGGCAAGATGACAGATACATAGATACACAGTGATGCAGTGAATTCTTATTGGTCACTGACTAATTTTTTTAGTTATGTAAAACAATCAGAGTTAGCGATTAAGTTATTCTGTCTTCTCTTTACACCTTTTATGACATTAAATATTACTCTGTTTAAGTTTGTTCTACTTTTTTCTTAATCTTTGACAACACAAAGGTTGAATTGGTGACATTAACAAAACAAGAGCACTGAGGCGAGTGCAATATCCCCCACCTCTGTTTTCTTTGAAGATCCAATACTTACTGACAGAGAGCAGTTTTCAACTTTTCAATATAATTACTGTAACAGAACCATCCATCCATCCATCTTCTACCACTTTTCCGGAGGTCTCGGTCGTGGAGGCAGCAGTTCAAGCAGAGAAGCCCAGACTTCCCTCTCCCCGGCCACCTGCTCCAGCTCTTCAGGGAGGATACCAAGGTGTTCCCAGACCAGCTGGGAGATGTAGTCTCTCCAGCGTGTCCTGGGTCTACCCCGAGGTCTCCTCCCAGTGGGATGTGCCCAAAACACCTCAAGTGGGAGGCGTCCAGGAGGCATCCTGATCAGATCCCCAAACCACCTCATCTGGCTCCTTTCAATCTGGAGGCGCAGTGGTTCTACTCTGAGCCTCTCCCGGGTGACTGAGCTCCTCACTCTATCTCTAAGGGTGAGTCCAGCAATCCTACAAAGAAAGCTCATTTCAGCCGCTTGTATCCACGATCTCATTCTTTCAGTCATTACCCAAAGCTCATGACCATAGGCGAGAGTAGGAATGTATGTAGATTGACCAGTAAATTGACAGTTTTGCCTTAGAGCTTAGCTCCCTCTTCACCACAACAGACCGGTACAACGTCCACATCATTGCAGATGCTGCCCCAATCAGTCTGTCAAGCTCTCGCTCCATTCTCCCCACTCGTGAATCAGACCCCAAGATACTTAAACTCCTCCACTTGGGGCAGGAGCCTGTCCCCAACCTGGCGAAGACAATCCACCTTTTTCCGGCTGAGGACCATGGACTCGGACTTGGAGGTGCTGATTCTCATTCCAGCCGCTTCACACTCAGCGACAAACCGTCCCAGTAAGTAGCAGAACCAAATTATAATAAACCCATCATCCATGAATGTGCAATAAAGTGTATAACCCATAGTTGTAGGTCAGGATCCTGAGGTGAATCTGTGTAGCAGGTTTGGTGGCCCTACCTTTACTTGTTGTATAGTAATAGTGCAAATAGAATATTAAATTTCACCTTTGGACTACAAACCCATAGTCAGGTCAAGGTGTAAGTCGTCTAAGATTTGTCTTGGATACAACGACTGTATTGATTTGAAAAGCCTACATCATTTCTTTCAGTAGTTACTACATTTACAAGATTTAGGGAAAAACTAACCTTTGATCTTGACTTCAAGGTCATCCGATCAGAGTCAAATTGCACTATGTGCATCATCAGTGTATGTCAAACCCTGGTACCAAGTTTCAAAACCATTGGAACAAAACTGTAGGAGGAGCTGATTTCACCAAAGTGGGATAGATGGATGGACGGACTGCTCCATAACATAATCTTTGACCCCTTTGACCATAGACTGGCAGGGGATAATGAATCTTTTAATACAGATATTTTATTTTTTGATTCCATGTAAAGCCTTTGAAGCCCTAGTAGGCAGAGGTGCTGTGTGCTGGCAGGCAAGACAGGCAAATACTTGGGGCCCAAGGCCAGAAGCCTGACCAACTTTAGAATCACTGCTGCAATGACAATGGAGAGTTTGCAGTGACAGTGGTAGGCTGGCGCAAAACTCCCTGAAGGGGCCCCACCGCCACCTCTCACTGTTGCAACTACCAGTGTGTGTCTTATGTAAACAAACAAGTGAGAGTGGCTGTATCAAAATGAAGCAAAGTTATCCGTCTTGCAGTGACAAAAGAAAAAAAAGAGGAAGAAGAGGAAAGAAAGCAAGACAGTGGTAAGTAGTGTAAATAATGCAGTAGTTAATTTAGCTCAGTGTGTAGTGCCTCTGTTTGCCCTGATGTGAGCGTGTTCAGTACCTGACTGTTGCGGTAAGGACACAGTTAATCATTTTGTTTGCTCAGCTAGCAGGCTTAAAATAAAAACAGCTAACATGGACAATTTTTCTTTAGTTACATATGAAAGCTCCAGAGTCTAAAGCCACTCCTCATTGGGACTATGTGTACAGTATGTGTATGTTTCTGTTGTGGAGCATCCAATAGCAAAGCCTCATGGCTGTGATTGGGCAAAGAACGCATCAGAGATGTGAAACTTTCTCCAGGCTAAAGAAAGCCCAGAGGAGATCCTGCAGTGTAGTTGTCCTGCCGGACCAGCTGCACTACAAATTAACTACATGACGCCCATTTATTTTCATATAAATTATTCTGCCTACTGCAGCTTTAAAGGCTAGTATACAGAAGGGATGGGACTTATGACACGTTACCTTCGCAGCAGTAACTTGGGGTGGTTCTTGCTCTCCAGGTTGCGGTCAATCAGGTCTGACAGCAGGTGTTTCAGCACGTCGGTGGCGTACTCCAGCCGTCCTTGCAGGGCGGTCATGATAAGCGAGGCCACGTTGCCACGGTCCCTCATGGAGAAGGAGCGCTGCATCTCCAGCGTCCGGATGAAGGTGAGCAGGAACACCTTGTTGTTGATGAGCTGCCCAAACAGCTTTAGGGCCTTCTCCACGTTCTGCTGGCCGTTACCCGACACCTGGCAGACCAAAGAGAAAGATCACCTGTTGGGGCTGTGCCATATGACCAAAATTTCATATCACGATATAAGTAATCTTATTTGACGATAACGATATATATCATGATATACATACATTTTCTGTAAATTCTATAGTTTATATATGATAGCAAATGAAAAGGACCATCTCTTTTTCTACATTTTAAATTACATACTGGAAAAAATCAGTTGTACAAATTCGTGTCATTAATTTTATGCACCTTTTTCCCATCTTAATTTTGCAGTGTTTTAAAATATTTTTTTTCATGTGCATTTGAGATGACTTCAAGTTTATCATCACTACTGGACTAATTAAAAATTATTAGAAATCAAGTTACAATAAGAGCCAGTTTGTTCCTCCGACACATTTTAATTTATTCATTATTTATTTAGTGTGTATGTGGCCATTGTCACGCACTTTTGCAGTGTTAGTAATATTTTTTCAGACAAAATTAAGAAACTCGCCAGTGATTTAAACCAGAATGATCGTCTGATACACTATATTTCCTATTAGTGGCAATTTAGCATCGTCATTTAGCATTTTCTGTTTTATAATTAGAGAGAGATGGTGTCAGCCTTACTTACCTCCAATTAAAATGAGGTTAGAGGACTATCCTCTCTGACGCAGCATGGTGGGAAAAAGTCTCACATCCCTGGCAAACATAAGTAGTGGCTATTTGACCAAAACATTAGCTTGCAGTTAGCTGCTGCGCTAACCACAGGAACCCACTATCCACAGTCCTAGCCCCCATGAGGCCTGCCTTGCATGCAGTGTTGCCAGGTTTCACGAGAGAAACAAGCAAACAATTCTATGGAAACAAGCCCCCAAAAAAGCCCAACAGGCAACTTACCACACTGTGTAAAAGAGAGGCTGCTTGATAACATATCAATATATAGATTTATTTTTGTTTGCAGTGAATTGACTGTAAACACAGTCAGCATTGAATAACAGAATTTTATAAACTCTAATTAAAGGAAAGTACATATGCATGGTGCATAAGCAATAGCAAATTTATTGTAAACGCAGTCAACATAAACACTTTGAATAAATCTAAATTTTAAACTCTGATCAAAAGAAAAGACATGTACATAAGTAACAGCACTAAACACGATCACAGTTTAGTGATATGGGATGATGGAAGTTGTTGTCCACTTGTCGTTTTAACAAAAACTAAATATTACTCTATTATATGACAGATGACAACTTTAATTATTGGAAGATTATCTTTTGAATTGACATCATATGTGTAACTCATGGCAAAATTTGATTGGGATGAATAGATAATTTTGCTCTTGCCATTCATTTCAATGGAGATTTTTTTTTTTCGATTTAAGGTCCCATATGCACTGATCTGTATAAAAAAAAAAAAAAAAAAAAAAAAAAAAATTAACAGATTTAGAACTTCTTGGTATGGAGACACAGCTTATAATCTTGCACAATTCGTGAACTATAGAAATTGAGTTGACAATATGTTTAGCAGCCATCGGTTTGGATGTAAGAGTGTTTTGGGTGTACTAATATGGCAGCCAGGTGGCTTCACTTCTGACAATCAATAATCCATCTAGTTTCTTTATAGCAATCAGTGGGGCAGGCATGGTAACCAGGAAAAGGGGGTCTGGATACTTCCTGTAAAATAACTAATTATCATGCTTTTGTTTTGTGGGGAGCTGGGAGAGCTGTCACGAAAGCAAGCCCAAATAAACAACTACACATTTAAAAACAAGTCCAAAAACCTGCAGCCCGTGACTGATGAGATTTGCAAGTCACTATAGAAAAAAACAAGCCCAAAGTTGCTTATAATGAGCAGATTTGGCAACTATGCTTGTGCGACTAGAGAGCCTAAGTCACGCCCCCTCTACTTCCGCATATGGGACCTTAAATCAAAAAATTCTCCATAGAAATGAATGGCAACAATGAAATTATCTTTCAATCCCGATCAAATTTTGCCATGAGTTACACATATGATGTTTATCAATTTAAAAGATAATTTTGATTATTTTATTCATTCTGATTTAAGGTCCTATATGCAGAAGTAGAAGGGGCATGACTTCAGCACACACCTGGTGTACTGTGCATAGTTGCCAAGTCCGCTTATTATAAGAGACTTTGGGATTGTTTTTCTCTAAGGTCAGAATCAGAATCAGATTTATTGCCATTGTTCATGTAGTACACAAACTAGGAATTTGTCTCGGTGCCATGCTGCAACATTAAAAACATGATGAGATAAAGAGATAAACTAAAAAACTAAAGGACTAAAAACGTGCAATAAGTGTAGAAAAATAAGTAATAATAATAATAATAGTAATAATAATAATAGTAATAATGAGTAATACTAGTCAAGGCAGTTTTAAATAAATTAGCAAGTAGCAGATAATATGGGGTACCACAGTGCAGTTGATAATGCAACAGAAAAACAGTGATGAATGTCATGAGTCTGGTTGAGCTGCTGTATATAGTGCACGAGAGTCAATAAGTCACTTAATGTTCAGCAGTCTGATGGCAGAGGGGAAAAAGCTGTTCATGTGCCGGGAGGTTTTAGTCCGAATGGACCGAAGTCTTCTACCTGAGGGGAGGGGGGCAAACAGTACGTGACCAGGGTGTGAAGGATCGGCTATGATCCGGCCAGCACGCCTCCGGGTCCTGGAGATGTACAGGTCCTGGAGAGATGGGAGCTTGCAGCCAATCACCTTCTCAGCAGTGCGCACGACGCGCTGCAGCCTTAGTCTGTCCCTGGCAGTGGCTCCTGCATACCACACAGTTATGGAGGAGGTGAGGATGGACTCGATGATGGCCGTGTAGAACTGCACTAACATCTTGGTGGGTAGCTTGAGCTTCCTCAGCTGCCGCAGAAAGAGATTTGCAAGCGAAAGGTCGCTTGCAAATCTCATCAGTCGCGGGTTGCAGGTTTTTAGGCTTGTTTTTTAACGTGTAGTTGCTTTTTGGGCTTGCTTTGCTGTCTGTGTGGCAGCTCTCCCAGCTCCCCACAAAACACGAGCACGATAGTTTGTTTACAGGATCCATCCACACCCTCGTTTCCTGGTTACTGCGCCCGCCGCCATATTAGCACACCCAAAACACTAGTACATCCAAATCGACGGCTGCTAAACATAATGTCAACTCAATTTCTATAGTTCACCAGTTGCGCAAGATTATAAGCTGTGTCTCCATACCAAGAAGTTCAAAATCTGTTAATTTTTGGGGAAGTTACTGAGGTAAAAGTGGCCGGACAGGAGCTTCACTTCTGGCAACCAATGAGCCATCCAGTTTTTCTATAGAGATTAGTGGCCTGCCTAACTCCACTCGGCTCTGTACTCGCTAATGGGGCGTGGGCTATCCAGTTTTTTTTTTTTTTTTGTACAGATCAGTGCATATGGGACCTTAAATCAAAAAAAAAATAATTCTCCATTGAAATGAAAAGTAAGAGCAAAAATGATCTATTGACCCCAATCAGATTTCCATAGAGCTGTTTGCTTGTTTCTCTCATGAAACCTGGCAACACTGACACTGTGGGGGAGAGGTGGAGGGGTGACAAGTACAAACTGGTGTAATGTGTCTTTTAAATCCTTATATAAACAATACAATTTTATAAGAAACGGTAGAGGCTTTTTATCGCATCATCGATCGTCATGTCACACAGCCCTGTGTTCAATAATCACTGGGATGATGACGAGTTGAACCGTTACCTGCTCATCAGCTTCAACTGTGTCCTCGTTTCACACCGAATAAAGATTTTTCCAAAGACAAAAACTGTTGCTCGTGTTACACTTCGGGCAGAAAGTAGCTTTCACTCACCGGGAGTAACTGAGAAGACCGCAATCAATTATTGATCAGGGGCCCCGTTTGAAAGCAGCGCAGTCTGACTTTACTGGAATTTCACTTTAATGCCAAATGTCAAATAACTTTTCAGAGCAAGACAAAGTTAAATCAGTGTTATTATTCATTTTATAGTTGAATCTGTGTCTTCTGAACACATAAGGGCATGCTTTCCAATGGGAGAAGACGCATTGCCTATAGCATACATGGCTGCTCTTATCTAAAGCCACCCCCTCCCTCCCATTTTCCTCACACTGCTGCACAGTCTACCAACAAGAAGATGGGTCTAAATCACGGCGTGTCTCCTTCTCCCTGGTAGTTTCATCCTCTGGACATCACCCTCCGCATCCCACGTAAAATAAAGGCATTTCCTAGAACTACTCTCCCTCCAAGAAGAGGCGTAAAAAGTGTTAACCAGACATCCCCCCCCCACACCCTCATGGTCGTGCCCGAGAATTGGGAATTACTCACTTCATTACCTCTCATACCGCATCCACTGGTGGGTGAAATAGCCATGTGCTGGGACCCTGTTTTCCATGAGGGAGCTTGCATGTGGGGTGTGTATATATATATGGGTGTGTGCAGCATGACTGACCAGAGCGTAGAAAGACGGGTGGGCACACTGGTTTGAAATCCCCCCTCAAGTAATTTTCTGGTCAGGGCTAGCCTACAGCTGGATTCCTCAGGGCAGGCCCACACCTCAGCTCCCTCCCCCCTTTCTGCATGTGTACTGCATGAGCCATAACTTCTAACTTCTGTGTCTCGTCACCTCCAGTTCTCTGAGAACAGGGTGATCCTCGATGCCGGGGAAGAGGACCCTCATGGCGTACGTTCTGTAGTCCAGATAGGGGATGCCGGCCCTGTCCAGGTCACTGGTCAGCTCATTGATGTCCGTCTGCAGCTCTGCAAAGGCTGAAAGAGAAGGAAAAAGAAGGAAAACATAAGGAGCTGGAGGGAATACTTGAGAAAGGCATCGGGGGGGGGGGGGGGAACACTCTTTAATCCCCCAGGACCAAATATGTGAATCCTTCTTATCTTCGTGGTGCTTACTGCTGTTATGATGAATATGACTGAAAGCTCACGATAGTCTTCATGTCAGAGAAAGTCAATATTTCACATCTCTCTTATAAGGGAAAAAGCTCACCCGCACCCCTCCTTTCCCCTCGCTCATCTTTCTCTCCCAGCCAGTAAATTGGCTCTACCAAAAGCCCCAAAGAGTGTGTCATCTCAGTGTGAGGCTGTAGGTGAGCACTAGTTAATTGGCTCCATCCTGACTGACTCTGGTTCAAGCCCACGGCTCCGCTGCTCTGCCTCGGCGCCCTGAGGGAGGCTCCCTGCCTGCAGCCTATCACAGGAGCAGCGGCAGTCCCCTAAAACCCTCCTCGAGATCCCACCGCTGCCAACCAGTCTTAAGCCCTCGCCTTGCGGTACCCCGGTCCCCTGCGACTTGGTTTACAGACCAACACACGGACTAGTATGTGTGTACTTGTACAAAGAAATGCGGGTAGCCATCTAAACCTCGCCTGTAGGAGAAGTCCTCTCCTGGCTGCTGCTAATGGTTCAAACCTTAATCTTCTATTTTTCCAAGGCTGCCTGTGTGATTCCCCCGTTTGCCTGTCTGTGATTTGACCATTCTTTGCTGCTACAGTATTTCTTTATGGCACAGTAGCACAGAGAACAGCTAAGGGGTGTCTGAGGGGACATGTGGTAAGGTTCTTCTCTAAACAATGCCAAACACGCACATCACTTTGGTCATTTGAGTGACTGGCTTGCTTGAACCTCCACAATGGCATCAGGGACCAATGTGATCTTGATCTGTTGCTTTAATGTGCTCACTGGATGAGAGTCTGAGGTCAACTGTTGCCTGCTGGCTGTGTAGAACGTCCACGGCCATATGGTAAGTAGACGTGAGGTTTAAAGGAGATCTGCGTAACAATTTGTTTATCGAAGCAAATCAGTTATCAGTTTTTTGTTATACCTCCTTTACACATGGGTGGAGATCATTGAGAGATTTGGCCAAGTTTCAATCCATCAATGATCTTCAGTGATCTCCACAGGTGCCACGGTCTCCTCAAAGTTGTGACTCAGTACCAAACACGCAAGAATCTCTCAAACAATCCCAAAGATCAAAAATTGGTTCAATTCCTCGATGATCTCTGTGCTGTGTGCAAGAGGTCGCTTTCCTTTTGTGATCACTGAGAGACTGAGATTGTTCCATGGAGATCACCGAGTAATCCTGGCGACTGCTGAGAGATCACTGAAAGATCATTGAGAGATCTGGCCATTTTTTTTTTCCATTTTTCAATGATCTCTCAATGATCTCCAACCCTGTGTGAACATGTCCCGGTACAGGACTGAGGCAGAAGTCCCTCTTAGAATTCCAGATGAAGTCTAACAGGAGCAAACGGTTTGGTGTAGGTCCAACTCCAACCCAAACGCCACAAAAGCATAAACACAGAGGAAAATCCTGCTGTTTGGAATTACCGCTATGTAAAATTGTGGTGTGGCAGTGTAGAAAAACAGCCTGTGTGTTGTGTGTGTGTGTGTGTGTGTGTGCAGTTCTGTTTTTTTCTGCCTTGTTCCACTTCAGACAGTATTTCTGGCCAGCACCGGGGCAGTTTAAGCATGCTAGCCTCAAGCTCAGTTTTGCTGCGACCCATAACAACAACAAGTGTTTTAAGTCTCCGGTGAATGTCAGATGTGACACTTACACTCGCTGTTGTGGCAAACGGTTTCTGCACCAACACATGCCTAACAATAGCAGTAAAGCGCTTGCTTTGCAGATGTCAGCTCTGCAATTCTAACCTTCTTTGCACTCCAGGGCAACTCGTGACTCCAGGTTGTCCATCTGCATCTGCAGGCGCTTCAGCGTCAGATCGTTTTCGCGCGATTTTCGCTTGTAGGCGATGAGGACGAGGATGACGATGATGAGGAGGAGGCCTCCGCCAGCCGCGATGCTGACGATGGCAGGGAGAGTCAGGAGGCTGTCGGACACAATGTGGACCGCGCCCGGGGACACGTGCAGACCACCCACTTGAACCTGTCGCAAAAATAGCAACACACAAAACACACACATAATCACAGTGAGTCATCTGTTTTCTTTTGGTTCCACAGTATTTCCTCATGTTTTGACAAAAGCAGTTGGTATTTTAAGGAATACATCAAGTCCTATCGACTGTGTTAAAATTTTCACCAGTATTGTCTTCTTATTGAGTGCAAACACGAGGGCATTTACAGCATATGCCAAAGCTGGGAGGGAAACAGTCTGGGGCGTGCACTCAATAAATGAGTATACAACTAAAAATAATTGCCGTGGATTTTGGCCAGACCTTTTGACGGCTAGAGAGCACTCACGCTGCTCTGCCTGTGCACCGTTCCCTTCAGCTGTGGCGAGAACTCAAATAATGGAGGTTACAGGTCAGCTGTTATAAAGAAGAAATCACAAATACAAAGGCAGACTGGGGGGGGGGGGGGGAACACAAATATAAGCAGCAAACCATTACTGACCATGACTTTGTACTGCCCAGTGAGGTTGGGCGGCTCACACAGCAGCTGGCTCTCGGACACGGTGACGGAACAGGGAGTCTCTCCAATCAGCACCGTGTAGTTAAGCTTCACCCCTCCTGATGCAGGGGGAACCAGGTTTCTGCCCTGTGGGCAAACGGCAACAGACAGAAGGGTGTGAAATTAGGACAGAAGCACAGCTCAATACAAAAATCAGACTCTTTTTTTTTTTAGCCTGTCACCTAACTACACTGCAAATTAGAGCCCGAGATTTGGTCACAGCTGCTACAAAATATGATTCCACACTGAGATCAGACAAGGTGATAAATTTCACAGAGGTGGTGAGAGGGAACAGCTGGTATTCGGGAGAAAAGAGTGAAATATATTCCTCCATGAATTCTGTAAGTCCAAACTACTAAATGAATCACCTGATCTTCCTACTCTGAAAATATAATCACTGCTTATACCACTTTTTTTTTTTTTACTTGCAATATGTATGGATCAGCTAATTTTCATATTTCTAGTGTTATTATTAAACAAAATTTGCATATTTTTATATTTCCTTCATGGATTTTTTGCTCTAATTTAATTTAATTTAATTTTTTGTTCCACTTCAATTGAATTTTTTGCTCTAATGCCCTCCACTGTGCGTTGGGCATTAGACATATCACACCTGCAGTTACTATATTCATTGATACCGTTCTCCCTCTTGTGTAATATTGCTTAAATAGGCTACAGTGTGTCATTTTGTAACACTTTTGGTTGGTGGTGTGCCACAGGATATTTTTTTCCAGTGTGCTGTGGCTCAAAAAAGGCTGAAAAACATGTTTCATTTCGGAAGCTTATCATAATTTGTGAAATTCAAAATTTTTTTTACACAAATGATAATTCTTGCCCAGCAAATGTCTTGCTTACTAAACTCAGTTTGTTGGTGGTTTGAGGAACATTAGATCACCATTTTTTTATGCCTCAGTGAAATGGAGGCATACAGTAATCGGTTACTGCGTCTGTTTGTGGCAGTGTGTATCTGTTCGTCTGTCTGTCTGTCCGCCTCCCTGTTTCAGCTCGCCTGGTCAAAATTAAGTGGAACTAAAGGCTTGTATCATTGCATCACCACATTTTCTCAACTTTTAATTTGCCAGAATTTCAAAATAACAGTTTGTTTTTGAAATAAACACAAATTTAACTCACCATTTTTTGTCAATGCCGCAACGAAAAAAAAAAGGTATTGTAATAACTATCCCGGGCCAGTAGAGGTCGGACTGCCACTATTTTACAGCCGCCCATGCCACCATGCCACAGGCACTGAGGCACAGCACCTTGGTGCTTTCATTGAAACATGAAAAGGAAAGCACCACCTCTATCATTCATGTACTATTTATAGTAACACTCTTGTGAAATCCTTGCCATATATTTTGATCTCTCTCAGTAGCCGTGTCTTTTTGAACCATCTCATTGGTTATTTCCTTCCCAAAACTGTTTTCTGTAGAAAATGCCTTGCATGGTTGTCATTGTGTACCCAAAGCAAAGCTGTTTATACATCATATAATGACAATAAAGGCATTTTAATTCTAATATTTAATAATGCTGTAAATACCATTTAACTGCAATGCTCTTGCACTGTATATATGTATATTTATAGTTTTTCTACCCAATTTCTTTCTTATTTATTACTGTTCTGAATGCTGCTATCCCTTTGCTGCTGCAATCCTGTAATTTCCCCATTGTCAGATGACTAAAGGTTTACTTATCTTATCATAATTCTACAAATAGTAAAATTTGAACAACATAAGAGTTTGAAAATCTTGCCCAAGAAAAAAACAAGTTTCTTCATGTGTGCACATCGGGGTTCAAAAAGTAAATTTCCCTCAGATTTAAGTGCACATAAATTGTGTATGTTTGTTACCTTGAGAATAATGGGCGAGCCTGGTTTTTGCTCCAGGACACCGGTGGTGCTGAGCGGCTCAAAGTAAGGGTTCGGGTAGTAGAGGAGGCTGGTGCTGTTGTAAACCAGCAGCGCCTGGACGTTGTTGAAGATGAATCCAAACTCGTCAGCGTGCTTCACCGTGTCCAAGCCTGGATGGTACTCTGCCATCAGGGAAGGAGCCAAGCAGGTCATGCTGGTGGTGTTCAGCACTTTACACACCTGGGGACAGCCAACAAACACAGGAGGAACGTGTTACGGGGAAACCTACTTTCTGTGCTGCTGCGGGGGTGGTGTGCAGTCTTATCGTCCAGTGTTGTGCTGATCCTCAAAACCAAACGAGCGATGTGATTCAGTCAACAAGAACACACTTTTTTCTTTTTCCCTTGCAGCAAAATTAAAAATATCAAGTTTCACACTGATACATAATAAAAACCCCTCTGTTTGTCATAATCTTATCTGTGATCTTAACTCAAACATGCTGCTTTCAACATGTTCCCCACAGGCAGCTCACCAGCCCAATAATTGACACATAAAATCTCAATTCTAGTGGAAAAAAAGGATTTATTTTCTGTCATTAAATCTAACTTCAGAACCGAGGAAGCCTCCATAAAGCTGAAAATAAATTGTGGCAACTGCCTGGCTGGAAAACACTAGAGGACAACAGCCACAGAGGATGGAGGCGTCGCTCCTGTCTCCTCAGGTGGAGGTTGAGCTATGGCTCTTTTATTGCTTCGCTCAAGTTTGCCCAGATGAGAGACCCGCTTTCCATCCATCCTCCCCAGCTCAGCTCTGCAGGGAACACGGGAGAGGATTGATTGCTGCACAGCACTCTGCTCAGAGAGGTTTTTTATCTCCGTTCACTCTCTCCCAGCTCTCTCTCTCTGGGGAATAAACTTAATTAGAGGTAAATATCATCAAAGGTGGTGAACGCTAGCGAGTACCAGGCCTCCTACCTGTTGTCTGTGGCTCCAGAGAAAGCCAGGGAGATCGATGCAAACTCATTCTGTGCAGGTACACCAATTGGATTTTGCCAATGTGGAGCATGGCAAGTTGCAGGAGTGTGATTTTTAAAGGCAGAGGGTCCAGCTGGCATGTTTAGCTGCTTTAGTTTTGGACAGACTGTTGGATTTGTGTGTTTTCCAAAGCACTCATATCAAAATAAATTCTAATCCAACAGCTTGTGAGTAATGATCACCAAGGGGAAGTGATCAGTCAGGGAGCTCTCAACGAGCTCATCAATTTCCCAATAATCTCTCAGCAATCTTTCAATGATCTCTATTGGTCTTCCATCAAACGTTCAGCGATCCTTCACTGATCTCTCTGCCATCTCTACCTTCAGGGTGGAGAAATTTGGTGTTCATTGAAAGATTGCTGAGAGATTAATGAAGTTGTTTGTACTGAGTCAAATCTTGGACAACCGTGGCGATCACAGAGAGATCATTGAAAGATTGTTAAGAAAGTTGGCCATTTTTTCATCACTCAACAATCTCCATGCCTGTGTAAATGGGGTATAAATGACTAAACACTTTAGCTGTAATGTATAAGCAGCTTTCGCTTCTTTTCTTTCATTTATATATTTTTCCCCAAACCTGGGCTTACAGATAACACCTTTTTACACCACTGCAACTGTCTTGTTTTGGACACATATAACAGCAATACAACTCAGCCAGCTTTTAACTACACCTCAAGCTCTGGATCCTCTGAAACAACATCCCCAGTCTTGACATATATTCTTTAGAGCTCCCACTTTTACAGGCTTTAGCAGCAGAACTTCGGCAGAGCATGAAGATAAGCCCGTGTAAAAATACTGCAGATAGCGCCGCCTGATAGGACTCCTGACATACTTTTCCAAGTTTAGGTTCTGTGAAATCCCATAACAACTGCAAAATTATAAAAAGAGATGAGAATTAATGAAACTTTTACAGAGGCTTTACCATGCATGAATGTTACTTCACAGTGAACCAGAAATAACTAATTAAATCTGAAGAGCAGAGTTTCAAACTCACAAAAAAAGAAAGAAAATCCATACATAATGAGTGCTATCGCTGGTGGAACAAAGTGTGAACAAAGCTGCTAAAAAGCAACCGAGTCACTGTTGGGAGACAATGTGAGTTAAAAAAAATGTTTTTCTCCCCAGAGTGTGTTTAGAAAATGAAGAATTAGATCATGTGAAATAATGTGTAGATAAATAGTGATTTCTTTAGATTTTAGACCAGCAGAATGTGTTTTGACCTGCAAGTATTATGACCGATAAGTTACACTGACAAAGAAAAAAAGTGACTTTTAGTGGTTGTGAAAATGACGACATGAACCATTAGGCTCACTTTAAAGGTGCACTAGAGAGTGTTTCCAAGAACACAAATATTTAACTGTGCATAAATAATACATAAACTAAATGTTTAGAAAGGTTCAGAATGGAAGTATTTATATTTATACAAGTACTTCTATTCTTGATGTTCCAGTGAGTAATGTTGGGGCCATAACCTGGTTGTGTAAAGAACACCATTTCACCATAAACCGGCCATGACCAGGGGGTTCTCGTAAGATTTCTGACAGAGGAGAGAAAAGAATAATCAGAAGAGCTTCAGAAAGACCTGGGATCAGCAGGCACAACTGCCTTGGATTAGTGAGCATCCCTGCATCAACGGGGCCTACTTTTGCTTGTATTAGCTAGCTAACAAGTGATAGAATGCTGTGATTAAAAGCCAATCAAAGATTTTCATAAGACTTTGCACATTATAGTTATACAAATGCTACATATTACTGTGTACTAGGGCTGCAACGATTACTCGAATAATCCGATTACAAAAGTTCCTTGATTCAAAACCTATGCTTCGACGTGTCGTTTAATGCAGCACTTCCAGTCTATATGACCTTCTTCCGGTACAAACTTCTTCCGGTCATGCTACGCAAACAAGATGCAACTTTGTTTAATGGCGGCATACAGAGGGACATAGTGACGGGCCGGCAAGAGGAAGAAAGTCAGAAAAAAAAACGACAAAAGTATCTCAAATCTGGGATCATTTCAAGCTCAAATTGATGGAAAACATTGCGCAGTGTGTACACGGTAAAGCCGAGTGGCGAGCTAGCATGCTACAACGCCAATGTTACAGTGTCTTAGCAGAAAGCATCCCACATCATGCACAGCCAGGACACCCGAGACAAGGTATGTGATTGAGATTTTATATTAAGATGAATAGATTGTAGTCAGCTACGCTAATATATGACCAAAGAATATGTAGCCACCGCTGCTAGCGAACGGAACTTTATGGTGTAACGTAACGTTTAAAGTTACGTTCTATACCATAAACATTACAATAAATGTGTACCTGTGTGATTGAGTGTTTGGTACAATTACTACTGCTCTTTAGGAAAGAAAGTTGCGCACATGCTGGTCAATGCAAGTTTCTTTAAAAAAGTATCCGATTATTCGAGTAATCTTCAGTTAGAGTGGGCGATTACCTGAGCGGTAAAATAGTCGTTAGCTGCAGCCCTACTGTGTGCTACTGTATGTCTACTGCTACACCACTACTGTGGGTGTGTACAATGCGGCAGCACTGCATCAATGGGGCCAGGCCGTGCATGTGTTTGTGCAACAAGCTAGCTAGCATGAAAAGTGATGGTATGCTCTCTAATCAAAGCTTTTGATTGGAATTTATATTGTATATGTAGTACTTCTATGAATGTTTTTTCTATTACATCTACTGTTCTTTTGTCTGCCCACCAGTCAGGACAGATGGCTGCCCCTCCCTGAGCCTGGTTTTGCAGGAGGTTTTGTCCTATCAGGGAGTTTTTTCTTCCCACTCTCACTTGATTCTTGGGGTTTTCTCTAAATTATTCATAGTGCCTTGAGATGACCTTACACTGTGATTAGGTGCTATGTACAGATAAAGGTGGATTAAACTGAACTGAAAAGAGTTCAAGCCAAGTGTGACACACAGTAGATAGCTTCCTGAGTGTTAACCTGCTGATGTGTTATACACTCTACGATAGGCCCATATGCTCCAGCCCCATCCTCATGGCTGTCACGTTGGAACTGCAAGGCATTTGCAAGTCAACTAAAACCCTGGCTACCATCTGCTGTGCCAGGGATGGATACTGTGATTTTTTTTTTTTTCAACACTGTCATCACTTTCTCTTCCTCCCCCTTTATTACATCCCCCACCCCAATTTTAATAAAACCTTTCTTTTGCTGAATCCTGTCAGGATGGAAAACTGCTCCCCATCATGTGGGATCTTTCTCAGGCTGTGGTGACACTGAGCGTAGCGTCTAAATCCGCAGACGCGCATGAGTAAATAGTGATGGGTAAATGGGGCATTGTGGGATTTTATTAAGAGAACAGATATTTTGGTTTCTCTCCGGCTAGTGCAGTAAACAGCTATATTTCAAAAGACGACACGTTTGCATCACTTCCCCTTATTTTTCCCCCTCATAAATACTGAATCATATAACTATTATTCTCTATCAGCCCATCTACGTCCCACCTCAATGCCAACATTCAGACATTAAATTAGACAACACATATGCCTGCTAAAGAAGAAAGGATGTAGTCCATATTGTACAACAGCGTCTCTGGTCCTTTAGGCCATGCGGTAAAAGAAGCGACACATTGCACAGCGTTGATAAAGTGAATTGAGGGCAACAGAAAGAGAAAATAATTGAACTCCTGGCCTCATCTGTCTTCCTTCTCTAGTGTTGGATGGAGCCGGGGTGTTTTAAGGCAGTAGCACTCCAACCCCTCTGGCTGAATACATTACCATGATCTACTGTTCGGCTCCAGCCCACTCAATCACTCAAAGGTCTCTGGCCAGGGGAGCAGTGAGAGAGAGAGAGACACACACACACACACACACACACACACACACACACACACACACACACACACACACACACACACACACACACACGCTAAGAGAGTGTGAGTAAGAGAAGATAAGATGAGCTGGCTGTGGAGAAATGCGTAGGACAAAAATGTGAGGGCTTCAGAGTCAAAGGTCATTCAATAACTAGTCACTGGCTACACTCGGTTACTCCTACACCGTGTCTATTCTTCTGACTGCCTGCTGTTCCAACCAACTGCTAATAACTGGCATTAAGTCCAGCTTCAGCTCTGATCGTTCTGTCCAAGATCTGTGTGGTGTTAAAGCTAACGTAGAGTCAGGAGGTACTTTTGAAAAGCTGTGTGCTACAACGGAAAAAAAAAAAAGGATGGCTTGTGATGATGGTGTGACTCATTTCAAATACCCTCTATAAGCAAGCTTCATGCAGAAGCCTGATGCAATGAAATAATTGCCTTATTTCTCTGAACTGAAAAAAAAAAAAAAATCCCAGGAAAAGTTACCATTTACTTGAAAGTTAGCCCCTGCCCCCTTCCCCTGCCAAGCTGTAATTTAGATGTTGTATTTTGGGCTAAATCAGGTCTGTCGGTCCAAGCCTTAATTTAGCCCACCAATACAGTTGGAAATATGACTGTGTTTTAGTCAGTCTAGAACAGACTATATTTAACCAGAAAACAGTTGTTGAAAATTTGTCTGTGCCTGACCATATTAACCAAAAAAAAATAAAAAATAAAAAAATCCAATAATTGGACTGTTTAGTCCACAGAACTTGGCCCAAATTTATCTTCAAAATAGTTTTTGGCATTTGGTGATGGTGGTGGAAGTCTGTCTCTCAAAAGTCAAACACTTTTATGACCAGTAGGGACTCTTTGTTATAAGTGCTTTATAAAAATGCATATTTTTAACAGCTTTTTTTTTTTTTAAAGTTCGACATTTGGCATAATGGTTGTTACATAATATCTGGAACAATCTGAAACCAGCACTAATGCTATTGTGCTATACACTTAAAAGGCACTATCTGAATACATTTTACAAATCTCTGTCTGTGTTGTGTCTTTTCATTGATGCTGACTTGTCGGGCTTTGGGTGTCCCCAGACACCCCTAGTTTCACCTGATTGTGAAAGCTAAGCAGGGTGTACCTTGGATGGGAGACTGCATGGGAATACTGGGTGCTGGGACAGACTGCTGATCTGTCCATAGGTGCCCCGACTCACACAACCCAAACAGGAACAGAAGATGAATGATGTTGGTTACTGTAGGGTGCCATTTTTTTTTTTTTTTTTTTTAACAACGCTTAAAAGGCAGCTTTTCATCTTTCAACCAATCCGGACATTTCTTAGACAGTTGGCAAAGCTGTCTTTTCAACATTTTTTTCAACCAATTTGTGCTGGGAGGGACAATTCATGAAAGAAAACTACAGTATGTTCCAGTATTTTGTGGCTTGGGGTTGAGCCGATGGCAGACTCTTGATTAGAAGCATATAGTGTAGCTACTTCAAAGTGAATGGATAAATAAAAAAGAGAGTTCATTATTCGTTTAACCTAAGTGGTGTTGTCAAGACCAGACTGAAGCTCTGTGGCTTCCTGTGGTAGCGTATCGTCACTTCCTGTGTTGCTGGCTGTCTGTGTGGTTTGCTCTGTGGTTAGCTCTCATTCTCCTGAGGATTTTTGCCTTTAATTATATTTTAATCACTTTTTTCCTTCTATCGTTAGCTCTCACTTCTGTTTATCAAGCCTCTTGCACCTGTGTGCGCACTCAGTGTCATTTAATCACCCTCTTTAGCCTTCTGTTGACCTTTCATCTGTGTTTGTGTTAGCTTCGGGTTAGCCACTAGTTATAGCTACTAGCTCTCCTTCCTCTCCTCTTCTGGTGTGCTCTCTCTGTCAGATGTTTAGCTACACCTCTGCCTCTTTTAGCGATAAGGGTAAATGTAATAGATGTCTTTTTGAGGCGCTCAAGGCAAGGTTGTCTGATTTGGAATCCCGGCTTCGCTGCATTGAAACACCATCTGCGCCAGTTAATAATGACGGACGCCACTTAGCTGTGGCAGAGCTCCCTAACTTAGGGCGGCCTGCTAGTGGTCCTCCGGTCCTCTTCAGCAGCGAGGAGACTGGGTGGGTGACGGTGAGAAGGAAGCCTAGTTGCAAGGCCCCAGTTCACCACCAACCTGTTCATGTTTCTAATTACTTTTCCCCGCTCAGCAACACACTCGCTGAGGAAAAAACTCTGATCATTGGCGACTCTGTAGTCAGAAACGTGAACCTAGAGACTCCAGCGGCCATAGTCAAATGCATTCCTGGGGCCAGAGCAGGCGACATCGAGTCAAATTTGAAAATGCTGGCTAAAAGTAACTGTAAATACTCCACAATTGTTATCCATGCCGGCATTAATGACATCCGACTCCGGCAGTCGGAAGTCTCAAAACTTAACATGGAATCGGTGTGTGACTTTGCCAAAACAATGTCTGCCTCTGTAGTATTCTCTGGGCCCCCTCCCCAATCTGACCAGTGATGACATGTTTAGCCACTTGTCATCCTTCAACCGCTGGCTGTCTGTGTGGTGTCCTGCAAACAACGTGGGCTACATAGACAGCTGGAGATCATTTTGGGAAAAACCTGGTCTTGTTAGCCGAGACGTCGTCCATCCCACTTTGGATGGTGCGTCTCATTTATCTAACAATCTGGCATAATTTTTATCCATCCATACATCTTCTTCCGCTTAATGCTTTTCGGGTCACGGGGGGGCTGGAGCCTATCCCAGCATCTTTGGGTGAGAGGCAGGGTACACCCTGGACAGATCGTCAGTCCATCACAGGGCCAACACAGAGAGACAGACAACCATTCACTCTCACAGTCATACCCAAGGACAATTTAGAATCCCCAGTTTGATGCCAATTAACCTAACTTGCATGTTTTTGGCATGTGGGAGGAAACTGGAGAAATCCTTGGGTAAACCCACGCAGACACGAGAAGAACATGCAAACTCCACACAGATCACTGTTGGTCGGGGGCTGGGATCGAACCCAGGACCCCCGGCCAAGGGTGAGTTGCTGTGCTGCCGCAGTGCTAACCACTCCGCCACCGTGGTGCCCATCATTTTTATCCAAATTTCCAAAACCTTGACAACTCAGAGTTGGGACCAGGAACCAGAGTCGCAGTCTTACACGCCTCTCTGCAGCTCCTCTTCATCCGCCACCCCTCAACTTAGCCCCTGTCTTCCCCTTCAGAGAATCATTGTCTGCTCCCTCCAAAGTAAATAAAAATATAATGTATAAGCATCCCAAAGTGATTAAACAAAAAGTTGGTAAAACTCAAATTAAACATGAACCCTCTAAATTGAATGATTTAGCCTCTGTTCCTCTTCATAATTTAAAAATTAAATGCGGTTTGCTAAATATTAGGTCTCTAACTCCCAAGTCTCTGCTAGTCCATGATCTGTTAATTGATCATCAGATTGATTTAATATCCCTTACAGCAAAAAACATGTTATAATTCTTTTGAGGGCCTGGTCCTCAGTATTGGGCATTTTAGCAATTTTAGGCTAAACCCAATTTTATTTGCCATAGTTTATCGTCCTCCATCAACCTACTCAGTTTTTATCCGAATTTGCCGAATTCTTAGCTGATTTAGTGCTGAAATCAGTAATATACTGTATATGTAATATACATGTAGATGTACATAGTGATTGCCTCAATATGGCATTTAATTCAATATTAGACTCAATGGGGTTTTCTCAGAAAGTAGGAAATTCTACCCATTATCTCCACCATACGTTGGACCTTGTTCTGACATATGGCATAGAAACAGAAAATCTGGTAGTGTCTCCTCATAACCCTGTACTGTCAGACCATTGTCTGTTAACCTTTGATTTTACTATTTCTGACTATTTGGCTCCTAACGAAAAATATTACTACAGTAGATGCCTCTCAGATGATGTTGTTACCAAATTTATGCAGATTGTTTCCTCTATGCCATGTGTCAACACAACGGAAATAAGCTATAGACAGCTTGCTCCTTCTGTAATTGATAGCATGGTAGATAGTGTTACAGCTTCTCTGCATCAGACTCTAGACATGGTGGCCATTTTAAAAACAGTGATCTGTGTGGAGTTTGCATGTTCTCCCCGTGTCTCTGTGGGTTTACTCCGGGATTTCTCCGGTTTCCTCCCACATGCCAAAAAACATGCAGGTTAGGTTAAATGGCATCAAAACTGGGGATTCTAAATTGTCCTTAGGTATGACTGTGAGAGTGAATGGTTGTCTGTCTCTCTGTGTTGGCCCTGCGATGGACTGGCGATCTGTCCAGGGTGTACCCTGCCTCTCGCCCCAAGATGCTGGGATAGGCTCCAGCCCCCCCCGCGACCTGAAAAGGATTAAGCGGAAGAAGATGGATGGATGAAAGTCTAATCAGAGATTTCTAACTCCTTGGTTCAACACAGAAAATGGTAGCTTAAAACAGAAGACTCGTCAATTAAAAAGAAAATGGTGCTCCACTAATTTAGATGAAATCTATTTAGCTTGGAGAAATCATCTTTTAATTTATAAAGAATCTCTTAGAAAAGCTAGAACAAGTTATTATTCTGCATTAATAGAAGAGAACAAGAATAATCCCAGGTTTCTTTTCAGCACTGTAGCCAAGCTGGCAAAGAGTCAGGACTCTGTCAATCCTAGCATTCCCTTAGAGCACAGGTGTCAAACTCATTCCATGGAGGGCCAAGACCCCGCAGGTTTTACTTCCACCCAGTGTCTTCAACAGGTGATTTCTCTGAATTTCTTCCTACTGATTGCTGATCAGTGAAAACACCTGCTGAAGAGACTGGGTGGAAGTAAAACCTGCAGGGTCTTGGCCCTCCATGGAATGAGTTTGACACCCCTGCCTTAGAGCTTACTAGTCAGGACTTTATGAACTTTTTCAATAATAAAATTTCATCTATCAGAGATAAAATCAGTCAGATTCTTCCCACCGTTAACTTAAAAACAGTAACTACTACAACTCCTTCAACTGATATCTGTTTGGATGAATTTACTCCAATTGACCTTTTAGAGTTAGATAAAATAATTTCCTCATCCAAGCCTTCAACTTGTCTTTTAGACCCTATTCCTACCAGGTTATTTAATGAAGTCTTCCCATTTATTGGTAGCTTTATTCTTCAAATAATCAATTCTTCATTAACTTTAGGCCATGTACCGCAGGCTTTAAAAACTGCTGTAATTAAACCCTTACTTAAAAAGCCAATGCTGGATCCAGGAGTTTTAGCTAACTATAGACCAATTTCTAATCTCCCTTTCATTTCAAAAATCTTAGAAAGAGTTGTTGCTACGCAATTATTTGACCACTTGCAGGGAAATGGTTTATTTGAAGAGTTTCAATCTGGGTTTAGAATACATCATAGTACTGAAACAGCCTTAGTGAAGGTCACTAATAACCTCCTTATCACATCTGATAATGGACTTGTTTCTGTACTTGTCCTTTTAGACCTTAGTGCAGCTTTTGATACTATCGATCATAATATTCTACTTGATAGATTAGAACACTATGTTGGACTTAATGGAACTTTGTTACAGTGGTTTAGATCTTATTTATCTGATTGGTTCCAGTTTGTTCATGTCAGTAATGAGTTTTCTTTCACCTCAAAGCTCAGTCATGGATTCCCACAGGGATCTGTGCTAGGCCCTACTCTTTTTAGTTTATATATGCTTCCGTTAGGCAACATTATTAGAAAGCACTGTATACAGTTTCATTGTTATGCAGATGACACACAATTATACCTGTCAATGAAGCCAGATGATAGTAATCAATTAGCCAAGTTAGAAGCCTGTCTTAAGGAAATCAAAGCTTGTATGACTTGTAATTTCCTGCTATTAAATTCAGATAAGGGCGGCGCGGTGGCGGAGTGGTTAGCACTGCGGCAGCACAGCAACTCACCCTTGGCCGGGGGAACCTGGGTTCAATACCAGCCCCCGTCCAACAGTGATCTGTGTGGAGTTTGCATGTTCTCCCCGTGTCTGCGTGGGTTTACTCCAGGATTTCTCCGGTTTCCTCCCACATGCCAAAAACATGCAAGTTAGGTTAATTGGCATCAAACTGGGGATTCTAAATTGTCCTTAGTGATGACTGTGAGAGTGAATGGTTGTCTGTCTCTCTGTGTTGGCCCTGTGATGGACTGGCAATCTGTCCAGGGTGTACCCTGCCTCTTGCCCAAAGATGCTGGGATAGGCTCCAGCCCCCCCGCAACCCGAAAATGATAAAGCGGAAGAAGATGAATGAAAATTCAGATAAGACTGAAGTCATTCTTGTTGGTCCAAAAAACCTTAGAAATACCTTTCCAAATCAAACTTTTAGTTTGGATGCGGTTACTCTCTCTTAATAGCTCTGTGAGGAACCTTGGAGTTATTTTTAATCAAGATCTGTTTTTCAATTCACATATTAAATTTGTTTCTAAGACTGTCTTCTATCATTTGCGTAATATTGCCAAGATTAGGAGCATCTTGTCTCAGAGTGATGCTGAGAAACTGATCCACGCTTTTGTTAGCTCTAGGTTAGATTATTGTAACTCTTTATTATCAGGTTGTCCTAAAACATCTTTAAAAAGTCTTCAGTTGATCCAAAATGCTGCAGCAAGAGTTTTAACAGGTACTAGAAAGAGCTCATATCTCTCCAGTTCTGGCCTCCCATCACTGGCTTCCCATAGAGTTTAGAATTAAGTTTAAAATCCTTCTTCTCACTTTCAAAGCTCTCAACAATCAGGCCCCTTTTTTATTTAAAAGATCTGATACTACCCTATTATCCTAACAGAGCACTATGCTCCCAAAATGCTGGATTACTTGTAATACCTAGAATCTCCAAAAGTACAATGGGAGGCAGAGCCTTCAGTTATCAAGCTCCTCTCCTGTGGAACCAGCTGCCAATCTGGATTCGGGAGTCAGACTCGATCTCTGTTTTTAAGAATAGGGCTAAAACCTTCCTTTTTGATATAGCCTATAATTAGGGAGGGATCATGTGTCTCTGAACCCTCCCTTAGTTATGCTGCTAATAGGTTTAGACAGCTGGGGGGCCTCCAATCATGAACTGGGCTTCACTCCTTCCTTCACTCTCAATGAAATATTTTTTTTTTGCTGGTCATTAACATCTGTTTGTTCTTTCCCATAGATTGAGTCCCCATCATGCTGTTTGCTCTCTACATGTCTGTTCTTCTCATCTTCTCTATCCCCTCACCCCCCAGCCAGTCGCAGCAGATGACTGCCCCTCCCTGAGCCTGGTTCTGCTGGAGGTTTCTTCGCGTTAAAAGGGAGTTTTTCCTCTCCACTGTCACCAAGTGCTTGCTTACAGGGGATTGCCTGATTGCTGGGGTCTTTCTGCAATTGTGGGGGTTTCCCCTACAGTTGAAAGTGCCATGAGATGACTGTTGTTGTGAAATGGCGCTATATAAATAAAGTTGAATTGAATTGAATTGAAGAAAGACCAACAATTTAAAGGGTCAAGACCAAGTTGAGACCAAGACCACTGTGTATGAAGGTCTTTGTCTTGGCAGACTGGTCTTGACTACAACACTAGTTTAGCCTTTGTAGGTCTAGGTGATTAACTAAAAAAAACTGACAGACATTCATACCCTAGAATCTACGAAACTGTGCCCATGTCGGTTATTTTGGTGTTTCTCCTTGTCTTAACACTTTCCTGCCCTCTCCCAGCCAGCATGTCTGTGGACCCCACCACAGGTTAAACCTGGGTAGTCTTATGGGTCCCATATGGGTTTGTTCACATGGGACCCATAAGACTGGATTTATGGGACCTATGCTGGATTTATTTATTTTTTTAATCCAGCATGGAATAATAGTGCTTTGTGACAGTGAATAACAGAAGCAGGTATTAAGTACTAGTGTGCTGTACTTCGCACGGACTCTCTCTATGCAACCCACCATCCAGCAGCTACAGCTGGTCTGTTAAGCCAGTGTCTTTCAAACAGGGTGCTCTGGTACCTTCAGGTTTTTGTGGGAAATTATCTAAATTCACTTGTTAATTGGCCCCAAAAAATTGCCGTTGTGCACAAGTTCTGTAGGCACCTATGAACAACAATGGCAAATTATTTGCATTTTTTTGTGAGAAGTGCACTGGCAGAGCTCATGGATCGTCTCCAGAATCACAAAGATTCATCTGTAGCCCAAGGGCCATTTCTGGTGAAAATTTAATCCAAATCCATCCTAGAGTTTTTGCAGAATCCTGCTAACACAATGCAAGAAGATAGGGCCTTGGTGAAGTTATGCACTCTCGGATCACGTCCAAAATCTAAGGCCATCATATTTAGGTCAAGAGCCACTTCTGGTGAAAATTTCATCAAAATCCACAGAGTAGTTTTTGCGTAATCCAGCTAAAAGATAAACTGACAAAGAAACTGCTCTGACTACATTACCTCCTTGGTGCAGGTGATAATATTTATAAAAAAATTTAAAAATGTTATTAAAAAAACAAAACCCAAGTAAATTGTTCAATTAATTGTGATGTTGATTTGAGATCAAATTGCCCAAGCCTACTGTATGTGGCGTTCAGATGTCATACATGGCGCCATGTAATACAGCCTGAAAATCACAGTGTAACTTTGGTATATGCTGTAATTACAGTGCATGTACACTGCAAGCAGAGAATAAGTATCCAGAGTGTAAGCCATTAATTACACTACAAGTACCCATAAATATGTTGTAATTACGATCAAAGTCAATGAAAATTACAGCCCATGGGGCCATAATTACCTTACAGATGTAAGTCAATACAGCCTGTACACTGTTACTAAGCCCTTATAGTCTATTTAGACAGTATTTACAACATACTTGTGGGGTACTTGGACTGTATTCATACTTTATTAGTAAGAACTTACAGCATGCTCACACTCAGCAATATACATACAAAATACTATTGCTTTACTTACAATGTAGTTACAGTTTACATATACTCAGATGCTTATAGGGTTCTTAATAAAACTTGTTCTCTTTATACTATACTGCATAGTGCTTACCATAATTATGGCATTTATCCAGTGATTAGCAGACTGTATTATGAAATGCTACACTGTCTTCTTTTAAGTCAGTGTCAATGCAGTAGAGAAAAGATGTCCCAGAGGCAAGCATGCATCCATACAAGATCCATCCATCCATCCATCTTTTACCGCTTTTCCGGAGGTCCGGGTCGCGGAGGCAGCAGTTCAAGCAGAGAAGCCCAGACTTCCCTCTCCCCAGCCACCTGCTCCAGCTCTTCAGAGGGGATACCAAGGCGTTCACAGACCAGCTGGGAGACATAGTCTCTCCACCGAGTCCTGGGTCTGCCCCGGGGTCTCCCTCCCAGTGGGACATGCCCTGAAACACCTCAAGTGGGAGGCGTCCAGGAGGCATCCTAATCAGATGCCCCATACCACCCTCAACTGACTCCTTTCAATGTGGAGGAGCAGCGGTTCTACTCTGAGCCTCTCCCCGGATGACTGAGCTCCCTCACCCTATCTCTCAGGGTTGAGTCCAGCAATCCTACGGAGAAAGCTATTTTCAGCCGCTTGTATCCGCGATCTCATTCTTTCGGTCATTACCCAAAGCTCGTGACCATAGGTGAGAGTAGGAACGTTCATTGACTGGTAAATCGACTGCTTTTGCCTTAGAACTAAGCTCCCCTCTTCACCACAACAGACCGATACAACGTCCGCATCACTGGCAGATGCTGCTCCAATCCGTCTGTCGACCTCTCGCTCCATTTTCCCCTCACTCGTGAACAAGACCCCAAGATACTTAAAACTACTCCACTTGGGGCAGGAGCCTGTCCCCAACACGGAGAGGACAATCCCACCTTTTTCGGGTGAGGACCATGGACTCGGACTTGGAGGTGCTGATTCCTCATCCCAGCCAGCCCTTCACACTCAGCGGCAAACCACCGTCCCAGCAAGAGCTGTAGGTCATTGCTGGATGAAGCCAACAGGACAACATCATCTGCAAACAACAGAGATGAGATCCTGTGGTCACCAAGCATGACACCCCTCAATTCCCTGCTTCGCCTAGAAATCCTGTCCATAAAAAATTATGAACAGGATCGGTGACAAAGGGGCAGCCCTGGCGAGTCCAACTCTCACTGGGAATGACTCTGACCGAGTGTTGGCAATACGAACCAAACTCTCACAAACGTCAGTACAGAGACCGAATAGCTTGTAACAACAAGCCCGATACCCCATACTCCCGACAAGCACCCCCCCCCCCACAAAATCCACGAGGGACGCGGTCAAATGCCTTCTCCAAGTCACAAAACACATGTAAACTGGTTGGGCAAACTCCCACGAACCCTCAAGAATTCTTGAGAGGGTAAAGAGCTGGTCCGATGTGCCACGGCCAGGACGAAAACCACATTGCTCCTCCTGAATCCGAGGTTTGACCAACGGCCGGACTCTCCTCTCCAGTACCTTGGCATAGACCTTCCCAGGGAGGCTGAGGAGTGTGATCCCTCTAAAGTTGGAGCACTCCCTCCGGTCCCCTTTTTTGAAGAGAGGAACCACCACCCCGGTTTGCCATGCCAAAGGCACTGCCCCCGACCTCCAAGCAATGTTGCAGAGGCGTGTCAACCATGACAACCCAACAACATCCAGGGCCTTGAGGTACTCAGGGCGAATCTCGTCCACCCCCGGGGCCCGGCCACCAAGGAGATTTTTAACCACCTTGGCGACCTCAGCCCCTGTGATAGGCGAGTCATCCCCCTCGTCCCCAAACCCTGCTTCCTCTGTGGAAGGCGTATCAGTGGGATTGAGGAGATCCTCGAAGTATTCCTTCCACCGCCCGACGATATCCCCAGTTGAAATCAACAGTGTCCCATCCGCACCATACACAGTGTGGACGGGGAGCTGCTTCCCCCTCCTGAGCCGCCGAACAGTTTGCCAGAATCTCTTTGAAGCCGACCGAAAGTCTTGTTCCATGGCCTCACCGAACTCCTCCCATACCCGGGTTTTTTGCTTCAGTAACCACCCGAGCTACACTCCGCTTGGCCTGCCGTACACCTCAGCTGCTTCGGGAGTCCCACAAGCCAACCAAGCTTGATAGGACTCCTTCTTCAGCTTAATGGCCCCATCCATACAAGATGTCATGATTAATAAATTCATAACTGAAATTACTGGAATTCTTCAGGTAATGCAGAGGTAACACATTTATACAGCTCTGTGTGCAACTTTCTGTCAAATATGTACATTAAGAGCATAATATTATTGCTTAGGATAGCCTGTATACCTATAAATGATCTGGACTGTACATCTGATTTGATCCCACAGCAGCTGTAAAATTCACCTGATGTACCGAGCCTGACACCCTGCCCAGGCATCTAAAGTGTGGATAATGTGATAGATGAAATCTTTCTGGGACAGGGAAATGTTCCGGAGGTGGAAAATAACCCTTTTAGCTTTAATCAAGATCATGATAAATGTTTCAATTGTGAATACGGTGACAGATACAGAGCATTGCACAAAGAAAATTGTCCTTTCCCCCCCCCTCTCCTGTGGATTCTTTGTGAATCTGTGCAGGTGACACAAGGGAAGGAGAGAAGAGAAGCAATTTAGTGGGAGACAGGTGATCATTTGAAGGCTGGCTGACAGACAGCAGCTCTTATTGCTATAGGCTGCTCTCCTGTTTGCCTTCTTCCACGGACAAAAAGGGAACGTGTAGAGGAGGTTGGGCGGGTGGGATGAAGGATGGGTAATTGTAACCTTAGCATTTATAGAAATTCATTCTCTTTGGCTGTGGGGGGCAATGCAGACAGTGACACGGTCTTCTTTTGCAAAGCACTGGGTGAGGATGAAATGAGGCAGGGTGGAGATGAACATCTCACTTTCAGAGAATCGGAAGCTGACACATCAGACAATACGTCACACATACACAAGTCAAATACATGTCGCCACACATGTTTATAATGTTTAAAACACAGAAGAACTTGCCTTTTTTGTGCTTCGTTTTTTATAAGGTCCTTCAATCTTTGTACAGGGAGAAAAAAATACAGCATGAAAACTCCACTGTAAGGTTATGATTCTTTTTTTTTTTTAAAGGAATATTCACTAAGCAAGAATCATGTTTAAGGCCAGTTTATGACTAGTAATGGTCTTTGTCCACTAGGGATGGAAACTTCTGGCCACCTCATGATCGATTACGACTATGAGGGCTGCGATGTGATTATAAAATGATTCTTGATGCATCTTTTTTCCAATTCAAGATTCCTCTTTTTCTCACTATGTGACTATTTGGTGTTTTCAAAGCAAAGTAATTGTAATGAACCATAATAAATATACTTCTAATATTTGTTGTTATTAAAACAAATGGAGGAGCGATATGACAAGTGAACAGAATGTTACATTTACTCATTTTCAGTTCTGGACATTTAAAAACTTGTTCTTTGGCATTTGTGCATCGATTCAGAAGTTTCCACACTTGGAGACTCAATGCATCTAAAAAAAAAAAAGGATTATTTTCCCCCACCCCCAGTATCCAGTGGATCTGTTGTTACTCCTTGTGTCTATGTGAAATGCAACACAAAGCATTTGACTGTGGTGTGATTCGAGCTGCAGCAGGTCAAGTTGCCCGTACCTCTCATTTGCATAAAATTGATCCGGCGCCTGGAATGTGTCGGCTGCAGCAATTACGTCCTAGATATTTAAATCAGCGGTTGTTGATGTCCAAGTAACCAACAGATTTCTGTTGTTAGTAGTGGTGTCAATTTTAACTGCCATTAACTGTGGTAATCACATTAGGGGAATTAAGCATGATATACATTTAAACTCAACCCTGTTCTCTCTCACCCATACATTGCCAATGGCAAAATAATCCCGTTAATCACACCCTTATGCGATTAACTCACCCAGTGTGTTTAATCGCACTGGGTGAGTTTGTTTTCGAGACAAAGTTTACTCACAATCCACCATCTTGTCCTAGTAGCTGAAATCCAGTGGAACCTTGTCTGGATGTGTCAAACCAATCAAGTGTCTGTGTTCTCATCATCAGGGCTAATGGGAGTCTTTCTTCCGGGACAGAGATCTTTCACTATTGGTTTTCTTCAATGTCAATCATTTTCCTGTCAAACCACCTGGTTACGGCCTCATGCCCACCACTCAACTCATCTCCCACAATGTGATTCCCACCATCAAAAAAGGACCAGTGGACATGTACCATAATGTCAGGGCTAATGCAAATCATAGCCTGCAGGTGAGATAGGGCTTTGAGAATTTTTTTAAAATGTACAGCGGGGAAAATAAGTCCGTCGTCGGCCTCCCGTCGGTCTATGATGAACCATGAAGAGAATCCTAAACATCTACTCTGCTGGAACAGCACCGCCTGTGGCTGAACAGGCCGATGCGCACCGGTGTTCTACCTTCCAGCGTTGGGCATTGGTAGGATTCAAGCTTGGGCAGGAAGATATGGAGGACAAGATGTTACCCATGCAGCATGTTCCCCCTCTCCACGTCACTGATGGAGCCAAAGGAACAGCAGGCTGCTATAGTTTGGCACCAGCGCCGTCGCAGGAGCTGCCAGAACGATGTTGAGCACAACAGAGAACTGCCTTAGGGGCTCCGACTCCGGATTTTTCCTCAGGGTTTGACTCCCGAAGCCTTTCCCCGTGACCGGGTGTGCCGCAAGGCAGCGGAGGTTTGAAATAAGGGTTTACCTTCCCCTAGATGGGCTACCTTCCCAGGCTGACGAGCCACCATCTACCCGAAGCATCTGGTTTTAAGGCGCCAGAGATCCGCCCTCGCCCCTTCTCCTATTAGTAAAAGCAGTTCCCGCCGGGCTTAGAGACTAAACCACACGGGCAGGCTAGGAGTTGGACTTAGTTGTCAGAGGCTTTTCGAGACGCACGCCGTAAGGAGCATTTTATGAGCACTGGGAGCTTAACCCCAGTGCCGCTCCTGGCTATGACAGACCTTGGAACCGGGGGAAAAATAAGTATTGAACACGTCAACCGTTTTCTCAAACATATTTCTGATGGAGCCATTGACCTGAGATTTTCACCAGATACCAGTACAACCCAAGTAATCCATACATACAATGAAATCAAGGCAACTGTGTTCACAAAATAAGTTATATTTAATAAAGTGAAATGACACAGGGAATAAGTATTGAACACATGGAGAAAAAGAGGTGCAAAAAGGCATAGAAAGCCAAGAAACCAGCTGAAATCTATCAGAATTTAGGAAGCCATCCCATCCCCCATCAGTGCAAATTAATTTCAGTTGGTTAAGTCCTGACTGGTAGCCTTTAAAAAGGTCTGTGAATATCAGATTGTTACACCACAAAGAACTCATGATAGGTAGAAGCAAAGGGCTCTCTCTAGACCTTTGCAACCTTATTGTTACAAAACATTATGATGGCATTGGTTACAGGTGCATTTCTTAACTGCTGAATGTTTCAGTGAGCACTGTTGGAGCCATCATTCGGAAGTGGAAAGAACATCATTTTACCATAAACCAGTTACGACCAGGAGCTCCTCGCAAGATTTCTGACAGAAGAGTCAAAAGAATTATCAGAAGAGTTATCCAAGAGCCAAAGAGCACTCGTGGAGAGCTCCAGAAAGACCTGGAGTTAGCAGGTATTGCCGTTTCAAAGAAAACAATAAGTAATGCACTCAACCAACATGGGGTCTATGCCCACTCGCCTCGCAAGACTCCATTGCTGAAGAAAAAGCATGTTGAAGCTCGTTTAAAGTTTGCTGCACAACATTTGGGCAAGTCAGTAAAGTAGTGAGAGAATATAGTCTGGTCAGATGTGATCAAAATTGAACTTTTTGGATGCCACAACACGCAGCATGTTTGGAGGAGAAATGGCACTGCATATCCCATCATGGTGTAGGGGTGTTTTTCAGCACATGGTACAGGCAGACTTCATATAATTCAGTTCAGTTCAATTCATTTATTTTGGTCATAATATTCAATATAGAACACAAATTACACAGACACAAACAAAACAATGACCAAAGAGGTGCAGGTTGAAGCTATAGCTTATTTCACCTACCCTATTTACAAAACAAAAGACATTACATACTCTTGTATGCCAAAGTTAAATTAAAACAGAACAGCGTAGAACAGAACAATAATGTATGACTTCTTTAAGTCTTCTCCAGTAAAATGCTCACACCAGAGTCTCATATTTAGCTAATACACTGTTCTTAAATATTTTTTTTAAATGAGTACAATGAATTACACATCCTTAATTCATTCACACAGTTGTTCCACAGATTTGCACCTTTCACTGATATACACATTCTTTTACATTTATTCTCACGCTTGGTTTCTTGAATGCACCTGTATTCCTGAGTTCATATTGACTTTCCCTAATTTCAAGCATCTTCTGAAGGTAGTGGGGGAGCAAATTATTATGTACTTTATACATTATTTGGATGGTTTTATAACCAACTAGGTCATAGAATTTTAAAGTCTGTAGGTTACTGAACAGTGGATTGGTTGCTTCATAATAATTTGTTTGATGTAAAATTCTTATGGCTTTCTTTTGTAATATGTAGATTGAATGTGTGTTGATTTTAAAGGCGTTTCCCCAAATCTCCAAACAAGTGATGTAGGGGACTATGAGGGAGCAATACAGAACATAAAGTGACTTCTGGTTTAAAATATACTTAGTTTTATGTAGTATGGCAATGGTTTTGGATATTTTTATTCTAATATGCATAATATGTGACTTCCAGCTTAATTTATGATCTATTATTACTCCCCAAAATTTATTTTCATTAACTCTATCAATCTCAACATTATTTATCACTATTTTAACTTGCTCAATGATGTGACGATTACTGAATATTGTATACTTAGTTTTACTTAGATTGAGTGATAACTTATTGGTGTCAAACCATTCCTTTAAGATATTTATTTCCTTCTCCACTGCACCCAGGAGCCGATCCAGAGATTTACCTAAGCAGTATAAAGTCGTATCATCTGCAGACGACACAAGTTGAAACAATTCAGAAACTTCACAGATATTATTGATATACAAAATGAATAACTAAGGACCAAGGACAAAGCCTTGTGGCACCCCGCATGTATTTTTTTGATGAAGACCCTGGAGAGACTGCTCCTTGCTCACCTCCGCCCCCTGGTGGAACCAGCGATGGATCCACTCCAGTTCGCCTACCAGCATGGCATTGGGGTGGAGGATGCGGTGATCTTCCTCCTTCACCGTTCTCTGTCCCACCTGGAGAAGCCCGGGAATATGGTGAGGATCATGTTCTTTGACTTCTCCAGTGCTTTCAACACCATCCAACCGATGATCCTGAAGGACAAGCTGCTGCACGCAGGGGTGGACCAGCACCTGTCATCATGGATCCTGGACTACCTCACGAACCGGCCTCAGTTTGTGAGAACCCGGGACTGTGTGTCCGACACGATCATCAGTAGCACGGGGGCCCCCCAGGGAACGGTGCTGGCTCCCTTCCTGTTCACTCTTTATACTGCGGACTTCTCACACAACACAACACACTGCCATCTACAGAAGTTCTCTGATGACTCTGCGATCGTTGGCCTCATCTCTAATGGAGATGAAGCTGAGTACAGAGGGCTTATCCAGGACTTCATAGACTGGTGCCATCGGAACTGCCTCCAGATCAACGCAAGGAAAACTAAGGAGCTGGTGGTGGACTGCCGCAGGCATGGGCAGCCCCTCACAGCACCAGTAAATATACAGGGAACAGACATCGAGATGGTGACATCCTATAAGTACCTGGGTGTTCATCTGAACAATAAACTAGACTGGTCACACAATACTGACGCACTCTACAAGAAGGGACAGCGCAGGCTGTTCCTGCTGAGGAGACTCAGGTCTTTTGGTGTACAAGGGGCACTGCTGAAGACATTCTATGACACGGTGGTGGCATCAGCCATCACTTTTGGAGTGGTCTGCTGGGGCAGTGGCATTACAGCAGCCGATAGGAAGAGACTAAACAAACTGATTAAGAAAGCTAGCTCTGTCCTGGGGCAGTGCCTTGATCCGGTGGAGGAGATAGGAGAGAGAAGGACGGTGGCTAAACTGTCATCTCTGCTGGAGTCCGAGTTCCACCCTATGCAGGACGTACTGAATGCACTGAGGAGCTCATTTAGCAGCAGACTACATCATCCCAGGTGCACAACCGAGAGGTTTCGTAGGTCCTTCCTACCAACGGCTGTCAGACTGTACAACCTAAGCAGGGCTGCTCGCAGAGATAGCAAAAAGACGTAACAAACTAATAGTTTTTAAATGCAAAAGATCAGAATCAGAATCAGAATAAACTTTATTGCCAAGCATGTAAAAAACACACGAGGAACTTGACTTGACATTGGTGCGCATGCGCGCGACACAACGACACGGCAGCCATAATAGGCGCCTCATCAAACAGAGATAGATAAGAAAGGGAGGGGAAGGGAGGGAACGACACAAGGGGGGAGGAGAAAAAAAACTTCGTTATCATAATACAGCTTATTTTTAAGCAGATTATGATTACAATGAAAAAAAATCTCTCAATAGCACAGAGCAACAACTCAGAATTTCACAAGACACAAGAGAGCAGTGTACAGTATATCTTTAATCAGTTCATGAATCAATGTGTGTGCGGTGTTGAGCAGTGTTGATGATAATAAGAGAGACCCAAGGACCCTTGGCAGAAGATGTTTTGTCTGTCTGGCGCCCAGTCTTATCTGGCGCTGCAGCTGGCTGTCCAAGGCCTTGTGCTCATGATTTTGAAAAAAAACACAGTCTGCAGACAGCCAGGAGGAATTTCCATGGGGAATAATAATGCCAAATAGGACTGATCACAGAGGAGACTTGTATTTCTTCTGTAGATTCAGTACATTAATCCTTCCTTGCGCAGCTTTGAATTCGTCGTGGAAAGACCTGAGCGAACCCATGATGTAATCCACCTTACGAGACAGTTCTCCAGTAGTCGCTATCAGGGTCTTCTCCAGTTCCTCAATTTGTTGGATGCACCTCGCCTGGCCAGCATTTTGATAGGTTGAATCCATCTTCAGCAATTTACGGTAAACCAAGACAATTCCCGTCCCAATCAGAATTATCCCAATCACCAAGATTACGAAGATAAACAAATCTTCAATATCTTCGATAGAGAGATTAGAGAGACACAGCATTTTCCAATTACCTGTGTCACATAGATAGCCCACTGGAGCCGTTCCAGCGGGGCAGACAGCTTCCCCCAGAGCACTTTTCCTTGTTGAAAAAATAGTGTCAATTGTGTTCAAAGCCCAGCTTATTAACTCCATAATTTCTTTTCGGCGGTCGCAGTTAGACGCAGACAGACAACAGCATGCTGGGATCCAGTAGTAGGAGGGGAGGAAAAAGTCAGCAGGAGAGAAGAAAAAAGCGTCTGCTCTCTTGGGAGGGCGGAAAAGATGCAATAGACTTACACAATGGTCCCCTCCGGCATACAACTAGGAAAATACCGGTCGCTATGGAGGGTGAGAATATGTATGGGCACATAATCATACCATGTAGGATAACTAAGTAGAGGGTTATGCTGTTTCATCCCATCTAGCAACAATGCTCTGCACTGTGTGCGTTTATATATTTACATATTTATTCCATCTAGCTACAATGCTCAGCACTGGGTGTGTTCATATTTATATATCTATATATTTATTCCATCTAGCTACAATGCTCCGCACTGTGTTTTTATATATCTATATATTTATTCCATCTAGCTACAATGCTCTGCACTGTGTGTGTTTATATACTTACATATTTATTCCACCTAGCTGCAATGCTCCGTACTGTGGGTGTTTATATATTACATATTTATTCCATCTAGCTACAATGCTCCGTACTGTGGGTGTTTATATATTTACATATTTATTCCATCTAGCTACAATGCTCTGCACTGTGTGTTTATATATTCATATATTTATTCCATCCAGCTACAATGCTCTGCACTGTGTGTCTGTGTGTGTGTATATATATATTTATAGTAATATGTACATATGTATATTAGCTGCTCTTGCTTGCTTGTTTTTTTTTCTTGCCTTCTGATTGTTGCTCTGAGTGTTGCTATCCCTGTGCTGTTGCAATCCTGGAATTTCCCCGTTGTGGGACTAATAAAGGCTTATCTTATCTTAATTCTGATTCTGATCATGTTTCTCTAGAAATTGGTCTAGTCTTTTCACAAAAAGTTGTTCTAAAATTTTTGAAAACTGGGGAAGCAGAGAAATTGGCCTGTAGTTGTTAAATAGTGTCCATCACCATTTTTATATACTGGTATGATTTTTGCTGTTTTAGTTTTACATGAAAATATACCCGATACAAAAGATTGATTGCAAATATCTGTCAATGGTTTCATTATGTGATCTATAATTATTTTTTTATCGATGAAATATCAAGATCAATGCAGTCTGTTGACCATTTGTTTTTAAAATTGTGGACAATCTCTAGTATTTCTTTATCATCTGTTGCCTCTATAAAAATAGAATGTGGATTTCTATCAATATTTGCTTGAAAATGCTTGTCTATCATTTGCCATTGTATTAACTACATTGACAAAATACATATTAAATTAATTTACAATATCATTTATGTTATCTATAATTTTATTGCTATCTTTAACATAAAACCTTGGGCTTTCTGTGTTACCAGTTCTCTTTCCATTTATACTATTGAGCACCTTCCACATTCTTTGATTATTATTTTTACACTGATCCAATAATTAGTGAAAATAATGTATCTTATTTAATCTCATAATACTTATTAGTTTATACTTTCCTCATTAGTAAGGAAAGATGAATGGACAAATGTACAGAGCCATCCTTGATAAGAACCTGTTGCCATCTGCCAAGATGCTGAGGATGAAACGAGGGTCGACATTTCAGCAAGACAATGATCCCAAACACACAGCCAAGGAAACTCTCAGCTGGCTCCAGAGAAGGAAAAGACAGCTGCTAGAATGGCCCAGTCAGTCACCTGACCTGAATCCAATTGAAAATCTATGGAACAAACTGAAGATCAGAGTTCATAGAAGACACCCATGGAACCTTCAAGATTTGAAGACAGTTTGTTTGGAAGAATGGGCTAAAATCACTCGTGAACACTGCCTGCGCCTAGTTTCTCCATACAGAAGGCATCTGGAAGCTGTTATTACCAACAAAGGCTTTTCTACTAAATATTAAATGAATTTCACCAAGTGTGTTCAATACTTATTCCCTGTGTCATTCCACTATATTAAATATAACTTGTTTTGTGAACACAGTTGCCTTGATTTCTTGTATGCATGGATTACTTGGGTTATTACTGATATCTGGTGAAAATCTCAGAACAATGGCTCCATCACAAATATGTTTAATGAGAAAAATGTTGATGTGTTCAATACATATTTTCCCTGCTGCATACTTGCAAGGGGCAGCACGGTGGAGCAGTGGTTAGCACTGTGGCAGCGTAGCAAGAAAGTTGTGGGTTCGATCCCACCCCTGGCCAGTGGTGTCCTTTCTGTGTGGAGTTTGTATGTTCTCCCCGTGTCTGCGTGGGTTTCCTCCCACAGTCCAAAAACAGGCAGGTTAGGTTAATTGGGATCAATGGGGGATAAACTGTCCTTCGGCATGAGTGTGAGAGTGAATGGTTGTCTGTGTCGGCCCTGCAAGTGACTGGCAATCTGTCCTGGGTGCCCAAAGACGCTGGGATAGGTTCCAGCACCCCACATGACTCGAAAAGGATTAAGTGGTTGAAGATGAATGAATCAATGTGCTTGTAGGCATCGGTGTTACAATGTTCATGCAGCACAAGTTCAGAGGATGCGTCAAATAGGTCAATGTAAAATGGCACAACTACTGCAATGTCAAGATTATACACACAAGTGCAGTGGTTTATGGATGAAAGATGAATTCCACATTGTAAATGTACTTTTTCTAATCAAATTAACTTTAATTATATAGTGCCAAATCATAACGAGTCATCTCAAGACACTTTAAAACAAAAAACTTGCCTTTAACGCACATGAAATCCTGATAATGTTGGAAAAATCAGGTCCTCATATTCTCTGAAGTTGGCCTTTCTCAAATGGGATTGGTAGATTGAGGAGTGACAGAATGTATGTATGAGTTCAAACAGAATACGTATGGAACAGCAACCTGTTGCTGGAAAATCAGGCATTACGCAAATTTCTATATCACGAAGCTAGCATGATAAAAGTCATTCACTGTCCAGTCCGAGTCATTTACACATGCGCGTGATCACATTGAGCTCTGCCATGTAATGTCTAGAAAAGTGCAAGCCTGTGAGAAAATGTATATATGCAGCAACATCAACTACACATGCACTCCTGGGCACTACTCGTATTTGATCCATGCCTCTCACTCTTTACCCTTCATACCTCCCCTTTAGTCAATTTGTCTGGTCTCCTCACCTCATGCCAGACCACAGGGAGGAAATCCCATCCTCTTAATTAAACAAGGACCCCCAGGACGGGGGCTCAAATGCAATTTGTAACGATTTCCTACAGCCAAGACTTTGATTATACAGGGCTCTTCATGCTGACCAAAGACTTCTGACTGCAGTTAATCTTCCTCTGAAAGCCATTAGGATTCTCCTTGCCCCTGATCATGCACACCTCCAACATCCTCCCCGCTGGCCCATTTGCACCCTTCCTCAAGTTTTCTGTCCTCCCCCTGGCTCCGCTATTGCAGAGGTACGGACAGTTATATGTGCGTAAACTGATGAGCTCAACTGTTCTCAACAAGTGAAAAGGTTCAGCAGAGGGTAACGTAATGTAAATAAAACAGAGCCAGTATGTGGGAGGTGTGATGTGAGAAGTAAACTCTTAATTAAATACTGCTTGCAGATCTGTTTCACTGCTGAACCTATTATTTACATGTTCAAGATGTCTAGTTTCAGAGGAGTCAGAGGGACAGACACAGCAGGAAACTCCTTAGCCTAAGGTAAATATGACTTCTTTGCTTCGTAGCATGTATGTGCCTCCAGGGCTGAAAAATTAAACCAATGATCATGTTTCACATACTGTAGTTCATTTAATAGCCCCTGAAATTCACTGTCTGGTACAGAAATGAGCTGTATTCTTATCCATAGCGTACCTAAACAGTAATCCCTATTTCCTGTTAATGAAACTTCCTCTTCTCTTCTTGCATTACCCTGGTAACCTTTGATACGTGTTGCTGCTAATGTGGACATTTTATGAAATACTGAATATTGTAAATAGGCGATTTATTATTTTTAAACAAGAGGGATAGAGGTGGTGATGGGGTATTCAACCATTTAAACACAAACATATAAATGTAAATTAAGGAAAAAATTTGCAAGAATAAAGGTGCAAAAATGTTAAGTAAATGCTAATTTACATTTCCCAAGACCCAAATTCAACAAAAAAAAGCTACAAATTTGTCAGGAAAAAACCCCAAACAAACAAACTCATGAATGAGAAAACCAAACTACATTTCAGAGAAAAGAGTCATAAATTTACAAGAATAAATTCACAAACTTAATAGAAAAATACTGCAAATTTGCAAAAAAAAAAAAAAAAAGCTGCAGGTTTGTATACATTTATGACATTTTTTACTCATAAGTTCCTTTTTTTTGCCAATTTGTGAGGTTGTTCTTGTAAACTTGAAACATTTTTCTTGGAAATTTATGAGAGAAAAAAGGCAAAAATTTATACAAATTTAGAGTTTTGTTTTTGTAAATTTGCCATTTCTTTTCAATTGCATCTTTACTCTTGCAAAATTGTTTTTAATTTACATTTAAACTTGAATCATGTTCTTGGAAATGCATTCCTTTTTTCCTGATAAATTTGTGAGATTTGCAATAAATTTAACAGTTTTTCCTATAACTTTTCCACCTTTTATGATAAATGTGTTACATCTTTTCCACACAAATTTGCAGCTAAATACAAATTAAAAAAAATAATCAAATTTTCAATGTTTTTCATGTGTATTTGCAACTGTGCTCTGGCGGACTAACAAAGGGGATGATTTTAGGTTATTTTGCTATTAAACTCTCCCTCAAGTTGTCTACTGAATATTCTAACTAGAATATTCCTCTTCCAATCAATTAATTATGATAGGATTGAGGTTCTAAAATGCAAGTAGACAAAGCAACTGGTGACAGCAATTACGTGTAATAATAATAGCTGTCATTTGTTTGGTGCACATGTGCCTCTCACTGAATGGAAATTTAGCAGAATGGAGGTTCAGTGTGGAACAGAAAAGGCAGGGTATAGACGGTATCGGTTCTTACATTGACGGACTCTTGGCCGGCGTATTTCACTCTGATTCTGGGCTCCTGAACCACATCCAGATTGGTTCCTGTCACCATCAGAGGGGTGTGACCACTGTAGAAAAAGACAAGTGAATTGTTAAATTCTTTCATTACTGATTCCAGTTTTCATGTTCATTCATTTTAAAACAGAAAGAAAAAAAGAGACTCATTTATTATGTAGGGATGCTCATGATTTTTAATATTAGCTGAAACTAGTATATCTGTAAATTCACTTGTAGGATATTTGCAGTACAAATTAAAGGTAGTATCTCATGGGGCGGCCAATGCTGACGGATGTTACAACTTTTGGATTCCTAAATTGTAAGACAGTTCTCAGTTAAAGCTTCAAATCCGTATCAACCTTTAAAAGGTTTTGTCGTCATCAAAAAAATGAATCTATCCAATCCAACCTCATTCTTAGTTACTGCTTAGAGGTAAAGAGCCTTTGGTGGATAATGATTAGAAGAAGAAGAAGGTAACTTTAATGTTATTCAATTCATACAGCCAATCATGTACATTCATTCATTCATCTTCTTCTACTTAATCCTTTTCGGGTTGCGGGGGGGCTGGAGCCTATCCCAGCATCTTTGGGCAAGAGGCAGGGTACACCCTGGACAGATCGCCAGTCCATCACAGGGCCAACACAGAGAGACAGACAACCACTCACTCTCACAGTCATACCTAAGGACAAGTTAGAATCCCCAGTTGATGCCAATTAACCTAACTTGCATGTTTTTGGCATGTGGGACAGTAGAACGAAATTACGTTTCTCCTGTCACATCTAGAATCAGTGGGGTCGCTGCCATGCAAGGTGCCGCCACAAACAACTGTTTTCTGCCCCCATTCTATTATGCTGAGCACCAAGCTAGAAGGCGGGAAGTACCATTTTTATTTGGTCTTTGGGATGACCCGGCCGGGGCTTGAACCCACGCGCTGCGGGGCGAATGCTCTACCAATGTGGCCCAGATTAGACACAATTTTTTATGACTTCAGAAGATATAATCAACTAGTCCAGAGATACTCAGACAGATTAACATGCACAAAATACCACAAATAAAATGGGAGGGAAAACGCCGGATGCCCAGATTTTACTGCAGCTTGTTAGGGTTGTGTCTGCCAATGTTGCGTGCTGAAAAAAGATAAAGGAGCTGTTGCAGGAGTAGGTTATATGCTTCTAGGCTACGTTCAGTCAACCGTGGCACTATGGATGGTGAGATACAGAAGTTATTGCAAGTGATTGCAGCTGAAACAGATGATATACTGAGTTATTTTGGAGACTCTACTGGAGTCACAGTTCCCTCAGTTTAAAGATTCTGTTTATACTGTTCTGCTGTTCTTGTTAATCTTTCTTATGGTCTTTTTTATGTGCAGTTACGCTGTGCCAGTTCAAAGACTACTAACTGGATATTTGTTTTATCCTCTCCTTCATCCTGCAAAAGCCACATAAAGCGAAAGCGGTGATCTGATGTGCTTCCTTCATTTCTCTCCTCTTTTCCCTTTGTGCCACCATGTTTTTGCTGCAGTGCCATGCTCATTCTCTGTGCCCGTGCCATCTGCTTTGGATTCACACCTCTGATAGCACATTGTTCCAGTAAGCTGCTATTTCCTCGTCATTCCTCTCCCCCTTTTAATTTGTAGTGTAGTATCATGTATGTACATCCATCTGCCAAGGACGTTCAAAAGATGGGCTGTGCTGCAGCACGGCATCTGATGGTCCTAGTCTCAAAGTGTCCGCCCTACGGCTGTTCCATCAGATCCAGATTAATTGGAAAAGAACCCAGCGGTAATTGAAAATGCAATATTGACTTGTGTCTGCTGACTGACTGTCTCTGAAGCTTTGCATGGGAGGGAAATCCTTGTCTGAGCACAAGTTTGTTTGGCAAGTCTGTGCATCAAAAAATAGAAAAAAAAATACTGTAATGGCACTGTTAATGATGTTGTTTCTCACTCTCTGAAATGTATACAAGGCCACCATCTTTCACCACTTGTTAGTGTGCACCTCCTGTAGCCTCTGTGGCCTTGCATGAGAAGTTACAAACTACCCCGTCTGACCGAACTCGCCAGCGACGTTGCCACAGTGTCTCCGTCACCTGGTTTCTGTCTAGCGCTGTGGAAGGTCCTTCTCATAAATGTGGCTGCTTAAGTCACTGTGCCGTGCTGACTGCTCTCCCATTCTGTGGGCTCCTTCACATGCACGTGACAGATACGGCCTTTCCAAACCCCCCAAAATGAGGATGCATCTGCACCATCCTTCAGGCTCAGCCAGGCGGAAAAGTTTGAGGAAATAGGTTGGACATTTGATGGAGGAAAACAGCTAAAAGTAAGTTTTGTGCTTTAATTATTTACGGGACATTTGATTATTAAAACTTATGCTATGATGTTAAAGCTCACAACATTACTTTTTCCAAATGTGCTGTAGACTTCACTAATGTCAGCTTGAGTTTATTTGGTTAAATTCATTTATTTAAGGGGTTGTTGACCGAAAAATTGTGCGTTTGTAGGTTTTAACTGTCTGAAATGAGTCTACTGCTCACCTACGTTATTAACAAAAAATTTTCAAAACAGTCAATTCTCTTAAAAAAACTCACACAGCCTTTATCTCGTTTTTCTCCCTCAGAAGCACCAGAAATGTTTCTGACTCTTTTGTCTAAATCTTTAATGTCATGATAAGAAAAAGCCACCCCACCACCATCCTTGAGGCCCACCCACTGCTCTATTATTGGCCTGCCTAGCTGTCTGTCATGTATATGGAAGGGGTGGTAAAGGTAGCCTATTAGCCCCTGAGCTATTAGCCCCCAAGCTAACACTGGTAGCAGGAAGCTAGAACAAAGCACGGCTTATATTGTGCTTTTCTTCAGATCTTAGTCACCCTAATAACCATCCCTGTTACCACCTGGTTCACCACTCCACAGTCCACAATATACCTTGTGTTGCTACAGCCCATCTCCCAGTGGTTTCACCGCGATTCCGCAGCCAGCGCCGGCGTGCTGGTCATGGTGACCGCCTATGGCGCAACCTAAGGCTGCTCCCCCACCATCCTCCGGGGCTCTGCATGACTCCGCTCTACTCTCGTAGTTAATGTAGAGGAGCCGCTTTGTGACGGCGCATCCCCCAGCTGGCCGTGAGAGAGGAGCGGAGTCCTGGGGAGCGAGACACAGCACTTTGAGATCCTGTGGCTCGGCAGCTCGGCTCAGCCGGCAGCCTTGGGTTGCGGCGATCGGTGGGTCGCCCGGTGCTGGTGATTTGTTGAGGCATCCCGGCGAGGTTGTTGGGAGATGGGCTGGAATGACGCCAGATAAACAATCAATTGTGGATCAGTGAAGCAGCGCTGCTCGTCCAAGCTAGAAGGAGGCTAGAAGCTACTCAGCTAATAGCTAGCTGATGTAGGAGGGAGGGCGGAGTTGAACAGCTGAAGGATGTTTTTTAAAGTGACGGGCTTTAAATCTGAGCATTTCAAGAAAGACAAGAAAAATAAAATCAAATTTGCTTTAATAATTAAAAAAATAAGGAAAATGTGAACAAAATATGTCCCAAACTTTTCATTAAGACACAAGTGAGCTGTTAAAATGTGGAAAAAGTGCAGTCAGTGACCCCTTTAATGTCACATTTTAATTCTGTGTTTTTTCAGTTATGCTGATGTATTAATTCTTCATACTAATGTCAATAATAAAAAACATCATGGTGTGACGTGCTTGATTAACTTGCTTTAAAAAACACTTTTGAAGTCCTGTAAAGATCTAAGTTTAAGTTAATTATTTATTGATTTATTTACTTACTTAAAGTAAAGCTCATGCAGTGCAGTGAAATAAAACCCACAAGAGGGGGAACAGGACACTTGCAATATTTTATTTAATTACGATAAGCTTAAACATGTCCTAATCCGATTTTTCTGCTGTCCTTTTCTTTCCTCCCGTTTGTCTCTCTGAGGTGTGAGGAACCGTGGGTTACCTTGCAATGCTCCAGTCGGGTTCAATGCGCTGGACAGTGGGGTCCTCTATGTACTCAAAGGTGAGCCTCTCCCTGATTTGGGCGTGATCCACACTCACGCTGATCTGAACCGGGCCCAGCCCAGATAGAGAAGGAGCAGAGTAGCACACTATCTCCGTCATGGTCCGTCTGTGTGTGGAGAAAGGATACAGTTTAAATGGATTATTTGATCTGTGAGAAACCAAACTAATACATCTGTGCAGTATAGAGCAGATTCAGGGCAGTGTTCCACCATATTTACTGTAAGTAGACGGAGGAAGAAGTTACATGGGCACAAACTTCTGCAAAATCCATTATGTAATTCTGTGGCCCTGAACACAGCATAAACACAGGTGCACACAAACTGGCAAGCCAACACAGCCCCCACTGTCTTCTCTCCACCCTCTACAAGGCTCCAGGATCTACCTGAGCGCGGCCTGAATTTGTCCCACTTCATTAGCCAGAGTCTGTACCATCACAGCTCCCAACCCTGCTCTTCCTCCCGTGCCAGGAACACAGCGGGGAAACAGAAACCAGTAATTAGTCCGATATCTCATTAAAGCTGGCCTGACTCCTCAACCTTACAGCGCTACAGCAGAGTCAGACTGCTGGGTAAGGGGCTTAAAACAGGCACTTCCAGGAGAGGAGAGCAGAAAGGGGCCGTGTGGGGGCAACCAAGATGGAGGGAGGTGAGAGCTGGAGAAGTTGGAAAGAAAATTAGAAGGATGGTGTTGGGTGGAGACGAGGATTTTATTTTTTATATCTATTATTACAAGTTTTGATGCAGCAGGTCATCAAAACCTTATTAGAATTTACATTAGTCTCTGATAGAGGGGAATAAAAGGCGATCCCCTGGGGGTATTCCGGTAATATCAAGGGGAAAATTACAAGAAGGCACAGAGTGTAGCAGCTTATTTAATGTGAATAATTTACGCCATTGTACGGACAAGGCCTCCTTTCTCCCCTCCATTTGCTCACAGTGTGCCGTGTATTGAATATCGCCTGACATTGGTGGAGGACTGGAAAAAGAAAGAAAGTTCAGCGCGCCACATAAGTTGGCCCAATTGGCATTTTTTTTTTTTTTAACATGTGTTCCCAGTCCGTGAGACAAAAAGGTGGTTGACAAATACTGTAAGCATAGATACTGTACATCTGCCTTGATGTGATCTGAACACGATTATCTTTGGCATTTGAACAATTATTATGCAAGAAAACACAAGTTAAGGTGTGTTCAACTTTTTAACTACTTGCTTAACCAATTTGTCATTATGAGCCGTTTGACCGTCAGTGTATGACAATCCTAAACTCTACACATTGCTGCACAATCTACGGTTGAAACAGATGATACACTTAGTTATTTCGGAGGCTTTACTGGAGTCACGGTTGCTTCGTGGCCTCCGTGTAAAGACTGCATTGTGCATCAGGCACACACCAGTTTTGTAATGTAATAAAGTTCTCCTCACGTGGATCACGCATGTACATGTACGGCCAGGTTCAGGAAATCTTTCCTGCCGCATGCCATTTCACTGTACAATAACTCACTATGATGTTGTATTCTGGTCATAACTATGCTGCCACACTGCACCTTACAGTCTAATTGGTACCTCACATTTCACTCTGCTCCTGACAGTCCTGCATTGTGCAGCGGGGATGATTCATGTGTTTGCACGGGTCACCATATATTCAGCTAAGATTTATAGAGGTTTTTATAGTAGAGTTAGTTTTACTTTCCATGGGTAATCCATGTGTGTTTCTGTCGTTTGGTCGTCTACTGTGTCATGCTGCTGTTACACTGTAATTTCCCTGTTTGGGATCAATAAAGTATATCCATCTATGTCCAGAGTGGGAGATAACTTTCAGAATAAGTATTTATGTGGCCAATATTTTCCTTTACACAGACAGAGATCACTGATTGACCACTGAGAGATCAAAAACTGACCCGATCTCTCCACAGTCTCCTAAAGTCTCAAAAAAGTTGTTTGTGTGTAAATGTTTGAGAGATTGTTGTACGATTTTCATATATATATGTATTTGAGAGGTTTCTAGTGCTCTTCTACAGCCCTTTACACAGGGATGGAGATCGTTGAGAGATCACTGAAAGATGAAAAAATGGACAGAGCTCTCAACAATCTTTCAACGAGCTTTCAACGATTGCCAAGATCTCTCAATGATCTTCCAAGATATCCACAGTCACCACAGTTGAGAGATTGTTTTGAACTGAGTCAAAACAATCTATGAACATTTACCAAAGGAAAAAGATCTCTCAGCAAACTCTCAAAGAACTCTCCAGGAGTGCTCAATGATCTCCCAATGATCTCTCAGCGATCTTTCAATAAACTCTATTCAGTTTTCATTAAATACTCAGCGATCCCTCACTGATCTCTCAGTCATCTCTGGCTTTGGGCTGGAAAAGTCTGGCAATGAGAGATCATTGGTAGATCGATGAGATTGTTCAGCAGTCAAGGAGTGCTCAATGATCTCGTCGATCTCTGTGATCTTTCAATGATCTCTCAATAATCTTTCAATGAACTCCAAATTTTTCCACCCCAAAGGTAAAGACGGCTAAGAGATCAGCGAGGGATTGCTGCACGTTCAGTGAAAGACAAATAGAGTTCATTGTAAGACTGCTGAGAGATCACTGGAAGATCAGTGAGATCACTGAGCAGTCGTTGAGAGACTGTTTGGAGAGTTGGCCATTTTGTCATCACAGTGATCTCTCAACAATCTCCATCCCTGTGTAAAGGGGATATAACTATTATACCACCTCTTCTTCTGATTGGGTCAGCCTGCTCTGACTGAGCTGTTTACATGAGGGACTTATAGACGAGGGGGATGACTCGCCTATCACAGGGGCTGAGGTCGCCAAGGTGGTTAAAAATCTCCTTGGTGGCCGGGCCCCAGGGGTGGACGAGATTCGCCCCGAGTACCTCAAGGCCCTGGATGTTGTTGGGTTGTCATGGTTGACACGCCTCTGCAACATTGCGTGGAGGTCGGGGGCAGTGCCTTTGGCATGGCAAACCGGGGTGGTGGTTCCTCTCTTTAAAAAAGGGGACCGGAGGGTGTGCTCCAACTTTAGAGGGATCACACTCCTCAGCCTCCCTGGGAAGGTCTATGCCAAGGTACTGGAGAGGAGAGTCCGGCCGTTGGTCGAACCTCGGATTCAGGAGGAGCAATGTGGTTTTCGTCCTGGCCGTGGCACATCGGACCAGCTCTTTACCCTCTCGAGAATTCTCCAGGGTTTGTGGGAGTTTGCCCAACCAGTTTACATGTGTTTTGTGGACTTGGAGAAGGCATTTGACCGCGTCCCTCGTGGATTTTTGTGGGAGGTGCTTCGGGAGTATGGGGTATCGGGCTTGTTGTTACGAGCTATTTGGTCTCTGTATGACCGTTGTGAGAGTTTGGTTCGTATTGCCAACACTCGGTCGGAGTCATTCCCAGTGAGAGTTGGACTCCGCCAGGGCTGCCCTTTGTCACCGATCCTGTTCATAATTTTTATGGATAGGATTTCTAGGCGCAGCCAGGGAATGGAGGGTGTCATGCTTGGTGACCACAGGATCTCATCTCTGTTGTTTGCAGATGATGTTGTCCTGTTGGCTTCATCCAGCAATGACCTACAGCTCTTGCTGGGACGGTTTGCCGCTGAGTGTGAAGCGGCTGGGATGAGAATCAGCACCTCCAAGTCCGAGTCCATGGTCCTCAGCCGGAAAAAGGTGGATTGTCCTCTCTGGGTTGGGGACAGGCTCCTGCCCCAAGTGGAGGAGTTTAAGTATCTTGGGGTCTTGTTCACGAGTGAGGGGAGAATGGAGCGAGAGATCGACAGACGGATTGGAGCAGCATCTGCAGTGATGCGGACGTTGTACCGGTCTGTTGTGGTGAAGAGGGAGCTTAGTTCTAAGACAAAGCTGTCGATTTATCAGTCAATCTACGTTCCTACTCTCACCTATGGTCACGAGCTTTGGGTAATGACCGAAAGAACGAGATCGCGGATACAAGCGGCTGAAATGAGCTTTCTCCGTAGGATTGCTGGACTCACCCTCAGAGATAGGGTGAGGAGCTCAGTCATCCGGGAGAGGCTCAGAGTAGAACCGCTGCTCCTCCACATTGAAAGGAGTCAGTTGAGGTGGTATGGGCATCTGATTAGGATGCCTCCTGGACGCCTCCCACTTGAGGTGTTTCAGGCACGTCCCACTGGGAGGAGACCCCGGGGCAGACCCAGGACTCGGTGGAGAGACTATGTCTCCCAGCTGGTCTGTGAACGCCTTGGTATCCCCTCTGAAGAGCTGGAGCAGGTGGCTGGGGAGAGGGAAGTCTGGGCTTCTCTGCTTGAACTGCTGCCTCCGCGACCCGGACCTCCGGAAAAGCGGTAGAAGATGGATGGATGGATGGATGGGCTGTTATTCGATTATAGATGAATACTGGCGTCGGTGTAAACCCAGTTTATAAAGAGAATGGATAAGAAAAATCATACATTGTGTAATTACTATACAGTAAATAAAATGAAGCCTGTGTGTCTATTAGAGCGTATACATGGTACTGCTGCATATACAGCAGCAAGACAGAAGCCTCACCCGAAGAACTCGCATGTTTGGTTTCCAAACTGAACGGTGACACTGCTGCCGGCGCCCAGGTTCTCTCCCATGATGGTGACTTTAGTGCCTCCAGACTCTGGGCCTCTGCTCGGGGACAAGCCTGTGACTGTCGGCGTCTACAAAACAGAAAGGCGAGGAAGAGGGGAAGTTAGAAGAGAAAGATCCCCAGCAAATGAAAACCACTCATAATGCTGGGCTGACGGTAGGACACAAGATGATGAAGAAGGAACTTTTAGGAGTTCCTAAGAGATCCTACTAATGCGTGTCACAGATTGCTGAGTTGTCTCCCAGTGAAGCATTTTTTTTTTCTCCTAAAGACGATCTCAAAATAACGAATGCTTTCAGCGGCACACAGCTATGGCGCTGTCATGCAGACAGATGGGAAAAATTCAAGCCGACAGCCCACACACACTGATACACAAACACACACACGTGTGCAAAAAAACCCCAACCTGTATCTGCACAAACAGCAATTTAAAAACAACTGAATTTACACTCCGTCACCCACAACCCCCCTCCGCCTAGGAGGTCACATGGGGAGTTCGTCTTGTCGAGAAAAATGAAGAAGGCTACAGTGATGGTGTAGTTTTTTTTAGATGGCCCTCATCAGTACAGGAGAATTGCAGGTGGTGCCAATTCTCAGCTCTGTGAAGACGTCCCTGAGGAATTCCACGGCATCTGAGAGTAGCAGCTGAAGGGGAGGGGGGAGGGGGGAGTGGCCAAGGATATGGTGGGGAGCCAAAAGCATTATTGGGAGAAATCTCATAACTGTCAGATATGTGAGGTCTCCACAGTGCGAGATTAGGCAGGTAGTCGGAAAACAGCGGCAGTAATTACCCACTGCTGTTAATTGTTAAGGAAGTGCTAATTGTGAAGGTGTGGGAACGTGCAAATGAGAAATCAGATGAAGCATCAGCTGCAGGTGGGGCAGGGAGGAGATGACAGCCACGAGATGGCGTGTGGATGAGACGGGATGTATGCTTCCACTTTCAGCTCGGTGTTTCACGTTTGTTGGACTCGGTCGCATCTGATTCACTGCATCTTGTTTTCTCACTTTATAAATAGAATTAAATAATGCATGGTGTTCTGCCACGGTTCTCAATTACACAAAAACACAGACAGATTAAAGACCGTGTTTTTTTAATCAATAAAGGCAAGCTTATGGCTGCAAAAAAAACCCCAACAACTGTGCAATAATAGAAAACAATATTGTATTTGATACAGTGCATCCAGAAAGTATTCACAGCACTTCACTTTTCCACATTTTGCTATGTTACAGCCTTATTCCAAAATTGATTAAATTAATTTTTTTCTCAAAATATTACATGCAATACCCCATAATGACAACATGAAAAAAGTGTTTTTGCGATTTTTCCAAATCTATTAAAAATAAAAAACTAAGAAATCACATGTACATACAGTGGATAGAAAAAAGACTACACACCCCTGTTCAAATGCCAGGTTTTTGTGATGTAAAAAAATGAGACCAAGATAAATCATTTCAAAACTTTTTCCACCATTAATGTGACCTATAACCTGTACAACCCAATTGAAAAACAAATTGAAATCTTTTAAGGGGAAAAGTAAAAAAAAACTTACAGTAATCTGGTTGCATAAATATGCACACCCTTAAACTAATTCTTTGTTGCAGCACCTTTGGCTTTTATTACAGCACTCAGTGTTTTTGGGTAGGAGTCTATCAGTGTGGCACATCTTGATGTGGTAATATTTGCCCACTCTTCTTTGCAGAAACGCTTCAAATCTGTAAGATGGTGAGGGCATCTCCTGTGCACAGCCCTCTTCAGATCACCCCACAGATGTTCGATCGGATCCAGGTCTGGACTCTGGCTGGGCCATTCCAAAACCTTAATCTTCTTCCGTTGAAGCCATTCTTTTGTTTTGGATGTGTACTGTGGGTCACTGTCATGCTGAAAGATGAAGTTCCTCTTCATCTTCAGCTTTCTAGCAGAAGCCTGAAGGTTTTGTGCCAACACTGACTGGTATTTGGAACTGTTCATAATTCCCTCCACCTTGACTAAGGCCCCAGTTCCAGCTGAAGAAAAACAGCCCCAAAGCATGATGCTGCCACCACCATGCTTCACTGTAGCTGTAGCTATGGTGTTCTTTTGGTGATGAGTAGTGTTGTGTCTGCGCCAAATATACCTTTTGGAATTATGGCCAAAAAGTTCAACCTTGGTTTCATCGGACCACAATACATTTTCCCACATGTATTTGGGAGATTTCAAATGTGTTTTTGCAAAATGTAGCCGGACTTGGATGTTTTTCTTTGTAGGATAAGGTTTCTGTCTTGCCACCCAAGACAGGAGATTGTTGTCACATGAATTAAACAGCCAGTACTTGCCAGAAATTCCCACAGCTCCTTCAATGTTGCTATCGGCCTCTTGGCAGCTTCCCTGACCAGTTTTCTTCTCGTCTTTTCATCAATTTTGGAGGGATGTCCAGTTCTTGGTAATGTTGCTGTTGTGCCATATTTTCTCCACTTGATGATGACTGTCTTCACTGTGTTCAATGGTATATTTAATGGCATGGAAATTCTTTTGTACCCTTCTCCTGTCATGTGCGCCCCTTCGGGGCAGAGAGACAAACCCAAGCGCTGAATTGTATTATTGACATTTATTAACAAAAAGAACATAAAGGTCCAGAACAGTGCAGTACATACAAAAAATGCCAAACAAGAAAAACTTACAGACTGGAGCACTCCTGAGCCGGCTTGGCTCAGGAGGAAATGAGGAGATGATCAGGGTGAGAATAATCCAGAGAATAACCGGTCTTGGTACATTCAATATAGCCGCAAGGACAAAATGAACAGGCAGGTTTAAATAGTGAAGAATGAGATGGCCCAATGAGTAGCAGGTGCAGAGAACAGGAGTGGACTGGTGACCTAATTACAGAATACTCCTAGCTGGGATGACTAGGGGAGCAGGCAGTGAGCAAAGAACAAAGTGGGGGTGTCTGGAGAGAAGGAATAATTACCCTGTCACATAAAAAGGCAAAACAATCCTAAACTACAAAAATTGACAACATAATAATACTGAAAGATAAATGACAGACAGAATGATAAATCATTAGAAATCAAAACACAGGAAAACACCACAAGGTTGGAAAAATACAGAAAATATTCAGAAATAAATTGAGAGCCTTTTTTTTTTTTTGTTACTTATTTGTACCCGTAGGTAGATTTGTTTTGCAGTCTGGTGACAAGCCACCAGCTGCCGGTCGCTGCGTGCGCAAGCGCCCTGTATCCCTAACCTGAGCCCGGTACTAACCGTGCTCAGTCCTGTGACATCTCCTGACTGAAACCTTTGAACAATGAGATCCCTCTGATGCTTTGGAAGCTCTCTGCAGACCATGGCTTGTGCTGTAAGATGTGACTACAAAAATGTCAGGAAAAGCCTACTAGAACAGCTGAACTTTATTTGGGGTTAATCCGAGGCACTTTAAATGGTGGCAGGTTGTGCCGACTCCCATTTAACATGAGTTTGAATGGGACTGGTGAATTCTGAACACAGTCACATCCGCAGTTATAAGAGGGTGTGCATATTTATGCAACCAGGTTATTGTAAGTTTTTTATTTTTTATTTTTCCCCTTAAAAGATTTCAGTTTGTTTTTCAGTTGGGTTGTACAGGTTATAGGTCACATTAATGGTGGAAAAAGTTTTGAAATGATTTATCTTAGTCTCATTTTTTACATCACAAAAACCTGGTATTTGAACAGGGGTGTGTAGACTTTTTATATCCACTGTAAGCATTCACAGCCTTTGCCATGAAGCTCAAAATTGAGTTCAGATGCATCATTGGGCAGCTCGGTAGCACAATGGTTAGCCCTGTGGCAGCACAGTAAGAAGGTCACGGGTTCGATCCCACTCCCTGACCATCAGTAACCCTTCTGTATGGAGTTTGCATGTTCTCCCTGTGTCCGCATGGGTTTACCCCAGGTGCTTCAGTTTCCTCCCACAGGCAAAACACATGCAAGTTAGGTTAACTGGGGACTCTAAAATAGCCCTAGGTGTGAATGTGTGTGTGAATGGTGATGGGACTGGCTCCGTACAATGGATGCTTCTTCCATCCAGGTGGATGCCCTGAATTTCCCTCTGGGATTAATAAAGTATACAAAAAAAAAATCCTGTTTCCACTGATCATCCTTGAGACGTTTCTACAGCTTAATTGGAGTCCACCTGTGGTAAATTCAGTTGATTGGACATGGTCTGGAAAGGCACACACCTGTCTATATAAGGTCCCACAGTTGACAGTGCATGTCAGAGCACAAAACAAGCATGAAGTCAAAGGAATTGTCTGTAGACCTCTGAGACAGGATTGTCTCAAGGCACAAATCTGGGGAATGGTACAGAAAAAAATTCTGCTGCTTTGAAGGTCCCAGTGAGCACAGTGGCCTCCATCATCTGTAAATGGAAGAAGTTCTGAACCACCAGGACTCTTCTTAGAACTAGCCGGCCGTTTAAACTGAGAGATCGGGGAGAAGGGCCTTATTCAGGGAGGTGTCCAAGAACCTGATGGCCACTCTGTCAGAGCTCCAGCGTTCCTCTGTGGAGAGAGGAGAACTTTCCAGAAGGACAACTATCTCTGCAGCAATCCACCAATCAGGCCTGTATGGTAGAGTGGCCAGACGGAAGCCACTCCTTAGTAAAAGGCACATGGCAGCCCGCCTGGAGTTTGGCAAAAGGCACCTGAAGGACTCTCAGACCATGAGAAACAAAATTCTCTGGTCTGATGAGACAAAGACTGAACTCTTTGGTGTGAGTGCTTGGTATCATGTTTGGAGGAAACCAGGCACCGCTCATCACCAGGCCAATACCATCAGTGAAGCATGGTGGTGGCAGCATCATGCTGTGGGGACGTTTTTCAGTGACAGGAACTGGGAGACAAGTCAGGATAGAGGGAAAGATGAATGCAGCAATGTACAGAGACATCCTGGATGAAAACCTGCTCCAGAGAGCTCTTGACCTCAGACTGGGGCGACAGTTCATCTTTCAGCAGGACAATGACCCTATGCACACAGCAAAGATATCAAAGGAGTGGCTTCAGGACAACTCTGTGAATGTCCTTGAGTGGTCCAGCCAGAGCCCAGACTTGAATCCAATTGAACATCTCTGGAGAGATCTGAAAATGGCTGTGCACCAACGCTTCCCATCCAACCTGATGGAGCTTGAGAGGTGCTGCAAAGAGGAATAGGCAAAACTGCTCAAAGATAGGTGTGTCAAGCTTGTGGTATCATATTCAAAAAGACATGAGGCTGTAATTGCTACCAAAGATGCATCAACAAAGCATTGAGCAAAGGCTGTGAATACTTATGTACATGTGATTTCTTAGATTTTTATTTTTAATAAATTTGCAAAAATCTCAAAAAACTTTTTTCATGTTGTCATTATGGGGTATTGTGTGTAGAATTTTAAGGAAAAAAATGAATTTAATCCATTTGGGAATAAGGCTGTAACATAAAATGTGGAAAAAGTGAAGAGCTGTGAATAATTTCTGGATGCACTGTATTGAATATTGTAGTGAAGGAGGACATGGAAAGGGTTGGTGTTACAGAGGAAGATGTGGGGGATAGGGTGAGATGGACACAGACGATCCGGTGTGGTGACCCCTGAAGGGAGCAGCCCAAGGAATAAGAATAAGAATGCAATACTAGAAAAGAGCAAAACCAGAATTGAAATTAGTACTCAGATGATATATTAAAAAAGTTAAAGAGCCTCCAAAACCAGCAATTTCTAAAGATCATTAATGAGGACTTCTAGAAAAACCTTGTACAGTCAACTGAAGAATGGTTCTTCTGAAATTTATTTTATTCTCACTGAGTTGAGATATTACCTCTTTTACAAGCGAGGCCTGAGAACAAGAACGGCAGACAGGAGTGAACAACAAGAGACTAGAAAGTGAAAAGGTGTTGCGAGAATCATAAAAAAAACATTAAATAATAAAGGTTTAAACACCCCAAGAGGAAAGAAACTCAATATGGGCAACAGGAATTCCAGATGAGGTTCTAATATTAGGAAAGATGGTCACTAGTGAAGGTGGAGAACAACCTGAATTTTGTTTTATCAGCATTTAAAACAAGTTCATGATTGAGAAGTGCATACTGGAGGGGACTGAAGGTGGACTGAAGGTGGGAGGCAGCTTGAGCTGGGGTGGAATCTGGGGCATAAAAACAGCATAAAAATGTTGTTTGGTGTGATTAGGTTATTAATGTACAGGTACATCTCAGTAAATTAGAATATCACCGAAAAGTTAATTTATTTCAGTAGTTTAGTTCAAAAAGTGAACCACATATTATATAGATTAATTACACAGTGTAATGAATCTAGAGTGTATTTCAAGTGTTTATTTCTTTTAATTTTGGTGATTATGGCTTACGTATAGCTCATGAAAACCCCAAATTCAGTTTCTCAAACAATTAGAACATTACATAAAATCAATTAAAAAATGGATTTTTAAGAGAAATGTTGGCTGACTGAAAAGTATGTCCATGTACACACTCAATACTTGGTCGGGGCTCCTTTTGCATGAATTACTGCATCATTGTGGCGTGGCATGGAGGCAATCAGCCTGTGGTACTGCTGAGGTGTTATTGAGGCCCAGGTTGCTTTGATAGCGACCTTCAGCTCGTCTGCATTGTTGGGTCTTGTGTCTCTCTTCCTCTTGACAATACTCCATAGATTCTGTAAGGGGTTTAGGTCAGAAGAGTTTGCTGGACTATCAAGCACAGTGATTCCATGACCATTAAACCAGGTTTTGGTACTTTTGGCAGTGTGGGGAGGTGCCAAGTCCAGCTGGAAAATGAAATCAGCTTCTCCATAAAGCTTGTCAGCAGACAAGGTCATGGTTTCATGACCATGGAATCACTGTGCTTGATTGGCCAGCAAACTCTCCTGACCTAAACCCCATCGAGAATCTATGGAATATTGTCAAGAGGAAGATGGGAGACACCAGACCCAATAATGCAGTTGAGCTGAAGGCCGCTATCAAAGCAACCTGGGCTTCCATAACACTTCAGCAGTACCACAGGCTGATCGCCTCCATGCCACGCCACACTGATGCAGTAATTCATGCAAAAGTAGCCCCGACCAAGTACTGAGTGTGTACATGGACATACTTTTCAGTTGGCCAACATTTCTATTAAAAATCCATTTTTAAAAAACTGATCATATGTAACATTCTAATTTTTTTTTTTGAGAAATGGAATTTTGGGTTTTTATTAGCTGTAAGTCACAACCATCAGAATTATTATGAATTAAATTAATGTTTCAATGATATTCTAATTTTTCTTAGATGCACCTGTATATTGTAAACAGTAATGGTCCAAAGACAGACTCCTGTGGCTCCCCAGTTCTAATGGTGACTTGACTGAACACCATTAGCCACACAACAAGTACACATGTGGAGGGCTGACTAATTAATGTGCTAGGCTTCTCAAACATTATTGTCTGTAGCCCATGCACAATTAATCTTTTAAATGAATGTTCTTTCTTTTGTTTCCTATAGACCAATGTGCCTTTTACAAGTATTAAAATGTGAACTATCAAGATCAGTGATTGCAGGCTTACCACAAAGGAGTAAAGCTGTGAGGAGCGAGCTCTGAGTTCTGGTCGGCACTCCCCGACACAAAGCTGGACTGGACCAGGTCTGCTGTCAACAGGTGTCGTGTCCATTTCACATACAATCCTACGAAAGACAAATTAATAAACGCTAAATATATTCAGCTGTTATAGGATATGGAGACATGCATTTCTCACAAAAGTTTTCTTCACTGTTTTAAGAAAGTTTTGAAAAACTAATCAAAACACTTCTCCACTTGATATTGATTCCCACTCTAATTGCAATCTTATAATAGTGTTTCAATCATCTCATTACTGGACACAACCAGACATCGACCCGGAACCCCTTGATGACAGTCTTTAAATAAGACCATGCTACTCCTCCTCCTCCTCCTCCTCCTCCCCTTGGCGCACCAGTACACCTGACCAGAATGCAATAAATCTCCCACCAACAAGCTAGACACAGCACCCCACGGTGCTTGGTGCTGCGCCACTAGGACAGGTCTAATGTAAATGATGAATCGAGATCAATGCAGCTCTATCATACCGTGCAATCAGGTGTCACACGGCTCTGCAGGTGACTGGATTGAGTGACATAATAAAACAAGAAGCCCCTATTGATCTCTGATGCCAGGGTGTAGTAGCGCATGGGTAGCAATCACAGCATGGATGGGGAGGCTTATGTGGCGAGGCAGATGGCAGGGGCCGGTAGGAGTGGGGGCCGGTGAAGCAGAGCAGATGTATAGTTTCTCCAGTGCTGATCATCTGAATTACAATAAATGACTTTGTCTGATGATGTATGTGAACGAGACAGAGTGCACGTTGGAGAAACAGAAGGGCTGCTGCACGCACACTGTGTGAACATTTAGATAAATAACGACACGTTTGGATTTAATTGCATCTTTGATTTAGACATGTGTACAATTTTTTCATTAATTTCTGAACTCATATCGGCTGCAACCAAAATTCTGCACAATAGCATCTGCCCTCAGAAAGAAATGCTCTTTCTGACGCCTGAAAATAAATAAATAAAGGGTTTGGCCTTTTTCTTCAAAGCAGGACCAGCTTTCACAGGTACCTCTGAAGTCGTAACATAAAAGACATGAATATGAATGCTTTTTCGCTTTGGTCCAGTCCATCATAGGAAGGCTGGGGACTGAATTACGACTCACAACAAACACAGACAGCTGGACGCACAGAATGAATGTAGTCAATAAAAACCCCAGACACCCAGTCAAGAACTTTATTGGGAAGACTCAAACTTTGAGAGGGTTAGACTATAGAGGCCATAGGTTATCCATGTTTTAATTTTGCCTAGTGTGTGTTTTTTTTGTTCACACGCCATATTAATCAGTTCCTTAGTTTGCCCCCAAATGGATTACAGCTCCGTCACATCAGTGTGATGCTGACAAATTGTATCCTACAGCCAAGTGGCACACAATGGATTCTAATTACCACTATCCCATTACAGGGCGAGGAGCCACACACATTCTCTGCTGCATGTCACACTTGCGTTACATAAGCCATTATCGCATCATTACTCGCTCCTTAGCAGCACACGTGCAAGCAGATATATGTGAGGGACATACAGTGCATATTATGACGATATGCGTGACTGAGTGTATGTGAGTTATGACTGCAGTGCACGGCAGAGCTGCTCTCTTTCTCAGAGCAGAAGTAGGCCAAGGAAAGAATTAGGGTTAAAGGTTCCTCTGAGAGCCATGACAGCGATCGGCTGTAATGTGCACACGGGGCTGTTCATTAAGTGTATAGCAGCGCACTGAAACATAGAAGAGAAACGCCTAGCACTTTACTTTTCTTAACTTAAACTGAGTGGGAAAAGAAAATTCACCCTAGTAAAAGTGATCACTCTTAAAGGGGCTATTTATAGTTTTCAAATATTTCTAACTATTAATGGACACCAGGGGGAAGCACTGAGCCAAAAAGGACGTGGGCAGATCACTCCAAGTCCTCGTCCACACAAAAAAACTTAGCTTACTGTATGCAGTTTGGTGTTTCCTCCAACCACAAGCAGTTTTTGGACACTGAAAACAAACTTTTTGAAAAACTCCCTCCAGGGTGGAGATTTTCACTGGTGGCATTTGTGTGTGGACTGGAAAATTGTGTTTTGCCATTGCTCTGGTTTGATGTCACAATAACACGCTGCCATCTGTTTCTTTTTGTTGTTTTATTTTACATGGTAACGGCAGTGCAGCCAACACTGATTGGCTGTTAACTTTGTTAACACAATTTTTTTTTTTACATATCAGCACATACTGGCGCATGACAGTAAATTAGAATAACATTGAAAAGTTATTTTTTCATTATAATTCAAAAAGATAAACTTCATGTATTCAATAACGATTACTCACACAAAGAAATATTTCTTTGTGAAGAAGCCTTTTTGGTTTAAAGCAACACTATGTAAGATTTTAAATTTAGAATACTGTTTCCAAAATTATTTTGATGGTAAATCAACCTTTGACTGAGTGAATGTCACTAATCCGACAGCCTGAGTGAGTCTGCAGTGCCTGCAACAGCTCTGTTCTTGGTAGGAACACTGAAAGAACTACAACCGTAGCGGCTATGACTTCAGTCCCAACAGCCAATCACAGGGTACAACTTTAGTTACCAAGAACTAACCACTAGTGTTTAAGTACTTGAGATCAGGCTTGCTCTTGAGACCATATTTTCAAAGTCTCAGTTTCATCTTGGAATGGGAGCCATTTGTACTCGGTCTCAGAGAAAACTACTCTGGACTTTAACTGAAGACCACTGAAGACCAGGGGCCTCATGTACAAAGACTTGCATGGATTCCTACTGAAAGATGGCGTACATTTAAATCAAGAAAACGCTGTAAGCAAAAAAAAAATCCAGATGTATGAAACTGTCTGTACGCAGGAATCCAAGTACATTTCCTTTGTCCATACCGATCTGCCTGAAATAAGCGACTTTTGCATTACGAGTGTGCATGTGCGGACTACGTGAGTTCAAAGTTCACGACTACCAAACATTCCGGTAGCCACCTTGCTATTGTATAGAGACAGTACTGTCACACCTGAACAATTGCCATTTAAAGTCTGTTTCAAGCTTTAAATCGCCGTTATGCCAGGTGCACATTGTGCCGTAGTGAAGTGTGGAACGGCATGTATCATCTAGAGCGGTAGAAAAAGAAAACTTGCAGCATACATGCGTGTAACTTCGGGACCAGCATGTGCACATGTCCACTGACATTCACGTTATATACATTCACCATGGAGCTGAAGGATCCGGACGGACGTAATTGTTGGATTAAAGCAGTAAGTCTATATTATAGCATAATTAAATAGTGTTGTGTATTGTTCAAGTTCTAACCTAACTGACATGAGTCTAAACCCTGAAGTAGTGGGTACAGACAGGCAGGCCTGGATCTAGGATCTAGTTCTTTGTATATTGGTAATGAAGCTTGATCTACACACACATGTAATTAAGGCCATTGATAAGTAGGCTGGTATAAAATAAAATTGCAAATCATTGAAAATGTGCGGTATTTAAACTATAGTAGTATCGACCTATAGATCTAAGTAAGCAGGCTATGCTTTGTAGTGAAATTTACTCAAAATGACAAAACCAAAGTTGAGCTGTCAAACCACTCGCTTACCTTCTTTGTAGTCGTTTCAGAGTCTCTCAAGTAAGTGTGCTTGGTCCTTTGACAACAAAGAACCTGCTATGTCAGCGCCATTTTGGCCAATTTCTGCAACATGGCTGCGAATGTAAGCGCAACTAGTTTATCCTTGCGTTTGCGGGTACAGCCGGGAAGACCCCTACGCATACAATATGCTCGTAGATCAGGAACTTTCCTTATATTAAATGTATTGATAGAGCGTGTTTGGTAGCCATGTTCCCATGATGCTTTGCGCGAGCCGAGATGCGAAAGTCACTTATTGAATGCACGTGAGGAAATACCGGCCTTCTCCCTTGACACGCCTCTGTTTGAATATGCAGTTAGATGCAAATAATATACAAGCACTGCACGTTTGATTCTCCTGTATCCATGATAAAAAATAATGGATTTAATAGAATTTCATGAACTGTGAGTTAGAGGTGCTGCTGAATGAGGTAGAGGCACATAAAAACATTTTGTTTGGCACACTGTCCTCCGACATTTGCGCCAGATACAAGGAATTTAATAGCCTGCTCACAGCCGTAGAAGATTAGTTTATCATTTCCTTTATTCAGACAGGGATAAGAAGATGTTTTTACCTTTGTCATGTTTAGACTGACGTCTGTAGTCGTCCTCAGAAGCGTCACCTGATTGCGGTGATTCATGCCATATATAGCTCAGTGGTTAAACTGCCAGATTTTAAAGCAGAAGGCTGCAGGTACGAGACCAGCTGCGACCATTTTTAGGGACCACAATGGAAATAAGTGTGTACACTTTCTTGAGTCATCCCATTGTTTTTAAATGTATGTTGTATCTTTTATACAATGTTATTTTAAACGATGAATAACTCAATCAATTTGTGACCAGTCGGGTCGATCAGCTAGTTGAATAAAGGAAAACAGTCACAACTAGAAAAGCACTCATAGAGCGCATACCTCCGCCAAGGCTCCTTCCATTTGTCATGGATCACCTTCAAAATGTAATGGGTTTGTGTGTAGGCCTATAGCCACTTGTGGTGAAAACGGCATCAAAGTCTGTCCATCAGTTTTGGAGTATTGTTGCTAACACACTGTGAGAAGATAAGAGCCTTGGCTGAGGTATGCATTTTCAGATCATCACCAAAATATAATGGGTTCCTCTCTAGCCCAAGAACCACCTCTGGTGAAAATTTTATCCAAATCCATCCAGTAGTTTTTGTGTAATCCTGCTGCACAAATACAAACAAAGCCCTTGGTGGAGGTATGCACTCTCAGATCATCACCAAAATCTAATCAACTGTTCCCCGTGCCATTACACACCTTTCCTGAAAATTTCGTCAAAATCCATTCATAACTTTTTGAGTTATGTTGGTAACAGACAAACAGACAGACAGACAGATAGACAAACCCCGGTAAAAACATTACCTCCTTGGTGGAGGTAAAAAAGAAGACAATATGAACCTATTTAGTGGGCAGCCATGGTCATCTGCCAGTTCAAAGCAGATCATATTAGACTCGGCAAGTACATATTTTATGTCCAAAATGCAAATCTCATCCTTTATAGTTATATAAAGGATGAGATTATATAACTCGGATGGCTGCACGGTGGCGCAGTGGTTAGCACTGCGGCAGCACAGTTTACCCTTGGCCGGGGGATTGTGGGGATCGTGGGATCGTGGGTTCGATCCCAGCCCCCGACCAACAGTGATCTGTGTGGAGTTTGCATGTTCTCCCCGTGTTGCGTGGGTTTACTCCGGGATTTCTCCGGTTTCCTCCCACATGCCAAAAACATGCATGTTAGGTTAATTGGCTGTTCTAAATTGTCCCTAGATATCTGTTTCCTATAGGCCCTTAGAATAGAGGGTTAGTATTAATGAAAGCGCTTTGAGTGGTCTTTGTGACTAGAAAAGCGCTATATAAGTGCAGGTTAGTTAGTAGTTAGTTAGTTAGATATACAACTTACATGGATTACACACACTACTAAATGAATGAAGTGCGCCAGTGTAACAGGCCACAGTAAACCCCCAGTCCAGACTATACTCAGGGCTAAAGCAGACTAGCAAAAACTACAGGATGGATTTTGGTGAAAATTTCATGTGAGGTAGTCCTTAGGCCAAGGATGAACCCATTAAATTTTGGTGAAGATCTGAGAGTGCATACCTCCACCAAGGACCTTATTTATATTTGTGCAGCAGGATTACACAAAAACTACTGGATGCATCTGGATGAAAATTTTTACCTGAGGTGGTCCTTGGCCTGGAGAGGAACTCATATAACGTTTTGGTGATACTCTGAGAACGCATACCTTTGCCAAGGCTCTAATCTCACAGTGTGTTAGCAAGAATACTCCAAAACTACTGGATGGATTTGGATGAAAGTTTTACCAGAGGTGGTCCTTGACCTCATGGAAATTTGGAACTCTTTCCCGATTTTTAAATTGTGTTGATGGGGCAAGTAAAACCAGAATTATGATAAGCAATTTCTGATTATTTTCGTCACGTTTGGTGTATATCTGGAGTGGGAAAAGACTGTAAAAATGGAAAGTGAAATGGAAAGTAAAACCAAAAGTGTGGATTCTAAACATATGTTTGTTTGACGTTGATAGACGATGTGAACAATGAGATATGGTTTTAATATTGTAGCACTGCCACATAAAGTGCATCATGAATAAAATTACAAACACATAAAAATAGGCTTAATGATCATAAATAATGAAGTGTAATTGTAAGCAAGGGGACAGGCGGTTAAGTCCAACTGGCGGTTTAGAACCGACAACCCCAAGCTCCAGAGTCCAGCACTCTACCTGTGTCGTCAGCAGGGTCAGTCCACTTGGTAAACCAAGTAGAAGTGTTTTTATTGACTCTGCTACATAATCTAGAAAACCTCATTTGTTGTTTGTGGCCCTATAGCTGTCTAAGTTTCACAGTGTTGTTGCATTTATTAATGTTGAGCTGAGCTGTCAAAACGACCCAGGGGTGACGGAGCTGCATGCCGGCAAGATTGAGCCTTTTTTTCTCTTCCTTTACAAACTGCAATTTTTCCTCAGCTCAGGGTCTTTTTCCGTTATTTTAAACACATTAACTTCCAGTTATTTTTGGTGGAATATCTGGACTCTTTTTCATTTTTTTTTTACTTGTTGGCGAAGATTTGTGGGAACATCGCTGCAGACTATCTGTTTGGGGTTTTTTTTTGCTCGTGTTTGGAGTGGGCATATGCGCATGATAAGAGACTAAGTGTAATGGACTGAGAACTAATGTTCAGTTGTTGATGAGAACAATTTTTTGTACCAGTAAACCTGTAAAGAAATAATTGTGTAGCTATTATTTTTTGTCTTTTGAGTTGAACTACAACACAATCTTAACACCATATTTGCTTGTGCATTCGAAATCATTTGTAACCCTTTTTTTGGGTAACAGTCTCTATTTAATAGCTGATTGTTACAATATTATAGTAGAAAAATATTTACCTGTGCGTACAAGTGGGATGGTCAGGCATGTCATTTATTTCATATGTCAGTTTATAAAATGGAAAAAAGTGGTCAGATCAGCTGATAACGTAAGGTAACATAATGTAGTGACGTCATGACGTGGTGACGTGTTGTAAATATAATGTGTAAATACAATCAAAACCTCTTTACACAAGAGGGGTATATTCTGGCCTGGAGGGGTATAATCTGGCCTAGGCTCTTTTACACCCCAGGGTATAGTTTGGCCTAGGCCAGTTTATCCCTTGGGGTAACCCGGGTTTAATCTGGGTGGGGGTTAATTTGGCCTGTTACACCGGGGAACGGGTGACACTGTCGCATTTCAAACTTTACGCATGTGTTTACTTACATAACCACTGTACACACAGAGGCAGTTGGGGGCTTGGTAGAATGCTGTGAAACTGTTTTAATCAGCAAAAAAAGAAAGTCACTTACTCAAACCACTGAGTTGTAATGAAGCCTTGAAGACAGGGTGATATTTGGAGGCGCACAGGCACATTGCGCATGAGATGGGTTATTAGGATAATTACATGAATTTAGTCACCAAGAAGCCAACCATCCGCACAGAGCCAGCTTGTAGTTTGTTCCCAACAATGCGGTTCAATAGAATCATTAGGAAAACTGACTCTCGCTGCAAATTGTGCTTTGATGTTGTCCTGTTCAACTGCATTGTATGGGAATATGATGTACCTGGGTGACAGCCGGATAATGTCATCCCACACAGCTGGCATAGCTCAGCTCAGGGTTGACTGGGAAATTCCTGATTGGTCTTCCAGCTCCCTCTGGCATGCCCCCATTTCCAGAAACTCCAGGGTTGTCAGCACCTACACTGGGACGGGCAGCGCACGGCTTCTTGCCGTGTCACGCTCCAAGAGCGACTGTAGCTCTGAGCACAGTTCCACAAGGACTGCCCGTGGAAACCTAAACCGGCTGACAAGCCAGTCATCATCCTGAGCTAGAAAGTCTTCTGTCTCTAAAACACCCTTTCTCTTCTCACTGCGCGATTTGCAATATCCTCTAATCCTCTGTTGTTTGAGGCATTTTCTGCACTTCTTTGCGCTTGCTTTTATATCCACTCATCTAATTGTGCACACTTGGATGTTTGTCCATCATGTGTCTCTGGTGTGTTCAATAATTTTCATGTCATTATCAGTCTCCCAATATCACCTCTAAGTGTTGCCAACGGACCAATAACGGTAGAAACGTACGTATGCCAGCCATGAAGTTGGCGTGGGGCTGCACATATTTCCACGGTCATTTCATTCTCGATACATCTGAAAGTTTCTGTGGAAAAGGACGTATGCCATGTTTTGAGCGCAAGTACCCTTTGTACATGAGGCCCCAGGACTTATTTGTCCACATAATTAGTATGACTGCAAATACATATTGTGCTTAAATGTAATAATCAGGTCACTTGCCGGTTTAATTTCATGCCACCACTACCAGTCACAACCTGACCCCTTTACACAAGCGGGGGAAGATGAGCGGAAACAAAGAGGAGGAGAGGGGTGAGTTGCAACCAAACTCTTGTTGAAACATTTGGCTGATGGGACCTTTGAGAACATGTGGACACTTCATGTTTGCATTAATTACAGATGGTTGAGGATGTCTGCGTCAATTAAAGATGCTTATTCTGATTTCAGCACCTTTGTATTTACTCAGAAAAGGAACTAATATTCTGTAATATATGGTCCTGGTCTCAACTCGGTCTTGATCTCTCTTGGCTCTGTCTCAAACCCATAGGGTGCTTTCACACCTAAATTCATTTACTTTGGTCCAAATCAGTTAATAAGTTTGTTACTTTGTATCATTTTCTCCTTGGTTTGGTTCCCTTTCACACAGGCAAAAATTCAAGCAGACCAAACTGCGTCACGTTAAATCCTGCAAGACTTATGCCAGAACGTTCTCTGTTCTTATTGGTCAGATTTTTTTGCAGCAAGAACAGGAAAGGTAAATACAGGAAGTAGATTGACGACTGTGCATTTATACATTTCTAGGGAGAAAATAACACAAATCGTAGTGTAATCTACGAGGGTTTTCATCGCCCTGGTTATTGTTTATTACATATGTGCATATACCACTTTCGGCAAATCGTACAGTTTGAAAATGAAGCGTGGCTACGGATGGAAAATAACATGTTAACATTCATTAATCCTCCAGAACCATGACATGCTCAGCCACAGATATTTTCCAAGATTCATCAGGTATGTATGTACAGTGGTGTAAAATGTTTCACCATTTGCCGCTGGTCCTGTTTTAGTACAGTCCCCTTCTCACCTGCAGGACCGCACCAGAGTTCGCCAGTTGATTCGACTCGAGATCACCCCTTTCAGGCAGTCTCTACACGGTTGTTTGGTGTGCACCTGAGTGCGATTACTGTGTTCTCCCCAGACAAAACGAACCGCACTAATGAAGAAAACAAACTCGAGTTCGACTAAAACGAGCTAAAGCCTGCAGGTGTGAAAGCACCCTTAAAGTCATGGTCTTCTCTTGGTTCTGGCACACTGGTCTTGGTCATGTCTTGGCCTCAGTTAGTGTGGTCTTGACTACAACACTACTTAGCACGCTGTGATTCTCTGTAGGGACTGAGCTCATAGTTGTCGCCTTTTCAGTGTCCCTACCCACAACAAAAAAGTTGCATAGTGCTGCTTTAATTTTTATTATGGTTAGAGTTTCTGAAATTAAATTACTAATCATGATAATCTTATTTACAGAGATGAAAGAGTAAATGTGGTTATTCACCCATATTGTAATGGAGGCTTCAGAGTGGCAGAATAAAGCATTTTTATATGGACTTGGGTTTTTTTTAAAGCAGTGCTGTGCGGATGCACCTTTTTTTAAAATTAAATAGAGCTCAGTACATGTGGACTCAGTCTGAGCTGCTGAGGCCTGTGACAGTCATGAGCTGCTCTCCAGGTGAAAGGTGGTATTACAGGATGAGCGGAATGGACTTGACTAAAAAAATCAGTCCAGATCTCTGTAAAGCAATACATTTGCATCTCTGGGATAACATCAGAACTATTGTTTCTCAACATTCAAATTGAAATTACAGTTAATTGTTGAATATTTTAAAGTAAAAACTTTAAACAGCTAATTAAGTAACTGACTTTCCTCAAAATACAGAAAGAATTTTGGATAATTTGTAGAAAATGTGAAGGCTGTAATACTCAGTAGTGACTTCATAATGGCCATAGAGTGACACATATAGATATAGGCTTATTATATTCATTTTGAATGGTAAACTTATTGAAATCCTAGCAGATGCATATTGTGTATGTCACCCCTCTTGTATAGCACCCTTGAAAAAGGATAATAGGATTAGCAATACCCAAAGGCAATCCCACCTAATCCTAATCCAAATATGTAAATATATATTTAGGGTGAATTAAAGTGGTGTCTGTACATTGTTGTCTATCTCATATGGGGACCAACGTTACCTGTGGAGGTTAAATAGCCATAAGGCACTCTTTTTCTAAGTCTACACAGGTCTGGTGTGTGGCCAAGGGGGCGAGGGGCAATCGTGAAGTGTGGGCCACATTTCATTAGTTGAGGGTGAACGGGACAGGCTTTAATGTGGTGTACACACAGCATGGGACAATTAAGGAGGTAAACACAAGTAAACACACACAGCTGCTATGGGATTGTTGCTGACTAGATGAGCTATGGAGAGAGAGAGAACTGGGCTAGTGTGCTGCAGGGGGAGAACAGCAGTGTCAGGACCAGACTGTCTGGACCTGCTCCAGTCTTCATTAAAGCAGAAATGGCGGAGAAGGCAGAGTTTTGCTGCAACAAAACTCTGATACAGATTAGAGTTTGTTAGCGGTTACACTACATAAATTATGCATCCCAGCCCCGGGCTTGCTGCAATCATTATGAGTTAATAACTGATTTAATGCATGCTTATTATCATATATATATCATATTTGCATTGGTCAATATTAGGGGAAATAACCCTACATGAAAAATATATCATTTGAGTAAAGTGACTGTTTCTTTATGGGTTAAACATAAACCTCTTCATCTTCAGGAGTAAATGCTCCTCAGTTGCAGATTTCAAATATGCTTATGTCATAAACAACTGCTAACATAGGTAGCGTAAGGAAAACAGAGCATGTGATGAGCTGAAAATTAAAGGACAAATATTATCCAAGCCCTACAAATAATAAGCGCTACAAAATAACACTGAAGTTGCAGTGTGTGTGTGTGTGTGTGTGGGTGTGGGTGTGTGTGTATGTGTTTTTTACAGTAATAATTTGAAAACGACAACCATAACCTTTGAGCACATGCTAGCCGATGTATAAGGAAACTATACCCGTGACCCATCGCCGGCCTTCTGTGTGTACATGCTGCAGAAAACGGCTAATTCCCCAACAGGTGGTGCTTCTTTTTTTCTCCCCTTGTCCTGTCAAGCAGCTAGGTGAGCATAACCAAAATCTGCTTCCCTTATTGTGCCAAACAGATTTACTTTGCCAAAAGGAGCTTTATACAGCACATATCTGTGTACTGTATATTATTTATAGACTCCTCTAGTAATAACTTTTAATACTTTATTTAAATTGTTTTACCCATGAAGGACCCGGCGGGGGGAATGGGGAAGGGAGGGGGAAAGAAAAGAGAGGAACAAACAGAAAAAACAAACAAACTGACACAAACAGAAGACAAACTGTTTCTTCTTCTGAAAATGTCTCATCATGAGTCTGGTATCTGCACCTGTAAAAGAACATATGTGTGTGTGCATGCGCGTGTATAAGAGCGTGCGCAAAGTGAGTGTGTGCGTGTGAGTGGTTTGCCAGGAAACATACAAAGAAGGTGGCAAGTCACAGCACCCACCCCCCCCCCCCCCGAAACGCCAAGCAAGCAAGACATTGCCACCGACCCCCACAGAGCACAAATGCCCCGAAGCCAGCAAGCCCCAGGACAGCCATGCAACTGTCCCAAGAGGGACAGCCGAGGGAGGCCGGGGCGCGAAGCCAGACCAGCCTGAAAACCCCAAAAACCCAGACCAGCCGGCCCCCGCCCCTCCAGCGGAGCCAACACCAGCCCCCAGGCCCCAGGCACCAGAAGGCCAACACTCCCCCAGACCCCCCACAACCAGGAAAGGCAGCAGAAGGGCGTGGGGAGTGCTATGGGGGGCCAGCCCCCAATCCAAGGGAGCCCACCTGGCCAGGAGGTACCAGGAGTCACCATCCGCTTAGTCTAGCACCTCCCATCAGCACATACACCTACTCTCACGCACTCACCCTCATGCAATCACACACACTCACTCGTTCTTACACGCACTCACTCACTCACCCTCTCCTTCACACAATCTTACACTCGCACTGCCACACTCAGACTCATTCACTCTTCCATACTTGTTCAGTCTCACTCCCATTCCCACTTACCCACACAGTCGCTCGCCCTCACACATGCTTCCTTCCACTCATGCTCACTCATGTATACACTCTCATTCGCGCTCTGACTCACTCCCATTTACTCGTGCTCTCTCTTACATACTCACACTTATTCACCCTTAACACATGGGGCGGCCATAGCGCAGATGCAGTGGGCACGAATGTGCACCAATGTCTGACAGCGGCTTCGGAAGCTGCCGGCGCAGACAAGCAGCCACACCTCCGCCAACCTGCCCCAGGGCAGCTGCGGCCACAGAATCAGCCCACTGCCACCAATGCCCGCCTAGAGCAAATGAACCAACGGACCCACCGCAAGCGCCCAGAGATGCCACCCGACATGCAAAGCACCACACAAATCCGACCCACCAGGTGGTGCTTCTAATGCAGAGTGTGACCGTTCAACCCATCAACCAGAAGCACACGCATTCTTATACTTTTGCAAATGACTTTTTTGATTTGCAAACAAGGTCTTTTTGAAAAATCTTTTTTTTTTTTTTTTTTCAAATACAAGCTCTTATCTCTTTGGCATAACTTACTGTTCAGCGATGATGTAACCATCCTCCACTGGGGTACACCTCACCCCTGCCACCTCCACATTGCCCACCATGTCAGAGAATGCCAGACCGAGGTTTGTGCCATAGATGGTCACCCGTGTCCCACCCTCTGGAGGTCCAGCCACCGGGGTCACCTATAAGGTTGAAAAAACAAAGATAGTTTTGTCATTAGTGACGTGGCGGTGTTTTAGAAACTTTTTAAATGAGTACTGGTTTCTGTAGACGCTGCAGGGTAAATATGCTCTTTTCGGTCCAGGTGGCTGTAAAAGCAATTAAGAGCACTCCCTGCTACTACACCCTCAAAAATGTCAGAACGTGCCACGAGTCATTGTGCCCAGAGTGTGTTCTAATCACAGAAGTAGCTAATAGCACACGTTTTGCATTTTCTGCCTGTCTCAGTCTGGCATTATATCAATATGCACGCACGATAACCTGATGACCACTTGTTCAAATCCAATTTCTGCATAACTCCTTCCAATAAATGGTGCAGTATTAGATTTAAAAAAAACAACAACAACAAAATAACAAGGGGGAGTATTAACCCTATGGAAAGCAGCCTGCTCAGAATTCACAATGGCTGCCATGGATAGTAAATCTAACAAGGGGTCATATGAATGCTTAGTGCAGATCCCCCTACTCCTAAAACTCAATATGGCTGCCCAGCATGACCTTGGCACGGGGTGGCACAGTGCCTTCTGTGCCACGGAGTCCTGTTGAGGTGGAAACCTGGACTTTTTCCAGCTCTTTAATTGAGAAGGGAAGACGTGCAGGAAAAAAAAAAAAACAGGAGTGAGAACAGATAAAGAGGAAAAAAGATAAAGATTAAGAGAGTGGACAATAGTGTTTGGTGGATGGGAGAGTAAAAGAAAAACAGAGGAGACTAAAGAAGAGGAGGCCAGAAGGGAGGGTGGGCTGTCACCTCATTGTGTGGAGCTGCTATGCAAACAATCAATATGCTATTACTGGCCACACAAGCAGAAGGCGGGGAAAAAAAACAAGAGTCAGTTGTGCCCGCTCACTATGCCGCAAAAGCAACACATGATAGCGAGCCGTGCACCCACCCCTCCCTACGCCCGTTGCCCACTAGGGCATTGACGTTTCCCTGTGGGACGCCGGCATTGTAATCTAGATTCAGTGGACATTAATTGCTCTGGATGTAAAGTAAGTGTGTCACTGCAACGCCTGAGGGGTCTGAATACATGAATCTTTTAGCACTGCTTGGGCATGCAAAGTATAGATGGGGGAACGTAATGGCTAAATATATCCATGTCAGGCAATGGCAGCAGCTATTCGAGCAGACTTAGTGTGATTGTTACATAAGCAACGGAGGGACCCGAGAGAGAACACGAGAGGGAAGACTGGAAATAAAGAGCACAGGAAAGGGGAAGGGGACGGGAGGCGAGAAGTGAAAGGAAAATGGGATGAGCAGCAAGGGGGGAAGTGGATGCCACTTTGTTCGCGCCGTTCAGGTGAAACGGGTGACAGGTGACACAGCTGGGCATGCTAAAAGCTTGGGGGACCTCCTCCTTCCGCCCCTGGGCCTGAAATGGAGCCTCTCTCATGATGGACCGAGCACAGAAATAAAGTCTAATCCATGCATGAAACCCATTTTACTGAGCTCCCCGTTGGGATATAGAGCCTTGATTCATCGGCATCTTGGAAAAAAACCACTTCAAAGATGCACTCTACCAATGTTTCCGGGCTGCAGAGCATGAGAGAAGTTACCGCTCTTTGTCCTCTCTGTGCTCCTCGCACAACAAAGGAAGTCAATTCATAATGCATATGACTGTGGCTCAACTGCCAATAAACTCAACTGTGGCAACCTTAACAGCTCGGGTTGAACGTTGGCACTCTAAAAGTTGAAGCTGGGGTTATTTTTGCAGTGAAAAATCTTTTTTGTCCTTTGCATTTTCATCACTTCCTGTCACTCAGGCTAGGTGACACATCCCTGAAGCAGCAACCTGCTTGTTTGTTTTACCCCGCCGACTTTCAGGGGGAAGAGGAAGCCTGCACTGGCCATGCATGTACACCCTACTGCCCCAGCCCCGCTCACTGTTTCCCCCCAGTGCTGCCATGCCATGCTCTCTGTGTAATCCTTTTAGCGGCAGTGCTGCTGCCTGCCTGGCATTGTCACACTGTCAATAGAGGGTAATTCCCAGCAAACAGCTCGTCAGCTTGCACGCTGCTCTCCTACTCATGCGCTCTCTCTAGCATTATCTATCTCTCTCCAGCTCAGGGGATTACAGTACTGGGCACTTACCACTTTTTCCCCCACTAAGTCACTGCCACAAATTTGGAGAAACAATACACACTAGAAAGACTAAAGAGGGATGCGATGCTCTAAAGAGAAAAAAAAAGTCATTCTGATCCAAAAGGAAAAAAAAACAATCACTGAAAAGAAAGTTTGGCTTTGGGGAATGTAGCCTTATTTATACTGAGTGGGACGCAAGCTGGTGAAAGAGACACGGTCTTCAGTGGGAATAACCCCGGGTTGTCTGTCAGTGTGGTGCTGACATTTTCAGCTGAAGTAATGGTGAGGAAAGATGTGCTGATGCAGCCAATGCTAAACTCAATAGCAGAGAGCAATACGCCGCCCCAACTGCCTCCAGGCTGTGCAAGTCAAGCATGTCACTGTACCTATGGCAGCTGACTGAGCCCAATGGAATTCTCCCAGACAATTCAGCAATAATAATATTTAATAACTCCATCTACCATTAAAATATACAGTGTCAGGAACTTGCTGTGCATTCTATACCACTGTATTCTAAGCCTGTGTTTCCCAAGCAGGGGTTCTAGGACCCCAGGAGGTGCTTGAGGGGAACGTTCTGGGGTCCTTGGGAAACTATCTAATTTCACTTTTTAATTGGTCCAAAAATTTGCAGATGATTTATCGTCGTTCATACAGGCATGGGTGCCTGTATGAACGCAATAATCATCTTCTTTCTCTTCATGTGTTTTATGGAGGTTAATGACCTTGTTGAGTCATGCTACAGGTTGCGGTGACAAGATGAATAAGAGCGATGGAAAGATATTCGTAGAGAAAAGATTCAGACTCTGAACTGGGTCCTGGACAAAATTCCAACCCAAAAGCAAAAGAAAACTAAGACGGTGAAGACAGGGCAGTACAGTGAAAACTATCTTTCATTTAGATTCACTTCCACCAGGGATCCAGCTTCATTGAGTCCACTATATTTGTTGTGAGGAGAAAAGCTAACCAACAGTGTCATGGTCCCATGCAAGCATAATCATCTCAGAACGAAACAGCCATCTCCTTTCTTTCAGTTCCTGCCAGGATATCAGCTCTGAGTTGATCTAAACAGGCCCAAGTTTCCCACTGAGTCAGTATGAACTAAGAAGATTAAATTGTCATTACATACTGTATGCAGCAATAGGCTACAGTGTGACATTTTGCAACATTTTTGGTGGTGGGGGTCCCACAAGATTTTTTCAATGTAAAACGGGTTGCTTGGCTCAAAAATTTTGAAAATCATTGTTCTAAACCAATTTACACCTATACTGCACCAGGATTTAATCCCATTGAATTCCGCCTTTTTATTGCAGCTGTATATTTTGCTATTAAAATTAAACAACCTTTGGTATACTGTAATTTAGAGGCTTGTAGATGATCTCTTTGTCTTAACACTCTGCTGAGACTAATTTGTACATGTCAAATTTAATTGTGAGTAGCATTTATTGGGCTTGATAAAACCCTGCTGATCACTTGTTCTCAAATAAACTGCATCCTAAATACTTTATGGAGTCTTAAATGTCTCAGAGATACAGGCGGTGATGAAAACGAGCTGTAAAGAGGAGGAAACGTAAGGCAAAATGAGCAGATAAAGGCTTTATTTATGGAGGATTTTGGAACAGGGAGTACACCGATACGTGTGAGTGAGGAAGGGAAATTGAGCTTTTCAATGAAGGTTACAGTACATACACCACTGCCTGGACTGCAGCAGTGAGGAGAGCTCCGGAGTAGCCTGATACTTACTGACAAGCCTGCTATCCCTGCAGAGTCCAAAATATAAACAACAGGCTCGCACACATTTGCATGTGCGAGGGAGACGGCATCTTAGGTTCTCCCTTTCCTAAGGCTAGAAATAGATGTTTATATTCACGGTCACCAAGAGGCGGTTGGAGGAGGGGGGTACTGTAAACTCACACAGAAGCCACGGCCTTTCATATGCCCATCCAGCTCCCAGCCTCATTTGATGCTGTTCCCTCCGCTGTTAGCAAGGACTTACATCTCTTCAATATTAATGGCCCATGGTGGGAGGCACCATGGCACCTAATAGGAACATTAATTATTCAAGAGGCCTGTCTTTTTGGTAGGCACATCTGCTAATGTACACAAATCAGCTCATCATGGGGGCTTTGGTGCCTACAATCAAAACGGAATTTATTAATAAATTCAGACCAACGGGGGGATGTCTTCTCCTTAAAGAAATTGTAATCACAGAGAGACAAGGGGGACGGGAGGGGGGGGGGGCGCAGGAGGAGGAACAAACAAGGAGCTTCACTGCCAATAAAGATGAGAAAATAGGTGCATGTGTGCGTCTGAGGTGCATGATCACGCACAGTTGGTTTTCTTCTTTATTACCATGAACAGATTATGTTAGCTAGCCCTCAGAGACCCCCCCCACCACCACCACTCCAGCAGATCCTTTGTTCTATCCACCATCCATGGGTCACTTTCTTTTCTGTTCTATCTTCATTCACAATCGTTCCAATACAAGCTTCCTCCACTTTGGATAAAGCTGCTGTTAGAATACCACTTTGGGTTAGTCATTACATATGTGTGAAAATCATTTTCTTTGATAACAACGTGCAATAGGAAATATCAAAATCCCCACTGTAACACTGCACCAAACTATGCAGCACAATGCCAAACTCAGAACAGAGAACATGAACCCTTTTTTTTTAATTTCACCCAGCAGATGCTGGTTTCTTTGGGTGTGCTTCTATGATTTTCTTTCATTGTTCTCAGATTTCTGAAATGTGATTATGAGGGAACATTTTGTTTTGTAGCTCCTCAAACAGGTGATTTACATCTGATATAATAATGGGCAACTGATGTAACGAGTCTCTTAAGATGCTTAATGTTCTCCATCAGGCGTAAGCAGTGTTACACAGAGCCACACATGACAGAGCAACGGGAGTAGAGAGGGGCTGCTTCTTCAACCTGCATCTTTGTCTGGATTATCTGGGTGCAGTATAGTGAATTAATTAACAGAGTTGCTAGTTAAACTTTAGTTTTTAATTGGCTAGTAGCATGTAAGTACATGGCATCGGATTGAGAGGCCAAGCGAATCGATGTGGAGGCAGAGAGGTCTGGCGGGTTAACCACAATGCAGTGGAGTGTTACCAAGCCTAATTAAATAGTGGAGCCTTCCAGGCTCGACTCCTTTGTGACAGGAAACCCACACTGGGGAAGGGGGTGGGGGCTGAAAAAGCAAAGGCCTACTAATGGAAAACAAATCAGCATTTCCAGGTCACGACCCCAGTGTCCCCGAGGTTGAAGACGTCCAGACATTGGATTGTTTCCTTCTCACTTTTTTTTTTTTTTTTTTTGCCTCAGATTGTGAGGGAAAAAAAAACTCCACAAAGAAACTTTATTTTCCAAAAACAATATAATATTAAAACTAGAGGGCACTCAGAGAGGGCATACCTCCACCAAGGTCTGCGTGTTATGCAAAACTACTGTACTGATTTTAATGACATTTTTACCACCAGAGGTGGCCCTCGGGCTATGGATGAACTAGTGTGAGGTAGGGCGTGGGTGGAGGTATGTATTCTCTGAGTGCTCTTTAGCACATACCTCCACTAAGACCCTATCTTGCAGTGTTAAACAAAGTGAACAGGTGATCCAGAATTTGCACCCTGACTTAGATCACCTCAAACATCAAGTGAGTTCATGCGTAGCCCAGGAACCACCTCTGGTGAAAATCTCACTGAAGTCAGTCCAGTAGTTTTGTGTGATCCTGCTAACAGACAGACGGACAGACATGATGACATTACCTCCTGGGCAGAGGTAATAACTAGAATCTAAATAAGACCACTTTAGTTTGAGATGATTGTTATTCCATCTATAATTGTTTGTATTTGTTCAGAAAAAAACAAATCTGGGGTTTGTGACAACAAAGATGACATTAATAAAGTCAGAACTAACATGAAAAGGAAGAGTTCGGCAGTTAAGCATTTTATTTACTATCTAGGATGAGCTCATTGGCATTTGATGACATTCAGATGCCTGGATCAGCTGGTACTGTCAGCTCATCTTTACATAAACAAGCTCAATGCTTGGCCTAAAAAAACCCATTTTATACAGTATTTGTTGGTTACTTTCAAAGGGCCTGAATAAGCTTTTGTGGAGCGGGCAGACATGAAAACCCGGGGACATCCACCTGTGTGGACGACACAAAGGATGTCAAAGAGACAACCTTTCAAAGTGGAATATCTCCGGTCATGCGTTTGTATGTGTGCGCGTGTCGCTGCCTTTGGAAAAGTGCTGAAGGTGAAAAAATAACTTCCAAATGACCAAGCACCTGTGAACATTTTCTAACTAGAGAAAATACTTTGCTCTTTCAAGAAAATACAGTATAATACTGCAATTGAAAAAGAAAGATGAAATAAATGGAAGCTGTGAAGACACTGAGTGGGCCAAGCATCTCAAGCTTGTTGAGAGTCCATTCCTATTCTCTGTGCCTCTACACAGAGAAATGAGAAAGTGCTTTTCATGCAATGACTGGATGCAAACACCAGATCGTATCAGCTCAGCCTATGAATAAATGTTTCAAAACACAAACCAAAAATCCTCTGTCATCTGGGTTTGCAGCACTTTAGTGGCCATGATGTGTTTTGGAGAACAAAAAAGCAGCAACTGTTTTAGAAGCCAGAGGATTTGACCTCTGAGTCTTACGTGCCATCCGACAGAATCAGCTGGAATCCCTGCAATACAAGCTGATGACTGGGGCTAGACTTGAGTGGGCATGAAGGGAGGATGGGCGGGGGACTGTGGGTACTGACCTCGGTGATGCGTGGGTTCGTGCACTTCACATTCTTGCTGGACAGGTTGAGCCAGCGGGTTGTGTAAGGGTTAATGGGGGGACAGTGGTGCCGCAGTGTGCACCTCCCCTCTCCGCTGCACCAGCCGCACTGGAACTTCCTCTCTGCCTTCAGGCACATGCCGCAGCTGTCCCGCTGGGCAGCACACTTGTACAGGTGCACTGGGGGAACGAAGGAAGCCGCGGAGTGAGTGCACAACACAGAAAACGATGAACGCAGATTTCAGATTTGCATTAATATAAATACAGTGAACACTGAAAAAAAAAATCTATAAATTGTCATCCTGTCCCTAATAGATCTCTTAGCGATCTTTCAATGAGCGCCAAATTTTTTCACTTCGAAGGTAAAGATGGCTGAGAGATCAGAGAGGGATCACTAAGTGTTCAATGAAAGACCATAAGAGTTCATTGAAAGATCATTGAGACATCATCAGGAAATCGATGAGATCACTGAGCATTCCTTGAGAGTTCATTAAGAGTTTGTTGAGAGATCGCTTTCCTTTGGTGACTGTTGAAAGATTGTTTTGGACTGAGTCAAAACAATCTCTCAACTTTGGCGACCATGGAGATCATTGATCAGTGATCTCTCAATGATCTCCACCCCTGTGTAAAGAGGGGTAGAAGAGCACTAGAAACCTTTCAAATATATGTATACCTCTTTGGTTACCCAACAAATGCTCAATGATCACTCAGCAATCTCTACTGGTCTTTCAGTGATCTTTCAAGGATCTTTCAAAGATCTCTATAAGTTGCCATGAAAATCTTATAACGATCACCCAAACATTTACACAGAAACAACTTTGTTGAGGCCTTAGGAGAATGCCGAGAGAGCGGGCCAATTTTGATCTCACAATGGTCACCCACTGATCTCAATCTGTGTAACAAGGCCCCTAGTAAAAGTTGATGGCAGCATCTTTTGTCCTTACCTTGAATATTCTCTGGATTATCAATGATGAAGTTGCCGTTCCAGACCACTGAGAAATCCACCGGCAGCTCGCTGATTCTCATCCCCTCGTAGAGATACTGGAGGCCAGGGATGGCGAAGGGGAAAGAGGTGAGCACGGGGAAAGACAGCGGAAAAGCGACAAAGAGTGGGTTAGATTATGGGTGGGAAGCTTGAAAACCCAACTCCCCGGCAGCAGCACGTCTTTATGATGTCACACAATGCTTACATGATCTCATGTGAGAGATGACAAAGTGAAAAAAGCACAAGAAGAAATGAGACAGGGAGGCAGAAGCTTGAACTCGCCTTCTGGCCCTTATAGCCACCGTCCTTAACTCCCTCCTATGCCCTTAATTCTAGCCTGACTTTTATTTCACAAATGTGCGTGTCAGTGTGTGGGAACAAGAGAGAGAGAAGTAATATGTGTATATCTATGGCTCCTGTGGGACTATACTGCAGAAGCCAGTACAAGTTTGACTGGAGGGCAGGACTTATGCTGCAGTCCTCTCCTGAGTAATTACCTAAGGTTGCATCTACTGCATCCCCTTTGCCTAAATTACCTACGCAGACAAGCAGAAATTCACACATATGAACATACATGCACACTGTGAGAATATCTGTGCAACTATCATAATCATAAGGAACTGCAACGAAACACACCGAGCTGTTCTGACACTGGACACTGGAGCTGTTGAAACGGAGTGCGGTGACTCTGTGGCTGACCCCCTGGATGTGCAGGACGCACTCGTAGCCTCGCTGGCCAGACTGAGGCTGTGGCAGGTTCTTGGCCTTCAGGGTAATGGGCTTCAGCTCCCCAGCAGGGATCAGGATCTCCTCCGAGCGCACTAGCTGGGGACAGTCCTGGAGGGAAGAAGCATGGGCCCGAGGGCAGGCGAGTGTCAGCAAAAATCAGACCTTTTGGTAATGAGGTCACTGGTAAGATGAGAGGAGAATGAGCTCCAGGACAGGGTGGGTGAGAAGTCCCATGAGAAACAAATAACAGTTGCAAAAAAGAAGTAGTGAAGTGAAACTGAACTTTAAAGCAACTCATCTGACCCTGCAGCTTACTTTAAATCATCCCAGCTCCCAGATACAGTTTCATAAATTCATACTGCTTACAAGGAGAAAAGGATCTGATATTATTAATCTGAGATTTTCTCTGTTACGTCACTCAGACTGATACAAACAGGTGTCTCCATGTGAAGATACAAACATGCTAGGAATGAAAAGGATTTTCTTCACACCAGAGCATTTCTAGCTCCTGTTTACAGTTTACTCATCATCCACATTTTAACAGACCATTGCGGTTTAAAGAAGCTTGGAGCCTTGGAGTCAGCAAGAGAGGTCAAAATCCAATCTGAAAAGAAGTGGCTGAAGACAATTAAGCTTCTTTGTCTTTTTAAACTGCATTAGCTGGACGAAACAAGTCTATGATACCTGCGGCTAGGTTCCTTTAACACCCACAAACACACATCTTTGTCCTGCATTACAAGTTAAAAAATTAAAAACCAATGTTTAACAGCTCATACCCCACTGATATAAATGCATATGTACAGACACATGCAAACTATATTTAAACAATATTATACAACAGTGAGCTCGGTATCATGAATATACGAACTCCAGCAGAGCGTGATGTGGCTTGTGCCCTCCGCTAGAGTATCACGCCCTGCTGGAGTTCGTATATTCATGATCCCGTAACAAACTCCAGTGTAATATTGCTTTTATACAACAGTTCCACAAGCACAATTTATTAAAATACAGCAATACTGGACAAAATGTAATGATTTGTTTGTTTAACCAGTTATTTTGCGCAGCTGAGAAAAAAAAAATGGTCCCTTCTGAATGTAGCCAGTAACTGTTGCTAAACATTTCAATCAGCATGAAGACGTCTATTGTCATTTCATTCACATGTAAACAAATTAAGTATTGTCAAGTGCAAATGTAATAAGTGTTTATAAAACATACCTGTTAAGTCGATACTTCAGAAAATCCCAGATCAAAATGTATCCAGAAGCTAGCAGTTAGCATGCTAGCGATTCAGCACACTTTGCTCACTTTTCTTCACATTTTCAGATGAAACAAAGAGTCCAACACCATAGAGGTATTGTGGTTTGTTAATAATTGAGACAATAAACAAACTCTAGCACTGCCTACTTCTTTAAAAAGATATGAAATCGCTTAATGAGCTTAAAATGATCAGGTAGACGGAAGTAGACCTTTGCAAAAGGCTGGGACTTCCGGGTCATGGATGTTTAATTTCTTGTCAAACAGTGCCTCACTGTGGAAATTAAGGTATCCAAAAACAGTACTACAATTGTCAGAGAGTTGATAGAAAATTACTTCTAGTAATTAATGTTACTAGAACACCTTTGAAGTGGAATGATACATATCCAGTGATGTTGGAGTGCAATTATCGCAGATTATCTCTATTGTCCAATCAAATTGCTCAGTTGGAACTAACTGTTGTATAAAGGCACATATTTCATGGGAAGAGGTCAATTCTGATTTTACAATTCCACGTTTGGGTGATCAATTCCAATTCATGGATATCTTGCAATTCCGAGACGACCGAGTTCTCCTGATGGAACTTATTCACAGTTACTACAGATCAACTCTCTGTGACAGCTGAGAATTGTGAGGAGGGATGTGGCAAAATCCAGTGACTGTCCCACATAATAAAGACAAAGGCATTTAACTGTTGCACACCTTCAAAGCTTTCATGTTTGAAGTGTACCTAGCTAATCCAAACAGAATGCTTTGGTTAGTCTGACGACAATTTTTGTTTAGGGAAGGTTAAATAGAACGCATCTTGTAGGGCTCTTTGCCACCAGTGAGGTCAGTTTCTCATCCTTAACCCCCTTCTCATAACACCCTAGTAGCCTAGTACTTTTTTGGATCACATCTTGTTTTCTAGTTTTTCAGAGCTGTTTTTATCCAGGCGTTGTACTCAGCCAATAGAGAGCCTAAGTCACACCCCCTCTACTTCCGCATATGGGACCTTAAATTGGAAAAAATCTCCATTGAAGTGAATGGGAAGAGTGAAATGATCTTTTGATCTTGATCAAATTTTGCCCCGAGTTACACATATGATGTTTGTCAATTTAAAAGATAATTTTCCACCTAATTAAAGTTGTCGGTTGTCGTATAATAAAAGAGTATATTTAGTTTTTGTGTAAACACTTAATGGACTACATTCCCCATCATCCCAAGTCACCAAACACGATTATAGCAGCTCCACTGTCTAACACAGGGGTGTCCAATCATGTGCCATGGAGGGCCAAGACCCTGCAGGCTTTCTCTTCAGCAGGTGCCTTCACTGATCAGCAATCAGTGGGAAGAAGTTCAGTGAAGTCTGCTGTTGAAGACACTGGTTGGGGTTAAAGCCTGCAGGGTCTCGGCCCTCCATGGCACATGACTGGACACCCCTGCTCTGAGCTCACCTCTTGTAACTCGTGGCAAAATTCAATTGGGATCAAAAGATAATTTTGCTCTTGCCATTCATTCCAGTGGAGAATTTTTCTGATTTAAGGTCCCATGTGCGCAAGTAGAGGGGGCGTGACTCAAGTGCAAGTTATGCACCCGCGTTGATGCCACACAGCAGCGACGTGCGTCCCTACTGCGTCGCCTGACGTGCACCTCTCCTCTCCAGAGACAGACAGGTGTACATCGGCGACGCAGGCCATAAGAGCTGTGATTGGTCTGCTTTGTCTCCTCCTTGACATTTCCTGGTTCTCGCCGCTGCACCGCTCTGCCAGTTCACGGCAGCACAACTTCCAAAGCAAGTCGGTTAAACAACAGGCCAAATTCAAAAGAATATTGAGGAAGGAAGCACATACAGAACATTTTGTGGCTCATCATAACCCCAGTAATTACACAGATTGTCAAATAACGGCAGCAGTGGTGGTCACATGCATCGTTTTCTCCGACTTCTCTTTTTCTCTGTACAACGATCATATGAAAGGTTGCTTTTTCTTAACATTTATTAGCTCCAACTCCATCATAATCTGCTCTTGTCCATCACTATTTCATAGACAAAAACACATGATGAGCACAAACCACTCTACATATTGGCTGAAACCCGTTTTGGTAATGGAACAATGCATTCCACCCAACACACATGAAAAAATTTCTGATCACTGTGTCAGCGACGGACGGCGGTAATGGCGTTGATGTGATGCGGGTGCATAAATCCCACCTTAGGCTCTCTATTGTGCTTACTGATGCTGCAGCTGTGCGTGAGTGTTGCCATGACAATGGCCAGCCCAGACAAACACCAGCAAGCAAAAAGACACTGAGAATCTGAGAGATCACTGGAATTGGTCAGTTCCACTTGCACAGCTGACTTCAATTCCAGTTCTTATTTGGACATTTTAAAAATCTTCAATCACAGTACTGCACATTCGCACTCAATTCCAACAGATAATTCCAGATTCATATTGTTGATGTGGTCAGAATGATCTCGTGTCACTGCTAGGATGCTCTGAGTTCAACAATTGCTATCCCTGTGCTGTTGCAATCCTGGAATTTCCCCATTGTGGGACTAATAAAGGCTTATCTTATCTTATCTTATCTACAACGCCTCAGACAATAGACTATTAATTGCTACTGTAGAAAACACTGAATGAGTAGCAGAGACAGAACGCTCTAGATGGCTGTTTTTCAGAAGACATGCCGCGAGGTCGACACGGAGCCAGGACACAGAGCAAGACGGAGACAGGAGGAAGCCAGGTCTGAATGTGGATGACAGCGCTATATACTGTGTATGTATATATATATATATATATATAAAAGTACAGAAAAAGAAATGCAGGCTAGTACATGCACTGTACACATGTGTGTGAGCAGGTGAGCTTTCTACTGACCTCTGAAGCGTTGACCCGGCCCTCCTGGAAGGAGCAACTTGACGGGTCGTGCGTGCACAAGTTGCGATATTTGCACCAGTGGCAGCGGAAGGCACTGTTAACACATGACAGGCACCTGCAAGAATACGCACACGCACACACACACACGGACACACTAAGTGAGAGCGTCAGGGAAGAGCAGCGCAGTCAAGGAGGGACAGTGAGTCTGCCAGAGTGCCTCATAGGAAATGAGTTCAAATCCCGAGGGGGCACCTGCTGTTGTTGTGCCCTTGTGCTTGGCACAGTACCCGATCGCTCCCAGGCCAAGTTATCCCTGCATATATTTTCTGCTGCCACACATTAATACCGTGTGTCATGTGTGAACGGTTGGGGTGATGGGGGTGGGGGATACTAGCCCTCGCAAACACAATTATACTGAGAAAAACAGACGCGAGGGGAAGGAAACGTTGAGTAATGAGGACAAATAAGACACCGGCTCAGCTTGATCTTGCAATTACCATTACCCTGCATTGTTGGGGGGGGGGGGTGCTTTGTTGTTTAATTTACTGTAAAACAACACACTGACAGTCACATGCTTACTGTAGGCTTTTTAAAATTACCATATGCACTCAAAAGAGGATATGTGACCCTCTGTGATGTAGAGAGGCGAAGAGAGGCAGCAGAAATTCCCTCAAAGGCCAATCAGGGCTGCATGTTCCGGTGCTCTGCATGCTAACAGAGCAAACTCAGCAATTTTCCTCACGTCTGATGATGCCATTTTACAAAAAAAAAAGTTTTCCGAGACTCATTTTAATTCAATTTGGCCATCTCTCCTCTTTACTCAGATATGGGCTTGAGTTGGGCCCACTTGCTGACGGTGGAAAATTAATTGGTGCACGAGCATTAATTGTTGGCAAGCACACCAACTCAGATGAATAGAGCCGAATAACCTTCAGGCACGAAAATAGATCTACAGTAACTGGGGGAGGGGGAGTGGCGAGGGCGGCGGTGAGGGAGTCGGCAAGGAAAGGGCGCGCGGCCTTTTCAAGTGTATGTATACTTCTTTGTGTGTGTTTTTGTGTGTGCGTACAAGCATTTTTGTCATCTGCGATTAACTGAGCAGATGTGAGAGCCAGTAATTGCATTCTGTGTGCAACTCAGACTGGGTTGTCAGTATGAAGAGGAGAAGAAACAAAGAAGGGAGGGGATGGAAGGACAAATGCAGAGTAATGCTGCATCTGACATGGCAACAAGACAGTGGCTAAAACGTTTTGTTTCAATATCAAGAGAACAGTCCGAGGACAACATGACACGCTACGATTCCCGCCCCCCTGCCGGTGTCCCCACTGTGATCCCCCGTCCCTCTCTATTCAGAGACACTCCCCAAGTCAGCAGTGAGGCCTTTGACTCTTGCACAGATGGAATCTGCCACACTGGGATGAAGCGAGCAATCGCCAAGGCAATGCAGACACCGAGATCTCAATCGGGGACAGGCAGGGCATGAAAATGGGCATGGACTCCCTCTTGAAGACCCCTTAGACTCAAACAGGTTTTTGTAGTATGACAGCTTCAAGGGGAAGGTTTTATGAGCCCGTCAGGGATATTTTTCTCTTCTTTCCCCCTGTCCTGTCTAGCAGCGAGGTCAGCAGAATGGATATCTGCATCCCTTATTGTGCCAAACAGACTCACAAAAGGAGCTTTGCTCATATGTGATATGTACTGTATATAAATAGCATTTATAGACTCCTCTTGTAATAACTTTAATACTTTATTTAAATGGTGGGGTGGGGAGGGGAAGAAGAAGAGAGAGGAACAAATAGAAAAAAAAACTATCAGACTATCACCACAAACGGGACAGAATAGGACTGATTCTGAGGTTCTGATATGTCGGGAACATGTTTTTATAATCAAAAAGAAACATACAGATTTAGAAAGTGATACTCACAGCTGGTGGACGCTGCAGTTGTAAAACTTGACCTCGGTGCTGATGAGCATCTGACCGGTCTCCTTCGAGTTGAGCCTCAGTTCAACGCCTGACCAATCTGTGAGATACCAGACAAGATATCAGCATCTTTTGACTGCTGCATACCGTCTAATATATTTAAATTAGATTGCAAAGATTTAATGCTCATTATTGTCTGATTAAGTTGGAATGCATGGTTTGTTGGCATCAGAGCCTTGTGTGCAAACTGATCGGCTTTGAAAATATATACAGTATATGCAAATTAACCCAAGAGGACTTAATCAGATGGAAATTTGTTCACCTGCATTTTTGTGTAGCATAGCTCTAGCTGGGCTCTGTGCTGAAAAACAGCCCGTTATCACTCCCCCGTGAGAATACAGGCTCTGCAAATATGTGCCTGTGTGTGCGTTTGTGTGCGTAAAGCAGCCTGAATTTCAGATGGCGGCGAGTGTGTAGGAGGGCTAACTGACCCCGCGTGATCCCTTCGCTGCACAGCACCTGTTGGGAATCAGGATTTGCTTCACACAGTCCTGCACAGGCAGGCTCACTTCCACCACGGCACGTTTGCCGTGCGGGACCCGACAGATGCGGCACGCAGGTCCAGTTTAAGATGACACTCCTCGGTAGAAAAGAGTGCCAGCTATTTTTCTTTAATGGATTCAGGTGATCCTGAACTTTCTCTCTGTCCATTAACAGAATTGTCATCATTTTGCACTCGCTTCTATATTTAACTCTAGTTTCCTCCCCTTCAGCTCACCACCCCGGCACAATCAATGCTGATGTGCAACAGATAGAACGACTTACTAGGGGGACAGTGGGAGGCAGCCCCCGGGGGAATTAATGTGAAGTAAAAAATGGAGGTATAAACACCTGGGCGGACGGCTAGATGGCTGAGAGGAGGTCGCCTCGTGGCTGACATTTACCTGAGGGAGAGCATCCGTATTAAAGCCTGATGCACCGCTCCCCGAGGGAGCTCTGGGCAAACACGGCTGTCATTTACTCAAAGAGAGGAGGATTACCAAGCCCCCTAAACACGCCACGATTTCCACACGCCTCACAGGATATATTATTCAGAGTGTCTGGTGTTGTCACCCCGCAGCCATCTTGGCTTGGCAAGCAAGAGGCTTTTATTGTCAAACAACAGATGTTAATACTCATAATGATTTATATGTTTACAAATAAATGGACATTAGAACCGCCACAATATATCTGAAAGGTCATGCGATATCCAAGAATGCATAAGTGGAGTTTATTTGCATGACTGTATTTGGGGACCTAAATGCTCCGTCTGTGTGGTATGACCAAGACAACTTCATGGAACAGACTTCATGTTTGTGAAGTTGAGATGAAATGCATCAGCATATTAAATTGCCTTTCATTTTATGTTTATCTGCATATTCGTTCCACTCAAACAGCTGACCACCTGTCTGTGTCTCAGCTACGCAAAGAGTCAGGGTCCCTTTACACAGCACAGAGATCGGTGGGTGACCACTGAGATCAAAAATTGACCTGATCTCTCAATGATCTCCTAAAGCCTCAAAAAAGCTGTTTCTGTATAAATGTTTACGAGATCATTAAGATTTTCAAGGCAATCTATAGAGATCTCTGAAAGATCCTTGAGAGATCACCGAGAGACCAGGAGAGATTCCAGAGGGATCATTGAGAGGTTGATGGGCAATTTAAGAGGTGTATATCCATATATATATATATATATATATATCCATATATATATACTGTATATATATATATATATATATATACGTATATACTGTATATATACAGTATATATATATATATATTTGAGAGGTTTCCAGTGCTTTTCTATCCCCTTTACACAGGGGTGGAGAAAATGGACAGAGCTCTCAACAATCTCTCAGCGATCACCAAGATATCTCAATGATCTTCCAGTGATGAGATTGTTTTGACTCACTCCAAAACAATCTCTGAACAATCACCAAAGAAAGGCAATCTCTCAAAAAACTCTTAATGAGCTCTCAAGGAGTGCTCAACAATTTCATCGATTTCCCAATGATCTCTCAGTAATCTTTCAATGACATCTTTTGGTCTTTCACTGAACACTCAATGATCCCTCAATGATCTCTCAGCCATCTCTCTCTACAGGGTGGTAAGATTTGGCATTCACTGAAAGATCACAAAGATCATTGGGAGATCTCCATCCCTGTGTGAAGGAGATGTAATCAAACATAATTCCCAGTATTTTCTTCAGTCTGTTCAGTCTGATTAAACTTGCATGTTCGACCATCTATTAGCCAAATCTGAGGACAGTAATTTGGAGAGCTGGAGCACAGGTGAAGTGACCTCAGTCTGATCCTAATGTTCCACAGTCTATTTTGCAGCACACTTTGACACACGACAGTTGAACCCAAATCCAAGGGTAGTTGTTACACAGTCAGCCTCTGGTTGAAGTGCTGGTGTTGGATCACTAAATATGTCTCTGGGAGCCCTCTAAATGAGAGGGAGGGACAAATTAGAATCCACAAAGGCTGCATTTACATGCACTAAGGGTCATCTAATTACCACAACCCCACGATTGCATGGCTGACTACACAGAAAAATAGTTTTTTTTAGAAGCAAATCTCACATGAGCTATCATTTAATTATTAAATAGCGCTTGTTCCTTCTACCTTGGTTTATGGGGATGAGGGGGACGTCCTTGGCAGCGGGGGACACGCACAGAATCTGGTTGCCATTGACCTGCCCCTCCACCTCCGTCAAGTTGCCAAAGGAGCAGGTGATGCCGGCGGAAAGGTCGGGGACGTCGCTCACTTTGACCAGCAGCTGCACATGGGGTGGAGCACATGTCAGAGGGTTTAGGGGTATGGAACATTAACAGTTGCAAATTTGAAGCAATATCCTGTAGCTTGGAAAGAAAAGTGTAGCAAAAAGGAGGATTTACAAGAGGAGAAACTGGAATATCATCATACGTTCCAACCAGAATGAGAAATGAACACACTGCTCTTGGCAAAGCTGTTCTTTTGCACTGCCAAGAAGAGTTTTGCTGCCTTAAAAATCAGTTTAATAATTAAATATCAGCTTCTAATCTTCTATTTTGTTCCACAGGCAAGGCTATATAGGGAGACACCGACCTCCATACTCACTCTAAAAGACTAAACTACCTGAAGGAAACTGGGAAAGTAGCCACTTGGCATATTCCACAAGCTGCATCTTCCTTTAAAACTCACAAGGAAACACCAAGAAACGCATGTTAAAACAACCCTACACACACACACACACACGCGCGCGCACGCAGAAACTCATAAAGCCATCTGAAGTCTTTCTCCACAGACAGGTGACACCGGGGCGGAAGCGTTCAGCTGCTCTGACTGTAAACAGGCGGAGTCTGTGAGGGCTGTGCAATCCGGCCCTTCAGACCAGAAAGGCAGTCTAGATAATTATCAGCGTGGCATTTCACAGCCTCCTTCCATTAGCTGTCTTTTTTTTTTTTTTTGGTGGGGGGGGGATGTGTTTGAGGTTTCTCTTTGTTTCATCTGCCTCTCACTAAATGCTATGGGGCGACTGGGGCGGGTGCGGAAGCTGAGCAGCTTCACCGCGGGCCTTTTGAGAGACGCCGATCGTCTCGGTGGCTGACTGCAGTGCCTCCCTCGTTAGCCAACTTCGCTCCGCAACCCATGGAGGGGATGGATGATTTCTTATTTCTGTCTTTGCTCTGTGTGTGTGTGTGTGTTAAGGACCCCGTTTTGCCCCCCCGGTTCATATGTTCACCATGTTTGTGTTGCCTCGCTCCGAGGTGTCGGAGGGATCCTTGATTACAGCAATCACAGCAATCAATGTCTTTTGTCTGATGCGGAGTTGCTCGAGTCACCTCTCACGTTAATTAGCTCTCATCGCTTTCACATGCGCGCATACAGATAAACACTCAAAAACACACACAGCTAGCCCATTACAGAGCGTACGCTTGTCTGGGACGGCTAAGATTTTGCTCTTTTTGTCCTCCTGCCAATCCTGATGATGATGGTGATGGTGGTAGATTTTAGAGCGAGGTAATTTGATTGTTTTCTCTGCTTTTCTGTCTGTCCCAGTGCCCACATGAAGAGGCTGCATTGTCATGGAAATAGCTATCTGCCCCAGCGGACTGTGCAAATGGTGTGAGTGTTTTGTGAATGGTTTGGTGAGATGACCCTGCTGCTGCTGCATAGCTGACAGGGACAGGAAACAACAACAACACCCCAGAACTGCTAGCATGCAATAAACTGCCATTTGCAAAGTGGACAGCAGGGCAAGGTCTGCTGAGACTCGGCTTGAGTGCGAGGTATCGTGTAGCTTGAGGTGAGTCCCTGCGAGAGAAATCGGCACATTATGCAGGATTTTTTTTTTAATATTGAACCAGTGAGATTAAATGGTCGGCTTAGCCAAAATCCGTGGGAGAACTGTGTGTTGCCAGTTAATCTGTGTTGTTGTTGTGAGATTTAATTAGGGCAGTGAAAGTCTGCTGCAGAGACAAGTCCATCCTGGGCGTAATGCTCGCTTCTTCTAATATGAATGAAATGCTGAGAAATGGTTAGAGAACCATAGTGTCACAGGACTGAGCACGGGTTCTACCAGGCTCAGACTCTCAATTTATTTATGAATTTTTCCCTGTATTTTCTCCTAGCTTTGTGGTGTCCTTTTGTGCCTTGTTTTCTGATGATTTATCGTGCTATTTATTATTTGTGTTTTTGTATTGTTATTATGTTGGCTATTCATGTATTTTGAGACCGTTTGCCTTTTCCTGTGACAGGGCCATTATTTCTCCTGTTCCCAGATGTCCTCACCTTCCTCTCACTGCTTGTTCCCCAGCTCACCTCAGCTGTGGGAGATGTTGTAATTAGGTCATTGCCCGCTCCTGGCCACACCTGTTGCCCATTATTCCCAATTTACCTGTGTGTATTTAAGCACTGTGGATTCTCTGTGTTTTGTGGTTAAATTGATTCTCTTCTCACTGTTATTGTGATCCAGCCTCTTAAGTATTGTCTTCTTCTGAGCGCTTCCCTGCTCAGAGGCTCCACTCTGTAAGTTATTCTCGTCTAGCATTTTTGTTCTGTGGGCACTTTTTGATGTTTATGATGTTTTTGGCAATAAATATCTTCAACACACCCTGCGTTTGGATCTGTCCTCTCTGTGCCTCAGAGATATAAGATCCAGTGGGTGTGTTTGTGCCCTTTTTCCCCTCTTTTTGTACCTTTTTCACTCACCTGGTTGCTGGGGTACAATGTCCTACTTGGACAAAGCAGAGCTGCGTGCGCTGTGCGTCTTGGAGGACATTTTCCATGGACACAGGAATCCTGTACTCCTGAGATGGTTCGAGAGGCTTGGGACAGCGCAGCGCAGATGATGGAAACATGCCCAAGCCTCTGGAATAACTCGGAGGCAACCGACATTCTCCTCTCCATTTTCTCTCTAACGTTCACGAGCGATGAACCCTGGAAGGTTGCTCCGACGTCGGATCCGACCCAAACAAGGAGGAAGCGCGCATGCCGCAAGAAGCCGTCAGCCCCTCCCACAGCAGCTCCACTTCCCTCTCCTGAGCCCAGGTCCGGTCCATCAGCCGAGGATCTAGAGGAGCAAAGCCAGGTGTTATTGGCTGAGACAGACCTCCTCCTGGAGGTGAAGCAGTGGCTCCTTCCGGATTTGGCCCACGAATTGGAGGAGTTTTCTCCAAGGGAACCTGAGTTGGAGCCGTTACTTGAGTGTTCCCCGACCTCGGAGCCAATCCTCCTCTGTGATGAGCCAACGGGTCCGTTCCCCGCTCATCGTCACCGATTCCGAAAATCTCTGTGGGGAGCCATCACCACGGGCACGGCGAGGGATGACTGTGCTCTGGCTACAGGGTAGAACATCACATACCAGGAAGACAGGCAAGTGCCATCTGTTTCCTCTTTAATTCATGATGATGTGCCTTCCCAGATCCTGGTAGAGGGACTCAGGGGATGCAGCCCCCTGAGCTCTTCCCACCTGCTGCAGCAAACAATTCCTCACCTGTTCTCTCCGTGTCCTCTCCTCCTGTCACTGAGTGTCCGCCGGACCACCGGAGAGATAATCAAACCTCTCAGACAGCCTCCTCTCCTTCACCGAAGCAAAAGCTCTCCTCCACGGTACAGACCTCTCTCCTCTCGTCTCCAGCTGGATCTCCAGCTCTCCCTGGGCCTGTAGCTGCTGACTTCAGCTTCACTCCGGTGCCTTCTTCCGCTGCCAAGAGGTCCTTCTTGGTTTCCCCAGTGACATCTGTTTCCATGGAGGCAGGGGAGGCTCCTCCACAGTTCTCAGGGGGACCTACTTTCACCTTGGAGAGGGAGGACGGAACTCCTGACACAGCAGACAACATCGAACGCCGGGAAGACAGGCAAGTAACACTTCATTCCATCCCTATTAACGATGATACTTCTTGCCTGATTCCCAGTGGTGGGGCTCTGGGTCCGCAGTCCTCTGAGCTTCCACCATCTGCTGCAATAAGTAATTGCTCACCAGCCTTCTCCTTGTCCCCTTCCCCCGGTCCTGAGTGTCCATTGGCCCCAGAACAGGACTACCGGACGCCGGAGGAGCCCTTGGCCTTGGAGGACCCTGTTCCTGCGTCTATGGTGAGCCAACCCCCAGCCGCTATGCCGGATGAGACATCAGCTGGGGGCCCTACGGCTGCTACAACCATCATGCCTGCTGGGGAGGCCACCTCAACAGGGTGGGATTCTGAGCTGGGTCTCCCGTGGGCTGAGCCGGAGGAGCCATCGTCGCCTGGATCGTCGGAGTCCTGGACGGCGATGGAGCTCAAGCTCAGGCAAGTGCTCTCTTTCGTTTAATTTTGTGTTTTGCTGGTGTGGGTCCTGAGCGGCCCTTGTAGCTTTGCTCCCTCCGTACCTGTTTCCCCCACCTCCCACCCTGGGTTGTTTGTTGGCTGTACCTTTTTTCTTTTTTTTTGGGGGGGGGGGACTTCTTTGGTGTTACCCTGGGGTGTCTGGGATCCACCCCTTAAAGGAAGGGGGGGGGCTCTGTCACAGGACTGAGCACGGGTTCTACTGGGCTCAGTCTCTCAATTTATTTATTGTGATCCAGCCTCTGAAGTATTGTCTTCTCCTGAGCGCTTTCCTGCTCAGAGTTATTCTCGTCTAGCATTTTTGTTCTGTGGGCACTTTTTGATATTTATGTTGGTTTTTGGCAATAAATATCTTCAACACACCCTGCGTTTGGATCTGTCCTCTCTGCGCCTCAGAGAGGCGCATATGACACATAGTCCATGTAACTGAATGTCTGTAGTACTGTATATCAGGGATGCACCGATATATCACTTTAACATCGGTATCAGCAGATATTTAATATACTGACTGATATCAGCTATTGGCCAATATTCTTCTGTTGTGTCCCAGTTGTGTGGTGCTGATTTTTCCCTGAAACAGTCAGTAGTAGACTACAGCTGCAAATTCAACACTCTGATTTAAAGCCTGTCACTTTAAGAAACATCCTTCAGCCGTTCAACTCTGCCCTACCCTCTTACGTCAGTTATGCTACATGTCCACTGGTTCAGTCGTTTTTCTGCTTCTCATTCATTGTGTATTTGAAACACAATGGAAGGCATTTGTCTCTGGAACGGTGAAAATCGGGCTGCGGTGTACTGTGTCGCCCGTGTCAACGGTTTTTGATGTCAAATAACAACAGATTCATTTACTGAACCTACTATTTCTTGTACGAAGTGACCTTAGAAACACTTTTTGCTGGTTTGTTTTAAATATATGGAGACCAAGGATGCCATATTGTCCGGTAGCAGCCGAGAGCTGAAGACCGCCAACGGACAAACCCGTCGACCAATCCAGTGAACCAGCCAGCAGCAGGAGAAGATGGGGGGGGGGGGGGGGGGAAGAGTGTGAAGACATGGAGGAGAATTTAATAACCAGTTTCAGGCAACCCAATACTATATGACCAGTCCTTGCCGTGATATAGAAATAACAAAGGAACGAGGTGTGGAGAGCAGTGGAACATGGGCTCATCCAGCTGAAGCTCGTGAACCAGGCAGTGAAATTCACCACGCATTTTATAGGTCTGTAGGATTGTTTGAACCCAAAACCAGTGGCGATGAAGTAACCACCTTTTGTAGCGCAAATATACCAGCGCTGTTAAACACAGACTTATCAATCTGCTCATGGTTAATTTTTAATAGTTAATATTTTCTGCCACATTATTTTATTTGCTGTTTCCTTTTTAATCATGTTTCCTTTTTTAAACTGTTTTTATCCTGTGAGTTTGAACATGTTTTTGAGAGTGAATGTGTTATATTGTTGTAGACATGTCGAAGAAGAAATTCTGTCACTGACTGGGACAGACAATAAAGCTATCCATCTATCTATCTACATTGCTCTGACTCCACCTATCTGAGAACTCTACTGGCCCCACGCCCCCTGCCCACACTTCACCGGTTCTGGTCACTGATTCCTTCTGGAAAAAAACAGACCAGTGGACATGTAGCATGAACAATTAGCTGAGTAGCTTCTAGCCTCCTTCTAGCTTGGAAGAGCAGTGCTGGTTCACTGATCCAGTCGACTGTGTACAGTATCTGCCATCACTCCGGACCATCTCCCAACAACCTCGCCAGGATGCCACAACAAATCGCCAGCACCGCGCACCGGGCAAGCCACCGATCTCCGCAACCAGAGGCTGCTGGCCAAGGAAGGTGCTGAGCCATGGAATTTTAAAGTGCAGTGTCTTGCTCTGTGGGACTCTGCTCCTCTCCCACGGCCAGCTGGGGGATGTGCCGTCATGAAGCAGTTCCCCTAAGTTGCCTGCGAGAGTAGAAAGGAGTCGTGTGGAGCCCTGGAGGATGGTGAAGGAGCAGCCTCGCATACTGGCGTAGGCAGATGCTGCAACTGGCATCAGCGTGCCAGTTGCGGAATTGGTTGCAAAAGAGGTTGCAAAACCATTAGGAGATGAGCTGGAGTGACACAAGGTATATTGTGGACTGGTGAACCAGATGGCAACAGGGATGGTTATTAGGGTGACCAATATCTGAAGAAAATAACAATGTAACCCACGCTTGGTTAGAGCTTCCTGATACCAGTGTTAGCTTGGGGGCTAATAGCTCAGGGGCTAATAGGCTACCTTTAGCACCCCTTCCATCTACATGACAGACAGCTAGGCGGGCCAATAATAGAGAAGTGAGTGGGTCTCAAGGACGGCGGTGGTTTGGCTTTTTCTAATCATGAAATTAACAAGTTAGACAGAAGAGTCAAACATTTCTGTTGCTTCTGGGAGAGAAAAACACAATAAAGGCTCTGTGTGTGTGTGTGTGTGTTTTTTTTTTGTTTTTAAAGAACTGACTGTTTTGAATTTTTTTTTTGAAAATTAGGTGTAGCATCATCAGCTGGTTTGGAATTAAACTCATCCTTTTTTCTTGAAGAGTAAGCCTTGGAATTCAGACCCTTGTCATAAAACCTTCTTTCCAAAACAGACAAGAAAGCCAGAGCTTCAAAGCCACCTTCCATGGCCAAAGTGGCCCCCCTGCAAGAAAGTTTGGAGTTAACTCCCTACATCAATCCACCCAGAGGACTCATGTTTAGACATTTTTACGATAACTTGTCAAGCTGATAATAACCAGTTAACCTGCAGGAGTCCTCTCGTTAGGACTCAAAAGTCCAACATTGCCCTCCAATGGATAACATAGGAATGTTTCCCCTGAGGACTGAATATTTTCTCTCTGGAGCTTAAAACTATGAATTGTGAACAATGAACTAACTTGTCATTCTCCACAGACAACACCAGCTATTGAAGACTATGGATGGACATTAATGGACTCTAATGGGTTTGAAATGCTTTGACTGATGATTTGATATGTGTTTCCTTATTTTCACGAATTAATTTAGCATGTACACTATAAAATAAATTACATTTACAATGTCGACACATTGATTTGTTCCTTTATAAAGCAGAATATCTTAGTCCCTAAAGTTTTAAAGAATTTATGCTTTAATAGGCATTTAATAGGATTTCACTTCTCACATCAAATATTGTGTCTTCCCCGTGTGAGGCTTTTGAGACTGATTCATCGCTAGTACAAATGTTGAATTATTAATAAAAATAATAAAATTGTCCAATTTTGGGGGGGACTAGTGACCCAAATGAGTTTGTGTGCTGGTAATGAAAAGAAATCTTCTTTCGCAATCACATCTATATATTTCTATTAATATTTGTACCCTCTAACACCTACATAGGTGACCAGTAAACTCATTTCAGACAGTTAAAACCTACATACACACCATTTTTCAGTCAGTGACCCCTTTAAAGTATTTCAGTTCATTTTTTTTTTTTAACAATGCACATTTCTTAGCCGATACCAAAACAATACATTCAATCCAACTTTGTTTATATAGTGCCATTTCACAACAACAGTCATCTCATAGCACTTTCAAAAGTAGGGGAAACCCCCACAATTGCAGAAAGACCCCAGCAATCAGGCGATCCCCTGTGAGCAAGCGCTTGGCGATGGTGAAGAAAAACTCCCTTTTAACAGGAAGAAACCTCTAGCAGAATCAGGCTCAGGGAGGGGCAGTCATCTGCTGCGACTGGCTGAGGGGTGAGGGGATAGAGAAGATGAAAAGAACAGACATATAGAGAGAACAGACATATAGACATTATAAAATAATACATTGGCCATTGGGAAACTTATCGTTTTTCACATCAGTATTGGCCCAAAACTTCACAATTAGTGCATCCTAATACATAATGCAACCATATGCTTTATTTGATCCAGTTTACAGGTACATCTCAAAAAATTAGAATATCATGAAAAAGTTCAATATTTTTTGTCACTCATTTCAGAAAGTGAAACCCATATATTATATAGATTTATTACACAGAGTGATATATTTCAAGTGTTTATTTATTTTAATGTTGATGATTATGGCTTACAGCCCATGAAAACCCCAAATTCAGTTTCTCAAAAAATTAGAATATTACATAAAATTAATTTTAAAAAATAGTTTTTTTAATAGAAATGTTGATCAAATCTTGCTGGAAAAAGAAATCGGCATCTCCATAAAGCTTGTCAGTAGAGGGAAGCCTGAAATTTCCTGGTAGACGACTGTGCTGACTTTGGTCTTGATAAAACACAGTGGACCAACACCATCAGATGACGTGGTTCCTCATATAAGATAAGATAAGATAAGCCTTTATTAGTCCCACAACAGGGAAATTCCAGGATTGCAACAGCACAGGGATAGCAACACTCAGAGCAACAATCAGAAGGCAAGAAAAAACAAGCAAGCAAGAGCAGCTAATATACATATGTACATATTACTATAAAATATATATATACACACACACACACACACAGACACACAGTGCAGAGCATTGTAGCTGGATGGAATAAATATATGAATATATGAACACACAGTGCAGAGCATTGTAGCTAGATGGAATAAATATGTAAATATATAAACACCCACAGTATGGAGCATTGCAGCTAGGTGGAATAAATATGCAAGTATATAAACACACACAGTGCGGAGCAATGTAGCTAGATGGAATAATATGTAGATATATAAAAACACAGTGCGGAGCATTGTAGCTAGATGGAATAAATATATAGATATATAAATATAAACACACCCAGTGCAGAGCATTGTAGCTAGATGGAATAAATATGTAAATATATAAACACACACAGTGCAGAGCATTGTTGCTAGGTGGGATGAAACAGCATAACCGTCTATTTAGTTATCCTACATGGTATGATTATGTGCCCATACATATTCTCACCCTCCATAGCGACCGGTATGTTCCTAGTTGTATGCCGGAGAGGACCATTGTGTAAGTCTATTGCATCTTTTGCATTCAAAAAAAAAAAAAAAAAAAAAAAAAAACTATTAGTTTGTTACGTCTTTTGCTATCTCTGCGAGCAGCCCTGCTTAGGTTGTACAGTCTGACAGCCGTTGGTAGGAAGGACCTACGAAACCTCTCGGTTGTGCACCTGGGATGATGTAGTCTGCTGCTAAATGAGCTCCTCAGTGCATCCAGTATGTCCTGCATAGGGTGGAACTCGGACTCCAGCAGAGATGACAGTTTAGCCACCGTCCTTCTCTCTCCTATCTCCTCCATCGGATCAAGGCGTTGCCCCAGGACAGAGCTAGCTTTCTTAATCAGTTTGTTCAGTCTCTTCCTATCGGCTGCAGTAATGCCACTGCCCCAGCAGACCACTCCAAAAGTGATGGCTGATGCCACCACCGTGTCATAGAATGACTTCAGCAGCGCCCCTTGTACACCAAAAGACCTGAGTCTCCTCAGCAGGAACAGCCTGCACTGTCCCTTCTTGTAGAGTGCGTCAGTATTGTGTGACCAGTCTAGTTTATTGTTCAGATGAATACCCAGGTACTTGTAGGATGTCACCATCTCGATGTCTGTTCCCTGTATATTTACTGGTGCTGTGAGGGGCTGCCCATGCCTGCGGCAGTCCACCACCAGCTCCTTAGTTTTCCTCGCGTTGATCTGGAGGCAGTTCCGATGGCACCAGTCCACAAAGTCCTGGATAAGCCCTCTGTACTCAGCTTCATCTCCGCTGGAGATGAGACCAACGATCGCAGAGTCATCAGAGAACTTCTGTAGATGGCAATGTGTTGTGTTGTGTGAGAAGTCCGCAGTATAAAGAGTGAACAGGAAGGGAGCCAGCACCGTTCCCTGGGGGGGCCCCCGTGCTACTGATGATCGTGTCGGAAACACAGTCCCGGGTTCTCACAAACTGAGGCCGGTTCGTGAGGTAGTCCAGGATCCATGATGACAGGTGCTGGTCCACCCCTGCGCGCAGCAGCTTGTCCTTCAGGATCATCGGTTGGATGGTGTTGAAAGCACTGGAGAAGTCAAAGAACATGATCCTCACCATATTCCCGGGCTTCTCCAGGTGGGACAGAGAACGGTGAAGGAGGAAGATCACCGCATCCTCCACCCCAATGCCATGCTGGTAGGCGAACTGGAGTGGATCCATCGCTGGTTCCACCAGGGGGCGGAGATGAGCAAGGAGCAGTCTCTCCAGGGTCTTCATCAAGTGGGACGTCAAGGCCACCGGTCTGAAGCTGTTCAGGTCTTTGGGGTGGGAAGTTTTTGGTACAGGTACCACACAAGATGTTTTCCACAGCTGTGGTACCCTCCCCAGTTTCAGGCTCATGTTGAAGATATACGTCACAATCCCACACAGCTGGTCTGCACAGGACTTGAGGAGCTTTGCGCTGATGCCGTCCGGTCCCGACGCCTTCCTCGCCTTGATCTTCCTCAGCTCCGTCCTCACCTGGGTCTTGGTCAGGGTCAGGATGGGGGGCTGTGTGTTGGGAGTGGGGGGGGTGTCGGTGGAGTGGGGAGTGGGCAGCAGGACTTGATTTCTTAGAGGCAGCAGTGGTTGTTGTGCAGACAGGGGGGAGGGCGGTTGGTCAAATCTATTGAAAAACAGATTCAGGTTGTTCGCCCACTCCCTGCCCCCCGTGGCCTGGGGGGAGGTATTCTGGAGCCCCGAGATGGTTTTGAGGTTTCTCCAGACCCCGCTGATGTCGCTCTGTTGCAGCTTGTCCTCCATCTTCTTCCTGAAGCTGTCCTTGCCTTCTCTGATCTTCCTCCTCAGCTCCCTCTGTACGGACTTCAGCATCTCCCTGTTCCCCGACCTGAAGATCCTCTTCTTCTCTCTCAGAAGTGTTTTTATCTCAGGGTTGATCCAGGGTTTGTTGTTTGAGTGACGCCGTATGGTCTTGGTGGGAACGGATTTGTCCACACAGAAGCTGAGGTAGCCCGTGAAGGTGTGAATGAGGCCATCGATGTCCTCACCATGTGGATCGCAGAGCTGCTTCCAGGCAGTGGCTTCATAACAGTCCTTTAGAGTGTCCACTGTCTCCTCAGACCATAACTCCACAGTGTGCATGGCCGGAGGTTGTCTGTGCACTAGGGGTTTGTACACCGGTCGGAGATGAACCAAGTTGTGATCCGATCTCCCAAGTGGGGGGAGTTGTGATGAGGTGTACGCCTCCTTAGTGTTTGCGTAGAACAAATCCAGTGTTTTATTGTCTCTAGTGTGGCATGTGACATACTGGGTGAAAGTGGGCAGAATGGGAGACAGTGAAACGTGGTTGAAATCGCCTGAGATGAGGAGAAGAGCATCTGGGTGTTCTGTCTGCAGCCTGCTGGTTACTGAATGGATGACGTCACGCGCTGTCCCAGCGTTCGCCGTCGGATTTGCATAAACAACAATGCAGATCACGTGTGAGTGTTCTCTCGGGAGATATGTAGGCCTCATGCTAACAGCTAGCAACTCAATGTCTTTGCTGCAGTGTCGTTGTTTAACAGTGATATGTCCCGGTCTGCACCAGTTGTTGTTAACATACATGATCACTCCACCGCCCCTAGTTTTGCCACTCTCTGGTGTTCGGTCAGCTCGTATCGTGTGAAAACCCTCCAGCTCAATGTTAGCATCTGCTGCTAGTTCAGTTAGCCACGTCTCAGTAAACAAAAGGAGAGAGCACTCCCGGTAAGTGCTATCATAACGGGAGATAGCCGCTAGCTCATCTAACTTTCCCAGTATCGACCGTACATTTCCCATGACAACAGATGGAAGGGAGGGTCTGTACCTTATATTTTTTGTCCTCCGCCTTATTCCAGCCCGGCAGCCGCGGCGTTTTCGCCTCAGTTCTCTCGGTATGTCGAGTTTTTCCAGTGGGACCGGGTGGCGGTTAAATGCTAGCAGCTCTTCCCTGTTATATCGTATCCTGCTATAAACAGTGGCTCCGTCCACCGGCTCAGGAGACATTTGGGATGATCTGTGTGTCCGTGATATAAGTGGGGTGAAAAAAAAAAGTGATCAAAAGAGAGAGGAAGGGAAAAAAAAACTCGGAATCGAGCCGCTGTTGCAAAAGGCAGCCGACTGGTGTGGCGCCGACACCACATCACTGACTGTGGAAACTTCACACTAAACCTCAAGCAACTTAGATTCTGTGCCTCTTCACTCTTTCTCCAGACTCTGGGACTTTGATTTCCAAATGAAATGCAAAATTTACTTTTATCTGAACAGAGGTCATCTGCTGGTGTTTGATATGATGTCTGTAAAGCACATGCAGCCTTATTTGTGCTTCTTTATTCAGCAGTGCAAAAATACGACAGTGACTTTGCTGTATGTTGGTGTAAATTGTTCTAGTCACTGTACAGTTGTACAGTGAATGTACTTCATTTTCACTTGATCCCCGTGGACAGATTGCATTTATTTACATGTTTCCTCTTGCCCTGATTGTAGCTGTTTTAATTTAAAAAAATAATTATAACATGTATTTTCATATTAAGTTAAGGTAGTCGTCTTATTTTCCTTGGGTAATGTGTCTTTATATGCCAGTTAAGAAGAAAAATATGTGCATATACTGGTATCAGTAAAACTATCCAAAATATTGATATGTTGGTTATCTGCAGAAAAAATCCAATATTGTGTATCTCTAATGTATATACAGTACATGTATAAATAGATACCAGTAAATCTCTTGCTTGAACAAATCAATCTGAATAGATCAAAATGTGAATTTATGACCTTTTAACTGTATGGACGCTTGAAGCCCAAAGTATGCGTCAGTGTGAATTTAAGTAGAGGAATCTCCAAAACTTGGACAGGCAGAACATTTTACTCCTGATCTTTGCCTGCTTTCACTCAATCCATGTGGAAATGCTGCGCTGCACAAAAGCTGCACTTCGCCAACTTTAACACCTACACACCCACCCACACAAACACGTCTTGGCACACATATCGACTGTTCTGTAACAAGTGAGCATATGCATGCCGAAACACCCACATGAAGCCCTCACAAACCATCCCCTTTAATGTTTATGCATCAGCTGCAATCAAGACTAGGTGAGCAGGCTATGTGGGATTATTTAAAATGTGGCTGCCTCTGCTAAGTGGGTTGCAATAAGTAGACAGGCACTAATTTTGTTTTGTTTTTTTTCCACGTTTCCATTAGTAATTATGGGCTGAAACTGCAGGCGTGTGGTATACTGCATGCACTGTAGATACCGTGTGCACGTAAACTTACTGGAACGCTTGGCTCTGAAACCGCAATGCTGTCTGGATACACCGTGGCCTTCACACACTGGTTGAGAGACGCGGCGAAACGGTATGGCTCATCTGCACGCTCGCACCGATTCTTCTGAGAACATCTGAACAGAGAGGAGAAGGTGGGGGTGGGTGGGGAAAAAAGGTAGTCACTTTTTGATGCCATTCACTGTATTACATAATTAAAAAAAGAAGGGAGAACATGTTGATGCAATTTGGAAATAAGCACAGGGAAAACAGCATTAATCATGACTAAAAATGTTAATATTCATGATTATAGTCATTTTGACACAACTGATACATACAGATGATACTGATCACATTAGTAAAGGTCATATTCAACTTAGGTAGAGAGCTTAATAATAATATGATTAGTCACATCTGTCTTTCCCTTTAAAATATGTCAAAATGGCTGCTGTGAAATAGGTCTTCTCCAACAGAAATTTAAGCTCTTCCCAAAAACAAAGGGGGGGGGGTCAAATATAAAAACAAAACAAATAGACCTCCACCAGCACTGCTGTAGGGATTATATACTGCTGCCACTGTCTGCTCAACATCTCACTTTTGTGAAAAGATGAAAGAACCCATGCATGCATGGAATACGGTACATCAAGGGCGTCAAACATACAGCTGGGGGGCCAGAAACAGCCCACCAAGGGGTCCAATGATGGCTTGGCAGAGTGTAGAGTTAACTTGGTCTTTTTGCAACAGACAAGATGATTTCAGGGCACAATATTTCAGTGAAAGTTTTCAAAAAAACTTAAACAGGAAATACAAAGCCCCCGTTACCACTACAGGAACCAATTTTAGGAGACAGGAACTTGTCCTGCAGCTAGTCCTTTCCCCTGCCGTGACTCTATTCTTCTTCTTCTTTCGGCTGCTCCCTTTAGGGGTCGCCACAGCGGATCATCTGTCTCCATCTCACCCTGTCCCTTGCATCTTCCTCTGTAACACCAACCCTCTCCATGTCCTCCTTCACTACATCCATGAATCTTCTCCGTGGTCTTCCTCTTTTCCTCCTGCCTGGCAGCTCCATCTTCAACATCTTTTGTCCAATATATCCATTATCCCTCCTCTGCACATGTCCAAACCATCTCAGCCCTGCCCCTCTTACTTTGTCTCCAAACCGCTCAACATGAGCTGTCCTTCTGATATACTCAATTCTAATCTTGTCCCTCCTAGTCACTCTCAATGAAAATCTTAGCATCTTCAACTCTGCCACCTCCAGCTCCACCTCCTGTCTTTTTGTCAGTGCCACCATCTCCAAACCATACATCAAAGCAGGTTTCACTACCGTCTTGTAAATCTTCCCTTTCACTCTTGCTGCAACCCTTCTGTCACAAATCACCCCTGACACTCGTCTCCACCCATTTCACCATGCCTGCACTCTCTTCAACTCTCTTGCGTATTTCCATTGCTTTGGATAGTTGACCCCAGGTATTTAAGCTCATCTACTTTCACTGCCACTACTCCTTCCATCTTAACCGTTACACCTGCCTCCTTCTCATTCACATTCATGTATTCTGTCTTGTCTACTGACTTTCATTCCTCTTCTCTCCAGAGCATACCTTAACCTGTCCAGGTTCTCTTCCACCTGCTCCCTACTCTCACTACAGATCACAATGTTGTCTGCAAACATCATGGTCTAAGGACACTCCTGCCTGACCTCGTCTGTCAGCCTGTCCATCACCATGGCAAACAAGAAGGGGCTCAGAGCCAATCCCTGATGTAATCCCACCCCCCAACCTTGAATCCATCCGTCACTCCTACAGCACACTTCACCACCGTCTCACTGTCCTCATACATGTCCTGCACCACCCTTACACACTTCTCTGCCACTCCTGACTTTCTCATACAGTACACTTCCTCTCTTGGCACCCTATCATATGATTTCCCTGTCGTGACTCTATTAGGGGGTAGGAAGTTTCAGTCTCCAGATGATCTGTTCATGACATAATCGCCCGACAGCTTCAACAGTGATGCAGTGAGGCAAAATCAAATACGTTTAGATCTTCACTACTGTCTTTTTCTGGTCAAATTTGGTGATTCCTATTTCCTTCTGTTTCGTTTATATTGTGATTTAACTTGTATCCAATCAGCATCGAGTCAATCCTAAACCCCACCCGGCAGTTTTCAATGCCACCCTGAAGTTCCTACCCCAGACCAGGGCCTGATTTCAGCCACTATGAGTTCCTGAAAATTTCCCCTTTCTGTAACGGAGTCACACACTACGAGGGAAGTTCCTGTAAAATTGGTTCTGGTTCCTGTAGTGGAAACGGAACTCAAGATTTTTTTTTTTTTGTAGATCCAAAAGTCTGACCTCAATTGAAATTAAAAAAAAAAAAATGTTGTGAATCTATTTCTTTGTAAGAGTCACTGATCAAAGTTCTATAGCCTGTCCAGATTTTTATTCATTTAATTTAATTGGAAATTCAAGTGTTTTATTTTTTTTTGTTCTTTTCTATTTCTTTTATTTTAATCTGTTTTTCTTATGTTTGAAGGAGGTTAAAAACTCAGAGGGAATCCTCTGATTTTTCCAATTCAAAAAAGTTGGCTACCTGGTCTGGCCCACTTTAGATGAAACATAGCTGCATGTGGTCCTTACATCATATAAAATAATAAAAAGTGTTTAAATTTTTTTTTTTGCTTTCTCACCTCCTGATCTCGACTTGTCAATAACAATGATTAAAATCGCTCAAGTGGGTTCATTTTGTCTTCTTTTAATTATTTATCTTTTGTTCTTATTAAAGACAGAAATGGAACGAAGGCTGCAGTGTACAGTCGAAACATGTTAAGAAGGTAATATCCTTTCTATTCTATTTTTGTCATTAATAAGAACAAAAGATAAATAATGATTAAAATTATTCTACACACTTAGGACTTTTATTTTAAATGGACTCCTTCTAATTTGTTGTTAATGAAGGAACAAACTCTGACATGTTTTAGAGTCTGGCGGCCACAAGATACGTTGTTCTTTCCAAACTGTGATTCGCTCCTGTTTTGCAAACAAACAAACAAAAAACAGATGGTGCACTGAAACATAATTCAAAACAATTTTGCTGCATTGATTAAAAACATTCATTACAAAATAGCCAAATTCTCACAAAGATGTGTACTGCATGGCCAGCCTTGCTGAGCCCATATGTAGCCACTTTCATATACTTGCATTGTGGTTGTGGAAACACTCTTAACACTCAGATAATGTCATACACTACACTTACACACACAGTACAAAGCACAACACGGCTTTCAATCTCTGCACAATTCTGGAGGCATGACTCTTGCAAATTAGGGGGGCTCGCTAAAAAAGACGTCTTAATGGTCAGACGGTGCATCAAGTGTCGCACAACGCCTCCACGTCCCTCATTAAAGCTCTGCAGCCTTGTGATTCTTATTAAAAGTGTGTGTGTTCCCTCCACCACATCATACCAAAAGGCTCTCTGTCCTCACCCAAGCCACTCTCGGTGTCTCAGTGTCTGGCTAACTGGCTGACTGGTCACAGCGGCTCTAATTGGACTCTGAAGGGTCAGCCGCTGTCCATGGTGCTGATGTGCCACTACAAGCTCCGCCTGTTCTCTCCCGGCACGCTTGCCGTGTGAATGTGGCGGTCCTGTGTTAGAACCCATATCCTGCTGCTTAACAACATACTCACACATACATGGAGTCTGTGACACGTCTTCATCCACAGCCTCTCTGTGTGCAATTATGTTGTCAGAAGTTCAAGGCACATCCCGCAGACTAGCCACATGCACAGACACACACACTGATGCAAGTACACATATTCGCGCTAGTCCCTGGGGATTTTAGAGAGTAGCAGTGAGTGTGGAATTAGTGCTGTAGTGTGAATCTCCCACTGGGGAAGGAGGGTCACTGCAGTTTTTCGTAATGATCACTAGGTTTATCCCATCACTGCTTTTATAAATGCATTCCCAACCAACTTCTTTTAGTGCATATTACCTCTTTGACTTATTTACTAGTCTTTTACTTGCCGCTTCTTCTCTCTCTCTTTACTATCTGCCCACGTCCTCGTCTTTTGTCTCACTCTTCCACAGGTTTAAATGAGCACACCTTTCTTAAATAGGGTGTCACCAAGTCTGCAATTTGGTACTTCTTTTACATCCACAATAGCAGCAGAAAATGACACTTAATGTGCTTTCAGGTGTGAGCGGCGGCACAATGTTTTATGCATGTCTCCAAGCTTTATGCACATAGATGCAAAAACCTTGGCGGTCATTAAGTGACAAAGAGCGCCGCATTGATTTTTCTCACTGTGATTCCTCCCTTTAAAAAGAAAAGAAAAAAGAAACTCATTTCAGTTGGGGGCGAAGTAAGATGAGAGCACAGCGAGGGGGTGAGGCAGCGGGGATGGGGAGGCGTGCAGGACGTCCGCTGTTGCCATGGTTTCGGGAGATGGCCATTATCTCTGTGTAGTTAGAAGCTGACCTCTTGCCTCTCTCATTAGCTGAAGTGCATGCCACTGAGTGTTGACTAGAATCCTGCCTTCCTCATATTCCCCCTTCTGACCCCCTCCTGTGTAGCTGCAGGCTGTCACTCACCAGCTTCAGTGATGTTTAATATGCCCACACTACATTCCACACGTGTGCGTGGAGGGAAAGTGCAAAAATGGTCCGTCCTTTCAGTCAGCTTCCTATGATAAGCCTCTCAAAACACTTTTTTTCTCAGCAGAAAGAGGAGGAAGTTGACTTGTCTGTGTTGCTCTTCAGGCCCTGTCCATGGTACTGAAGTAGCTAAAGGCACTTGCATCAGCACCATTCTCTGGTAAACAAAACTCGACAGCACAATGTGAAAGCAGCTGTGAATGGCAGTCTCATTCAGTGCAGTCAGACAGCAAAAAATAAATAATGTGCCAATGAAGTGCAGCTGCAGCACATACTGTAATCCAGTTCACTCACACCAACCTTTAATAAGTACAGTATTTGCAGTATTGTGTGTCTATAGTATATCTTCACAGTGGGTAAAGATGTCAATAGAAACTAGGGTCCATTCCACACCACCTGTCTTACTCTCCTGGCTTTAGACTGTTGCCTCTGCTATTCCAGGGTCTCTCTCTCTCACACACACACACACACACACACACACACACACACACACACACACACACACACACACACACACACACACCACTACTGCTTTAGACCCCTGTACACAGACAGAGACTGTGGGGTGAAGACTGAGACATCAAAAATTGACCTGATCTCTCAACACTCTCCTAAAGCCTAAAAAAAAAGCCATTTCTGTGTAAACATTTTGGGAAATCGTTGTACGATTTTCATGGCAATCTATAGAGATCTTTGAAAGATCCTTGAGAGATCCCTGAGAGACCAGGTGAGACTGCTGAGGGATCATTGCAAGTTTGTTGGGCAACCAAAGATACATGTACAGTGGTACCTCTACTTACGAACGTCTCTACATACGGAATTTTCAGGTTACGAGACGCCTCAACGGGAAAATATTGCCTCTAGTTACGAACGAAATTTCAGGATACGAAAGGCAAAAAAGTACGCGCTCCTCGCAGCTTCCGTAGTTTACCGAACGTAAACATACCTGTAGCTGCTCTGCCAATGGCTATCGCCTAGCATCTTCCTGGTATCCCATTGGCCACGAATTTTTTTTTTTTTTTTTTTTTCCAAAACTTTATGCGTTTGGTTGATCTCGCCAAAGAATATGGCCGTAATACATCAACGATCAGCACGGTATTAAAACAAAACGAAGCACTTACAAGCCGACAAAAGCAAACGTCCTTGGATCAGAACATGAACCAAAGAAGGCAAAAGGTGACGACGTCGACGACGATAGCAGTTAAAGGGTAAATGAACATAATTTTTATTATTCTTTCTCTCATTTTAAACTCTCATTTTATGTTTATTGTGCAGTAATCTAATTGTAACATGTATTTGTTACATGTTTTGATGCGTTTTTACGATTTATAAAAAATTTATACCCGAATTTTGGGGGCTTGGAACGGATTACGGCATTTACATGTAAAACGCGCCTCTACTTACGAATTTTTCACGTTACGAGAATTCTTCCGGAACGAATTAAATTCGTAAGTAGAGGTACCACTGTATATATTTCTAGTGCTTTGAGAAATCAATGAAAGACGAAATGTGTTTTGAGATGAATATTTCTCAGCAATTGCCAAGATCTGTCAATGATCTTTCAATGATCTCCACATCACCACAACTGAGAAATCATTTTGACAATCTCTCAACCATCACCAAAGGAGTGCCATCTCTCAATAAACTCACTATGAACTCTCAACGATCTTTCAGTGAACTCTATTGGTCTTTCAGCGAACGCTCAGCGATCCCTCACTGATCTCTCCGCCATCTCTACCCCATTTGTAAAGGGGATATAGCATCTTCAGTTAAAGTGCAAAGGCCTGTCTGTATGCACTGTGTGAACAGAGGGGGGACAATTTTACCATCACATTCCTTCCCTTAGCAGCAGACCACAACACCACACAAAAATCCATGTGAATGCACAACAGAGACACGTTGGTGGTAGAATAATGGGATTTGCAGGGGTACCACAGTGGAAAAATGGAAAGGATACACAACAATGAGCTGTATATTGAAAATTTGATATGCTTAACAAAGGTTTAGTGGTTTTAAGAGGTAGGCCATTATGTTAAAGAATCACAGGCATGATTTGATGTGGTTGGATGGAACCCCAGTCTGGGGACACTGCATTTCTTCAGAAACAATGGTTAATGTAAACGTGTGTGAAGGCTGACTGCTCTGGGCCTTTGGCTACCCGGCATGAAAAGTGGAGTTACTTCAGCAGGTGAGCCCCGATGCTCACATGCACAGACGCAGCCCTCTTCCTTCTGTGTTTTATTCATATTCAGAGTGCTTCAGGGTGTTTGTTTGTTGCATCGCTACAGAATGGGAATATATTTAAAAGCAGACTACAAGAAGTACAAAGATAAATGAGTGAGAACCCTTTTTAAAAAAAAAAAAAAAAAAAAAAAAAAAGCTGTGATTTTCAATTTCAAACCAACACAGAGATGGTAAAACCCCTCAAGTTGCTCCAAGGGCTTTGGCTGACATGTAAGGATGCACTTTAAAACCTGAGGATCAAGTCAGGGGTCCTGACAACCACTGCAACTCATAGCCCATCTCCTGTGGCAGCTGAGAACGTCACTCCAGGGCAGTGCCCACAGGACGGAGAACACAGTGAGACTACAACCCATTCCGCTATTGTGAAGTCATCTCATATAAACATTTGTTTTTAAAAATGAGACGTACAGTGGTGTGAAAAAGTGTTTGCCCTTTTCTTGAACTGCCTTTTTATTAAGGTCATGCCACACCATCTTAATTGGATTCAGGTCAGGACTTTGACTAGACCACTCCAAAGTCTTTATTTTGTTTTTCTTAAGCCATTCAGAGGTGGACTTGATGGTGTCTTTTGGATCATTGTCCTGCTGCAGAACCCAAATACATCTCAGCATACTTAGGTTCCGCAGGTCACAGATGGCCAGAGAAATGGCTTTATAACCTTTTCCAGACTGATAGATCTCAATTACTTTGTTTCTCATTTGTTCCTGAATTTCTTTAGATCGCAGCATGATGTCTAGCTTTTGAGGATTGTTTGGTCTACTTCACTTTGTCAGGCAGGTTCTATTTAAGTGATTTCTTGATTGAGAACAGGTGTGGCAGTAATCAGGCCTGGGTGTGGCTAGAGAAACTGAGCTCTTCTTTCCAAAGATGTGATAAACCAGTTAATTTATGTTTTAACGGGGGGGGGGGGTCACTTTTTCACACAGGGCCATGTAGGTTTGGATTATTTTTTTTTACCCTTAATAAAACACTTTCATTTAAAAACTGCATTTTGTGTTTACTTTGTCTAATATTTAAATTTGTTTGATGATCTGAAACATTTAAGTGTGACAAACATACAAAAAATGAGAAACCAGGAAGAGGGCAAACACTTTTTCACACCACTGTACTGTGTATATACTGTATATGGGATTTATACAAAGCAAAAAAGGTTAGATTGGAAAGAAAAGGAGATTTACAAACAGAGCATTTTCAGTGCTGTGTAAAGACTACAGCTTTCTTTGTGTGGGCTGAGCAGAGAGAAAATCTGGGAAAAAAAAAAAAGCAGTGCAGGGATGGAAGCATCTCAAAAAGAAAATCAATGAGCAAGCAAGAGATACAGACACACTAGATTTTTAGGATCATTAACTGTATAATATGCTGCCTACCAATGTATGCAGTGCATGCCAGTGCAGTATTCCAGCTTGTAGCCAACGTGTGCTAGCTCTATGTGCGAGAAATCTATGGAAATATTGATAGACGGGCATGTTTGTGATCGATATCTCATTAGGCACAATAGGGAAGATGGATGCCACTTCCCTCTGACTAACTGAGGCTGCAGCTGATGAGATGGTCATTAAACACACAGTCTGACATCCACAATGGAGTGCAGCAGCCATTTCCATAGCTCGGCTAATTGTTTCTGCTATTGGTAAATTTGAGAAGATTTTATGGTCGGTGTTTGACATCATTGGCAGCACGGGGATGAACATGCCGATAAACTAGAGACCAATGATGTAAACAAGCAAACAACCCATGCATGCAACAACAAAAAGTATCTTTGTATTAAAGTACAAAGTATTTTCAGTATTAAGCCACAACACCAAGTAAAGTCAATAATATCATCTCCATATTGCTCAGTAGCTTGGGAATCCTTTGATATTCATGTGGAAACTACTTTAGTCTTATGGCAGCATCACTTTCCAAGGGGAGTGGTCTCCCTGAGCCAGGTGGGGTGCATCGCTGTCCTGTAAGAAAAAGGGTCATGAACACTATAAAGCATCTGAAGCATTAATCAAGCATCCTAATGCAGCAGATCCAAATGCAACAGGGCACCTATGGCTATGTTCACATCACCAGCCTCAGATGATTTAAATTTGATTTGTCACGACCAAACAGACCTGATAAATAAGAGTTGAACCTGAGTCACTTTCATATATGGTCCTAGATTGGACACATACACAGTATGCGGAGGTCATGTGACCTGATTAAGAATGATCAGACTGGAATTTAAGTGACTTTTTACCCACGCCGACGTGAGTCACATGGGTAGAGTGGTCGGTGCTGTTTGTGGCTGACTGGCTCTCTGCCCATGCTCTGTATATAGGCTGACCTTAGGACTGGCACCTATGGCTGTACTTTTGGGATCAAAGGTGAAGGTCAGATGCCATATAAACTATAGTTCAACAACAAAGGAAGCAAGGGTCACCAAACTTGGTACACAGGTTCACCCTGACCTCTGACTATGGGGTTTGGGGTCAAAATGTCAAAGGTCAAGGTTTAATACCGGAATGGTGGCCTAGTTGATAGAGCATCTGCCCCACAACCGGGAGGTTGGGGGTTCAAGTCCTGGCCAGGTCATACCAAAGACCATATAAAAAAAAAAAAAAAAAGGTACTTTCCGCCTTCTAGCTTGGTGCTCAGCATAATAGAATGGGGGAAGGAGAAGTTGTTTGTGGCGGCGACTTGCATGGCAGCAACCCCTCTGATTCTACATGTGATTAGCATTGTAGATAGGAGAAACGTAATTTCGTTCTACTGTATATGATTGGCTGCATGGACTGAATGACAACAGAGTTAGCTTCTTCTTCTAAAATCTACAGGGCTGCAAAAGGCATGGGTCTGCATCTCAGGTGAATGCATTAAATCTGTGAAAGCAAAGGGCCCTGACTTCAAAACTATGTTCCTTTGTGTGTATTCATGGGAACCGTTACTGCTAAAACAGCTAAAGTGTAGCATCTGGCTTTTCCTCCCATCTTCCAGATCTCAACACATACGTATGTGCAGTCACATGTGGCCACCCCAGAGCAAAATCACAAGTATATCTGTACTAAAAACACTTCTTTTTTTTTTTTTTAGTTCAAAAACCGTCATAGATGTTGCTGCACAAATAGCTGCTGTTTTGTGTTGTCGTTGATGAAACCTTGGCGAACGCACACTGTTTTGGAGCACAGACATGCTCATGTCTGAGTCACGTAAAAGTCGCGTGTAAACCTGAATGTCGCTGCACTGCAGTCCACATGATCCATAGGACCTGCTGCCAAACCTGCATTAATCCTCCAACTGGCCAGTGCACTAGTATCCCCTCCACCCCCACCCCCGATATTAAAGTTTGAAACTGAAACTCTATGGCTAAGTTTGAAAAATCTGTTAAGATGACCTTTCCTTTTGACAAAGAGTAGCTGCAGCTAAAATGTGTCCATCTGCCGCGTAGGCTGTTACTAAAATGGGCCTGAGCTACACATGCAGTCTGACAGTATAGCACAATGCAGCATGACAGCGTAGCAGTGATGAGTTATTCTGCTCAGAGCTGCTCTCACATGCTGACTCACCCTCCGCTGCGGCCCGCTAAACCAACAGCCCCAAGCTGTCAGGCCCAAACCAATCGTTTTGCTGCGATTTTGGTGCTGAACACGTATCGCGCACTCGCACGCACGCACACACACACACACACACACACACCTTGCAAACAACTTACTGTAGGTCAGATTTCAGACCTCACTCATTCCCATGTTAATTTTGGCTAAATGCGAACCTCGGCTCTTGACGCCAAAGAACTCAGACTTGCCACTAATGCTGGAAAAAAATTAAAAAAAAGTCAACGAAACCACTCATCCTCTCCCGGAACGCTGGAGTGAGCTGAGGGGGATGGAGTGAGAACAGAGTGATGCGGGACAATTTGTGACAGAAAAGCCACTTTTGGGTATGATTACAGCGAGCCAATCTAACAGCAGCGAGACGCAGCCAAAGGGAGAGGGAACGGGCACAGAAGCATCCGCATAACTCCCGTGTTTCTGGATCGTGGTCAGACGAAGGCTGAGCCACCCATTCACAGGACAGCGACTGAAGAGCGCTCGAGATGATGATCTCCCTTTGAGCGGCAATCAAAACGCTGCTCCGTTTTGTGGGCCGAAGAGTGTAAAAGCATCAAACGCTCTCTCTCTCTCTCTCTCTCCATCTCGTTCTCCCTATTCTTATCCTCACTCCTTTTTTTTCTTCCCCCTTCTCATTCTGCCTGCATTCATTGGATGCTGAGCAGCTGCCGGCAATTAAAGGACTTTGGATTCTCACACCGCACTGAATCAGAGGAAGAAGAAAGAGAGTGGAAACACAGGCAAGACAGAGACGCCACTCCTGGTCAGCTCACCGCCTCACTACCCCATCTGAAGCCCCCCCCCCCCACCCCCCATCACTGCAAACCAAACTAATGTGCCTCCGTGTACCTAATTAGCCACCTTAGAATGCTGCACTTCAGTGAGCACGCATGCACGCGCACACACACACACAAACAAAGAAAAGAGTAGAGGGACACAGAGGAAAAAGAGGATGGATATTGTGGATGGCAGCTGCAAAAGGAAGGAGGAGGGTGATCAAAGTGAGAGGTGTTTATGTGTGGCAAGAAGACCGTCGCTGGAGTGTGGAGGAGCCGATTCCAGAGGGGGGGAGAGCGCCTTAATGGGAGAGAGCTGCTAGGTCGGACAGGAGGTGAGATGAGTGGCGTAGTTTGGCGTTAGGGGGAGTGGGGAAGGTGTAAACAAAGGGAAAAGCTGGGAGGAGGATTTCATACGATCAACAATGGCTCGGGGATGGAAGATGCGGGGAAATGGAGGGAAAACGGGACTGGAGGAAGCAGCGATGATCCCAGCTGTGGATGGCACAACTGCTGGCAAGAAATGTGATTCTGGGTGTGTGGGATGAAGAGGCGAGCTCTGCGCCAGAAGGGTGCAGCTGCTTTGCTCCAGCAGGATTTGACAGATATTTTCTTAGTTACTGCCCACATTCACGTGATCTCCATGCTAAATACACGGTTGCCAAAAACGTGTTCAAGCTCACATGTGTGCAATCTGCCTCAGTGGAAGAGTCACCGATCCATATTCTGGGCTCCATGTTAATGAGTTTCTTTAGACGGCTGGAGACGTCTAGACGAGATTACACAATCAACCAAGCAACCCCAACAACTCTTAATACTTCACCGCATTTCACTACTGCTGGAAACTTAAGATCCTCTTTCAGTTTCTCCCTCTGATGTGTTTGTTTTATCAGCCTCTGCAGTGACAAAGATGTAACTGTGAGCAGCATGGCATCAAATGTATTATGTGGGGTTTTTTCATTAATATGCCAACTTTTTCCACTTTTGCCAAATGCATATTTTAATGTAGTTTTCTTTACAGAGCTACGTAAAACAATGACTGAGTAGTCACTCACTGAATGACATTCAGTAGTGGGTTCTCTGGGGGAGCTGACCAGAGTCAGAGCAGTGGAGTGTTTTCACCGTCTAAAAATGCTTAAACTTCAGAAACTTCACTTCAGTTTGAGAGAGCACTATCTCAAATTTATTCATGCTGCTGCTGCATCAGACAGCCATTTTCTTTAGCCCTATATTTTCAAGTGAAGAACGTCTGTGTGGCTACGTGGCATCGCGGGCTGGCCTTGCACCTCATCCCTCTGCTGAACAGCCGAGTCTCCACAGAGGAGCAGAAGGGAAGCACCGTACACAAATGCAACACGGGTGTTCTTCAGTTGAAAATATAGTGGTAAATTAAAGGACTGTCTGATGCAGATGTAAAGTGGTATGAAAAAGTGTGAGATGGTGAAAACTGGCTCTAAAACTGTATCCGTTACACTTCATTGCAGCCCTAACTCCCAAGTTCTCTAAAAGGAGAGAGGGCAGCTCGCTGACTACTGATGCTAATTCAGGGAGTGTTCAGAAGCATTTAACACAACCCTTATTCAAAAATCTGAACTAGCCCTTTAATTTAAACATCCAAATTGAAACTACAGATCATAATAGATACAGGTATTGCAATAGTTCTACAGAAAAGCATCTTTTTCAATATACAGTTAGGTCCATATTCAAGATTCAAAGATTTTTCTTGTCAGTACTCTATATATACTGGACATACAGGAGAACTGAAATGCCATTTCTCTCTCTCTTAGTAGTAAGACATAATATAAAATCAGAAAAAGGAATAAAGATGAAAGCAATAACAATCCTGTGTACAATAATAGTACCAGTAGTGCAATATCAATGTGGTAGAGGTGCATACAGTGACAGTCTGGAATGTACATGGGCAGTAGAGCAATATTAAACAGCTGCAGATGTGGCAGTTGTGGAAATGGTTGTAGTAAAGTGCAAAACATACAGCCGCAGATGTAATACTGTTGGTGTTCTGAGTTTTTCTGTGCAAACAGCTGACTTGGAGTTTTTGTGTAAATGAGTGTTACATTTGGACACTGACACAAGTTTTGTTATTTTAGCTGTTTACCAAAACATTCAAAATACAGTTATATAATTAACATGGGCTTCAAGTTCACACTCTCAGCTTTAATTTGAGGGTGTTCACATCCAAATTGGAGTTACGGTTTAGGAATTGCAATGATTTTTATACAAAATCTCCTCATTTCAGAGGCTCAAACATAATTTTGATGTGCTGAAACCAAAAATCACATTGGTTTTGCTCAATCAGGTCAACTTTTTGAATTATGGCCACATGTTGTTTTATACGTTTTTGTTTACATGTATGGGTATTTTCGCTTTATATGATGCACAATTCTTTTTTATGTCTTGAAATTCTCTGAATTTTGAACAATGATGACGTAACATTCAATTTACATGTACTCACTTTTATAAAAAGGTAAGTACATGCACAGTATTAAGTAAGTACAGGTTTTTACTTAGCACCTGATCGAGAGAAACGGATGTCATTTTCGGATTCAGTGGTGCAAAATTGTCTTAAATCAGTTGAAAAAACACAGACAACTTACAAAAAAAAATTTTTGTAACCCTGTGTAATTAGACATCTGACTTAAAAAGCCATTTCATGAGTTGCACGGACTATCCCCTCATTAATCCACCATCAGTCAAGTAGGTAAAATGTCTGGAGTTGATTCCAGGTGTGGCGTTTGTATCTGAAAGTGTCATGGTTGGTGGTGAATTGGACCCAGACGCAGTATTTAAAGTTTGGTACTGATTTATTAATGAGCTAGCCAGATGGGTGCAGCTCAAAAAAAACACAAAAACTGACAAACAGCTCGGAAGCTGTAAGAAAAACATACAAAACTAGGCAGGATCAGGCAAGGTAAGCAAGCAGGATACAGAAGCGTGTTGATCACACAGTCATGACTAACAACACACATGCGGAAACACAGACTGGGACTTGACATAAATGGACACAGGAGTAATCAAACATAATACTGAACAGGTGAGCACAATCTGACAAACGGAGATGGCAGGGATTAATCACAGACGATCATAGACAGAGGATGCATAAAACATGAACAGTCAAGGGGAGAAAAGAACGTGGCACATAAAGATGAAAATAATAATAATAATCATCTGCAGTACCCGCCCCCCCTCCCGGGGAAGAGTTCTGGCTCCCTTCCTGTTCACCCTCTACACTGCTGACTTTTCACACAATACACCATACTGCCATCTACAGAAGTTCTCTGACGACTCTGTAATTGTCTGCCTCATCTCTGATGGGGACGATGCGGAGTACAGAGGACTTACCCAGGACTTCGTGGACTGGTGCCTACATTACTGCCTCCAGATCAATGCAAGGAAAACTAAGGAACTGGTGGTGGACTGCTGCAGGCAAGGTCAACCCCCCACAGCACCAGTAAACATCCGGGGAACAGACACTGAGATGGTGACATCTTACAAGTACCTGGGTGTTCACCTGAACAATAAACTGGACTGGTCACACAACACCAACACACTCAACAAGAAGGGGCAGCGCAGGCTGTTACTCTTGAGGAGACTCAGGTCTTTTGGAGTGCAAGAGGCACTCCTGAAGACCTTCTACGATTCGGTGGTGGCATCAGCCATCACATTTGGAGTGGTCTGCTGGGGCAGCGGCATCATGGCAGCCGACAGGAAGAGACTGAACAAAAAAGCTAGCTCTGTCCTGGGGCGGTGCCTTGACCCAGTGGAGGAGAGAGGAGAGTGGAGGATGGTGGCTAAACTGTCATCTCTGTTGGAGTCCGAGTCCCACCCCATGCAGGACACGGTAAACACACTGAGAAGCTCATTTAGCGGTAGGCTGTGCCATTCTAGGTGCACAACGGAGAGGTTCCATAGGTCCTTCCTACCTACAGCTGTCAGAATTTACTACACAGATGATCATAGACAGAGGATGCACAAAACATGAACAGTCAAGGGAAGACAAGAACGTGGCACATAAAGATGATGATGATAATAATGGTAATAATAATAATAATAATAATAAACTAAGAAGCCGACCCATGGAGAAATAAATTTACAAAACAGAATAATGATAATAATAATGGCAAACCCGGATAAAGACGATACTCAGAATGAAATACAGAAAATTCCAAAATGAAACTTAAAGAGAGGGCAAGAGTTGAGGTCCATGCCCTGAAGACAAGATAACACAATAATAAATTAGAATGAGGGCATGAGACTTGACCCACACCCTGACAGAAAGCTGTTACTGTGAACCCACAACATGTGGTCAAAGGAAACGGACCATCCTTAAGGTGCCTTCACACCAAACGCGAACGGGCAACGCAAATCCATATAAAGTGAATGGAAAGAGGCGACTACATGCAAAATCGCGCATTCGCACGTTCACGTCCAAGGGAATATGCTAGCTTTGAGATTCTGTAGTCACCGGAGTAAAAGTATCACCACTGCAGCGTAAACTAGTTTAAAAATGAGACTGCCACTCACCTGGAAACAGGAGGACCGGGAGCTTTTCAGCTAATTCTGGATGTCGGAGTTATTTACCCACAGATTCCTGCCACGGCCGTGCTAACAAGGCTAGCAAGCTAGCAACGGAAACACTCATCCTCTTGTAAGGTTTTGGAGACAGGGACAACTTTTTCAGGTCAGCTCCCCGTCGGATAATGTAAACCTGAAGCATGACGCTATTTTGGGGATTTCCACAGTAGGTTGAACATTGCTGCAGAAGTTATAAAGGCAACTTCGCCTGTCTGCATCTCATTCAGGTTGTGAATTCATGTCTATTCGTGTGTTTACATTAAGTTATAATGTAATCACACCACGTGAAAAATTTGCCCGTTCGTGTTTGTTCTGAATGCACCTTTAGACTGGAAAAAAAGAAGAAATCCAGCAGAGAGATAGTGGAAATGTTAGGAGTGGCCAACTTAACAGTTTAGTACATTCTGAAAAAAAAAAAAAAAAAAAACCAGAGAGAGAAAGAAAGAGCACACTGTGGTGAGCTCGGGAACTCAAAAACGCCTGGACATCCATGGAAGACAATGGTGGTGGTGGTCACAGGATCCTTTCTATGGTGAAGAAAAATCCCTTCACAACACCCACCTGAGTGAAGAACACTCTCCAGGAAGTAGGTGTATCAGTATCTAAGTCTACCATGAAGGGAAAAATTCATGAGAACAAATACAGAGGGTTCACCACAAGGTGCAAACCAATAAACAACCTCAAAAATAGAAAAGCCAGATTAGACTTTGAGGGTCAGGCCAGCATCTGTGCATGGCGGCTCCGCCGCCATCAGTGTGTGAATGGGTGGATAGCAGGATCTGAAAAGCGATTTGGTCATCCAGAGATGAGTAAAAAGCACTATAAAAGTGAACTCCATTTACCATTTATGGTACTGGGACGCTAGTGTTTATTGATGATGATGATGATGTGACAGAAGACAGAAAGCAGTCGGATGAATTCGGAAATTGTATAGGGACATTCTGTCAAATGCAACAAAGTTGATTGGATGGCGCTTTACAGTACAGATGGACAATGACCCCAAACATACTGCAAAAGCAACCCAGGAGTTTTTTAAGGCAAAGGAGCAGAATATTCTGCAATGGCTGAGTCAATCACCAGATCTCAACCTGATCAAGCATGAATTTGACTTGATTAAGACAAAACTTAAGCAGTCCCTCCAGGATTTCACAACATTGTGATCACGTCAATTCACGCAAAATCAGCCAATCAACGTGACTATTGTGTGACCTTGCAACTTTGTCCAATCACCGCAACTTTCCTGCAATTTTGGCTAATCTTCGTCAACTTCTGCCAATTTCACCAATCAAATTTGTCTCTGAGTGACGCTCAAATGCTCAGTCTAATCAATTAAACACATCGCTGCACCGCGTTCATTTCCGTGTTTGCAGTGAGTATTAACAGAACACATCAGCAAAAACAGAGTGTATGATGTAAAAAAACCCCACTCACCCACGAGGTTTCCAACACTGTCCCTTCCTCCATCTCTCCCAGCCTGCCGGTGGACGTCTCGCCACGTCTCCGTCCTGACCATGTGTATGAAGTGCTGGGTTTGTGTTGAAAAATGTCCGCCTGACCCAAAAACACCCTGTCGCGGGAGCGCGCATGAAGAGAGACGCCATAAAACCACAAACACAATGAGCAAATCTAACACTACAGCCAGTGTTTGAACATTTTATACATCTTTAGAGGTAAAGTCATTGCTATAGCTAGTCAGTGAGCTTTAAATCTGTGAATTTCCGGTCTAGACACAGGCAAACGCCCCCCACCCCCTCCCCGTTGTAAATGAAAGATGAACGACAAGTGTGTGTGTCAAGACATGCAGCAAATAGACAGGTAGGAGTTAGGCATGGAAAGAGAGAAAATATTGTCTGTAATTTTTTTTCCAGAAAAACAGACTTCAATAGACAATACAGAGCAACAGAATAAATTATTTTTTTTCTCTCTGCTCGGTACTGAGTGGATGGGGACTGTAGGGAGTTTTCAAATGAAGGTGCTGCCAATAATTTCCAAATCTATACTATTTAACATGCATTCAATGCAGTTTAGCTGTTGTAATGGATATTGTGTTAAAGTCTGTATTTGCTGTTGCACAAAAGTTTTTCTGTACAGCAAAAGTTTCTGATTAATTTACAAACCACTGTTTAATAGGAAATTTTTGACAATCCTGTGCTTTTCTTGTATTGTTATATAGAATATCACCGCAGTAAACTAGAAAAAGCATCTGCCTTAAAATTTGTAATTTTTTCCACAACTTTTAGTGCAAAAAACCTCTCAAAACATCGCAACTTTTATCACAACTTTTTTAAAAAGCTCCCGCAAATTCAGGCTTTTTGGGCCGCAACAATCATAAAAACATCCCGCAAAATCCTGGAGGGACTGCTTAAGGCACAAAACCCACAAACAAGCAACAACTGAGGACAACATCACAAAGGAGACCACCCAGCATTTGATGATGTCTATGGGTTCCAGACTTAAGGCAGTCATTGGCCGCAAAAGGATTCTCAACAAAATATTAAAAATTAACATTTTATTTATGGTAATGTGAATTTGTCCAATTATTTTTAAGCCCCTGAAATGAGGAGATTTTGTATAAAAATGGTTGCAATTCCTAAACCATAATTTGGCTGTGAATACCCTCAAATTAAAGCTGAGAGTCTGAACTTTAATCCCATGTTAATTATACTGTATAACTGCATCTTGAATATGTTTTGGCAAACAGCTAAGATAAAACTTGTGTCATTGTCCAAATATATATGGACCTAACTGTACGTACGCATATGGAAGGATATGGAGACCACTAAAGTAGGAGAATAAAGACCTGCTTCTTTCAGCTTTTCCTTTTCTGCAGCAGCAGTCACAACTGACAGGGGTCCTGCCACACTCACTGTAGGGTCATGATAGAGAAATGGGGGGATTAGGGCCAGAGACAGGTGGCATGAGGGTTTGCAGCACCGAGAGAGCAGATGGGCGGTTTTACGTAAATCGGGGTGCTGACCTTTTCCTCCCCACTGTACAGTAAAGATCCACATGAGTGTTTGTGCATGTGCATAAAAGAAAACACAGCAGACCCCAATGCGCTCCCATGCATACAGACTGGAAAGGCATTTGCACACCAAACAACCATTTCCTCATCACAGCTGCTTTTTAAGCCATGCACCTTTCAAGCAGCAGCACTTCTTACGTGCTCAGGATTCAAATTCCTTCAAATCTGAAGTATTCCATCCCCTGCCACACCTACACAAAAGCATATGATTAGCAGCCTGGCGTGGAGGCTTATGTTGTGGTAAATGATCCCTGTGTGAAGGCACGCAAACTGCCGAGACTACGGAGCCGTAGTGGGCCCCTCCTGCTCCTTCGCAAGCACATGCTGAATTACCTTGTCGCTAGGCAATTATTTGTCCTGTCCCAGCTTTGGAGTGATGTAAATTACTTTAAGTGCACTTTGCAAGGGCCCGCCATCACGATAATGATGATTGCAGCGGTGCTTTGACACACACAAATATTCAGCTATACCTTTAGAAAAAAATAGGGTCTGCATCTGGGAGGGACTGTGAGGGAGGAATTCCAGACATAGCAGCTATGAAAAGCTCAGACTGATGACAAAATGCATGCGCTCATGAAACAAAGATACAGACGAAAACAAAGAAGCTTTTTTTCCCCAATTCTATCATATTTATTCTCTGTCCTTGGCCTACCTTAGCAGTGTGGGTTCCTTATACATATAGATATTTTATTTAATGACTCACACCTAGGCAGTGCGGTGGCGGAGTGGTTAGCACTGTGGCACCACAGCAGCTCACCCTTGGCCAGGAGATCCCGGGTCCGATCCCAGCCCCCGACCAACAATGATCTGTGTGGAGTTTGCATGTTCTTCCCGTGTCTGCGTGGGTTTACTTCGGGATTTCTCCAGTTTCCTCCCACATGCCAAAAACATGTAAGTTAGGTTAATTGGCATCAACTGGGGATTCTAAATTGTCCTTAGGTATGAATGTGACAGTGAATGGTTGTCTGTCTCTCTGTGTTGGCCCTGCGATGGACTGGCGATCTGTCCAGGGTGTACCCTGCCTCTCGCCCAAAGATGCTGGGATAGCCTCCAGCCCCCCCGCGACCCGAAAAGGATTAAGTGGAAGAAGATGGATGGATGGATTCACACCTAAAATATGACAAACATATACAGATAGCAAATCCTTTCATTTTGTCCTTTCTGGGGCTGAGCTCTATTGCAATAACTACACACGTCCAGCAGGTGCCACCCACCACTTCTTGGGTTATTGTTTTGTCTGGGGTTGTGGACATACCTCAGCTTTCCTCTGTGATGTCTTCTCATCCGTCTTTGTAAATTACAGCATGTCACCCATAGGCTAAATGGTATCACTCCCCGTACATATCAAGTCACGGCAGAATAAGGCACCGATCACTCCGACTGCAGCAATCAGCTTTGAATCTGCGCCGCATCTCTAACGCACAACTATCCTTTATCCAGTCAGAGGCTGTCTCCTCTCCTCAATCTCCATTTCATCTGAAATAAACGTTAGGTAAAATAACCCGCCTGCCTTTGTATGGGCAAACTGAGGGCCATTTGTGCAGATGTCTAACAAAATCTGGATGGGGTGAAAAAAGGCTCTACAAAAAGACAGGATGGGTGACTCAGGGCTACTCACATATTATGCAGAACACACCAGCCACAGTGTGGGTCTCCGGAGCTCAGACACTCTCCACAGGTACTGTACTGCTCACATGACTCGATGGGAACTTGGGTGACCTGCAGGGACATTAAAGGGTCATTGGGTCATTATCAAGCAGTCCAGCAAGTATCACATCACATAATGGGATTTTTAAGCATCTAAAAAAAGAAACTCATCAGTAGAAATTTCCTGTTTGATTAAGAGTCATCATTTCATCATCAGCCACTTAAAAACAAACGCCACCGGATAGCCATAGAGGGTAGAACTATGTCCCCCAAATGGAAGTCACTGTTTGCGATCGTCAATTGCGTGGGCAACTGTTGCATTTCTCTTAAGCCATAAAAACGCCTGTGAACAGCTGTGATCAGTTGGCGAGAGAAAGCTGTTTCTCTGCCATCAACGGGCTTTTGTCTGCGACGGGGCATCTGTCCACCATCGCAGAGCCTGCGCAAACACGCCAACACATGGAGGAGCAGTGACAGAAGGTTTTCTCAAGTGCAACTTCATTGCGCAAATGTAAACTGTGTAGGGATCCATTTTAGAGTGTATTAAGCACAGCAGTGCAAAACAGAGAAACAAGAAGTGTTCTGTAACAGCGAACTGCGTGAACAAATAGAAGTCTGCGGCACACATTAAAAAAAGGGAACGTAGTTATAGCAGCTCTTTATGAAATTACAAGTTGAAAACCAAACTCAAAAGTGTCACCAAACATAAAGTGGAAAAGGCACATTCAGCCCATTACAATAAAAAAAGAACAGTCATGATCTTACTATAGCAAGACCTCTTTCTGCCAGTAAAATACTGAGAGTGAATCATTTTAAATTGATGGACGTGTTTTCAGCTGCTGCGTGTCATGAACTACTAACGCGGTTTCTAAGCACACATGGGCGCCGACGTGTGAATGTAGCTTTGTTTCAAACTGCCTGACTCACGGTTTTCCTTCTTTGTGTTCCCCTTCTTATTCTCAGAGGTCTATAAATCTGGAGTTTGTGTGTGTGTGTGTGTGTGTGTGTGTGTGTGTGTGTGTGTGTCTGGGCGGCCCCTGGGGCTTTACCCGCACCTGCAGTCTCGGTGTGTCAGTGGAAGCAACTGCACACGTAACAAACACGCGAGGCAACAAACCCAGCAGCTGAACAGAGGCATGGGAAGAGCGGGTGAATTTCACGGAGTAATTATCAGATCTTAATGTCTTTCAATTTCCTGCCAACTGCCTTGTTGGATACCGACTCTGACAGTGCCCCCCCCCCCCCCCCACACACACACACACCTTCAGCTGCAAACCTCAGGCTCACACACACAAATGTCTAATAAGTGATTGAATGAAGGGTGCTAACAACACCTTTAAAGTGTTATTCCGACCCCCCCCCCCACCACCACCATGTATATCGCCCACAACTGGGTGATATTAATGGCTTTCGGCACCACAGACCGGAATTAGTCAATCTGGAAAGAAATAACAGCTTGGTGACCATCCAAAGACTTCCTCTATTATGTACAGTATGTATGTAATGTATCAAATAATTTAATAAAAGAGCATGCGTGTCATCAGATCCAATCTAAAGAGCTGCCCCGTGAGCTTCATTTGTATATAAATGTTTTGTCTTGTTTTTGCATCTCAAGCCCTAACCCACCTTTCTGTCTGCTCCTAAACCTCCCAAAACAACACCACCAAAAATAATAAAGCGAGACAGGCAGAGGAGACAAAGGAAGCCACTGACACGGTGGGACATCGACAGTCTGTGTGGCAGTCCGTTCTCCCATGGACACTCCTGTTAGATTAACCTCCTGTCACCAAAACAATCTCTGGTTGCATGCGTGTCTTTTGCCTCGCTTCGGGACAAACAGGTGGCATGCTGTAATGAGCTGCAGACGGGGTCACATCAGCAGCAGAAGCTGCAGCTGATGACAAACAAGCCCACCAGGAACTCGTCTTGGCTTATAGGACACAGCAACTCAGGCTGTGTGAGTGCATCTATATGCCTTAGAATCATTCCTATGCAAAAAAAAAAAAAAAAAAGGAGTTCAGATCCTCCCAAAGATATGCACGACAGCAGAAACTTTATAGTATTACTTTCACAGATGCTGGGGATCATGAAAGGGTTACAGTGTAGAGACAGCTGTCAGTGGGGTAAAGTCAGGGATAGTGTGTGTGTGTGTGTGTGTGTGTGTGTGTGTGTGTGTGTGTGTGTGTGTGTGTGTGTGTTTGGGGAGGGGTTTGGATGTCCTTTATGGAGCTGCATTCAAAAGCAGACAGAAACAATAAAAAAGAGGTAAGGGGTGGCAGAGGTAATATGAAAGCTGTGGTGTGAACTGAAGGAAGATGAGAAGCAAAAAACAAAACAAAACCATAAAAGGGGAGAGAAAGTGTGCTATATGTTCTGCAAATATATCTATTTTTTTAAGCCTTTGTGAGTGTATTGATGTTTTGCGCCAGCGTGGGCCAGTAGCACAGAGTATAGGTGAGGAGGTGGGTGGTGAGGATGGGGTAGAGGGGGAGGATCACAGCAGCTGTTGCCCAGCACACGCTACAGTCACTCAACACAGCGGGGCTGCACAATGAAGCCCCTTCTCCCACTGTGGTGTGTTTGTGCGCGCGCACGCGTGTGTGTGTGCAATGTTCAGCTCTATTACTGATGTACAGATTGTTATTTTTTGTTTTCACAGAAGATAAACAAACCCCTCAAACTTTTTGTTCTATATTTTATGAGCACTTTCACCCCTTCCCCCCCCTAGTTGACCCAAGGTAGACTGAGCACTGTCTATAAGAAGCACTGCACTATGGTAAAGAATGGTAAAATTCTGGTTAACGATGACCTTAGCAGGGGGTTATTCAACCAGAGAGACAACAGTGGAGTGACATACTGGAGCGACCAGGGTGGCTAAGTGACAGCCTGGGGTCAATAGATTCTAGTCTTTTAAAGGTCCCATTCACTCAAACATGGTGTGTTTATGGGTTTTAGCCTTCTAAAGTGCATTCTTTGGTCATATGACAACAGTAAAAATATTAAAATCTCTCTTCGTTTAGAAATAATTATATTTTAACATTTTGCCAGAATGAACAGAAGCCCGTTTTGCTCTTCCTGGATCTTTTTCCCTGCATGACTGACAAATGATCCGGCCTTCAGTTATAACCCATCAGTGTGATATTCCAGTCCCCACCCAGAGTGTGAGCCCAAGGCATTAGCTTCAGAGCTAACAGTGCTACAATGAAGTTAGCTGATCATGCATGGTTTAAACTGTCATTTTCTTTAAATTGCAGTCACCCTAATAGATATCCCTGTTCCCACCTGGTTCTTGAATTCACAGGTGATAACATATCTCATGTTATTCTGGCTGATCCGTGATGATAGGTGAACCATTAGTTTGGCTAGGTGGTCGGTATTGGGCTGCCTATTGTTAGCTTTTAATTGTGTGATGACAGCTGGTTTTGATCACTGTTTTCTACAAATTCTATCCACCCTCACTGGAATCGTTGTTCATCTACCACCACTTAACCATATATGTCATTATTTGACATTATTTTAACTTATTTTACCATTGTACACTGACTGGAACCAAAGGCAGCTAATGGCAATTAGCAGTTTACCATTCCCTCATTCTAGGTTGCTCCTGTGCTTATTGTACTCCAGGGAACGGCCATATCCTATGGACCACTGAAAACACACACCCCTGTCCACCAGTAATGCTTCATGTCATTCATTTTTTACGACAAATTTAGTTAGTTGGCTCTGACTGTGTTAGCTACCCGAGCTAGGGGCTAGCCAGCTAACATTAGCCAATGATATTAGTAACATCCTCAAGGTGCATTCAGACCAAATGCGAGTGGGCGGTGCGAATATATACAAAGTCAATGGAAAGAGGTGAGCAAACGCAAATCTTACGTTCATATCCGAGGGATAGCGCAAGCCTTGAGATTTTGCCGTCACTGGAGTAAAAGTATTAACATTGGAGAGTAAACTAGTTTGAAAATGAGACTGACATTCACCTGAAGACAGAAGGACCAGGAGCTGTGCAGCTGAATCGGAGTGTCGTTATTTTTTACCCATGGACCCCTGCCTCAGATGTGCTAGCAGGCTAGCAGTGTAAACAACCCATCATCCAGGTGAAATTTTGGAGGCAGGGACAATTTTTTCAGGTGAGACTCCGTCAAATAATGTAAACCTAAGCATGACAGTGTTTTGGGAATTTCCACAGCAGGTTGAACACAGCTGCAGAAGTTAAAAAGGCAACTACACCTGTCTGCAACTGCCTCAGATGGTGAATTCATGTCTATTCACATCTTTACATTGAGTTAAAATGTAATCACGCTGTGCGAAAAATTTGCCCATTTGTGTTTGGTCTGAACATACCTTAAAGTGATGAAAGAGGGAAGGTGGGGTTAATGGGGCCTCATGAGCATTTAAAGAGATGTGTACTGAAATGAGTCGTTCTGAGGAAGGCTGCAAAAGATGATTCACAATAATGCTGCAATAATTAAATAATTAAAGGAAGTTTGACTAAATTAGCATATGTCACAGACCTGTGGGACGTGAACATGTGGAAAAAGTTAGTGAATGGAATCTTAAAAGTCTCATGCTGAAGAGTTTAGCTATTATTGTTATGCACGGGAGTTCATATAGATCAGTATGTGGGAAATCTACAAAATGTACAGGATGTGAACTTACCAAATTAAGCAATAGCAGTGGTTTGAAAACATTTTAAAAAGTTTTTCAGGGTATTCTAACCTGACACCTCTTCGAATGTGAACTTACATAGTGTAGCATGATAAATAATGAACTTATTTAGTAATATAGTGGAAGTTATGGGGGAAAAAAAGGGATGAAGTGACTGAACAATGATGAGGATGAGTATTGAGTAATTTTTCAAGATGGCGGAGTGAGTGGTCTCAGTCTTGCAGGCTCAGCTTAAATAAATTTTTTTAGTTGTGGTTCAGCCGGTCTGGATTCGGGGGTCAGACTCGATCTCTGTTTTTAAGAGTTGTTTTGCGCTCGCTGTGAGAATTGGACTTTTGGGACTGCTCTCATTCGTGAGTGAACTGATTGGCGTTTCTTTTTGTGGTTCGCTGCTACGCTTAACCCGAAGCGTTTGCTAGGCTAACGATATAGCTAACGCCATAGCTAGTCGTGGCACCTAGCACCGACACGGAGAAGCGACTCTGTCCCCGATAATTGGGGCTCGCCGGAGGAACAAGCCGAGGCAGCAGTTGGACGGGAACCGAATCGGAGTTCAACTGCAGCGGTGGTGGGAGACGGGGACCAGTAGAAGACCACCAGGGCCCCAGCCGGAGTCGGTTGCAGCGGCGGGGCTCGGCGGAGGAACTACTGAGGCAGACGGCGGTAGGTGGCGGGGCTCAGCGGAGGATCTACCGGGACCCCAGCCGGACAGAAGCAGGATCGGAGCTCAGCTACAGTGGCGGTGGGCGGCGGGACTCGGTAGAGGAGCTTCGGTACCCCGGCTGGACAGGAGCTCGGTTACAGCGGCGGTAAGCAGCAGGACTAGCAGCGGAGGGGGCTAGCTGAGGCCCAGCTGGATTCGAGGTCGGTCGGATCGGATACCGGCAACACCAGCAGAGATTGTTTTATTATCCACAGGTCAGTAAAAATGCCACCAAAGAAGGAGGAAATGGAAGAGATCAAAAAATCTCTGAACTTCTTGTCAGAAGAACTGACCAAAGTGGTTAGTAAGCAGGCTAAAATAATAGGGCTAATGGAAGAAGTCCGAGAATTAAAATTAACAATTAAAGAAAAAGACACAAAAATTGCAGACTTGGAGCGACGCGTCGAGGATCTTGAACAATATTCTCGTATGGATGATCTAATTATAAGTGGACTAGACATTAAATATCAATCATATGCTCATGCTACAGCAGGATTGAGAGGAGAGGATGCTCCCCTGAGTGAATCAGTCTCCCTGGAAAACCAGGTGCTTCAGTTCCTTGATAGTAGAAATATAAAGGTCGAAGCAAATGCAATTTGAGCCTGTCATGCTTTACCCAGAAAAGATAGTAAAACAAAGAAATCAATTGTGATGCGCTTTGTGAACAGAAGGATAAAGAATGACATACTGAGGCAGGCCAGAAAGTTACGGGGAACAGAAGTTTACCTAAATGAACATCTAACAAAAACTAATGCTGAAATAGCACGGCAAGCACGGATGCTGAAAAGACAAAATAAGATACAGGCAACATGGACAAGAAATTGTAGAGTTTGGATCAAACTAAATGGAACACCTGAGGAAGCAAAGAGTATAATAATCAGAGATGCTACTGACTTAAATAAATACAGATGAACACTGATTAAGAAAATTAAGAGACTATAAAAATCCATATCCACACACACGGCAAGAATATGTAAGGTGAGGACGCACAGGTAAAGGCTCCCGGTTCGTTCTTGCTTTAAAACTCAGTTTAGAGCTGGCGTTTTGAGCTGTTGCTTTGTTACTACCGCTGGAGAGTGAACCTGCACGTGCGAAAAAAAAAAAGAGAAATTGCCAGTCTCATAACTTAATATTGTAGTGGCTGGTGAAGCGATCAGTCCCCTCACACTCCGGGAGAACAAAGGGATTTCTCCCACGTGTTTTTTTTTTTTTTTCCTATGATCACAATCAACGTACATCGGCTGGGATCATGGGTCCCAAGAAAGCTCAGCAGACTGAGGAGGTGGACGATATTAAAAGAGCGCTGGACTTCTTGGCTGAAGAGATTTCTGCTGTTAAGCTGCAGCAAAAAAACATTCTGGATCTGGTCGAGGAGGTGAAAGCGCTGCGGATCCAGAACGCCGAGAAGGACAAGAGGCTGGCGTATCTGGAGAGCAGAGTGTCGGAACTGGAGCAGAACACTCGGGTGAACGACGTGATCATCACGGGGCTCCACATTAAACCACGATTGTATGCGCGAGCGGTGGCCGCGGACAGCGGAGGAAGGCTCGACGCGCTGGAAGACGAATCCACGGAGCAACAAGTGGCGGCCTTCATGCAGTCCAAAGGAATCCAGCTGGACTGTAACACCATTGAGACCTGCCACCCTCTGCCCAGGAAAAACGGCGATAAACCGGCTGTGATCATGAGGTTTGTGAACAGAAAACACAAGACTGCGCTGTTAAAACAAGGTAGGAAACTGAAAGGAACGAACATTTACATAAACGAGCACCTCACAAAAGAAAACGCAGAAATAGCCAGAAAAGCAAGATACCTGAGAAAGCAGAAAAAGATTCAAAACACCTGGACATCAAACTGTAAAATATACATCAAATTAAACGGATCACCTGAAGAAGCCAAGGTCATTAACATCCGTAATATTATGGAACTGGACAAATATCAATGAATATTATGAACTGGAGTCGACAGCAACAACAGACAATTGTAAGACAGTGAAGGGATATACTCATCTGCTACAAGACATTTAACAACATGAAACAAAAGATCAACAAACAGGAACAACAGGAACTGAAAGTTTTTGAATATACAGATCACAACCCACAGGACGTAGAATATAACATAGACCCTGATAATAATTTATTTAGCTCCATCAATAATAACTGTAGTTACTACACGGATGAACAGTTTAACACAATGGTCACATCTGATTTCAATATTTCTATGATCCACTTCAACAGCAGAAGTCTCTATGCCAACTTTAATAACATTAAAGATTATTTACATAAGTTTAAAGAGCCATTCAATATTGTGGCAATATCAGAGACGTGGCTCAGTGAAGAGAAAGGAGTGGATTTTACCATGGATGGCTATGAATTAAATTATACAAATAGAAAAGTGAAAAAAGGAGGAGGAGTTGCAATTTATGTTGACAAGAGCTTGAAATACAAGGTTGTTGAAAATCTGTCAGTAACTGTGGATGAGTTATTTGAATGTATTACAATAGAAATCTGTCTGGACAATGTGAAGAATATAGTAGTGAGCTGTGTATATAGAACACCTGGATCAAACATTGACTTATTTAAGGACTGGATGGAAAAAATGTATGCAAAACTAACTCATAAAGTTATGTTCATCTGTAGGGATTTCAATATAGATCTGATGAATTCAAAACAACATAGTTTGACAGAAGAATTTATCAACACAATGTACAGTACGGGCTTACATCCAACAATTACCGGACCTAGCAGAATCACGTCACACACTGCCACACTAATAGATAACATATTCACAAACATTATGGAAAATAATATCAGGAGTGGGCTTTTATTGAATGATATCAGTGACCACCTGCCGATTTTTGTTGTCTATCAATGTGATTATAGGAAGAAAAAGTATACCAAAAATATTAAATATAAAAGAATAAGAACCGAAGAATCTATGTATTTACTGACAAAGGAATTATTAATACAAGATTGGAAGATAGTTTATGATGAAAATGATATAAATAAAGCATATGATAAATTTTTGCAAATATTTCAATCATTGTACAATAAAAACTGTCCTATAAAACAATACAGTGACAGACAACAAAAGAAAAATATTCCTTGGGTCACCAAGGGGTTAATAAATGCATGTAAAAAGAAGAATACATTATATAAATAATTCATTATGTGCAGAATGGTGGAGGCTGAGATCAAATATAAAAGATATAAAAATAAGCTTACTAATATAATGAGGACCTGTAAGAAAGAATATTACAGTAGAATATTAGAGGATAATAAAAATAACTTAAGAGGAATATGGCAAGTACTCAATGGGATTATTAGTAATCAACCTAAGAATGCCAATTATCCAGAGTATTTTATTGAAAATGGCAATTTGATAAATAATATGGAGGATGTGGTTAGTGGTTTCAATAAATTTTTTGTAAATGTTGGTCCTGAATTAGCAAAATCAATAGTGACACTAGAAACAAATGATAGTGGTTCTGTAAATGAAATAGAAGATAGAAATCCAAACACAATCTTTTTGGGTGCAGTTACTGAAAAGGAAATTATCGAGACTGAGAGTAAATTTAAGAACAAAAAAATCAACGGACTGGAATGAAATTGACATGACAATAGTGAAAAAAGGAATTGAAGGAATTGTTAAGCCACTCACTCACATCTGTAACCTGTCATTTCAAACTGGTAAATTTCCAAACAAAATGAAAATAGCAAAAGTAATACCTCTATACAAAACAGGAGACAGTCACTGTTTCACAAATTACAGGCCAGTCTCTTTACTCTCACAATTCTCCAAAATACTTGAAAAAATCTTCACTAAGAGACTGGATGATTTCATTGAAAAACACAACCTCCTTACAGACAGCCAGTATGGTTTTAGAGCAGATAAATCTACATCTTTGGCACTGATTGAACTTATAGAAGAAATTACTAGTTGTATAGATAAAAAAAAAAGTTCGCTGTAGGAGTATTTATAGATTTAAAGAAAGCTTTTGACACCATTGACCACAGAATACTACTAAGGAAACTGGAAAGGTATGGGATAAGAGGGGTCGGACTGAGTTGGGTGGAAAGTTATTTAAGTAACAGACAACAATTTGTACAAATTGGTGAGCACAAATCACCCTTCATGGACATCACTTGTGGTGTTCCCCAGGGGTCAGTTTTGGGACCCAAACTCTTTATTTTGTATATAAATGACATATGCCAAGTATCAAAAATTCTGAAATTTATTTTGTTTGCGGATGACACAAATATTCTTTGCACTGGTGAGAATTTGCAGCAGGTTTTAGAGGTGGTCACAACTGAAATGAAAAAGTTAACGCAATGGCTCAACAAAACAAAGATTATGTTGTTTGGAAATTATAAAATAAATCATGAAATAATGGTAACGATAGATGATACCAGAATAGAAACAGTACAGGAAAATAAGTTTCTGGGGGTGTTGCTAGACAATAAAATCTGCTGGAAACCTCACATCAGTCACATCCGGGTCAAGTTGGCAAAATGTATAGGCATACTGGGGAAGACAAGACACATCTTGGACTATAAATCATTGGTCTTACTGTACAATTCACTGTTTCTACCTTATCTTAACTACTGTGTAGAAGTCTGGGGAAACACCTACAAGACCAACCTACAGTCAATATGCACATTACAAAAAAGAGCTATAAGGATAATAAATAATGTAGGATATAGAGACCATACCAATTCGTTGTTTTTAAAGTCACATGTCATAAAGTTCATCGATTTAGTTAAATTTAAGACAGCACAAGTCACGTACAGGGCAATTAATAATCAACTCCCAACTAATATACAAAAAATATTTAAAAAAAGAGACACTGATCATAATTTGAGAGGAGACATAAACTTTACAAAACCCAAGATACGAACAACCAAGAAAAGTATGTGCATATCTGTCTGTGGGGTGGATTTGTGGAACAGTCTGGAGCCGGAACTGAAACTATGTACAAACAGAAATCAATTCAAAAAGAGGTACAAACATTATTTGCTGAAAGGATATATGTTAGAAGGGTAGTATTTATATGTACGATTCACTATGCTCACTCTGGGACACTATGGAATGATGGGTGGGACAGCACTGTGTATATCTGTGTTGTTTGAGGCTGGTTTTGATGTATGGACATCAGTGTATGCTAGGATGGATGGGTGTTAATGTTGATATGTACAAAATACAGTTAATTGTTTACTTGGGGTTTTAAATGTGGTAATTTGTATATAATTCACATGGGTGTATTTATGGAAAAGAGGAGATGGAATTCATAAGTGTTCACGTCTTCCTTCTCCCTTTCGAACACTGTATACTGTTACTTTATTGCATTTGTCATTTGTTTTGTTTTTGTTATACTTTTTGTTCGAAATAAAGTATCTATCTATCTATCTATCTATCTATCTAATAGTTCTTTTGACATACCATGTCAATGTACTTCCATCCATCCATCCATCCATCTTCTACCGCTTTTCCGGAGGTCCGGGTCGCGGAGGCAGCAGTTCAAGCAGAGAAGCCCAGACTTCCCTCTCCCCAGCCACCTGCTCCAGCTCTTCAGAGGGGATACCAAGGCGTTCCCAGACTAGCTGGGAGACATAGTCTCTCCACCGAGTCCTGGGTCTGCCCCGGGGTCTCCTCCCAGTGGGACGTGCCTGAAACACCTCAAGTGGGAGACGTCCAGGAGGCATCCTAATCAGATGCCCATACCACCTCAACTGACTCCTTTCAATGTGGAGGAGCAGCGGTTCTACTCTGAGCCTCTCCCGGATGACTGAGCTCCTCACCCTATCTCTGAGGGTGAGTCCAGCAATCCTACGGAGAAAGCTCATTTCAGCCGCTTGTATCCGCGATCTCGTTCTTTCGGTCATTACCCAAAGCTCGTGACCATAGGTGAGAGTAGGAACGTAGATTGACTGGTAAATCGACAGCTTTGCCTTAGAACTAAGCTCCCTCTTCACCACAACAGACCGGTACAACGTCCGCATCACTGCAGAGGCTGCTCCAATCCGTCTGTCGATCTTTCGCTCCATTTTCCCCTCATTCGTGAACAAGACCCCAAGTCTTGTTATATTTTTTATCTTGATTCTTTTTTCTAAAGCCCATCCAGGGACAAGAGTTGCAAATTAGCTAATAGCTATACACTCTATGTGCAACACATCAGATTGATTGTCTTTGATTAATTGTCTATGTTTATTGCACTGTCCCTGTCAAATAAACTAATCTACTACTACTAAGATACTTAAACTCCTCCACTTGGGGCAGGAGCCTGTCCCCAACCCGGAGAGGACAATCCACCTTTTTCCGGCTGAGGACCATGGACTCGGACTTGGAGGTGCTGATTCTCATCCCAGCCGCTTCACACTCAGCGGCAAACCGTCCCAGCAAGAGCTGTAGGTCATTGCTGGATGAAGCCAACAGGACAACATCATCTGCAAACAACAGAGATGAGATCCTGTGGTCACCAAGCATGACACCCTCCATTCCCTGGCTGCGCCTAGAAATCCTGTCCATAAAAATTATGAACAGGACCGGTGACAAAGGGCAGCCCTGGCGGAGTCCAACTCTCACTGGGAATGACTCCGACCGAGTGTTGGCAATACGAACTAAACTCTCACAACGGTCGTACAGAGACCGAATAGCTCGTAACAACAAGCCCGATACCCCAAATTTATTATATAAAGCTTTCCTAAAGAAAAGGACAAAAGAAGCAGAGCAGCAGTATAAAACATACAAAAATAAGTTAACATATATAATAAGATGTAGTAAAAGAGACTATTACAGTAAAGAACTGGAGAAAAACAGAGACAATATTAAAAATACATGGACAATACTTTTTTTTTCCACAATATCTTTATTGAACCTTTTTTTTTTTTTAACAAACATGATACAAACAATCAAACACTAACGCTAAAGTACTACAAAAAAAAAAAAAATGCACTAAAAACACCAACAACCACCAACAAAATCAAGTCTTCAACAATGCTCCTCTGTTTAGTCTAGACAATCCAATACATAAGTATACATATTATGTTCACCAGTTTGGAATTTACAAGGTCCACACACATCATTCACCTTCTTCTTCAAGAGTTATGTTTAAATTTTTTACATAATCAATAAAAGGTCTCCATATATTCTCAAACACAATTTCCTTTGATTTCAGTATATATGTTATTCTTTCTAATGGAAGGTTTGTTAACATCTGTCTTACATGGACAATACTTAACAATATTCTTGGAAATAAAAACAGAAATACAAGCTACCCAACCAATTTTTCAAAAAATAATAAAATGACTCAGAGTGTGAATGCAGCTTCACCTGCAGATGAATTTAATAACTTTTTTGTTAACATTGGTCCTAATTTGGGGACTTCCAGTTATGGCGGCCACGTAGAAAGACGTGTTTCACACTGCTCTGCTCTTGAAAATAAAAAAAAAAATTACTAAAACTCTCTTAATTGGAACAAAAACCCATCCTAGTGTTTTGGCACGGATATGGTAAAGACTAAGGCTGGAAAATTCGGTGGAGGAAAAGGTAACTCGACAAAACAACCCAAGCTAACAGACTTCCACGCTCGAGGCGAAACAGAGAAAATTCCAGAAGCGATGGTGGAGGAGGGAGCCAGCGGCGGAGCGGGAACTGTTGAAGAGGGGACAAACGCAGTGCTCACTGCCATCAACTCCATGAGAACAGAGTTTTCGTCTAAATTTGACGGGATTATAACAGCGATAGAAAGAATGAGAAAAGAAATAAATGACTGCTTGGAGCGAGTGTTGCAGGCGGAGCTCCGAATTTCAAGCGCTGAAGATGATGTCACCAGCCTACAAACTAATCTGCAAACACTGGAATTAAAATGTAAACGTCTGGAAGATAATGTCCTAGACTTGGAATCCCGCTCGCGACAGAATAATTTGAGGCTGGTGGGCCTCCCAGAGGGAGCGGAGGGACGGGACCCATGTTCCTTTTTGGAAAAGTGGATTCCAGAAGCGCTGAACAACGCAGACCTGCAGTCATCGGTCGTTTTAGAGAGAGCTCACCGAATCGGCCCACCGAGAGATAATAAGACACCACTGAAGACGCTGATTATGAAGTTCCTCAACTACAGAGAGAAGATGACAGTCACAAATGCAGCGCGAGCTAAAGGGGAAATTAAATACCAGGACCAACAGGTGCGGTTCTATCCGGATTTGGCTGCAGGAATACAACAATTAAGGAGGCAGTTCGACCCCGCCCGCAAAGAGCTGCGTAACCTAGGGATTCGTCACGGAGTAATTCATCCGGCAAGACTGCTGGTCACATATAAGGGGAGAACCCACACCTTCAAGATCCCTCAAGAGGCGCAGGAGCTCATCAAGCAGATCCAAAAGGAGACTGGCGGGAGCTAAGTATGAACATGACAAAGGTAGAACATTTAAGCATTTGTACAGACATCTGATTGATCTGAAACATAAACATGTCTACAAAATACAGACTGTAATAAAAAAAAAACGTTATGATGTACAACGTTGCTATAAAACTTTGAAGTTATGTTGAAAAAACTACAGAAGAGAGTTAATGTCATGTCATAAGAATAGTAGTAGAGTCAGGGTGATTGAGAGGAGAAAGCAAGAGTGGTTTGACTGATCTTCGCAGGTGTGTAACAGTCACTAGCTATAACGGGAGACAGAATTTTTTTGATTTTGGGGGGATAACCACGAATGTGGGGAAAGGGAATCTGTTTTTGTTTAGTTTGTAGGATGAATGTTCTATCATCCATGTTTTTGCTTCTCTGTAAGAGTATGTTCATATTGCAAGGTAATCTCAAACTCCTTATTGATCATAGATCAAAGCGTTAATCTTAATTTAACTTCATGGAATTGCAGAGGTCTACAAAATCTTAAAAAACTTAAACAAGTCATGAATAAAATAAAAGACATGGATTCAAAAATTGTATTTTTACAAGAAACTCATCTATTAGAGGAGGATGTAAAAAGAATTAGGAGAAGATGGCAAGGTAACGTGTTCACCTCATCATTTTCATCCCGAGCTAGGGGAGTTATGATTCTCATACATAAAACAGTCCCATTTCAAATGAAAAATGTAATTAGAGACAAATTTGGAAGATATCTAATTATCCAAGGATCTTTGTTATTAGAAAATATAAATCTGGTGAACTTATACGGCCCCAATATTGATGATCAAAACGTCTTTGTTTTTTTTTCCACAATATCTTTATTGAACCTTTTTTTTTTTTTTTTTTAACAAACATGATACAAACAATCAAACACTAACACTAAAGTACTACAAAAAAAAAAAAAAATGCACTAAAAACACCAACAACCACCAACAAAATCAAGTCTTCAACAATGCTCCTCTGTTTAGTCTAGACAATCCAATACATAAGTATACATATTATGTTCACCAGTTTGGAATTTACAAGGTCCACACACATCATTCACCTTCTTCTTCAAGAGTTATGTTTAAATTTTTTACATAATCAATAAAAGGTCTCCATATATTCTCAAACACAATTTCCTTTGATTTTAGTATATATGTTATTCTTTCTAATGGAAGGTTTGTTAACATCTGTCTTAACCACTGAGTCACATCTGGTCTATGAGTCTTTTTCCATAATAGTGCAATACATTTTTTGGCATTAAGCAAACTGAGGTCTATGAATGTTCTTTCACTTTTATTAAAATTATGCTTTTCTGGGTACAGACCCAACAAAAACAGTTTAGGATTCAATATGATTTGTTTTGAGATTATTTTTTCAATTGTTACCCTCACCTCTTCCCAAAACATTCTTATTAATCTACATTCCCATAAACAATGAAATAGGGTTCCTTTACTTTCCATGCATTTTGTGCATGTATCTGGTATATTTTTGTTATATCTATTTAACTCCTCCGGTGTAACATACATCCGCATTAACCATTTGAAATGTATCAATTTAAGGCGTGCATTTATTGATTTGGTTTGAGCTTCTGTACAAGCCAATTCCCATTGTTCCTCTGAAATTTCAATTTGCAGATCTTCTTTCCAGTAGTTTAATCTTTTCAGTGAATTTTCACTTGAAGATAGTGTCAATGAGTTATAAAACTCTGAAATAATACCCTTTCTTTTACTATCTTTCATCATCATTTTTTCCAAGGATGAATAAATAGGTCGAGTGAGAGCTTTATTTTGATTTGATCGAATAAAGTTTCTAAGTTGAAGATATTTAAAAAAATGTGTTCTATTGAGATTAAATTTGATCCTCAGCTCTTCAAAAGACATTATGTTGTCTGCACCTGGCAAATATAAATCCTAAATCTTTTGTATCCCTTTTAAATTCCATACTTTAAATACAGCGTCCGCTCTCCCTGGTTTAAAATATTGATTACCCCATATTGGACTAAATTGTGACAATAACTGTGGTTCTTTTAAATAGTTTTTAGCTTCACACCATATTTTGATCATATGCTTTACAAATGGATTTTTAACTTGTTTTTGTAATTTTTTTGCCGAATCTGAGTATATGAATATGGGAAGAGGTAAAGGTAAATTGTATGATTCCATTTCAGTCCAGTGAGGGAGATCATTTGATGAAAAATAATATGTCATAGACCTCAGTTGTGCCGACCAATAATACAACATAAAATTTGGACATTTCAGACCTCCACGATCAAATGGTAAATATAATAAAGACAAACGTAATCTAGCCCTCCTGTTGTTCCATATAAATTCCACTAACTTTTTTTTTATTCTTGAGAATAGATCTAAAGGTGGTGATAAGGGAATGTATTGAAATAAATAAAGTATTTTAGGTAAAATATTACTTTTAAGTATATTGATTCTCCCGATCATCGACATTGGTAGTGACATCCATCTCTGAGTTAACTCACTGATATCTGACATTAAGGCTTCATAGTTGACACTGGCGACTGATTCTAGCTTAGGCATAATTTGGATTCCTAAATATTTAAACTGATTTACAACATTGAATTGATTTACCTCAGGGGCTGAGTAATTTCTCTGGGTCTCATTTAGCATTAATATTGAAGATTTAGTTTTATTTATTTTATATCCTGATATTTCCCCAAAATTCTTTATTAAATTCAACAAGGTTGGAATTGATTTTTTTAGATTCGACATAAACAAAATTATATCATCGGCGTACAGGGAGATTTTATGTTCTGTTGGTCCAACTTTAATTCCATATATTTGTGAATGTAAACGTATCGCTATCGCTAAAGGTTCAATTGCCATAGTAAACAGTAAAGGTGAAAGTGGACAGCCTTGTCGACATCCTCTATTGATTTTTATTGGTTTTGAAATATTGTTATTTGTTAGGATTTCTGCTGTAGCATTATTGTATATTATTTGAACCCATTTTATGAAATTATTTCCAAGTCCAAACCTTTGTAGGACTTCAAAAAGAAAGGGCCATTCAACTCTATCAAAGGCCTTTTCGGCGTCCAATGATAGGAGAGCTGTATCCGGTGCTTCTTTATTAAAATAAATAATATTAAATAGTCTTCTTACATTATGGAAGCCTTGTCTACCCTTTATAAAGCCATTCTGATCTCGATTAATAATATTTGGTAAAATTTCTTGTATTCGTCTTGCTAAAATTTTACAGATTATCTTAAGGTCGGCGTTTAATAGGCTTATTGGTCTCATATTTTCACATTTATTAGAGGGCTTACCTGGTTTTGGCAGCAGTATAATTAAGGCATTATTTATGTATGATGGTAAATTATTATTTTGAAATGCTTCTAAAACCATTTCCAAAAAAGGTTTTATTAATTTATTCTTAAATTTTTTATAAAGGTCAACTGGAAGACCATCTGGTCCTGCACTTTTTCCTGATTTCATATTATCAATGGCTAGCCCAACTTCTTCTTGACTAATTTTAGACTCCAATATCTCCCTGTTTTCATTTGGAATACACGGTATAGATAGTTCGTTCAAAAACCCATTTAGTTTTGTTAAATCAGGTTCATTTTTGGTATCATATAATTTTTCATAGTAATCTCTAAAGGCTCTATTAATTTCTAAAGGATCTATAACTACCTGTCCATTACTTATAATACTGGTAATTGGTGTTTTAATTTCCAATTGTTTAATCTGCCATGCTAATAATTTTCCTGATTTTTCACCTTGTTCATAAAAAGATTGTTTCAATCTTAGAAGACTCGAGGCAGCTCTATTCGCTGATTTTTTGTCGTATTCAGCTCTCAAAATCAGTAATTCATTCTCCAACCTTGGGTCACTTCCTGCATACACTTTTTCCTGAAGATTTTTTATTTTATGTTCCAATTTAGCTCTTTCCTCTCGAGTCTTCTTAGATTTTGATCCTGTATAACTAATAATATGTCCCCTAATAAAAGCTTTGAAAGCCTCCCACTTTACACATGCTGATGTTTGTGTAGTATTGATGTCAAAGAACTCGTCTATCTGTTTTTCTATATACTTGACAAATTCCTCATCCTGAAGCCATTTATGCTGAAATTGCCATCTACCTGATTCCTTTGTCAATTTTTTATCTACATATATTAGACAACAGGGTGCATGATCAGAGATCACGATGTTATCATAAAAGCAGTTTTGAATCTTGGACCTTAATTCTGTGGAAATCAAAAAATAATCAATACGTGAGAATGTCTTGTAGGTACTGGAATAACAAGAATAGGCTTTAACTTGTGGTTTCATTTCTCTCCATATATCTAACAATCTCAATTCTTTCATAAAATGATTAATAGTCATCCTACATCCAATGTGCGTACAATCCAGTCCTGTTGATCTATCCACACCTGGATTCAATGTACAATTAAAATCCCCTGCTATTATATGTTGCCCTGTAAGTGATGATAAGATGAGAAATAAATTAGCAAAGAACTTCTGATCATCTATATTGGGACCATATAAGTTCACAAGATTTATATTTTCTAATAGCAAAGAACCTTGAATGATTACATATCTTCCAAATTTGTCTCCAATTACATTTTTCACTTGAAAAGGAACTGATTTATGTATGAGAGTCATAACTCCCCTGGCTCGGGATGAAAATGAAGAGGTGAATACACTTCCCTGCCATCTACTCCTAATTCTTTTAACATCCTCCTCTATCAGATGAGTTTCTTGTAAAAACACAATTCTTGAACCCATGTCCTTTATTTTATTCATAACTTGTTTAAGTTTTTTTAAATTTTGTAGACCTCTGCAATTCCATGAAGTTAAATTAAGATTAACACTTTGGTCCATGATCAATAGAGAGTTTGGGATTACCTTGCAGTGTAAACATGCTCATACAGAGAAGCAAAAACATGAGTGGTTGAACATTCATCCTACAAACTACACACAAACAAATTTCCCCTTCCCACACTTGTGGCAAACCCCCCAAAATCAAAAGAAAAATTCTGTCTCCCGATATAGCCATCGACCGTTCCACACCCACGGGGAACAGCCTAAGCCACTCCTTCTTCATCCTCCCAATCACCCTAACTCTACTGCTTTTAATGACGTAACATTAACTCTCCTCTGTAGTTTTCCAACTTAACTCCAAAATTTTTAACAACTTTGTACATCATAGTTTTTTTTTTTGTTTGTTTGTTTTGTTTTTGTTTTGTTTTTTTAATATATAATACAATCTATATTTTGTAAACTTACTATTTACTTCAAGTCAGTCAGATGCCTGTGCAAATGCTTAATTATTCTACCTTATATTTTGTTCATGCTTAGCTCCCACCAGTCTCTTCTTCTTCTTTGATCTTCTTGATGAACTCCTGCGCCTCCTCTGGGGTCTTGAAGATGTGGGTTCTGCCCTCATACGTGGTCAGCAGTCTCGCAGGATAGATTACACCATGACGAATCCCAAGGTTGCGCAGCTCCTTACGTACGGGATCAAACTGCTTCCTCAATTGTTGGATTCCTGTGGCCAAATCTGGGTAGAACCGCACCTGCTGGTCCTGGTGTTTAATCTCTCCTTTAGCACGTGCAGCGTTGAAGATCTTCATCCTGTCTCTGTTGCTAAGAAACTTCATAATTAAGGTCCTCGGCGGTCCCTTATCTCTCCAGAATCAGAATCAGAATCAGGTTTATTGCCATTGTTCATGTAGTACACAAACTAGGAATTTGTCTCGGTACAATGCTGCAACATTAAACATGATAAGATAAGAGAAATAAACTATACATGTAATAAAGTGTAGGATAAGATTAAGTGATACTGGTCAACAGTTAAAATATATATTAGCCAGCAGCAGATACTGGAACTATATAGTGCAGTCGGTAATGCAGGAAGAAAACAGTGATGATTGACATGAGTCTGGTTGAGCTGCTGTACATGGTGCACGAGAGTCACTTAGTGTTCAGCAGTCTAATGGCAGAGGGGAAGAAGCTGTTCATGTGACGGGAGGTTTTAGTCTGGATGGACCGAAGTCTTCTACCAGAGGGGAGGGGGGCAAACAGTACATGACCAGGGTGTGAGGGATCGGCTATGATCCGGCCAGCACGCCTCCGGGTCCTGGAGATGTACAGATCCTGGAGAGATGGGAGCTTGCAGCCGATCACCTTCTCAGCAGTGCGCACGACGCGCTGCAGCCTTAGTCTGTCCCTGGCAGTGGCTCCTGCGTACCACACGGTTATGGAGGTGGTGAGGATGGACTCGATGATGGCTGTGTAGAACTGCACTAACATCTTGGTGGGTAGCTTGAGCTTCCTCAGCTGCCGCAGGAAGAACATCCTCTGCTGGGCTTTTTTGATGAGTGAGCTGATGGTCAGCTCCCATTTGAGGTCCCTGGTGATGGTAGTGCCTAGGAAGCGGAAGGAATCAGCAGTGGTGATGGGAGAGCCTGAGAGGGTGAGGGGGGGCAGAGGAGTAGTGACTTTCCTGAAGTCTACAATCATCTCCACTGTCTTCAGAGCGTTCAGCTGCAGGTTGTTATTGCTGCACCAGGACGCCAGCTGGGCCACCTCTCTCCTGTAGGCGGACTCGTCGCCGTTGGAGATGAGCCCGATGAGGGTGGTGTCGTCCGCAAACTTGATCAACTTGACAGACTGGTGGCTGGAGGTGCAGGAGTTGGTGTAAAGGGAGAAGAGTAGGGGGGAAAGTACACAGCCCTGGGGTGATCCGGTGCTGATGCTAGTATAGTCTGAGACAGTCTTTCCCAGCCGCACATGCTGCCTCCGGTCCGTCAGGAAGTCGATGATCCACCTGCAGAGGGAGTCAGGCACGTTGAGCAGGGACAGCTTGTCCCGGAGCAGAGCGGGGCGGATGGTGTTGAATGCGGAGCTGAAGTCCACAAACAGGATCCTGGCGTAGGTTCCCGGGGAGTCCAGGTGCTGCAGGATGGAGTGGAGGGCCAGGTTGACTGCATCGTCTACAGACCTGTTGGCTCGGTAGGCAAACTGCAGCGGGTCCAGGAGAGGGGTGGTGATGGACTTGAGGTGGGACAGGACCAGGCGCTCAAAGGACTTCATGACTACAGAGGTGAGCGCTACAGGTCTGTAGTCATTAAGTCCAGTGATCCGTGGCTTCTTGGGGACAGGGATGATGGTGGAGGATTTGAGGCAGGACGGCACGTGGCATAACTTAAGGACCAATGGGCCAATCGTATTGGCCCACTCCGTGGGCCAATACGATGTGCTTTTTCCAGAACCACTGCTGATTGCAACTCCTCGCTGCCCAGCACCTCCGGAATCCACTTTTCCAGAAAGGAACATACGTCCCGACCTTCTGATTCCTCTGGAAGACCCACCAGCCTCAAATTATTCTGTCTCGACCGAGATTCCAAATCCAAAATATTATCTTCCAGAGATTTATTTTTTTTTTCCAAAGTGCGCACCTTTAATTGAAGACGGGTGACGTCATCTTCAGCACTAGCGAGACGGAGCTCCATCTGCGCCGTTCGTTCTACACAGTCACCCAATTCCTTTCTTATTCCTTCCAACGCTGTCATAATCCCATCAAATCTAGAGGAAAAGTCCGCTCTCATTGAACTCATGGCAGCCATCAGCGCATCTGCGCCATTCCCCGCAGAAATCGCACCGCCGCCAGCCTCCTCCGCCATATATGGAGCCTTGTTTGCTGCGTCACAGACCTGAAAGTCCGTTAATTTGGACTGTTTCGGCGGCTCGCTTTTTCCTTTTCCTGGTTTTCCAGCCTTAGGCTTCGCCGACATATCCTCGCTCAAATGCTGGGATACGTTCTGTCCCAAATGAGAGAGTTATTTGCCGATTTTTTTCTCCAGGAGCAGAGCAGAGCGAGACACGTCCGTCCTACGTGGCAGCCATAACCGGAAGTCCCAAAACGTCTTTGTTAATTTATTCCTCACTTTATCATCACTTACAGGGCAACATATAATAGCAGGGGATTTTAATTGTACATTGAATCCCAGTACAGATAGATCAACAGGACTGGACTGTACGCACAATGGAAGTAGAATGACCATTAATCATTTTATGAAAAAAAAATCAGAATGTTTTGGGAAGAGGTGAGGGTAACAATTGAAAAAATAATTTCAAAACAAATCACATTGAACCCTAAACTGTTTTTGTTGGGTCTGTATCCAGAAAAACATAACTTTAATAAGAGTGAAAGAGCATTCATAGACCTCAGTTTGCTTAATGCCAAAAAATGTATTGCATTACTGTGGAAAAAGACTCATAGACCAGATGTGACTCAGTGGTTAAGACAGATGTTAACAAACCTTCCACTAGAAAGAATAACATATAATACTGAAATCAAAGGAAAATGTGTTTGAGAATATATGGAGACCTTTCATTGATTATGTAAAGAAATTAAACATAACTTCTGAAGAAGAAGGTGAATGATATGTGTGGACCTTGCAAATTCCAAGTTGGTGAATGTATATTATGTATTCTTATGTAATAGATTACCTAGACTAAACAGAGGAGCATTGTTGTTGACTTGTTTTTGTTAATGGCTGTTGTCGTTTTTATTACACTTTTTTTGTTTTGTTTTTTGTTATTGTTCTTTTTAATTTTTAAATTACTTTTGTGTTAGTGTCTGACTGTGTGTGCTATGTTTGTAAAAAAAAAAGGTTCAATAAAAAATATTGTGGAAAAAAAAAGACATTGGTCCTAATCTGGCTTGAGAAATACCCATTACGGCACCCACAGGTGATACAATAAGCAAAAACACTGCTATAAAAGACTCCATTTTCATAAAGAACACAGACGAGAGAGAGGTCATTGAAATTGTTAAATCATTTAAAAGTAAAACATCTACGGACTGTGATGGTATTGACATGCTCTTAGTCAAAACTATTATTGAATGCTTAGTGAAACAACTGATGTATATCTGTAACCTGTCTCTCCAAACAGGTATATTTCCCAATGCAATGAAAATAGCTAAAGTAATTCCGATATACAAGACGGGTGACAGAGGATAACTTTCAAACTATAGACCAATTTCACTATTGCTGCAATTTTCCAAGATACTTGAAAAAATATTCTATGAGAGAATTGACAACTTCATACTGAAGAATAATTTATTGTGTGAGCAGCAATATGGGTTCAGACACAAGAGGACAACTGCATTTGCTCTAATGGAATTTATAGAAAAAATATCAACTGCCGTTGAAAATAAAGAGTATTCAGTTGGGGTATTCCTGGATCTTAAAAAAGCATTTGATACAGTGGATCATAATTTATTATTAAAGAAACTACAAAATTGTGGTGTTAGGGGGTAGCACTGTCCTGGTTATGTAGTTACTTAAAGAATAGATATCAGTATGTAGGTGTTGGTAACAAAAACTCACAGTTACTGAAGGTTACTTGTGGAGTCCCACAGGGTTCAGTTTTGGGGCCATTGTTATTCAATATGTATATACTGTAAATGATATATGTAAAGTTTCAGAAAAAATGGATTTAATATTGTTTGCCGATGACACTAATTTATTATGCAGTGGAAGCAATTTGGAACAACTTTTGGATACACTCGGAAAGGAAATAGGAAAGCTTAAACTGTGGTTTGATTCAAACAAATTAACGCTCAATTTAAGTAAGACAAAATTTATAGTTTTTAACAACCATCACAACAACTTAGTATCTAAACTCAGTGTAAATGGTGTAGAGATTGAAAGGGTATCAGAAACTAAATTTCTTGGTGTAATAATTGATAATAAACTGTGTTGGAAGTCACATATTAATTATATTAAAGGTAAAATATCCAAATCAATTGCAATACTACACAGAGTGAAATATTTGCTGAATCAACCCACACTATATACCTTGTATCATTCATTAATACTCCCATACATGACATATTGTACTGGAGTATGGGGAAATACATATAAAACAAACATATATTCCTGCTTCAGGAAGAAGATGGAGGACAAGCTGCAACAGAGCGACATCAGCGGGGTCTGGAGAAACCTCAAAACCATCTCGGGGCTCCAGAATACCTCCCCCCAGGCCACGGGGGGCAGGGAGTGGGCGAACAACCTGAATCTGTTTTTCAATAGATTTGACCAACCGCCCTCCCCCCTGTCTGCACAACAACCACTGCTGCCTCTAAGAAATCAAGTCCTGCTACCCACTCCCCACTCCACCGACACCCCCCCCCCCCACTCCCAACACACAGCCCCCCATCCTGACCCTGACCAAGACCCAGGTGAGGACGGAGCTGAGGAAGATCAAGGCGAGGAAGGCGTCGGGACCGGACGGCATCAGCGCAAAGCTCCTCAAGTCCTGTGCAGACCAGCTGTGTGGGATTGTGACGTATATCTTCAACATGAGCCTGAAACTGGGGAGGGTACCACAGCTGTGGAAAACATCTTGTGTGGTACCTGTACCAAAAACTTCCCACCCCAAAGACCTGAACAGCTTCAGACCGGTGGCCTTGACGTCCCACTTGATGAAGACCCTGGAGAGACTGCTCCTTGCTCATCTCCGCCCCCTGGTGGAACCAGCGATGGATCCACTCCAGTTCGCCTACCAGCATGGCATTGGGGTGGAGGATGCGGTGATCTTCCTCCTTCACCGTTCTCTGTCCCACCTGGAGAAGCCCGGGAATATGGTGAGGATCATGTTCTTTGACTTCTCCAGTGCTTTCAACACCATCCAACCGATGATCCTGAAGGACAAGCTGCTGCGCGCAGGGGTGGACCAGCACCTGTCATCATGGATCCTGGACTACCTCACGAACCGGCCTCAGTTTGTGAGAACCCGGGACTGTGTTTCCGACACGATCATCAGTAGCACGGGGGCCCCCCAGGGAACGGTGCTGGCTCCCTTCCTGTTCACTCTTTATACTGCGGACTTCTCACACAACACAACACATTGCCATCTACAGAAGTTCTCTGATGACTCTGCGATCGTTGGTCTCATCTCCAGCGGAGATGAAGCTGAGTACAGAGGGCTTATCCAGGACTTTGTGGACTGGTGCCATCGGAACTGCCTCCAGATCAACGCGAGGAAAACTAAGGAGCTGGTGGTGGACTGCCGCAGGCATGGGCAGCCCCTCACAGCACCAGTAAATATACAGGGAACAGACATCGAGATGGTGACATCCTACAAGTACCTGGGTATTCATCTGAACAATAAACTAGACTGGTCACACAATACTGACGCACTCTACAAGAAGGGACAGCGCAGGCTGTTCCTGCTGAGGAGACTCAGGTCTTTTGGTGTACAAGGGGCGCTGCTGAAGTCATTCTATGACACGGTGGTGGCATCAGCCATCACTTTTGGAGTGGTCTGCTGGGGCAGTGGCATTACTGCAGCCGATAGGAAGAGACTGAACAAACTGATTAAGAAAGCTAGCTCTGTCCTGGGGCAACGCCTTGATCCGATGGAGGAGATAGGAGAGAGAAGGACGGTGGCTAAACTGTCATCTCTGCTGGAGTCCGAGTTCCACCCTATGCAGGACATACTGGATGCACTGAGGAGCTCATTTAGCAGCAGACTACATCATCCCAGGTGCACAACCGAGAGGTTTCGTAGGTCCTTCCTACCAACGGCTGTCAGACTGTACAACCTAAGCAGGGCTGCTCGCAGAGATAGCAAAAAGACGTAACAAACTAATAGTTTTTTTTGAATGCAAAAGATGCAATAGACTTACACAATGGTCCTCTCCGGCATACAACTAGGAACATACCGGTCGCTATGGAGGGTGAGAATATGTATGGGCACATAATCATACCATGTAGGATAACTAAATAGACGGTTATGCTGTTTCATCCCACCTAGCAACAATGCTCTGCACTGTGTGTGTTTATATATTTACATATTTATTCCATCTAGCTACAATGCTCTGCACTGGGTGTGTTTATATTTATATATCTATATATTTATTCCATCTAGCTACAATGCTCAGCACTGGGTGTGTTTATATTTATATATCTATATATTTATTCCATCTAGCTACAATGCTCCGCACTGTGTGTTTTTATATATCTACATATTATTCCATCTAGCTACATTGCTTCGCACTGTGTGTGTTTATATACTTGCATATTTATTCCACCTAGCTGCAATGCTCCGTACTGTGGGTGTTTATATATTTATATATTTATTCCATCTAGCTACAATGCTCTGCACTGTGTGTTCATATATTCCTATATTTATTCCATCCAGCTACAATGCTCTGCACTGTGTGTCTGTGTGTGTGTGTGTATATATATATATATTATAGTAATATGTACATATGTATATTAGCTGCTCTTGCTTGCTTGTTTTTTTTTCTTGCCTTCTGATTGTTGCTCTGAGTGTTGCTATCCCTGTGCTGTTGCAATCCTGGAATTTCCCCGTTGTGGGACTAATAAAGGCTTATCTTATCTTATCTTATCTTATATCCAGTCTTTATGCTTCAGATGAGAGCTATTAGAATAATAAACAAAGCTGCTTACAGGAAACCAACAAACCCACTTTTTCTTAAATTAAAAGCTCTCAAGTTGAAAGATCTGGTTAACTCTAAAACTGCAGTAATAATGTTTAAAGTGAAGAATCTATCACTGCCCGCAAATATCCAAAAGTTGTTCCAAATAAGGGAGAAACAATATCATTTCAGAGGAACATGTATATTTCAAAAACCTTCAGTGAGAACAACCACCAAGCAACACTGTGTTTCAGTGCAAGGAGTCAGATTATGGAACGATTTTGGACCTGAATTAAAATCATGTACAACGCTTGGACAATTTAAACAAAAACTAAAGGAAGAAATACTCCAAACATATATACAAGATGACATGTAAAATCACATAAGGATTGTCATATCCAGTCTGCGTTGTGTTGTTGCTTAGCTTTTTTTGTCACATTTTGTCTTAGCTTTGTTCTGAATTGTAATCGCTCTTGTTTTGTTTTCCTTTTGAATTCTTGGATGGAATATGGGTGGGCAATATAAGCTGCGGCTTCAGCCATCACCCATTTCGGATAACTTGAACTGTATAATCAGAGGAGTTATTGTCTAATTTGACCTTGTTGGATTTTCTTTCCCCCTTTGTAATATTATTCTGTTTCTTTTACTCTGTACTTTTAATCTATCTGAAATAAAGATTGATTGATTGATTGATTGACTGTCAGAATGAAAAGGAAGCATTCAGTGATAAATATGTTGCTTCTTTGTAAGTGTTTTAATGGAAAAAAGGGAGCACATACAGTACATCTTTTTTTTCCTAACAATTTATGACCACCTGCACATGTCCACTCAATTTTCATCTTCTGAGTTTAGAAGAGCAGACATTTGATGCTAGCTCCAAAATAAGTTGGCAACATATGTGCATTAGGGAGCAGCAGTGCACCTTCATCTGTTACAATATATCAATGGCACTATTTCAGCTCCTCTGCCCTACTGCCCCGAGACCACGGTCACTACACCGGCGCGTGATGGATGTGAGCACAAGGGCAGGGTTGGCTGGGGAGATGCAAGAAGAAAGCCGAAGAAATAGAGGACGACAAGAGCAGAATGAAAACGGCCCGTTGCCCCATGCTCTGATGGGACCAGGTCTCTGTGCAGCCAGATGTAGCTCACAGGGCAGAGAAGAAGAAAAAGTAACAAAAAGAGGGAAAAAGATCCCACTGTTGCAAGTAATGGAGAGGAAGCTACTTTGTAAGCGGTTGCTAAGGCAACTGCCCCGGCTTTGACCTCACGAGCACCCCCCCCCCATCTCCCACCACTACCATCACCAATCCCTCCAACCTTCAAAACCTTGAGCAGTGTACAGTAAACAGCTGGCACCTCTGGGACTTCCTGCCACCTACACCTCCTTTTAAACATGTAGACACACACACACACGCATGCACGCACGCACGCACGCACACACACACACACACACACACACAGCGGCTGCTCCCTTACACCGTATCCATTTTTAATGAGAGTTAGCCCAGCTACCACGTCACTGGAATGAGGCACATCGATCATGAACACAATACCCATTCCAGCAGAGAGTATAGGGGAAAAAGAGAGAGAGAGAGTTTGTGCACAACTAATGACAAAAGCACAAAGGCACAGCAAACACTTCCTGCCAAATGGATGAAACGCCATGAAATATACAAAGTCGTAAGTCTCCTATTCTCACAGTGACCCTGGAGTGAGAGTTTCCTGAATGGCGCAGCTACCTACACAAGGACATCCGAGCCCTTTTCCCTGACAGGCCACCCTTTAATCTGCTCTGCTAATCCTGCCGAGGCTCTTCTTTGGGGCCACGGCTACATCTTCTCTTGTTTCTGTCTCACTCCTCCTACTCAACTCACAAAATCTGTCCAGTGAACTCTCTAAGACCCAAACAAATCTGTTATGTAGTGCCGAGGCGCAGCATCTCCTCGAGCTTGTTGACATCCACACAGAAGGAATGGGATTTTCTCACAATCAGAAAAAAAAAGATAACCATCAACCCATCAATCCAAAGCAGTGATTGCCATACTTACTATCTTTATAGCTTTAAGACATTGAACAACGATTCAAGCCACACCATAGTTACGCTTCCTTAACCTGTCTGATCATAGAAGAGATGTGACTGGGTTATGTTGATGTCCACGGATAATCAAGCTTCAGGGATCACACCAATTGCACCCGGCCTGATTAAGGACAGACCGGGGGAAAGGGGGCACGCTAGTGGTGGTTGGGGATTTGCAAGTGCTGATACGTCAGGGGCCTTGAGTTGAGCCCCAAGATATACCGCAACAGCTGGGAACTTTGATGACACCTTAAAACCCACATTCCAAGAGCAGATGTGTTAAAGCAGTTAATTATTGCTACATGTGCATATAACGGCAGCACATAAAAATCCTCCTCGCTGTGTATCATTAAAAAAAAAGTAGTCTACAATCTTTATCCCCGGAGACGGAGTGCTGGTATCTGCTGCTCTGCTCCGTGCTGAAAAGAACTGCTCTAAAAAAAAAATCTTGTTTTTGTTGTTGTTACTGCTATAAATGTCAGAGGGCGTCCTGACAAGTCACTGGAGAGAAACAAGTTTTGTATACAAATACAAAATATTGATTTACCTCCACCATATAAAATACATTACAGAATTGTCTGTGGCACTAATGAAAGATCTGGATATGTGGAAGTAGGGGGAATTCAATAGAAGATACTGCACTACTGTATGCCAGGGCTTCTTTTCTGAAGGTCAGACCCTTTTATATTGGCTAGTTTTCACCATAAGTGACTTTGAAGCAAAGGAGATAACATTCAGAGTAGATGTTACTCATTGATTTTAAGAGGCTATGGGAGAAACAGGCAGAGAAACAAAATGAAGAGATACAGCTTGCCTCGTCTACAGTCAACTCTTAGGCCCGGAAAATGATCAGGTGTGAAAGGGGGAGCTTTTAACCTTTATTGTCACAACCCCGCTCTCTGGGTGCTTCTATTTCCATCTCAGCCACTCAAAGACAAAACACTTGCGCAGACACACACGGGTGCACATTTTCATTTTGATTATTGGATTTGTCCTGAGCTCTGGGATTTGTCAGAATAGAAAACATCAAAACAGTAAAACCACCGCAAAGCCAGGCTTGAGGACAAAATGAAAAGAATAAGAAACGTCGAGACTAGTCGTGAGGAGGCAGAACGGCGATGCTGAAGGATTCTGAAAATCAAGGGGAAGTAGCTATGAAGGCAACACAGTTATTCTCACAGTGACAAAAACAGCCAACACCGCCAGCTGCACCCCATATTAGGATTTTAACCCTCCCTACCCCCCTGGCAGCCCATCAGAAGTAACAGACTGGTACGAGACAAATTGCCAGGCATGAAAATAGGGGAGGAACAGGTCAAGCATGTACCTAATGACCGCAGTTTGAACTTTGAAGCAAAGCATCTAGTAAGTGTTAACAACTGCCCAGGAATAATTACAGTAGATATAGTCATTTAACAGTGTTAACTTCCTTATAATGAACAGTAACTGAACCAGTATTATTAGTGGTGTGCATGTGGTTTAGATTTTGGTATCTTTTAGGTTAAGTGTTTGTGATCTCAAGTATTTAAAGGCAATACATAATTTTTCCTGCTCCACTGTCTTATGTCCATTTCTGTTTTCCTAGCAATGACGACTCACACATAACACAAGGATGGTAACATGAGAAAGGAATGGCTACAGTTTTCTTCTGCGGCTCTTCTTTCTTTACAATAATACGATCTCCACAGTGGCTCCTGCTTCCTCCATCTCCTCCAAAACTGGACATACTGAAGAACTTTATAAAGTAAAGCTAAATTTCTAGAACTTCTCATAGTCATTTCCTATGCACTTGCTGTATACGTATACACAACAGACAAGACAATGTTTCCCCAAATACTATACCACAGTGCACATTAATAAGACAATACCTAAATAAATAAAGTTTGGCAAAAAAAGTGTATAGGTGGTGGTGGTGGTGGGGGGGGATTGATACAGTGTCATGTCGTGATACTTTGAGGTGGTGATACTGTACCCATTCAGGGACACCCGTATAATCATATTTTACTAAATATTATTATTATACAACAGTTAGTTCTGATCAAGCAATTTGACTGGACAATAGGGATTCCAGGAGTTACTAAAATCCATGACAATTGCACTCCAACGTTTCACTGGATATGTATCACTCCGCTTCAAAGGTGTTCTTGTAACCGTTAATTACTAACAGTAATTTACTATCAACTCTCTAATAATTGCAGTACTGTTTTGGATACCTTAATTTCCAGTGAGGTGCTGTTTAACAAGAAATTATACATCCGTGACCTAGACAATGTCACCCTTAAAGTAGAACTGAACTGAACGGCATTGAACGGCACTGGGTGATAGTACATACAATTATAAAGATAATTTATCATTGGCACCCCCTCCACAAATCCCGGAATCTTGGAGAAAATCGCGATTTTGAATTTCCCGCCCTGAAAAATCAGACAAATCTGCCGAAGCGCAGCCGGAGTTCCGCGTGACGTCACGAGTGTGACACAGTCCTCATGTTTACCATTGCGAGCACGTCGATACTGGTTGTTTTTGGTGCATTTTGTCGTGATAGTCGGCTACAAAACACTTCCAACACCTGGGAAGATCTGTTCAGTGGCCAAGGAAAGCTGTCATGGCGACGAAAGAAAAGAAAGGGGGAGGAAAAGCGACCGGGAAGCGATGCGTTTCTAGATATAGATATTACAGTGATCCCTCACTTATCGCGTTTAATGGGGACCAGAACCGACCGCGAAAAGTGAAAAACCGCGAAGTAGCGTCACCCCCCCCCCCCCCAAGGGCGTCACAAGCACTATTTTGCACAAAAAGGCACAAGAGAACAGCGAAAAGTGCCACTAAGCAACACGAGTGATAAAGAAGGCGCTCTGCAGGGAGAGAAGCTGGGTAAAACGTCTCGGCCAATCAGCTTGCGAGGTAAAACGTCTCGGCCAATCAGCTTGCGAGATTCCCGAGCGGTGAAGAGGTGGGCGGAGAGGAGTGGAGCGGTGGTCAGAGGTGGATTTTGAGTTGTGCGGTCTCGCACAACTCAAAATCCACCTCTCTGGTGGATTAAAATACACCTCTCTGGTGGATCTGGAGTTCAGTGGTATTTTGAGTTGTGCGGTTCAAAATCCACCTCTCTGACCACCGCTCCACTCCTCTCCGCCCACCTCTTCACCGCTCGGGAATCTCGCAAGCTGATTGGCCGAGACGTTTTACCTCGCAAGCTGATTGGCCGAGACGTTTTACCCAGCTTCTCTCCCTGCAGAGCGCCTTCTTTATCGCTCGTGTTGCTTAGTGGCACTTTTCGCTGTTCTCTTGTGCCTTTTTGTGCAAAATAGTACTTGTGACGCCCTTGGGGGGGGGTGACACTACTTCGCGGTTTTTCACTTTTCGCGGTCGGTTCTGGTCCCCATTAAACGCGATAAGTGAGGGATCACTGTATTCCCCGACGGCGGACCTCGCCTCTGCATCACCGTCTGCCAGCTGCTGTCACAGGTGCATTAGGTCTCTGTCTCCCGGGCTCGCCCTTGTGCACGCCTGCCACCTGCCACACTCCTGCATCCTCCTCTGTCTCGTCACCGATCCTGAATGCCTCTTCACTCTGAAAACTCTGGTTTTCTTGACTGCTGGAACTGCTGGAACTATCATCTGCCATTGTTGTTTTGTTTAGGGATCACACTCGTGACGTCATGCAGCGTCGTCTGCACTACTTCCGGTTTGTTTGGCACTGCCAGCCAGAAGCAAAAGTTTATCGGCTTATAGCTTGGCCATCGCACGGCCTAAAAATTTCTTTTATGTGTTGAAAAATACAATAGGTAATAAGGAATTAATCTGCTATTCTACTTTTTGTGCCAAAAGGTGGGTTCAGTTCTACTTTAAGCTATTTCATCTAGGCAGTGCTAGAGTTGGATTTATTGTCTCGATTAACAAACCACGATACCTTTGTGGTGATGGACTCTTTATTTAATCTGAAAATGCCTAGGAAAAGCAAGCGAAGTGTGCAATCCCTAGCATGCTAACTACTAGCCACTGGCTAGCTACTGGCATCTTGATCTCGGGTCTTCTGCCCTACCGACTCAACAGGTTACCGGTATGTAAACTTACTTTTGCACTTGAAAATATTTAATTTGTTTACATGGGTGTGAAATGACAATAGATGTCTTCATGCTGATTGAGATGTTTAGCAACAGTTACTGGCTACATTTAGAAGGGACTATTTTTTCTCAGCTGCGCAAAATAACTGGTTAAACAAGTCACAGAATTTTATCCTGTATTGCTGTCATTTAATAAATTGTGCTTGTGGAACTGATGTATACAGGGATTCTTGTATATACTAACTATGGATGTGATACTCTAATGCCCTCCGCGTAGCGTATCACACCCGCAGTTACTATATTCATTGATACCGTACTCTCTCTCGTGTAATATTGCTTAAATAAATGTTACAAATACAAACCTATTTCGGTACCAGAGTAAAAAAAATCCAATTGACTTTTCAGTACACCAGATGGTGCTAAATGCTCACCGTCTGGTTAGGTCAGCACAGCAAGAGAGTGACTCCTGAAGGTGTGTTCAGACCAAACGCAAAAGAGCGAATTTTTCACATTACATTTTAACTCAATGTAAAGAAAGACATGAATTCACTGTCTGAGTGAGTTGCAGACAGGCAAAGTTGCCTTTATAACTTCTGCAGCTGCGTTCAACCTGATGTGGAAATTCCCAAAGCACCATCATGCTTAGGTTTACATTATCTGAAAGGGTCTCACCTGAAAAAAAATGTCCCTGCCTCCAAAATTAAACCTGGATGATGGGTTGTTTACACTGCTAGCCTGCTAGCCTTTTCAACACATCCGTGGCAGGAGTCCATGGGTAAAAAACTCCAACACTTCGATTCAGCTGCAGAGGTCCTGGTCCTACTGTCATGTTTGCCCCTTTCAGGGCATAAATGAGGCGCCAGATGCCAACAGAGAGTTTGCTTGTTTATTAAAGAAGATACAAAATAAAGAGCCATGTGGGGCCAAACACAAACACTAAACTTGGGCACAAATAAAGAAAACTAACACTGATACAAGAAAGTAGAGAGAGTAGAACCTGACACTATGGAATAAACACTTACAGATACGTAGGAGCAAGGAAGGAAACTGGAACAGGACTGGAGCCGGGCGTAGGGACTCTAGTCTAATGTTGGTGTAGGTCGCAGTGAGGAATGACCCTCAGCTGCTCCCTAAAATACTGAAGGCAAAAGCAATGAAACAAACAGGAGAGGAGGAAACGTAATTACACATCACGATCAGCTGTGACAGTGCCAGCTAGACCTTGACAGCCGGAAGTCCGGCCGCGGCGCTGTCACAGTAAAAGCCCTGGGAGAACCAATAATAACTAAGCAGAAATAATAAGGGAGAATACTGAGTGGCCCGGGCGTGGATAAACTCAGCGCTCGGATCACCACACCTTCTGTCTCCAGGTGAGTGTCAGTCTCATTTTCAAACTAGTTTACTCTCCAATGTTGATACTTTTACTCCAGTGACGGCAGAATCTCAAAACCATTGCATGCTAGTGTAAAATTCACTTTGCGTTTGGTCTGAATGCACCTTGAGATCTTGCTTGGATTGAAAAAGACAAAGATCAGGATAAGAAATAGCAACATATACTGTATATATATGACATCACAATACTCAGCGTATTGCAAGTATCGTGTAAAAATCAAGTATCGTGCTAAAATCGTACTGTGTCATTTGGCCTCTTGTGAGTCCCACCCATAATCATCTTCTTCTCTTGGCTGCTCCCTTTCAGGGTCTCCACAGCGGATCATCTGTCTCCATCTCACCCTGTCCCTTGCATCTTCTTCTGTAACATCAGCCCTCTCCATGTCCTCCCTCACTACATCCATGAATCTTCTCTGTGGTCTTCCTCTTTTTCTTCTCCCTGGCAGCTCCATCTTCAATATCCTTTGTCCAATATATCCATTATCCCTCCTCTGCACATGTCCAAACCATCTCAGCCTTTCCTCTCTTACTTTGTCTCCAAACCACTCAACCTGAGCTGTCCCTTTGATATACTCATTTCTAATCCTGTCCCTCCTAGTCACTCCCAATGATAATCTTAGCATCTTCAACTCTGTCATCTCCAGCTCCTCCTGTCTTTTTGTCAGCGCCATCATCTTCAAACCATACATCAAAGCAGGTCTCATTACCATCTTGTAAAAATCTTCCCTTTCACTCTAGCTGCTATCCTTCTGTCACAAATCACCCCTTACACTCGTCTCCACCCATTCCACCCTGCCTGCACTCTCTTCTTCACCCCTCTTGTGCATTTTTATATTGCTTTGGATTGACCCCTGGTATTTAAACTCATCTACCTTCACTACCTCTACTCCTTGCATCTACACCGTTCCCTCTCATTCACACTCATGTATTCTGTCTTGCTTCTATTGACTTTCATTCTTCTTCTCTCAAGAGCATACCTCCACCTCTCCAGATTCTCCTCCATCTGCTCCCTACTCTCACTACAGATCATAATGTTGTCTGCAGGTGGAAGGAGTACTCCAAGGAGCTGATGAATGAAGAAAATGAGAGAGAAAGGAGGATGGATGAAGGAAAGATGGTGAACAAGGAAGTCCCGAGTATTAGCAAAGCAGAAGTGAGGGCAGCTTTGAAGAGAATGAAGAACGGAAAGGCTGCTGGTCCAGATGACACACCTGTGGAGGTATAGAATAGTACAGGCTTTACTGTCATTCTATTCTATTCTATACCTCTACAGGTACTGTATGTCATCTGGACCAACAGCCTTTCCATTCTTCATCCTCTTCAAAGCTGCCCTATGGAGATGTTTAGGAGAGATGGCAGTGGACTTTTTAACCAGATTGTTTAACACAATCTTGGAGAGTGAGAGGATGCCCGAGGAGTGGAGAAGAAGTGTTTTGGTACCAATTTTCAAGAACAAAGGTGATGTTTAGAACTGTAGTAACTACAGAGGCATAAAGTTGATCAGCCACATTATGAAGATATGGGAAAGAGTTGTTGAAGCCAGGTTAAGAACAGAGGTGGCAATCAGTGAGCAGTAGTACGTTTTCCTGCCAAGAAAAAGTACTACAGATGCAATGTTTGCTCTAAGACTGTTGATGGAGAAGTATAGAGAAGGTCAGAAGAAGTTGCACTGTGTCTTTGTGGATCTAGAGAAAGCATATGATAGGGTGCCAAGAGAGGAAGTGTGGTACTGTATGAGGAAGTCAGAAGTGGCAGAGAAATATGTAAGGGTGGTGCAGGACAAGTATGAGGACAGCGAGACGGTGGTGAAGTGTGCAGTAGGAGTGACAGTTGGGTGCAAGGTGGGTGTGGGATTACATCGGGGATCAGCTCTGAGCCTCTTCTTGTTTGCCATGGTGATGGACAGGCTGACAGATGAGGCCAGACAGGAGTCTCTGTGGACCATGACCCATAATATCACTGTAAAAAATTTAACATCTACTATTAGTTATAAACAATGTCTTACAATATAGTATACAGCCAAAGTCAGCACAGTAACTCTAGTTAGCCATCAGCTACTGTATCACCAATGATTCATTGCTACGTCTGCTCTTTTTTTTATAGCAGTGGAGAGCATCAGGGATTCTAAAAAAGTTACTTTCACCTTGGAAATGCTCAGAATGAAAAATTTTAGGAAATCCAACATGATCTACTAGTCTGATTCTTGGTCTCAGTGTGTAGCTTTGTGCAAGGAGAACACATACTTGCAGCTGAATTCTAGCATGTGTCTGCTGGACTGATGACCAACTGTAAGGATTTACTAAATGGGGCAATGTGCAATAACGGAGGTAGAGGAGGGAGATGGGACTGTCTCCTTATCTCTGTTTATATGTGTTAGCGAGAATATGTTTAGGCATTACAGACTAAATGTCTGGAGGGGGGAGGAAGGGGGCTGTGAGCAAGCGGAGGGAGTGTGAGGGTAGAAATAATGGAGTGAGGGAATCGACCAGTGAGGAGAATGAAAAATCCAACCAGTCAATACAGCTAGGAGTGTATCAATTATGTATGGCTTCAATCCTCCTTTTTGGGCGATGGGAGGAGAGGAATCGGTTTGGCCAAAAAAGTGGGTGTGTTTTTGTGCATTTTGTCCGTCTCAGCTGTGGTGTTTTTTATATACGGTGGATCATTGAATCTGACAACTTTAAAATACTGTTCAATAACTAAAAAAAACACTGATTAAAAACAGGAAGACACCTACATTTCAACACTTAGTGCAGTGCTTCTCTTTGCCATTTATTCACTGTAAATACTAAAGTTTAATTAAATGCTGTGCCTGGCAGTAAAGTAAACCTGAGCAAAACACTGACACAAAAAACACACTCGTTCACTTATACACGACTTAACGGCTTCACTCAGAAGTACAATGTCAAGCACTGCTAATGATACCTCTACACGACGCACTTGCCATATAACATCCACACCTTACAAAAGATTTAAAAAAAAAGGCTACAAAGGATCTTGACGATGACCTGGACATGCCCGGCTCTTCAGTGACCGTGTTTCGTATTTCTTTCTCACTTATCCTCCCATCTTCTCCCCAACTCTTTCCTCCCACTGAGCCCACGCTTTGGTGCACCCGTGTTCAGCCTCCTCTGCAGCTCCCAGTCTAGGTGGCCTCTTTGCTCAGTAATTCAGTCAGGAGGCTAAAAGGAGGAAATTACATCCATGCTGCCTGACCACTTTGAACTCTCAGCCCCCTTCCTACCATGCCTGCTCACTGGCAACTGGTTTAAAGGCCTGCACTGACATTTAAGAGATGGACACAGAGCTGTGAAAGTGTCTGTTAGTGAATGTGTGTGTGTGTGTGTGAGAGGGAGAGAGAAAGAGGGAGAGAGAGAGAGAGAGCATGTGTGTGTGCGTGCGTGCCATCTTTCAAAAAGTACAGTATATTATGTGAGAGGATTCTATTGCTCTTCTACCCCCTTTACACAGGGGTGGAGATTGTTGAGAGATGAAAAAAATGGCCAGATCTCTCAACGATCCTTCAGTGATCTCCCAGTGATTTCCCCAGTCGCCATAGTTGAGATATGACTTACACCAAGTCCAAAATGATCTCTCAACGATCACGAAAGGAAAACAATCTCTCAACATGCTCTCAATGAACTCTCAAGGAGTGCTCAACAATTTCATTGATCTCCCAATGATGTCCCAGCGATCTTTTAAAGAACAACATTGGTTTTTCATTGAATGTTCAGCAATCCCTCACTGATCTCTCAGCCATCTCTACCTTCGGGGTGAAAAAAATCTGGCATTCACTGAAAGATTGCTGCAAGATCATTGGGAGATCGATGAGATGGTTGAGCGGTAAAGGAGAGCTCAGCGCTTTATACTGTCTATTTTTTACCCAATAGACACTATATCAAACAAAGGAATTAGTTCCTTTGAGTAATGATCAACTACTTTTTCCACTGTTCAGACATCAAGGCAAACACTACTAATAATATTAATCATATACTGGAGAATGTCTGGAAAAAACAGTCACTTTCATATGATGTGGGATCAGCTGTTAGTGGATGTTGGACGATCTGGCAGAAAGGCTGATATAAGGTTGATAATGGAGGTCAAGCGTTCTTAACCTGCAGTAGAAGAAAATTAATGTATACACAGTACAGTGAGGGCGGCTGCATCTAAGAGATATTTAACCCTGACATTAACAACCTGTTCAGTTATTTTCCCCTTATTCAATGTCTGCCTTTGCCTGCATCACCTCCCTGTATGACCAAGTCAGTCCCATATAACATTGAAAGCCACCATATACATCTCCATGCCTCCCTTCCTCATCACCAAGTTGATTTATAGACTTTCTTTTGTTTCCGCAATAAACTGAGGCTCGCTGGTGTATTTTCATAGCCAGCATTTCATAGCCAGTATTTACTCGTCTGTTTGTCTGCGTGATGCTATATTTGTGCATCTCTCTCACACACCCCCCCCCCCGTGCCCCTTTGTCTTTCGACCTGTCTCCGGCCTGTCTCTCCGTGGGATCCCACACTGCCAATGCAGCCGGTAATGAGGTGCATGCTCCAGTCAGCGTGTGAGGAGTTAATACGGAAGCAGCAGAGGCCATCAGATATCAGCCACCATCAAGTGGGTGTGCGTGTGGAAGGCATGAATGCTGGGGGAGCCTCCCCGGCACACTTATGACTGTCTGTCCACCAAAAGGAGTATTGATCTGGAGGTGAAAAGCAGACAGAAATGAATTCTGATCCACAGAGGGGTTCTGCACTGCATGTCTGAGTGTGTGTGTGTGTGTGTGTGGGGGGGGGGGTAACATCATGAAAGTGTGCACACATGTGAGCATGTTTGCTCTCTCCGTCTCAGTATTTCTCCCGGCATACACCATGTACATACAAATGAAGGGTTTGGTTACACCCCACTGCTCCGAGGGCTGTTGCTCATGCACACGTGCGTGAGCGTGTGCATCTGTGTGTTTCCGCCCAAATTAATGCAGGCCAGTGAAGAACGACGGAGACAAGGGAGCAGATAGGGAGGGATTGATAACAAGGCTCAGGTGCCAAGGGACACGCCATCTAATGCCAAACTCTGTTTGTGCATGTCCGCGCAGTTATGTGTTAAAGGCCCGAATGCAGAGATGCGCCCAGTTGCAGTGCACACTGTATGTTAATGAGAGTCTCAAGCCTTACACAGAAAGAAACACTACCCCAGACCTCATAATAGTGCCGATTGAATCCAATTAAATTCACTGTAGAAATATGGAAACAAAGGTTCGGGACAAAAACGTGCTCCTGCAGTTGAAAGCAAATGATTAGATTTGCCTGGAAAGAAACTCTGCACTGTGAGGAACAGAAAGAAAGCGGTGACTGATCTGTCACTGGTGTGTCTAAGAGTGCCTGGGTGTTTGTGTTTGGCAGAAGTGAAAGGGGGGGGGAAAAATCAACATAATGAGACCAAACTGCTTTTGTGTCTCACTCTCTCCGTCTCTCTTCCCTCCACCCTCTGTCTCTTCCTCCCTCCCATCTCACCACTCTCAGACAGCTGCTGGTGCACAATCAAATTAACTGCTCCCCAGCTGCTTCTGGAAAGTGTGAAATAAATAAACGTTCTCCCTCTAAGGTATGTAGCGTTTTTTTGTTTGTTTTTTTTTTTTAAGTTGGACACATACATTTAAAACCAGCTTTGGATTTGGCCTGGCTTTAGAGTGTTTTGTCCGTTTTTCTACACACAAAAGGAAAAACCCCTTCAGTATGCGCCCGTATCTGTTACCGCCTTGTGATCCTTCTCTCTCCAAATATCCGATTTACATGTCAGTGAGAAGAGTAATATTTCACCAGGCTGTCAGCCAACATACTGTTTAAATCTCTGCTCTTATCTAGCCTGTGCTCTTTCTAATATTTCTCCTCAAATATTGCATTAGAGATATGGTATCAATCCCTGCCCATTCATCTTCCTCTGTGAGCTGTGGGTGAGTGCCTACTCATGTGGCAGCAGACATACAGTAGATGGTGAATATTCACCCATGAGGATGTAGGCACTTACTGTATGTTTTTAAACAAATCGCAGGACGTTCATTGTAAACCCAAAACTCAACCATCATAAAACTGAAGTGTCACAGTAAAATGTTATTTATACAACAGTTAGTTGCAACTGAGCAATCTGATTGGACAACAGGGATTCTAGGAGTGACTGTATAACTTCACTCAGATGTTTCACTGAATTAAGCGGTATTACACCAGAGGGAGTACGGCATCAGTGAATATAGTAACTACAGGTGTGATAAGTCTATCACACCTGTGTGTTTCCAAAATTATTCTGATTTTATATCAACCGTTGATCAGGTGAACGTCACTTCCCCCATAGCTTGAGTGAGTCCACATCATCTGCAACAGCTCTGTTCCTGGGAAGAACACTGAAAGGACTACAACTATAGTGACTGTGACTCAAGTCAAAACAGCCAATCACAGGACACATCTTTAGCCACCAACTAAGTACCCTGTGATTGGCTGTTGAGACTGAGATCATGGTTTCCATTAGCAGCATAAGCTAACAAGCTACCGGTTACCAGCAAAGTACAGAAAACGTTGCAAACATCCTAAAAAATACAGTGCTTACCTCAACATAAGGGGTGGGAGAAATAATCATTTTTCTGATGCAACTTGATGCAGATGTGAACGATTCTGATTTTCAACCTGTTAGGCCCTGGCCATATTTTCAGAAAAAAATGTCTCAAAAGACATACTCAAAGTAAATGAAGAATTGCTTCACAATAACAAGATTCATGCATGTTCTTGGTGTCTAGGGACATCTAGGGACCTCAGAGAATGTATTTCCAGTGTCAAAAATGTTCTGTCTGTTACTATGAGTAAATTTCAATAAAACAACAAAAATGTGAAAATTCTATGCTCGCCTGTTGTTTTTCCTTATTTGACAGAGGTTAACACCATGCTAACATTGATTACATGCACATAGATGCCATTGATCACCTTCAGCAACTCCTTGACTACAAACACACCAAATTTGATATGTATTTATAACATAATTTTATGCTGATGAAACTAAAAAAGCGGAACCTTAAACACGGACGTTGGAGGCCACCCAGACGGTCATTGGTGTGGCGCGCAGCACTGGGTGAGAGACTCTTGATTTATTTGGGTGTTCCGCTCAGGTTGCTAGGGTGTTGCTGTCGTGCTGTCTGGCTATATGGACCATAGATTAACAACATAATTAATTTCAAGGGAATAAAAAAAGCAGACTCTTAAATGCGGAAGTTGGTGCTCGCCCAGATAATATTTGTCAAGGCATATAAATATGTTCACATCTGTGGTTGCGGCAAAAAACTCCTCATTATATTTAATTATGGGTGTTCAAATCAGTTTTCTGGAGTGCCGCTGTCATCCTATATGGACATATGGATCGTTGATAACATTCTATGCACATGTGTAACACGGGGCTGTGGCAAGTGGGTCACCCAACCTGCACAGTCATGGCTAAACTGAAACATAGGAAGTTTGAAACCAGTAGGTAGGAATGCTTCTATTTTTCATTAAAAATCTAATATTTCTTTCACAGAGGAAAAGAGTCAGAGCTCACTGTTAAACTCATCACCTTTATTGGTGTTCAAACTAACACAACACTTCTGTGTCTGACTCTGAAGAGAAACATTATTATACATTATACACTCAATACAGTGGTGCTTGAAAGTTTGTGAACCCAGTAGAATTTTCTACATTTTTGCATTAATATGACCTAAAAACTTCATCAGATTTTCACACAAGTCGTAAAAGTAGATAAAGAGAACCCAGTTAAGTAAATGAGACAACAAATATTTTACTTTTTCATTTATTTATTGAGGAAAATGATCCAGTGTTACATATCCGTGAGTGGCAAAAGCTTGTGAACCTTTGATTTCAGTATCTGGTGTGACTCCCTTTTTGCAGTAATAACTGTAACTAAACATAAAAATCCTGCATATTGGCTTGGAGGACTTGAAGAACAGCTTCAACTGGGATGTTGGTGGGTTTCCTCGTGTGAACTGGTCCTTCCACAATATCTAAATTGAATTAAAGTCAGGACTTTGTCTTGGCCATTCCAAAATATTAACTTTATTCTGATTTGGTAGAATGACTTGTGTGCTTAGGATTGTTCTCTTGCTGCATGTGTCACATTCTGAGCGGGGGGGATCCCACCGGGCTCAGGGTGTCTACCGTTTTTCATTATTGTACTGTGTTGTCATTTTTGAGTTGTCATTTATCCTATATTGTTTCTTAGTATGATTTATTTTCCTGTTTACATTCATTACAGTTTGTTTATTGTAGTTTTGAGTTGCCTGTCTCCATTGGTTGTCACATTGTTATGTTTGTATTTTGTTATGTTCTTTCTCTTGGGGTTGACAGCTGTCAATGGTCTTCTGGGGTTTTGCTCAGTGTAGGCGTGGCCCTGCCAGCTGTCAGCTCCGATGACTCCGATGACATAATTCCCAGCTGGCCTGAATTATATGTCATTGCTTTCTCCTGTCCGTTCAGAGACCCACACGTATATTAATTATGTCAGGGGTTTTGATCTCTATATAAGGGAAGTTTTGTTCATTTTCAAATTGCTGCTGTCTTGAGTTACATTCCTCTCATCTCCACCAGAGCCCTGCCTTGCTCTGGTGTGCAATTTCTGTAAGTTTTTCTCTCTCGTTTGTATTTTGTGTTAAGAGCACTTTGTTGCACTTTTTGTTTGTTGCGTTTTGTAATAAATTTCACAAACTCACAGTCCAGCACGTGGGTCTTACCTCTCTGCCCGGAAGGGCATTTATGACAGAAGACAGCGGCCAGTAGAGACCCAGCTGCTGTGAGTTTGCGGATTTTGTTTTTTCTTTTTTTCACTCACCTATTTTTGTGGAGTTCGACATGTCCCCAGCTCGCCGGCGTCCGGTGACCAAGGGGAAGTCAACAGCAGGTTCCCCGAGCATGGAGGAAGAGTGGACCGCTGAATTCATCCAGGGCTTTGTGGATGAAGCTCTCGCCTCCCGGAGTTCAAAAAATATCTGGGAGAAGGTGGATTCTGCTACCGCCATTGTTGAAGTGCATCCTGGTAGTTATGGAGGCATGCCCAGTTTGCTGACTTGTTGGCCACACTCTCCGTGTTACAACAGTCCTTCCCTGGGCTGACATGGGGGCCACCTCCAGGGAATCCGGAGCCTACATGGAGATGTGCTTCATGGAAGACACCCTGCCTCGCCTCCTGTGCGCCCGCTCCTGCTCCTGCTGCTTCAACTCTACAACACCTGTGTCATCCAGCTCCGGACAGCCAGAGGAATATTCCCGCCTCTTGGACAGCAAATTCCCCCTCATCGAGGCAGAAGCCTCCCTCAGTAGTGTGCACTTTGTGTTTTTCGCCTCCAGCTGAATTGTCAGATCCTCCCCTCTCCAAAGCTGCTGTTCCCTGCTTCTCCCCAGCGCTCTCTTCTGCTGACAAGAGATTGACTGTGCTTCCCCCGGCTCCATCTGTCTCCATGTCCACTGGAGCTGCTCCTCCACAATCCTCTGAGGGGCCGATCTCCACTGTAGCCACGGAGAGGGATGACACTACACCCGCTGCAACAGGCAACGTCGAACCCTGGGAAAACAGGAAAGTGTCATTTCATTCCACTTCACTTTATGATGATATGCCTTGCCTGATTTCCGGTACTGAGACTTGGGGTTCGCAGTCCCCTGAGTCCTCACCACCTATTGCAGCTAATAATTTCTCACCTGTCCTCTCCGTGTCTCCTCCTATCACCCCCGAGTGTCTGCTGGCCCCGGAACTGAGACGCTGGGCGATGGAGGACTCTGCGGCTCTGCAGGACCTGGTTCCAGCCCCGCAGTCACGTTTTGGACAGGGGGAGAGCACTGAACTCAAGCTGACACCTGCGCTGACCAAGAAGAGTCCCCGGGCTTCAGCTAAGCAGGATGCAGTGCCAGCAGGGGGCCGACCTCCTGTCGCCACGCGGGGCGAGCCACCTGTGTGGGCCACATTGCTGAGGGGTCCTAGGACTGCGCCGACCACCATGCCTGCTACAGGGGCTGCCGCAGCAGAGCTGGAGCTGGATCTCCAGAGGGCCGGGCCCAAGACACCATCGCTTGGATTGACGGAGTACTGGATGGCGGTGAAGCTCAAGCTCAGGCAAGTGCTCTCCTTAATTTTTCTTGTGTTTGTTTTGGAGAAATCTTCTCTGGCTCCTGGTGAGGACTGCACGTGAACTCACCTCGCTGGGCTCCGCTGCTGCCGGTGACCCTGACCCTGCATCTCTGCTTGTCTTGTCCAAGTTTTTCCCCAGGATCACCGAGGAGATTCCACCTGTGCCAGATGTCTCCGTGTGTCCAGGCTCACTGCCCAAAATCATCATGGGTCCAGCTCCTCCCGCCAAGGTCGTCGCAGGTGCTCCGCCCCAGTTCGGGACCTTAGTGGGTGCTGCTTCCTCCCCAGCTGCGGTTCTTGAGGGTGCTGCTTCCTTTTCTGCTGAGGTCGTCGCGGGTGCTCTGTCCCAGCCTGGGGCCTCCGAGGGTGCAGCTACATCCCAGTCTGGGATCACCGCGGGTGCAGCCTTGCTCCAGCCAGGAGCCACAGCGGATGCTGCTTTGCTCCAGCACGGAGCCACCGCGGGAGCCGCTGTGCTCCGGAGCCTCCGCAGGTGTAACCTTGTCTCCATCTGCGACCACTGTGGGTTCTACCATGTCCCAGTCTGGGACCACCGAGGGTGCTGGTGGCCAGTCCGAGGGCGTCATGGCTCCCCCTCCTCTACCAGACACCGTCGTGGTTCCCCCTCCTCTGCCAGATGCCGTCGTGGTTCCCCCTCCTGTGCCAGACGCCATTGTGGTTCTCCTTCCTGCGCCAGATGCCATTGTGGTTCCCCTCCTGTGCCAGACGCCGCCGTGGTTCCCCATCCTCTGCCAGCTGTCGTCGGGGTGCTGTGTCCTCTGCCTGATGTTGTCAGGGGTCCCCCTACTCCTCATCCTTCCTCACATCTCATCATCCTAGTTGGGCAGCAGCCCCCTGGACAACCATCTCTGTGGTGGTGCTTAAGAACTCTGGCTGACCACCTGACAGGCGTTGCCGTCAGGTTGGGTGGTTCACATTCTCTGGCAGACCACCTGACTCTTACCACCTTGCCGTCTGTCAGGCCTGGGACTTTGGCCGGCCACCAAAAAACTTTGTCGTTTAGTCTAGGGGGGCCTAGGTGCCCAGTTCTGTGTGGGTCCTGAGCGGGATTTTGCTTTTGTTGTTTCTCTTTAGCCGGGGCCTTGTTGGCAAGCCTTAATGAGAGTTTTTTCTTGTTCCTTTTGGTTTGGTTCGGTCCCTCCGTGCCTGAGTTCCCCTTCCTCCCACCCGGGGTGGGGTTGTTTTGTTTGTTGGGGTGGGATTTCTGTGTGTGGGGGTTTGTCTTTTTTGATATTACCCTGGGGTGTCTAGATTCCACCCCTGGGGGTGGGGGGGGGGGGCTCTGTCACGTTCTGAGTGCGGGGGGATTCCACTGGGCTCAGGGTGTCTACCGTTTTTCATTTTTGTACTGTGTTGTCATTTTTGAGTTGTCATTTATCCTATATTGTTTCTTAGTATGATTTATTTTCCCATTTACGTTCATTACAGTTTGTTTACTGTAGTTTTGAGTTGCCTGTCTCCATTGGTTGTCACATTGTTATGTTTGTATTTTGTTATGTTCTTTCTCTTGGGGTTGACAGCTGTAAATGGCCTTCTGGGGTTTTGCTCAGCGTAGGCGTGGCCCTGCCAACTGTCAGCTCCGATGACTTCCTCATTATTCCCAGCTGGCCTGAATTATATGTCATTGCTTTCTTCTGTCCGTTCAGAGACCCACACCAGTCATTAATTATGTCAAGGATTTTGATCTCTATATAAGGGAAGTTATGTTCATTTTCAAATTACCGCTGTCTTGAGTTACATTCCCCTCATCTCCACCAGAGCCCTGCCTTGCTCTGGTGTGCAATTTCTGTAAGTTTTTCTCTCTCGTTTGTATTTTGTTTTAAGAGCACTTTGTTGCACTTCATGTTTGTTGTGTTTTGCAATAAATTTCACAAACTGACAGTCCAGCGCGTGGGTCTCGCCTCTCTGCCCCGAAGGGCATTTATGACAGCATGACCCACTTTCTCTTGAGATTCAGTTCATGGATAGATGTCCTGATATTTTCTTTTAGCATTTGCTGGTATAATTTGAATTCATTGTTCCATCAACGATGGCAAGTCATTCTGGCCCAGATGCTGCAAAACATGCCCAAACAATGATACTACCACCACCATGTTTCACAGATGGGATAAGGTTCTTATGCTGGAATGCAGTGTCTTCCTTTCTCCAAACATAACACTTCTCATTCAAAACCAAAAAGTTCTATTTTGGTCTCATCTGTCCACAAGACATTTTTCCAATACCCTTCTGGCTTGCCCATATGATCTTTAGCAAAATGCAGATAAGCAACAATGTTCTTTTTGGAGAGCAGTGGCTTTCTCCTTGCAGTCCTGCCATACACACTATTGTTGTTAAGTGTTCTCCTGATGGTGGACTCATGAACATTAGCCAGTGAAAGAGAAGCCTTCAGTTGCTTAGAAGCTAACCTGAGGTCTTTTGTGTCCTTGCCAACTATTACACACCTTGCTCTTGGAGTGATCTTAGTTGGTCGACCACTCCTGGGGATGGTAACAGTAGTCTTAAATTTCCTCCATTTGTACACAATCTGTCTTACTGTGGATTGGTGGAGTCCAAACTCTCTAGAGATGCTTTTGTAACGTTTTCCAGCCTGATGACCAGCAACAACCCTTTTTCCTGAGATCCTAAGAAATCTTTGTTTGTGCCATGATACACTACCATAAACGTGTTGACACTTTGATAGATCTTTAAATAAAAGATTCTTTAAATAAAACAGGGTACCCACTCACACCTCATTGTCATCCCATTGACTCAAAACACCTGACTCTTTTTCACCTTCAAATTACTCATTAATCCTAGAGGTTCACAAACTTTTGCCACTCACAGATATGTAAGATTGGATTATTTCCCTCAATAAATAAATAAAAAAGTAATTCTTTTTGTCTCATTTATTTAATTGGATTCTCTTTATCTACCTTTAGGACTTGTGTGAAAATCTGATGATGTTTTATGTCACATTTATGCAGAAATGTAGAAAATTCTAAAGGGTTCACAAACTTTCAAGCTCCACTGTAAATGTTATTGGCATCTTCCACTCTGCAACATGTGAAATAGAACAGTTAAGAAGGATATAGCAAAGAAGCTCTGGCTACAGTCTGGCATATTAACATGTAAATTGTTCATTAATATGCAATGTCCCAAAAAATAAAATACTTGTCAGAAATCCATCGCAGCGACAGAGAACTTTAAACCCTGTGACAACACCTCCAACCTCCACGATAGTCGCTGTATCTACCATTTGTTTGGTGCTGGGGGTGGCCAACGTTGGGCTGCTGTTTCTGTAGGAGGTGGTGACATTTTCCCTGTCCAGATAGTGTTCTGAGTTCAGGCTTGGCAACGTTTCTTTTCTTTTAATTTCTGTGGCACATGCAGGGCTGCTGTGGAGTTTTTGAAGGTGGTCCCACCTCTCTGTGGGCAAGTTTTCCATCGAGAGGAGGAAAAAGAAGAGGAGGAACAGCATTACTGCTGCCACCGACTGATGTGGATGAGCAACTGCAGGTGTTAATGCACAAAATGGCAAGTTGTTTGCTAATTTATAAGTAAGAAGTGAACAATTCTCCCATGGGAAACGTCATGGAAAATGAACGTTGAAAAACACTGTTCTAACCATTATCTGCATCAGTTGAATTGCTTACAGTCAATGACAAAATGAACACACTGAGGCTGGATTTACTATCTTGATGATAGACTCGTAATCCCTGTATGGTGATAACCTAATCCTGGTTGCATAAAGGTCTCCCTTAGCCCAGCTAACAAGCTAAATAGCTGCTGGTATGAGTCACATGACCAACACAAAACCTACTTAGCAGGTAGATCAGCATGTATACAAACACTGACTTCTGCACCGGACAATATTTAATTTGAATTAAAATGAATTTATATGTATCTGAAATGACACTGAACCTAATCTATTCTACACTACTCACAAAAAGTTAGGGATATTCAGCTTTCAGGTGAAATTTAAGGATGCTCCTAAAATGCACTATAATCTTTACAGGTGAACTTAATTTGACCTTCCTGAAACTTTTGAATGCACATGTCCATCTGTTCAATTAACGGCAAAATTCACAGCAGGTGTTTGATCCATGAATTGACCAATAAATTTTCTGGTTCAATTAGGATTGGCATTTAAACAATCCTCTTTATCATGCTGTTCACATTTTGACATCATGAGACCAAGACAACACCTCACAATTGATCAACAGTACCTCGCCATTGTGAGGTTTCAAACAGGATGTTCTCAGAGGGAAGTGGCCACAGAGCTTAGAGTGTCACAGAGTGTCATCAGCAGGTTGCAATAGAGATACAGAGAGACTGGAAGAGTCACAGAAAAGCATAGAAGTGGACGTCCTTTGGCCACATCCCACGCTGATGACCGCTTCATTGTGAACGGTGGCCTGTGGAACCTGATGATGAATGCCACTCAACTCCAGGCACATTTAAGGGAGGTGAGAAGCACCCAAGTGTCACGTCAGACCATTTGAAACCATTTACATCAGCATGGTCTGCGTGCTAGACGACCTGCAAGGGTACCTGACCACGCCACCAGGCACAGGCATCATCATTTGCATGGGCCAGGGAGCATTTACTCTGGGAAAAGGGACCAGTAGGCCTCATTGCTGTTTTCTGATGAAAGTCAATTCACGCTGAGCAGAAACGATGGCTGCCAACGATGTTGGAGATGTTAAGGAGAGCCACTGTTGTCACCAGATGAGCCTTTGTTGGTGATGGCGTTACAGTCTGGGCAGGTGTGTCTAGTCAATACAGTACTGCCCTACACCTTGTGAATGGTACAGTGACAAGGCGATACTACCTGAACAACATCATTAATCCAGTCATTGTGCCCTTGCATGAACAACACAGGCCTAATTTCATCTTCATGGACAACAATGCTCCAGCTCATCGAGGTCACATCATTAGGGAATGACTCCTGGAGGCTGGAGTACCTCAAATGGAGTGGTCTGCACTTTCTCCAGACCTGAATCCCATAGAAAACCTATGAGATCAACTGAGTCGCCGTGTATAGGCTCGAAGCCGTGCACCCCACAGCCTCAATGACCTGAGAGCTGCCCTTCAAGAAGAGTGTAATGCCATGCCTCAGCAGACAATGAGTCTACTTGTGAACAGCATGAGACGTCGTTGTCAAGCTGTAATTGATGCTCAAGGGCACATGACAAGTTATTGAGACACTGACATTTTTTGTTGTGGTATACTCACCACTGTTGTTGGCTTTTGTTTCAATAAACTGTTTGAGATGAGGAAATCACCATTGCATGCTTCTACTTAAACACCCTACTTTCATGATATAATATTACTGTAACGTGAACTTTTTTACATTTTCCATAAATTTCACCCAAAAGCGAAACATCCCTAACTTTTTGTGAGTAGTGTATATTACGCTTATTGTGGTGGGATTGTAAAAGGGACTACTTTCCTCAGCAGAGCAAAATAACCAGTTAAATAAACAAAAATCACAATATTTTGGCTTGTGTAGCTGACATTTAATAAACTGCGCTTGTGGAACTGTTACATAAGAGCAATATTACACCCGATCGAATCACCACAGTGATATAGTCATTGATACCACACTCCCACTTGTGTAATACTGTTTAAGTATGATTTACTGATTTCCCATCCATGCTGAGAGAATTCAGACATCCAAACAGAGCATAAAAGAGGGCAACCAGTCATAGAGCAGCACAGGCAGAAACCCATAAACAAATACACAGAGGCAGAGCCACACTGCACTGTGTAATACTACATCCATCACTGAGGCTCAGGCTGACAGTTTTGTCAAAGTGAGCCGCAGGGGTTAGGAAAATGGCATTGTGGGATTGAGTCCTCCCATCGGACGCCTTTCTGACAGGAGAGGGTAAAAAAAAAAAGAGGAAGGAGAGAAGTGAAAGGGGAAAACAAAGTGGGGAATCCTTTGCATGGTCCTGGCAAATGGAGAGACAGACAGGGGGAAAGGCTTGAGCTGCCATGAGTAGCCGTTCACTAAGACTGGTCCTGTGAGGGGAAGACAAAGAACATATTGCGGGCCTGGCAGCACCGAATCACTCGGTAAAACACACACACACATGCACGCAAACAAAGGCCTCCAGACTTCTCGGCCAAAACTGCAGCAAATGAACCTTGACCCTCTTGAAAAAAAAAAAGGCACATGGCAACAAAATGTGCCCAGTGTGTAAAATGCACATGGTGCACACACACACACTTCTCTTCACGCTGAGCTGGCAGTCTCGTTCTGACAAGAGAGATCAGTCTACGGTAAAGGTGAGGCCACGAAACAAACAAATTCACTACAGTGATGTTTGCTCATTTTCATTTGAAGATTTACTGTAAACAACAACAAAAAAACAAGAATGTGACAGAGATGCAACAGCAGAGCAAGTATGTGAGGGAGAGAGGTGCCGACACGGCCCCAATTACAGGAAGAGCACTGCCACTACATCCATGTGATTTTTTTGCTCTTCTCCTGACAAACCCTGTCGTGATCCCTTCAACTGGTACCCGTGCGTCTCCCTGACACTCTCTAGGCTCTAATTAGGCTTGTAAATAATTATTGCAATTAAAGTCTACAATTAGGGGAACTGAAGCACCGCCATTAGTCTCACAATAAATGTCACAAGCATTCTGCATAGGCACAGAGAGGAAACAGGCAAACGAGGGCACCATTACGGAGGCAGGCAGACAGACAGCAGAGAGTGAAAGAGACAGAGAGGGTGTGGGGGGGTATGGAGACAGTTGACATACTCGCAGCTCTTAATTATAGAGCCGATTATTCTGGCAGGATGGGTGCTGGACTGTTCCTGTGCCTCGTGTTCACAGAGTGACGTGGAGTGAATGCACATGTGCGGCGGCAGACACAGCACCTTTGCTGCAGTGTGCATCGATGTTCTTCTATTTATGATTGCCTTCACTTGAAAGATTCGGTGAAAAGAGATATCTGGTTGCAAACTGGCTTCTCTGCCAATAACAAAGCCCCGATCCTTGGAAAATGTACAACATTCGTGCAACATACATTGGTGTGAAAAAGTGTTTGTCCCCTTCCTGATTTCTCATGTTTTTGTATGTTTGTTACACTTAAATGTTTCAAATCATCGAAATTTTTTAATACTAAACAAAGATAACACAAGTAAACACAAAATGCAGTTTTTAAATGAAGGTGTTTATTATTAATGGTAAAAAAAAAATCCAAACCTACATGGCCCTGTGTGAAAAAGTGATTGTGCCCCCCCCCCCCCCCCGTTAAAACATAAATTAACTGTGGTTTATCACATCTTTGGAAAGCTGAGTTCAATTTCTCTAGCTACACCCAGGCCTGATTATTGCCACACCTGTTCTCAATCAATAAATTACTTAAATAGGACCTGCCTGACAAAGTGAAGTAGACCAAAAGATCCTCAAAAGCTAGACATCATGTTGCGATTCAAAGAAATTCAGGAACAAATGAGAAACAAAGTGAGATCTATCAGTCTGGAAAAGGTTATAAAGCCATTTCTTAAGCTTTGGGACTCCAGAGAACCACAGTGAGAGCCATTATCTACAAATGGCGAAAACATGGAACAGTGGTGAACTTTCCCAGGAGTGGTTGGCCGACCAAAATTACCCCAAGAGCGCAGCAACAACTCATTCAAAAGACATCCACTCATCCACAAAAGACCCCACAATAACATTTAAAGAACTGCAGGCCTCACTTGTCTCAGTTAAGGTCAGGGTTCATGACTCCACCATAAGAAAGAGACTGGGCAAAAATGGCCTGCATGGCAGAGTTCCAAGACGAAAACCACTGCTGAACAAAAAGAACATAAAGGCTCGTCTCAGTTTTGCCAGAAAACATCTTGATGAGCTACAAGACTTTTGGGAAAATACTCTGTGGACTGATGAGAAAAAGTTGAACTTTTTGGAAGGTGTGTGTTCCATTACATCCGGTGTAAAAGTAACACATCATTTCAGAAAAGGAACATCATACCAGCAGTAAAATATGGTGGTGGTAGTGTGATGGTCTGGGGCTATTTTGCTGCTTCAGGACCTGGAAGACTTGCTGTGGTAAATTGAACCATGAATTCTGCTGTCTACCAAAAAATCCTGAAGGAGAATGTCTGGCCATCTGTTTGTGACCTCAAGCTGAAGTGCACTTGGGTTCTGCAGCAGGACAATGATCCAAAACACACCAGCAAGTTCACCTCTGAATGGCTTAAGAAAAACAAAATGAAGACTTTGGAGTGGCCTAGTCAAAGTCCTGACCTGAATCCAATTGAGATACTGTGGCATGACCTTAAAAAGGCAGTTCATGCTCGAAAACCTTCCAATGTGGCTGAATTACAAGAATTCTGCAAAGATGAATGGGCCAAAATTCCTCTACAGTGCTGTAAAAGAATTATTGCCAGTCATCACAAACGCTTGATTGCAGTTGTTGCTGCTAAGGATGGCCCAACCAGTTATTAGGGTTAAGGGGCAATCACTTTTTCACACAGGGCCATGTAGGTTTGGATTTGTTTTCCCCTTAATAATAAACATCTTCATTTAAAAACTGCATTTTTGTGTTTACTTGTGTTATCTTTGTCTAATACTGAAATTTGTTTGATGATCTGGAACATTTAAGTGTGACAAACATACAAAAAAATGAGAAATCAGAAACCACCACTATAAAGAAGGAAAATGAGGTGAGTAGGGGCTCCACCTCACCATCATGTCACTCCCTTCAGTTCTGTTATGAGCATCAGTCTTTTGCAGAAATGTGACTTTTCTTACAAATTTGGATCTTTTTCATGTAAATCTGCAACTTTTGTGACCTTTCATGTAAATTTTGCACTTAATTTCCATCCATCCATCTTGTACTGCTTATCCAGGGGTCCAGGTCGTGGGGGCAGCAGTCCAGACAAAGTAGCCCAGACTGCTGCCTGGTTCTCACAGCACTGTGAGCCCTCTTGCAGTTGGGGAGCCCACTGGAGTACGGATCCATGTGCCTCCTCTGGCTATACTGGGTCCTTGATGGAACGTTTTTCCTGGGATCTGCTGGAGCGTTCTTAGTCTGAGCCTTCAACCCGGGACCAGTTTGTCTTGGGAGACCCTCCTAGGGGCAAGTTCACCCCGACAGCATAGCTTGTGGGGTTATGAGGGCACACAAATGCCTCCACCACAATGAGGTGGTGATACATGGAGGGGTCTTGCAAATTATTATTATTATTTATTATTAGTAATGTTTATTATTGTTTTTAATTTGTAGCTTTTTTCATAAATTTGCAAATGTGATCATGTAAATTAGAGTCTTTTCCTTATATATTTGTGATATTATTCATGTAAAAATTTTTTTGACTTTTTGGTAAATTATGCAACACTATCACCAAGTTTCTACTTTTTCTGGTGAATTTGCTAAAATTGCTAAAGGTAAATATGTAATTTATCTATATTAAAATCAACACTTAGGAGGACAAGGACTGAATATCTGAATAACAATATTGACAACTGAACCCTAATGAAACGAATAAACATCCAGGTAGCTAAATATTTACAATTTATACATGTACTGTATGTCCCCCTCATGGATCGTCACCTTATCGTGGTGGGGGAGTTTGCGTGCCCCAGTGATCCCAGGAGCTATGTTGTCTGGGGCAATTTGCCTCTGATAGGGTCTCCCAAGACAAACTGGTCCTGGGTGAAGGGCCAGACTAAGAACGATCCAACAGACTCTCATGAATTGTATATCAAGGATTCAGTGTACCCCGCCCGGTATGGGGTTACCGGGGCCCCACCCTGGAGCCAGGCCTGGGGGAGGGGCTCGAAAGCTAGTGTCTGGTGGCCGGGTTTCCACCCATGGGACCCGGCCGGGCTCAGCCCGAAGGAGTTACATGGGTCCGCCCTCCAGTGGGCTCACCACCTGCAGGAGGGATCATGGGGGTCCGGTGCTATGTGGATCAGGTGGCGGTCAAAGGCGGAGACCTTGGCGGACTGATCCCAAGCTTTCTAAACTGGCTTTTGGTACGTGGAATGTCACCTCTCTGGTGGGGAAGGAGCCTGAGCTGGTGTACGAGGTTGAGAGATACCGGCTAGATATAGTCGGCCTCACCTCAACACACAGCTCCGGTTCCGGAACCAGTCTCCTGGAGAGGGGCTGGAGTTTGGCTTTTTCTGGAGTTGCCCCGGGTGAGAGGCGACGAGCAGGGGTGGGTATTCTTGTATCGCCCCACCTTGCTGCCTCTATATTGGAGTTTTCCCCGGTGGACGAAAGGGTTGCTTCCCTGCGCCTTCGGGTTGGGAAACGGGTCCTGACCATCATTTGTGCCTATGCACCAAATGATGTTTCAGAGTACCCACCCTTTTTGGAGTCTGTGACTGGGGTGCTGGAGGGTGCTCCTCTTGGAGACTCCATTGTCCTGCTGGGGGACTTCAATGCGCACGTGGGCAACGACAGTGAAACCTGGAGGGGGGTGATTGGGAGGAATGGCCTGCCCGATCTGAACCCGAGTGGTGTTCAGTTATTGGACTTCTGTGCTAACTACAGTCTGTCCATAATGAACACCATGTTCAAGCATAAGGGTGTCCATATGTGCACCTGGCACCAGGACACCCTAGGTCGCAGGTCGATGATCGATTTTGTTATCGTGTCATCAGACCTGCGACCGTATGTCTTGGACACCCGAGTAAAGAGAGGTGCAGAGCTGTCAACTGATCACCACCTGGTGGTGAGTTGGATCCGATGGCAGGGGAGGAAGCCATTCAGACCTGGTAGACCCAAACGTATAGTGAGGGTGTGCTGGGAGCGTCTGGTTGAGGCCCCTGTCCGGGAAATCTTCAACTCCCACCTCCGGAAGAACTTCAACCACATTCCGAGGGAGTCTGGAGACATGGAGTCTGAATGGGCCATGTTCTCCACCTCTGTTGTTGAAGCGGCGGCCCAGAGCTGCGGCCGCAAGGTGGTCGGTGCATCTTGTGGTGGCAACCCCCGAACCAAGTGGTGGACACCAGTAGTGAGGGGGGCCATTAAGTTGAAGAAGGAGTCCTATCAAGCTTGGTAGGCTTGTGGGACTCCCGAAGCAGCTGAGGTGTACTGGCAGGCCAAGCGGAGTGCAGTTCGGGTGATTGCTGAAGCAAAAACCCGGGTATGGGAGGAGTTCGGTGAGGCCATGGAACAAGACTTTCGGTCGGCCTCAAAGAGATTCTGGCAAACTGTCCGGCGGCTCAGGAGGGGAAAGCAGCTCCCCGTCCACACTGTGTATGGTGCGGATGGGACACTGTTGACTTCGACTGGGGACATCATCGGGCGGTGGAAGGAATACTTCGAGGATCTCCTCAATCCCACTGATACGCTTTCCACAGAGGAAGCAGGGTTTGGGGACGAGGGGGATGACTCACCTATCACAGGGGCTGAGGTCGCCAAGGTGGTTAAAAATCTCCTTGGTGGCCGGGCCCCAGGGGTGGACGAGATTCGCCCTGAGTACCTCAAGGCCCTGGATGTTGTTGGGTTGTCATGGTTGACACGCCTCTGCAACATTGCGTGGAGGTCGGGGGCAGTGCCTTTGGCATGGCAAACCGAGGTGGTGGTTCCTCTCTTTAAAAAAGGGGACTGGAGGGTGTGCTCCAACTTTAGAGGGATCACACTCCTCAGCCTCCCTGGGAAGGTCTATGCCAAGGTACTGGAGAGGAGAGTCCGGCCGTTGGTCGAACCTCGGATTCAGGAGGAGCAATGTGGTTTTCGTCCTGGCCGTGGCACATCGGACCAGCTCTTTACCCTCTCGAGAATTCTCGAGGGTTCGTGGGAGTTTGCCCAACCAGTTTACATGTGTTTTGTGGACTTGGAGAAGGCATTTGACCGCGTCCCTCGTGGATTTTTGTGGGGGGTGCTTCGGGAGTATGGGGTATCGGGCTTGTTGTTACGAGCTATTCGGTCTCTGTACGACCATTGTGAGAGTTTGGTTCGTATTGTCAACACTCGGTCGGAGTCATTCCCAGTGAGAGTTGGACTCCGCCAGGGCTGCCCTTTGTCACCGATCCTGTTCATAATTTTTATGGACAGGATTTCTAGGCGCAGCCAGGGAATGGAGGGTGTCATGCTTGGTGACCACAGGATCTCATCTCTGTTGTTTGCAGATGATGTTGTCCTGTTGGCTTCATCCAGCAATGACCTACAGCTCTTGCTGGGACGGTTTGCCGCTGAGTGTGAAGCGGCTGGGATGAGAATCAGCACCTCCAAGTCCGAGTCCATGGTCCTCACCCGGAAAAAGGTGGATTGTCCTCTCCGGGTTGGGGACAGGCTCCTGCCCCAAGTGGAGGAATTTAAGTATCTTGGGGTCTTGTTCACAAGTGAGGGGAGAATGGAGCGAGAGATCGACAGACGGATTGGAGCAGCATCTGCAGTGATGCGGACGTTGTACCGGTCTGTTGTGGTGAAGAGGGAGCTTAGTTCTAAGGCAAAGCTGTCGATTTACCAGTCAATCTACGTTCATACTCTCACCTATGGTCACGAGCTTTGGGTAATGACCGAAAGAACGAGATCGCGGATACAAGCGGCTGAAATGAGCTTTCTCCGTAGGATTGCTGGACTCACCCTCAGAGATAGGGTGAGGAGCTCAGTCATCTGGGAGAGGCTCAGAGTAGAACTGCTGCTCCTCCACATTGAAAGGAGTCAGTTGAGGTGGTATGGGCATCTGATTAGGATGCCTCCTGGACGCCTCCCACTTGAGGTGTTTCAGGCACGTCCCACTGGGAGGAGACCCCGGGGCAGACCCAGGACTCGGTGGAGAGACTATGTCTCCCAGCTGGTCTGGCAACGCCTTGGTATCCCCTCTGAAGAGCTGGAGCAGGTGGCTGGGGAGAGGGAAGTCTGGGCTTCTCTGCTTGAACTGCTGCCTCCGCGACCCGGACCTCCGGAAAAGCGGTAGAAGATGGATGGATGGATGGACATGTACTGTATCTGTTCTGTGGAAATATTTGCAAAAAATCCACAATGTGAAAAGCTTGGTACATTTGAAAAATTTTATTTTTTTTAAAAAATTTGTCCTCAACTGGATGATGGTGAACTTTGGGAGACTGCAGGCAGGCAAACAGAGAGGTGTCAGGGCCTCAGAGGATCAGGTATCCTTATTATCTCCTATCATGTCAGAGGGCCAGTGAAAGACACCTGTGGAGGGTTCAGGTGGAAGACAGCCATGAGAGCGAAGCTGCCCAACTATCACCACACACAAACCAGCCGCAGGGTCTCCACATGTGCTTTGAAATTCATTTATCTGGAGCACATTTTACCTGAAGCAGAGGTCAAGCCACAAAGCACTTGCTGGAACAACAGCAGCATACCATTTTTTTTTCTTTTCCAGAAATGCATTACACTGTGCAGCATCCTTTGCCAAGGGCCTTGATTTGAGGGTAAGAGGAGTGGAGATGGGAGGTAAGAGAGGTTTCAGGCTGGGACACCGTTGTGCACAGGCTTCTATTAATTACCAACTTGATGGGGGCTGACAGAACGTGCGCTGCTATCAAATAATGAGGTTAAGATTGGCCAACGGTTCCAGGGCACAAAACCTGATTAATACTAATCCTGGCTTAAGTCAATTAACTACGCCTGCCCTGGGACACATGCAAATGAGGTTGCCTTTGTTAGGTGGGCTAGAGCAGAGGGCACAAACATAGCTTGACATTTGGAGTGAAATGTCTCGGGTCACTTCAGTTGAATATCACAAGAACATAGCATGGACATGGGAAGACAGATGGATAGCACAGAAAACGCAGATCAAAGAAAGAGCATCTCCAGCTGACCGCTTCATTGACCCTTTCAATACAATAAATAGGCTCAGTCAACCCTTGAATTTGACACAAACCCAAAGTGCAAATTGCTAAAAGATAACACATGATGATGCAAAGCGCACATGCAGTCTACCAAACACATACATGCAAATTTATAAGCAAATGTTGAACCGTCTGGTTAAATTTGGGGCTCCTTAATACTGATTGCATTTTCAATGAGAAACACCCAGTAAAATACAAAAACATGAACAGTTATTAGAAGCAGCTTAACACTAAGACAATGCAGCTTTAATACAGTAGCTTGGTCAATGCTCATACCAATACAAGATGCTAGTTCAAAGGAAAAACATAAGCTTGATTTGCGGCACTCATTCTCTGTGGTGTTTACATTCAGTTTTCCTCCAAAACAATGTCTCAACGATCACTCAAGGTAAACGATCTCTCTAGAAGCACTCAACAATCTCATTCATCTCTCAGTGCTCGCCCAATGATCTCTCAGCGATTATTCAATGATCTCTATTGGTCTTTCATCGAATGATCACTGATCCCTCATTGATCTCTCAGCCATCTCTACTTTTGGAGTGGAAAAATTTGACATTCACTGAAAGACTGCCAAGAGCAATATTTGAAATATTTCTGGGAGATCACTGGGAGATTGATGAGATTGTTGAGTTGTCAATGAACACTCAAGGAGCACTCGAGACTCTCCCAATGATCTCTCAGTGATCTTTCAATGATCTCTCAATGCCAAATGTTTCCACCCCGAAGATAGAGATGACTGAGAAATCAGTGAGGAATTGCTTCCCTTTGGTGATTGTTGAGAGATTGTTTTGGGCTGAGTTGAAACAAATGATCACTGAGAGATCAATGAAAGATTGTTGAAAGATCTTGCCATTTTCCATCTTTCAACGATCTTTCAACAATCTCCTTCTTCTTCTTCAAGTGTGCTGTCTGCCGCAGACATCAAGGATCATGGTCCTGCATTCCTCTCTGTTGTCAGTGCGTCTGATGAGGTCTATATTGGATGCTGTGATACTAGCCATGTATTCGTTTAAGCTGTCTGTATATGTTTTACGTTGTCACCCTCTCGATCTTTTCCCTTCGATTTTACTACACAGTGTGAACCAACGATCTCCACTCCTGTATAAAGGGGGTTGAAGAGCACTAGAAACCACTCAAATATACTGTATATATACCTGTTAGTCATCCAAGAAACTCTCAATGATCCCTCAGCAATATCTCCTGGTCTCTTGGTGATCTTTCAAGGATCTTTCAAAGATCTCTGTAGAGCACCATGAAAATCACACAACAATCTCACAAACATTTACACAGAAATGGCTTTTTTGATGTTTTAGGGGACTGTTGACAGATCGGGCCAATTTTTGATTTCTCAGTAGTCATCCAATGAACTCCGTCTGTATAAAAGATCCCTTAAGTTGGTTCTTTGCTTGATACAGGCAAATAATTTGACCCTTCTAAAACATAGTTTCCTCGACCATATGTTACCCCAAATTTATCCCAATAAGAAATGAGAAACTACTTGCTGCATCAGTTAGGGTTAAATGACTTGTTGAAGCTGAAGCAGTAATAATCCTTGTCTGTTTATGATGATGATTTTTTTTTTGGGACAAGTGTACTATACGTATGTAGAAGGGGAAAAAAAGCTCCAGACAAACAGAGCTTGTCAAGAGTGGATCAGGGTTGAAAAAAGTTTCTCGAGAATGAAAAGCTAAATGGCATCATCAATAACACTGGATGTGCATATTGACAGGAGAATTTATCCTAATTTGTCCAGGTGTCAATATCAAGCAAACCTGTCAGAGAAGCAACAAAGAGTCTAAGCCCAGTGTTCCAACGCCACCCCTCCCTCCCCCCACCGGCCGTGCGATCGATTTGCCAGTCCTCACCCCCTCACCCAGCTGCCAGACTGACCCCACCGTTGTGCTTCCATCCCAGATAAAGACAGGATGGTCGATCTGTCAGAGCCAGAGTCTGCTGTCTAACTGATGGCAGGCTTTCCCCGACATGTCTATCTGTTACCGAAAAGCAGGCAAAGGCGCAATAAGCTATGGATGCACACGTGGGGTCCATATGTTGAAAAGCAACATCAGAGTTTCTGCATCCATGACAGAAAACATTTGTCCAGGTCACTTCTGGCTGTATAGACTTGGTGTCCTGACGTGATCTCCGCTCAAAGTCCAAGTTGGGTAAAATCTTCTCTTTTCTCTCACATTTATGCAGCTCAAAGCCGGAGAGACAAAAAGCTGATAATTAGTCAATATTCAGAAAGTTAGGAGAGAACAATATAGTGGTGTGAAAAGCTGCTGGTCCCCTTCCTGATTTCTCATTTTTTTGTATGTTTGTCACACTTAAATGTTTTCAGATCATCAAACAAATTTAAATATTAGACAAAGATAACACAAGTAAACACAAAATGCAGTTTTTAAATGAAGGTGTTTATTATTAAGGGTAAAAAAATCAAAACCTACATGGCCCTGTGTGAAAAAGTGATTGCCCCCCCCCCCTTCCCGTTAAAACATAAATTAACTGTGGTTTATCACATCTTTGGAAAGCTGAGTTCAATTTCTCTAGCCACACCCCGGCCTGATTACCACCACACCTGTTCTCAATCAAGAAATCACTTAAATAGGACCTGCCTGACAAAGTGAAGTAGACCAAAAGATCCTCAAAAGCAAGAAGACATCAAGGTGCAATCCAAAGAAATTCACAAACAAATGAGAAACAGTAATTGAGATCTATCAGTCTGGAAAAGGTTATAAAGCCATTTCTTAAGCTTTGGGACTCCAATGAACCACAGTGAGAACCATTATCCACAAATGGCAAAAACATGGTGAACCTTCCCAGGAGTGGCCGGCCAACCAAAATTACCCCAAGAGTGCAGTGACGACTCATCCAAGGGGTCACAAAAGACCCCACAACAGCATCCAAAGAACTAAAGGCCTCCCTTGCCTCAGTTAAGGTCAGTGTTCATGACTCCACTACAAGAAAGAGACTGGGCAAAAATGGCCTGCATGGCAGAGTTCCAAGAGGAAAACCACTGCTGAGCAAAAAGAACATAAAGGCTCGTCTCAGTTTTGCCAGAAAACATCTTGATGAGCTACAAGACTTTTGGGAAAATACTCTGTGGACTGACGAGACAAAAGTTGAACTTTTTGGAAGGTGTGTGTCCCATTACATCGGGCGTAAAAGTAACACAGCATTTCAGAAAAGGGACATCATACCAACAGTTAAATATGGTGGTGGTAGTGTGATGGTCTGGGGCTGTTTTGCTGCTTCAGGACCTGGAAGACTTGCTGTGGTAAATGGAACCATGAATTCTGCTGTTTACAAAAAAATCCTGAAGGAGAATGTCTGGCCATCTGTTCGTGACCTCAAGCTGAAGTGCACTTGGGTTCTGCAGCAGGACAATGATCCAAAACACACCAGCAAGTCCACCTCTGAATGGCTTAAGAAAAACAAAATGAAGACTTTGGAGTGGCCTAGTCAAAGTCCTGACCTGAATCCGATTGAGATGCTGTGGCATGACCTTAAAATGGCAGGTCATGCTTGAAAACCCTCCAATGTGGCTGAATTACAACAATTCTGCAAAGATGAGTGGGCCAAAATTTCTCCACAGCACTTTAAAAGACTCATTGCCAGTTACTGCAAACACTTGATTACAGTTGTTGCTGCTAAGGGTGGCCCAACCAGTTATTAGGTTTAGGGGCAATCACTTTTTCGCATAGGGCCATGTAGGTTTGGATTTTTTTCCCTTAATAATAAACACCTTCATTTAAAAACTGCACTTTGTGTTTACTTGTGTTATCTCTGTCTAATATTTAAATGTGTTTGATGATCTGAAACATTTACTGTAAGTGTGACAAACATTCAAAAAAACCCAGAGAAATCAGGAAGGGGGCAAACACTTCTTCACACCACTGTATTCTTACACATTCAGAGGGAAGAGATTGCACTTCCTCGTTCTTCTAACATCAAACCAACAAATCCTGCCTTTGGGTCCGTTAGAGAACGTTCAGGGTCCCGTGGGAAACTGTCTAATTTCACCTCTTAACTATTCCAAAAAATTGCAAATATGTGCATCAGTGCTTGTAGTGGCTCTTCCATGTCAATTGGTGGCAGTATGGATGGCCTCAAAGTGCATATGCACATGTGGGGCTTGTTTCGATGACGTCGCTGCAATGCTCCGGTCCGGCTCCAGAGTAGGGAGGGAATGGGTGAGCTGGAGTAAATAAAGTTGCTTTAGGAGCCTCTATGGATTCATTTGTGGGTGACACATGAGTCCAAGAAATTTAATGACAGCCAGACAGATCGATGGAGCCAACGAGTACAGGAAGTATATAAACGTCCTGTAGTGTCATCCAAATATGCCGAATATAGAGGAAAAAAAATACCAAAAAACACAGATAACACTGGTTTTGGCTTGGAATGAGATGTGGGGTGCTGCAAGGTTTTTTTCAAGGTAAAAAGGGTTCTGTGGCTTAAAAAACAAATGCACCCTGACTGCCTCCTACTTATGATTGGCCCACTCAGAAATCCTTCGCCCAATCAGATTAGGACAGCATTACTATTAATGATGCTGTTGCTGCATCTGCAGTGATGCGGACGTTGTACCGGTCTGTTGTGGTGAATCGGGAGCTTAGTTCTAAGGCAAAACTGTCGATTTACCAGTCAATCTGCGTTCCTACTCTCACCTATGGTCACGAGCTTTGGGTAATGACCGAAAGAACAAGATTGCGGATGTCACGGTGGCCCTCGCGAGCCACCGTAAGACGCCAACAGTCACCGGTGAGTTTGCAAAGGTGTTTATTATTAAAGGTGAGGGAACAGGGGATAACACACACTAATAAAGGAAAGAGCCACAGTGGGCTAAAACACACTACAACGAGGATGGGAAAACAACAGGATAACTTACAAGGAGAAGACGGCATCTGAGCCCGATGCTACAGACAGCGAGGAGTCTTCACGGAGCTTCAATGGAGATAAACAGAGACTGCTGCATCGGGGTGCATTCGGCGTCCGCTTTTAACGCCGGTCACTAATGACCCCGAATGCAGCACAGCTGTTTCGGCCTTGACAGCAGGAAGCTCCACCGGGCGCTGTCACAATAAGAGCCCGGGGAGCCAGCAGGAACACACTGCTGTCAAAGCCAGAAAAAGATGATGTATGACCCAAGCGCGGACGAGATCGGCGCTCGGGTCATGACAGCGGATACAAGCGGCTGAAATGAGCTTGTATCGCACGGGTCATGACACTACCTCCCCCTCGAGGCCGGGCTCAGAACGGCCAATAACACCCAAGCCCCCCCCCCACCCCACCCCCAGGGTGGGTGGATGGGGCGCAGGCCAGGAGGGAGGGAGTAAAGAAAAAGAAGAAAAAAAAAAAAAACCCAAGCCGCTGACAGGGAACAAACAAAGCAATCACAGAGTACGACGGGGAAGAGAAAAAAAATACAATACTCCATAAATGCAGACAATATATGGACCAAACCCTACAGAAAAAGGAATGCAACAACAGGAGAGGCCTAGAAAGAAAACAAGGGCATACTAACAGAGATGAGAGTATATGAAATCATAATACACTCGTACATCCACAAAATTACGAAGGAACGAAGGAGAAAAACACAGGGATGACAGGCACAATTACACAGTTCGGGGGGTCTCCCCGCCCCCAGCATCCAAACCGCCAACAGGGGTAACGGGAAGAATTCAGGTGGCCTACCCGAATCCCAGGCCAGAAAAAAACAGTGCGTCAGGCGGCCGAACCAGGCCGCCGAATAGAGTCCAATGGGTCGGGTGGCCGGCCCAGAGAGCGAGCCGGGCCGAAAGTGAGGGGTCCATACGGCCCCTGGTGGAGAAGGCTTGGGGGAATGATGAAGGTGAAGATGAGGACGATGGTGAAGATGGGGGAGAAGATGAGCCGGTCCAGTGTCCAGTGGCAGGGGATCTGCAGCTCCCTCACTGAACTTGGATCCCGCTGGTGCTGCACCCTCGTCGGACCCCGATTGGGTCACAGTTGCACCCGCGACGGACCCCGACTGGGTCGGCGCCGCACCAGAACCAGCCTCCAACCCCGAACCCGGAACCTTTGGCACAGTGGCCGAAAGCAGCTCCTCGCCGGCGACCCTGGGAGAAGGCTCAGGAGAGAGAAAAGAACCGGGATCAGGATCACCGGCAGCGCCAGAACCCGGTGAGACAAGCTCGGACGCAGCGGACGGCTGCACCCGGCTCGCCTCCCCAAGAGACAGGCAAAAATGCTCTAGAAAGGAAAGGAGGAAGACAATACAGAGCACTTGCCTGATTTCAGGTTCTGACGCTGTCCAGGACTCCGATGAGCCGGGCTCAGACGGCAGGAGGTCGTCGTCAGGCTCCCACTCAGCTATGTCGGGCTCCACAGCTGGCATGATGGCGTCCGCAGCCTCTGGATCCTCCAGCACCAATGCCCATGCCGATGGCCCGCACGGCGTGGTGGCAGGGGACCCTCGACCCGCTGGACTGGACCACTTGTCCGTGGAGACGCGGGGACGCTTCCTCGTCGGCGCAGGTTCCACGCTGCAGTCCGCTCTCCTCCTCCACCCACGACGTGGCTGTGGGACCGGAACCAGGCTCTCCAGAACCGCAGGCCCCCTCCTCGTCCGGCGACATTGGCCGGCTCAGCGGAGGGAGACACAGAGGATGCGGGATCAAAAACTAAAGCCACAGCAGGTGGTGGGAGCTCGGGGGACTGCGAACCCCGAACTCCTCCCCCAGGTGTCTGACAAGGCAAATCACAATAATGAGAATATGGATGAGTTTGGACTTGCCTGTCTCCTGGAGGCTGGATGGTGCCTGCTGCGGCGGACGTTGCTCCTCCCTTTCCCCACCGGACGGCGACAGAGGGCCCCCTGGGAGGACGAGGGGGAGCCGCTCGAGATGGTTCCGGGACGGGGCTCGCCGAAACAGGACTCCAGAGACACACAGCAGCCGGGACAGGCGACGAGGAGGAGGGGGCGACAGCCGAGACGAGCCGGGCACGGAGCGCTGATGGGACGGCAGGAGAAGATGGCCCGGGAGATGAGGCTGCAGGGATTCCCCTCTGACGAGGCAGAGGAGTGACAGCTGTGTGGGAGATTGAGCCCTTGCGGCGACCCGGAACTGGATCCGGACGGGATTCAAGCCGAGGTTGTCTGTGGAGGTGACGATGGTTTCTGGCAGAGGGTGAGGTGAAGGTGAGGTCCAGGAATCGCCGCTCCTGTGCAGAAACTGAGGCGATTTGGTCGGCGAACTCAGGAAAGTCACTTAACCCGGGATTCCTCTCCACCAGTCTGACTGCCGCCGCCACATGCTTCATAATTACAGAAGGATGAACAGCGGAGTGAGCAGCAGCCACTCGGCCCCAGATCTTGATTGCTGTCAGCTGCAGCTCCTCTGGGGGAATCCCGAGTGACGTCATGCCCGATGGGGAAAGACCTCTGGATGGTGCGAACCTCCCGGGCCGGAACGGAGGCAGGAGCGGGATCCCGAAGCGAGGGGCGACGATTCCTCCTCTTTGCTTCCTGCCGGGATTTTCCTCCAGCCCACGGAGTATCTCGCGCTGTGTGGCGATGTCATATCTCCTCGCACTGACTTCGGGGTGATTAACGAAGCAGGGGAGATGATTGAGGACATCCTCAGCTTGGTCCAGGTACCGGTGCACGTCACTGCTGAAGTCGAGGAGGGAGGAGGTGATGAGGATTTCATCACGCACTCAAGAGCGTCTGCCAGATCGTCGCTCTAACTTTGAGTGCGGGCCCTCCGCGACGGCATGTCTCCAGCACGGTACCCAGACAGGTAGGAACAACAGTCCAATTTATGCAACACTCACGGTGAATGGCGTCTCGGTGTGGCACCTCTCTCTAGACGCTCTGGCAACAGTCTACTGTCACGGTGGCCCTCGCGAGCCACCATAAGATGCCAACAGTCACCGGTGAGTTTGCAAAGGTGTTTATTATTAAAGGTGAGGGAACACGGGATAACACACACTAATAAAGGAAAGAGCCACGGTGGGCTAAAACACACTACAACGAGGATGGGAAAACAACAGGATAACTTACAATGAGAAGATGGCGTCTGAGCCAGGGGATGCCTGATGCTGCAGACAGCGAGGAGTCTTCACGGAGCTTCAATGGAGATAAACAGAGACTGCTGCATCGGGGTGCATTCGGCGTCCGCTTTTAACGCCGGTCACTAATGACCCCGAATGCAGCACAGCTGTTTCGGCCTTGACAGCAGGAAGCTCCACCGGGCGCTGTCACAATAAGAGCCCGGGGAGCCAGAAGGAACACACTGCTGTCAAAGCCAGACAAAGATGATGTATTACCCGAGCGCGGACGAGATTGGCGCTCGGGTCATGACAGCAGATACAAGCGGCTGAAATGAGCTTTCTCCGTAGGATTGCTGCACTCACCCTCAGAGACAGGGTGAGGAGCTCAGTCATCCGGGAGAGGCTCAGAGTAGAACCGCTGCTCCTCCACATTGAAAGGAGTCAGTTGAGGTGGTATGGGCATCTGATTAGGATGCCTCCTGGACGCCTCCCACTTGAGGTGTTTCGGGCACATCCCACTGGGAGGAGACCCCGGGGCAGACCCAGGACTCGGTGGAGAGACTATGTCTCCCAGCTGGTCTGGCAACGCCTTGGTATCCTCTCTGAAGAGCTGGAGCAGGTGGCTGGGGAGAGGGAAGTCTGGGCTTCTCTGCTTGAACTGCTGCCTCCGCGACCCGGACCTCCGGAAAAGCAGTAGAAGATGGATGGATGGATGGATACTATTAATGAACTTTAAAGATGGCTTTTTTTGATGAGCTGTAAAGCAACATTGAAATGGGTTTTGAGCTTTAAAACCAATACGGGACCTTTAATGCCCACTGAATGCAGCATGTGTGATACTGCTGCTTATTTGCCTGGAAGCTACCTCACTGAGGTTGTCTGTGCTATAATCGGGGTTGTCAAGTTACCGGGTCTGAGAGTCACTGATAGACAGATCGGTGAGTATTGCTGAGATTAGGGTCAGTGGTGGAAGCCCTGGTTCACTGTGTCACAGCTATGAAGCAACCAGACCGCCCTGCTGCCAGCGCAGGGTCAAGGGACAGAGAAGAAGGACATGCTGAGAGAGCTGCCAGAAATCCATTTGCTAATCAGCACTGAAAGAAAACATAAAACAAACAAACAAAAAAAATAAAGTGTTTGAGAAGGAGCAAGCATAAAACTTTTTTTTTTTTTTTTTTTTTTACCATTTTAGGGAAAAACTAAATAAAAGTTGAGAACAAGCACATACTGTATAGTTACATGATTTTATTGCTCAAATAAAGTTGAAAAATCTCTTTACTTAAAGGGCTCGATCACTTGTGCTGACAGAATCAATGTCTCTGACCTGAATATAAATACGTGTTGTGAATATACTGTCAGAGGAGGAAAAAAATAACGATAAGCTTGCATGCTGTACCAACAACTTCACAACGACTTCTCAGTTCAGCTAAATTCTGTTTTATTTCTACAGTCCCACTTCACAACAAGTCATCTCAGAACACATTAAATTACAAGATAAAGAGAAACTCAACAATATGGTGATCCTCTGACTGAGCAGGCACTTAAAAAAAAATCCCTTTTATCAGGAATGAACCTCCAACAGAACCAGGCTTACCCCCGCATCTCATGGAGCGGCGGATGCTGAGGAATGTTCAAGAATGTTGCAATTCTTGGGTTTCTTCGGGGCTCATAAAAGGTTTCTAAACAGTTCACCAACAGCTTTTAAGGATACCAACAGTTTTTGCTGTATTAATGTATTTTCCCCCAAACAGTTGCAAAATAGTTGCAAGCATCTGCAAGAGGAAGCAACATGATTGCATTGATTGTATTGCGCGTTGCTGAAGTCCTTTTTGGTTAACCTAGTAGTGAACACTAGTAACTGATTAATAAAACCATTTAAGACAAAACTGTTGGCGACCTTAAAAACTGTGTGCAAATTGCTTTGCAACCTTTTATAAACCCAGACAAAACCAAAAAAGCACAGCGTTTGTGAACATTCCACAACATTCGCCGCTCGGTGAGATAGCAGCTTGATTTTCACCAACATCTGTCAGAAAAGTTGGGGAATGAAAAAAATTACCACATTTATCAGCATTCCCCACTCTGTGAGATACTACCTTTAGGAGACTTTGTTTTCAAAATAAGCACAAATTTAACTCACCAAATGGAGCCACAAAAAAAAGTATTGTAATAACTATGCCGGGCCACTAGAGGCAGCAGTGCAACTTTTTTACAGCCCACGGATGACTTCCTGTCAGAGTCAATCTCTTGCTGAACTTTTAAAACAGCGGTTGTTACTGAAAACCAAATATGTATTCAGCAGCTACACCATTTATTCATCACATCGATTGTTCTCAGACTTGTTTTGCTGTTTAGCTTCGCAGAGTTGGCAGTTTTCATTTCATTGGTAAAAACTACAAGTTCCACATTCCTCACCTCAAAAACATGGAGGACCACAGCGGACTGCTGAGCAAAGGAAAAACTGTTCACAAGTATGTTTTGTGTTTAAATTACACAGCAATTTCAATATTTAAACACAAATAACTCCAACAAACTGCAACATTTGATTCTGAAAGCTCATGTTATGTGACACTATATTTTTCCAATGTCCAATTTTTTTTCCATACTGGGGGCTACTTGGTTACATTAATTATGCCTCAGTGCAAAGCAGCATAGGCATATGGTAATAACTAGACGCGTCTGTGTGTATCTGTCTGTCTGTCTGTTACCAGCTTTTCAGCTCGCCCGGTCAAAATGAAGTGGAACTAAAGGCTTGTATCAGTTTCAAAATAAACACAAATTTAACTCACCTTTACCATCAATGCAGCTGGGAGAAAAGGTATCGTAATAACTATGGTGGGCCAGTACAGGTGGCAGTGCACTACCATGCCTCAGGCACGGAGGCATCAGCACCTTAGTGCTTTCATTAAACAGAGCTGTCTCACAGATTTCGATTTTGCATGCCACTGTATGAAAGCAATGCAGTGTTTCCCCTACAGTTATATTGAGCCCCCCACCCCCACCCCGAAGTGTGAAGTTAATCATCTAAATGCAAGAAATTTCTGTGTAGAAAGGGTAGTCCCCACAAGGGATGATCAGAAAATTGGGTCCCATCAAACACGAAAACCAGTATATATGTGTGGGTGTGCTCCTGTCTTTCTATTCTTGTGTGGACCACCCCTTGACAAACCACCATTTTTTGTGAGGACAATTTTGCTTGTGAGGACATTTGGCTTGGTCCTCATCTATCTATAAATGCACAATATCTCTGTCTGTGTGTGTGTGTGTGTCTGTGTTCCACACATAACTCTTGAACCGTTGGTCAGACTGACCTAAGACTTTACACGTGTTTTCCTGAGGTTACGAGGGTGTGCATCCCCGAGTATCGAGTTGCTCAGTCAAAATATGTCATTTTTATCAATAAACGTTTAGCCACCGCTCTGTCACCAGTCTGTCTCTTCATGCCCTGGCTTCAGGAAGTGTGGGCAGGGTTCTGGATTGACTCCATGCTCACTGGATAATAGCGCGGCATCATAGCCATGCTGATTGGATAAGACGCAGCATCACGACCATGCTGATTGGACAATACGTGGCATCACGACCTGTCAGTCACCATAGTGCTCCCTTGACAAAACAAGGAAGTGAAATATAACAAATTTGACTAATAAAAGATAATACTGAAGATGTAATGCTTAAAAAAATTATACCATAAAGTTGCCGTGATTGCGTAGGTCTAAAGGATAATTTGCCATACGTGGAGAACATGAGACACGCGAGCAGACTGGGCGGAGCATTAGTGGGGACTGGGTCTGACAAAGAATACCGGTATATCAACACAGAACATGCCGGGAGAAGCAGCAGCCCGACCAGATGGACCACGGTCCTTCACAGGAAGGCACGCCCAGCTTGCCCAGTTAGTAGTAGATGGGAGTACCTGCTTCACCCGTGTGGTACCACTGTACTTTGCAGGACTGCGAGTCCCCCCTCCCGCATGAGTATCTAAAAATTAAAAACTTAATACCACCATGATTATGGAGTGGAATGGCCGGAATGACTTAATGACCAAACGCAGGACACAAAAATACCCAAATAATGAAATAAATGATTTTTGGCTAAATATTTACTGACAAATGGATAACATTGATCGAACGGTTGTAGTCAAATTGGTCCTTCTGCTGTGTATAATAATAGACAGATGTACTTTATTGATGTTGAGTGTTTTGTAGTTAATTCAGTTGATTATAGATAAAAAAAAACTTTTTTACAACAAAATATTGCTAAAATATAAACTGATGCACTACAATGGGTCTCAAATATTTGTAAACATGTCCTGTTATAGTACTGCATGAGTTTATTGATGATACACAGAAGAAATTCACTATTACATTGAACTCCATCACTGAACAGTGATATAAACTAAAATAATTATAATGGTGACTGAATTCCCATTCCCCAAAGTGCAAGATACACTATTATGAATATAAGTGAAAAAAGATCACACAAATAAGTGATCTGACAAACAAATAAATAAGGGATCTGAAAGAGTCACTAATATTGGATGTCTCATTCATTTTCAATAACTAGGTATTCTGTAATTAATATTCACACAGTCAAATAAATATTATTGCCTTTTAGTCCCTTTTATATGCATTTGTCAAAGTCTAACATGTGATTGCTGACATATAGCCTACATGTCTTTGTGTTCCACTTTCAAACACAGCCTACATTTGGGGCTGTAAAGCCTGATTGGGATACCTGTTTTCACACAAGAATGCTTGCATTCTACGGGCATGCACTAGTAAGGAAAAAAATACTAAAAAATGCTAGGATCCATTCCCCAAAGTGCAAGATACACTATTATGAATATAATTGATAAAAGATCACACAAATAAGTGATCTGACAAACAAATAAACAAGGGTTCCGAAACAGTCGCTAATATTGGATGTCCCATTCATTTTCAATAATTAGGTATTCTGTAATTTTTCTATATTTATTTATTTATATAGTGCCAGAACACCATGATTCCTTTAAGAGCCTGTTGTTGTTGACCTTCACGCTGTCTCCCCACCTCCACCCCAAGGCTGTAAACCTAGGGGAAACACTGCAATGTATAGTGCATTCTTATTATAATTTCTATTATAATTTCTCTGCTATAAACCATCATGGTTTACATATCACTGAACATATAATATCACCATAATCACAGCATAATCCTAACTAATGTGAGTTAATAGCATGTCAGTTGACCTAAACCTAGACAAGATGAGAATGTGCCCTATTTCCTTCAGTCTTAATAACCACTGGACTGATTTTCTCTCACACTCACAACACCAGCAAAACCAATAAGGAAGGAGAGGGATGGGGAGAAAAAATGGGGGAGAACACAGGGGTCTTGATGAAAGAACAGTCTGAGAAAGAAAAAAAAGCTTCAGAAAAGAAAGAATTCATGCATGGATTTCGAATTTCACAGCTGAGCACCTGGAGGAAATTGCCAGCCCCCACCCCCCAACCAAAAAAAAAAAGTCTTCTTTTCTTTTTGATAATCTGCGAGCTGTAATGTTGCTGTTCCATATATGAGGCTGGATACAGGAGGAAGGTTGGCATACAAGGATTGGAGGCTGGAGAGGTTAGTGTTTGCTAAAGAGCCAAAAGTGTACTGAAGAGTGACAGCAGCACATGGCCGAACGCCTCTATAGGGGGAGGACTGTGTTTGTCTGTGAAAGACGAGTCTGTTTTACAAGCCAGCTCAGTATCCCTCACTTGGTCATGCTAGCAGGAATTTCACATTTATCCTTATAAAGAGCTGGCAATTAGAGAACCACTATTTCACTAGGAAGACTAAGGTCTATTATCTGCTCTGTGTGTTACAGCCATAAATTATTACAAAAAAACACTGCACTCCATTACAAAGTCAACACCTGCCTCTTTTCTTGGGATTAATTACAGCATCTTTTTTTTTTAGTATGAGGATATTTTTTTCTTTTCTTTATAAAGGCTTAAAAAAATCTTTTTTCAAGTAGAACTAAGGCCACGCCACAGGTATCACTTCAAAACTTCTTCAGATGTTAAATGGCGATTGTTTCCCATGAATAATACATTAAAGCCCAGTCTCTCTCCGTACTGGCTGCTGACCAAAGCAATTGAAATAATGCAGTCACTGATTCTCGACTGTATGCGATGAGTGCAAAAACCTGCTGCTGAGAGCCAGCGGCCATAACGGCACAATACACCACAAAGGAAATGAAAAGGCCTCATACAAACATTGATAATCTTGGCCCCATAAGACTCCATTCTACACTGGAGTAGTTGTCACGATTTATCCCAGTATGCTGCATTGTGTTGATAAACCGCCGACAAAAGAATGAATGCTGCATAAGGCCTTCTGTGGGCCACGGTGTCAGGAGTGCTTAAATGTCCCTTCAGTGGTCCACAAATCCCAAAAGGCAGTGACGTGTGCACAAATGCACAAATGTAGCCCTCCCCACTGTGTTAAATAAAAGATTCATTTTCATCCTCAGGCTTTTATAACCTGATAAACAAAACACTGGTCAGGCCATCCATCAAGAGAAAAATAAAACAAAAAACAAAGCAAAGCCCTACTCTTTTCTAAAAATTAACTGGCAGAATCCCACTGATTAACTCTTTACTTTGTTAGCTCTCTGCTAAAGTCTGTGTGACAGCGCACAGTTGAGGGGAGTGCGTGTGGTTGTCTACTATGAAACCAACATCAACATTTCCTGTCATCTAGAGAATCTCTGTTAACAAGCAAAAACACAAATACCAGTTCCCACTTGATCCCTGCTGCAGTTATAACATCTTTTCAGGACTAAAGACCAAATGATACACTTCATACAATAATCATACGGTACGTCAAAACATGGACACTTAGACTAAAAATATTTTTTTAGTTTGACTCTGTAAGTGTAACTGTGCTGGAATAAAATCCAAAAGAAATGACGTTTTTCACATTTGAAAACCACCATACTGGTCGTGACGTCACAAGGTTGGTTGGTGTTGGCAGCAGCAGCCATGTCTATTAGCTCAGCCCATCAGGAGGAGTTATTTTTTATATTTAGAGTTAAATTATGAAGGCAGACTAAGTTGAAAATATGGGGAGGAGTTTTAGAGACATTCGGTGGCCTGTGTCTTTAAAGCGGTGAGGGGAACAGTGGAGGCTGGAGGTTTTACAGCAGCACTCTTCATTCATTCAGGTGTGAAGAGCATGTGGACTAGTGTAGCTGCTAACCCCGATTCTGCTGTCAGGACACCGCTGTGGATCACTTGTTTGTGGATTTTTCCTGCATAATTCATGTTTTAAGAAACAGGTATATTCTAAGAGAGACAATTCTGCTAAGTGATGTTCGGCAGAGCCGAAGCAGACTATTAATGGAGGTAATTAGCTAACGTTAGCCTCTTCATCTTCTTTTTCCAGCTGCTCCTTTTCGGGGTCGCCACATTACATCACCATCTAATATTGTGATGACCCACATATGGCATCATATTTGGCAAGGATTTATATGCCAGATGCCATTCCTGACGCAACCTTGCCCATTTACCTGGGCTTAGGACACTGCCGTGTTTCCCCAATGACTAAGGGCGCATTCAGATGGCCACTGTTTGGTATGGACCAAAGGACCAAACAGTGGCTTCTGCGGATAGTTCGGCTCGGTTGGTGCAGCCTGAACATGCGTTGGAACTTGCACTTGGGTGCTGGCGGTGTGCACTAAACAAGCAAAGTCTGGTCCCCCTGAAAACGGGGGTCTCAGTTCAATTGCACACCAAGTCTGATGCGCTTCACTTGCAGTGTGAATCCAAACAGACTATCCAGTGGACCAAAGGGCGGAAGTGCCCCTCGGCGTTTGTGTAACCATAGCAACACGTAGTCTGAAAAGAGGAAGTGATGTTTCCCGTAGTACATTTTGGGTAGAAAATAACAAAAAAAGACAACCGCAAGGATCCAAGAAATCCTTTTACCGGAGAAAGCTGAGGAGAAAAGTCAAAAAAATGTCTTGTTTGTGGTGGACAAACAACCCGGCTGAAGGGAACGGATTTCCGTTTTCAGTCCTGGCCAATCGATGAGCCTGATTTTTCTTCTTTGCCAAGACTTTTTTCTTCCTGGTCAGTGGTGGTTTTGGCTTCAGTGCCCCAAACAAGCAGTTGTTGTAACTACGTGACATTGTCCATTCAGTTTGGTCCACTGCAGTGTGAACGGAAACCAAACAAAGTGAAGTTGTGAAAATTCTCGGCATTCCCTGCCCAGTCGAACCGAGACCCCCCAGGACTATCCTGGTTTGAATGCAGCCTGAGTAACCAAAATTCCTTTCCCTATTTTATTATGCTGAACATCAAGGCAGAAAGTACCATTTTCATATGGTCTTTAGTTTGATCTGGTTGGGGCATGAACCCACAACCTCCTGGCAGTGGGGCAGATGCTCTACTGCTACACCAGCACTCCAGTTATAGAGAGCATAAGTCACGCCGTACTTCCGCACATGGGACCTTAAATTGGAAAAAATCTCCATTGAAATGAATGGCAAGAGTGAAATTATCTTTTGATCCCGATCAAATTTTGCCACAAGTTACACATATGATGTTTGTCAATTTAAAAGATAATTTTCCATGTAAATAATAGTGTAGGTTGTTGTTTAACTGTTAAGGTATAAGGTTATGAAAATACGTAAACTAATAAACTATAAACACAGATGGATGGCGCTTACGTCATCTTTTCAAAGCACGCCCAGGGTGAAGTAACTAACAGTCCTCTGGATCAGCTGCAGTTCTCACAATACAAAACAATACCTTTGTGTTGTTTTTCTCTTCTTGGGATCCTTTTTCCATCGGACAGGAAACAGGAGGTGAGGTTTTAGTAATCTCCTGCCATGCTCGTGTTTAGTGATGTGGGATAATGGGAGTTGTTGTCCACTAATCATTGAAACAAAAACTAAATATTACTCTTTCATTATATGACAGCGGACAACTTTAATTACGTGGAAGATTATCTTTTAAATTGACAAACATAAAAACATAAACATAACATAAAATTTGATCGAGATCAAAAGAAAATTTCGCTCTTGCTATTTATTTCAATGGAGAATTTTTCCGATTTATGGTCCCATATGCGGAAGTAGAGGGGGCGTGACTTAAGCTCTCTATTAACTAACATTAGCTATTTAGCATCAATACGGGAGCAAATTAATTTGTGAAAATGTGACAATGAAATCTTCTGCCGTCACTAATGTAAATTTTGAATGTAGTTACAGCAGTTGGCTGTCTGATCAAACTTTGAAGCTCATATAGCCATTAGTACGTTGGCAAGCATGCTAATATCGCCATTAGCTTGCTAACTAGCTGAAATCAGCTGATAACATGGTAAATGTTGTTTAGATAACCCATTTCAATCTGACAAACTTTAGATTAATAACAGCCTAACATTTTGTTTTAATAAGTGCCATAATTCTGGTCATATTCGCATTATGTGACAGCAGCTCATCAATATGGCTACTTGTATATGTTAAATTATTAGTTTATAAACTGCTTCTGATGGGCTGTTGTACATAAATTAGCTTATTATTTTCATCTAAAAAAGAATAAAAAACTGGGGTGATGGTATATTTTGCTTACATCTTCTTTCTGCTCCCCCTGATTAACGGAGTTTAGCTGAACTTACGTTAGCAAGTTACCTCCATGCTAACAATCTGTGGAGTGACCTGCAGACACCAGACTTTTTCAGAGAGAAGAATCAGAAGAGTAGGCTCAGTCTTGGTACTTTATCTGTTGCACTATCAAGATTGGTACACATGTTAGCATCACGGCTGCTGGTAGCTCAATCTGTTCAGTTCAGATACCAGTTAGCAGTTAAAGATGTAATGAATTAAAGCAGGCAACCTCTCGTAATTTTGACCATGTAAAATATACCGCTACAGTCAGGGTTAACATTAAAATGCTCACCTTTACTGTATATCTCTTTTTAGTTTTCCTGTTAATTATTCTCCCTTAGCCTGGTGTTTGTAAATACTCTCCACAAATGCTAATGTAGAGCTCTGGGCACCATCCAACCTAGTGATGTCATGAAAAAAATTGTGATTTTAAAATCTGAACAAGAGCACTCTGAGGCGAGTGCAATATCCCCCGTGTTTTCAACTTTTCAATATAATTACTGTGGCAGAACCAAATTATGATAAGCCCATCATCCAAGAATAAAGTATACAACCCATAGTCATAGGTCAGGATCCCAAGGAGAACCCATGTAGCAAGTATGGTGACCACAGAGAGCTTTACACGTTCTATAGTAAGAGATCATAGGGAGCGCCAGCCTTGGCCTTTGGCTTTTTGAAACCAAACCTGTAGTCAGAGGTTGTGGTCTCACAGTGAATCTGTGTACCAGGTTTGGTGACCCTAGCTTTCTTTGTTGTTGAAATATACTTTATAAGGCATTTTGATATTGTCCTTTGACCTTGCGGTCCCAAAACCATAGTCACACTTCAGGGTCACAGGGTGAACCTGTGTACCACGTTTGGTGGCCCTAGCTTTCTTTGTTGTTTAGATATAGTTTATAAGCCATTTTGATGTTGACCTTTGACCTTGCGATCCCAAAACCACAGTCATACTTCAGGGTCACATGGTGGTCCTGTGTACCAAGTTTGGTGACTAGGGCTGTCGCAATAACCGCAATTATGTAGTACCGCGCTATAGATAAGCCTACCGCAAAGCATAACAAGCAACTGCAACAACTGCGGTGTTCCCTTATTTTGTGTGTGGACGCTTCCACAGCATTGGGTGCTGGTGGTGGTAGCACCGTGTGGGGCACTCTCTCTCCAGATGGACTCCAGCAGGCAGTTAGTAGCGGAAGGGTTTGGACAAATTACTAAATACAGCCGTGACAGTGATCACTGAAAGGGCACAAAGCGTGTTATTTCCTTCTGAGCGGAGTGTTTATGATCCTGACAATTGAGCTCCGAGAGCGAAACAACTACTGCACAGTGCACTGCTTGTTTGAACGCGATTTTTCGGACAGCAGCAAAAATCCCCAAATCACGGAGACAAGAGCCACACAGGGTCCTGTACGGAGGCTGTCCTGTTTAAATAAAGCTGAATGTCGCTGCAGTCTCCAGTCCACACACCCTGTTCAAGATTCAAGATTCAAAGGCTTTATTATCATGTGCACAGTTAAAAAATGCTACATTTCCTGAGCAGTGAAATTCTTACTTTGCTCTCCAAATGAATGCCAAGGTAATACATATACAACGATACTAATAAGGTAATAACACAATAACTCAATCCTAATACTAATGAACGCTAATAACACACACACCAACACACGGTTAGGCAATTAGGACTCCTAAACACGCCTTGATACTAAATACTATTACTAATGAGTACTAATAACACACATTAGGCAATTTGGACAGCTAAAGCAGTTGATGCAGTCAAAGAGGAATGAAATTGAAAATTAACTGGATGACTATAGTGGTACTGGTATATTGATATCAGAGATGATGTGAACCTGAGATGGCATAAACCTATGTACAGTGTGCAAATGAGCATTGTGTACATAAACCTACAGTATGTACAGTGTGCAAATGAGCATTGTGCAGCGAGCAGTATATAACAAATAAATTTCAAATTACAAATTAGCACCTGGTGCTAATTTCTCTGTGACAGTAGTACCAGTAGACTGTACAAGATAAACAGCAGCAGAGATGATAATTAGCAGCAGAGATGATATGGACATCAGACGGGTGAGACTATATACACTGTACAGGTAAGAAATGAGCAAATTTAGCAGCTAGTGTGTGAGTTCCTATATGCAAAGCTGTGTTGCGGAGTTTTGGGAGTTATTTGTTCAGGAGTAGTTGAAATACTGGAGATGAAATACTGGAGTTACTGCCACTGCTTTATGAAAATGATCAATTTTTTTTTTTTTTTTTTTTACCAGAATCAGCAGTTCATGCCTAGGAAGACCGGAGCTCTGCACGATTGTCACACACACACATAAAGTTGAGAGCGGAGCTGCAGCGAGTTTCTCACAGCTTCCATTGTTTGCCACATAAGTTATTTTTTTTTTTTTTTTTTTTTTTTTTTTTTTTTCTCTCGGCGCCACACCAGTCGGCTGCCTTTTGCAACAGCGGCTCGATTCAGAGTCTTTTTCCCTTCCTCTCTCTTTTGATCCGTCTTTTTTTTTCACCCCACTTATATCACGGACACACAGATCGTCCTAAATGTCTCCTGAGCCGGTGGACGGAGCCACTGTTTATAGCAGGATACGATACAGCAGAGAACAGCTGCTAGCATTCAACCGCCACCCGGTCCCATTGGAAAAACTCGACATACCGAGAGAACTGAGGCGAAAACGCCGCGGCTGCCGGGCTGGAGTAAGGCGGAGGACAAAAAATATAAGGTACAGACCCTCCCTTCCATCTGTTGTCATGGGAAATGTACGGTCGATACTGGGAAAGTTAGATGAGCTAGCGGCTATCTCCCGTTATGATAGCACATACCGGGAGTGCTCTCTCCTTTTGTTTACTGAGACGTGGCTAACTGAACTAGCAGCAGATGCTAACATTGAGCTGGAGGGTTTTCACATGATACGAGCTGACCGAACACCAGACAGTGGCAAGGCTAGGGGCGGTGGAGTGATAATGTATGTTAACAACAACTGGTGCAGACCGGGACATATCACTGTTAAACAACGACACTGCAGCAAAGACATTGAGTTGCTAGCTGTTAGCATGAGGCCTACATATCTCCCGAGAGAACACTCACACGTGATCTGCATTGTTGTTTATGCAAATCCGACGGCGAACGCTGGGACAGCACGTGACGTCATCCATTCAGTAACCAGCAGGCTGCAGACAGAACACCCAGATGCTCTTCTCCTCATCTCAGGCGATTTCAACCATGTTTCACTGTCTCCCATTCTACCCACGTTCACCCAGTATGTCACATGCCACACTAGAGACAATAAAACACTGGATTTATTCTACGCAAACACTAAGGAGGCGTACACCTCATCACAACTCCCCCCACTCGGGAGATCGGATCACAACTTGGTTCATCTCCGGCCGGTGTACAAACCCCTAGTGCACAGACAACCTCCGGCCATGCACACTGTGGAGTTATGGTCTGAGGAGACAATGGACACCCTAAAGGGCTGTTTTGAAGCCACCGCCTGGAAGCAGCTCTGCGATCCACATGGTGAGGACATCGATGGCCTCATTCACACCTTAACGGGCTACCTCAGCTTCTGTGTGGACAAATCCGTTCCCACCAAGACCATACGGCGTCACTCAAACAACAAACCCTGGATCAACCCTGAGATAAAAACACTTCTGAGAGAGAAGAAGAGGATCTTCAGGTCAGGGAACAGGGAGATGCTGAAGTCCGTACAGAGGGAGCTGAGGAGAAAGATCAGAGAAGGCAAGGACAGCTTCAGGAAGAAGATGGAGGACAAGCTGCAACAGAGCGACATCAGCGGGGTCTGGAGAAACCTCAAAACCATCTCGGGGCTCCAGAATACCTCCCCCCAGGCCACAGGGGGCAGGGAGTGGGCGAACAACCTGAATCTGTTTTTCAATAGATTTGACCAACCGCCCTCCCCCCTGACTGCACAACAACCACTGCTGCCTCTAAAGAAATCAAGTCCTGCTGCCCACTCCCCACTCCACCAACACCCCCCCACTCCCAACACACAGCCCCCCATCCTGACCCTGACCAAGACCCAGGTGAGGACGGAGCTGAGGAAGATCAAGGCGAGGAAGGCGCCGGGACCGGACGGCATCAGCGCAAAGCTCCTCAAGTCCTGTGCAGACCAGCTGTGTGGGATTGTGACGTATATCTTCAACATGAGCCTGAAACTGGGGAGGGTACCACAGCTGTGGAAAACATCTTGTGTGGTACCTGTACCAAAAACTTCCCACCCCAAAGACCTGAACAGCTACAGACCGGTGGCCTTGACGTCCCACTTGATGAAGACCCTGGAGAGACTGCTCCTTGCTCACCTCCGCCCCCTGGTGGAACCAGCGATGGATCCACTCCAGTTCGCCTACCAGCATGGCATTGGGGTGGAGGATGCGGTGATCTTCCTCCTTCACCGTTCTCTGTCCCACCTGGAGAAGCCCGGGAATATGGTGAGGATCATGTTCTTTGACTTCTCCAGTGCTTTCAACACCATCCAACCGATGATCCTGAAGGACAAGCTGCTGCGCGCAGGGGTGGACCAGCACCTGTCATCATGGATCCTGGACTACCTCACGAACCGGCCTCAGTTTGTGAGAACCCGGGACTGTGTGTCCGACACGATCATCAGTAGCACGGGGGCCCCCCAGGGAACGGTGCTGGCTCCCTTCCTGTTCACTCTTTATACTGCGGACTTCTCACACAACACAACACACTGCCATCTACAGAAGTTCTCTGATGACTCTGCGATCGTTGGCCTCATCTCCAATGGAGATGAAGCTGAGTACAGAGGGCTTATCCAGGACTTCGTGGACTGGTGCCATCGGAACTGCCTCCAGATCAACGCGAGGAAAACTAAGGAGCTGGTGGTGGACTGCCGCAGGCATGGGCAGCCCCTCACAGTACCAGTAAATATACAGGGAACAGACATCGAGATGGTGACATCCTATAAGTACCTGGGTATTCATCTGAACAATAAACTAGACTGGTCACACAATACTGATGCACTCTACAAGAAGGGACAGCGCAGGCTGTTCCTGCTGAGGAGACTCAGGTCTTTTGGTGTACAAGGGGCGCTGCTGAAGTCATTCTATGACACGGTGGTGGCATCAGCCATCACTTTTGGAGTGGTCTGCTGGGGCAGTGGCATTACTGCAGCCGATAGGAAGAGACTGAACAAACTGATTAAGAAAGCTAGCTCTGTCCTGGGGCAGCGCCTTGATCCGATGGAGGAGATAGGAGAGAGAAGGACGGTGGCTAAACTGTCATCTCTGCTGGAGTCCGAGTTCCACCCTATGCAGGACATACTGAATGCACTGAGGAGCTCATTTAGCAGCAGACTACATCATCCCAGGTGCACAACCGAGAGGTTTCGTAGGTCCTTCCTACCAACGGCTGTCAGACTGTACAACCTAAGCAGGGCTGCTCGCAGAGATAGCAAAAAGACGTAACAAACTAATAGTTTTTTGAATGCAAAAGATGCAATAGACTTACACAATGGTCCCCTCCGGCATACAACTAGGAACTTACCGGTCGCTATGGAGGGTGAGAATATGTATGGGCACATAATCATACCATGTAGGATAACTAAGTAGACGGTTATGCTGTTTCATTCCATCTAGCAACAATGCTCTGCACTGTGTGTGTTTATATATTTACATATTTATTCCATCTAGCTACAATGCTCAGCACTGGGTGTGTTTATATATTTATATATCTACATATTATTCCATCTAGCTACATTGCTCCGCACTGTGTGTGTTTATATACTTGCATATTTATTCCACCTAGCTGCAATGCTCCGTACTGTGGGTGTTTATATATTTACATATTTATTCCATCTAGCTACAATGCTCTGCACTGTGTGTTCATATATTCATATATTTATTCCATCCAGCTACAATGCTCTGCACTGTGTGTCTGTGTGTGTGTGTATATATATATATATTTTATAGTAATACGTACATATGTATATTAGCTGCTCTTGCTTGCTTGTTTTTTTTTTGTTTTTTTTTTCTTGCCTTCTGATTGTTGCTCTGAGTGTTGCTATCCCTGTGCTGTTGCAATCCTGGAATTTCCCCGTTGTGGGACTAATAAAGGCTTATCTTATCTTATCTTATGAACCCCATTTAAATGACGAGACCACAGGATCCGAAAAACATTTGCAATAATATCGCATATTGCAGTGTTGAGCTATCCACTGTCACGGCAGGGGAAATTCCTCCAACATGACAGCCCTACTGGTGAGCCTAACTTTACTTGCTGTACAGTAATAAGGCATAAGGAATGTTAACCTTGATCTTTGACCTGTTGACCCCAAACTCATAGTCAGAGGTCAGGATTCCAAGGTGAACCTGTGTATCAGATTTGGTGGCCCTAGCTTTATGCGTTGTACAGTAATAAGGCATAAGGAATGTTAACCTTGGCCTTTGACCTTTTGACCCAAAACCCACAGTCAGAGGTCAGAATCCCAAGGTGAACTTGTATACCAGGTTTGGTGGCCCTAGCTTTACTTGTTTTATAGTAAAGGTAGAATGTAGCATTTACCATTTACCATAGAGCAACTGCAATGTTAACTTTGACCTTTGACCCCTTGACCCCAAACCCATAGTTACATGAGAGTGTAAATCGTCCAAGATGTGTATTAGATACAATTACTGTATCGATCTGAAAAGTCTGCATCGTTTCTTTTAGTTATTGTGTTTAGAAGATTTAGGGAAAAAATATCTGACTTCTGACCTTTGACATCAAGGTCATCCGATGAGAGTGAAATTGCAATAAGCGCATCATCAGTGTATATCAAACCATGGTACCAAGTTTCAAAACAATCGGAACAAAACTGTAGGAGGAGTTGATTTCACAAGACAGTTACTGTCTATGAAGTGAGGTGAAACAGGAGGTCATAGGTTAGGGGCTACAATTCCCATAAAAATAATCTGATCAGAACCAAATTGCAATATGCACATCCTCAACATATATCAAACCATGGTACCAAGTGTCAAAACAATTGGGCTAAAACTGTAGGAGGAGTTGATTTCACAAAAGTCAGATGGATGGACCCATAACATAATCCCCCTTCGGTCTCCTCAAAGGGCTCTTTGACCCCTTTGGGCTTTGACCGGCAGGGAAAAAAAAAAAACATAATTTCAATCACGTTTTATTTTAATCTTGTGACACTACAGGGTGAAGCCTTTCAAACATTTTTAGAATAAGTGTCCATGTCTTAAATTATGATTATTACATGAACTGTTTCATGTCCTAAAGCTTAAAATATTTAGTCTTTGAAATAAACTTAATTTGCTACAGCCTAATCACTAGCCTCAAACAAAAATGTGTCGATTACCATAAGATTATACAAAAAAAAAAAACCTATCAAGCTTTTATCTGAGTTAAAACATAGTTGGAAGAAGAAAGGAAAAGTAGTGTGAATACATGCTAAATCTCTATCATGGCATAAATCTGTATTATAGGCAACTACAGCTTCATTATGCCTCAGCGAAACAGAGGCATACAGTAATCAGTTAGTGCGCCTGTTTGTGGCTATGTGGTTGTGTGTATCTGTCTGTTTGTCTGCCTCTCTGTTTCAGCTCGCCCGGTCAAAATTAAGTGGAACTAAAGGCTTATATCATTGTATCACCATATTTTCTCGACTTTTAATTCACCAGAATTGCGAGATAAGGCTTTGTTTTCAAAATAAACACAAATTTAACTCACCATTTCTGTCAATGCAGCCGAGAAAACAGGAAATGTAATAACTATGCCAGGCCAGTAGAGGTCGGAGTGTCACTTTTTTACAGCCGCCCATGCTACCATACCACAGGCACCAAGGCACAGCACCTTAGTGCTTTTTATTAGTTAGTTAGTTAATCTCTTCCACAGCATGTGGAACACCATGTGGTGTATGGGGCGGCACCTATCTCCGTTTCAAGAGCATCATTAATCAACTTCAATTTTATTTAAGGACAGAGCAAATATGCTTATGGCTTAGGGAACATAAAAGAAATACTGTATATGATCAGTTCTGAAAATGTGGTACTACTGGCATCAGCAATACACTATATTCTAGAAGCAAAACATTGTCTCATTGGCTCATAAGGGTTGTGGATTTGTTCGCTGTAAAATCTTCAGCAGCTGTATTGCAACAAGTTTGTCTGAACACACCCTTAACTTCCTTCCACTGGCTCTTTTTTTTTTTTTTTTTTTTTTTTTGATTGAACATTTCACTTCTATGAATCCTCATGGACTCTTGATGTGTTACACATTTGACCTCTCAGTTGCCTAGGAGCTGGCAGAGATCTTTTTAAAGTTCTACCAAGAACTAAAGGCAACAGATCTGCCCGAGGAAATTGGGTCAGCAGATTCAGTGACCTATACTTATTTTTATGAAAGCCTTTTTTGATTTTATTTCATGAACTTTTTGGCTGCATGCAAAAAAAAAAAAAAGCATTTTAAAGTAAAATTTTAATGTTATTGCCAATCCCTTAGACTGAACTCTCATGTATGTATGCCTTTCAGGCTTTAATGGCATCACTTCTCATTTACACTGACTGGGTTTGTGTCATGTGTATGAAACAAGGGTGTCACTGGAGCATTCTGCTGTTAGATCATCACAGTATTTTGTCATGCTCACATTTTTAGAAATAGTTTTTGATGTCTGGGAGTGTAGCAGGATGCAAACAGCAGGTGGTAGTGGTGTTGCATGTCTGCTCCTGTATGTTTTATCAGACAAGAAGATGATATGGGGGGGGGGGGGGGGGAAGACTGAACTAATGAAGATAAAAGCCAGAAGACAGACACCACTCTTTTGGCATTTACAGAGACTGAGCTGTGTGTTTCAGAGGCTAACACATATCCACAGCCAATGATTCAGGATGCCATCCTACAGAGAAGGAGGCCACACTAAACACATATTTGTGGCATAAGATAAGATAAGATAAGATAAGCCTTTATTAGTCCCACAATGGGGAAATTCCAGGATTGCAACAGCATAGGGATAGCAACACTCAGAGCAACAATCAGAAGGCAAGAAAAAACATCTAGTAAACATATGTCCATATTACTATAAATGTATATATATAGACACACAGTGCAGAGCATTATGGCTGGTGGATGTGCAGCAGAAAGTCTAAGCTCTCTCTCCGCGGATGCAGCGGGCCAGCTGGAAGTCTTTGGGCATGATGGTGACCCCCTTAGCGAAGAAGAGACCACCAGGTGGGTCTCGCTGGTCTCCTGCAGAGCCATGACAGCGAAACTCAGGAAACGCAGGACGGTCTTGAAGTCCTGAGCGATCTCCCTCACCAGGCGCTGGACGGGCAGCTTACGGATGAGCAGCTCCGTGGATTTCTGGTAGCGACGGATCTCTCTCAGAGCCACGGACCTATGACGGCGAGGCCTCTTCACTCTGCCGGTGGCCAGAGCGCCTCTCCGAGCAGCCCTGTGGCTAGCTGTCTCCTGGGGGGCTTCTTCCTCCAGTAGATTTTACGGGCGGTCTGCTTGGTTCTTGCCATCGCTCTTTATTATTCTGTCTTATATTTCTTTCACGCCGCCTAAACTCCAGCCCGGCACCTGCTTCGTTTTCGCTACAGCTCCCGGTATGTCGAGTTTCCCATTAGCACCGGGCGGCGGCCAAGTGCTAGCTAGCACTAGCTCCTCCCCGCTGTAACGTCTCCCGCTGCAAACCGTGGCTCCGTCCGCCGACCCGGGAGACCCCCGGGGCGGTCCGTGCGTCCGTGATATACATACAGAGTGAAAGGTGTAGAAAGAAGAAGGAAGATAAAAAAAAAAGGCTGTTGCAACAGGCAGCCGACTCGTGTGGCGCCGCCGGTCCGACGGAACCGGAACCGGAAAAAAAAAAAATGAGGCATGAGGCATGAGGCAGGTCCTCTCTTTTTCCATGATGGAGTTATTGTTTGACTTTATCTAAATATTAGAACTGCTCAAGCGTGGGTCACTGAGGGCTTGCTGGAGCTGGTTGGAAGGATTGCAACTTTTGTGATTCAAGAGGAAAATGTGAAATGACCAGTGGAGTACAGGGAGAGTGGGAGAGTCTATCAAGCTGCACCTATAGTGAATGGTGAGTTTATATTTTTTCAAAAGCATCTCAGACGTTCTTAGTTCAGTACTGGTGAAATTGGTCTGTTATTCTACTGCTAAATTATTGGCTAGACAAACAAATCCTGGAGTGAATCTGTCATCCATCCATCCATCCATCTTCTACCACTTTTCTGGAGGTCCAGGTCACGGAGGCAGCAGCCCAAGCAGAGAAGCCCAGACTTCCCTCTCCCCAGCCACCGGCTCCAGCTCTTCAGAGAGGATACCAAGGCGTTCCCAGACCAGCTGGAAGACATAGTCTCTCCACCGAGTCCTGGGTCTGCCCCGGGGTCTCCTCCCAGTGGGACGTGCCCGAAACACCTCAAGTGGGAGGCGTCCAGGAGGCATCCTAATCAGACGCCCATACCACCTCAACTGACTCCTTTCAATGTGGAGGAGCAGCGGTTCTACTCTGAGCCTCTCCTGGATGACTGAGCTCCTCACCCTGTCTCTGAGGGTGAGTCCAGCAATCCTACGGAGAAAGCTCATTTCAGCTGCTTGTATCCGCGATCTCGTTCTTTCGGTCATTACCCAAAGCTCGTGACCATAGGTGAGAGTAGGAACGTAGATTGACTGGTAAATCGACAGCTTTGCCTTAGAACTAAGCTCCCTCTTCACCACAATGGACCGGTACAACGTCCGCATCACTACAGACGCTGCTCCGATCCGTCTGTCAATCTCTCGCTCCATTCTCCCCTCACTCGTGAATAAGACCCCAAGATACTTAAACTCCTCCACTTGGGGCAGGAGCCTGTCCCCAACCCAGAGAGGACAATCCACCTTTTTCCGGCTGAGGACCATGGACTCGGTCTTGGAGATGCTGATTCTCATCCCAGCCGCTTCACACTCAGTGGCAAACCGTCCCAGCAAGAACTGTAGGTCATTGCTGGATAAAGCCAACAGGACAACATCATCTGCAAACAACGGAGATGAGATCCTGTGGTCACCAAGCATGACACTCTCCATTCCCTGGCTGCGCCTAGAAATCCTGTCCATAAAAATTATGAACAGGATCGGTGACAAAGGGCAGCCCTGGAGGAGTCCAACTCTCACTGGAAATGAGTCCGACTGAGTGTTGGCAATACGAACCAAACTCTCAGAATGGTCGTACAGAGACCGAATAGCTTGTAACAACAAGCCCGATACCCCATACTCCCGAAGCACCCCCTACAAAAAACCACGAGGGACGCGGTTGAATGCCTTCTCCAAGTCCACAAAACACATGTAAACTGGTTGGGCAAACTCCCACAAACCCTCGAAAATTCTCGAGAGGGTAAAGAGCTGGTCCGATGTGCCACGGCCAAGACGAAAACCACATTGCTCCTCCTGAATCCGAGGTTCGACCAACGGCCGGACTCTCCTCTCCAGTACCTTGGCATAGACCTTCCCTGGGAGGCTGAGGAGTGTGATCCCTCTAAAGTTGGAGCACACCCTCCGGTCCCCTTTTTTTGAAGAGAAAAACCACCACCCCGATTTGCCATGCCAAAGGCACTGCCCCCAACCTCCATGCAATGTTGCAGAGGCGTGTCAACCATAACAGCCCTACAACATCCAGGGCCTTGAGGTACTCCGGGCGAATCTCATCCACCCCCGGGGCCTGGCCACCACGGAGATTTTTAACCACTTTGGCGACCTCAGCCCCTGTGATAGGCGAGTCATCCCCCTCATCCACAAGCCCTGCTTCCTCTGTGGAAGGCGTATCGGTGGGATTGAGGAGATCCTCAAAGTATTCCTTCCACTGCCCGACGATATCTCCAGTCGAAGTCAACAGTGTCCCATCCGCACCATACACAGTGTGGACAGGGAGCTGCTTCCCCCTCCTGAGCCGCCGGACAGTTTGCCAGAATCTCTTCGAGGCCGACCGAAAGTCTTGTTCCATGGCCTCACCGAACTCCTCCCATACCCAGGTTTTTGCTTCAGCAACCACCTGAGCTGCACTCCGCTTGTCCTGCCAGTACACCTCAGCTGCTTAGGGCAGTGGTCCCCAAACTATGGCCCGCGGGCCGAATACGGCCCGCCTCCACATTTGGTCCGGCCCCCTGTACAATACCAGAGACGCATTATGATTTTTTTTTTTTCAGTCTGGCCACGCAATCGAGACTAATACACGCATAGAACGTGACATTCTATTCCACCCTTCTGCAGTCTGTGCCCCTATCTGAAACCTCCCCCCCTCAGAAAAAAAAAAATCCTAGTGTTAACCTTTCCTGCTTTGGTGTCCTAACCGTGGTTGGGGGACGCAGGGGAGATCTGTCTTCTCCAGGGCCGGAGGCAGCTTTTCCCCCGGGGTACACTCCCGAGTAAACCCCACGGTTGTTAACAACAATATGGTGGTACACTGAAGAACAGGCCGTTTTGCTGAAGAGTTGGGGGCTTTATTATCAGACTGCACTGTTAATAACGCTAATTCTAGTTTGCTACCTGCTCCGGTCGCCTCTCTCTCTACTCACCCGCACACTTCACACACACCGTCCTCTCCGCGGGGCCATTCACACGGGGGCACGCCTCGGCTGGTGATTGTACTCGCCGACAGACTCACGGCATTAAAGACATCTTTCTTCTCGGGACACACCTCCTCCGCAACAGCATTCAAACACTTCTTGACAAATTCTCCATCAGTGAAAGGTTTACTGCTGCTTGCTATCAGTTGAGCAACCCGAAAGCTGGCCCGAACGGATGATTGGTTCAGCTGAGCTTGGCGTACAAATGTATTCTGCTGAGATGTTACCTGTTAAGATTGTGCACGGCACAACAGAAAGTTAATGTTCCATAGACTTTTTTTCTGTGAAGAACCCAGAGAGGGTTATTTGGTTATTATTTATTTCATAAATAGTGCTATTTATTTCATTAATAGTGTTATTATTTATTTTCTGACTTTTTTTTCCTGTGAAGATCCCGGAAAGGGTTATTAATATTTCGTTATGTGTGGATTTCTGGAAAACAATAAATGTTTACGTTTAGGCACCCCTGCGATCGTCACACTTTTTCTGTTACAAACTGACCCCAGCCCCCATCAGAGAAGGCAAAAGTTATGTGGCCCTCACAGGAAAAAGTTTGGGGACCCCTGGCTTAGGGAGTGCCACAAGCCAACCAAGCCTGATAGGACTCCTTCTTCAGCTTAATGGCTCCCCTCACCACTGGTGTCCACCACTTGGTTCGGGGGTTGCCACCACGAGATGCGCCGACCACTTTGCGGCTGCAGCTCTGGGCCGCCGCTTTAACAACAGAGGTGGAGAACATGGCCCATTCAGACTCCATGTCTCCAGACTCCCTCGGAATGTGGTTGAAGTTCTTCCAGAGGTGGGAGTTGAAGACCTCCCGGACAGGGGCCTCAGCCAGATGTTCCCAGCACACCCTCACTATACGTTTGGGGCTACCAGGTCTGAATGGCATCCTCCCCTGCCATCGGATCCAACTCACCACCAGGTAGTGATCGGTTGACAGCTCTGCACCTCTCTTTACCCGAGTGTCCAAGACATACGGTCGCAGGTCTGATGACACGATAACAAAATCGATCATCGACCTGCGACCTAGGGTGTCCTGGTGCCAGGTGCACAAATGGACACCCTTATGCTTGAACATGGTGTTCGTTATGGACAAACTGTGGTTAGCACAGAAGTCCAATAACTGAACACCACTCGGGTTCAGATCGGGCAGGCTGTTCCTCCCAATCACCCCCCTCTAGGCTTCACTGTCGTTGCCCACGTGTGCATTGAAGTCCCCCAGTAGGCCAATGGAATCTCCAAGAGGAGCACCCTCCAGCACCCCAGTCACCCACCACCACCAGAGACTCCAAAAAGGGTGGGTACTCTGAAACATCACTTGGTGCATAGGCACAAATGATGGTCAGGACCCGTTTCCCAACCCGAAGGCGCAGGGAAGCAACCCTTTCATCCACCGAGGAAAACTCCAATATAGAGGCAGCAAGGTGGGGGGATACAAGAATATCCACCCCTGCTCATCGCCTCTCACCCGGGGAAACTCCAGAAAAGGCCAAGCTCCAGCCCCTCTCCAGAAGACTGGTTCCGGAACCAGAGCTGTGTGGTGAGATGAGGCCGACTATGTCTAGCCGGTATCTCTCAACTAGGTACACCAGCTCAGGCTCCTTCCCCACCAGAGAGGTGACATTCCACGCACCAAAAGCCAGTTTAGAAAGCTGGGATCAGTCCACCAAGGTCTCTGCCTTTGACCGCCACCTAATCTACATAGCACCGGACCCCCATGATCCCTCCTGCAGGTGGTGAGCCCACTGGAGGGCAGATCCATGTAACTCTTTCGGGCTGAGCCCAGCCGGGTCCCATGGGCGGAAACCCGGCCACCAGACGCTAGCCATCGAGCCCCTCCCCCAGGCCTGGCTCCAGGGTGGGGCCCCGGCAACCCCATACCGGGCGGGGTACACTGAATCCTTGATCTAGAATTTATCATGAGAGTCTGTTGGATCGTTCTTAGTCTGGCCCTTCACCCAGGACCAGTTTGTCTTGGGTGACCCTATCAGAGGCAAATTGCCCCGGACAACATAGCTCCTGGGATCACTGGGGCACGCAAACCCCCCCCCCACCACGATAAGGTGATGATCCATGAGGGGATTTGTCATTATATATTCAATCTTAGTTACAATTGTCATGCTAGCTGCTACCATTAGCTTGCCTTGTGAGTGACTGGTAAACAGTCACACCATTATGATGATCATCTACAAATTACAACAAAAGACCAGGCCCATCCATCATTAAATGTGGAAACAATGCATTTTTGCAATCCCTAAAAATCATTGGGCGAACTCTGGTGCGGTCCTCCAGGTGTGAAATCATACTGAACTAAAACATCACCAAAAGCTAGAAAACACTTGACTGAGGGCATTAGATTATGACCAGATTTTTTTTAATTTTATTTTAACTTTCGAACCTCTAATACACACAGCAGGATAAATCACACACAAACCTGGAGTAGTGAGGTGAAGCAGACTGGTCGGATGATCACATAAACGCTCCTTTATCCAAAACACAAAAATTACAGAAAAGCACTCGTTAGCAAACCGGCCACAGGGGGATTCATGCTGCAGCAATTCTAAAAAGCTCTTTGAGGAGTATGATAAAGTGTAAAATCTGTGACTGTGGTAAGGAAAATTGCTTCCTGTGTTTACTTTTCTTGTTCCCATGGCAAAAGCATCTAACCAATCAGAGGAGAGAACCTTGCCATGTGATTCTTGAGTGAATTGACGTAACGCATTTTGGTCCACTGGGATTTTTCCCTGTGTGAAAGAGAACTGAACTAAGTAGAAAATGATACAAAATAAATTCATCAACTGATTCGGACCAAAGCAAATGAACAAGAGCTGGTCAGAACGAGTAAAAAGAAAAAACACCTCTTCATACCTAAAAATTCTCATTTTGTGGGGTATTTGGCTATATCACTCTATAAAAGCAAGAAATCTGTGTGTGTGTGTGTGTCTGTCTGTCTGTCTGTGTGTCTGTCACGCTTCATAGGACATCACAGAACGGCCTATGATCTCTGGCTGAACATCATAGGACGTCCTATGAACTCAGGCATCATAGAACACATAGACAAATGTGCCTTTATGATGTCATATAGGCCATGTGTCTTTCTTCTTCTCCTCTCGGTTACTGGCGGATAGCAAACAACTGAAAGGTGCATACCGCCACCTACTGTACAAGAGTGTGTAACATTATGACCCCTAAATTCTATGACTCAGTGTATCTTTATGAACTCAGGCATCATAGGACACATAGACAAATGTAGCTTTATGACATCATAGGATGTCCTATGAACTTAGGCATCATAGAACACATAGACAAATGTGTCTTTATTATGTCATATAGACCATGTGTCTTTGAACTCAGTGTGTCTTTATGAACTCAGGCATCATAGGACACATAGACGTCCTATGAACTCAGGCATCATAGGACATACAGGCAAATGTGTCTTTATGATGTCATATAGACCATGTGTCTTTGAATCCAGGCATCATAGGACACATAGACACGTGTCTTTATGATGTCATATAGACCATGAACTCAGGCATCATAGGATGACTCGCGATGCCTATATGACGGCACATAGAAAAATGTGTCTTTATGATGTCATATACATCAAGCCTACCTTCATGTCGTCATATACAGTGACAGACATCAAGCAACATGTCTTTATGATGTCATATACATCAAGGCTGCCTTCATGTCTTTATGATGTCATATACAGTGAGTCCATGCCAGAAAGCCTCTTTTTGCTCAGATCCACTTTCATGATCCTGTCCATGAACTGGAATTACGATGCACCTATCCCTCAACCAGTGGTCTCAACGAAGAAGAAGAAGACCCACCAGATGGACAGCAATAGAATGACGACAACTGCTGCATGTCAGATAAGATGCCGTGAAGATGAAACACCTGAGGTTCCAGCAATATATCGCACCCGTCTGAGACAGAAGGACACCCTTCACCAGCATAGGGTACAACAGACTTTAAAGCACATTCCTAGGACATCATAGGACGGCCTATGATCTCTGCCTCATCATCATAGCGCGCGCGTCCTATGACGGAAAATGTGTAACCTTGATGAATGCCAGTCTACACTGCAAATGTGTAAAATGCCAAGCTCTCTGGGTGCGCCGGTTTCTTGGTTTCTACGGGCATGCACAGGCCTTCCTGAACAGGGTCGGAAGCCACTTTTTCAGGATCGTGCCCATGAACTGGAATTATGGTGCACCTATCCCTCAACCAGTGGTCTGAACAAAGAGGAAGAAGATCCACCAGATGATGTCTATATGATGGCACATAGACAGAGCACATGACTCCCTACAAGACATATATGTATAGACACAGGTAAACAACATAACACAGAACAGTGACAGGCAGGAGAAGAAGTAACAAGCAGGGGCAAACAGCCCCAGATGGCAGGGCATATTTTGTGTGATTTTTATGTTTTGCTACATACAAAAGCAATCACATGTGATTGCCACTTAGTGCTGCGTTGCTATACCAACTGTCCTGTAACTGGCAAGAATTCTGTTCCAATGCATCCCCTCTACGGGCATGCATGCGTTTCTTCGGGCATGCATGGGTATGCACTAGTACACAGAATGACCACTACACAGCTTACAATGTTATACCATCTAAAACTTGCATGTATGCAGTACATACCCTACAGCAGTGCTACAGCAGTGGACGATGTGGTATTCAGTTTGAAATCTACAGCTTTTGATGCAGTACTGGGTGCAGAGACATTTCATGGGGGCATTTTGTAAGACACAGAAAGCAGAAGAGACAGGAAAAGATGAGTGGGAACAATTCGATTATGTGTCTCGGAGGCTGCTCAGCTAAATCTCCCCCAAAAAAGTGATGACCTTTCTCTCAACTGCTCTTGCTGGTGGCATTGCTACCCAGACAAATAAATAAAAAAAAAAAAGCTGGATTATTGGTACAAATGTAGAAACAGTCACACACATCTTCCCGCAACATGACTCAAGCATGTGATCTGGCAGATATCCAAACAATATGCCCAAATCAGAGGATGTGCAGGGACTGTTAGAATTAAAAAAAAGCTGTGAGTCCTCAGAAAATGCAGAGATGACACAACCTCAGCATCTCAAAGTGTGTCAAAGGAAAGAACGCATTCCTGAAGATGAATTTTCAAATGAAATCCTGTTTTGTTTTTGTTTTTTTCCTTCATTTTTTTTCCTCAGGAGTCTCAGTAATGATACAGTACCCAGTGAGAGAGTAAACACACACACACACACGCACACACACACATTGGAAGTCAGTGAGCCAGGTCTTTTCATCAGTTCCACTGTGCTGCCTTGCACTGGGCCAATCTCATCACATCATTAATATGGCGAGTGCTATTGTCATTACATCAACTAAACAAAAGCACAGTTTAACATGGCAGCGCACTCGATCAAGTACGGAGCACGGAGCTGTGAGATGTGTCTGGAGGTGAGTGGGGTGAAAGTGTGAGAGAGAAACACATGAGAACGGGAGAACTCAGGTGAGGCTGTGAATGTCCTATCAGGTAAAGGTTTTAATGCATATACAGTAGTCAGCAGGTGAGATGGAAAGTGTGTGGGGGGGTGCTATTGCCCTTTGCTAGCAAAATGACCCAAAGGCATCCCCCTTGTTAACCTTTTCACTCCCCCCACCCTCACCCCACCCCCATCCCCATTCAGTGTACATCAAGGGGGGGGGGGGGAACAATACCCCTCCCAACCTGGAAAAAAGAAAGAATTGTCCTGACTATATCATCATAAACTTTTCTATATCATGCTATATAAGTAAATAACATGACTTTGAATGACGAATTCTAAGCAGAAATGCAAATGTAAATGCCCAAAATATAATAATATATAATAACAGTAGTAATAATAATAGTTAAAAAATAACAAATAGCCAGCTGACAGTAGTAGTGATGTATAGATACGAGTATGTGAATGAAAAGGAATGATTTATGAAGTTTTCATTTGAATACCAAATGACTGGTGCTTATAGATTTGTTTTCTAGTTCGTACGTGTACACACGTGATTGTAAGGAACAAGCCATTATGTTGACATCTATGCAAATAATACTAAAGGAATATTTGCATGTGTGATTATCCCTGTGTCTGTCTGCGTGTTTGTGTATACAACCGTCTTGCGCGTCCCACAGTCCTCAGCCACAACACACAAACAGGTGTGAAGACGGAACAGAGTGAGAGCCCAGATTCTGTAGCACAGCCTTGCTGAACAAACATTATTCCCTCCAACCCTCAATTTCAGTCTGCCTCTCACACAAATTCAACGTCTGCTTCTGTCTGCACTCTCTCCCTTTCTGAGTACACCAAACACAGAGTACTCTTGTTATTCAGAGTAGGAAACGCAACTGGAGCCAATTCCGCCTTGGTTTGCGCTTGACATCGTCCCTCCTTTGTTCCTGCCGTCTCCCATCACCGTGTGCTTGGCCTCTCTCAGCACCCGTCAAGACACATGGGAGCACATGAAAAAAAATATCACGTCATGTACCGAATGTGTGACTTCAAGTGTGGCTGAAGGTGGCATTTAGGATTATGATGAGAAAAAGGTCAAATAGATGTTTTCCGCTAGTGTGAAAGGGCAGCTGTGAAGGTGGATGCACACCCTGGATAGTCTCTGTAGATTAGAAATACACTGCTTAATACCATATACCACATAACCCTCTGAGCAATGAGATTCCCTTTGATATGACAGATTATTATGTAATTAAACATTAGTAAATTAATCCATATTTGGCCACATTGGTTTCTAATGCAGCTACTCTGCTGCTCAATGTGACTATCAGGACGTCTCCTTGAGCATGTAGGGCATCATCTCCAAAGTAGATGAGCACGTTTTGGTACGTGCCTCTCTGCTTCGATCCACCCTCAAAACCTCGAGAGGAAGAGGGAAGAGTCTTCACATTGAATACTAATAATGTTCGCCAGTGTCACTACTCGTTCAGATGACTCCCATTTATGAGCTCAACATCAAAAGCTTCTTTCATCTGCAGAACAAGTTAGAATAAAGGATTTGGTAAATACGTAGGAAAGAAGACTGAAGACCCAGTGCAAGCCATTTTTTATATGTGGAATCCCATGCTACAGATTTCACCATAATGTATGTATTCATATTAAGTGTTTGTGGATAAAATTTGTATCTTCCAGTTGTTTTTTCACCTGAGACTTGGGTTGGGCGATTAACCAAAATAAAATTGAAAGCGATGGTCGGGACATAAAAACGACATAATCATGCTCATGTCAGGGTTTTTTTTTGGTTCTTCCCTTCTTCCTGTTGTGTGCATGTGTAGATGTACTGCCCCTTTAAGACTTCTCCTGCAACCCAGAAGCAGTGCGCTCAGTGCTGTAGGGAAACAGCAGAACATGGCGGAAAAACTAAAACAGCTTGTGGAAGGAAGAAAGGTAGATGGATGGATGGATGGATGGATGGATGGATAGATAGATAAACAGATAGATAAATAGATACTTTTATTAATCCCCATAGAGAAGTTCTGATATCTCGTGGCTCACAATGCATACAACAAATCATCATTAAAAATATATCAACTAAAATATCTCAATAAATACAGTAAAATAATGCGTAACACCAATGTACTGTATTATATTTAGTCCATTCCAGACAGCCTGGCAAGCATTCTACAGTGGGGTAAAAAAGTATTTAGTCAGCCACCAATTGTGCAAGTTCTCCTACTTAAAAGATGAGAGAGGTCTCCAATTTTCATCATAGGTATACCTCAACTATGAGAGACAAAATGAGAAAAAAAAAATCCAGAAAATCACATTGAAGGATTTTTAATGAATTAATTGGTAAATTCCTCGGTAAAATAAGTATTTGGTCAATAACAAAAGTTCATCTCAATACTTTGTTATATAACCTTTGTTGGCAATGACAGAGGTCAAACGTTTTCTGTAAGTCTTCACAAGGTTTTCACACACTCTTGCTGGTATTTTGGCCCATTCCTCCATGCAGATCTCCTCTAGAACAGTGATGTTTTGGGGCTGTTGCTGGGCAACACGGACTTTCAACTCCTTCCAAAGATTTTCTATGGGGTTGAGATCTGGAGACTGGCTAGGCCACTCCAGGACCTTGAAATGCTTCTTACGAAGCCACTCCTTCGTTGCCCAGGCAGTGTGTTTGGGATCATTGTCATGCTGAAAGACCCAGCCACGTTTCATCTTCAATGCCCTTGCTGATGGAAGGAGGTTTTCACTCAAAATCTCACGATACATGGCCCCATTCATTCTTTCCTTTACACGGATCAGTCGTCCTGGTCCCTTTGCAGAAAAACAGCCCCAAAGTATGATGTTTCCTCCCCCATGCTTCACAGTAGGTATGGTGTTCTTTCTCCTCCAAACACGACAAGTTGAGTTTTTACCAAAAAGTTCTATTTTGGTTTCATCTGACCATATGACATTCTCCCAATCCTCTTCTGGATCATCCAAATGCTCTCTAGCAAACTTCAGACGGGCCTGGACATGTACTGGCTTAAGCAGGGGGACACGTCTGGCACTGCAGGATTTGAGTCCCTGGCGGCGTAGTGTGTTACTGATGTAGCCTTTGTTACTTTGGTCCCAGCTCTCTGCAGGTCATTCACTAGGTCCCCCCGTGTAGTTCTGGGGTTTTTGCTCACCGTTCTCGTGATCATTTTGACCTCACGAGGTGAGATCTTGCGTGGAGCCCCAGATCGAGGGAGATTATCAGTGGTTTTATATGTCTTCCATTTTCTAATAATTGCTCCCACAGTTGATTTCTTCACACCAAGCTGCTTACCTATTGCAGATTCAGTCTTCCCAGCCTGGTGCAGGTCTACAATTTTGTTTCTGGTGTCCTTTGACAGCTCTTTGGTCTTGGCCATAGTGGAGTTTGGAGTCTGACTGTTTGAGGTTGTGGACAGGTGTCTTTTATACTGATAATGAGTTCAAACAGGTGCCATTAATACAGGTAACGAGTGGAGGACAGAGGAGCCTCTTAAAGAAGAAGTTACAGGTCTGTGAGAGCCAGAAATCTTGCTTGTTTGTAGGTGACCAAATATTTATTTTACCAAGGAATTTACCAATTAATTTATTAAAAATCGTTCAATGTGATTTTCTGGATTTTTTTTTCTGATTTTGTCTCTCATAGTTGAGGTATACCTATGATGAAAATTGGAGACCTCTCTCATCTTTAAAGTGGGAGAACTTGCACAATTGGTGGCTGACTAAATACTTTTTTTCCCCACTGTATACCCACACACATGAACGCGTGTGTATCCACATGCATGTGTGTGCATGCTGATGGTGGTGGTGATGCAGGGGGATGGGGGTCAAGGATCTCTGCCTTCCAGGATACTGTTAAACATCCTGATGGCTGTTGGAACAAAGGATCTCCTGCACCGCTCAGTCCACGAGCGCAGCGACATCAGCTGCTCACTACGACCACTTCTCTGTCCTACCAAGATGTAATGAAGGGGGTGGTTGGCGTTGTCCATTATAAGCCACAACTTGTCCCTTATCCGCCTATCCACCCCAGCGGGTCGAATTACCTCCCCACCACTGAACCAGCCTTCTTGACCAGCCTATCCAGTCATCTGGTGTCTCTTGCCATTACGTTGCCTCCCCAACAAACAGCCGCATAAAAGATGACACTTGCCACCACAATCTGATAAAACAATCAGCATCTTCATGCAGACATCAAAAGACTGGAGTCTCCACAGAAAAAACAGTCTACTCTGTCTCTTCCTGTAGAGCGCCTTCGTGTTAGCAGACCACACCAAGTTACTGTCCAGGTACACGCCCAGATATTTATAGGTGTGTACTATCTCAACTGGTTTACCCTGAATAGTGACAAGCTACAGGGGAGGCTTGGACCTACGAAAATCCACAAACATCTCCTTGGTCTTAGTGGTGTTCAAGAGCAGGCCATTCCTCTCACTCCAAACAATGAAGGTGTCAACCAGGTCCCTGTACTCCATTTCCTGTTTCCCCTGCACACATGCCACAGTAACTGTATCATCAGAATACTTCTGAATGTGGCATGACTCTGTGTTGTAATTGAAGTCTGATGTGTACAAGGTGAACAGGTATGGAGCCTGGACTTTCCCCTGTGGAGCCCCCATGCTACTTTCCACAATCCCTGAGACACAGCCCCCAAGTCTGACAAACTGTGGTCTTCCCGTCAAATAGTTAGTGATCCAGGAAATAAAGGAGGGGTCCACCCCCATCTTCTCAAGCTTCTCTCTCAGCAACAAAGGCTGGATGGTATTGAAAGTGCTTGAAAAGTTACAATCAACGATCATCGGCCGGGATCATGGGTCCTAAGAAAGCTCAGCAGTCTGAGGAGGTGGACGAAATTAAAAAAGCGCTGGATTTCTTGGCAGAAGAGATTTCTGCTGTTAAGCTGCAGCAAAGAAACATTCTGGACCTGGTCGAGGAGGTGAAAGCGCGGCGGATCCAGAACGCTGAGAAGGAAAAGAGGCTGGCGTATCTGGAGAGCAGAGTGTCGGAACTGGAGCAGAATACTCGGGTGAACGACGTGATCATCACGGGGCTCCACATTAAACCCCCATCATACGCGCGAGCGGTGGCCGCGGACAGCAGTGGAAGTGAGCTGGAAGATGAATCCACGGAGCAACAAGTGGCGGCTTTCATGCAGTCCAAAGGAATTCAGCTGGACTGCAACACCATAGAGGCCTGCCACCCTCTGCCCAGGAAAAACGGCGACAAACCAGCTGTGATCATGAGGTTTGTGAACAGAAAACACAAGTGTTAAACTGTTAAAACAAGGTAGGAAACTGAAAGGAACAAACATTTACATGAACGAGCACCTCACGAAGGAAAACGCAGAAATAGCCAGAAAAGCAAGATACATGAAAAAGCAGAAAAAGATTCAAAACACCTGGACATCAAACTGTAAAATATACATCAAATTAAACGGATCACCTGAAGAAGCCAAGGTCATTAACATCCGTAATATTATGGAACTGGACAAATATCAATGAATATTATGAACTGGAGTCACAGCAACAATCAGACAACTGTAGGTCACTGAAGGATCACACTCATCTGCTACAAGACATTTAACAACATGAAACAAAAGATCAACAAACAGGAACAACAGGAACTGAAAGTTTTTGAATATACAGATCACAACCCACAGGACGTAGAATATAACATAGACCCTGATAATAATTTATTTAGCTCCATCAATAATGACTGTAGTTACTACACAGATGATCAGTTTAACACAATGGTCACATCTGATTTCAATATTTCTATGATCCACTTCAACCGCAGAAGTCTCTATGCCAACTTTAATAACATTAAAGATTATTTACATCAGTTTAAAGAGCCATTCAATATTGTGGCAATATCAGAGACGTGGCTCAGTGAAGAGAAAGGAGTGGATTTTACCATGGATGGCTATGAATTAAATTATATAAATAGAAAAGTGAAAAAAGGAGGAGGAGTTGCAATTTATGTTGACAAGAGCTTGAAATACAAGGTTGCTGAAAATCTGTCAGTAACTGTGGATGATTTATTTGAATGTATTACAATAGAAATCTGTCTGGACAATGTGAAGAATGTAGTAGTGAGCTGTGTTTATAGAACACCTGGATCAAACATTGACTTATTTAAGGACTGGATGGAAAAAATGTATGCAAAACTAACTCAAAGTTATGTTCATCTGTGGGGATTTCAATATAGATCTGATGAACTCAAAACAACATAGTTTGACAGAAGAATTTATCAACACAATGTACAGTATGGGCTTACATCCAACAATTACCGGACCTAGCAGAATCATGTCACACAGTGCCACACTAATAGATAACATATTCACAAACATTATGGAAAATAATATCAGGAGTGGGCCTTTATTGAATGATATCAATGACCACCTGCCGATTTTTGTTGTCTATCAATGTGATTATAGGAAGAAAAAGTATACCAAAAATATTAAATATAAAAGAATAAGAACCGAAGAATCTATGTATTTACTGACAAAGGAATTATTAATACAAGATTGGAAGATAGTTTATGATGAAAATGACATAAATAAAGCATATGATAATTTTTTATAAATATTTCAATCATTGTACAATAAAAACTGTCCTATAAAACAATACAGTGACAGACAACAAAAAAAAATATTCCTTGGGTCACCAAGGGGTTAATAAATGCATGTAAAAAGAAGAGTACATTATATAAACAATTCATTAAATGCAGAATGGTGGAAGCTGAGATCAAATATAAAAGATATAAAAATAAGCTTACTAATATAATGAGGACCTGTAAGAAAGAATATTACAACAGAATATTAAAGGATAACAAAAATAACCTAAGAGGAATATGGCAAGTACTCAATAGGATTATTAGTAATCGACCTAAGAATGCTAATTATCCAGAATATTTTATTGAAAATGGCAATTTGATAAATAATATGGAGGATGTAGTCAGTGGTTTCAATAAATTTTTTGTAAACGTTGGTCCTGAATTAGCAAAATCAATAGTGACACCAGAAACAAACAACAGCGGTTCTGTGAATGAAATAGAAGATAGAAATCCAAACACAATCTTTTTGGGTGCAGTTACTGAAAAGGAAATTATCGAGACTGTGAGTAAATTTAAGAACAAAAAATCAACGGACTGGAATCAAATTGACATGACAATAGTGAAAAAAGTAATTGAAGGAATTGTTAAGCCACTCACCCACATCTGTAACCTGTCATTTCAAACTGGTACATTTCCAGACAAAATGAAAATAGCAAAAATAATACCTCTATACAAAACAGGAGACAGTCATCGTTTCACAAATTACAGGCCAGTCTCTTTACTCTCACAATTCTCCAAAATACTTGAAAAAATCTTCACTAAGAGACTGGATGATTTCATTGAAAAACACAACATCCTTACAGATAGCCAGTATGGTTTTAGAGCAGATAAATCTACATCTTTGGCACTGATCGAACTTATAGAAGAAATTACTAGTTGTATAGATAAAAAAAAAGGTTGCTGTAGGAGTATTTATAGATTTAAAGAAAGCTTTTGACACCATTGACCACAGAATACTACAAAGGAAACTGGAAAGGTATGGGATAAGAGGAGTAGGACTGAGTTGGGTGGAAAGTTATTTAAGTAACAGACAACAATTTGTACAAATTGGTGAGCACAAATCACCCTTCATGGACATCACTTGTGGTGTGCCCCAGGGGTCAGTTTTGGGACCCAAACTCTTTATTTTATATATAAATGACATATGCCAAGTATCAAAAATTCTGAAATTTATTTTGTTTGCAGATGACACAAATATCCTTTGCACTGGTGAGAATTTGCAGCAGGTTTTAGAGGTGGTCACAACTGAAATGAAAAAGTTAACGCAGTGGTTCAACAAAAATAAATTATCTCTAAATCTAAAAAAACCCAAAGATTATGTTGTTTGGAAATTATAAAATAAATCATGAAATAATGGTAACGATAGATGATACCAGAATAGAAACAGTACAGGAAAATAAGTTTCTGGGGGTGACGCTAGACAATAAAATCTGCTGGAAACCTCACATCAGTCACATCCGGGCCAAGTTGGCAAAATGTATAGGCATACTGGGGATGACAAGACACATCTTGGACTATAAATCATTGGTCTTACTGTACAATTCACTGTTTTTACCTTATCTTAACTACTGTGTAGAAGTCTGGGGAAACACCTACAAGACCAACCTACAGTCAATATGCACATTACAAAAAAGAGCTATAAGGATAATAAACAATGTAGGATATAGAGACCATACCAATTCGTTGTTTTTAAAGTCACATGTCATAAAGTTCATCGATTTAGTTAAATTTAAGACAGCACAAGTCATGTACAGGGCAATTAATAATCAACTCCCAACTAATATACAAAAAATATTTAAAAAAATAGACAATGATCATAATTTGAGAGAAGACTTAAACTTTACAAAACCCAAGATACGAACAACCAAGAAAAGTATGTGCATATCTGTGGGGTGGATTTGTGGAACAGTCTGGAGCCGGAACTGAAACTATGTACAAACAGAAATCAATTCAAAAAGAGGTATAAACATTATTTGCTGAAAGAATATATGTTAGAAGGGTAGTATTTATATGTACGATTCACTATGCTCACTCTGGGACATTATGGGACACTATGGAATGGTGGGTGGGACAGCACTGTGTATATCTGTGTTGTTTGAGGCTGGTTTTGATGTATGGACATCAATGTATGTTAGGATGGATGGGTGTTGATGTTGATTTGTAAAAAATACAGTAAATTGTTTACTTGGGGTCTTAAAGGTGGTAATTTGTATATAATTCACATGGGTGTATTTATGGAAAAGAGGAGATGGAATTAATAAGTGTTCACTTCTTCCTTCTCCCTTTCGAACACTGTATACTGTTACTTTATTGCATTTGTCATTTGTTTTGTTTTTGTTATACTTTTTTGTTCGAAATAAAGTATCTATCTAAAAAAAAAAAAAAAAAGTCAAAGAACATAATCCTCACCTGGCTCCCTGACTCATCCAGGTAGGAGTGTGCCCGATTTAACAAGTAGAGGACGGCATCATCCACTCCAATGTGATCCCGGTACCCAAACTGCAGGGGGTCCAATGCAGATGTAGTCTGCAGTTTCAGGTGGTGAAGAAACACTCTCTCCAGTGTCTTCATAACACAAGCTCGGCCGGACACCCAGTTTTGAGAACCGGCACAAGACATGACGTTTTCCACAAGACCGGCACCTTCCTTGTCTGCAGGCTCATTGAAGAGCTTCTGGAGGGGCCCAGCAAGCTAGTCAGCACAAACCTTCAGCAGCTGGGAACACACACCATCCGGTCCTGCAGCCTTTCCTAGATTCAACCTCCACAGCTCCATCCTCAACTCATCCACTGTAAAGAACAGATCAGGTGGAGGAGCGCTTGAGGCAGTAGTGTCAGCGAAAACAGGAGAAGAATGAAAAGAACCAGATAGTGAGGGTGGAAGGGGGGCTGTTACTGGAGAGGTAGAAGGGGATGAAGGTGGAACAGAGCTGGTGGATGAAGCCCTGGCCACTGAATCAAACTTATGATGAAACTGATTAAATTCATCATCCCTCGCCACATCACCTACAATCGCCCAGCATTTCTGTTTATAGCCGGTGATGGTTCTCATACCCCTCCACACCTCTCTAGCATTGTTATGCTGTAGTTTCTTCTCCACCTTCTTTTTATAGTCCTCTTTAGCCTTAGAGTCCTCCTTAATTCCTGCACCAGCTTGTGCTTCTCCCTGTCACCCTCCTTAAAGGTTACCTTTTTTTGATTAAGGAGCCGCTTGATGTCACAAGTGATCCAGGGTTTATTGTTTGAAAAACAGTGCAGTCCGTGCTGGTACCACCATGTCCCTGCAGAAGTTCACGTAGCTGGTAAAACAGTCAACCATCTTGTCAATGTCCAAACCTTCCCCCATTACCCTCTGTGCCCAGCAGAACATCCCAGCAAGCTTTCGGAGTCTCTTTGGCCTCCAATGACCACTTCCTGAATGTCCGAGTGGTTACAAGATGCCTCTGGACACGTGGTTTATAACAGGGCTGAAGATATACCAGGTTATGGTTTGATCTACCGACAGGTGGAAGGGCTGCAACAGTGTATGCCTCCTTAACATTTGCATGCAACAGATCAAGTGTCGTCTTCTCTCTTGTGGAGCAGTCAACATACTGTACAAATTCAGTTAGATGGGAGGAGAGGCTGACATGATTAAAATCTCCAGAAACCACAATGAATGCTTCAGGATGCTGGGTCTGCACTCTCGCAACAGCTCCACAGACGACGTCACATGCTATGTCAGGCACAGCGTGTGGAGGAATGTAAACAACAATGGTGACATGCTGTGGCAATTCTCTTGGCACATAATATGGTCGTCAACAGCCAAAAGTTTCACATCCTCACAACAGATTCTCTCCTTCACTGCGATGTGGCCTGGGTTACACCATCGATTGTTCACATAAATAATCAGACCCCTACCTCTGATTTTTCCACACGTTCTGGTGTCTCTGTCTGCACGAAGTGTAGTGAAGCCGGAAACATTAACGCAGGAATCCGTTATGCTATCATTTAGCCAGCTCTCCATAAAACACATCAAGCTACATTCACAGTAAATTCGCTGTGTTTTCACAAGTGCCACCACAGCAGCGCAGATGGAGAGAGTGCCTTCTTAACAGAAATGTAGTGTCCGTCCCCACAGGATGAGATGATGGATTCTTTGTTTCGTCTGGGGATGCTGGGAGGGGGTAAGCGGGGTGTGCGGAGGCTGGTGTGGAATGTTCCAAGGCCGAGTGGCTGTTGGTCTTTGACCACTGTCCGTGTTATCAAGCATTTTGCAATGGGGGCGGGATGATAGGGTGGATGAGCTAAGGCTGTATTTAAGAACCCGATCAGGAGATTCATGGTATCTGTGTGGTGATGGCATGGTCGTGGCTGCGTGAAGGTCTCCCCTGGGGCAGGTGGCAGCTGGCTGGCCGCCGGCATGAATCAGAGGTATGTGTGGACACTGACTTCTGCACTGGACAGTGTTTTTTTTTTTCCACAATATCTTTATTGAACCTTTTTTTTTTTTTTTTTAACAAACATGATACAAACAAACACTAACACTAAAGTACTACAAAAAAAAAAAAAAAATGCCCTAAAAACACCAACAACCACCAACAAAATCAAGTCTTCAACAATGCTCCTCTGTTTAGTCTAGACAATCCAATACATTAGTATACATATTATGTTCACCAGTTTGGAATTTACAAGGTCCACACACATCATTCACCTTCTTCTTCAAGAGTTATGTTTAAATTTTTTACATAATCAATAAAAGGTCTCCATATATTCTCAAACACAATTTCCTTTGATTTCAGTATATATGTTATTCTTTCTAATGGAAGGTTTGTTAACATCTGTCTTAACCACTGAGTCACATCTGGTCTATGAGTCTTTTTCCATAATAGTGCAATACATTTTTTGGCATTAAGCAAACTGAGGTCTATGAATGTTCTTTCACTTTTATTGAAATTATGCTTTTCTGGGTACAGACCCAACAAAAACAGTTTAGGATTCAATATGATTTGTTTTGAGATTATTTTTTCAATTGTTACCCTCACCTCTTCCCAAAACATTCTTATTAATCTACATTCCCATAAACAATGAAATAGGGTTCCTTTACTTTCCATGCATTTTGTGCATGTATCTGGTATATTTTTGTTATATCTATTTAACTCCTCCGGTGTAACATACATCCGCATTAACCATTTGAAATGTATCAATTTAAGGCGTGCATTTATTGATTTGGTTTGAGCTTCTGTACAAGCCAATTCCCATTGTTCCTCTGAAATTTCAATTTGCAGATCTTCTTTCCAGTAGTTTAATCTTTTCAGTGAATTTTCACTTGAAGATAGTGTCAATGAGTTATAAAACTCACTGGACAGTGTTTAGTTTGGTTGCATGTGTGTGGGGTGACATTGGATCTATTCTTCATTATATTATGCTCATTTATGGCAGAGTCATCGCAGTGACATATTCATTGATGCTGCACTGCTGTGGCTTAATTATGAGTCTTGTCTGTAAACTCTAAGAGAGATGAAAGGAGGGGAAAAAAAGAGAAAATAATCCGAAACCGACTTGAAAGCTTCAAATAACCCTGATGACCATTTAAGGTGAAACCTCCCAGTCCTGCCTGGGACACCCGTAAAAATAGATTCAAATTGTACTGCAAGATATTTTAGTGCATACCCGTTAAAGAGTGATTCGTGATTTCAGTGTATAAATGAGTGATAATTTATAAACTGTATATACAGTGCGGGTAATGTGTTAGACACACACTGAAATAAAAAGTTTGCACCTCCTCCTCCCTTTCTTGGTCACGATTCGCTGTTGTCTAAATAACATGTTCACACCACATCCACCCACCACGCTTCCCAGTCCGTAAGCTGTGGCTAGCCAGTTGTTGAGTGTGTTAAAAGAAGAGATAAGGAGAGAGAATGGCAATCTATCACCTCGTTCTGACAGCCTCGCACGTTGTCTGTCTCTGGGGCTGCTGCACTGCCACGCTCCTCCGCAGCTGCTCCTCCTCCCCTCTCCTGCTGTCACTTCTCCTCCCGTTGTCATCTCTTTTCCAGCCTAAAATGATTCCGTCTCTATTTTCCATCACCCCACCACCCATACTCTGTCCTTGTGTCCCCTTGCACCATTGTCTGCCCTCGCTTCTTCTACCTATTTAGTATGTCATCTGCATTGATGGCAATCGGCTGCTTCCCGCCCGGCCCTGCAATGCTGTGTCACTTCATTAGAAGTGTGAAAAGATGACCTTGCACTCTTTCTTTTCCCCCGCACCTCTCTCTACTCAGTCGCACACTCGTCCAGCTGTCTCTTTTCCCCTCATCACTCTTCCTCTCATCCCTCGCCTCAGCTCACCAGCCAGCCGACGCGCCTTCATCTCTCCCTCTCGCTCCTATTCTCATCCTGCCTTATCGTTTTCTTGTCTTTTTATTTCTTTCTTTGCCCCTGCCCTCGCTGTTCTCCTTCATTATCAAATACTGTCACCATGTCCCCCCCGCTGCGCCTCCCAGGTTATTTATAGCTAACAGTGGGTGGTGGATTCAGTGATGTTGAGAGGTGGGCCATCTTCTGCCCTGCTGGAGCACACTCATTTACATGCTACAGTCTTTCTGGGATTTCAATATAGGCATACACATACATATATATATATATATATATATATACTGTATATATATATATATATGCATACAGAGAACCACCCACTGATCTACAGCTGCTTAATTAAGAACCAAAGATAAGCAAATGCACATCTTCCCAACACCTACCTGTCTCTCCGACATGACGTAGAGGTAGTTGCGGTCTAGAGAGAAGGCCATATCTCTGAGGACTGGGCTGCCGTCCTTGATGACTGATATAGTTTCGTATTGAACACCGCCATGAGGAGGTCCATCAACACGAATCTGTTGAAAACAGAACACAAAAAAGAGTCAGGGATTTCTATTTATATCAGTATGAAAGCACAAATGAGACTTGTAATGATTGACAGACTGACAGGTGTGTCCAACATTTGAAAATATTATTCTGCAAGACATTCTCTTAGTGCGAACAGATTTTTTTTAAAGTACTTGAATTTCACAGTTTTAAAAATTTTCTTTAGATGCAATTGCCAAAAATGTACTTCAGACTGTAGTATTTTAAAGTATGAAGTAATGTTAAGTCAGCTGTGGTTCTCTGCAGTATGAGGTTACAAAAACTGTTATTGCTGACATAAGAAAGCCTTTGTGAAACCTTAGCTCTGATTTTTCTTTCCTTTTACTCCTGATGAATGATTTATTCCCCCGCTAAAGCTCTAAACTTCAAGCCAAGACCACCTCACTACAAAAACAGTGAACAAGCAGTTAATGACTTATACAAGGAGTGAAAGCCTGCCTGACCCAAAATGGGCCCCGGTACTCATCTTTCTTCTCCAGTCATCACATTCTATTGCACAGCTATATAAAGTAGACAGGAAATGTTGAGGGGCAGTATGATTACTCCGATGCCGGCCATTGTCGCATATCGCTAGGCCCTCTACCGACCATGAAAGCTGATGGTTCTATCATCTGTCCATTTCTGCCTGTCTCTGTCCACCCAAGCATTCATCTATATATTCAAATTGTGACAGCACCAAAGAGCAATCAGCCTCACAGAGTGGAAAGTCAAGGTCGCACGTCTGTCAAAATGAGACCCAGAGGGAAAACGGCAGCATGGGCAAGTGAATCTGCGCATGTCACAAAATGTTGTGTGAGAATGCGTGTCGAAACCGCCGAAAGACTGAGTAAGAGAAATGTGATACAAGTTTACACAACATCCCTGGAGTGTTTCCTTCAAGTCTAGGGGGTATGCTGGGCACATGAGAGCAGACGCCACAGTTAAGGAGCAGAGCTCGAGGCGCTCAGGCCTTCCACAGCTGACCTACGTCTGACCTTGGCAGACTAATCCAAACACAGAAAACGGGACATATGTGAAAACCATATGTAGGAGGAGAAAGGCAGGATGTGGGGGCCGTGCCAGTCTTCATCTGGTTACTGACACTGCAGCATGGAGGGAGACCTCGGCAAATATGCTCATCCATAAAGCATGTCGGCGCGCCGCCAGATCAGCAGCACTGTTTTGTTCACGACTGTCTCAGTGTGGGTGTCGTGTGTGCATGTGTGTGTGTGTGTGTGTTTAAAGTGCGTGCACTCCAAGGAGCAGTCTGTCACACTGTGATATGTGTCCTAGCAGGCTGCCACTGGGGATCACGAGATAACCCAACCTTCCACCCCCCCCACATGTCTGCAGTTCATCTGAATCAGATCACTATCACATCGTCTCTCACCACTGTCCAGGGGCCCTTTAAATTCACATTTGGTCAGAGACGCATTCCCCTACACACATGACGTTTAGTGCTTAAGGAGCAAAAGACCTTTAAACAGAGGAGGGTAGCAGCTAGTTACATTTACTCAAGTACATATGCTCAAGTAACTTTTTCACAAAATTGTGCTTTGCAGATTAGTTCTATTGTAGGACACTTTTGCTCTTGCGTGCATTTATTCAAACACATTTGGTCATATTCTGATTCTGACATTCTTACTTTGATACTCAGATAATTCAAGTACAAAATTGGCAATTTTTAAAATAATAACTTGAAAATGCATGAGCAAAAGCTGCAAACTTTTGAGAAAAAAAAAAATCCCAAACTTATCAAGAAAAACTTGAAAATTCACACTGAAAAAGTCACAAATTCACCACAAAAAAGTTGCACATTTATGAGAAAAAGATAGAAGTGAATTTACAAGAAATTAATCAAATTTTCAAACTTGGAGGAAAAAGTTGCTCATTTCCAAGAAAAATATCTCAAATTTATAAGCAAAATCTCACAATTTCATGAGGATAACGTACAAGAAAAAAGTCACACATTTATGAGAAAACCCCCCCCTGCAATTTATGAGTAAATACAGGTTGAAAATTTGTGAAAAATATTTCCAATCTATGAGGAAACAGTAGTAAACTTAAGAGAAAAACAACAAACTTATGAGGCAAATGAGAAAAGATTCACAAAATACAGAGAAAAACATCACAAATTGCTCACAAATTTTGATGAAGTCAGTACTACGCAAGTAAATTGTTAAGTCGACACCTTTGGTGGGCACTCTTAAACTTCAGTAATTATCATCATAAGGTTTCACATTATAATTAAAGCTTTAACTTTTATGGAAGCATCAAAATTACCACTCCCAAATGAAAAGGGCCACTGGATTTTAAAGACATGTTTGAGTCGCTGTAAAGCACAGTGTGGCAGAATAATTTTTAAAAGCCAGAATGGTTTTAGGTGGGAAAATAATCTGATTAATTACATAGCCCCACAAGACAGATAACTGCCCCTTTGAGAAAACACATTCAATCAGGAGAATGTGGATGTGTACAAAGAGATGAATGAATCGCTTCCTTTTAAGACAGCCACTGCTACGGCCGTGGTTTCTCACTCTTTATTGTGCTTTAATATGATTTTCATCCAGAGACTTATTCTTGTGGCTCACACAAAGGCAAATGGATTCAACATTACTGACTCTCACATGCCTCTGTGTGCACAAACACACTCACATCCAGGCGCTTTTCACATTAAAGTAATCCTTTCTCACTCAGAGTCCTGCAAAAAGAGGTGCATGTAGACACAAACACACACCCACATTATAAGAAAGTAGAAACTATATGTGCGGTAAGTTAGGTAAATGTCAAGTACTTTCCAGGGTAGGCACAGCTCAGGGTGGGCGAATGAGACATAAAATGAGAAAGTAAAAAAAAAAGAAAAAAAAAAACTTGAGCAAATAAATGGAGGAACTGCTGCTTAGTGGACCAAAAATAATTCCACCAAAGACTCCCTCTCTTCTCTTCCCACACTACTACTCTGCCAGTCAACAGAACTATCTCAGTATCCCAGTAAGCCACTAGTCTCAAGCACAAAATGTCCCATTTTTTCATGCATCGCTTTACTTTAACCTTCATGTAGTTAAACCTAACCCATCTTTGTCCCATTTCACATTACATTATTTATCAGCCTCAGTGAGAAGGCTGCAAACAGGTTGGATTAATACACTCGGGGCCCTTCTGACAACATTACTGCTGCCCCCCCTATTTTAGGGAAACCCATCCACTGAAACTGGCCCCGGTGCCCTAGAGAGGTGCCCTTTGGTTTGGCTTGGTCTGCACCCCACCCTCCCCCCACCACACACATTTACGCACTTTCAACACCTCAGCCATTAGCCAGCCTCTCTCCATCAGCAGCCACAGGGAGCTGCAGCCGAGCTGAGTGAGGAAAGGTGAAAAGGTGAAGATGGATGACGGCACTGAAAAACGTTTTACATGGTACCAGGTAGGTGGGGCATGGGGTGTGCTTAATAATTGTTTTTAAAAATTAAAATTAAAAAATGATCTCTTGATTGAGGAAAAAAAATGATAATGCAAACAAAACGTGGCTGAATTATGTACATGTATGAATCCTAATCAGTTCTTGACTAAAGTACTACAGTATAACAAAATGCCAAGACTGCAATTTTCTTCCCACATACTGTATGAATCAATGTATCTATCACAGATTTGTTTGCATGTAGCTTAACTGTTGGTACTGCATGAAAAAATGCTGATTTAATCAAAATATAACCATCCTTTCAAGTTGAGCTGTTAAACTCTGGGTTTCTCTTCTTTATTACATCACTGTGGCTTTTTATTTAAAAACATGCTTTATATTTGTATTGACATCTTTGTCATTCTCTTTCAGCTGCTCCTTTTTGGGGTCGCCACAGTGTCTCATCACCTTATATCATGATGATCCGCATGTCGATTTGGCGAGGATTTTTACGCCAGATGCTCTTCCAGACACAACCCTGCCCATTTATCCGGGCTTGGGACTGGCACAGGGAGTGGCAAAAAGTATTTTAAAAACTGTTCTAGCATTTGCTTTCTGCAACATAAGTATAAAGGGCCATCCACACCAAGCACTATAAAGATAACTATAACTATAAAATTACAGATTTAAAAATCATTCTAACTCAAGTGGATGGCAGTATCTTCGCTGCTGAAGTACTTTTTTTTAAAAAAATTATAAACACAATTTAAGCTGTCGGCTACAAATGGTAACTTTAAAATTCAATTAAGTTTATTTTATAAGAAGCATTGTTTTATTGCACACTGCATTTGTGTCAATGTTGTATATTTATATCTGGAATTTCCCCATTGTGGAACTAATAAAGGCTTATCTTATCTTATTTATTCTTTGTTCAATAAAGTTTGTAAAAAATATAAAAAGCATTTGCAAAAACATGCCATCTATGGTGTGTTGTTATTTACTAAGATAACTAATTGAGTTTCATATGGTTATCTTGAACTGTAGAAGCAACTAAGTTGAGCCAGTAAGACTGGGAGCAGTCGGCCTCATAAATAAAAGTTGAAAGCCAAAAGGAAGTTGGAAAGCAAGACAAAGTGCCCTGTCGTGGATGAAGTGAGTACTGCAGCTAATTATCACAAAAATTCTGCCTCCTTTTTTTGGGGGGGGGGGGCTTTCAGAGATTCCATATAAATGTTTCAGATCATAAAACACATTTTAATATTAGACAAAGATAACCTGATGATGATTTCATTTATTAAGGGGAAGAAAAGCTATCCAAACATACCTGGCCCTATGTGAAAAAGTAATTCTCCCCTAAACCTAATAACTGGTTGTATCACCCTTGATGGCAACAACCCCACTCAAGTGTTTTCGATAACTGGCAATGACTCTTTTACATTGCGGCTGAGCAATTTTGGCCCACTCTTCTATGCAGAATTGTTTTAATTCTGCGACATTGGAGGGCTTGCGTTTGAGGTCATGAACTCGTGGCCGGACATTCTCCTTCAGGATTTTTTGGTAGAGAGTAGAATTCATCGCTCCATCAATTACAGCAAGTCCTCCAGATTCGGAAGCAGCAAAGCAGCCCCAGACCATCACACTACCACCACCATGTTTGACTGTTGGTATGATGTTCTTTTTATGAAATGCTGTCTAAGTTTTATGCCGGATGTAACGGGATACACAACTTCCACAAAGTTAAAATTTTGTCTCCTCAGTTCACACAATATTTTCCCCAAAATATTGGGGATAATCAAGATGTTTTTTGGCAAATGTGAGATAAGCCTTTGTGTTCCTTTTGGTCAGCAGCGATTTTCACCTTGGAACTCTCCCATGGATGCTGTTTTTACCCCAGTTTGTTTCTTACTGTTGAATAGATCAGTGTCCAAACTGTGGTACAGTGGATATAAAAAGTCTGCACATCCCTGTTCAAATGCCAGGTTTTTGTGATGTAAAAAAATGAGACCAAGGTAAATCATTTCAAAACGTTTTCCCCCATTAATGTGACCTATAACCTGTACAACCCAATTGAAAAACAAACTGAAATCTTTTAAGGGGAAAAATAAAAACTAAAAAACTTACAATAACCTGGTTGCATAAATATGCACACCCTTAAACTAATACTTTGTTGCAGTACCTTTAGCTTTTATTACAGCACTCAGTCTTTTGGGGTAGGCGTCTATCAGCGTGGCAAATCTTGATGTGGCAATATTTGCCCACTTTTCTTTGCAAAAACGCCCCAAATCTGTCAGATTGTGAGGGTATCTCCTGTGCACAGCCCTCTTCAGATCACCCCACAGATGTTTGATGGGATTCAAGTCTGGACTCTGGCTGGGCCATTCCAAAACTTTAATCTTCTTCTGGTGAAGCCATTCTTTTGTTGATTTGGATGTGTGCTTCGGGTCATTGTTGTGCTGAAAGATGAAGTTCTTCTTCATTTTCAGCTTTCTAGCAGAAGCTTGAAGGTTGTGTGCCAACACTGACTGGTATTCGGGACTGTTCATAATTCCCTCCACCTTGACTAAGGCCCCAGTTCCAGCTGAAGAAAAACAGCCCCAAAGCATGATGTTGCCACCACCATGCTTCACTGTAGGTATGGTGCTCTTTTGGTGATGAGCAGTGTTGTGTTTTCGCCAAATATACCTTTTGGAATTATGGCCAAAATGTTCAACCTTGGTTTTATCAGACCATAACACATTTTCCCACGTGTTTGGGAGATTTCAAATGCGTTTTTGCAAAATGTAGCTGGGCTTGGATGCTTTTCTTCCTAAGAAAAGGCTCTTGCCACCCTAGACGGTATATTGTTGTCACATGTACTAAACAGCCAGTACTTGCCTGAAATTCCTGCAGCTCTTTCAGTGTTGCTGTTGGCCTCTTGGCAGCCTCCCGGACCGGATTTTGGAGGGACGTCCAGTTCTTGGTAATGTCACTGTTGTGCCACATTTTCTCTACCTGATGATGACTGTCTTCACTGTGTTCCATGGTATATTTAATGCCTTGGAAATTCTTTTGTACCCTTCTCCTGACTGATACCTTTGAACAATGAGATCCCTTTGATGCTTTGGAAGCTCTCTGTGGACCATGGCTTCTGTTGTAAGATGTGACTACAAAAATGTCAGGAAAAGCCTACTAGAACAGCTGAATTTTATTTGGGGTTAATCCGAGGCACTTTAAATGGTGGCAGGTGTCTGCTGACTCCCATTTAACATGAGTTTGAATGTGACTGGTTAATTCTGAACACAGCCACATCCCCAGTTATAACAGGGTGTGCATATTTATGCAACCACGTTATTGTAAGTTTTTTATTTTGGATTTTTTCCCCCTTAAAAGATTTCAGTTTGTTTTTCAATTGGGTTGTACATTTATAGGTCACATTAATGGGGGAAAAAGTTTTGAAATGATTTATCTTGGTCTCATTTTTTTACATCACAAAAACCTGGCATTTGAACAGGGGTGTGTAGACTTTTTATAACCACTGTAAGTGAGACTTGCAGTTCTTTAGATATTGTTCTGGGTTTTTGTTTCACATCTGTTCTTTGTTTCAATTGTGGCATGATGTGTTGCTTTTTGAGATATTTTAGTGTACTTCACTTTGCCAGACAGGTTCTATTTAAGGGATTTCTTGATTCAGCAGGTCTGGCAGTAATCGGGTCTGGGTGTGGTTAGTGAAAGTAAACTCAAAGTTCCCAAAAAAGTGGTAATCACAGTTCAGTACAGTTCATTAATGAGATAACAGGGGACAGGTGTTTGGATAGCTTTTTTCCCCCTTGATTAATGAAATCATCATTTAAAAACTGAATTTTGTATTTACTTGCCTTATCTTTGTCTAATATTAAAATTTGTTTAATGATCTGAAACATTTAAGTGTGACAAATATGCAAAATATATTTAAGAAATCAGAAAGGGGGAAAATACTTTATTATGACACTGTGTACAGTACAATAGTATATGCAGTTTACAGCTTTGGCCCCCTACCATTCATGATTGCAGTTATGATGCATATACGGTAAGGTCCATAAGGATACTGACACAAGTTTTGTTATTTTAGCAGTATACCAAAACATATTCAAGATGCAGTTATATATCAAAATGGGCCAAAAGTGCAGAATCTCAGCTTTAATTTGAGGGTATTGACTTCTAAATTGGAGTTACAGTTTAGGAATTACAACTTTAAAAAAAAATAACCCCATTTCAGGAGCTCAAACGTAATTGGACAACTGACTCTAAAGCTATTTCATGGGCTGCATGGGCTATTCCCTCATTAATCCATCATCAATCAAGCAGGTAAAAGGTCTGGAGTTGATTCCAGGTGTAGCATTTGAAAGCCATTGCTGTGAACCCACAACATGCGGTCAAAGGAGCTCTCAGTGGAAGTGAAACAGACTATCGTTAGGCTGAAAAAAAGAAGAAATCCATCAGAGAGATGGCGGAAATGTTAGGGGTGGCCAAATCAACAGTTTGGTACATTCTGAGAAAAAAAGAGCACACTGGTGAGCTTGGGAACTCAAAAAGGCTTGGATGTCCATGGAAGATAACAGTGGTGGATGACAGCAAGATCCTATCCATGGTGAATAAAAACACCTTCACAACACCCACCCAAGTGAAGAACACTCTCCAGGAAGTACAGTAGGTGTATCAGCACCTACGTCTACCTTAAAGAGGAAAGTTCATAAGAGCAAATACAGAGGGTTCACCTCAAGGTGCAAACCAGTAATCAACCTGAAAGGCCAGATTAGACTTTGACAAAAATTAGTCTAAAGAAGCCAGCAAAGTTATGGAAAAGCATTCTTTGGACAGATGAAACCAAGATTAACAAGAATGATGGGAAGAAGAAAGTATGGAGAAGTCCTGAAATCTCTCATGATCCAAAGCACACCACATCTTCTGTCAAACATGGTGGAGGCAGTGTGATGCATGGGCATGAATGTCTTCCAATTTCACTGGGTCACTAGTGTATTGATGTGACAGAAAACACAAGCAGCCGGATGAATACTGAAGTGTATAGGGATACACTGTCTGCTCAGATTCAGCCAAATGCAGCAAAGATGATTGGACGGCACTTCACAGTACAGATGGACAATGATCCAAAACATACCGCAAAAGGAACCCAGGAGTTTTTTTAGGGCAAAGAAGTGGAAAATTCTGCAATGGCCAAGTCAATCACCAGCTCTCAAGCCGATGGAGGATGAATTTGACTTGCTTAAGAGAAAACTTAAGGCAGAAAGACACACAAACAAACAACAACTGAAGACAGCAGCAGTAAAGGCCTGGCAAAGCATCACAAAGGACAAAACCCAGCATCTGATGATGTCCATGGGTTCCAGACTTCAGGCTGCAAAGGATTCTCTGCAAAGTATTAAAAATGAACATTTTATTTAAGGTAAAGTTAATTTGTCCAATTACTTTTGAGCCCCTGAAATGAGGAGATGTTTTTTAAATGGTTATATTTCCTAAACCGTAACTCCAATTACGATGTGAAATTAAAGCTGAGATTCTGCATTTTAAGCCCATATTGATTATACAACTGTATCCTGAATATGTTTTGGTATACAGCTAAAATAACAAAACTTGCATCAGCGTACAAATAGATCTAACTGTAGCTGTTGGAGTGAAGATAAAATATATACAGTATATACCACCAATCACCACCTCCACTTCACTCAACTTGATGAATTCAGAACATTAATTGCTGCACTAAGTGCCAAGGAATCTTGTATATAGGGTAAAGTTGCCAACTCTTCCCACAGCAGGCAGGTTAAAAAAGAGGAAAATGTATTTTTATGTACAAACTGTCAGCCACAGCACCTAGTCGGGCTTAAGTGGGGGAAAGGTTGGGGAGGTGGACATGTTTGGCCAGGAGGGAAGCCATGGCTGAGGCATCAGAGGCTTCCCCTTGTGGCTGCAAGGCCCTGTGCCAGTGGGGTGCTTTTGATCAGACCCATGTAAGCATCCTGGAAAAACGTTTGAAGGTTGACCAAACTCCAATTCAAATTGCCCTTCTCCCACTTTCTCTCTCTCCCTTTCTCTTCCTGGTCTCACTGGTTTTGAACACTGTGCCAGACATCGGATCCCCGACCGCGGGAGCCTGTGTGAAGCAATTTGCCTGAATGAAAAGTGCTGAATAAATCCTGGCTAAAAGTGCATCAAATGTGTGTTTGCTGTGTATTGTGGGTGCTGCTGCTCAGAGATAGAATAAAAAAGAAAAAGGCCAAAAATGCTGCTTAACATATACCCAAAATGGTTTAGATTTGGTTTCCACATTGTATAATCCTGTGCTGTATAGGAAGCAATGGCAAAGGACAAAAAATGACAGCGACTAAATTTAGCTTTCGAAAAATACTGAGAAAAGCGCTGAAGGATTTTTTAAATCACTGATTTGGTCTGCTTCGCAGCTCGTCTCCCCTCAAGTGTTCAAAATTAGACGTTCAATTTTTAAAGAATGTATTCTTTTTAATTGTCCAGCTGGTAACCATTACTGAGAGCTGTTTTCTTTTTCAAATCTGCAAAGAAATGCTATTTTCAAACCTTAGCCTTGAGTGAGATTAGTGTTCTGAAGCAGGACATGCATGTGCACAGGTGGCTGCCAAGACCAATACAGATCCATCACAGGGTGTGCATTATTTTCCCACCATAATTCAGCTGGCAGAGCAGGAAGTAACCCACGCACGGAAACTACCAAGCCGCAGCGTATAGCACACTCCACACTAACACCTTGTATAAGGATGGGATTAAGTCAAATTGCTGGTCTTCCACCTACACTTTGGACCAGAATAGTATAATAAGAGTTGATTTCTGGGTGATTATGCCCTAATGACTGAAACTCGGCCATGCTCAAACGGAAGGAGAGAAAGGGAGAGGAGCACAAATTTGAACTCCAAGAGTAACCTATCTGGCAGCTACTGTATCTTGTGCATCTGTACTAATCCACTTCAGCAGTCTTGAGTGTTAAAGGGATAGGCATTGACTTTATCTGCCTGATCCCACACACTGGATTAGATTCCGTAAAAGCACACCGCCACGGAAACACACTTTCACGGTCTCCCTTAATGCACTGACCCCTCTGAGAGGCACAACAAGAGGAGGGGAGTCACACGTCCATTCCTTACAGGAGAGGTATGGACCTCCCTCACCCCAGCCACCACCTTTCTAGGATACAGACGTGGACAAAATTGTTGGTACCCCTCTGTTAATGAAAGAAAAACCCACAATAGTCACAGAAATAACTTGAATCTGACCAAAGTGGTAATAAATAAAAATTCTATGAAAATTAACCAACGAAAATTAGACAGTGCTTTTGAATTGTGGTTCAACAGAATTATTTTAACCTCTTGCACTCCGATGTACCGCGGGCGGTCACATCTCTGCATCCTAGGGCGCACTGAAAAAAAAAAAAGCTGCATTTCCGTTCTTCCACTACAGACACAGCCGCGAACAGAAAGCCAAAGGAGTGCTTTGATTGGTTTAGATGTGATTGACCTCTCATTCGACTAATAAGAGCCTTGAATTGAGTTTCTGAAACCTTGAAGAACCAATGACTGAAAACCTAGCAAGAAGGACCCGCCTACCAACGGCTGTGAATACAGCCAGCCAATTGAAGCACAGAAGTTCAAAAGCGTGCGTCCCTTGCGTAAAATCTGTTTTGTGTAAGGCTGGGTGACACACACGCATTCGCCAGTCTTTTTTTCTTACTACTGTTCTTATTTGTTTTGAAAAATCGTTCGCCAAAACCGCAATCATGGAAGCGCAAAACCGCAATAATGGAATTATGGTTTGACCGGGTCGCGTGACCAGAACCACGAGTCCATAACAAGCGGACCAGCGTCATGTTCGTCTGACAATGAGGAAGAGAAGTTCGCCAGCAACACTGCTGTTGTGGACAGGTAAGTGTTATAAGCTAAATTATTCTTTATCCCTGAAAATTGTAATCAAAATGACTTTTGACCGATCGGTAAATTACAACTGTGTGTCATTGCCACATGACGGACCGGTCCGTGCGCCACGTCCGGACCGTGAACGCCCCCCCCCCCCCGGCTACTCTTCTGTAGCGGATTGCAGATATTATTGCAGATATTTTAGTACAACTGTGTGTAGTAGACCGCGGCGCACCATCCCCGCTTTCCGTCATGTAGCGATGGGCGATGTCCGTCCTCTGTACCGGTGGGGGGGGGGGGGGAGTTGTTATCTTCTACATTACAGATATTTTAGTATAATTTTTAGTGCACTGTAGGTTATTTTTTCCTGTAAAAAAAAAGCCACACATTTTTTACGTGGCATGCTTCTTTGTGTGTGGGGGCTTGTTTGTTCATTCATTCATTCATGAATGAATAAACAACCCCCCCACACACACACACACACACGGCCCTTCACCTTTCATTAGAGCCCAAGATGAAGCTTCTATATTGAATCATTCAAAAGTTACAGACGTTTTTCCAAACTGTGCCATTTGGCACAATTTGGCACAGTTCAAAAACGCCTGGGAACAATCTAAGAAAAAAGCTGTGTAATATATTCATTTTTTGTGGTATTGTTACAAAATTTTGACCTCAGCTGGATAACACTTGGTTCTACATTTCTGTTGCATTTTCCAGCCCAGATCTGACAGCTGTGTGTTATTTGCAAGCATTTGTATCCAAAAAAACACCCAGGCGAAATTTATTTTCTTCAAGTTCAGTATGTTTAGATGACTGTTACTCAGTGGCAGGAGCACTTAGAGAGATTATGACTGTTTTGCCAAAAAAATTCCAAGTGTTTTCTTTTAAATGAGACCAACCCCATGAAGATGCTGCAAAGGGTTGAAGAACAGCTTTTGATTTACTTTGGGTACGTTACTTTTAGGCGTTTTTAGGGAAATTGACCAGAGTGCAAGGGGTTAAAAAAACAAACTCGTGAAACAGGCCTGGACAAAAATGATGGTACCCTTAACTTAATATTTTGTTGCACAACCTTTTGAGGCAATCACTGCAATCAGACGATTTCTGTAACTGTCAATGAGACTTCTGCACCTCTCAGCAGGTATTTTGGCCCACTCCTCATGAGCAAACTGCTCCCGTTGTCTCAGGTTTGAAGGGTGCCTTCTCCAGACAGCATGTTTCAGCTCCTTCCACAGATGTTCAATAGGATTTACATCAGGGCTCATAGAAGGCCACTTTAGAATAGTCCAATGTTTCGCTCTTAGCCATTCTTGGGTGTTTTTAGCTGTGTTTTGGGTCATTATCCTGTTGCAAAACCCATGACCTGCGACTGAGACCAAGCTGTCTGACACCGGGCAGCACATTTCTTTCTAGAATACCTTGATAGTCTTAAGATTTCATTGTACCCTGCACAGATCCAAGACACCCTGTGCCAGATGCAGCAAAGCAGCCCCAGAACATAACAGAACCTCCTCCATGTTTCACAGGAGGGACAGTGTTCTTTTCTTGGTATGCTTCATTTTTGCGTCTGTGAACATAGAGCAATGTGCCTTGCCAAAAAGTTCCAGTTTTATCTCGTCTGTCCATAAGACATTCTCCCAGAAGCTTTGTGGCTTGTCAACATGCAGTTTGGCAAATTCCAGTCTGGCTTTTTAATGATTTGTTTTCAACAGTGGTGTCCTCCTTGGTCATCTCCCATGAAGTCCACTTTGGCTCAAACAATGAGGGATGGTGCGATCTGACACTGATGTACCTTGACCTTGGAGTTCACCATGAATGTGTTTAGAGGTTGTTCTGGGCTTTTTTGTTACCATTCGTATTAGCCGTCTCTTCCATTTTTCATCAAGTTTCCTCCTGCAGCCACGTCCAGGGAGGTTGGCTACAGTCCCGTGGGTCTTAAATTTCTGAATAATATGTGCAACTGTAGTCACAGGAACATCAGGCTGCTTGGAGATGGTCTTATAACCTTTACCTTTAACATGCTTGTCTATAATCTTCTTTCTAATCTCCTGAGACAACTCTCTCCTTTGCTTCCTCTAGTCCATGTTTAGTGTGGTACACACCATGTCAACAAATAGCACAGTGACTACTTGTCACCCTTTAAATAGGCCGACTGACTGATTACAAGTTTGTAGACACCTGTGATGTTAATTAGAGGACACATCTTGGTTGAACATGTCCCTATGGTCACATTATTTTCAATCTTTTCTAGGGATACCATCATTTTTGTCCAGGCCTGTTTCATGAGTTTGTTTCTTAAAATAATTCTGCTGAACCACAATTCAAAAGCATTGTCTGATTTTCACTGGTTAATTTTCATAGAATTTTTATTTATTACCACTTTTGTCAGATTCAAGTTATTTCTGTGACCACTGTGGGTTTTTCTTTCATTAACAGAGGGGTACCAACAATTTTATCCACGTCTGTATCTAGGTGTTACCAAGCCTGAATACAGTATCCACTGCAGATGCTTGAACTGTAGTTTTTAAGGTTTTAAATTCCTCACTGAAATCAAATGGAGCCATACACGTCAAAATGGCGGATGTTTGACGGCAATGGTAACAACTATGACAAGCCACCAATCAAACTCAGTTCATCAGATGGAGCAGATGGATCTTAGCCTCAGTGAATGGCCTTGACTACACATGCAGAATTTTTTTTTCAGTGACTGCAGATGACATATTTAGAAGCAGTGATGCTTGTCAGGATGAATCCAATGATTTGAAGAGCTCTTGTGACAGTCAGATTCTCTCAGGTTTTGTGAAGTACTGCTTTGTTGAAGGAATTTCTTCTTTCGGCTGCTCCATTCCACGGTCGCCGCAGCATATCATCACTAGATATCGCGATGATCTGCAAGTCAATTTAAATATGGTCTTTATATGGTCTGACCCAGCCAGGGCTTGAACGCATAACTTCCTGGTTGTGGGGCAGAACTGAGTGACATGCACCCATCGACAGCACCCAGCTCTTCAGGGAACATACTGTAAATGGGCATTCTTGCACGTAAAAGCCCATGATACAAACCAACCCGTTTTATTCAATGACTTCCGGAACATGGCGTACCAGTGAGGTTCACAAAACCCTATGTTTCATGCCTGTCCTGGAAACTGAAATGTAGTAGCTATTGTATTTCTTCATGGGTACCGGCTATTCAGCAGCCCGTGTGCAAGTCTCGCTCCTCCTTTTTGTCTCGCTTTCTTTTCTCTGCACACTGGGAAGGGGAAAAAAACCTGGAGCCTCTCTCTGCCTTGATAACGCATCTAATCCATCACAGGTGTCAGGCTGAAGCATTCTGGTGTCAGTAGCGAGCAGTATGTAGAATTGTGCCATGTATATGTGTGAGATGGCTCCCAGCAGCCTGAGGAAGCCAACTCTTTTGTTCCTGTTCTACAATATAAGCTCACATCAGGCTTATGTTAGCCTGCTCGTCTATATGCACTGTCACTTCCCATTGGCTGGACGGACTAGGGGTAGAGGACAGGAACACAAAGAAAGATGAGAAGGATTTAAAAAGAGAGAGCAAAAGAGGAAAAGAAATGGACAGGCAAAGTCTTGGAAAAGTAAGAGAATAGAAAAGTTAAATGCACGCTCTAAAATGCTCCAAAAAGCAAAAAAGTTGTACTCAACTAAAAACAGCATATACGGTACATAAGAGCATTCATGAAAGACATTACTTCCGTAAGCACAAGACAGAATCTACTGAAACAGACACTTGAGTAGCGAACACCTTTACCTTTGCCAATGTGTGAGATTTTTCTTGTAAATTTACAAGTTTTATGATACTTATGCATTTGTGAGTTCTTTCTTATAAATTTAAAACTTTTCCATTTAAAAAAATGTGACTTTTTTACTAATTGTAATGTTTTTGTAAATTTGCAACAATGCAACCCAAATCATTTAGATAAACAGCCAACAGTAATAAATCAAATCAAATATTTCCTGAGCCAGAATAGAACCAGACTGTCAATGACAGAGTAGCTCATTCCCGCCTGATGAAATCACCCCAAGATCTCCTGACCGTTGTTGATCTTGACCACAGCCTAGATGCAGACCTGCTTGAGGACGATAGTGCACAAGTTTGCCAAACGTTGGCGCAATTGGCTAGGAGAATGATTTTCATGAAATCATAAATGCCCAGATCTCCTGACCTTTGACCTTTACCTTGAGTACAACCTTGATGCAGACCCATCAGAGGATCGTTGAGCATGAATCTGGTAAACACTGAGGCAACTGCCTAGGAGGAATAGCAATTTCTATGAAATTTGGATGGGGGGGGGGGGGCGCTGCGCCATCACATTAGCTCCTTTAGACATCACTGGAATGAGTGAAAAATGATTCAAATCCGGTGGGAACAAAATCTGATGAGAATAAAAAATGTAGTGGCATTTAGGTCACATCAGTGAAACCAAAGCAACTCAAAGAGAACAATTAAGTGTACTTGAATATTTTTTTCTTGAAAAATGTACTGAAGATAGACGAAAAGAACCATAAAATAAAAGTGCTCATGATAACAAGGTAACATTTTGTAATTAAAAAAAATACTTGCATCTTTGTCCTTGTAGTTGTACTTGTTACTCATTACTATTCAGCTCTACACATACAGAGGCACTATTTCTCCTAAAGTGAACTAGATCTTAGTGAGTACAGGGGACAACTACTTGATATACAGTGGTGTGAAAAAGTGCTTGCCTTCTTCCTGATTTCTCATTTTTTTTGTATGTCACACCTAAATTTTTCAGATCATCAAACAAATTTAAATATTAGACAAAGATAACACAAGTAAACACAAAATGCTATTTTTAAATGAAGGTGTTTATTATTAAGAGGAAAAAAATCCAAACCTACATGGCCGTGTGTGAAAAAGTGATTGCCCCCTACTGGTTGGGCCACCCTTAGCAGCAACAACTGCAATCAAGCGTTTGCGATAACAGGCAGTGAGTGTTTAACAGCGCTGTGGAGGAATTCTGGCCCACTCATCTTCGCAGAATTATTGTAATTCAGCCACATTGGAGGGTATTCGAGCATGAACCGCTATTTTAAGGTCATGCCACAGCATCTTAATTGGATTCAGGTCAGGACTTTAACTAGGCCGCTCCAAAGTCTTCATTTTGTTTTTCTTAAGCCATTCAGAGGTGAACTTGCTGGTGTGTTTTGGATCATTGTACTGCTGCAGAACCCAAGCGCGCTTCAGCTTGAGGTCACAAACAGATGGCCGGACATTCTTCTTCAGGAATTTTTGGTAGACAGTAGAATTCATGGTTCCATTTACCACAGCAAGTCTTCCAGGTCCTGAAGTGGCAAAAAAGCTCCAGACCATCACACTACCACCACCATATTTTACTGTTGGTATGATGTCCCTTTTCTGAAATGCTGTGTTACTTTTACGCCCGATGTAATGGGACACACACCTTCCAAAAAGTTCAACTTTTGTCTCGTCAGTCCATAAAGTATTTTCCCAAAAGTTTTGGGGATCATCAAGATGTTTTCTGGCAAAACTGAGACGAGCCTTTATGTTCTTTTTGCTCAGCAGTGGTTTTTGTCTTGGAACTCTGCCATGCAGGCCATTTTTGCCCAGTCTCTTTCTTATGGTGAAGTCATGAACACTGACTTTAACTGAGGCAAGTGAGGCCTGCAGTTCTTTGGATGTTGTTGTGGGGTCTTTTGTAACCTCTTGGATGAGTCGTCGCTGTGCTATTGGGGTAATTTTGGTCGGCCAGCCACTCCTGGGAAGGTTCACCACTGTTCCATGTTTTTGCCATTTGTGGAAAATGTCTCTCTCTGTGGTTCACTGGAATCCCAAAGCTTTAGAAATGGCTTTAAAACCTTTTCCAAACTGATAGATCTCAATGACTTTGTTTCTCATTTGTTCCTGAATTTCTTTGGATTGCAGCATGATGTCTAGCTTTTGAGGATCTTTTGGTCTATTTCTTTGTCAGTCAGGTCCTATTTAAGTGATTTCTTGATTGAGAACAGGTGTGGCAGTAATCAAGCATGGGTGTGGCTAGAGAAATTGAACTTAGCTTTCTAAACGGGGGGGGGGGGGTGTCACTTTTTCACTAAGGGCCATGTAGGTTTTGATATTTTTTTCCCCTTAATAATAAACACCTTCATTTAAAAACTGCATTTTGTGTTTACTTGTGTTATCTTTGTCTAACATTTAAATTTGTTTGATGATCTGAAACATTTAAGTGTGACATACAAAAAAATGAGAATCAGGAAGGGGGCAAAGACTTTTTCACATCACTGTTTCACACCACTGTTTGGCTAGGCAGCAAAAGGACCTAGTGATTCACCTCTCTGTCCCTCGAACAAAAGAGTTGGCCCTTTGCATCCTTTGGAGCATCTTATCTAGTGTAAAAGAAATGCAAAATCCCATACCTGACAAATACTGCACAATGGCCATTCATCATGGCTTCTTTATTTGTTTTAAATAGTCACTGACTACCAGCCAATATTCTACTAAGCTGATCAACAGCAAGCTACAGCAAGGAATCTGACCATAACCGTCTTTGTAACAACTACAGTCAATACTTGTCCCGCTCCTCTGTAGCTATGTAACACTGCCATGTCCCACAGTCACATAACTTACAACCCTAAACATGATTATATCAGCACTTTCTTCTGTTTGCCGCCGAGTCCAAATAGAAACCAGAGACTGCGGCATGCATTAGGGGTCTGTGGTGGGATGAGATCAGGCCTCAACTCTAATCAACCCAAACACACATTATTAAGCACCCCAGCACAATGTCAAACCTATATTTAGATCCGCATTAAGACACAGTACAGATACCAGCATGCCACTGATGGACGCGGGCCAAGAAGGTTCAGAGAGAGAGCAAAAACAGAAGGATGTGGTGAGGAGGGTTTTTCTGCTTGGCCCTGAGAGCAGAAAATTATGAAGACTCTACTGTTTCTATCTGAACAGCACACAAGCATTGAGAGACATATACACTGTATTGCCTTATCTTAAGTAAAACATGCAAAACACCAGGAAGGTTTAAACTAATAATTATCATTAGAAGAAATTATAATCAACTTTTTAGTTTAATTTTTCATCCCATTTTTAACGCTTTAACTTTGCAGTATTAGGGCCTAAATTAACCATTTGACTACTATGGATAACCGCATTCACAGGGTACGCTCTAATCACCAAGCAGTTCCCTACGAAGTGGACTACATAGGGCATTCAGCCAAGTTAAGTGAGATTCATAAACTGTAAGGAACAAAAGTATTTAGTTCAAAGGGAATAGTATCAACACAGTACCCAAGGTTACCATGGTAACGCACAGGGAAGGGAAGTGACATTGTAGTGAGTGTCAAATGATTGTTGAGGAAAGTTTCCTTAGATGATATTCCCTGACCACGGAGTAGGGAGTACTGTTGAAATCCACTGCAGAACGGAAACCAGCTATAGTCTTTCAAAGCCATAGTTTTATATTGTTAACAGTGAGCAAAATTCTAGTTTTTCATATTTATTTAAGCATTAAGCCTTTGCTGCATGTGTGACTGCATGATTTATAGACTGTGTAGGATATGGATGAGGTAAGAACTCTCTAAAATTGAAGCTGACACCAGTAACCAGTGACGGGCTGCAGTAAAACTTTAAGTCCCACCTCTCTCCATTATTGTGAGAGGCATTTTGCCAAAATGAAAGCTAAAAATATCCCTTGAATAAAATTTTCCAAAATACGGCTTCTGTCCCATCATGTAGATGCAAGTTCAAATACTAATTTTTCCACATCAGTTTGATTTTGATTAGTTACTTGATGCTATAAAAATGGCGATGTGGTCACGATTGAGTGTGGTCATGACTGGCTGTAATTAAGGGAGCTGCCTATGGGCCGCTACATAGACCATGTTGGACAGCTGTATGGGCAGGAACTCAACACTGTGGTTCCGCTTCACGGTCGCTATTGCACAGACTCTGACTGCAAATGATGTCACCAATCAAAGGAGGCACTGGCATATTATCCATATTTATATACAGTCTATGTTGAAGTTGTGAATACAGTATATTTACAGTAAATTGGGAGCTGAGGCTGGTATGCACATTTAAAAGGTAAGGATCTTCTTCTCTGATTCCCTAATTCCCATGAGTTGCGTTCAGAATATAAACGACATACTCATGTTCACACCATTACTTAAGAGTTATATCTAGCAGTTACTGTATCTGAAGTGATCATGAAATAACAAAAAATGCCTTTACAAATGCCTTGAAATAAGGAAATCTACTCTCCAGGGAATATTGTGTTTCAAAGGTTGAGCTCTCACTATTATGATATGTGTCTTGAATGAGGGAAGATAAAAATACACTCACTTTATGTAAGCAAATAAAGAGTGGAACAAAACAATCACAAATCTGTAGTACACACAGCAGCCTCTGATGGTTAGACAAAAGTTATTAGGGGAATGTCAAACAAGAGGAAAATATCACACTTCCTGTTTTCTCCCTTGGTATACTTCAAATTAGATCACAAAGATACGTGAATCAAAAAGTAGCTCGGAAAAGGTTCAGGTGAGGGGCAAATTAGCTCAAATTGTTTCAATTTCTCCCACCGGATTTGTGAGGTTTAAATGTTGGACAAGATTGGCAGGCAGAAGTGCGATAGAGGGAAATTATAGCCAGCGGGATCCGCACAGCAAATGAGAATATAAAAACACTTCAATCATGGCTACCTTTTAAATGTGTAATGTGTGTAAGCTTGAATAATCTCCCTATACATTTCATGCTGTGGCTGATTTCACCGAGATTTATGCACTAGTGGTGATGAAGCATGGTTTTGATGAATCCATTACAGCGCTGTAAGGCTTTGACACTCAGTGAAGTCTTCATCAGGGCCACATTAATGTGGACCCTCTTTGACGTGTGCTGGTCCTATTATGGAAAGACATGTGGCAAGTAATGAGAGATGTGAAAGGGCCTAAGGAGAAGTGAATAAGATGAAAAAAGGAGAGAAATTGTGATGCAGAGTTACTCATCAGAGATTAAAGATCAGAGAAACAGGATGGTGCAGCATATAGTCATCAGCGGAATTGCAAAAGTACTTGGGATCAATAAGAAGTTTGTTTTTCTTTTGGTTTCAAATACATGTGTTGTTAGAGAACTACATGCAAAATGATTTTTCACTCAAAAATTAGTGTACAGTATCCTGAAAAGGTCCAATATGTAATCAAATGTAAAGAAACCTAAACTGAAAACAGAACTGTACAGTTCATCTCCCCCATTACTCTCAGATCTAGCACTTCATCTGCATATAAAAAAAGCTTTCAGGCTTATGCGAGTCTGTCCTCCAACAGAGAACAACCATATGAAGCATTTTTATCAGCTGAATTATGCCTTATAGTTACAAAAATTAAAAAAGTTACCTCTGGTGGTTGTGAAAATAACTACATGAAGTGACATGCCGGAGGACGAATGGTGTGATCGGTTAAAAGGAGACCTTCACCCTCCTGTAGTCGTAACTTTTCCCCTGACTTTAGCCAAGATGTTTAAGTGGAAAACCCCTAGATATGTGCATTCAATGAAGGAAAGTAAGTAAGGAAAAGCAACAGAAGGATTTTAGCTCTGGTCACCTGCATGCAAGTGCTATTTTTAGTACCATCCCACACCCACCTCCACACTTGGATTTAAGCTCTTTTAAAATGTGGAAATGGGATGAGGGGTAGTGACCTCAAAATCTTTGCGACATGAGGTATGGTTGTATACTGAGGTGAAGAACTTACGACCTATCTAAGCGTTCTAAGCGTCCACACTTATGCCCGCTGGTCCTGAGACAGCTGGGTGGTCTGAGAGGGCCATCGCCTTCACATGACAGCTCACCACCCCACCCTGAAAACCAGTCCATACCACAGGGACTCTATGGAGACAAGCATCACAACCTTTCACCCCTCACCTACCAGGGTTCCAACAGCTTTTGGATAATTGGAGTCCCTTCCCCCTCTCTAAGTAGAACAAGAAGGTGGGAGTAAGATGAACACCACACAGTGGATCTCTAACCTCTACTGGACAACAGAAAAAAGTGTATGTGCATGTGTGCGTGTGTGTGTGTGTGTGTCTGTGTGTCTGTGTGTAAGTGGGGGGGGGGGTGTTAAGAACAAGGGCTGAACTACAGGCATAAGGGTTAACCAATCAGTCCTTTAGGGACACATTCATGCCACTGATGAGCTGAGGGGGTGTTGGATTGTCTGACCCCATTCAAAATTGCTCACAAAAAAAGCGGGCCAATACCCCCATAATGGACAAGGGTTGCCATGGTAACGTCTCTCCCCTTGGGCAATAGATCAGCGGGGAATCAACTGAAAGTGTGCGTCTGTGTGTTGATCTGTGTTTATGTGAACTGACCTGTTTGGAGACACCAAGTATGTAACTGTGATGTCAACAGTGGTGTTGTGTTGAGCCTGGGTGAGAGTGATTGTCGTCTTAACCCATTTTCTGTCTATGGCGCAGCAGCGCTCCCGTCAGCTCACCACCCTCTAGCGGTCAAGTTATTTTTCATGAAAACATTCAGTTTAGATATGACAAATTCCAAAGGCTGTAACTTGAAAGTGGTAAGAGAAAATGGCTTATTGTCAATTAGAAAGATGTAGAATATGATCCAAAGTTTGAGATAGGAGTAAATTTATGCATTTAATTTGCATAATGCAACGGCAGCCGTATCGAATTACATAACTGTTAGTCAAAAGTAGACTGTGGACATATTTATACTAAGGATGGTCTTGTTTTTTGTCACCGCTTCTGGTTTTGGTTTTTATGTTATCTTATCTTCAAAGTATACAGTGATGTGAAAAAGTGTTTGCCTCCTTCCTGACTTCTCAATTCTTTGTACGTTTGTCACACTTAAATGTTTCATATCATCAAACAAATTTAAATATTAGACAAAGATAATGCAAGTACACACAAAATGCAGTTTTTAAATGAAGGTGTTTATTATTAAGGGAAAAAAAATCCAAACCTACATGGCCCTGTGTGAAAAAGTGATTGCCCCCTAAACCTACTAACTGCTTGGGCCACCCTTAGCAGCAACAACTGCAATCAAGCATTTGCGAGAACTGGCAATGAGTCTTTAACAGCACTGGGGAGGAATTTTGGCCCACTCATCTTTGCAAAACTATTGTAATTCAGCCACATTGGAGGGTTTTCTAGCATGAACCGCCTTTTTAAGATCCTGCCACAGCATTTCAATCAGATTCAGGTCAGGACTTTGACGAGGCCGCTCCAAAGTCTAAGCCATTCAGAGGTGAATTTGCTGGTGTGTTTTGGATCATTGTCCTGCTGCAGAACCCAAGTGCGCTTCAGCTTGAGGTCACAAACAAATGGCCAGACATTCTCCTTCAGGAATTTTTGGTAGACAGCAGAATTCATGGTTCCATTTACCACAGCAAGTCTTCCAGGTCCTGAAGCATCAAAACAGCCACAGACCATCACACTACCACCACCACATTTTACTCTTGGCATGATATTCCAGTTCTGAAATGCTGTGTTACTTTTACACCGGATGTAATGGGACACACACCTTCCAAAAAGTTCAACTTTTGTCTCATCAGTCCACAGAGTATTTTCCCAAAAGTCTTGGGGATCATCAAGATGTTTTCTGCCAAAACTGAGACGAGCCTTAATGTTCTTTTCCTCAGCAGTGGTTTTCGTCTTGGAACTCTGCCATGCAGGCCATTTTTGCCCAGTCTCTTTCTTATGGTGGAGTCATGAACAGTGACCTTAACTGAGGCAAGTGAGGCCTGCAGTTCTTTGGATGTTGTTGTGGGGTCTTTTGTGACCTCTTGGATGAGTTGTTGCTGTGCTCTTGGGGAAATTTTGGTCAGCTGGCCACTCCTGGGAAGGTTCACCACTGTTCCATGTTTTTGCCATTTGTAGATAATGGCTCTCACTGTGGTTCGCTGGAATCCCAAAGCTTTAGAAATGGCTAGAAAATTGAACTCAGCTTTCCAAAGATGTGATAAACCACAGTTAATTTATGTTTTGTCACTTTTTCCCACACAGGGCCATGTAGATTTTGATTGTTTTTTACCCTTAATAATAAACATCTTCAATTAAAAACTGCATTTTGTGTTTACTTGTGTTATCTTTATCTAATATTTATATGTGTTTGATGATCTGAAACATTTAAGTGTGACAAACATACAAAAAAACGAGAAATCAGGAAGGGGCAAACACTTTTTCACACCACTGTATGAACCAGAAAATCAGTAGAATGTACACAAACTGATAAAAAACAATCAGACCTACCGCTCGTCGTGTCTTCATTCGTCCATTTTTGTTATCGACGGTCCTTATTTCATTTTCTGCCAGTCATTTTCGCTTTCTTTCCCACATCCAGAAATGGTCACATGTATGTTATGATTTATTCCACCTCAATTTCAGTTACATAAAACCGCTGAACTGGCTGTATTGTTCTCTGCCATCACGTGCAGCTCTGTCAATGGCAGAAAAAATTGTACATGCGCCAGACCATCTTCTGCTGTCACAAAAGGTAAATATTTCCCTTCAGAAGCTAAATAATCTCATCGTTTCCTCTGGCTTAAAGACCTTGGTGCGGTGGCAACATATTTTTCCTGGGGGGGGGGGGCAGTAAACATACCGGAATATGTTAATTTTACACTATTTATGTCTTTTTAAAATTTTACATAGTAACGTTGCATATGGGGATTTGAAGTATTGTACAACCAAGGCTTGAATACTGGGCCAGTTAGGGTCCCACCCAGACATCCTGTGTTTAGACTTTGTAGTGGTGTTATCCTTCTCTCCTTCCTCTGTCTGAACACTTTCTTCTCCTTGGCTCCTCTCTTCTGTCTCATCTTGCCCTCTCTGAGCTCTGTCTAATTCAGGTTCTCCCTCTGTCTATGGTGGTATACAAACAGGTTAGAAAATATCAAGCGTCATGTTTTGTCCTGCAGAATTTTTTTGTCATGGTTTACATAAATGACAAAAATATGTGTATTTTTTGTATTTTTATTCTAGTATTTATTCTTTTCTGTTGAGAGAGTAGGGAAGGGAAAGAAACATTCATAATAGTAATGTACTCATGCATACTTAAATTATATGATCAGGTGGGTGTAGTAACCAGAAATTCTACTCATGTAAAAGCAGTGCTTTGAAATAATTAAAAGTAGACAACCAAAAATTTCTAGTTGAGCTAAGGGTAGAAAGAGCACCCACTTAAAAACTTGAGTAATGACTTGTCTTCAAGGTTTGAAGTTTTTCTCCAAAATTTATGACAATTTTCTTATAGTTTTCTACTTTCCTCTGTTAAATTTGAAACATTTTCCTCAAATTTGTAATTTCCTCTGGAAAAATTGGCTTTTCTTGTACATTTGAAACTTTATTATAAATTTGTGGATTATTTTATGACTAATTTTTGTGTTTTTTTAAATAAAATGGCTGTTTTTTTTAGATAAATTTGAAACAGACTGTAGTATTTTTTTTTTTTACTTTTTCCTTATAACAATTTACATTTTTGACCATAATTCTGCAGTCAGAACAGAACATTAATTTAACTCTGATTACAAAGAAAAAATATTAATAAAATTGTATTTAATGAAATAAATTAACTTAAACGACCAAGGATGCCGTTATTTCTGTTATTTCTCAATAATTTTTTTTTTTTTTTTTTAGAAATCTCCTCACCACCCAGACAGCAGGAAAAACCTCCCTTATTTTGAAATCAAATGTTGGCACGTTTAGTTTGTCTGAAGGCTGCTGACAGATTAAAGTCATTAACTTCGTGAATTTCGGTCATCTTAACCTGCGAGGTACAAAATAGGGAACTGTAGTGGACTCTAAAGACATAATTCACCACAATACTGTATGTGTTCATGTACAGAATGATCTCTTTAGGCAATTATAGTTGTGCTCTCAGGCCTTCTCATCAGGCACCTCTCTAGGCAGCTGCTGAAGGACCTCAGTTTAGAGTGAAAAGAGAGCTAGCGTTTGTAGCTGTTGCTTTTTGTCACTGCTGCTGGAGAATAAAAATGGCACGCCTGCTCGTGCGAGAAAAGAGAGAAATTGCCAGTCTCTTCATTACTGCAATTCCTACATAACATAACTTAATATTGTCGTGGCTGGTGAAATATCTCGTCGGCAATTCATCAGTCCCCCTTGCCTTTCCCTTCATATGAAGCCGGCTGCATATGAATTCTAACCACATCTCTTAGCTAAGCGACTCTTCCATTACTGCTCCCGTTTCCAGCGGGTTAAAACCACGATAAATGCCTCCAGTGCTTACATACCACTTCTGATTTTTTTCTGCATTTAAAGTACTTTAACAAATTCATGTTTCTGTCGGACAGTCGCGCTTAGCGAGACACTGCCTGCTGACTGACTGGAAAACTCGCATGGGTGGGGCGCTTCTAAACTCCTTGCGGATGACGGCCACGCGCGTTGTTCGTGTGCGCGCTTGCGGAAAGTCATTGCTTCATATATTTTTCTTAATAAATTCATATCTCCTTGGCGTGGCAGTAAAACTTCTGGCGAGGTGGCCCGCCACCAAGAAATGTTACCAGAGGAAACCCTGAATCTCTTTTTAGAATCATAGTGGCAAAATTTGGAGCAAATGCTTCCTCCGTGTGGAAATATGTGTTACGATGGAGCCCTTGTCGAGCATTTGTTTGCATTCTCTTCTTCGGCGTCCCGGAAGGATGTTTCGAAGTGGTTCGTTTGGGTGACATCAGTCCTCCAGTGAAGAGCAGTAAGCTATATTGTCTGCCATCTTGTGATGTGAAATGCTCGGTACAACTGGATTTTTTTCTGTGGTTTTTGGACACATCACGTAACAGGTGCGGACCTGCGCCTGGGACAGCAGGTGACGCAGATGTTTTGTGAAAGCTGCACAGTAAAAGGGTTAAGTGCTGATGAATCAGGGCACTTTTGAGTTGGTCTGCTTTTCCAACTAAATAAATATGTTTAACCAGCACAAACTCTCTCTGAAAGCAGAACAGGATACAATAGGTTTTATTTAGTTATGCCATATTATCTATCTGTAAATGCATGGAACCTCTGTCTGTGTCTGTGTGTGTGTGTCTGTCTGTGTGTCTGTTCCTCACATATCTTTCAAACCGTTTGTCAGACTGACATAAGATTTTATATGCTTTGCTGAGCTTACGAGGGTATGCAACCCCGAGTATGGATTTGTTCAGTCAAAATATGTAATTTTTATCAATAAATGTTTAGCCACCGCTCTGTCTCCTCATGCTGTGGCTTCTAGAAGTGTGGGCGGGGTTTTGGATTGACTCCATACTGATTGAATAATACGCAGCATCATGGCATTAGTAACCATAGTGCTCCATGAGCAAAACAAGGAAGCGAAAAGCGACAAATGTGACTAGAAACTGTTTTGTGGAAAGTGTCTGTAGAAGTTAAGCACATTTAACCAACTTAATTGTTTTACCGTTCCATTTCTTCTCCTAATTCATTACCCGTTCCGGCTAATGCTCTGGCTAGCTGTGTTAATCACTGAGGCGAAGTTACACTAGATGATTAGCCAGTGCAGCTAACTGGTGGACCACGCTAGGTGATTAGCCAGCAGAGCTAACTGATGGAGAACTGTTCCTTGCATTAAAGTGAATAGCTCAGTCTAAGATGGACCGGGTAAAATCAAAAGCACTTTAAAACCCTCTGTCATGCAGGTTAATGTCATAAAGAGCATTCTAAACATGAGTACCACCAAACTGGGAGTAGCTAAATCTCACATCGCTCCGTGAACAAAACAAGGAAGTGAAAAGCAACAAATCTGACTAGAAACTGAATGTTTTGTGGAAAGTGTCTGTGGAAGTTAAGCGCATTTAATGGACTGTTATTTGTTTTATCCCCCGTTTCTCCTCCTAATTCATTACCTGCTCCGGTTAATGCTCTGGCTAGCCATTTTAATCACTGAGGTGAAGCCACGCTAGGTGATTAGTCAGCGGAGCTAACTGGTGGAGAACCGTTACTTGCATTAAAGTGAATAGTTCAGTCTAAGATGGACCAGGTAAAATCAAAAGCACCTTAAAACCCCCTGTCATGCAGGTTAATGTCATAATGAGCCTTCTAAATGTTAATGCCAGCAAATTGGGAGTAGCTACCACACATTCACACATAGGGCCACTTTAGAATCCCCAATTAACCTAACTTGCATGCTTTTTGGCCTGTGGGAGGAAACCGGAGTACCTGGGGTAAACTCACCTCCATTTCCTCCACAAACTGAGGAGAGCACGAGTCCCATCCCCCATCATGTGCTCATTCTACTGGGGCACCACTGAGACCATCCTCACCAGCTGCGTCACAGTATAGTGTGGAAGCTGCAGCGCCTCCTGCCGGAAGACTCTACAACGCACAGTGAAAGCAGCCAGCAAGATCATCGGTGCACCTCTGCACCCCCTCTTGGACATCTACCTCACCCGCCTCACCCGCAGAGCCATCAACATTGCAGGAGACACCTCCCACCCCTCACACTCCCTCTTCATCCCCCAACCCTCGGGGAAAAGGTACCGGAGCCTCCGGGCCCGCTCTACAAGACTGCTAAACAGCTTTGTTCATCAGGCCATCAAGACCCTGAACTCTGTCCACCCCCCGCCCCCCCCCACAGACACACACCCGTCCGTAATGCACTCTCCCGCACAATAACTACCTCAGCTGTTGGCATAGAAAGACTGGCACACCAACAGTAATGCATTTGCTGCTGTATGTCTCTGTACTTTACTGCAACCATTTGTGCAAATACCATATCCGCTGCTGTCTGTCATTGTAATACTGATCATTACAATGCAATGCACTAGATGTGCAGTCCCATCTATCACGGTCTGCATCTACACTACTGCACTGAACTGCAACTATGAGTATTACTGTTCTAGTTTTCTGTATATAGGCTTGCTGGGTTTCATCATTTATCTTTATTTGAACTATGGGAGGTCTGGGTCTATCTTTTATCGTCATTTGCACTATGGGTAGCATTACTGTACATAGACTGCTGTTGTTGATTTTCCAGCCTTATTCCTTTTCTTTTTTTAATTGTGCACACCACTGAAGAGAGAGAGAAATGTCATTTCAGTTCTCCTGTATGTCCTATACCTATAGTAGTACTGACAAATAAACCCTTTGAATCTTTAAACCCATGCAGCCACGGGGAGAACATGCAAACTCCACACAGAAGGGTCACTGATGGTCAGGGGGTGGGATCAAACACACGACCTTCTTACTGTGCTGCCACAGTGCTAACCACTGTCCCACTGAGCTGCCTTAGCCAGCACAAGACTGAGCACAACATGAAGAAACTTCAAGCTCACATTATGGTCACAGAAAACAGACTTAATCATGAGTAGCAAGCAGTTGTTACAACAGTGATGGAAAGCATGGAGCAGGGACTTGGCAAAATGATAGCACTTGATGCAAGTGGCAGGACTGGGAAAATATTCATATTATGCCACATTCTCAACAAAGTCCATGCACAGGGTGAAGTAGCTCTTGCAACAGCTGCAAGTGGCTTTGCAGCTACCCTGCTGCCTAAAGGCACCATCTTTCACAGTAGAAAAAAGTGTCCTCTCATTCTCACTGATGAATCAACTTGCAGTGTAAGTGAACATGACAGTACTGCAAACACTCATTAGGATCATCACTTCATCCATCCCATGGTCGTGGATGAAGTGTCCATGATGTATCGGCATGCATTGGAAGCAGCAGATCATACATTTCAGTGACTCCGGGGTTTACACAAGCCATTTGGTGGCATCACAATGGTCTTCAGCGGCAATTGGAGGCAAATCCTTACTGTTGTAACACCTGGTAGCAGAACTGAGATCATAGGAAGGTGTTTCAAGAGCTCATACCTATGGAACAATGTTGAAACTACTTGTCTAACAGAAAACGTGAGGATCTCTTAAGCTGCAGAAGATCAACAAGCTGAAGAACATTTTGCTAAATTTCTCTTGGAACTTGGAAAAGGAAAAACTCCAGTAGTTCCAGAGAAAGGCGAGTTTGCAATTAAACTCAATGAAACACTAATAACTCCAGGTGACAAACTGGAAGACATTGTCAGTTGGGTGTATGAAGACATGCAAGCCAATGTTTGAAATCCAAGATGGCTATATGAACATGTCATATTATGCCTGACGAACTCTGAAGTTGACACAGTGAATGAGCACATGACAAAGATTTTCCCAGGAGAGGAACACGTTTGCAACAATGTTGACACTGCAGACTCTGAGGGTCATCATACATACCCAAGTAAGTTTCAAAATACACTCTGCCCATCTGGAATGCCTCCCCATCACATCACTTTAAAGGTGGGAATGGTGATCATGCTACTGCGAAACTTTGACCAACAAAACGGACATTGCAATGGCTCAAGATACATCATTGAATAAATACTGCCTCACCTGTTGGTTGCAACATCTGTGATTGGTGTCAATGCTGGACACACTCTCCTGATTCCACGAAACACACTCATACCATCTGATAACATCTTTCCATTCACCTTGTGATGTAAACAGTTTCCAGTAAGACCCTGCTTTGCCTTGACTGTGAATAAGTCACAGGGCCATTCTTTATAGCGCGTTGGTGTTTTCTGCACAAAAGATTTTTTCAGCCATGGCCAATTCTACATTGCTGCGAGCAGAGTTGGCAGATCAAGCAGACTTCATATTCTTCCTCAAGATGAAGAAGCTAAGCAAAAGTGTCACTTTCTGAGCAATGTTGTTTTTAAAGAGGTGTTGACACAGTAAAAATGTACAACCTTGAAGAAATGTCAGTCTACACTGGTTGGCTTTGGAACAAATGAAGCTGCAATTAACATGGGACATCATGGAGGTGTTACTTCCCTGCTCATTGAAGAGGTTGGAGAGCATGTGATTCCCTTTCACTGCATGGCTCACAGGTACATTTAATTACTGCTTTGTTTAAAAATATGTGTATTTTAATGTAAGCACATACATACTTAAAAAAATCAAACCTCTTTTTATGCTGTCTCATTCATCTAGATTAGAATTGGCCATGTCGAGTGTATAGAAGAAGGAGCCCATAGCTGCAAAATTCTATGACCTCCTCCACCTGCTTTTTATGAGCTGCTCCACCTATCACGCCAGTCCAAAATGTCAGAGGGAACTCCAGGAAGTTGGGAAATGCTGGGAGTGACAATAAGTAATCAATCCAGCGTCAAAGGTATTCCTGTGAACCACCTTCAGATTTGATTGTATTTTAAAGTGTACTGTATAAACGACAAAAATCATTACTGTATTATTATTAAAGGGATACGCTGGATTTTGCACATTGAGTGTGCATTGCATGCACTACTCAAATCCTCTGCCCAGGAAGAACAGGAAGAGAATGGCCAGTATGCTGCAATCCTGCAACATATGAGCCACCTGGCTGCTCCTTCTGCATACATTAAAAAAAGTGCTAAGAAGGTAATGTAGTTAAAAAGAAATGCTCATTCTTAGCCATGTTGTTTCAAGAAATGAAATGTGCTGGAATCTCTTAAATTATTTTAGCTCAAGGGTGAGATGGAGACAGCACATTTTTGCACCTTCACCCACTTTATGGTCGATGTCTTTGCTGATGACTGTCTTTGCCGATGTCGCTCACTAAGTGACTATATGTGTGATTGCCTACATGTACACCTCTGTCCTACTTTCAAACACAGCCTACATATGTGCATGTAAACACTAACTGCCCTACCAGTTCTCTACTACACTACTTGCTTTCTACCGGCACTGCACTAGTTCCTTTTAATTTAACATCATTTTGAACATCTTCAGCACATTATCTAAGACTTTTGTATCAATCTAAACAATATTATGGAGTGCATTCCCTAAAATAAAGTAGTAAATACAACAAATAAGAATCTTTGATGATTAAAATAAGCATGATATCAGAAAAACTAAATTTTTTATGGTATTTATGCCAATAATGGATTTTCATTGTTATGTTTCAAGAAATTCCAAGGCTTCTTAAGAACTGACCACTGCTTTAAATTTGTGCAGGGAGAAAACATCTGGACTGACCTTGATCTCTGTGGTCTTTCAACTGTAGAAATACACCTTTCTACTAATGAGAAAACCTTTGTTTTAGACAATGTCACTTCCAGGTTAAAATGGGGAGGAAAAAAAACAATTTTTATATGGTAAACACAACATAATGTAGATAACTTGAATATTTAAAGTAAGGACAACATGTGGCTTCAAATCACCAAGAGGCTGGACTATGATGATTGTACGTAGCTGATGTTCGCTTGCATATGTTACACGTTGGTATAGAAAGGAGCTAACGCTAGCCACAACAGCTAGATCATAAAGCTAAGTGCCAAATCTGGCATCCCATTCATTGGGAATTTATTGGGCCTCATTCATAAAATGTGAATGAGTTAAGAGGCTAGCATGTCCTTCCCGAAGACCTTCAAACTGCTCCACTTTCAGCCAAAAGTATTGCCTGAAGTGGTCAAAGCAGCATGGAAATGCAAGCCTGCATGGTGGAAATTATGGAAAGGTGTGATAGGTGACAAGCAGGGAAAAAAAAAAAAAACACAAGAAAATGTTCTGTCCTACATTTTCACAGTGCAACAGTCTTTTAAGGTGATGAACATAAATGATATATACAATGTAACCCTGTAAACAAAACTGAAATGAAACAATAAAGCAGCACTCTTCATTAGATACTGTATGTATTACTGCATTACTCTCTAAACAGATTGTTTACAACACACAGTAACAACAATGAGTGTGCACGTGTTAGCATGTGTGCCTGCTGATCATGATCTAATTTTCCAATCAATAAGATCAATGTTCTTAGAATTTAATGCCTTAGTCAGTGCAGATCACTTACTGGATTAAAAAAGAGCTTTGCTGTACATAAATAATACAAATAGGCTGGGAGTAGATGACAATTACACTTCCACTCTGTAAATTTTCAAGCAAGCATGTGTAATGCTGTCTGCATATAAAACTAGGAAATGTCTTTCGGGCGTATTTGTTCTGCGTGCAAGTAGAAAACAAAAGACTTGATTCATTACTAGGCTAATTAGAAAACACCGTAAAGAGTGACTTGTGGTGCAATGATCTCAACATTTCCAAGCGGATTCACGACACTGACTGCGAGGGACACGAACACGGAATCCATCAGGCGTGGTCCTATAGGCTTTCCATACAGTGCAGCTGTGCATCAATAGTTGCAAATTACGAATGCAAAACAGCGGCAGCCTGAGTGCTCCTGTCGACGAGCACCTCAAAGATACTCATGAGTAAAAGACGTGATGGTGACAGAAAATCGTCCTTTATCCCCTTCACACTCACACAGCTGTACAAACACACACACACACACACACATGCAGTCCTCTCTCATCCCCTCATAACTCATACACACGCTCTGAAGTGGCAGGAGAGAAAAATGCTGTGTATGCAGAAGAGGTGAGCAGCATACACACTTGGGTCAGAGAAAGTAGAAAAAAGTAATCTGTATGTGTATATACAGTGGTGTGAAAAAGTGTTTGCCCCCTTCCTGAGTTCTCTTTTTTTTGTATATTTGTCACACTTAAATGTTTCATATCAAACAAATTTAAATATTAGACAAAGATAGCACAAGTAAACACAAAATGCAGTTTTTAAATGAAGGTGTTTATTATTAAGGGGAAAAAAAATCCAAACCTACATGGCCCTGTGTGAAAAAGTGATCCCCCCCCACCGTTAAAACAACTTAACTGTGGTTTATCACATCTTTGGAAAGCTGAGTTCAATTTCTCTAGCCACACCCAGGCTTGATTACTGCCACACCTGTTCTCAATCAAGAAATCACTTAAATAGGACCTGCCTGACAAAGTGAAGTAGATCAAAAGATCCTCAAAAACTAGACATCATGCTGCGATTCAAAAAATTCAGGAACAAATGAGAAACAAAGTCATTGAAATCTGTCAGTCTGGAAAAGGTTACAAAGCCATTTCTAAAGCTTTGGGACTCCAGTGAACCACAGTGAGAGCCATTATCCACAAATGGCGAAAACATGGAATAGTGGTAAACCTTCCCAGGAGTGGCCGGCTGACCAAACTTACTCCAAGAGCTCAGTGATGACTCATCCAAGAGGTTACAAAAGACCCCACAACAACATCCAAAGAACTGCAGGCCTCACTTGCCTCAGTTAAGTGTTCATGATTCCACCATAAGAAAGACACTGGGCAAAAATGGCTTGCATGGCAGAGTTCCAAGACGAAAACCACTGCTGAGCAAAAAGAACATAAAGGCTCGTCTCAGTTTTGCCAGAAAACATCTTGATGATCCCCAAAACTTTGGGGAAAATACTCTGTGGACTGAGGAGACAAAAGTTAAACTTTTTGGAAGGTGTGTGTGTCTCATTTCATCAAGGGTAAAAGTAACACAGCATTTCAGAAAAGGGACATCATACCAACAGTAAAATATGGTGGTGGTAGTGTGATGGTCTGTGGCTGTTTTGCCTCTTCAGGACCTGGAAGATTTGCTGTGGTAAATGGAACCATGAATTCTACTGTCTACCAAAAAGTCCTGAAGGAGAATATCCGGCCATTTGTTTGTGACCTCAAGCTGAAGCGCACTTGGATTCTGCAGCAGGACAATGATCCAAAACACACCAGCAAGTCCACCTCTGAATGGCTTAAGAAAAACAAAATGAAGACTTTGGAGTGGCCTCGTCAAAGTCCTGATCTGAATCCAATTAAGATGCTGTGGCATGACCTTAAAAAGGCGGTCCATGCTTGAAAACCCTCCAATGTGGCTGAATTACAACAATTCTGCAAAGATGAGTGGGCCAAAATTCCTCCACAGCGCTGTAAAAGACTCATTGCCAGTTATCGTAAACACTTGATTGCAGTTGTTGCTGCTAAGGGTGGCCCAACCAGTTATTAGGGTTAGGGGGCAATCACTTTTTCACACAGGGCCATGTAGGTTTGGATTTTTTTCCTCTTAATAATAAACACCTTCATTTAAAAACTGCATTTTGTCTTTGCTTGTGTTATCTTTGTCTAATATTTAAATTTGTTTGATGATCTGAAACATTTAAGTGTGACAAACACAAAAAAATGAGAAATCAGGAAGGGGCAAACACTTTTTCACACCACTGTATATATAAATGTGTGTTTGTATGGCATGCCAGCAGTTTTTGTAGTCTATGAATCTTCACTAAAGCTCCATAAAATGCCCACCAATCTTTCTTCAAGATTTAATGCCTCCAGCCCCCACCCCCCCCACCCCCATAGGAGCAGAAGAGCCAGTTAAAGTATGCTAATTCAGTGGCACTAAATACGCCATTTTAAATGTCAACCTTCCATTATTACACACACACTCTGCCTCCATGAAGTTCAGTGAAGATTCATAAACAAGCAGACACAAAACGCACAGTGAAACCACAAAAATAGACATTTTAATTACTTCATTATGTTTCATGAAGACATCGTATATAATACATACACATGCCCTGGCAACAATTTCTCACAGCCATTATATTAAACCATAATTGTAACAAAGATGAATCAGTACCCAAGTTTTAAGCCCCAGTCACACTGACCTGTATGCACCAGTTAATGCCTCCAACCCAGTGTTTTGCAATCAGGATTCCTAGAAACTCAGGAGTTCCGTGAGAAAAGCTTCAAGGTTCCAAGGGAAATTGTCTAATTTCACTTCTTAATTGGTCCAAAAAACTGCAAATAATTTTCTGTTGTTGTGCATGGGTTCTGTAGTGGCTCTTCCATGTCAGTAGGTGGCAGTATGACTGCAGTATGGTTACCATCTTCTTCTTTTTCTTTATGTGTTTTATGGAGGTTATTGACTTTGTTAAGGCTTGCTAGGTCATGGTGACAAGATGAAAAAACAGCAATGGATAAATATTTGAAGAGGAAAGATTCAGTCTCTGCACAGTTCCTTGGACAAAATTTTAACCTAGCTGAAGTGTCGAACAGTTGTCAAAAGAAAGCTAAGATGGTGAAGACAAGACAGTACAGCAAAAGTTTCCTTTCCTTTGGAGTTATTTTCCACTGGGGATCCCACTGCACCAAGCCATTATGCTTGGTGTGCTGGGAAAAGCTATCCAACAGTGCCATGGCCCCATGCAAGCTTAAACGTCATCTCCAAACAAAACATTCATCACTTCAAGGTAAGAGCACAGACTATTTTGTAAACCTCTGTGAGCACATGGAGAAACAGGTAACTTTAATGAGGAAAAACCTGGGCTTTTTCAAGCCTGACTGCTATGAAAACTAAAACAAGAGAGACTGAGAGCTGTAGAGGAAGAGCTTTGTTTAAGCCTTTCTTCAGTTCCTGCCACGATACCAGCTTTGTGTTCATCTAAACCGGTCCAGGTTTTACACTGAATGAATACAGTGGTACCTCTACTTACGAAATTAATTGGTTCTGGAAGTAGTTTCGTAACCTGAAAATTCCGTAAGTAGAGACGCGTTTTCAATGTAAATGCCCTAATCCGTTCCAAGCCCCCCAAAATTCGGACATAAATTTTTTATAAATCATAAAAATGCATCAAAACATGTAACAAATACATGTTACAATTAGATTACTGCACAATAAACATAAAATGAGAGTTGTACATAATGTAAAAAACAAAGAATAAAGTAAAGAATAAAAATTATGTTCATTTACCTTTTAACTGCTATCGTCGTCACCTTTTGCCTTCTTTGGTTCATGTTCTCTCTCAGCAGTGGTTTTTGCCTGACATTTTGTAAAGAACCGATCCAAGGACGTTTGCTTTTGTCAGCTTTTAACAATCCTTCGAAAATGTGCAAGGCAAACATCATCATAGTGAGTGATAGCCCGACTAGTGAACACTTTTTCTGGGTGATTCTTTTCAACAAATTCCGAAACTTCATGGAATTTTCCTAAAATGTCTTTTATTCGGGCTGATGGAATAAAGGCTGCCTCCTCCTCCTCCTCGTCCTCTCTGAACTCCTCCTGCACTGCCGTGTGTTGCATCGCCTCCAACTCCTTCAGCTCCTTCGTCGAAAGCTCCTCGTTGTGCTCCTGAATCAACTCGTTGATGTCCTCGTCATTCACCTCAAGACCCATGCCCTTTCCCAGCGAAATAATTTCGTCAACTTCAGGCTCTTCAGGCAGAGAGGCCTTTGGAAGGAGTCGTAGCTTTTAGGGCTTCCTTTTGTTTTAATACCGTGCCGATCGTAGATGTATTACGGCCATATTCTTTGGCGAGATCAACCAAACGCATCCCTTTTTCATACTTTTCTATTATCTCTTGCTTTGTTTGTATGGACAAAAAAACTCTCTTCTTCTTTTCTTCTTTTCCACTTTTCTCCATCACTTTCTTGGGGTCCATAGTGAATAAAAGTTAATACACACACGTAAAACTGTCCGAACACTTTGTGGCCAATGGGATGCCAGGAAGATGCTAGGTGATAGCCAGTGGCAGAGCAGCTACAAGTATGTTTACGTTCGGTAAACTCTGGGAGCTGCGAGTAGCAGCCCGTACTGTATTTTTGCCTTTTGTATCCTGAAATTTCTTTCGTAACAAGAGGCAATATTTTCCCGTTGAGGCGTGTCGTAACCTGAAAATTCCGTATGTAGAGACGTTCGTAAGTAGAGGTACCACTGTATAAACTAATTACAAGACTAAACTGTCATTACATACAGTGTGTTGTAATAGGCTACAATGTGTCACTAATATTTTTGGTTGGTGGGGTGCTGAAAGATTTTTTCTATGTAAAAAAGGTTCCTTGCCTCAAAAAAGGTTGAAAAACATGCAAAAGGACGCAGGTGGGTAGTTGTAGTGATTGCTTAAATGCAGGTAGATTGATGTGTAGCTAGGCAGACACAAGTGGTGTGAGACTGCGCGTATCTGAAGGCAACTGCAGACGTGCCTCTTAATGAAATAAAAACCCACAATGGTCACAGAAATAACTTGAATCTGACAAAAGTGGTAATAAATAAAAATTCTATGAAAATTAACCAATGAAAATCAGACAATGCTTTTGAATTGTGGTTCAACAGAATTAGTTTAAAAAAACAAACTCATGAAACAGGCCTGGACAAAAATGATGGTACCCTTAACTTAATATTTTGTTGCACAACCTTTTGAGGCAATCACTGCAATCAAACAATTTCTGTAACTGTCAATGAGACTTCGGCACCTCTCAGCAGGTATTTTGGCCCACTCCTCATGAGCAAACTGCTCCAGTTGTCTCAGGTTTGAAGGGTGTCTTCTCCAGACGGCATGGTTCAGCTCCTTCCACAGATGTTCAATAGGATTTAGATCAGGGCTCATAGAAGGCCACTTTAGAATAGTCCAATGTTTTGCTCTTAGCCATTCTTGGGTGTTTTTAGCTGTGTGTTTTGGGTCATTATCCTGTTGCAACACCCATGACCTGCGACTGAGACCAAGCTGTCTGACACTGGGCAGCACATTTCTTTCTAGAATACCTTGATAGTCTTGAGATTTCATTGTACCCTGCACAGATTCAAGACACCCTATGCCAAATGCAGCAAAGCAGCCCCAGGACATAGCAGAACCTCCTCCATGTTTCACAGTAGAGACAGTGTTCTTTTCTTGGTATGCTTCATTTTTGCATCTGTGAACATAGAGCTGATGTGCCTTGCCAAAAACTTCCAGTTTTGTCTCGTCTGTCCATAGGACATTCTCCCAGAAGCTTTGTGGCTTGTCAACATGCAGTTTGGCAAATTCCAGTCTGGCTTTTTTATGATTTCTTTTCAACAGTGGTGTCCTCCTTGGTCGTCTCCCATGAAGTCCACTTTGGCTCAAACAACGATGGATAGTGCAATCTGACACTGATGCACCTTGACCTTGGAGTTCACCTTGAATGTGTTTAGAGGTTGTTCTGGGCTCTTCTCTTGCCATTCGTATTATCCGTCTCCTCCTGCGGCCACGTCCAGGGAGGTTGGCTACAGTCCCGTGGATCTTAAATTTCTGAATAATATGTGCAACTGTAGTCACAGGAACATCAGGCTGCTTGGAGATGGTCTTATAGCCTTTATCTTTAACATGCTTGTCTATAATTTTCTTTCTAATCTCCTGAGACAACTCTCTCCTTTGCTTCCTCTGGTCCATGTTTAGTGTGGTACACACCATGTCAACAAACAGCACAGTGACTACTTGTCACCCTTTAAATAGGCCGACTGACTGATTACAAGTTTGTAGACACCTGTGATGTTAATTAGAGGACACATCTTGGTTGAACATGTCCCTATGGTCACATTATTTTCAATCTTTTCTAGGGGTACCATCATTTTTGTCCAGGCATGTTTCATGAGTTTGTTTTTTAAACTAATTCTGTTGAACCACAATTCAAAAGCATTGTCTGATTTTCATTGGTTAATTTTCATAGAATTTTTGTTTATTACCACTTTTGTCAGATTCAAGTTATTTCTGTGACCATTGTGGGTTTTTCTTTTATTAACAGAGGGCTACCAACAATTTTGTCCACATCTGTATAGGCAAGTAGCACAAGTAAACCCAAGCGAACCAAGATGCATTCTTGTGAGGATTACAAGGACACACAACTTGTGCAGGTCTGTGTGTGACTGGGGCTTTAGACTGATGGAAAAAGGAAAACAAGATGGACAGAGATGATTTGAGACAAAATATAACAATGAGACTAATAGAGAAATAATTCCAAAGCCAGAGCAAGCAGAACGTAATCAGCCTGCAAACAGCCAGCGAGAAGCCAGACAGCTCCTCCACAAACAAGGGTGACAGCACCATTAATTCTATTAACCCTATTAGTATTCTATTCTCATAGCCTTGTTGGGTCAATACACACCTCCATCACACTGCAAAAGCTTCTCAATGCAAAGGTAGTGGGGATGGATAATGGCGGGTTCAGAGATGGATGGCCGGATAAATAGGAGTTCAGACAGTGGAACTTCCTGTACTCAGGTTGTGGACTGTAATAACCAGCCCATTCTGTGAGGGCATTGGTGTTGCTGTGGTACACAAACAGACATACAGCCCCATGGTGCCGTCAGGCAGAGGCTGAGGAAGCACACAGCTACAGAGCATTACTTGTCCAGAAACAGTCGATCTTTATTCAGCATTATCATGGCTAACAATCAAACCAGTATAGAGAGGCAAAATGAATATCTCAATGCAAAAATCTCTTAAGTAACATGCTTTTGTGACACATGAGAGAGCAGGTTAAAAAAAATATCCACACATATTGTTTAAAGTAATGTATAATCACTGTCGGGTGAAAATCTCATACGTCCATATTTAGTCTTTTTAAATGTATTTTATTGATTATCCTTTACTTCTTTGGATGTTTTTACTAATGACAAACCTGCTAAATTGTTTAAAAATGTTTCCCCTCATTTCCCCCAAAATATCTGTTTTGGACTTGCTAAGTTTGCAACTAACAGAAGCAATATTATATTCTGTATGAACTAGACCAGTGTTTTTAAACCAGAGTGACCTGGTACATTCAAGTTTCTGTGAGAAATAATCTAATTTCACTTGTTAATTGATCCAAAAAATGTAAATAATTTGCCATTGTTGTTCATGGGTGCCTACAGAACCTACAAAACACTGAGCTAGACAGATTAAACTGAAGAAACACTGACCTCTGTCCATAGAAAACAACAACACAGCAACTAGCAATGCAGGCAACTAAATACAGTGGAACTGTATCTGTTTTACAACAAATAATATATTTAAATGCACTAATAATGAAATAAGAATGAATAGAGAAATAAATTCAGGGAGATATGCTGTAAAATGAACATTTCTGTTCAAATGTCTATTTCATATATTAGTCAAAATTGTATCTTTATTTTCCTGTCATTATGCAGATTGGGGTGGCGGGCGTTTGCCTATTTGCTATTTGACATATAATGGCAAAGCGGACAGGACAACAACATAAATGGCCACCTCTAGATGTAGGTGACAGCATTATTAAATGGTAAATGGTGTTCACTTATATAGCGCTTTTATTCTCATCTCTTGATGACCAAAGCGCTTTACAGATCCTTTATTATTGTCATAATAATGCTACCAGTCATGATCATTTTCTTCTTCATGTACACTCACACCCATAGTGACGAGGCGGCTTACATGGGCACAAAGGCTGATCTGTTTGCGTTGCAGTAATTTAAGGAAGAATACGTCAAGACTCATGGTGGGTTAGCAATAATTTTAATTACTATATTTTGTTAAGCTAAATATATATTTCAGACTAGAACAATTTGGTCAGCATCACAGTTAATTGACCACTTCATGTCATTTTTAGGTTTTTTTCCAATTGTTTTTTTTCCTCCCTTCTTTTTACTGACAAGGCTTGTAATTAAGCAATATTACACAAGGGTGTGGTATCATATCACTGTGGTGGGGTAGTAAATGAGCATAATAAAGAACAGGTCTATTGTCATTTCATGCACAAAATAAATGGTAAATGGCAATCACTTATATCGTGCTTTTTCTCATCTCTAGATGACCAAAGCGCTTTACAGATCCTGCTATCCACCCATTCACACACTGATGGCGGCAGAGCCGCCATGCACAGGCACTGGCCTGACCCACCGTGAGCAGGTTCAACGTCTTGCTCAAGGACACTTCAGCATGCAGACTGCAGACAGAGTGGGAATAGAACCCCTGACCCTCCGATTTGTAGTTGGCCACACTACACCTGTGCCACAGCTGCCAATAAACATTGTCCAGTGTTTACAACACATACCTCTTGAGGGTTTTTGGGTCACATCATGTGCATGATGGCTAATTAGCTTGTTAGCTGCGTTAGGGAGCCCTTTATGTACCCATGATTGTGTTACCATCACAAAGTGATTATGAGCCTCTTATCGGGTTCTTAAATACAGCCTTAGCTTTTCCATTCCCTCTGTAAAACAGCTGAGATGATGCAGATAGTCGTCAGGGGCTAACAGCGGCTTAGCTTCTGCTCCTTTTAGGGTTACTATCCGTGCACTTCGCTCACTTTTTCTTGGCATCTTCAGATGAAATAAAGAGTCAATTATCACATACTATGCAGATGGAGACAGCGTTTATTTTCATTACAAGCTGTCTTTAATTGTTCTACCCGTTGCTGTATCTAAACAGTGCTGACTGCACTGCTTCCAGAGTTATATGCCCACACCTGTAACTCCACAGGTGCATCTTAGAGGGGAATAACTGAAAAAAAACCCAACATGAGCAAGATTAAGTCAGTTGTACAACCCGATTGCCAGTTCCTGTTTTATTTCTGTTAATCGCCCAGCCCTCTTTCAAACCATACAATTTCAAAGCATAGCTCAGTAATACATTAACAACATATAAAGATACAATACAGACAGAAAATGCATATGCTATCATTTACATTGACAGTAGTATATACTGTATATTGTGGCGGGTTGGGACAACCCCCACAACAGACTGGGACAGACAGCTCGCTACTTCTGGTTTTTTCCGCTGCACTGCTGTGATGTAATGTGCCATTCATGCATTGTTTCACTACTGGATGTTAATGCGCAATTCATGCATTGTGTTTCATGCTTCCTGTCCTCACTGTGACCTAGGGACTGATATCAATATGTAGATGTGCCTTGTAACCGCTTTGTCCTGCAGCTGGAGCAGAGGCCAGCAATCTCCTTATTGTTATGTATGTCTCTCATATGCAAATGCCCATACCAACTGCTGTGAATGCTCTTTCATGTATTGTCTGTAGTTGGGTATATATGCTGCACCACTCTGTAAATCTCTCTCTCTCACACTTCAACTGCTGCTGCTGACACGCACTTTGTGTCTCTCTGAGAGCCTGAGGATTCTGCTCCAGCCTGCACACACTTGGGCTGGAGCGGGGATCCTGTGACGGCGGTATGATTCAATAAACCTGCTTAAAACTCTCAGTTCGCAGTTTATTATTTCTTTGCCGCCGCAATATTATCCATCCATCCATCCATCCATCTTCTTTCGCTTAATCCTTTTTGGGTCGTGGGGGGCTGGAGCCTATCCCAGCATCTTTGGGCGAGAGGCAGGGTACACTCTGGACAAATCGCCAGTCCATCGCAGGGCCAACACAGAGAGACAGACAACCATTCACTCTCACAGTCATACCTAAGGACAATTTAGAATCCCCAGTTTGATGCCAATTAACCTAACTTGAATGTTTTTGGCATGTGGGAGGAAACCGGAGAAGTCCCAGAATAAACCCACACAGACACGGGGAGACTGTATATTATATATTTATCTCCGCCAGGCCACAGGCCGCAGGAGGTTATGTTTTTGCCAGCGTTTGTCTGTCTGTCTGTCTGTCTGTTGGTTAGCAAGATAACTCAAAAAGTTTTGGACGGATTTCGATGAAACTTTCAGGCGTTGTTGGAAATGGTACAAGGAAGAACTGATTAAATTTTGGGGATGATCCGCATCACCCTCTGGATACAGGAATTTTTTAAAGGATTCTTTAACATTGTGAGATACGGCCATTTTCAACATGTGGGCAGGCGCAGTGGAGGGCGCTGGTCATCGTGTCTGACGAACACGAACTCCGCGTTCTTCAAAGTTTTAGGCACAAAAGCACGCGGAAAACAGTGGTGGGCAGGGCCCGGCAGCGTGCCTGTGGTTGCGCTACACTGTAAAAGCTGAGACGGGCAGCTGTCCGGCGCGGGATTATTTGGCAGAAATTCCCTGGGCAGCCATAGGGGCTGCGCAAAAACAAGCTCTCTGCCGGGGAAGCTTCCAAATCCTCTTTTGCCGCGGAGCGCAACCCCAATATAAAACCCACGGCAACCTGTCTACCCAATTTGCATCCGTCAGTGAAGCCCTGAGTGCTCCTTTCAGTGATCTATGAAAACGCTTGCATAACCCATTGGCCTGTGGGTTGTACGCAGTTGTGCGATGAATTGCAACGCCCGCAGCCTGGGAGTTTGGAGATGGACACAACACCAACACTTCAGTTTATTACCTCCGCCAAGGAGGTAATGCTTTTACTACTGAACCACTAATCCTATCATTGTGAATCCAATTGCTAGTCATATGTTTTCATGCTCAAGGAATCTGAAAACGTACACACAAACACTGTATGGGGGGGGACTGTGGCGCTTGGCGGAGGTCTGCGCTCTCCGAGTGCTTTTCTAGTTTATTATTAGTTTGTCAGCAGACATTTTTGTCATAAGACTAGTGTCAATTAGGTGCAGACCTGACCCCAGTGAAATATAAAAAGTCAGCTAATTTAATAATGAAGCAGCTATGCATTAAAATATGTGGGAAACTAATAGAAAAATACAATGCAAGTTCATATATTAATATTTGGGTTTTGTTTATTTCTAATCTTGACAGACTGTGCTCTGTACACCTGCACTTACTGATTATAGCGACATGCATTCCAGCTCTAATGAAACTTGTCATTACTTGCTTGTTTGAATGGCAAAGACTCGAGCTGGATGAAAAATACTGCTAACTATAGATAAGACTGACCCAAAGTCTGTTTACTTGGTGATCAACTTTTTCATCTGAACTTCTCTGTGCATTTCAAGAACATTTAATTCATGAGCTTACTGCAGGGTTTGAGTTTGAAATTGATGGGTCTGTCTCTCTGTGTTGGCCCTGTGATGGACTGGCGATCTGTTCAGGGTGTACCCTGCCTCTTGCCCAAAGATGCTGGGATAGGCTCCAGTCCCCCCGTGACCCGAAAAGGATTAAGCAGAAGAAGATGGATGGGAATAATTTTCTACAGCATTAGCACTCGGATGATGTTAAGTTCTGAGCATTTACTGCATGAAAGATTTCTGACCATCAGCAAAATGCCAAAGGATATTTCTTTGAGAATGGGGTTCCAACTCTACTGCTTTTACACATGAAAAACAGATTCTGAGGTAAACTGTTCAGGTGCCACGTGCTGACTCATCACCTTCTCACACTACATTTCAATCATTTTTCCCTTTGTTTCCCACCTGTCTGTCATTTATGAAGTTGAGGCATGACAGCTCTCTTCTCCCATCATTCTCCTATCCTCCCATCCACCTCCAGCTCAGGATGGGTGATGAAGTTGCCAAAAGACCCTAGTGTATAAAGCATGTAGGCCAGCACCATTAGGGTATTAGTGCCGGTCAGCAACCACAGCCAAGAGTTTGCTCTGTGTGTGTGTGTGTGTGTGTGTGTGTGTGTGTGTGTGTGTGTGTGTGTGTGTACAAGTAATTGGGGATGTGCAACAACACCCTGGGGAAGGAAACAGAATATGATGCTATGCTTGATTTGTGCATATTCTAATGATCTCAAATTACTTAACAACTGTGTGTGTGTGCGTGTGTGTGTGTCCTCCAAACCCCTGACTATGGAGTTCTGTTTGTGTGCGTCACTATTCTTTCAGCCAACAAAAAATATAACTGCAAGAAGTAATACCAACACCCCCTCACAGCAAATATTCGTCTCAAAACGCACTGCTGTCACACACACACACACACGGCTCTGCTTTAGCCTTGAGCTAGCTTGAGAATCAAAGTATGAGGGACAGTGACGGCTCTCTCTCTCACTCTCCTCCACATACTGTGTACAGTACAGCGACACCAGCGAGGGGCTATCTCTGGTGTTTCTGGAGCTCACTGAGGCAGCGGGTATGAGTCTCTTGCTGTCTGGCTTGACTGATTCATGCCTATATTACCTGAGGGATTAGCCATTTCCTCTGTATAAATCCACTTTTGTGAGGTAATGTCTAGCATTAGCAGTGGGGGCCATACAGGGTTTTGTTACACTGAAAATCTTCTGCCAAAAAGCATGCAAGACGTATGTGAAATCAAAACAGGAAGCATCTTAGAGCATCCCTCCCTTCCCTTTTTAAACTCTTGCTCTATCAATACTCAACTAGATTCAGAGATGGTTCTTTGAGGAAAGGTTAATTAAATTCCAACGCAGTAACTGATATGTGCATTTGAATTTATCATGCAAATGTGAATCAGCATTGCATACAATGTCCTTTTTTGTCTTTAGTCAGCAGGAGAAACAGAAGAAACTGAGCTGGAAGACCCACATCAAACAATACTATTCCCATTTTTTCCCCTCTCTTTCATGAGCTGACCACAGACTCCGGCCAGACGGCTCCATGTTTTGGCTACCTCGTTCCAGATTCCCCCATAACTCTCTGGCTTCCTGTTATCCCACAACTGGTCTTTGTGACTCTTTCTGGAAAAATACATGCTTTCTGCTTCGCTTTCTCTCCATGTCTCCCACCTTGTTCTTACTGTAAAAACCACATAAATATTTTGGTCAACACAAACCTAGTCCCCCCCCCCCCCAAAAAAAAAAGGAGAAAAGGGGAGACTGGAGGTCTTGTGGGATGGATTCGTTGCACAACGTTACAATACATTGTGCTCCTGACCGTCTTTGTTTCTCCAAAACAACAGGGTAAATAACTGTGTCCATATGTGAAAAGAAAAAACAAGGAGAATGGGGGAGGGTTGCGGGAGGAAGGGGGGGTTATAGTTGGTTAACGGTTTTTGGTACACTGTGGGAGGTATTTTTCAGAGAAGGCGGAAAATGAATACCCCTTCACACACACACACACACACACACACATATATACCAAAAGAACTGTCTAAGATGAAAAGGTCAGAGTGCATTCAAAGATGTACCAGGACAACCATGGCTACGGACTTCATTCGCCATCCCTCTGCAGTAGGACTGTGAGAGTAGAGATAAAAATGTAAAAGTGCAAATGGAACAGTGCACTCAACAGTCAGAGTTGTGATAAAACATTCTGGTTAGAACAAACGGGGCTAGGTTAATTTCTGGCTGGTTGCAGGATATCCAAAGGTACATGAGAGGGGTAAGGGAAACATTACATTTCATATTGTTGAAGGCTAAAACATTAAAGTAGAACTGAACTCACCTTTTTGCCAAAAAAGTAGAATAGCAGATTAATTCCTTATTACCTATTGTATTTTTCAACACATAAAAGAAATTTTTAGGCCGTGCGATGGCCAAGCTATAAGCCGACAAACTTTTGCCTCTGGCTGGCAGTGCCAAACAAACCGGAAGTAGTGCAGACGACGCTGCGTGACGTCACGAGTGTGACCCTTATCAAAACAACAATGGCAGATGATGTCATAACCCGAGTGTCGGTTCTGGCCACACTCGGGTCTCATATCTTTTTGTTCCCTGGCTTTGGCAGCTGAGGGTTCCTTCCAGCTCCTCGGGCTCTTATTGTGAAGGCGCCCAGGGGAGCTCCCTGCTGTCAAAGTCAGCTGCTGCTCTGCTGTCATTAGCAGCAGCTGTGCCGCGTTGGGGTCATTAGCCTCCAGAGATATAAGCGGGTGCTAAATGTCCTCCAGCGCGGCAGTCTCTGTTATATCCTGTTATAGCCTGTTATGTTCTCCCGTTATGATCATCGGTTACGATTATCTGTTATATCCTGCTACGTTTTGATGGTGCTCCTTTATGCTCAGGTATGTTCCTGTTTGCCTAGCTCATCATTAACGTTGTCGTCTGGCGCATCGGGTGTTCCCCGGCTCAGACTTCACTCAGCCGCTGTATGTGTTCTGTGTGTGTTCATCCTTATCCACAATAAATTACCACTGCAAACTCACTGGTGACTGAGGCGTCTTGTGACGGTCCGTGAGGGCCGTTGTGACAGTAGACTGCCGCCTAACGCCCGGAGAGGAGGCGTTGCATCGAGACGCCATTCACCGTGTAGTTTGCAGTAGTGGACTGTTTGTTCCTACCTGTCTGGGTGCCGTGTTGAAGCATGCCATCGTGGAGGTCTCGTGCTCGGAGGCAGGACGCTGTTCTCGCTGACACCCTCGAGCGCGTGGACAGAGTCCTTGTCGCCGCCTCCCTCCTCGAATACAACAGCGAAGTGCCCTGGTACCTGGACCTAGCCGAGGAAATTCTGGATTCTCTCCCCCGCTTCACTAATCATCCAGAGGTAAGCGTGAGGAGAGATAACATCGCCGCCCAGCGTGAGATTCTCCGAGGGCTGGAGGGAAATCCTGGCGGGAAGCTGAAGCGGAGGAGACGTCGCCCCTCGCTTCGGGATCCCGCTCCTGCCTCTGTTCCGGCCCGGGAGTTCGCACCATCCGGAGGTCTTTTCCCATCGGGCATGTCGTCACTCGGGATTCCCCCAGAGAAGCTGCAGATGACAGCAGACAAGATCTGGGACCGGGTGGCAGCTGCTTGCTCCGCTGAGAATCCTCCAGCGTGTATGAAGCATGTGGTGGCGGCGGTTAGACTCGTGGAGAGGAATCCAGCGCTGCGTGAGTTTCCTGAGTTTGCTGACTTGCTTGCCGCCGTCTCTGCTCAGGAACGGCGATTTCCGGACCTCACCTTCGCCTCACCCCCTACAAGGAACCGTCGTCACTCCGGCTTCCAACCTTGGCTAGAGCCCCGTCTGGATGCTGCTCCGGGTCGCCGCAAGGGCTCAACCCCCCACACAGCTGTCACTTCTGCGCCTCGTCAGAGGGGAATCCCCGCAGCCTCGTCTTCTCCCGGGCCCTCGCCCGCTGTCCCGTCAGCGCCCCATGCCCGACTGACCCCGGCTGTCGCCCCCTCCTCCTCGTCGCCTACCCTGGCTGCTGTGTGTCACGAGAGCTCCGTTTCGGCGAGCTTCATCCCGGATCCGCCTCGAGTGGCCTCATCTCGTCTTCCCAGAGGGCCCTCTGTCGCCATCCAGCGGGGAAAGGAAGGAATGACGTCCCCCACAGCGGAGACCATCTTACCCTCAGGAGAAAGGCGAGTGCATGATAATTTCTCTCCTCTTCAGAATCAGAATCAGAATCAGAATCAGGTTTATTGCCATTGTTCATGTAGTACACAAACTAGGAATTTGTCTCGGTACAATGCTGCAACATTAAACATGATAAGATAAGAGAAATAAACTATACATGTAATAAAGTGTAGGATAAGATTAAGTGATACTGGTCAACAGTTAAAAAAACATTGAGGCACAACATCTTGACATTGTTGTGCCTTGTCTGACTCCTAGGGGTGGAGTTCGGGGTATGCAGCCCCCCGAGCTCCCTCCACCCGCTGTGGATGAAAGTATTAACCCTGCTTCCTCTGTGTCTCCCTCCGCTGAGCGGTCCTCGACGTCAGGCCAACGTCGCTGGATGAGGAGGGGGCCTGCGGTTCTGGAGAGCCTGGTTCCGGTTCCGCAGCCACGCCATGGGCAGAGGAGGAGAGTGGACTGCAGCATGGAGCCATCGCCGGTGAGGAAGCGTCCCCGGGGTTCCACGGAGGAGTGGTCCGGTCCAGCAGGGCGAGATTCTCCTGCCACCACGCCATGCGGGCCACCGGCGTGGACATCGGTGCCGGAGGACTCTTTGGCTGCACGCACCATCATGCCAGCTGCGGAGCCCGACGCAGCTGAGTGGGAGCCTGATGACGACCTCCTGACATCTGAGCCTGGATCTTCGCAGTCCTGGACGGCGTCAGAACCCGAGCTCAGGCAAGTGCTCTACTTTGTCTTTCTTTTTCACCTCTTAGAGCATTTTTGCCTGTCTCAAGGGGAGATGAGCCGGGTGCAGCCGCCCGCTGCGTCCGAGCTTATCTCACCGGGTTCTGGCGCTGCCGGTGATCCTGATCCCGGGTTTTCTCTCTCTTTCGAGCCTTCTCCCAGGGTCGCCGGCGAGGGGCTGCTTTCGCCTGCTGTGCCAGAGGTTCCGGTTTCGGGGTTGGAGGTCGAATTTGGTGCCACGCCGACCCAGTCGGGGTCCGTCGCGGGTTTGGTTCCGGAGGCCCAATCGGGGTCCGTCGCGGGTTTGGTTCCGGAGGCCCAATCGGGGTCCACCGTGGGTGCTGCACCAGCAGGTCCTAGGTTCGGTGAGGGAGCTGCAGATCCCCAGCCACCGGATGCTGGACAGGCTCGTTTTCTTCATCACCCTCATCTCCACAGTCATCCTCCTCGTCTCCCTGAGGAGCACTACCCATCTCCACCTGGGGCCGTTGGGGTCCCGAACGCTCCGCCCGGTTTCCCCTCATCTCCCCCCTTTTCTGCGGGATCACCGGCTGCTTCCTCCCAACGGTTCTGGTGGGCTGGTGTTGCGGGGCGGCCGCCTGAAGGGCTGTCTCGTTAGTTTGGTTCTCTGGGCCGGCCCCCCGACCGGTTTATCTTCCTGTGCGGCGACCTGCTCCGGCCGCCTGAAACTCTCTTCCCCCGAGCATGGGACTGGGGTAGGCCGCCCGAACTGTCCTCTTTTCCCCTCCCTGTTCTGTGGCCTCTTGTTGCCGGATGACCCCCCCCCCCCCGAACCTTTTGCCCCATCCCTCCGGGCCTGGACTGCGCCCTTTCCGGGTTCCTGATCTCGTCTGTGGGACTGTTGGGGTGTGTGTGGGGGTGGGGGGGGATTGTTTTGTGTTTTTGTGTCACTCTGTTTGCCCAAGGGTGTGTTGCCTATTTTGTACTTATTGTGGTTTTGTTCTTGTTACCCGGGATTATGGTTTTTTTTTTTCTATAGCCTTGTTGGTTGTTTGTCTCTCTCCCTCCTGCCAGCACCCCATCCACCCACCCTAGGGGGGTGGCGGGGGGGCTGGGGTGTTACTCTGGCCGCTCAGAGCTCGGCCTTGAGGGGGAGGTACTGTCATAACCCGAGTGTCGGTTCTGGCCACACTCGGGTCTCATATCTTTTTGTTCCCTGGCTTTGGCAGCTGAGGGTTCCTTCCAGCTCCTCGGGCTCTTATTGTGAAGGCGCCCAGGGGAGCTCCCTGCTGTCAAAGTCAGCTGCTGCTCTGCTGTCATTAGCAGCAGCTGTGCCGCGTTGGGGTCATTAGCCGCCAGAGATATAAGCGGGTGCTAAATGTCCTCCAGCGCGGCAGTCTCTGTTATATCCTGTTATAGCCTGTTATGTTCTCCCGTTATGATCATCGGTTACGATCATCTGTTATATCCTGCTACGTTTTGATGGTGCTCCTTTATGCTCAGGTATGTTCCTGTTTGCCTAGCTCATCATTAACGTTGTCGTCTGGCGCATCGGGTGTTCCCCGGCTCAGACTTCACTCAGCCGCTGTATGTGTTCTGTGTGTGTTCATCCTTATCCACAATAAATTACCACTGCAAACTCACTGGTGACTGAGGCGTCTTGTGACGGTCCGTGAGGGCCGTTGTGACAGTAGACTGCCGCCTAACGCCCGGAGAGGAGGCGTTGCATCGAGACGCCATTCACCGTGTAGTTTGCAGTAGTGGACTGTTTGTTCCTACCTGTCTGGGTGCCGTGTTGAAGCATGCCATCGTGGAGGTCTCGTGCTCGGAGGCAGGACGCTGTTCTCGCTGACACCCTCGAGCGCGTGGACAGAGTCCTTGTCGCCGCCTCCCTCCTCGAATACAACAGCGAAGTGCCCTGGTACCTGGACCTAGCCGAGGAAATTCTGGATTCTCTCCCCCGCTTCACTAATCATCCAGAGGTAAGCGTGAGGAGAGATAACATCGCCGCCCAGCGTGAGATTCTCCGAGGGCTGGAGGGAAATCCTGGCGGGAAGCTGAAGCGGAGGAGACGTCGCCCCTCGCTTCGGGATCCCGCTCCTGCCTCTGTTCCGGCCCGGGAGTTCGCACCATCCGGAGGTCTTTTCCCATCGGGCATGTCGTCACTCGGGATTCCCCCAGAGAAGCTGCAGATGACAGCAGACAAGATCTGGGACCGGGTGGCAGCTGCTTGCTCCGCTGAGAATCCTCCAGCGTGTATGAAGCATGTGGTGGCGGCGGTTAGACTCGTGGAGAGGAATCCAGCGCTGCGTGAGTTTCCTGAGTTTGCTGACTTGCTTGCCGCCGTCTCTGCTCAGGAACGGCGATTTCCGGACCTCACCTTCGCCTCACCCCCTACAAGGAACCGTCGTCACTCCGGCTTCCAACCTTGGCTAGAGCCCCGTCTGGATGCTGCTCCGGGTCGCCGCAAGGGCTCAACCCCCCACACAGCTGTCACTTCTGCGCCTCGTCAGAGGGGAATCCCCGCAGCCTCGTCTTCTCCCGGGCCCTCGCCCGCTGTCCCGTCAGCGCCCCATGCCCGACTGACCCCGGCTGTCGCCCCCTCCTCCTCGTCGCCTACCCTGGCTGCTGTGTGTCACGAGAGCTCCGTTTCGGCGAGCTTCATCCCGGATCCGCCTCGAGTGGCCTCATCTCGTCTTCCCAGAGGGCCCTCTGTCGCCATCCAGCGGGGAAAGGAAGGAATGACGTCCCCCACAGCGGAGACCATCTTACCCTCAGGAGAAAGGCGAGTGCATGATAATTTCTCTCCTCTTCAGAATCAGAATCAGAATCAGAATCAGGTTTATTGCCATTGTTCATGTAGTACACAAACTAGGAATTTGTCTCGGTACAATGCTGCAACATTAAACATGATAAGATAAGAGAAATAAACTATACATGTAATAAAGTGTAGGATAAGATTAAGTGATACTGGTCAACAGTTAAAAAAACATTGAGGCACAACATCTTGACATTGTTGTGCCTTGTCTGACTCCTAGGGGTGGAGTTCGGGGTATGCAGCCCCCCGAGCTCCCTCCACCCGCTGTGGATGAAAGTATTAACCCTGCTTCCTCTGTGTCTCCCTCCGCTGAGCGGTCCTCGACGTCAGGCCAACGTCGCTGGATGAGGAGGGGGCCTGCGGTTCTGGAGAGCCTGGTTCCGGTTCCGCAGCCACGCCATGGGCAGAGGAGGAGAGTGGACTGCAGCATGGAGCCATCGCCGGTGAGGAAGCGTCCCCGGGGTTCCACGGAGGAGTGGTCCGGTCCAGCAGGGCGAGATTCTCCTGCCACCACGCCATGCGGGCCACCGGCGTGGACATCGGTGCCGGAGGACTCTTTGGCTGCACGCACCATCATGCCAGCTGCGGAGCCCGACGCAGCTGAGTGGGAGCCTGATGACGACCTCCTGACATCTGAGCCTGGATCTTCGCAGTCCTGGACGGCGTCAGAACCCGAGCTCAGGCAAGTGCTCTACTTTGTCTTTCTTTTTCACCTCTTAGAGCATTTTTGCCTGTCTCAAGGGGAGATGAGCCGGGTGCAGCCGCCCGCTGCGTCCGAGCTTATCTCACCGGGTTCTGGCGCTGCCGGTGATCCTGATCCCGGGTTTTCTCTCTCTTTCGAGCCTTCTCCCAGGGTCGCCGGCGAGGGGCTGCTTTCGCCTGCTGTGCCAGAGGTTCCGGTTTCGGGGTTGGAGGTCGAATTTGGTGCCACGCCGACCCAGTCGGGGTCCGTCGCGGGTTTGGTTCCGGAGGCCCAATCGGGGTCCGTCGCGGGTTTGGTTCCGGAGGCCCAATCGGGGTCCACCGTGGGTGCTGCACCAGCAGGTCCTAGGTTCGGTGAGGGAGCTGCAGATCCCCAGCCACCGGATGCTGGACAGGCTCGTTTTCTTCATCACCCTCATCTCCACAGTCATCCTCCTCGTCTCCCTGAGGAGCACTACCCATCTCCACCTGGGGCCGTTGGGGTCCCGAACGCTCCGCCCGGTTTCCCCTCATCTCCCCCCTTTTCTGCGGGATCACCGGCTGCTTCCTCCCAACGGTTCTGGTGGGCTGGTGTTGCGGGGCGGCCGCCTGAAGGGCTGTCTCGTTAGTTTGGTTCTCTGGGCCGGCCCCCCGACCGGTTTATCTTCCTGTGCGGCGACCTGCTCCGGCCGCCTGAAACTCTCTTCCCCCGAGCATGGGACTGGGGTAGGCCGCCCGAACTGTCCTCTTTTCCCCTCCCTGTTCTGTGGCCTCTTGTTGCCGGATGACCCCCCCCCCCCCCGAACCTTTTGCCCCATCCCTCCGGGCCTGGACTGCGCCCTTTCCGGGTTCCTGATCTCGTCTGTGGGACTGTTGGGGTGTGTGTGGGGGTGGGGGGGATTGTTTTGTGTTTTTGTGTCACTCTGTTTGCCCAAGGGTGTGTTGCCTATTTTGTACTTATTGTGGTTTTGTTCTTGTTACCCGGGATTATGGTTTTTTTTTTTCTATAGCCTTGTTGGTTGTTTGTCTCTCTCCCTCCTGCCAGCACCCCATCCACCCACCCTAGGGGGGTGGCGGGGGGGCTGGGGTGTTACTCTGGCCGCTCAGAGCTCGGCCTTGAGGGGGAGGTACTGTCATAACCCGAGTGTCGGTTCTGGCCACACTCGGGTCTCATATCTTTTTGTTCCCTGGCTTTGGCAGCTGAGGGTTCCTTCCAGCTCCTCGGGCTCTTATTGTGAAGGCGCCCAGGGGAGCTCCCTGCTGTCAAAGTCAGCTGCTGCTCTGCTGTCATTAGCAGCAGCTGTGCCGCGTTGGGGTCATTAGCCGCCAGAGATATAAGCGGGTGCTAAATGTCCTCCAGCGCGGCAGTCTCTGTTATATCCTGTTATAGCCTGTTATGTTCTCCCGTTATGATCATCGGTTACGATCATCTGTTATATCCTGCTACGTTTTGATGGTGCTCCTTTATGCTCAGGTATGTTCCTGTTTGCCTAGCTCATCATTAACGTTGTCGTCTGGCGCATCGGGTGTTCCCCGGCTCAGACTTCACTCAGCCGCTGTATGTGTTCTGTGTGTGTTCATCCTTATCCACAATAAATTACCACTGCAAACTCACTGGTGACTGAGGCGTCTTGTGACGGTCCGTGAGGGCCGTTGTGACAGATGATAGCAGTTCCAGCAGTCAAGAACACCAGAGTTTTCAGAGTGAAGAGGCATTCAGGATCGGTGACAAGACAGAGGAGGATGCAGGAGTGTCAAGTGAACAGGAAGAGAGTGAGGGAGGCATCGAACCGTACAGATTAGAGCCAGAATTTTCGGGGGATTCCAGCACCGACTCAGACTGCAGCAGTGATGGGGAGGAGAGTCGCTTATTGAATACAGAATGGTGAGTCTTTACTTTGGCATGTTTGGGGTGTCTGGATAAGGAAAATTAACAATAAAAAAGAAAGGGAAGGACTTCCGGTTATGGCTGCCACGTAGGACGGACGTGTCTCGCTCTGCTCTGCTCCTGGAAAAAAAAAAAATCGGCAAATAACTCTCTCATTTGGGACAGAACGTATCCCAGCATTTGGGCGAAGATATGTCGGCGAAGCCTAAGGCTGGAAAACCAGGAAAAGGAAAAAGCGAGCCGCCGAAACAGTCCAAATTAACGGACTTTCAGGTCTGTGACGCAGTAAACAAAACTCCATATATGGCGGAGGAGGCTGGCAACGCTGCGATATCTGCGGGGAATGGCGCAGATGCGCTGATGGCTGCCATGAGTTCAATGAGAGCGGACTTTTCCTCTAGATTTGATGGGATTATGACAGCGTTGGAAGGAATAAGAAAGGAATTGGGTGACTGTGTAGAACGAACGGCGCAGATGGAGCTCCGTCTCGCTAGTGCTGAAGATGACGTCACCCGTCTTCAATTAAAGGTGCGCACTTTGGAAAAAAAAATAAATCTCTGGAAGATAATATTTTGGATTTGGAATCTCGGTCGAGACAGAATAATTTGAGGCTGGTGGGTCTTCCAGAGGAATCAGAAGGTCGGGACGTATGTTCCTTTCTGGAAAAGTGGATTCCGGAGGTGCTGGGCAGCGAGGAGTTGCAATCAGCAGTGGTTCTGGAAAAAGCACATCGTATTGGCCCACGGAGAGATAAGGGACCGCCGAGGACCTTAATTATGAAGTTTCTTAGCAACAGAGACAGGATGAAGATCTTCAACGCTGCACGAGCTAAAAAAGGAGAGATTAAACACCAGGACCAGCAGGTGCGGTTCTACCCAGATTTGGCCACAGGAATCCAGCAATTGAGGAAGCAGTTTGATCCCGTACGTAAGGAGCTGCGCAACCTTGGGATCCGTCATGGTGTAATCTATCCTGCGAGACTGCTGACCACGTATGAGGGCAGAACCCACATCTTCAAGACCCCAGAGGAGGCGCAGGAGTTCATCAAGAAGATCAAAGAAGAAGAAGAGACTGGTGGGAGCTAAGCATGAACAAAATATAAGGTAGAATAATTAAGCATTTGCACAGGCATCTGACTGACTTGAAGTAAATAGTAAGTTTACAAAATATAGATTGTATTATATATTAAAAAAACAAAACAAAAACAAAACAAACAAACAAAAAAAAAAACTATGATGTACAAAGTTGTTAAAAATTTTGGAGTTAAGTTGGAAAACTACAGAGGAGAGTTAATGTTACGTCATTAAAAGCAGTAGAGTTAGGGTGATTGGGAGGATGAAGAAGGAGTGGCTTAGGCTGTTCCCCGTGGGTGTGGAACGGTCGATGGCTATATCGGGAGACAGAATTTTTCTTTTGATTTTGGGGGGTTTGCCACAAGTGTGGGAAGGGGAAATTTGTTTGTGTGTAGTTTGTAGGATGAATGTTCAACCACTCATGTTTTTGCTTCTCTGTATGAGCATGTTTACACTGCAAGGTAATCCCAAACTCTCTATTGATCATGGACCAAAGTGTTAATCTTAATTTAACTTCATGGAATTGCAGAGGTCTACAAAATTTAAAAAAACTTAAACAAGTTATGAATAAAATAAAGGACATGGGTTCAAGAATTGTGTTTTTACAAGAAACTCATCTGATAGAGGAGGATGTTAAAAGAATTAGGAGTAGATGGCAGGGAAGTGTATTCACCTCTTCATTTTCATCCCGAGCCAGGGGAGTTATGACTCTCATACATAAATCAGTTCCTTTTCAAGTGAAAAATGTAATTGGAGACAAATTTGGAAGATATGTAATCATTCAAGGTTCTTTGCTATTAGAAAATATAAATCTTGTGAACTTATATGGTCCCAATATAGATGATCAGAAGTTCTTTGCTAATTTATTTCTCATCTTATCATCACTTACAGGGCAACATATAATAGCAGGGGATTTTAATTGTACATTGAATCCAGGTGTGGATAGATCAACAGGACTGGATTGTACGCACATTGGATGTAGGATGACTATTAATCATTTTATGAAAGAATTGAGATTGTTAGATATATGGAGAGAAATGAAACCACAAGTTAAAGCCTATTCTTGTTATTCCCGTACCTACAAGACATTCTCACGTATTGATTATTTTTTGATTTCCACAGAATTAAGGTCCAAGATTCAAAACTGCTTTTATGATAACATCGTGATCTCTGATCATGCACCCTGTTGTCTAATATATGTAGATAAAAAATTGACAAAGGAATCAGGTAGATGGCAATTTCAGCATAAATGGCTTCAGGATGAGGAATTTGTCAAGTATATAGAAAAACAGATAGACGAGTTCTTGGACATCAATACTACACAAACATCAGCATGTGTAAAGTGGGAGGCTTTCAAAGCTTTTATTAGGGGACATATTATTAGTTATACAGGATCAAAATCTAAGAAGACTCGAGAGGAGAGAGCTAAATTGGAACATAAAATAAAAAGTCTTCAGGAAAAAGTGTATGCAGGAAGTGACCCAAGGTTGGAGAATGAATTACTGATTTTGAGAGCTGAATACGACAAAAAATCAGCGAATAGAGCTGCCTCGAGTCTTCTAAGATTGAAACAATCTTTTTATGAACAAGGTGAAAAATCAGGAAAATTATTAGCATGGCAGATTAAACAATTGGAAATTAAAACACCAATTACCAGTATTATAAGTAAAGGACAGGTAGTTATAGATCCTTTAGAAATTAATAGAGCCTTTAGAGATTACTATGAAAAATTATATGATACCAAAAATGAACCTGATTTAACAAAACTAAATGGGTTTTTGAACGAACTATCTATACCATGTATACCAAATGAAAACAGGGAGATATTGGAGTCTAAAATTAGTCAAGAAGAAGTTGGGCTAGCCATTGATAATATGAAATCAGGAAAAAGTGCAGGACCAGATGGTCTTCCAGTTGACCTTTATAAAAAATTTAAGAATAAATTAATAAAACCTTTTTTGGAAATGGTTTTAGAAGCATTTCAAAATAATAATTTACCATCATACATAAATAATGCCTTAATTATACTGCTGCCAAAACCAGGTAAGCCCTCTAATAAATGTGAAAATATGAGACCAATAAGCCTATTAAACGCCGACCTTAAGATAATCTGTAAAATTTTAGCAAGACGAATACAAGAAATTTTACCAAATATTATTAATCGAGATCAGAATGGCTTTATAAAGGGTAGACAAGGCTTCCATAATGTAAGAAGACTATTTAATATTATTTATTTTAATAAAGAAGCACCGGATACAGCTCTCCTATCATTGGACGCCGAAAAGGCCTTTGATAGAGTTGAATGGCCCTTTCTTTTTGAAGTCCTACAAAGGTTTGGACTTGGAAATAATTTCATAAAATGGGTTCAAATAATATACAATAATGCTACAGCAGAAATCCTAACAAATAACAATATTTCAAAACCAATAAAAATCAATAGAGGATGTCGACAAGGCTGTCCACTTTCACCTTTACTGTTTACTATGGCAATTGAACCTTTAGCGATAGCGATACGTTTACATTCACAAATATATGGAATTAAAGTTGGACCAACAGAACATAAAATCTCCCTGTACGCCGATGATATAATTTTGTTTATGTCGAATCTAAAAAAATCAATTCCAACCTTGTTGAATTTAATAAAGAATTTTGGGGAAATATCAGGATATAAAATAAATAAAACTAAATCTTCAATATTAATGCTAAATGAGACCCAGAGAAATTACCCAGCCCCTGAGGCAAATCAATTCAATGTTGTAAATCAGTTTAAATATTTAGGAATCCAAATTATGCCTAAGCTAGAATCAGTCGCCAGCGTCAACTATGAAGCCTTAATGTCAGATATCAATGAGTTAACTCAGAGATGGATGTCACTACCAATGTCGATGATCGGGAGAATCAATATACTTAAAAGTAATATTTTACCTAAAATACTTTATTTATTTCAATACATTCCCTTATCACCACCTTTAGATCTATTCTCAAGAATAAAAAAAAAGTTAGTGGAATTTATATGGAACAACAGGAGGGCTAGATTACGTCTGTCTTTATTATATTTACCATTTGATCGTGGAGGTCTGAAATGTCCAAATTTTATGTTGTATTATTGGTCGGCACAACTGAGGTCTATGACATATTATTTTTCATCAAATGATCTCCCTCACTGGACTGAAATGGAATCATACAATTTACCTTTACCTCTTCCCATATTCATATACTCAGATTCGGCAAAAAAATTACAAAAACAAGTTAAAAATCCATTTGTAAAGCATATGATCAAAATATGGTGTGAAGCTAAAAACTATTTAAAAGAACCACAGTTATTGTCACAATTTAGTCCAATATGGGGTAATCAATATTTTAAACCAGGGAGAGCGGACGCTGTATTTAAAGTATGGAATTTAAAAGGGATACAAAAGATTCAGGATTTATATTTGCCATGTGCAGACAACATAATGTCTTTTGAAGAGCTGAGGATCAAATTTAATCTCAATAGAACACATTTTTTTAAATATCTTCAACTTAGAAACTTTATTCGATCAAATCAAAATAAAGCTCTCACTCGACCTATTTATTCATCCTTGGAAAAAATGATGATGAAAGATAGTAAAAGAAAGGGTATTATTTCAGAGTTTTATAACTCATTGACACTATCTTCAAGTGAAAATTCACTGAAAAGATTAAACTACTGGAAAGAAGATCTGCAAATTGAAATTTCGGAGGAACAATGGGAATTGGCTTGTACAGAAGCTCAAACCAAATCAATAAATGCACGCCTTAAATTGATACATTTCAAATGGTTAATGCGGATGTATGTTACACCGGAGGAGTTAAATAGATATAACAAAAATATACCAGATACATGCACAAAATGCATGGAAAGTAAAGGAACCCTATTTCATTGTTTATGGGAATGTAGATTAATAAGAATGTTTTGGGAGGAGGTGAGGGTAACAATTGAAAAAATAATCTCAAAACAAATCATACTGAATCCTAAACTGTTTTTGTTGGGTCTGTACCCAGAAAAGCATAATTTTAATAAAAGTGAAAGAACATTCATAGACCTCAGTTTGCTTAATGCCAAAAAATGTATTGCACTATTATGGAAAAAGACTCATAGACCAGATGTGACTCAGTGGTTAAGACAGATGTTAACAAACCTTCCATTAGAAAGAATAACATATATACTGAAATCAAAGGAAATTGTGTTTGAGAATATATGGAGACCTTTTATTGATTATGTAAAAAATTTAAACATAACTCTTGAAGAAGAAGGTGAATGATGTGTGTGGACCTTGTAAATTCCAAACTGGTGAACATAATATGTATACTTATGTATTGGATTGTCTAGACTAAACAGAGGAGCATTGTTGAAGACTTGATTTTGTTGGTGGTTGTTGGTGTTTTTAGTGCATTTTTTTTTTTTTTGTAGTACTTTAGCGTTAGTGTTTGATTGTTTGTATCATGTTTGTTAAAAAAAAAAAAAGGTTCAATAAAGATATTGTGGAAAAAAAAAAAGAAAGGGAAAAAAAAACATCAGCATTTTTCCAACTTATTACAGTTATCCCTCACTTATCGCGTTTAATGCGGTCTTCCTTCGCTGGGTATAGGCGCTCGGCAGGGAGCGAAGCTGGGTAAAACGTCTCGGCCAATCAGCTTGCGAGATAAAACGTCTCGGCCAATCAGCTTGCGAGGTAAAACGTCTCGGCCAATCAGCTTGCGAGATTCCCGAGCGGGCTGGGGAGCCGGGGAGAGCGGGCTCTCCGTGTTGATACCTGATGTTCTAATGTAGTCTCCCTGCCTTCTCATTAGAACATCAGGTATCAACACGGAGAGCCCGCACAGCTCAAAATCTACCTCTCTGACCACCGCTCCACTCCTCTCCGCTCACCTCTTCACCGCTCGGGAATCTCGCAAGCTGATTGGCCGAGACGTTTCACTTCGCAAGCTGATTGGCCGAGACGTTTTACCCAGCTTCTCTCCCTGCAGAGCGCCTTCTTTATCGCTCGTGTTGCTTAGTGGCACTTTTCGCTGTTCTCTTGTGCCTTTTTGTGCAAAATAGTGCTTGTGACGCCCTTGGGGGGGGTGACGCTACTTCGCGGTTTTTCACTTTTCGCGGTCGGTTCTGGTCCCCATTAAACGCGATAAGTGAGGGATAACTGTATATCTAGAAACGCATCGCTTCCCGGTCGCTTTTCCTCCCCCTTTCTTTTCTTTCGTCGCCATGACAGCTTTCCTTGGCCACTGAACAGATCTTCCCAGGTGTTGGAAGTGTTTTGTAGTCGACTATCACGACAAAATGCACCAAAAACAACTAGTGTCGACGTGCTCACAATGGTAAACATGAGGACTGGGTCACACTCGTGACGTCACGCGGAACTCCGGCTGCGCTTCGGCGGATTTGTCTGATTTTTCAGGGCGGGAAATTCTAAATCGCGATTTTCTCCAAGATTCCGGGATTTGTGGAGGGGGTGCAATGATAAATTATCTTTATAATTGTATGTACTATCACCCAGTGCCGTTCAATGCCGTTCAGTTCAGTTCTACTTTAAATATAACTGCTAATTTCAGTTCGGCAATTTTACAAAACAACCCAAAAAAGTTGAAGGCTTGCACTTCAGATAACTGGATGACCTGATGGAATTACCTGTTTACATCAGAGGTGCTTGGTGTTAAAGGTCTTGTTAATTCAAACATGGTGTTTATGTGGGTTTTAACCTTCTAAGATGCTTATTTGGGTCATATGACTACAGTAAAAATATTCAAATCTCTCTTCACTTAGAAATATTCATATTTTAAAATTTCAGAAGAATGGTCAGAAGCCGGTTTTGCTCTTCCAAATTTCTTTTCCTTATGTCACTGACAAGTGATCCGGTCTTCAGTTACAACCCATCACTGTGTTACTGCTGCAATGATTCCAGTGCCCACCCAGAGTGTGAGCCCAAGGTATTAGCACCACAGCTAACAGTGCTACTATGAAGTTAGCTTACCAAGAATGGTTTATGTTGTTATTTTCTTTAAATTCCAGTCACCCTAATAGATATCCCTGTCCCCCACCCAGTTCACTGTTTCGCAGTTGTATTAGTCCTAGGTTGAAACAGTGATAGGTGCCACCCCACATGGTGTCTCACATGCTGTGGAAGGGATTAGCTTATTAGTCGTAGGTGTATTTTGTTATATTTTTGCTGTGATGGTACATATAACCATTAGCATTAGCTTGGCTAGGCGGTTGGAGTCTGTCTGCCTGTTGTTAGATTAGCTGTGTGATCACAGCTGCCTGTGATCAACATTTTCTTCAAATTTTATCCACCCCCACTGGAAGCCTTGTTCAATCTACATGCAGCCGGATGCATACATGGGTTTAACCATGTATGCAAACCTGGTGCAATATCATTAGCATACACACATCTGTATGTGCTGAAACATGTGCAATAGAGCCGTGTCCAATCCACTAAGCACTTTAACTTCATGCATCATATACTGCAATTCTACAAACGCACTTTACTAAACTACATGATGCACCTTAGTAGTTTACACTTAAACATCCCGAGTTAACACCTTGGTCATTGTGGTACTTTTTACTGGTCTGAGATCAACAATATTCATCTTAACTTTGCTCATTTATTTCTTTCTTTCTGTCAGTGCGCAATCCTACTGCTATTGTTATTATTGTTGTATTGTGTCATTTGCTTTATCATTGTTGTGTTGTTTATTGTTGTTGTGTTATCTGTTCTATGTGGCTGGCATAGGCTGGCCAGGGAACAAGATGGAAATTAGCTTCAGCTATAATCTTGAATGCTGCATATTTACATGCCTTATGTTCATTAATATGCACTGTCCCTTTTACAAATAAATAAACTTATAAACATATGTATCAACATTTGACCACATATATACGTACATCATTCTTCAATGTCATTTTAGTTTATTTTACTACTTTACTCTGACCGGTAGCAAAGGCAGCTACCAGTTGTTAGCAGTCTCCCAAGTACTCATCCAGGGTTGTTTCTGTGCTTATTGTACTCCAGGGACCAGTCATATCCCATCAGCTACTGAAACCACACTCCCCTGTCTACCAGTCATTCATTATTTCATTCATTTTTTCAGATGAATTGGGGTTAGTTGGCTCAGGATGTATTAGCTACTCAAGCTAGGAGCTAGCTGGTTAACATTAGCCAGTGATGTAAGCGAGAGTGTGGGGTTAACTGGGGTTAATGCATTTAAAAAGACATGCACTGAAACAGACCATTCTGAAGAAGGCTGCAAAACATGATTCAGAAATGAAGCTGCTATAATTAAAGTGTGACCAAAGTATGTCACAGACATTTCATTAAGACTTGTGGGACCTGTCAACATGTGGGGAAAAAAGGTGCAGTGAATTCAACACAGCCACAGATAGCACATGTCCTTTAACACAAGTTGAAATCCAACTGGTGTGTGTGTGTGTGGGGGGGGGGGGGGTTGCTACTCCTGGTCAAAGGTCAGAGAATCCCTTTATAAGCAATTGTGAGTGAAATAAAAGGAACAGTGTTTGAAGAGGGGCTACAAGAAAACATAACATGGGGCAACCATGGTATCCTGAACTGTTTCCTGGTGGGTATAACGTTAATCCCTCAGATTTAGCTAACAGTGTGTTCTTAACCAGATTACCTCACAATAATCGGCTAAGCATCACTGCAAAGAATTGGTTTTGGTCTCTAGTCATAATAGTTTTCTGACATCAGCCAATCCTGTGATTCTATAAAAATTACAGTGTCTAATCTAGAGTATATACGTAGGTCCCAGACATCAGCAAAGCCAGGATCACCTACTGTAATCCTCTGGGTGCAGCACAATGGGGAATCATAATCTCCATTCATTACAAAGGCATCGTTCTGATGCTGAGCAGATGACAGGTATGTGTGTGTGCGCGCATGCATCCGTGTGTGTGTGCATGCATGCGTGCCTCTACTTCTGTGTTAATGTTCATACATGCATAAACAGCTTTTGGACTCATGGGTGTCTCTTGGTCTGTGCATACATGTGTGAATGTTGATGCCGAGGGGCGCTGAGGCCAGACGACGGCAGGAGGGGGTTCAGGGATGGGAGTGAGGAATGCAGAAGGCTGAGGGCAATGATTGGGATAGACTAGGGTGAACAGACAGGCAACGATATGGAAAGGCAGATCCCCCCCGCCTCACCAATCCACCCAGAGTTCTTCCCATATGACCTCCTTCATACACCTCATCTGTCTGAATCACACTTTCCTTTTTTTAATTCCTCATCTCTGTTGATGCTTGAGTAATGCCACCCAAGAGGCAAATGACTATAAATGGTGCATTCCTTAAGCCATGTGTCTGCCAGAGAGGGTCCGCGTGGTCATGTAAGGGATCCAACCGATGTATACTAACTGGATGAAGCAGAATTCGAAGAGGAGACTGCAAGGGTTGAGGTGGAGTGGGAAAGGGACGTCTTCCATTTCTACTTCCTGCCAGAGACTGGACTGACAGGAGGCCCTCCATAATTCAATAACAATAATCCCCAATGAAGGCCCAATAAAGAAGGCTGCTGTGGGGTGGAACTAACTGGCTGTACCCCTCCTCCTTCCCTAAAGCAGCCGTCTATCACTGATAGGGGAGAGAGACTGGAAGGCAAAATGGGGTAATATGGTGGGGGTGGTCTGGGGAACAAGTCCAGCTGACATGCTGTGTGCAACCAGACAGGCAGGCAGAGGAAAAAGATTTTCTCTATCCCTGCCTATTTCTAACCTATACACCCTCTCCTGACGTCCCCCACTCAGCCTCAACTGCTGAGCAGGAGACAGAGCTGAGGAGTGCAGTTGTCTCTATATTCCTCTGAATGAGTGAGCAGCCATGATAGCTAGCCTGGCCTGCATCAAGACACTAAAGACACGCAAGCTGGACATATTTGCAGTCAAGACCACGCCAAGACCAGACCAACATCAGAGTGCACCAAGAGCAAGGCAAGACCAAGGCTTTAAGGTCTCAAGACTAGGTCGAGACCAAGCTGTACATACTGTACACAGTGGTGTTGCTCTCGACTTGATCTCTGGCTGTCGTGGTCTTGGCTCTCTCTCAGCCCCTTAAAGTCTTGGTCTCAGTACATTCTGGTCTCAGTTTGGTCTTGGCTACAAAACCAAATACATTACACCTCGTGGAAAAATGAGACCTGAAAAGAAATGCATGTTGGTAGGGGTCACCTATCAATCATTCATTCATTCATTTTCTTAACCGCTTATTCCTATTTAGATTGTGGGAGGGGGGGTTATCCCAGTTCTTTGGGTGAGAGGTGGGGTACAACCTGGACAGTTCGTCCATTGCAGGGCCAACACAAAGAGACAGGCAACCACTTTTTCTCATTATGAGTAATTTAGAACCCCAAATCAATGACAATTAACTTCACATGTGTGTCTTTAGACCGTGGGGGGAAGTTGGAGTACCTGGAGGGAATACACATAGGCACAAACTCCACACAGAAAGGTCCCAGCTTACCAGCTCATGGATTTGAACCCAGGGCGTTCTTGCCAAAATATTGATAATATTAAGGTCAAATCCCATTGCTTTTCATGTGGCAAGATGGCTAAGTGACCTCTAGAAGCTAAAGAATTATTTATGATGACCCGTTTCCAAACATCCATGACTCTTTCTCTAGGGCCACTTTACTTGACTCAGTAAAATGGGTAAAGATTATTTAGCATTAACAAGGAATCATTGTGTCACTAGAGTTATTATGCTTGAATGATGGAGTGCATTAAATGGAAAATGGCGTTCACTTCAGGTACATCTCAAAAAATTAGAATATCACGAAGAAGTTCAATATTTTTTGTCAGTCATTTCAGAAAGTGAAACTCATATACAGTATTATATAGATTCATGACACAGAGACTGATATTTTTCGATGTTTATTTATTTTAATTTTGATGATTATGGCTTACAGCTCATGAAAACCCCAAATTCAGTTTCTCAAAAAATTAGAATATTACATAAAATTAATTTTAAAAATAGTTTTTTAGTAGAAATGTTGGCCAACTGAAAAGTATGTCCATGTACACACTCAGTAGTTGGTCGGGGCTCCTTTTGGATTAATTACTGTATCAATGTGGCGTGGCATGGAGGTGATCAGCCTGTGGCACTGCTGAGGTGTTATGAAGGACTAGGTTGCTTTGATAGTGACCTTCAGCTCGTCTGCATTGTTGGGTCTGCTGTCACTCATCTTCCTCTTGACAATACTTCATAGATTCTCTATGGGATTTAGGTCAGGAGAGTTTGCTGGCCAATCAAACACTAACTAACTAACTAACCTGCACTTATATAGCGCTTTTCTAGTCACAAAGACCACTCAAAGCGCTTACAAACAAGCTTACAAAGCGCTTACAAACACCAGCGGATGACATGGTTCCTCAAATCATCACTGACTGTGGAAACTTCACACTAAACCTCAAGCAACTTAGATTCTGTGCCTCTCCACTCTTTCTCCAGACTCTGGGACTTTGATTTCCAAATGAAATGCAAAATTTACTTTTAACTGAACAGAGGTCATCTGCTGGTGTTTGTCCACTGTGTTTTATCAAGACCAAAGTCACTGCAGTCGTCTACCAGGAAATTTTAGAGCACTTTATGCTTCCCTCTGCTGACAAGCTTTATGGAGAAGCTGATTTCGTTTTCCAGTAGGACTTGGCACCCCCCCACACTGCCAAAAGTATCAAAACCTGGTTTAATGATCACGGCATCACTGTGTTTGAATGGCCAGCAAACTCTCCTGACCTAAACCCCATAGAGAATCTATGGAGTATTGTCAAGAGGAAGATGAGAGACACCAGACCCAACATTGCAGACGAGCTGAAGGTCACTATCAAAGCAACCTGGACCTCCATAACACCTCAGCAGTGCCACAGGCTGATCACTTCCATGCCACGCCACATTGATACAGTAATTAATCCAAAAGGAGCCCCGACCAAGTATTGTATACATGGACATACTTTTGAGTTGGCCAATATTTCTATTAAAAAACTATTTTTAAAATTAATTTTATGTGATATTCTAATTTTTTGAGAAACTGAATTTGGGGTTTTCATGGGCTGTAAGCCATAATCATCAAAATTAAAATAAATAAATACTTGAAATATATCACTCTCTGTGTAATGACTCTATATAATATATGGGTTTCACTTTCTGAAATGAGCAACAAAAAATATTGAACTTTTTCATGATATTCTAATTTTTTGAGATGTACCTGTATATGGTGCTTTTTCTCATTTCTAGATGACCAAAGCGCTTTACAGATCCTGCTCTCCACCCATTCACACACTGATGGCGGCGGAGCTGCATGCATGATGTCATTATGTCTCTGCCTGCACATGTGAGTCCTGTTGACTTCATTAAAGGCTTATCTTGGTTTAGACTTGCATTAAGATGATGATCAGAGCTGTATCAATGTAATGTATTGTTTGGCTATCTATTTGGTTGCTCGGTCAACCAGTCTCTGGTTAAGCTCTTTAGACTTATTCAATTCAATTCAATTCAACTTTATTTGTATAGCGCCATTTCACAACAACAGTCATCTCATAGCACTATCAACTGTAGGGGGGAACCCCCACAGTTGCAGAAAGACCGCAGCAATCAGGCGATCCCCTGTGAGCAAGCACTTGGTGACGGTGGAGAGGAAAAACTCCCTTTTAACAGGAAGAAACCTCCAGCAGAACCAGGCTCAGGGAGGGGCAGTCATCTGCTGCGACTGGCTGGCGGGTGAGGGGATAGAGAAGAAGAAAAGAACAGACATGTAGAGAGCAAACAGCACGATGGGGACTCAATCTATGGGAGAGAACAAACAAATGTTAATGACCAGCAAAAAAAATATTTCATAGAGAGTGAGGAAAGGAGTGAGGCCCAGTGCATTACTGGAGGTCCCCCGGCTGACTAAACCTATTAGCAGCATAACTAAGGGAGGGTTCAGAAACACATGATCCCTCCCTAATTATAGGCTATATCAAAAAGGTAGGTTTTAGCCCTATTCTTAAAAACAGAGATCGAGTCTGACTCCGGAATCCAGATTGGCAGCTGATTCCACAGGAGAGGAGCTTGATAACTGAAGGCTCTGCCTCCCATTGTACTTTTGGAGATTCTACGTATTACAAGTAATCCTGCATTTTGGGAGCGTAGTGCTCTGTTAGGATAATACGGTAGTATCAGATCTTTTAAATAAAAAGGAGCCTGATTGTTTAGAGCTTTGTAAGTAAGAAGAAGGATTTTAAACTTAATTCTAAACTCTATGGGAAGCCAATGAAGGGAGGCCAGAACCGGAGAGATATGATCTCTCTTTCTAGTACCTGTTAAAACTCTTGCTGCAGCATTTTGGATCAGCTGAAGACTTTTTAAAGATGTTTTAGGACAGCCTGATAATAAAGAATTACAATAATCTAATCTCGAGCTAACAAAAGCGTGGATCAGCTTCTCAGCATCACTCTGAGACAAGATGCTCCTAATCTTGGCAATATTACGCAAATGATAGAAGGCAGTCTTAGAAACAAATTTAATATGTGAATTGAAGGACAAATCCTGATCAAAAATAACTCCAGGAACGAGTTATTTTATCTTATGCAACTATAATGACACAAACAATACAGTAAGTGGCTTAGATGAGACCAAATTATCTCTCAGGCTTTGGGATATAATAAAGTGGACAACAAATGGTAACTGAGGTGTGAGTATGCAAAAAATCATCATAAATTGCAGAAGGGGAAGGGACTCATTTTGTACCGCTGATCTTTCAGAGACAGCACATTTGTTGTTTTATGCACAGACTGTGTGGGATACCGCTGCATACCTGCGAAACTGAATAATTAAAAAAAGAAATAATTTTATATTTAGAAAGCTAGAATCTTCTCACAGCTATCATTTAGTGATTTAATTAGCAATGCTGAGAAAAATGTGACTTGGACCAGATCAACAACTTACATTTGAAAATATTTAATACAACAGCAGCAGTAGGGGTGGGACAAAAGATCGGTTCAACGATGTATCGCGATCCTCGACACTCTTGATGATGCACCGATCCCTGAACACACGTACCAATCTTTTATTAATTCTATATATTTATGTAAATGTTGTAAACTCCAGGATCATAATCAACCAACTGCATTTTCAGTCTACCTCATGGCGCAAAGTACGCATGAGTTGGCAGGTGAAGGCATCACTTGTCTCGCAAGATTTGCAACCAGGTGTACAAGTTAGGAAACAGTTGGATGGATGCGCAGAAAAGTTAGCTCAAAAAAGGGCCTTTTTGGATTTTATAACAAAGATGTAACAAAAAAAACCCCCAAAAACTTGGAACATGCAGGCTGGCACACTCCTCTTGTAGCCATTCGGCAACAGCTGCTTAGCAACAGCGGCTAAAAACACTCCAGCGCGAGCAGCACCAACCCCAGTGAACAACCACCTCCAGCACAACAAAGCCACCTCCAAACTCAGAGCATGCCAAGTAAACAACACAGTCCACTGCCCTCTGTGTGCAAAGGCATGCCGCTGTGAAAAACAAAGCCCCCTGGAATACGAGAATGCAGGTAGCAGAAAGGGCCACAGCAGCACACCATCCCACGGAGGCCTGCCAGCCTCCAGCCACCGAAACAAAAGTGGCTGTGGTGAGTTGAAAAGAATGAAAACTTCTTTGCTAGCTAGCTTGAAAAGCTTGGAAAAAAGCCTACAAAAATGATGTAATCCTAGTTACAATGATGTAATCCTAGTTACAAGTTGTAATGTTGTTCTATCTGTATGTTGCTGTTATCTGTATGAATAGTATGTCTCTTCTTTCTTTTCTCTTTCACCCCCCACCCCCCCACCCCACCCAACCAGTCGTGACAGATGACTGGCCCTCCCTGAGCCTGGTTCTGCCCGAGGTTTCTTCCTATAAGTGAGTTTTAAGTTCCCATTGTGGCCTAGTGCTTGCTCATAGGGGATCATTCGATCATTGGGGTTTTCTCTGAATTACTTATGATTTCTAGTGCCTTGAGATGAGTTTTGTTGTGATTAGGCACTATACAAATAAAGCTGAATTGAATTTGGGGGGGGGGGGTGTACTGTATGGTATTGCAATACTTAAGGAATCGTAGTATTGTGATAGTACTGCATCATGACCCAAGTATCATGATGGGTATGGTATGGTGAAGTCCCTCATGATTCCCAGCCCTAGTATCTAGTTAAAGGTTAGGGTAATTCAAAGCATTAGCTGAAGGAATAAAGTTGTATCCTTCCCAGACACTGCAGATGGGTGCTGAAGTTGAAGTTATGCAGGGCACCAGTGGCATACTGTCTAAAATGGAATGTTTTCCTGTTTAATAAATGGACCACCAAAGAGGTATGTGTGTTTGGTATTCAACAATAAGGACAGTGAGGCGCGTTAGATCGTCTTCTGTCTGAAGCGGCTCGTCTCTACTTCTACTAAATGAAAAACTTTCCCACAAGTTGTAAGAATCTGTCGACAACCGCGGACAGCTGTCTTTAATAAATTAAACAAGAACTTTGGTATTTCACTGACAGACTTTGGTTTACTTGACACTTGTCAGAGGAAATGAGGCCGTCGTTTTTAATGTCCCACATATTTCAAAGGTTCCTGTGATAAAAGAAAAACTTGAGCTACAGTCCCTCAGGTCACATCAAAAGGAGAATATATATTTTCTAGTGATGATTTGGTTTTATTAGCTTGTATTCCTGTAAACTCTTCCTGTTGATAAATGAGAGGTATGCTGAGAAGAGCCTACAGGAGGGCCTCTGCGTTAATCCAGTCTAGTACATTATATTAAAAACACTTGGATGTTGAGCTACTCCAAAACAGTGTTCTCTGCAACGTTATAAAGCAGCCCCCCTCAAACCCTTCATAAAGTCCCTCCAAAACAGGTCTCTAGAGTCAAAAAAGACATTCACATCACATAATGCCACAAAAATGTGCAAATACAGACATGCATGCAAGCTAGCAAGACACGCAGGCACAGTCGTTTACACACAATGCAAGTCAAAGCAAAGCTGTCATTAAGCAAGCAGCCTGAAAATATGAGCAGACACTGAGCTAACAAATCATTTTGGGGAAAAAAAGAGAACGGCTTGTCTAAGCTGACTGAAAAAGCAGCTGTTTTAATAATGGGGAGGCCAAGATTTAAGGCAACGTGGAAAAAAAAAACTATGGACTGTCACTGTGTTTTTGTTTTGAGTTGAAAGACTGCAAAAAGGAAACAATAATCAGGCAGGCACTGATCCAGAGCTCCACACTAGTTTAACAGTGTAATGTTGAGTTAAAACGCCATTGGGGGCGAACTGTGATCGGTCACAGCTGGCATATTTACTTACTGAGGACACTTCCCCTTTTAAAAGGTTTAGGAGAGACTGGAGCACATTGGCCAAATAGGCACCTCATTTGGCACCAACACCAACTCTATTTAAACACAGGTCCGTGCCAGAAGCTGAAACAGAGTCAAAACACTTTGATTCAACTGATCCCCGAGCATTTTCTAGTGTTGCTTCCTCGCTTTAGTGTTGCTTCATAAATATTGAGAGAAGGCGAGCCAACAATGACTCAGCCGTTCAGAGTTAAAATGAAAAACAGTGAAGACGGAAGTACTTGTTGAGCAAAACTGACAGCACATGAGATTTTAAACGTGCAACCATCCAGTGCTTCATATTCCCAGTGATCCTCAACAAAGTCGGGAGCAGAAGCCGCTGGACTGATGTTGACATGGATAGAAGGGAGAGGCGTGTTTACTTTGAGGAGCCAAGTATGTGCTGTCTAATCCACTTCTTGTGGGAACCTGTAATGCTGTCTGATACCTGTTAAGAGTTCAGACACACAGAGGCCTCTGTGCCTTGGCCGCAGTCATACCTCAAAATGCTTCTTGTAGAAGAAATTACAATAAGTCATTATGAGTCACAGTCTAACATCTAGGCCGCTACGTCAAAACTGTAAACAAAGGATGCAGTAGCTGAGGTGAAGCAATACACTTAAGGATTAAAGAAAAAGGGAAAACTTACACAGTCAGTCAGTGGAAAGAAGACAAAGACAGTTCAGACTTGGGCTGTTTTTACACCCAGCAGAGAGATCTGACCAAAACTACAGTTACAAGATAATTTATAAAGGAACAACAAAGAAACAAGGGCATCATCAAGAGAGCAGTGCCCAGATGGCTGGGCAATAAAAGCTCTTTCATAAGTGCCCCGTGACGTCATGTAGCGTGCTTTATTTTCACTTAATCTCCTCCTGCAATTTTGTTTTGGCCTGCAACTCCCTACAGACCTTATCAATATGAAAACACAATCAGGACAAAGCTGTGGAATGTCCCCTACCCTGGGCTATGTTGCAAACCTTAGGGACAACACTGTTATCTGTGCGCTGGCATGTATGTGATACTGTGCTGTCAGACACTAACTCAGCTCATCATTTACACAGACAAATTTGAATGATTTCTAGTGCATTCTGAAAAAATATAAAAACCCATTTTCTCATTTCATAAGCCATACATTCACAAAGCGGACAATGAACACCCTGATAGTAGGGCTGGGCAATTAATCAAAAAACAACCAAAACTGATATTCAGACCCTCAAACCGTCACTTATGTCGATTTTTGTCCCCTCATCTCTTGATACCTCCGTGCAAAGTGCTTCAACAGCCAGCATCCGCTTGCTTTGTGCTCAACTCTCTTTTCCTGAGAATTTATCCTGTTAATAGTGAAAGGAAATGTTGGACTAACAAAGGATCAGTTGGAGAGATGTAGAGCTGCTTTTTTGTGTTAGCAACAGCTGCTTTAGTGTCTCATTATGAAATGTTTAAATAGTTTATATTAGGACTAAAAATGTATTAAAAAATTTAATTAATTGCACATTTTCTATCAATTATGATTTATGCATAAAAATACAATGAATAAATTATGGCAAAGGGTATTTTAAGGAACTTTTAATTGCATTTTTCATAAAATATACAGTAACTGACTCTCATATTAAACAAAAACTCTGCTAGAGCAACATAAAACACTTGATAATCATGCATATTCAATTAAAAGAAAACATGATAGCCATTTGTAACAGTTAATTATAAAGAGGGAGTCAATTTCTCTGCAAAACTACAATTTTAATATTGTTGTCACAGTACCTCTTTTATTTTGAAATGTCAAAGAGGAAATCAGTGCTTCTACTTAAGATAACTTGCCTGTTCATCTCAATCCTTAAAAGAACAAACTATCCTTAATTGATTTTCAGAGTTCCCGACCTTAATGGTGAGTTAGGAGCTTTATTTACTTTATGGTAAATGGTAAATGGTGTGCACTTATATAGTGCTTTTTCTCATGTCTAGATGACCAAAGCATTTTACAGATCCTGCTATCCACCCATTCACACATACTTTCACACACTGATATTTGAGTGTGCGTTTTCTCCGCTCACTCCGACAGAAGTTCTCCCTCTTTTCATACTTTTGAGCGAGCAGCCCCAATCAGTGACCCCGGTTACATGGACACAATAAACCAATTACTGTGAATAAACCGATAATAGCAATAATCAGTTTTGTCATGTTTACACACACTGAATGTAATGGATTATTGTAACCGGGGTCATTAACTTGAGTTTATGATCCTAATTACATGGCCTTTATTGGATTATTCTGTCTACATGGCCACTTGAATAATCAGAAAACTTCCCAAATCCAGTCATAACCAGTTAATTCTTGTATATGCAAACATGGACAATGACTCTAGGTCAGGTGTATGTGTGTATGCATGCTCTCAGTGGGGTTTGTGTGCACAGAATGAGGTTGCCCTGAGTACCGGAGGATCAGTTTAGTGTGGTGTAAATTTTAAATGCTGAAAAGAAGACTACTCTTATTTTAAGCTGAGCCAGCTGCTGAGGCATACCAGTCATGACTGCCGACGCCACCTAAGGGAGTGACCTGATAACATCAGTTTTTAATGTGTTAACAGGTCCACATTAACTGAAACAGTTAGCGTGTTAATATTCCCAGCCCTAATTTTATATATAAAATTTCTACTGATAAATGAAGTTATTTATTGGTATACCTTTGTATACCCTCCCTTAATAAATAAATAAATATCAACATTTTAAAAATTGTTGTAAAAACCAAAACCAAAGTAAACTACCTGATATGTCTCTGGAAAAAGTTTGCATTTTCCTATATGTGTCAAACTTTACAAACTCATCCAGTGGGTCACTTCTGACTCCCAGGCTGCATGTTTGATATTGTTAGAGTGAAAGTTGATGTTTTTTTTTTTTTCCACAATATCTTTATTGAACCCTTTTTTTTTTTTTTAACAAACATGATACAAACAATCAAACACTAAAGTACTACTACAAAAAAAAAAAAAAAAAAATGCACTAAAAACACCAACAACCACCAACAAAATCAAATCTTCAACAATGCTCCTCTGTTTAGTCTAGACAATCCAATACATAAGTATACATATTATGTTCACCAGTTTGGAATTTACAAGGTCCACACACATCATTCACCTTCTTCTTCAAGAGTTATGTTTAAATTTTTTACATAATCAATAAAAGGTCTCCATATATTCTCAAACACAATTTCCTTTGATTTCAGTATATATGTTATTCTTTCTAATGGAAGGTTTGTTAACATCTGTCTTAACCACTGAGTCACATCTGGTCTATGAGTCTTTTTCCATAATAGTGCAATACATTTTTTGGCATTAAGCAAACTGAGGTCTATGAATGTTCTTTCACTTTTATTAAAATTATGCTTTTCTGGGTACAGACCCAACAAAAACAGTTTAGGATTCAATATGATTTGTTTTGAGATTATTTTTTCAATTGTTACCCTCACCTCTTCCCAAAACATTCTTATTAATCTACATTCCCATAAACAATGAAATAGGGTTCCTTTACTTTCCATGCATTTTGTGCATGTATCTGGTATATTTTTGTTATATCTATTTAACTCCTCCGGTGTAACATACATCCGCATTAACCATTTGAAATGTATCAATTTAAGGCGTGCATTTATTGATTTGGTTTGAGCTTCTGTACAAGCCAATTCCCATTGTTCCTCTGAAATTTCAATTTGCAGATCTTCTTTCCAGTAGTTTAATCTTTTCAGTGAATTTTCACTTGAAGATAGTGTCAATGAGTTATAAAACTCTGAAATAATACCCTTTCTTTTACTATCTTTCATCATCATTTTTTCCAAGGATGAATAAATAGGTCGAGTGAGAGCTTTATTTTGATTTGATCGAATAAAGTTTCTAAGTTGAAGATATTTAAAAAAATGTGTTCTATTGAGATTAAATTTGATCCTCAGCTCTTCAAAAGACATTATGTTGTCTGCACATGGCAAATATAAATCCTGAATCTTTTGTATCCCTTTTAAATTCCATACTTTAAATACAGCGTCCGCTCTCCCTGGTTTAAAATATTGATTACCCCATATTGGACTAAATTGTGACAATAACTGTGGTTCTTTTAAACAGTTTTTAGCTTCACACCATATTTTGATCATATGCTTTACAAATGGATTTTTAACTTGTTTTTGTAATTTTTTTGCCGAATCTGAGTATATGAATATGGGAAGAGGTAAAGGTAAATTGTATGATTCCATTTCAGTCCAGTGAGGGAGATCATTTGATGAAAAATAATATGTCATAGACCTCAGTTGTGCCGACCAATAATACAACATAAAATTTGGACATTTCAGCCCTCCACGATCAAATGGTAAATATAATAAAGACAAACGTAATCTAGCCCTCCTGTTGTTCCATATAAATTCCACTAACTTTTTTTTTATTCTTGAGAATAGATCTAAAGGTGGTGATAAGGGAATGTATTGAAATAAATAAAGTATTTTAGGTAAAATATTACTTTTAAGTATATTGATTCTCCCGATCATCGACATTGGTAGTGACATCCATCTCTGAAGTAACTCATTGATATCTGACATTAAGGCTTCATAGTTGACACTGGCGACTGATTCTAGCTTAGGCATAATTTGGATTCCTAAATATTTAAACTGATTTACAACATTGAATTGATTTACCTCAGGGGCTGGGTAATTTCTCTGGGTCTCATTTAGCATTAATATTGAAGATTTAGTTTTATTTATTTTATATCCTGATATTTCCCCAAAATTCTTTATTAAATTCAACAAGGTTGGAATTGATTTTTTTAGATTCGACATAAACAAAATTATATCATCGGCGTACAGGGAGATTTTATGTTCTGTTGGTCCAACTTTAATTCCATATATTTGTGAATGTAAACGTATCGCTATCGCTAAAGGTTCAATTGCCATAGTAAACAGTAAAGGTGAAAGTGGACAGCCTTGTCGACATCCTCTATTGATTTTTATTGGTTTTGAAATATTGTTATTTGTTAGGATTTCTGCTGTAGCACCATTGTATATTATTTGAACCCATTTTATGAAATTATTTCCAAGTCCAAACCTTTGTAGGACTTCAAAAAGAAAGGGCCATTCAACTCTATCAAAGGCCTTTTCGGCGTCCAATGATAGGAGAGCTGTATCCGGTGCTTCTTTATTAAAATAAATAATATTAAATAGTCTTCTTACATTATGGAAGCCTTGTCTACCCTTTATAAAGCCATTCTGATCTCGATTAATAATATTTGGTAAAATTTCTTGTATTCGTCTTGCTAAAATTTTACAGATTATCTTAAGGTCGGCGTTTAATAGGCTTATTGGTCTCATATTTTCACATTTATTAGAGGGCTTACCTGGTTTTGGCAGCAGTATAATTAAGGCATTATTTATGTATGATGGTAAATTATTATTTTGAAATGCTTCTAAAACCATTTCCAAAAAAGGTTTTATTAATTTATTCTTAAATTTTTTATAAAGGTCAACTGGAAGACCATCTGGTCCTGCACTTTTTCCTGATTTCATATTATCAATGGCTAGCCCAACTTCTTCTTGACTAAATTTAGACTCCAATATCTCCCTGTTTTCATTTGGAATACACGGTATAGATAGTTCGTTCAAAAACCCATTTAGTTTTGTTAAATCAGGTTCATTTTTGGTATCATATAATTTTTCATAGTAATCTCTAAAGGCTCTATTAATTTCTAAAGGATCTATAACTACCTGTCCTTTACTTATAATACTGGTAATTGGTGTTTTAATTTCCAATTGTTTAATCTGCCATGCTAATAATTTTCCTGATTTTTCACCTTGTTCATAAAAAGATTGTTTCAATCTTAGAAGACTCGAGGCAGCTCTATTCGCTGATTTTTTGTCGTATTCAGCTCTCAAAATCAGTAATTCATTCTCCAACCTTGGGTCACTTCCTGCATACACTTTTTCCTGAAGATTTTTTATTTTATGTTCCAATTTAGCTCTCTCCTCTCGAGTCTTCTTAGATTTTGATCCTGTATAACTAATAATATGTCCCCTAATAAAAGCTTTGAAAGCCTCCCACTTTACACATGCTGATGTTTGTGTAGTATTGATGTCAAAGAACTCGTCTATCTGTTTTTCTATATACTTGACAAATTCCTCATCCTGAAGCCATTTATGCTGAAATTGCCATCTACCTGATTCCTTTGTCAATTTTTTATCTACATATATTAGACAACAGGGTGCATGATTTTTTTTTTTTCTCTCGGCGCCACACGAGTCGGCTGCCTTTTGCAACAGCGGCTCGATTCCGAGTCTTTTTCCCTTCCTCTCTCTTTTGATCCGTCTTTTTTTTTCACCCCACTTATATCACGGACACACAGATCGTCCTAAATGTCTCCTGAGCCGGTGGACGGAGCCACTGTCTATAGCAGGATACGATACAGCAGAGAACAGCTGCTAGCATTCAACCGCCACCCGGTCCCATTGGAAAAACTCGACATACCGAGTGAACTGAGGCGAAAACGCCGCGGCTGCCGGGCTGGAGTAAGGCGGAGGACAAAAAATATAAGGTACAGACCCTCCCTTCCATCTGTTGTCATGGGAAATGTACGGTCGATACTGGGAAAGTTAGATGAGCTAGCGGCTATCTCCCGTTATGATAGCACATACCGGGAGTGCTCTCTCCTTTTGTTTACTGAGACGTGGCTAACTGAACTAGCAGCAGATGCTAACATTGAGCTGGAGGGTTTTCACATGATACGAGCTGACCGAACACCAGACAGTGGCAAGGCTAGGGGCGGTGGAGTGATCATGTATGTTAACAACAACTGGTGCAGACCGGGACATATCACTGTTAAACAACGACACTGCAGCAAAGACATTGAGTTGCTAGCTGTTAGCATGAGGCCTACATATCTCCCGAGAGAACACTCACACGTGATCTGCATTGTTGTTTATGCAAATCCGACGGCGAACGCTGGGACAGCACGTGACGTCATCCATTCAGTAACCAGCAGGCTGCAGACAGAACACCCAGATGCTCTTCTCCTCATCTCAGGCGATTTCAACCATGTTTCACTGTCTCCCATTCTACCCACGTTCACCCAGTATGTCACATGCCACACTAGAGACAATAAAACACTGGATTTATTCTACGCAAACACTAAGGAGGCGTACACCTCATCACAACTACCCCCACTCGGGAGATCGGATCACAACTTGGTTCATCTCCGGCCGGTGTACAAACCCCTAGTGCACAGACAACCTCCGGCCATGCACACTGTGGAGTTATGGTCTGAGGAGACAATGGACACCCTAAAGGGCTGTTTTGAAGCCACCGCCTGGAAGCAGCTCTGCGATCCACATGGTGAGGACATCGATGGCCTCATTCACACCTTCACGGGCTACCTCAGCTTCTGTGTGGACAAATCCGTTCCCACCAAGACCATACGGCGTCACTCAAACAACAAACCCTGGATCAACCCTGAGATAAAAACACTTCTGAGAGAGAAGAAGAGGATCTTCAGGTCGGGGAACAGGGAGATGCTGAAGTCCGTACAGAGGGAGCTGAGGAGAAAGATCAGAGAAGGCAAGGACAGCTTCAGGAAGAAGATGGAGGACAAGCTGCAACAGAGCGACATCAGCGGGGTCTGGAGAAACCTCAAAACCATCTCGGGGCTCCAGAATACCTCCCCCCAGGCCACAGGGGGCAGGGAGTGGGCGAACAACCTGAATCTGTTTTTCAATAGATTTGACCAACCGCCCTCCCCCCTGACTGCACAACAACCACTGCTGCCTCTAAAGAAATCAAGTCCTGCTGCCCACTCCCCACTCTACCAACACCCCCCCACTCCCAACACACAGCCCCCCATCCTGACCCTGACCAGGACCCAGGTGAGGACGGAGCTGAGGAAGATCAAGGCGAGGAAGGCGCCGGGACCGGACGGCATCAGCGCAAAGCTCCTCAAGTCCTGTGCAGACCAGCTGTGTGGGATTGTGACGTATATCTTCAACATGAGCCTGAAACTGGGGAGGGTACCACAGCTGTGGAAAACATCTTGTGTGGTACCTGTACCAAAAACTTCCCACCCCAAAGACCTGAACAGCTACAGACCGGTGGCCTTGACGTCCCACTTGATGAAGACCCTGGAGAGACTGCTCCTTGCTCACCTCCGCCCCCTGGTGGAACCAGCGATGGATCCACTCCAGTTCGCCTACCAGCATGGCATTGGGGTGGAGGATGCGGTGATCTTCCTCCTTCACCGTTCTCTGTCCCACCTGGAGAAGCCCGGGAATATGGTGAGGATCATGTTCTTTGACTTCTCCAGTGCTTTCAACACCATCCAACCGATGATCCTGAAGGACAAGCTGCTGCGCGCAGGGGTGGACCAGCACCTGTCATCATGGATCCTGGACTACCTCACGAACCGGCCTCAGTTTGTGAGAACCCGGGACTGTGTGTCCGACACGATCATCAGTAGCACGGGGGCCCCCCAGGGAACGGTGCTGGCTCCCTTCCTGTTCACTCTTTATACTGCGGACTTCTCACACAACACAACACACTGCCATCTACAGAAGTTCTCTGATGACTCTGCGATCGTTGGCCTCATCTCCAATGGAGATGAAGCTGAGTACAGAGGGCTTATCCAGGACTTCGTGGACTGGTGCCATCGGAACTGCCTCCAGATCAACGCGAGGAAAACTAAGGAGCTGGTGGTGGACTGCCGCAGGCATGGGCAGCCCCTCACAGTACCAGTAAATATACAGGGAACAGACATCGAGATGGTGACATCCTATAAGTACCTGGGTATTCATCTGAACAATAAACTAGACTGGTCACACAATACTGATGCACTCTACAAGAAGGGACAGCGCAGGCTGTTCCTGCTGAGGAGACTCAGGTCTTTTGGTGTACAAGGGGCGCTGCTGAAGTCATTCTATGACACGGTGGTGGCATCAGCCATCACTTTTGGAGTGGTCTGCTGGGGCAGTGGCATTACTGCAGCCGATAGGAAGAGACTGAACAAACTGATTAAGAAAGCTAGCTCTGTCCTGGGGCAGCGCCTTGATCCGATGGAGGAGATAGGAGAGAGAAGGACGGTGGCTAAACTGTCATCTCTGCTGGAGTCCGAGTTCCACCCTATGCAGGACATACTGAATGCACTGAGGAGCTCATTTAGCAGCAGACTACATCATCCCAGGTGCACAACCGAGAGGTTTCGTAGGTCCTTCCTACCAACGGCTGTCAGACTGTACAACCTAAGCAGGGCTGCTCGCAGAGATAGCAAAAAGACGTAACAAACTAATAGTTTTTTGAATGCAAAAGATGCAATAGACTTACACAATGGTCCTCTCCGGCATACAACTAGGAACATACCGGTCGCTATGGAGGGTGAGAATATGTATGGGCACATAATCATACCATGTAGGATAACTAAGTAGACGGTTATGCTGTTTCATTCCATCTAGCAACAATGCTCTGCACTGTGTGTGTTTATATATTTGCATATTTATTCCATCTAGCTACAATGCTCCGTACTGTGGGTGTTTATATATTTATATATCTACATATTATTCCATCTAGCTACATTGCTCCGCACTGTGTGTGTTTATATACTTGCATATTTATTCCACCTAGCTGCAATGCTCCGTACTGTGGGTGTTTATATATTTACATATTTATTCCATCTAGCTACAATGCTCTGCACTGTGTGTTCATATATTCATATATTTATTCCATCCAGCTACAATGCTCTGCACTGTGTGTCTGTGTGTGTGTGTATATATATATATTTTATAGTAATACGTACATATGTTTATTAGCTGCTCTTGCTTGCTTTTTTTTTTTTTTTTTTTTTTTTTTTTTTTTTTCTTGCCTTCTGATTGTTGCTCTGAGTGTTGCTATCCCTGTGCTGTTGCAATCCTGGAATTTCCCCGTTGTGGGACTAATAAAGGCTTATCTTATCTTATCTTATCTTATGATCAGAGATCACGATGTTATCATAAAAGCAGTTCTGAATCTTGGACCTTAATTCTGTGGAAATCAAAAAATAATCAATACGTGAGAATGTCTTGTAGGTACTGGAATAACAAGAATAGGCTTTAACTTGTGGTTTCATTTCTCTCCATATATCTAACAATCTCAATTCTTTCATAAAATGATTAATAGTCATCCTACATCCAATGTGCGTACAATCCAGTCCTGTTGATCTATCCACACCTGGATTCAATGTACAATTAAAATCCCCTGCTATTATATGTTGCCCTGTAAGTGATGATAAGATGAGAAATAAATTAGCAAAGAACTTCTGATCATCTATATTGGGACCATATAAGTTCACAAGATTTATATTTTCTAATAGCAAAGAACCTTGAATGATTACATATCTTCCAAATTTGTCTCCAATTACATTTTTCACTTGAAAAGGAACTGATTTATGTATGAGAGTCATAACTCCCCTGGCTCGGGATGAAAATGAAGAGGTGAATACACTTCCCTGCCATCTACTCCTAATTCTTTTAACATCCTCCTCTATCAGATGAGTTTCTTGTAAAAACACAATTCTTGAACCCATGTCCTTTATTTTATTCATAACTTGTTTAAGTTTTTTTAAATTTTGTAGACCTCTGCAATTCCATGAAGTTAAATTAAGATTAACACTTTGGTCCATGATCAATAGAGAGTTTAGGATTACCTTGCAGTGTAAACATGCTCATACAGATAAGCAAAAACATGAGTGGTTGAACATTCATCCTACAAACTACACACAAACAAATTTCCCCTTCCCACACTTGTGGCAAACCCCCCAAAATCAAAAGAAAAATTCTGTCTCCCGATATAGCCATCGACCGTTCCACACCCACGGGGAACAGCCTAAGCCACTCCTTCTTCATCCTCCCAATCACCCTAACTCTACTGCTTTTAATGACGTAACATTAACTCTCCTCTGTAGTTTTCCAACTTAACTCCAAAATTTTTAACAACTTTGTACATCATAGTTTTTTTTTTGTTTGTTTGTTTTGTTTTTGTTTTGTTTTTTTAATATATAATACAATCTATATTTTGTAAACTTACTATTTACTTCAAGTCAGTCAGATGCCTGTGCAAATGCTTAATTATTCTACCTTATATTTTGTTCATGCTTAGCTCCCACCAGTCTCTTCTTCTTCTTTGATCTTCTTGATGAACTCCTGCGCCTCCTCTGGGGTCTTGAAGATGTGGGTTCTGCCCTCATACGTGGTCAGCAGTCTCGCAGGATAGATTACACCATGACGAATCCCAAGGTTGCGCAGCTCCTTACGTACGGGATCAAACTGCTTCCTCAATTGCTGGATTCCTGTGGCCAAATCTGGGTAGAACCGCACCTGCTGGTCCTGGTGTTTAATCTCTCCTTTTTTAGCTCGTGCAGCGTTGAAGATCTTCATCCTGTCTCTGTTGCTAAGAAACTTCATAATTAAGGTCCTCGGCGGTCCCTTATCTCTCCGTGGGCCAATACGATGTGCTTTTTCCAGAACCACTGCTGATTGCAACTCCTCGCTGCCCAGCACCTCCGGAATCCACTTTTCCAGAAAGGAACATACGTCCCGACCTTCTGATTCCTCTGGAAGACCCACCAGCCTCAAATTATTCTGTCTCGACCGAGATTCCAAATCCAAAATATTATCTTCCAGAGATTTATTTTTTTTTTCCAAAGTGCGCACCTTTAATTGAAGACGGGTGACGTCATCTTCAGCACTAGCGAGACGGAGCTCCATCTGCGCCGTTCGTTCTACACAGTCACCCAATTCCTTTCTTATTCCTTCCAACGCTGTCATAATCCCATCAAATCTAGAGGAAAAGTCCGCTCTCATTGAGCTCATGGCTGCCATCAGCGCATCTGCGCCATTCCCCGCAGAAATCGCAGCGTTGCCAGCCTCCTCCGCCATATATGGAGTTTTGTTCGCTGCGTCACAGACCTGAAAGTCCGTTAATTTGGACTGTTTCGGCGGCTCGCTTTTTCCTTTTCCTGGTTTTCCAGCCTTAGGCTTCGCCGACATATCCTCGCCCAAATGCTGGGATACGTTCTGTCCCAAATGAGAGAGTTATTTGCCGATTTTTTTTTTCCAGGAGCAGAGCAGAGCGAGACACGTCCGTCCTACGTGGCAGCCATAACCGGAAGTCGAAAGTTGATGTTTTAATTATATCCGAGTATCTCTATTTCATTCATCCTGTCTGTATATGAGGAAAAAAAAAACAATATCAGGCAGCTTTTTTTTAGACAGAAGAGGCAGGATTCTATCAAGCCTTCCCCAGATCAGCCTCGCACAATAACTCTCCAAATATCCGTAGAAGTGGCATAATAAATATTTGAGTGCTCGTAAGTGTGCATGCGTGTGCATGCACAGGTGAGTGTATGCAACTCTTTGTGTGTGTGAATACAAATATGCGTATGACTACTTAGAAAGAATGACAGGAAGGATTTATTAGCCTGCACACCAAACAATTGGGCCAATCAGTCTCCCGGATCAAGCCTGATTAAAAGATGAGCTGACAGTAGGTGAGGATGTAGGAGCGATATCTCACCAACCGTAACAATGAAACACTATTATATGAAGATTCAACGCTTTCACCAGCTGTGCCTTCAAAGTCTTCAGGGGTTGAACCCTCATGCTAAAACAGCACAGAGAGAAAAGGAACAAAAATCAGTTTCCCAAAACAATCTGAGTGTGCTGCCGCGATAGCCTTGAAAGTCATGAGCAGAATAACAACTGGCAGTGTAAAACAGTGCTATTCTCATTACCCTCTGTGGAGTGAACAGAGAGACAGGTTGTGAGGCAGGCTAATGAGCTAGTTAAGGTGGCAGTAAATGTCATTCCTCCTCTGGCAGGCCCCAGGCTGCAGTACTGCTACAGGCCATTACCTGGACAGGGATGCTTAAAGCTTGCATCAGCACTTACTGTACTGCTGAGAATTTACACCTCCACACACAGGGCGAGAGACACAAAAGAACGGAAACACCGGAGAGAGAGAGAGAGTGAATGGCGTACAGTCCAATAACGCTACAACCTTGCAATGAATATAACATGCATTACATTAAAAGCCCGAGTGGATCATGTGTAGGAAAAAGTGCATGAGACGAGGAGACACAGTCCTTAGTCGTTTTTAATCTCCTTTCCATCGACAGTGGCTGTAATGAGTAAAGAGCTTTTCTGGCTGCTTTCCACTCAGGTGTTGACTGTGGTCTGCAGCCTTGTTAGCTGCTTGGCCAGTTAGCTTGACCTTTAGTAATTTATTCTCAACTTCACCTAGATGTATTGGATTTCCAAATTGGATCACTATGAGTTTATGCCACGTGTACAAGGACAAAGTCTTAAATTTTGACGAAACCACAGTAGGAAGCAAAGAAAACTATTAGTTTGAAAAAGCAACAATTAGACAGCAACACAGAGAGACAAACCTTGCAGTGTATAAATAGCATGAATCTCAAGTGAGCTTTTGGTTCTTTAAATTAATCAATATTAAATCCTTCTCATATGGACACAGACTTCCACAGTAGAGAAATGACTAATACAACAGCTACTTGGGCTCACAGCCTTCAACACAGAAGGTTTCCTTTCTGGGTCATGATGAGAGCTAAAATCTAAGCACAACATGTAAAAGTAAATTCCTAAGAGTTTAAATGTGCCCACTCTGTCTGTGTGCCAAGTGTCCCGTTTATTTTACTCTGCTGATGTTTTACATCAAGTGGGTACCGGACAGAGATGATTTCATCAATGTTTTGGTGGTCTTAAGTATGTCAAAGATTTTAGTAGATGTGATTGCTATATTCAAATTGCCAAAGGCATTAATAATTTTACATAGACTGTAGCCAAGAAATTCTACTGATACGAAACAAAAAGTCTACACTACACTATTTTTTGTGATTAAAAAAAAATGAGACCATGGTAAACCATTTCCAGAATTTTCCCACCTTTAATGTGACCTATTACCTGAAAAATTAAATTGAAAAACAAAAAAATCTGTTAAGGGTAAAAATATTAAAAAGTAAAAATAAGGCCCAATAAGCTGGTTACATAAGTCTGCACACCCTTAAATTAATACTTTGGAAAAGCACTTTTTAATTTAAGACATTTTCACACCTGAAAGTCTGCGCCAAGGTCCAGACCAAGGTTTGTGTTTTTGTTACATTGTATACGTTTGGTCAGGTTAGGTTTGTTTTCACACTAGTCCTTAGGCAAGCAAACCAAACAACTTTGTGTGATGCATTTATGTCCTGTTGTCAAAGGGTGAGTGAGCACAGGCTCGCTCACCCTTTGATCTACACTGCCTGGCCAAAAAAAAAGTCACCACCTGGATTTAACTAAGCAAATATTAGGTAAGAGGCTCCCATTGGTCAGGTCAAGGTTCAGCAACGTTATGTGCCCAAAGAATGAGGTCAGCTGACTACCTGAATGTACTGAATGACCAGGTTATTCCATCAATGGTTTTTTCTTCCCTAATGGCACGGGCATATTCTGAGATGACAATGCCAGGATTCATCGAGCTCGAATTGTGAAAGAGTGGTTCAGCTGTCGATTTACTAGTCAATCTATGTTCCTACCCTCAACTATGGTCATGAGCTTTGGGTAATGACCGAAAGAATGAGATTGCGGATACAAGTGGCTGAAATGAGCTTTCACCGTAGGATTGTTGGACTCACCCTTAGCGATAGGGTGAGGAGCTCAGTCATCCGAGAGAGGCTCAGAGTAGAACCGCTGTCTCCGCCACACTGAAAGGCGCCGGTTGAGGTGGTTTGGTTCAGGATTCCTCCTGGTCACCTCCCATTTGAGGTGTTTTGGGCACGTCCCTCTGGGAGGAGACCCCGGGGCAGACCCAGGACTCGCTGGAGAGACTACAGTATGTCTCCCAGCTGGTCTGGGAACGTCTTGGTATCCTCTCTGAAGAGCTGGAGCAGGTGGCTGGGGAGAGGGAAGTCTGGGCTTCTCTGCTTGAGCTGCTGCCTCTGTGACCCGGACCTCCGGAAAAGTGGTAGAAGGTGGATGGATGGTTGGTTGGTTGGTTGGTTGGTTCAGGGAGCATGAGACACCATTTTCACACATGGATTGGCCACTACAGAGTCCAGACCTTAACGCCATTGAGAATCTTTGGGAGGTGCTGAAGAAGACTTTGCGGAGTGGTCTGACTCTCCCATTATCAATACAAGATCTTGGCAAAAAATGATGCAACGCTGGACGGAAATAAATGTAACATCGCAGAAGCTTATCGAAACAATGCCACAGCAAATGCGTCCCGTAATCAAAGCTAAAGGTGGTCCAACAAAATATTAGAGTGTGTGACTTTTTGGGGGGGCCAGTCAGTGTATACAGTAATTGTGGTCTTGATCAAACTGAAAAGTCTAAAAGTCTGGACCAAGTGGGTTAGGTGTGAAAGCGCCTTTAGTTGTAGCATTCAGCCTTTTGAGGTAGGAGTCTATCAGCATTCCACATCATGACTTGACAGTATTTGTCTACTCTTCCTTGATTTATGGCAGGTGTGTATATCCCCAAAAGACTGAATGCTGGAACTAAATCAAAAAGTGCTTCAACAAAAAATTATTTTTCAGTGTACAGATATATGCAACCAACTTATTGTACTTTTTTTTATATATTTTAATGATTTTGTTTCCTTTTCAATTGAGTTGTAGACATTATAAGTCACTTTAAAGTTTGGAAACAATTTATCATGGTCTCATTTTTTTTTACACCTCAAAACCCTGGCACCTTAACAGGTGTGTACTTGTTATAGCCACTGTAAACATTAATACCAACGACTGAACAGATGGTAAATTATGGTCTAGCTAGCTCTTTAGTGGTAAAGTGCATCTGGTGTTCATTTGCACCAATATAAGATGAGCACTCTCTAGCAAGTGAGTGGGTATATGCATCCACATGTGAGACTTGATAGAATCTCTACTCCTTAAAATGTTTAGTTTCAACTTCTTCTGTTGTATGCCTCAGTTGAGAAAATTGAATGGCACAATTTAATTCTCCCTACATTGTTCAAAGTTTATGTAAGAAAAGGGCTTAGTCACACAAGAGTACACACTCCTCAAATGTGATTAAAAATAACCTGAGAGTGACATGCAAAAAATTACTCTGATATACATTCATTTTACACACTTTCACAACTTAAACCAAGTGGACAATAAACCCAAGAGAGCCCTACAGCACTTTCTCCCATCTCAAAAGTCCTTGAATAAATAAACTTTCTTTGGATTTAAATGTAGCTCTGAGCTCCTCTGGATTTAAATACTCTCTGGCTCTGCTTTCCCACTGGTTTCAATACACCTCTGGGTCCAACGTATGGAGTCGGGCTTCTGCCCATATGGTCCCCACTGGATTACGCTAAGAAGCCCAAGAACATAATGCTGAGGCCCGGGGAACCATTAAAAACCCATTAATTGTGAAGTCTGAAGCTCCTTACAGCAATCATATGCTAATATTTCTTAGCACTGAAGATGGACTGAAGAATAAGAGCCAGACGCAATAGAAGAAAAGCACACTGAGTAAAGAGCAAGAGAAGGAGCAGAATGTTAAAGGATTGTTCCAGGTCGCTGTTACTACCTAATATCCACTTGTCTACGAGACAAGCAGATGCGCGTGCGCGCACACACACACACACACACACACACACACACACACAAAAACCACTGGGTGAGCAGGACTAGCAGAGAATAAAGAAAAAGGGAGAGCAGAGGACAGAGAAACTCCAAGCAGCAGAAGACAAAGAAATCAGTGTTGTGGAAAACATGGAATCTGACATTAAAGTGAGGCAGTTCAACTTACACGCTGTATAGCATCAGAAATGCATGGTTGAGAGATCCCCATGCAGAGGGAGAAAAATATAAAGAGCAGGACAAACAGGGAGAGACCCAAGTAAAAAAAAAAAAAAAAATGAACTGAGCAAGAAATCCTTTAGATTAAACAAACCAGCCATCTCTGTTAGGGATGCGTGATATTATCGGCTGTTATAGATGAACCATTTAAAACAGACCACCACTGCCTAGCCTTTTGTTTCAAATGCCTGGTCCCTTGGAAACAAGATTGCTGAGCTAAAACTGGATATATCAACTGACAGCTCTGTGGTAATCATCACTGAAAACTGACTACACCCCAGGATCATAGACATAGTGGGAGCTAGCGGAACGCTAACTACACCGAAGCGGCAGGACAGAGTACTCTGGGAATCAAAGAGGGGAAGGGAACAACTTTTCTTGCCTTTCACCACCGAGGCAGAGGTGGCACAGCTGGGAGTCAGGTTGACTGAGTGCTGTATGGTAGCTGGTATTCACTGTGAGACATTCTAGCGAGGATAGTCAGAAGTTGAGGGTGGAATGACGCTGAAGGTGATCTGAGATGAGCTGATCTCTCACTCCTTATCTTGGTGACAAGCACCGAGGTAATCATACTCTTGTTCAGTCCTTTTCGTAATAAAATTCAGCACTCTGTACTGACAGTTTATCTCTTCCTTGCCTCACAACTCTGAGCAAAAACCAGACTGTCAATGACAGAATAGCTCATCCCAGTCAGATGAAATGGATGCAGACCTATCTGAGGATGATTGTGAGTGAGTTTGGCGAGCATCCAGACAACTTCCTAGGATGAATATTGATTTTTCCTGAAATCACATAAGTGCTCAGATCTCCTGACCTTTTTTCCCTGACTTTGACCTTGAGCACAACCTGGATGTGGACCCACCTGAGGATCATTGTGAGTGAGTTTGACAATCATCTAGGCAATTTTCTAGGAGGAGTAACAATTTTTCTGAAATCACATAACTGCCCAGATCTCCTGACCTTGGTGTTGACCTTGAGCACAGCTTGGATGCAGACCCACCTGAGGATCATTGTGAGTGAGTTTGGTGAGCATTGGGGAAAATGTCTAGGAGGAGTAGCAATTCTTGTGAAATGTGGACAGATGGACAGACTGATGTACAGGCATACAGATGCCCTGTCATCACATTAGCTCATTTTGGCTTCACTGGAATGAACTAATAAAAAAGATCCTTGCTCCACACTGAAACGACTGTTAAAAGCAGCCAAGGTTTAAAATATTCTTACTACAAAGTTTCCAAAGTAGCATCAAATATCAATAAAATAAGCCTGTAAAACCCGAGCTTCTATCCCGGTGGTGGTAGCTGTCTTATTTTCTTTGGTGAATATGTCTTTATATGCCAGTTAATCATCACTGTGAGACAAAGGAGATGTAAATCCGTGGGAAAAATAAGTCAATATATCAGTATCAGCATTGGCAATCAGCAAAACCATTTTTAAAATATTGGCAAAAATTCAAATACTGTGCATCCCTAATCTCTGTATATTTTCACCTCTTATTAAGATAAAATGATTGATATGATTTACTGTACTTTTTCATGGCCAGGATGTGCAATGCGAAGAAGTTCTGCTCCTTGTTGGGAAACATTAGAAAGGCTAAGCCCCCACCAAGCAGATTAACCAGAAGCAGCCATGGGACAGAAACAGATTTAGGTTGAAATGCACAAATAAGATTTAGGCTTTTGACTGGCGATAACTTACAGAGTACATTTCGACGAGTAACCAAAATCCAACTGATGCTGGTCCGGCTTTGAAAGGGTGCCGAGCTAATCTGAGAAATGCCACTGTATCAGAAGCTTGAAGCTTAGCTCCAGCTAAGGCTGGAGTTGCTCCACTGTAGTGTTTATGTTCAACACTCCTCCAATTTCCTTTAAAGTGAGAAGCAATGCTAGTTGTGACTCGCCTGTTGGGAATCCTCGCGTATGGGATGTGGAAGTCATTATTTCAATGTGTTGTATACACGTCACATTATGGCAAGGTTGACGTGACAGTGGAATCAACACGTTAGCCTCAATGAGAAAGTGCCACAAAAGGCCGAGCCGTCCTGAATATGCAGTTTTTGTGTGTCATAAGCCCTTTTCCCTGTGTGTGTTTGGGACACTGATGAAGGGAAAGGAGACCGGACTTGCCTTTTCCCTGCTGGGCCCTTGGGAGCCAGGTGTCTCTCCTTTAATGAAGGCATGTGGAGACTAACGTAGGTTAATGAGCTATACAGGCCCCAGAGGAGATCAGCATTATAGGCTATATGAGATCCCTTCTCATCCCTACATCCTTCCATTTGTGTCAGACCCTGAGAGAAAACCATGGAACAAAGGAAACTGTGCTGGAATGCAAACGGAGATGCGAGAGAGACCGAGAGAGAACAGACACAGTGGAGGATAAAAAGACAGGGTAGAGCCAAAAGAGACAGCCAGGTCTGCCAGCCTTTTAAAACAATTAAGGCCTGGATGAAATTCACTCTTAAGGTTCCAATGCCAAGCAAGGCTCAAATGTGGCAATAAAACGGAGAGCTTAGTGAGAGTCTGCCTAATCAGAAACAGACGCGCTACGACAACAAACCAAACCACACAGGCACACGGGAAAGTCGACACTTTACATATTAAAGCTCGGCAGGGAGGGGGGAAAAAAGCCTGTGGTAACATCAAATTGTAAGGAGGAACAGGCTCGGGGAGTGGAAGAGGAACAGAAAGGAAGAGACAGTGAGTTGCAATGACGATGAAGGAAATCAGTAATGAGCAAGCCCAAACCGCATATTCTATGAGTCTGTTTTAAGGATGTTTGTTGTGGAACGGTACTCTTTGGTTTTGGTGCGTTCCTCTTTTTGTCCTTCTTGGATGTGGCTTCTATTCAGCTGTCTGCACGCTCCTCGACTATATAAGCCACGGACTCAAAGCAAGCAAAAATCTGATCATGCTGCATTTCTATCCCCAAATGTGAACATGGGCTTTGGTAAGATTCTGCCAGAAGACAAGAGAAGTCTGAATGTTTGGCAATGAGATGACTGGAAATGGAGGAAACTGACATGAAGAGCTGAAAGCATAATGGAGGGGGGATGAGAGGATGAGTTGGGAGAAATGAAGGGAGACACTCCAAGGAAAGCAGAGGGAGAGACAGAGGGAGGAGGAAGAGGACTGACCAGGTCACTCTGGGCAACAGAGAGCACAGAAGGTTGTGTGGCAGAGTCGACGGAGTGGCAGCCTCGCATTCCAGCCTTGATCCCATGTAAAACCTTCCTGTTACAGCAGATCTGATATGGAAATAAGAGGCCAGATGGAGGCTTCCATAGGCCTTATAAGGGATTGCAGTTTGGCCTGAATGGATCAAGGGTGAAAAGCCACAGAAGACAGAAAAATTCAGAGAGTGAGAAGGGCAGACACGGCAACGGGGACTGCAAATTTGAGGCAAAGGCAGTGGACAGACACAGACAAATACTGGAGGTGATGGAAAGTAGATGGGAAAGAAAAAAGAAAAGCTGTAAACAACGGCAGGGAATATGACAAAGAACAAAAATGCAGAAAGAAACAAATAAACACAATCTTTCTTATGACGTTGTGACTATCATCCCCCTCCAATGTGGCTAAATGACAAGAGATCATTGAATGTGGGATCCTTCAGGGATCAAAAGCAGAAACAATCGCCCTCTTGCCACACAACACTCCAGCCACGTCTCCAACAGTAAGATGGCATATGTCCACCTCATTGCAGACTTTTGTTCTCTGCTGTCAAAGACAATAAAGTTGCCTTTGAGAGAGAATGCAGATGCAAAGAAGCAAAGCCTGGTGAGCAAAAAAGATCCCTGTTTACCATGCTAACAGTCCAGGCTGTACTGATCACACATGATTTCCCAACTAAAGCTCAACAACTGCTGGTTGATCCTTTTCATTTTACTCCTGTTGTTCTTCGGCACGTTTCGTACCAACAGCACTTCCTAGTCAAGATGTTCAGACAGTTGGAGCCAACGACCTGCTGAGAAGCCCGATCAGCCGCTCTAATCTGATCAGCTGCACTTTGTTCAAGTGTATCTCATTTAAAGCGGACATGGCTCCCAGCATGACGCAATCCAAACATTGTCCTATTCTGTTTCAGTGGGGGGGGGGGGGGGGCAGCACAGTCATTGGATCTATCGCACCGCCCAACCCCGGCCTCCCTCAAATTCAGCTTGCAGCCTAAACACGGCATACCTGCACCCGAGTGTCCAACCAACCTCAACAATCTGGACTTATTAGGGTAACACTCATGACACAAGTGTTTCTCCTTTCCTAATCAGCAAGCTGCAGCCCCCTTCTCCCAACTAACTGTGCATGCATTTGTACGTGATGAAACACTCCTGAAATAGAGTGAAACATGAAGTGTCTTCTGAATGTATGATCAAGGGAGTTTTTCCACACCTCCCACATACAAATAAATGTGTAAGATTTGTACGTGCACGACTGACTATCATCCCCATGTGCATATGGAATAAAACACACGGAGCTGAAAGTTTGAGCACCAAACTGCGCAGTATGTGTAAACACTTCAGAATTGGACTAATTCATTACAGACGAAAGGTGCAATACCCCAGAGAAGCAATATGCAAATGATATAAACACAGTACTTACCCTGCAATCCCCAAATCTGACAATTTGGGCAATTCTAAAGCGCAGTGTTGTGTTTTTTCCTGCTAATTCATTGCCAGTCAGCAACTATAGACCAACCACATGCACACAAACATGAGACACCCCTCCTCTAACCACATACCCCGCTGAGCAAACAGCTGCTTCTGGCAGCGTCAAACTGTGATTGCCAAATACACCAAAACACTTAACTACGACCTACAATAACACCTTATTCCCCACAGGAATGTTTAACTGCTTTTTAAACAGAGCAAAATGATGAACGCCGATCCTTTTGCTGCTGTGCAGTGGTTCCATTAGAATATCATGCCTGTGCCTTCATTGCTAATCTAAACTGACACAGTGGGACCATGTCGCCAAGCATGAGGAGATCTCACTCCAAGCTGTGGCCATGACCCTTGCCTTTAGTCAAGTTACCACGGTCCCAGATAATGTTTTCCCAACTGCTAACCATTACGGTTTAATGAATAACACCCGTAGCTGAGCTGACCTGTGACTGAGAGAGGCCTTTAGCTCGTGCTCTGTTCTTTCCAATCCAGTCTAAACCACTTTATTTATATAGCATTTTATACAACAGTTAGTTCTGACCAAGTAATCTGATTGGACAACAGGGATTCCAGGAGTAACTATACTGCTTGATAATCACACCCGGACGTTTCACCAAATATGTATCACTCTGCTTATTTTAACAATCTTTAAATTAATAAAGTTATCAATGGCTTCTTATATGTGAGAAATATAATATTGCGTTGGATACCTTGATTTCCACAGTGAGGTGCTGTTTGAAAAAAGAATAGAGACAGTCCTAATCCAGACCTCTTTGACCCGCCCTTGTAAACATCCTATTTTACGCCTGTTTAAACAAAACAGACAAGCTAGAGTTGGACTTACTATCTCGATTAGCAAACCATAATCCCTTTGTGGTGATGGACTCTTTCATCTGAAAATGCCAAGAAAAAGTGAGTGAAGTACACAGAAACAAACACAAGTATCCACCAAAGCTAACAAGCTAACAACAAACTAGCAATCGGTGTGTATTTAACGTGACCCACAAAACCTGCTCAGCAGGTGACAGGTATGTATGTATGCATGTATGTATGTATATAAATGCACTGAGTTCTGCACTGGACAATAATTTGGTTACTTTTGTGTGAAATGACAACAGCACTATTCTGTTCTATATTGTGCTTACTGAGGTGCTACTTAGTCCTTTCAGAAGGGACTATTTATCACGGTAGATCAAAATACTGGTTGTCCTGTATTGCTGCCATTTATTACCTCTGCCAAGGAGGAATTGTAATCGGGGTAGTTTGTCTGTCCGTCCAATTTTTAGCAGGATTATGCAAAAACTACTGGATGGATTTTGATGAAAATTTCACCAGAGGTAGCCCTTAGGGCAAGGATGAACCCATTAAATTTTAGTGATGATCTGAGAGTGCATACCTTCACCAAGGACCTTGTTTGAATTTGTGCAGCAAAAAGAATGCATACCTCTGCCAAGGCTCTTATCTTCTCACAGTGTGTTTGCAAGAATCCTCCAAAACTATTGGATAGACTTTGATGCAATTTTCACCAGAACTGGCTCGTGGCCTACACACAAACCCATTACATTTTGGAGGTGATCCATAAGGGGCAGAAAGAGCCTTGGCGGGGGTATGCGCTCTCTGAGTGCTTTTCTAGTTTAATAACCTGTTCTTGTGGAACTGTTGTATGAATGCAATATTATACTCATGGTCATATGGTATCATGACAATATGCAACGGTAATATAGGCCAAATCACCACAATTATATATTCATTGATACCATACTCCCTCTTGCGTAATACTGCATAATTTTAAAAACGGCAAGAATTCCAACGTGTTCCATAAAGAAAAAAAACAAAACAATAAAATAGCTAGTGATTCAGAACACTAACAGAAACAGAAACCACAACTACTCTCATGCTAAATTAAAAGCCAGGGAATTAAAGCAGGTTTTAAGACAAGATTTAAAAGTTTCAAAAGTCGGTCCATTTTGATGACCATTCCATAGTTTAGGAGCTGCTACTTAAAAAAAAAGGCACAATCATTTCTGGATTTTTTGCCCCATTTTTGGGATGACAAGAAGCACCTGATAATCTCAATGGAGTGTAAACATGTAGTAGGTAGGAGATGTACTGAGGTGCCAACCCATTTAAAGTTCTGAAACTAACATTAAAATCTTAAATGTAATTCTAAAATGGACAAGGAGCGAGTGGAGTGAGGCCAGAATAGTGAGGCCTTTTTAATACAGGAAAGAACTGCACTTTAAGGTCAACTTTTCAAGGACTTCTTTCAACAACAATGTATTTCAATGTATGGTGTCAAACGGTGGAGCAATTTGGACAACGCCTTGCATTATTCCATAAATATTAGACAATTTAAATGCATGCTTGTCAACAAAAGAAAAAAAAAAGACTGCACAATATGATCCAGAAAAGAAAAGCTGTGTTAGTTTTTCTGTCTAAATTTTTAATTGGGTTTGTTTTTCTTCTCTCTCTTTTTCTTTTGCTTAGCATGTGCATATGAATTTGGTGGGCTATGCCTCAGTACGTGAAATGCATTTTATATTAGTGTAATTACTTGATTGCACAAAGGGCAGGTTTATAGGATTATCTCCTTCCTGCACCTGTTCATCGTCAATCTAAGCAGTTATTGAGTTGATAGTTTGATGTTTATGTGAACAAAATACTGTAAATTAGAATCCCTGGAGCACTTTCCATCACAGAGAGTGTTTCTATGTGATGTAAGGTGAAGATATTCACCACAGCAGTGAACACAGCACAAAATCAATCAATCAATAAACAACAAAACCACAGAAACAAAACATTGGCCTACTATTTGGAATAGGACAGGTATGTACAAAGTGTAACAGGAACAAAACAGTATTGGGATTCAAACCAAATGTTACATTATACAAGCAGAAGACCAGTAGTACTGTATATGTCTCCTTGTGCATGTGTACATTTCCACAGTGAACGCTTCCTCTTACATTGACATACATATACAGCATCCTTATTCCTTTTCTACAGTTTTGTTGTTGCTCCAACAAAATGTTTGTGATCAGACACCTTCATGTTCACAAATAATGAAATGACTGTAACATCAGCTTAGGAAATACCGTAACTATTCACCTGCAAAGAAACATTCTTTTAATATTATAAAGATTTGTAAAAGTACAGTAATTCTTAGAGGTGTAAGCCACAGTTATCAGCACAACTGTACTAGATTATTCAGACCATTTGGACCGAATCAAAAAACATGAATTGTACCTGCACTTTTGAATTTTTATCGAGTGGAACAATATGAAGTAGGGTGAGGCAATATACTAAATATATATTCAATGTATTGGTACATTTGGACCCTGCAATACATAAAATGCCTATATTGCGCATATCGAGTATAGTTTGTCACTCCATGCAGCGTCTCCAGCTAATAATAATAATGGATTAGATTTATATGGCACTTTACATGCAAGTGACATCTCAAAGCACTTACTGTACTGCTGCAGCCGCAGCTGCCCTGGAGCAGACTGACAGAAATATGGCTGCCAATCCGCACCAACGGCCTCTCCGACCACTACCGAACAGTTGCTGTTTACCAGGGGTGTCCAATCATGTGCCATGGAGGGCCAAGACCCAGCAGGCTTTACCTCCAACCAGTGTCTTCAACAGCAGATTCCACTGAACTTCTTGCCACTGATTGCTGATAAGTGAAAACAACTGCTGAAGAGACTGGGTAGAAGAGAAAGCCTGCAGGGTCTTGGCCCTCCATGGCACATGATTGGACACCCCTGCTGTATACACATTCATACACCAGTACCTTGGACACTGGAGGCAAGGTGGGTTAAGTGTCTTGCCCAGGGACACAATGGCAGGAGTGCTGGGGAGAGCAGGACTTGAACCACCAACCCTCCGGTTATTGGCTGACCCGCTCTATCTCCTCAGCAGTGGTTCAGCGTTGCTGCCCACAGAGAAGTCTACTGTAAGCAGAGATAAAAATCAGAATAACAGAATAAAAATAGGTCTGTCTTAAGCACAAGAAACTGGGGGAGCCAAATGAAGATAAATATTTCTAGTTTGAACTCTACAGGTATGGAAATCAAACTCTTTACGAGTCAATTTTCAAAATAAGAGCTCCTATCCAATCCTGCAAACCTTCAAAATAAGAGCAAGCAGCTGGCCAAATGAAAAACTGATGAAACGGATGCAAAAAAAAAAAAACAAGACAAAAATCAGCAACAAATTACACAGGGTTACAAAAATATTTTTTTTGGAAGTTGTCTGTGTTTTTTTCAAAAGACTTAAGACAATTTTGCACCGCTAAATCCGAAAATGACAATCGTTTCTCTCGATCAGGTCCGGTTTTTATGGTAAGTTGATTTTTAAAAAAATCTGATCTTCTGACTAAATTGATTAAATTTTCGTGACATTATCGGTTGATTTTTGTTAATATTTCTCATCCGAAATAGATTTTTAAGAGAAGAAATCGTTTTCTAACACAATTTATTGATTAAATGTTACAAACTTCGATTACTGTAAATTGAATAGTAGACATTGATAAAGGTAAGTACATGTAAATTGAATGTTACGTAATCATTGTTCAAAATTCCGAGCCTCAACTTCCGTTTTTTCGAACCTCTAGAATGCTCAGCGGCAGGGATATCTCTCTTCAGAGTCCAACAGTAATCAGCCATCATGACAATTTATGATATTATGTCATAAACTGGCACATGCAAACTCTTCAGAGTTTGAGAAATTTCAAGAAATAAAAAAGAATTTTGCATCATATAAAGCGAAAATACCCGTACATGTAAACAAAGGCGTAAAAAACAACATGTGGCCATAGTTCAAAAAGTTGACCTGATTGAGCAAAACCAATGTGATTTTTTGGATTCAGCACATCAAAATTGTCCTTAATCAGCTAAAAAACTTAGATAAATTTGGTGTTGACCAGTGTTATACTTCTGTCACTCATTAGACCACCAAGTACAGTGGTATGAAAAAGCGTTTGCCCCTTCCTGATTTCTCATTTTTTTGTATGTTTGTCACACTTAAATGTTTCAGATCATCAAATAAATTTACATATTAGACAAAGATAACACAAGTAAAAACAAAATGCAGTTTTTAAATGAAGGTGTTTATTATTAAGGATAAAAAAATTTCAAACCTAAATGGCCCTGTGTGAAAAAGTGATTCCCCCCACCCCCCTTCCCCAAGAGATCACAAAAGACCCCACAACAATATCCAAAGAACTGCAGGCCTCACTTGCCTCAGTTAAGTTCAGTGTTCATGATTCCACCATAAGAAAGACACTGGGCAAAAATGGCTTGCATGACAGAGTTCCAAGACGAAAACCACTGCTGAGCAAAAAGAACATAAAGGCTTATCTCAGTTTCGCCAGAAAACATCTTGATGAGCCACAAGACTTTTGGGAAAATACTCTGTGGATTGATGAGACAAAAGTTGAACTTTTTGGAAGATATGTGTCCTATTACATCCGGCATAAAAGTAACACAGCATTTCAGTAAAGGAACATCATACCAACAGTAAAATATGGTGGTGGTAGTGTGATGGTCTGTGGCTGGTTTGCTGCTTCAGGACCTGGAAGACTTGCTGTGGTAAATGGAACCATGAATTCTGCCATCTACCAAAAAGTCCTGAAGGAGAATGTCCGGCCATCTGTGTGTGACCTCAAGCTGAAGTGCACTTGCGTTCTGCAGCAGGACAATGATCCAAAACACACCAGCAAGTCCACCTCTGAATGGCTTAAGAAAAACAAAATGAAGACTTTGGAGTGGCTTCGTCAAAGTCCTGATCTGAATCCAATTAAGATGCTGTGGCATGACCTTAAAAAGGCAGTTCATGCTGGAAAACCCTCCAATGTGGCTGAATTACAACAATTCTGCAAAGATGAGTGGGCCAAAATTCCTCCACAGTGCTGTAAAAGACTCATTGCCAGTCATTGCAAACGCTTGATTGCAATTGTTGCTGCTAAGGGTGGCCCAACCAGTTATTAGGGTTAGGGGGCAATCACTTTTTCACAAAGGGCCATGTAGGTATGGATTTTTTTTCCCCTTAATAATAAACACCTTCATTTAAAAACTGCATTTTGTCTTTGCTTGTGTTATCTTTGTCTAATATTTAAATTTGTTTGATGATCTGAAACATTTAAGTGTGACAAACATACAAAAAAATGAGAAATCAGGAAGGGGGCAAACACTTTTTCACACCACTGTATTTGTGAAAAACTGAAATATTTCTACTTGTGTAGATAAACTTGATTACTTAAAAATGTGAGTTTTGCTAAGCAAGGAAAACAAGATACAGTACTTCCCCAGTTACATGTAGTTATGAAGAACTTTCTCTGAGGTGCGCTTTCATTTTATTATGCAGCTATTTCATAAGACCCTCTAGTGTGTGTATTTACTGTATGTATATATGTATTAAATATTAATTTTTTTCTAATAAAAATGTAAGCAAAACCACATTTTAAAGGACATTCAGTGCACAGAATACATATCATGATATATGTCGTGCATTGTGATGTAGAGACATTATATCCCAAAACATTGTTTTTTCTTTGCTATATCACCCAGCCTTTCTACGTCTAAACCTTGAGTGGTTTGTTCAGCCAGAGAAAAGAGAAAACAATAAAGTGTTACAACTCAAGCAAAAGAAAGTGTTCTGGCTGGACAGCTGGACTATTACAGACAGATATGATCTCGACTGACAGCTTTCTCTCTTGATGGCAAGAGGCCACGACCCGACATGCACCTTTTAGCAGAGAGAGATGTCCTGGGTGCATCAACAGAAGTGATGAGCAGGTAAAGGATGAGTGAGTGGAGATTACCAGTGGCTTGAAATATTATCACATGCTATTAGCACTGTATCACTGTTCATTAGGCTGATGGCTAGGTGGAGTTACTTGACAGCCCTGCCGGTAAGGAACAGAGATGAAAAAATAAAGAGGCCAAGACTCGGGGGAGACAAAATAAGAAACAGGGATATAGACTGTGCATTCAACAAATGTGGAATGGTGTAAATCAGGACCAATAAATACAGGCCTAGTTGCCTTAGTCCCTCACTGCCAGGCATTCAACCTGGAGGCATGAGAAGATCTCAAAGGAAAACAGGACAGCTGCCGTAGTTAACGTCACAGCAAGAAGGAACAAGGCATATTACTGCAGTGCCTAATTCTTATTGTCAGGGCATACATAATAAATGATAACTAGATGACTGTGCAATGACTGAAAGCATATATCAAAGAAACGATTTGTGCCGAGCCCATTAAAGCACCCTGTATGTAAACACGGGATGATCATAGAAATGCATTAAACAATGCTGTCACTGGGACAAGCTCAACTCCAAGGGAACTGATAGCTGCTGCTGTCTTGTATGAAGTGGGGAAGCAGAAGAGCCGTAAAGCTGTCTCCCTATCAGACAGAAACATTAGTCGCTGTCACACTCAGTTTGCCTTGGTGTAGACAACAGTTTAGTATATCATCAAAGCCAAAACAATTCTCATTTGTGAGATCTATTAGCACCATACAACTTAAAAAGGCCACTGAAATGCAAGCTGGCATTTGCAAAGCAGATGAGAGGAATGCTGTTTGGCTTGCTTGTTTAATCTTGAATCATTATGCATGCTATCAAACACATAAACAATACATATTTCCCTTTCTTCAATTCCGTAACTGCTTCTAATGAGGATGATCATTACCATGCATGCAAAATAAGGAAAAATCATCAAGAACTTCAAAAGAAGCGCACACCGATAGTTTCTGTGCAAGTTCACAAAGTATGACTGCGCTCTCATTCCCCCTTCTGTCCTTCCTATCCCCCTTTTATCTAATTTTGGACCACTCTAAGAGCCAGCAGTAATGAATTGGCTAATCACAGTTATCTGGCCCATCCAAGTGCTTTGTAAAGCAAATCAATAAAACCTGGCACTGAGCCAGCCATCCACTTTGACAGATGTTGCTTGCTAATCTATTGCCTTTTCCCCCTTTCTGTCCTAAAGATGTTTACTCCTCTGTCTGTCCCTTTTCTCTCCGTTTACTTCTACAAGGTCAACAGAGACACCGAAGCAGAAAAAAAAAAAACTTGTACGCCATGCCAGATGGTTACTCAGAGGACAAAAGTCAAGCTCTGAGTTCTTAAAGTTCACTTGACAGAGAGAAAAAATGTTTTCTTTGACTGGAGGAACTGTTCAAAGTCACTGGAGCTCTCGAGATTCATACCTCGGGCAAAGAAAAATATAACAACCCATACTATACTTTTTCCACAGATCAATAACAGCAACTCAAAACTGATAAGTATTTCTGTGAATTTCAAATGTTCTCCCTGTGGTGCCAACATTGGCTGTAGACTAAACAGGAATATTGCTACGACGTGAGGAGCTGCCTCCCCACACATCTTCCTTACATAATGGTCTGAATATACAGTACAGTATTTTGTTGGATTTTTTTTATTATTGATATAAACTGTAAAAGCGCATACTTGCTAACAGAGACATTTGGAAACATTTGACCTTGTTTTAACGCTGTAATTTTCTGTCTACAGAGGAAAATATGGAGCTACTGTAAGTAGTAGCAGAGTGGTATTTTATTCTTACAGCATTGTAAAACTCCAGCAAATATGAGCCACACACATACACTACATGGACAAAAGTTTTGGGCTACATCTTGCAAGCCTATGCTTCCAACTTTAAACAGAGAACACTTTAGAGAAGGTCCTTTTCACCTCCAGCATGACTGTGCCCCAGTGCGCAAAACGAGCTCCATAAAGGCATGGTCGGATGAGTTTGGTGTGGAAGAACTTGATCCCTGCTGTCAACCCCATCGAGCAGCTTTAGGATGAACTAGAACAAAGATACTAAAACACTGTCTGACTTTAGAAATGCTCTTGTGGTCCAATGAGCAAAAATTCCCCATCGACACACTCCAAAATTTTGTAGAAAGCCTTTCAAGAAGAGTGGAAGCGCTTACAGCTGCAAAAGGGGGCACCTATATATTTAGAATGGGATGTAATGAAAGTAAGGTGAAGCCGGCCCAATACTTTTGTCCACGTTGTGTAGTATGAATCCTGCGTGTAGTATGAACATGCAAGTTAGGTTAATTGGCATCAGCTGGGGATTCTAAATTGTCCTTAGGTATGGCTGTGAGAGTGAATTGTTGTCTGTCTCTCTGTGTTGGCCCTGCGATGGACTGGTGATCTGTCCAGGGTGTACCCTGCCTCTCGCCCAAAGATGCTAGGATAGGCTCCAGCCCCCCCATGACCCGAAAAGGATTAAGCGGAAGAAGATGGATGGATGGATGGATGGATGGATGTTAATTTTATACTATTTATCTCTTTTTTAAAATTTTGCACAGTAACTTTGCGTATGGAACTTACTATTTGAAGTATTGTACAACCAAGGCTTGAATGTTGGCATATTGGGCCAGTTGGGATCCCACCCAGATGTCCTGTGTTTGGACTTTTTAGTGGTGTCATCCTTATCTCCTTCCTCTGCTCTCACCTCTCCTGGGCCCTCTGCCTGAACACTTTCCTCTCCTTGGCTCCTCTCTTCTGTCTCATCTTGCCCTCTCTGAGCTCTGTCTAATTCAGCTTCTCTGTCTATGGTGGTATACAAACAGGTTAGAAAATATCAGGAGTCAGTTTTGTCCTGCAGGAGTTTTTTGTCATGGTTTACATAAATGACAAAAATATGTATTTTTTTGTGTTTTTATTCTAGTTTCTTTTTTTCCCACAGAGAGTAGGGAAGGGAAAAAAAACATTCATAAGTGGCGGAGTGGTTAGCACTGCGGCGGCACAGTAACTCACCCTTAGCCGGGGGATCCTGGGTTTGATCCTAGCCCCCGACCAACAGTGACAAACAGAGTTTGCATGTTCTCCCCGTGTCTGCGTGGGTTTACTCCGGGATTTCTCCGGTTTCCTCCCACATGCCAAAAACATACAAGTTAGGTTAAATGGCATCAACTGGGGATTCTAAATTGTCCTTAGGTATGACTGTGAGACTGAATGGTTGTCTGTCTCTCTGTGTTGGCCCTGCGATGGACTGGCGATCTGTCCAGGGTGTACCCTGCCTCTCGCCCAAAGATGCTGGGATAGGCTCCAGCCCCCCACGACCCGAAAAGGATTAAGCGGAAGAAGTTGGATGGATGGATGGATAGTAATTTATTCATGCATACTTAATTTTTTTTTAAATAAAAAAAATCACCCTTATTGTCATTCAACTGTACAACCAATCATGTACAGTAGAACGAGATTGTGCTTTACCTATCTACTGTGTTAATCACACACACCCCAAGTGTAGAATCAGAGGGCCGCTGCCATGCAAGGCGCCGCCATAAATTTCCCTCCTCCATTCCATTACTGCTGAGCACCAAGCTGGATGGCAGGAAGTTCCACTTTTTTATATGGTCTTCGGCATGACCCGGCCAGGATTTGAACCCCTGCCTCCCGGGTGTGGGGCGGATGCTCTACCAACTGAGCCACCACTCCGGTAAAATTATAAGATCAGAGGTGGGTACTGTAGCCAGAAATTCTACTCATGTAAAAGCAGTGCTACGAAATGAATAATTAAAAGTAGACAACCAAAACTTTCTACTTGAGTTAAGGGCACAAAGAGCACCCACTTAAAAACTTGAGTAATGACTTCGGTCTTGAAGGTTTGAGGTTTCTTTCTTTCAAATTTATTTAAATTTGAAAGAATTTTCCTCAAGTTTGTAATTTCCTCTTGTAAAATTGACTTTTCTTGTACATTTGAGACTTTATTATAAATTTGTGGATTATTTTATTGCTAATATTTGTCTATTTTTTTAAATAAAATTACTGTTTTTTATGAATTTGAAACAGACTGTGGTAATTTTTTTAAAAATTACATTTTTGGTCATAATTTTGCAGAGCTAGAACATAATAATTTAACTCTGATTTTAAAGAAAAAATATTAATAAAATTGTATTTTTTCATTCATTCATTCATTCATTCATCTTCTTCCGCTTAATCCTTTTCGGGTCGTGGGGGGCTGGAGCCTATCCCAGCATCTTTGGGCGAGAGGCAGGGTCCACCCTGGACAGATCGCCAGTCCATTGCAGGGCCAACACAGAGAGACAGACAACCATTCACTCTCACAGTCATACCTAAGGACAATTTAGAATCCCCAGTTTTGATGCCAATTAACCTAACTTGCATGTTTTTGGCATGTGGGAGGAAATCGGAGAAATCCCGGTGTAAACCCACGCAGACACAAGGAGAACATGCAAACCACACAGATCACTGCTGGTCAGGGGCTGGGATCGAACCCAGGATCCCCAGGCCAAGGGTGAGTTGCTGTGCTGCCGCAGTGCTAACCACTCTTCCACCGCACCGCCAAAATTGTATTTAATGAAATAAAATAAATTACCAAAAATGCAATTATTTCTGTTATAATATTTCTATACATTTATAGTTTTTTATAAATTTCCTCACCACCCAGACAGCAGGAAAAATCTCCCTTATTTTGAAATCCAAATGTTGGCATGTTTAGTTTGTCTGAAGGCTGCTGATGGATTAAAGTCACTGACTCCCTGAATTTTGGTCATCTTAACTTTCCAGGTACATAATAATGAACATAAATTAGTTAATTAATATTAACTAAGGTAAAGGTAAAAACATCTCCTTTTTATTCTTAAGCTTTCTTGTCTGAAATAAGAAAAAAAATTAAAAAGAAGACAAAACTTGAGCTTCTAAGCACACTTGTTAGCTAAGTGACTCTTCATTATTACTCCTGTTTCCAGCGGGTTAAAACCATGATAAATGCCTCTGCTGCTCACAAATCTCTTCTTTTTTTCCACGTTTAAAGTACTTTAATAAGCTCATGCTTTTCTCAGACAGCGACGCTAGTAGTGAGACACTCTGCTTGCTGACTGAAACACACGGGTGGGGCACTTCTGAACTCCGCGCGGATGACGGTCACGCGTGTTGTTTGTGTGCATGCTTGCAGACCGCCATTCTTTCATATTTTTTCCTTAAATTCATAATTCTTCACAGAGTGGCAGCGTAAATTCAAATGTGGCAGACTGCCACCCGGAAACGTTACCAGAGGTAACCATGCATTCATAAAGAGAACTGCAAACCAAACTTTCCTGCTTCCAGTGGTGCACATCCTCAGACTCCTTGGTTGAGAGTGAGTAGCAGCGTCCTACATAAAATACTCCTTTATCAGTTATGCCACATTGTGTTTGTGAAGGAATCGCTGGTCGGCCGTTTCACACCAAGCACCGACTTTGATTCGAAGAAAGTGCATGATAATTTACCTGTGTTGACTTTAGACAGAGCAGCCAATGTTCTGAATCAGCAAAAGGGGATCACCATAAATACAGTACATAAACAAATTTGAATAACTTCAGTGGGTTCTTTTTAGCATGTGCACATAATGGCGAAACGTGTGTCCAATTGAACGCATATCGTAAAATAAAAATTAGAACCAGTGAGACCCTTTGTTTCAGGTGAAGCCACTTCTAGGTGAAGTTGAGAAGAAAAAAAACATAAAACCATCAAATCTGGCTAAAGATTGGCAAGAAGCTGCACTATTGATGATGGTATGCATGTAGCTGATGCTACAGCTAGTATTAGCATCACAGCTGATGATAATAGGGAACTTAAAAGACTTTGTAAAGTTATGGGCTAAAACGTAAATGAGTTTGGAGCTAGCATGCTTAAACTGCTCCACTGTCAGCAGAAAATGTTGTCTTAAGTGGCTAAAGTGGAATGAAAATTTTTTCCACCAGACTGCTGTTAACTGACATACAGCACAGAAAACATTCACAGGCAGCTTTTCTGCACTGCTGCAGCATAGTTTTTTGCATCCCAGCAATGTGAAACAACAGTATTCTCTTCTGTTCTTTTTATGCTTTCATTGCATTTGGGTTAGAATTTGCCCTCGTTAGGACTGTGTCAGTCCTGTATGGACAGCCAATCAGGGCAGGTCTTCAGGAGCACGTGTGGTGAGTCACTTTCAAGAAAAACTGACTTGATGTCCACTAAATAAAATCAAGCGTAGAGGGTGACAGAGACAGCAGAGGAAAATAGGGTGCTGCTTCTCGTTTACGGTAGCAAACACACTTTAGCACAAAAGTGACAGATTTGTTTAGAACAAAAAAGCTGTTCCATAGATCTCTTTCAAAGAACTAAAACTTGTAATGCATAAGATTAAAAAAAAAAAAAACTGCAGCCATCAACACAATTTAAAGGCCAAAGAACAAAAGATATGCTGAAGAAATGGCATAATGGAACACTCTTTCGCCAGCCTCTGCTGAAAAGTGGCCCTAATCAACAATGGGTTAATTAATCTCTCTCATAAGTCCAATTATGGGGCGCACTCGACAGGATAATTTGTTTCCCGCCCAAAAAATAAGACCCAAATAACAAACGCAACAAAGAAACGCTCTGTGAATCATTGCGATTAACCAAATTATAAGAGACGCACAACATGTTTACAGACATATGTGATTCAGTCATCTAGTCCTTGGGGATTAGGCTACACTGGCATGTGGAGATGCATATCTTCTGGCTGAATAAAGCCTACATGTATAAAATCCATCTGTAACAAAGTGTAGGCACTGTGTGAATATTTGTTGCTTGTTGTTAGATAACGAACAACAACAAAAAAAAAACTTCCTTGGAGACACTGGCAGAGAAAAGAGCAAGCAATTAGAGTAAGGGGAAGGAGCGGGCAATACAGAAGGAGAGAAAGCAACAGAGAGCTGTTTGAATGTGATTAATGAGATCACTGCAGGGTAGGCTGTGTCACTGTAATAGTGTGAGTGGGGAAGTGGAGGAAAAAATAGACTGGCAGAAAGAGTGAGAGGCTAAGACAGAGAAAGAGCCGAGAGACAAGCAAGAAATGAGAGGGAACAAGAAAAAAAGAGGAAAGGTTGGAGACCCAGTTGACAGACCGGGCTGAATTTAACTCTCTGCTATGAAAGGGAAGAGAGAGTGAGACAGAACAACTGACAGGGAAGCAAATGAATCAGGGACGCCAAGATGGGGGGAAAGATATAAAGCGTGGATGAATGGAACAGCAGGGGCTCTCAGTCTTCCGCTCTCTTAACTGTGAAGTATTTAGAGGAGGCTGGACCTGGTCCGGCAGATATAGAGAGGCCTCCACAGACCGCCGTGAAAGGGACGGCCTGCTCCCACTTTATCTAACTCACGGTTAAGGACCTAGGAGGAACGGGTCAATTGGAGGACGGGTTCTGAAAGGTCACGCGGTTATCCCGCCAGCCCACGACCAAAAATGAAGAAGCTAGTCGTTATCTAGACGGGAGAACTCACTGTCGCACTTCAAAATCTACAGCTTGCTCCACGCATATTCAAATAAAGACAAAGAACAAACACAGTATTATGCTGCCAAAGTAAAAGCTTCCACCGTATTAAATATAACAGGCTTCTGGATCAACCAACATTTGTTGTGCTGTGGGTGGTCAGCAGCACTCAGAGCATCTGCTGGTTCCTCACCTTAAAACGTTAACACAGCTCTTTATAGGGCGATCTGTTGGTCAACGTCTCATTCTGTAGAGGCAGCAAGAAAGCTTGACAATTTCTATATGAGCAGTGATCTACAGAGTCATAAAATTTGCTTCTTTCTAGCTGTTCTTCAACTTTTTTTAAAATCATCTTTCACTTGCAAAACTGAACCCTGCAGGGAACACTAGGCTCCCAGCTGTTGCAAGTGGGCAAATGGGGGCTGAATTTCTAGTTTATACGATTAAAGAATTGCCAGAAAACAAATAGGAAGATGGTTCTAATGGATGTTATACTGTAATTCAGCTAAAATAATCCTAAAGTTTCATGTCATTTGTATTTTGTGTTTTTCTTATTTGATTTTAAACAAGACAGTGAAAAGAGGGCATACTTCTGCCAAGGCTCCATTTATCCCCCCACCCCCGTCCATCTGTTCCTCATCACCTCCGTCCCTTTGTCCATGCCGCCATCTGTCTGTCCCTCCGTACATTGCGACATAGGACCTGGGTGGAGGTATACACTCATAGATCACCTCCAAAATGTAATGGGTTCATCTGTAGCCCAAGGGCCACCTCTGGTGAAAATTTCATCCAAATCTGTCCAACAGTTTTTGCGTAATCCTGCTAGCAGACAAACACCGGCAAAAACATTCCCTCCTTGGTGGAGGTAACCAAGATAATACAGTTGTTTAACAAAGGAATGTAATTATTTGTGCAGTGTCGCATTAATTAGACCACAACATTCAATCTCTGACAAACTTATGAATGATTATTACAGAGGGCATAAAAAATAATTTGTGATTGTGATGACTAGAAGGCCTACCTGCTGGTAATTATGACTCTTCTTTCACTGGTAAATGTATTCTTTTTAAGGTTAATGTGGGTCACACATTCACCATAGGATGAGTCATTCTTTGTGCTTTTAAGTTGGTAATTGCAGCCCTGTGAAAATTTACCTGTCACTCATTGTAAACACTATACTGAAAGACAACACTGAAATGCCTTTATCAAGGGGAAAAAAGTTATTATATTTTAGCCATCAACTTATTTACAGTGTTTGTGTAGTTTAGGGAAAGTAGGTGAAAGGAACTCTGTCCTTTTCTCAGATTAAAAGGAATGCCTACAGTAAATGATGGACATTTGTTATCTTTTTTGTAGAGTTTTGCTGTTACAGGGGCTTCATCCACTAGTTGTGCCCCACTCCTGACAGTCACATTCCTACATGTCTGTTTAAGACAAGACAATCCTTTATTTGCGGCTGTGGAACAGGTGCAGTGTGGCTGACTACTGATCGGAGGGTCAGGGGATCGAGTCACACTCTGTCTGCAGTCTGCATGTTGAAGTGTCCTTGAGCAAGCCACTGAACCCCCAGTTGCTCCTGGTGGGTCAGGCCAGCACCTGTGTATGGCAGCTCTGCTGTCGTCAGTGTGTGAATGGGTGAATAGCAGGATCTGTAAAGTGCTTTGGTTATCTAGACATGAGACAAAGTGCTATATAAGTGAACCATTTATCATTTGTCTCACAATGGCAAAATTTACAATACTGCAGCAGCAAAGGGACAGCAGCACTCAAAGCAATAATATTAAAATATGGCAAACCCAGTATATATACAGTTCAAGTAGTTAAAAAATTAAAATAGTTTTTACAGTTAAAAAATAAGTAAAATCATATTTACAGAGGTAATAAATATAGTATAGTATAAGTATAGTATAGTATCCAATTCAATCCACCTTTATTGATAAAGCACTTTAAAAACAACCACAGCTGAAACAAAGTGCTGTACATCAACAGTAAAATAAAATGTAAAAACATAAGACATAAAAACAATAAAATACAACTAAAAAATACAATACAGCACAAATAAATAGTAGTCATACAATAAAAGCAACAAAAGCAAGTTAAATCAGTGTCTCAAACTGGGTCAAAAGCCAAAGAATGAAAATGGGTTTTAAGATGCGTTTTAAAACTGGACAGTGAAGGGGCCTGTCTGATGGACAGGCAGTTTGTTCCACAGTTTAGGGGCAGCAACAGAAAAAGCTCTGTCCCCTCTGAGCTTCCTCTTCGATTTCGGTATCTCCATGAGCAGCTGATCAGCTGACCTGAGAGACCGAGCAGGGGTGTAAGGATGGAGCTCAGAGAGGTAAGGCGGGGCAAAGCCATTAATGATTTAAAAACAAATAAAAGAATTTTAAAATGAACCCTAAAGTGTATAGGCAACCAGTGGAGGGAAGCTAAAGTGGGTGTAATGTGGTCCTTCTTACATGTTCCAGTTAAAAGATGTGCAGTGGCATTTTGAACCAACTTGAGATGTGAGAGGGAAGACTGGCTAACTCCAAAATAAAGTGTGTTACAGTAACCCAGCCGAGATGTAATGAAGGCATGGATTACTATTTCAAAGTGCTGCCTTAAAAGAATGGGTTTAACCTTTGCCACCTGCCTCAAATGAAAAAAGCTGGATCTGACTACTGCACCAATTTGACAGTTTAATCTAAAATCACTTTCCATCTTAACTCCTTAAGGATTAAATTTGATTACATGATCTACCATTCCTGTCGCTGGTGTCGCAGATCCGCACCTATCACGTGGTAGGTCAAAAAGTATGTAAAAAATAAATAAATAAATAAATCCAGATGTACCAACCATTTCACATCACTGGATGGCAGACATATATAGCTTACTGCTCTTCTGGAGGACTCAGTTCAGCCATCCAGAACTTGTTTGAATCTGATATCACTTCCAGGGCACAGAAGACGACGTATAAACAATTGCACAACATATACTTCAACAGGGAGGAAGCATTTGCTCCAAATTTTGTCAACTATGATTCTAAAAGGGATTATTTAGCTTCTGAAGGGAAATATTTTCCTTCTGTGACAGCAAAAGATGGACTGGAGCATGTACACTTTTCGTTCGCCATTGACGAAGCTGCACGTCAGGGAGAGGACAATGCTGCCAGTTCCATGACGTAGTCTAACTGAAATCGAGGCGGAATATATCAGAAGATAAATGTGAGAGTTTCTGAATGTGGGAGAGAAAGTGAAAATGACTGACAGAAGACAAAATAAGGACCGGGGATCAGCACATGGACGCATGGCGACACATGACGAGCGGTAGGTTACGGCCTTTGGAATCTGTGATATCTAAACTGAATATTTTCTTGAAAAAATCTTTGCCACCAGAGCGTGCATGCAGATGGTGCATATCTGCAACAGAAAATCTCAGCTGGTTAAAACCCAGATTAGTAACAGTTTTCTTAAACTGTGCCAAAGGCCTAAATCAACAGGGGGGAAGATTCACATGAGCCACTGGGGCCAAACACCACCACTTCAGTCTTCTTTTCATTAAAATTTAAAAAGTTTAAAGCCATCCGAGCTTTAATGTCATCAAGACATGCAAGAAGTGGTTTAATTGAGAAAGCCTCCTTCTGCTTTAATGGTACATATATCTGACTGTCATCAGCATAACAGCGGAAGGAGATACCATACTTTCTAAGGATTGAACCCGGTGGAAGTAAGTACAGGGAGAAAAACAAGGACCCTAAAATTAAGCCCTGTGGGACTCCACATGACAGGGAAGCCGAGGAAGATTCAAAACCAGCCAGATTTACAGACATGGTTCTATCTGCCAAATAGGACCTGAACCATTCCAATACAGTAATAGAAATCCCCACAAGATGCTGTAGACGGGATATTAAAATGTCAGGGTCCACTGTATCAAAGGCGGCAGTTAGGTCAAGCAGGACAAGAATCACAAAATCACCAGAATCTGCACGGGCAATGGGCTGCACGGTGGCGCAGTGGTTTAGCACTGTGGCAGCACAGTTTACCCTTGGCCGGGGGATCGCGGGGATCATGAGATCGTGGGTTCGATCCCAGCCCCCGACCAACAGTGAGCTGTGTGGAGTTTGCATGTTCTCCCCGTGTTGCGTGGGTTTACTCCGGGATTTCTCCGGTTTCCTCCCGCATACCAAAAACATGTAGGTTTAGGGCGCTCGCGCACGCAGCGACCGGCAGCCGGTGGCTTGTCACCAGACTGCAAACCAAATCTACCTACGGGTACAAATAAGTAACAAAAAAAAAAAAAAAAGAATCCAACACCCGGAGGATGTCATTAAAGACCCTTAACAAAGCTGACTCTGTACTATGAAGGGTTTTAAACAGTATAGAATATTTCACAGTTGAATGAGCACAGTGTTGTTACAACTTTCAATAATAAAGATATCAGTGTATTGGGTAGGAACGTTCCTTATTTCTGTAATGTAGTGTTATGTGCAGTCACTATGAGCAGTGCGGATTGTAAAGTCTGAGAGCAGCAAATAGGAAGGACCTGCGAAACGTCTCCCTCGTGCACCTTGGATGGAGCAGCCTGCCGCTAAATGAGCTGTGCAGTGCACTCACCATGGGGTGGTACTTGGACACCAGCAGAAATGACAGCTTAGCCATCACCCTCCTTTCTCCTATCACTTCCACTGGGTCGAGGCGACACCCCAGAGGAGAGCTGGTCTTCCTAATCAGCCTGTACAGCTTCTTCCTGTTGGCAGCTGTGATGCTGCTACTGCAGCAGCAGACCATTCCATGCATGACAGCTGATGACACCACAGAAGGTCTTTGGGAGTGCCCCCTGCACTCCAAAAGACCCAAGTCTCCACAGAAGGAACAACCTGCTCTGCTCCTTCCTGTAAAATGCATTTGTGTTGTGTGACCAGTCCAGTTTATTGTTCAGTTTCACCAAATCTGTCCTTTGTCATCTGTCCTTCCAACTTTGTTTTGTGCCCCCACCATCCCATTAACAGTTTAGCACCAATCAGTTGAACTTCATTGCAGTTGAAGGGTCTACAGACCAGACAAGGGTGGGAGTGGGGTTGGAGGGCGGGGTTTTTGACCACTTGTCCACCAGGGTCCTGTAGCAGCAGCTGTCAGCCTTTGCAAACCTTTCAAGTCTGCACTCTGCACCGCTTGATGTATGGTGATCAGCTGTTACCCTCGGTGACACTGGCACGCCGTCAGCGCAGCACACACAGCCCGGCTGCTATTCAGCCCAGCTGAATAGCAGCCGGGTTGTGTTAATAAACACAACTCCGCTGTGTTTATCAGACCTACAGGACGTTTGTCCAAGTAAACACCTGAACCAGCCTTTTAAGTTGTACTCTTTAGCTGCACGGCACATCATCCAAACCAGTTCCTGATTGTACATCAGTGCACGAATGAGAGATAAATAGAAATTCCTGTGCTGGAAACTTGTTTTTTTTTTTTTCCACATTCAAACACATACAGTATATGAATGTATATATACATACAATGATATTTCAAACTCGCTACAAATTACCTGTGGATCTATTTGATTTTTCCATATTTTATTAAATAATGCAAATAAATCTTAGAAGCTTCGTAGAACTCAGAATGCATTAGAAAGTGACACATGGGACTGCCTCCCTTTGGTACCAGGATCAAAAGCGCTTGTTCTCTGATGCGCTTACAAGAAAATGCTCCTTCTCAATGTGTCTGTACTGACACTTATTAACTGTCCATCCATCCATCCATCTTCTTCCGCTTAATCCGTTTCAGGTCGCAGGGGGGTGGAGTCTATCCCAGGATATTTTGGGCAAGAGGCAGGGTACACCCTGGACAGATCGCCAGTCCATCACAGGGCCAACACAGAGAGACAGACAACCATTCACTCTCACATTCATACCTAAGGACAATTTAGAATCCCCAGTTTGATGATAATTAACCTAACTTGCATGTTTTTGGCATGTGGGAGGAAACCAGAGAAATCTCGGAGTAAACCCACGCAGACACGGGGAGAACATGGGAAATCCTAAATGTGTCTCTGCTGAGCTGGTTTTAACCTCTTGGTCCATCTACTCCTGTGGTGTCTTCCACCATCCAATTTTACGCATGCAGCCATGCCCTCCGCCTCCTGCTATATCAAAGGCAATGCTTCCCCCTCCCGTTCCTCTTCTTCTTTCTGCCATCATTAATTCCCATCAATCCCAGTCCCCATGTGGGCTACGTCTCTGCTCGTGTACAAAGTGAACCACATGCACCCAATTCCAATTTAGATGATGCAATTCTTGGGTAATGTGTATTCAACTGCACAGCCTATCTTGATAATTTTGCCCCGCAGAGCACTCTTCTGGCTACATAAATGTGATAAGTTAGATAAGAGGGCTTGATGACTATGATATGCTGTCCGGGACATAAATATTAGTCTTGAATTTAAATAAGACATTAATCATGAAAAGGGCTACAAGCTCAGTGAAGGACCTTATCTTAAAGCGGGTTATGGGTCTGGTTATGGTCTTGATTAGAAACTAGTTTCAGTGTAGTGAGAAAAAGTTCACAAGGCCCTGAAATACTGATTGTTCCTGGCAGCTTTCTGCCGAGGTGAACATCGACTGCCCTCCACCATCAATCACTGCTTCCCAGGGTGCCACCCAGAAGTCTACAACCAATTTCAGCAAGTCTTGAAACACTCACATACCACACACTCTGGGTGTAGGATTGGATTGTGAATGCAGAATTTTGCATGCATGATTCAAGATAAGAGTACAATTTAATACTAGATCCACTCCACACCATCACAGAATGTGAGCTTTCATTGATTCATACATGTACAGGTGCATGTCAATAAATTAGAATGACATTAAAAAGTTGATTTATTTCAGTCATTCAATTCAAAAAATGAAGCTCATATATTATAAAGATTCATTATACACAGAGTGATATATTTCTAGTGTGTACAGTGCATCCGCAAAGTATTCACAGCGCTTCACTTTTTCCACATTTTGTTATGTTACAGCCTTATTCCAAAATGGATTAAATTAATTTTTTTCCTTAAACTTCTACACACAATACCCCATAATGACAATGTGAAAAAAGTTAAGAAAACTAAGAAACTTAAAACTAAGAAATCACATGTACATAAGTACTCACAACCTTTGCCATGAAGCTCAATATTGAGCTCAGGTGCATCCTGTTTCCACTGACCATTCTTGAGATGTTTCTACAGCTTCATTGGAGTCCACCTGTGGTAAATTCAGTTGATTACACATGATTTGGAAAGGCACACACCTGTCTATGTAAGGTCCCACAGTTGACAGTGCATGTCAGAGCACAAACCAAGCATGAAGTCAAAGGAATTGTCTGTAGACCTCCGAGACAAGGTTGTCTCGAGGCACAAATCTGGGGAAGGGTACAGAAAAAATTTCTGCTGCATTGAAGGTTCCAAAGAGCACAGTGGCCTCCATCATCCGTAAATGGAAGAAGTTTGGAACCACCAGGACTCTTCCTAGAGCTGGGCAGCTGGCTAAACTGAGCAATCGGGGGAGAAGGGCTTTAGTCAGGGAGGTGACCAAGAACCCAATGGTCACTGTCAGAGCTCCAGCATTCCTCTGTGGAGAGAGGAGAACCTTTCAGAAGGACAACCATCTCTGCAGCAATCCACCAATCAGGACTGTATGGTAGAGTGGCCAGACGGAAGCCACTCCTTAGTAAAAGGCACATGGCAGCCCACCTGGAGTTTGCCAAAAGGCACCTGAAGGACTCTCAGACCATGAGAAACAAAATTCCCTGGTCTGATGAGACAAAGATTGAACTCTTTGGCGTGAATGCCACGCATTATGTTTGGAGGAAACCAGGCACCGCTCATAACCACGCCAATAGGGGTGGCGGCATCATGCTGTGGGGATGTTTTTCAGTGGCAGGAGCTGGGAGACAAGTCAGGATAGAGGGAAAGATGAATGCAGCAATGTACAGAGACATCCTGGATGAAAACCTGCTCCAGAGCGCTCTTGACCTCAGACTGGGGCGATGGTTCCTCTTTCAGCAGGACAACGACCCTAAGCACACAGCCAAGATATCAAAGGAGTGGCTTCAGGACAACTCTGTGAATGTCCTTGAGTGGCCCAGCCAGAGCCCTACTTGAATCCAATTGAACTTCTCTGGAGAGATCTGAAAATGGCTGTGCACCGACGCTTCCCATCCAGACTGATGGAGCTTGAGAGGTGCTGCAAAGAAGGATGGGTGAAACTGCCCAAAGATAGGTGTGCCAAGCTTGTGGCATCATATTCAAAAAGACTTGAGGCTATAATTGCTGCCAAAGGTGCATCAACAACGTATTGAGCAAAGGCTGTGAATACTTACCTACATGTGATTTCTTATTTTTTTATTTTTAATAAATTTGCAAAAATCTCAAAAAAACTTTTTTCACATTGTCATTATGGGGTGTTGTGTGTAGAATTTTTAGGAAAAAATGAATTTAATCCCTTTTGGAATAAGGCTGTAACAGAACAAAATGTGGGAAAAGTGAAATGCTGTTAATACTTTCCGGATGCACTGTATTTCTTTTAATTTTGATGGTTGTGGCTTACAGCTCATGAAAACCCTAAATTTATCAATACTGTAGACTCATAGCGTCACATTCTAATCAGCTAATTAACTCCAAGTACCTGCAAAGGCTTCCTGAGCCTCTACATGGTCTCTCAGTCGGGTTCAGTAGTCTACACAATCATAGGGAAGGCTGCTGACTTGACAGTTGTCCAGAAGACTGTCATTAACACCCTCCACAAGGACGGTAAGCCGCAAAAGGCCATTGCTAAAGAAGCTGGCTATTCACAGGTTGCTGTATCCAAGCATATTAATGGAAAGCTGAGCGGAGGGAAAAAGCGTGGCAGAAAAAGGTGCACAAGCAACAGGGATAACCGCAGCCTTGAGAGGACTGTGAAGCAAAGACCATTCAAGAATTCAGGGGAGATTCACAAGGAGTGGACTGCAGCTGGAGTCAGTGCTTCAAGAGCCACCACACACAGACGTATCTAGGACATGGGCTACAACTGTTGCATTTCTTCTGTCAAGCCTCTCCTGAACCAGAGACAGCGTCAGAAGCGTCTTACCTGGGCTAAGGAGAAGACAGATTGGACTGTTGCTCAGTGGTCCAAACTCCTCTTATCAGATGACAGTAAATTTTGCATTTCATTTGGAAATCACGGTTCAAGAGTCTGGAGGAAGAGTGAAGACACAGAATCCAAGTTGCTTGAGGTCCAGTGTAAAGTTTCCACACTCTGTGATGACTTGGGAAGCCAAGTCATCTGCTGGTGTTGGTCCACCGTGTTTTATCAAGTCCAAAGTCAGTGCAGCCATCTACCAGGAAATTTTAGAGCACCTCATGCTTCCCCCTGCTGACAAGCTTTGTGGAGATGCTGATTTCATTTTCCAGCAGGAATTGGCACCTGCCCACACTGCCAAAAGTATCAAAACCTGGTTTAATGACCATGGTATCACTGTGTTTGATTGGCCAGCAAACTCTCCTGACCTAAACCCCATAGAGAATCTATGGCGTATTGTCAAGAGGAAGATGAAAGACGCCAGACCCAACAATGCAGACGAGCTGAAGGCCGTTATCACAGCAACCTGGGCCTCCATAACACCCAAGCAGTAACCACAGGCTGATCACCTCCATGCCATGCCACATTGATACAGTAATTCATGCAAAAGGAGCCCCGACCAAGTATTGAGTGTGTACATGGACATACTTTTCAGTTGGGCAGCATTTCTATTAAAAACACATTTTTAAAAATTTATTTTATGTAATATTCTAATTTTTGAGAAACTGAATTTTGGGTTTTCATGAGCTTTAAGCCACAATCATCAAAATTAATAGAAATAAACACTTGAAATCAGTCTCTGTGTAATGAATCTATATACGAGTTTCATTTTTTGAACTGGATTACTGAAATAAACCAACTTTCCAATGCCATTCTAATTTATCGAGATGCACCTGTGGTGTAATTGTTTCCTGCAGTCTCCCACACTATATGCATCTTCCTCACCTTAGCATCTACTTACTCCCCCACCCTCTTAACCCCTCTTCCTCAATCAATCCTCTACAAAAGCCTGCCATAGGCAGCGATATCTGCCAACATCATCCCTCATGCTTTGCCATGTTCCAGCAAAGCCCAGGAAACAGCAGCATATACAGGAGGTGGTCTGCGGGGAGAGCAAAGGGAGATGGAGGGAGGGATGGAGGAGCAAGATTGAATGGGGAAGCAGTAAGTGGAAGGATGAGGAGGGGGTATTCTTTGGGAAGGGAGCCAATCCAATTACAAGCAGTGGTGCAGTCCCGCATTCTTCGGCAGCACTAAATTCACATTTCAACGGTTTCTTCCTCCCTCCCTTCCCCAATACCTGCTCCCTTCTCCTCCAATCTCTCCTGTTCCTGCTACTGTTTTCTGGGGGGGTGTTCCAACATGCCACACACTTGCACACACCCCATAACCATGCATCTCTGCTCACAAAACCCCTCCCTTTCTCATTTGTCATCCTTTCTTGGTTGCATGAAAGATGCGCAGGTATAGAACTGTATCACCGGCAGAGCATCAAATCTTGTCACCTTAGCTGTGTCATACTCAGATCTGCAGGAAGCCTTGCAGCACATAACACACAACTCTGTAGGAGCTTATTATCCCTCTACCAAGGAGCTGCAGCTCAGGCTGTTCAGGTCACTCAATCCCCCTGCTCTCCCTGTGACATCTGAGGGACTGAATCTGTAACACACTCAGTGTAAACAATGCTTATTTCAGACTGTCATTATTTAATTTCTCTTTTAAAAAAAAATAAGATGATGCACAATGCTAATTTTAGTCAGTGCTGCATTCATGCACATTTGGAGAACAGTCACTCTGTAACGTCACGTGCTTCCACGCAAATCACATCATCTCATTGTCCAACAACATGCACAATAGTGGCAATGCCTGGCCTACTTTTGTGATCTCAAACAAATTGTGTACAGACATGACCCCAGTCAAAAGCTAATCATAATTTCAATTGAGGGAATTCCAGTTTTAGGAAGGATTGAAATAATCTATAATTTATTAAGCTTTGCATGGGAACCTTCTCTCCCCTCCACCCTCCTAAACACAGGTTTTCTATTGCTCACACTGAGGCCATCTTTTGATGGATTATTTTCAAAGTATTGAGAATATTTTACTAATGTTCAATGCCACTTTATACTGTCTCTGAGGGGACTGCACTTTGTGTATAAGTGCACTACTGCAAAGCTGCCCCCCCCCCACACCCGTATGAGCCATGTTACCTTTTCTGTAGATGCTCATAAGCTGTTTAACTCTTCACCCATTTTAGAGTTTCTGTGGTTACAGCCATGCCCCTGAGTGGAACAGGTTTGCATACATATGCTATTTTGCATGGAGAAACAAGGGAGGGAAGCACAGGAGAGAAATGGGGGAAGGCAGGCAGCAGTTGCAGATGGGAGTGTGGAAGGAAGCAGGGAGATAAGAACAGTACACAAGCAGCAACACAGTGGGGGAACCCTCTTTCCTGTCTAATCTAATTTAGCCATGTAAAAAAGGTGCAACATTATTTAACAGCTCAAACAGAGGATTATGACAAATAAATAGTCGCTGCAATGCTGCGTGATTGGTGTATTGATTTAATAATGAATAGACAAAAACCAAAATAACCCATGCCAGCTCTGTGTTGCACAGCCACGCTTGAAGTAAGGAAGAACTCCCCACAGAACCCATATCATCTTAGCAAGCCTATTCCCTTCTCAGCATCCATTTATAAATAGTAAAATACCCATGAAAAAAGAAACAAGGTGAAGACGTACATTTTTAAATAACAGAGCCTAAAATGCAAGAGTAGCAACTTTTTATGCAGTAGAGAAGATGAGAACCTTCAAATTCCTCTGAACCACAACTCCCACCAACTCATAAAGAAAGCCCAGCAGAGACTGCACTTCCTAAGGAGGGTGAGGAAATTTGAAATGTCCACCAAAAACCTCGGCCACTTCTACAGATGTACAGTTGGAGAGGGTCATCACCAGCTCCACCACAGTGTGATGCGGTGGCTGCACTGCTCAGGACAGGAAGGCTCTCAGGCGTGTGCCAAAAACTTCACACTCCACCCGGGCAGCCTTCCCATCGATCACCGACATCTACACCACCAGGAGGGCCCACAACATCATCAAGGACGACACCCATCCACAACACAGTCTGTTCTGACTCCTGCCATTAGGAAAGCACTACGGGAGCGTGAAATCCCACACATGCAGGCTGTCAAACAGCTTCTACCCACAGCCCATCAGATTTTATATCATTATTATTATTATTATTATTATTATGTCTGTTTTTGCTTATTTTACTACTTTTTTCACAGTTGTGTGAATGAAGTTATGCAGCAGTGAGAATTTCATGACATGGTGTAACAGCTGTTTTACTGTGTTTATGATAATAAAGCTTCTGATTCTGATTCAACACCAGGTGTCAGTGGTTTGTGAAGTGGCTCAGAAAAACACATCCAACTGACAGAGAAACTCATCCTCACTGAACCCAAAGCACAGCACTCACATCGCTTTACTCTGAACCTTGTCAGTGAGCGATCGCTTCAGTGACTTGTTTCCTGCGGCTGAGGTGTGAAATCTGTCATTATTAACTGTCCAGGAGCCCTTAACCCTCCGTGTCATGTGTATTCTCTCACCAGGACTTTTAGTGGATGGGCCGGCCCTTTCCCTTTGCTCTCAGTGGGCCGCACACAAAAAGTTGCTCATTAAAATTAATGGGTCAGCGGAGGACGTTTAACACTGTGACAGTGGCGCTCACTTAACAAGTAACTGGCAAAGACCAACAGAGAGTGAGCTAGCCACTGCCGTTAAAGCTCCATGACAGCAGTATACTGTCAGTGCAATATCAAGGGGCCGAGCTTTCCTGTTTTCCAGCTGCAGTGAAATGGGACCACTTTGGTGTGTCTGTACACCATGAACCATCTGACTTTGCAAAGTAGCAATAAAAAAAAGTGCCCTGGGCGAGAAAAGGAAAAGAGTTGATACTCACCTTCTTTAGGCGCCCACTCTTGGTGCCAACAAAAGCTACACAGTAGCCATTGTAGACATAAGAGGTCACAGAAGTCATGCGGTCCCGGGTCTCAGTGTAGAGAGTGTGCCCCGTCACTAGCTGAGAGCCGCCAAGTGGCTGGTTGATGTCCAAACCACAGAAAGAGTCATCAATGGGCACAGGCTACAGGGGTGGGGGGGGGGGGACACAAAGATTTTAGAAATAATTCAGAAGAGTGGTAAGCAAAGGTTGTTATAACATTAATACAATCACCACTGAAACTGCAAATTAAACATGTTGTAACTGGAGCGATAAAGTTCAAAACTAAAATTAATTACTCATCAAACTTATTAAAGAACACAGCTGAATATGGAATTAAGATGAAGGTAACAAAGAGAAGGACAGTGATTCAGAAAGCTATAGAAATAGCTGCAGTGTCAGAGTGTGTCTGCGATGGGAAAAAAATGACACAAGAGGTGATACAGAGTGAGACAGAAGAAGGCTAGCGTGAGGTGGAGCTACTCAAGTGAATCTCCCACTCAGACAAACGTTTGTCTTTCTGTTACGCTTGACAGGTGTTTATCAGCTCCACCTGACTGAGCGCCACCTTGCTCTCCTGTGCCTCATTACCCCAGCCTATCATCACACCTCTGCAGGAAGATACATGCGGCATAATAACAATGTGCACTAGCAAACACAATGTGTGATGACCATGAAAAACTAAAATAGGCATGTAACTTAAGAGGCTGTAATTAACTGTATTTGTTATTGAAGGATAATCATTACCGTTGCACCTTATGCTGCATTGAAGAACTTGACTGAAGTCAGTAGTTTCAGACTGGAAGTTTCAACCAGAACGCCCCTTAAAGTCAGATTTCTGGCCCCTCACAGTACTAAAGATCCGTCCAACCTCTACTGCTGAACATGCCGCCACACTATTGCTAACAATGGCTAGCAAGTCAGGCTTTTCTGACTTCTATTTCGGGTATACAGAAAATACAGAAGTGACTTTATTCTGACCTTCTTGTTTTGCCTTCTGACATACCTGGAATGTCGTATTTACAATATACAATAATAACCTAATCATACTGAAGACCTTTTTCAAAATACATTTTTAAGCTGATGATACTATTTTATATGTTCCAGGTTCCTTCAGTCCGCATTCAATATCCTCCAATTATAAACTTGTCTTAAATGCTGATAAAATTAAAACTCACAATCTCCATCTGGCTCAAAAGTTAAAGATCAAGTTGGGCTTTTTATACAAAATCAAGAGTTGTCTGTCCCCATTCAGCCATAAAATTATTGCAATATCTCCTCTGACGTCTGCCCTAGATTATGGAGATATAGTTTATTGTAATGCTGCCCCTTCCATACTTCAACAGTTAAATCTAGTTTACCATAGTCACCACGTGTTTCAAAACTGCTACCATAATACCAGTCCCAAAGAAGCCCGTTACATCCAGCTACAACGATTACTGGCCCGTAGCACTGACCCCCATCATAATGAAGTGTTTCGAGCAGCTGGTCATGCAGAATATCAAGTTCATCCTCCTTCCCTCCCACGACCCATCTTAGTTTGCATACAGGTCAAACAGATCCACAGAGGATGCCATTGCTGCTGCTCTCCATCCAGCCCTCACCTACCTGGACTCAAAGAACTCCTACGTACGAATGCTGTTGTTGAACTTCAGCTCAGCATTCAACACAATCAACCCCCAGCACCTAATACAAAAACTCAGACACTTGGGACTCAAAACGTCTCTTTGTAACTGGGTGCTGGACTTTCTTACAGGGAGGCCACAGAATGTGCGGGTTGGCAGCAACTGATCCAAGACCATCACACTAAGCACATGGGCCCGACAAGGTTGCGTGCTCAGCCCACTGCTCTTCAGTCTGCTGACCCATGACTATGTGCCAGCCTACAACACCAACCACATCATCAAGTTTGCGGATGACAGAACAGTGGTGGGCCTCATCACCAACAATGAGGAGGCCAACTACAGAAATGAGGTGAGCCAGCTGGTCCAGTGGTGGAAAGACAATAACCTCTTCCTGAACCTGGGAAAAACCAAGGAGATTGTGGTCGACTTCAGGAGGGGACACACACAACATCCCCCTCTGATCATCGATGGAGCAGCTGTGGAGAGGGTGAGCAGCACCAAGTTCCTGGGGGTGCACATCTCTGAGGACCTCACCTGGTCCAACGACACCACATCACTGGCCAAGAAGGCTCAAACTCGCCTCCATTTCCTCCGCAAACTGAGGAGAACACGAGTCCCACCCCCCATCATGTGCTCACTCTACCGGGGCACCGTTGAGAGCATCCTCGCCAGCTGCACCACGGTGTGGTATGGAAGCTGGACCGCCTCCTGCCAGAAGACGCTACAACGTACAGTGAAAGCAGCCAGCAAGATCGTCGGTGCCCCTCTGCCCCCCACTCCTCGGACATCTACCTCACCCGTAGAGCCATCAACATTACAGGAGACACCTCCCACCCCTCACACTCCCTCTTCAGCCCCCTGCCCCCAGGGAAAAGGTACCGGAGCCTCCGGGCCCATTCCACAAGACTGCTAAACAGCTTCATTCATCAGGCCATCAGGACCCTGAACTTTGTCCCCACCCCCCCCCCCCCCGACCATAACGCACTCACCCACACAATAACCACCTCAGCTGCTGGCACAGAAAGACTGGCACACCAACAGTAATGCATTTGCTGCTGTATGTCTCTGCACTTTACTGCAACCATTTGCACAAATGCCATCCCTGCCACTGTCTGTTATTGCAATACCGATTATATGCAGTCCTGTCTGTCACTGTGTGCACCTACACTACCACATTGAACTTGGTACTACGAGTATTACTGCTCTACTTTTCTGTATATAAGATTGCTGGGTCTCATCGTTTATCTTATTTGCGCTATGGGAGGTCTGGGTCTATCTTTGCTGCCATTTGCACAACGGGTAGCATTACTGTACATGGACTGCTGTTGTTTTTCCAGCCTTATTCCTTTTCTTTTTTTATATTGTGCACACCACTGAAGAGAGAAACACCATTTAAATTCTCCTGTACGTCCTGTACGTATAGTAGTACTGACAAATAAAATCTTTGACTCTTGAATAGTGCATTATGTTTCATCACGAATTACAGTTTTTGTACTCATCACTCCTCTTTGTATCACACAGTTGGTTGGACTTCCTTACAGTCAAGAAGAAATAGCCATCTAATGTTTTTTTTCTTATTTACAAAGCACTTCTGTGGAAGCTTCTGACATCTCTGTTGCCATTTAAGGGTGCTTTCACACCTACAGGCTTTAGTTTGTTTCGATCAAACTCGAGTTTGTTTTCTCCGCTAGTACGGTTCATTTTGTCTGGTGAGAACACGGTAATCACACTCAGGTGCCCACCAAAACAACTGTGCTGAGACCTGCTAAAATAGGTGGTCTCGGTTTGAATCAAGTGGCGAACTCTGGTGTGGTCCTGCAGGTGAGAAAGGGACAACACTAAAACAGGACCAGCAGAAAACGGAAAAACATTTTATGTCACTGTACATACTTGATGGATCTTTGAAAAAATCTGTGGCTGAGCATGTCATGGTTCTGGAGGATTAATGAACGTTAACATGCTATTTTCCATCTGTAACCATGCTTCATTTTCAAACTGTATGATGTGCCGAAACTGGTATATGCACGTATGTAATAAATAATAACCAAGGCAGTGAAAACCCCCATAGATTACGCTACAATTTGTATTATTTTCTCCATAGAAATGCATAAATGCACAGTAGTATTCCTACTTCCTGTACAGTGGTACCTCTACTTACGAACGTCTCTACATACGGAATTTTCAGGTTACGAGGCGCCTCAACGGGAAAATATTGCCTCTAGTTACGAACGAAATTTCAGGATACGAAAGGCAAAAAAGTACGCGCTCCTCGCAGCTTCCGTAGTTTACCGAACGTAAACATACCTGTAGCTGCTCTGCCATTGGCTATCGCCTAGCATCTTCCTGGTATCCCATTGGCCACGAAGTTGTTTTTTTTTTTCCAAAACTTTATGCGTTTGGTTGATCTTGCCAAAGAATATGGCCGTAATACATCAACGATCAGCACGGTATTAAAACAAAACGAAGCACTTACAAGCCGACAAAAGCAAATGTCCTTGGATCAGAACATGAACCGCCGAAGGCAAACGGTGACGACGTCGACGACGATAGCAGTTAAAGGGTAAATGAACATAATTTTTATTATTCTTTCTCTTTTATTATTCTCTTTTATTATTCTTTCTCTCATTTTAAACTCTCATTTTATGTTTATTGTGCAGTAATCTAATTGTAACATGTATTTGTTACATGTTTTGATGCGTTTTTACGATTTATAAAAAATTTATGCCCGAATTTTGGGGGCTTGGAACGGATTACGGCATTTACATGTAAAACGCGCCTCTACTTACGAATTTTTCACGTTACGAGAATTCTTCCGGAACGAATTAAATTCGTAAGTAGAGGTACCACTGTACTTACCTTTCGTCTTCTCGTGGCAAAAAAATCTGACCAATAAGAACAGTGAACGTTCTGACGTAAGTCTCGCGGGATTTAACGTGACACAGTTTGGTCCGCTTGAATTTTTTCTTCTGTGAAAGGGAACCGAACCAAGGAGAAAATGATACAAAGTAACAGACTTACAGTATCAACTGATTCTGACCAAAGTAAATGAATTTAGGTGTGAAAGCACCCTAAATCTGGTATATGCAGTCCACAATCTAGCAGTTACTTGGCCCTAGATATTCCTCATGTACGTACTAACATTGGCAGAACTGGTTACAGTGACTCTGCACCTTTTAAATGGAATGAACTGCAAAAGGTTCTCAAATCTCAAGATTTTCATTCCCCTTGGGGAGTTTAAAACGTCATTATTTAATGTTTTTTTGTGGCTCTTGCAATTGTTTTTGCCTTTCTTGTCTGCTGTTCTGTATTTTTCTTCTTATCAGGCCTCTCTTGTAAATCAGATTCACACACTGCCTGGCCAAAAAAAAGTCACCACGTGGATTTAACTAAGCAAATAGGTAAGAGCCTCCCATTGGATAATTACTGGTCTAAGTCTAGGTTCAGCAATGTTATGTGCCCAAAGGATGAGGTCAGTTGACATGAGTATACTGAATGACCAGGTTATTCCATCAATGGATTTTTTTCTTCCCTGATGGCATGGGCATATTCCAAGATGACAATGCCAGGATTCATCAGGCTCGAACTGTGAAAGAGTGGTTCAGGGAGCATGAGACATTCTTTTCACACATGGACTGGCCACCACAGAGTCCAGACCTTTACCCCATTGAGAATCTTTGGGACGTGCTGGAGAAGACTCCAGTGGTCCAACTTTCCCACACTGCACTTATGGCTGTGATGCAAGTGTAGTGTGGCCGACTACTGATTGGAGGGTCAGGGGCTCGATTCCTGCTCTTTCTGTAGTCTGCATGTTGAAGTGTTTTTGAGCAAGACACTGAACCCCCAGTTGCTTCTGATGGGCCAGGCCAGTGCCTGTGTATGGCAGCTCTGCCGCCATCAGTGTGTGAATGGGTGGATAGCAGGATCTGTAAAGTGTTTTGGTCATTTAGAGATGAGGAAAAAGCACTACATAAGTGAACGCCATTTATCATCAATAGATGATCTTCGCAAAAAATTAATGCAACTCTGGATGGAAATCAATGTGACATTGCAGAAGCTTATCGAAATGATGCCACAGCGAATGTGTGCCATAATCAAAGCTAAAGGCAGTCCAATGAAATATTAGAGCAGGGGTGTCCAATCATGTGCCATGGAGGGTCAAGACCCTGCAGGCTTTACCTCCAGCCAGTGTCTTCAACATCAGATTCCCTTGAATTTCTTCCCACTGATAACTGATAAGTGAAAACACCTGCTGCAGAGTCTTGGCCCTCCATGGCACATGATTGGACACCCTGTATTAGAGTGTGTGACTTTTTTGTGCATCTCAGTGAGATTGCCTGATTAAATAAAGATTTTTAAAAATGACATCACATTCAACTGCATTCAAGTCAACTGAGCGTTCAGTTATCAAGGTCCTTTCCTGTGGAACCAGTTACCAATCTGGATTCGGGAGTCAGACTTGATCTCTGTTTTTAAGAATAGGGTTAAAACCTTCCTTTTCGATATAGCCTGCAATTAGGGAGGGATCATGTGTCTCTGAACCCTCCATTAGTTATGCTGCTAATAGATTTAGACAGCAGGGGGACCTCTAATAATGTACTGGGCTTCACTCCTTTAATGTTTGCTCTCTACAGGTCTGTTCTTTTCATCTTCTCTATCCCCTCACCCCCCCAGCCAGTCGCAGCAGATGACTGCCCCTCCCTGAGCCTGGTTCTGCTAGAGGTTTCTTCCTGTTAAAAGGGAGTTTTTCCTCTCCACCGTTGCCAAGCGCTTGCTCACAGGAGATCATCTGATTGCTGGGGTCTTTCTGCAATTGTGGGGGTTTCCCCTACATTTGAAAGTGCTACGAGATGACTGTTGGTGTGAAATGGCACTATATAAATAAAGTTGAATTGAATTGAACTGCACTCTGTGGTGATTTACACATGTGCAGATTAGAGCATACCGTGCCGTTTTAGGTCACCATTGACTCGATTGTTCGCTTAAAACACAGCAAGTTTTGAACCAAAACAACAGAGCAGCTTGCACATATAAACACTGTAGCGATATGCTTTACTTGAAAGCAGTTAATGTGGACGTGACATCATTCTGACGATGGATTTCAGAGGCTCATGGAACAGGCTATGACAGCGGCTTGTAGTGAGGACTTCCCGTAGTCCCCCAAGATATGAGGCTACAGTACAATGTTAGGAAACGGGTGAATATGAGGCAAGAAAGGGATATGTCTGGTATTGAATCAGGTCAACTGACACTGTCTGAGTGGCAGTGGCCTCAATGTGCCACGCACAGTAAAGTAAGATGGCCAGGCAAATCTCCTATGTTCATATCCCATAGGCCTTTACCCACAAACGTATTCAGCCTCCGAATATCCCTTTTTTTTCTCCAGCCCAACTCATTAGTTCTCTTTCTGTCAGTCTTTGTCTCATCTGTCTCCTCTCTGTCCCCGTCTCTGACACTTCCCACTGTGAAAGGCAGCCCCTGTCTCTCACCGCACAATGTGGCAGTGAAACCTTTCTACACAGATTTTCATGAGCGGAAAAAAAGCAATAATGCTGATGGGGAATAGCTGCCTTTGCCTGTATAGTCACACCCCTCACTTTGTGGCGTTTCCTTTTATTCCCTAAAATAGCACAGAGTGCTGTGGGGTACTACTGCAGTATTTTAATTGGAGAAACAAAAATCTGGTGAGCTAGCATTTTTTTTTTCCTGTGGTTATAAAATCAAATGTCACTGTTTAAAGCTTGTTTTAAACACGCAGTACTGATCAGACAGGGATACAAAGAAATAATTTAATTTAATTTAATTTAAAGGAAGACCACTGAGCTCCAGACTTGGGTTTTTTGACAGCTCCTCCCTCAAACTATTCCACATATGGTTTGTTAGTCTGCAGACCATTTGGTCCTGATTAGATCTAGATTGTTCAGATGATGTATCCCCAGCACACTTGGCAGACAGCACAAATCCCACTGGAGTCCGTGTGGTTGAGTTTTCATGTTCACCTTCTTGCAGATAGTTTCCTAAAGATGAATTTTTACATTTTTTTCCCCATTTACCAGTTATATATGATCCAGATTATGAGAATGATAATCAGAATAAATGTAGAATATGAGCATGTAATTAATCAGTATTGCAAAACCCATAATATAAAAAAAAGATAAAATTTTCCCCAGTCTGTCCTGTTAGCTGGGACAGGAGATCAGCTTTAGGAGTTTCCCTTTCTTGGTCTATCAATTCCAACCTTTGCTTTTACAAGCAGTTAAGCGGGAATAAGCAAATAGCAAAAGAGGAAGACCATGTTAGTTTGAGAAGAGACACATACACAGACACAAACGGGAAAAAAATCCCATCATGGATGTCCTCTGTGGGACTGACTACAGAGATGGTGTTGAATCTCCAGATGGCAGAAGGCTGGTCGGCTGGGTGATAAATCTTTGATTGGCTGCTGTGTGAATCCCCCTGGCTCAGGCTCAGTTCCCCATTCCCAGCCTTAGCCTTGGCCTGCACGTAACCATACGCAGTGAAATGTCTGCAAGAATGAGAGCTGGGAGTATAATTAAGGTTCTCCGCTTTGAGCTCAACCTGCTGTTTGCAACGCACCAGAGGAAAGGAACTGGTGCGGCATGTGTAATTTACTCACAAACCACTAACAGTTCTCAATAAGATACAGTCTCCTGGGCTGTCCTAACCTGGAATCGCCTCATATTTTGATGGAGCTGCAGACACGGGATTCTCCATAGAGACTCATAAACAAATTTATAAAAGGAAGATGAGATGTGAATCGTACAGTATGTGTACGTGAAAGCAGCTACACTGAGTGAGTTGGAGTTTTCACATTTAGTGCACAACGTCAGTATGGTTGACATATCTGAGTGTTAAATGTAATTTGTGCAGGTTTTAACATTTCCCCAACCTTCTGACATCTATCTGAATAATCCATTTTGTACTATGGATTTACTGAGTGTTCACTGAGCACAAGGACATGAACCAAAAGACTGTATTTAACATCTTCTTATCTCTGTGGCTAAAACAGAAAGCTTGCTAATATGAAAGGAGAGCAGAACGTTATTGACAGTGTATGTTTAGAGAATGAATAAGAAGCTGTAGCTTTGCAGGTAACAGCCACCGACCTTCACCATACACTGAGATGATTGGGGTTCCTTCTGGGAAACTGGAAAAATGTTCTAATTTGAACTCCCATTGTTTAGAAAAAGGCTCAAGAAAATTATTGCAAATTTATGAGGAAAAAGCTGCAAATTTACAGGTATTGCAATTTTGCAAAGAATAGTCTCAGATCTACAAGAAAAAAAAGTTGCTAATTTACAAGAGAAAAATCACAAATTGGTGAGAAAAAGTTGCAATTTTTTGAGGAAAAAAGTTTGAAAATTTGCAAGAAAAAAGTTGCAAATATACAAAAGAAAAATCACAAATTTATGAGAAAAGAGTTGCAATTTTGCAAAAAAAAAGGTCACAAATTGATGAGAAAAAAGTTGTAATTTTATGAGAAAAAGTAGCAATTTTTTGAGAAAAAAAGTTGCAAAAATATGAGAAAAAAGTTAAAAAATTTACAGGAAAAAAGCTGCAAATTTTTAAGAAAAAAGTTGAAAATTTACAAGTGAAAAATCCCAAATTGATGAGAAAAAAGTTACAATTTTATGAAAAAAATGAGCAAATTTATGAGGAAAAAAAAGTTCAATTCACCTTTATTTATATAGTGCCATTTCACAACAACGGTCGTCTCATAGCACTTTCAACTGTAGGGGAAGCCCCCACAATTGCAGAAAGATCCCAGCATTCAGGCAATCCCCTGTGAACCAGCACTTGGCGATGGTGGAGAGGAAAAACTCCCTTTTAGCAGGAAGAAACCTCCAGCAGAACCAGGCTCAGGGAGGGGCAGTCATCTGCTGCGACTGGCTGGGGGGTGAGGAGATAAGAGGAGAAGAAGAAAAGAACAGACTGTCATGAGCTTGGGTTTGGTGTCCCAAACTCAGTTCTGACACTAGGGCTATTTTGTCTCTTTCCATTGTTTATTTTCCATCAGGTGCTTCAGGGAGCCCTTTGGGTCCTCCGCTTCCTGATAGCTCGGCCACGCTCCCTCCTCCTGTCAGTGCACCAGCTGTTCCTCATTACACACACGCACATACACCTCCATTCATCGTCATTCACATGCTCAGACACTCACTCACGCACGCCTGCTTTCTATTCTGTCCAGCCCACGCACATTCCACCAGCGGTCTCTTTCCTCATTAGTATGGTCATTACTTAAGCTCTGCTTGAGTAGGAAGAGATTGCCGGATCATTGCGCTTCATACACAGTGTCTGTTCTCTCTGTGTAAGCAAGCCTCCACTCCCTATGGTATACTTTCAGCCTGACTTAGTTGTCTTCTCTAACATCACCCAACGCTGCTTGGTGCCTGATGTTAGCGGCTGTTCCTGTTAGCCTGCTCATGCCGGACAGCACGGACTGCCTCGGACCACTCCAGCCCATAAGTTAACGTGTGCCTTTCTCCTTGTGCTGTTCAGCTATTCTGTGGCACTAGGTATTTCCTTCAGCGGGCTGTGGAGCACCTTAGAGGCGTCCCTGCTGTCCTGATGTCCTCATTGACTGTGTTTCATCCTCCTGTTGATCTCGTTTCTGTTTGCTGGACTGTTTCTCTATTTTTCTTCAATAAAGTGCACGTTACTACTCCTGCTCGAGGGTTTAAATTCCTTCCTCCGTGCGCTGCGTAATGGCGCACAGGGAATCATAACAGAATGATCCGGCCAGTATAAGAAAACCCAGCAGAGTAGTCGTGCGTTTTTCTTTTTCACCTTTTTCTTTTCCCCCCCTCTGAGCTACGTGACGGAGGTCTGGACAGACGAGGAGCTGAGAGTGCAGGACCTCCTGGAGCAGGCTCTCTTTTCTGCTCAGTGGCCACAGTCTCCCGAGGACGTTCGGCTGGCGTGGCTCACCGCTGAGGACATCATGAGCTGTCATTCCGACCTCTGGCTAATTCAGAGGGTGGTTGACATCATCTCCGTCCTCTTCCCCCAGCCAGACGCGGAGTCGGAGTGGGCCTCCCCGACGTCGGAGCCATCATCCTGTTGGAAGAAGCGCTCGCAGCAGAGGAAACCACCCTGCTCCCGCAGCTCTCCCACTCCTGCGTCATCCCCCGAGCCTGGGTACGCTCCATCCACTGGTAATATGACGGAGGAGGAGAAACGGGCTTTACTAGCCCAGATTGATCGCCAGATGGAGGAGAAGCGCCGCGAGAAGGAGGAGGGGAGATGCGCTTCGCCAGCCGAGACTGGGTCGTCCTCCGGACCGGGGTCCACCCACCCCAAGTTCGTTATGACGGAGGAGGAGAGACTGGCCCTATTAGCATAAATTGACCGTCAGATGGAGGAGGAACGCCGTGAGAGGGAGAAGAGGAACTCGGCCCGAGCATTTGTTCCCCCTGCAGCTACTTCTCCCTTAACCTTCACATCCGCCGAAGTGGAGGAGGAAGATTTTCCCTTATCCTTACCTTCCCCTGCACCCGTTTGGGAGGCTCCTCCGTCACACACCAAGGAGTTCGGGCCTGGGGTGGACGCTCAGCGGAGAGGAGACACCCCGGATGCCGCTGGGAATGTCAAGAGCAAGGAGAACAGGCAAGTTCTTTCTCAGCTAATTTCAAATTTTGATTAACAATTTTGCCTGTCCTCTGGCCAGGAGACTCAGGGTTTGCAGTCCCCTGAGTACTCTTTTCCAGCGGCATGTCATGACTTTTCACCTGACCACTCCAAATCCCCTCTGTGTGCTCCTATGAGTTCGCCGATCCCAGAACCAAGTCATCAGAGGGGGGAGGAACCTGAGGCTCAGGAGGATCCAGTCCCAGGGTCGGACGGGAGGCAATCCCCGGCCGCCATGCCGGACGGGCCGCTGGCGTGGAGGACGGTGCACGGGGGCATGGAGATTGCAACAACCATCACGCCTGCGGTGAGGGCCACCGCAGCAGAGTTCCCCAACAGACCAGACCTCCAGCCAACTGGGTCCCAAATGTCGTCGTCGGGATTGACGGAATCCTGGAGAGCAGTGGAGCTCGAGTCCAGGCAAGTGCTCTCATTTGTTTTTTTTCCCTTGTAAATTGGAGCAATCTTGTCTGGCTCTTGGTGAGGAGAGTCAGGTGCAGCCCTTAGCTGTATCCGAGATCGCCTTGCCGGGCTCTGCCACTGCTGGCGACCGTAACTCCTCTCTTCCTGTCATCCCAGAGCTCCTTCCTAGGGTTGCCGGAGAGGATCCGCCGCAACCTGGGGTGCCCGCGGACAACAACAATGTGGGTCCAGCTGCCCTGGGGCAAGCCAGAATGGATACAGCACCTCACAGACCTCCAGAGCCTGCACAACTCTAGGTCACCGGAGTCCTAGATGGCGGTGGAGCCTGAGTTCAGGGAAGTGTGCCCCATAATGTCTCCTGTGCCTATGTTGAGGTCACACTACCAGACTCATGGTGAGAAGGGCACGGGGGCAGCTCGCCGCAGCCTCCAGGCTCACCTTACCGGGCTCTGCCGGCGACCCTGACTCGGTCTCTTTCTCTCTCCTTCCGGCTTCGGAGCTCCTTGCCAGGGTCGCCGGAGAGCAGCCTATGCCACTGGAGGTCACCATAGAGGTTGCAGAGCTCCAGCCGGAGTTCACTGCGGGTGCAGCAGAGCTCCAGCCGGAGTCCACCGTGGGTGCTGCAGACCTCCAATCGGGAGCCACGGCGGGTGCTGCAGAGCTCCAGCCGGGAGCCACTGCAGGTGCTGCAGAGGTCCAGCCGGGAGCTACAGCGGATGTAGCGTTGGCCCGGACCAGGTCCACCGAGGGTGCAGCGTTGGCCCGGACTGGGTCCACCGAGGGTGCAGCGTTGGCCCAGTCTGGGTCCACCGAGGGTGCAGCATTGGCTCAGTCGGGGTCCATCATGGGTGCAACGCAGGCCCAGTCGGGTTCCATTGTGGGTGCAACGCAGGCCCGGTCGAGGCTCACCACGGGAGCAATTAGGTCCCGGGAAGGGGCCACTGCCAGTGCAACGTTATCCCTGACTGGGACCATCGCAGGTGCCACGGTCTTCCTGCCCGAAGCCTCGGAGGGCGGGGGGGAGGGGGGGCTCCTTTCTCGTCGCTTGATGCCGTCATGGTTCCGGCGCCTCCGCCACCTGTAGCCGTGGGAGTTCCTATCCCTCGGTCCGGTCACCCACCTCTAAGTTCCCTGGTGGGTAGGCCACCCCATCGCTTTCCCCTCCACTCCTGGTGGCTCAACAAGGCTGGCCAGCCACCAGAAAAACTTGGTCTTCATGTTGGGCGGTCCATCAGTCCTGGCAGGCCGCCTGACGCTGTTCAGCAGGCTGCTTGCTGGGCTTGGAACTCTGGCAGGCCACCCGGTCAGTTACCTCTCGCCATGCCTAGGGCCCGGGACTCCGGTCAGCCCACTGAACTCTGGACTCCTGGGTAGGGGGGTTAGTGTCCTAGGTTGGGGGGGCTGTTAGGAGGTTCACCTCGCTTTATTTGTATATTATTTTTGTATTATTTACCTGTTGCTTCCCTCCTAACCTGTTTTCCCCACCTCCAACCCGGGGTGGTTGTTTTCCTCTGGGGGGGTTCTTGTGTTTTTCGTCTGGTGTCACTAGGGTGTCTGGGTTCCCACCCCTTGGGAGGGGGGGCTGTCATGAACTTGGGTTTGGTGTCCCAAACTCAGTTCTGACACTAGGGCTATTTTGTCTCTTTCCATTGTTTATTTTCCATCAGGCGCTTCAGGGAGCCCTTTGGGTCCTCCGCTCCCTGATAGCTCGGCCATGCCCCCTCCTCCTGTCAGTGCACCAGCTGTTCCTCATTACACACACACACACATACACCTCCATTCATCGTCATTCACATGCTCAGACACTCACTCACGCACGCCTGCTTTCTATTCTGTCCAGCCCATGCACATTCCACCAGTGGTCTCTTTCCTCATTAGTATGGTCATTACTTAAGCTCTGTTTGAGTAGGAAGAGATCGCCGGATCATTGCGCTTCATCGTCATTCACATGCTCAGACACTCACTCACGCACGCCTGCTTTCTATTCTGTCCAGCCCACGCACATTCCACCAGCGGTCTCTTTCCTCATTAGTATGGTCATTACTTAAGCTCTGTTTGAGTAGGAAGAGATTGCCGGATCATTGCGCTTCATACACAGTGTCTGTTCTCTCTGTGTAAGCAAGCCTCCACTCCCTACGGTATACTTTCAGCCTGACTTAGTTGTCTTCTCTAACGTCACCCGACGCCGCTCGGTGCCTGATGTTAGCGGCTGTTCCTGTTAGCCTGCTCACGTCGGACAGCACAGACCGCCTTGGACCGCTCCAGCCTGTAAGTTAACGTGTGCCTTTCTCCTTGTGCTGTTCAGCTATTCTGTGGCACTAGGCATAAACCTATTAGCAGCAGAACTAAGGGAGGGTTCAGAGGCACCTGATCCCACCCTAACTATAGGCTATATCAAAAAGGAAGGTTTTAACCCTATTCTTAAAAACAGAGATCGAGTCTGACTCCCAAATCCAGATTGGCAGCTGGTTCCAAAGAAGAGGAGCTTGATAACTGAAGGCTCTGCCTCCCATTGTACTTTTGGAGAGTCTAGGTATTACAGGTAATCCTGCATTTTGGGAGCGTAGTGCTCTGTTAGGATGAAAGGGTAGTATCAGATCTTTTAAATAAAAAGGGGCCTGATTATTTAGAGCTTTATAAATGAGGAAAAGGATTTTAAACTTAATTCTATATTCTATGGGAAGCCAATGAAGGGAGGCCAGAACCGGAGAGACATGATCTTTTTCTAGTACCTGTTAAAACTCTTGCTGCAGCATTTTGGATCAGCTGAAGACTTTTTAAAGATGTTTCAGGACAGCCTGATAATAAAGAGTTACAATAATCTAATCTAGAGCTAACAAAAAGCATGGATTAGTTTCTCAGCATCACTCTGAGAAAAGATGCTCCTAATCTTGGAAATGTTATGCAAATGATACAAGGCAGTCTTAGAAACAAGTTTAATATGGAAATTAAAGAACAGATCTTGATCAAAAATAACTCCAAGGCTCCTCACAGAACTATTAAGAGAAAGAGTAACCGCATCCAAACTAAGAGTTTGATTTGGAAAGGTATTTCTAAGGTTTTTTGGACCAACTAGAATGACTTCAGTTTTATCTGAATTTAATAGCAAGAAATTACAAGCCATTCAAGCTTTGATTTCCTTAAGACAAGCCTCTAATATGGCTAATTGATTACCGTCATCTAGCTTCACTGACAAGTATTATTGTGCGTCATCTGCGTAACAATGAAAATGTATGCAGTGCTTTCTAATAATGTTGCCTAGCGGAAGCATATATAAACTAAAAAGAATAGGGCCTAGCACTAATCCCTGTGGAACTCCATGACTGAGCTTTGAGTTGGAAGAAAACTCATTACTGACATGAACAAACTGGAACCTATCAGATAAATAAGATTTAAAGCACTGCAACAAAGTTTCTTTAAGTCCAACAACGTGTTCTAGTCTATCAAGTAAAATATTATGATCGAGAGTATTAAAAGCTGCACTAAGGTCCAAAAGGACAAGTACAGAAACAAGTCCATTATCAGATGCGATAAGGAGGTCATGAGTGACCTTCACTAAAGCTGTTTCAGTGCTATGATGGATTGTAAACCCAGATTGAAAGTCTTCAAACAGACCATTTCCCTGCAAGTGGTCAAATAATTGCATAGCAACAACTCTTTCTAAGATTTTTGAAATGAAAGGCAGATTAGAGATTGGTCTATAGTTAGCTAAAACTCCTGGATCTAGCATTGGCTTTTTAAGTAAGGGTTTAATTACAGCAGTTTTAAAAGCCTGCAGTACATGGCCTAATGTTGCAAAAATATGAGAAAAAAGCTGCAAATTTATGAGAAAAAAGTTACAAATTTATGAGAAAAATGCTGAAAATTTATGAGAAAAATGCTGAAAATTCGAAGGAGAGTACAGCAGAACGTTATTGACAGTGCATATTTAGAGAATGAATTGGGAGCTGTAGCTTTGCAGGTAACAGCCACCGACCTTCACCATATGCTGAGATGATTGGGGTTCCTTCTGGAAACTGGAAAAATGTTCCAATTTGAACTCCCACTGTTTAAAAAAAAGGTTCCCAGCTTCAGTACTGTCATCACTTCGTAACACATTTGCTCCCTTTTTCTGCCTACTCTGCTTCTTACAGCATCTCACCCTGCCTTCTCAGAGGAGCTAATAAAATCCAGCTCCTATTCAAGATAATGTCTCCCTCCTCCTGACAATCACCTCTGACATTGTGCTAATGGGGAATTTACTGATTTTAATAAGAGTGGTCAATTGAGTTCCCTGAAGGGATTAACAACAAAAGAAGCTGATCGGTGTGGTTCTCATCACAGTGAGGGATAGGGATATCACTAACCCCTCACTCAACAACATACTGGATGTATACACATTTTCCCAGTATTCACAAGTCGTCTCAACTATACAGTACAGTATGCAGACATACTGTACATGACACAATAAAACTCGTCACGTTATTAACTCCTAAATTCCTAAAAGGGACTGCAGAATAAAAGCACCATGGACTGTAGCCTCCTGGGAACGACGGGAAATCAAGGACCTTAATTGTACTTGACAACATGTAAAAGATGCATGGCCCCGTATTATAGGATAACTGGGGATTTCAGAAGGGATAGACCAGTGTGTGATCTACAGTACGCAAACATCAGAAGCAGAGAAACTTCACTGATACCCCTCCACCCCCACAAAAAACACTTTCCCCCTCCAAAAAGGGGAGCATGTTTGTTTCTATTATGCTTGAGGAGAATGTTATCACTTTGATGGTTGCCAAGAAAAATAAATACATCCTAATTCACAAATGTCTCTCATTTAAATACACTTGAAAGGGGGTATTCTCTGTTATCTGAGCAACAAAACAATTTGACATAATTCCATGTAGTGTGACAGCCGTCTGATAACAACGCACGCTACAGCAGGCAGTCAAAAGCATTTCCTTGTAAATGCACCATTTATTTTCATTACAGCACACACCCTCAAAGCACGTTCTGGTCATTTTCTTACATTTAGGAGATTGTACTTGCTTCTAGATCATTACAGCGTGTCCAGTATTGACACTGATACTATATAATGGAAAAGACTTAGATTATTCCATCTCCATTTGAGCAGTAAATCAGGGTTTCTGCAGATCTGATTTCATGCTTTTTGATGCCTTTTCAACAACAATTTTAAAAAGTTCCAATGCACAGCAGCTATAACATAGTGACTGAGCAAGTTAAGGTTTGTGGGTGATCACCACATAACCCAAACAAATGACAAACTTTTACATTTTTAAGCAGTAGGAGATTTATTTTTTTAACAAGAGGAATGGGTGGGAGGGGGTTCAAATTTGCAAGAATAAAGGTGAAAAAAATATGATAAAAGCTGCCATATTTAAAATTTAAAAAGTCAAAAATTACAATTTAACGCACAGAGCTACCACAGCACTGATCCCCCCACAGTAGCTTTCACTACTTAAGCCCCTTTTCCACTAGTACCTACTTAGCCCTACTCAGCACGCTTTGTAGGGTTTTCCATTAGGACCTGGTGCCATGAGACTGAGCGCGGTGTTTCACCAAGCTCAGACTCTTAATTTATTTCTGAATATCCTTTGTATTTTTACAGCCTTGTGTTGTTTTTCTGCGTTTTGAGTTATGATGTTTCCTAGGTGGTTTATCGTTCTGTTAGTTATTTATGACTTTAATATCATTACTATTTCTGTCAGCCTCTGTAGTTAGGAATTATATTTTGTTTCTGTACGACATGAGTGCCCTACCTATCCTTCCAGACACCCCCATCCTATTTTCTCACTGTCTGTTCCTCAGTCGTCCCAGCTGTGAGTTATTGTTTGATTAGGTCACCTGCCTGCTCATGCTGCCCGCACCTGCCGCTCATTGTTCACCTTGTTCCCCATACTATTTAAGGACTGTCAGACTGCCTTCTCACTGCGGCAGTCTTAACTACTCTCTCTTGTTGTCACCAGAAGCCCTATCCTGCTCTGGCGTTTGAACCTGAAATAATTCCAATCTAAGTTTTTTCCTCTATGGTTGTTTTTGGATTTTGTGTTGTGCTCCTCAGAATTTTGTGTTTTTTCTGTAATAAATCCTTCAAACTGCAGTTGGCACGTGGGTCTGTCTCTCTCCGCCCAGAACGGCAATTCATGACACCTGGTACCAGGTGTTTTTTTTTTGTACCGACCTGACTGAGGTTCCAACCATGCTGAGTCGAGTTGAAAATGTGATGTCAATAGACTGCGGGCCACCGATTGGTCAGGGCGTAACGTCATGAGAGCGACGTCTTCAGCAGAATCTTCACCCGCCATTTGCAAAAATTCTTCAGGGAGCAAACAATAACGGTAGAGATAGCTTTGCAGAAATCTACACCGTGGTCCATCGAGGAGGTGCAGACTTTTCTGTGCTTAGTGGCCGATGATAAAATCCAGAGAGAGTTAGACGAAGTGACCCACAATGAAAACGTTTACCAGGAGGTCTCCAAACTGATGGCCGCCTACGAATATAACCGGACATTTAAACAATGTAGGGAGAGACTGAAGAAACTGAAAAGCGATTACCGGGCCATCAAGGACCACAACAGTCGAAGTAGGGTGAACAGAAAGCACTGAAAGTGGTTCAACCAAATGGACACCACTTACGGCAGGGGTGCCCAACCTGGGGCTGGAACATTCAGGTTTCTGTGGGAAATTCTCTAATTTCACTTCTTAATTGGTCCAAAGATTTGCAAATAATTTGCTGTTGTTGTGCATGGGTGCAAGGGTGCCTACAGAACACATGCACAACAATGACAAATTATTTGCAAATCTTTGGACCAATTAAGAAGTGAAATTAGAAAATTTCCCACAGAAACCTGAACATTCCAGGAGCCCCAGGTTGGGTACCCCTGATTTACGGCCATCGACCAGCCAGCAATGACAGGGAGATTGGGGTCGACCCGGCCACGGCCACGTTATGTCACGCCGCGCCATTCATCAGCGGCGCCACCTGCTCACGCACCTGATCATCATCAGCGGCGGGGGATAAAGGCCGTCTCGCCCGGAGCGTCGGCCTGAAGCCGTCAGACTTCGTTCCTCACCGTTGTGAGTCATCTACAATCTTCAGCACAATTATTTGGGTAAGAAGCCTTACCTTCTCTCTCCAGTCTGCTCCCCTGTGCACAGGTGGATTTCCCGGCGGCGGACGTCTTCCCTCCAACGCCAACTCCTCGCTGCTGCACCGAGCCCTCCAGGTGGCTGTCTCCCGGGTTTCGCCCCTTGCTGTGCCAGCTGTCCTGTCATCCAAGTAAGTCCTTCTCTTGCCATAATCCCTCCTGTGTTGGTGTATGCCCGTCACCCTCTCCCTGTGCTTTCTCCATAGGGTTGCTCGGCTGTACGGTCACCTGCCTCTGTGCCTGAAGCAGACGCCGCCACCAACACATTTACATCCCGCAGACACGCACTCATTCACGCCTGTTGTTAATAAACTATTTGAACTACTCTGAGCCTGTGTGTGTGCGTCTCCTGAGCCGTGCGTTATGTCAGTACGGCTTCAGCAGAGCGGCTCGGCAGACGGCGGGCTCACGCACCGCCTTACCACTCTCGAGGCCAGAGTGGATCAGATTGCTTATCAACAACAGGTGATCCTAAATCAATTGGTAATAATTACTAACCGATTGGACCGCCTGGACCCCCAGCAGCCGTTCCCCCCGGCTCCTCAGGGTGGCGCAGCTCCTGCTGTTCCTGTGGCCGTCCAGCCAGCTCCGGTGGCACCGGCCCGGCTCACACCAATTCCGACCCCCGCTCGCTTTAGCGGAAAGCTCGGCGGAGCGCGGGGGTTTGTGATGCAGTGTGAGTCCGTGTTCGACCGGTTGCCCGGAGACTTCCCCTCAGATCACAGCCGAATCGGCTACATAGGGAATCTCCTGGAGGGGCGCGCTTTAACTTGGACCTACGCTATAATGGCGAGACCCAGTTATGCCACCCTCACCTATGCCGAGTTCGTGAGGCGCTTCCTGGAGGTTTTCAATCATTCTCACTCCGAGACGGTCCAGGTCGATCAGCTTCTCGCTCTCCAGCAGGGAAGCCGGTCGGCCGCGGACTATGCTATCAAATACCGGGTAGCGGCGGAGGAACTGGGCTGGGAGGAACGCTCCCTCTGCGGCCTGTTCCTCCGCAGCCTCAATAGTGATCTGAGGGATGAACTGGCTGGATGGGATATCCCCGGAACGCTAGCGGAGCTAACTTCACTGGCCATCAGCTTGGACAACAGGCTGCGCGAGCGCTCCTCAGGACGGAAGCCGTCTGCTTCTCGCCCTCGGGAAGCCTCGCTGCGTCTGCCCCAAGCTCGCCCCCTGGCGACGCCGCCACCATCGCGCCCCGAGGAGTCGGAGCCGATGGTGACGGGCTGGGCAAAGCTTTCCCCGGCGAAGAGACAGCGCCGCCGTGAGTTGGGTCTCTGCATGTATTGCGGAGACAGTCAACACACGGTAGAGCTTTGCCCACAGAAGCCAAACGGCGGGGTCCGCGAGTCACTGTAGGGGGCCTCGCGGACGTCAATCGGCAAAGTCCCCTCACCCAATTGAAGCTGCCCATCCGTTTCTGCCACAATCCCACTGGGCACCTCACCCACGCACTGGTGGATTCGGGCGCAGAAGGCAGCTTCATTTCACACGGCCTGGCAACCCGATTGGGCATCCGCTGTCAGGCACTAAAACACCCCATCTCCCTGGTCCACCTCTCCCGTGCCTCCCTTGGGAGAGTTTCTCATCAGACCATTCCCGTCCCAGTCATCATCTCAGGGAACCACCGGGAGGAGATGGTTTTTTACGTCCTGCCCAACTCTGTGTCGCCCGTCATCCTGGGGTATCCCTGGCTACGCCTCCACAACCCTGTCCTGGACTGGAGGTCAGCTGGGGTATCGGCATGGAGTACATTTTGCATGGGCACCTGCCTTCAGTCCGCTGCCTGCTCCCCGTCCGCTGCTCCCCCTGTGACGGACACAGCACCTCCGGACCTGTCTCTGGTGCCTCCGGAATTTCACGACCTGGGTATGGTATTTAGCAAGACGAAAGCTATGTCTCTTCCCCCGCATCGGCCTTATGACTGTGCTATCAACCTCCGCCAGGGGGCTCCCCTACCTTCTGGTCGGCTCTACAGCCTGTCTGCGCCGGAGAAGGAGACGATGAATACCTACCTGAAAGAATCACTGAGCGCTGGGATTATTCGCCCATCGTCGTCACCCGTGGGGGCAGGGTTTTTCTTCGTTGGAAAAAAAGACGGGTCCCTCCGCCCCTGCATAGACTATCGAGCGCTCAATGACATCACTGAGAGGGACCGTTACACCCTGCCCCTCATGGACACTGCCTTCCACTCCCTCCAGGGGGTGACCTGGTTTACCAAGCTGGATCTACGCAGCGCTTACCACCTCGTCCGGATCCGGGAGGGAGATGAATGGAAAACAGCCTTCCGTACCCCAAACGGCCACTTTGAATACCTGGTCATGCCGTTCGGGTTGACCAACGCCCCTGCCGTCTTTCAGCGCCTCATCAATGACGTCCTCCGGGATTTCATCGGCCTCTTCGTGTTCGTCTACCTGGACGATATTCTTATCTTCTCCAGGTCCAGGGACGAGCACCAGGTCCATGTGAGGCGGGTCCTCCAAAGACTGCTGGAAAATCGGCTCTACGTGAAGGCTGAAAAGTGCGAATTCTACGCTAGGACCACATCCTTCCTGGGATTCATAATCTCTCAAGACCAGGTGCTCCCAGACCCAGAGAAGGTGAAGGCGGTGGTGGAGTGGCCTACTCCCGCATCCCGGAAGCAGGGGCAACAGTTTGTTGGCTTCGCCAATTTTTACCACCGCTTTGTCCCAAATTTCAGCTCGATCGTCGGACCACTGACCCGCCTCACGTCCCCGAAGGTCCCGTTCCGGTGGACCAAAGAGGTCGCTGCTGCCTTTAAGGCGCTGAAGGCGGAGTTCTCCTCCTCCCGGGTCCTTCGCCAGGTCGACCCCGCGCTGCAGTGCATTGTGGAGGTGGACGCCTTGGACACGGGAGTGGGAGCAGTACTATCCCAGCGGTCGCCTGACGATGGCGCCAAACGACCCTGCGCTTTCTTCTCCCGGCGCCTGTCCCTGGCGGAGAGGAACTACGATGTGGGGGACAGAGAGCTCCTGGCCATTAAACTCGCCTTACAGGAGTGGCGCCACTGGCTAGAGGGGGCGGACCTGCCGTTCGTGGTCCTGACGGACCACAAGAACCTAGAATATTTACGATCTGCCAAGCGCCTGAATGCCCGCCAGGCGCGCTGGTCTTTGTTCTTCGCCAGGTTCCGCTTTTCTATCACCTTCAGGCCAGGCTCCAAGAACGGCCTGCCTGACGCCCTCTCTAGGCAGTTCACCCCCGTGGAGGCTGAGGAGACGCCCCACACTATCCTGCCCAGGTCGTGCGTCGTGGGAGCCATCTCTTGGGACATCAAGAACAAGATCCGGAAGGCGCAGGAGGTGGAACCTGATCCTGGCGGCGGACCAGAGGGAAAACTGTTCGTTCCATCTGCGGTCCGAGGAGAGGTCATCCACTGGCTCCACACCTCCCGGCTCACCTGTCATCCCGGCACCTCCCGGATGATCAGCCTCCTCCAGCGGTCCTTTTGGTGGCCAGGCCTGCGGAGGGACGCAGCCCGCTACGCCCGGGCTTGCCCAATCTGTGCCACCAGCAAGTCGGGAAATGCCCCTCCAGCGGGTCTGCTCCAGCCCCTGCCCGTTCCTGGCAGGCCCTGGTCGCACATCGCGTTGGATTTCGTCACCGGACTCCCCGTTTCCAACTCTTTTGACACCATCCTGACCATCGTGGACCGTTTCTCCAAGGCCGCACACTTCGTTCCCCTGCGAGGTCTCCCTACCGCCCTGGAGACGGCGGATCTCCTCGTCCAACACGTGGTCAGGCTGCACGGGATTCCGGTGGACGTGGTCTCGGACCGGGGCCCCCAATTTTCATCCGAGGTTTGGAGATCTTTCTGTAACGCCATCGGAGCCAAGGTGAGCCTCTCCTCCGGCCATCACCCCCAATCTAACGGGCAGTGTGAGAGGACCAACCAGGAGCTGGAGGCTGCGCTCCGCTGTGTGACCAGGTCCAAACCTACATCCTGGAGCAACCATCTCGCCTGGGTTGAGTACGCCCACAACACCGCCCGCTCTTCTGCAACGGGGATGTCCCCCTTCAAGGCGTCCCTGGGTTACGACCCCCCGCTGCTTCCAGCGCAGGAGAGCGAGGTAACTGTCCCCTCAGTTAGGGCGCATCTCGGGCAGTTCCGCTCCATCTGGGCTGCTGCGCGTCATGCGCTTTTACGCACAGCGGAGCGCAACAGGACCGTGGCGGACCGGCACAGACGACCTGCCCCGGCGTACAGAGTTGGGCAACGAGTTTATGTGTCTACCCAGGACGTTACATTGAAGGGCGAGAGGAGGAAGCTGGCACAGCGGTTCATGGGTCCCTATCCCATCACCCGGATCATCAACCTGGTGGATGTGCGCGTGGCTATTCCCCCCTCCCTCCGCATCCATCCCACCTTCCACGTGTCAAAGGTGAAGCTGGCAGTCACCGACCCCCTTTGCCCTCCTCCTGCAGCGCAACCCGCGCCCCGGATGATTCAGAATCAGAATCAGAATCAGAATCAGGTTTATTGCCATTGTTCATGTAGTACACAAACTAGGAATTTGTCTCGGTACAATGCTGCAACATTAAACATGATAAGATAAGAGAAATAAACTATACATGTAATAAAGTGTAGGATAAGATTAAGTGATACTGGTCAACAGTTAAATATATATTAGCCAGCAGCAGATACTGTGGAGAACTATATAGTGCAGTCGGTAATGCAGGAAGAAAACAGTGATGATTGACATGAGTCTGGTTGAGCTGCTGTACATGGTGCACGAGAGTCACTTAGTGTTCAGCAGTCTAATGGCAGAGGGGAAGAAGCTGTTCATGTGACGGGAGGTTTTAGTCTGGATGGACCGAAGTCTTCTACCAGAGGGGAGGGGGGCAAACAGTATGTGACCAGGGTGTGAGGGATCGGCTATGATCCGGCCAGCACGCCTCCGGGTCCTGGAGATGTACAGATCCTGGAGAGATGGGAGCTTGCAGCCGATCACCTTCTCAGCAGTGCGCACGACGCGCTGCAGCCTTAGTCTGTCCCTGGCAGTGGCTCCTGCGTACCACACGGTTATGGAGGTGGTGAGGATGGACTCGATGATGGCTGTGTAGAACTGCACTAACATCTTGGTGGGTAGCTTGAGCTTCCTCAGCTGCCGCAGGAAGAACATCCTCTGCTGGGCTTTTTTGATGAGTGAGCTGATGGTCAGCTCCCATTTGAGGTCCCTGGTGATGGTAGTGCCTAGGAAGCGGAAGGAATCAGCAGTGGTGATGGGAGAGCCTGAGAGGGTGAGGGGGGGCAGAGGAGTAGTGACTTTCCTGAAGTCTACAATCATCTCCATTGTCTTCAGAGCGTTCAGCTGCAGGTTGTTATTGCTGCACCAGGACGCCAGCTGGGCCACCTCTCTCCTGTAGGCGGACTCGTCGCCGTTGGAGATGAGCCCGATGAGGGTGGTGTCGTCCGCAAACTTGATCAACTTGACAGACTGGTGGCTGGAGGTGCAGGAGTTGGTGTAAAGGGAGAAGAGTAGGGGGGAAAGTACACAGCCCTGGGGTGATCCGGTGTTGATGCTAGTATAGTCTGAGACAGTCTTTCCCAGCCGCACATGCTGCCTCCGGTCCGTCAGGAAGTCGATGATCCACCTGCAGAGGGAGTCAGGGACGTTGAGCAGGGACAGCTTGTCCCGGAGCAGAGCGGGGCGGATGGTGGCCATCCGGCCTGGTCCGTCTCCTCCATCCTGGACTCCCGGCGCCGAGGCCGTGGGTTGCAATACTTGGTGGACTGGGATGGCTATGGGCCCGAGCATCGACAGTGGGTGCCCCCGTCGTTCGTGTTGGACCCATCGCTCATCGCGGACTTCCACCGAGCGCACCCGGATAAGCCATCGCCAGGAGGCGCTGCTAGAGGGGGGAGTACTGTCACGCCGCGCCATTCATCAGCGGCGCCACCTGCTCACGCACCTGATCATCATCAGCGGCGGGGGATAAAGGCCGTCTCGCCCAGAGCTTCGGCCTGAAGCCGTCAGACTTCGTTCCTCACCGTTGTGAGTCATCTACAATCTTCAGCACAATTATTTGGGTAAGAAGCCTTACCTTCTCTCTCCAGTCTGCTCCCCTGTGCACAGGTGGATTTCCCGGCGGCGGACGTCTTCCCTCCAACGCCAACTCCTCGCTGCTGCACCGAGCCCTCCAGGTGGCTGTCTCCCGGGTTTCGCCCCTTGCTGTGCCAGCTGTCCTGTCATCCAAGTAAGTCCTTCTCTTGCCATAATCCCTCCTGTGTTGGTGTATGCCCGTCACCCTCTCCCTGTGCTTTCTCCATAGGGTTGCTCGGCTGTACGGTCACCTGCCTCTGTGCCTGAAGCAGACGCCGCCACCAACACATTTACATCCCGCAGACACGCACTCATTCACGCCTGTTGTTAATAAACTATTTGAACTACTCTGAGCCTGTGTGTGTGCGTCTCCTGAGCCGTGCGTTATGTCACATTATTGTTGCAAACCATGGATGGTGAGTGCTTTGTGATATTATGCATCTTTTTGTTTATTTATCCTATCGGTGGCAAGCGCACTTTTTTGAACAATAACAACGCTGTTCTATCCTGGGTAATGAGCTAGCTAGTAGTTAGCTAGCTAGCTAGTAGCCAGCTCTGCTGATTTGCGCTTGCTGTGTCTGAAGTATTCACTTTTGAGAGCAAAATGAGGAAATAAGCTAATCCCGATTAAACAGTTTTGTTTATGTGTTGCACTTTCATGCTGTGTATTCGTGCTGTGCATAAAGTTGTGTGTGTATTTTCTTTCTAGAATCTGTTTCCACATGCGAGGGGTCCGCCTACCTCAGCATGCGTCTGTTGCAGCACAAGCATCAGATCTGACACTGGTACCAGCCCCATCACCAGCTCTGTCAACGTTTGGCATGACAAGTGCAAGTGCTGGTAAGGCACAATAAACATGCTGCTTGTGCTGTTTCTTTTCCACCATAAATCACTGGAATGAAAATGTACTTGCACATGTACAGATTGGATCCTGGGGTGCTCACTTGTCAGGGGTCCACGACCTGATCCCGTTTTTAGCTGTGGTGGAGGAAGTACTCATAACAGTTTTGTTTATGAAAACTGATGTAGCACAAGAACTCACTTTCGAATGTACTTGCAATATAATAGTGTTTGTACTTCATTTAAATGATTCGAGTCAAATGACTGTCTTAACTCATTTTGATTTCTGAGGCCACAATAAAAACAAATTATTTTAAACATAACCTGGTGCTTGTAAAATCTGCTTTACTGAAGCACAGCAACATGAAAACTGTGCTTAAATACAACAACAAAGCATTTTTGTCACATCCCACCACTGGCTTTACAGTAGCTGTGTGGCCTAGGGTCAGTGAAACGGAGATGGGTGCCACCCCATACACCACATGGTGTCCCACATGCCGTGGAAGGGGATTAACTTAAATTACAATTTGATTATATAAAATAAAAATCTAACCAGTATCCAGATGAGCACTGCAAATTTCCCCCAAATTTGCGATTTTTATGAGAAAAAAGTTGCAATTTTGCAAAAAAAAAAAGTCTCAAATTTATGAGAAAAAAGTTAAAAATCTATGACGAAAAAGATGCAGATTTATAAGTAAAACAATGAAAATCCAAAAGAAAAAAGTTGCAGATTTACAAGAGAAAAATCATACATTATGAGAAAAAGGGTAGCAATTTTGCCAAAAAGACGCATTTATGTGAAAAAAGCTGTAAGTTTCTGAGATTTTTTTTAATTTACATGAAAAAAGTTGCTAATTTACAAGAGAAAAATCATGAAATTATCAAGAGTTGAAATTTTGCAAAAAAAAGTCAAATTTATGAGGAAAAAAGTTGCAAATTTATGAGAAAAAGTTGAATATTTACAGGAAAAAACTTACAAATTAACAAGAGAAAAATCATAAATGCATGACGAGTTGCAATTTTGAAAAAAAAAAATTCAAATTTACGAGAAAAAGGTCATAAATTCATGAGAAAAATGTTGCAAATTTATGAGAGTAAAAAATTTACAGGAAAAAAGCTGCAAATCTACAAGAAAAAATTTGCAAATTTACAAGAGAAAAATCACATTTATGAGAAAGTTGCAAATTTAGGAGAATTTTCTTCATTTCTGCTTAGAACTGGTGTTTGCTTTAGTTCTGTATTATGATATAGAAAGGTTTATGATGATATGGGATGGGGGGGCAGTTCTCTCTTTTTCCCAGGTTGGGGGAAATGTCCCCCCGCCCTCCCTATGACTTACACCAATGAACAGGGAGGGAGGTTAGCAAAGGGGATGATTTTGGCTCATTTTGCTAATAAGGGGGACGGCTCCCCCTTCATCCTGCCTACTGGTTTTGAGGCTTAAAATTGTTTAAACATTTACTTTGTTTTTGTTGTGTTAAAGGTTTATTCCAAATTCCAATGACTTACTGTATGTACTTTATGCTGTAGAAAGCAATATGACTTGCTGCACATCTTAATGGTGCTGTCTAATAGGGCTGAAATGATTAGTTGACGCTGTCGATAACGTTGATCATAAAAATTTGTCAACACAGATTTTTATTGTCGACAAATTGTTTAATTTTAAAGTCTATATGCATGCCACAGCAGTGTTCAGTTTAACTGTTCCAGTGAAGAAGAGGAACGCATCATGGCGACATGGAGAGAAAATCACGAAGAAGGCCAAAAGTTTCCAAAGTATGGGAGGATTTTACAGAAAATAAATAAATGAAACAAGTTTTGTAGACTGTAAAGTAGTGTTGTCATATCACAGCCACACTACAGTGATGCATCCATTCCCTCCTCTTCTCTGTTCCTCCGTCTCCAGCCACCTGTCAGCGGTCTTCACTGGTAAGGTAGGCTAGCAACATTAGCACTTCTTATTTTCATTGAGTGACTCAGCTTTAGAAAACTGACAACACTATTAGTGTGTGCTGTTTAAATAGTTTACCTGCTATCGGACAGTAATCTCTCTTACGATGGTTGCTGATATCTGAGCTGCTTCTGTTATGCTAGCTATATGTTAACTGCAGTAAATGGGCAAATTACATAAGCAACTAACTCTTTCATATTCTCTATTATTGTCACCATAATATCAGCCTTCACTCTGAATATTAGTGCATCTTGGTAAATTAGAATAGCATGATTTGTAATTTAATTAAACAAAGATAACCATAATCATCACAAATAAATTTAAAACAGCTTGATAAATATTTCACTGTATGTGTAGCGAAGGCTCACATTCCTGCACTGATATTTCAAGTGTTTGTTTTTTTTTATTTATTTTGGACTGAAAGAAGTTCTTTTAATTTTCATCTAAAGCCTAATTAAACTTTTAGACCCAGCAAGGTTTCAAACAGGACGGACTAGCTTGTTATTTTTTTTTTTACTTTAATGGAGTTGACTCTTCCCCTAGTTTGTTTTTAACACACAGCCTTTATGGAGCAGCAGAGCTGCTACAGTATTTGAGTTTTTATTACACTTTAACATCTATTATTTAATTGTGTTGCTACAAACACTTCTGAATAAGCTGTAGAGTTCAAGTTTCCAACTCATGTTTGATGGGTCATTATTTTATTTAGCTATGGGAACTTTTTATAATAGGCTACATTATATTAAGGCAGAGACTGGAAACAAAATGCTTTTCACAGGTGTACAGGCTTAAACAGGTGAGGTAAAACATGACCTAGAGCCCCTGAACAGGAGCTCTGCCAGTAGGAAGCTGAGCTGGTGGACATGACAGAAATAATCATGATTAGTCGACTAATCGAAAAAATAGTCGTTAGATTAGTCGACTACCAAAATAATCGTTAGTTGCAGCCCTACTGTCTAAATAAGTTTACTTTGCCTTACCTTCAAACACACTTACAGAATTTCTTTAAACTATGGGCTTGGAAAATCGTTTTTATAGACCTTCTATTAAAAAGGAAGCCATCTATTCATCATATTAAAAGACATGAAATACTGTAGGTTTAACTTTGTTGTGAATCCACAACTCTCAATGCCTGAGAAATACAGTGGGGCAAAAAAGTATTTAGTCAGCCACCAATTGTGCAAGTTCTCCCACTTAAAAGATGAGAGAGGTCTCCAATTTTCATCATAGGTATACCTCAACTATGAGAGACAAAATGAGAAAAAAAATCCAGAAAATCACATTGAAGGATTTTTAATGAATTAATTGGTAAATTCCTCGGTAAAATAAGTATTTGGTCAATAACAAAAGTTCATCTCAATACTTTGTTATATACCCTATCCCACCCTTAAGTGGGAGAACTTGCACAGTTGGTGGCTGACTAAATACTTTTTTGCCCCACTGTATGTCTGAGAAACAAAATTATGTGTTTTAAATTTTGCAAAATCTGCAGTGACTTCAGTACTCTGGTAAAGCCCTGGTAAAGCTTCAAATGTAAACAGAATGTACCTATGTGATATCTAATTTGCATGAGTGCGCATGTTCAGCACAACATACCGCTTTGGTGCATTGCACATCCTTCCCAAGGAGCCAATTGAGTTCTAGGTTTCCCTCTCCCTGGTAGCAGGACTGCAAACGCTCCTTAATTCTTGCATTGATATCGCGGATGGTGAAAACGCACAGTGCAGAGTCATCTGGAGGCCGATGAAACTGTTTTTGCCCCTTGGAGAAAATGGTGAAGAGCACATCATCTTGGGCACTGATGTTAAGCGACGTGGCAAGGACACGACCCGGCTTGCCAAGATAGGCGGCTTGCAGTAGCCGATACTCGATCCCGTTCTTCACACAGCCCACAGGCAGAGATACATAGGAGTGGAACTTGCGGTCATCCTTGCAGAGACGGACAATACGTGAGGTGTAGAAGAGATCACTGCCGGACCCGCTAGATGACATGCTGTTCTCTGGTGTCTCTGGCTGAACAGTCAGGAAGTAAACAAAACTGCCGCTGGCGAAGCCGTAAACATAATATATGTCAAAGTGGGAGACGAGGGCCAGTGTGTCTGATGGTATCTTGATGAGGGAAGACACAAAATCTGTGTGTAACTCATAGTCGAGCATAGCAGAGGATTCTGGGTCACGGGGTAACTTTCGGCTGGAGATAGTAGGAAAGTAGTCCTGTTTGCCATCTACTGCTGTGCCGATGAAGAGGGTACCATCCTGTCCCTGGGAAGGCACAATGACCCCATACATAGTCCCAGTCTGGTTGACACTTGAGAGGTAGTGTTCCTTCTTGTGGGAGGGCTCTACTAAGATGAAGAGGTCATCCAATCTGAGGAGTTTACAGACACCCTGGTAAAGGCTGCCACAGGCCAGCAACCGATTCTGGGAATAATCGATGAGGAGAAGCTTGTTGACATTGTTAGTGGAGATAAGGGGTTCAGAGCAGGGCTGGACAATCAGAGGAGGGTAGCAGGCCTTATTGTCATCCTCTGGACCTGTATCATGGGAAACTAGGAGGGTCAGGTTGCCGGAGAGCTTGTACACACGGTTGACGGCTCCAATATACAACGCGCCTGTGGTTTGGTGAACTGTCAGGTGGTTGAATACCCAGTCACGACGTTCTGGATGGAAAGTTGTGAAAGTCTGCCCATTGCATTGGATGGGAACTATCAAGAACCATAAGCCCAGTAGAACAGCTGTACTTGCTAATTTAAAGTCCGTTGATAAAGTTCTGCATGAAGACTCTTGGCTCTCCATGTTTAAGGGGACTGGAGGGGAACTGTGGAGAGAATGAATGAGAGGACGAAGGGTGAAGACCTCTGCCTTTTTTTGTTGAAGGCTAACTTCCAGGCTGCACCAAGGTTTTCACATCTTTCTGGAAAAGAAAACAAGAGAAATGCAGATTGGGTGTTAGATGTCACCGTATCATCAAATGGTGATAAAAAAAAAGGAAAAAAAAACACATTTTTAAAGTTAAAAAAAGTTAAAGACAGTGTGTAAAAGACAAAGTAGTTCACTTTGTTGAAAGTTAGTTAGTTAGTTAATCCCTTCACACCTGAAGGTGTATATGGGCGGCGCCTATCTCCGTTTCTCTGACCCTAGGCCACACAGCTACTGTAAGCTACAGCGGGGGGTCAGTCCTCTGGTAGCTCTGTGTGTAACTTTACTTTCCCCATTCCATTATGCGGAGCACCACGCTAGAAGGCAGAAAGCACCATTTTTATATGGTCTTTGGTATGACCCGGCCGGGATTTGAACCCCTGCCTCCCGGGTGTGGGGCGGATGCTCTACCAACTGAGCCACCACTCCGGTTTCACTTTGTTGAAAAATTCATCAAAAACATTCCAAGTCCAAGTTGAAATGACAGGGATTCATGTCACCAAACTCCTGACCCTGAAATTAGCCTCGACCACAACTTGGACCATTGTGAACTTGTTGACCATCCGGACAACTGCCTTGGAGGAGTGGCAATTCTCACAAATTGTAAACAGACGGATTTCACTCTCGCCAGAATGAGCCAAAAATTATAGTAAGGCCATAAGACCTGTTGAGCTGAGACAATGGGCGGAAAACATTATGCTGCACATTCCACAGGAGAACCTGGACACGGCAAGACGATGAAGGAAGGAGAGGCAGCTTACAGCAGCGGAAATAATCCTGACCTGACTCATACTGACACCGCTGCTGTCACACACAGAGTGGGAGTTTTCTAAGAACATAAACACAACAGAGACTGTCCAGGGCTGCGAACACTTGAAAGTGACCTGTTCAACTTTTGGTCATCTACCAAAACTTCCTGTCTCTAGGGTTGTATGTCTCCATGTAAAAAGGCAACTCTGCTTCACACTGAATTACAGCATATCATCACGTATTACTTTATCCTGTTAAATGATCACATAATTTAATTGTTGTTCTTACCTAAGTAATAACGGTTGGCCACAGAGTTGGCACAGACACACTGTAAATGTCTCAAACCATAGTTATGACTTTAAAAATTATACACAAAAATGTGCTTACGGTTGGTTCACTCTTCTTCAATATGCGTGAGGCACAGCCTCCTACAGTGTAAAGTTGTGCATAAAATTCATTACACCAATTTGAGGCTATCACATATCTACCCCAATGTATCTGGCTCAGGTAAAAGATCCAAACAATCCCCAGCCAACCATTCCCATATGTTCTGGTTCTGTCCTAGGCTGGTCACATTCTGGTCTGGTATCTTTAAAACTCTTAGCACAGCATATAACATTGTCATTATACCTGAACCCCTCTTGGCTTTGTTTGGTACTCCCTTACAACCTAATACCTCTAAAGTTATTTAGACTGTTTTGGCCTTTACCACCCTGCTGGCATGGCAACTCATACTCCTTAATTGGGAGCATCCTCAACCTCCATCTCATAACAGGTGGATGAAAGAGCTGTTACTGTCTATTAGACTTGAAAAGCTAAGATCTTCTCTTAATGGCTCCCTGGAGACATTTGAAAAGACTTGGAGAACTCTCTTAAATCATATTGATTCTTTGACATCTCTGCCTGATTGTGATCACTGAGCCCCCCCCCCTTTTTTTAACCTTTCTCTTTTCTTTCATTTACTTATGTATTTATCTTCACTGTATAGGTGTATGTACTTGGCATTATTAACATGTCAGTAATGGATGTACAGTGAAAATCACTCTTCATTATCCTTTGGGTGCAATGGGACTGAGTGGGAAAACAAGGGCAAAACGAAAGGATTAGAAGTTTGTTCTGTTATATTTGTCTTTGTGGCCTGTAAGATCGCTTCCACTAAAGAAAGTTAATTTAAAAAATGCACTTTAAAATTTAAAAAAAAAATGTCCAACTGAAGAAAAATTACAGTATACAGTAATTTCCGTTTTCCTTACTGATAGCGCTTCCTCAGTTCAATTTTAATCTTTTACACGGTGGTTTTTACATGGTTTTGTATGGTAGGTCCATTAGTTGGTGTGCTGTGAGTGTATGTGTGTGTAGGCGGGTGAGACTATGTTATGGCTTTTTGGTGTATGTGGCTTATTATTTTGTACAGCACTTTGAGCTGCTACATTGCATGAAAAATGCTTTCTAAATAACATCTGACTGATGTTTGTAACTACTTATAAAGTTCTTCAGATTAACAGAAAACCTTTGTCTTGTGGGGGGGAGGGTTACATATTTTGTCTAAAAGCTTAACCTAGAGTGATTTAGAGGCACTGAAACACCCACTAGCTTGTTTGCTAGCATATCTTCACAAGGATATTCATAGACAATAATTCCTGTTCGTGCCCAGTTGTAACTACAGAAACAATCTAGGTTACACTCTCTCCAAGCTGACGCTAGCTGCTATCAATCTGAATTATCTGAATATAAAAACTCATTAAAGCAGCACTACGGAATTTTGTTGTTCTGGGTAGGAACAGGAAAAAAACTACAACTATGGCGACTATGATCTCAGTCCCAACAGCTAACTGCAGGGTGCTTAGCTGTTGGTAGCTAAAGTTGTGTCCTGCGATTGACTGTTGGGACTCGGAACATAAGCCCCATTTTTTTTTTTTTTTTTTTTTTTTTTTTTTTCTCTCGGCGCCACACGAGTCGGCTGCCTTTTGCAACAGCGGCTCGATTCCGAGTCTTTTTCCCTTCCTCTCTCTTTTGATCCGTCTTTTTTTTTCACCCCACTTATATCACGGACACACAGATCGACCTAAATGTCTCCTGAGCCGGTGGACGGAGCCACTGTCTATAGCAGGATACGATACAGCAGAGAACAGCTGCTAGCATTCAACCGCCACCCGGTCCCATTGGAAAAACTCGACATACCGAGAGAACTGAGGCGAAAACGCCGCGGCTGCCGGGCTGGAGTAAGGCGGAGGACAAAAAATATAAGGTACAGACCCTCCCTTCCATCTGTTGTCATGGGAAATGTACGGTCGATACTGGGAAAGTTAGATGAGCTAGCGGCTATCTCCCGTTATGATAGCACATACCGGGAGTGCTCTCTCCTTTTGTTTACTGAGACGTGGCTAACTGAACTAGCAGCAGATGCTAACATTGAGCTGGAGGGTTTTCACATGATACGAGCTGACCGAACACCAGACAGTGGCAAGGCTAGGGGCGGTGGAGTGATAATGTATGTTAACAACAACTGGTGCAGACCGGGACATATCACTGTTAAACAACGACACTGCAGCAAAGACATTGAGTTGCTAGCTGTTAGCATGAGGCCTACATATCTCCCGAGAGAACACTCACACGTGATCTGCATTGTTGTTTATGCAAATCCGACGGCGAACGCTGGGACAGCACGTGACGTCATCCATTCAGTAACCAGCAGGCTGCAGACAGAACACCCAGATGCTCTTCTCCTCATCTCAGGCGATTTCAACCATGTTTCACTGTCTCCCATTCTACCCACGTTCACCCAGTATGTCACATGCCACACTAGAGACAATAAAACACTGGATTTATTCTACGCAAACACTAAGGAGGCGTACACCTCATCACAACTCCCCCCACTCGGGAGATCGGATCACAACTTGGTTCATCTCCGGCCGGTGTACAAACCCCTAGTGCACAGACAACCTCCGGCCATGCACACTGTGGAGTTATGGTCTGAGGAGACAATGGACACCCTAAAGGGCTGTTTTGAAGCCACCGCCTGGAAGCAGCTCTGCGATCCACATGGTGAGGACATCGATGGCCTCATTCACACCTTCACGGGCTACCTCAGCTTCTGTGTGGACAAATCCGTTCCCACCAAGACCATACGGCGTCACTCAAACAACAAACCCTGGATCAACCCTGAGATAAAAACACTTCTGAGAGAGAAGAAGAGGATCTTCAGGTCAGGGAACAGGGAGATGCTGAAGTCCGTACAGAGGGAGCTGAGGAGAAAGATCAGAGAAGGCAAGGACAGCTTCAGGAAGAAGATGGAGGACAAGCTGCAACAGAGCGACATCAGCGGGGTCTGGAGAAACCTCAAAACCATCTCGGGGCTCCAGAATACCTCCCCCCAGGCCACAGGGGGCAGGGAGTGGGCGAACAACCTGAATCTGTTTTTCAATAGATTTGACCAACCGCCCTCCCTCCTGACTGCACAACAACCACTGCTGCCTCTAAAGAAATCAAGTCCTGCTGCCCACTCCCCACTCCACCAACACCCCCCCACTCCCAACACACAGCCCCCCATCCTGACCCTGACCAGGACCCAGGTGAGGAAGGAGCTGAGGAAGATCAAGGCGAGGAAGGCGCCGGGACCGGACGGCATCAGCGCAAAGCTCCTCAAGTCCTGTGCAGACCAGCTGTGTGGGATTGTGACGTATATCTTCAACATGAGCCTGAAACTGGGGAGGGTACCACAGCTGTGGAAAACATCTTGTGTGGTACCTGTACCAAAAACTTCCCACCCCAAAGACCTGAACAGCTACAGACCGGTGGCCTTGACGTCCCACTTGATGAAGACCCTGGAGAGACTGCTCCTTGCTCACCTCCGCCCCCTGGTGGAACCAGCGATGGATCCACTCCAGTTCGCCTACCAGCATGGCATTGGGGTGGAGGATGCGGTGATCTTCCTCCTTCACCGTTCTCTGTCCCACCTGGAGAAGCCCGGGAATATGGTGAGGATCATGTTCTTTGACTTCTCCAGTGCTTTCAACACCATCCAACCGATGATCCTGAAGGACAAGCTGCTGCGCGCAGGGGTGGACCAGCACCTGTCATCATGGATCCTGGACTACCTCACGAACCGGCCTCAGTTTGTGAGAACCCGGGACTGTGTGTCCGACACGATCATCAGTAGCACGGGGGCCCCCCAGGGAACGGTGCTGGCTCCCTTCCTGTTCACTCTTTATACTGCGGACTTCTCACACAACACAACACACTGCCATCTACAGAAGTTCTCTGATGACTCTGCGATCGTTGGCCTCATCTCCAATGGAGATGAAGCTGAGTACAGAGGGCTTATCCAGGACTTCGTGGACTGGTGCCATCGGAACTGCCTCCAGATCAACGCGAGGAAAACTAAGGAGCTGGTGGTGGACTGCCGCAGGCATGGGCAGCCCCTCACAGTACCAGTAAATATACAGGGAACAGACATCGAGATGGTGACATCCTATAAGTACCTGGGTATTCATCTGAACAATAAACTAGACTGGTCACACAATACTGATGCACTCTACAAGAAGGGACAGCGCAGGCTGTTCCTGCTGAGGAGACTCAGGTCTTTTGGTGTACAAGGGGCGCTGCTGAAGTCATTCTATGACACGGTGGTGGCATCAGCCATCACTTTTGGAGTGGTCTGCTGGGGCAGTGGCATTACTGCAGCCGATAGGAAGAGACTGAACAAACTGATTAAGAAAGCTAGCTCTGTCCTGGGGCAGCGCCTTGATCCGATGGAGGAGATAGGAGAGAGAAGGACGGTGGCTAAACTGTCATCTCTGCTGGAGTCCGAGTTCCACCCTATGCAGGACATACTGAATGCACTGAGGAGCTCATTTAGCAGCAGACTACATCATCCCAGGTGCACAACCGAGAGGTTTCGTAGGTCCTTCCTACCAACGGCTGTCAGACTGTACAACCTAAGCAGGGCTGCTCGCAGAGATAGCAAAAAGACGTAACAAACTAATAGTTTTTTGAATGCAAAAGATGCAATAGACTTACACAATGGTCCCCTCCGGCATACAACTAGGAACATACCGGTCGCTATGGAGGGTGAGAATATGTATGGGCACATAATCATACCATGTAGGATAACTAAGTAGACGGTTATGCTGTTTCATTCCATCTAGCAACAATGCTCTGCACTGTGTGTGTTTATATATTTGCATATTTATTCCATCTAGCTACAATGCTCAGCACTGGGTGTGTTTATATATTTATATATCTACATATTATTCCATCTAGCTACATTGCTCCGCACTGTGTGTGTTTATATACTTGCATATTTATTCCACCTAGCTGCAATGCTCCGTACTGTGGGTGTTTATATATTTACATATTTATTCCATCTAGCTACAATGCTCTGCACTGTGTGTTCATATATTCATATATTTATTCCATCCAGCTACAATGCTCTGCACTGTGTGTCTGTGTGTGTGTGTATATATATATATTTTATAGTAATACGTACATATGTTTATTAGCTGCTCTTGCTTGCTTGTTTTTTTTCTTGCCTTCTGATTGTTGCTCTGAGTGTTGCTATCCCTGTGCTGTTGCAATCCTGGAATTTCCCCGTTGTGGGACTAATAAAGGCTTATCTTATCTTATCTCTTATCTTATTTCCATTAGCAGGAACCAGAAACCAACTGATAGGGGCCAGGAACTTCTTAAGGGCCATTCTTGTATCAATTTGGGGGTAGGAACTATGAGGATTTGTTGGTGATGTAATCATCTGACAGTTTCGGCTTGACACAATGCGACAAAGTAATTATTAATCATACAGAAATGATTATGCACAAAATAATAAACACAGAGTGGTGTGCATGTGATAAATTTACCACCATTGTGTAGTAATTGCAGAGAGGAACTGATCAATTAAACAGCATAAACAGCACTGGCAGCGATTCCATCTCCGACTGGAAAATGGTGTGGACTCGCTCTGTGGCTACAAACAGCCTGAGTCACCGCTCCTGTGAGTTGCCTTCTAAACCCCACCCAGCAGGTTTCGGGGCTGCTCTGAAGTACCTACTCCTGACCAGGACTGCCTTTCAGCCGTTAAAGGTTCCTGAAACCTCCCGTGGAATTTCATGCAAAAGTGGGTTCTGGTTCCTGGTACTGGAAACGGGGCTACAGTCACCATAGCTGTAGTCTTTCAGTGTTCCTACCAAGAACGGGAGCTTTTCAGGCAATGTGGGTCCACTCAAGCTATGGGAGGAGTGACATTCACTCAGTCAGATGTTGATGTACCATCAAAACAATTTTTGAAATATTAAGGTAAGTGCTGCCTTAAATTAGTCCATAAATGTCACACTGCTAAACTTTGCTGACTTCCTTATCCCTAAAAACCTTACATAATTCTGATCCCCTTCCTCACGGGTTCCTTTCACTGGTTACACTGCATCAAGCGGGCACCCCTATAACTTGCTCCCTTTGCATATCTGTCAGTTAAACCACTTCAGCAATTAATGCAACCATGCTGAGGCGGTGCTGGAGAGATCCCTCTTTTGTGTGCTATAAACTAAAAGATGGAGCTCAGTGCAGTCTGGCCCCAGGAGTTAATTATCTCATCCATTGGAAAAGACAGTCTGGATCTTATTACTGGAACAAACTGAGAACAAATTGGAAGCCACTTCAACACACTCCAACCCCTCACTCTCTGCTCCTTAAGCATCCCATATTACAGAGTCTATCAATTATTCTTTTGTAAACATTCTTTTCCTATCATTTCATTCTTTTCTCTCCTTTTTTTGAATAATCTACCAATAGGTTGCTCAATCCATGGTTGAAAGCTTTAAATTAATTGAATCAGCCATATTAAACTTTTACACAATCCTCTCATTAAAAAAGAAAAAAAAAATCAGGAAACGTAAGCGTGTGTGTGCCTGTGTGTTTCCCACCGCTGCGTCATTATCAGCGTACTCTATCAGAATCGAGCAGTGTGAGGGGCTAACAAGTGGAAAGAATGGCAGCGCATCCCAAAAATCAAGTATGATTAGGCGTAGCGATCCAACAAGGGTAATTACTATGGAGCTGGAGGTGGTAAGCTGGGGAGCGACATGCGGACGCTGGGGGCGCGAGTGTGTCAGAGGCAGCCCTACATCATTTGTCACGCTCCAGATTTGCATTTCCAGCAGTGAGGGCGCGGGGAATCAAGGGTGAAAGATGTGGCTTGAATAATCGGTGACTGCACCCTGAATTAACGAGCACTCTCATCAGAAAAATGGCGATGGAACTTCACATGACGAGATACCGAACACCCAGGCTACTATAACAAGCAGGTGTCGGAGGCATGTTTGATTTGCAGAGATGATTTGGGATTCCCTCCGAGTGGCACGGGCCCTTTTCACAGACCTTCCTTCAAATCGGGTAATGGCCATCTCGGACTCCTCTTGTGATCAGCGAGTGCACTTCTAGCTTAAATATAGGCCCTCAGGAAGTGTATTGATCCATGTGCCCATAAATACTGGTCCTAAGGCCCAGTCAAGCTGTTCTTGGCATGTGTATAGGCGGAGGTGTGGGAGGTACTCAGTCCCAGAAGCACTTTATTAGCATGGTCATAAAAGTGCCATTGCTTCTAAAAAAAAAGCAGCGAAGGCCGGACCCCCACCGTCACTCTCAGCTGCCTGTGTGCCTTTGTTAGAGTTTGTACATGTTAGATGTGCAAAGTGGATCCCTTTGGTGGCATAATCAGCCTCCTGCTGAGGTAGCTTTTAACTCAAGCCTCACAGCCTTTTGCCCTCTGGATCTTTTGCTCCACCCCCACGCCTTAATCGCATATATGTACACAACACTTTACTCCTGTCCATTTTTCCCCCTCTCATTTTTATGTTGCTCCCTAGCTAGTGGGAGTATTATCAGCATCACAGCCTTATGTTGCAGTAACAGCTGCAGAGGCAGAGAATTAGAGTGACTGAACGGTGTAAATAAAAGGCTCCACAAAAAGTTATCCATTCATATTGCTTTCAGAAACACAGGGAACAGGGGGCTTTGTTAAAGTTGATTGCATGACCACCTTTTTGTTGCACTTGACACAAACTGCTCAGCACTATGGAGCTGAGGAGCAGACATGAAAAGAATAAGAATAATGGCGGATCCCCCTTGTGCGCTTTAGTTCAAAGCAATATCTTTCTTTTGTTTATGCAAAGTCAGAATTACAGAGATGTGAATTAACATATAAATACAAGCAGGAATGATTCAGTTACCTACTGACCTAGAAAAGGCAAAAGGGCCTGACTTTGTATGCAGTGAATAGAATTACAAATAAGCAATTAAAGCTGCAAGGAGCTGTAAGCGGTACCTCACCCCCTGCACAACCGTGGACCCCGGCGCCCGTCATACCTAGCTGGCTCAGAAAATGTCCCGTCATTGCGGCAAGCGCTGCGTGAATAATAAAGTAAACCATTTGCCCCAGTACTTCCTGTGAGCAGTAGGTGGCTCTACAACTTTTGTCAATCATTTGTATGTAGGAACATGTGAGGCGGGATTAATATCCATCGTATAAAATTTGGTGAAAATTAGACAAAGTTTGTCCAAGTTACAACTTTCCGATGTTCCATGGCGAGGAGTCAACCTTTGCCATGTCGCCATGGCAACACTTCCCTGTCAGTTATGTGTTGCCCACCCATATAGGACTACATATGACAGTCACCTCAACCTATGTTCCAGATTTCATGACTTCAGGTCGTTCCCAACCATCCCAACAAGAAAAAAGGATTGAATGGCGAGGAGGGCGTGTTCATGGTAACAACAGTGACACCATGCTAAAGGTGACGTGCAGTTATGATCAACCAGGTGGTCTGATAAACCTCAGAAAATTGCACGTCATTCTGGCAAGCGGCGCGTGAGTATGGCATGTGAGTAATACAGACGTGGACAAAATTGTTGGTACCCCTCTGTTAATGAAAGAAAAACCCACAATGGTCACAGAAATAACTTGAATCTGACAAAAGTGGTAATAAATAAAAATTCTATGAAAATTAACCAATGAAAATCAGACAATGCTTTTGAATTGTGGTTCAACAGAATTATTTTAAAAAACAAACTCATGAAACAGGCCTGGACAAAAATGATGGTACCCTTAACTTAATATTTTGTTGCACAACCTTTTGAGGCAATCACTGCGATCAAACGATTTCTGTAACTGTCAATGAGACTTCTGTACCTCTCAGCAGGTACAGTGGGGTAAAAAAGTATTTAGTCAGCCACCAGTTATGCAAGTTCTCCCACTTAAAAGATGAGAGAGATCTCCAATTTTCATCATAGGTATACCTCAACTATGAGAGACAAAATAAGAAAAAAAAATCCAGAAAATCACATTGAAGGATTTTTAATGAATTAATTGGTAAATTCCTCGGTAAAATAAGTATTTGGTCAATAACAAAAGTTCATCTCAATACTTTGTTATATACCCTTTGTTGGCAATGACAGAGGTCAAACGTTTTCTGTAAGTTTTCACAAGGTTTTCACACACTGCTGCTGGTATTTTGGCCCATTCCTCCATGCAGATCTCTTCTAAAGCAGTGATGTTTTGGGGCTGTCGCTGGGCAACACAGACTTTCAACTCCCTCCAAAGATTTTCTATGGGGTTGAGATCTGGAGACTGGCTAGGCCACCCCAGGACCTTGAAATGCTTCTTACGAAGCCACTTCTTCGTTGCCCGGGTGGTGTGTTTGGGATCATTGTCATGCTGAAAGACCCAGCCACGTTTCATCTTCAATTCCCTTGCTGGTGGAAGGAGGTTTTCACTCAAAATCTCACGATACATGGCCCCATTCATTCTTTCCTTTACACGGCTCAGTCGTCCTGGTCCTTTTGCAGAAAAACAGCCCCAAAGCATGATGTTCCCACCCCCATGCTTCACAGTAGGTATGGTGTTCTTTCTTCTCCAAACACGACAAGTTGAGTTTTTACCAAAAAGTTCTATTTTGGTTTCATCTGACCATATGACATTCTCCCAATCCTCTTCTGGATCATCCAAATGCTCTCTAGCAAACTTCAGACGGGCCTGGACATGTACTGGCTTAAGCAGGGGGACACGTCTGGCACTGCAGGATTTGAGTCCCTGGCGGCGTAATGTGTTTCTGATGTAACCTTTGTTACTTTGGTCCCAGCTCTCTGCAGGTCATTCACTAGGTCCCCCCATGTGGTTCTGAGATTTTTGCTCACCGTTCTCATGATAATTTTGACCCCACGGGGTGAGATCTTTCGTGGAGCCCCAGATCGAGGGAGAGTGGTCTTGTATGTCTTCCATTTTCTAATAATTGCTCCCACAGTTGATTTCTTCACACCAAGCTGCTTACCTATTGCAGATTCAGTCTTCCCAGCCTGGTGCAGGTCTACAATTTTGTTTCTGGTGTCCTTTGACAGCTCTTTGGTCTTGGCCATAGTGGAGTTTGGAGTCTGACTGTTTGAGGTTGTGGACAGGTGTCTTTTATACTGATAACGAATTCAAACAGGTGCCATTAATACAGGTAACGAGTGGAGAACAGAGGAGCCTCTTACAGAAGAAGTTACGTGTCTGTGAGAGCCAGAAATCTTGCTTGTTTGTAGGTGACCAAATACTTATTTTACTAAGGAATTTACCAATTAATTCATTAAAAATCCTTCAATGTGATTTTCTGGATTTTTTTTTCTAATTTTGTCTCTCATAGTTGAGGTTTACCTATGATGAAAATTGGAGACCTCTCTCATCTTTTAAGTGGGAGAACTTGCACAATTGGTGGCTGACTAAATACTTTTTTGCCCCACTGTATTATGGCCCGCTCCTCATGAGCAAACTGCTCCAGTTGTCTCAGGTTTGAAGGGTGCCTTCGCCAGACGGCATGTTTCAGCTCCTTCCACAGATGTTCAATAGGATTTACATCAGGGCTCATAGAAGGCCACTTCAGAATAGTCCAATGTTTCGCTCTTAGCCATTCTTGGGTGTTTAGCTGTGTGTTTTGGGTCATTATCCTGTTGCAAGACCCATGACCTGCGACTGAGACCAAGCTGTCTGACACTGGCCAGCACATTTCTCTCTAGAATACCTTGATAGTCTTGAGATTTCATTGTACCCTGCACAGATTCACCCTGTGCCAGATGCAGCAAAGCAGCCCCAGAACATAACAGAACCTCCTCCATGTTTCACAGTAGGGACAGTGTTCTTTTCTTGGTATGCTTCATTTTTGCGTCTGTGAACATAGAGCTGATGTGCTTTGCCAAAAAGTTCCAGTTTTGTCTTGGCTGTCCATAGGACATTCTCCCAGAAGCTTTGTGGCTTGTCAACATGCAGTTTGGCAAATTCCAGTCTGGCTTTTTTATGATTTGTTTTCAACAGTGGTGTCCTCCTTGGTCGTCTCCCATGAAGTCCACTTTGGCTCAAACAACGCCGGATGGTGCAATCTGACACTGATGTACCTTGACCTTGGAGTTCACCACGAATGTGTTTAGAGGTTGTTCTGGGCTCTTTTGTTACCATTCTTCATCAAGTTTCCTCCTGCGGCCACGTCCAGGGAGATTGGCTACAGTCCCGTGGATTTTAAATTTCTGAATAATGTGTGCAACTGTAGTCACAGGAACATCAAGCTGCTTGGAGATGGTCTTATAGCCTTTACCTTTAACATGCTTGTCTATAATTTTCTTTCTAATCTCCTGAGACAACTCTCTCCTTTGCTTCCTCTGGTCCATGTTTAGTGTGGTACACACCATGTCACCAAACAGCACAGTGACTACTTGTCACCCTTTAAACAGGCCGACTGACTGATTACAAGTTTGTAGACACCTGTGATGTTAGTTAGAGGTCACATCTTGGTTGAACATGTCCCTATGGTCACATTATTTTCAATCTTTTCTAGGGGTACCATCATTTTTGTCCAGGCCTGTTTCATGAGTTTGTTTTTTTACTGTGAGTTTTTTTTTCATTAACAGAAGGGTACCAACAATTTTGTCCATGTCTGTAGTTAGTTAGTTAGGCCCACCGTTCCTCCTGGAGCATAGGCCGCCGATAACAGTCTGCCAGAGTGCTCTGTCCTGGGCTGTTCTCTCCAGCTGTCTCCAGGTCTTTCCCATCTTCTTGATGTTAGCAACAACATTCCTGAGGTATTAAAAAAACATGATGCAAACTTTCTGGTGCAATACTTTCTGCCTCCTATAGGTGGCGCTATAGATTTCTATGAATATTGTTCTATAGAACTGTTTGGAATTGGACTGATATCCATAATAATAAATTTGGTTGAAATCTGACAATGCATACAAGAGTTATTGCCGTTGGAATGGTCATAGAATGATCATGGCGAGGCATCAAATTTTGCCATGCCCCTACGGCCAAACCGTTGAGCTTTTGGAAAAGTTTTCAATAACTTTTAATGGCACATAGGTATAGATGATTTGTTTTCAATCATCTATACCTTAGTACATATTATACTTATTTTAGTCAATTGGACTAAAACCCTAGGAAGAGTTTGATGAAATGCGTGAGGTGGAAATCTGGTCACTGCCACTTCCTTCCAAAATAGCCGACTTCCTGTTGGGTGAAGAACATCACTTCTATGGAGTTTTTTGCATGTCTTGACATGATCAACATTTCACCCGATTTTCAGCTTTCTATGAGAAAGTAAGCGTGTGCCACTCCCCATTGACTTCACATGTTAGGTGTTGCTGTAGAGCCATTTTTGTGGGGTCATTCATATTTCCTCCAAAATATTAAATTTTTTGCCAGTCTTGAGGACCCTGCAAAAAATGTTGAGTTTTCATGAACGCTGACAACCCCAAAAATGAGATCTCAGATGAAGCAGAAGAAAAAAAATTTTAAACATCAAAGCTGCAAGCAGCTGTAAGCGGACCCTCGCTCCCCACGCCCCCGCAGAACCTGGCACCCGTGGGACCCAGCCAGCACGGAAAATTTCCCGTTGTCACGGCATGTGCTGTATGAGTAATAAAGAAAACCATTTGGCGCAGTACTTCCTGTGAGCAGTAGGTGGTGCTATAAGTTTTGGCAGCCATTTTTATGTAGGAGTGTGCAGGGTCCAACTAACATCCATCGTAGAAAATTTGGTGAAAATCGGATGAAGTTTGTCCAAGTTGCAACTTTTCGATGTTCCATGGCGAGGAGTCAACCTTTGCCATGTTGCCATGGTGACACTTACCTATCAGTTATGTGTTGCTGACCTGTATGGGACTACAGAGGACAGTCACCTCTACCTATGCTCCAAATTTCATGACTCCAGGACCTTCCCAACCTTCCCCACAGGATCACGGATTGAATGGCGAGGAGGGCGTGTCCATGGTAACAAGTGTGACGTCATGCTAGAGTGATGTGCAGTTATGGTCTTCCCTGCGGTCTGATTAATGTCAGAAAATTTCACGTCATTCTGGCAAGTGGTGCGTGAGTAATAAATAAAACAGTTTTAAGACCAAATATTATTAACCGAGATCAGAATGGCTTTATAATGGGAAGACAAGGCTTCCATAATGTAAGAAGACTATTTAATATTATTTATTCCAATAAAGAAGCACCGGATACAGCTCTCCTATCATTGGATGCCGAAAAGGCCTTTGATAGGGTTAAATGGCCCTATCTTTTTGAAGTCCTACAAAGGTTTGGACTTGGAAATAATTTCATAAAATGGGTCCAGATAATATACAATAATGCTACAGCAGAATTCCTAACAAACAGCAATATCTCAAAATCAATAAAAATCAATAGAGGATGTCGACAAGGCTGTCCACTTTCACCTTCATTGTTTACTATGGCAACTGAACCTTTAGCGATGGCAGTACGTTTACATCCACAATTATATGGAATTAAAGTAGGATCAACAGAACATAAAATCTCCCTGTATGCCGATGACAATTTTATTTCTGTCGAATCTTAAAAAATCAATTCCAATCTTGTTAAATTGAATAAAGAATTTTGGGAATATATCAGGATATAAAATAAACAAAACAAAATCTTCAATATTAATGCTAAATGAGACCCAGAGAAATCACCCAGCTCCTGAGGTAAACCAATTCAATGTTGTAGATCAGTTTAAATATTTAGGAATTCAAATTTTGCCTAAGCTAGAATCAGTTGCCAATGCCAACTATGAAGCCTTAATGACAGATATTAATGAGTTTCTTCAGAGATGGATGTCACTACAAATGTCGATGATCGGGAGAATTAATATACTTAAAAGTAATATCTTACCAAAAATACTTTACTTATTCCAAATCATCCCTTTATCACCACCTTCAGATCTATTCTCAAGAATTATAAAAAAGTTAGTGGAATTTATATGGAACAATAGGAAGGCTAGACTATGTTTGTCCTTACTATACTTACCATTTGATCGTGGAGGTCTGAAATGTCCAAACTTTATGTTGTATTACTGGTCAGCACAACTGAGGTCTATGACATATTATTTTCCATCAAATGATCTCCCTCACTGGACTGAAATGGAGTCATACAATTTACCTTTACCTCTTCCCTTATTCATATACTCAGACTTGGCTAAAAAATTACAGAAACAAGTTAAAAATCCAATTGTAAAGCACATGATCAAAATATGGTGTGAAACTAAAAAATATTTAAAAGAACCACACTCACTGTCACAATTTAGCCCAGTATGGGGTAATCAATATTTTACACCAGGGAGAGCGGATACTGTATTTAAAGTATGGAATTTAAAAGGGATTCAAAAGATTCAAGACTTATATTTGTCACACTCAGATAACATAATGTCTTTTGAAGAACTGAGGATTAAATTCAATCTTAATAGAGCACACTTTTTTAAATATCTTCAGCTTAGAAATTTTATTCGATCAAATCAAAATAATGCTCTCACCCGACCTACTTATTCATCTTTGTAAAAAATTTGATAAAAGATAGTTAAGAGAAAGAGTATCATTTCAGAGTTTAATAACTCATTGACACTATTCTCATGTGAAAACTCACAGAAAAGACTGAATGACTGGATTGAAGACCTGCAAACTGAAATTTCAGAGGAACAATGGGAAATGGCTTGAGCAGGAGTTCAAACCAAATCAATAAATGTACATCTTAAACTGATACATTTTAAATGGCTAATGCAGATGTATGTTACACCAGTGGAATTAAATAGATAAAAACATACCAGATACATGCACAAAATGTATGGAAAGTAAAGGAACCCTATTTCACTGTTTATGGGAATGTAGAAAAATCAGAATGTTTTTTGAAGAGGTGAGGGTAACAGTTGAAAAAATAATTTCAAAATAAATCACATTGAACTCTAAACTGTTTTTGTTGGGTCTGTATCCAGAAAAACACAACTTCAATAAAAGTGAAAGAGCATTCATAGACCTCGGTTTGCTTAATGCCAAAAAATGTATTGCACTACTGTGGAAAAAGACTCATAAACCAGATGTGACTCAGTGGTTAAGACAGATGTTAACAAACCTTCCACTAGAAAGAATAACATATATACTGAAATCAAAGGAAAATGTGTTTGAGAATATATGGAGACCTTTCATTGATTATGTAAAGAAATTAAACCTACAGTAACTTCTGAAGAAGAAGGTGAATGATATGTGTGGACCTTGCAAATTCCAAGCTGGTGATCTTTTTTTTTATTCAAGAAGTTTGATATCTTGTTTCAATATATATTATGTATTCTTATGTAATAGATTACCTAGACTAAACAGAGGAGCATTGTTGTTGACCTGTTTTTAATGGCTATTATTTTTATTATACATTTTTTTATTATTATTCTTTTTAATTTTTAAATTACTTGTGTGTTTATGTCTGACTGTTTATACCATATTTGTAAAAAAAAAAAAAAAAGTTCAAGAGAAAATATTGCGGAAAAAAAAAAACAGTTTTCAGCAATTCTTCCTTTAACCACAAGGCGGCGCTGCAGATTTCTATGAATATTGTTCTATAGAACTGTTTGGAATTCGACTGATATCCACCATATTGAATTTGGTTGAAATCTGACAATGCATACCAGAGTTATTGCCGTCAGAATGCTCATAGAACGATCACGGCGAGGCATCAAACTTTGCTACGCCCCTACAGCCAAACCATCAAGCTTGAAGAAAAGTTTTCAATAACTTTTAATGCCACATGGGTATAGATAATTGTCACCACAAATGAGCTCAATCAGACAAAAACCCTAAGACGAGTTCGATCAAATGCGCGAGGTGGAAATTTGGTCACCGCCATTTCCTGCCAAAATGGCCAATTTCCTGTTGGGTGGAGAGCATCACTTCTATGGAGTTTTTTTGCATGTCTTGACATGATAAACATCTCACCCAATTTTCATCTTTCTACGCGAAAGTAGGCATGTGCAACTCCCCATTGACTTCACATGTTAGCTGGTGCTGTAGAGCCATTTTTGTGGGGTCATTCATATTTCCTCCAAAATATTCAATTTTTCACCAGTCTTGAGGTCCCTGCACAAAATGGTGAGTTTTCATGCATGTTCCCTACCCCAAAAATGAGATCTTAGATGGAGAAGATGAAAAAAAAATGCTAACAATTACAATAGGGCTCTCGCCCACTGATTTTGTCAGTTGCTCGGGCCCTAATTGTAATGAGGGTCCGAGCCACTGACAGCGTCAGTGAGCAAGAGCCCTATTGCAATTAGGGCCCGTGCCACTGACAAAGTCAGTGGGCGAGAGCCCTATTGTAATTGTTAGAATTTTTTTTTTCTTCTTCTCTATCTAAAATCTCATTTTTGGGGTAGTGAACGTGCATAAAAACTCACACCAAGTCGGAAGTCGGCCATTCTGTTAGGAAGTGGCAGTGACCTGATTTCCACCTTGCGCAACTGACGCACATTTGATCGAACTTGTCCTAGGGTTTTTGTCTGATTGAGCTCATTTGTGGTGACAATCATCTATACCCATGTGCCATTAAAAGTTATTGAAAACTTTTTTTGAAGTTGGATGGTTTGGCCGTAGAGACGTGGCAAAGTTTGATGCCTTGCCATGATCATTCTATGACCATTCTGACGGCAACAACTCTGGTGTGAATTGTCGGATTTCAACCAAATTCAGTATTATAGATATCAGTCCAATTCCAAACACATTTATAGAAAAATATTCATAGAACTCTACAGCGCCACCTGGTGGTTAAAGGAAGAATTGCTGAAAACCGTTTTATTTATTACTCACACGCCACTTGCCAGAATGACGTGGAATTTTCAGAGATTCATCAGACCACAGAGATGATCATAATTGCACATCAACTTTAGTATGACGTCATGGACACTCCCTCCTCACCATTCAATCCATGATCTTGCTGGGATGGTTGGGAATGACTTGGAGTCATGAAATCTGAAACATAGGTTGAGGTGACTGTCATATGTAGTCCTATATGGGTGGGCAACACATAACTGATAGGTAAGTGTTACCATGGCGACATGGCGAAGGTTGACTCCTCACTGTGGAACATCAACTAGTTGCAACTTGAACAAACTTTGTCCAATTTTCACCAAATTTTATAAAATGGATATTAGTCCCGCTCTGAACGCGTTGATGTAAAAACAATTTTCAAAAGTTATAGAGGTACCTTGTGGTTAGAACAACAGACACTTGTAAATTGGGCAAACTTTGTACGACTTTCACCAAATTTTCTAAGATCGATATTAGTCCCACCCCGAATGCGTCTATATAAAAATAATAAACAAAAGTTATGACGCCACTGAGTAGTTAAAGAATTGCTGAAAACTCTTTTATTTAATACTCACGCATTGCTTGCCAGAATGACGTAACATTTTGTGAGGGTTATCAGACCACCTGTTTGGTCATAACTGCATTATCACCTTTAGCACGGTGTCACTGTTGTTACCATGGACACGCCCTCCTCGCCATTCAATCCTTGATCTTGTTTGGAGGGATAGGAACGATCTGGACTCATGAAATCTGGAACATAGGTTGAGGTGACTGTTCTATGTTGTCCTATACGGGTGGACAACACATAACTGACAGGGAAGTGTTACCATGGTGACATGGCAAAGGTTGACTCCTCACCATGGAACATCGGAAAGTTGTATCTTGGACAAACTTTGTCTGATTTTCACCAAATTTTCTACAATGGATAATAGTCCCACCCTGAATGCTCCAAAATAAAAATAACAAAAGTTACAGTGCCACCTAGTGGTTACAACATCGGACCCTTGTAAATTGGACAAACATTGTACGATTTTCACCAAATTTTCTACGATCAATATTAGTCCTGCCCTGAACACGTCTATATAAAAATAATAAACTAAAGTTGAAACGTGAAAAAAATGACATGAAGGAATGACTAGTGCTCATTGACAGTACATGTACATAGTACAGAACTGTTTCCATGACGACCGACATGCTTCAATGGCTTCCTCGCCATGCAAAACATGACAGTTACAGCTCAGTCAATCCTCGTCTGATTTGGACCAAACTTTGCACAAACCATACTAATCCCACTCTGAACACGTCTGCATATCAATATTCACAAAACTGTCACACCAGCACCTACTGCTGACATGAGGTACTACACAAAATTGTATCAAAATTTGTGCAAAGACCAGTAAACAGAATAACATGACATTTTCCGTGGTTTCTCAGAGTGCATTGGACTACCCTCAGTGGAAGTCACTTTTGTCTTGCAATAAGCACAGTTGCCATGGAAACCGACTCCTCTCCTTTCAATAACGGACACTTGCAAATTGGACAAACTTTGTATGATTTTCACCAAATTTTCTACAATCGATATTAGTCCCGCACCGAATGTGTCTATATAAAAATAATAAATAAGTTATAGCGCCCCCATTGATTAAAGGAAGAATTGCTGAAAACTGTTTTCTTTATTTTTCTCTCACCAGGTGAAAAAAATGACATGAAGGAATGACTACAGCTCATTGACAGTACATGTACATAGTACAAAACTGTTTCCATGTGCGACCGGCATGCTTCAATGGCTTCCTCACCATGCAAAACATGACGGTTACAGCTCAGACAGTCCTCGTCTGATTTGGCCCAAACTTTGCACAAATCACACTAATCCCACTCTGAACATGTCTGCATATCAATATTCAAAAAAACTGTCACACCAGCACCTATTGCTGACATGAAGTACTGCAAAAAATTGTATCAAATTTTGCGCAAAGACCAGTAGTCAGAATGACATGACATTTTCCGTGGTTTCTCAGAGTGCATTGGACTACCCTCAGTGGAAGTCACTTTTGTCCTGCGGTAAGCACAGATGCCATGGAAACCCATTCCTTGCCAATCAAGACATTTTATACTTTGGAGGGTTGGGGAAGTCCAAGGGTCACCAAATGTGGAACGAAAGTCAAGGTGACTCTCTTCTGTAGTTCTGTATCGGTCTGCAACATGTACCTAAAATGTGTGTTACAATGACCACATGTCCAAGTTTACCTTATCGCAATACGTTGGACAGTTGAAAATTGGACAAACTGTGTTGGATTTTCACCGTAATTGCCATGATGGAAATTAGTCCCACTCCGCACGCTCCTACATAAAAATATTTGACAAAAGTTATAGCGCCACTTAATGCTCAAAGGAAGTTCTTGCCAAATGGTTTACTTGATTATTCACACAGCCCTTGCAGGGATGATGGGAAATTTTCTGAGCCAGCAAGATATGATGGACGCTGGGTTCTGCGGGCACGCGGTGGGGGCAAAGGCCCGCTTACAGCTGCTTACAGCTTTAATTTTTTTTTCCTTCTTCTCCATCTAAGATCTCATTTTTGGGGTAGTGAACGTGCATGAAAACTCAACATTTTTTGCAGGGACCCCAAGACTGGCAAAAAATTTTAAGTCAGTGGGGAGTGGCACACGCTTCCTTTCGAGTAGAAAGATGAAAATCGGGTGACGTGTTTGTCATGTCAAGACAGGCAAAAAAGTCCATAGAAGTGATGGTCTACATCCAACAGGAAGTCGGCCATTTTGGCAGAAAATGGCAGTGACCAGATTTCCACCTTGCGATTGAACTTATGCTAGGGTTTTTGTCCAATTGAGCTCATTTGTGGTGACAATCATCTATACCCATGTGCCATTAAAAGTTATTGAAAACTTTTTCAAAAGCTCGACAGTTTGGCCGTAGGGGCGGGGCAAAGTTTGATGCCTCGCCATGATCATTCTTGGACCATTCTGACGGCAATAACTCTTGTATGCATTGTCGGATTTCAACCAAATTTAATATTATGGATATCAGTCCAGTTCCCAACAGTTCTAGAGAACGATATTCATAGAAATCTACAGCGCCACCTAGTGGTTAAAGGAAGAATTGCTGAAAACTCTTATTTATTACTCATGCGCAACTTGCTAGAATGACGTGAAATTTGCTGAGATTCATCAGACCACAGGGATGATCATAACTGCACATCAACTTTACCATGACATCACACTTGTTACCATGGACGCGACCTTCTCACCATTCAATCTGTGATCTTGTGGGGAGGGTTGGGAAGGTCCTGGAGTCATGAAATTTGGAGCATAGGTAGAGTTGACTGTCATCTGTAGTTCTATATGGGCCCACAACACATAACCCATAGGTAAGTGTTACCATGGCGACATGGCAAAGGTTGATTCCTCGCCATGGAACATCGAAAAGTTGCAACTTGGACAAACCATCCGATTTTCACCAAATTTTCTATGATGGATACTAGTCCCACCCCGTTTGCTCCTACGTAAAAATGGTTGACAAAACTTATAGCTTGGGATCAGTCCGCCAAGGTCTCCGCCTTTGACCGCCACCTAATCCACATAGCACCGGGCCCCCATGATCCCTCCTGCAGGTGGTGAGCCCACTGGAGGGCGGACCCATGTAACTCCTTTGGGCTGAGCCCGGCCGGGTCCCATGGGTGGAAAGCCGGCCACCAGACGCCAGCCTTCGAGCCCCTCCCCCAGGCCTGGCTCCAGGGTGGGGCCCTGGTAACCCCATACCGGGCGGGGTACACTGAATCCTTGAAATACAATTTATCATGAGAGTCTGTTGGATCATTCTTAGTCTGGCCCTTCACCCAGGACCAGTTTGTCTTGGGAGACCCTATCAGAGGCAAATTGCCCCGGACAACATAGCTCCTGGGATCACTGGGGCACGCAACCCCCCCCCCCCCCCCCACGATAAGGTGACGATCCATAACCTCAGTCATCCGGGAGAGGCTCAGAGTACAACCGCTGCTCCTCCACATTGAAAGGAGTCAGTTGAGGTGGTATGGGCATCTGATTAGGATGCCTCCTGGACGCCTCCCACTTGAGGTGTTTCAGGCACGTTCCACTGGGAGGAGACCCCGGGGCAGACCCAGGACTCGGTGGAGAGACTATGTCTCCCAGCTGGTCTGGGAGCGCCTTGGTGTCCCCTCTGAAGAGCTGGAGCAGGTGGCTGGGGAGAGGGAAGTCTGGGCTTCTCTGCTTGAACTGCTGCCTCTGTGACCCGGACCTCCGGAAAATCGGTAGAAGATGGATGGAAAACTTATAGCACCACCTACTGCTCACTGGAAGTACTGCGCCGCTCGCATTTGAACGAATTCCTCCTGGGGGCCTGCCCCCATTGAACTCCTTTTCACATGGCGGCATCTATAGACATTGGCCATTAAAAGTTATCAAATGTGAGTCGCAATCTCAAAAGGCGTGGCCACGACATAATGGCGAAGTTTGACTCCTCCCATTACAACATCAAACAACTGTAACTCGAGCAAAACTTGTCTGATGTCCACCAAAGTTTCCATGATGGAAAATAGTCCTGCCCCGAATGCGTGTACAGTGATCCCTCGCTACTTCGCGCTTCACCTTTCGCGCCCTCAGTGCATCGCGGATTTTTCAAAAATATTCATCAAAAATTCAAAATTGAGAAATAATGGGCGGGCGCTAGCAGAAGGCAGGGAGACTACATTAGACCATCAGGTGTCAACACGGAGAGCCGCACAACTCTCTGTTCGCTGTTGTCGTGTTGGCTCGGCTCGGAAATCTCGCAAGCTGATTGGCCGAGACGTTTCACCCCGCAAGCTGATTGGTCGAGACGTTTCACCCACCTCCTCTCCCTGCCGAGCACCCATGAAGGGAAGGAAGACCGCATTCATTGCTTTTTATCACTCGTGTTACTTAGTCTCGCCACGTGGAACTTTTTGCTGTTCTCTTGTGCCATTTTGTGCGAAATAGTCTTCCCGTCGAGGCACTACGCCGCCTCCTGCAGCTTCAGCTCTATCGGAAGCTGCCCTCAATGATCCTGCACCTCCAGCATCTCACGATGAGGCGTCACCTGAGGAGCAGTAAAGCTCTCATTAACCTGTGCAGTAAATCATTTACATCTTGAGTTACGTATCTTGTTATAAGAATAAAAGAGTTCTAAAAACATATTTATGTACACTTTGTTTACATCTACGTATGTATGTACACGTACACACACACACACGTATCATGAGAGAGAGAGAGTGAGAGAATGAACGTACGTATTATTTATGGATGACGTCATTAGGGGTGACGCTACTTCACGGTTTTTCACTTTTCGCAGTCGGTTCTGGAACCCATTAACCGCGATAAGTGAGGGATCACTGTACATAAAAATACCTGACAATAGACATAGCACCACCTAGTGATTAAAGGAAGAATTGCGGAAAGCTGTTTTATTTATTAGTCACGTGCCACTTGCCAGAATGATGTGAAATTTTCTGAGATTCATCAGACCACAGGGATGATCATAATTGCACATCAACTTTAGTATGACATCATGGACACGCCCTCCTCCCCATTCAATCCGTGATCTTGTTGGGATGGTTGGGAACGACTTGGAGTCATGAAATCTGAAGCATAGGTTGAGGTGACTGTCATATGTAGTCCTACATGGGTGGGCAACACATAACTGACAGCGAAATGTTACCATGGCAACATGGCGAATGATGAGTCCTCGCCATGGAACATCGAAAAGTTGCAACTTGGACAAACTATCCGATTTTCACCAAATTTTCTACGATGGATCTTAGTCCCACCTCTTACGCTCCTACGTAGAAATGGTTGACAAAACGTATAGCACCACCTACTGCTCACAAGAAGTACTGCGCCAAACGGTTTTCTTTATTATTCACACAGCGCATGCTGTGATGACGGGAAATTTTCCATGCCGGCTGGGTCCAACAGGTGCCAGGTTCTGTGGGTATGTGGGAGGCGAGGGTCCGTTTACAGTTGCTTGCAGCTTTAATTTTTTTTTTCTTCTTCTCCATCTAAGATCTCATTTTTGGGTAGTGAACGTGCATGAAAACTCAACATTTTTTGCAGGGACCTCAAGACCGGCAAAAAATTTTAATATCCATCCATCCATCCATCCATCCATCTTCTACCGCTTAATCCTTTCGGGTCGCGGGGAGGCTGGAGCCTATCCCAGCATCTTTGGGCGAGAGGCAGGGTACACCCTGGACAGATCGCCAATCCATCGCAGGGCCAACACAGAGAGACAGACAACCATTCACTCTCACATCCATACCTAAGGACAATTTAGAATCCCCAGTTTTGATGCCAATTAACCTAACTTTTAATATGTTGGTGGAAATATGAATGACCCCACAAAAATGGCTCTACAGCGCCACCTAACATGTGAAGTCAATGGGAAATGGCACACGCTTACTTTTGCGTAAAAAGATGAAAATCAGCTCAGAAGTTGATCATGTCAAGAGATGCAAAAAACTCCATAGAAGTCAGGGTCTCCACCCGACAGGAAGTCGGCCATTTTGGCAGGAAGTGGCAGTGACCAGATTTCCACCTCACGCATTTGATCAAACTCATCCTTGGATTTTAGTCCGATTGAGCTCATTTGTGGTGACAATCATCTATACCCATGTGCCATTAAAAGTTATTGAAAACTTTTCCAAAAACTCGACGGTTTGGCCGTAGGGGCGTGGCAAAGTTTGATGCCTCGCCATGATCATTCTATGACCATTCTGACGGCAATAGCTCTGGTATGCATTGTCAGATTTCAACCAAATTCAACATTATGGATATCAATCCAATTCCAAACAGTTTTATAGAACAATATTCACAGAAATCTACAGTACCACCTATAGGAGGCAGAAAGGTTTGTATCAGAAAGTTTGCATTATGTTGTTTTTTTTAATACTTTGCAAATGGAATGTGGGATTGGCACCAAGGTAGGTATGATGTATCGGGGAATGCCTCCGAACAATTACAGCTATGAATATTCATGAGTAGCAATAGTGCCTCTCTTGGAGACATGAAGATTACACCAAAGGTTTTCTTCAATATCTCCGAAATAAATAGTCTTTTTGGTACCATTTATGGTGACAATCATCTATACCCATGTGCCATCAAAAGCTTTTGAAAACTTTTCCTAATGCCCCACGGTTTGGCAGAAGGAGCGTGGACAAATTTGCAGTATCACCATCACTCTTCCAATGGCTTTTACTCTGGCATACATTGACTGATTTCACCCACATTTTGTATGGTGACTAGGTAGCCAATACTGATAATTTAATTTATAATTTAATAATTAAGAATAAATTATTAAATTAATTAATAATTTAATAATAAAGAATGACATAGCGACAGCGAACCCTACCGCCAATGGACAGAAAGTTGCCATAATGCTCATGCCATACTCATGTGCCACTTGCCAGAATGATGTGCAATTTTCTGAGGTTGTTCAGACCACCTGGTTGATCATAACTGCACATCACCTTTAGCATGGCATCACTGCTGTTACCATGGAAACGCCCTCCTTGCCATTCAATCCGTGATCTTGTTGGGATGGTTGGGAATGACCTGAAGTCATGAAATCTGGAACATAGTTTGAGGTTGACTGTCATATGTAGTCCTATATGGGTGGGCAACGCATAACTGACAGGGAAGTGTTGCCATGGTGACGTGGCGAAGGTTGACTCCTCGCCATGGAACATCGGAAAGTTGTAACTTGGACAAACTTGGTTTGATTTTCACCAAATTTTCTACGATGGATATTAGCCCCCCCCTCCCCCCATGGATCATCACCTTATCATGGTGGGGGGTTTGCGTGTTCTAGTGATCTCAGGAGCTATGATGTCCGGGGCAATTTGCCTCTGGTAGGGTCACCTAAGACAAATTGGTCCTGGGTGAAGGGCCAGACTAAGAATGATCCAACAGACTCTCATGATAAATACTAGAACAAGGATTCAGTGTACCCCACCCAGTATGGGGTTACCGGGGCCCCACCCTGGAGCCAGGCCTAGGGGAGGTGCTTGATGGCTAGCGTCTGGTGGCCGGGTTTCCGCCCATGGTACCCGGCCGGGCTCAGCCCAAAGGAGTTACGTGGGTCCTCCCTCCAGTGCGCTCACCACCTGCAGGAGGGATCATGGGGGTCCGGTGCTATGTGGATCAGGTGGTGGTCAAAGGCGGAGAGCTTGGTGGTCTGATCCCAAGCTTCCTAAACTGGCTTTTGGGACGTGGAATGTCACCTCTCTGGTGGGGAAGGAGCCTGAGCTGGTGTATGAGGTTGAAAGATACCAGCTAGATATAGTTGGTCTCACCTCAACACACAGCTCCGGTTCCGGAACCAGTCTCCTGGAGAGGGGCTGGAGCTTGGCCTACTCTGTAGTTGTCCCGGGTGAGAGGCAACGAGCAGGGGTGGGTGTTCTTGTATCCCCCTACCTTGCTACCTCTATATTGGAGTTTTCCCCGGTGGACAAAAGGGTTGTTTCCCTGCGCCTTTGGGTTGGGAAACAGGTCCTGACCATCATTTTTTCCTATGCAACAAATGATGGTTCAGAGTACCCACCCTTTTTGGAGTCTCTGACTGGGGTGCTGGAGAGTGCTCCTCTTGGAGACTCCATTGTCCTACTGGTGGACTTCAATGCGCACGTGGGCAACGAGGAGGGGGGTGATTGGGAAGAACGGCCTGCCCGATCTGAACCTGAGTGGTGTTCAGTTATTGGACTTCTGTGTCAACCAGAGTTTGTCCATAATGAACACCATGTTCAAGCGTAAGGGTGTCCATATGTGCACCTGGCACCAGGACACCCTAGGTCACAGGTCGATGATCGATTTTGTTATCGTGTCATCAGACCTGCGACCGTATGTCTTTGACACTCAGGTAAAGAGAGGTGCAGAGCTATCAACTGATCACCACCTGGTGGTGAGTTGGATCCGATGGCAGGGGAGGATGCCATTCAGACCTGGTAGACCCAAACGTATAGTGAAGGTGTGCTGGGAACGTCTGGCTGAGGCCCCTGTCCGGGAGGTCTTCAACTCCCACCTCCGGAAGAACTGCAACCATATTCTGAGGGAGTCTGGAGACATGGAGTCTGAATGGGCCATGTTCTCCACCTCCATTGTTGAAGCAGCGGCCCAGAGCTGCGGCCGCAAGATTGTCGGGGCATCTCATGGTGGCAACCCCCGAACCAAGTGGTGGACACCAGTGGTGAGGGGGGCCATTAAGCTGAAGAAGGAGTCCTATCAGGCTTGGTTGGCTTGTGGGACTCCTGAAGCAGCTGAGGTGTACTGGCAGGCTAAGCGAAGTGCAGCTCGGGTGGCTGCTGAAGCAAAAACTCGGGTATGGGAGGAGTTTGGTGAGGTCATGGAACAAGACTTTCGGTCGGCCTCAAAGAGATTCTGGCAAACTGTCCGGCGGCTCAGGAGGGGGAAGCAGCTCCCTGTCCACACTGTGTATGGTGCGGATGGGGTGCTGTTGACTTTGAATGGGGCTATCGTTGGGCGGTGGAAGGAATACTTCGAGGATCTCCTCAATCCCACTGATACGCCTTCCACATAGGAAGCAGGTTCAGGTTCAGGTTCAGGTTACTTTATTTGTACCCGTAGGTAGATTTGTTTTGCAGTTGGTGACATCCATATTTACAAGCCACAATTACATTCAACATAGACACAAACACAGGCACACATCTTACAAAATAGGTAAATATAAAATATGTACAATATAATTTTTATAGCTTGTTCAACTCTTTGACAGCAGCAGGGACAAAGCTGTTTTTGTAGCGCTGGGTTCTACTTTTTGGGACAGCAAACCTCCGTCTGGAGGGAAGAAGCTGAAAGTTGCAGTGCAAAGGGTGGGAGTCATCATTTAAAATCGAGTCGGCCATCCTCTGTACTTGTCTGGTGTACAGGGATGTCAGGCTCAGCTGTGACTCACCAAGCAAACGACTGGACCATCTGACTACCTGATCCAAGGATTTCCTCTGTTTCAGTTTTATCTGACCAAACCATGACATTAAAGAAAAGGATAAAACAGATTCAATAAAAGCCCGATAGAACATAGTCATTATGGTTCGGTCAATTTGGAAGCGTGCAAGTTTCCTCAAACAATGCAAATTTTGCTGACCCTTTTTGCACACCCTTTCACAGTTCACCTCAAAGTTCAATCCACTATCAATAATCGTCCCAAGATATTTGTACGATTGTACACATTCGGTGGTCTGGCCTTTTAGTATGGTGACTTTGTGCCTGGGAGTTTTCCTCCTAAAGTCAATAATCATATCTTTCGTTTTTGTTGTATTCAGCTGCAGGTAGGAATCCTCACACCAGTGAACAAAGTCATCAACTACTGGGCCATGGCCACTCTCACCATCCTGGAGGAGACTGACAATGACTGAGTCATCAGCATACTTTATAATGTGTCTGTTGTCATGTCTGCTCCGACACATGTTTGTGTACAGGATGAAGAGTAGTGGTGACAACACACACCCCTGAGGAGAGCCAGTAGAAGAGCACTTTAGGTCAGACAATGTACCATTGACCCTTACTCTCTGCGTCCTGTTGGTTAAGAAATCCAGAATCCAACCCACCAGATTATTGCTTAAATCAAATTGTTGCAGGAGCCTTTCAACTAAAATATGAGGTTGGATTGTATTAAAGGCAGAAGAAAAGTCCACAAATAAAAGCCTGGCGTGTGTCCCATTAAAATCCAGATGTTTAAAAAGCATGTTAAACAGAGTGACAGTGGCATCCTCCACTCCTCTGTGAGGCCTATAGGCAAACTGCAGAGGATCCAATGCATGTTCAGTCTGCTTTAGGACCTCACATCTGACCAGTTTTTCAAAAATTTTCATTAAAATTGAAGTCAAAGCAACTGGTCTAAAGTCATTTACCGTTTTAGGACAGCTGGATTTTGGAACGGGAACAACCACGGCATCTTTCCAGATCTTAGGCACATGTTGTGTCTGTAAGGACTTATTGAAAATGTAGTGAAATATAGGACTCAGTTCATGTGCACAGGACTTTACCAGGCGTCCACATATATTATCAGGGCCCTGACTTTTGTTCACTTTTACAGCGCGGAACTCCCTTTCAACATCCTGCATCTCAATATTAAAGTGCTGATTGTCTTTGAGTTTCTGTTTCAAATCTTGGATTTCTGTGCTAAAATCAAAGGAGTCAAAACGACCATAAAAACAATTAAGAGCATTAGCCAGCTCTGTGTCTGAACTAAAACCATCTAAAAACACACGATTACTGCGCTCTGTGCTCTGAAGGCCTGCAATTTTTTTCATACTGGCCCAGGCCGAACCAAGTTTATTTGCTGCCATCTTGCTTTCCAATTCTGATTTATAATTCTGTTTTGCTCTTAAAATTTCGGCCTTTAGCTCCTTAGTGGCAACCTGTAGCGCAGAAACAGACCCCTGTTTAAAGGCAAGTGCTTTCCTCTGTAAGCAGGATTTAACTGATTTAGTAACCCATGGTTTGTTGTTGGGATATATTTTGACACGTTTACGTGGAACAAACTTATTTTGACAGTGAGCCATGTATGAGCATGTGAGCTCAGCCAGAGAGTCCAAATCATCCCCGCAGGCCATTATGAACATCTTCCAGTCTGTACAGTCAAAGCATTCCTGGAGGCTGTGCTCTGAATCTTCTGTCCACACATCAATGTCTCTCATCTCCACCTTGCCTCTTCTGAGAGCAGTTTTATATGTGGGCAGCAAATGAACACAGTTGTGATCTGATGATCCTAAAGGAGGAAGGGGGAGTGATTTATAGGCCCTCTCTATGGATCCATAGCACAGGTCCAATGTCTTTTTTCGCCTGGTTGGGCAGGAGACATACTGATGAAAGTTTTTAAGTGTCTTCTTTAAAGAAACATGGTTAAAATCCCCAAGAATGAAGTTTGGCGCCTCTGGAGAAATTGACTGCAGCCGCTGGATCACATCAGAGATGGTGCTGGAGGCGGAGTCAGCGTCTGCCCTCGGATGAATGTGGACGAGGCTTGTGGACGAGGGGGATGACTCGCCTATCACAGGGGCTGAGGTCGCCAAGGTGGTCTCTTTGGTGGCCAGACCCCGGGGGCGGACGAGATTTGCCCTGAGTACCTCAAGGCCCTGGATGTTGTAGGGCTGTCATGGTTGGCACGCCTCTGTAACATTGCGTGGAGGTCGGGGACAGTGCCTTTGGCATGGTAAACCGGTATGGTGGTTCCTCTCTTCAAAAAAGGGGACTGGAGGGTGTGCTCCAACTTTAGAAGGATCACACTCCTCAGCCTCCCTGGGAAAGTCTATGCCAAGGTACTGGAGAGGAGAGTCCAGCTGTTGGTCGAATCTCGGATTCAGGAGGAATAATGTGGTTTTTGTCCTGGCTGTGGCACATCGGATCAGTTCTTTACCCTCTCAAGAATCCTTGAGGGTTCGTGGGAGTTTGGCCAACCAGTTTACATGTGTTTTGTGGACTTGGAGAAGGCATTCAACTGCGTCCCTCGTGGTTTTTTGTGGGGGGTGCTTCAGGAGTATGGGGTATTGGGCTTGTTGTTTCGAGCTATTCGGTCTCTGTATGACTGTTGTGAAAGTTTGGTTCGTATTGTCAACACTCGATCAGACTCATTCCCAGTGAGAGTTGGACCCTGCCAGGGCTGCCCTCTGTCACCGATCCTGTTCATAATTTTTATGGACAGGATTTCTAGGCATAGCCAGGGAACGGAGGGTGTGATCCTTGGTGACCACAGGATCTCATCTCTGTTGTTTGCAGATGATGTTGTCCTGCTGGTTTCATCCAGCAATGATCTACAGTTCTTACTGGGACAGTTTGCCCGAGTGTGAAGTGGCTGGGATGAGAATCAGTACCTCCAAGTCCGAGTCCATGGTACTCAGCCGGACAAAGGTAGATTGTCCTCTCCGGTTTGGGGACAGGCTCCTGCCCCAAGTGGAGGAGCTTAAGTATCTTTGGGTCTTTTTCACGAGTGAGGGGAGAATGGAGTGAGAGATTGACAGATGGATCGGAGCAGCATCTGCAGTGATGCGGACGTTGTACTGGTCTGTTGTGGTGAAGAGGGAGCTAAGCTCTAAGGCAAAGCTGACAATTTACCAGTCAATCTACGTTTCTACCCTCACCTATGGTCACAAGCTTTGGGTAATGACCGAAAGAACAAGATCGCGGATACAAGCGGCTGAAATGAGCTTTCTTCATAGGATTGCTGGACTCACCCTTCGTGATGGGGTGAGGAGCTCAGTCATCCGAGAGAGGCTCAGAGTAGAACCGCTGCTCCTCCACATTGAAAGGAGCCAGTTGAGGTAGTATGGGCATCTGATCAGGATGCCTCCTGGACGCCTCCCACTTGAGGTGTTTCGAGCACGTCCCTCTGGGAGGAGACCCCGGGGCAGACCCAGGACTCGCTGGAGAGACTATGTATCCCAGCTGGTCTTGGAGCACCTTGGTATCCTCTCTGAAGAGCTGGAGCAGGTGGCTGGGGAGAGAGAAGTCTGGGCTTCTCTGCTTGAACTGCTGCCTCCGCGACCCAGACCTCTGGAAAAGTGGTAGAAGATAGATGGATGGATGGATGGATATTAGTCTCGCCCCACCACCTACTGCTCACAGGAAGTACTGCACCAAATGGTTTACTTTATTATTTATGCAGCGCTTGCCACGACCGCGGGAAATTTTCTGAGCCAGCTAGGTACAACAGGCGCGTGGGTCCAGGGTTGCGCGGGGGGTGAGGGCCCGCTTACGGCTGCTTGCAACTTTAATTAGGGCCTGAGCCACTGATAACATCAGTGGGCGAGAGCCCTATTACAATAGGGCTCTCGCCCACTGACTTTGTAAGTGGCTCGGGTCCTAATAATGGGAATTTTTTGCCTCTGCAGGGGCTTCATCTGAAAGGTAGTACCTCACTGGGCTGTGACAGCTGCTGACAAATTGGAGATAAAAAAAAAAAAAACAACTTGCAATAAAAATACAAATTAGGTAGAATTTTCCCTTGGAATCACAATGAATTGGCACATTCAGGTCTGTCGCATGAATACTGCACGAATGTCACACAAACTCTCAGCGAGTTTTGGTCAAAATTCACCAGGAGTTTGCATACATGTCATGAGTGTGTTACACAACATTCGTGCAACATGCATGCAACAAGATTGTGCATTTTTTTTTTTTTGCATGTGCATGATAGTCATCCATGACAACTACAAAATGCAGACCATATCTCCTTACTCCAGCAGTCATTTTATCATCAGGCATTTAGTGAGATTGACCGCAGAGAAGTAATGCAGAGACTGCTGGATGAGGAGACTGCCTCCGAATCCTCCGCATCAGACACAGCAGGCCATTGGACTGTTTCCGCTTCCTCTAGGCCCGTGGGGCAGGAACAGTAGCCTCCTTATCCCTAACCTTGCCTTTCTTGCCCTTGGGAGGTATGGTGACACTGTCAGTCACAGCTGTGTCCGCGTGTGCTAGAAAATGACCCGGCCGCGTGCACCTGTCTCGTGCATGGAAAGTTTTGTCCTTTTTGATGCAATCAGTCACAATTTAGTTTCATAGGTCCCAAACCCCTCGCAAAGTTGTCTTACTTTTCTTGCATTTTCTGACTCAAGGGAATTAAATTTAGAAGGGTTCAAGACACCCAAGACGACTCTGTGATTATTTGACGACAAAACCAGTCGCTTAAAATTTTTGAATGCATTGAAAATTTGTGCGACACAAGAGCAAGGCCCTGCGACTCACAAGAGGAAATTGCAAACCCTTGCAAATGATTGGAAACATTTTGGAAACTCCCTTGCTAATGCTGTTCTCCAACTAATCGCAATCTGTCACAGCCCAGTGAGATACTACCAGAATACAACAAGTTGTGGTTGTGAAACACATTCACCGAGTTGATGCGTCAACAAAAGAATGAACGTGTATGATGACAAGCTGTCAACTGCTTCCGGGAGTAACATCACATAAGAATATAAAGTGGGGAAAAGAGTAACATACCGTGGTCATTGTCAGCAAATTTCCATTCTAACTCTGACAATCTTTGGCAGATATGGATGGCAAAGAAACAAAAGCACCAAGAGAAAGGAAACAGAAAAGGACTCACATTCCAGCATAAATGCAAGCTGTGATCACGGATTACGAAAAAAAGGCAAGCTTCACAGAACTTCCCATTCATAACGAACACTCATGTATGCTAAACACCGTGCTGGCACACTCTGCTGAGCTGCTCCTGAGTGCTTGTTAAACAAAGTAGTCCTACTGGCTTCCAGTGCTCTGTCACTGCCTTTGGATCCCTTGCTAAAATGCTACTTATCCCCCTGTCCACTGGGCAAGATGCAGCACAAATGCCAAATGTTGTCAAAGAAGCTGCACTGTAGTAAAGTGAACACATGCAAATGACCAGCATAGGGGAAAAAAAATAAAGAAATGCAAAAATGCAAAATGAGAGCCATGCAAACCATCCCTGAGGGTTGCGAACAAAACAGCCTGAGGGCAGTCCAGCAGCCAGCAAACTAAAACAGGACAGAGTGGGCTTTAGGAAGTGGCCTCTGGAGCAGAAGCAGCTCTAAAGCTCTTAGAATAGGCAAACAGGTCTTCTGCTTCTGTTTAGCTCTTTTTTTTCCCCTCCCTATATACTAAGCCTCTTAACAGTACAGCCAAAATTGCTTGATCTCCTAAATTCATATTTACAGCAATTGTATTGACGGAGATAAAGAAGCAAACCAAATCCCCTTTATGGCGCCGAATCCATTGTTGTTGGATAAAAAAAGGGAAATAAGAGATTGCAATTTCATGCCTTGGATTAATGTGTTATTCCCTGAACGATTAATATAAAAACGTGAAATCCAAAAGCCTAAGTAAAAGTGATACGCCGCACATCAAAGGCACAATTTGGAATGAAAAATCAACAAACTAGTTACTCGAGAAAAGTGAAAAGGTTTAAAGATGTTAAATGTTTTACCCATTGCCTGTTGAGATTTTTAGTGGATCTAGTAAACTCGCACACTAAAAACAGAAAAGTTAATCTTCCCTTAAGGGAGATCTTCCTCTATAGGATCCTATGAAAAGAATCACAAGCTGGGGTTAGTCCATTAGTCTTCTCTTTTTTTCTGCTAGCAAGAGATGAGATAATGAGGGGACTCAGTGGTATCTTGTGTTGTTGAGCCGGAGTTAAATTTACACATTCTTCTGTGGCAAAATTTTTAGATTTTGCTGCTCTATTCGTCAGCTTCCTAGCAAACTATTCATCATCCATCCATCCATCCATCCTTTGAGGCACCACAGTGTTACAATAGCAACACAGAGAAACCACGAGCACTTCAGCAGTTGCCATCATCTCACTCACGGTTTTCCTGTTCTGTCATGTAAAAGTCAGTTGATTAGTCACAATATTTCCCTTGCTTTCAAGTCCTAATTCCACTGCACAGATGGTCAATTAAAATCAAAGATGAGGACGCTGCTGTGACATTACAAGGGTTCGCTCAAAACATCTGAGCAGTGCAGACACCAAAGCTAGTGACTCTAAAACCTTCCTGTTCTTTTTTTTTTTTTTTTAAAGTTGACCTTTATATAATATCCTTTATTTTTGTTTCTTTTTAAAGCATACTGGAGATGCTCTGGGCTGTGGCAAAAAAGGTGTATTTTAGTGATGTATAATACATTAATGCACAGTTGCCCACAATTAAGCTCGTTCTCCGGGGGAATGCTAACAGAGCACTTTGCATTCAGTGTTTAGCAGCACTATCGTTGTTAGTGACCTATAACAGTGCCTTTGCCCGTGGCTATGCAAGTCTGGAGGCCTACAGCGAGGCCTTAAATATCCCATCAACGAACTGCCTCCACAGAAGCAGTCACAGCAGCTAATTCTGCCGCACCACTTTTAAGTTATTACACCAACAAAAGCATTGTGAAGAGTGTTTTCAAAGCTATGCAGGAATATCTGCGTCATGACATAGGTATAATTATCTCTCAGCATACTCAAAACTGCTTATCCTGGTATGCAAACAAGGGCACACATATCTAATCATTTCACTCCGACGCTCGTCACTACTGGGCCCCCGTTCCGAGCGTGCACACTGAAAATGCTGATGAGGGCAAATGCATGCTTGTGCTACGTCTAAAACCTTCAACATCCACCGAGACGGATTCCAGCGTCATTGTTGCTCAAACAATTTTCCCCTCCCACAGCTGCCACCTTCTCCAAACAAACAAGACGCGTTTATGTTGATGCTTATCTGCACGCACAGACATGCACATATCAAAGGTTTGCACATATGCTGTGTACTGTAGAGGTGTGTGTGTTGGGGGGGGGCATATACAGTAAACACACGTTCAGCACTGAGGTACATAAATTATTCCCTTTTCTTCCCTTAATCCTTGTTTTCACTGACACAACTAACAGCCTCTGTGTACTTCTTTATTAAACTGAAGGTTGGATCCTCTGGCGTGATCCTCTCAGGCAGCCCATTACCAATAGCCGAGCAGTGTGTGGTGTGCACCGCATCAGCGCTGTCTGTCATCCAGCGAGAGCAGATTTCTATTAGGAGGCATTTCCATAAATCTAAATTGTAAAGGACCTCGGCGAGAGAAGAGGGAATCCTCGGCAGGGGAAAAAAAGACAACACACAGGCAGATGTCAGGGGAGACCAGGGGATCAGATATCTCACCTCATCTCAGAGACAGACTGAAATGGAATCAGGCCCGCTTGATTGACACCACACACATATTATCAAATCAAAGGGCTGAAACTGTTCTTGAGGCATATTACCAAAGCTGCCCTATCCACACACTGTGAAAGTCAGTATAGATGTAGAATTGAAAGTGGATGTGGATGGATGAAGTAAAGATAAAGTACCTGTTGTGTATGTCTACTGAAAAAATAAAGACACAGTATTGTGTAAACCAGTGGAAAAACAGTGTTTTGTGTCATAATGTACTTGTAGAGTGTGAATAAAATTTGTTTAGCTGATCTGGAAGTTTAGTAAAGAAACTCTTTGGCTGTGTTTGCATTATAAGCTAAATTCTTCACATGTGAAGTCAGATTTGCATGTCGTGATGGTTCACATTCATTATTACAGATGACTTTTAATTGACCATACTGTGAACATGTCTGTCCTCTGAAAAGGCACACATACTGTATGCACATTGACATATCATGACCAACAACAAAAAACAACACATAAGTGTGACCATTCAACCCCTTTACATGCTTTATATAGAAAAAAAATGATGCATTTTTCATAAAGATATGCTTAAGAATTTGCTTACTGACTTAGTTGGCTATATGTGATGAGGTTCAGAAGAGGGATAAAGCCAGACACTTTGCGACAAGCTGTTTTGGGAGTAACTGCTAGCACTGACGCTAACAACAGTGCTGACTGACATAAGCACTCTCACATGGGCAAAATGGAAAGAATAGAATAGGCTTTTTATTGTCATTGTACAGTTGTGTAAAGTACAATGAAATTGTGGGTGTTCCACCAGGCTACTGTGCAGTAAAGTATAAAAAAAGAAATACATAAAAACAGAGTTACAAAACACATATTTGAATAAAATAGCACACATTAAGTAGAATGATAAGAAGGATAAAAAAATACACACATTGGTAGTGGCTTTGTGGATGGATCAATGTACATGAAAAGAGCAGAGTGCAAAAACAGGTGAGTTTTTTATGATAATTAAAAGATCCTCAGGTTTGTGCATGTGAGCGTAGTGGGGAGAGGGGGATGGACCTCTGACTGTTTGCAGTTCGGATGGCCCAGGGGAAGAAACTGTTTGTCAGTCTGGAGGTGTGGGACCTGATCGATCTGAACTGTTGTCCAGAGGAAAGCAGGTCAAACAGGTGGTGGGCGGGATGTGAGAGGTCTCCTGTGATGGCCTTGGTCTTCCTGAGACAGGACGATCTAGACATGTCTTCCAGTGAGGGCAGAGGGCCCTCACTGGAAGACATGATTTTTTGGGGGGTGTTGATAAATGGTATTCACTTATATAGCACTTTTATTCACATCTCTAGATGACCAAAGCGCTTTACAGATCCTGCTATCCACCCATTCACACACACATGGCGGCGTAGATGCCATACACCGGCGCTGACCTGACCCACCAGGATCAACTGGGGGTTCAGTGTCTTGCTCAAGGACACGTTGATCGGCCACATGACACCTGCACCACAGCCGCCCCCCCTCTGCACAGCTTTCCTGTTCTCGGCTGTGGAGCTGGCATACCACACACCCAGACAGTAGGGGAGCACTCACTCCACTGAGCAGCAGTAGTAGGCCAGCAGCAGCTTCTGGTCCAGGTTGTTCTTCCTCAGGAACAGGAGGAAGTGCAGCCCCTGCTGGTCTTTTTCACACCACTATATATATATATATATATATATATATTCATTCATTCATTCATCTTCTTCCGCTTAATCCTTTTCGGGTCGCGGGGGGGCTGGAGCCTATCCCAGCATCTTTGGGCGAGAGGCAGGGTACATCCTGGACAGATCGCCAGTCCATCGCAGGGCCAACACAGAGAGACAGACAACCATTCACTCTCACAGCCATACCTAAGGACAATTTAGAATCCCCAGTTGATGCCAATTAACCTAACCTGCATGTTTTTGGCATGTGGGAGGAAACCGGAGAAATCCCGGAGTAAACCCACACAGACACGGGGAGAACATGCAAACTCCATACAGATCACTGTTGGTCGGGGGCTGGGATTGAACCCCTGATCCCCCGGCCAAGGGGGAGTTGCTGTGCTGCCGCAGTGCTAACCACTCTGCCACCGTGCTGCCCATATAATAAAATATTTACAAAAATGTGAGGGGTGTACTCACTTTTGTGAGATACTGTATATAGATGGTGTGCATATTGGACAAATTCATCAGGCTAAGCTCTTGGATATCTATCTATAAATGCACAGAATCTCTGTCTGTCTGTCTGTGTGTCTGTTCCATGCATATCTCTTGAACCGTTTGTCACACTGGCCTCAGATTTTATAAGTGCTTTGCTGAGGTTACGAGGGTGTGCATCCCCAAGTATGGAGTTGCTCAGTCAAAATATGTAATTTTTATCAATAAAAGTTTAGCCATCGCTCTTTCTCATGCCCAGGCTTCTAGAAGTGTGTGCGGGGTTTGGTTTCGGATTGACTCCGTACTAATTGGATAATACATGACATTACAGCATCAGTAACCACAGCGTTCCGTGTGCAAAACAAGGAAGTGAAAAGCGACAAATTTGACTCAAAAAAGGTAATACTTAAGATTTAATGCTTAAAAAATTATACCATATCGTTGCCGTGATTGCGTAGGTTTAATGGATAATTCGACATGGAGAACACGAGGTGCGTAGGTGCACTGGGGGAAGGGGGGTGGAGCAGCAGCTGAATCACTGGCACCACAGGTAAAGCAACAGCCGAGACTCCCGTTAGCTGAGCAGACTGGGCTTGGCTCCCTGCGAAAGACTGCGATCCAGCAGTTCAAGCTGCTTCTCCAACACCGGTGTCTGACCGGGCGCTCCACGACTGTTCATGAGGAGGCACATCCAGCCTGCCCAGTCAGTAGTAGACAGGAGTCCCTGCTTCTGCTTTACCTGTGTGCTACCACTGTACTATGCAGGACTGCGAGTCCCACCTGCCGCGCGACTATCTAAAAATTAAAAACTTAATACCGCCATGATTGTGGAGTGGAATGGCCGGAATGACTTAATGACCAAACGCAGGACACAAAAACACCCAAATAACGAAATAAATCATTTTTAGTTAAATATTTACTGACAAATGGGCAACACTGATGCAACAGTTGTAGTCAAAGGGGTCTTTCTGCTGTGTATAATAATGGATGGATAGATGTACTTTATTGATGTTGGGTGTTTTGTAGTTAATTTGGCTGATTACAGTTTTTTTTAAAAAAACCTTTTAATAACAAAATATTCCTAAAATATAAACTGATGCACTACAATGGGTCTCAAATATTTTTAAACATGTTCTGTTATAGCACTGCATGAGTTTATTGACAATACACAGAAGAAATTCACTATTACACTGAACTCCATCACTGAACAGTGATATAAACTAAAATAATTATCATTGTGACTGAACAACTCCCATTCCCCAAACTGCAAGATACACTGTTATGAATATAAGTGATAAAAGATCACACAAATAAGTGATCTGACAAACAAATAAGGGATCTGAAACAGTCGTTAATATTGGATGTCCCATTCATTTTCAGTAATTAGGTATTCTGTAATTAATATTCACACAGTCAAATAAATCTTGGTGCAATTTAGTCCCTTTTACATTTGTCAAAGTCTAACGTGTGATTGCCAACATATAGCCGACACCTCTTTGTATTCCACTTCCAAACACAGCCTACATTTGGGCCTGTAAAGCCTAATTGGGATTCCTGTTTTCACACAAGAATGCTTGCGTTCTATGGGCAATGCACTAGTAATTTTAGAAAGTAACTTGTCTTCGACAAAGAAAATTAATAAAATAGTTGCCAGTATGGGAAATGTCATTTCCATTGTCAAAAGATATGCTAATTTTCTGTCTCAAAAATCAAAGATTCAATCAATCCAAGCGTTAGTTTTGTCACATTGGGATTACTGCCCAGCAGTTTGGTTTAGTGGTACACAGAATTAAATCAAGGAACTTCAAATGGTGCAAAACAGTGCAGCTCATATCGCACTACATTGTGAATATAGAACAAATACTGTGTTAATGCATAATCTTGGTTGGTTAAATGTTAAATATAGATTGCTTTATTCATTGCTTGTATTCTTTCAAAATATTATCATTTCTAATAATCCAATTGTATTGTACAAATATCTATCTTTTAGCTCAGACACATACTTAGTCTACCAAGCAGGCAACTGGAAAATATTTTATTTCATCAAAAGTCTGAACAAACTTCATTAAGAAAGCTGTTATCGAGTTATGAAGAAGGCTATTTGCTCCTGAGATAGTTAACTTAAATATCCACAAATACAGAGAAGATGGCATCAAAGATATGTTTCTATATAAATAATGTTTTGTTGAATGGAGCTTGTTATGTATGTATGTTTTTAGTTTCTGTTGTGTTCATGTGTATATGTCTTATGTTTTGTTTTTGTTGTGTTTTTTTATGTATAACAGCATGCAGCTGGTCCTATGATAACTTTGTTATGGACCTCAGGAAGAATAACTGCATTTGGTGGTGTAAAGACAATAACCTCTTCCTGAACGTGGGAAAAACCAAGGAGATTGTGGTCGACTTCAGGAAGGGACACACACAGCATCCTCCTCTGATCATCGATGGTGCAGCTATGGAGAGGGTGAGCAGCACCAAGTTCCTGGGGGTGCACATCTCTGAGGACCTCTCCTGGTCCAACAACACCACATCACTGGCCAAAAAGGCTCAAACTCACCTCCATTTCCTCCGCAAACTGAGGAGAGTATGAGTCCCACCCCCCATCATGTGCTCATTCTACCAGGGCACCGCTGAGAGCATCTTCACCAGCTGCATCACGGTGTGGTATAGAAGCTGCACTGCCTCCTGCCAGAAGACACTACAACACACAGTGAAAGCAGCCAGCAAGATCATCGGTGCCACTTTGCCCCCCCTCTCGGACATCTACTTCACCTGCAGAGCCATCAATATTGCAGGCGACACCTCCCACCCCTCACACTCCCTCTTCAGCCCCCTGCTCTCGGGAAAAAGGTACCGGAGCCTCCAGGCCCGCTCCACAAGACTGCTAAACAGCTTTTCTTCCCAGGCCAACAGGACCCTGAACTCTGTCCACTCCACCCCCACCCCGGACTGTAACACACTCACCCGCACAATAACTGCCTCAGCTGCTGGCACACCAACAGTAATACATCTGCTGCTGTATGTCTCTGCACTTTACTGTAGCCATTTGCACAAATGCCATACCTGCTGCTGTCTGTTATTGCAATATTGATTATGTGCAGTCCTATCTGTCACTGTCTGCACCTACACTAATGCATTGAACTTGCAACTACGAGTATTACTGCTCTACTTTTCTGTAAACAGGATTGCTGGGTTTCATCGTTTATCTTTATTTGCACAATGGGATGTCTGGGTCTATCTTTTGTCGCCACTTGCACTACGGGTAGCATTACTGTACATGGACTGCTGTTGTTGTTTTGCCAGCCTTATTCCTTTTTCTTTTTTTATATTGTGCACATCACTGAAGAGAGAGAGAAAAGTAATTTCAATTCTCCTGTATGTCCTGTACATATAGTAGTATTAAAAAATAAAATCTTTGAATCTTGAAATTTAGTAGCCAACGAGGATCCTAGTAAACAAACAATCATATTCTTCATTCTTGGATGTTATTTTAGCTTAGTTCACGTTTTATTTTCTCCAACTGAGATCCAATGCGGTAAGCTATCCGCAAGCAATCCATTTATATTCTACTGACCACTGAAACCACACACCCCTGTCCACCAGTAATGCTTTATTTCATTCGTTATTTAAGACATATTTCCGTTAGTTGGATTAGGCTCAAAGGGCAAAGGGGGGCAGCCCTGGCGGAGTCCAACTCTCACTGCCCTTTGTCACCGGTCCTGTTCATAATTTTTATGGACAGGATTTCTAGGCGCAGCCAGGGAATGGAGGGTGTCATGCTTGGTGACCACAGGATCTCATCTCTGTTGTTTGCAGATGATGTTGTCCTGTTGGCTTCATCCAGCAATGACCTACAGCTCTTGCTGGGACGGTTTGCCGCTGAGTGTGAAGCGGCTGGGATGAGAATCAGCACCTCCAAGTCCGAGTCCATGGTCCTCAGCCGGAAAAAGGTGGATTGTCCTCTCCGGGTTGGGGACAGGCTCCTGCCCCAAGTGGAGGAGTTTAAGTATCTTGGGGTCTTGTTCACGAGTGAGGGGAAAATGGAGCGAGAGATCGACAGACGGATTGGAGCAGCATCTGCAGTGATGCGAACGTTGTACCGGTCTGTTGTGTTGAAGAGGGAGCTTAGTTCTAAGGCAAAGCTGTCGATTTACCAGTCAATCTACGTTCCTACTCTCACCTATGGTCACGAGCTTTGGGTAATGACCGAAAGAACGAGATCACGGATACAAGCGGCTGAAATGAGCTTTCTCCGTAGGATTGCTGGACTCACCCTCAGAGATAGGGTGAGGAGCTCAGTCATCCGGGAGAGGCTCAGAGTAGAACCGCTGCTCCTCCACATTGAAAGGAGTCAGTTGAGGTGGTATGGGCATCTGATTAGGATGCCTCCTGGACGCCTCCCACTTGAGGTGTTTCAGGCACGTCCCACTGGGAGGAGACCCCGGGGCAGACCCAGGACTCGGTGGAGAGACTATGTCTCCCAGCTGGTCTGGGAACGCCTTGGTATCCCCTCTGAAGAGCTGGAGCAGGTGGCTGGGGAGAGGGAAGTCTGGGCTTCTCTGCTTGAACTGCTGCCTCCGCGACCCGGACCTCCGGAAAAGCGGTAGAAGATGGATGGATGGATGGATGGATGGATGGATGGATTAGGCTCATTGGAAGCTAGGAGCTAGTCAGCTAAGATTAGCAACAGTGACATAAGGGGGAGGGTGGAATTAATTGCGGTCTTAAAGATTTAAAGAGACATGCAATGAAATCAGACATTCTGAAAAAGGCTGCAAGAGATTATTCACAATGATGCTGCAATAATTAAAGAAAATTTGACCAGAATATGTCAAACATTTCATTAAGATGTGTGAGCTGTTAGAATGTGGAAAAAGTTACTTTTGTTTTTATTGTGAAATAAATATCAAAAATTGACATGCCATCTTCTTTTTGAGCAATTTTTTAACACACAAGAGTTGCTGATGCAATCAAAGGGACTTGGCAACATGAAGAAGTTGGCTGGGGCAAAGGACACCCACAGGGGCGCTGGTCTGAATGAGCAGGCAATTGTGCATCGTGCATGTGGACCAGACTGGAATAAAACAGCACAGTTCATCTAGCTTTGCTGAAGTCCAATTCTATCAAACTAATCGTTAATGTTCTCAAGTTAATGTTCTTGTGAAATGGTGCTATATAAATAAAGTTGAATTGAATTGAAGTTGAATTGAATTCAAGCAGTGACATGAGAGACGAGCAGCTATAGAGAAGCCAAGCAAACAGAGATAACATGAACCCAAGTGATGTGAGGCCACACCATGACCTGTGTGCGCACGCGTTTGCATGCAAGCGCCAGCATTATCATAGCGAATTCAGTGGGAGTGCAGTGGTTTGTGTTGATGTAGGGGATTTTCTTTCTTTACCAGCAAACTCTTCCCCCAGAGGTTTTATCTCCCTGCAGCTGCAATCTCCTAAACAAAGCCTGGACTCTGACCTTCGGTGTACAGCAGCCAAATCAGAATACAGCGCCGATGGACTGAACCTCCTGTCAAAAAAAAGCACACCAAATCTGAAGTAAGGCACCCCAAAGCTCTTCTGCATGTGAGCAAACACCTACTCAGTGTGTCTGAAACCACTGAAGACCTTTGAAGATAACATACAAAAAGCTTACACATACATTCCTATGTTAACTCGGTTGTGAAGCCACAGCTTTATCATCATCTCATCATAGTCATACTAATGAAGTGTCTCAGCAGTGTGATCAGAGTGAGACAATGATGAAGCAGCCTCTCATTGTGATCGTACCGCTAAGGCACGCATTGGTGGCCGAGGCGGCAAGCACTGAAAGGAGTTAAGGAAGAAGGAGGGGATGAGCAATACAACGAAGCAGAAAAAAAGAGAGCAGTCACTACTCAGCGGGGTAGGAAACTGTTAAAGCCACAGCGGCAGCCACAACCCCAGTAGCTGGCAAGAACCGCTCACCATTATCCACAGCAAATTTGCACAGCCTGGCTGGCATGCTCAAGTGAGAGGAAGGGCATTCAAAGAGGGAGGGAAAACAAAGAGAGGATCCATGTCAAGACAAAAAATTAGATGTGGCTATTCTGTTAATTTAAAATCTATACTTAAATGTGCTTATTAGTCAATGAGATATATTATTTCACTCAGCAATCCAAATCCGGAATGGTTATATAAGAGCATTTGGGAGGGGAGGGAAAAAAATGATGGGAATCCTGTCAGTCTGAGTAATCCCTTCAATTTCTCCTGCTACTGTTTTATCTGAGGACTGTATGATATAGTTTTGTAATCATACACAGGCTGGAAGGATGAGGCTACTATGGGTCGGCTAACAACCAGGCACTAGACGCTCAGTGGGAATCCCACTCATCTACTGAAACGCTAAAAACAAGGTACTGCAGCATGGTTTAGAGATGATAGGCAACACACTGGGTGAGGGAGTATATGAAGCTAGTTATGTGTATGGCGGCATACAAACTCCCCTTACAAAAGCAATATGAGAGATGTGATGTAACAGATACGTGTGATTATGGACAGTTGTTGGGCCGGCTGTGACTTTGCCCATGCTAAAATCAATTATCTGTCAATGCAATTAACATGGCTGCATGTGGGCATGTAGCCCCCAATTATTTCACAGCTCTGAATCCTGGAAATGTGGGAATGTGCAGCAGCAGTGGATTGGAAAGAAAGGAAATCCACCGTGCAAAGTCATAAGCACTGACCTCGCATGAACCTTTTAAATCAGTTTTCACTCTAATGATAAAGCAGGAGACACTTGGCTGTTCATCTTGGATGTCAAAGGACTGACTGATGTCTGCAGCGGTTGTTAGAGTGTGTGTGTGTTTACATAAGTTGCCGTTCTGCCTGCTTCAGTGTGCATGTGGCTGATTAAATTCCTTGCGCTTATCCTGGACCGCAGACAGTTTTCTTTGGGACTCGTTCCTCTGGGTTATAATGTTTACATCTATTCCCACTCTTTCAATGAAATTTTAACAAACACAGTGAGACTGCGTAAACAAATACCACTTCTCACACTCGTTTCTCGCTTCCACTCTGGAAGCAGGAAAATACAGCTGTCACTAAGGTCTGCAATTCCTTTTTTTGCAGACTAAGCTTTAGCATTCTTACAATCCAGCCCTGCTAAGGGTCAGCAGTAGCCCACTCCTGGACACCTTATCTCACACATGGGTATTGCTTATTGCAAAAGAAGCACTTGTGCAAACTTAAAATGCCTCATCCAAATGACTCTCTCTTCTTCCCTTTAGACTGAGGGGCTGTGCACATGACAACACTTTTACCCCAAAATGGCAAAGTTCATCCACAGTTTAGCCATCCGTGCATATGATACCAGGATTTTGGAGGTGTGAAAATGTAGGGATTTGAAAACAGTTCCCAGAGTGGAGAGGTTTTATCGGCACCGTTTTTCCATGACTGTGTGCACAGATATAAACAGTAATGGTACATTACAGCCACAATTTACAATAGATTTCAGCCAACCCACACACCAAGGAGCTTGTATTTCTCACAGAAATACAAGCTCTGTGATTAAATGTTAAGCTTGATGCATTTATAGTTTGGATTAGGTTAAAAAAAGGATCTTAACGGTATCTGTAAAATGCTTCTTTTTTTTTTACACAATAGACAGCCTTAAAGATAAAATTATCAAATTTATAACAAAGGAGAGTATACAGACTGAAATATATCCTTAAATGATCCCTACCTTTGATGAATGATAAAAAAAAAATCACTGTGGAGTACCAGATGTTTTAAATCGTTTTGTGCAGCTACTCAGGCTGCCAACATCATATCAATGTTTTTTCTTACTTGTAATGCTTTTCTAAAAGTTACGACTGACGACTCCTTATCAAATATTTAAACCAGCTGTCAGTAAGTCAGACTTTTTATTGCCCACAATTACACAGGTTATTTATTTATTCAATTAATTAATTAATTAATGACTCCCTCATTCAGTATTTCACAGTACATGTTGGCATTCATGGTTCCCTCAATGAACTGTAGCTCCCCAGTGCCGACAGCACTCATGCAGCCCCAAACCATGACACTTCCACCACCATGCTTGACTGTAGGTAAGACACACTTGTCTTTGCACTTGTCCGCACTTGTCCTCACCTGGTTGTCACCACACACACTTGACACCATCTGAACCAAATAAGTTTATCTTGGTCTCATTGGACCAAAGGACATGGCTCCAGTAATCCATGTCCTTAGTCTGCTTGTCTTCAGCAAACTGTTTGCGGGCTTTCTTGTGCATCATCTTTAAAAGGGGCTTCCTTCTGGGACAACAGCCATGCAGACCAATTTGATCCAGTGTGCAGCATATGGTCTGAGCACTGACAGGCTGACCCCCCACCCCTTCAACCTCTCCAGCAATGCTGGCAGCAATCATACGTCTATTTTCAAAAGACAATCTCCGGATATGACGCTGAGCACGTGCACTCAACTTCTTTGGTCAGCCATGGCGAGGCCTGTTCTGAGTGGAACCTGTCCTGTTAAGCCACTGTATGGTCTTGCCCACCGTGCTGCAGCTCAGTTTCAGAGTGGTGGCAATCTTCTTATAGCCTAGGCCATCTTTATGTAGAGCAACAATTCTTTTTTTCACATCCTCAGAGAGTTCTTTGGCATGAGGTGCCATGTTGAACTTCCAGTGACCAGGATGAGAGAGTGTGAGAGCGATAACACCAAATTTAACACAACTGCTCCCCATTCACACCTGAGACCTTGTAATACTAACAAGTCACATGACACCGGGGAGGGAAAATGGCTAATTGGGCACATTTGGATATTTTCACTTAGGGGTGTACTCACTATTGTTACCAGCGTTTTAGACATTAATGGTTGTGTGTTGAGTTATTTTGAGGGGACAGCAAATTTACACGGTTATACAAGCTGTACACTGACTACATTGTATCAAAGTGTCATATCTTCAGTGTTATCCCACGAAAAGATATAATAAAATATTTACAAAAATGTGAGGGGTGTACTCACTTTTGAGAGATAATACACACACACACACACACACACACACACACAGTGGGGCAAAAAAGTATTTAGTCAGCCACCAATTGTGCAAGTTCTCCCACTTAAAAGATGAGAGAGGTCTCCAATTTTCATCATAGGTATACCTCAACTATGAGAGACAAAACGAGGGAAAAAAGTCCAGAAAATCACATTGTCTGATTTTTAAAGAATTTATTTGCAAATTATGGTGGAAAATAAGTATTTGGTCACCTACAAACAAGCAAGATTTCTGGCTCTCACAGACCTGTAACTTCTTCTTTAAGAGGCTCCTCTGTCCTCCACTCGTTACCTGTATTAATGGCACCTGTTTGAACTGGTTATCAGTATAAAAGACACCTGTCCACAACCTCAAACAGTCAGACTCCAAACTCCACTATGGCCAAGACCAAAGAGCTGTCAAAGGACACCAGAAACAAAATTGTAGACCTCCACCAGGCTGGGAAGACTGAATCTGCAATAGGTAAGCAGCTTGGTGTGAAGAAATCAACTGTGGGAGCAATTATTAGAAAATGGAAGACATACAAGACCACTGATAATCACCCTCGATCTGGGGCTCCACGCAAGATCTCACCCCGTGAGGTCAAAATGATCACGAGAACAGTGAGCAAAAATCCCAGAACCACACGGGGGGACCTAGTGAATGACATGCAGAGAGCTGGGACCAAAGTAACAAAGGCTACTATCAGTAACACACTATGCTGCCAGGGACTCAAATCCAGCAGTGCCAGACGTGTCCCCCTGCTTAAGCCAGTACATGTCCAGGCCCACGCGGCAATGAAGGAGTGGCTTCGTAAGAAGCATTTCAAGGTCCTGGAGTGGCCTAGCCAGTCTCCAGATCTCAACCCCATAGAAAATCTTTGGAGGGAGTTGAAAGTCCGTGTTGCCCAGCGAGAGCCCCAAAACATCACTGCTCTAGAGGAGATCTGCATGGAGGAATGGGCCAAAATACCAGCAACAGTGTGTGAAAACCTTGTGAAGACTTACAGAAAACATTTGACCTCTGTCATTGCCAACAAAGGGTATATAACAAAGTATTGAGATGAACTTTTGTTATTGACCAAATACTTATTTTCCACCACTGTATATATATATATATATATATATATATATATATATATATATATATATATATATACACACACACACTACCGTTCAAAAGTTTGGGGTCACTTAGAAATTTCCTTATTTTTGAAAGAAAAGCACTTTTTTTCAATGAAGATAACTTTAAACTAATCAGAAATACACTCTATACCACAGGTGTCAAACTCATTCCATGAAGGGCCAAGACCCTGCAGGTTTTACCTCCACCCAGTGTCTTCAACAGGTGATTTCACTGAATTTCTTCCCACTGATTGCTGATCAGTGAAAACACCTACTGAAGACACTGGGTAGAAGCAAAACATGCAGGGTCTTGGCCCTCCATGGAATGAGTTTGACACCCCTGCTCTATACATTGCTAATGTGGTAAATGACTATTCTAGCTGCAAATGTCTGGTTTTTGGTGCAATATCTACATAGGTGTATAGAGGCCCATTTCCAGCAACTATCACTCCAGTGTTCTAATGGTACAGTGTGTTTGCTCATTGCGTCAGAAGGCTAATGGATGATTAGAAAACCCTTGTGCAATCATGTTAGGTCTGCAATGCTGTAATTGCTGCAAATGGAGGATTCTTTGACGAAAGCAAAGTTTGAAGGAAAAAATGATTATTTCAAATACAAATCATTATTTCTAACCTTGTCAATGTCTTGACTATATTTTCTATTCATTTTACAACTCATGGTGGTAAATAAGTGTGACTTTTCATGGAAAACACAAAATAATTGTCTGGGTGACCCCAAACTTTTGAACGGTAGTGTATATATACATGAAAAAATATTTTGCTAATTTTTATGGGTCCTAAATGATAATATTTATATCTGAACAGTTGGGCAGTCTATGCTTCAGTAGCTGGTAGCATAGACATATGATACCCTAGACAGGACATGGTTAACACTTTCCAGGCAAACAGAGATGCCATATTCTGTAGATAATTATAATGGTTGACAGCACCTTCAGCATTGTGTTAACAGGATACACAAACAAATGTTGATTATACTGTATATATTGTAATCATGTATGTAAGCTATGTATATGAAACATGACTAGCCTAGCACCTACCCATGTTCTATCTAGTGTTTACATATCTATGGTCGGTAAAGATCTCACAGCTAATAAGCGACTTTCGCATTACGAGTGTGCATGTGCAGACTATGTGAGTTCAAAGTTCACGACTACCAAACATTCCGGTAGCCTGCTTGCTTTTGTATACAAACAGTACTGTCACACCTGAACAACTGCTGCTTAAAGTCTGCTTTAAGCTTTAAATCTCCTTTATGCCAGCTGCACATTGTGCCGTAGTGAAGTGTGGGAACGGCATGTATCATCTAGAGCGGTGGAAAAAGAAAACTTGCAGCATACATGCCTGTAACTTCGGGACCAGCGTGTGTACATGTCCGCCGCCATTCACGTTATATACATTCCCCACGGAGCTGAAGGATCCGGACGGACGTAATTGTTGGATTAAAGCAGTAAGTCTATATTATAACATAATTAAATAGTGTTGTGTATTGTTCAAGTTCTAGCCTAACTGACACGAGTCTAAACTCTGAAGTAGTAGGTACGGACAGGCAGGCCTGGATCTAGGATCTAGTTCTTTGTATATTGGTAATGAAGCTTGATCTACACACACATGTAATTAAGGCCACTGATAAGTAGGCTGGTATAAAATAAAATTGCAAATCATTGAAAACGTGTGGTACTTAAACTATAGTAGTATCGACCTATAGATCTAAGTAAGCAGGCTATGCCTTGTAGTGAAATTTACTCAAAATGACAAACCCAAAGTTGAGCTGTCAAACCACTCGCTTACCTTCTTTGTAGTCGTTTCAGAGTCTCGCAAGTAAGGGTGCTTGGTCCTTTGACAACAAAAAATCTGCTATGTCAGCGTACATACAGGGGGGCCATTTTGGCCATTTTCTGCAACGTGGCCGTGAATGCAAGGGCAACTAGTTCATCCTAGCGTTTGCGGGTACAACCGGGAAGACACCTACGAACTTTCCATAAATTAAACGTATCGATAGAGCATGTTTGGTAGCCACGTTCCCATGATGCTTTGCCCGAGCCGAGATGCGAAAGTCACTTATAGCATGACTGGACTGATGTCACGTGTCTCTATCAACCAGTTAGTGCAAGAGTAAGTTTGACACCTACTGGTCAGGAGGTCAGAAGCTTGTTTCTGTCACCTTTAAGGAGCCACTGGCTATGGGCAAAAGAACCACATATAGGCACTTTTGCACTGTAGGAACCTTTTGCAGTTCCTATAACCTTTTAACTACCTAGACCGGTTTTGTTGTGTTCGGACAGCATAGGAACAAGGAACTAGGAACCACGGACCTCAGCTTCTAGAACCATTTTAGCTCCAACCCCAAGGCAGGGTCTTTTCTGGTTCCATAGGTACTCATATGATGTAGGTGTCTGCTGATTGGCAGAACTCATAAGCTACACCCACTGCCAGAGACTTCTGCTTCTCACGGTACCGCCATGTTTAAAAAGAAACTTTGCCTTGTTTTTTCTTGTCATCGCTAACGGACATATAAGTTTTAATATGAACAAAACACTGACAAATGGACTGATGAGAAGGTCAAAGCTCTTCTGGCCTTGTACGCCACAGAGGAGGATCTGCGTGAATTCGAGGGCTCGCAGCGGAGAGTAATAATTTTTGGAAAATAAGCTTGCAGTTAATGGGGATTTTTCACAATGCGAAGCAGTGAGGAAGAAGACTACAAAACACGATCATCAGTAGCACGGGGGCCCCCCAGGGAACGGTTTTGGCTCCCTTCCTGTTCACCCTTTATACTGCGGACTTCTCACACAACACAACACACTGCCATCTACAGAAGTTCTCTGACGACTCTGCGATCGTTGGCCTCATCTCCAACGGAGATGAAGCTGAGTACAGAGGGCTTATCCAGGACTTTGTGGACTGGTGCCATCGGAACTGCCTCCAGATCAATGCGGGGAAAACTAAGGAGCTGGTGGTGGACTGCCGCAGGCAAGGACAACCCCTCACAGCACCAGTAAACATCCAGGGAACAGACATTGAGATGGTGACGTCCTACAAGTACCTGGGTGTTCATCTGAACAATAAACTAGACTGGTCACACAATACTGACGCACTCTACAAGAAGGGACAGCGCAGGCTGTTCCTACTGAGGAGACTCAGGTCTTTTGGTGTACAAGGGGCGCTGCTGAAGACATTCTATGACACGGTGGTGGCATCAGCCATCACTTTTGGAGTGGTCTGCTGGGGCAGTGGCATTACAGCAGCCGATAGGAAGAGACTGAACAAATTGATCAAGAAAACTAGCTCTGTCCTGGGGCAGCCTTGACCCAGTGGAGGAGATGGGAGAGAGAAGGATGGTGGCTAAACTGTCATCTCTGCTGGAGTCCGAGTTCCACCCTATGCAGGACACACTGAATGCACTAAGGAGCTCATTTAGCAGCAGACTACATCATCCTAGGTGCACAACCGAGAGGTTTCGCAGGTCCTTCCTACCAACGGCTGTCAGACTGTATAACCTAAGCAGGGCTGCTCGTAGAGATAGCAAAAAGACGTGACAACCTAATAGTATTGAATGCAAAAGACGCAATAGACTTATACAATGGTCCCCTCCGGTATACAACTAGGAAAATACCAGTAGCTACGGAGGGTGACAATATGTATGGGTACATAATCATACCATGTAGGATAACTAAGTAGACGGTTATGCTGTTTCATTCCATCTAGCTGCAATGCTCCGCACTGTGTTTGTTTGTATATTTATATATTTGTTTGTATAATTATATATTTATTCCACCTAGCAACAATGCTCCACACTGTGTGTTTATATATTTACATATTTATTCCATCTAGCTACGGTGCTCCGCACTGTGTGTGTTTATGTGTTTGCATATTTGTTCCATCTAGCTATAATGCTCCGCACTGTGTGTGTTTATATATTTGCATGTTTGTTCCATCTAGCTGCAATGCTCCGCACTGTGTGTTTATATATTCACATATTTATTCCATCTAGCTACAATGCTCCGCACTGTGTTTATATATCTATATATTTATTCCATCTAGCTGCAATGCTCCGCATCGTGTGTCTATATATTTATGTTTATATGTACATATGTATACTCGCTGCTCTTTTTTTTTCTTGCCTTCTGATTGTTGCTCTGAGTGTTGCTATCCCTGTGCTGTTGCAATCCTGGAATTTCCCCGTTGTGGGACTAATAAAGGCTTATCTTATCTAAAACTCAAACAGGACTATAACAATTAAGGACCCCAACAATCAAAACTGGGAGAACCAGAAGACCAGGAAATGTTCCAACACTTTGGACGCAATCTTGCATTGACCAGAGCCACAGTCTGCAGACCCCTGCCTTAGACCCTCTGTCATCCAATGTCTGAAACAAGCTTTTTTAGCACATTTCTCTCTCAGTTTAAGCCAGTTTTGCTCAGACTGGCTTTCCCCAGTAAAAATAATATTTGGCCAGCAAATCAAACAGCAAATGGCTCTGTGTTGCTGAACTGACCATATTCAGGATATCCACAGTCTGAGACAGATATTTTATCTTTTAAATATTTAATATAAACATAAACCATTTTAACTAACTAACTACTACTAACTAACCTGCACTTATATAGCGCTTTTCTAGTCACAAAGACCACTCAAAGCGCTTTCATTAATACTAACCCTCTATTCTAAGGGCCTATAGGAAACAGATATCTAGGGACAATTTAGAACAGCCAATTAACCTAACATGCATGTTTTTGGCATGTGGGAGGAAACCGGAGAAATCCCGGAGTAAACCCACGCAACACGGGGAGAACATGCAAACTCCACACAGATCACTGTTGGTCGGGGGCTGGGATCGAACCCACGATCCCACGATCCCCACAATCCCCCGGCCAAGGATAAACTGTGCTGCCGCAGTGCTAACCACTGCGCCACCGTGCAGCGGTTTAACAATATGTGCAGTCCATACACTTATAAAACAAACAAAAAACCCCCTCTAAATAGGTCCCCTTTAAATAATGTTATCACTTCAACAATAATGTAGGGGCTGTATTTTTATGTAAACTTATGCAGGAGGAAGGAAACCTTTACTCATTGTATTCAAGACCTGCTGTGACCCCAAGCATAATGCTGCCTGCCTGTCAAATGCACACAACTGTTTGAGCACCATTAAAGCCTGTTTTCAGATGCTCTCTGCTGAGCCACACGTAACAGATGCATTATCACTCCGTCGCAAAGGGCTCAGCCTCTCTCCCATTCTCTCAGCTTCTCTTTCTACCTCGGTCTGGTTGAGGCCCTCTAATTTCATCAGAGGTGATAAAACACCACAAAATCAAGTCTGCGGCTAGTTACTTAGCCCAATCCCCCATTGGATGAGAAGCAATAACAGCATGTGGTGAGGAAATTGGTTGCTTATTTACACTGAAGGATACATGCCTAGCAAGCAAAATGCACTGGTTACAGTGAAGGCTGTGCACAGCACACCACAAAACAAAGCAAATGCATTCATGTCTCTGGGTGTACACAGCACATTCATGGGTATTTCAACAGGCAACGGGGAACCAGTGGAGCCCACGTGTGCCACAGTTGAAATGGCAAAAAAATGGAAGAAAAAACCTAGAATGCTTCTCACTTTAGTTTTACCCAGGTCATTTTTGTGTAATTAAGCAAATGGAGTAGCACAGACAATTCCTGCCTCATCTCTATATTCTGATTAGTTAAAGGGCCTACAGTCTGCCTATAAAATGACCTGCATCACCCCTTTTCTTCACTGAAGATAAAACACACAGAGATATGAAAAATTTGTTGCTGAGCGTGAACTTTCCCAATCCCAAACGCATAACCTGTTTTAACTCATATATAGAAAGGAATCCATCATAAAAGTTAAGGTTGACGTTACATTTGGCAAGGAATGGATGCAAGCTGTGCATTAAACAACACCAGAGAAGTCCATGGTCTAAAGGCCTGTTCTGCAGCCACTGTTTGTGAATACAACTTGCCTATGCCGTCTATAATTTTCAAAAACTCTCATTTCAATAGAGCAACGAGAACCTTTACAAGAATAATCACAGAATAAGCTAACAATCAGCCTTTCTTGCCCTACAGCAGCTGAGACAGGCTGACAAATATAAAAACATGTTTGCTTAAAAACAGTAAGTCTGAGAGCTTGGTTCTGAAATGTAAAAGTACAAAACAAAAAAATCAAGAACTGGTTTAGGTCTAGCAAACACAAAAACAATGATATAAAAATGCTGAAACAGAGTACAACTTAAACAACATTTGTATGCAAGTCCAGCACAGACTAGCAATGAATATGAATAATAAAAGAGTAGTGAGCACTGCAGTAAGCATTAACTCAGTCTTACGCATACTGGATGTATAACGATCCACCTGATCATTCTCTGGAGTGCACCAGCTGCTGCCAAGCTATGCCAGGACAGGACTGAATGGACTGGGATGGAGCTCAGAGATCAAGCCAACTGAATGACTGAGTGACTTGTTGGATCAGTTCAGAGGCACACGTGCACGCCGCCCCCACCCCACCCCACCCCCGGCCCTGTTACGTGTGAGTCCCGCGCAGGACGCAGGTCTGGCTGCAATAGGATGGAAAATCAGCACTGGCTGGCTTCCTGTGAGAGTGTCCTGAGAGTGGGAGTCATATCACCACAGCAAGCACTTTTCTATCAACATCCCCCCCCCCCCACACACACACACGCTTCACTAAGAGTGCTATACACTTAACCAGGCAGATCAAATGAATATTTAAATAACCGTACAGCACAATTTCAAAACAAGAAAAAAACACAACCAAGTCAAATGGCTTGCATTTTCAAAAGCAAGGGTTGACATATAGCATGTGACCTAAAATACTGTGAAGCAAATACTGTAACTTCTTCTTTCGGCTGCTCCCTTTAGGGGTCGCCACAGTGGATCATCTGTTTCCATCTCACCCTATCCCTTGCATCTTCTGTAACACCAACCCTCTCCATGTCCTCCTTCACTACATCCATGAACCTTCTCTGTGGTCTTCCTCTTTTCCTCCTGCCTGGCAGCTCCATCTTCAACATCCAGTATATTCACTATCCCTCCTCTGCACATGTCCAAACCATCTCAGCCTTCCCTCTCTTACTTTGTCTCCAAACTTCTCAACCTTGAGCTGTCCCTCTGATATATTCATTTCTAATCCTGTCCTTAGTCATTCCCAGTGAGAATCTTAGCATCTTCAGCTCTGCTGCCTCCAGCTCCACTTCCTGTCTTTTTGTCATCGCCACCATCTCCAAACCATACATCATACCATCTTGTAAACCTTCCCTTTCATTCTTGCTGATATCACCTCTGACACTCATCTCCACCCACCCCACCCTGCCTTCACTCTCTCTTCACCTCTCTTGCGCACTGTCCATTGCTTTGGATGGATGACCTGAGGTATTTAAACTCATCTACCTTCTCTACCTCTAATCCTTGAATATCCTACACCTTCCTCCCTCTCATTCACACACATGTATACTGTCTTGCTTCTACTGACTTTCATTCCTCTTCTCTTCTCCACTTCTCCTGGCTCTCTTCCACCTGCTCCCTACTCTCCCTACAGATCAACAATGTCGTTTGCAAACACTGTGGTCCACGGAGACTCCTGCCTGATCTCATCCAGTATAAAAGTCTCATTCGTAATTATCCACATATTTGATTTGGCAAAGATTTTATGCCCGATACCCTTCCTGACACAACCCTCCTCATTTACACTGGCTTGGGGCTAACGGTAGGAATACAACTGTGAAGCACATAAACTAAATATCAATAATGTACCATTCATTGAAGGCAGAGCAAAAAGTTTATCTATTATGCCATATTAATTTTGCAGTCATTATATAGAGACATCCAGGCATTCTTGATAAAAGCATGATCACCCATAACTTGATGAAGCACAAAGATAGCAAGAGATCATGTATGTTTAAAGTCATAGGGCAGAAGGGTAAAAATAAACAGATTATAACATCCCTAGCATGTTTGTCTCTTGGCCCAGTCCCCACCCTTTTTACTTGAATCTTAACTGCAGACTGCAACTGGATTAACTGCAACCAAAATCACATTTGAGATAATTACAATCTTGGAGATCCCTGAACATAAGAGGCTGCTCTGTGCTTATCAGAACTGTATGAAGAGCTACAACAGCCGCTCCACTACATCACTGAACCTGGGAGTAAGCAATTTGCTCTCATTTTTACAGGCCACGGATTTCCCGAGTCTGTCCAATGCTCTGCTCTGGATAAAATGCAGAGACAGTGAGGCCATCCATACTCTTCAGACAGACACTGGAGACCATTTTTTATATGAGGCCACTGAGCCCCGTGCAACTACCTGTCAATGTTCTTGTATTACAACTTGATATACTGTGGTTCTCCAGCAAAGAGGACAAGATCTCTGGAAAGCACATAGTTGATATAATCACAGGCATGTGCATAAGTAGGTCTTGGGGGAGAAATAAACCACTGACACTCAGAGAAGACACATTCCAAATCCAACTCTAGTATGACTGCAATCGTGAAAGCGCCGGATGTAAAATGTTGGGCCACAGAAGCTCTTGTACAAAGGGCTTAGAGTAACAACTCTCTAGCTGAGTATACTGCCTTGCCTTCGCCACCAAATCACATTTACAGGCACAGCCTCTTGCTTCATCTCAAGCTGAATGCAGCAGTTGCTTTCTGAGCATTAAGTTTGATCAAAGACTAATCTCAGCTCGTAAGTGATTAAAATTACCATCTGTTTCTTTGTTATGGGAGTGGGGCAGGAAAGGAGCAGAGCCCACAGTGGAATACAGACAGAGGTAAAATAAAGAGCAATATAAATGGGAAAAAATGAGCAATGAAAAACACAAAGGGGAAAAATGCATAAATAAAAAAAAAATGAGCATCTTTTCTTTCAGTCCAGTATCAAAACTAGGCAATCTGAATTCCACCACAGGAGCAGCTAACTTGAATTAACTTTTTTTTCTTCAGACCACACACTTAGATGATGACGCTGAGAGAGGAGCGCTGTGGGCTGACTGTTCTTAAAGCAATCAAAACGGACCATGGGTTTAGTGAAGCAGTAAAATGAGGTTTCAACAAGCAGGCCTGCATCTCTTCAAACCACTGCGGCTTGTATCTGAAATCACTCCATGATTAGCATGCTACAGCACAAGATATGATGAAATTGATGCCCACGCTGGAGTGAGACTAAACATCAGCGGGCAGTCACAGAGTCATTTCTTAGTTTAAGGGGCACGGCAGGACAGAACGTGGGGTAGGGTGCTTAGCAGTCACCATTTTAGCCAAACAAAACAGCCCTGCCGCTGCTTCCCATAAACTGCCTCAGCAGCAGGGAAAACATATAATCATACTCCAGCGAAAAACTGCAATAACAGGAAAGAGAAAAGCGATAAAAATCGACTATTTGCAACCCTTGAGAAAATGTAACCAAAGGAGAAAAAAGCCCCATTCAGCATTTCATCAGTAACATAAATAGGAGCAGCTGGGGCAGACTAACATGCTGAAGTGGGCTAATTGGGACACTTGGTGTTGGGTTTGCCGCTGTTCCAGTCTCCTTAGGACCAACTACGGCTGAATGAGAGTTTTCTCCCATTAGTCTGGACTATTACAGTTCCACACACACCTGACTCATCACAGCCAACACTGTAGTGGGTGCTCTAAAAAATCCAGCTTAGTCAATTATTCCCAAATCTTTTCATTAACTAACATGGTGAAAAGTGTCTCTTAGTCACAGTCCTGTCTAGAAACGGGCACTCTTCACTTCTACAAAAACAGTTTTGCCTTCCTGTTCCGTCCCTCCCTAACAGCTTCCTTTTCTCTTCCTGTCTGACTCAGTATCACAAGCCCAAAATTCCCAGACCTCCCTGTTTCTTCCTTTGTTTTGTACCAGAGGCTGGGAATGGTGGTTCTTTGTTTTTTCATGGCACTGTTGTTAGAACCTCTCTGACCTTGATCTTTCATGGTCAAGATACGGGCCAGTGGTAGCAACATGTAGCATGGTGTGTGTCATTTATGGGCTCTGAACAGTGGTGGATAGAACAACCAGAAACTGCAGAAACACTAACACTTTATGATGTTAACAGCTCAAGCAAAAATATTCACCAAAAAATTGCTTACATAAGAAAGTGTCTACTAATAAAGATAATTCATGCAGACAATAACTTTGGTCAAGTTAATTCTTTCAATTAATAACCAAGCTATAAGGGTAGTATCTCAAAGAGCGGTGAATGCTGAAAACCATAGCAATTTTTGGATTCGCCAACTTTTATGACAAATGTTGGTGAAAATCCAGCTGGTATCTCACCAAGCAGCGAAAGAACGTTGCGACTTAAGGGGTTCGTCAAAGTTTGTAAAAGGTTGCAAAACAGCCTTTACACAGTTTTTAAGATCTTAAACAGTTTTGTTGTGAGGGTTCTTAAGCCTGTACCGCACCAAGTGGCGAAGGTTCATGAATGCAGCGATTGTTGGGTTTCACCAGGGTTGGTAAAAGGTTGTAAAACAGTTCACATAAAGTTTTTGAGGTCCCAAACAGTTTTTCTTGTTACCAAAAAATTTTGAACATGGTCAGAATTTTTGTGCAAAATCTATTTTTTGTCATATCCGGCTCTAGGGAGCCGGGCAATCAGAGCCAGGGACAAGCCAGTGAGTCGAGATGGTTTATTTTGGGTAAGGGATAAGGGATGAGGAGAGCACAGATACTCATGCAGAGGTACACTCACAGGTTGCACAGCGCAGAGGTAAGCAGCTCGTACCGGACGTGGGGGGTAGCAAGACGTACATCCTCACAGCGGGATACAAACACAGGAATGCTGCAAGGGGAGTTGAGGCTGACACCAGACGAAGGGGCTTCAGCCTAGCAGTGCTTATGTCGCAGCCCCGAGTCATCGAGGCTGCTCCTATTTATCCTCATTGGCAGCGCCCCAGCTGATGAAGACTAATTGGCCCCAGCCGTCCATAATGCTGCCAGCTGGGGGCCAGCTGAGACGCCGCTCAATGGGAGGCAGGGATGAGGGAAAACATGGGCTCAGTGCCGAGACGGCATCTCAACCCATGGTGACAGAGCCCCTCCCTCAAGGTCGGGCTCCTGAACGACCAGGAACATCCCAGCCCCCCCCCCCCCCCACCTAGGGTGGGAGGAAGGGAGGCGGACCGGAGGGGAAGAAGCCAAGGGAAGGACAACACCAATGGGGCAATGTAGGGTAGCGGGAAAGAAAAACCCAAATACAATACTGACAAAACTGAATAATTAACCCAGGTACAGATGGGGAGAAGAACTGGGTCAACACGCCGGTTACATACTACCCAGAGAGTACCAACCATGCGTGACCCAGAGCAAGAAAAAAAAAAGAACCACCAAAAAGGTACAGGGCAAAAAATGCTGAGTATGGTCAAATAAAGGGAAAACACAATACACAGCACCAATATAAGTACATACACACAGTCACCAAGAAAAGTGACTGGAACAAATGGACAATTACAGAGCATGGTGTTACGGAAAACAAGGCACATGACTCTATAATGAACCAACAGGGCATAAAAAAGAAATACTGAGTGCAGGCAAAGAAAAACCCACACACATGAATATATAAATACCCACAGTCACCTAAAGAAATGAAAGTGACTGGAATGAATGGGCAACTGCAGAGTATGGTCTGAAAGGGAACAAAACATAACTCTACAATGCAAAAACGAGACTAAAAACATGGTACAAAAAATAAAATGCTGGGTACGAGGGAAGGAAAACGCACAGCACTATAAATACACATCCACCAACAGGACAGACATTACACCCAAGTGACCTTAATAACGATAAAAGAAAAAGTGACACCCGAGGTGTATGGCAGGCAGAGTCCAAAAATAGCCGAGATGGCTCCGGAGATCTCCCCGCCCATTGTCCAGCTGGCGAATCAGGGGAAGAGAAATGTTCGGACGGCGAACTCTGGACCCAGATCCCAGGAATCCAGTCCAACGACTGCCGAACCAGGCCGCCCAAAGGCAAACACAGACCAGTGGGGGGAACCAGATCACCGAACCGAAAGTTTTGCGGGTCGGGTCGTCGACCCGCATCACTCAACCACCAGGACCGTTGAGACGGACGAAGGGTCAGAGCGGATCCCGGTGGAAGAGGCTCAGGGGAGAGCCGATGACGAGGGCGGCGGGCCTCAGGGAAACGGCCACCTCCTCACCGGACCTGGACAACACTGGGGCAGCACCCACGTCGGACCCCGATCGGGCCTCAGGCGAACCCACGTTGGACCCCGATTGGGTCTCAGGCGAACCCACGTTGGACCCCGATTGGGTCTCAGGCGAACCCACGTTGGACACTGCACCAGAACCGACCTCCAACGTTGAACCCGGACCCTCCAGCACCACGAGGAACAGCAACTCCTCGCCGGTGACCCTGGAAGAAGGCTCAGAAGAGAAAACAGAACCGGGATCAGGATCACCGGCAGCGCCAGAACCCGGCGAGACGAGCTCAGACGCAGCGGACGGCTGCACCCTGCTCGTCTCCCCTGGAGATAGGCTGAAGTGCTCAAAGATAAAAAGAGAGAAAAGAAAGGAGAGCACTCGCCTGATCTCGGGTTCTGACGCCGTCCAGGACTGCGAAGATCCAGGATCCGTCGTCAGGAGGTCGTTGTCAGGCTCCCATCTAGCCGCGTCGGGCCCCGCAGCCAGCACGATGGTCAGCGCAGCTTGAGATTCCTCCAGCTCAGGTAACCCCGCCGACGATCCACTCGGCGTGAAGCCAGAAGAATCTCGTCCCGCTGGACCGAACCGCTCCTCCGTGGAGACCCAGGGACGCTCAGTCGTCAGCGTAGACTCCACGCAGCAGTCAGTCCCCCTCCTCCGTCCGCAATGTAGCTGCGGAACCACAGGCCCTCTCCATATCCCACCACGTTGACCCGGAGCCGGGGACCGCTCGGCGGAGAGAGACACAGAGGATGCGGGATTAGGAATACAGGTTACAGCAGGTGGGGAGAGTTCAGGGAGCTGCGAACCCTGAACTTCTCCTCCAGGGATGTGACAGAGCAAATCATTAAGCAGGTGTGAAAAAACAATGACTTGCCTGCCCCCTGGAGGTTGAGTATCGCCTGCTGTAGTGGAATCTGCTTCTTCCTCTCCCCGCCCGGCGATAACGGAGGACCCCCCGGGAATTCGTCTGAGGGTCGCTCGCGTTGTCTCCAGCAGAGAGCTCACCAGGCCGGGATTCCAGGCACACACAGCGGTCAGGAAGCGCGTCGAGGAGGAGGGGGAAACAGCCGGGGTGAGCCAGCCCGAATGTCCAGGAATGACAGCGGGGGAACGAGGCTCAGGGGACGAGGCTGTAGAATCTCCACACTGATGAGGCGAAGGGATGACAGCTGCGTGGGAGGAACGGTCCTGACGATGACCCAGAACTGGATCCGGACGAGGTTCGTGCAGAGGTGACTCGGCGATGTGATGACGACTACTCCCAGGGAACGAAGCGAGGGGGAGACCCAGGATTCGCCGCTCCAGATCGGAGATCGAGACGAGGGAGGCGTCGAGCACGGGAAAGCTTCGTAGCCCTGAAGTCCTCACCATCAATCTCACTGCCGCCGCCACATGCCTGAAGGTGGTGACAGGAAACACAGTAGAGCTCGCGACAGCCACTCGACCCCGGACATAACTGCTGTCAGCTGCGGCTCCTTGAAGGGAATCCCGAGTGACGTGACGCAGGTCGGGGGAAGTCCTCTGGTTGGCGCGAACTCCCGGACTGGAATAGCGGCAGGAACGGGACTCCGAAGCGGGGAAAGACGTCGCCCACTTCGACTCCCTGCCGGGATTTCCATCCACCCCGTGGAGCTTCTCTTGCTGTGTACCTGCAGCGTCTATCCTGGCACTGTCTTCCAGATGGTACAGAGAGTGAGGGTGACAGTCCAGGGGTTCCTCAGCACGGCCCGGATGCCAGCGTCTCGCGTTGGAGGCGTCGTGCAGGGTGAAGAACGTCCCGTCGACAGCCTCCGAGATGGACCTCAGCTCGTCGCCCTGGCGCCGGAAGTGACTCCTGGGAAACGGCATGCTAGCAGCGCTGACACCCGGACAGAAAGGTACATTTCCACGGCGACTCACGGCCGCCGGCAACTCTTCTGGCTGCGACATACTGTCATATCCGGCTCTAGGGAGCCGGGCAATCAGAGCCAGGGACAAGCCAGTGAGTCGAGATGGTTTATTTTGGGTAAGGGATAAGGGATGAGGAGAGCACAGATACTCATGCAGAGGTACACTCACAGGTTGCACAGCGCAGAGGTAAGCAGCTCGTACCGGACGTGGGGGTAGCAAGACGTACATCCTCACAGCGGGATACAAACACAGGAATGCTGCAAGGGGAGTTGAGGCTGACACCAGACGAAGGGGCTTCAGCCTAGCAGTGCTTATGTCGCAGCCCCGAGTCATCGAGGCTGCTCCTATTTATCCTCATTGGCAGCGCCCCAGCTGATGAAGACTAATTGGCCCCAGCCGTCCATAATGCTGCCAGCTGGGGGCCAGCTGAGACGCCGCTCAATGGGAGGCAGGGATGAGGGAAAACATGGGCTCAGTGCCGAGACGGCATCTCAACCCATGGTGACATTTTTCAGCAGACAGCTGCAAATATTTGCAAAATAGTTGTAAGCGTTTGCAAACAGTTGTAACGCGTGTCGCTAAAGTTCTTTTTGGTTCACCAAGTATTGGACACTAGCAACTGTTTAAGAATCTATACAACAAGATGTTTGTGACCCTAAAAACTCTGTGCAAACTGTTTTGCAACATTTTACAAACCATGACGAACCCATCCAATCGTAACTTTCTTGAACGTTCCTTAGCATTCACCGCTCCAAAAGATACTAACTTGATTTTCACTGACAGCCATCAAAAAAGTTGGCAAATCCAAAAATGGCTACATTCGTCAGCATTAGTCACTCCATGAGATATTACCTTTAGACAGTTGCTAGTGTTCACTACTTGGTAAGCCAAGAAGAACTTTACGACACATTACGTTTGCAAATGCGTTACAACTGTTTGCAGATGCTTACAACTATTTTGCAAACATTTGCAACCGTTTGTGGAAAAACACATACACAAAAAATCTTTTGAACATGTTCAGTTTTTTTTTTTTTGAAACAAGAAAAACTGTTGTGCAACTGTTTACGAACCCTGACAAAACCACAAGCACTACCATGTCCTTGAACGTTCCTCAGCATTCGTCACTCCATGGCTTAAAGTGTTCTTCTGAAAAAATAAATTACAATCTTTCCATATGCACCCTATAATATAGCCCAACCTACAGTATATTATATAAAGAAGACAACAGAAATACCCAACAGTGTTTTGGGGGTTTGTACAAATATCCTGCAGCAAAGACTTAAGCAAACTCGGTTCTTCAGCCTACAGTTTACATCTATTTTCTTTGCCTTCCCTTTTTGGAATTGCTGGGTTAAGCAGTAGCATGCCATTACAGGTGGTGTTGTTTACCATCAGACAAAGCTACTGTACGTGTTGTACAGTGCCTTGGGAAGCAGACACACTACATTTCAGCTTTTTCAGATTTTAAGCTGTTGAAGTTGCTAATGCTTTGTATGGCACAACCCAGAAATGCTGCAGCCTTGACAAAATAAACAAAGCCAAGGTGTCCTTTGTCAGGCTTCTTCGTGTCAGAACACAAGGAATTTATGAAAGGCATACAGTAAGAAGGGTGTGCATACAGTATGTGTGTATGATTGGGAATGCCCCTGTATCTGCACAAGTTGCAATCAATTCAACCCTGTTTTTTCACTCTCTTTTTTTGAGGATGCAACAAACAAAAGAAAACAGGTAAAATTGTGCTGACATTTATGCTAGTCCACTCACTCAGCTTACAGTTAATTTCTCAAACAGACACAAAATAATAGAGATTGTGCCAAAGAAGAGGTACAGTAGAAAGCTGATGGGGAAGATGTGACAAGCTATAGATGAGCAAATAAAACGTGGAGCCTTTGCTCTTCTCCAAAATAAACACTTCACTGTGCTATCCAAACCTCTCTTCACTGATCTGAATAAAAACTGCTCATTTTGCTGACTTGAAATCATACACGAGCAAATTGCTTATATTCAACGCTAAACTTATGCCTGAAACATTGTGCATGCTTTGTAATAAAATGCTAATCCGACTCACCTATTCACCCCTGTCAGGTTGAACATGTTTTCTGCAAAATGTGGGGGGAGGGCTTGCAGCAGCAAGGCAATGAGGCTGGTGTAAAGTACTTAACAGTAAACACTGTACCTACAAGCTTAGGGGTGGCTCCTAGAATGAGGGAAAAAAACATTCCCTATTCCCCGCTTTCATCTTGAACGAGGAAACGAAGGTGTGTCTAGTAAAACCAAGGCTGTGGTGGCAGTGACAAGTCAAATATCCTTCAAATGCATCTTCTGTGTGGATAATGCATTTACTCCTTCAGTGTAAATGGGGAGCTAGTAGAGATTAAAACAAGAAAGGATGCTCATTCTTTGCTTTCAAGTACAAACCTGCCCTGTCCCCTGGTTTTCTCACTCTCTCTTCTCATCCCTCTTCCTTATTTTACCTCTGCCTCCCTTAGGCAGAAAAATGTTTCCGAGCAGTCATATTTAATCACCATCTTCACGGACAACACAGGGATTTCAAGTCTGCAAAAGACTTGGCTGTCACACTGTGAATAATTCTCTTAGATATCCTGATTCATTCCCCTTAAAGACCACAGGAAAGACAATGCGTCTGCCTTGCACTGCGACCGATGTGTGGAAAGTGTAGTGATATTTGATTGTGTTTTTGTATAGCATGTTATCGCACAATGCTAATTATTTTCTTCGTAAATGTACTTACATTTTACATTTCAATGGTTGTGACAGAAGAGGAATAATGTGTCTGTCTGGGTGAGCTCCCGCTGTTCCACTGAATACATGCAGCGTTTCCTTTTGATAGCAAAGGATGCTGGAAGTGAGGAGTGTTAAAACAACATACAACTTTCCCTGTGGTAGATTCAGCATAATAATGGACAGTGTGATTCACAGAGGGTACTGTCTTGATATAATTCAATAAAATTTCAAAAAGCCACCAAGGGAGGGGAAAAAAATTCTCCCCTAGTGGGCCGAATTCACACAACCAGACCATCAAGCTGGATTCATGCTTTCATGCTGCACCTCTGCTGTTTGCGTACGTGTAACCGGAAACCTTGTGTGACGAAATTTACGTCATCGTCTCCACTCCGCTAGCATCCGCAGTGCTCAACTGCGGACGACCGCATGCAGCCCAAATTCTGTGACCGCGTCACCTGCCCACGACCTGAACGCGTTGAAAAGCGCATGCGCAAGACTGAACGTCCCATTCACAAGGTGGCAATATCGGCACAGCATACCAAGACAAAGAAGACGAAGAAGACAATGAGGAAGTGGAAGACGAGAATAAACACACATGAATCATACATAAAATACTTCAGCAGCAGCAGCATCTTTGTGGAAAAGGAATGAAAACCAGGAAGTCAAGCAGCAGAAAGCAAGCAGCGTTTCTTCGTTGGTGAAAATCCTGGCACACCAGCACATTGGCGCTACCTATCGGGCGGGAGTGAAACTACAAGTGATGGTTGTGCGCATGCGTCAACCGCTTGGCCTGGGTAGATGAAAAAGTGAGCATGAACAGCGCCTCATGTGTGCTGGGCTTGTTCAAAGCGCACGCAGACCAAAGTGGACTAGAGGGGAAATGCAGCATGAATAAGGCTTGAATGACAGAGTAGCTCATTCTGGCTGACGAAATCACCCCAAGAGTGCACCGATCTCCGGACCACTGACCTTGACCTTAATACAGACCAACCTGAGGGTCATTATGCATGAGTTTGCTGAATATTGGGGAAATTGCCTTCTTGGGATACCAAGAGGCCACACAGCTACTGTAATTAGTGAAAGGTACAGTGAGGGGTCGGTCCTCTGGTAGCTCTGTGTGTTATGTTGTGGGTTCATACCCCGGCCAGGACATACCACAGAGCAAATACCAGATAAAAATAGCACTTAATAAAATGGAAAAAATAAAGTTAACATGAAGAGCAATTGCCTAGGAGGAGTAACAGTTTTGGTGGAATCACAAATGCCCAGATCTCCTGACCTTTGACAATGACCTTGAGTTCAACCTAGATGTAAACAAACCTGAAGATGTGTGAGGTTGTTGAGAATTAGGGCAATTGCCTAGGAGGAATAGCATTTTTTGAAAATCATATAAATGCTTAGATCTCCTGACCTTTGACCCTGACCTTGAGCACAATGTGGATGCAGACCTACCTCAGGATCTTTGTGAGTGAATTTGGTGACCACTGGGGCAACAGTTTCTGTGGGTCAGCTTAAAAGTGTGATTGCTATTTTGTTTTTGTCACGTAGCAGTTTTTAACTGTTTTAAATGTAACTGTTCTCCGTTTTGTGTTTTCCTGTGCTCTCGACATCACTGAAAATGAGGGCGTGACCTCAATTATTCCTTGAGAGTCTAAATAAAGGTTGAATGAATGATTGAATAGCCTAGAAGAAGCAGCAATTTTCATGCAACCCTTAAGTGTTCAAATCTCCTGACCTTTGACCTTCAGCATAAGCTGGATAGGAACCACCTGAGGATCATTGTGAGTGTTTGCTGACCACTGGGGCAAATGCTTTGGAGGAGTAGCGATTCCCATGAAATGCGAACGGCTGGACAGACAGACGCAGCGTCATCGCATAAGCTCCCTCTGGCTTGAGCTAAAAAACATACAGTATATTTATGGCATATAAAGCTGTAATTTTAAAGGTCAGGTTGGGGTCAAAATTTACAATCAAAAAGCAGTTGTATTAATAAAGAGTCATTAACAGTTTTGCCCAGAGTCAGTCAAGAAAGTAAGAGCATGTCCTCGCAGACTTCGTGTGGGCTTTGTGACAACCTGTCTCCATTGTTAAATACCCTTCTCCCCCTTTCTCCGACTGGCTTCATTGTGTGGATCACAGTAATGTATTCATGCATAAACATAAATGCTATCCCACAGGAGAATTCATTTTCCTCTGGCTTGGACACGATAAATCACCTTGGGCCAAAGTAAAGAGTCTGGAGTTGCAGGACTGGCAGCATACTTTTTTTAAAAATGATAGAACAAGGATCCTTTTTTCCTCACAACCCCTTCAAGCAATAAAATGAGTAATCTTCATGTTTTTTTAATTGCATGTGCAGTTTTGCAAGTTAGCACTGAATCATTAATTGTTTGCCTCTGTCAACATTGGAGGGAAATAAGTTGCCGTTGAAGTTGAGGGAGTTTCAAGGTCTTTCATCATCAATTTAGCGCAATTTACTTAGGTCTGCAACAGTGGAAAAAGTTAATCAGGAGGGAGAGAGGGAACAAGATAGCAGAGGAAGGGGGAGGACATTTCCAGACAGAGTTCTCTGTTTGCTATCTAACTCGGGAATGAATGTGGAAGGCCTTATTTCCCCCTTTTGCATTTCATCTGCTGAGGGTTGAGGATGAGCTAAGGCGCCTGCTTCACACTGAAAGAAGCTATCCACCCATATAAGGCTACAGCTGACTGCAAAATAGTACCAATGAGGAGAGCATAGGTGCACGTATCTACATGTCACTGAGTCATGGAGCCCAGAAAAGGAATTTTTGTGATATTTTAGCTGCAAAACTGTAGATTGAAAATTCAAAGCAAAAAAGACAGCTCTGTTAAAACTGTGATCCGCTTAGTTTTACAAGTGTTGGGTGAACGATTCCAAGGAAATAGTTGGTGGAGGTAAAGGCCAAAACAGGTCCCTTTGAGTTGAACATGGTTCTGGTTGTAACTGGGCTGGAGTTTACAGAGCAGAGGAACAAAGCCGCCGCTGGCCAGGTTTCCCTGTGGCACATGAGCAGACTAGACAAGCAGTGGCAGCACCCCTTTTTTCCCGTGGTAACCATAACAACAGTGGCAGGCCAGGGCATCCTCATCACCAGGGGGCAGTGTGGGCAGCACGACATGGTGTTGCCCTTTCTGCTTGTGTTGGTGCCAAGCAGCACACACAGTCAGGCAAAAACAAATTAAAATGGACAAAAAAAAAAACAAAAACGTGGAAATACACAACTTATACACACACAGTCACACACTGTCATCTGCTCCTGACAGCTGCCCCTTGGCGTCTAGCACAAGCTGCCCCCCTCCCCATACACACACACACTCTCCCTCTCTTTCCCGCTCCCTTTTGTTGAACACTTATTGTTCAGTTTCCACCAAACAAAAACTCACATCCTCCCATGACAACAGCTAATTGATTATTGATGGTGCCAGGCTAAACTGACTTACATTCAAAGGGATGGTGCCAGAGAAAATGGTAAAGACAATGCATGCAGTGCCTTTTCATGAAAATGAAGTAAGTCAAGGCATTTTGCATGTAAAGCTTGAGGTTTTTCTTGTCATCTTTTTTTTTTTTTTTTTTTTTTTTGCTGTTTTGGTTTGATAAGCTGTTCAGGCTGCACTCAACGCCCTTGAGGGCAGACCGTGGGCTAAGTCGATTGAGGGGATGGAATGTAGGTAGTGTTCTGGAAATAAGCTTTGGAGGGGAGGGGGGTCAAAAAGGCCATCACAGCTTCCAGTGTGACAGCCTGACTTCCAGTCTGCGTGAAGATCAGTGACAAACAAACACCCAGACTTGTTATTCTACGGGTTCATGTGCCAGGATTCCTGCCCTTATCCTTGGCATCTCGTAATTTCGTTACACGTGGTAAATATGGGATGGTTTGTGACAGTGGAGATCAGATAAAGAGTGAGGGCGTCTGGGGCAGGGGAATGTGGAAATGAGGCTGAATACCTAAGCAGGCTGTTGTGTGAAGGAGAGACGCTGATGACTGTGGCAGGCAGATTGAGGCACTAAAGAATGGCGGAGGCAAGGGATCCTGTCCCATGGAAATGTGTCATGGAGTCAGTTCTATTAACATCTTAATAAAGGCTTCCCAGGCCCTAGAGAGCCCTTGTGAGCAGGCTGCGTTCTCCACTCACATAGGGGCCCAAAGCTTCTCCTGCAGCATGTCAACAAGACAGCATTTGAGTTCTGCCAGTATTGTAATGTGAGGGTGTAGGGCTTCCCAAAGGAGCAGCCAAAATGCCTACCCACAAACATGCTCCACTAAATTCCTTTATTCCCCTCGCCATTTACTTTCATTTACTGTCCATTTCTCCATCTGTTGGATTTAGTGGTCCCACAAAAAGGCTTTGTTTCCTCAAGCTGGCAAACCTTTGGGACGACAGAGTGCACACTGGGGTTTACTGCTAACTTGCTGCCATCATTGGAGAGAGCAGGATCTGGACTAACTGAGAGGGATGACCGTTAACCATTCCCGACTGGTCTTCTGATGAGACTGGCTGGAACTTGGCTGGATGCGGCAGGAAAACCTCACACAGACACACGTAAACACAAAGAGACACACACGTCTCACTAACACAGGAAAAAGTACAGCCACGACAGTAGAAAAGGTGTTTTTTCTTTCTTTCAAGTAGTTGCAGCACTTTTTTTTAAAAGTACAGTCTCACTGGGTGCAATGAAAAATGAAATGCAGAGTGGCATTGATTTTTGCACTCTGTGCTATGTGTTGTTCATACAGAGGAACCTGCTACTTAACAATGTAGTGGCCTGTAGTGATCAATTTAAAATGGCTTCAGTGATTCAATAAGTCACTAAAGGCTACGCACACAACTACTCAAGAAGATGAAAATGGCTACAGCAGCATGACCAGACCATTAAATGTAGCCCTGTAGTGTTTTCTAACATCTGCTATTGTGCTGAGATTATCAATGACTAATGCATTAGTGGATTTTATATCTATGCCATCAGTATGTTTAAAATATCTGACTTTTATAAAAGAGGATATGTGGTGGCAGAAATCAGAGGGAACAGGTTAACTACTTGTATTTTATTACAGGCAGAGACTGTTTTTGTGGAAACCGTTTTCAGTTTATATTGATTTTGTGTATTTCCTGACACCAGGTGGTGTGACTTTAATTTCCTGTGGGATAATTTTTGATTTTAAGGAGACTGGATCACCAACAGGTGCTGCTAAGTGAGATGTAGTTTTCTGGCTGTGTGATGGAAGTATAAGAAAAAACTGAACAATAAAAACCCTGCTTACATGGTCATGAATAAACTGATTACAATCAGCTTTCTGGAGTTACCTGATTATTCAAACTGTCATGTAAACAGAGTAATCTGATCACCTTTATTGGTTTACTCCAGTAATCGGTTTACTCGTGACCATGTAAACAGGGCCAAAGGCTCATTAACGGTTTATGAGAAAACAGATTAACACACCTAGTTTATTTACCCAGTAAACTGTTTACTCAGTGCATGTAAACACCATAAGTTGTTTATTACCTTTATCGGTTTACTCCAGTAATCAGTTTACTCATGACCATGTAGACATGGTCAGTGTTGTTGGAATCATGTTATTTCTGGCTTCATGAACATTGATTGAACATGAACTGCACTCAACAGAGGCGAGGACTCACGTCATGCAGCCCTATCCCAGTTGGAATGTCACATAGTCAGGAAAATCCCTGGTTGACTTTCTGCTTCAGTTATGATAGGAAAACGTGGTACTCCCATGGTCAACCTGTGTCCCAAGTTTGGTCACCCTACCATCATTTCCTCTTCAGTTAGAGCATGGACATGCAGACAGACAAACAGACAGATACACAGACTCAGGCAGCCGCCCTACCCACACCTCGACTCCGTCGGTGAGAGTGATAAGTCAGAGTGGCAATTTGATCCATGTGGACTCCTTATCCAATTGCATGTGTCGAGCATCTCATATTATATCAGCCCACAGTGTCATTTAGACTAGTTAAACAGATACTACATTGACAGCTGTCACTTTCTGGACTAAACCATTGATAAGTACTGGATTATAAGAGGCCTAAAATGTGTTTTGACAATAAGAGTCTCAAAATCAACTTGCTTTTCCTTCAAACATAAGTTATATTGCTATCATGATGTAACATTGTTGAAACGTTAGCCTGGTATCTAAATATCAGGAATACTGTAGATGCACCAATCAAAACGGTTAACATACCAGCAGAACTGATGTGAGACGTGTTGAGCTCTTATTTCTTTTATGAAACTCCAGAGACTTGCTTTGTATTACTGGGCCATAGCGCAGCACTCTGTCCAAAGCAAGATGTTTTAAGCGCCTCTCTTAAGGACCTCACTAACACTGATTTTTAACAGTATGTGGTAAAGGTTGTTATTCTTAATGCCAGAAGTGTATGGATGAAATAACCACATATTGGTGAATACTGTATACTTGTTAATATCAATAAGAGCCGAGAGAATTTTGAACCAAAAGCCTGAACTTGGCTCCCATTACTTACAGTATAAATGCAGCTCTCATTATTTGAAACTTTGGTCATGTGATGGTTATTTGGTCAAATGATCACTGACCACTGCAAAGCTTGAGAAACACAAAAAGTGTCAATACATTTAAGCTTAATAAATAATTCCCAATGGAAAAAATTATCTTATTACAGGGTCATGACAATAGATAATATCAAATGATACCAATCTAGTGCACATTCCTAACTTCTACATTCCTAAATAGTGCTGGGCAAATTTATCGTGCTATAATGCAACAATTTTTTAATCATGATTATTCACAAATAATGGCGATGGAACAAAAAATGCAAAACTTTCAAAACATGGTTACTGTTTCCATTAAACAGTCAATATGCCGCTACTCAAAACAGTCGCGGAAAGCCCTATTCATGGCACAAACTCCTCATTTTATTTAATTCTGGGTGTTCAAATCAGTTTGCCGGAATATCGCTGTCATACTATGTGGACATTTGGAGCATATCAATGCACATTCCTGACCTAAACGCTGAAGAGAAGAGGTCGACGAAGAAGAGAGGAGAGGCGGAAGCATGGAGGGCTAACAGCTACGCTAATCGCCAGGCTTTATTGAACTTATACTCCTTTGGCAATATGGGCTCTGCAGACATGACTACATTGGAGAGTCTACAAAACCACAGACTCATACACCAGCAAGACACAGCGGCCCACAGAGCAGCAGAACTGTTCACCAACATTGGCCACTCTAGGAAGAGAGGGAAGCGGTGTGACAGGAGGCGCCTGCTAAGGAGGGCTAACAGCTAAAGGCTAATCCCACTTCCATGAATTCTGTTGGTGAATGGCCGCTCCCTGGAGAACAAACTGGACTATCTACTACTGGAAGTCACATTGAAGGAGGGGAGAGACTGCTGCTTCTGGGTGTTGTGTGTGATTGTTGTGTTTTGCTGCATGCAGGCTGGAGCCGATACAGGTTTTTACTACTCCAGTGCTGCATAACTACCAGGGTTTCCTTTGGTAACATTTCTGGGCGGTGGCCCGCCACACCTGAAAAATTTCTGCCGCTCTATGAGGATATATAAATTTTAGAAAAATATATGAAGCAATGACGGTCCGCAAGCGCGCACATGAACAATGCGTGAGACCGTCATCCGCGCGGAGTTCAGAAGTGCCTCGCCTGCGTGTTCCAGTCATCAAGCAGAGTGTCTCACTACGAGTGTTGCTGTCCGCGAGAAACACAAGCTTATTAAAGTACTTTAAATGTGGAAAAATCAGAAGTGGTATGTAAGCAGTGAAGGCATTTAATCATGGTTTTAATCCACTGGTAACGGGAGCAATAATGGAAGAGTCGCTTAGCTAACGTGTGGCTAGTTTTTTGTTTTTCTTATTTCAGACAAGAATAAAAAGGAGGTGTTTTCACTGTTACCTTAGTTAATATTAATTAACTAATTTATGTTCCTTATTTTGTACTTGGCAAGTTAAGATGACCAAAATTCAGGAAGTCAATGACTTTAATCTGTCAGCAGCCTTCAGACAAACTAAACATGCTAACATTTGGATTTCAAAATAAGGGAGGTTTTTCCTGCTGTCTGAGTGGTGAGGAGATTTCTAAAAAAAAAAAATATATATATATATATACTGTATATATAAATATACAGAAATATAACAGAAATAACTGCATCTTTGGTCATTTAAGTTATTTCATTAAATACAATTTTATTAATATTTTTTCTTTGAAATCAGAGTTAAATTATTGTTCTGTTCTGACTGCAAAATTGCGGTCAAAAATCTAAATTATTATAAGGAAAAAGTAAAAAAAAAATACAGTCTGTTTCAAATTTATTTAAAAAAACAGTAATTTTGTTTTAGAAAAATAGACAAAAATTAGCCATAAAATAATACACAAATTTACAGTAAAGTCTCAAATGCACAAGAAAAGTCAGTTTTACAAGAGGAAATCACAGATTTGAGGAAAATGGTTTCAAATTTTTGAAACCATTTTTTTTTTCAGAAAATTTTTGAATAGTTTTTTTTTCTAAAAAAAAAAATAAATAAATAATCTAAAGGCAGTGTGGTGGCAGAGTGGCTAGCACTGTGGCAGCACAGCAACTCACCCTTGGCCAGGGGATCCTGGGTTCGATCCCAGCCCCTGACTCGCAGTGATCTGTGTGGAGTTTGCATGTTCTCCCCGTGTCTGCATGGGTTTACTCCAGGATTTCTCCGGTTTCCTCCCACATGCCAAAAACATGCAAGTTAGGTTAACTGGAGACTCTAAAGTGGCCCCAGGTGTGAATGTGTGTGTGAATGGTGAAAGGGTTGGGCGCCGCACCAATGGCTGCCTCATCCACTCATGTGGATGCCCTGTAATTTCCCCACTGTGGGACTAATAAAGGAATCTAAATCTAAATCTAAAATCTAAATCTAAAATTTAGATAGCAGTTTACAGAGAAAAGTAGAAAACTATAAGAAAACTGTTATACATTTTGGAGAAAAACCTCAAACCTTCAAGACTGAAGTCATTACTCAAGTTTTTAAGTGGGTGCTCTTTGTATCCTTAACTAGAAATTTTTGGTTGTCTACTTTTAATTTAAATGACACTTGATATTTTCTAACCTGTTTGTATACCGCCATAGACAGAGAGAGAACCTGAATTAGACAGAGCTCAGAGAGGGCAAGATGAGACAGAAGAGAGGAGCCAAGGAGAGGAAAGTGTTCAGGCAGAGGGTCCAGGAGAGGTGAGAGCAGAGGAAGGAGAGAAGGATGACGCCAGTAAAAAGTCTAAACACAGGACGTGTGGGTGGGATCCCAATTGGCTCAATATTCCAATATTCAAGCCTCGGTTGTACAATACTTCAAATGGCAAGTTCCATATACAAAGTTACTGTGCAAAATTTTTTAAAAAGAAATAAATAGTATAAAATTAACATATTATGGTTACAACAGTGCTATGTGTCCCCGCCCCCCCCCCCCGGGAAAATATGTTTCCACCACGCCAAGGTCTTTAAGCCAGAAGAAACACTGACAACGGTAACTGCCAAGAGTTCTGTTCCAGTTTATTTGGAGAATATTCTGGATAGTTTGTATTTATGACATTTTGAAAGCTTTAAACAAACTTGCAGTTGCAGAAAACAAGCACATTTTTGCCCACTCCTGTATGAGTATGAAAACTTGAAAAATGACAAGTTTAAGCTACATTCCATAGAAAAAAGCTTTCCCCCGCATCGAATTGTGATTAATTTTGAATAGAAACTTGAATCTTTAGAGATTAGTCACGATTTAAAATTTTAATCGCTGCCCAGCACTGCAAGACATGCAAAGAGCCAGATATAGTAGTTCACACACTCCAATTTCATCATCTTAAATAAATGTTTGTCAAGATAAGCATCACATAGATAAACCATCTCTCCTGTGGAATTTGCTGTTTGAAGCATGAGAGACAGGTAGAAAATGATGTTTGCAATCATTTTCCAAAGGAGAAACAACAAGCGGCGAAGACATTAACCCAGCAGCCCACTGGCTGGATGAAGGGAAAGTGACGCTTCTGATCTTCTGCTTTCCACTGAAGCCAAGCGCTTCCCAGACTTAATGTTCTCCCTGGCTGCACTCCACTTGATCACTGTCACCCCAGATCCAGATCTCTCACTTATGTCAATTCTCACACGCGCGCTCTCGCCATAAATGCGGACCCCAGACATAAACATGTGCATAACAAGGCTGAGCGAGCCGGGCGTGTGCGTGGGTCAAGTAGATTGAGATCTCTGCTGTGACAGCTGGACAGTTGAGAGGTTCAGATAAACAGCCCACAGTGAGGGAAGACGGGAGGCCAGTCGCATTAAAACAAACACTCACTATTTGTACACTCCAGCAGATAGGAAAAGGGGGGACTGATATCTACGAGAACGAGTCAGTGAACTCGCAATAGCACTATTATCTACATGTGTCTGCATATATATGAGTGTGTGGAAGCAAGAGGACAGTTGGAAAGATGAGGGTTGCTGTGTGCTTTACAGTGTGTGTGTGTGTGTGTGTGTGTGTGTGTGTGTGTGTGTGTTGGGGGGGGGGGTTCAGAGTACACAGCCACTGAGCACATTTGCAGCATTCACTCATTAAGAAATAGGTCAAGGATTCTGCCTGCATGCGTAGCGACTTGTCAAAATCTCTCAAGCTAAACTGTGGCGAGTCTGGCTGCCTTAAGGGGGAATCCGACAAAGAGCACACAGCACGCCTCTGCTGTGTGGATGCTGGTGGTGGCAACAATGCATGCACACGCGCGCGCGCGCGCACACACACACACACACACACACACAGAGCAATTCAAGAGCAAATCAGCCAATTACGAAAAACAAAACAAAACTGCAAACTCTACATAGATGTGAAGAGTCTAAGCTGAAGAGACCCTGAATAGAGAGAACCCGTATCCTTGCATCGTGGCCCAATAATTAACTAACCCCGCTGCTTAGATTTGTTTCTCTTCGTCAAGAGAGGACGCTCTTGAGCCGACAGCATTTGTCACAGATGCTGATGGTGGCAGCGGCAGCTGTGTCGACAGGCAGTTTTGTACGGAGGACTTTTAGCATGATTTAGACTCCTCTCAGGCAATCTACAAAACACAACAGAAATCAAGCGCCTCTCGAGAATGTGGGGATGGTAACGCATCTGAACCCTTTCTGGTTAAAACTTTAAATACAGCATCAAAAACACTGAATAAGGAACACCTTGCTGACCATACGGCAACATCATGAATACAATCAGAATACCACGGCCCCCCAATGGAGAGATGTGGTGGAGAAGAGAAACATGCACAAAGATCTCTCTCTCCAAGTCTGCCCAGCCAAAGCAGCTTCTCTCTCTCCAGCTCAGTATGGTTAACCTTATTGATCAGATGAGTGTGTGATGTTCTCAGAAGGCTTTCTTGGATGGCAAAAGCCTTCAAAGGCATCACTTCAAAGTGATTCATTGAGCAGGATTCTTAGCACCGCTGTCTATACACCCCCCCCCCCATTTCAATAAGAGAACAAACTGACTGAGAAATTTTTCAGTTAGCATCGACAAAATGTAGTTATTGTATTATACTAGGCTTAAGAGAGAGTAAAAACTGCAACAATAGATCTGTATAACACAGTGGCATAGAAGCTGACTACTAAGATGGACATTTGCAGCAAAACACTATCACCCCCCCCCCCCCATTCTTCTTCATTAGATTGTGGAGTTAACTGGGAAAATATAATCAGTATGGGATAATTAAACCAATGCTGAGTACTGGTTTGTTCTTCAAAATGCAGCAATTTCAAGCCCGGTGGCTGTTTTGGCGGTCAAAATGCTGTTTCACTTTGAGATGGATATTAAAATAATTATGTGAATGGATCACGCTTCAGACACAGGAGAAAAAAAAAACAAAAAAACGATTTCACCAAGAAGGAAGGGGTTTTGATTGCATGGGCAGAGGGATTAATATGCTTGCCGTCAGCCGTGGCAGATGTAAGTTATTTTCATGCAAATGTGAGGCAATTTTCTACTTAAGACAACATTTATTTTCTTTGGAGTCATTGTCATGGGTGCTTGCCGGAGCACTAGCAGTCAGACTGAGAATGAAGATTTGTAGGTGCATCTGCTGAATTGGACAGATGAGGGTTTAAAGAGTCAATCTGGAATTTTAAAATGATGCCATTTGGTGGATTTTGTTTTGTTTGCTTTTGATCAGATTTGGGTTTTCGGCTGAAGAAGAAAGCAAATGTTGGATGGAATATTTGAAATTCAGACTGTATAATGGTTCGTGACCTTGACGAAAACAATTCGCTTTACCTTCATTACACAGATATTTTGTAGTTTGAAAATCATTCCATTTTTTTGTTCACTTGTTGCAGGATCACAAAGGTCAGAGCCTGGATTGTGCTGTGCTTCCAGACCCATTCAAAAATTCCTGTTTTTTTAAATAGTATGGGCTGACAAATATTAAGCAAACATGTTGCACAATAATATATCCTAGAAGCAACCTTACACGCAAGGTCAACAGAGCAAAGACATTAAGGCAGTCCTGCACAGTGGTGATCACAAGCAACAGGATATAATGACTAAGACTAAGCACATTAAATACAGGGGGAAAAAAAACAGGATTTGGCTCATGTATACCGGTGGATTTAATTCAATAATCCGGGTATATTAGGAGTCAGCGCTTCTAATGAATAAAACGTCGACAGTCCACGCCAGCAACTGTGTCTAAGCCTGCCGCAGGTGCGTTCACGTGCACAAACAGCAGCCACGCCATGTAAAGTGACATCTTTTCGGCGTCAAAGTGTGAGCTGTGGCAACCGTGCACTGTATCCCGATACTGTAACAGGCTTACCTTATCCTAACCTTATCAGAGCCCGCAGCCGAAAATGAAAAACGTCCCTCCACTGTCGGAAATTAGAGAGCAGAATAAGGAGCATGGAGCGGCTGGTTTCACGTCCTGTGGGATTTAAGCAAATATTTGAAGATTTTTTTTTTTGCATTAACGTGGGCTCTCATCACCACTCACCTCTTCATTTAAGCTGCTCCCCGGTCACGCCGTTCCCTTCCCCGCCACCAGCGTCTTCTGGGATGGAACTGATGCGCTACACTCACATCCACGGCAAAAATGTTCCCAAATGCTCCCTCCCCCCCCCCTTTTTTTTAAGGAAAAAAAAATTGTACAGTCACCTTTTCGTCCACTTGTCAAACCTATGGACCTAATATGTGCCTGGGGTGAACCCGTCAAAGCAGCGGCTCATTCATTCACCCACGGAGAAACCTTCATTATAATTCCGGATTCAGCGCGTAAACTTCTCCTCTGATCTGACCTGTTACGGCGCTAAACCGCGTCGACGACCCGGCGCATTCCTTCAGTCCCGACTTCAGCGTCCTCCCGGCTGCTCCACGGGACGTGAAGGTTAAGTGGAAGCCGTCCCCAGGCTCGCCATCACCGTCCTCAGCCGGCGGCGTAAAGATCGCGGCGCAGGAGCGGAGCCGCAGCGTGGCTCTTGTGTCACGGCTCTGCCGGGCGCGCACAGAGCGGCTCCATCAGCGTACAGTAGAGAGGGAGCGTGTGCGCGAGGGTGTCCGTGTGTGAGTTGCCTGTCACTCGCGTTTAAAGCCAACCCCCCCTCACACTCCGGCTCATTACGGTGTTAACCGTTTCCGCTCAGAGGGGAAAACCATCATAAATAAAAGCGAGAAACATTGTGGAGGGCTTTTCCGCAACAACCCACTCGTCTTATGACGGGATTTAAGGCTAAGACAAGGACAAACAATTTGAACATTAAGGACTTTTTGTAAACATGATGTAGTATGGAAATTTGTAATACACAATTCCCCACCTGTCAAAATAAATAAATACCCACAAAGCCTTCGAAGTTGTCTAATGGATCCTGTATGATTTACAGTTTCTGCAGTCCTTTGTAGAATGACCCCACCTGTGATGCCGAATAACGACTTAAATTCCCCATCATCATTGTTAGAAGCAGCTGAAACTGATGAAATATTAACACCATGGGACTGTACATATGCAGCTATGAAATCTCAGAATTCTGTCTTCACTGCATCCAAAAAGCGGCGCTCTCATGCAACTCTGTTTCTGTTAAAATACTGCCATCTATGGACCAAACTGGGAACTCACTCACGCTCTCTCTCTCGTTCTCTCTCGGTTTCTTTTTGGAGTTGCATCATTCTCCACACGATTCGAAACAGAAAAAGAAGGGAAACATTTTCCTAAAATGTACCATGGCATTAAGGCGTTGCAGTTTGGGCTAAAGTCTGATATCAGAGTAAATATATTTTGTACACCTATGTAATAGATTACCTAGACTAAACAGAGGAGCATTGTTGTTGACTTGTTTTTGTTAATGGCTGTTGTCGTTTTTATTACACTTTTTTTATTTTGTTATTGTTCTTTTTAATTTTTAAATTACTTTTGTGTTAGTGTCTGACTGTGTGTGCTATGTTTGTAAAAAAAAAAAGGTTCAATAAAAAATATTGTGGAAAAAAATATATTTTGTACAGACAGGGCAGCAAAAACAAAAACATGTAGTCCTTTGTAGAATTTCTCAGCTATGCACTGTATCATCCACTGTCTCCTTAACCCCATCATAAATTACCTCCTTTTCATGGTGGAGGGGTTTGAGTGCCCCAGTGATCCCAGGAGCTATGTTGGGGGAAATTTCCCCCTGGAAGTAGGGCTGGGGGATATGACAAAATATATCAGGTGACGAGATAAAAACATCTACTGTTTCATATAAAACTATCATTTCTATCTGGGTGTCTCCAAATGCACCGTTTATGGCAGAGCCGGCCTTGCCATTTTGGCACCCTGAATGGTTGTCTGTCTCTCTGTGTTGACCCTACAATGGACTGGTGATTTGTCCAGGGTGTACCCTGCCTTCCACCCAAAGATGCTGGGATAGACTCCCCCCTCCGCTACCCGAAAAGGATTAAGCAGAAGAAGATGGATGGATGGATGGATGGATGGGCAAGATTACCCCCCCCCCCCCCATGTGCACGCACACACGCACACACACGACCCCAAACATTACAGTGCATCCGGAAAGTATTCACAGCGCTTCACTTTTCCCACATTTTGTTATATTACAGCCTTATTCCAAAAGGGATTAAATTCATTTTTTCTTCAAAATTCTACACACAATACCCCACAATGACAATGTGAAAAAAGTTTTTTTTTTTTCTGAAATTTTTGCAAATTTATGAAAAATAAAAAACTAAGAAATCACATGTACATAAGTATTCACAGCCTTTGCTCAATACTTTGTTGATGCACCTTTGGCAGCAATTACAGCTTCAAGTCTTTTTGAATATGATGCCACAAGCTTGGCACACATATCTTTGGGTAGTTTTGCCCATTCCTTTTCGCAGCACCTCTCAAGCTCCATCAGGTTGGATGGGAAGCATTGGTGCACAGCCATTTTCAGATCTCTCCAGAGATGTTCAGTTGGATTCAAGTCTGGCCTCTGGCTGGGCCACTCAAGGACATTCACAGAGTTGTCCTGAAACCACTTCTTTGATATCTTGGCTGTGTGCTTAGGATTGTTGTCCTGCTGAAAGATGAACCGTCGCACCAGTCTGAGGTCAAGAGCACTCTGGAGCAGGTTTTCATCCAGGATGTCTCTGTACATTGCTGCATTCATCTTTCCCTCTATCCTGACTTGTCTCCCAGTTCCTGCCGCTGAAAAACATCCCCACAGCATGATGCTGCTACCAACTCTGGCATGGTTATAAACGGTGCCTGGTTTCCTCCAAACATGACGCCTGGCATTCACGCCAAAGAGTTCAGTCTTTGTCTCATCAGACCAGAGAATTTTGTTTCTCATGGTCTGAGAATCCTTTAGGTGCCTTTTGGCAAATTCCAGGTGGGTGGCCATGTGCCTTTTACTAAGGCTGGCTTACATCTGGCCAGTCTACCATACAGCCCTGATTGGTGGATTGCTGCAGAGATGGTTGTCCTTCTGGAAGTTTCTCCTCTCTTCACAGAGCAACACTGGAGCTCTGACAGAGTGACCATCGGGTTCTTGGTCACTTCCCCGACTAAAGCCCTGCTCCCCTGATTGCTCAGTTTAGCCGGCTGGCCAGCTCTCGGAAGAGTCCCAGTGGTTCCGAACTTCTTCAATTTATGGCTGATGGAGGCCACTGTGCTCATTGGGACCTTCAGAGCAGCAGAAGCTTTTCTGTATCCTTCCCCAGATTTGTGTCTCGAGACAAGCCTGTCTTGGAGGTCTACAGACAATTGTTTTGACTTCATGCTTGATTTGTGCTCTGACGTGCACTGTCAACTGTGGGACCCTATATAGACCGGTGCGTGCCTTTCCAAAGCATGTCCAATCAACTGAATTTACCACAGGTGGACTCCAGTTAAGCTGTAGAAACATCTCAAGAATGATCAGTGGAAACAGGATGCACCTGAGCTCAATTTTGAGCTTCATGACAAAGGCTGTGAATACTTATGCACATGTGATTTCTTAGTTTTTTATTTTTAATAAATTTGCAAAAATCTAAAAAAAAAAAAAACTTTTTTCATGTTGCCATTATGGGGTATTGTGTGTAGAATTTTGAGAAAAAAAAAATGAATTTAATCCATTTTGGAATAAGGCTGTAACATAACAAAATGTGGAAAAAGTGAAGCGCTGTGAATCCTTTCCGGATGCACTACACTAAGGTCCCAAAGTCCCCGATACCAGCAACAGACCAGGGACCTCACATTGCTGCTCACAAAAATAAAAATTGCATAAGCCCCTTTCAATTGAGGCTTTCCGCTATTATCTGAATAGGGTTACACATGTCAGAGGAGAAACGTGGGTCATTGACCACCTCACCTCAGTTCAGCGGACATTTGAATAGGAAATGGATAAACAGGCAGAGACAAAGAGTGGAAATTAATCAGAAGGCCGTCTGTCATTATTCTGACAGATTATATTCATTTCAAAGTTGCAAGAGACAACTGTGTGTGTCACAAATATCACAGCTGCTAGTGAGTGTCATAAACCTCCTCGTGTGCTTTTACGTAGCGCACAGAGGAGGAGAAGGAAGAATGGACTTACGTGCAGGTCACACCAAACACACATTTATTGACACAAAATAGACAGACCCAAAATAACAGACAGCTCGGGTAAAACTTAGAGTCCTCCAGGACGCTCGGCTGGCATGGGAGAAGAAGCTGGGCAACAATGCCTAAGCGTAGTGGTTGTGCCGCAAGGGGAAACGCTACAGACAAGCGTAGCAGCACAACTGCAAACAGAAATGCTAACAGCTTTTACTCACCGTGCAGGAACAGTCCGAGTCATCCAAGTCTGCCAGTGAGCACACACACAAACTATCCTTCCCCGACGAGACTGTCACATGGCGAATTCCAATTTTGTCTTTTTTGACAATTCCAGAATTGTCTGTCGTGACAAATTGGAAACACCTGGGCGAGGCGCGGGACAGATAATTACAGGGGTGAACAGCTGACTGTCAGAGAGAGAGGGGGCGTGGTCGGACCAGCGAATGTTAGACAGCACCCACCAGGAAGTGGGTCAAATGGCTGCCCAACAACCGCCGGCCAGAGAGGCGGCTACAGGCATGGAAAAGAAACAGCACACAGACATGAAAACAATGAGAAAGAAAAAGATAACAAAACATAATAAACCCAATGCCTGAGCCACCAAGAACGGTCAACCGAGCCTACAGGACACACGGGCTTGGTTCGTGACAGTGAGAGCCTCAGCCGATGGTCAGAGCCTCCTGCATCTCTGTCTGTCCCCCAGCTGCTGTGGAGCAGATACAAGCCTTTCCTGTTTCAGCAAGGGGAAATCTCTGGTTAGTTCTACTCTGTGCCCGTTCATGCAGTCCAGTTCACCTCACATTAATTTATCCTTTGCTAATCTTTTTCATGACAACCCTCTCCGAAATAAAATGTATCCCACCTTCCGTGGCACTCGAAATGAAACACAACACACAAACACACGTTGTAGGAGCTATTTTTCTGGTGTCCTATAGTCACAGCTGTTTTCTATCGATCTCCATAGGCGGCGGTGTGGTGAGAGCGTGCCAGGTAGATTTTAGATTTTAACTTGCTTGCTTGTTTAAAATGATCATTTCTGTCCTTTTGATGTTTTTCAATAACCATTAAAATCCCCTTAGAAGCTAGTTTTCTTATTAATTTTCTTTGACATCACTTTGCACGTTATTAGGACCAGTTTCAACGACACACTGGTGTGTGGGAATTCTCAGACTCAGCAGCAGCAGCACAATGCACACCACTCATTTTCAGTTGATATATGTATACTGAATGTTTTCACAGGAAAACAATTTATGATGGATTCTGTTAGATATTCCCATATTAACAACAGGCAGCACGGATGTGAAGGCGCAGGCACGGATGACGTCATCACGCCGTGCCTATATTAGGGGACTGACAGCGGGAGACGACATCTTTGGTGCTCTGCCTCTATGCCAACATTAGCCCGTACTTGTTCGGGGTTAGCTTAGTAGCTAGCATGCTGTAACACATGTTGTTAATAGTGTCCGTCAATAAAGCCTTCGTTCAGTACAGCTCCTGCCTCCGCTATCCTAATTTCAGATACAACATTGGTGACTGGGTCTTCTGGAGGAGAATTGACTATGGAAGTGTGTCTAGCACCACCACTTCCGTTCCTCGCGACCCCAGGTGAGCCACCCATCCCATGGCCTTGCTGGTTTGAGTCGTTCCGCACTTATGTGTTGGCGATGAACCTGGAGAGACACGGCAAGTTGAGGCTGCGAGCAATTTTAATCCACAGCTTGGGTGCCGAGGGGCAACAGATATTCAACAATTTAGGACAGGCAGACACATATGAGGAGTGCATGTCACTGCTGGCCGGTTGCTTCACGGCGCCCGAAAGTGTGCTAGCAAAGAGGATCCGTTTCCGCCAGTGCCGACAGCGGTTGAGATGACCCAGCAGTACATCACGGACTTCTGCTATCTGGCAAGCATATGCGAGTTTGGCTATTTAGAGGATGAAATGGTACGAGACCAGCTAGTGGAGCACACCACCAACCTGTGGCTGTGGGTGAAGCTAATCATGGCGCCTGATGACCTACCGTTGGCGAAGGTGGTGAAGTTGGTGTTCTGGCTGGAGGCCACCGACAAGCTAACATCACAACTAGGTGAGCCACAACAACGAATCCTGTTAGCACATGCAGTTACCCCAGCAAAAGAGCCCAATCACACTGTGACCTTATCGGAGGACCCTGAGATGAACACCATGAAACATCATTCATGCAGTAACTGCAGCTCCCCGATATACCAAGAGAGAGTGTGATCCTGCCCGGCCAAGGGGCAGCAATGCAACCACTGTGGCAAGCTCAGTCACTTAGCCAAGGTGTGCCGATCGTCACGACTGACATCAGCCCTGCCACCCAGTCCAAAAGAACCACCAACAACCACCATCCACGCTGTGGGCTCCAGAAGGACGGTGTACATATGGTGCATGGTGAGGTGAGACAACGTCAGCTTGCCGTTGCTGATGGACACTGCTGCTGTGAGGTGAGTGATGAACTGGGGTGCAGTTAAAAAATTCTTTCCCAACCATCCTATTGGGAAGAATTCAGCGGAGTTGTATGGCTATGGGCACACACGTATCAGCTTAGTAGGGACCGTATCGCTGGCAGTTTGCTATGTGTCCAGAGTCCTCCGGTGTTTGTCTTCCAGGTAGCCACAGATGGTGACAATATCCTGGGATGTGATCTCTTTTACGAACTGGGTTTTACCATCCATGATAACCTTGGACTGTTTGGCCGCTGATGATGGGGGCACAGCGCACCCAGATGTGGGTGCAGCCACTCCTTGCTTGACACTTCAGGGAGAAGACAGCACGGAGAGAGGGCCGAAACCGGACTCATCTCATATTCACACCCGGCGCCAGCAGCAAGGAGCCGCCGCAGTGCACCAGGATAGAGTTCGTGGCCCAGCAGCACCCAGCAGGGCAATGGCAACTGGGGGCACGTCCCACCACTGGCGTGAAAGACACGCCACCACAACAGCAACGCCGTGTGTGGGCGAACCGATCGCTGCTCACAGTGCTGGAATGGGTTCGGGTAAGACCATCCCAATGCCTGGACCCACAGATGGTCCCGTTATCGCCGATGAAAATCGCTGCGCAGTTTGGGCCAGCCACCTTCCAATTAGCCGATGGATCGAGATGGCATGCCAGCTGTCTGCGAAGGGTGAGAACAACTGCCCCGGAAATGATCCAGCCAGTATGGGACCCGGACTGGGACTTTGCAGCGGGACAACCAGACCCGCCGCGCCTAGCGCCTCCAGGGCCGTGCTCACCGAAGGCTCGCCAGAGGCCCCTGAACTGAAAATCTCAGCGGTGACTTCAGAAAAGTGTTTAGAAGGGCACAGCTGCTTCAGAAGTGTTAGAATAATCCACTCAGTTGTGCAATGTCAACCGGTGGTCTACCTGGTGGCCCAGGTTCCATTTACTTCACTGTGGTAACTGTTAAGTAATACAGAAATGTTCATGATGTTCTTTGGTTTTCCCAGGGGGGAGGTGAATGTTAGATATTCCCATATTAACAACAGGCAGCATGGACATCAAGGTGCAGGCATGGATGATGTCATCATGCAGTGTCTATATTAGGGGAATAATGGCGGGAGACAGCCTCTTTGGTACTTTGCCTCTATGCCAACACCAGCCTGTACTTGTTCAGGGTTAGCTTAGTAACTAGTGTGCTGTAATACGTGCTGTTAACAGTGTTTGTCAATAAAGCCATTGTTCAGTATGGCTCCTGCCGCCACTGTCCCAATTTTAGACACAATAGATGCTTTGGAACAGCAGTTGAACTCCAAACATATCCAGACCAAACAATTCTGTGAAGCAACAAATTTTCCTTTTCGGTCAAAATCCAACACAGTTGCCAGGCCTTGAATCCACCACAACACTCTGCCGGGCATCCAGTAGTGATCACACAGCCTCAAACCACCTTCAGCCAAAACAATTCAGGTTGCCTAGGTGTGTGTCTATCGGTACCTCATTTGAAGACATCTGGTACCTGTCCTCCTGTCGGAACGATGATGGTATTGATTCTGATGTCCTGCAACAGGTGGCAATGGCTGCACTGCGCCAAAAGTGTGCTCCAAGCTTTTCAGGTAAGAGTGAATGGCATGCTGTTCTCCACTTTGTGACAGAGAGAAGCTTTCACCTTATGTGATCCTGGTCCTTATGTTCCATGAACAATCGCCATTTTACTTTCTCCTTATGGGATCAAGGTTTTTAATTTGCTGTAGTGACTACTGGCATTTAAACACTCACGGGATGACGGGAGGACACCTGTTTTTGACGCGCTTCCAAAGAAACTCCAAGAATTGCATTCACTTTCGGGCAATGTTCCCATTTATTCAGTGATCCAGTCTTGTACAAAAACTTGATTTGAGACAGGAGCAGAATAACCTTAAAATGAAAAGGAAAGTGAGCTGACGTGCAAGGAACCATGCAGGCTAGCAAACGAGCAAGCGATAAAAACTATGTGACCACCCCATCACCCACAACTGATTATATGCCCGAGTCACCTGTGCCATTTAAAATCTCCTGGCACGCTCTCACCACACCGCCACCTATGGTGATCAATAGAAAACACCTGTGACAATAGGACACCAGGAAAATTGTTCCTACACACGTCCTTACCAAATAAAACTACAAGCCTGCGCACACAAACACACAAGAACAAACTTCTTTTTATACAGCCACCACCATAAATTTTGTCCTACCTTTGCTGTTTTGTCATTATAAAACATATTTGAGCGGCAACACACAGGACCATAGTTGGAGCTGTTTGTAGCTGGGGATTGAATCCACAGGATCGGCTAGTTGGAGGTGGAATCACTGCTGACAGAACTTGTGCTGGTTCTGTTGTTAAAGCAGAGTTTGTAACAGTGGTCATCTGGCAGGTGGAGGAATAAGTGAAGCTGGACTCTCTTCTGTCTTTAGTCAGCCTGCATACAGTATTTATTTAATTTTACAAATCTCAACAAGTTGCTCTACTACTGTCATTGCTTAAGTGATTCAAAGTTGGTCAGCCATCAAAGGCCCCCTACTGGCCTGGGGCTCTAGGCATTTGTCTGTTGGCACAGCGCCAATGACTATTATGAATTTTATTTTATTAAATAAAAAATGAGGGCTTGCAACTGTGCCCCCTCCAGCAGGTGGCACCCTAGGCAACCACCAATATGGCCTATGCCTCAGGCTGGCACTGGTTTGTGGCAGTATCTTTACATCATTTTGGTGACTGCAGTCTGCACATGTGCAGTCAGGATGGAGCGTGTCCCTGCATGATCCAACATGGTGACCTTGGCAAGAAGTAAGCATGTGAAAGACTATTTATAAATTAGATGTATTAAATTATCTTCCATCGCTCCATCCATCCCATCCATCCATCAATCAATCCATCTTCTACCGCTTTTCCGGAGGTCCAGGTCGCGGAGGCAGCAGTTCAAGCAGAGAAGCCCAGACTTCCCTCTCGCCAGCCAACTGCTCCAGCTCTTCAGAGAGGATACCAAGGCGTTCCCAGACCAGCTGGGAGACATAGTCTCTCCACCGAGTCCTGGGTCTGCCCCGGGGTCTCCTCCCAGTGGGACGTGCCCGAAACACCTCAAGTGGGAGGCGTCCAGGAGGCATCCTAATCAGACGCCCATACCACCTCAACTGACTCCTTTCAATGTGGAGGAGCAGCGGTTCTACTCTGAGCCTCTCCTGGATGACTGAGCTCCTCACCCTATCTCTGAGGGTAAGTCCAGCAATCCTACGGAGAAAGCTCATTTCAGCCGCTTGTATCCGCGATCTCGTTCTTTTGGTCATTACCCAAAGCTTGTGACCATAGGTGAGAGTAGGAACATAGATTGACTTGCAAATCGACAGTTTTGCCTTAGAACTAAGCTCCCTCTTCACCACAACAGACTGGTACAACGTCCACATCACTGCAGATGCTGCTCCAATCCGTCTGTCAATCTCTCGCTCCATTTTCCCCTCACTCGTGAACAAGACCCCAAGATACTTAAACTCCTCCACTTGGGGCAGGAGCCTGTCCCCAACCCAGAGAGGATAATCCACCTTTTTCCGGCTGAGGACTTGGAGGTGCTGATTCTCATCCCAGCCGCTTCACACTCAGCGGCAAACCATCCCAGCAAGAGATGTAGGTCATTGCTGGATGAAGCCAACAGGACAACATCATCTGCAAACAACAGAGATGAGATCCTGTAGTCACCAAGCATGACACCCTCCATTCCCTGGCTGCGCCGAGAAATCCCGTCCATAAAAATTATGAACAGGAACGGTGACAAGAAGCTGCAGCCATTAACTTAAATGAACTCACTGACACTGTGACATCATACACCTGTTTCTGCGAGGACATGTGTGTGCAGACCAAGACCTTCTGCATATACAACAACAATAAACCCTGGTTCATTCCTAAACTGAAGCAGCTACGTCAGACCAAGGAGGAGGCCTACAGGACTGGTGACTGGACTCTGTACAAGCGGGCCAGAAACATGCTGACGAAGGAGACCAGTCTTGCTAAGAGGAGCTACAGTGTGAAGTTACAAAACAACTTCTCAGCTAACAACTCTGCTTCTGTCTGGAGAGGCCTACGGAATATCACCAACTACAGGAGACCATCCCCCCACCCTGCGGAAAACCTCCAGCTGGCTAATGACCTAAACAGCTTTTACTGCAGGTTTGAAAAGAACCTACAGTTCTCACCTCCCACCCACACAAAAGGATTATCTGCAGCCCCAGGAACTCCATCCCTCCTCCACTCTGACCTCCCACCAGCACTAATGATCTGTGAAGAGGAGGTGCGCCGGGTCTTTCAGAGACAAAAGATCAAGAAGGCTGCAGGACCTGATGGTGTGTCTCCGTCCTGCCTGAGAGTCTGCTCCAACGAGTTGGCCCCCATCTTCACCCGGATCTTTAACAGATCACTGGAGCTGCGTGAAGTGCCTTCCTGCTTCAAACGCTCCATCATCATTCCAGTTCCCAAGAAACCCTCTATTACAGGATTAAACGACTACAGACCTGTTGCCCTGACCTCTGTGGTCATGAAATCCTTGGAGAGATTGGTGCTGAACCACCTGAAGGTCATCACAGGCCCCCTGATGGACCCACTGCAGTTTGCCTACCGGTCAAACAGGTCAGTGGATGATGCAGTGAATATGGGACTACATTACATCCTGCAACACCTCGACTCCCCAGGGACGTACGCCAGGATCCTGTTTGTCGACTTCAGCTCAGCGTTCAACACCATCATCCCAGGCATTCTTCATCAGAAACTCCTCCAGCTCAAGGTGCCCCCCTCCACCTGCCAGTGGATCTCCAGCTTTCTGACTGACAGGTGGCAACAGGTGAAGCTAGGGAGATTTACATCCAGCTCCCGAAAAATTAGTACTGGCGCCTCCCAAGGATGTGTCCTTTCCCCACTGCTCTTCTCCCTCTACTCCAACGACTGCACCTCAGAGGACCCTTCGGTGAAGCTCCTGAAGTTTGCGGACGACACCACAGTCATCGGTTTGATCCGGGATGATGATGAGTCTGCATACAGGCGGGAGGTGGAGCAGCTGATCCTCTGGTGCAGCCAGAACCATCTTGAACTTAACCCAGCCAAAACGATGGAGATGACTGTGGATTTCAGGCGACACCCCCCTTCATTCCCCCCACTCACCATCCTCAACAGCACAGTGTCCACTGTGGACTCCTTCAAGTTTCTGGGTACCACAATCTCCCGGAACCTGAAGTGGTCCTCCCATATTGACACTGTCCGGAAAAAGGCCCAGCAGAGGTTGTTTTTTCTGCGTCAGCTCAAGAAGTTTGATTTGCCTCAGGAGCTGCTGGTTGTCTTCTACACCGCCATCATCCAATCTGTCCTCTGCTTTTCCATCACTGTCTGGTTTGGATCTGCCACTAAACAGGACAAGACCAGACTGCAGCGGATCATTAAGTCTGCGGAGAGGATCATTGGTACCGACCTACCCTCCATTGAGAACTTATATCGGTCCATAACCAGGAAACGGGCGGGAAACATCTGTGCTGACCCATCACACCCCGGCCACAAACTGTTTGAACTTCTATCTTCTGGTCGTCGTTACAGATCACTGAAGGTCAAAACCACCCGTCACAGGAACAGTTTCTTTCCTCAAGCCATCACTCTGATGAACTCCTAACATTCACCTAGTCCTACCTGTTGCTGTACTCATGACTTTTCATCCATTATTACATTGCACATAACTCTCACACTGCTTTTTACTTCATTCACATTATATCACTGAATCTGAGTCCACATTGAAATACTGTGTGATTGTATATTTTTTCATATATTTCTGCAAAGTGTGGTTAGTCCGAGTAAATAACTGCATATATTCCTGTATATATTTGCATCCTTTTATAGAAACGTGGACAGACTGTAATTTACTGTACATACTCTGGTTGTCATTGAATCCTTATTTAAATCCTTCACCTGAACAACGAGAGCAAGTTTTTAGCCAAAGTCAAATTCCTTGTATGTGTTGTGCATACTTGGCCAATAAAGCTGATTCTGATTCTGATTCTGATTCTGATTCTGACAAAGGGCAGCCCTGGCGGAGTCCAACTCTCACTGGGAATGAGTCCGACCGAGTGTTGGCAATACGAACCAAACTCTCACAACGGTTGTACAGAGACCGAATAGCTCGTAACAACAAGCCCGATACCCCATACTCCCGAAGCACCCCCCACAAAAAAACCACGAGGGACGCAGTCAAATGCCTTCTCCAAGTCCACAAAACACATGTAACTGGTTGGGCAAACTCCCATGAACCCTCGAGAATTCTCGAGAGGGTAAAGAGCTGGTCCGATGTGCCACGGCCAGGACGAAAACCACATTGCTCCTCCTGAATCCGAGGTTCGACCAACCGCCGGACTCTCCTCTCCAGTACCTTGGCATAGACCTTCCCAGGGAGGCTGAGGAGTGTGATCCCTCTAAAGTTGAAGCACACCCTCCAGTCCCCTTTTTTGAAGAGAGGAACCACCACCCCGGTTTACCATGCCAAAGGCACTGCCCCCGACCTCCACGCAATGTTGCAGAGGCGTGTCAACCATGACTGCTCTACAACATCCAGGGCCTTGAGGTACTCAGGGCGAATCTCGTCCACCCCTGGGGCCCGGCCACCAAGGAGATTTTTAACCAACTTGGCGACCTCAGCCCCGTGATAGGCAAGTCACCCCCCTCGTCCACAGACCCTGCTTCCTCTGTGGAAGGCGTATCAGTGGAATTGAGGAGATCCTCGAAGTATTTCTTCCACCGCCCGACGATATCCCCAGTCGAAGTCAACAGCGCCCCATCCACACCATACACAGTGTGGACAGGGAGCTGCTTTCCCCTCCTGAGCTGCCGGACAGTTTGCCAGAATCTTTTTGAGGCCGACCGAAAGTCTTGTTCCATGGCCTCACCGAACTCCTCCCATACCCGGGTTTTTGCTTCAGCAACCACCCGAGCTGCACTCCGCTTGGCCTGCCGGTACACCTCAGCTGCTTCGGGAGTCCCACAAGCCAACCAAGTTTGATAGGACTCCTTCTTCAGCTTAATGGACCCTCTCACCACTGGTGTCCACCACTTGGTTCGGGGGTTGCCACCACGAGATGCACCAACCACCTTGCAGCCGCAGCTCTGGGCCGCCGCTTCAACAACAGAGGTGGAGAACATGGCCCATTCAGACTCCATGTCTCCAGACTCCCTCGGAATGTGGTTGAAGTTCTTCCGGAGGTGGGAGTTGAAGACCTCCCGGACAGGGGCCTCAGCCAGATGTTCCCAGCACACCCTCACCATACGTTTGGGTCTACCAGGTCTGAATGGCTTCCTCCCCTGCCATCGGATCCAACTCACCACCAGGTGGTGATCAGTTGACAGCTCTGCACCTCTTTTTACCCGAGTGTCCAAGACATACGGTCGCAGGTCTGATGACACGATAATAAAATCGATCATCGACCTGCGACCTAGGGTGTCCTGGTGCCAGGTGCACATATGGACACCCTTATGCTTGAACATGGTGTTCGTTATGGACAAACTGTGGTTAGCACAGAAGTCCAATAACTGAACACCACTCAGGTTCAGATCGGGCAAGCTGTTCCTCCCAATCACTCCCCTCCAGGTTTCACTGTTGTTGCCCACATGCACATTGAAGTCCCCCAGTAGGACAATAGAGTCTCCAAGAGGAGCACCCTCCAGCACCCCGGTCACAGACTCCAAAAAGGGTGGGTACTCTGAAACATCATTTGGTGCATAGGCACAAATGATGGTCAGGACCCGTTTCCCAACCCGAAGGCACAGGGAAGCAACCCTTTCATCCACCGGGGAAAACTCCAATATAGAGGCAGAAAGGTGGGGGGGATACAAGAATACCCACCCCTGATCGTCGCCTCTCGCCCGGGGCAACTCCAGAAAAAGCCAAGCTCCAGCCCCTCTCCAGGAGACTAGTTCCAGAACTGGAGCTGTGTGTTGAGGTGAGGCCGACTATATCTAGCTGGTATCTCTCAACCTCGTACACCAGCTCAGGCTCCTTCCCCACCAGAGAGGTGACATTCCATGTACCAAAAGCCAGTTTAGAAAGCTTGGGATCAGTCCGCCAAGGTCTCCGCCTTTGACCGCCACCTAATTCACATAGCACCGGACCCCCATGATCCCTCCTGCAGGTGGTGAGCCCACTGGAGGGCGGACCCATGCAACTCCTTCGGGCTGAGCCCGGCCGGGTCCCATGGGTGGAAACCTGGCCACCACTAGCTAGCCATTGAGCTCCTCCCCCAGGCCTGGCTCCAGGGTGGGGCCCCGGTAACCCCATACCGGGCGGGGTACACTGAATCCTTGATATAGAATTTATCATGAGAGTCTGTTGGATCGTTCTTAGTCTGGCCCTTCACCCAGGACCAATTTGTCTTGGATGATCCTACCAGAGGCAAATTGCCCCGGACAACATAGCTCCTGGGATCACTAGGGCACGCAAACCTCCCCAACACGATAAGGTGACGATCCATGAGGGGTTAAATTATCTTCAACTATTAAAACTAAACAGCAGAGTCAAATGGTAAAACAGGGTTTTCCAGAATGCATTTTATGGAATGTTGTATAAAAAAGACTCATGAAGATGGAAAGGAATAACACCAGCCATTTCAACCTTGTTCATCTAGCCATTGGGGCATTTTTAAATGTATATAAATGTATTTTACTAATAATAAATCCTAGTAGGCCACATACGATGTAATGTACTAGTTAAATAAGCACGTGAAACTTTGACTAAATGTTGGTGTGTAGTCAAAGTAAACTTCATTATGATATTTAATGTTTTCCAACCAGACATTAAGATGGGGGGGGGGATTGGAGGAATATTAATAGGATATTATTACATCTTTAAATAAGAGGAGAAAATTAATGACATGAATTTGTACAATTGATTTTTTTAAGGATATATTTCAAAACGTTAATATTGTCATTATATCTACAGAATATGTAGTATTTTTTTTAACCTTTATTTATACAGGGGAGTTCCATTGAAAGGCAACCTCTTTTGCAAGGACACCCTTGTCACACTCATACAGTTACTGTCCCATCCAGATCTGATCTTGCCGGTCCAGGAATTGAACTAGCAATCCTCCGGTCACCAGTCCACATTCCTAACCATTCAGCCACCACTGCTTACTTAACTTAATCCTTGCCTGGCCACTTAAGAGACCGTTGCGGCCAATTGTCTGAAGGCAGGGCGAGCTTGGGCTAGGGCAATGAGGTCAGCCAGAGGTCTTATCATTGCAACCTGGGTCGTCCAGGACAGTCTAGGCCGACCCCAGGGGCAATGCCGGTCCTGGGGGGGTGGGGGGGGTGGTGAACAAGTGCTGGCAGAGAGGGCCTGCTTGGCCGGTGTCCCATCTTCCAACCTGGCCACGTAGCCGAGGAGCCGCAGCCTCTCTCTTCTGATGACGGTGGAGATGGGGATGGGGCAGCCAGCCCTCCTGTAAACCTCATCGTTTGCGGTGTGGTGGAACCATCAGATGCCAAGGATGTTACAGAGGCAGGTCCGATGGAATGTATCCAGATTGTGCGTGGTTGTGGTGGAAAGGGTCCAGATCTCGGACCCATAAAGGAGGACGGGGAAAACACAGGTGTTAAAGATTCACAACTTTGTGGACGTGCAGATCTTCCCGCTCTGCCAGACTCTCTGGAGGCAGCCGAAAGCACTGCGAGACAGCTGCAGGCAGCAAGTAATCTCTGAGTCTGATGAGCAGGAGCTGGTGATCTTAGATTCGAGGTAGACAAAGTCACTGACAATTTCAACCGGCTCGTTGTTGATGGTGATGACTTGTGGTGGTGGTGGCAAGAAGTCTGAGAATGACTGGATCTTTGTCTTTGCCCAGCTGATGGTGAGGCCCAGGGGTGATGCTTCATCTGCAAGCAGCTCCAGTGCCTCAGTGATTATATCTTTATGCGTGGCGAAAGGCACCACATCAACCGCGTAGCACAGGTCTGAAGTGGGAGTGGAAGTCAACTCCGAGATTGGGGCAGCGGTCTGTCATGTTCTTGACCCAGTAGTCAACCGCAACATTAAAGAGGTTTGGCACAGCAACACATCCCTGCTGGACTCCTGAGGTGGTGACAAAAGGGTCTGACATGTCACCCTTGGCGCGGACCCTGCACGTGGTGTTGGAGTAGAGGTCCCGGAGAATGTTGATGTACTTGGATGGGACTACAATGCCACAGGGGAGTTGCCAGTTGCGTTTCTGTCTAGGGAGTTGAAGGCAGCTTTGAGGTTGACATAGGCTGCATAAAGAGGTTGGCGATACTCTCTCCGTTGCTGCGCCAGGACACTCAAGGCAAGGATTCAGTCCGCTGTGGACCGGGGAAGGGTGAAGCTGGCCTGCTTGCGGCAGCGCTTGGTGAGGAGCAGGGGGCGGATGCAGCTCAGGCTGACAGCAGTGATTACCTTGCTGGGGATGGAACGCAGCATGGTGGGACGATAGCTGGCTGTGCTCTGAGGGTCACCCTTGTTCTTGTAGAAGGACAGAATGACCCCATCCCTGCACTCCCCAGGGATGCATTCTTCTGCCCAGATGAAGCGACACAGATATTCCAGCCGAGGGATGACAGAGGTGAGGGCGGCTTTGATCATCTCTGCTGTAACTCCATCAGCACCAGGGGCTCGCCCAGACGGGAGCTTCTTGATGGTATCTGACAGCTCACTGATTGAGGCCTGGGTTTGGCCGATCGAGTTGTCTTCAACATCGGCATCGGCATACTGCTGCAGCTTATCCAAGGTGGGAGGAGGTGGCTTGCAGAGGAAGCTCGCATAGTGCTCCCGCCATCGTTGGACTGTTCCTATCTGATGCCACCAATGACAATGGTGACCATATGCTGGAGGTGTGCGCCATTCACAATCTGAAGATCCTGGGCACCTGGTTCCAGCATCGTCAAATCCACCGCACCACCTGGTACTGTAACACCGGCGCTACATCAAAGACCATTAACCACATCTTGGTCAGTGGGTGCTGGAGAACTGCCACTGACTGCCGTGTCTTCCGCAGTGCTGAGCTGGGGCAGACCAACCATCGACTCCTCGCCGCCACTGTCCGTCTGCACCTCCACCGCCGCCCCCCAGACAACGAGAAGGCCACTACTGCCACACAATATATATATTGGGGATATATACATAGAATTACTTATATCAGGATATGAAATGTTGGTCATATTGTACAGCCCTACCTGGAAAGGTGTATAGGTTGCAGAGGTAGACCTATTGTAACTGTAATTCCCACCTGTCCACTTTACATGTAGTGTATATCTAGTGCTGTCTCACTCATCTCTGTTCATCAGTTCAATAAATAAATAAATGCATAATCTGCATGCTGTATTTTCTAAGTCCATAACTAAAATGGAACATGCAAACAAAAACGAAAACTAACTGGTGTCATATTATAAAAAATTAAGCTGGCAAGTAATAACAGATTATGGTAGAATTTTTACAGCCTTGTCTGTCAAAATGACAGATAAGACGATGTAGTGACCTGTGGTGTATATTGGCGCATAGCCTAAGGCTTCTGAAGTGCGAGGTAATACATAAAGTATAACGATGGCCGAAAAGCAAAACCTCCTATCTGAAAAATACACTGAGGCATTAGTGCCTTGCAAAGTGCAGATAGGAGGTGGTATTGTTAACACATAATACAGTAATATAGTCCAAAGCAGTGTATTATGTACTGGGTATCCTTAAAAAAATAGCATTCTGCAAGAAAACCAAAGTTTTTTTTTTAATTTTCTCAAAAAAGTGCATTTTTCAGATAGGTTTTGCATTTCAGCCACTGATAACACAGTTGTGTCCCATTTTGAGCCTCAACAGGCCATCTCTGTGCAGCAAGACTCTGTAGCTCACTACTGTCAACTAAGGACAACAGTATGATAGGTCGGTCAGCTCTGGGAAGCAGTAGCTCCATCTCCATGTAGTGTGACAGTTCCCATTTCAGTTATTTGTGATTTAAGAAAAACACACAAGTGCTCTGGGGAAACAAAAAGCCAACTACAAAATAGTGGGACACCATCTGTCACATGTCTTCTATCATAAACCGTGGGTACCTGGCTTTCAGACAAACGTCACCTGGATCGTGGATGCCAGGGCCCCACATTGGAGCCAGGTCAGGGGGAGGGGCTTATTGGCTTGGTGACTTGGCCTACCATGCGGTCCGACTATGCATGCCAAAAACGAACTACATGAGTTTATTGTAGACCGACACGTAGACTGACCAGCTGAAGAAGGAACCAGTTCATGGCTTTGCAGATTGCGTGGCCATCTTATTCATGGCTTTCACTGGTTTGGTTTGTGCTTTTAAATTGGCAATGACAAATTTTAGTTGAGCTTCAAGCACAATTCAGTCATAATTTGAATGTAAGGCCAATCAACCTGAACCTACTGATTCCTAGTATAATTTATTTAAGTTTTATAGTTTTTGATTAGCCATCTGATATTAGCTGCCAACTGACTTTTAGTGCTCTTTCAGTTCTGTCTGTGATACCCGTGTCTGGTGTCACTTACTGTATATCACATAATCTGTAATATATGTATATGTATGTCATAAAACATACAGTATTTACTTCAAAACAGCTATACAACACTGACACCGACCCTTTACCTCCTCAAATCTGGGCCCTTTGGGGGTTATGACAGAAAGTAGGCTATCCACATTTTCTGATGCATCAATAATGCAGAGTAGGGAAAAGGGAGCCAGTCTGCCATCAAAAGTATTGCAAAACTGCCAGAAGGAAGAAGATGTGGAACAACGAGTGTAAGTACACTAAAAGCACAGCGCTCACTTAAAGACAGGGTCAATAGCTGGAGGGTGTCCATATTGGAATTCCACCGCAATGCCTCTCAAATGGAACTTAGTCAACCCTGGGTGGCAGGGTAATCAAATACAGACTTTTTCAATTCATTGCTCACGGCCCTATTTGGAATAAGCAGTGATTTGTCTGATTGGGACATAACTCAATTCATATTGAAAGAACAGGTTGCACTGAACTGTCTAGAAAAGATTTTTGCCTGTTTTATGGAGACAAAAATGATAGATTAGCCCATTTTGCACAGTGAAGCTTGGTTATTACACACAGTACAGTTCTATCAGTCATGTTTCACTTTAGGACAAATTATGACTGAAGGGAACCTGGCTGCTGATGCAGAAACTGTGTAAAAGAAAACAGAACTGCCAGTGCTGCCCTGGTTTCATTGATTATAATTTTCTAATGCATTTTTAATCTTTGAATTATATTTAACCATCATTCATGGGTAATTATTATGTGGTTGGAAGTTGTGGAGATTTGATAATCTGTGCATCATTCTTTACTATCAATCAACCACTATCCTGCAAACAAAAGGTACAGTGGTTGATATTTAGAACCTGTGGTGCATACGTATGTTCCACAGAGCAGAATGAAATCACATAAGGCTGTATGAAGATGATCCAGCTTCTCTCTGGTATTAGCTACACTCAGCCCTGGCACCTTTCCACTTTATATCTGAAATCAAAGCACACATCACTGGACATTACAGCACAGCTCAATGGGTGAGTCTCTGGTCACTTTGTTTATTTTTACATTTGGAATTTAGCTTGGTGAACGGAGCTGAATTAAGAAACTGAGTACATTCAAAGCCCACAGCTGAAGAGGTTAATAGCTGGAATTATGACTGTATGATATGCACTATCTCATGTTTATCTCCGGATCTCTGAAGCGGCCGGCTGTGCAATGCTGCAAGGCATGGATAATGGATGACAGGCTAGAGAGTGGTAGTTTGTGGCAAAGCACAAACTGCAATTGTTGGAAGTTCAGCTCAGCAAGCAAATCAAATCATGGTCAGGTGGACGAGCGTGTGCATTTGAAACGTCCAGTGGTTATGTGGAGGGATGGCTCACTGCAGGGCTGCCGCTTGACCATTTGCTGATCAAAGTGCTCACACGCAGTGATTTCATACTACATTGGAAGGTTTCAAAGGGGCTCCTTGTGATGCCTTTAATATTTCCGCATTCTAGCAATATCTGAGGACATCACATGGGAATGTGGCATCGTGTTGACTCAACGGAAACTGAAACATTCCCTCTATTCTCTTACTAAAACAATCAATCAGCTATGTAGAGATGAATACTAGGAAACAAAGTAAAACTAAATTGTCAGTAATACACATGATGCCACTTTATTGTATTATAATATAAAATATTCGGTATTACAGTCTCACAACATATTTATATTAAATAATACAACAGGTAGTTGTGTCAAATGTAACAATATGTTAGGGTACTTTCACACCCAACCCATTTGGTCCAGGCTTTCGGCCTTTTTGGTTTGATTCGGACCAAAATTTTAGGTGTGAAACCTTCCCCAAACTGGACCAAAGAGCTGAGATTTCATTCATTCGTGTTCAACTGCTTAATCCTTTTGGGGTCGCAACAGTGCTAACCACTGCTCTACCAAGCTGCCAAGCTGAAGTTTGGTCCAGCAAAAATAGGTGGTCTCAGTCTGGCTCAAACTGAACCTTGGTCCAGTTTGTTTAGCATATGAAAACAATTTTCAGAAAGGTTTGGACTTACGGACCAAAAACAAGAAGGTTAAGATTGTACTTGATTTTTGTATTTAACATTAAAAACCCTTTTATCTGGTGAATAAAGATGCTGTAATCCCAGAGATGCATTTTAGTGGTTGATTTTATATAAAATAGGATAGACACATAAGATACATTTCGGCAGAGAGAAGGAAGTGCTTCTTCTTGAGTGTGTGAGGGAGTCTCTTTTTGTACACTTAGCCAGCTGTGAGTTAACCTTGGGCCCAGGAAGCAACACAAACAAGCCTCTACTCTGTGTATGTGTTTGTGGGGGAGGGGGGCATAGTGGAGAAATAAGGACAGAACACTATGTCTGTGAATCAGTCTGTGTCTTGGGATATCTGAGACAAAGTATATTTTTAAAATATGCAATAAAAAATCTATCACAAAGATATAGCCAATAAGAGGGAAAATGAGTGGTGGCAGCACTCAGAGAAACATGACTGTTAAATGAAAAATTAAATTAAATTACATGGACAAGGAATGCCACCTAAAAATCATCCTGGCTAATGAGAAGGACAAACATCCTTTTTAACGAAGACCTGGATAATATTCTAGCCTCATGAAACTAGTTCACTGCTTAATATGATAGAGTCTTACCCAGTTTCAACTTAAAGAGTTGCAGAAAACTCCTCAGAGGGTGCGAAGCATGTTTGCCAACTACCGGTCACAAATGTCATCATGGCAGCAAGACGTAGGGGAGTCACATAAATTATTTTAGTTCACTTGGAAAAGGAGCAGTGTGAAACCAAACCTAACCGGACCCAATGTATACAATGTAACAAAAATATGTACCTTGGTCTGGACCTTGGGGCGGCGAGGTGTGAAAACACCCTTTAAAAAAGAATAAATTAACATGGGTGGGCATGGGTGCACAAACTTGGCACCCCCAGTACCAGCATTTACATGACTCAAGATTCCCCAGTTTATTATTTGGACTTATTATTGACATCCAGACCTATTTCACACAGGAAGCTAACAGAAATTAACAAGAAACAAAATTGAAAAAATATATCATTATACTCAGGCAAGATTAAAATAAGTTTTATCGTTTTAATTCTGCTTTTGTATCTACCATGAAGTTCAACTCAAGATAATGTTCAATCCGAGGACCAAATGCATGTGTGCCATTGGGGAACTTTATTGAACGTGTCAGTATTAGTCAATGGATGTTAAAACTGCAATTAATTTCCACAGAGATGCAATCACAGGAGGCACAGTGCTCGCAAGCTGCTTTAATGTGCTTTCCAAATGAGGCATTGTTTGAAAATGTTTTTGTTTTAAATTGTTACTTTGTCCTTGCTTTAAGGCATTTCGTAAAATGCAGCTCCATACCGTAATCTCACACATTAGACGTCAACACACCGTGGACTCCGATGCCATCAGTATAGAAACACAGCACATCCAAAATATCAGTGAGAAAGAGAGAGAGAGAGAGAGAGAGAGGAGGTTCAGTACAGATGGTCCATCTTTCAACACATCAGCGCCACAATTGAGCTGTCAAGGAAGATGAATAATGATGATATAAAAAACAATTAAGTAATTTGTGCCCACGGCACTGAGCAATTTACAATCCTGCTTAGCTGCAAGGTGAGCAAAATCCAGAATGCCTATCCAAATGGACTTCCAATTTATTATGGTGTCTATTTTTTTAATAGCACACATCCATGACTATCCACATGGATTATCATAACTACAAGCACATACAGAACATGCATTGTGTAGAAGATAAGACAAAAATAGCAAAAGTATGAGAGGGAAAATTAGCTGAGTCCTCTTAAAATAGGAAGCATTTTTGTTAGGTGGTGGACTGTTTTAATAGGATGCTTATCAGAATTTGAATCTCAGGAAATTGCTGGCTATTTATTTTACTAGGGCTGCTCACTTTGCCTCTACTCTTGATAAATCATTTGTGTTTTAATTAGACACATTGCCACACTCCACAAGGGATGACCTCTTATTATTGTGAAGTGGGCCTGCTTAGCAGAGCCAGTAGCCAGGAACAAGCTTCTCCGTGCATCTCAATCATCCCTCGCTCGAGCTCATCTCAGAGGCCCGGGACCAAATCAAAGGAGTCACTATTAAGCAGAACCAAATTGTTTAACACAGTAATCTCCCACATACTTTTTCATTCCATCTCCATTTGCAATTGGAAATGAGACGTGGTGAAAAATATGATGCATTGCTGCGCATACTAACAAGGGACCTTGGATATCCTTATCCTTCACAGTTATGAGGAGCAGGATATGTTTGGCAACAATAAGAAACACATTTTCTGAGTCACAAGTAAAAGACAATCACTTCATCCTCAGTATCTCTAAAGGAGAGGAGGAAAATCCTCACAACTGGCTGCGTTGGGCTGGATTACTGCTCCACCTCATCTCGCTGCTTGATACCAGAGGTTTATAGTTCTGTAGAGAATACTTGAAGAAATGAAACAAGAGTTTAGGCTTTACAAGTCCTCTGAAACAGAGAAAGAGCAACAGTCAGGCTGTCCATGTGTTACTATATCTATAGTTATAGGTACATTAAAAATTGTTAGATTTTAGCCAGTCTGACGGGACTGAAGAGCTCACTCACTCCTCCTGCGTCTCCTGATTTCATTTTTTACTTACAAGGAACACAGAATCAAATGAAAAAGAGAAATAGAGGACAGAGCAATTATATTCACCAGTATATGCCATCATGCCTGATCTCCTAGGTATGAGAGGCTGAGATTGACGAGAGCTTACCAGCAGCTTGAGACTTGCCCAGCTTCAGAAAGGGGATTTAGCTCTGCCTGCCTGTCCATAAGACACCCTAGAATCTGAAGGAGACCTTAATCCAACTTGGCCTTTTCACACGGGACCTCAACCAGTCATCCAGATATAAAATGTAAATGGGGGATTGGAGGTGTCAACAGGAAAATGCCAGCATCAAAACTGGACAGAGTAATTAACCTACACTAAAATAATATAATTCAAAAAATATAATAATAAAATGAATGAACTTGAATAATACCTCAGGCTCATGAGCCACCCAAACACAAAATACATAAATACAAATACAACAAATGCACATACAAAACAAACACGTATCATGTTCATTTTCTCCAAGACTGTCTGCTATCATAAAACACCACACATTCAACATGAAATACCACTAACCATGGAAAGCATTTTTAGCAGCAGAAATTACATCTTATAGTTGTTACATTTTTACAGGGTTCCCACAGGTGCTTGAAAGTGCTTGAATTTTAATATTGTGTTTTCAAGGTTGTGAAAGTGCTTGAATTTTCCTAAAGGTGCCCGAAATTCTAAGTACATTTCTTTCACACCTAGGGCCCTATTTTGATGGTCATCCGTGCACTTTTCAGACAGACTTTCCACCATGCGCCAGTGTTTTTGTTACTTTCTGCCAGCACATTGTCTGTTTTTTACGCCTTGCATCATGCCATCAAATTACCAGTAGATAGCACGCCCACTATACGCTCGAAGGAGGCGCCTCATTTCAAAGAGGTGTGACAGTAAACAATCTAATGTGTATTACACTATTATAGTGCATTCCATGAGAATCCACTTTTGATCAGGAAAAAGGAGGTCTATCGTCAAAAGCGCATTGTTTAATGATATTTCAGAGGTGTGTTTTGACATCGCACAGCTCCGGAGCTCAGGAAACAGCATATGCTGGGACCTTGTAACAGTCATAATCGCCCGTCATTTTAATTATATGATTATCCCACTGTGATGTTGGATTTGATGTGCCCTTTACTGTGAAGTGTGGTGTAGTGGCGGCCACTTCCTCTTCCGCCACTGCACCGCCCTATAAATACCAGGGGGCATCCATTATACGACCTCTTGCCAGTGCCCCTGCCTGGTGGCTGGCTGTATTGTGTGTCCAATATTAACAAAGGCGAGTTTGCACGTTCACCTGGCCTCTACAGACAAAACATTTTGGCGATGAGGACAAGCTATGGAGGCGTGTATTACACCACTTCGCTCCTTCCTGGAGCTCCCAGGCGAGTCGCCTGTGCCCTGGCCAAGACGGTTTGCAGCTTTCCAAAATTACATCGTCACGCTCGACCTGAGTGAACTAAATAAAAGAAATAAAAGTTGGAGAGCCTGCTCCTTACATAATTGATTGCATGGTAGATATTGTTACAGCCTCTCTGCATCGGACTCTAGATTTGGTAGCCCCTTTAAAAAAGAAAAAGTCTAACCAGAGATTTCTAACCCCTTGGTTTAACTCAGAAACTCGTAGCTTAAAACAGAAGACTCGTCAATTGGAAAGGAAATGGCATTCTACTAATTTAGAGGAATTCTATTTAGCGTGGAGAAATCATCTCTTAATTTATAAAAAATCTCTTAGAAAAGACAGATCAAGTTATTATTCTGCATTAATAGAAGCGAATAAGAATAACTCCAGGTTTCTTTTCAACACTATAGCCAGGCTGACAAAGTGTCAGGGCTCGGTCAATCCGCGCATCCCCCCTGAGCTTTCTAGTAAGGACTTTCTGAACTTTTTCAATCATAAAATTTCTATCTATTAGAGATAAAATCAGTCAGATTCTTCCTACCATAAAATTATGTACATTAACTACTACAACTCCCTCAATTGATATCTGTTCAGATAAGTTTACTCCAATCGACCTCTTAGAGTTGGATAAAATAATCTCCTCATCTAAGCCTTCATCTTGCCTTTTGGACCCTATTCCTACCAGGTTATTTAAAATTGTCTTCCCAATTATTGGTAGCCATATTCTTCATATAATTAATTCTTCTTTAACTCTGGGTTATGTACCACTGGCTTTTAAAACTGCTGTAATTAAACCTTTACTCAAAAAGCTGACGCTCGATCCAGGAGTTTTGGCGAACTATCGACCAATCTCTAATCTGCCTTTCATTTCAAAAATCTTGGAAAGAGTTGTTGCCGTGCAATTGTTTGACCACTTGCAGGGAGTTGGTTTGTTTGAGAAGTTTCAATCTGGGTTCAGAGTTCATCACAGCACTGAAACTGCCTTAGTGAAGGTCACTAATGACCTCCTTATCGCATCTGATAATGGACTTGTTTCTGTTCTTGTCCTTTTAGATCTTAGTGCAGCCTTCGACACTATCGATCATGCCATTCTACTTGATAGATTAGAACACTATATTGGACTGAGCGGAACTCTGCTGCAGTGGTTTAGATCTTATTTGTCTGATAGATTTCAGTTTGTTTACATCAATGATGAATTTTCTTCCAACTCTAAGCTCAGTCACGGAGTGCCACAGGGATCTGTGTTAGGCCCTACTCTTTTTAGTTTATATATGCTTCCGTTAGGCAATATCATTAGAAAGCACTGTATACATTTTCACTGTTATGCAGACAACACACAACTATACCTGTCAATGAAGCCCGATGATTGTAATCAATTAGCCAAGTTAGATGCCTGTCTTAAGGATATCAAAGCCTGGACGACTTGTAATTTTCTGCTATTAAACTCAGATAAGACTGAAGTCATGCCTGTTGGCCCAAAACACTTTAGAAACTCCTTTCCAAATCATGCTCTTAATTTGGATGCCGCCATTCTCACTCTGAATAGTTCTGTGAGGAACCTTGGAGTTATTTTTGATCAAGATCTGTCCTTTAATTCACATATTAAATTTGTTTCTGAGACTGCCTTCTATCATCTGCACAATATTGCCAAGATTAGAAGCATTTTGTCTCTGAACGATGCTGAGAAACTGATTCACGCCTTTGTCAGCTCTCGATTAGATTATTGTAACTCGTTATTATCAGGTTGTCCTAAAATATCCTTAAAAAATCTTCAGTTGATCCAAAATGCTGCTGCAAGAGTTTTAACTGGCTCTAGAAAAAGAGATCATATCTCCCAAGTTCTGTCCTCCCTTCACTGGCTTCCCATAGAGTTTAGAATTAAGTTTAAAATCCTTCTTCTCACTTTCAACGCTCTTAATAATCAGGCCCCCTTATATATAAAAGATCTGATATTATCTTACCATCTTAATAGAGCACTACACTCCCAAAATGCTGGATTACTTGTAATGCTCAGAATCTACAAAAGTACATTCGGAGGCAGAGCCTTCTGCTATCAAGCTCCTTCTCTATGGAACCAATTACCACTCTGGGTCTGGGAGTCAGACTCGGTCTCTGTTTTTAAGAACAGGGTAAAAGCCTTCCCTTTTAATATAGCCTACGATTAGGGAGGGATGTTGCATCTTTTAACCCCGCTTCTGTTCTGCTGTTAATAGATCCATACTGCTGGGTGACCTCCAATAATGTACTTGGCATCTCACCGTTATGTTCTTTATGTCTGTCCTCTTTATCCTCTCTATCCCCTCACCCCCAGCCAGTCACAGCAGATGACTGCCCCTCCCTGAGCCTGGTTCTGCTAGAGGTTTCTTCCTGTTAAATGGGAGTTTTTCCTCTCCACCGTCGCTAAGTGTTTGCTCACAGGGGATCGTCTGATTGCTGGGTCATTCTGAAATTGTGGGGTTTTCTCTGCATTTTGTAGAGCTATGAGATGACTTCTGTTGTGATGTGGTGCTTTATAAATAAAGCTGAATTAAACTGAATTGAATTGAATTGAAAATAAGCTAAGAGCACATGCACTCCTTGTACATAATTTGGGAATTGAGGGCCAGCATATCTTACGTGAACTCGGGGCTTCAGACTCATATGAGGACGTAGTCAAGTTGCTAGCGTGCCATTTTTACACCCTGGACAGTGTGACTGCCCGGAGGATTAGGGTCCGACAGCAGCGAGTGGGTGAGCCTGTCCGCCAGTTTGTTGCCAGCCTGTGGCAGCTGGCTAGCAAGTGTTGTTTTGGGCCATTGGAGAAGGAAATGGTATGTGACCAGCTGGCGGAGCACACAACCAGCGCTGCTTTACGAGTTAGACTACTCACGGCACCAAGTGACCTAACATTAGCCAGGGCTATCGGGCTAGCTCTCCAAGTGGAGACCGCAGACAAGCTAGCTTCGGAGTTAAAGTGGCGCCAGTCACAACGACAGCTGAACACTACCGCCGCAGCATTAGTAGCAGACCCTGATAGTGAGGATAGCTTGACCGACGACAGTGCACACATCACCGCTGTCAGCCGAAGGTCTGCCCCGGGAAAACCCCTGTGCATGGGTTGGGGGTCTGCAAAGCACCAATACAAGGCTAGGGACTGCCCGGCTAGAGGGAAGCGTTGTGGCAAGTGTGGACACTTGAACCATTATGCTAGAGTATGCTGTGTATCTCAGCCGGAGAGCCCATGGAAGAAATCACTCCGCCCGTCTCCGACAACTATCCACATGGCATCCCAGAGTACCAACGGGTACGCATTCTGCGCAGTAGAACTAGATGGTGTGGAGGTGCTGCTGCTGCTCGACACGGGGGCAGAGGGATCGATGCTGAATTGGGCCATGGTGAAGAAGTTTTTCCCCCACTACAGGATAAAAGCTAACCCAGTGCCGCTTTATGGTTATGGAGGTTGCAGGCTGCGCACGGTTGGAACGTTGGAATTAATGGTTCGGGTACACATCTGAGATGATGGCGGACTTCACGTTTCACGTGGCGGCCCAAGGCGACAACATCATGGGCTGTGACTTGTTTTATGGACTGGGTTTCACCATTAAAGACGACGCTGGGGAAGAATGGTCTGATTGTGGCCAGTGGAACCCTCTGGTTCCGGTGGTAGAATATGAAGTTGTGTGGGACGAAGCACTAATGGACACCACCCCGGCCAAGCAGGACCAGCCTCACCCAGGTTCAACACAGGAGAGTCTCAGTGCCAGCGCTTGGAAGATGGTAGAAAGGGGTACCTAGTGTGGCGGCGAGGCACCTGTGTTGGCGGGTGACTCCAATGTGCTCGCCCCCTATTCCTCCAGAGCTTGGCCGCAGAGGGATGGAGGATTGGCAGCTACGATGGCGACCACTACAATGGCTTTAGAAGAGGACAGGGCCAGACCAACAGGCATGGAGAGACCGCGTGCCAAGCAGCACCATATCAGGCCGAGCAGAACTCTGCTTAGGGTCATGGACTTGGTCCGGGTTCGAGAAGTGGGACGTCCACGGCAAATATGGGCAAGACGACAGCCAGTGGAACACCTACGCATCGTGGCTAAGCTGGGCACCGCTTACTTCCAGCTGTCTGATGGCTCGGCGAGGCATGCCAATGAGCTGCGGCGTGTCCGGGAAGAGGCTTCTGGTGGCGGGGTTGGACAAGAGCAGCAGTCGGAGTTGATGAGGAGAGGCACTTTCGTCCATGAGATCAGCCACTACTCCGAGACCCTGCTGCTTCCAAGAATACACCTGCTGAGGGGCTGCCCTGGGCCCCCAAGCTGGTTCTACCCTTTTCTGCCAGGACAGTAGTGTAAATGTAATAAATAGTTCTTTGTTCATATGTTTGTGCATGTGAAAAAAAAGAAAATGTTATTGTTCTGGGTGTTTTGATTAATATAGGGACACGACAATGTTTTAAGTTATTAATGGACTTTTATTTAGTTTACAGGTGGCAGAATAATCCACCTTGCCATATGGGGCAGGACAGTAGTCCACCCGTCCTCCCTAGTTTAGGCTTTGTTGTATGAATGTGGTAGGCCATTTAGTAATTTCAGTTTTAGTTTTCTTAGTGCGTGATTTAGGTCCTAAATTGGGGAGGGTCGCGATTGTATGTGTGTTTTTGGATTTTCTACAGGGGGAGAAAATGTGATGGGTTTGATGTGCCCTTTATTGTGAAGTGCAGTGTAGTGGCGGCCACTTTCTCTTCCGCCACTGCACTGCCCTATAAATACCAGGGGGCATCCATTATAAAGCCTTTTGCAGATGTCCCTGCCTGGTGGCTGTATTGTGTGTCCAATATTAATAAAGCTGAGTTTGCACGCTCACCTGGACTCATCATTGTATCAGGTATTTACAGACATAACACACACCAGTTTTTTTAATTCCATCCACATTCTCATTTTAATTGTGAAGTCTATAGATTTGGCATTAATGTATGATTTTTTTAGGAAAATGAATGAATGAACAGGGAGCATGTGTCCCATTGTGTTCCAATGTGATGTGCAGCGCACAGAGGGGAAGGGGGGTCATTTTCATCATGGACTTATTAGGCATTAATGTGTTTATTTTTAGGGGACTAAGTGAATGAACAAGGAGGGTACACCGTTTTACTTTTCACTAACTCACCAGACAGACAGCAGATACGTCCACATCTGCGTCGGCCATGCGCCCCGAGTTTTCAGCCCAGCAAGCTCCCTGACAGCCACCTGTCAGCCCCCGGCAGAGGCTGCTGAGTGTGGACTCGCTTCATGGTGGGGGCCGGAGGTGGAAGATCGCCTCCTTCTCTCCTACCCAGGACGGATAGGGGGAGACCCTTGATCGGCGAAAGCAACAGGAGAGGGAGCACTCCATCTCCCCACAGCCAGGTACGACTTCCACGCCATCGTTAATGAAAGTTTATGAAAATTTGCACAGGCATCATCCTCTTTTCTTCATGTCTGTGCTGCATTCGTGTGCACATTAAACAATTCAGCAGATTTTTTAAGCCCATTCTTCATCGTTTGTTCTTTTTAACATAACTAACTGGGCATCAAATGTGATTAATGTCTTCTTTATCACCAAGCAGCATTACTATCGTGTGCATTTTGGCTCACACACATGGGCTTTGGCAGCACAAAACCCGTCTTAAACTGTCATGAACACAATTCACTTTAGATAATGCGCCTCTTTTAGTGGTGTTGGACGATGAAAATTTTAAATGGCTGTTAATCTTTTGGAAGGCTGCGTTAATCGCAATTACAGTGCATCCGGAAAGTATTCACAGCGCTTCACTTTTTCCACATTTTGTTATGTTACAGCCTTATTCCAAAATGGATTAAATTCATTTTTTTCCTCAAAATTCTACACACAATACCCATTAATGACAATGTGAAAAAAAGTATTTTTTTGAGATTTTTGCAAATTTATTAAAAATAAAAAACTAAGAAATCACATGTACTACATAAGTATTCATGGCCTTTGCCATGAAGCAATAACGTTATATTTATGTCCCTGTATTTTCTTTTCGTGTTACAGATCTCCATAGTTAATATTACAACCAAGTGCTGCTCCCCATTGTCCCTCATCTTGTGTAGCATATCGCTAAATAAAGTTACACATCCTTCGCCTTGTCCTGCTGATGTTAAAGAAGCCCTGCTGAAAAAAACAGCATACAACAGCATCAGACTAGCACCAGTAAATAATAGTTTAGTAATGTAAATAGTAGTTTTGGTATTGTTTGTGAGAGTTTTTGAGTGTTTATTGTTTTTGTTACGCGTTTTGTTGTGTTTTCGGAGCAGCATCTTTTTTTCATATTGTTGGTCTTTTGTCGCTTTAGTTCTTGTTTTTATAGATTTTTAAAGTAATAATTTGTAAATAGCTTAGTAAAAAATGTTGAGATCAGCTAGAATGAAGAAAGCCCCGTGGAAGAGGAGCAAATCTCAGAAGTGTCCCAATGTCAACCACAGTGATACCACTTGTATCACTGGATATTTATTCCCAGCTTTGTTACAATATTTTTTCAATATCTATTTATTTATATTATTTCTATTTTTTCAATATCCAGTGTATTTTTTCTTATTAGTTTTGTTTCAGATTGCTTGTCACCATTATATTTATTACTTATTTGTATACTGTTGAACGGGCAGATTTCTGGCGCCTTAAAACCAGATGCTTCGGGTAGATGGTGGCCCGTTAACCTGGGAAGGTAGCCCATCTAGGGGAAGGTAAACCCTGATTTCAAACCTCCACTGCCTTGCGGCATACCCGGTCACGGGAAAGGCTTCAGGAGTCAACCCTGAGGAAAAATCTGGAGTCGGAGTCCCTAAGGCAGTTCTCTGTTGTGTTCAATATCGTTCTGGCAGCTCCTGCGACGGCGCTGGTGCCAAACTGTAGCAGCTCTGCTGTTCCTTTGGATTCATCAGTGATGTAGAGAGGGGGGACATGCTGCATGGGCAACAGCTTGTCTTCCATATCTTCCTGCCCAGGCTTGAATCTTCCCAACGCTGGAAGGTAGAACACCGGATCACTGGAGAGGACACTCCAGCTTCGCCTTCGGCATAGACAAAACACGGGGAATGACAGTTACCGGTTATAAGCCACCGCTCAACTGGTGTAGAGCGTGGTGCCAGGGGTTGTTCCTGACGGTGGGAGGGATCATTTGATCTCACTGGACAGCTACCGCCCGCCTCAAGCTGGGCAGCCCCCAGCCAATAAGGTGTTGTTCCGCCACAGCCTGCTTTCCTCATTGGGTGCATGGGGATGAGATGAAATCCGAACGGCAGGCTGAGAACCTTCGCACCAGGCAAGACAAAAAATCAAAAGAGACCAACTCTAAAACTGGGAACTTGGAACATCCGCACTATGATGACAGGACTAGCTGCTAACCTCAAGGACATCAGCGACACCAGGAAGAGTGCCGTCATCAATAATGAGCTGAGGAGACTGGAAGTGGATATCGCCACTCTCCAGGAAACACGGTTGGCTGACACAGGCACACTGAGAGAGAAGGACTACACGTTCTACTGGCAGGGAAAGGGCAGCGATGAACACAGGGAACATGGAGTGGGCTTCGCAGTGAAGAACTCCTTGCTGAAGATGGCGGAACCGGGCAGCAATGGCTCTGCACGACTCCTCGCCCTCCGCCTTAACACCAGTCAAGGCCCAGTCACCCTCGTCAGTATGTATGCCCCAACACTGACAGCCACACCAGAGGCAAAAGACGAGTTCTATGAGAATCTCGCAACAACTGTCAGGATCATCCCCAACTGTGAACAACTCATTCTCCTTGGAGACTTCAATGCCAGAGTGGGTGCTGACCACGACTCCTGGCCCTCCTGTCTTGGACCATTCAGCGTGGGCAGAATGAACGACAACGGACAGTGGCTGCTCGAGTTCTGCACACATCATGATCTGCGTATCACAAACTCGTTCTTCAAGACCAAGCCCCAACACAAGGTTTCCTGGCGACATCCGCACTCAAAGCACTGGCACCAGCTGGACTTGATCTTGAACAGGCACACCTCACTAAAGAACGTGCTAATCACCCGCTCATTCCAGAGTGCAGATTGCGACACAGACCATTCACTGGTGTGTTGCAAGGTCAAGCTGCAGCTGAAGAAATTCCACCGCACCAGACAGCCTGGAAAGGCACGGATTGACACCAGCAAGATGGCCCAACCAGAACTTGTCGAGCAGTTTGCCTCCACCTTTGTGAAGGAACTTGGTGAACCACAAGAAGGAGAGAACGCAGAGCAGAAGTGGGAAGAGCTGCGAAACATCATCCACCGCACAGCCTTGGCTATCTTTGGGAGGAAGACCTCGAAGTCATAGGACTGGTTTGATGCCAAGTCGACCGTGATGACCCCCGTCATTGAAGCCAAGCGCTCAGCACTTGCTGAGTACAAGAAGTGCCCAAACGAGAAGAATCTCCAGATCCTCAGGGCTGCGAGAAGCAAAGTTCAGCAGACTGCTCGGCGCTGCGCCAGTGAGTACAGGACTCAGCTCAGTCAAGACATTCAAACTGCTGCCATAACAGGGAACATCCGTGGTATGTACGACGGTATCAAGAAAGCACTTGGTCCGGCTCAGAGCAAGACAGCCCCCCTCAAATCCTCCACTGGGGAGATGATCACAGAAAAGAACAAGCAGATGGAGAGATGGGTGGAGCACTACTCCGACCTCTACTCCAGACAGAACACCGTGACACCATCAGCCCTTGATGCCATCGACTGCCTGCCATCCATGGATGAACTTGATGCCGAGCCAACCATCGACGAACTCAGCAAGGCCATTGATAGCTTGGCCGCTGGCAAGGCACCTGGCAACGACGGCATACCCCCCAACCTGATCAAGCACTGCAAGACCGCCCTACTGCTGCCATTGCATGACGTCCTCTGCAAGTGCTGGAAGGAAGGTGTCGTACCACAGGACATGAGGGATGCCAAGATCATCTCCCTCTACAAAAATAAAGGGGAGAGAAGCGACTGCAACAACTACAGGGGCATCTTCCTCCTCAGCATTGTTGGCAAAGTCTACGCACGAGTTGTCCTCATTCGTCTACAGAAGCTTGCCGAATATGTCTACCCCATGTCTCAGTGTGGCTTCCGCGCTGGGCGATCGACGGTAGACATGATATTCTCCATCCGCCAACTCCAGGAGAACTGCCGAGAACAGAACATGCCCCTGTACGTCGCCTTCATAGACCTCACCAAAGCGTTCGATCTGGTCAGCAGAGAGGGCCTTTTCAAAATCCTGCCAAAGATAGGATGCCCACCAAAGTTGCAAAGCCTCATCGAATCGTTTCACACCAACATGCAGGGGATGGTGCAGTACGACGGCAACGTCTCATAGCCATTCAATATACACAGCGGAGTGAAACAGGGCTGTGTACTTGCGCCAACCCTTTTTGGGATTTTCTTTGCTATGCTCCTGAGGCATGCCTTCAGCACAGCAACAGAGGGAATCTACCTGCATACAAGATCTGACGGCAGGCTTTTCAACCTCGTCCGCCTGAAAGCCAGAACCAAAGTACGTGAGGCTCTAATCAGAGATATGCTGTTCGCAGATGATGCTGCAGTCACGACCCACACACAGCAGGAGCTTCAAACCCTGATGGACCGCTTCTCCCAGGCATGCATGGACTTCGGGCTTACCATCAGCCTGAAGAAGACTAACATCTTGGCGCAAGGCACAGAAGCACCACCAACCGTCACCATCGACGACTACGAGCTGGAGGTCGTGAATCAGTTCACGTACCTGGGGTCCACGATCAGCAGCAACCTCTCCCTTGATACAGAGATCGACAAGAGGATTGGAAAATCAGCTTCCACACTCGCTCGCCTCACCACACAAGTGTGGGAGAATCCCAAACTCTCTGTCAAGACGAAGATGGCAGTGTACAACGCCTGCGTCATAAGCACACTGCTCTATGGGAGTGAGAGGTGGACAACATATGCCCGGCAGGAAAAGAGACAGAATTCCTTCCACTTGCGCTGCATTTGCCGCATCCTGGACATATCCTGACAGGACAAAGTGCCCAACACAGAAGTCCTGTCCCGCGCCGGCCCTCCCTCCATGTTCACTCTACTCAGGCAGCGCAGGCTCCGCTGGCTAGGCCATGTTCACCGTATGGAGGATGGCAGAATCCCCAAAGATGTCCTCTACGGAGAACTGGCGACTGGCAGGAGAGACGCTGGCCGCCCACAACTGCGCTTCAGAGACGTCTGCAAGAGAGATACAAAGGCCCTGGAGATCAACACAGAGCGCTGGGAGGACCTCGCAACGGACCGCTCCAAATGGAGAGGCACCCTGACCAGACAGCTCAAGGCGGGTGAAGAGAAACTGACTGCTGCAGCAGATGAAAAAAGGACCCGCATGAAGAACCACCACAGACCCAGCAGCACGGAGACCATCCACAAGTGCGACCTGTGTGACAGGGACTGCCATTCGCGCATTGGCCTGTTCAGCCACAGGCGGTGCTGTTCCAGCAGAGTAAACATCTAGGATTCTCTTCCATGGTCATCTTTGACTGACGGAGGCCGACGATGACGATGCCATGAAGCTCAAAATTGAGCTCAGATGCATCCGGTTTCCACTGATCATCCTTGGGATGTTTCTACAGCTTAATAGGAGTCCACCTGTGGTAAATTCAGTTGATTGGACATGATTTGGAAAGGCACACACCTGTGTATATAAGGTCCCACAGTTGACAATGCATGTCAGAGCACAAACCAAGCATGAAGTCAAAGGAATTGTCTGTAAACCTCCGAGACAGGATTGTCTCGAGGCACAAATCTGGGGAAGGGTATAGAAAAGTTTTTGCTGCTTTGAAGGTCCCAATGAGCACAATGGCTTCCATCATCCGTAAATTAAAGAAGTTCGGAACCACTGGGACTCTTCCGAGAGCTGGCCAGCCAGCTAAACTGAGCAATCGGGGAAGAAGGGCCTTAGTCAGGGAGGTGACCAAGAACCCGATGGTCACTCTGTCAGAGCTCCAGCATTCCTCTGTGGAGAGAGGAGAACCTTCCAGAAGGACAACCATCTCTGCAGCAATCCACCAATCAGGCCTGTATGGTAAAGTGGCCAGACGGAAGCCACTCCTTAGTAAAAGGCACATGTCAACCCGCCTGGAGTTTGCCAAAAGGCACCTAAAGGATTCTCAGACCATGAGAAACAAAATTCTCTGGTCTGATGAGACAAAGATTGAACTCTTTGGCATGAATGCCACGCATCATGGTTGGAGAAAACCAGGCACCACTCATAACCACGCCAATAGGGTTGGCAGCATCATGCTGTGGGGATATTTTTCAGTGGCAGGAACTGGGAGACAAGTCAGGATAGAGGGAAAGATGAATGCAGCAATGTACAGAGACATCCTGGATGAAAACCTGCTCCAGAGCGCTCTTGACCTCAGACTGGGGCGACCGTTCATCTTTCAGCAGGACAACAATCCTAAGCACACAGCCAAGATATTAAAGGAGTGGCTTCAGGACAAATCTGTGAATGTCCTTGAGTGGCCCAGCCAGAGCCCAGACTTGAATCCAATTGAACATCTCTGGAGAGATCTGAAAATGGCTGTACACCGATGTTTCCCATCCAACCTGATGGAGTTTGAGAGGTGCTGCAAAGAGGGATGGGCAAAACTACACAAAGATAGGTGTGCCAAGCTTGTGGCATCATATTCAAAAAGACTTGAGACTGTAATTGCTGCCAAAGGTGCATCAACAAAGTGTTGAGCAAAGGCTGTGAATACTTATGTACATGTGATTTTATTAGTTTTTTATTTTTAATAAATTTGCAAAAATCTCAAAAAAAAAAACTTTTTTCACATTGTCATTATGGTGTATTGTGTGTAGAATTTTGAGGAAAAAAATGAATTTAATTCCTTTTGGAATAAGGCTGTAATATAACAAAATGTGAAAAAGTGAAGCGCCGTTAATACTTTCCAGATGCACTGTAATAACGCATTAATTTCGTGTTTTTCCATACAGATACAGTGTACCTTAAGTCAGTAATTTTTCAAGTTTGTCATACTGTTATGAACATGGGAGTGGACAAATATGCTTGCTGTCTTCACCTGCAGGTTTATTAAAGCTCTCAACATATCCAAAATGACAAAAACTATCCAGTATATTTACCAGAAAATTATCAAAAGTATTACTGCATGTGCAAACAACAGAATGCCAGGGCTCAATAACATCACTTAAATACAACCTGCCAACCAGCAGCCACAAAAGGAGCTTGCTCTTTCTCCCATAGCAAATCAATCAATCAACTTTATTTATAAAGCACTTTAAAAAGCAACACTCGCTACACAAAGTGCTGTACAACAAGGACACACATAAAAACATAAAAGCAAGGAGCAGGACACTAGCAAAAAACAATATAAAACCAACAAGACGATATAAACTCAGCACGAGTAGAAACCACCGTCAATAAAGTCAATGAAATAAAAGGTAAGAGAAGCATGGTTTGTCACCTTATCGTGGTGGGTGGTTTGCGTGCCCTAGTGATCCCAGGAGCTATGTTGTCCAGGACAATTTGACTCTGGTAGGGTCACCTAAGACAAACTGGTCCTGGGTGAAGGGCCAGACTAAGAACGATCCAACAGACTCTCATGATGAATGCTAGAACAAGGATTCAGTGTGCCCCATCTGGTATGAAGTTACCGCGGCCCCACCCTGGAGCCAGGCCTGGGGGAGGGGCTCGATGGCTAGCGTCTGGTGGCCGGGTTTCCACCCATGGGTCCCGGCCGGGCTCAGCCTGAAGGAGTTACATGGGTCCACCCTCCAGTGGGTTCACCACCTGCAGGAGGAACCACAGAGGTCTGGTGCTATGTGGATCAGGTGGCGGTCAAAGGCAGAGACCTTGGCGGTCTGATCCCAAGCTTCCTAAACTGGCTTTTGGGACGCGGAATGTCACCTCTCTGGTGGGGAAGGAGCTTGAGCTGGTGCATGAGGTTGAGAGATACCAGCTAGATATAGTCGGCCTCATCTCAACGCACAGCTCCAGTTCCGGAACCAGTCTCCTGGAGAGGGGCTGGAGCTTATGCTACTCTGGAGTTGCCCCAGGTGAGAGGTTATAAGCCGGGGTGGGTATTCTTGTATCTCCCCACCTTGCTGCCTCTATATTGGGAGTTTTCTCCAGTGGACGAAAGCGTTATTTCCCTGCACCTTCGGGTTGGGAAACGGGTCCTGACCATCATTTGTGCCTATGCGCCAAATGATGGTTCAGAGAACCCACCCTTTTTGGAGTCTCTGACTGGGGTGGTGGAGAGTGCTCCTCTTGGAGACTCCATTGTCCTACTGGGGGACTTAATGCACACGTGGGTAATGACAGTGAAACCTGGAGGGGGGTGATTGGGAGGAAAGGTCTGCCCGATCTGAACCCGAGTGGTGTTCAGTTATTGGATTTCTGTGCTAACCACAGTTTGTTCATAACGAACACCATGTTCAAGAACAAGGGTGTCCATATGTGCACCTGGCACCAGGACACCCTAGGTTGCCAATCGATGATCGATTTTGTTATCATGTCATCAGACCTGCGACCGTATGTCTTGGGCACTCGGGTAAAGAGAGGTGCAGAGCTGTCAACTGATCACCACCTGGTGGTGAGTTGGATCAGATGGTAGGGGAGAATGCCATTCAGACCTGGTAGACCCAAACCTATAGTAAGGGTGTGCTGGGAATGTCTGGCTGAGGCCCCTGTCTGGGAGGTCTTCAACTCCCACCTCCGGAAGAACTTCAACCACATTCCGAGGGAGTCTGGAGACATGGAGTCTGAATGGGCCATGTTCTCCACCTCCATTGTTAAAGCGGCTGCCCAGAGCTGCAGCCACAAGGTCGTCAGGGCATCTCGTGGTGGCAATCCCTGAGCCAAGTGGTGGACACCAGTAGTGAGGGGGGCCATTAAGCTGAAGAAGGAGTCCTAGCATGCTTGGTTGGCTAGGACTTGATCCATACTGCTGGGTGACCTCCAATAATGTACTTGGCATCTCACCGTTATGTTCTTTATGTCTGTCCTCTTTATCCTCTCTATCCCCTCACCCCCAGCCAGTCACAGCAGATGACTGCCCCTCCCTGAGCCTGGTTCTGCTAGAGGTTTCTTCCTGTTAAATGGGAGTTTTTCCTCTCCACCGTCGCTAAGTGCTTGCTCACAGGGGATCGTCTGATTGCTGGGTCTTTCTGAAATTGTGAGGTTTTCTCTGCATTTTGTAGCGCTATGAGATGACTTCTGTTGTGGTGTGGCACTTTATAAATAAAAGCTAAAAAGCTAAAGCTAAAAAAGCTTGTGCAACTCCCGAAGCAACTGAGGTGTACCGGCAGGCCAAGCGGAGTGCAACTCGGGTGGTTGCTGAAGCAAAAACTCAGGTATGGGAGGAGTTCGGTGAGGCCATGGAACAAGACTTTCAGTTGGCCTCAAAGAGATTCTGGCAAACTGTCTGGCGGCTCAGGAGGGGGAAGCAGCTCCCTGTCCACACTGTGTATGGTGTGGATGGGGCACTGCTGACTTTCGGTTTCTTCTGATGATGGTCCTTTGTTATTATGAATTCCTGTCTGTGTGCGCGTTTTAGGTGTGCGTTGAGTTGGTCCTGCGTCTCTCTTCCCATCGGGAAGTGTTCGTTGAAGATGTCCATTTGCTCTTTTATTTCCACGTTGATTTTGTCGATCTTGTTTACTGTGATTCTTATCCTCTCTTTTCTGAGGTAGGTCCGTGCTTTGTTGATTATTTTTTCAGCATTTTTGGTTGGAATTGGATACCTGATGTTGAGGCTTGGTGGTGTAATTTTCTCCTCTCTGTGGCGAAGGTGTAATCTGAGGTGGTTCCTGTTTCGTGCTCGCGTTTTTTCCAATTTCTCCAAATGACGAAAAACTTTGACACAGTTTTGTCCGTAGATTCCACGTAAATACTCAAGTGTTCATTTTGTCTTCTTTTCTAATAATTTACTGTTTCTTTTTTCAGACAAAAAGGTAGAAGATGTTTGTTTTTTACCTTAACATGTTTCGACTGGCATCTGCAGTCATCTTCAGAAGCGTCAGCTGATCGCTGTGATGTGTCATTTATCAGCTGTTTTCCTTAGGCATGGCCAGCCTGATGAACCTGACAGATCCACCACGCTGGCCACGCCTGGCATTGTCAGGTGGTCTCTGGAGGATGGCAGCACAGTAAGAAGGTCATGGGATCGATTCCACCCCTGACCATCATGGGTTTGACCCCACCCCCGACCATCAGTGACCCTTCTGTGTGGAGTTTGCATGTTCTCTCCATGTCTGTGTGGGTTTACCCTGGGTTCTCCGGTTTCCTTCCACAGGCCAAAAACATGCAAGTTAGGTCAATTAGAGACTCTAAAGTGACCCTAAGTGTGAATGTGTGACCCTAAGTGTGAATGTGAAGGGTTTGGCACTGCACTGTGGCTGCTTCATCCATCCAGGTGGATGCCCTGAATTTCCCTCTGGGATTATTAAAGTATACAAAATACAAAAAAAAAAAAAAAAGATCTTGTAAATTTGTGACTTCGCTCATAAATTTGCAAATTTTCTCCTAAGTTTGCAACACTTTTACTTCTCTTTTGCAAATAAGCCTGAATAAAATAATAATTTCAACACAGTCAATGAAACGGGCCTTCAGGGTCTTACTTAGATATCTTTTATGCATGCACCATTTTATAGGGTACATATTAATTTAAATGGTGAATAGACAAATAATATCAGTGCAATTGTAGATAAAATAATCCTTTAAAGGGGTCATTGACTGCACTTTTGCCACATTTTAATAGCTCACACACGTCTTAATGAAATGTTTGTGACATATTTTGTTCATATTTTCTTTAATTTTTTAAATTATTGAAGCAATTTTTAAAAAATTTTTTCCTGGCTTTCTTGAAATACTCTTATTTAAAGCCTGTCACTTTAAGAACCATCCTTCACCTTTTCAACTCCACCCTCCCCCCCTTACGTCAGTTAGCCATTATAGTTGACTAGCTTCTAGTCTTCCAGCTCGGTTGAGCAGAATCAGAATCAGAATCAGAATCAGAATCAGAATCAGCTTTATTGGCCAAGTATGCACAACACATACAAGGAATTTGACTTTGGCTAAAAACTTGCTCTCGTTGTTCAGGTGAAGGATTTAAATAAGGATTCAATGACAACCAGAGTATGTACAGTAAATTACAGTCTGTCCACGTTTCTATAAAAGGATGCAAATATATACAGGAATATATGCAGTTATTTACTCGGACTAACCACACTTTGCAGAAATATATGAAAAAATATACAATCACACAGTATTTCAGTGTGGACTCAGATTCAGTGATATAATGTGAATGAAGTAAAAAGCAGTGTGAGAGTTATGTGCAATGTAATAATGGATGAAAAGTCATGAGTACAGCAACAGGTAGGACTAGGTGAATGTTAGGAGTTCATCAGAGTGATGGCTTGAGGAAAGAAACTGTTCCTGTGACGGGTGGTTTTGACCTTCAGTGATCTGTAACGACGACCAGAAGATAGAAGTTCAAACAGTTTGTGGCCGGGGTGTGATGGGTCAGCACAGATGTTTCCCGCCCGTTTCCTGGTTATGGACCGATATAAGTTCTCAATGGAGGGTAGGTCGGTACCAATGATCCTCTCCGCAGACTTAATGATCCGCTGCAGTCTGGTCTTGTCCTGTTTAGTGGCAGATCCAAACCAGACAGTGATGGAAAAGCAGAGGACAGATTGGATGATGGCGGTGTAGAAGACAACCAGCAGCTCCTGAGGCAAATCAAATTTCTTGAGCTGACGCAGAAAAAACAACCTCTGCTGGGCCTTTTTCCGGACAGTGTCAATATGGGAGGACCACTTCAGGTTCCGGGAGATTGTGGTACCCAGAAACTTGAAGGAGTCCACAGTGGACACTGTGCTGTTGAGGATGGTGAGTGGGGGGAATGAAGGGGGGTGTCGCCTGAAATCCACAGTCATCTCCATCGTTTTGGCTGGGTTAAGTTCAAGATGGTTCTGGCTGCACCAGAGGATCAGCTGCTCCACCTCCCGCCTGTATGCAGACTCATCATCATCCCGGATCAAACCGATGACTGTGGTGTCGTCCGCAAACTTCAGGAGCTTCACCGAAGGGTCCTCTGAGGTGCAGTCGTTGGAGTAGAGGGAGAAGAGCAGTGGGGAAAGGACACATCCTTGGGGGGGCGCCAGTACTAATTTTTCGGGAGCTGGATGTAAATCTCCCTAGCTTCACCTGTTGCCACCTGTCAGTCAGAAAGCTGGAGATCCACTGGCAGGTGGAGGGGGGCACCTTGAGCTGGAGGAGTTTCTGATGAAGAATGCCTGGGATGATGGTGTTGAACGCTGAGCTGAAGTCGACAAACAGGATCCTGGCGTACGTCCCTGGGGAGTCGAGGTGTTGCAGGATGTAATGTAGTCCCATATTCACTGCATCATCCACTGACCTGTTTGACCGGTAGGCAAACTGCAGTGGGTCCATCAGGGGGCCTGTGATGACCTTCAGGTGGTTCAGCACCAATCTCTCCAAGGATTTCATGACCACAGAGGTCAGGGCAACAGGTCTGTAGTCGTTTAATCCTGTAATAGAGGGTTTCTTGGGAACTGGAATGATGATGGAGCGTTTGAAGCAGGAAGGCACTTCACGCAGCTCCAGTGATCTGTTAAAGATCCGGGTGAAGATGGGGGCCAACTCGTTGGAGCAGACTCTCAGGCAGGACGGAGACACACCATCAGGTCCTGCAGCCTTCTTGATCTTTTGTCTCTGAAAGACCCGGCGCACCTCCTCTTCACAGATCATTAGTGCTGGTGGGAGGTCAGAGTGGAGGAGGGATGGAGTTCCTGGGGCTGCAGATAATCCTTTTGTGTGGGTGGGAGGTGAGAACTGTAGGTTCTTTTCAAACCTGCAGTAAAAGCTGTTTAGGTCATTAGCCAGCTGGAGGTTTTCCGCAGGGTGGGGGGATGGTCTCCTGTAGTTGGTGATATTCCGTAGGCCTCTCCAGACAGAAGCAGAGTTGTTAGCTGAGAAGTTTTTTTGTAACTTCACACTGTAGCTCCTCTTAGCAAGCCTGGTCTCCTTCGTCAGCATGTTTCTGGCCCGCTTGTACAGAGTCCAGTCACCAGTCCTGTAGGCCTCCTCCTTGGTCTGACGTAGCTGCTTCAGTTTAGGAATGAACCAGGGTTTATTGTTGTTGTATATGCAGAAGGTCTTGGTCTGCACACACATGTCCTCGCAGAAACAGGTGTATGACGTCACAGTGTCAGTGAGTTCATTTAGGTTAATGGCTGCAGCTTCAAAAACACTCCAATCTGTGCAGTCAAAGCAGGCTTGTAACTTCAGCTTTGATTCCTCAGTCCATTTCTTCACAGTCCTTACAACAGGCTTGGAAGTTTTTAGTTTCTGTCTGTATGTTGGAATAAGATGGAGCAGGCAGTGGTCAGAAAAACCCAGAGCTGCACGGGGGACGGCATGATAGGCATTTCTTAAAACTGTGTAACAGTGGTCAAGTGTATTTGTGTCCCTGGTGGGACATTTAATATGCTGTCTGTATTTAGGAAGCTCATTTGTGAGATTAGCTCTATTGAAATCACCCAGAATGATAAGCAGAGAGTCTGGATGTTTTTCCTCCACCTCTGCTATCTGGTCAGCGAGGTGCTGCAGTGCCTCCGTTGTACAAGCAGCAGGTGAGATATAAATTCCGACCAGAATAAATGAGGAGAACTCTCGCGGTGAATAAAAGGGTTTACAGTTTATGAACAGTAGTTTATGAGCAGCGTTCTGGTTTACTGATCCACAGTTGATGGTATATCTCGCGTCAGTCCGGCCTATCTCCCAATAATTTTGCTGTGATTCTACAACAAATCGCTAGCACCATGTGCTGGACCAGTCGCCGCAACTGAGACCTGGCCCGTGATCCAAGGTGAGCTACCAAGCCAAAGGATCTCAAAGGGCAGTGTGGCCCTGTGAGACTCCACTCTGCTCTCATGGCCAGCTGACAGCTGAAGTGACTACGCTGGCCATGAGAGCAATGCAGATCAACGGAGGACAGTGGGGTTGATGGGCGCGAGAGCCAGCAGCCTCCAGCCAGCAGGATCTGTTCCCAGGACATTTTGATTGGAGCGAGCCGGAGGCTTCGTCATAATTCTGCGGCCGATCACCTGTATCGGCTTGTGGCTTGCACGGCCAGCTAAAGGTAGCCTATTAGCCCCTGAGTTATTAGCCCACGAGCTAACACTGTTACCAGGACACTCACTGTAAGGGCGGCTTATATTGTTATTTTCTTTCAATCTTAGTCATCCTAATAGCCATTCCTGTTATCACCTGGTTCAGCGGTGTGTCTCGCGTCACTTCGGTCCCTCTCTTAGTGACTTTGTCATGATTTTGCAGCGAATTGCCATTCTGGTGTTATGCCAAGAACTGCCTCGCCCATTTGGGGGAGTTCTTGGCATAACACCGGCCAGTAGCCCTGGTCCCAGGCCGTACGGGCGATCCACCACAGAATCACGACGAAACCACTTGGAGACAGGCCGGAGTGAACCAGGTGGTAACAGGGATGGCTGTTAGGGTGACTAAGATCGGAAGAAAATAATATAAGCTGTGCTTACAGCCAGCATCCTAGTACCAGTGTTAGCTCGTGGGCTAATAGTTCAGGGTCTAATAGGCTACCTTTAGCCCTAGGGGTGGGTTCAAAAGATTGATACAACAATATAGATCAATCCACGTTTGACTGAGCTGATATCGATCCACAAAATCCATGGATCGATCTTTTAATATCATGCTTTTATGTCTGTGAAAGTCTGCTGAGTCTGATCAGGTTGAAACTGGGTCAGTGAGCCAGGAACCGCGGCCAAGAACCAGGAACACCTGGCATGCTAACGGGGCTGACAGCTAACAAGCTAACGGATATGCTAGTTCTTCTTCTGTGGCATGAAAATGGTTCTCATCAGGCAAGAGTTCCCTGCGGCGCGTGTGCACATATTTACTTCCGTATTTATATGAGCGGACTTGTTGATGTGCGTGTCCCTTAATTTATCAACAAAAGTCACCATAAAGACTGTTCTCAACAGTTTCAGAATATTTTTCATAAAGCGGGAATAGCGGAGACCTTGGCATTTATATGGTTTTCGTCCTGGCCGTGGCACACCGGACCAGCTCTTTACCCTCTCGAGAATTCTTGAGGGTTCGTGGGAGTTTGCCCAACCAGTTTACATGTGTTTTGTGGACTTGGAGAAGGCATTTGACCGCGTCCCTTGTGTTTTTTTTTGGGGGGGGTGCTTCGGGAGTATGGGGTATCGGGCTTGTTGTTACGAGCTATTCGGTCTCTGTACGACCGTTGTGAGAGTTTGGTTCGTATTGCCAACACTCGGTTGGAGTCATTCCCAGTGAGAGTTGGACTCCGCCAGGGCTGCCCTTTGTCACCGATCCTGTTCATAATTTTTATAGACAGGCTTTCTAGGCGCAGCCAGGGAATGGAGGGTGTCATGCTTGGTGACCAAAGGATCTCATCTCTGTTGTTTGCAGATGATGTTGTCCTGTTGGCTTCATCCAGCAATGACCTACAGCTCTTGCTGGGACGGTTTGCCGCTGAGTGTGAAGCGGCTGGGATGAGAATCAGCACCTCCAAGTCCGAGTCCATGGTCCTCAGCCGAAAAAAGGTGGATTGTCCTCTGGGTTGGGGACAGGCTCCTGCCCCAAGTGGAGGAGTTTAAGTATCTTGGGGTCTTGTTCACGAGTGAGGGGAAAATGGAGCAAGAGATTGACAGACGGATTGGAGCAGCATCTGCATTGATGCGGACGTTATACCGGTCTGTTGTGGTGAAAAGGGAGCTTAGTTCTAAGGCAAAGCTGTTGATTTACCAGTCAATCTACGTTCCTACTCTCACCTATGGTCACGAGCTTTGGGTAATGACCGAAAGAACAAGATCGCGGATACAAGCGGCTGAAATGAGCTTTCTTCGTAGGATTGCTGGACTCACCCTCAGAGATAGGGTAAGGAGCTCAGTCATCCGGGAGAGGCTCAGAGTAGAACCGCTGCTCCTCCACATTGAAAGGAGTCAGTTGAGATGGTATGGGCATCTGATGAGGATGTCTCCTGGACGCCTCCCACTTGAGGTGTTTCAGGCACGTCCCACTGGGAGGAGACCCCGAGGCAGACCCAGGACTCGGTGGAGAGACTATGTCTCCCAGCTGGTCTGGGAACGCCTTGGTATCCTCTCTGAAGAGCTGGAGCAGGTGGCTGAGGAGAGGGAAGTCTGGGCTTCTCTGCTTGAACTGTTGCCTCCGCGACCCGGACGTCCGGAAAAGCGGAAGATGATGGATGGATGGATGGATGGATGGATGGGAATAAACGGTTTTGTACTACGTGCAGCGCTGTGTTGGAACAAAAAGTCAACGATTGATAAACTGAAAACGCATGGAGACTGGCTGAAACCCGTGGAGACTTGGAGTTGCTGAAATTGTAAGTAAAATATCATTTGTTTGTTTTAACATTTGTGTTGTAAATTAATAATTTATCGGGCATGATGGTGATTTCTTTTACAAACTATTGATACAGAGTTAACTGTTGGTTAAGCGCTGTGAATAAATGCAGAATAAAGGTATATTTTATGAGATTATGGACTTCTAGCACTTAAGCGAGAGATTTGAAGATAATAATGAATCAGATTAAAATGAAAATGGCAGAATTAATAAAGGCTGCAGTATGAGCCATTTTTACTCAATAGACCTAAACTGAAATGAACAAATGAACAAATCTTCCTAGGAAATGAATTGAAACCCTTTTCAAAAACTGAAAGTTAATTTGTGGTTAAAATATAAACAACAAAAAAATGAAAGAAACTAAATTATTAAACCCTACTGTGGTGTGGGGATTTAAAAATATGATTATTAATTTTATTGTGAAATCTATTCTTTTCACCTCCCCTTCAGATCTGTGAAGACTGGATTCCCACTCCGAGGTCCATCCTGCACTGGGACCTTCTGAAGGGAAGAGGTTGTCAGTGGAGGAGCCTTGTGGATTTCAGCACAGAAGAAGACCTCAAATTTTTCAGGGTCTTAGTTTGTAAATTCAAGGTTCAAGAAGGTGCTGCCATAATTTTCTCCATACTCCAATATTCATTCAATGCAATTTAGTTGTAATGACTAATTCTCTTATTTCTTTTTTTAATTTAAGTTCTCAGCAAGAATACAATGTTGGTCATTTTTTGACAACTTTAAATCATTGTTTAACAGGACATTTTTTGCAATCCTGTGCTTTTGCTGCGGTGTTACATAGAACAGCATCACTGTAAACTATGGAAAAAGCAGCTAATTTAAAATCTGTACTTCCTCACACAACTTTCAGTGCAAAAAAACTCTAAAAAATATCAACTTCTTGGAAAAACTCCCACAAATTTCAGGCTTTTCGGGCCACAACAATCACAAAAACAGCAGACGAAATCCTGGAGGGACTGAAATACAGTGAGATTATGCAGGGTTTTCTCTGGTAACATTTCTCGGTGGCGGGCCACCTCGCCAGAAAATTTACCGCCACGCCAAGAAGGAGATATGAATTTAAGAAAAATATATGAAGCAATGACTTTCCGCAAGCACGCACACAAACTACGTACATGGTCGTCATCTGCGTGGAGTTTAGAAGCGCCCCGCCCACCCAAGCTTTCCAGTCAGCAGGCAGTGTCTCGCTAGTGGCAGCAGCATCTTCGTGGAAAAGGAGTGAAAACCGGGAAGTCAAACAGCAGAAATGGACTCTATTTGAAGAGAAACTTTGTGAAGAAGTCTGCCGTTTCTTTGTTGGTGAAAATCCTGGCGCGTCAGCGCCTTGGTGCTACCTATTGGGTGGGAATGAAACTACAAATGATGGTTGTGTGCAGGCAACCGCTTGGCCTGGGTAGATGAAAAAAGTGAGCATGTACAGCGCCGCGTGCATTCCTGGCTCATCCAAAGCACACGCGGACCAAGGCGGACTAGAGGGGAAATGCAGCATAATAAGGCTTGACTGTCCGACAGAAACATGAGTTTATTAACCCCTTGCACTCTGGTCAATTTCCCTAAAAACGCCAAAAAATAACGTGCCCAAAGTAAATCAAAGGCTGTTCTTCAACCCTTTGCAGCATCTTCATGGGGTTGGTCTCATTTAAAAGAAAACACTTTGAATTTTTTGGCAAAACAGTCATAATCTCTCTAAGTGCTCCGGCCACTGAGTAACAGTCATCTAAACATACTGAACTTGAAGAAAATAAATTTGGCCTGGGTGTTTTTTTGGATACAAATGCTTGCAAATAACACACAGCTTCATATCCGGGCTGGAAAATGCAACAGAAATGTAGAACCAAGTGTTATCCAGCTGAGGTCAAAATTTTGTAACAATACCACAAAAAATGAATATATTACACAGCTTTGTTCTCAGGTAGTTCCCAGGCGTTTTTGAACTGTGCCAAATTGTGCCAAATGGCACAGTTTGGAAAAACGTCTAACTTTTGAATGATTCAATATAGAAGCTTCATCTTGGGCTCTAATGAAAGGTGACACTCAGGGCTGTGTGTGTGTGTGTGGGGGGGGGGGTTGTTTATTCATTCATTCATGAATGAATGAGCAAACAAGCCCCCACACACAAAGAAGCATGCCACGTAAAAAATGTGTGGCTTTTTTTTTTTTACAAGAAAAAATAAACTACAGTGCACTAAAAATTATTCTAAAATATTTGTAATGTAGAAGATAACAACTCCCACCCCCCCCGCTACAGAGGACGGACATCGGCCATCGCTACTTGACAGAATAGTCATGTGGCGATGTGGCAACTGCGGCGCACAGTCCCCGCGGTCCCTGTTCATGGTCCGGAAGCAGCGCACGAACCGTGTACTGTGGCGCACGGACTTCGGACTTCATGCGCCACACAGTTGTAATTTACCGATCGGTCAAAAGTCATTTTTGATTACAATTTTCAGGGATAAAGAATAATTTAGCTTATAACACTTACCTGTTCACAACAGCAGCGTAGCTGGTGAACTTCTCTTCCTCACTGTCAGACGAACATGAAGCTGGTCCGCTTATTACGGACTCGTGGTTCTGGTCACGCGACCCGGTCAAAACATACAGTGGTACCTCTACTTACGAAATTAATTCGTTCCGGAAGTATTTCCGTAACGTGAAAATTCCGTAAGTAGAGACGCGTTTTACATGTAAATGCCCTAATCCGTTCCAAGCCCCCCAAAATTCGGGCATAAATTTTTTATAAATCATAAAAACGCATCAAAACATGTAACAAATACATGTTACAATTAGATTACTGCACAATAAACATAAAATGAGAGTTGTAATTTAAAAAAAACAAAGAAAGTATAAAGTAAAGAATAATAAAAATTATGTTCATTTACCTTTTAACTGCTATCGTCGTCGTCACCTTTTGCCTTCTTTGGTTCATGTTCTCTCTCATCAGTGGTTTTTGCCTGACGTTTTGTGAAGAACCGATCCAAGGACGTTTGCTTTTGTCGGCCTAGCATGCTAGGCGATAGCCAATGGCAGAGCAGCTACAGGTATGTTTACGTTCGGTAAACTACGGGAGCTGCGAGGAGCGTGTACTTTTTTGCCTTTCGTACCCTGAAATTTCTTTCGTAACAAGAGGCAATATTTTCCCGTTGAGGCGTCTCGTAACCTGAAAATTCTGTATGTAGAGACGTTCGTAAGGAGAGGTACCACTGTAATTCCATTATTGCGGTTTTGCGCTTCCATGATTGCGGTTTTGGCGAACGATTTTTCAAAACAAATAACAGTAGTAATTAAAAAAAGACTGGCGAACGCGTGTGTGTCACCCAGCCTTCGTCGTCGGCCTCCGTCGGTCTATGATGACCATGGAAGAGAATCCTAAATGTCTACTCTGCTGGGACAGCACCGCCTGTGGCTGAACAGGCCGATGCGCGAACGACAGTCCCTGTCACACAGGTCGCACTTGTGGGTGGTCTCCGTGCTGCTGGGTCTGTGGCGGTTCTTCCTGCGGGTCCTTTTTTCATCTGCTGCAGCGGTCAGTCTCTCTTCACCCAGCCTTACACAAAACAGCTTTCGAACTTCTGTGCTTCAATTGGCTCGCTGCATTCGCAGCTGTTGGTAGGCGGGTCCTTCTTGCTAGGTTTTCAGTCATTGGTTCTTCAAGGTTTCAGAAACCCAATTCAAGGCTCTTATTAGTTGAATGAGAGGTCAATCATATCTAATCTGTTTGCGGCTGTGTCTGTAGTGGAAGAATGGAAATGCAGCTTTTTTTTTTCAATGCGCTCTAGGACGCAGCGCCCTCGTGCACTCTAGGACGCAGAGACGTGCCCACCCACGGTACACAGAAGTGCAACAGGTTAAAGTACTTTAAAAGTGTAAAAAAAAATCAGAAGAGGTATATAAGCACTGGAGGCATTTATCATGGTTTTAACCTGCTGGAAACGTGAGCAATAACAGAAGATTCCCTTAGCTAAGAGATGTGGTTAGAATTCAAATGCAGCTGGCTTCATATGAAGGGAAAGGCAAGGGGGACTGCTGAATTGCTGAGTACATATTTCACCAGCCACTACAATATCAAGTTGTGTTCCCAGTTATGTACCTGGCAAGTTAAGATGACCGAAATTCACAAAGTCATTGACTTTAATCCATTAGCAGCCTTCAGACACACTGAACGTGCTAGCATTTGGATTTCAAAATAAGGGAGGTTTTTCTTGGAGGTGAGGAGATTTCTAAAAAACAAAAAACTATAAATATATAGAAATATTATAACAAATAATGGCATCCTTGGTCATTTAAGTTAATTTATTTCATTAAATACAATTTTATTAATATTTTTTCTTTGAAATCAGAGTTAAATTATTGTTCTGTTCTAGTTTTGCAAAATTATGGTCTAAAATGTAAATTGCTATAAGGAAAAAGTAAAAAAAAATACCACAGTCTATTTCAAATTTATTAAAAAACAGTAATTCCATTTTAAAAAAATAGACAAAAATTAGCCATAAAATAATCCACAAATTTGCAATAAAGTTTTAAATGTACAAGAAAAGTCAATTTTACAAGAGGAAATTACAAATTTGAGGAAAATGGTTTCAAATTTAGATAAATTCACAGAGAAAAGTAGAAAACTATAAGAAAATTGTTATAAATTTTGGAGAAAAACCTCAAACCTTCAAGACTGAAGTCATTACTCAAGTTTTTAGTGGGTGCTCTTTGTACCCTTAACTAGAAATTTTTGGTTGTCTCCTTTAATTTACATGGTTGATATTTTCTAACCTGTTTGTATACCACCATAGACAGAGAGAGAACCTGAATTAGACAGAGCTCAGAGAGGGCAAGATTAGACAGAAGAGAGGAGCCAAGGAGAGGAAAGTGTTCAGGCAGAGGGTCCAGGAGAGGTGGGAGCAGAGGAAGGAGAGAAAGATGACACCAGTAAAAAGTCCAAATACAGGACATCTGGGTGGGACCCCAAATGGCTCAATATTCCAACATTCAAACCTTGGTTGTACAATACTTCAAATTGTAAGTTTCATATGCACGGCAGTGGCTCAGGAGGTAGAGTGGGTCATCCAATAACCGGATGGTTGGCGGTTCAAATCCTGCTCTCCCCAGATATCCTGCTGTTGTGTCCCTGGGCAAGACACTTTACCCACCTTGCCTCCAGTGTCCATAACACTGGGTATGAATGTGTATAAATGTTCGGTGGTGGCTGGAGGGGCCGTTGGCCTGGATTGGCAGCCACATTTCCGTCAGCCTGCCCCAGGGCAGCTGTAGCTACAGGAGTAGCTTGCCACTACCACTGTCTGTCTGGAGTGAATGAATAATGTATTTGTAAAAAGCATCTTTGAGTGTCTATGATAAAGTGCTATATAACTTTGATGCATTATTATATGCAAAATTAAAAAAGAAATCAATAGTATAAAATTAACATATTCATACATATGTGTTTTCTGCCCCCCCCCCTTCCCCTGGAAAAATGTGTTGCCACTGCGCCAAGGTCTTTAAGCCAGAGGAAACATTGGATTATGTATACATGACACTACATACCCTTTCAACTAAAGGAAGCACTTGTGAGCACTTTGTGAAATCATAAGTTAAATAAAAAGTGCATTATTGTAACTGATTTAGAGTCAGTTCTTTATGTGATAATTTATGTATTAACAAAGTTAGAGTATTCTTGGTACAATTTGCAGCATTAGGTCTCAAAGATTTTTTTTTTTCCTGGCAAGTAAAATGGCTATTAAAATGGTAATTTCCCAGATCGAATCGGGATTGAATCGATTCAGAATCTCAATCGGAATTGAATCGATTCTGGAAATTAGGGATTGTTCCCAGCCTTATTTAGCTCCCACTTCCATCTACATGACGGACAGCCAGGCAGGCCAATAATAGAGCAGTGGGTGGGTCTTTAGGATGGCAGTGGGTGGACTTTTTCAAGACTTGACGTAGGAAAATTGCCCGGAAGAGTCAAAAGACGTTTTTGGGAGTTTCTCTTGAGAGAAAAACAAGATAAAGGCAGTGTGCTTTTTTCAGATTGTTGACTGTTTGGAAAATTTTTGGTTAATTACGTGACCAGTTAACACATTTGAGACAGTTAAAACCTACAAACACACCGTTTTTCAGTCAGTGACCCCTTTGGCTTCCTCTATAAAGAAATATCAGACAGTTTGTGCACTGTCAATGTCTTTTTGATTTGAAATGAAATGACAGCTGCAGATTCATTTGGCTCTAAATCTCTCCCACTCAGTGCTACTACTCTCCATGCACATTTTACTGTTATTACCATGAGGAAATTAACACTATAATTTAGGACTTCTACAATAATTCATACAGCAGTATAGATGATTGACAAATATAATTTTCTGCATGATAGTATTTAAGATATTGCATATACATACACTACAAGTCAAATGTTTGGACACATCTACTCCTTTAAAATGAATATGTAGGTGTGTTCTTGCTGAGTTAATGTAAAGTGAAATAGGTGTTGTTTCTGAATGAGGGACAGCGTAGTATGGCTATGCTGAACGGTGCCTTTTATTAGCCAAAACTGGTAGTACGTGGAACAGATAAAACAAGCTAATATTAGCAGGGGGCTGTGTATGACTAGAGGTGGAGAGCTGTCAGTCTCTTATTATAGGCACAGCGTGATGACGTCACTCGTGCCTGTGTAACAGGTTAATTATATTTACAGTGGGGTAAAAAAGTATTTAGTCAGCCACCAATTGTGCAAGTTCTCCCACTTAAAAGATGAGAGAGGTCTCCAATTTTCATCATAGGTATACCTCAACTATGAGAGACAAAATAAGAAAAAAAAATCCAGAAAATCACATTGAAGGATTTTTAATGAATTAATTGGTAAATTCCTCGGTAAAATAAGTATTTGATCAATAACAAAGGTTCATCTCAATACTTTGTTATATACCCTTTGTTGGCAATGACAGAGGTCAAACGTTTTCTGTAAGTTTTCACAAGGTTTTCACACACTATTGCTGGTATTTTGGCCCATTCCTCCATGCAGATCTCCTCTAGAGCAGTGATATTTTGGGGCTGTCGCTGGGCAACACAGACTTTCAACTCCCTCCAAAGATTTTCTATGGGGTTGAGATCTGGAGACTGGCTAGGCCACTCCAGGACCTTGAAATGCTTCTTACAAAGCCACTCCTTCGTTGCCCGGGTGGTGTGTTTGGGATCATTGTCATGCTGAAAGACCCAGCCACGTTTCATCTTCAATGCCCTTGCTGATGGAAGGAGGTTTTCACTCAAAATCTCACGATACATGGCCCCATTCATTCTTTCCTTTACACGGATCAGTCGTCCTGGTCCCTTTGCAGAAAAACAGCCCCAAAGTATGATGTTTCCACCCCCATGCTTCACAGTAGGTATGGTGTTCTTTCTCCTCCAAACACGACAAGTTGAGTTTTTACCAAAAAGTTCTATTTTGGTTTCATCTGACCATATGACATTCTCCCAATCCTCTTCTGGATCATCCAAGTGCTCTCTAGCAAACTTCAGATGGGCCTGGACATGTACTGGCTTAAGCAGGGGGACACGTCTGGCACTGCAGGATTTGAGTCCCTGGCGGCGTAGTGTGTTTCTGATGTAGCCTTTGTTACTTTGGTCCCAGCTCTCTGCAGGTCATTCACTAGGTCCCCCCATGTGGTTCTGGGATTTTTGCTCACCGTTCTCGTGATCATTTTGACCCCACGGGGTGAGATCTTGCGTGGAGCCCCAGATCGAGGGAGATTATCAGTGGTCTTGTATGTCTTCCATTTTCTAATAATTGCTCCCACAGTTGATTTCTTCACACCAAGCTGCTTACCTATTGCAGATTCAGTCTTCCCAGCCTGGTGCAGGTCTACAATTTTGTTTCTGGTGTCCTTTGACAGCTCTTTGGTCTTGGCCATAGTGGAGTTTGGAGTCTGACTGTTTGAGGTTGTGGAGAGGTGTCTTTTATACTGATAACGAGTTTAAACAGGTGCCATTAATACAGGTAATGAGTGGAGGACAGAGGAGCCTCTTAAAGAAGAAGTTACAGGTCTGTGAGAGCAAGAAATCTTGCTTGTTTGTAGGTGACCAAATACTTATTTTACTGAGGAATTTACCAATTAATTCATTAAAAATCCTTCAATATGATTTTCTGGATTTTTTTTTTCTCATTTTGTCTCTCATAGTTGAGGTATACCTATGATGAAAATTGGAGACCTCTCTCATCTTTTAAGTGGGAGAACTTGCACAATTGGTGGCTGACTAAATACTTTTTTGCCCCACTGTATCTGTTGAATTCCACCAAATTGGCATTATTTTTATCATTCAATTCAATTCAGCTTTATTTATATAGGGCCATTTCACAACAAAAGTCATCTCATAGTGCTTTCAACTATAGGGGAAATCCCCACAATTGTAGTAAGACCCCAGCAATCAGGCGATCCCCTGTGAACAAGCACTTGGCGACGGTGGGGAGGAAAAACTCCCTTTTAGCAGGAAGAAACCTCCAGTAGAACCAGGCTCAATTCAATTCAATTCAACTTTATTTATATAGTGCCATTTCACAACAACAGTCATCTCATAGCACTATCAACTGAAGGGGGGACCCCCACAGTTGCAGAAAGACCCCAGCAATCAGGCGATCCCCTGTGAGCAAGCACTTGGCAACGGTGGAGAGGAAAAACTCCCTTTTAACAGGAAGAAACCTCCAGCAGAACCAGGCTCAGGGAGGGGCAGTCATCTGCTGCGACTGGCTGGGGGGTGAGGGGATAGAGAAGAAGAAAAGAACAGACATGTAGAGAGCAAACAGCACGATGGGGACTCAATCTATGGGAGAGAACAAACAAATGTTAATGACCAGCAAAAAAAAAAAATATTTCATAGAGAGTGAGGAAAGGAGTGAGGCCCAGTGCATTACTGGAGGTCCCCCGGCTGACTAAACCTATTAGCAGCATAACTAAGGGACGGTTCAGAAACACATGATCCCTCCCTAATTGTAGGCTATATCAAAAAGGTAGGTTTTAGCCCTATTCTTAAAAACAGAGATCGAGTCTGACTCCCGAATCCAGATTGGCAGCTGATTCCACAGGAGAGGAGCTTGATAACTGAAGGCTCTGCCTCCCATTGTACTTCTGGAGATTCTAGGTATTACAAGTAATCCTGCATTTTGGGAGCGTAGTGCTCTGTTAGGATGATACGGTAGTATCAGATCTTTTAAATAAAAAGGAGCCTGATTGTTTAAAGCTTTGTAAGTAAGAAGAAGGATTTTAAACTTAATTCTAAACTCTATGGGAAGCCAATGAAGGGAGGCCAGAACCGGAGAGATATGATCTCTCTTTCTAGTACCTGTTAAAACTCTTGCTGCAGCATTTTGGATCAGCTGAAGACTTTTTAAAGATGTTTTAGGACAGCCTGATAATAAAGAATTACAATAATCTAATCTCGAGCTAACAAAAGCGTGGATCAGCTTCTCAGCATCACTCTGAGACAAGATGCTCCTAATCTTGGCAATATTACGCAAATGATAGAAGGCAGTCTTAGAAACAAATTTAATATGTGAATTGAAGGACAAATCCTGATCAAAAATAACTCCAAGGTTCCTCACAGAGCTATTAAGAGAAAGAGTAACTGCATCCAAACTGAAAGTTTGATTTGGAAAGGAATTTCTAAGGTTTTTTGGACCAACAAGAATGACTTCAGTCTTATCTGAATTTAATAGCAGGAAATTACAAGTCATCCAAGCTTTGATTTCCTTAAGACAGGCTTCTAACTTGGCTAATTGATTAGTATCATCTGGCTTCATTGACAGGTATAATTGTGTGTCATCTGCATAACAATGAAAATGTATACAGTGCTTTCTAATAATGTTCAGGGAGGGGCAGTCATCTGCTGCGACTGGCTGGGAGGTGAGGGGATTGAGAAAAAGAAGAAAAGAACAGACATGTAGAGAGCAAACAGCACAACGGGGACTCAATCTATGGGAGAGAACAAACAGATGTTAATGACCAGCAACAATATTTCATTGAGAGTGAAGAAAGGAGTGAAGCCCAGTGCACTGTTGGAGGTCCCCTGGCTGTCTAAACGTATTAGCAGCATAACTAAGGGAGGGTTCAGGGGCACATGATCCCACCCTAATTATAGGCTATATCAAAAAGAATGTTTTTAAGAATAGGGTTAAAACCTGAGATTGAGTCTGACTCCCGAATCCAGATTGGCCGCTGGTTCCACAGGAGAGGAGCTTGATAACTGAAGGCTCTGCCTCCTATTATACTTTTGGAGATTCTAGGTATTACAAGTAATCCTGCATTTTGGGAGTGTAGTGCTCTGTTTGGATAATAGGGTAGTATCAGATCTTTTAAGTGAAAAGGGGTCTGATTATTTAGAGCTTTGTAAGTGAGAAGAAGGATTTTAAACTTAATTCTAAACTCTATGGGAAGCCAATGAAGGGAGGCCAGAACTGGAGAGATATGATCTCTCTTTCTAGTACCTGTTCAAACTCTTGCAGCAGCATTTTGGATCAGCTAAAGACTTTTTATAGATGTTTTAGGACAACCTGATAATAAAGAGTTACAATAATCTAATCTAGAGCTAACAAAAGCGTGGATTAGTTTCTCAGCATCACTCTGAGACAAGGTGCTCCTAATCTTGGCAATATTACGCAAATGATAGAAGACAGTCTTGGAAACAAGTTTAATATGAGAATTAAAAAACAGATCTTGATCAAAAATAACTCCAAGGTTCCTCACAGAACTATTCAGAGGAAGAGTAACTGCATCCAAACTAAAAGTTTGATTTGGAAAGGTATTTCTAAGGTTTTTTGGACCAACTAGAATGACTTCAGTCTTATAAGATAAGATAAGATAAGATAAGATAAGTCTTTATTAGTCCCACAATGGGGAAATTCCAGGATTGCAACAGCACAGGGATAGCAACACTCAGAGCAACAATCAGAAGGCAAGAAAAAAAGCAAGCAAGCAAGAGCAGCTAATATACATATGTACATATTACTATAAAATATATATATACACACACACACAGACACACAGTGCAGAGCATTGTAGCTGGATGGAATAAATATATGACTATATAAACACACAGTGCGGAGCATTGTAGCTAGATGGAATAAATATGTAGATATATAAACACCCACAGTATGGAGCATTGCAGCTAGGTGGAATAAATATGCAAATATATAAACACACACAGTGCGGAGCAATGTAGCTAGATGGAATAATATGTAGATATATAAACACACAGTGCGGAGCATTGTAGCTAGATGGAATAAATATATAGATATATAAATATAAACACACCCAGTGCGGAGCATTGTAGCTAGATGGAATAAATATGTAAATATATAAACACACACAGTACAGAGCATTGTTGCTAGATGGGATGAAACAGCATAACCGTCTACTTAGTTATCCTACATGGTATGATTATGTGCCCATACATATTCTCCCCTCCATAGCGACCAGTATTTTCCTAGTTGTATGCCGGAGGGGACCATTGTGTAAGTCTATTGCATCTTTTGCATTCAAAAACTATTAGTTTGTTACGTCTTTTTGCTATCTCTGCGAGCAGCCCTGCTTAGGTTGTACAGTCTGACAGCCGTTGGTAGGAAGGACCTGCGAAACCTCTCGGTTGTGCACCTGGGATGATGTAGTCTGCTGCTAAATGAGCTCCTCAGTGCATTCAGTATGTCCTGCATAGGGTGGAACTCGGACTCCAGCAGAGATGACAGTTTAGCCACCGTCCTTCTCTCTCCCATCTCCTCCACTGGATCAAGGCGCTGCCCCAGGACAGAGCTAGCTTTCTTGATCAGTTTGTTCAGTCTCTTCCTATTGGCTGCAGTAATACCACTGCCCCAGCAGACCACTCCAAAAGTGATGGCTGATGCCACCACCGTGTCATAGAATGTCTTCAGCAGTGCCCCTTGTACACCAAAAGACCTGAGTCTCCTCAGCAGGAACAGCCTGCGCTGTCCCTTCTTGTAGAGTGCGTCAGTATTGTGTGACCAGTCTAGTTTATTGTTCAGATGAACACCCAGTTACTTATAGGATGTCACCATCTCGATGTCTGTTCCCTGTATATTTACTGGTGCTGTGAGGGGTTGCGCATGCCTGCGGCAGTCCACCACCAGCTCCTTAGTTTTCCTCGCGTTGATCTGGAGGCAGTTCCGATGGCACCAGTCCACGAAGTCCTGGATAAGTCCTCTGTACTCAGCTTCATCTCCATTGGAGATGAGGCCAACGATCGCAGAGTCATCAGAGAACTTCTGTAGACGGCAGTGTGTTGTGTTGTGTGAGAAGTCCGCAGTATAAAGAGTGAACAGGAAGGGAGCCAGCACCGTTCCCTGGGGGGCCCCCGTGCTACCGATGATCGTGTTGGACACACAGTCCCGGGTTCTCACAAACTGAGGCTGGTTCGTGAGGTAGTCCAGGATCCATGATGACAGGTGCTGGTCCACCCCTGCGCGCAGCAGCTTTATCTGAATTAATAGCAGGAATTGTGAATTATTATTATCTGAATTATTATCTGAATTTAATAGCAGGAAATTACAAGTCATCCAAGTTTTGATTTCTTTAAGACAGGCCTCTATCTTGGCTAATTGATTACTATCATCTTGCTTCATTGACAAGTATAATTATGTGTCATCTGCATAACAATGAAAATGTATACAGAGCTTTCCTATCATGATGCCTAGTGGAAGCATATATAAACTAAAAAGAATAGGGCCTAGCACAGATCCCTGTGGAACTCCGTGACTGAGCTTTGAGTTGGATGAAGACTCATTATTGACATGAACAAACTGGAACCTATCAGATAAATAAGATCTAAACCACTGCAACGAAGTTCCATTACGTCCAACATGGTGTTCTAATCTATCAAGTAAAATATCATGATCGATAGTATCAAAAGTTGCACTAAGGTCCAAAAGGACAAGTACAGAAACAAGTCCATTATCAGATGCGATAAGGAGGTCATTAGTGACCTTCACTAAGGCTGTTTCAGTACTATGATGGATTCTAAACCCAGATTGAAACTGTTCAAATAAACCATTTCCCTGCAAGTGGTCAAATAATTGCATAGCCACAACTCTAAGATTTTTGAAATGAAAGGCAGATTAGAGATTGGTCTATAGTTAGCTAAAACTCTTGGATCCAGTGTTGGCTTACTGAGTAAGGGTTTAGTTACAGCAGTTTTAAAAGCCTGCGATATATGGCTTAATGTTAATGAAGAATTGATTATTTGAAGAATAGAGCTACCAACAAATGGGAAGTCTTCTTTAAATAACCTGGTAGGAATAGGGTCTAAAAGACAAGTTGAATGCTTGGATGAGGAAATTATTTTGTCTAACTCTAAAAGGTCAGTTGGAGTAAACTCATCCAAACAGATATCAGTTGAAGGAGTTGTAGCAGTTACTGTATTTAAGCTAACGGTGGGAAGAATCTGACTGATTTTAACTCTGATAGATGAAATTTTATTATTGAAAAGTTCATAAAGTCCTGACTAGTAAGCTCTAAGGGAATGTTAGGATTGACAGAGTCCTGACTCTTTGTAAGCCGGGCTACAGTGCTGAAAAGAAACCTGGGATTATTCTTGTTCTCTTCTATTAATGTGGAATAATAACTTCTTCTAGCTTTCCTAAGAGATTTTTTATAAATTAGAAGATGATTTCTCCAAGCTAAATAGATTTCATAAATTTAGTGGAGCGCCATTTTCTTTCCAATTGACGAGTCTTCTGTTTTAAGCTACGAGTTTCTGTGTTGAACCAAGGAGTTAGAAATCTCTGATTAGACTTTTCTTTTTCAAAGGGGCCACCATGTCTAGAGTCTGATGCAGAGAAGCTGTAACACTATCTACCATGCTATCAATTACAGAAGGAGTGTCGTGTTGACACATGGCATAGAGGAAACAATCAATCTGCTTAAATTTGGTAACAGCATCATCTGAGAGGCATCTACTTTCGTAATATTTTTCTTTAGGAGCCAAATAGTCAGAAATAGTATAATCAAAGGTTAACAGACAATGGTCTGACAGTACAGGGTTGTGAGGAGACACTACCAGATTTTCTATTTCTATGCCATATGTCAGAACAAGGTCCAACGTATGGCAGAGATAATGGTTAGAATTTCCTACTTTCTGAGAAAACCCCATCGAGTCTAATATTAATATTGAATTAAATGCCAAATTAAGGCAATCTGATTTCAGCAGTAAATCAGCTAAGAATGCGGCAAATTTGGATAAAAACTCTGAGTAGGTTGATGGAGGACGATAAACTATGGCAAATAAAATTGGGTTTAGCCTAAAATTGCTAAAATGCCCAATACTGAGGACCGGGCCCTCAAAGGAATGATAACGTGTTTTTTGCTTTACATTAACTAGTAATATGGAATGATAAATTGTTGCTACTCCTCCTCCACGACCAGAACTTCTAGGATTTTGACAGTTTAAATAACCAGAGGGAGTTGATTCATTTAAACTAACATAATCCTCTTGCCCTAACCAAGTCTCTGTGGTAAGTGGCAAGTGGTAAGATCAAAAGATGAATTATAAGCAGACATTTCATTATCCATTTTGAGATTATACTGCATAAACTCAATGCCTATTGTTATGTACTGCCATAACACTACGCACAGCATGGATGTGATGGTGCAGGCACAGGTGACATCATCACGCTGTACCTATAATAAGAGACTGACGGCAGTAGCCAGGGTTTTTAGCACTCTTATTAGCTTGTTTTATCTGTTCCACGTGCTACTAGTTTTGGCTAATAAAAGGCAGGTGACCGTCATCCGTGCATTGTTCAGAAGCGCCCCGCCCAACGTCAACATTCTAGTCAGCAGGCAGAGTGTCTTCTAGCGTCGCTATCCGAGAGAAACTTGAGCTTATTAAAGTACTTTAAATGCGGAAAAAAGTCTGAAGAGATATGTGTTATGTCTCTAATTAATGAGGAGTTGAGGTGACGTTTTATAATTTTATTAAGAACATGAGCCAGGAACACAGGAGACACTACCGCTAACCTGAGAGCCACAGTGAAGAGACAAGATGGCTCCCACTGTGGCCTCTTATGCCCCAGGTGACACCACCCCCCGAAGGTGGGGCCTCACCCCTCTACACTACAGGGCACCGCCATACTAACATATATATATTATTTGCTATCCAACAATATGTAAGCAGTGGAGGCATTTATGGTGGTTTTAACCCACTGGAAATGGGGGCAATAATTAAGAGTCGCTTAGCAAACATGTGTGGTGAGGCTTCATATTATATGCAGGGAAAGGCAAGAGTGACTATATTGCTGAGGACTGACTTCACCAGCTACTACAATATCCATCCATGGATGGATGGATGGATATTGTGTGCCTGGCAAGTTTAGGTGACTGAAATTCACGAAATCAATGACTTTAATCCATCAACAGCCTTCAGACAAACTAAACGTGCCAACATTTGGATTTCAAAATAAGGGAGGTTGTCTGCTGTCTGGGGAGAGTTCTGAAAAACTATAAATATATAGAAATAAGTTAATTTATTTCATTAAATATAATTTTATTAGTATTTTTTTCTTTGAAATCAGAGTTAAATTATTCTGTTCTGGCTCTGCAAACTAATGGTCAAAAATGTAAATTATACAAAGGAAAAAAGTCAAAATTTTACCACAATCTGTTTCAAATTTATTTTAAAAAAAACAGTAATTTTATTTAAAAAATAAACAAAAATTTGCCATAAAAACCCACAAATATATAATAAATTCTCAAATGTACAAGAAAAGTCAATCTTACAGGAGGAAATTACAAATTTGAGGAAAATGGTTTCAAATTTAGATAAATTTACAGAGAAAAGTAGAAAACGATAAGAAAATTGTTATAAATTTTGAGAAAAAACTCAAACCTTCAAGACTGAAGTCATTACTCAAGTTTTTATGTGGGTGCTTTTTGCATCCTTACTCTACTAGAAATTTTTGGTTGACTGATATGTGTGTGTAATGGAATATGTAGTTATAAAAAGAGGTTCCTACACACACGTGGTGATTTGAATGTGATGGCATTTTTGGTTTTTCCACAACAAGTGCAAAGCAGTAGCCAAAGTTATGAAGGTAACCTCACCCCTCAGCAGGGTGACTTTTCACTTGTTGCTCTCAACTCTGGTGACTATACAGTAATTGCATGGGTAGAGCAATGTGAATTTTCACTTTGCTTCTGGTCTGAATGCACAATGAGAGGTTCAGCATCTCATCCTACCCTAACCACTAACCTCAACATTTTACCTTTTTATTCTTTTAATGGCAAAACCTAACTATTATTGTATTCTTAAGCACATGTATCATAACATCCCGTTATGATAGCACTTACCGGGAGTGCTCTCTCCTTTTGTTTACTGAGACGTGGCTAACTGAACTAGCAGCAGATGCTAACATTGAGCTGGAGGGTTTTCACATGATACGAGCTGACCGAACACCAGAGAGTGGCAAAACTAGGGGCGGTGGAGTGATAATGTATGTTAACAACAACTGGTGCAGACCGGGACATATCACTGTTAAACAACGACACTGCAGCAAAGACATTGAGTTGCTAGCTGTTAGCATGAGGCCTACATATCTCCCGAGAGAACACTCACACGTGATCTGCATTGTTGTTTATGCAAATCCGACGGCGAACGCTGGGACAGCGCGTGACGTCATCCATTCAGTAACCAGCAGGCTGCAGACAGAACACCCAGATGCTCTTCTCCTCATCTCAGGCGATTTCAACCACGTTTCACTGTCTCCCATTCTGCCCACTTTCACCCAGTATGTCACATGCCACACTAGAGACAATAAAACACTGGATTTGTTCTACGCAAACACTAAGGAGGCGTACACCTCATCACAACTCCCCCCACTTGGGAGATCGGATCACAACTTGGTTCATCTCCGACCGGTGTACAAACCCCTAGTGCACAGACAACCTCCGGCCATGCACACTGTGGAGTTATGGTCTGAGGAGACAATGGACACTCTAAAGGACTGTTTTGAAGCCACTGCCTGGAAGCAGCTCTGCGATCCACATGGTGAGGACATCGATGGCCTCATTCACACCTTCACGGGCTACCTCAGCTTCTGTGTGGACAAATCCGTTCCCACCAAGACCATACGGCGTCACTCAAACAACAAACCCTGGATCAACCCTGAGATAAAAACACTTCTGAGAGAGAAGAAGAGGATCTTCAGGTCGGGGAACAGGGAGATGCTGAAGTCCGTACAGAGGGAGCTGAGGAGAAAGATCAGAGAAGGCAAGGACAGCTTCAGGAAGAAGATGGAGGACAAGCTGCAACAGAGCGACATCAGCGGGGTCTGGAGAAACCTCAAAACCATCTCGGGGCTCCAGAATACCTCCCCCCAGGCCACGGGGGGCAGGGAGTGGGCGAACAACCTGAATCTGTTTTTCAATAGGTTTGACCAACCGCCCTCCCCCCTGTCTGCACAACAACCACTGCTGCCTCTAAGAAATCAAGTCCTGCTACCCACTCCCCACTCCACCGACACCCCCCCCACTCCCAACACACAGCCCCCCATCCTGACCCTGACCAAGACCCAGGTGAGGACGGAGCTGAGGAAGATCAAGGCGAGGAAGGCGTCGGGACCGGACGGCATCAGCGCAAAGCTCCTCAAGTCCTGTGCAGACCAGCTGTGTGGGATTGTGACGTATATCTTCAACATGAGCCTGAAACTGGGGAGGGTACCACAGCTGTGGAAAACATCTTGTGTGGTACCTGTACCAAAAACTTCCCACCCCAAAGACCTGAACAGCTTCAGACCGGTGGCCTTGACGTCCCACTTGATGAAGACCCTGGAGAGACTGCTCCTTGCTCATCTCCGCCCCCTGGTGGAACCAGCGATGGATCCACTCCAGTTCGCCTACCAGCATGGCATTGGGGTGGAGGATGCGGTGATCTTCCTCCTTCACCGTTCTCTGTCCCACCTGGAGAAGCCCGGGAATATGGTGAGGATCATGTTCTTTGACTTCTCCAGTGCTTTCAACACCATCCAACCGATGATCCTGAAGGACAAGCTGCTGCGCGCAGGGGTGGACCAGCACCTGTCATCATGGATCCTGGACTACCTCACGAACCGGCCTCAGTTTGTGAGAACCCGGGACTGTGTTTCCGACACGATCATCAGTAGCACGGGGGCCCCCCAGGGAACGGTGCTGGCTCCCTTCCTGTTCACTCTTTATACTGCGGACTTCTCACACAACACAACACATTGCCATCTACAGAAGTTCTCTGATGACTCTGCGATCGTTGGTCTCATCTCCAGCGGAGATGAAGCTGAGTACAGAGGGCTTATCCAGGACTTTGTGGACTGGTGCCATCGGAACTGCCTCCAGATCAACGCGAGGAAAACTAAGGAGCTGGTGGTGGACTGCCGCAGGCATGGGCAGCCCCTCACAGCACCAGTAAATATACAGGGAACAGACATCGAGATGGTGACATCCTACAAGTACCTGGGTATTCATCTGAACAATAAACTAGACTGGTCACACAATACTGATGCACTCTACAAGAAGGGACAGCGCAGGCTGTTCCTGCTGAGGAGACTCAGGTCTTTTGGTGTACAAGGGGCGCTGCTGAAGTCATTCTATGACACGGTGGTGGCATCAGCCATCACTTTTGGAGTGGTCTGCTGGGGCAGTGGCATTACTGCAGCCGATAGGGAGAGACTGAACAAACTGATTAAGAAAGCTAGCTCTGTCCTGGGGCAACGCCTTGATCCGATGGAGGAGATAGGAGAGAGAAGGACGGTGGCTAAACTGTCATCTCTGCTGGAGTCCGAGTTCCACCCTATGCAGGACATACTGGATGCACTGAGGAGCTCATTTAGCAGCAGACTACATCATCCCAGGTGCACAATCGAGAGGTTTCGTAGGTCCTTCCTACCAACGGCTGTCAGACTGTACAACCTAAGCAGGGCTGCTCGCAGAGATAGCAAAAAGACGTAACAAACTAATAGTTTTTTGAATGCAGAAGATGCAATAGACTTACACAGTGGTCCTCTCCGGCATACAACTAGGAGCATGCCGGTCGCTATGGAGGGTGAGAGTGTGTATGGGCACATAATCATACCATGCAGGATAGCTGGGTAGACGGTTATGCTGTTTCATTCCATCTAGCGGCAATGCTCTGCACTGTGTGTGTTTATATATTTGCATATTTGTTCCGTCTAGCTGCAATGCTCCGTACTGTGGGTGTTTATATATTTATATATCTACATGTTATTCCATCTAGCTACATTGCTCCGCACTGTGTGTGTTTATATACTTGCATATTTATTCCACCTAGCTGCAATGCTCCGTACTGTGGGTGTTTATATATTTACATATTTATTCCATCTAGCTACAATGCTCTGCACTGTGTGTTCATATATTCATATATTTATTCCATCCAGCTACAATGCTCTGCACTGTGTGTCTGTGTGTGTGTGTATATATATATATTTTATAGTAATACGTACATATGTTTATTAGCTGCTCTTGCTTGCTTGTTTTTTTTTCTTGCCTTCTGATTGTTGCTCTGAGTGTTGCTATCCCTGTGCTGTTGCAATCCTGGAATTTCCCCGTTGTGGGACTAATAAAGGCTTATCTTATCTTATCTTATCTTAACAAACTAATAGTTTTTTTGTTTTTTTGTTTTTTTTTTAATGCAAAAGATGCAATAGACTTACACAATGGTCCTCTCCGGCATACAACTAGGAACATACCGGTCGCTATGGAGGGTGAGAATATGTATGGGCACATAATCATACCATGTAGGATAACTAAATAGACGGTTATGCTGTTTCATCCCACCTAGCAACAATGCTCTGCACTGTGTGTGTTTATATATTTACATATTTATTCCATCTAGCTACAATGCTCTGCACTGGGTGTGTTTATATTTATATATCTATATATTTATTCCATCTAGCTACAATGCTCAGCACTGGGTGTGTTTATATTTATATATCTATATATTTATTCCATCTAGCTACAATGCTCCGCACTGTGTTTTTATATATCTACATATTATTCCATCTAGCTACATTGCTCCGCACTGTGTGTGTTTATATACTTGCATATTTATTCCACCTAGCTGCAATGCTCCGTACTGTGGGTGTTTATATATTTACATATTTATTCCATCTAGCTACAATGCTCTGCACTGTGTGTTCATATATTCATATATTTATTCCATCCAGCTACAATGCTCTGCACTGTGTGTCTGTGTGTGTGTGTGTGTATATATATATATTTTATAGTAATATGTACATATGTATATTAGCTGCTCTTGCTTGTTTTTTTTTTTTTTTTTTTTTTTTTTTTCTTGCCTTCTGATTGTTGCTCTGAGTGTTGCTATCCCTGTGCTGTTGCAATCCTGGAATTTCCCCGTTGTGGGACTAATAAAGGCTTATCTTATCTTATCTTATGTAATATTATATGGATGAGTAATACAGGTGAAATGGCAACTTGGAATTAAAGTGAAACAGAAAGTCAATATAGGTTTGCAGCTGGACTTGAATTCAAAGAGTGTTTTTAAGTATGCTAATTTGTATGTTTAAGTATGGTTGTCTACCTTGAAAGCTGTGGATGAGCTTTGAGTTTTACATTTGTACTGGCAGAGGAGGAAGCCAAGATGCAAGATCTAGCATAGCCTCTAACTGGTTAAGCCAGGTCCTTCAAGGGTTCTTTGCTTTGCCAAATTAGGATTCATATTAAATTAAATCAAGTTTAATTTCTTAATCATGAAATATTCACCAATGAAATAACTCCAAAGCATTACCAAATATACCCTTAAGGAGTTCTGAACTGTCATTATCCATAAAAATGATATTAAAAATGCACATCTTGCCTGAGGCCTGCCTTTAAAATTCTTCATCTGTTCTCCCAAAGATATTTCGAGGGATACTGCATTACCTACAGCTTACTGAATTCATCGAAAGTACATTGTATAACGGTTTCCTAAAATGGAATAGAAAATGATTTGTTTTTAAACACTTTCAGATGACTAGAAAGTGAATTTATTTAGTGTAAACTGAGACAACACTTTCAATTTTTTTTTAAAGTTCTCAAAAGCAGACAAGAGTGTAAATGAGTTTCATAAACCAAGATTACTGCAGTGCTGAAAAAAATTAAAGATGGAATTTCTGTAACTGGATTGAAGTTGTTGATTTCTTAGAACAACAGCATAAATGTTGTATGACTTTTGACGCCCTGCTGTATAGTATGGTGTTTTTTGTGAAAAGGGTGACTTGTCTCGGCCTCTAAATGGAGCTACAGGCAAAAGCATGTATTCCATCAAATTAGTGCACAAAGAAAAAATACAAAGTAAACTATACGTACCGGACACACACACACTTACGACAAAGCAAATATATTGGAAGAGTCAGAATTGCTCAAACGAAATCAAAACCACTCTACTGCTACAATATTTATAGCATGTGGCTTATAGCAGGTGTAACTTGATTGGAGGATTGATTGGCTCACCAGTCCCATCAGGCACAGAAAAAAAAAGGGTGGAGGAACATGACTGTGGGCGTTTACACCATCTACAATTTCTGATCAAGTCCTCCAGCTGTTACCATAGGTTGTTTGTTCCAACTCTCTCAGTATGACTTGCTGGATCTTTTTAAATGCGGTGAAAAGACGATACTTTAGTTTCAGAAGCACAAAAAAAAAAGTGCTCTTCCACGCGAGAGACAGGAGTTTAAATAGAATTGGTCTCTTTTTCCATTCCAACCTACTGTATATATGATCTTTATTGTTAGGATGACAGTTAGGGCCCTGTTATGATGATCTATAGCAAACATCTTTTTGTTTATACAATGCAATACATGCCTCATGAAACAACAAGCAACTTTGAGACAACTGCTTCATAAGTGACACAGGGTTATGAAACATCTAATAAAGACTGCCATCTGGTGACTGTCAGAACTGCATCTGAGTTGAAAAACTGAAAGGGCAATACTTTGTATCATAGGTTGCACTACACTTTTTGTTATGTCATTTTCTCACATACATAACTGATTGACAGAATTTTTACAAGCCTATCATTTTAATTGACTTTAATTAGATCACCCTCCATATAATCTGTCAAGTGATAGACAACTTTCAGAATTTGTAGTCATTGCTGGAAAAATTCTGTGGAAGGACAATTTTCAGTGAACGAAACCACGTTTTTATATATGTACACACACACACACACACACACACACACACACACACACACACACACACACACACACACACACACACACACAGGGTGGCGCTGTGGGGGAGTGGTTAGCACTGCGGCAGCACAGCAACTCACCCTTGGCCGGGGGATCCTGAGTTCGATCCCAGCCCCTGACCAACCGTGATCTGTGTGGAGTTTGCATGTTCTCCCTGTGTCTGCGTGGGTTTTCTCTGGGATTTCTCCGGTTTCCTCCCACATGCAAGTTAGGTTAATTGGCATCAAAAACTGGGGATTCTAAATTGTCCTTAGGTATGAATGGTTGTCTGTCTCTCTGTGTTGGCCCTGCGATGGACTGGCAATCTGTCCAGGGTGTACCCTGCCTCTCGCCCAAAGATGCTGGGATAGGCTCCAGCCCCCCCCGCAACCCAAAAAGGATTAAGCAGAAGAAGATGAATGAATGAATGAATATATTATATACACACACACACACATATATATATATGAATGAGAGAGAGAGAGAGAGAGAATGCAGAGCTTGACATAACACCGGCCAGTGGTTGGTGAATTTCAGCAGTGGCCCGTAAGACAGCTATACTCTACAGCCACTTTGGCCATGTGCAGCCATGAAGGGGTGTCCCAATCCAAAGGAGTAGGGGTAGTGATGTTACACTCGACACCGCCTACTCAACACTGATTCGCACAATATAAAGTGGAAGTGGCATGGGCAGTTTTTTTTAATTTAATAGAACAAAATACAACATATAAACTCTCAATGAGGATAAAGGTTACAAAAGAGTTACAAAAACATAACTTTCAGAAAAAAAATTACAATCAGTCAAACTTCACATTCCAATTAACAAGAAAAAAGGGGTAGATTAAAAGAGAGAGAGTTAAGAGCACAGCAATTTTGTGATAGTTTTTTTTATTATAGTAATAGGAGCTGTCCAGTGTCACTTGCAGTTTTTTTTTTTTTTTGCATCACGAGCAGTGCATCGAGCGCTATTTCAGCACGCCCACAGTCATGTGACCGTAGCAAGCAAGGCCTCGTTATGTCGGTCACATGACGGGACTTGAGGGCTCGTGGGAGATTTGAGAGGGTTCTATTGGAATTAGTTTTTTTTTTTGTTTGCTTTGTATTGTTTGTTCCTGCCATTCAGTTTTGAATAGACCTCGGATGGGCAAATGCTAAAAAAAAGTATTGATTTTTTTTCATGTATTCTATTCAGAAGCAGTTCTGACACTCAGTCAGCAGATGGCACTCTTTATTAAATGTTTCATAACACTGTGTCGATCATGAAGCAATTGTCTCAAAGTTGTTCATTGTTTTATAAGGCCTCACCTTCACCATCACTAATGTATCTATGTGTAATATTTAGTACATGTAATATGTTGTTACTAAACCTAATTCTAACTTGTGTAATGCTGCTCACTGCAAATTAAACTGATGCCATTATGCTGACATATTTATTGCATGTGTTATTCAGACTGTTTTATTTATTACTGTGGTGGTGCAAACATTGCATCACTGTGTCTGTGTAGCTTCACCATATACTGAACTGTGTTTAAGTGTTTTATCATTTTTAATATTTTATTCAGTTTAACCTCTTGCATTCCGGTGTACCGCGGACGGGCACTTCTCTGCACACGAGAGCGCCCTCGTGCGCTCTAGGACGCACGAGGGCGCTGCGTCCAAGCGCGCACTGAAAAAAAAAAAAAAAGTTCTTCCACTACAGACACAGCCGCGAACAGATCAGATATGATTGACCTCTCATTTGACTAATAAGAGCCTTGAATTGGGTTTCTGAAACCTTGAAGAACCAATGACAGAAAACCTAGCAAGAAGGACCCACCTACCAACGCTGTGAATGCAGCGAGCCAATTGAAGCACAGAAGTTCGGGCTGGGTGAAGAGAGACTGACTGCTGCAGCAGATGAAAAAAAGGACCCGCAGGAAGAACCTGCTACAGACCCAGCAGCACGGAGACCACCCACAAGTACGACCTGCACTTATTCCAGCAGAATAGACGTTTAGGATTCTCTTCAATGGTCATCATAGACCGACGGAGGCCGACGACAAAGGTCGTAAATCATTCGCCAAAACCGCAATCATGGAAGCGCAAAACTGCAATAATGGAATTATGTTTTGACCGGGAACCACGAGCGGACCAGCGTCGCGTTCGTCTGACAATGAAGAAGAGAAGTTCGCCAGGACAATGCTGCTGTGAAGAGGTAAGTGTTATAAGCTAAATTATTCTTTATCCCTGAAAATTGTAATCAAAAAATTACTTTTGAGCGATTGGTAAATTACAACTGTGCGGCGCACGAAGTCCGAAGTGCGTGCGCCGCGGTACACGGTTCGTTCACCGCGTCCATACCATGAACGCCCCCCCCGCTACTCTTCTGTAGTGAGGGGGTGGGGGGAGCCGCAGTGACTGCGCCGCGGTCGCCACATAGCCACACGAGTCTATTCCGTCATGTAGCGATGGCCGATGTCCGTCCTCTGTAGCGAAGGGGGGGGGGACAACCCCCCCTCCACACACACACACACAGCCCTGATTGTCACCTTTCATTAGAGCCCAAGATGAAGCTTCTATATTGAATCATTCAAAAGTTACAGACGTTTTTCCAAACTGTACCATTTGGCACAATTTGGCACAGTTCAAAAATGCCTGGGAACTACCTGAGGAAAAAGCTGTGTAATATATTCATTTTTTGTGGTATTGTTACAAAATTTTGACCTCAGCTGGATAACACTTGGTTCTACATTTCTGTTGCATTTTCCAGCCCGGATCTGAAGCTGTGTGTTATTTGCAAGCATTTGTATCCAAAAAAACACCCAGGCGAACTTTATTTTCTTCAAGTTCAGTATGTTTAGATGACTGTAACTCAGTGGCCGGAGCACTTAGACAGATTATGACTATTTTCCCAAAAAATTCAAAGTGTTTTCTTTTAAATGAGACCAACCCCATGACGATGCTGCAAAGGGTTGAAGAACAGCTTTCAATTTACTTTGGGCACGTTATTTTTTGGTGTTTTTAGGGAAATTGACCGGAGTGCAAGGGGTTAATGTGAGTGTAATAAAATGCAGTTTTACAGATATTTATGTGACGTTAGAGGTTTGAGATGGGCAGAGAGAACAGGTTTAAAAAATTTATGCTCATAGAACCAGTTACGTATGTCTGTTTGTCTGTAGGTCTCACTTAAAAAAACGTACAGTTGCATGAGTTTTCACTGAGAAAACATGCACAGACATGGAAAAATTTTTTTAATATGCAGTGGATATTTACGCAATATTACACGAGAGTGAGTTTGATATCATGATTATAGTAACTGCGGCTGTTGCAGAGGGCATTAGAGTATCACAGTCGTAGTTAGTATAATCATGATACCATAACGAACTCAAGTGCAATATTGCTTTTACACAACAGGGTCTGCAAGTGCAATTTATTAAATTACAGCAATACTGGACAAAATATTATGATTTATTTGTTTAACCAGTTATTTTTTGCAGCTAAGAAAAAAATAGTCCCTTCTAAATGTAGCCAGTAACTGCTGCTAAATATTTCAATCAGCATGAAGACGTCTATTGTCATTTCGCACACATGTAAACAAATTAAATATTGTCAAGTGCAAAAGTAATGCATTTATGAAACATACGGCTGTGGCCAAAATTGTTGGTACCCCTCTGTTAATGAAAGAAAAATCCACAATGGTCACAGAAATAACTTGAATCTGACAAAAGTGGTAAATAAAAATTCTATGAAAATTAACCAATGAAAATCAGACAATGCTTTTGAATTGTGGTTCAACAGAATTATTTTAAAAACAAACTCATGAAACAGGCCTTGACAAAAATGATGGTTCCCTTAATTTAATATTTTGTTGCACAACCTTTTGAGGCAATCACTGCAATCAAACTATTTCTGTAACTGTCAATGAGACTTCTGCACCTCTCAGCAGGTATTTTGGCCCACTCCTCATGAGCAAACTGCTCCAGCTGTCTCAGGTTTGAAGGGTGCCTTCTCCAGACGGCATGTTTCAGCTCCTTCCACAGATGTTCAATAGGATTTACATCAGGGCTCATAGAAGGCCACTTTAGAACAGTCCAATGTTTCGCTCTTAACCATTCTTGGGTGTTTTTAGCCCTGTGTTTTGGGTCATTATCCTGTTGCAAGACCCATGACCTGCGACTGAGACCAAGCTGTCCGACACTGGGCAGCACATTTCTCTCTAGAATACCTTGATAGTCTTGAGATTTCATTGTACCCTGCACAGATTCAAGACACCCTGTGCCAGATGCAGCAAAGCAGCCCCATAACATAACAGAACCTCCTCCATGTTTCACAGTAGGGATAGTGTTCTTTTCTTGGTATGCTTCATTTTTGCGTCTGTGAACATAGCGCTGATGTGCCTTGCCAAAAAGTTCCAGTTTTGTCTCGTCTGTCCATAGGACATTCTCCCAGAAGCTTTGTGGCTTGTCAACATGCAGTTTGGCAAATTCCAGTCTGGCTTTTTTATGATTTGTTTTCAACAGTGGTGTCCTCCTTGGTCGTCTCCCATGAAGTCCACTTTGGATCAAACAACGACGGATGGTGCGATATGACACTGATGTACCTTGACCTTGGAGTTCACCATGAATGTGTTTAGAGGTTGTTCTGGGCTCTTTTGTTACCATTTTTCATCAAGTTTCCTCCTGCGGCCACATCCAGGGAGGTTGGCTACAGTCCCATGGATCTTAAATTTCTGAATAATATGTGCAACTGTAGTCACAGGAACATCAAGCTGCTTGGAGATGGTCTTATAACCTTTACCTTTAACATGCTTGTCTATAATTTTCTTTCTAATCTCCTGAGACAACTCTCTCCTTTGCTTCCTCTGGCTCATGTTTAGTGTAGTAAACACCATGTCACCAAACAGCACAGTGACTACTTGCCACCCTTTAAATAGGCCGACTGACTGATTACAAGTTTGTAGACACCTGTGATGTTAATTAGAGGACATCTTGGTTGAACATGTCCCTATGGTCACATTATTTTCAATCTTTTCTAGGGGTACCATCATTTTTGTCCAGGCCTGTTTCATGAGTTTGTTTTTTAAAATAATTCTGTTGAACCACAATTCAAAAGCATTGTCTGATTTTCATTGGTTAGTTTTCATAGAATTGTTATTTAAGATAAGATAAGATAAGCCTTTATTAGTCCCACAATGGGGAAATTCCAGGATTGCAACAGCACAGGGATAGCAACACTCAGAGCAACAATCAGAAGGCAAGAGAAAAAAAGAAACAAGAGCAGCAAGTACACATATGTACATATACACACACACACACATATATATATATATATATATACACATATACACACACACACATATAGACATAGACACACAGTGCGGAGTATTGTAGCTGGATGGAATAAATATGAGTATATAAATACAGTGCGGAGCACTGTAGCTAGATGGAATAAATATGTAGATATATAAACACACAGTACGGAGCATTGTAGCTAGATGGAATAATATGTAGATATATAAACACACAGTGCGGAGCATTGTAGCTAGATGGAATAAATATGTAGATATATAAACACACCCAGTGCGGGTTATTACCACTTTTGTCAGATTCAAGTTATTTCTGTGACCATTGTGGGTTTTTCTTTCATTAACAGAGGGGTACCAACAATTTTGTCCACATGTGTACCTGTATTAAAAATACATAGACAATACTCAACAGTATCCTTGGAAATAAAAGCAGAAATACAAGCTACCCAACTAATATTCCAAAAAATAATAAAACGACTCAGAGTCTCAATATAGCTTCACCTGCAGATGAATTTAATAATTTTTTTGTTAACATTGGACCTAAACTGGCCCGAGAAATACCCACTACGGTGCCTACAGGTAATACAATATGCAATAACACTGCTGTAAAAGACTCCATCTTCATAAAGAACACAGATGAAAGAGAGGTCATTGAAATTGTTAAATCGTTCAAAAGTGAAACATCTACTGACTGTGATGGTATTGACATGCTACTAGTCAAAACTGTTATCGAATGCATAGTAAAACCACTGACGTATATCTGTAACCTGTCTCTCCAATCAGGTATATTTCCCAATGCAATGAAACTAGCTAAAGTAATTCCGATATACAAGACGGGCGACAGAGGGGAACTCTCAAACTATAGACCAATTTCACTATTACCGCAATTTTCCAAGATACTTGAAAAAATATTCTATGAGAGAATTGACAACTTCATACTGAAGAATGATTTATTATGTGAGCAGCAATATGGGTTCAGACACAAGAGGACAACTGCATATGCCCTATTGGAATTTACAGAAAAAATATCAACAGCCATTGAAAATAAAGAGTTTTCAGTTGGAGTATTCCTAGATCTTAAAAAAGCATTTGATACAGTAGATCATAATTTATTATTAAAGAAACTACAAAATTATGGTATTAGAGGGGTAGCACTATCCTGGTTAAGTAGTTACTTAAAGAATAGATATCAGTATGTATGTGTTAGCAACAAAAACTCAGAGTTGCTGAAGGTCACCTGTGGAGTCCCACAGGGTTCAGTTTTGGGACCATTATTATTCAATATGTATATAAACGATATATGTAAAGTTTCAGAAAAAATGGACTTAATATTGTTTGCCGATGACACTAATCTGCTATGCAGTGGAAACAATTTGGAACAACTTCTGGATACACTCGGAAAGGAATTAGGAAAGCTTAAACTGTGGTTTGATTCAAACAAATTAACACTCAATTTAAGTAAGACAAAATTTATAGTCTTTAACAACCATCACAACAACCCAGTACCCAAACTCAATGTAAATGGTGTAGAGATTGAAAGGGTATCTGAAACTAAATTCCTTGGAGTAATAATTGATAAACTGTGTTAGAAGTCACATATTAATTATATTAAAGGTAAAGTATCCAAATCAATTGCAATATTACACAGAGTGAAATATTTGCTGAATCAACCCACACTATACACCTTGTATCATTCATTAATACTCCCATACATGACATATTGTAATGAAGTATGGGGAAATACATATAAAACAAACATATATCCACTCTTTATGCTTCAAAAGAGAGCTATTAGAATAATAAACAAAGCAGCTTACAGGGAACCAACAAACCCACTTTTTCTCAAACAAAAAACTCTCAAGTTGAAAGATCTGGTTGACTTTAAAACCGCAATAATAATGTTCAAAGTGAAGAATTTATCACTGCCCGCAAATATCCAAAAGTTGTTCCAAACAAGGGAGAAACGATATCACTTCAGAGGAACATGTATATTTCAAAAGCCTACAGTGAGAACAACCACCAAGCAACACTGTATTTCAGTGCAAGGAGTCAGATTATGGAACGATTTTGGACCTGAATTAAAATCATGTACAACGCTTGGACAATTTAAACAAAAACTAAAGGAAGAAATACTCCAAACATATTTACAAGACGACATGTAAACTCACATAAGGATTGACATATCCAGCCTGTGTTGTGTTGTAGCTTAGTTTTTTTTTGTTTTTTTTGTTTTTTTGTTTTTTTTTCTCTTTGTGACATTTTGTCTTAGATTTGTTTTGAATAGTAACCGCTTAACTTAGCTTAGTTTTCTTTTTCTTTTTTTTTTTTCTTTCAGTCACATCTTGTCTTAGCTTTGTTTTAAATTGTAATCGCTCTTGTCTTGTTTTCTCTTTTTTCTCTTTTGAATTCTTGGATGGAATATGGGTGGGCAATATAAGCTGCGGCTTCAGCCATCACCCATTTCGGATAACTCGTGGAATTGTATAGAAGAAGGAGTCTTTGTCTAATTTGACCTTGTTGTTATATTATACAGTTTCTTTTAACCTGTACTGTACTATCCGAAATAAATTCATTCAGTCATTCATTCATTGAGTCGGTATCCATTATTATTATTACGGCAGAAGATCCCAGGTCAAAATGTATCCAATGCCAGAAACCACCGGTAGTTAGCCAGTAGCTAGTAGTTAGCATGCTAGCGATTTAGCACATTTTGCTCGCTTTTCTTCGCATCTTCAGATGAAACAAAGATTCCATCACCACAAAGGTACTGTGGTTTGTTAATTGAGACAATAAATCAAACTCTAGCACTGCTATTTTTTAAAAACAGATATGAAATTGCTTAAAGATCTTAAGGGGTAGACGAAGCACCCATTTCAAATGGGTGGGACTTCCGGGTCACAGATGTATAATTTCTTGTCAGATAAACAGCGCCTCACTGTGGAAATTAAGGTATTGACAACAGTACTGCAATTGGCAGAGAGCTGATAGAAAATTACCATTAGTAATTAACGGTTACTAGAACACCTTTGAAGTGGAGTCATACATACCCAGTGAAATTGGAGTGCAATTATCGCGGATTATAGTAACTCCTGGAATCCCTATTGTCCAATAAAATTGCTCAGTTGGAACTAACTGTTGTACAATATCTTACGAAATTGAGTACACCTCTCACATGTTTGTAAATATTTTATTACATCTTTTCATGAGACAACACTGAAGATATGACACTTTGATACAATGTAAAGTAGTACGTGTACAGCTTGTATAACAGTGTAAATTTGCTGTCCCCTCAAAATAACTCAACACACAGCCATTAATATCTAAACTGCTGGCAAGAAAAGTGAGTACACCCCTAAGTGAAAATGTCCAAACTGTGCCCAGAGTGTCAATATTTTGTGTGGCCACCATTATTTTCGAGCACTGCCTTAACTCTCTTGGGCATGGAGTTCACTAGAGCTTCACAGGTTGCAACTGGAATCCTCTTCCACTCCTCCATGACGACATCACGTAGCTGATGGATGCTAGAGACCTTGCGCTCCTCCACCTTCTGTTTGAGGATGCCCCACAGATGCTCAATAGGGTTTAGGTCTGGTGACATGCTTGGCCAGTCCATCACCTTTACCCTCAGTTTCTTCAGCAAGGCAGTGGTCGTCTTGGAGGTGTGTTTGGGTTGGTTATCATGTTGGAATACTGCCCTGTGGCCCAGTTTCCGAAGGGACGAGATCATGCTCTGCTTCAGTATGTCACAGTACATGTTGGCATTCATGGTTCCCTTAATGAAATGTAGCTCCCCAGTGCCGGCAGCACTCATGCAGCCCCAAACCATGACACTCCCACTACCATGCTTGACTGCAGGCAAGACACACTTGTCTTTGTACTCCTCACCTGGTTGCTGCCACACACGCTTGACACCATCTGAACCAAATAAGTTTATCTTGGTCTTATCAGACCAAAGGACATGGTTCCAGTAATCCATGCCCTTAGTCCACTTGTCTTCAGCAAACCGTTTGCGGGTTTTCTTGTGCATCATCTTTAAAAGGGGCTTCCTTCTGGGATGACAGCCATGCAGACCAATTTGATGCAGTGTGCGGCATATGGTCTGAGCACTGACAGCCTGACCCCCCCCCCCACCTCTGCAGCAATGCTGGCAGCACTCATACGTCCATTTTCAAAAGACAGACTCTGGATATGACGCTGAGCATGTGCACTCAACTTCTTTGGTCGACCATGGTGAGGCCTGTTCTGAGTGGAACCTGTCCTGTTAAACCGCTGTGTGATCTTGGCCACCATGTTGCAGCTCAGTTTCAGCAAGTTGGCAATCTTCTTATAGCCTAGGCCATCTTTATGTAGAGCAACAATTCTTTTCAGATCCACAGAGTTCTTTTGCCATGAGGTGCCATGTTGAACTTCCAATGACCAGTATGAGAGAGTGTGAGAGCGATAACACCAAATTTAACACACCTGAGACCTTGTAATCAGAATCAGATTTATTGCCATTGTTCATGTAGTACACAAACTAGGAATTTGTCTCGGTGCAATGCTGCAACATTAAATATGATAAAATAAAAGAAATAAACTATACATGCAATAAAGTGTAGAATAAGAATGAGTAATACTAGTCAGCAGTTTAAATATATTAGCGAGCAGCAGATAATGTGGAGAACCATATAGTGCAGTCGGTAATGCAAGGAGAAAACAGTGATGATTGACATGAGTCTGGTTGAGCTGCTGTACATAGTGCACAAGAGTCAATAAGTCACTTAGTGTTCAGCAGTCTGATGGCAGAGGGGAAGAAGCTGTTCATGTGACGGGAGGTTTTAGTCTGAATGGACCGACGTCTTCTACCTGAGGGGAGAGGGGCAAACAGTATGTGACCAGGGTGTGAAGGATTGGCTATGATCCGGCCAGCACGCCTCCGGGTCCTGGAGATGTACAGATCCTGGAGGGATGGGAGCTTGCAGCCGATCACCTTCTCAGCAGTGCGCACGACGCGCTGCAGCCTTAGTCTGTCCCTGGCAGTGGCTCCTGCGTACCACACGGTTATGGAGGTGGTGAGGATGGACTTGATGATGGCTGTGTAGAACTGCACTAACATCTTGGTGGGTAGCTTGAGCTTCCTCAGCTGCCGCAGGAAGAACATCCTCTGCTGGGCCTTTTTGATGAGGGAGCTGATGGTCGGCTCCCACTTGAGGTCCCTGGTGATGGTGGTGCCTAGGAAGCGGAAGGAATCAGCAGTGGTGATGGGAGAGCCTGTGAGGGTGAGGGGGGGCAGAGGGGTTGTGACTTTCCTGAAGTCCACAATCATCTCCACTGTCTTCAGAGCGTTCAGCTGCAGGTTGTTGTTGTTGCACCAGGACGCCAGCTGGGCCACCTCTCTCCTGTAGGCGGACTCGTCGCCGTTGGAGATGAGCCCGATGAGGGTGGTGTCGTCCGCAAACTTGATCAGCTTGACAGACTGGTGGCTGGAGGTGCAGGAGTTGGTATAAAGGGAGAAGAGTAGGGGGGAAAGTACACAGCCCTAGGGTGATCCGGTGCTGATGCTAACAGAGTCTGAGACAGTCTTTCCCAGCCGCACATGCTGCCTCCGGTCCGTCAGGAAGTCGGTGATCCACCTGCAGAGGGAGTCAGGCACGTCGAGCAGGGACAGCTTGTCCCGGAGCAGAGCGGGGCGGATGGTGTTGAATGCGGAGCTGAAGTCCGCAAACAGGATCCTGGCGTAGGTTCCCGGGGAGTCCAGGTGCTGCAGGATGGAGTGGAGGGCCAGGTTGACTGCGTCGTCTACAGACCTGTTGGCTCGGTAGGCAAACTGCAGCGGGTCCAGGAGGGGAGTGGTGATGGACTTGAGGTGGGGCAGGACCAGGCGCTCAAAGGACTTCATGACTACAGAGGTGAGCGCTACAGGTCTGTAGTCGTTAAGTCCAGTGATCCGTGGCTTCTTGGGGACAGGGATGATGGTGGAGGATTTGAGGCAGGTCGGCACGTGGCATAGCTTAAGGGAGGTGTTAAAAATGTCTGTGAAGACAGGAGCCAGCTCTTTCGCACAGTGTCTCAGGGTGGAGGGAGACATGCCGTCCGGACCGGGGGCCTTGCGCGGGTTCAGTCTGGAGAACTGTTTGAGCACGTCCTGCTCACTGATGACAAGGGCAGGGGGGGAGGAGGGGGGGCCGCCTTTGATGAAGTAGGGACCGTGGAGGCTGTGGAGCTGGAGGGAGGGGGGGAGTTGGACACAGCTGACGAGGTGTCAAAACGGGCATAGTGTTGGGACAGTCTTAGACAAAGGGCTTTGTCATCCTGACCTTTAGGAGCCTGAGGCCGATAGTTGGTGATTTGCCTCAGTCCTCTCCACACAGAAGCCGAGTCGTTAGCAGTGAACTGCTGCTGGAGTCTCTCAGAATACACAGATTTAGCTCTCCTCAGCTCTCTGTTAAACCAGTATTTAACCTCCCTGCAGCAGTCCCTGTCTCCACTTTTCAGCGCTGCTTCCTTCTCCTTCCTGATCTGTCTGAGCTGTCTGAGTAACACTAATGAGTCACATGACACTGGGGAAGGAAAATGGCTAACTGGGCAGAATTTGGACATTTTCACTTAGGGGTGTACTCACTTTTGTTGCCAGCAGTTAGACATAAATGGCTGTGTGTTGAGTTATTTTGCGGGGACAGCAAATTTACACTGTTATACAAGTGGAACACTGATTACATTGTTTCAAAGTGTCATATCTTCAGTGTTGTCGCATGAAAAGATATAATAAAATATTTACAAAAATGTAAGGGGTGTACTCACTTTAGTGAGATACTCTATATGTGACATTTACACATTTAAGAAATGTGTCTATAATCACCATAACCTTTGTCTGCAACTTTCTCTTTCTTTCTCTTGAACCATTTGCGGTGACAACTAAAACATTTTCCTAACCTTAACCATTAGTGGAATGAAAAATGTAAAATCAGAAAAAAAACTCAAAAAATTATATACATATACAGTCACTCACAGCTCATTGTGGAATGTGAACTTGTGACCTGTTGGTTAAAACCACAAGTAACCATCCACTGTTCCCTACCCACCAAATAAGTGTCGGAAGCCTGTTGGCATGTTCTTATCGTGCATGTACAGTGAGGTGTTACTCCATATGTACTCCATTTCCAATACGTATCCAGGCACTTTTTTTTTTTTTAAATATACAAATGCATGTTTTTTGAGGGGGTGGAAAACATTCAATTGTACATTTTTTAGTGAGATCTTGGTCTGTATCAACTTTAAAGCAACCTAGTTGTGTTTAAAAGCAGATTTTCCCCCCTCTTTTTTCCTTTCTAATATGAAAGTATGTATTTGACTCTAAATCTGCTTTAGCAAGCAGTATTTAAAATATCAGTGAATTATCACTTACTGAAGATCAGCATAAAATAGCTGCAGTTTACCATTTTTTTAGTTGAGTTTTATAATTACAGTGACTGAGTTACAAAAAATTTAAGGTTATACATATATATTTGTCTTATATTTAGGTAAACACATTTTGAATAAGCGCTTTCACAGAAAACAGTGCCAGGGTGTCACCTAAATAGTGTTTGTTAATCTTGGAAATCTGATGGACACTAAAGTGTAAATGCTTAATGGTCAAAAAGGTGAAGTGACTTAAAGGATTGATTAAAGGGTTAGGATTCACATTGAATAAACTAAAGAGAGCCAAGGTCACAGGGGCCAAGACAAATAGCTCATCCATATGCACACACACACACACATTGTCAAAGAAAGAGAAACGGCACAAGTCATTTTGCAACTCACAATTTTAAGTCTTCACTTTATTCTTTTGTCTTCAGTAATGGTCACTTTAATAAGACTGGATCCACATACCAAATTTGCTATTACACTGTTCAGTCACAAATTTTATGCTTTTTTTTTTTAATAAAATTCGATTTCAAATTCTGTCTTATTTGAAAATATGTGTATCTTCAATGCTTAACTCTTCTTCAAAAACTCTGGTATAAATTGTATTTTTCTTTCAATTTACAATGGCACATAAGGTCAAAACCGCTACATTAGTGTCTAATGGAAATAAATGTCTGAAAGTGGTATATAATGGTTCAACGTTGCCTGCCCTAGCCCCCTTTTCCCTCACTTGGGGCCAATGCCACTTCTAGAAATTGTGGGACTGTAACTGAATTAGCAAATTCAATCTCCTAAAACAAGATCACTTGTACTTCAACTGAGACCCACTAGACACTTTTAGCGTAATTGCTGAAACAATTACGTTAATGTAAGTGGTCTTTACTTAATGAAACATGTTTTTTTCTTAAACAATATTCCCTGCTAAGTTCAAAAGAGATGCCCCTTTATTAAAAAGCTATGAAAAATTACATGTCCACATTCATAAATGCATATTTGTCAAGAGGGTTTTGGAAAAGGCTGTTAATGCAGGGCACATTTGGTCACTTTTCAAAACAACTAAAAAAGATATTGCTAAAAAAAAAAAGTACATTTCTCTCTGTTTCTCTCTCCCCCTCTTTCATCTCTTTGTATTACATTGATGTGTAACAAATCTGGGCCCCCACATGTCCCCCCCCCCCCAAAAAAAATGTATTTGCCTCTGGCCTCTGCACTCCCAGCTGGTCACATCTGTGTGAACAAGCAGAACAGGCGCAGCCGTTCATCCTGTGTACTGAACTCATGAGCAGTTGTTGCTTGGCAACCTTAAAACTCTTGGTGATTGGGGAGCCGCCTGGCTGATGGGCTGGGTTAAGTGAAGGGATGGTGAGTTTGAGTTAAAATGGAGGGCCTCGTCTGAGAGAAACTAGCATTACATTTTCATGCAACATGCCTTGGCACTATGGAAACTACAGCATTCTTTGCTGCTGCTGTGACATTTGAGCCACATATTTGTAGATTAGTGTCATCAGAAACCGTGGACAGCAATATCCTTCAGCTTTATTTAAAACCTTTCATGTTAAAATCATGTTATAGGTGATTTCAAGGTTATGCTTTAAGTGAAGAATGTTCTTGTCAGAAGTGATAGCAAGTATAGCATCTTTGTGTGCATTTGTTTTACATGACATACACATGACACTGTCCTCTATTGCATAAAGTAATAACCCACCTCTCCACTCTACTCTGTCTATTGCAGAATGTGCCATGGGACATTAGAAATGGATAGCTTACCATTTGTTGAGAGATATACAGTGTGCTCTTCTTTCTTATATACAGCATATTGATGACAAAACAAATGATGATAGAAATAAACATAATTTTACAGATGGGTTAAAAGAACAATTTGGTGCTGTATCATGATACTTGGCACAAGCGATGATGCACCAGTCCCTAAATGCATGCACCAATCTTTTATTAGATATCAACCAATTGAGTTTTCAGTTTATTTGATGGCACAAAGTAAATGCCCAGTGAGATGAAGTCATAGCTTGTCTTGCAGCCAGGTGTATAAGTTAATGTGACAGGCAGTTAAGCCCAACTGGTGGTGTCCAACTGGGGGGGTTCGAACTCACAGTCTCTGACTCCAGAGTCCAACACTCTACCTGTGTCACCAAGAGGGTCGACCCACTTGGCAAGCCAAGCAGGAATGTTTTTATTGACTCTGTTACATAAAGAAGATGCAGTGGCATCTTGATATGACACACAACCCGTAAGGAGCACTTCATGAAAAATCAAAAACACACTCCTCTCTGAGCCATTCGGCAACAGTAACATTAGCAACAGCTAGGGCTGTTGCGATAGAGGAATTTCCCCTGTGGTGATGGTGGACAGCTCAACACCGCGATATGCGGTATTATTGCAAATGCTTTTAGGACCCTGTGGTCTTGTAATTTAAACAGGTTTCATAACTTATGTGGCAAACGATGGAAGCTGTGACAAACTCGCTTCAGCTCCACCCTCAGCTTCATGTGCGTGTGTGACAATTGTGCAGAGCTTTGGTCTTTCTAAGCATAAACTGCTGATTCTGTTTTTAAACACAAAAGAAAAAAACGATCATTTTCATAAAGCAGTGGTGGGAACTCCAGTATTTAACTACGGCGTATGTGGACGGGAGACTGCAGCAACATTCAGCTTATTTAAACATAGGACAGCCTCTGTACAGGACCCTGCATGGCTCTTGTCTCCTTGATTTTTGGATTTTTGCCGCTGTCCAAAAAATCACATTAAACAAGCAATGCACTATGCAGTAGTCGTTTGGCTCTTGGAGCTCAATTGTCAGGACCTTAAACACTCCACTCAGAAGGAAATAACACGCTTTGTGCTATTTCAGTGCTCACTGTCACAGCTGTATTTAGCAAGGAGTCCAAACGCTTCCGCTACTAACTACCTGCTGGAGTCTTGTTGGAGAGAGAGTGCCCCACATGGTGCTGACGCTGCCAGCACCCGGTGCTACGGAAGCTTCCACAGTACCGGGAGCTGCTACATGCTGTTGGCAATGAAAATACACTTTACATGTATTTTAATGAGATGTAAAATACACTTTACATATCATTGTTCATAAGTCAACAACGAGATTTAGCCACACACACAAAAAAAAGTGAACGCTGCGGTTGCTCATTTTCCTCTGCGGTAGGCTTGTCCATAGCGCGGTACTACATACTTGTGGTTATCACGACAGCCCTAGCAACAGCTAAGCTAAAAACACTCGAGCATGAGTGGAGTGTAATATCTTTAATTAATATCTTTAGCTAAAGATATTAGGAAGCTGCAGTGAAATGAATGCTTTAATAATGAAAGCACCAAGGTGCTGTGCCTTGGTGCCTGTGGCATGGAAGCATGGTGGGCTGTAAAAAAGTGGGACTCTGCCCTCTAGTGGCCCAGGATAGTTATTACAATACCTTTTTTCATGGCTGCATTGACAGAAATGGTGAGTTAAATTTGTGTTTATTTGAAAACAAAGCCTTAGCTCGAAATTCTGGCAAATTGAAAGTTGAGAAAATATGGCAATACAAGCCTTTAGTTCCACTTAATTTTGACCGGGCGAATTGAAAAGCTGGTAACATACAGATACACACACACACAACCACACACAGACACACTGAGTGATTACCATATGCTTCCATTGCACCAAGGCTTTATTAAAACCCTTTGACTTTTCAGTCCATCAGATGGTGCTAAGGGTGAGGCCAAAGATTGATTTGTCGTAGCATGGTAATGCTTGACTCTCGCAATGATGCAATGATCCCTAAACACTCATACCAATCTTTTATTAATAATTTATATGATATAGCGTATCACAATACTTAAGGAATTGTAGTATCGTGATAGTATTGCATTGTGACCCAAGTATCAAAATACATATTGTATCGTGAGATCCCTCGTGATTCCCACCCCTACCCCATTGGGTTGTGGCTCCATTAACTTTATAAGTCATACATCATCACAAATGGGAACTTAGGGATTTTTAGAATAAAATTTTATGGGTGAGGGTAAAAACATGCATTCCACTCTAACGTTCAGTAGCTGCAAAGTGGTTATGAGCAAATGCAATTGTGTCTCACTGGTAGTCTAATGAATGCTGCTTTCCTATCTACGGTCATAACATGATGACGCCTGCAGTCTGGCAAAAAAGCTGTCATGCGTGAACGGCAGTCATGTGGTATCAATCATGTGCCTGAAGCTTTCATTTAAGAGTCAATCGGCCTTGGGCAGATTACAGGCAAATCTACAATTCTGCAGGTGGACAGGATAAACTGACTGACTGGCAGCTTATTCTGTCTGTCAAGCAGAATTGAGAGATATTGAGCACTGCTTTGCTGAAAAACTATCCAGAAGACATTGTGTGTTAGAATAGCTCCCATTTACCAAAAATTCACATAACATTCACATGAATTTGTTTGTTTCCTGACTGAGGTGTTTGATCATGAAGTCAGTCATCTCTATTAGGAGATGTTTGATCTCATGATCAAACATCCAAAGTGTAAACATGATACCAGTTGTGGTAGAATAGTTAAAAGAACCTAGTACATTAACACCACAATCCTGTAAATGTTTCTCTCTTCCAGCACATTTCTCCATCTGCTCCAGGCAAACAGGGCTCTCTGAATGAACCAGAAAATTGTTCTTTGATGGCAAGATTCACTGCTTGGATTTACACTGCAATAAAAAGACAAATTAAAACCCTGTTCTCTTTGTTTTCCTGGTCACGGTGTAAAAATAATGTGCTGTTGGGATGTGGAGAGTTGTACTGCCATCCAGCTGGGCTTGGCCATTGTTAACATGCTGCTGTTGATCCAGCCGATGCCATGATGAGCTTCATAAACATTTAAGTGCCATTTTAGAGAGCTACAACATCTCACGCAGAAACACACTTGGTGCCCTCAACAACCCCCCCCTTTTTAAAATTAAATTAAATGCTGAGAATGAAGTTCGTAATTAGCATTAAGCATCAAGGGGTAAAATACCACATGCAAAAGCAGTAGTACACTCAAAGCCAAGCACTATTCTATTTATTCACATTAGAAAGTAGATTGGCTATGTAATGTCTATCCTCTCTAGCACTGTAGGATCATAAAAAGAAGAAGGAAATAGTTGCTTTTTCTGTTGCAGAATTCATCCAAACTTCATTAGCCTTGTGGGCAAAGAGGTCCATGAACAGTGTAGCAGAATAAAGCTGTGATTTAACATAGCAGGGTGTAGCCATCATTCACACGAGAGATGGGTGTTGACAAGTGATGGCGCACCAGTTTTCATGTCCCTTGAATGTGAGATATCCATCATTACAGCATTCTTGGCATAAATGCGTGTCAGTAGTGGGGAAAAAACAGTGAAGCACAATGAGTGTAAATAAAGACAGATGATAGCCCCCTGGTGGTTGCTGCAGTAAGAATTTACACACCACCTTCACCCATTACCATATAGCAATCTAAAAACTAAAATACCCCTCCTAGATGGTTCTTATCAGTTCTGGCATTCTTAGTTATCTGAAGCAAAAAAACTGGGATGTGGTCATGATTGAACGTAGATATTTTGTGTTTTTAAGGGAGCTGTCTCTGGGCTGCCACTTAGACTGTAATGAGTAGTCACATTGTTAGGAACTTTCTTCTACTGTGCAGACTCTAGATGCAAATGATGTCACCAATGCAAGATGGCAGTGCCCTGAACACAGGATCGCTCCTTGACCGCACAACAATCTCATTGGTCTCCAATGATCTTTCAGTGAGTTTTCAATGAATGCCAAATTTTTCCACTCCGAAGGTAGAGATGGCAGCAGATCAGTGAGGGATTGCTGAGCATTTGATGAAAGACCAATAGAGTTAATCGAAAGATTGCTGAGAGGTCACTGTGAGATCATTGAGCGCACGTTGAGAGATCATTAAAAGTTCAGTGAGAGATCACTTCCCTTTGGAGGTCACAGAGATCATTTTGGACTGAGTCAAAACAATCTCTTAACTGTGGATACTGTGCCATCACTGGAAGATCACTGAGAAGACTGGGCAATCGCTGAGAAATTGTTGAGAGATCTGGACATTTTTTCATCTTTCAGTGATCTCTCAACAATCTCCACCCCTGTGAAAAGAGGGCAAAAGAGCACTAGAAACCTCTCATTTATATGTACATATGTGTGTGTGTACACACGTGGATGAAATTGTTGGTGCCCCTTTGTTAATGAAAGAAAAACCCACAATGGTCACAGAAATAACTTGAATCTGACAAAAGTGGTAATAAATAAAAATTCTATGAAAATTAACCATTGAAAATCAGACAATGCTTTTGAATTGTGGTTCAACAGAATTATTTTAAAAACAAACTCATGAAACAGGCCTGGACAAAAATGATGGTACCCTTAACTTAATATTTTGTTGCACAACCTTATGAGGCAATCACTGCAATCAAACGATTTCTGTAACTGTCAGTGAGACTTCTGCACCTCTCAGCAGGTATTTTGGCCCACTCCTCATGAGCAAACTGCTCCAGTTGTCTCAGGTTTGACGGGTGTCTTCTCCAGACGGCATGTTTCAGCTCCTTCCACAGATGTTCAATAGGATTTACATCAGGGCTCATAGAAGGCCACTTTAGAATAGTCCAATGTTTCACTCTTAGCCATTCTTGGGTGTTTTTAGCTGTGTGTTTTGGGTCATTATCCTGTTGCAAGACCCATGACCTACGACTGAGACCAAGCTGTCCGACACTGGGCAGAACATTTCTCTCTAGAATACCTTGATAGTCTTGAGATTTCATTGTACCCTGCACAGATTCAATATACCCTGTGCCAGATGCAGCAAAGCAGCCCCAGAACATAACAGAACCTCCTCCATGTTTCACAGTAGGGACAGTGTTCTATAGGACATTCTCCCAGAAGCTTTGTGGCTTGTCAACATGCAGTTTGGCAAATTCCAGTCTGGCTTTTTTATGATTTGTTTTCAACAGTGGTGTCCTCCTTGATCGTCTCCCATGAAGTCCACTTTGGCTCAAACAACAACGGATGGTGCGATCTGACACTGATGTACCTTGACCTTGGAGTTAACCTTGAATGTGTTTAGAGGTTGTTCTGGGCTCTTTTGTTACCATTCTTCATCAAGTTTCCTCCTGCGGCCACATCCAGGGAGGTTGGCTACAGTCCCATGGATCTTAAATTTCTGAATAATATGTGCAACTGTAGTCACAGGAACATCAAGCTGCTTGGAGATGGTCTTATAGCCTTTACCTTTAACATGCTTGTCTATAATTTTCTTTCTAATCTACTGAGACAACTCTCTCCTTTGCTTCCTCTGGTCCATGTTTAGTGTGGTACACACCATGTCACCAAACAGCACAGTGACTACTTGTCACCCTTTAAATAGGCCGACTGACTGATTACAAGTTTGTAGACACCTGTGATGTTAATTAGAGGACATCTTGGTTTAACATGTCCCTATGGTCACATTATTTTCAATCTTTTCTAGGGGTACCATCATTTTTGTCCAGGCCTGTTTCATGAGTTTGTTTTTTAAAGTAATGCTAATTTTCATAGAATTTTTATTTATTACCACTTTTGTCAGATTCAAGTTATTTCTGTGACCATTGTGGGTTTTTCTTTCATTAACAGAGGGGTACCAACAATTTTGTCCACAGCTGTTATCTATCTATTATTTTATATGTATATATATATATATATATATATATATATATATATATATATAGAGAGAGAGAGAGAGAGAGAGAGAGAGAGAGAGAGAGAGAGAGAGAGAGAGAGAGCGAGGAAAATAAGTGTTGAACACATCAACATTTTTCTCATTAAACATATTTCTGTTAGAGCAATTGACCTGAGATTTTCACTAGATATCAGTAACAACCCAAGTAATCCATACATAGAAAGAAATCAAGGCAACTGTGTTCACAAAACAAGTTGCATTTAACTAGAGGGCACTCAGAGAGCACATACCTCCACCAAGGTTCCGTCCCTCCCTCCCTTTGTTCTCCCCTCTGCCCCTTTGTCCGTCCATATCGCCATCCATCTGTACATTGCGAGATAGGGCCTTGGCAGAGGTATGCACTCACAGATTACCTCCAACATCTAATGAGTTCATCTTTGGGCCAAGGGCCACCTCTGGTGAAAATTTCATCCAAATCCATCCAATAGTTTTGGAGTATTGTTGCTAACACTCTGTGAGAAGATAAGAGCCTTGGCCAAGGTATGCATTTTGAGATCATCACCAAAATCTAATCGTGTTCAGTGTGCCATAACACACCTTTCCTGAAAGTCTGAATGAAAGGTGCTATATAAATGCAATCCATTATTATTATTATCAGACAGAGAAACAACGGCAAAAACAATATGACTACATTATAATAATAGCACAGCAACTCACCCTTAGCCGGGGGATACTGGGTTCTATCCCAGCCCCCTGTAGTGATACAGAATGGTCAGTGAATGTATCATGCGCGCATGCGCATTGAGAGTTTCTACAAATAAATGAAGTGAACCTCCGCTCCGCTCTCGAGGTCCCTTTTATTATATATTTCATTAAGTACACAGTACAACACATGGTGTCAGAAGTCGGCGACCCGTCTCTAATATGAAGACAGAAGCTTTAAAAAGCATGTAAGTGAAGTTTCCTTCCAGTTGGGCTGTACAGAGGAAAAAAAAAAAAAAAGTTTTCAAGTTCACGAGCTGAACTAGCAAACATTCCAAGCTAGCCACAACGTGACGAAGACGTCGGAAGGTAATGGATACGTTATTTTCCATAAGCCCGCCCGAGGCATTTGACTTCAGGGATGTCGCTAGTTGGCCAAATTGGGTCAGACGTTTTGAAAGATTCCGCATGGCTGCCGGACTCGACCAGAAGAGTCAAGAGTATCAAGTGAACTCGCTAATATACACTATGGGAGACTCGGCAGATGATGTGCTTAACACTTTAGCACTGGCTGAAGCGGACAAGAAAGACTATGAGAAAGTAAGAGACGCATTTGAAAAACATTTCATCTGTGAACATAACGTGATATATGAGAGGGCCAAGTTTAACAAATGCTGCCAGGAGCCTGGTGAATCAGCCGAGGCGTTCATCACAGCCGTCCACAAGCTAGCTGAGTATTGTCAGTATGGAATCCTCAAAGAGGAGATGATAAGAGATCGCTTAGTCGTGGGTATTAAAGACCACACGCTTTCAGAGAAGTTACAGCTCGACTCAAAGCTGACTTTAACGAAAGCAATGACGAAGATTCGCCAAAACGAGGAAATTAAAAAGCAACAAACCACACTGAGACAGACTAGCATGGATGGTGTTGAAGGAGCTAATATGGATGCAGTTAGGTTCAAGCACAAACAAAAATCGGGTCAACAAGGAAACAAAACAAATCACAGACCAGGTCAGACAAATGCAAAAGACAGATGTGGCAGGTGTGGAAAAGCACATGCAAATTCATTTAAAGAATGTCCTGCTCGCAATGCAGACTGCAAGAAATGTCAGAAAAAGGGGCATTTTGCTGCTTTGTGCAAAACAAAAATGAGAGTGGAGGAACTTCAGCAGAAGGACATGTGTGAAAGTTTGGAGACTTTGTTTTTGGGCACAATGACTACGGCACCTCCACCTAATGTTGCGTGGAAGAGGTCGATTGGAGTAAATGGCCAGCAGGTAGTGTTCAAGCTTGACACCGGCGCTGCAGTGACAGCCATCCCAAAACACATGTACTCTGAAAAGCTACACGGGAAACTTTCACCACCAAGCAAAAAACTGTGTGGACCAAGCAATGTTCCTATCGCAGTACAGGGATGCTTTACCGCCGACATGAGCTACAAGGGCTCTGTTGTGAAGCAGCAGGTGTATGTTGTCCCAGGGTTAGCTACTCCACTACTTGGCTTGCCAGCCATACAAGACCTCAGCTTGCTTAGTCAAGTAGATGCCATTGCAACAGAGAATGCTTATGTGAAGCAATATCCCAGAGTGTTTACTGGTTTAGGGAAGCTAGAGGGTGAATATAGGATTAAACTGAAAGAGAATGCCACTCCATTTGCCCTAGCGGTGCCACGCCGCTTGTCTCTGCCATTAAGAGGGAAAGTTCAAGAGGAGCTGAATAGGATGGAGGCAATGGGAGTTATTTCACCCATAGAAGATGCAACTGAGTGGTGCTCCGGAATGGTCGTAGTACCAAAGCCAAACGGAAAAATCCGTATATGTGTCGACCTCACCCACCTAAATGACAACGTGTGCAGAGAAAGACACATCCTCCCTGCAGTCGATGAGACGCTTGCTAAACTAGCTGGAGCTAGAATTTTTTCAAAGCTAGATGCCACTGCAGGTTTTTGGCAAATTCCTTTGCATAAGGAATCGTCCCCACTCACCACCTTCATCACGCCATTTGGACGTTTTTGTTTCAACCGACTTCCTTTTGGAATATCCTCAGCACCAGAGCATTTCCAGAAGCGCTTGACACAAATGCTGGATGGCCTGGAAGGAACAGTCTGTCATGCAGATGACATCTTGGTGTTTGGAGCCACACCACAGGAACATGATGAAAGGCTGCATCGAGTGCTGCAACGCCTACAGCAGCGAGGCCTCACCCTGAACGACAAGTGCCAGTTTGCAGTGACTGAGGTGAAATTCCTCGGGCATATTGTCAGCGGAGAGGGAATACGGCCAGATCCCGACAAGATCAGGGCCATTGCGGCCATGCCACCACCCAAGGACGTGGCAGACGTCAAAAGATTCATGGGGATGGTGAATTACTTGGGAAAGTTTTCCCCAAACATTGCAGAGATCACAGGACCGATCAGGGACCTCCTGAAAGCTGATAACATGTGGACATGGGGGCCAGCTCAACAGACAGCCTTCGCAAAGGTGAAAGAAGAGCTCAGCTCATCGGCTGTACTTGCCCCATACTGCACTGACAGGCCGACTAGGGTGTCAGCAGATGCATCCTCCTACGGACTGGGGGGTGTTTTGTCACAACTTCAACCTTCAGGAGAGTGGAGGCCAGTGGCCTTTATTTCCCGCAGTATGACAGAAACAGAGCGTAGATACGCCCAAATTGAAAAAGAGGCCTTGGCCATCACGTGGGCGTGTGAACGGTTCCAAACTTACCTCCTGGGCCTGCACTTTGAGGTTAGAACAGACCACAAACCCTTGATAAGTCTCCTCAGCACAAGAGCACTTGATGAAATTCCCCCTCGTGTGTTGCGATTCAGATTGAGACTCCTGCGGTTCACATACACCTTTGTGCATGTTCCGGGAAAAAATCTCATAGCAGCAGATGCTCTTTCAAGAGCTCCTCTTCAAGGTGCAACTACAGAGGAGGATCTCGTGCTCCAGAGTGACGTGAGAGCTCACATCAATGAAGTCATTCAGCAACTGCCTGCATCGCAAGAGAAACTGATGCAGATTAGGCAAGCTCAGGAAGAGGATCCAGTGTGTGCACGGCTGTCTTCTCTGATCTGCACAGGTTGGGACAGACAGAGTTCAGCTCCGCAGCTGAAGTCCTATTGGCAGTACCGAAATGACTTGTTGATGGCTGATGGTCTCCTGATGAAAGGGAAAAGAATAGTGATTCCAGCAAGCATGCAACCAAACATTTTGGAAACGCTTCATCAGGGCCACCAGGGAATGGTGAAGTGTATGGCGAGGGCTCATGAAGCAGTATGGTGGCCAGGTCTGACACGTCAGATAAAAGAAAAGGTACGCCAGTGTGAAGTTTGTGCTAAGGAATGTCACAATGCACCAGAACCTCTCCTGACCACACCCTTGCCATCACGCCCATGGCAAAAGCTAGCCGCCGACCTGTTTGAATGGAAGAAAGGTCATTACTTGGTGGTCATTGACTACTACTCCCGATTCATTGAGGTTGCCAACGTCACAAGCACTCTAGCGTCAGCTGTGATTATTAAAATGAAAGCCATCTTCAGCCGTCATGGAGTGCCTGACACACTCATCACTGACAACGGCCCACAGTTTGCAGCAGCAGAGTTTGCAGAGTTTGCTGCAGATTATAAATTCCAGCATCTCACCAGTAGCCCCCGTTACCCTCAAAGCAACGGAGAAGCAGAACGCGCTGTTAGAACCGTGAAGGCCGTGTTGCAGAAGAATGAGGACCCTCACAAAGCACTGATGGCATACAGAGCGACCCCTCTCGCTCATGGGGCATCCCCCGCGCAGCTCCTAATGGGGCGTAACATCCAGACACCTCTCCCAGTATGTCCAAGCACCCTCACACCAGCTTGGCCGGACTTGAGAGCTTTTGAGAGGAAAGATGAAGAGCTTAAAAGAAAACAAGCTGAGGGATATAACACACGGCACAGAGCACAGGAGAAGAAACCGCTCCAGCCAGGCCAGAGAGTCTGGATCAAGAACGAATCACGCACTGGAGTAGTTTCCGGATCAGCTGGGACACCGAGGTCCTACGTCGTTGACACTTCGAAGGGCAATCTCAGAAGAAACCGCTCTCATTTGAGAGTTGTGCCTTCACCATCGACCACCCCAGATCCGGGTATACGCACCAGAGTGGGCAGAGCGGTCAAGCCAGTCAAAAGACTGAATTTGTAGTATAGTGTTGTGTGTATACATGGAGCAGAATAAACCTCCATACCACAACAGAGAGGATCAGGTAGTCCACCCTGCCTCTCAGTTAAATTCTTATGTGTTACGAGTTTGAATGTTGCAGTATTGTGTTAGAAAAAAAAAAAAAAAAGGAGGGGACAAGAATGAGATGAATAATGAGATGCAGAAGGTGTAAATTCAAAGTTTATTTTGAGGATTTGATTTTTGTAAACAGCTGGGAAACATTGGTTTAAAAGGGGGAGATGTAGTGATACAGAATGGTCAGTGAATGTATCATGCGCGCATGCGCATTGAGAGTTTCTACAAATAAATGAAGTGAACCTCCGCTCCGCTCTCGAGGTCCCTTTTATTATATATTTCATTAAGTACACAGTACAACACACCCCCAACCAACAGTGACCTGTGTGGAGTTTGCATGTTCTCCCTGTGTCTGATGGGTTTACTCTGGGATTTCTCTGGTTTCCTCCCACATGCCAAAGACATGCATTAGGTTAATTGGCATCAAACTGGGGATTCTAAATTGTCCTTAGGTATGAATGTGAGAATGAATGGTTGTCTGTCTCTGTGTTGGCCCTGTGATGGACTGGCCTCTCAGCCAAAGATGCTGGGATAGGCTCCAACCCCCCTGCGACCCGAAAAGGATCAAGCGGAAGAAGATGGATAGATGGATGGATGGATGGATAATAAGACTCCATAATTGTATTGACCACACACTGGGGCTGGGCAATTCCACTTTAAATCAACATGGTTTATTGAATCTTTCAGGTCGGTTTTCTTTTTTTTCCCCTCCTCTCTTCTCCATTACAGTTTACTGACAAGGTTCATAATAAGCAATATTACACAACAGTGCTGTATCATACCATTTTTTTGCAATTATCAACTACAAATTCACATTGTTTGATGCAGCAAAGTTCAGCCTCCACCTTCTCTACCATCACCTCCCGTTCTTGTCTTCCTGTACCGGCGTCCTAGGTCCCGCTGTTCCTTAATTGTGACTGGCTGCTTAGAAAGGTCTGACATTGACGAGTGCAGCTGTACAGTACTCTGGCAAGCTGAACTTTTTTCAGCCCTGAGCACCACGACAAAAGCTGCCACCGCTCAAAGCGTTTCAGTGCTGAGGGCACTCAGTGCTGTAAATGCTGGACTACGTGGTATAAAGACACAAGATACGCGGTATAAAGACCCACAGTATAAAGACTTGTAGAATAGAATAGGCTTTATTGTCATTGTGGTGGACCACTCCCAGTTACATGGGGTGAGACTGGCCATCCTAGCAGATAAGCACATATGTCACAAGGTCTGTGGTGGACTTTTTCCAGTCGGTGCATGGTGACATGCACTACACAAAGATTGATGATGATGATGACATAGAGAACGAATAGAAAATAGTCACCCACAGCAGGAAAAATAAGTTTGGTGGACACGCCCCCTAATACTTTTTCTGCAGTGTGTGGCTTCTAGGTTGCCAAGGCCTGTGGCCCTATGGTGTGACCATGCACGTAACTGAGTGGACATGCCTTAAAGGGGCAGTACATGAAAAGCGCCAGATTAATATATAAAATAATATCCAAAAAATTCCTGCATCCACATCGTGATCCAAATCACCACCAAAATCTAATCATCTGTTCCCTGTGCCATTACACACCTTTCCTGAAAGTTTCATCAAAATCCGTTTATAACTTTTTGAGTTATGTTGTTAACAGGCAAACCCACCAACCAACCAACAAGCAGACAACCCAATCAACGCTACTGAAAATATTACCTCCGTCCTCCCTTGGCAGAGGTAATAAAGTGGAATGACACAGAAAAAGTATTGCACAGATGAAAAAAAAAAAAGAGGTGCAAAAATGCATAGAAAGCCAAGAAACCAGTTGAAATCCATCAGAATTTAGGAAGCAATCCCATCCCCCCCATCAGTGCAAATTAATTTCAGCTTGTTAAGTCCTGACTTAAAAAGGTCCGAGAATATCAGATTGTCACACCACAAAGAACTCATGATGGGTAGAAGCAAAGAGCTCTCTCTAGATCTTTGTGACCTTATTGTTACAAAACAATAATGGCATTGGCTACAGGTGCATTTCTAAACTGCTGAATGTTCCAGTGAGCACTGTTGGAGTCATCATTTGGAAGTGGAAAGAACATAATTTTACCATAAACCTGCCATGACCAGGAGCTCCTTGCAAGATTTCGGACAGGAGAGTCAAAAGAATTATCAGAACAGTTACCCAACAGCCAAAGTCCACTCATGGAGAGCTCCAGAAAGACCTTTTAGCAGGTACTGCTGTTTCGAAGAAAACAAAAGTAATGCACTCAACAGACATGGGCTCTATGCCCACTCACCTCACAAGACTTCATTGCTGAAGAAAAACCTTATTGAAGCTCATTTAAAGTTTGCTGCACAGCATTTCGGTAAGTCAGTAAACTGCTGGGAGAATATAGTCTGGTTAGATGAGGCCAAACTTGAACTTTTTGGATGACACAACACAGCATGTTTAGATGAGAAATGGCACGGCACACTCCATCATGGTGTGGGGGTGTTTTTCAGCACATGGTACAGGCAGACCTCATATAATTGAAGTAAAGATGAATGGACAAATGTACAGAGACATCCTTGATAAGAACCTGTTGCCATCTGCCAAGATATTGAAGATGAAACGAGGGTGGACATTTCAGCAAGACAATGATCCCAAACACACAACCAAGCAAACTCTCAAATGGCTCCAGAAAATGAAAATAAAGCTGCTAGAATGGCCCAGTCAGTCACCTGACCTGAATCCAATTGGAAATCTATGGAACCAACTGAAGATCAGCGTTCATAGTAGACACCCACAGAACCTTCAAGATTTGACAGTTTGTGTGGAAGAATGGGCTAAAATCACACCTGAGCAATGTCTGCACCTAGTTTCTCCATACAGGAGGCATCTGGAAGCTGTTATTACCAACAAAGGCTTTGATTTTGTTGTATGTATGTGTTACTTGTGTTGTTATTGGTATCTGGTGAAAATTTCAGGTCAGTGATTCCATCAGAAACATGTTTAATAAGAAAAAAGAAAAATGTTGATGTGTTCAATACTTATTTTCTCCACTGTATGTATGTATGTATATATATATATATATATATATATATATATATATATATATATATATATATATATAAAGTGGATATAAAAAGTCTACACACCCCTGTTCAAATGTCAGGTTTTTGTGATGTAAAAAAATGAGAAAAAGATAAATCATTTGAAAACTTTTTCTACCACTAATGTGACTTATAATCTGTACAACCCAACTGAAAAACAAACAAATCTTTAAAGGGGAAAAATAAAAAAATAAAAAACTTACAATAACCTGGTTGCATATATATGCACACCCTTAAACTAATTCTTTGTTTCAGCACCTTTGGCTTTTATTACAACACTCAGTCTTTTTGGGTAGGAGTCTATCAGCATGGCACATCTTGATGTGGCAATATTTGCCCTCTCTTTGTAAAAACGCTTCAAATCTGTCAGATTGCGAGGGCATCTCCTGTGCACAGCCCTCTTCAGATCACCCCACAGATGTTCGATCAGATTCAGGTCTGGACTCTGGCTAGGCCATTCCAAAACCTTAATCTTCTTCTGGTGATGCCATTCCTTTGTTGATTTGGATGTGTGCTTTGGGTCATTGTTGTGCTGAAAGATGAAGTTGCTCTTCATCTTCAGCTTTCTAGCAGAAGCCTGAAGGTTTTGTGCCAACACTGACTGGTATTTGGAACTGTTCATAATTCCCTCCACCTTGACTAATGCCTCAGTTCCAGCTGAAGAAAAACAACTCCAAAGCATGATACTGCCACCACCATGCTTCGCTGTAGGTATGGTGTTCTTTTGGTGATGAGCAGTGTTGTGTTTGCACCAAATATACCTTTTGGAATTATGTCCAAAAAGTTCAGCTTTGGTTTCATTGGACCATAGCACCTTTTACCACATACGTTTGGGAGATTTCAAATGCAAAGCCAAAATGTCGCCAGGCTTGGATGTTTTTCTTCGTAAGATAAGGCTTCCGTCTTGCCACTTGTTATGTCGGGAAAACTGGAGGAGGACCAACAGAGAGCGGCGTTTGCTGAGAATAGGAACTTTATTTCACAAACTGTTATTAACCACTTGCACTCCGGGCAATTTTCCTAAAAATGGCAAAAAATAATGTGCCCAAAGTAAATCGAAAGCTGTTATTCAACCCTTTGTAGCATCTTCATGGGGTTGGTCTCATTTAAAAGAAAACACTTTGAATTTTTTGGCAAAAAAAACATAATCTCTCTATGTGCTCCGGCCACTGAGTTACAGTCATCTAAACATACTGAACTTGAAGAAAATAAATTTGGACACTGTTTTTTTGGATACAAATGCTTACAAATAACACACAGCTGTCCGATCCGGCTGGAAAATGCAACAGAAATGTAGAACCAAGTGTTATCAAGCTGAGATCCAAATTTGGTAACAATACCACAAAAAATGAATATTTTACACAGCTTTGTTCTCAGGTAGTTCCCAGGCGTTTTGGAACTGTGCCAAATTGTGCCAAATGGCACAGTTTGGAAAAACATCTGTAACTTTTGAATAATTCAATGTAGAATCTTCATTTTGGGCTCTAATGAAAGGTCACACTCAGGGCTGTGTCTGTGTGTGTGTGTGTGTGTGGGGGGGGGTTGTCCGCCCCCCCGCTAAAAAAGACGGGAGTTCGGCCCTCGCCACATGATGGATTACACTCCTTGCATGTTTTCACAGCGCCCCCCCCTCGCTACTGTGTGTGTGTGTGGTTGCCCCCCCCCTCGCTACTGTGTGTGTGTGTGTGGGGGGGGTTGTCCCCCCCCCCCTCGCTGCAGAAGACGGCCATCGCTACATGAAGGAATAGACTCATACGCTTCGGACCGTGAACGAACACGGCAAATGAACCGTTTATCGCGGCGCACGCACTTCGTACTTCGTGCGCAGTACAGTTGTAATTTACCGATCGGTCAAAAGTCATTTTTGGATTACAGTTTTCAGGGAGAAATAATAATTTAGCTTATAACACCTTACCTCTTCACAGCAGCAGAGTCGTGGCGAACTTCTCTTCCCCATTGTAAGACGAACGCGACGCTGCTCGGCTCGTGGATCCCGATCAAAACATAATTCCATTATTGCGGTTTTGGTGAATGATTTACGACCTTTGTCGTCGGTCTATGATGATGGAAGAGAATCCTAAACGTCTATTCTGCTGGAATGAGTGCAGGTCCCACTTGTGGGTGGTCTCCATGCTGCGGGGTCTGTAGTAGATTCGTCCAGCGTCCTTTGTTTTCATCTGTTGCAACAGTAAATCTCTCTTCACCCAGCCTGAATTTCTGTGCTTCAATTGGCTCCTGCGTTCACAGTAGGCGGGTCCTCCTTCCTAGATTTTCATTCATTGGCTCTTCAAGGTTTCAGAAACCCAATTCAAGGCTCTTATTAGTCGAATGAGAGGTCAATCAGATGAACTAATCTGTTCGCGGCTGTCTCTGCAGTTTTTTTTTGAGTGGTGCTTGGACGCCACTACATCACCATCACCACCATCATGCGTCATGCGTCCAAGCGCGCACGAGGGCGCTCTCGTACGCCCTCGTGCGCGCTAGAACGCAGAGACTTGCCCGCCCGCGGAACAACGGAGTGCAAGTGGTTAACAGATACAGGCAGTTGTCGGGAGGCTGAGCGCTATAGTAGCGGGCCGAAAAGAGACTGTAAGATGGCTGCCCCTTACTTTTATGAGCTCGGTGTGATGATGTCACCAAGTGGCCGCGTCATCACACCGATGCTAACCAAACCTGTGGTTTTCTTACACCCCCCCCCCCCTTCCCGGAAAAGCAGAAAACATAAATGAATGAATTAACCCTCCCCAATTTGGTATACAGTGAACCACTACTAGCTAGGACCAGAGGGTAGACTACCGCATGACCTAGAAGGCTAAGTGGTTTATTAGGCCACTATTCGTTAGCAGCCGCACCCCTAGGTAAACAGTCCTTTTATTGAAGAAGGCAGTTCAGTTGGAGGGGCCCTGAGGTGAGCCTGTGGTGGACGTGCCCCTGGAGGCGCCGGCTGTAGCAGACCTGGTCACCATCCCACCGGAGCCACGGCTCACTCGGCAGCAATGTCCCAGCCAGGATCCCACACCAGCTGGGTCGGCTCCAACGCTGCGTCTTGATCCGCGGCTGCCGCTCTTACCTTCCACAGATGGCTGGCTTGCTATCTCAAACCATCAGCCATCTGGACGGCAGCTGGTCTCAGCTGCTCTGTGATCTTCATGGGTGTCAGTGGTGGTGACAATGTTGAGGCCGACTGCAGGTCCGGCCGCTCGGTTCTGTGGACCCGGGCCCAGTCCAACACTGCGAGTGGCGCTATGTTCAACTGTGTTTGGTGTCGTGGTTGTGATGGAGTGACTTTCACATCTGCTGTGAGGCATCCACCAGGTTGTGGTGGCTCTGTGGCGTCCTGTTGGGTCACGGAATCTTTGTCAAATGTTATGTTTGGAAAGCTGGAGAAGGACCGACAGAGAGTGGTGTTTGCTGAGAATAGGAACTTTATTACACAAACTGTTATTAACAGATACAGGCAGCTGCTGGGAGGCTGGATGCTACAGTAGCGGGCTGAAAAGAAACCGTAAGATGGCTGCCCCTTACTTTTATGAGCTCAGCGTGATGATGTCACCAAGTGGCTGTGTCATCACGCCAATGCCAACCAAACCTGTGGTTTTTTACACCACACCACCCTAGATGGGAGATTGTTGTCACATGTCCTAAACAGCAAGTACTTGCCTGAAATTCCTGAGGCTCCTTCAATGTTGCTGTCGGCCTCTTGGCAGCCTCCCTGACCAATTTTCTTCTCGTCTTTTCATCAATTTTGGAGGGACATCCTGTTCTTGGTTTTAGTTTAGTTTATTGGTTTATTTGTCAGGGACAATGTACAGAAAAAAAACATTAAACACAGGGTGAAGATGCTCTGTACCAGATTTTAGCATTCTCGCTAATTTCCATCTGTAGTCCCTGGGCAGGCAGGAAGATATAACGCACATATAGAAAGCAGTGGTAATGTCACTGTTGTGCCATATTTTCTCCACTTGATGATGATTGTCTTCACTGTGTTCCATGGTATATGTGATGCCTTGGAAATTGTTTTGTACCCTTCTCCTGACTGATTCCTTTGAACAATGCAATCACTCTGATGCTTTGGAAGCTCTCTGCGGACCATGGCTTGGGCTCTAAGATGTGACTACAACAATGTCAGGAAAAGCCTACAAGAACAGCTGAACTTTATTTGGGGTTAATCAGAGGCACTTTAAATGGTGGCAGGTGTGTGCTGACTCCCATTTAACATGAGTTTGAATGTGATTGGTTAATTCTGAACACAGCCACATCCCCAGTTATAACAGGGTGTGCATATTTATGCAACCAAGTTATTGCAACATTTTCATTTGTTATTTTCCCCTTTAAAGATTTCAGTTTGTTTCTCAATTGGATTGTACAGGTTATAGATCACATTAGTGGTGGAAAAAGTTTTGAAATCACTTATCTTGGTCTCAGTTTTTTGCGTCACAAAAACCTGGCATTTGAACAGGGGTGTATAGACTTTTTATATCCACTGTGTGTACACATACACTACTCACAAAAAGTTAGGGATATTCAACTTTCGGGTAAAATTTCAGGATGCACTTAAAATGTACTATAACTTTTACAGGTGAACTTAATTTGACCTTCTCTAACCTTTTGAATGTACATGCCCAACTGTTCAATGTTGAGATAAGATAAGATAAGCCTTTATTAGTCCCACAACGGGGAAATTCCAAGATTGCAACAGCACAGGGATAGCAACAGTCAGAGCAACAATCAGAAGGCAAGAAAAAAAAAGCAAGCAAGCAAGAGCAGCTAATATACATATGTACATATTACTGTAAATATATATATATACACACAGACACACAGTGTAGAGCATTGTAGCTGGATGGGATAAATATATGAGTATATAAACACACAGTACGGAGCATTGCAGCTAGATGGAATAAATATGTAAATATATAAACAGTGCAGAGCAATGTAGCTAGATGGAATAATATGTAGATATATAAACACACAGTACGGAGCATTGCAGCTAGGTGGAAAAATATGTAAATATATAAACACACAGTGCGGAGCAATGTAGCTAGATGGAATAATATGTAGATATATAAAAACAGTGTGAAGCATTGTAGCTAGATGGAATGAATATATAGATATATAAATATAAACATAAACACACCCAGTGCGGAGCATTGTAGCTAGATGGAATAAATATGTAAATGTATAAACACACACAGTGCAGAGCATTGTTGCTAGATGGGATGAAACAGCACAACCGTCTACTTAGTTATCCTACATGGTATGATTATGTGCCCATACATATTCTCACCCTCCATAGCTACAGGTATTTTCCTAGTTGTATGCCGGAGGGGACCATTGTGTAAGTCTATTGCATCTTTTGCATTCAAAAAACTATTAGGTTGTTACGTCTTTTTGTTATTTCTGCGAGCAGTCCTGCTTAGGTTGTACAGTCTGACAGCCGTTGGTAGGAAGGACCTGCGAAACCTCTCGGTTGTGCACCTGGGATGATGTAGTCTGCTGCTAAATAAGCTCCTCAGTGCATTCAGTATGTCCTACATAGGGTGGAACTCGGACTCCAGTAGAGAGGACAGTTTAGCCACCGTCCTTCTCTCTCCTATCTCCTCCACCGGATCAAGGTGCTGCCTCAGGACGGAGCTAGCTTTCTTGATCAGTTTGTTCAGTCTCTTCCTATCGGCTGCAGTAATGCCACTGCCCCAGCAGACCACTCCAAAAGTGATGGCTGATGCCACCACCGTGTCATAGAATGTCTTCAGCAGCGCCCCTTGTACACCAAAAGACCTGAGTCTCCTCAGTAGGAACAGCCTGCGCTGTCCCTTCTTGTAGAGTGCGTCAGTATTGTGTGACCAGTCTAGTTTATTGTTCAGATGAACACCCAGGTACTTGTAGGATGTCACCATCTCAATGTCTGTTCCCTGTATATTTACTGGTGCTGTGAGGGGTTGTCCTTGCCTGCAGCAGTCCACCACCAGCTCCTTAGTTTTCCTCGCGTTGATCTGGAGGCAGTTGCGATGGCACCAGTCCACGAAGTCCTGGATAAGCCCTCTGTACCCAGCTTCATCTCCATTGGAGATGAGGCCAACAATCGCAGAGTCATCAGAGAACTTCTGTAGATGGCAGTGTGTTGTGTTGTGTGAGAAGTCCGCAGTATAAAGAGTGAACAGGAAGGGAGCCAACACCGTTCCCTGGGGGGCCCCCGTGCTACTGATGATCGTGTCGGACACACAGTCCCGGGTTCTCACAAACTGAGGCCGGTTCGTGAGGTAGTCCAGGATCCATGATGACAGGTGCTGGTCCACCCCTGCACGCAGCAGCTTGTCCTTCAGGATCATCGGTTGGATGGTGTTGAAAGCACTGGAGAAGTCAAAGAACATGATCCTCACCACATTCCCGGGCTTCTCCAGGTGGGACAGAGAACGGTGAAGGAGGAAGATCACCGCATCCTCCACCCCAATGCCATGCTGGTAGGCGAACTGGAGTGGATCCATCGCTGGTTCCACCAGGGGGCGGAGGTGAGCATGGAGCAGTCTCTCCAGGGTCTTCATCAAGTGGGATGTCAAGGCCACCGGTCTGTAGCTGTTCAGGTCTTTGGGGTGGGAAGTTTTTGGTACAGGTACCACACAAGATGTTTTCCACAGATGTGGTACCCTCCCCAGCTTCAGGCTCAGGTTGAAGATGTACATCACAAACCCACACAGCTGGTCTGCACAAGACTTGAGGAGCTTTGCGCTGATGCCGTCCGGTCCCAACGCCTTCCTCGCCTTGATCTTCCTCAGCTCCGTCCTCACCTGGGTCCTGGTCAGGGTCAGGATGGGGGGCTGTGTGTTGGGAGTGGGGGGGTGTTGGTGGAGTGGGGAGTGGGCAGCAGGACTTGATGTCTTTACAGGCAGCAGTGGTTGTTGTGCAGTCAGGGGGGAGGGTGGTTGGTCAAACCTATTGAAAAACAAATTCAGATTGTTCGCCCACTCCCTGCCCCCCCGTGGCCTGGGGGGAGGTATTCTGGAGCCCAGAGATGGTTTTGAGGTTTCTCCAGACCCCGCTGATGTCGTTCTGTTGCAGCTTGTCCTCCATCTTCCTCCTGAAGCTGTTTCAATACTTTTTGCAGAACTTGCTGTTCTCTAACAAGGTACTTAATGGCAAAATTCACAACAGGTGTTGGATCCATGAATCAACCAATAAATTTTCTGGTTCAGTTAGAATTGGTATTTAAACAGTTCTCTTCATCATGCTGTTCACATTTTGACATCATGAAACCAAGACGACACCTCACAATTGATCAACAGTACCTCCCCATTGCGTGGCTTCAAACAGGATGTTCTCAGAGGGAAGTGGCCACTGAGCTTAGGGTGTCACAGAGTGTCATCAGCAGGTTGCAACAGAGATACAAAGAGACTGGAAGAGTCACAGAAAGGCATTGAAGCGGATGTCCTTTGGCCACATCCCACGCTGATGACCGCTTCATTGTGAACAGTGCCCTGCGGAAATGGATGATGAATGCCACTCAACTCCAGGCACATTTAAGGGAGATGAAAGGCATCCAAGTGTCACGTCAGACCATTTGAAACAGTTTACATTAGCGTGGTCTGCATGCTAGACGACCTGCAAGGGTACCTGACCACACCACCAGGCACAGGCATCATGTCTTGCATGGGCCAGGGAGCATTTACTCTGGACAAGGGACCAGTGGGCCTCAGTGCTGTTCTCTGATGAAAGTCAATTCACGCTGAGCAGAAATGACGGCCGCCAACGATGTTTGAGACCTCAAGGAGAGCGCTATGCATCACCCACTGTTGTCACCATGTTACAGTCTGTGCAGGTGTGTTTAGTCAATACAGAACTGCCCTACACTTTGTGAATGGTACAGTGACAAGCTGATACTACCCGAATAACATCATTAATCCAGTCATTTTGCCCCTGCATGGACAACACAGACCCAATTTCATCTTCATGGTCAACAATGCTCCAGCTCACTGAGGTCACATCATTAGGGAACGGCTGCTTTAGGCTGGGGTAACTCCAATGGAGTGGCCTGCACTTTCGCCAGACGTGAATCCCACAGAAAACCTATGGGATCAGCTGAGTTGCTGTGTAGAGGCTCGTAACCCTGCACCCCACAACCTCAGTGACCTGAGAGCCACCCTTATTGTTTGTGGTGGCGCCTTACATGGCAGCGGCTCCTCTGATTCTAGATGTGATTAATGTAGATATGAGAAACGTAATTTCATTCTACTGTACATGATTGGCTGTATGGATTGAATGATAATAAAGTTGGTTTCTTCTTCTTCAAGAAAAGTAGAATGCCATGCCTCAGTAGACACTACAGTAAGTCAACTTGTGAACAGCATGAGACGTTGCTGGAGAGCTGTAATTGATGCTCAAGGGCACATAAGTTATTGAGACACTGACGGTTTTTGTTGTGGTATACCCACCACTGTTGTTGGCTTTTGTTTCAGTAAATTGCTTGAAATGAGTAAATCACTATTGCATGCTTCTACTTAAATTGCCCTACTTTCATGATATTATATCAATGTAGCATGAACGTTTTACATTGTGCAACCTGGTGTGAACCTGAGATGGCATAGACTTATGTACAGTGTGCAAATGAGCATTGTGCAACGAGCAGTGTATAATTACAACTTATTTCTGTAACGATAGTACCAGTAGACTGTGCATGATAAATAGCAGCAGAGATGATATGGACATCAGATGGGTGATACTATATCTACTGTACAGGTGAGCAGTGTGCAAATTTAGCAGCCAGTGTGTGAGTTCCTATATGCAATGCTGTGTTACAGAGTTTTGGGAGTTATCTGTTCAGGAGTCTGATGGCAGTGGGAAACAAGGAGTTCTTCAGTCTGGTTGTCCTGCATCTCACACTTCTGTACCTCCAGCCTGAGGGTAGAAGTGTGACCAGTCTGTGCTGGGGGTGGGTGGGGTCCTGGAGGATAACGTCAGCTCTCTTTTGGACTCTGCGGTGGTAGATGCTCTGCACAGAGGGGAGTGGAACTATTAAATGTTCGCAACAGTGTTTGCAACAATTAGCAACTATTTACAACTCTTTTGCCACTGTTTGAGAATGTTTGAGACCTTTGCCAACTCCAGGTAAAATACCAGGAGAATGTCAGGTGACTGTTGGATCCAACCTGACATAACAGGGTGCACAAACTCTCCTCAGCATACAGTTTCTCCTGACCACTGTAGAAGACAGATGCCTGTAGAAGCTATACAGAACATATGGAATAACAAAATATTTGAACACAAAGCACATTATAACTCCGCCTGGTTTGACTGGATATTTACTGTGGCACACAGGCCAAAACCTACGGCACATAGCTGGGGCAAAAGCTTTCCACCTCATCCCTGCTCACATGAGCTCCACTCTGCAAAATGCAAAGATAAACCACACACACTTTGGCTAAATATATATATTGTGTTTTTTAAGTCAGCACGTAAATATAGTGAGACGGCATTGAGCGCTCATTGGGAGAGCTACTGTTTCTGTTGGTTCTGTTGAGATTTATTGGATTGATATTATTATTGGCTTATTTTATGTTGGTGTTTGGTATTATAACAATAGTCATCAATCCTTTACAATTATTCTTCCTGTAAATGATGCAGGCCTAAACGGTCTCGGAGACCGGAGGTGTGGTGCTGGAGTTTTTTTTCCTCTATCCACATTTGTTTGTTGCTATCTGGTGAATAAAATGGTGATTCCTGTCCCTCTTCTCTCTCATTCTCTCTCCCCTCTGATCTAAATGACAGCAGGTGGCAGTCTAAGGAATAAATGCTCGGAAATCATGTGTGTTTTATTTTAATACATTTCAGACATCAGAAAACATAAACCCCACATATTTATGAAAAGTCATGGACAGAGGCATGCAGGTTTTGTTCAGACAAAGTTATTCACATAATAAAACTCCAAGCTATCAGTCAGACCAACTACTGATCGGTGTTCACTAATTGGTCAACCAAAAAGAACTGTAGCAACGTATTAACCATTTGCAAACCTGTAACAACTACGTGCAAACATTTATAACTGTTCGCCAAAGAATACATTTGCCAAAAAATTCAAATGTTAATATTTTTTGGGACCTTAAAAACTGTTTGCAACCTGTTTGGCAACCTTTTACAATCCCTGACAAAATCGCCATGTCCACCAGCATTCACGGCTCCGTGAAATAGGGGGGTCAACAATCTTTCAAAGATCTCTATAGATCGCCATGACAATCTTACAATGATCTCCCAAGCATTTACACAGAAAAGACTTTTTAAGGCTTCAGTAAATTGTTGAGAGATCTGGTCAATTTTTGATCTCTCAGTGGTCACCCAAAAATCTCCATCTGTGTAAAGGGGCCCTAAATGAATTCAAGGATTAGATTGCTAAAGTTCAAATATTATTTTTTTTTTTATCTTACTACTATCATGATTGGCCCTTTAGGGCAGAAATGAGGCACCATTAGCCTGCTGTGAGTTTGCTTATTTAATAAATAATAATAATGAACTCAAATACCAGCCACGAAGGGCGAATACAAAAAGGCTATTTACAAAGACTACGAAGGGTGATTACAAAAAAATACAAATAAGGAAAAACCATGAAAGGTTACTTACAATTAAAGTCACGAAGCAGAGAATAAAGCATAGACTTAGACAGGAATCAGGCATGGGGATTCCTGCCTACACAAGGTGAGGTTGCAGCAAGGAATAACCCTCGCCAGCAAGCTTAAATAATACAAGAGGAGAAACCAAAATGTGAATCAGGTGTGGATGCATGAGTGAGAACGTAATCAACGACATTACACAGCTGTGACAGACTGTGGACAGGCTTGACTGGCGGAAGCCATGTCACGACGCTGTCAAAATAAAAGCACAAATAACTAGAAAAGCACTCGGAGATCGCAGACCTCCGCCAAGCGCCACAGTTCCCCCCATACAGTGTTTGTGTGTATGTTTTCAGATTCCTTGACCACGAAAACATATGACTAGCAATTGGATTGACAATGATAGGATTAGTGGTTCAGTAGTTATTCACGAAAATGGCATTTTCCGTAATGGCAGCCACAGTTCCCCCCATACAGTGTTTGTGTGTACGTTTTCAGATTCGCTGACCATGAAAACATATGACTAGCAATTGGATTGACAATGATAGGATTAGTGGTTCAGTGGTGTAGGATGAAGTGCCTATAAAAATATTTGTCATAAGGTACAGGAATTATTTATTTTATTTAATAGTGGGTGTGAAAGGGGACGGAGTTAAACCATCACTTCTACACCCGCTAAATTAAATAAAAGCACTCGTAAAAGGGGCACCAGTCCTAACGGACAATAGTATTAACTTTAATTTTAATTAATTTTGTACCTTAAATTACTTAATGAATCAGTCTCAAAGTTTCAGTGAGTTTTTGTCCTGCCATGATTAGGAAACCTGTATATGCGAAAGGAAAACACTTTCAACTGCTCTCATTCACTCTTTTATTAAAATCATTCAGGTTACATGGCATGGCGTTCAAATGATGAATAAACAGATTCAGATGATAACAGCGTAATATATCACATCAACTGATATTGGGTTCCTGAACATAAAATCCAGCTTTACACCTCTACAGAACCAATGAGAACTAGACTTATGTTTCAACGGTAAATGAGGCTGGAATGTTTTAACAAAACAGCGCAATTTTATGGGGAAAATTCATAAGCTAATTATCTAAAAATGACTCCTGAATTAATCTACAAAAATTTTAAGGGCAGTTACTTAAAAATGACTAAAAGTTTTCCTTCAGTTTACAGTTCCATCCTGCGGCTGAGAGACTAATTGAGCCCTGAAATACGGGCCATATTCAACTGTAATTTAATTGTTAGGACATCACGTTTCAACCCAGTAGATAGGAGAAATAAGAGTTTCACTCACACAACGGCCGGTGATCCACGTTTCAGCGGGTCCGTACCGCTGGGTTTTGAAGTTAGGACGTCGGAGGAAGCGGCTGCTGTCCTCACTCACAGCCATGTAGGTGATAACTCAGCTGGGGGCCCTTCAAGCAGACAGTTGCAGCCGTGGATAGTTTGTCTCAGGGCGGCGTGAAAAGTCCTTTGAAAAAAAAGAGTCCAAATTTGGGGTCTCTTGTAGCGGGATCGACCCAAAAACTGAAGGAAAATCTTCTCAGTCTCTGTTCACTTTAAACTAGGCAAATTAAAGGTCCACTTTAATGGCGTGAAAAGTCATGAAAAAAAAAATGTTAGAAAAACATTTACTAGGATAAGAATGGCTTCTGAGGTGAAGGAAAAAGTTTGAGAATTTGATTCTCTAAAAGGGACGAGCTCTAAAGAAAAAATAGTTTCTCCTCAGTTTCCAGAATATAAGAAAAGACTTGACAAACACACAGAGAATAAAATAAAACTTCACAGGGCCTTGAAACGGTGGAATAAAATCTTCTTCTGAGATCTAGATTACTATTCTGCTTCTTTAATCTTAATTTAGTTCCTAATCTTTCTCAAAATCTCTTTCTTCTTTCTGTGTTTCTAATTCTTAATTCTATTACCGCTTTGCTGTTCTAATCTTCCTGCCTGTTCCTTTTCTACCCCTTTTCTACTGTGCTGATCTCTTTCTTTTTCCAACTAAACTCAAATCTAACTTCTCTCTTTTAAAGTTACCTCGCCGGGTCGTAAAACTGATGATGTAGTCGCAAGACTGACCAATCGGCTTTTTCAGAAGCAGTTTGAAATGGCTGCTATCCAATGTGAGAACACTTCTTTGTTTGAGAGCAGCCAATCAAATGAAGACACCATCCCATGAAATTTCAGAGGGAAAATCAACACTCAGTCAGTTCTTATGAAATAAATGCTCAATATAAAATCTAACTAAATTAAATGACTTGGCTAATATATGGTGATCATGCATTTATACCATTACTCCAATAACACTCATGAATATAACATTTCTTATACATAATTATAATACATGCATTCACATTTAGATCAAGATTACAACAGCAAAACATGCAGCAAACCATGGTTGGTGATAAAAGAGGGATGATTTTCAGTGTCCTTAGGATCCAGAGGATAAGCTGAAAGAAACTTAATGTTTAGAGCAAATTAAAAGTCATCCTACATACTGAAAACACATTCCGTAGGTATCCGCTAGGAGGTACTGTTGAGCTGTAGATGATTTCCTTTAGTATCTGGGCGAAGGTACCTGGACAGTATCGGCTATAAACCCGTCAGATTAAGTGGTTTATGACTCTTTTAAGAACATTGGTTTCCTGTGAAAAGGTACGTTATCAAATGCAGTGTTCATGTTGAGAGGTCTGGTCTCCTGAGTTTTATGTTCCTTTGAGCCTTTAAAAGCAAATTCTGATCCTTACAATCTCTGCAAGAGGCAACTGTTTACATTGGGGTCCTGGGAAAGCAAGCATCTTTGGTCAGGCCTGGAAGAAGCCTGCATGAGTCGACATAAAAGCCAGTGATATTCCTGAAAAGGCAGAAAGGTGATATTCCTGTGTAATGAATAAAATGAAATTCCTGTAAACTGGAGAGAAGTGATCTTCTGTCTCGGCTGTGAGGAGAACGATGATGCTACAGTGGTTATTCACGAAAATGGCATTTTCCATAATGGCGGCCACAGTTCCCCCCATACAGTGTTTGTGTGTACGTTTTCAGATTCCTTGACCATGAAAACATATGACTAGCAATTGGATTGACAATGATAGGATTAGTGGTTCAGTAGTTATTCACAAAAATGGCATTTTCCGTAATGGCGGCCACAGTTCCCCCCATACAGTGTTTGTGTGTACGTTTTCAGATTCCTTGACCATGAAAACATACACTACCGTTCAAAAGTTTGGGGTCACTTAGAAATTTCCTTATTTTTGAAAGAAAAGCACTGTTTTTTTCAATGAAGATAACTTTAAACTAATCAGAAATAAACTCTAATATCTAATATACATTGATAATGTGGTGTGATATCCTACCGTGTAGCAATGATCACACTTGAGTTATTTCTTTGGCTAACTCTGCCGTTTATTCTGCAACACACATAATAGACTGAACATGGATTCTGCGCGGGGTTTTTCACACTCTTGCTCTAATGTGTCCCCTTCATAGTAGTGCTGAACAATACAGGTAGTTCCCCCTAGAGGCATGTGCCAGTAATGTTTTAAATTAGACTTGCAGTCTACCACATCCCTCCCCTCTAGATTAAACTACTTTTAATTACATTAGCCAATTATGCTAGACATCCTGGAACTCCCATTTAATCCTAAACAATCACAGTTACTTTTAACTTCTTAAACACATGTGCCATACATATAATTTCTTTTCTTTTCTTTTTTTTTTTTTTTTTTTTCACATGTATAACACACATAACAGTCTAACTGGGGATTTGGTTTGACTACCGCATCCCAGTGAGGTTCCAGGACGCATTCTTGTCCTGTGGCTGGGGAACTCACTACTGACTAAGTATAGTCCTTCAAGTAGTCTGGAGCTCTCCTAGCTCGCTGAGATCTTCTCACGGCGGGTGAGCCAACTGCAGGTGAAGGCTCAGACTGCTCCACTGTTTCGGCTGCTGCAGTGCTGCCCGTAGAATCTGCAGAGACGGTTACCTCAGGTTTCAATAGAGTCTCCTGTCATCTTTTTCATGAGTGACTTGAACGTCTGCACGGCCCTCTCGGCTAAGCCGTTAGAAGAAGGATGGTATGGCGCAGTCGTGATGTGACGTATGCCATTCTTTTCAGAAAACTCTTGGAACTGTTCACTCGTAAAACATGTACCGTTATCTGATACTATGATTTCAGGTAGCCCATGTTGGCTGAAACTCTTTCTAAGACATTCAATGGTAACAGTAGAAGTAGAGCTACTCACAGAATATGCATCGATCCACTTTGAGTATGCGTCAACTATGATCAGGAACATTCTTCCCATCCATGGACCTGCGTAGTCAATGTGAATTCTTCTCCATGGTTTATCTGGAACTTCCCAGGGATGTAATGGGGCTGCTGGAGGACTGTTCCTGTTCTCCTGGCATGCCGCACATGACTTCACAAGCGCCTCCACCTCTGCATCCATGTTGGGCCACCACATGTAGCTCCTCGCCAACGCTTTCATGCGAGTGATGCCAGGGTGTGCTTGGTGTAGTTGTTGCAGTAAGGCATTCCTACCAGGTGGTGGAACAACCACGCGTCCTCCCCACAGGATACAACCTTCCTGGGTGCTGAGCTCATCCTGTCGTCGGGCATAGGGAATGAACTCAGGACTGTTCATCTTCGGCCATCCTCGCAAGATGTATTCTCGCACTCTTGCTAGAACAGGGTCTTTGTCTGTCCACTTCTTTATTTGTTGTGCGTTCACCAGGGGCACGCCGATATCTTCAAACAATAGCACTCTCTCCTCCTCCTCAGGCGTGCTGTCTCTTCCTCCATCCAAGGGTAGCCTACTCATCGCGTCAGCATTCGTATGGTCCCGTCCGGCTTTGTAAACGATGGTGTACTCATACGCTGCTAATGTAACGGCCCATCTCTGAATTCTCTGAGATGTCATCTGGGGTATGGCTCTCATTTCACTGAACAGTGAAATTAGTGGCTTGTGGTCAGTCACTATAGCGAACTGTCTCCCGTACAGGTATTTGTGGAATTTTTTTACACCAAATACTACTGCAAGGCCCTCCTTGTCTAGCTGGGAGTAGTTTTTCTCAGCTGCACTAAGAGTTCTTGAGACGAACCCTATGGGTCTCTCTGAGCCATCCTCCATACGATGAGAGAGTACAGCACCCACACCGTAGGGTGATGCGTCACACGCCAGGATGAGTGGTTTGTTTGAATCATAGTGCACTAACACACTACAGGACTGAAGTAGCGCTTTGGACTCTTCAAACGCCTTCTGCTGCTTGACCCCCCATGACCATTTTTCTTCCTTCTTAAGTAAGGTATGTAGTGGTGCCAGCAGCGTGGAGAGCTTTGGGAGGAACCTATGGTAATAGTTCAACAAGCCCAGGTAGGCTTTTAACTCAGTAACATTTTGTGGCTCAGGCGCCTCCGCAATGGCTTCCACTTTGTCTGTTAGAGGGTGTAGACCACTGGCGTTGATCTTGTGGCCTAGGAACACCACCTCTTTTCCCATGAACTCACACTTGCTTCTTTTCAACCTCAGACCGCTTTTCTCCAACCGTTGAAGCACTTCCTTCAGCGTTTTCAGATGTTCTTGTTCATTTGGTCCTGTACAAAGGATGTCATCCAAATAAACGGCAACATTCGGAATTCCACCTAGGATGCCCTCCATAGTTCTCTGGAATATAGCAGGACTGGAAGCTACTCCAAATGGTAAGCGTGTGTAGGTATATAAGCCTTTGTGTGTATTGATGGTTACATACTTTCTTGATTCTTCTTCCAGGACTACTTGTTGGTAGGCGTGACTCATGTCTAATTTCGTGAAGTGTCGGCCGCCGTTCAGCTGTGCGAAGAGGTCCTCCACTTTAGGAATTGGATACTGATCCACCCGTGATGCTCGATTGACAGTGAGTTTGTAATCTCCACATATTCTAATGGAGCCATCCGGCTTTCTCACTGGGACTATGGGCGCCGCCCATTCTGCAACCTGCACTGGCTCAATGATCTTGTCATCCAGCAGCCTCTGTAGCTCGCTTTCAACCAGTGGCTTGACTGCATAGGGCACCGGTCGGGGTTTGCAGAATCGTGGTTGGGCCTCCTTGTCCACATTAATCTTTGCAGTGACACCTTTTAGCTGTCCTAAGCCTTCTTTGAACACCTCAGCGTGTCTTTCGAGGATCTCCTCCAGCTGCAATTTGGGCTGAGATTCCACTTTATTCACCAACTGATCAATCATGGCCAGTTCTTGTAGCCAACTTCGCCCTAGTAGATTTGGTCCTTCGCTCCCAACTACTACTACAGGTAAGTCCTTTTCTTTGTTTTCGTGCTGCACCTTCACTTGTGCCATGCCTAGCACGTCTAGCTTCTCTCCTGTGTATGTTTTTAATTTTAATGAACAGGGATTTAATTCTGCTGTGTCTGTTTTCTTCCACAGTTGTGTATATTGCTGTTTACTTAATATGGTTACTCCACAGCCTGTATCAACTTCAAATGTTACTTTCATTCCATTAACATTCATGGTACGCGTGATGGGCGCTACCTTGGTCAGCTCCTCTGACGTGTTGTAAATTGTGTGAAAACCCATGTCTTCTGTATCACTTTCTCCCTCCCCTCTCAGTTGATTCGCTCGCTGTTCCTTTCCTGGGCCCTTGTTTTCATACTTTTGCCCATTAACTGTCGCTTTCAGCACCTGTGCGCTGTCCACCTTTATTCTACATGCTTTCTTAATGTGCCCTCGCTTGCCACAATTATGACACAGCTCAGTGGCAAATTTGCACTCGGCGGCATTGTGCTGGCCTTTGCAGCGATAACAACTGGGGAATTTGTGCTGAGTTTTGTCAGTCGACACTTTGTGGACACCTACTTGGGTCTTAGGCACACGAACATGCGTTGCTGTGTCCTCTGTTAGCTTCCCTTGCATCTCTCTCACATCTTTAGATGCTGTTTCCATCGCTTGGCATAATTCCAAAGCCTTCGCAAAAGTGAGTTTTGTTTCAGATAAAAGTCGCCGTTGCATTCGGTCATCATTCACTCCACACACAAGTCTGTCTCTTAACATTTCTTCCAATGAGTCTTTGTAATCACAGTGCAGTGTTAATTTCCTCAATTCTGCCACATACTCTGCTATGGACTCAGTGTTCCTCCTTATGCGTGAATTAAATTTGAATCGTTGCACGATTTCACTCGGTTTGGGGCTGAAGTGCTTCTGAAGCTCAGCAGTAAGCTGGTCGTACGTTTTATCTTTCGGTAATGCAGGGCTTATTAAATTTCTCAACAAGCTGTAAGTAGTTGCACCAACTCCACTCAACAGTACAGCCTTCCTTTTGTCTGGCTCCTCAATATCATTAGCTTGGAAGAAAAAGTCCAACATTTCACTATATTCTTCCCATGACTGAGTCGAGTTATCAAAAGGGGTTACCGTTCCGATTACAGCCGCCATTGCTCGTCGTGGTGGGGAAACCTCGTTTTTCCTCCTCTGAACTTGCACTCGAACTACTGGAGTCACTTGAGTTCGCCACACTTGCAATGTTCTCTGTTTCTCGCCGCTGATTTTTTTCTTTTAATCCTCGTCGCCAATTGTGTGATATCCTACCGTGTAGCAATGATCACACTTGAGTTATTTCTTTGGCTAACTCTGCCGTTTATTCTGCAACACACATAATAGACTGAACATGGATTCTGCGCGGGGTTTTTCACACTCTTGCTCTAATGTGTCCCCTTCATAGTAGTGCTGAACAATACAGGTAGTTCCCCCTAGAGGCATGTGCCAGTAATGTTTTAAATTAGACTTGCAGTCTACCACATGTGGTAAATGACTATTCTAGCTGCAAATGTCTGGTTTTTGGTGCAATATCTACATAGGTGTATAGAGGCCCATTTCCAGCAACTATCACTCCAGTGTTGTAATGGTACAATGTGTTTGCTCATTGCGTCAGAAGTCTACTGGATGATTAGAAAACCCTTGTGCAATCATGTTAGCACAGCTGAAAACAGTTTAGCTGGTTAGAGAAGCTATAAAACTGACCTTCCTTTGAGCAGGTTGAGTATCTGGAAAAAAATATTTCAAATACAAATCATTATTTCTAACCTTGTCAATGTCTTGACTATATTTTCTATTCATTTTACAACTCATGGTGGTAAATAAGTGTGACTTTTCATGGAAAACAAAATAATTGTCTGGGTGACCCCAAACTTTTGAACGGTAGGGTATGACTAGCAATTGGATTGACAATGATAGGATTAGTGGTTCTGTAGTTATTCACGAAAATGGCATTTTATGTAATGGCGGTTTTCTTCTGGACGGTGATCCGGATCACCACCAAAATCTAATCATCTGTAGGATACCCCATTTCTGACAATCAGTGAAAATTTCATGAAAATCCGTCCATAACTTTTTGAGTTATCTTGCTAACAAACAAACAGACAAACCAATGCCGATGATCACATAACCTCCTTGGCGGAGGTAATAACGATAGAAATCAGGACTAAATACATATACAGAACTAGAAAAGCACTCGGAGAGCAGACCTCCGCCCAGCGCCACAGTTCCCCCCATACAGTGTTTGTGTGCACATTTTCAGATTCCTTGACCATGAAAACATATGACTAGCAATTGGATTCACAATGATAGGATTAGTGGTTCAGTAGTTATTCACGAAAATCGCATTTTCCGTAATGGCGGTTTTCTTCTGGACGGTGATCCAGATCACCACCAAAATCTAATCATCTGTAGGATACCCCATTTTTGACAATCTGTGAAAATTTCATGAAAATCCGTCCATAACTTTTTGAGTTATGTTGCTAACAAACAAACAAACAGACAGACAGACAAACCAACGCCGATGAAAACATAACCTCCTTGGCGGAGGTAAAAAGGATTATCACCAAAAGATCCGAGCACGGTACAGACCCGCGCTCGGCATCATGACAGTGCCCCTCCCTTAAGGTGTGGTTCCAAGACATCCTGCAGTAACATCAAAAGGAAAGAAAGTACAACCCCCCCCCCCCCCCCCCCCCGCCAACAGAAATAACTTCAAAAACTGACCCTGGGAGGGTGGTGGTGGGGATCCAGGCCTGGAGGGGAGAGACAAGAAAACAAAACAACCCAAAAAACACATGATCCACGCACTGACAAAACAAAGTACTAAGAAAACTATACAATACGAGATAAGGAAACTGTTCTGGTGGCCTACCAGAGTCCCGGCTCCACCCAACCATCAGGTGGAAAAGGTCGGGCAACCTACCAGGTCTCCAGAGCCCCCAACCTGGATGAAAAAGTCCACTGGGTGGTCTACCAGGATTTAAAAGCCACCCCAGTAAACGAGAGAGTTTGGGCAGTCTCCCTGCATCCCTGGACCAACGGGTCACAGTGCACCACACACCAATCCCTGGAGGCGGCAGATGGAACCAGTGCTTACCGCGGCCCCACGGAACCAGGAGATGGACGCCCGATGAAGGTGATGGCAGTGGGAGAAACACGACAGGCCTGGATGTGGACTGAGGACCCGCCGCGGCCTTGGGCATAGGCACCACAACCTTGGTGACCCCGGACTAGGGTGAAGCGGCACCCTGGGTGGCCCCAGACTGAGGCATTGCAGCACCCTTGGTGGCCCCGGACTGAGGCGTTGCGGCACCCTCAGTGGCCTCGGATTGGTACAGAGCTGCACCCACAATGGCCCCCGGGTTAGAGCATAGCACCCACAGTGGGCGCACACTGAAGCGCTGCACCCACGTGGTATTCAAGCTGGGATGCAGCGCCCACAGAGACCCAGACTGAGGAGGAACTGCACCCTCAGAGGTCCCGGGCTGGGATGGAGCCTCCATGACAACCTCAGCCGGAGAAGCTGGACCCATGAAGACCTCAGGTGGCAGACTCGAACCCACGGAGACCTCTGGCATAGCTGGACAATTCTCGGTGATCCTGAGAGAAGACTCAGATAGAAGAGGAACAGGGTCAGGGCCACCGGTGGCAGTGAAACTCGGCGAGGCGAGCTCAGGTGCAGCTGATGGCTCCACCTGGCTCTCCCTCCCAAGAGCCAGACAAGATCTCTCCAATACAGAAACAACAAAAACAAAGGAGAGTACTCGCCTGAGCTCAAGTTCCACCGCCGTCCAGGACTCTGTCGATCCAGATGACGATGTCTCGGGCCCGGCCCTCGGGAGGTCCAGCTTGGACTCTGCTGCAGCAGCCCCAACAGCAGGCACGATGGTCACTGCAGTCCCGGAACCCCCTGGCGATGTGACCCATGCAGGTGGCTTGGCTGGCATGGCGACAGGAGATCCGCTTCCTGCTGGAGCTGAATTCTGCACAGTTGAAGCCCGGGGACGCTTCCTCATCAGCTCAGGCCCCAGGTTGCAGACAGCCCTCTTCCTCGGTCTGGACCGTGACTGCAGGGCTGGAACCAGGTTTTCCAGGGCTGCAGGCTCCTCCTCCATCCGGCGGCTTAATCCCAGAACCGGCGGACACTCAGGGGGCATAGGAGGAGACACAGAGAGAGCAGAAAAAGTTTTTGTGGTTGCAGCAGGTGGTGAAGACTCTGAACCGCACTAACTGAGCCTCACCCCCGGGAATCAGGCAAGGTAATTCGTAAGATGGTGATACAGAGTGAAAAAGTACTTGCCTGTTTTCCCAGGGTATGGTGGTTCCTGCTGCAGCAAGCCCAGTTTCTTCCTTCTCCATGACTGTGGTGATTGTGGGCCCCTCTGGAGAACATGGAGGCGCCACCCCTGCAGGCATGGTGACAGGCAGAGCCGGGGGAGAATCAGCTGGGCTCACAGCATTCAGAGGTGATGCCGTGGTAGAGAAGGGGACAGCAACGGCCCAGGAAGAGGAAGCTGATGAGACAGCCGGCGAGGATAACCTAGAGACAGAAGCTGTTGTGGTTCCTTCTTGGCACGGTGAAACGGATGCAGCTGGCCGAGAGATGGAGGATTTTCTCCAGCGGCCCGTAGCTGGGTAATGGCGGGGAATTTGCGACGACTGGACCTGGTGACTTTCCTCCATCCACTTCAGTACGTTCAAGTCATGGGAAGGAGTAAAGGTCTGCGCCGGGAGGCGGCGTCTACGGGCTGGAGATGAGCCTATCGCCAACCCCGGGAATCGCTGCTGGAGAGCAGAGACTGTAGACAGCAGGCCAGTGAACTCGGGATAATTACCCAAACCGGGATGCACCTCCACAATCCCGACTGCTGCCACCATGCTCTCCAGAACCTTCTTTGAGCTGCGGGAGGCAAGGGCTTCAGCAACATAGCCCCGGCTGAACTCAGCTGCCCACTGCTCATACATGCTGGGACTCCCGGCTGCCATCTTCCTTCGGCGTGCTGGGAACATGCTGACAGCCTCTCCTTATGGAAACGAAAAAAGGTGAGTGGAAAAAGAAAAGAAAAAAAAAAGGCAAACCCACAGCCACTGGCACCTACTAGCTGCGACCTACTGTCATGATTGGCCCTTTAGGGCAGAAATGAGGCACAATTTGCCTGCTGTGAGTTTGCTCATTTAATAAATAATAATAATAATGAACTCAAATCTTTCTCTCTTTCTGATCCGGTGATAACTTTCTGATCCGGCACACCTTTCACTCTATATATATCACGGACACACAGATCGCCCCAAAGGTCTCCCGAGTCGGCGGACGGAGCCTCTGTTTACAGCAGGAGACGATACAGCAGGGAAGAGCTAGCTAGCACTCAACCGCCACCCAGTGCTAACGGAGAAACTCGACATACCGGGAGAAACTGAAGCGAAAACGACACGGGTGCCTGGCTGGAGTTTAGGCGGCGTGCAAGAAATATAAGACAGAATAATAAAGAGCGATGGCAAGAACCAAGCAGACCGCCCGCAAATCTACTGGAGGAAAAGCCCCCAGGAAGCAGCTGGCCACCAAGGCTGCTTGAAAAAGCGCTCTGGCCACCGGTGGAGTGAAGAAGCCTCACCGTTACAGGCCCGGTACCGTGGCTCAGAGACATCTGTCGCTACCAGAAATCCACGGAGCTGCTCATCCGTAAGCTGCCCTTCCAGCGCCTGGTGAGGGAGATCGCTCAGGACTTCAAGACCGACCTGCGCTTCCAGAGCTCCGCCGTCATGGCTCTGCAGGAGGCCAGCGAGGCCTACCTGGTGGGTCTCTTCGAGGACACCAACTTGTGCGCCATCCACGCCAAGAGGGTCACCATCATGCCCAAAGACATCCCACTGGCCCGCCGCATCCGCGGAGAGAGAGCTTAGACTTTCTGCTGCACATCCACCAACCACATTGCTCCACACTGTGTGTCTATATATATATATATATATTTATATTAATATGTACATATGTATACTAGCTGCTCTTGTTTTTTCTTGCCTTCTGATTGTTGCTCTGAGTGTTGCTATCCCTGTGCTGTTGCAATCCTGGAATTTCCCCATTGTGGGACTAATAAAGGTTTATCTTATCTTAAATACCAGCCATGAAGGGCGAATACAAAAAGGCTTTTTACAAAGACCACGAAGGGTGATTACAGAAAAATACAAATAAGGAAAAACCATGAAAGATTACTTGCAATTAAAGTCACGAAGCAGAAAATAAAGCTAAAGCACAGACTTAGACAGGAATCAGGCGTGGGGATTCCTGCCGACACAAGGTGAGGTCACAGCGAGGAATAACCCTCGCCAGCGAGCTTAAATAATACAAGAGGAGAAACCAAAATGTGAGTCAGGTGTGGATGCACGAGTGAGAACGTAATCAAAGACACTACACAGCTGTGACAGGCCGAGAACAGACTTGACAGGCAGAAGTCATGTCATGAGGCTGTCAAAATAAAAGTACAAATAATAATGGCAGAAAATCAGGACTAAATACATATACAGAAAAAGGATAATCACCAAAAGACCCAAGCACGGTACAGACCTACACTCGACATCATGGCAACTACATCCAACGATATTTAAACATCAATGAACACAAAAAGTAAAAAAAAAAAAAAAAAAAAAAAAATGACACTGGAATAAAACGGTCTCATAATAATGATTAGACTACAATAACAATCAGTAGTTTACCAAAACACAGCTGCATTCTCCAGTTTCCTTGCATTCTCTTCTCTGCATTATTCTAGACCATAATTTGACATTTTTTGCACCATAAAAATCTGGACTTCCTTTGCATGGAAAAGAAAGGAAGTAGAGAAATAAGTATCTGTGATGATCCGAGCACGGCGCTGATCCACGCTCGAGTCACTCAGTATTTCCCCTTTTCCTCCACATTCCTAGCTCTGTTGTTATTGGTACCACCAGGGCTTTTACTGTGACAGTGCCGCAGCCACACTTCCGGCTGTCAAGTCGAACTGGCCCTGTCACAGCTGATCATGATTCTGTGATCACGCTTTCTCTTCACCTGTTTGGCCCTTAGGTTTTGTGTTACGTATTTAAGGTGGCAGCTGAGGCTCACTCCTCGCTGCAGCCTCGTCAACCTTAGACTGGAGTCCCTATGCCCGGCTCCAGTCTCGCTTCAGCGTTAGGTTTCGCCCTCGCTTCATTCATATGTAAGTCTTTATTCTACACTGTAGAACAGCACTGTAGAACAGCATCAGGTTTTGCCCTCGCTCTTTGTATGCAAGTGTTATGTGACTTTTGATTTCTCTCCTTACTTCACCCTTCGGGGTTGTATGTATAGTTATTTGTATTTTGCCCCACGTGGCTTGTTATTTTGTTACCTTTCTTTAATAAATATACACAAACTTGCTGTTGGCATCTGGCGCCTCATTAATGCCCTGAAAGGGGCAAACATGACAGTATTCAGTGCATTAACATTTTTTCAGTTCATGCTGTATGTATATTTCAAGTGAGGCCACTCATGAAATTTTTACCAGACCTTGGTATTTTCTCAAGAAATCCACGCAGAGGAAATCAAAACATTTAGGTTGATCACACAAAGTTCTGTGTGATAAAGTGGAACGAAAGGAAAATGTATTGAACACAGTAACTGAAATTGAGTTAATATTTGGTGGTGAAGACTTTCTTTGCAGCGACAGCTTCAAGACACTTTCTGTATGAAAAATTAATCCAACAGTGCTGAGGTCGGAGTTTGGCCCATCTTTCTAAACAGACAGTCTTTTAATCCTGAAGATTTTGGGTACTCGCTCGTGAATCCTCCAATTCTTTCCACAAATTTTCAATTGGATACAAGTCTAAAAACTTTTTTTTTGTTCCAAGCTATTTGAGTTTTCTTTACCTGTATGTTTGGGATCATTGTCCTGCTGGACAGTCCACCCCCATCTCACCCTCATTATTCTGGTGGCTGGCAGCAGATTATTTCCAAGAACACTCACATGGCTCCATTCATTATTCCATTAATGATATGAAGTCTGCCACCTGCTTCCACCTCCAAACTTCACTGGTGGAATTGTATTTTTTTAGATAATGTGTTGTGGCATTTCTCCAAACATAGTGTGTATTATGAAAGCTAAAAAGTTATATTTTCCTCTCATCTCATGCTAAATTCTCCCACTATTTCATAGAGTTGTCCAAATGCTGTTTAGCAAACTTTAAATGAGCTTCAGCATGTCTTTTCTTTAATAATTGAATCTTATGGGGTGATTGTGCATGATGTCAATGATGCAGGGTGCATTGCCTATGGTTTTCTCTTTGACAATTGTACCTACTGCCTCCAAGACTTTCTGGAGCTCTTTCCATGTTGTCCTTGACTTAAAGGGTTACTCTTCTGACTATCCTTCTCTGGTCAAATATGTTGAGGAGCTCCTGTGCATGGCTGGTTGACTGTACACTTGTAGACAATGCTACAGTACTGCTTACTGGAATATTCAGAAGTTTGATATATTTCCGTAACCAAATCTGTCATGATTTGGGAGGTACGCAGAATCCAGACATAGGCAGTGATCCATTTTAAGGATGATTTATTCAAACAAACAGAAAACTGAGGTATGAGCTGAGGAAAAAAGAGCTGACTGAAAACAAAGAATTGAGAAAAACTGAGGCACAGTGGCCTGAAAGACATTAAATAAACTTGAACACAAAGCAATAAACTAATTAACAAGAGAAGTGATAATTAAAGCACAAACCACAATGGAGTCCAGGAAAAACAGGGAACCAGAACCAGATAATCCAGGAAGTAAGTCCATATAATGTCACCATGATGAGAATTTAAACCAGACAAACTATTATAGGGCATCAGGTGGAAACATGGGTACAGGGAATCAAACAAATGAGGTCCATAACCCAAAACATAAATTAAGAATCATAACCAGACACAAACAAGACGCTTCAAAATAAACAGGAAGTACCCACAAAATAAACCCAGTAATCAAAGAGACTAACTAGACGAATAATATAAGAATACTCACATAATAAACTTAAATCAGGAGAACCTAAGCTAGAATAAGAACATCATACAGGAGAAAGTAGCAAGACTAAACTAGGATATACTTAGAAGATGACCAGAGAACCAGAAAAACCTATTCTAAAAGTAAATTGTAAATCAAACACAGACTACAAGAAAACCCTTCAGCATAAGAATAACACAGGAAGTTCATCCATCCATTCATTTTCAACCACTTTTCCGGAGGTCCAGGTCATGGAGGCAGCAGCTCAAGCTGAGAAGCCCAGACTTCCCTCTCCCTGGCCACCTGCTCCAGCTCTTCAGAGAGGATACCAAGACATTCCCAGGCCAGCCGAGAGACATTTTCTCCAGCATGTCCTGGGTCTGCCCCGGGGTCTCCTCCCCATTAGACGTGCCTGAAACACCTCAAGTGGGAGGCGTCCAGGAGGCATCCTGATCAGATGCCCAAACCACCTCAACTGACTCCTTTCGATGTGGAGGAGCAGCGGTTCTACTCTTAGCCTCTCCCTGATAACTGAGCTCCTCACCCTCTCTCTAAGGGTGAGTCCAGCAATCCTATGGAGAAAGCTCATTTCATCCGCTTGTACCCGTGATCTCATTCTTTCGGTCATTACCCAAAGCTCATGACCATAAGTGAGGATAGGAACGCAGATTGACTGGTAAATTGACAGCTTTGCTTTAGAGCTCAGCTTCCTCTTCACCACAACAGACCTGTACAATGTCTGCATCACTGCAGAGGCTGCTCCGAGCCGTCTGTCAATCTCTAGCTCCATTCTCCCCTCACTTGTGAATGAGACCCTGAAATACTTAAACTCCTCCACTTGGGGCAGAAGCTTGTCTCAAACCCAGAGAGGACAATCCACCTTTTTCTGGCTGAGGACCATGGATTTGGAGGTGCTGATTCTCATCCCAACCGCTTCACACTCAGTAGCAAACCGTTCCAGCAAGGCCTGTTCATTGATGGATGAAGCCAACAGGACAACATCATCCGCAAACAGCAGAGATGAAATCCTGTGGTCACTGAGCATGACACTCTCCAATCCTTGGCTGCACCTAGATATCCTGTCCATAAAAATTATGAACAAGATCAGTGACAAAGGGCAGCCCTAGCAGAGTACAACTCTCACTGGAAACGTGTTTGACTGGGTGTTGGCAATACGAACCAAACTCTTGCAACGGTTGTATAGGGACCGGATTGCTCGTAACAATGAGCTCGATACCCCATACTCCTACAGCACCCCCCCACAAGAAACCACAAGGGACGCAGTCGAATGCTTTCTCCAAGTCCACAAAACACATGTGGACTGGTTGGGCAAACTCCCACAAACCCTCGAGGATTCTCAAGAGGGTAAACAGCTGGTCCGATGTGCCATGGCCAGGGCGTGTACCCTGCCCGGTATGGGGTTACTGGGGCCCTGGCCTGGAGCCAGGCCGGGGGGAGGGGCTCGATGGCTAGCACCTGTTGGCCGGGTTTCTGCCTATGGGACCCGGCCGGGCTCAGCCCAAAGGAGTTACATGGGTCCGCCCTTCAGTGGGCTCACCACCCACAGGAGGGACCAAGGGGGTCCAGTGCTATGCGGATCAGGTGGCAGGTGAAGGCAGAGATCTTCACGGTCCGATCCCCGGCTTTCGAAACACAGGAAGTACTCTCGTCATAAACCCAAAATTATAACAAAACACTCATAATATCCAAAAGTACAAAATAACAGGAATAAATCAGGAAGTGTTTCAAAATCCATCATTGTGTTTTGCAATTGTCACAATGAGCTCCTCCAGGATGGAATTCAGACCCAAACGCTGAACGTGAGTTTAACAACTTTATTTGGGAGCTGGTCACCCTGACGCAGCTCAAGAGCTTTAAACTGAAAATAACAGCTCGGAAGCTGGAACAAAAGCTAAGGCAAAAACAGCCTAGCCTTGGACAAGACTAGGACTTGACAGGAAGAAGACTCGACTGGACATGAAACGTGTTGTTCACGCAGCATGACTTGAAGAACCCGAACAGAGCCAAAGCGGAACAGAACTTAAATAGTCAATGGGACAATCAAGACAACACGGCACAGGTGGACACAAGTCAGAAATAGTGAAACCCAATAATAACTGACAGCTGACATATGAGGAAAACAGATGACAGGATGGGGCAAGGCTACACACACAATCACAGACAGAAGGATGCACAGAACAGAAGATCGGGGGGAGACAAGACCATGATAATCATAATGCAAATAATGGCTGACCTCAGATCATAATAATAATCATAATGATAATAATAACAGTAATAAAAATAATCACAGGACTTTAAACCCAAGATACAAATAGAAAAAAGCAACACAGAAATAAACTCAGAGTGGGTATGACCCTGTGGTCATCCCCCAGACCATGACAGCAATAATCTGGTTGTGATTGTCTAGGGAGAGCTCTTGGCTTTTACTCATCATGAGATGTTTCTTGCATGACACCTTGGTACCTACCCGGCTGATGATTTCCATAGATAAGAGACAGAACTAAAGTATTTTTAAACAATTTTTGAATTTAAACTGCTTCCTTGCCTTACTGTGCCTTGGCACACAAGTATTCAATACTTTTGTTACTGCCTCATTTTGCTTCAGTGTACATAACTTTATTCATGAACTTACATGTTTTGATTTCTTCTTATGAGTGGATTTCTTTATTTAATACCAAGGGCTGGTGAAAATTTCATAAAGCCTCACTGGAAATATTGGTACTGAAGAAATGTTGATTGTTATATACAATAATCGGCACTTTAAAGTGCAGCGTGGTGACATGCACTTCCCGTCACGTCACCGTACTGCCCTATATAAGGGAGGGGCACCATTTTATGGCCTCTTTGCCAGATGTCCACGGTAGGTGTCAGGCCGTGTGTTGTCCTGTATACAGTTGTTCAATAAAGCTGTGTTCGCCAAGTCATCTTGCCTCATCCTTCACCCAGGTATTTTCCATACATAACATTTGGCGATCGAGGATTAACTCATGGAGGCGTGCATTACACCACTTCGTCCCTTCCTCGAACTTCCGGGCAAACCACCGGCTCCATGGCCACATTGGTGGGAGGCCTATCAAATGTATATTACGGCGCTGGACCTCGGGAAGCTCGATAAGATGAGGGTGTGACCGCTTCTCGTTCACAACCTGGGTATTGAAGGCCGGAGGGTCCTACGGATGCTCAGCACGGCGGACTCATACCAGGAAGTTGTGGAGCTGGTAGCTAAACGTTTCTCCACCCCAGACAATGTGACTGGAGAATTCATTTTCGCAGGAGATACCAGCATATAGGTGAGCCTATCTGCCAGTAAGTCATTGATTTGAAGCAGCTAGCCAGCGAGTGTCGTTTTGGACCGCTTGAAGATGAGATGGTACACGACCAACTAGCAGAGCATACGTGCAATGCGGAGCTGTGTGCTAGGTTATTAGTGGTACCTAATGATTTAACGTTAGCTAAAGCAGTACAGCTAGCTCTCCAGTTGGAAGCCGTTGATAAGCTAGCTGTGGAGCTAAATTGGTGCCAGCTACGGAAGCCACCGGAGCCGCCCACCTCAACTAACATTGCGGACCCTGATAGCGAGGATAGCTTGAATGAAGATTTTGGGGAAATCAATGCTGCCAGCCAAAGGTCTGCTTCGGGAAACTCCCGTTGCAGGGGTTGTGGGCCCGCGACGCACCGCCATAAAGCGAAGAATTGCCCGGCAAGAGGAAAACGTTGTGGTCTTTGTGGACGCTTGAATCACTACACCAGGGTATGCTGTTTGTCTTACCCAGGGAACCCAAGGGAGAAATCACCCCGTTTGCCCCCGACGGACACTGGGAGCGAACAGTACGAAAAGCTAACAGACACCCTTGCTTTCGAGTCGACCAGTTTTTGCCCAGGGTCAGTACCCATGCCGATGAGCGACACCATACTAGCCCCAGATGCCTCTGGTACTTGACCACAGTTGAGTGGGGGATCTGCAGCTATGACGGTGTACACTACAACGTTTATAGAAGAGGACGGGGCCAGACCAATGAGCATGGAGTTACCACATGCTCAGCAGCAGCACATCGGGCCGAGTAAAATTCCACTTCGAGTTTTGGACTGGGTTCAGGGTGAAGAACGTCCATGGCAAAGATGGGCCAAACGACAGCCAGCAAAACATCGGGGGTGTCTGCGCATAGTGGCAAAGCTGGGCACAGCATACTTCCGGTTGTCCGACAGCTCATCGAGGCACGCCAATTAGCTTTGGTGTGTTCGGGAAGAGGCTGGATGGGAGTCAATGTTGGTGGTGAAGGAGTCGAGCTCCATTGTCCAGAAGATCAGCCATCATCCCAGAGGTCTGCTGTTTCCAGGGGCGCGCTTGCCGAGGGGCTGCCCTGAGGCCCCCATGCCGGTTCTACCTCTCCCACCCAAGAGACTGTGCTGTAAATAATGTGTGTTTTTAGTTCTGACATTTTGCATGCGTTATGATGTGTATTTATTTTTAGTTTAGGAGCATGGCGAGTGATTTTAGTTTAATAAAAGGATTTTTTCTTTAGGTATGGGTGGCAGAATATTCCACCCCACCGCGCGGGCTGTGCGGTAGTTCACCCATCAGCCCTATTTTAGATTGTTTTGAGTGAGTGCGTTAGGCCAATTTGGTACATTATTTTTTGTTATTTTAGTGCGTGATTTGGGTCCCAAATTGGGGGGGGGGGGTCAATTGTGTGTGTGTTTTTGGACTTTTCTAAATGGGGGGAGAAATGTTATATACTGTACAATAATCTGCACTTTATTGTGAAGTGCAGTGTGATGATATGCACTTCCCGTCATGTCACCGCACTGCCCTATATAAGGCAGGGGCGTCACCTTACGGTCCCTTTGCCGGATGCCCACGCCAGGTGTCATGTCGTGTGTTGTCCTTTATATAGTTCTTCAATAAAGCTGTGTTCGCCAAGTCATCTTGCCTCATCCTTCACCCAGGTGTTTTCCATACATAACATTGATGTATTCCATACCTATTTCCCTCATTGTATACGAGCGTGACACTTAAGCTACATGGAAATACCTCTAGTAAACCTTTTACAAGTTGCATACATGCAATAAGGCATTATATTTTAACCTCTTGCACTCTGTTGTACCGTGGGCAGGCAAGTCTCTGTGTCCCAGAGCGCACGAGGGCGCTCTCGTGCACTCTAGGACGCACGAGGGCGCTGCCTCCAAGCGCGCACTGAAAAAAAAAAAAAAAGTTCTTCCACTACAGACACAGCCGCGAACAGATCAGATATGATTGACCTCTCATTCAACTAATAAGAGCCTTGAATTGGGTTTCTGAAACCTTGAAGAACCAATGACTGAAAACCTAGCAAGAAGGACCCGTCTACCAACGCTGTGAATGCAGCGAGCCAATTGAAGCACAGAAATTTGCAAGCTTTTTTGTGTAAGGCTGGGTGAAGAGAGACTGACTGCTGTAGCAGATGAAAAAAAGGACCTGCAGGAAGAACCCCACAGACCCAGCAGCACGGAGACCGTCCACAAGTGCAACCTGTGTGACAGCGACTGCCATTCGTGCATCGGCATGTTCGGCCACAGGTGGTGCTTTTTTTGTTTTTGTCCCAGCAGAGCAGACATTAGGATTGTCTTCCATGGTCATCATAGACCGACGGAGGCCGACGACGAAGGCTGAGTGACACACACGCATTCGCCAGTCTATTTTTAATTACTACTGTTATTTGTTTTGAAAAATCGTTCGCCAAAAACCGCAATCATGGAAGCGCAAAACCGCAATAATGGAATTCTGTTTTGATCGGGTCGCGAGACCAGCGTCGTGTTCGTCTGACAATGAGGAAGAAGTTCGCCAGCTCCACTTCTGCTGTGAAGAGGTAAGTGTTCTAAGCTAAATTATTCTTTATCCCTGAAAATTGTAATCAAAATGACTTTTGACCGATCAGTAAATTACAGCTGTGCGTCATCGCTGCATGACGGACCGTGGCGCAACGGGCGATGTCTATCCTCTGTAGCGAGGATACACATACACACACACAGCCCTGAGTGTCACCTTTCATTAGAGCCCAAGATGAAGCTTCTATATTGAATCATTCAAAAGTTAGACGTTTTTCCAAACTGTGCCATTTGGCACAATTTGGCACAGTTCAAAAACGCCTGGGATCTACCTGAGGAAAAAGCTGTGTAATATATTCATTTTTTGAGGTATTGTTACCAAATTTGGACCTCAGCTGGATATCACTTGGTTCTACATTTCTGTTGCATTTTCCAGCCCGGATCTGAAGCTGTGTGTTATTTGCAAGCATTTGTATCCGAAAAAAACACCCAGGCCAAATTTATTTTCTTCACGTTCACTATGTTTAGATGACTGTAACTCAGTGGCCGGAGAATTTAGAGAGATTATGACTGTTTTTTTTTTCCACAATATCTTTATTGAACCTTTTTTTTTTTAACAAACATGACACAAACAATCAAACACCAACGCCAAAGTACTACAAAAAAAAAAAAATGCACTAAAAACACCAACAACCACCAACAAAATCAAGTCTTCAACAATGCTCCTCTGTTTAGTCTAGACAATCCAATACATAAGTATACATATTATGTTCACCAGTTTGGAATTTACAAGGTCCACACACATCATTCACCTTCTTCTTCAAGAGTTATGTTTAAATTTTTTACATAATCAATAAAAGGTCTCCATATATTCTCAAACACAATTTCCTTTGATTTCAGTATATATGTTATTCTTTCTAATGGAAGGTTTGTTAACATCTGTCTTAACCACTGAGTCACATCTGGTCTATGAGTCTTTTTCCATAATAGTGCAATACATTTTTTGGCATTAAGCAAACTGAGGTCTATGAATGTTCTTTCACTTTTATTAAAATTATGCTTTTCTGGGTACAGACCCAACAAAAACAGTTTAGGATTCAGTATGATTTGTTTTGAGATTATTTTTTCAATTGTTACCCTCACTTCTTCCCAAAACATTCTTATTAATCTACATTCCCATAAACAATGAAATAGGGTTCCTTTACTTTCCATGCATTTTGTGCATGTATCTGGTATATTTTTGTTATATCTATTTAACTCCTCCGGTGTAACATACATCCGCATTAACCATTTGAAATGTATCAATTTAAGGCGTGCATTTATTGATTTGGTTTGAGCTTCTGTACAAGCCAATTCCCATTGTTCCTCCGAAATTTCAATTTGCAGATCTTCTTTCCAGTAGTTTAATCTTTTCAGTGAATTTTCACTTGAAGATAGTGTCAATGAGTTATAAAACTCTGAAATAATACCCTTTCTTTTACTATCTTTCATCATCATTTTTTCCAAGGATGAATAAATAGGTCGAGTGAGAGCTTTATTTTGATTTGATCGAATAAAGTTTCTAAGTTGAAGATATTTAAAAAAATGTGTTCTATTGAGATTAAATTTGATCCTCAGCTCTTCAAAAGACATTATGTTGTCTGCACATGGCAAATATAAATCCTGAATCTTTTGTATCCCTTTTAAATTCCATACTTTAAATACAGCGTCCGCTCTCCCTGGTTTAAAATATTGATTACCCCATATTGGACTAAATTGTGACAATAACTGTGGTTCTTTTAAATAGTTTTTAGCTTCACACCATATTTTGATCATATGCTTTACAAATGGATTTTTAACTTGTTTTTGTAATTTTTTTGCCGAATCTGAGTATATGAATATGGGAAGAGGTAAAGGTAAATTGTATGATTCCATTTCAGTCCAGTGAGGGAGATCATTTGATGAAAAATAATATGTCATAGACCTCAGTTGTGCCGACCAATAATACAACATAAAATTTGGACATTTCAGACCTCCACGATCAAATGGTAAATATAATAAAGACAGACGTAATCTAGCCCTCCTGTTGTTCCATATAAATTCCACTAACTTTTTTTTTATTCTTGAGAATAGATCTAAAGGTGGTGATAAGGGAATGTATTGAAATAAATAAAGTATTTTAGGTAAAATATTACTTTTAAGTATATTGATTCTCCCGATCATCGACATTGGTAGTGACATCCATCTCTGAGTTAACTCATTGATATCTGACATTAAGGCTTCATAGTTGACGCTGGCGACTGATTCTAGCTTAGGCATAATTTGGATTCCTAAATATTTAAACTGATTTACAACATTGAATTGATTTGCCTCAGGGGCTGGGTAATTTCTCTGGGTCTCATTTAGCATTAATATTGAAGATTTAGTTTTATTTATTTTATATCCTGATATTTCCCCAAAATTCTTTATTAAATTCAACAAGGTTGGAATTGATTTTTTTAGATTCGACATAAACAAAATTATATCATCGGCGTACAGGGAGATTTTATGTTCTGTTGGTCCAACTTTAATTCCATATATTTGTGAATGTAAACGTATCGCTATCGCTAAAGGTTCAATTGCCATAGTAAACAGTAAAGGTGAAAGTGGACAGCCTTGTCGACATCCTCTATTGATTTTTATTGGTTTTGAAATATTGTTATTTGTTAGGATTTCTGCTGTAGCATTATTGTATATTATTTGAACCCATTTTATGAAATTATTTCCAAGTCCAAACCTTTGTAGGACTTCAAAAAGAAAGGGCCATTCAACTCTATCAAAGGCCTTTTCGGCGTCCAATGATAGGAGAGCTGTATCCGGTGCTTCTTTATTAAAATAAATAATATTAAATAGTCTTCTTACATTATGGAAGCCTTGTCTACCCTTTATAAAGCCATTCTGATCTCGATTAATAATATTTGGTAAAATTTCTTGTATTCGTCTTGCTAAAATTTTACAGATTATCTTAAGGTCGGCGTTTAATAGGCTTATTGGTCTCATATTTTCACATTTATTAGAGGGCTTACCTGGTTTTGGCAGCAGTATAATTAAGGCATTATTTATGTATGATGGTAAATTATTATTTTGAAATGCTTCTAAAACCATTTCCAAAAAAGGTTTTATTAATTTATTCTTAAATTTTTTATAAAGGTCAACTGGAAGACCATCTGGTCCTGCACTTTTTCCTGATTTCATATTATCAATGGCTAGCCCAACTTCTTCTTGACTAATTTTAGACTCCAATATCTCCCTGTTTTCATTTGGTATACACGGTATAGATAGTTCGTTCAAAAACCCATTTAGTTTTGTTAAATCAGGTTCATTTTTGGTATCATATAATTTTTCATAGTAATCTCTAAAGGCTCTATTAATTTCTAAAGGATCTATAACTACCTGTCCGTTACTTATAATACTGGTAATTGGTGTTTTAATTTCCAATTGTTTAATCTGCCATGCTAATAATTTTCCTGATTTTTCACCTTGTTCATAAAAAGATTGTTTCAATCTTAGAAGACTCGAGGCAGCTCTATTCGCTGATTTTTTGTCGTATTCAGCTCTCAAAATCAGTAATTCATTCTCCAACCTTGGGTCACTTCCTGCATACACTTTTTCCTGAAGACTTTTTATTTTATGTTCCAATTTAGCTCTCTCCTCTCGAGTCTTCTTAGATTTTGATCCTGTATAACTAATAATATGTCCCCTAATAAAAGCTTTGAAAGCCTCCCACTTTACACATGCTGATGTTTGTGTAGTATTGATGTCAAAGAACTCGTCTATCTGTTTTTCTATATACTTGACAAATTCCTCATCCTGAAGCCATTTATGCTGAAATTACCATCTACCTGATTCCTTTGTCAATTTTTTATCTACATATATTAGACAACAGGGTGCATGATCAGAGATCACAATGTTATCATAAAAGCAGTTTTGAATCTTGGACCTTAATTCTGTGGAAATCAAAAAATAATCAATACGTGAGAATGTCTTGTAGGTACTGGAATAACAAGAATAGGCTTTAACTTGTGGTTTCATTTCTCTCCATATATCTAACAATCTCAATTCTTTCATAAAATGATTAATAGTCATCCTACATCCAATGTGCGTACAATCCAGTCCTGTTGATCTATCCACACCTGGATTCAATGTACAATTAAAATCCCCTGCTATTATATGTTGCCCTGTAAGTGATGATAAGATGAGAAATAAATTAGCAAAGAACTTCTGATCATCTATATTGGGACCATATAAGTTCACAAGATTTATATTTTCTAATAGCAAAGAACCTTGAATGATTACATATCTTCCAAATTTGTCTCCAATTACATTTTTCACTTGAAAAGGAACTGATTTATGTATGAGAGTCATAACTCCCCTGGCTCGGGATGAAAATGAAGAGGTGAATACACTTCCCTGCCATCTACTCCTAATTCTTTTAACATCCTCCTCTATCAGATGAGTTTCTTGTAAAAACACAATTCTTGAACCCATGTCCTTTATTTTATTCATAACTTGTTTAAGTTTTTTTAAATTTTGTAGACCTCTGCAATTCCATGAAGTTAAATTAAGATTAACACTTTGGTCCATGATCAATAGAGAGTTTGGGATTACCTTGCAGTGTAAACATGCTCATACAGAGAAGCAAAAACATGAGTGGTTGAACATTCATCCTACAAACTACACACAAACAAATTTCCCCTTCCCACACTTGTGGCAAACCCCCCAAAATCAAAAGAAAAATTCTGTCTCCCGATATAGCCATCGACCGTTCCACACCCACGGGGAACAGCCTAAGCCACTCCTTCTTCATCCTCCCAATCACCCTAACTCTACTGCTTTTAATGACGTAACATTAACTCTCCTCTGTAGTTTTCCAACTTAACTCCAAAATTTTTAACAACTTTGTACATCATAGTTTTTTTTTTTGTTTGTTTGTTTTGTTTTTGTTTTGTTTTTTTAATATATAATACAATCTATATTTTGTAAACTTACTATTTACTTCAAGTCAGTCAGATGCCTGTGCAAATGCTTAATTATTCTACCTTATATTTTGTTCATGCTTAGCTCCCACCAGTCTCTTCTTCTTCTTTGATCTTCTTGATGAACTCCTGCGCCTCCTCTGGGGTCTTGAAGATGTGGGTTCTGCCCTCATACGTGGTCAGCAGTCTCGCAGGATAGATTACACCATGACGAATCCCAAGGTTGCGCAGCTCCTTACGTACGGGATCAAACTGCTTCCTCAATTGCTGGATTCCTGTGGCCAAATCTGGGTAGAACCGCACCTGCTGGTCCTGGTGTTTAATCTCTCCTTTTTTAGCTCGTGCAGCGTTGAAGATCTTCATCCTGTCTCTGTTGCTAAGAAACTTCATAATTAAGGTCCTCGGCGGTCCCTTATCTCTCCGTGGGCCAATACGATGTGCTTTTTCCAGAACCACTGCTGATTGCAACTCCTCGCTGCCCAGCACCTCCGGAATCCACTTTTCCAGAAAGGAACATACGTCCCGACCTTCTGATTCCTCTGGAAGACCCACCAGCCTCAAATTATTCTGTCTCGACCGAGATTCCAAATCCAAAATATTATCTTCCAGAGATTTATTTTTTTTTTCCAAAGTGCGCACCTTTAATTGAAGACGGGTGACGTCATCTTCAGCACTAGCGAGACGGAGCTCCATCTGCGCCGTTCGTTCTACACAGTCACCCAATTCCTTTCTTATTCCTTCCAACGCTGTCATAATCCCATCAAATCTAGAGGAAAAGTCCACTCTCATTGAACTCATGGCAGCCATCAGCGCATCTGCGCCATTCCCCGCAGATATCGCAGCGTTGCCAGCCTCCTCCGCCATATATGGAGTTTTGTTTACTGCGTCACAGACCTGAAAGTCCGTTAATTTGGACTGTTTCGGCGGCTCGCTTTTTCCTTTTCCTGGTTTTCCAGCCTTAGGCTTCGCCGACATATCTTCGCCCAAATGCTGGGATACGTTCTGTCCCAAATGAGAGAGTTATTTGCCGATTTTTTTTTTTTCCAGGAGCAGAGCAGAGCGAGACACGTCCGTCCTACGTGGCAGCCATAACCGGAAGTCGATTATGACTGTTTTGCCAAAAAATTCAAAGTGTTTTCTTTTAAATGAGACCAACCCCATGAAGATGCTGCAAAGGGTTGAAGAACAGCTTTCGATTTACTTTGAGCACGTTATTTTTTGGCGGTTTTAGGGAAATTGACCGGAGTGCAAGGGGTTAAAGAATCTTCAGATTTTGTGAATCAATATTGGAACATTCAGTGAAAATCAATTTGATATTAATAAATATTTTAAACTCATCCCTAATTAACACACACAAAAAAATTACATGCCATATAAGGGGGGACAAAAGGGTTTAGCAGAGTAAAGCCTCTTCCGAATTGCACTGCAGACACTAAAGGTGCATTAAGACCAAACATGAACGGACAAATTTTTTTATGCAGCACAGTTACATTTTAACTCGATGTAAACATGCGACTAGACATGAATTCACCATCTGAGTGAGTTGCAGACAGGCGAAGTTGCCTTTATAACTTATGCTGCTGTGTTCAACCTGCTGTGGAAATTCCCAACACACTGTCATCCTTAGGTCTACATTATCCAACAGGGTCTCACCTGAAAAAAATGTTCCTCCCTCCAATATTTCACCTGGATGATGGGTTGTTTACACTGCTAGCCTTGTTAGCATGTCTGTGGCAGGAGTCCGTGGGTAAAAAACTGACACTGATTCAGTTGCAGAGCTCCCAGTCCTTCTCTCTCCAGGTGAGTGTGAGTCTCATTTTCAAACTAGTTTACTCTCCAGTGTTGGTACTTTTACTCCCATGATGACAGAATCTCAAGGCTAGCGCTATACCTTGAAGGGCTCTCTCTTAGATGTGAAAGGGTAAATGCGCAAGATTCACATGTGCTCGCCCTTTTTCACTGACTTTGTATGTATTTGTACCACCTGTTTGTGTTTGGTCTGAACACTCCTTAACAGAGCTGCATGTGTCACTGCAAATTAAGTCAGATACAGTTAAATCGAACATTAGCCGATTTTTACTTCCATAGTAGCCTGGATAAGGAGTTACTGCTGGTCACAGATGTGGCATGTGTTAAAACAGGATATCATTGTTGAATTTCTGAAATTCTCATGGCAGTTGTGCAGAGTCTGACAAAGTTAAGCTTTAGAAATGTATATCAAAATTTTGCATCTGAGCTAAAGAGAAAAGTGGAACCAAATAATTCATGAATAAAGCCTCACATTTTAAAGCAGGTCTGAACCTTATGGTGCATGAACATTCAATCACACCTAAAATAGGACATAATTCTACTTCGGCTGCCTCTATCTTGCTCAGATAACAATACAGATGAAAACTCATGCTTGACCACACAGAATAAAATGACTACGTACACTGCAAAACCACAGGTGGATTGGTTTGGCGCGTGCCTCAAACGTATTAATTTCACACATTCAGACACCATTTTTTCATTCACCATATTGTGGGCTTCTTTTTCTTCATGCGCAAAGAAGCGACTAACCTCAGCTGACCTCTGCCCTTCATGGTTCATGTGACTTACATCGACTCCAAGGATGAGTGCTCCTGCTAAACTGCACATCAGTATGTCCGCTCACACAAAGGCCTGCGCGTCTTATCAAAAGTCAGATCTGGCCCTAACTACAATCCATTTCCCTACACCCTGCGTCTCCTTTGCCACCTCATGACAGCAGCTTTTCCACCTCATTTCACTTGAGATAGCCATATCACGTCAAAGACAGGGACATCTCTGCTGTGACCCAGCCTCAGTCAGCAATTCTTTATTTGATTGAGCTCTGTAGCAATGCAAACAAGGAAGCGCAGGTGACATGATACAGCCTTATAAACAGAAGCTGAAAAGGCACAACTCCAAAGCACTGGGGTCTATGGGGCATGTCAAGGATAACTGTTTTGCTTGATGAGCTTTTAAAAGTCAGTCTGGGTCCAAATCTCTTGAAAGCCTCATTTAACCCTGGGCCTCCTCCAAAAATGGAAATTTGATTTGTTTGGTGGCTAATGTATTAGCGCACCCCAATGTGATTTGAAAGTAGGTGGGGTGTTAGTCTGGAAATAAGGATTGAAATTACTCTTATTTTTTAAAATAGAGTTTCCACAATATTTACAAGCATTCAGTGAAGATAAAAAGTCTACCCACCTCTGTTCAAATGCTAGGTTTTTGTGATGTAAAAAAAAAAAAAGAGACCAAGATGGATCATTTCAAAACTTTTTCCACCATTAATGTGGCCTATAACCTGTACAACCCAATTTTAAAAAAAAACAACAAAAACCTGAAATCTTTTAAGGGGAAAAAAAACCAAACTTACAATAACCTGGTTGCATAAATATGCACACCCTTAAACTAATACTTTGTTGCAGCACCTTTGGCTTTTATTACAGCAGTCAGTCTTTTTGGGTAGGAGTCTATCAGTGTGGCACATCTTGATGTGGCATAATATTTGCCCACTCTTCTTTGTAACATGCTCTAAATCTCTCAGATTGTGAGAGCATCTCCTGTGCACAGCCCTCTTCAGATCACCCCACAGATGTTCCCCATGTCTCCCAAGATCCTCAACAACTTCTACAGCTGCATCATTGTCAGGAACTTGCTGAGCGGTCAAGGTACATCACAGAAGGGTGAGACTTCCAAAATTTGCAACAAGCATTTTCCCATTTATTACCACAGGCTGCACGGTGGCGCAGTGGTTTAGCACTGTGGCAGCACAGTTTTACCCTCGGCCGGGGGACTGCAGGGATCATGAGATCGTGGGTTCGATCCCAGCCCCCGACCAACAGTGAGCTGTGTGGAGTTCGCATGTTCTCCCCATGTTGCGCGGGTTTACTCCGGGATTTTTCCGGTTTCCTCCCGCACACCAAAAACATGTAGGTTTAGGGCGCTCGCGCACGCAGCGACCAGCAGCCGGTGGCTTGTCACCAGACTGCAAACCAAGTCTACCTACGGGTACAAATAAGTAACAAAAAAAAACAAAAAACTTTGCAGGCAAACAACTTACATAGAATATCCGACACCCAGCAACACCAACCAAATGAAAAACACCTGTTAATATACTTAGTAAGATAATGACTCCAATTGGAACATACCAATGTCCCAGGTAAAACTAGAAAAGCACTCGGAGAGCGCAGACCTCCGTCAAGCGTCACAGTTCCCCCCATACAGTGTTTGTGTGTACGTTTTCAGATTCCTTGACCATGAAAACACATGACTAGCAATTGGACTGACAATGATAGGATTAGTGGTTGAGTATTTATTCATGAAAATGACATTTTCCGTAATGGCGGCCACAGTTCCCCCCATACAGTGTTTGTGTGTACATTTTCAGATTCCTTGACCACGAAAACATATGACTAGCAATTGGATTGACAATGATAGGATTAGTGGTTCAGTAGTTATTCACGAAAATGGCATTTTCCGTAATGGTGACCACAGTTCCCCCCATACAGTGTTTGTGTGTACATTTTCAGATTCCTTGACCATGAAAACATATGACTAGCAATTGGATTGACAATGATAGGATTAGTGGTTCAGTAGTTATTCACGAAAATGGCATTTTATGTAATGGCGGTTTTCTTCTGGACGGTGATCCGGATCACCACCAAAATCTAATCATCTGTTGGATACCCCATTTCGGACAATCTGTGAAAATTTCATGAAAATCCGTCCATAACTTTTTGAGTTATCTTGCTAACAAACAAACAGACAGACAAACAGACAAACCAACGCCGATGATCACATAACCTCCTTGGCGGAGGTAACAAATATTCACATTCCCACCTATACCCAATAGTATCTAAAAAGAGATTCATAAATACATAAATAATTCCCACAATATTTACACAATAAATAAACACCATAAATAATACAATAAATAGTATAAACCCTTATTTACAATATAAATCCACCAACCTTCCCCCTCTACTCAACCATTACATACTTCCTCCTCCTGGCATCCTTTAAAGGGCACTCAAACCCCTGGGGAATCTTTTGCCCGGACACCACCAGGAAGCATGCTGGCAAAGGTACGTGGTTTTCAGATTATTCATTTGCCTCACCCAATTAACATAATTAACATTAGCACTTATCTCACACAAGTGGACTTCAATTCACCAAAAACAGATCTCAAACTATATGTGCATTTACACTACCGTTCAAAAGTTTGGGGTCACCCAGACAATTATTTTGTGTTTTCCATGAAAAGTCACACTTATTTACCACCATGAGTTGTAAAATGAATAGAAAATATAGTCAAGACATTGACAAGGTTAGAAATAATGATTTGTATTTGAAATAATAATTTTTTCCAGATATTCAACCTGCTTAAAGGAAGGTCAGTTTTATAGCTTCTCTAACCAGCTAAACTGTTTTCAGCTCTGCTAACATGATTGCACAAGGGTTTTCTAATCATCCATTAGCCTTCTGACGCAATGAGCAAACACATTGTACCATTAGAACACTGGAGTGATAGTTGCTGGAAATGGGCCTCTATACACCTATGTAGATATTGCACCAAAAACCAGACATTTGCAGCTAGAATAGTCATTTACCACATTAGCAATGTATATTAGATATTAGAGTGTATTTCTGATTAGTTTAAAGTTATCTTCATTGAAAAAAACCGTGCTTTTCTTTCAAAAATAAGGACATTTCTAAGTGACCCCAAACTTTTGAATGGTAGTGTATATATTACAATACATCTTGACATTTGAAAGTTATAAATCCTTTTACACACAATAATTAAAGAGGTCCATAGCAGTGGTGACACTCCGTTGTCACAATCATCGAGAGCATCTTGACCAACTGCATCACTGCGTGGTACAGCAGCACTACTGCTTCGGACCGCAAACGCCTGCAGAGAGTGATAAAGACAGTGGAGAAGATCATCAGGACTCTTTTCTCTGCAGGGCATCTACCACTGCAGAGTCTAAATGAGAGCTCAGTGTTTCCTCTGGCTTAAAGACCTTGGCGCGGTGGCAACATATTTCAGTAAACATACCAGAATATGTTAATTTTATACTATATTTCTTTTCAAAATTTTACACAGTAACGTTGCATATGGAACTTACCATTTGAAGTACTGTACAACCGAGGCTTGAATATTGGGCCAGTTGGGGTCCCACCCAGACATCCTGTGTTTAGACTTTGTAGTGGTGTTATCCTTCTCTCCTTCCTCTGCCTGAACACTTCCCTCTCCTTGGCTCCTCTCTTCCATCTCATCTTGCCCTCTCTGAGCTCTGTCTAATTCAGGTTCTCTCTCTGTCTATGGTGGTATACAAACAGGTTAGAAAATATCAAGTGTCATGTTTTGTCCTGAAGGATTTTTTGTCATGGTTTACATAAATAACAAAAAATATGTGTATTTTTTGTATTTTTATTCTAGTGTTTCTTTTTTCCATTGAGAGAGTAGGAAAGGGAAAGAAACATTCACAATAGTAATGTACTCATGCATACTTAAATTATATGATCAGGTGGGTATAGTAACCAGAAATTCTACTCATGTAAAAGCAGTGCTTTGAAATTAATTATTAAAAGGAGACAACCAAAACTTTCTAGTTGAGTTCAGGGTACAAAGAGCACCCACTTAAAAACTTGAGTAATGACTTCAGTCTTGAAGGTTTGAGGTTTTTCTCAAAAATTTATAACAATGTTCTTACAGTTTTCTACTTTTCTCTGTAAATCTATCTAAAGTTGAAAACATGTTTCTCAAATTTGTAATTTCCTCTTGTAAAATTGACTTTTCTTGTACATTTGAAACTTTATTATAAATTTGTGGATTATTTTATGACTATTTTTTGTCTTTTTTTAAAAAATAAAATTACTGTTTTTTAGATAAATTTGAAACAGACTGATTTTTTTTTTTTTACTTTTTCCTTATAACAATTTACATTTTTGACCAGAATTTTGCAGTCAGAACAGAATAATTTAACTTTGATTACAAAGAAAAAATATTAATAAAATTGTATTTAATGAAATAAATGAACTTAAAGGGTACCTGTGGTGGTCGTCTAAACGCATTCAACTTGAAAACATTAGGCAAAGTATTCGTTATTTGGTTAAATAATTATTGCCAGCCATATACCACCAGAGAAATATGCAAATACGACCGCAGGTATGGCCAGCCAATGAAAACTCTGCGCGCAGCCATGACACATGCGGATGTGACGTCATTACGTTGAGACTGAAAAGTCAATACTCCGTCTGTATGAGCGACTAGGGTGCTGTTGTGAGTGTTTTTATTCTATTATGGCTGAATTGTTGGACTCTGAGGAAGAATTCGTCTAACATGGCTACAGGTTTGAGCCAGAAAGGTCTTCTGAGGGTGAAAGTGACGAAGTGGTCCTCACACACAACGCAATTTCGTCTGAAAGGATTCATCTGTGCCCTGTTCCAAGATTGCGCAATCACTTTTCCGCTACGATCTTCTGACAAGGTGAGCTTGGTTTGGATACACAAAAGAAGTGTTTATCTTTGTTTTTTCGCTTATTATTGAGACATCCAAAGGCTTTACATTCCGCCATGTTGCGATATCCATATCGCATTGTATGTTTTTGTTGTTACAAGAGCGCCGAGTGTCTGCTGCTCTGTAGAATCATCGGCCGTCTGGCGGCCGTTAGGACCTCAGATCAGACGAGACGACCCGCTGAATTTAAGCATTTATTTATTTATTTTCTACTCATTTTAGTTCTGCATTTAATATGAACCCTGAGTTTGAAATAAACGTTTGAATTTGAATTTGAATATCCCAAAAGCCACTGCTCATCCGGGCACTCCAGGCTCAGCCAATATTGATCCAGATCGCGGTATCCACGCTACTACGTCACAGGAAGCGTCCTGGCAGGCCATGTAGCTGCCAGTATGGCTGCACCCATGTTTTGCTGACATAGCTGAACCAGCACATCAGCAATGGATTTATATCACATTGCTTTGAACTTGAACTTAAACTTGAACTAGAACGTGAGACAGGGGCTCAATATAATATCTTTTTTTTCACGACCACCACAGGTACGCTTTAAATGACCAAAGATGCCATTATTTCTGTTATAATATTTCTTTATATTTATAGGTTTTTTTTTTTTTTTTAGAAATCTCACCACCCAGACAGCAGAAAAAACCTCCTTTATTTTGAAATCAGATGTTGGCACGTTTAGTTTGTCTGAAGGCTGCTGACGGATTAAAGTAATTGACTTTGTGAATTTCGGTCATCTTTAACCTGCAAGGTACATAATAGGGAACTGTAGCGGACTCTAAAGACATAATTCACCACAATATGTGTTCATGTACAGACTGATCTGCTTAGACAGTTATAGTTGTGCTCTCAGGCTTTCTCATCAGGCACCTCTCTAGGCAGCCGTTGAAGGACCTCAGTTTAGAGTGAAAATAGCATACCCCTGCCTGGTGCAGGAACAACCAGATGTCTGGCCAAGGCCAAGACAGATAGTTTTTTCACACATAAGGAGTTGTAACTCCTTATACAAAGATATAGAGTGATGATAATCAAGTCAGTGGCGGTAATGCACCTGTAAGCTGGTTGCCAACCGCCAATCAAATCTAAAAGAAGAAGAGAGCTAGTGTTTTTAGATGTTGCTTTTAGTCAGTGCCACTGGAGAATAAAAACGACACGCCTGCTTGTGCGAGAAAAGAGAGAAATTGCCAGTCTCTTCATGTCCGCAATTCCTACAGAACATAACTTAATACTGTAGTGGCTGGTGAAATATATCCTCAGCAATTCATCAGTCCCCCTTGCCTTTCCCTTCATATGAAGCCGGCTGCATATGAATTCTAACCACATCTCTTAGCTAAGAGACTCTTCCATTATTGCTCCCGTTAACAGCAGGTTAAAACCATGATAAACTCCTCCAGCGCTTACAACTCTTATGATTTTTTTTTTCTGCGTTTAAAGAACTTTACTAAACTCATGTCTCTGCTGGACAGTCATGCTTAGCGAGATACTGCCTGCTGACTGACTGGAAAACTCGCGTGGGCGGGGCGCTTCTAAACTCCACGTGGATGACGGCCACGCGCGTTCGTGTGCGTGCTTGCGGAGAGTCATTGCTTCATATATTTTTCTTAATAAATTTATATCTCCTTGCCGCGGCGGTAAAATTTCTGGCGAGGCGGCCCGCCACTGAGAAATGTTACCAGGGGAAACCCTGGAGCTGCCTCCATCCTCCAGGACCCCACCCACCCCCAGCACGGAATGTTCACACTTCTACCCTCAGGCCAGAGGTACGGAAGTGTGAAATGCAGGACATCCAGACTAAAAAACTCCTTTCCCACTGCCATCAGACTCCTGAATAAATAAACTCTGGACACAGTTTTGCAAATAGGAATTCACACACTGGTTGCTAAAGTTGCACATTGCTCATTTACACATTGTACATAGTCTCACCCTGTCTCATGCCCATATCATCTCTGCTGCTAAATTATCATTGTACAGTCTTCTGGGTATTATGAGAGAAATTCTCACACTGGCTGGTAATTTGTGTAGCATCATCTCACTTTGGCTCAGCAATAATTATTCTTCTGCTTAAAGACATTTTTCACCCAGGAGTAAGACTATCAAAAAATGGATTTTCTTCCTCCAGGCCACAGCTGAAATCTCATTCCTTTTGTTAAAACCATCCTAAGGAATTTCCCCAATGTCCGGCTTTGCTTTTATTGCCCCCATAAACATGCACCAGACCTGGTCACACACAGACCCACAACTCAGCTAATTTCCTTAAACTCTGGACATGCTGGATTTAACCAGTGAACTTTAAAGTACATTATTACAAACTCAATTCTAAACCTTCATTCTTTTCAGAACTATGAAAATGCAGATGGACTCTGATGTCTTTAATGTGGAAAATCAATAATATGTGTGAAATGCATTAATCTGTGATTTTATATATATGCATGTTAATGTTTAAATGAATGTTTATTCCTGCATGTTGATTTAGAAGCACTGCTTATAATTTATACCAATCACTAAAGTTATCTTAGTTTAATACATAAAGGGAAATATTAACTTCCAGTATGTATCAAAGTTTTGCCTCTAAAACCATGTGACTCCAGCAGCCAACCTCTGCATGACAACTCTTCATCTCAAAGAACTCCAAACAATAGACTGTTTGTTCATTGGACTAAAAGTTCATCGAGCCCGCCCACGAAGGACGCTCATTGGCTGAGATCCCGGAAGCCCGCGAAGCTCAACAGGACTTATAAATAACAGAGAGACCCCTGCTTCCCTTCTCTTCTCCTTTTCGGCTGCTCTCTTTCCGGATCGCTCTGTTGCCTCTGTCTCTCTTCCCTTTCACTGATCATCTCTCTATTGTCTACACACAGCAAGGAAGAACAAAGGATCGTCTGAACAAAGACTCGACCACGTGTCGCTTTTCTGAACACAGAGCAGATAACTCGTAATTCGTTTATGTAACTCTGTATTTTTAATGCCTTTTTCTTTTTCTCTTAAATACCTAGGAATTCCTATTTCTTTGAGCTCAATTCTTAATTGGAGTTAAACTCCAATTTTTACTCCTCTCTTTTTCTTTGTTAAACTTTCTGTAAAACCACCGTTTGTTTAATTTTAATGTAAACTTTAATCTTGACTTTATTTTTATATTTTTCTTGACCAAGCACCCACCAGAAGCTATTATTTTATCTAAAGTCCGAAAGTTTTTTTTTCTCTTCTAATTTGAAATCTGATCAGATATCTTTAATTATTCCCGAAGACCTGCAGCGCTTGTCTACCAGGAAGAAAAGACGCAGCTCTCCACATCACGTGCAGGCTGAGGAATCAGCGCGCTTCTGCAGCATCTCAACCATCGAGATCCAACTTACGATCTCATGAATATCATTAATCGTCAAGAGAATATTTGCGGGACAAATATTCTGGGTTTTGCCCCTGAACAACACTTCAAAACTTCATGAGGACGACGCCAGAACCATCATCACCGAGGATCACGTGAGCTGCAAAACTTTAATTCATCTGCTGAATTAAACGTCTGAGGTTCGGTAATAATTTGTGTATCTAATCAGATGCAAATTAAGAAGCCCTTAACATAACTCTTCTTTTCATTAAAATTCCGTTTTATTTTCTTAAGATCAATCAAGGACTTTTCATATAATTAGTAAACTTTCTCCATAAATTTGCGTTGTTTCAATAATCTGTTAACTCAAACTGATAGAAATTGGTTTCTCAAGTTAACCCTGGTTCTGAAAATACTGACATTGTTAATCTATCATTTACAAGATTGATTTTATGATTAATGAAATTACTGCAATGTCTGTTAATCATTTCATTTAATAAATATTTGAAAATGAGAGAAGTCATTGAGAATTTATTTCATTCTGAGTCTGTTCAAGCACAGGTATCGAATTCACGGAAAATTTTTGAGACTGATTATTGATTAATTTATTGAGTGATTAACAGGTATAAAGTGAAATTAAAGATTAAATTGCTTCTTAAAGATAGAAGCTGGTGCCCCTTACGAGTGTTATTAACTTTTCTGGTGTATATGAAATGAGATTTGATCTCAGATTCCAATACATCAATATAAATAATTCATACCCGATCATATTATTATTTATTAATATCCCCTATTTCCTCCTATATATTTTGGTGCGTCCTGTGTGAAGGCCTGATTGAACTTGACACAACTCAGAATGAAAGAAATTAAAACATAAGCTGTGTGTGATTTTCGTCAAATTTTAACTCACAAAGGCGATTTGTCTGCAGCCAGTCTATTGTCTTTGTCTCTGTGTCACGGGGGGGAGGGGGTGAATTCGCCCCCCGATTACTGCTGTGTGTGTGTGAGCTGACCAAGAGAAGGTGGGGGTGAAGAGACCCCACTCTACTCAGTTTTTTTTTGTTGTTGTTCAATATATGCTTAAGAAGCGTGATTACACACTGAATAATTAAAATAGGCCTGGGAACAAAATAGCGAAGAAATCCTATTTGTTTTCCCCGTTATTTCAAAACCCCGCAGGCGAAGCAAACCCTTGGGGGATTTATTGAATTAACCATTGTATAAACTTGTTGAGGTTCCAAGGTTGTCATAGCCAGGAGCGGCACTGGGGTTAAGCTCCCAGTGCTCATAAAATGCTCCTTATGGCGTGCGTCTCGAAAAGCCTCTGACAACTAAGTCCAACTCCTAGCCTGCCCGTGTGGTTTAGTCTCTAAGCCCGGCGGAACTGCTTTTACTAATAGGAGAAGGGGCGAGGGCGGATCTCTGGCGCCTTAAAACCAGATGCTTCGGGTAGATGGTGGCTCGTCAACCTGGGAAGGTAGCCCATCTAGGGGAAGGTAAACCCTGATTTCAAACCTCTGCTGCCTTGCGGCATACCCGGTCACGGGAAAGGCTTCGGGAGTCAACCCTGAGGAAAAATCCGGAGTCGGAGCCCCTAAGGCAGTTCTATGTTGTGCTCAACATCGTTCTGGCAGCTCCTGCAACGGCGCTGGTGCCAAACTGTAGCAGCCCTGCTGTTCCTTTGGATTCATCAGTGACGTGGAGAGGGGGGACATGCTGCATGGGCAACATCTTGTCCTCCATATCTTCCTGCCCAGGCTTGAATCCTACCAATGCCCAATGCTGGAAGATAGAACACCGGATCACTGGAAAGGACACTCCAGCTTCGCCTTTGGCGTAGACAAAACACGGGGAATGACAGTTACCGGTTATAAGCCACTGCTCAATTGGTGTAGAGCGTGGCGCCAGGGGTTGTTCCCGACGGTGGGAGGGATCATCAGATCTCACTGGACAGCTACCGCCCGCCTCAAGCTGGGCAGCCCCCAGCCAATAAGGTGTTGTCCCGCCACAGCTTGCTTTCCTCATTGGGTGCATGGGGATAAGGAGAAATCCAAACAGCAGGCTGAGAACCTTCGCACCAGGCAAGACAATAAAACAAAAGAGACCAACTCTAAAACTGGGAACTTGGAACGTCCGCACTATGATGACAGGACTCGCTGCTAACCTCAAGGACATCAACAACACCAGGAAGACTGCCATCATCAATAATAAGCTGAAGAGACTGGGAGTGGATATCGCCACTCTCCAGGAAACATGGTTAGCTGATGCAGGCACACTGAGAGAGAAGGACTACACGTTCTACTGGCAGGGAAAGGGCAGTGACAAACACAGGGAACACAGAGTGGGCTTTGCAGTGAAGAACACTTTGCTGAAGATGGTGGAACCGGGCAGCACTGGCTCTGCACGACTCCTCACCCTCCGCCTGAACACCACTGAAGGCCCAGTCACCCTCGTCAGTGTGTATGCCCCAACACAGACAGCCACACCAAAGGCAAAAGACGAGTTCTACGAGAATCTCGCAACAACTGTCAGGATCATCCCCAACTCTGAACAACTCATTCTCCTTGGAGACTTCAATGCCAGAGTGGGTGCTGACCACGACTCCTGGCCCTCCTGTCTTGGACCTTTTGGCGTGGGCAGAATGAACGACAACGGACAGCGGCTGCTCGAGTTCTGCACATATCACGATCTGTGCATCACAAACTCGTTCTTCAAGACCAAGCCCCAACACAAGGTTTCCTGGCAACATCCGCGCTCAAAGCACTGGCACCAGCTAGACTTGATCCTGACCAGGCGCACCTCACTGAAGAACGTGCTAATCACCCGTTCGTTCCAGAGTGCAGATTGCGACACAGACCATTCATTGATGTGTTGCAAGGTCAAGCTGCAGCTGAAGAAATTCCATCGTGCTAGACAACCTGGAAAGGCACGGATTGACACCAGCAAGATGGCCCAACCAGAACTTGTTGAGCAGTTTGCCTCCACCTTTGAGAAGGAACTTGGTGTACCACAAGGAGGAGAATCTGCAAAGCAGAAGTGGGAAGAGCTGCGAAACACCATCTACCGCACAGCCTTGGCTACCTTTGGGAGGAAGACCTCGAAGTCACAGGACTGGTTTGATGCCAAGTTGACCGAGATGACCCCCGTCATTGAAGCCAAGCGCTCAGCACTTGCTGAGTACAAGAAGTACCCAAACGAGAAGAATCTCCAGATTCTCAGGGCTGCGAGAAGCAAAGTTCAGCAGACTGCTCGGCGCTGTGCCAACGAGTACTGGACTCAGCTCAGCCAAGACATTCAAACCGCTGCCATAACAGGGAACATCCGTGGTATGTACGATGGCATCAAGAAAGCACTTGGTCCGGCTCAGAGCAAGACGGCCCCCCTCAAATCTTCCACTGGGGAGATGATCACAGAGAAGAACAAGCAGATGGAGAGATGGGTGGAACACTACTCCGACCTCTACTCTAGACAGAACACCGTGACACCGTCAGCCCTTGATGCCATCGACTGCCTGCCATCCATGGATGAACTTGACGCCGAGCCAACCATCGACGAACTCAGTAAGGCCATTGATAGCTTGGCCGCTGGCAAGGCACCCGGCAACGACGGCATACCCCCTGACCTGATCAAGCACTGCAAGACCGCCCTACTGCTGCCATTGCATGACGTCCTCTGCCAGTGCTGGAAGGAAGGTGCCGTACCACAGGACATGAGGGACGCCAAGATCGTCACCCTCTACAAAAACAAAGGGGAGAGAAGCGACTGCAACAACTACAGGGGCATTTCCCTCCTCAGCGTTGTTGGCAAAGTCTACGCACGAGTTGTTCTCGTTCGTCTACAGAAGCTTGCCGAACGTGTCTACCCCGAGTCTCAGTGTGGCTTCCGCGCTGAGCGATCGACGGTAGACATGATATTCTCCATCCGCCAACTCCACGAGAAATGCAGAGAACAGAACATGCCTCTGTACGTCGCCTTCATCGACCTCACCAAAGCGTTCGATCTGGTCAGCAGAGAGGGCCTTTTCAAGATCCTGCCAAAGATAGGATGCCCACCAAAGTTGCAAAGCCTCATCGAATCATTTCACACCAACATGCAGGGGATAGTGCAGCACGATGGCAATGTCTCAGAGCCATTCAACATACGCAGCGGAGTGAAACAGGGCTGTGTACTTGCGCCAACCCTCTTTGGGATTTTCTTTGCTATGCTCCTGAGGCATGCCTTCAGCACAGCAACAGAGGGAATCTACCTGCACACAAGATCTGACGGCAGGCTTTTCAACCTCGCCCGCCTGAAAGCCAGAACCAAAGTACGCGAGGCTCTAATCAGAGACATGCTGTTCGCAGACGACGCTGCAGTCGCAACCCACACACAGCAGGAGCTTCAGACCCTGATGGACCGCTTCTCCCAGGCATGCAAGGACTTCGGACTCACCATCAGCCTGAAGAAGACTAACGTCTTGGCGCAAGGCACGGAAGCACCACCAACCATCACCATTGATGACTACAAGCTGGAGGTCGTGAATCAGTTCACGTACCTGGGGTCCACGATCAGCAACAACCTCTCCCTTGATACAGAGATCAACAAGAGGATTGGAAAATCAGCCTTCACACTCGCTCGCCTCACCACACGAGTGTGGGAGAATCCCAAACTCTCTGTCAAGACGAAGATGGCAGTGTACAATGCCTGCGTCATCAGCACACTGCTCTATGGGAGTGAGACGTGGACAACATACGCCCGGCAGGAAAAGAGACTGAACTCCTTCCACTTGCGCTGCATTCGCCACATCCTGGACATATCCTGGCAGGACAAAGTGCCCAACACAGAAGTTCTGTCCCGCGCCGGCCTTCCCTCCATGTTCACTCTACTCAGGCAGCGCAGGCTCCGCTGGCTAGGCCACGTTCACCGTATGGAGGATGGCAGAATCCCCAAAGACGTCCTCTATGGAGAACTGGCAACTGGCAGGAGAGACGTTGGCCGCCCACAGCTGCGCTTTAGAGACGTCTGCAAGAGAGACATGAAGGCCCTGGATATCAACACAGAGCGCTGGGAGGACCTTGCAACGGACCGGATGGAGAGGCACCCTGACCAGACAGCTCAAGGCGGGTGAAGCGAGACTGACTGCTGCAGCAGATGAAAAAAGGACCCGCAGGATGAACCGCCACAGACCCAGCAGCACGGAGACCACCCACAAGTGTGACCTGTGTGACAGGGACTGTCATTCGCGCATCGGCCTGTTCAGCCACAGGCGGTGCTGTTCCAACAGAGTAGACGTTTAGGATTCTCTTCCATGGTCATCATAGACCGACGGAGGCCGACGAAACTTGTTGAATAAAGTTTAGGGAGACCGAAGTTTCCCGCCTTTGGAAAGCAAGGCGTGGTTTTATGGACTGAAGCTTGAACTGCATCCACGTGGCACGCGCACGCGACCGTCAAGCTGTGCACAAAACTGCGCATGTGTAGATTGGCCAAGCGACGCCATCTTAAGTCTAGGTAGAGTTCCCTGTAGCCGCCTTTTTGAGTAGAGATCCTTGACTCCTTGTGACGTCATTGAGTTTCCTCTTCCGGAAGTGCAGATGAAAACTGCCTCCATCTTGTGGTGAAACATAGGGACTGCAATTTTTATTTAAACTTCTAATTTTAAAGACGATTTATAACCATATTAAGTCTTCAAAGTAACTTCAAAGCAATTCATATTATTCGGAATAAACTAAATTTAACACTAATCCAAACTTTTATGCCAAGAACAAAAGGAAAAGGACCTGTTGGCTTCTGAAATTTTTTCTCAGTGGTGAGACCCCACTCACTGTATAAATGCCTATAGCAGGAACATATACAAACACCTCTATTGTATTTAATCACTTATGTAACCACATATTATAATCTTTTAAGCTAAAAGCAAACATATTTACACACTTTTAAGCAAAAAGTTGCAAACTTTGAAGCTATATGTGTGCTTATTTTGCTGTTTTTAAATGTGATATGGTGTGATTCCCTTCCCACAGAAACCCAGTTTTAGCTTAAGGATTCTAATGCTGATGTTTACTCAAGAGTAACATTAAAGTAGGATTAAATCTGTGCATTTTGACAAATTTACAGACTTACTGAATATTTATAATTTTTCCTCTTTCTCAAATTTAGGAAACCACATTAAGCAATTAACACTTAAGCGAAGCTCTAGGTGTTATTTAAACTCATTGTATCATTTCTGATTCATGTTTTCTCTACAGGAAAAGAAAAACATTTAACCAACCAGCATAATTTTCAATTTTTTCCCAGGATTTAAGAAAAAGTCAAAAAGGTGCAAACATTGATTATTCTGTAAATAAGAAATTTATAGATCACAATCAAGACAGATCACTATTGGCTTCAACCCTAAGAAATCCTTGGATATCAAACACTCAAACAATTCACTTGTTTCTAATTTGTAAAATTTTTAAACATTTAATGCTTCAAATGAAAATAGGCTTTAACAAATAAAACCAAAGGAAAGCCTCAACTTTAAAAGAAAGTGGAAACTTATAATTTTAAATCTTTAAAGCATTTAGCCTCTTTTGTTTTTGTATTTCTTTTGTAAATAAAATCCTCACTTTCAAAGTGACATTTTGCAAAATCCCAAAGCTAGTTATTGATGACAAATTCCAATGCTAGACTTGAAAATCAAAGGAAAGAAGTCAATACACACAATTGAAATTCCTGTTTTGTTTTGTGAAACAAATTCAATCCAATTTCAATTCAACTTTATTTATCAACATACAGTTTCAACGAACGAATTAATTGAAGCATCACTACATTACTAAATAATTTCAAAATTCTATTTCCCATCCTGCAAGCCTACAAGTTGAAACAAATTCTAAAGGAACTTTCAATTATCACGGTTGTAAAATAAAACACTCACGGTTAAACCTTGTTGAACAAATTTAGGAATAATCAACCAGTTGAATTTAAAAAAAAAAAAAAAAAAAAAAAAAAAAAAAAGCTAAATAACAACAGCGGTCAAACATGACGAATCATCAGACAACCGACCGATTTACCAAACTGGATGACCTTCAAACAACATTGGAAGCATGGACTTCTAATTTAATTTCTAGCTTCACAACACGGGTCAAGGAAACGCAGCCCGAAGAATTGGAGCAACTCGCTGAAGAACTTTTGAATGAACACACTGAAAAACCACCAGAAGGCAAGGACCTCACCAGTGTGTTAGGTAAGTTTGCGCTAACATTAGTCGCAAGATTAAAGGTAGCCGAGAACGAGCTAGCAAATCAACAAACAACGATCTTATCTCTCCAAGAAGAGAATGAAACACTGAAAGAAAATCTGGAACAAAGAGGAGAATGACAAAACTCAAAACCAACTGGATGAAGCGTTATAAGATTTGGACCGTGCAGAGTCAGAAAATAAACGGTTCATAGATAACAATGACGTGCTTCACCAAGACAACAATGAACTTGAAGATGCCCTTCAAGACACAAAGAAGGAACTCGGAAGAGTTGAAGGTCAACTTGAAAATGTGAAGAAGTACTACAAGGAATGTCAACTGCTCTTAAAGGAAAGACATGAACACCGGGACATCCACCGCGCTCCCTCGCCCGATTACCGTTTTGAACACGGACGACCGCGTGGACAGCGTGCGTGTGCCCCTTCAGACCGCGACCTTGACAAGATCGTGCAAAATATCACCAAATTTGATCCAGGACCTATGGGTTCACCTGATGCCAAAGTCTATTTACAGGACATTGATTACTACCTGCGTAAGTATCCTGATGCTACGACTGACGATCGCATCTATCTGATCAAACTAACATCTAACAGGTCAGTATCAAAATTCATAGACAGACAACCGACAAACTTCAAAGCAGATTACATGCTGCTCTGCGAAGCCATTGAAAAGGAGTTCTCCGACAACTGCCTACAGGCAGGGCTAACCGCAGCTCTAGCCGTGAAGCAAGGACGCTCAGAGCCAACACAAGCCTACTACCAGAGACTCCTACTTGCATATTTTGGATCTCAAAATACACCAGGGATGGAAGAAGACCACAATTTCAAGACCCCCTTCATCCAAAACCTCCATCCCACTGTGAGTCATTACCTAGGAGTTACAGCTAACCCAAGGTCAAACTCAATAAGTCAGCTGAGAGAGTTTGCACACTATGCGTTCCAAAAACAGCAACAAAGTCGCAACAAGCACGCTGAGCCTGCCACAGTGCTAGCTATTAGCGATGCATCTAACACCTTGGAGTTGGAAGGAGCTCCTCGCTCTTCTCCACCTCTTACACCGCGAGTACATCAACAGCCGAAGCATTTTTCCAGCCGACCTCATCAAGGTCAAAACCACACTAGGTCCTCTGGATATCACTTTGGACCAACTTTGCGAAAACCCGACTACCGTCGTAGATCATATCCACGGGATAGGTCACGAGAACACGATACGGACTACCATGATGACAGATACCGATACGAAGACACGTGTAACCGCGACAAATGGTCTCCATCTCATCACAGGAGCTCAGAAGCAGAGACCTATCACAAACCTTGGAAGGAAGAAGAAACTCCTACATTCAGTAGAGAAGCTATTGCAATTGTCCAACACCTCCTAGCAGAGATTCAAAACTACAAAGAGAATAAAACTGCTAATATTCTAGCTATATCAGCTGTGCCAACTCAAAACAAGCATTCCAAACGAAGGAAATGCAAGAAGAAAATCCCTCATGCAAATGAGGAAGGACCAAAGGACTCAACGCAGTCCAGTGCTGTTATGGCAGCCCAACCACAGGTTACAGACCACTCCTCTCATGACATGTCGCAACTCTGTGTCGAACCACCGGTTCCACAATTTCTATGCGATTTAAACGAGAGGGGGGTGGCACGGAAATTCTACCTTCCACTGACCCTTGAAGACATGGTGTGTCAGGAAGCTGTTTTAGACACCGCTGCTGACATCACTCTCATGTCACACACCCTTTTTGACAAACTACGTGTAGCCGCTAATCGCGCTAACAAATATTTGAAACTGGAACCCTGTTCATTAGCTGTGCGACCATATGCGCTCACTAAAACAACCCTGTTGGGCGTATCACTACTAAACATGTCCATTGGACCCATGACCTTGACACATCCGGTCTACGTGTCCAAACTTGACGCCATTCCATTACTTGTTGGCAAAGACCTACTGAACCGTTTTGAGCCACTGATTGATTTCAAGAACCTCAAACTATGGGCTCAAACGCAACACCCTCACCCATTTGACCCAACAAGAACAACTGAATCACAGTGCTTTGTTCTGAACACTTTAGACACCCCAAGTCTCACACAACGAGCACTGTTGGAACAACTGCAACCGAGTGAAAGCGACCGCCAAGACCAAGGTGAGTACTGTCCTAAAGAAGTCAAAAGTTACTTTCAAATACAAGGTCACACCAAGGAAGCAAATGATCTTGAAAACTCAACGGCCGAGCAGAAAACCCCAAACGGCCCCCTTGAAACCCTTGATACCCATGATTCAATGGTGGTGTCACATTTTGAAACCCTCCCACCCGCCCATGAGGCCTGCATGGTCACAAGAGCCACGCCAACCGGCTCTCTAGACCCTCTGAAACCTCAAGTTTTTGCGACAATGAACCCAACTTTTGCAAACGCAAGGCACACAGTCACTCAACCTTGCAACCAAATGATTCATAAAACCGTCAAACACCGGTCGGATAAAACGGTACATGCGCTACCCGCATCTAAACCCTTTGACATACCAAAACTGAAACCACTTCATGCGACACAATCTTCTCTGCAGCTATACAATGGCACTCCTTTTCTTGCTTCCAACGAACTATCATCGCCACCGCTCAGAGTTCCTCGAAACCAGAGGGGGGTGATGACTGCCAATGCCCATAACACTCCAGCTGCAGAACACAAAAGCGTCAAAATGACATACAAAGCTCCCAAGGCTGTATTTCAAAAACATTCGGACCGATTCGCCAAACGACACCAAGCGTACAACGATCAAAAACTCTTGCATGACAAACTGCGAAGGGGGGACAAGATCTTCCACCCCACATTTGTACCGCAGGCACCTGAAATAAATTTACAGGAAAGGAAAATCACTCCTAAATTCCCACCCGAGTGGATGAATCCACACATTGTCACCAACAAACTTTGGCCACTCAAGTGCCAAACCCAGGACCCCATTTTTAAATGGGCTCACCAAAATCAGAGTAACCTTTACCAAAACCCCATGGGACTTGTCGGGTACAACACTGTCAAAGTAAGTCCATAAATAAGATTACAATCAAACCTATGTCTAAGAAATAACCGTAGCTAACTACTAGCCTCAGGTACACTCAGTCAAATTTCTCCAATCAGTTAACTGCATCAAAACCTCCAGAAAGGAAAGGATAGATTAAAACCAAATTAGCCCTTAAACTAAGTTCAAAGACCTCTGTAAAATCTAATAAACTTCAATCAACTTACTATTACCAAATAGTATACACAAGACATTCAACACCATTAGCTTGAGCTAATAATCTTAAAACTCCCATCAAAGGTGAAAAACAAGCACAAGGTTTAGAGTTCAATCTCTTAATCTCTATTCTGTAATTTCCCAGTTTTGGGATCAATAAACTACATCCATCTAAAAGAAATCATTCCACCGCTAAGAGGAATTTTCATTTGCCAACCAGGTACCTAAAGAAAGATCAACAAGAAGATTAAGATCCAAAACCACTCACTTTTTGTTTGCCAAGATGATGGCCCTCCTGTTTATCAGTTTAGCCATCTGCCTAGCAATCACACCCACTGTTACCCAGTCAGAATTGGGCCAAACCAAAACGAAAGGTCAAAGATCCTCGGGTGGATTCTTAACAACAGCCTCATCGTTAGAGCCTGTAGTTAACCTTAGCATGCCCACTGTTAACTCTGTCAACACCGCTAAACCGAAACGCCAGGTTGTCGAACCACAAACTGTTACCAAAATCTTACAAGACACTGTGTTGGTTTTGAATGCTTGCTCCGAAGCTTCAAACTCAACAAGGTCTTGAACTCTTTGCGTTAAGGGTTGACTATGCTCACACACAGCCAATGTATATGTTACTCTCAGAAATAGCTAGAAATATTAGCTTTTCAGTTAACGCTTTAGCAATGAATATGCTCTCTCATCATGTCCTTTTTGCAGTAAATCCAAATTTACTTCTCATTGCCATCCAAAGAATGATAACGACATCCTATGCCCACTCAGTTTTTCTGAACAAAAGCCTCAAACACCCTATGATTTGGACATATGTGGAACCATGGTTTAGTCTAACTAAACAAATTCAATTTGAACCTCCTTGAGTCACCTCAATATTGATTAGTCTGAATCTACCTCAAATATGAAAGAATTTTATTTTTGCTTTTGACTAAGATTTTTGGATACATGCATGAGTATATACAAATAATCCTTTATACTTCATTTAGATTTTATGCATATTTAAACTGTTTTTGGAATTTTGAATAGATATTTTTCAGCAAACCCAAAACATTTATATCAAGTATGTCAAAACCCACATACTACTAGTTCACTTTTTTTTGTACCCAGAATTTTTAAGTCTTTACAGGCTTATACAGAACTTTAGTATATCCTAGAAAATTATACAATGTTTATATTTGGTCATGCCCAAAATTATTTTTGAAATTTCCAGAAGTTTTTTTAGAAAACCTAATTTAAGGATCTACACTTTGGAATAGATACTGTTTACAAGCTTAAGACTTATCGACATCAGATTCCAATACATCAATATAAATAAATAATTCATACCTGATCATATTATTATTTATTAATATCCCCTATTTCCTCCTATACTTGCATATTTCTCATTTGCACACTGTACATAGGCTTATGCCATCTCAGGCTCATATCATCTCTGATATTAAAATACCATTGTCCATTATAGTCATCCAGTGAATTTCAATTTTCATTCTTCTTGTTTTCTCTAATTTAACTGCTTTAACTGTACTAATTGCCTAATGTGTGTTATTAGTATCTGTTAGTATTAGTATTTAGCATTAAGTTTTGTGTTTATTACCTTTATTAGAGTTTATTGCCTTTATTTGCATTTATTACCTTTATTAGTATTGATGTGTATCTATTACCTTGGCATTTGTTCGGAGAGTAGAGTAAGAATTTCATTGCTAAGGAAATGATGCATTTCTTAACTGTGCATATGATAATAAAGCCTTTGAATCTTGAGATGTTCGATCAGATTCAGTTCTGGACTCTGATTGGGCCATTCCAAAACCTTAATCTTCTTCTGGTGAAGCCATTGTCAATGCCAATAGAAGAATGTGAAGCCATATTTTTGTTGATTTGGATGTCTGCTTTGGGTCATTGTTGTGCTGAAAGATGACATTCCTCTTCATCTTCAGCTTTCTAGCAGAAGCCTCAAGGTTTTGAACCAACACTGACTAGTATTTGGAACTGATCATAATTCCCTCCACCTTGACTAAGGCCCCAGTTCCAGCTGAAGAAAACAGCCCCAAAGCATGACGGTGCCACCACCATGCTTCACTGTAGGTATGGTGTTCTTTTGGTGATGAACAGTGTTGTGTTTGCCCCAAATATACCTTTTGGAATTATGGCCAAAAAGTTCAACTTTGGTTTCATCGGACCATAACACATTTTTCCACATGTGTTTGGGAGATTTCAAATGTGTTTTTGCAAAATGTCGCCGGGCTTGGATGTTTTTCTACGCAAGATGAGGCTTCCGTCTTGCCACCCTAGACAGGAAATTGTTGTCACATGTACTAAACAGCCAGTACTTGCCAGAAATTCCTGCAGCTCCTTCAATGTTGCCGTTGGCCTTTTGGCAGCCTCCCTGACCAGTTTTCTTCTCATTTTTTCATCAGTTTTGGAGGGACGTCCAGCTCTTGGCAATGTCAAAGTTGTGCCATATTTTCTCCACTTGATGATGACTGACTGTCTTCACTGTGTTCCATGGTATATTTAATGCCTTGGAAATCCTTTTGTACCCTTCTCCTGACAGACACCTTTGAACAATGAGATCCCTCTCATGCTTTGGAAGCTCTCTGCGGACCATGACTTGTGCTGCAAGATGTGACTACAAAAATGTCAGGAAAGGCCTATTAGAACAGCTGAACTTTATTTGGGGTTAATCAGAGGCACTTTAAATGGTGGTAGGTGTGTGCCGACTCCCATTAACATGAGTTAGAATGTGATTGGCTAATTCTGAACACAGCCACATCCCCAGTTATAACAGGTTGTGCATATTTAAGCAAGCAGGTTATTGTAAGTTTTGTATTTTTCCCCTTAAAAGATTTCAGTCTGTTTTGCAATTGGGTTGTATAGGTTATAGGTCACATTAATGGGGTAAAAACTTTTGAAGTGATTTATCTTGGTCTCATTTTTTTACATCACAAAACCTGGCATTTGAACAGGGGTGTGTAGACTTTTTATATCCACTGTATATTAACAAAAATGACAAGCATAATCATGACCAGCCTTCCTTAAATGTCCTAATAACTGCAACATTGTGTTTTAAGGTTTTACTCATAAAATGTTGATGGCTACATGTATGTCATTAAAATATCAAAATGCTCACTTTACAAATAAATGCACACTATTTTTATTTAGATAAATAAAAGAAACTAGTGGTTTGACTTTTAGTTGATATCACAAACCAACCAGTCTCACCTGCAGTTCTCAGGGTGTTTTCACACCTGAAAGTCAGCACCAAGGTCCGGACCAAAGTTTATGTTTTTGTTACATTGTCTACATTTGGTCTGATTTTACACTGTTCTTTTTCCAAGTGAACTAAACAACTTTATGTTGACGCACCTACTGTCATGATCTGGGGTATGACCGTAGAGTCATGCCCACTCTGAGTTTAGTTCTGTGTTTCTTTGTGTTTTGTGCTATTTGTATCTTGGGTTTATGTTCTGCATTATTATTCCTGTCATCATCGGTTTAGGTTTTACTTTGACAGTATTTTCTGTTCATGTCAAGGTTCTAGTTGTGGTTTTAGTTTTGTGTTATTTATCTCCACTTTCTTTTGTCCTGTCATCATGCTTTATGTGTATTCTCTGTATTAGTTACCCTTTTGCCTTAGCCCTTTAGTTTTCCTGTACCTGTAGCCACTGCCTTCTCTTTTACGCCTGCATTTTTACCTTGTATGTTCATTGTCACGTTTCATGTGCATTCCCTGTCTGTGTTCGTCAGTGTAGCCTCGTCAGTCCTGTTTTCCTCACCTGCTGCCCCGTGATTATTAGTCCCAGTTGTCTCATGTTAAATTCATTATCAGTTACATTATTTATGTGAGTTTTTTTTCATGTGCTCTGGCTGGCATCCTTGTCATTCATTCCTAGTTGTTCTCCTCTGTGATTACCCATGCTACGCTGTTCCCAAGTTTATCCCTGTGAGTTAATTTAGCCTCTTGATCTGTGTTGTTTTCTGCCCCCATGCAGCCATTTATCTGTTCCTTTGTGTTTTTTGTTAATAATTATTGCACCACTACTCCTGCCTGCACCATGAGTCCTGCCTTCAAATCCTCATCTGCCCAGAGGGCAGATCATGACACCTACATTGTTGTCATGAAGAAGCACTGTTATGACATTTGCGTTGTTAGCACAGACCAGTAGTTAGCAAACATGTTACTCATCATCCAATTAAGCAATATTACCCTTGAGGTCGTACGGTACGTATTGGGCATTAGACGTATCACACCTGCAGTTACTATATTTATTGATACCGTACAACCTCGAGTGTAATATTGCTTTTATACAACAGTTCCGCTAGCGCAATTTATTAAATAACAATACTAGACAAAATATTGTGATTTGTTTCACCAGTTATTTTGCACAGCTGAGAAAAAAAAGTCCCTCCTAAATGTAGCCAGTAACTGTTGCTAAACATCTCATTCAGCATGAAGATTTCTATTGTCATTTTACACATATGTAAACAAATTAAATATTGTCAAGTGCAAAACTAAATGTTTACGTACTGGTCACCTGTTGAGTCGTCTACAGCAGAAGACCTGAGATCAAGATGCCAGGGGCGCTCCGGGAAAGGGGGAGGGCATGGTCCCCCTGCCACCATTTGCCCCCCAGTGGCCACCCCTGGTCCCTGCCACTGGACAGTCTAACATAATTTTAATAACTTGTTTTTCTGTCATATTTTACATGTAGTAGATGTTTAATTGATGTGTGCTGCATATTAACAAATACCAACAAAATACAGCACAGATGTTTAAGAATAATTGTGTGCTGTATATTAATAACTAGAAAAGCACTCAGAGTGCATACCTCTGCCAAGGCTCCTTCCGTTTGTCATGGATCACCTCCAAAATGTAATGGGTTTGTGTGTAGGCCTATAGCCACTTGTAGTGAAAAGTGCATCAAAGTCTGTCCATCAGTTTTGGAGTATTGTTGCTAACACACTGAGAAGATAAGAGCCTTGGCTGAGGTATGCATTCTCAGATCATCACCAAAATATAATGGGTTCCTCTCTAGCCCAAGAACCACCTCTGGTGAAAATTCCATCCAAATCCATCCAGTAGTTTTTGTGTAATCCTGCTACACAAATACAAACAAAGCCCTTGGTGGAGGTATGCACTCTCAGATCATTACCAAAATCTAATCATCTGTTCCCAGTGCCATTACACACCTTTCCTGAAAATTTTGTCAAAATCCATTCATAACTTTTTGAGTTATGTTGGTAACAGACAAACCCCGGTAAAAACATTACCTCCTTGGCGGAGGTAAATATTAACAAAATACAGCAAAGTCGGACAGATCACACTGTCAAGGTGCGTTCAGACCAAATGCGAACAGGTGAGCAGCATGATTACATTTTAAATTAATTCTGATGTGCCACCCCCAGATTTTCAGTGCCCGCCCCCATGAAAAATTTCTGGAGGTGCCCCTGCAAGATGCCGTTAGTTAGCCAGTGGCTAGTAGCTAGCATGCTAGTGACTTGGCTTCAGTACACTTTGCTCACTTTTCTTGGCATTTTCAGATGAAACAAAAGCCCCTTTTCACTAGTACCAGTTCGGTACGGTTCCGTACAGTACGCTTTGTAGGCTTTTCCATTAGGGACTGTAATGGTAACAATTTTTCGGACCCGCTGGATTAGGGTTTGAAGCGTACCGTACCGATACGAAAATGTGATGTAAAAACACTGCAGGCCATTGATTGGTCCGGGTGTAGCGTCATGAGAGGGGCGTTTGAGGCTGACTTTACAGAACTGCGAGCTGACATTCGCAAAGATTCATCCGTGAGCCAGCCAGCAAGCGATATAGTATAAACAACAATGATAGAATGGCTTCACAGAAATCAACACTGTGGTCCAGCAGAGTTTTCTGTGCGTTTCGGCTGATGAGAGAATCCAGAGGGAAGTAGACAGAGCCACCCGAACTGAATGTATGGCCGTGGAAGGACCCAACTTCAGCAGTTGAAGCCATGATATTAGGATATTGATAGCCGCGAGGCAACGTCACAGTCACGTGACGGCTGTTGCCAAAAATAGACCGCAGTGAAAACAAACCCACGTGTCCGCTATCACCGCTTGCTTTCCATGCTACCATGGCGCACGAGTACAGCAATATGCTCGATCCTACGGCGAAATCACGCTACAACACCAAACTACAGACATCATGATGATAACAGTATTTCAAAACATTATATATACGGGAGTTGGTAAGGCCATGAACACACATGGAAAATAAAAACAGGTGATTTTACCAGTTTTCTCCTCTTTTGTGTCCTCTCATACCTCTGCAGTTGTTGTTTGGCATGCTCATAGCTACCTTTTTGTGATGGCAATATACAGGGAATGTAGTCAGGATGCTCCATGTCCTTCTTGACTGGCTTCCCTGGAATATATTATTAGTAAAAAAAAAGGGTAGGATTGATGCATCTATATTACGCTTCCAGGTATCAACTTTAAAATGTGATGTATTTCTGGCTAATGCAATGATTGCATTCTTCACAGATTACACACATGCACAAAATAAAAACTAAGATTTTGTGATTAAAGTGGTCACAACACACAACCCTGCTTTTGGCTGGAGACCACTTGCTCCCATCATCATTCTGTTGTTTGCATGATGCTATCCATTTGTTTCTCCTCTCAGGGCTTCCGTCTCGACTGGGAAGCTTGTAGAAACTCAACTTTCTGTCTTTCATCATGTTGTGGTTGGTGCAGCCGTATATCACGCATGATGACGGCATTTTAACGCAGAAATCGACTCAATCCAACTAACTTATCACACCTCCGACGCTGCAAAGTGGGTTTGTTTTCACTGCGCTATGACATGACTCACTTTTCCGCGCCACGTGACCAAGCAGTTACCCGGATGTGCCGCGGTTATCAATAGAGGACGGTCAGTGATGTGATACTATGCATCTTTTATATTATTTATCCCAACAGTGGAAAGTTCACTTTGGACAGACAACGTTGTTGCTAGTGTTCAAACAATGAGCTAGCTAGTTAGCCGTCAATGCTAAGTCCATCCTTGTATGTTGCCTTTTTTGTGTTGACAATATCTGATGAAATAAGCTAGTTGTAATTCTGGTTAAAAAGGTGGTTTTTTTACATGTTGCACTGTCGTGCTGTGCATGTCCCTAAGTTGTGTGTATTTTCGTTGTAGAATCCAGCCAGGATCTGCTCTGACAATGGCTATGTTTGGCACCACACAGCAATGTGACTGGTAAGTTGCACACCTTGTTATTTATAGTCAAATCTTTTGCTTTTTAAGTTAAAGTATAGGTAAAGTGCCAAATTTAAAGTAGCACAATTTCCACTTAATATGAAAAGGACTGAAGTGAGATTTATTTGATTGTGTGAATATTAATTACAGAATAATTGAAAATGGCACATCCAGTAGTAGCCACTGTAAAATAAGCTGCTTGTTCATTTATTTTTTAATCAGATCACTTCTGTGATCCTTTATGAGTTGTAGTCATAATAGTGTATCTTGCACTTTGGGGAATGGGAGTTCAGTCACCATTATAATTTAGTTTATACTGTATGCGTAGTTTATAGTCTTTCATCTTTAAACTCATGAAGTAAAAGGACACATTACAAATTTGAAACCCATTGTAGCGCTTCCTTTTATATTTTAGCAATACAAGAACAAAACACTATCCACACTTGAAACCAGGGCGACACAACGGTAGCTAAACTTTTATTGATAACTATTTCTCAAATATGTTTTAAACTTGTTCTAATTATCCACCACCCATTTCTGTCTTTCATCTAGGCAAGAGGAAAACGATGCACCCCAAACTGGACTTTGCTTCACTATTTACAGAGATGCAGGCTGAAGATCTGCTGAACCGGGTCCAGCTTGAGCGGCACATCCAGTTGCTTCTCAGTGAGGCAGCGTGGCCGGCATGTGTGACCCATTCTAATTTTTTTTTTTTTTTTTTTTACAGTATGAATTTTGCACATTCTAAATAATCTGGAATTTGCTGCTGATTATAATTAACGATTTAGTGACTTGTGTTTGCATCATGATTTTCTATTTTGTCTGTTAAGACACCAGTGGGAAAAGAGTCAACAGTACAAACCATTTATCAGTGACTTTGAAAATAATGGCTCATTTTTAAGAAAAGTAACCAAAACAATTATTTTATTAACTGAAGACTGTATTGTTGGATGTGCCAGTGCAGAAGACACTGCACACTTTTGTGATAGTACCAGTATATGGAGGAATTCTGGGCCATATTAGCATCTGGATTTCCTAATAATGGGTTAAGGCAGGGCAGCGGTGGCGGAGTGGTTAGCACTGCAGCAGCACAGCAACTCACCCTTGGCCGGGGGATCCTGGGTTCGATCCCAGCCCCCGACCAACTTACAGAACTGCAGAATGTCTGTAAAAATGTTTAGCTTCCTGTGCAAAAAATTGCTCTGATCTGTGTCAAAATCATGGACAGACTGTTGAGATGTCATGGGATTTACCTGCTCTAGCCAGTGGTATCATGGCAAAACATGATCAGCTCCAAAACTTGATTGCCAGGTGCCATATTGTAGTAAATGAGCCGTAAAATATACATTTCAACAGGTAAACAGTACTGAGTTGGGTATAATAAGAAAAAATTAACAATTATGATGCATTTTAAGCCAAAACAAATGGATCTAGGATTAAAAGCAATTAAAATAACGCAGTCACGGGCAGCACGGTGGCGGAGTGGTTACCACTGCGGCAGCACAGCAACTCACCCTTGGCCAGGGGATCCTGGGTTCGATCCCAGCCCCCGACCAACAGTGATCTGTGTGGAGTTTGCATGTTCTCCCCGTGTCCGTGTGGGTTTACTCCGAGATTTCTCTGGTTTCCTCCCACATGCCAAAAACATGCAAATTAGATTAATTGGCATCAAAACTGGGGATTCTAAATTGTCCTTAGGTATGACTGTGAGAGTGAATGGTTGTCTGTCTCTCTGTGTTGGCCCTGCGATGGACTGGCGATCTGTCCAGGGTGTACCCTGCCTCTCGCCCAAAGATGCTGGGATAGGCTCCAGCCCCCCCGCGACCCGAAAAGGATTAAGCGGAAGAAGATGGATGGATGGACGGATGGGTTAAGGCAGGGGTGTCAAATCATGTGCCATGGAGGGCCAAAACCCTGCAGGTTTTACCTGCAATCAGTGTCTTCATCAGCAGATTAAACTGAATTTCTTCCACTGATTGCTGATCAGTGAAAACACCTGCTGAAAAGACTGGGTAGAAGAGAAAACCAATAGGGTCTTGGCCCTCCATGGCACATGATTGGACACCCCTGAGTTGGGGTTTCATGGGATTTAACATTTTAACAAAAACTGCTTTATGGTTCATAATTCTGTTGGCAGACTTACACCAAACCAAAAGTGATTTCTGAAACTACTGGATTGTTCTTAGACAGCTCTTTCAATCTTTTAGTATTTAATTTGTGTCACTTAGTGGTAATCTTCACACATAAAACAAAAGAGACATCTGCAAAAAGTACAAAGGTTTATTGTCAAAATTCCCACTGCTATACTACATGAATACATGTATAGTTCACTGTTGATGCAGAGTATATACACTCACTGGCCACTTTATTAGGTACACCTGTCCAACTGCTCGTTAACACTTAATTTCTAATCAGCCAATCACATGGCGGCAACTCAGTGCATTTAGGCATGTAGACATGGTCAAGACAATCTCCTGCAGTTCAAACCGAGCATCAGTATGGGGAAGAAAGGTGATTTGAGTGACTTTGAACGTGGCATGGTTGTTGGTGCCAGAAGGGCTGGTCTGAGTATTTCAGAAACTGCTGATCTACTGGGATTTTCACGCACAACCATCTCTAGGGTTTACAGAGAATGGTCCGAAAAAGAAAAAATATCCAGTGAGCGGCAGTTCTGTGGGCGGAAATGCCTTGTTGATGCCAGAGGTCAGAGGAGAATGGCCAGACTGGTTCGAGCTGATAGAAAGGCAACAGTGACTCAAATAACCACCCGTTACAACCAAGGTAGGCAGAAGAGCATCTCTGAACGCACAGTACGTCGAACTTTGAGGCAGATGGGCTACAGCAGCAGAAGACCACGCCGGGTGCCACTCCTTTCAGCTAAGAACAGGAAACTGAGGCTACAATTTGCACAAGCTCATCGAAATTGGACAATAGAAGATTGGAAAAACGTTGCCTGGTCTGATGAGTCTCGATTTCTGCTGCGACATTCGGATGGTAGGGTCAGAATTTGGCGTCAACAACATGAAAGCATGGATCCATCCTGCCTTGTATCAATGGTTCAGGCTGGTGGTGGTGGTGTAATGGTGTGGGGAATATTTTCTTGGCACTCTTTGGGCCCCTTGGTACCAATTGAGCATCGTTGCAACGCTACAGCCTACCTGAGTATTGTTGCTGACCATGTCCATCCCTTTATGACCACAATGTACCCAACTTCTGATGGCTACTTTCAGCAGGATAATGCGCCATGTCATAAAGCTGGAATCATCTCAGACTGGTTTCTTGAACATGACAATGAGTTCACTGTACTCAAATGGCCTCCACAGTCACCAGATCTCAATCCAATAGAGCATCTTTGGGATGTGGTGGAACGGGAGATTCGCATCATGGATGTGCAGCCGACAAATCTGCGCCAACTGTGTGATGCCATCATGTCAATATGGACCAAACTCTCTGAGGAATGCTTCCAGCACCTTGTTGAATCTATGCCACGAAGAATTGAGGCAGTTCTGAAGGCAAAAGGGGGTCCAACCCGTTACTAGCATGGTCTACCTAATAAAGTGGCCGGTGAGTGTATATTTATATAGTACATGTAGTCAGCAATACTCAATATGATATATATCCAGTTAATCCATGTATTTCTTCGTGTAACCTTTGGACTGCATTATTTTAATTGCTTTTAATCCGAGATCCATTTGTTTTGGCTTAAAATGCATCATAATTGTTAAATATATCTTATTATACCTAACTCAGTACTGTATACCTGTCAAAATATATATTTTATGGCTCATACTACAATATGGCACCTGGTGATCAAGTTTGGCAGCTGATCATGTTTTGCCATGATACCACTGGCTGAAGCAGGTAAATCCCATGATGTCTCAGTCTCTCCATGATTTTGACACAGAGCAATTTGTTGCACAGGAAGCTAAACATTTCTACAGACAGTTCTGTAACCACTTCGCGTTCGTGAAGCTGGGGCGACACCAGAGCCAGTGTTGAACGTCCAGACCCACGGTTTGAAGCAATACTTTTGCCACAAGAGAGCCATCTGGAACACACACAGAGAATACATATTTTAGTACCTAATAGCGATAACTTGCCGAGATTACAATGTCGTATGGCGGACTTGAAAGCAAAGTAGCATTAGCAATCATTAATTTACCTTCATATGTGATGTAGTTCATATCCTCATGTCTTCTGCTTTATACTGCTCTATATGGTTTCCTAAATGCTCCAATACTTTTCCCAGAGTGTGTCGTCTCGCTGCCTTTTGCCTTCTGTTCTCCTTTTTTGGCTTTACTCTGGCAAAAAAAAAAAAAAGCCAGAGAACACAGATGTCTCGTGTCCTGCCATTGTGTTTTGCCTGGGTTGCTTGTTTTACGTAACGGGAGGGTTGCGCCATCTCCCTGTAACTATTCCCACCCACATCAAGTAGTATTCCATGTGCAGTGGAAACACAAGCAGGCCGAACTGTACCGTACTGAAATGGGCCAAAGTGACACTAGTGGAAAAGGGGCTAAAGAGTCTATCATCACAAAGATATTGTGGTTTGTTAACAGTTTGAGTGTGTTTGTCTCTGAATTGTGACATAACCCCTAGTGGTCAAGAGTGGTAAATGTTTTTTGTCAATAAAATAGTTAAGATTTCCAAGGCTATAACTTGAAAGTGATAAGAGATAATGGCTTACTGACAATTAGAAAGATGTAAAATATGATCCAAAGTTTCAGATAGGAATAAATTTACACATCTAATTTGCATAATATCACAGCAGCTCTTTAAATTCCTTATCTCAGTCAAAACTGGACTTTGGACATATTTACACAAAGAATGGTTCAGTCTTGACACCGTTTTTTGTACAGAGGTACAGTACCTTATCTTCAAAGTATATGAACAAGAAATCAGTACAATATTAAAAAAAACAGAAAAAGTTACGTACCGGCGGCTAACGGGACTCGCTCACTGCCATGGTCGCTGTGTTTTCACCGATCATGGTCGTTATTTTGCGTTCTGTCGGTCATAACATAAAAGGAATATGGCAAGTACTCAATGGGATTATTAGTAATCGTCCTAAGAATGCAAATTATCCAGAATATTTTATCGAAAATGGCAATTTGATAAATAATATGGAAGATGTGGTCAGTGGTTTCAATAAATTTTTTGTAAACGTTGGTCCTGAATTAGCAAAATCAATAGTGACACCAGAAACAAACCACAGTGGTTCTGTGAATGAAATAGAAGATAGAAATCCAAAGACAATCTTTTTGGGTGCAGTTACTGAAAAGGAAATTATCGAGACTGTGAGTAAATTTAAGAACAAAAAATCAACGGACTGGAATGAAATTGACATGACAATAGTGAAAAAAGTAATTGAGGGAATTGTTAAGCCACTCACCCACATCTGTAACCTGTCATTTCAAACTGGTACATTTCCAGACAAAATGAAAATAGCAAAAGTAATACCTCTATACAAAACAGGAGACAGTCATCGCTTCACAAATTACAGGCCAGTCTCTTTACTCTCACAATTCTCCAAAATACTTGAAAAAATCTTCACTAAGAGACTGGATGATTTCATTGAAAAACACAACCTCCTTACAGATAGCCAGTATGGTTTTAGAGCAGATAAATCTACATCTTTGGCACTGATCGAACTTATAGAAGAAATTACTAGTTGTATAGATAAAAAAAATGTTGCTGTAGGAGTATTCATAGATTTAAAGAAAGCTTTTGACACCATTGACCACAGAATACTACTAAGGAAACTGGAAAGGTATGGGATAAGAGGGGTTGGACTGAGTTGGGTGGAAAGTTATTTAAGTAACAGACAACAATTTGTACAAATTGGAGAGCACAAATCACCCTTCATGGACATCACTTGTGGTGTGCCCCAGGGGTCAGTTTTGGGACCCAAACTCTTTATTTTATATATAAATGACATATGCCAAGTATCAAAAATTCTGAAATTTATTTTGTTTGCGGATGACACAAATATCCTCTGCACTGGTGAGAATTTGCAGCAGGTTTTAGAGGTGGTCACAACTGAAATGAAAAAATTAACGCAGTGGTTCAACAAAAATAAATTATCTCTAAATCTAAAAAAAACAAAGATTATGTTGTTTGGAAATTATAAAATAAATCATGAAATAATGGTAACGATAGATGATACCAGAATAGAAACAGTACAGGAAAATAAGTTCCTGGGGGTGACGCTTGACAATAAAATCTGCTGGAAACCTCACATCAGTCACATCCGGGCCAAATTAGCAAAATGTATAGGCATACTGGGGAAGACAAGACACTTCTTGGACTATAAATCATTGGTCTTATTGTACAATTCACTGTTTTTACCTTATCTTAACTACTGTGTAGAAGTCTGGGGAAACACCTACAAGACCAACCTACAGTCAATATGCACATTACAAAAAAGAGCTATAAGGATAATAAACAATGCAGGATATAGAGACCATACCAATTCGTTGTTCTTAAAGTCACATGTCAAAGTTCATCGATTTAGTTAAATTTAAGACAGCACAAGTAATGTACAGGGCAATTAATAATCAACTACCAACTAATATACAAAAAATATTTAAAAAAAGAGACAATGATCATAATTTGAGGGGAGACTTAAACTTTACAAAACCCAAGATACGTACTACCAAGAAAAGTATGTGCATATCTGTCTGTGGGGTGGATTTGTGGAACAGTCTAGAGCCGGAACTGAAACTATGTACAAACAGAAATCAATTCAAAAAGAGGTATAAGCATCATTTGCTAAAAGGGTATATGTTAGAAGGGTAGTAGTTATATGTACGATTCATTATGTTCACTCTGGGATATTATGGGACACTATGGAATGGTGGGTAGGACAGCACTGTGTATATCTGTGTTGTTTGAGGCTGGTTTTGTTGTATGGACATCATTGTATGTTAGAATGGATGGGTGTTAATGTTGATTTGTAAAAAATACAGTAAATTGTTTACTTGGGGTCTTAAAGGTGGTAATTTGTATAAAATTCACATGGGTGTATCTATGGAAAAGAGGAGATGGAATTAATAAGTGTTCACTTCTTCCTTCTCCCTTTCGAACAGTGTATAATGTTACTTTATTGCATTTGCCATTTGCTTGTATTTGTTATATTTTTGTGTTCGAAATAAACTATCTATCCATGTATCTATTTACACGCTCTACCACATCTACAAAGTCTTGTGATTATCCCACATAAATTTCGCTTGTATCCCGTGGCTATTTTCTGTGTACAAAGCCGCCTAAGTGACGGTGACAATGACTGATCACGGCCATATTAGCTTTCTGAGCTAAAAGAAGGGAATACAAGGAAAGGAAATGAGGAGTTCTTCTTCTTTGGTGTATTACGTGTCATCCATTGAGTCCTCCAACGCATGTCTGCCACCCTCTGAAACTGGCAGATCAGTACAAATCAGTACAAATCCTCAATGCAGCCAGCGATGTCAGAGTGAAATGACAGGCGCAGCGCCACACTCTGCCACTAGGGGCACGCAAATTCTCACACTCAAAAGGTTCATCGAGACCATAAATCCAACGCTAGCACTGCCTATTTTTTGAAACAGACATGAAATAGCTTCACAATGGTAATACAAGGGCAAACTTTGTAAATTGAATAAAGCTTTTTTCAAAAGGGTAGGACTTCCTGGCCAGGTAAGAAATCTTTTCAAACAGCGCCTCACTGTGGAATTTAAAGTATCCAACACAGTATTGCAATTCTCACAGAGTTGACAGCAAACTACTGTTCGTAATTAATGGTTACACGAACACCTTTGGAGCAGAGTGATACATATCCAGTGAAACGGAGTGCAATTATCGTGGAATATAGTAACTCTTGAAATCCCTATTGTCCAATCAAATTACTCGGTTAGAACTAACTGTTGTATAGTTTTCTATAGCTCTGGACACATCAGTAACCGCACTTTAAGTTGAAACAGGGGAAGACGCCCTCATATTAAGAGGTGAACTAGTTTAGTGAGGCTAAGCTATTATCCAGGGGGGTATTCCAGAAAGCAGGTTTTGTAAAAACTCTGAGTATGTTAATCCAGAGATGAGGGAAATGCAGGGTTATCAGTTCCAGAAAGCGAGGTAAGGCAAACTCAGAGTCAGTTACCATGGTGACTGACTGAGTTCGCCTTACCTCGTTACCATGGTAACTGACTCTGAACATTATCTGCTCGCTGACAGGATTTCTTTAAGAAACCGAGTTTCTACTTGTCACCTTCCAACTGAAGCAAGCTGCCAGACATGATTTGTCCATGTCTTTGGTAATCTGATAGCAGAATGATTGTGTGACGCAAAAAGAAAAAAAAAAGTACAAAAAAAATGATTTGATGATCTTGATTTTCTGCAAGAACAAATGCAGAGTTAGAATTTGTAATATTGTTGCAGCAATTAAATATGCACTGCAGTGGATATACAGTAAATCACCTTAAAAAAACAAATCTACATTCAGGGCTTGACATGAACTTTTTTGCTCACCAACCACTGTGGCTAGTGATTTTCCAAAGTTAATAGCCACTCAGCCTTTTCACTAGCCACAATTTTGTGGTTGGAAAATTATGTTTAATATGATCAAATCTGGGTATCGCATACTAACATTTACTTGAATTAAATTTACATTTAATTTAATGTAAATGACTGGTCTGACTGGTTTTGGGCAGTCACAAAGGTGGTGTCCCTGTATCTGCGGACCTGGCGCTTTTCCCGTGTTGATGGCTCCTTAGGATGATGCTTCTACACCTGGATCCTTGGTGGTCGGCCATGTCTCATATAGATGAGTGTGTGTGTGCGCGTGCGGGGTTGGGTGGGTGAAGGGGTGGGGTGGAGGGTGTAATTGTGTCATTTTTAATTTGTAAAGCACTTTGTGCTACAACCTTTTGTATGAAAAGTGCTATATAAATAAAATTTTGATTTACTGGCCTATACACATATACAGTATATATATATATATATATATATATACAGTATATATATATATATATATACACACAAAAATAGCAAGAGACACTGGAATTATTTATTAACAGCAGTAAATGCTGTAAAACAGTCTAGAAAAATATTTGCAATATGAGAGTGAAGTACAGGTAGATTTGGGGTCTGTCCCAATTCTCATTTGTTTCCCTACTCCTACCCCTTGGCCCTTGATAGAGGTTGAAAATGACCCCTGGGACACCCGTTCAGGGCTGCATGACGTCATTAGCAGTTGCTGATGGATTTAATTTAAATCGACACTACCTGTTTTCACCAGAAAAAAGAAGAAAAAGAAAACTGAGAAAAAAGTCTCATCTTAAGGAGAAAAATGTCTCAAATTTACATGAACTATTCTAATCAGTAGAAAAGGTCAGAAATTTACTAGAAAGAAAGCTGTAAATTCAGCGAACAACTTGGTTCCCTGGCAGGCCGTTTTTAGCCCATGGACCACATGTTGGATACCCCTGGACCAGCACATTAAAAATACATAGAGGTTTTACTTCCATGAAGAAGCTGCATATCACAGATATCATAGATAATTACATATAAACAAAGTTCACCTGACAACAAGCTTCATTTGCTCTTTACAGCAACGTGTCAAAGTTTAGTCACTTTTTCTCTGCAATAGATGATTCTAGTTAAAATTAGAAAAAAATATTTGCCAACAAAGATTAAATTGCTTAAAACAAGTAAAAATTTTGTAAAGCAAGTAAAATCTTACAAAAAACAGCACAACAAAAAGAAATTCTTGTCTTGTCAAAATTATCTTTTGAGAGAAAAACAAACAAAGCCTTGATTTAGGATATTTTATCTTACTGAGATTTCCCTTTTTACAGTGTGAGATACTGCCTTCAGCATAAAATTACATCAATGAAGTAAACCTGATTCAAACAAGTACAACAGCAGCAATGGAAAACCTGCACAGGTGGCTGGAAACTACACTGCAAATAGCATCTCTTTTCATTATCATTATGTCCTTTAAGTCCAGCTCACGGATATCATACTCTACGGATGCATGCTTGATCCAGTCTACTTTTTACCAACTTTGGAGTTCACTGTCCCATGCACAGCTGTCTGATGTAAGCAATCCTGGCCTTTCTTCTCCCTTCTCCTCCAGGTGAGGGCTTTAACGGCCCACCTGCCTCCTCCGTGCGTAATTGGCAGCCTCCTCCACTCAGTGCTCCAGCTTAGAAAGATCCTTTACGCTTCAGGATTTTTTTCATTTTCCTTAAGCTCTTTTCCTCTCAATAATTTTATAAGCGCCACTTTCAAACTTTTTTCCGGATATTTTGACTGAGCTAATTACTTCTTACTCTCACTGGCGCTTGCATAGTCACATGTCAAAACAATTCCTCTGATAGGCTGATGTTACTGGTACCCACGTGGGGCACTTGTAAATTAGACTGATCAGCAGCCACAGATGAATATCAAGTGATGAACACAGAATTTGACCAATTAACAACAGTGTGATCTTTTTCATTGGCTTATGATAGGCCCAGGCCTTCGTAGGACAACGATAGGCTATAGGGCAGAGTTTTGAGCAACCTAAGCCCAGTTCTATCTATTAATTGCCTATTTGTGTTATTATTATGGGGTTCACAACTGTTCAAGTTCCTCCAGTAAAAATCTGAATGGTGTATTCCACCTGACTGGCATGGAGGGATTCATACTTCACTTCTCAAAACAAAGACATTTGGCTGAATCAGCCACTCATTTAAAGAAAACTAGAAACTCTTGTGAAGAACACTTGACCTTCAGGCAACCAAGGTTACCATCTTGAGCACAGCTGGTGAGAGAGGCTGACAGTTTACTCACTGAATTAATGATACAAGTGAAGGTCAAGTGCCAGCTGATTATGCACCCCATATGCAGCCAGGGGAAAAATATGCTGCAAATTCCTTTACACCTGGAGATGTGATTATGCACTATTTTTAAAGTCACATTCAGTTTTTTCCTCTCCTTGCAGACTGAAAGAGCAGCAGCAGAAGCCAAGGGAAAAGGTATGGGCACGCATGCGTGTCTATGTAACCTTTTGCTTCCTGTTGGCAGTTTGCAGCCCAGCAGAGTGTGAGGAGATCGGTCACAGTGGCAAAGCAACATCCTGAAACATGTAATCAGTATCTGGCTGCTGTTAATTGGAGATGTTAGTGCAGTGGAGTGGGAAACGACAGGAACCTTCTTGTTCTGCCACAGATGGACTTCATCACGCTCACCTCCCCTTTATTTCCAGTTGTTTGCCAAAAGACTGCATGGTGAGGGAGACTGCACTACGAATACGTCTGGCTGTATGAAAGAAAAGCGGTAAACATAATATACCTCTATAGTCAATACACATTCCTACACCTAAACTGACTTCAAAGGGCGTGCTTAATGCAGACAAAGAAATTAGAACTCATTTGTCTAACAGCTGTAAAAAAAAAATAAAAAAAAAATCAGACTTCAACACTGCCCCCTAGAGGTGGGTTTAGGCATCAAACGTATGAGGTGAAATAAAGGGAAACGTTGGTGGTTCTAAAACCTTTAAATTTTATTTTCAAACACATTTGAATGGGTTTTAAAATATCAACCAATACGTTACTCCTTAAATGCGCTTGTTTTTTTTTACAAATACATGAATCCCTGACGCACATAATTTATTTTTGAAAGCCTCCGTAACCTTCTCTGCCCACTGACTTGTTTTAGAAGGCCCTTAGACCCTCTGCTTGGTGAATAACTTCAGCCTGACTATGAAAACTTTTCAAAAGGAGAACATGGAGAAACTGTGAGTCACCCAGCCGCTCCAAAAGCAAATCACTTGATGAAAGCTGTAATTCAGTCAGCCTCTGTGCTTCGTCTCCTTTCACCCCATGGCAGCACCAACAGCCTCCCGCCAGGCGTGGCGTGCCTGGTGTTTATGTGACACAGATAGTGGGAGTGGGGGGGCTAAGGATTCCAGCAAACGAACCTGCCTGATCCTCATCTGAATAGAGGCTGATTATCTCGGCGTGCAGACCCAGCATGTCATCAATACACAGCCAGTGGAAGTCTACAGGAGAAGTGAGGCTCTGCAGCAAAACATTTACTGCCACTACCCTGTCGTCGCTACCAAAATCACCATGAGCTTTAATTAGAAACATCCCTTAGCCCCCCCTTCCCCGGTTTAAGACTATGGTATGATTTGCTTGGATCCTTTACAAGCAGGTGACTTTTTTAATCCACTGATAACAGCTCTGTGGGCCTCGTGCGAACACCAAGATAGCCCCATCTTACTAAATAAGCGGCATGGGAACACACGTGACACTGTGCTGCACGGGGTGAGGAGTGCGAAGGGAAACGCTAATGTGTAGCCGTCAGTGGTGATGACAGCCCATCTTTAGGCTGTAATGAAGCGAGAAAGAGAGTAATGAACTCTGCACACAGGCCAAATGTACAACAGGATGCACAGATACACAAAGGCAATGAAATGGAGATGGAAAGGGGGAGGGGGTGGTAGCTAACAAGGCTATGGTGTGGCCAAAAAAAAAAAAAAAAAAGGTGTGTTGGCCCCAGTTGATGACAGAGACTTTATCCAAGAAGGGACTGAGGAACCCACTTCCTGTTTCAGTGCTCTTTAAACAGTAGCCGACTCCCCATTTCTGGCATGGATTTATAAAGTCCAAATCTAAATGAAGCTGACAGAAACGCGCTCTAATAGAAGCGTTTGGAGGATAAATAGCTGCCACCAAGCCATCTCATTTTAAATAACAATGTACACAGATGCATAAATGTCAAACTGAAATGCTAGATTTTGCTGTATTGGCTGGGCATATTGGACGAGAATAGGATGGGGATGTTTGGCTTCAGCATCTGCTTAATGCTCTCTATGAATGCAGGCAGGCGTGGAGCGATGTGGCACCAGAGAAATTAGTCTATCACAAGACTCCCCCCCCTGGCAGATTTTCATTCTTAATCAAAAAGCTCATTATAGCACACACAGGTTGACTTGTCCTTTATATCCTGCAGAAATGTGATAGGGCCACCTCCAGAAGCTGATGCAATTATTGACAAGCAACTCCGAAATAAAAGGTGGTGGTGGGGGCTTCAACACATTGCCATCAGTTTTGAAACCTTGAACACTTTGACATTTTTTTTTGTAGTTTTCTCTTCTATTTGATTTTCTCATTACTCTGTGAGCAACAGAATGAGCCACAGATGATAATGAAGCCTCTTTGTTCTGGCCTCCAGCTCTGATGTCCATTTTCTGCAGTTGCTAAAGAAAGCCGTTCCATATTGGATTCCATTCAGCAAAAAATGGCCCATCATCCTGCTGCAGCATATAACCCCTGCACCAAATTTCTCAGTAAATCTCCTACAGACCTGGATGCTATGGTTTTGTGATCAAAAAAATCCCCCGGAGGCGGTGATAATGTTCCTAATGTGTAACATTGTTGCAGCGGAACCACAGCACAAAGCAAGAAAAATAGATGGGAAAACTGAACAATGATGTATGTGGAAAATTACTTTCTAATTGAAGCATATGCCATGGACATGACCGATAAATTATTGATTGTCAAGGCGTTCCTCTGTACTTCATCACTTAGCAAATTCTAGTCAAATGTTTAGTTTTCGGTTGTGATGTTTATCCTTCAAAATTATAAACTAAGGTTTTTCAGAGTTAATTAAACGTCTCACATTAAAAAGAAATCTCCCCCAATGGTTTACTAAATTTGTGTATCATTTTATTAGACTTGTGTTGTCCAGCAGTCAGGTTTGACAGCAAATATGACAGTAAAGAGAATGCAAATATTTGCAAAATGTGCTCAGGGTAATTGTTTAAATACTCAGTCATTTACTAGTTGTAATGCTTTTCAATTAGTATGTAAAATATTCAACTTGTCATGAAAAATCATATCAATAGTGCACACATGCTAAGTGTTTCATCTACTATTTCACATGAAAAAGCATCTTAATCTCAACTTTTATCTTAACCTTAATTTTTCTAAGCAAGACATTAAGAACAGCATCTTATTTATAATGTCAGCCTGGCAAGTGTCAAAAGACACTTGAGAGGGGAAGGAGAAAAGGTGGGATAAAAGCAAAACAAAAAACTTTATACAATCAAACAGAATCAATACAATGAATCAGACATGAATAAATAATCTGCAAAGTCAAAGTTGCGCTTTAAAACTATTAATTAAACTTCAAACATTTATAGGTATCATTAAAATGTCCTTAAAGTGACAGTCCACCAAAAATAAAGTGTTTTTTCCACTGTAAACATGTCTGTAACAAGTTTTTTTTATGACTGAAAAGACATATCAGGAGTGAAATCACTGAAATGTGTCATGTCTTTTTGCTGTAAAATTTCAATTAAGCTCCTCCCTTTGGAAAAAAAAAGGCAAGTGTAGATTGAATGTTTTTGGTGACATCACTATAACAGGCCCATAGTGTTGAGCCAATCAGGATTAAGTCTGGCCTGACTGAAGTTAACCTAAAGGGCCAGTTAGCATTTTTTGGACAGCTGCTTTGAAAACTTGACGCAAGTTATGATGGGTTTTACCATTAAATTGATTTTAAGGACCAATGCAGTTTAAGATTCTTAAGTTTAAGATTCATGCCGGGATTCTCCCGGCATGCTTGGGCCGCAGAGGATTCAAAGAGTGTTATTATTTGTGTGTTCTAAGTGTTATTGCTGTGTCACTATAACTGTGTTATAATGGCACAGCAGTGTTATGAGACCAGTTAGAGCAGTGATCGATCATGTGTTTGTGTCACTGTAAGTGAGATGGGGGTCTGTGTGAATGACCTCCCCTCCTGTCTGTGTTGAGTGGGTGTGTATAAAATAAAGCCTGTTTCGTCACAGCCATCTCTCCTTTCTTGTGTGAACCCTCATAATGTCACACTGGGGTCAGAAGTGGGATATGGAGCAGATGGAAGCCAGAACCAGAGCAGAGATTCAGCAGCTGGAGCAGTTCATCGCTCAGCTGGGAATGGACGACAGAGCTGGTACACCGACCCCCGGAGTTGCTCGCTGGGATGAATGGAGCAGCGGACCCGATGGGACCAGTGTACTCCGCTTTCTCAAGGCAGGACAGGCTAAGCAGAGCAGATCAGCTCCGCTCCCCGCCCTTTTCAGGGCAGGACGGGCCGGCGATTCCACTGCGACCCGGGGCGGAGATCAACCAAGAGGCGACCGTCCCACCCATCCGCCAGCGGGCCAAACTTCCCTGTTTTAATGGTGAAACCCTGCTGGACGACTATCTGGTCCAGGTCGAGCTGGCTGCTGCGCTGAACGGCTGGCCACCCAAAGAGACTGCCGTGCAGGTCGCGCTGGCCCTGGAGGGAAGGGCTCTCCGTACGCTGTCCAATCTCCGGCCTGAGGAACGTCGCAGCTGGCCAGCACTACAAGGAGCGCTCCGGAGGCGGTTTGGGAGAGCAGCCAACACTGAGCACGCCCAGGAACAGCTGGCCAACCGCCGGCAAGGCAGCCGAGAGAGCCTGGGAGTCTACGCAGTGGACATACGGCTGCTGACATGGTGTAGCTACCCAGATTTCGAGCCGGGGGCAGTGGAGAAGCTCGCCCTCTGGAACTTCATCCGGGGGCTCCGCCCAGCTCCAGAGCCACATCCGGATTCACGCTGTGAGCAGCTGGGAGACAGCTGTGGCAGAAGTGGAGCGGGTGGAACCGCTAATGGATTATGCAGCTGATGCGTTGGCACCAAGGCAGAGAGCCTCCAGGCCACGGCTGAAAGCTAGGAGGAGGAACTGTGCCGGACCACAGCGGTGCGGCCACGGAGAAGACGGCCACGGCGGCGCAAGGAAGGGTGCTTCTGCTGCGGGTTGCCAGGACACATCGCGCGGTACTGCCTGGCACCCACCCCGCGACAAACCGGCCCCTTGCCGATGTTAAACTAGAGCGAGGTGGCATGGACGGGGACCCGCCGCCTCCCACAGACATTTCCCTGATGAGCTGTCACCACGTGTGGGCCGAACTCGACACTCGCCAGGGATGTACCTACAGTGCAGGTTGGACAACACGCCGATCCGGGCCCTGATCGACACCGGTTCTACCATCTCCCTGGTCCGACCCGGAGTGCTGCCAGGTACGGACGAGGCAGAACCGCGGGAGTGGGAACCCACCAGGCGCTCCATCACCATGGCCACTGGTGAGCACGCCAGACTGGGAGGGCGGCGAGTTCTTGTGGTGTGGTGGCCGACCAGAACACAAACCACCCGTTCTGGCTGGCTGACATTCAAGACCCCTGCATTATTGGACTCAATCTGCTCGCAGCATGGGGCGCAAAAATTGACATCGCCAGATCGTCCCTCCTGCTGGGGGCTCGGACCATCACGCTCTGCAGCGGGACCCAGAGGAGGAACCCGGAGGCCTGCGTGATCGAGGGGCCACCAGGACGGACTGAACCGGGCGGGTCACTGCAAGAACTGAACACAATGACACCACCAGCACGAGCAGGGGGAACACGATCACCGATAGAGACAGCAAGGGGAAGGGCCACAGCAGAGCGGGTCAATGTGTCAGCAGAAACACAGCAGGCAGTCGAGGAATTGTTCCAGCAGAGCTGCAGCGGACTGGAATCGGGACAGAGACGCCAGCTGCGGGAGCTGTTGGACTGCAGCATGGGATCGACACTGGTGAGACCAGGCCGATCCGGCTCCGCCCCCGCTGTCTGCCTTTTTCAAGGCAGGCGGCGGCAAAACAAACAAAAAAAAAAAAGGGAAATGCTGGAGGCAGATATTATTGAACCCTCCAGCAGCCCCTGGGCGGCGCTGGTGGTGCTGGTTAGGAAGAAGGATGGTTCGTGGTGGTTCTGTGTGGATTACTGGCGCCTGAATGACGTCACCCGCAAGGATTCCTACCCCCTGCAGCGCATCAATGATGCGCTGGATTACATCACCGGCTCCAGCTGGTTCAGCTCGCTGGACCTCCGCAGCGGCTGTTGGCAGGTAGAGCTGTCACCTGAGGCCCTCCAGAAAACAGCTTTCTCCATCGGGCAGGGACTGTATCAGTTCAAGGTGATGCCGTTTGGACTTTGCAACGCCCCGGCTACCTTTGAACGTCTGATGGAGCGAGTGTTGGCTCACATACCCCGGAGCTGCTGCATCGTTTATCTGTATGACCTGCTGGTTCACGCAGCTGATTTTGACAGCGCCCTGTCCAACCTCCGGGAAGTACTGGACGCCATCCGACAGGCCAGGCTGTGGCTACACACACAGAAATGCCACTTATTTCGGCGGGATACCACCCTCCTGGGCCACGTCGTCAGAGCAGCGGGTGTTGCCACCGATCCAGAGAAAGTGGCAGCGGTAAAAAACTGGCCAGTGCTGCGGGATGTGGGAGAGCTACGGCATTTTCTCGGACTGGCCTCCTATTATAGAAGATTTGTGAAAGACTTCGCCACCATCGCCAGCCCGCTGCATCAGCTGACCCAGAAGGGCTGTGCATTTCAGTGGAGTGAGAACTGTGCTGCTGCTTTTTCCCAGCTTTGCTCAGCGCTCATCGGAGCCACCATCCTGCAGTATCCCAACCCGAACTGCCCTTTCATCGTGGACATGGACGCCAGCAACCAGGGCATCGGGTCGGTGTTATCCCAGGAGGGAGAACACAGAGAGCAGGCAGTTGCTTTCTTCAGCCGCATTCTCAGCAGAGCTGAAAGGAATTATTGCATTACTCGCAGAGAGCTGTTGGCTGTCATCCAGGGGCTTCGCCATTTTCACCCGTATGTGTACGGGGGTAGGTTCCAGCTCAGGACGGATCATGCTTCCCTGACCTGGCTGCTGACCTTTAAAGAGCCGGCTGGACAGTTGGCGAGATGGCTGGAGGCACTGCAGGATTATAATTTTCTGATTGTGCATCGGGCAGGTCGCCTCCATGCCAATGCTGACACACTGTTTCGGCATCCCTGTGCTGCGGAGGACTATCTGCACTGCCAGTGGGCAGAGGATTGAGACCAGGCCGTCCCATGGGCTGCTGCTCTCCGGACCGCTGTGAGCAGGAATAACACAGCAGCGCACAGCTCCTCCTCGGATAATCAGTCAGCTCTCCCCAGCGATGATGTCACAGAGGCCCTCGGCGCGCAGCAGCTGCAGAGTGAGCAGGACAGCAATCTGGTCATTTCCTGGGTTCGGCAGTGGCCGGATGCGGGCTAGTGGCCCGCCTGGGAGGCTGTGCCTGTGCTAGACCCAGCGACCAAGACCCTACACTCCCAGTGGGCCAATCTCCGCTGTCACGAGGGTGTTGTGTATTAGTATTGGCAGACTCCAGCTGGGCAGCGTTACGTCTGGCAGCTGCTGGTTCCCCGGTGGCTCCGGCCCAACGTACTCCAGCTGGTCCACGGGGCGGTGGGGGCAGGCCACTTTGCGGTGACGAAGACTCTGCAGCATCTTCGAGCCCGGTTCTACTCGCTGTGGTTGTCGCCAGGATGTAGAGCTCCATGTCCATCGCTGCGACACCTGCACAGCTCAGAAGGGTCCAACTCAGCAATCCAACGCCCCCTTGCAGCAGTACTGGGTGGGATCACCGATGGAGCAGGTAAGAGTGGTCATTCTGGGCCCTTTCCCGACCACGGACCGGGGGAACTGCTACTTTCTGGTGGCAATGGATTACTTTACCAAATGGCCAGAGGCATACGCGGTCCCTGATCAGAGCGCCGCCACCACAGCATCAAAGCTGGTGGACGAGATGTTTTGTCGGTCTGGCGCACCGGAGGAGCTGCACAGCGATCAGGGTCGGAACTTTGAGGCAGAGGTCTTCGGGGAGGTCTGCAGGTGGTTGGGCATCCGGAAAACCCGGACCACCCCGCTGCATCCACAGAGTGACGGCCTAGTCGAACGGTTCAACCAGACCCTTACCACCCAACTTGCTGTCCTTGTGGACCAGCGACAGCGAGGCTGGGACCTGCATCTGCCCTTTGTTCTGAGGGCGTACCGGACGGCAGCACAAGAATCCACCCGGTGCACTCCTGCAGCGCTGATGTTTGGACGCAAGTTGCGCACACCAGTGGTTTTGGTGACCACCCCCCCCCCCCCCCCCGGAGCCGGAGGTGGCGGGCAAACCGGGGTTGGATTATTTGTTTTGCTTGAAGGAACATCTCCACACGGTGCACGGAGTGGCTCAGGAGGCCCTGGCAGTAGCGGCGAGCCGGCAGAAGCGGGCATATGACTCCTGCTGCCAAGGGAGGGACTTTGCACCAGGAGATCGAGTCTAGGTTTTCTGCCCGAAGTGAAAAAGGGGACTGTCACCAAAACTGGCAAGCCATTGGTCGGGACCGTGCAAGGTCCTACAGCGACTGTCGGATGTAGTGTACAGGGTCAGGCTGCAGAAAACAGACTGGGTCATGGTACTTCACCGCGACTGTCTCGTCCCGTACCAGCCATGTGCCCCGTGGGTGGTCGAGCTGGGGCCTTCATCCTGACCAGATACCCCAGCCGAGGCACAGATGAACACTAGCGGGCCTGTACGCACTGGTCGCTGACAACGGCGGCCGCCCCGACACCTGGACGGATTCGTGTTGGACGTCTGAGCTGGACTTTATTATTCTGGGGACAGAAACCAGTCCGGGGGGGGACAGTGTAACGTCGGGGCTGTGTTAAGGGGGCAGGGATTCTCCTGGCATGCTTTGGCCACGGAGGATTCAAAGAGTGTTATTATTCGTGTGTTCTAAGTGTTTTTGCTGTGTCATTATAACTGTTATGACACAGCAGTGTTGTAAGACCAGTTAGAGCAGTGATCGATCATGTGTTTGTGTCACCGTAAGTGAGATGGGGGTCTGTGTGAATGACCTCCCCTCCTGTCTGTGTTGAGTGGGTGTGTATAAAATAAAGCCCGTTTCATCACAGCCATCTCTCCTTTCTTGTGTGAACCCTCACAATGTCACAATATTATCCTGCTGTGGTGGAGCCAGGAAATTTTCAGTGGGATGGCCAGGATGGATATTGTTGTGTTTGAAAATATGGATGCGGACACGTCCACGTGTTGAGGTTAGCTTTATTAAATATTAACAGAACAGGCTAATGGAGGGAGTATACAGGCAGGTATTCTGGAAGGTGGAGTGCCAAAGAGTGGAGAGCAAGAGAATGGCTAGCTCTGGGTAGCCGACTAATATACTCTGTGGTGTGATGACATCACACTTGCGTATGTGCCACAGCAGCGTGGTACGTCATGCCGTTTCCCATATGTCACAGATATGTGATCAGTTTGGGATGGCCAAGAAATCAGTATTACCAGAACTTTGTTTCTTGCAGAATAAGGGGTTATATGAAGGGGATAATGCTTTAGCACTGTAATTACTGTATATATTCAAACTTGCTATTAAATTTTGTGTGTAGAATTGTGGGCAGCGCCATGGCGGAGTGGTTAGCACTGTGGCAGCACAGCAACTCACCCTTGGCCGGGGGATCCTGGGTTCGATCCCAGCCCCTGACCAACAGTGATCTGTGTGGAGTTTGCATGTTCTCCCCGTGTCTGTGTGGGTTTACTCCGGGATTTCTCCGGTTTCCTCCCACATGCCAAAAACATGCAAGTTAGGTAAATTGGCATCAAACTGGAGATTCTAAATTGTCCTTGGGTATGACTGTGAGAGTGAATAGCTGTCTGTCTCTCTGTGTTGGCTCTGCGATGGATTGGCGATCTGTCCAGGGTGTACCCTGCCTCTCGCCCAAAGATGCTGGGATAGGCTCCAGCCCCCCCACGACCCGAAAAGGATTAAGCGGAAGAAGACATCTACATCTTTGGCACTGATCAAACTTATTGAAGAAATTACTAGTTGTATAGATAAAAAAAAGTTTGCTGTAGGAGTATTTATAGATTTAAAGAAAGCTTTTGACACCTTTGACCACAGAATTCTACTAAGGAAACTGGAAAGGTATGGGATAAGAGGGGTCGGACTGAATTGGGTGGAAAGTTATTTAAGTAACAGACAACAATTTGTACAAATTGGTGAGCACAAATCACCCTTCATGGACATCACTTGTGGTGTGCCCCAGGTGTCAGTTTTGGGACCCAAACTCTTTATCTTGTATATAAATGACATATGCCAAGTATCAAAAATTCTGAAATTTATTTTGTTTGCGGATGACACAAATATCCTTTGCACTGGTGAGAATTTGCAGCAGGTTTTAGAGGCGGTCTCAACTGAAATGAAAAGGTTAACGCAGTGGTTCAACAAAAATAAATTATCTCTAAATCTGAAAAAAAACAAAGATTATGTTGTTTGGAAATTATAAAATAAATCATGAAATAATGGTAACGATAGACGATACCAGAATAGAAACATTACAGGAAAATAAGTTCTTGGGGGTGACTCTAGACAATAAAATCTGCTGGAAACCTCACATCAGTCACATCCGGGCCAAGATGGCAAAATGTATAGGGATACTGGGGAAGACAAGACATCTTGGACTATAAATCATTGTTCTTACTGTACAATTCACTGTTTCTACCTTATCTTAACTACTGTGTAGAAGTCTGGGGAAACACCTACAAGACCAACCTATAGTCAATATGCACATTACAAAAAAGAGCTATAAGGATAATAAATAATGTAGGATATAGTGACCATACCAATTCGTTGTTTTTAAAGTCACATGTCATAAAGTTCATCGATTTAGTTAAATTGAAGACAGCACAAGTCATGTACAGGGCAATTAATAATCAACTCCCAACTAATATACAAAAAATATTTAAAAAAAACAGACAATTATAATTTGAGAGGAGATTTACAGTAAACTTTACAAAACCCAAGATATGAACAACTAAGAAAAGTATGTGCATATCTGTCTGTGGGGTGGATTTGTGGAACAGTCTGGAGCTGGAACTAAAACTATGTACAAACAGAAATCAATTCAAAAAGAGGTGTAAACATTATTTGCTGAAAGAATATGTTAGATATTCTCATATCTTAGTTGAAAGGCTCCTGCAACAATTTGATTTGAGCAATAATCTGGTGGGTTGGATTCTGGATTTCTTAACCAACAGGACACAGAGAGTAAGGGTCAATGGTACATTGTCTGACCTTAAGTGCTCTTCTACTGGCTCTCCTCAGGGGTGTGTGTTGTCACCACTACTCTTCATCCCGTACACAAACATGTGTCGAAGCAGACATGACAACAGACACATTATAAAGTATGCTGATGACTCAGTTATTGTCAGTCTCCTCCAGGATGGTGAGAGTGGCCATGGCCCAGTAGTTGATGATTTTGTTCACTGGTGTGAGGATTCCTACCTGCAGCTGAATACGACAAAAACTAAAGACATGATTATTGACTTTAGGAGGAACAATCCCAGGCACAAAGTCACCATACTTAAAGGCCAGACCACCGAATGTGTACAATCCTACAAATATCTTGGGACGATTATTGATAGTAATTTAAACTTTGAAGAGAACTGTGAAAGGGTGTGCAAAAAGGGTCAGCAACATTTGCATTGCTTGAGAAAACTTGCACGCTTCCAAGTTGACCGAACCATAATGACAATGTTTTATCGGGCTTTTATTGAATCTGTTTTATCCTTTTCTTTAGTGTCATGGTTTGGTCAGATAAAACTGAAACAGAGGAAATCCTTGGATCAGGTAGTTAGATGGTCCAGTCGTTTGCTTGGCGAGTCACAGCTGAGCCTGACATCCCTGTACACCAGACAAGTACAGAGGATGGCTACCTCCATTTTAAATGACTCCCACCCTTTGCACTGCAACTTTCAGCTTCTTCCCTCAAGACTGAGGTTTGCTGTCCCAAAAAGTAAAACCCAGCGCTACAAAAACAGCTTTGTTCCTGCTGCTGTCAGAGTTGAACAAGCTGTAACAATATATTGCACATAATTTAGGTACCTATTTATTAACTCCATTTTATATTTACTTATTTTTGTAGGATGTTACTTGGGTTCTAAATATTTTATTGGGTTTTAGACCTTTGAGTTTTTAACTTTTAATATGACCCTTCTCTCTTACCTCTGGTTTTTCTCCCATCTCTTTGTCTTTTTATACCCTGATTGATGGACCCTTGAGTATTTTTATCATGTTTATAGTCAGCTTCATATGTGCCTGTGTTTGTGCCTATGTTGAATGTAATTTGTGACTTGTAAATATGGATGTCACCAGACTGCAAAACAAATCTACCTATGGGTACAAATAAAGTAAGCTGAACCTGTTAGAAGGGTAGTATTTATATGTACGATTCACTATGTTCACTCTGGGACACTATGGAATGGTGGGTGGGACAGCACTGTGTATATCTGTGTTGTTTGGGGCTGGTTTTGATGTATGGACTGTATGTATTTTGGGATGGATGGGTGTTAATGTTGATATGTACAAAATATAGTTAATTGTTTACTTGGGGTCTTAAATGTGGTAATTTGTATATACTGTATTTCACATGGGTTGTATTTATGGAAAAGAGCAGTTGGAATAAGTATTCACTTCTTCCTTCTCCCTTTCGAACACTGTATACGGTTACTTTATTGCACTTGTCATTTGTTTTGTTTTTGTTTTACTTTTTTTTGTTCGAAATAAAGTATGTATATATCTAAGATGGATGGATGGATGGATGATGTAGAGTTGTATTGATTATTGTTAGAAATTTTATGTTGGACCCATCACTGAGGAGACTGTAAATGACTTTGTACAACTTTGTAATGACAAAATTATGAGAACTTAGGCAATCTGTTCCTAAGTACATCTATTCTAAAGTACAAACATCCCTGACTACTGCTCTAAGAGTCTACTGGTGCATCTTAGTAAATTAGAGTATTGTGGGAAAAGTTAGTGCATTTTGAAATATATTTAAAAAGTTAAACTTTAATATTGATTACATACTGTATACTGAAATATTGCAAGCCATTTTTATCCTATTTTTGATGATCATGGCTCTCTTTTTTATGTTCTGCAGAACAGGAACCTGCTGTAAACTAGTTCTTAACTGAGTCAGGGCAGTTGATTGTAACTTTAGTTACTTTTAACCTTTCCTGTAAAAATAATCAAGTATTATTGTTTAAACTGTATTCATGTTTGAATAAATTACAAATCCTGACATTGTGATTTACTGAGATACACTAGTATGTCGTTACACTGAGACTTTGACCTCACACTGCTGGAACACAGGAAATACTGATATATAATGGGAAAAAAATCATTTTAAATCAAAGCCTCATTTAATTATATAAACATGAAACCAACATAAGTATGACAGCCTAACAAGTTCAAACATCTGAGGTTTGTTTTAAATAATCTGATCAAGCTCTCTCTGATGACGACAGAAATAAGTTAATCACTGATAAAAGAATGAACAGTAACAGAATAAACAGCATTACTAGTGCACCTCTGTAAATTACAATAATGTGAACAAGGTTTTTTGCAAGCCATTTAAAAAAGAAACTTTTTATTCAATATTCATTACATGCACATTGAAACACTTGAAGCCTCCCCCCCCCCCCATTTGATTTTGATGATCATGATTATACACTACCAGTGAAAAGTTTTAGAACATACCGATTTTTACAGTTGTTTCTGAAATTTGTACGGTGTGGTCCAACACTACTTTTATGCAGACAGAGGGGGGTGTAGGTAATCAAGAAAAGTTGGGACAACTCTTGGAATTGGTAGTACCAACTTTCAAGGCTTGATCAACCTCCACTGCTGCAGAACAACTTTAAGTTTTTAACCCATTTCTTGTTCCCTGAAAAAGGCCTTTTTTTTATAATTTTGAAATGTACATCATTTTTCATTTTTGGGTAACCTTATCTTTTGTTTTAACCTCTGGCATTTCAGCACTAAACTTTGTACCATTTCAAGCTATTCATTGGATTTGGACTGCTTGAATTTCAGTAAAACAATGGAAAAACTGGGATGTTCTAAAATGTTTGACTGGTAGTGTAGCTTGCACCAACCTTAACACCTTCATGACTGTTCCTACCAAACTAAATTACTGCCTTTATTATAAAGCCTTCTCTAATTAGTAAAGCCATGACAGACCTCTGTTATAATAATAAAAAACACAATCATTTAAAATCAATTTAAAATGATTCTACCTGATTGACTCTTACTCTAGTCAATTTTCCTGACAGAAAACATTCAAAAAGTTAATCTGACTCAAGTTAATATGCCTCAAAATGCATTAGAAGCATGTTAGTGTCTTAACATGAAATGTTAGCTCACTTAACCATTAATATCATAAGAGGCACCACGCATAAAATGTTAGTTTTTGCTACATCTTTGTGGTTTCTCCTACCAGTGAGCTGCTGTTGCTGAGAGATTTTATCTTTGCTAAATTACATAAATAGCCAAGTGGTTCTACATTAATAAAAACGCATCAACACAACATCCACTCTAATATTACAGCTAGGGCTGCAGCTAATTACTATTTCACGGCTCGGGTAATCGCCCACTCTAATTGAAGATTATTCGAGTAATTGATTTTTTTATTTATTTATTTTTTTTAAAGAAACTTGCATTGACTAACATTTGCGGAATGGAATTGCGCAACTGGTCTAAAGTCGTTTACTGTTTTAGGACAGCTGGATTTTGGAACGGGAACAACCACGGCTTCTTTCCAGATCTTAGGCACATGTTGTGTCTGTAAGGACTTATTGAAAATGTAATGAAATATAGGACTCAGTTTATGTGCACAGCACTTTACCAAGCGCCCACATATATTATCAGGGCCCTGACTTTTGTTCACTTTTACAGCGCAGAACTCCCTTTTAACATCTTGCACCTCAGTATTAAAGTGCTGATTGTCTGAGTTTGTTTCAAATCAAAGGAGTCAAAACGACCATAAAAACAATTAAGAGCATTAGCCAGCTCTGTGTCTGAATTAAAACCATCTAAAAACACACGATTGCTGCGCTCTGTGCTCTGAAGGCCTGCAATAGTTTTCATACTGGCCCAGGCTGAACCAAGTTTCTTTGTTGCCATCTTGCTTTCCAAATCTGATTTATAATTCTGTTTTCCTCTTAAAATTTCAGACTTCGGACTTCCGGGAAGATGGCGGAGAGGCATAACGCTTAAACAGAGAGCTCTCCCTAGTCGGATTAAAAATCTTTGGTAAAGGGCCAACTCGACAAATAGATCAATAAACCAAGGGATGAAAACACGAAGAACCTGGGCACACGGACAAAAGCAGGGTAAAACTAAAGAATCCCTCTTCAACAACGCTGGAGAAATCGCAGAACACGAGGCCCAAAAAAACGAGGTGACTACAACAGAGAAAATGGAGGACGCCAACCTCGATGTTATGAACACTGGCTTCGCCAATATAAGTAAGGACAAAAGACTTCAAGCGACAACTCCAACAGGATTTAAAGGCTCTTAAGGAAGAACTGAAAAAAGAGATGAAGGAGGAAATTATGGGTCTCCGAAAAGAAATGGACCGCAAGCTAGCAGAAACCATGGAGGAACTGCGCACTCAACGGGCATGTATGGCAGAAGCACAGGCTCAAATATCAGATTTGGAAGACTGGAAGACCGAGGCAAGCGAGCTGCTGCAGACCCTGACAGCACAAACACAGAGGATGCAGGAAAAAATAACCGACCTGGAGAGCAGGTCCAGGCGGAGCAATATACGCATCTTCGGGATTCCGGAGGGCACTGAAGGCAACTCGATGACGAAATTCATAGAGCAATTCTTAAAAAAAGAGCTTGAGCTGCCCGATGAAACAGACCTGCAGATCCAACGAGCGCACAGAGCCTTTTGCACAGAACCAGAATTCAAACTCTACACCCGGGTCAGTTGTGGTAAACTTTTTAAAATACGACGTAAAGGAAAGAATCCTGACACAAGCGTGGAAAAAAAAGATACGAGTTGGCAACAAACAGATATTCTTTGACCATGACTACCCAACAGAAATTGTGCAGCAGCGAAAGAAATCTGCCAACATTAAAAAAATGCTGAAAGAGAAAAAAATTAGATTCCAAACGCCGCTAATGAAGATGAGAATTCATTGGGAGGACGGTGTGAAAACCTACAACACGGCCAGAGAGGCAGCGCGGGACATGAAGGAGCAAGGCTTTGTGGTGAGTGTACCCGGGGAAGCGGCTGGAGCAGCGGCGGCACGGAGCACATTGAGACAGCCGGAGTGGAGGCGAGTGAGCAGCAGAGGACGGGAGACGGACGTGGCGCACCGAACCCAAGAAAAACTGCAAGGCTTTCAACGGAAAGCCTAGATTATAACAAAGATTAAGAAGGGCACAGAAGAAATGAAGGCCAAGAAGACAAGGTAAAAGAGAAAAACGGCTAGGAGAGGTTAAAGTGATTTTTGTTGGACATTTCTAGACGAATGACTATTACTTGGATAGTAACTACAGGTCTAGGGAGGGCCCCTCAGTCGGTGAGGACATTCCCTCCACCCTCCAACAGGGACCAGTGGGCAGAAGAAAGGCCCAAAGTGCGGAGGTCGAGATTCGTTAATGTGTTTTTGTACATATATGTGTTAGTTTTGTTGTTAAAGGGGCTAGGAGCACAAGTTAAAAAAATGGAAAAACATGAATATGGTTAAAAATCTTAAGATAATGACATTAAACGTGAATGGTCTGAACTCACCTGTTAAAAGGGAAAGAATAATAAGAAAATTCAAGAAGGAAAAAGCCGAAATTACATTTATGCAAGAGACACATTTGAACAAGACAGAACATGAGAAACTGAAGAGATTTGGCTATAAGAACTCCTACTACAGTTCATTTAAGGGAGGAACTAAAAGAGGGGTTATGATACTAATTTCAAATAAAATACAATTTGAATGTGAACAAGAAATCCAGGATAAAGAAGGCAGATATGTAATAATCAAGGGAAGAATAGATGGTATGCAGATCACATCAGTGAACATCTATGCCCCACCAGAAAGTGACTAGGGCTTTTTTCAACAGCTGTTTGATCTCATAGCAACACACAGTGAAGGAGTCCTAATTTGTGGAGGAGACTTAAATGCTGTCATGGATCATGAAGTTGACACAACAAGTGTTAAGAAGACAAAAAAAAAAACATGTAACAAAGTTCATAAGAACCTCACTAGCAGAAATGGGTATGGTAGACATATGGAGGGACCTGCACCCACTCGAAAAAGACTATACACATTATTCAGCAGTCCATAAAGTACACTCTAGAATAGATTACTTCCTTATGAATGAAGGTGACAGACAGGGTGAGAAATTGTCGGATTGGAGGGGCAGAAATATCAGATCATAATCCTATATACATGGAAATATATTTAAACAATAGAAAATGACAAACAACATGGAAACTTAATGTAGGACTATTAAATGATGAGAAAATGAAAGAATAAAGGTAAACATAAATGAGTATATCGAGGAGAATGATAATGGAGAAGTGGACCCAACAATACTATGGGATGCACTAAAAGCCATGTTAAGAGATAAATTAATTGTTGAATCAGGAAAAGCAAAAAAGTCTAAACTGGAATCATATGAACAAAGATGTGAGAGACTGAGGGAATTAGAACGTAAACATCAAAACACAAATGACCCAAAAATATATCAAGAAATTAAGGAAGAAAAAATAAAGATAAAAGAAATACAAATAGATGAAATTGAAAGGAAAAATAGATATTTAAAACAAAAATATTATGAAACGGGGCCAAAGGCCACAAAACTGCTGGCAAAACGGTTAAGAAAACAACAAACAGTGAATAATGTATATAAGGTTAAGGACCCTATCACAAATAAAACCACAGTTACCCCAGAAAACATCGAAGAAATATTCCATAAATTCCATCAAGAACTATACTCGCAACCTGAAGAGACAAATGTTAAGGATATTAAAAAATTTCTATGCACATTGGACTTGCCATCAATAGGAAACCAACAAAATGAAAAGCTAACAGCAGAAATAACAACACAAGAGATTAAATATGTGATTAAGTCACTAAAAAAGGGTAAATCACCAGGTAGTGATGGATACCTGTCTGAATTTTATAAACTGTTTATAGAAGAACTCACGCCACAGCTTCTAAAGTCATTTAATTGGACATTAAAGGTGAACTGAACGGCATTGAACGGCACTGGGTGATAGTACATACAATTATAAAGATAATTTATCATTGGCACCCCCTCCACAAATCCCGGAATCTTGGAGAAAAGCGCGATTTTGAATTTCCCGCCCTGAAAAATCAGATGAATCCGCTGATTAACCGGAAGTGCAGCTGGAGTTCCGCGTGACGTCACGAGTGTGACCCAGTCCTCATGTTTACCATTGCGAGCACGTCGACACTGGTTGTTTTTGGTGCATTTTGTCGTGATAGTCGACTACAAAACACTCCCAACACCTGGGAAGATCTGTTCAGTGGCCAAGGAAAGCTGTCATGGCGACGAAAGAAAAGAAAGGGGGAGGAAAAGCGACCGGGAAGCGATGCGTTTCTAGATATACAGTGATCCCTCACTACTTTGCGTTTCACCTTTCGCGCCCTCAGTGCATCGCGGATTTTTCAAAAATATTCATCAAAAATTCAAAATTGAGAAAAAATGGCACGAAAGTTGCCAGGGCACTAGCAGAAGGCAGGGAGACTACATTAGAACATCAGGTATCAACACGGAGAGCCCGCACAACTCAAAATCCACCTCTCTGACCACCGCTCCACTCCTCTCCGCCCACCTCTTCACCGCTCGGGAATCTCGCAAGCTGATTGGCCGAGACGTTTTACCTCGCAAGCTGATTGGCCAAGACGTTTTACCCAGCTTCTCTCCCTGCCGAGCGCCCATACCCAGCGAAGGAAGACCGCATTCATTGTTGTTTATCGCTCGTGTTGCTTAGTGGCACTTTTCGCTGTTCTCTTGTGCCTTTTTGTGCAAAATAGTGCTTGTGACGCCCTTGGGGGGGGGGGGGTGACGCTACTTCGCGGTTTTTCACTTTTCGCGGTCAGTTCTGGTCCCCATTAAACGCGATAAGTGAGGGATCACTGTAGATATTATTTATAAATAGCACAGTCAAATGCAGAGGCCAGTTCTGTTCATGTGTATTGCCACTATAGTCTGTAGAAGTATTGTAATACATAGCCCATGGTCATGGAACCTGTCCTGAATACACGTGTTAACCCTACGCCACGGATGTGTCTATTCAATGCCAAGTGTGTACACGGCCAGGCTATTGTACAGTCCTAGCCCTATGTATAAATAATAAGTTGGAAAAATGCTGATGTTTTTTTTTTTCCCCCTTTCTTTTTTATTGTTAATTTTCCTTATCCTGACACCCCAAACATGCCAAAGTAAAGACTCACCATTCTGTATTCAATAAACGACTCTCCTCCCCATCACTGCTGCGGTCTGAGTCGGTGCCGGAATCCCCCGGAAATTCTGGCTCTAATCTGTACGGTTCGATGCCTCCCTCGCTCTCTTCCTGTTCACTTGACACTCCTGCATCCTCCTCTGTCTCGTCACCGATCCTGAATGCTTCTTCACTCTGAAAACTCTGGTGTTCTTGACTGCTGGAACTGCTATCATCTGCCATTGTTGTTTTGATAAGGGTCACACTCGTGACGTCACGCAGCGTCGTCTGCACTACTTCCGGTTTGTTTGGCACTGCCAGCCAGATGCAAAAGTTTATCGGCTTATAGCTTGGCCATCGCACGGCCTAAAAATTTCTTTTATGTGTTGAAAAATAGGTAATAAGGAATTAATCTGCTATTCTACTTTTTCGGCAAAAAGGTGGGTTCAGTTCACCTTTAAACAACAACAAAATTCCTCCATCATGGAACGAAGCCATTATTTCAGTTATTTTAAAGCCAGGGAAAGATAGGGAACAATGCGGAAACTATAGGCCAATCTCTTTATTAAATGTGGATTATAAAATATATACAATTATCTGTAAACGAATAAAGACATTCTTGACGGAATTGATAGAGGATGATCAAACTGGTTTCATAGAGGGACGACAAACATGATAATATCAGGAGAACAATACACATAATTAATCAAATACATAAAGAAAAGAAAAGCGCAGTAATAATGAGTTTAGACGCAGAAAAAGCATTTGATAGGGTTAATTGGGTGTTCCTATATAATGTGCTGGAACGCTTTGGATTTAACGAAAAGTCAGTGCAATGCATAAAGACACTGTATCAAAAACCTGTGGCAAGAATCAAGATAAACGGTAGCTTAACAGACAAAGTAAATATACAAAGATCAACTAGGCAGGGATGCTGCCTATCGCCCACCTTGTTTGCTCTGTTCATAGAGCCACTGGCTCAAGCGATGCGACAAAATAAGAAATTAAAAGGTATAACAATAAAGGGAGCGGAACACAAGATTGGGCTATTTGCAGACAATATTATAGTTTACCTTGAACAACCAGATGAATCAATAATGGAAATGACGGACTTGATAGAAAATTTTGGAAAATTATCAGGATACAAGATAAACATAACAAAAACACAAATACTGACATTCCACTATAACCCTTTAAACCAGATAACTGATAAGATCAAACTAAACTGGAAACAAAAAGAAATAAAATACCTTGGAGTGAACATACCTAAAGATTTAAGCAAAATCTATAAAGCAAACTATGATAGGTTAGAACAAGAAATAAAAAAAGATATTGATAGATGGTCAATCTTAAATATGGATCTGAATTCAAAAATTAAGACAGTCAAAATCAGCATACAACCTAGACTGCTTTACCTCTTCCAGGCTCTACCAACAGAGATTCCTGGTGCCCAGTTCTCAAAGTGGGACAGGATGATATCGAGATTTGTTTGGGGAGGTAAAAAGCCAAGAGTGAAATATAAAACTCTCCAATTACCAAAAGAGAAAGGAGGCATGGGCCTACCAAGTCTAAAGGAATATTACTACTCAGCACAAATAAGATATACGTTGGTGCGACGGAGGATACGAGGCAAAATGGAAAATGGAAAAAGGAAATTGAGGGACTCCCAGTACAAAGCATAATAGGGGATAAGGATGCATATAAGCAAATCAAACAAATAGACCCAATCACTACATTTACTTTGGAACTGTGGTATAAAATAGTACAAAAGTATAATATAAAGGAGGACATAAAACTATTGAAATGGGTAGCATTTGACAGTCAGTTTGAACCGGCAAAGCAAGCTAGGGGATACAAAAATCTGGTGAACAAGGGAATCACAGCATGGGGCAATATGGGAAAAAAAGATTTCGAGAGTTTTGTAAACATGAGAAGAAAATTTAAACTAGAAAAATCTGAATTCTTCAGATATCTGCAGATGAGAGATTATTATATGAGGAAGATTAGGCATAACCTCCACACAGATGTGAGCGAGATTATACAATTCATTTTAAACTCGTATGCAGGAAATAAAATAAGAATTATTTCAAAGCTATATCAGAAACTTACGGCAAACAAACATTCAAGTAACTATATAAAGGAGAAATGGGAGAAAGAGCTAAATTTAAACATAACAGAAGAAAACTGGCAAGAAATATGGAAAACACAACACACATCAACAAGTTCAAGGACATGGAGGGAATTTGGATGGAAAAACCTGATTCGCTATTTCATTACACCACAGATCCAAAGAAAATATACAAATACCCAATCTATATGCTGGAGGGGCTGTGGGGCTCAAAATGCAGACCACTCGCATATGTTTTGGAAATGCTGCAAAATCTCATCATTCTGGAAATCTATACATGTGACAATACAGAGGATATTAGGATATAATATACCAATGAACTGTAACTTGATGTATTTATGTGATCTTAAAAGAGACAAAGTAATACAGGCTGAGGACAGATATTTAGTTAAAATCTTGTTGATTGCATGTAAAAAAACAATCACAAGAAAATGGCGATCAGAAGTTCTTCCTGACCAAGAGTAATGGACAGACATTGTTGAGGATATACGTTTAATGGAAAAACTAACATATCGACAAAGAATGCATGAAGGACAAGATGAAAAAAAATGGTGGAAATGGACACACTACAAAGTGCAACAACGAGACAGAAATTGAAAGAATAACCAAAGACACTGGAAAAACCAGAAGAATTAAGAGATGGAAACTAAAAACTTGATGCTCCAACATTTGTCCCCCCCTTTTTTTTTTCTTCTTCTAGCTCCTTTTTTTAAAATATAGAGACTGTGATCTGAATGTAATATGTATGATGAAAAATGAATAAAAATCAAAGTTACAAAAAAAAAAATTTCAGACTTCAGCTCTTTTGTGGCAACCTGTAGCTCAGAAACAGACCCCTGTTTAAAGGCAAGTGCTTTCCTCTGTAAGCAGAATTTAACTGATTTTGAAACCCATGGTTTGTTGTTGGGATATATTTTGACACATTTACGTGGAACGATCTTATTTTTACAGAAAGACATGTATGAGCATGTGACGTCCACCAAAGAGTCCAAATCATTCCCGCAGGACTGTGTGAACATCTCCCAGTCTGTACAGTCAAAGCATTCCTGGAGGCTGTGCACTGAATCTTCTGTCCACACATCAGTGTCTCTCGTCTCCACCTTGCCTCTTCTGAGAGCAGTTTTATATGTGGGCAGCAAATGTACACAGTTGTGATCTGAGGATCCTACAGGAGGAAGGGGGAGTGATTTATAGGCTCTCTCTATGGATCCATAGCACAGGTCCAATTGTCTTTTTTCGCCTGGTTGGGCAGGAGACATACTGATAAAATTGGAACATTGTTGTGCTGAAAGATGAAGTTCCTCTTCATCTTCAGCTTTCTAGCAGAGGCCTAAAGGTTTTGTGCCAACATTGACTAGTATTTGGAACTGATCATAATTCCCTCCACCTTGACGAAGGCCCCAGTTCCAGCTGAAGAAAACAGCCCCAAAGCATGATGGTGCCACCACCATGCGTCACTGTAGGTATGGTGTTCTTTTGGTGATAAGCAGTGTTGTGTTTGCACCAAATATACCTTTTGGAATTACAGCCAAAAAGTTCAACCTTTGTTTCACTGGACCATAACCCATTTACCCACATGCATTTGGGAGATTTCAAATGTGTTTTTGCAAAATGTAGCAAGGCTTTGATGTTTTTCTTTGTAAGATAAGGCTTCCATCTTGCCACCCTAGACGGGAGATTGTTGTCACATGTACTAAACAGCCAGTACTTGCCAGAAATTCCTGCAGCTCCTTCAATGTTGCTGTCGGCCTCTTGGCAGCCTCCCTGACCAGTTTTCTTCTGGTCTTTTCATCAATTTTGGAGGGACGTCGAGTTCTTGGTAATGTTGTTGCTGTGTCATATTTTCTCCACTTGATGTTGACTGTCTTCACTGTGTTCCATGGTATATTTAATGCCTTGGAAATTCTTCTGCACCCTTCTCTTGACGAAGATCCCTCTGATACTTTGGAAGCTCTCCGCTTACCATGGCTTGTGCTGTAAGATGTGACTACAAAAATGTCAGGAAAAGCCTACTAGAACATCCATCCATCCACCTTCTTCCGCTTAATCCTTTTCGGGTCACGGGGGGTGGGGTGGGGCTGGAGCCTATCCCAGCATCTTTGGGCGAAGGGCAGGGTACACCCTAGACAGATCGCCAGTCCATTGCAGAGCCAACACAGAGAGATAGACAACCATTCACTCTTACAGTCATACCCAAGGACAATTTAGAATCCCCAGTTTGATGCCAATTAACCTAACTTGCATGTTTTTGGCATGTGAGAGGAAACTAGAGAAATCCCAGAGTAAAGCCATGCAGACACGAGGAGAACATGCAAACTCCACACAGATCACTGTTGATCGGGGGCAGGGATCAAACCCAGGATCCCTCTCTCCCATCTCTCCACTTGATGATGACTGTCTTCACTGTGTTCCATGGTATATGTGATGCCTTGGAAATTCTTTTGTACCCTTCTCCTGACTGATACCTTTGAACAATGAAATCACTCTGATGCTTTGGAAGCTCTCTGCGGACCATGGCTTGTGCTGCAAGATGCGACTACAAAAATGTCAGGAAAGGCCTACTAGAACAGCTGAACTTTATTTGGGGTTAATAAGAGGCACTTTAAATGGTGGCAGGTGTGTGCTGGAACACAGCCACATCCCCAGTTATAACAGGGTGTGCATTTTTATGCAACCAGGTTATTGCAATTTTTTTATTTTTTTATTTTTCCCCTTTAAAGATTTCAGTTTGTTTTTCAATCGAGTTGTACACGTTATAGGTCACATTAATGGTGGACAAATCTTTTGAAATGATTTATCTTGGCCTCATTTATTTACATCACAAAAACCTGGCATTTGAACAGGGGTGTGTAGACTTTTTATATCCACTGTACTCAATAGGTGGAGCAATACAGTGGTGTGAAAAAGTGTTTGCCCCTTTCCTGATTTCTCATTTTTTTGTATGTTTGTCACACTTACATGATTCAGATCATCAAACAAATGTAAATATTAGACAAAGATAACACAAGTAAGCACAAAATGCAGTTTTTAAATGAAGGTGTTTTTTTATTCAGGGTTAATAAAAACCCAAGCCTACATGGCCCTGTGCGAAAAAATCACCCCCTCCCCCCCTGGTTAAAACATAAATTAACCCCTTGAACTCTGAATTCCGCGGGCGGTCACGTCTCTGCATCTTAGTACGTCTCAGTGCGCACTGAAAAAAAAAGCTGTATTTCCAGTCTTCCAGTACAGACCCAGCCTTGTTACAACCTGAGAAAAAAGCTGTGTAATATATTAATTTTTTGTGGTATTTTTACAAAATTTTGACCTGAGCTTGAAAACACTTGGTTCTACATTTCTGTTGTGTTTTCCAGCCAGTATCTGACAGCTGTATGTTATTTGCAAGCATTTGTATCTAAAAAAAACCACCCAGGCGAACTTTGTTACTCAGTGGCAGGCGCACTTAGAGAGATTATGACTGTTTTGCCAAAAAATTCAGAGTGTTTTCTTTTAAATGAGACTAACCCCATGAAGATGCTGCAAAGGGTTGAAGAACAGCTTTTGATTTACTTTGGGCATATTATTTTTAGGCATTTTTTGGGAAGTTGAACAGAGTTCAACAGGTTAACTGTGGTTTATCACATTTTTGAAAACCTGAGTTCAATTTCTCTATCCACACCCAGGCCCGATTACTGCCACACCCATTCTCAATCAAGAAATCACTTAAATAGGACCTGCCTGACAAAGTGAAGTAGACCAAAAGATCCTCAAAAGCTAGACATTATGCTGTGATCCAAAGAAATTCAGGCACAAATGAGAAACAAAGTAACAGATCTATCAGTCTGGAAAAGGTTATAAATGTAGCTCATGTATTTTTACCTACATATGTATAAGCACAATGGGATGCTTGAGATTGCATGTGTGGATTGACCTCACGTCTTGGATGGGACAATATGTCTGGACCGCCTGTGGATAACAGCAAGAAGACGGAGGTACGGCGATAAGGAGCTGAAAGGACTTCCTGACCTCCTGGGGGCCAGGCGGAGGACTGAAGGACTTGGGGGGGAGAGTTATTATCAATAGGGGGTTTTGACTGTGATATGCGATTATTCCTTTGATCTTGTATGTATAAATAAGGTTTTGACTCAGCTCATCCTCTTCTGTTCTTGAGAGATGGCTGGGGATGTGAATGCAACATTAAAACCTGAATTAAGAAATAATTCAGCTTCGTTATTTCACGCTCCCCACATTGGTGACCAGAGACGTGAGAATGCATAGAAGGGATTCTCCAGATGCAGACTCGTCGGAGTCTGCCCGAGCGAGCGCCGTCTCCATCAAACTGCCAGAATTCTGGCAGGACAACCCGGACTCGTGGTTCCTCCAGGCTGAGGCACAGTTCACGCTCGCGGGAATAACGGCGGACGACACCAAGTTTTACCACGTCGTCACAAGGCTCGACAACCGCACAGCTCGATGCGTGCGGAGCCTGGTACAGCAGCCACCCGCTGACAACAAATACGGCGAGTGGAAGGCTGCTCTCACCGAGTGTTTCACGCCCTCAGTCGAAGAGAAGGCTAGGAGACCCCTGGCTATGCACAGCCAAGGAGGGCGCAGGCCAGTCGCCCTGATGGAAGACATGCTGCAGCTGAGGGAATCGGACAACGATGATTTCCTATTTAAGCACATCTTCCTAAGTAACCTCCCGATGCACATGAGAGGGACCCTGTCCGGCATGCGTTGTGTGACCCAGCGGGACTTCCGTGCGCTGGCCCGAGAGGCGCAGCGGCTCCTCGACTCCTGCGGCGAGCAGACGGCCACAGCGGCAGCGGCAGACCTAGGCGCGGCGACCCGAGGCAGCAAAGAGCCAGAGACAGCGGAGCCAACCCAACCAACAATGGCAGCGGCGCGGCCCCGACGCAGCGGAGGAGATGGCCTCTGTTTTTATCACCGGCGTTTCGCAGAGAAGGCACACAGGTGTTTGCCGCCGTGCAGCTTCAAGTGCTCGGGAAACGCCAGGACCGGGAATCGTTAGCAGCTTCGGCTCTCGGTGAAAGAAATAAGCTGCTCTACATCACGGATACGAGCTCCGGGCGGCACTTCCTCTTAGACACCGGAGCCCAAGTGAGTTTCATCACCCCGACCTATGCTGACCGATTGGCTGGCCCCCGTGGTGACGGGGCAACGGCGGCGAACGGCTTGAGCATCAACACCTACGGAGAAAGGACTTTGTTTCTGTCCTTACACGGCCGCACTTATGAATGGACTTTTATCATAGCGGCGGTGAGTTTCAACATGTTAGGTGCCGATTTTCTGTGCTCACATGGTTTGTTAGTTGATCTTGCCAACAGGCGATTGGTTAATGCTCTATCTTTTTATTCTATTCCTTGTGCAGCTCGAGTGTCCCCACCACCGGTGCAGACCAACGTCGCCACAGCAGGCGGTAAGTTTAACACACTCCTCACCCAATTTCCAGCGCTCATGGTTCCCACTTTTTCGGCAACAGTTGCGAAACACGGGGTGGAGCATTTTATCACTACAGCGGGCCCCCCCGTCTTCGCGAAAGCTCGGCGTTTGGATGCTGCTAAGCTCTCCATAGCGCGCGAGGAGTTCGCCAGCCTGGAAAGACTGGGCATTATTCGCCGTTCGAAGAGCCCATGGGCTTCGCCGCTGCATATGGTCCCTAAAGCTGACGGCTCCTGGAGACCTTGCGGCGATTACCGCAGACTAAACAACGCCACAGCACATGACCGCTACCCAATCCCACACATTCAGGATTTTTCGGTGCATCTAGCGGGGGCGCGCATTTTTTCTAAAATAGACCTGGTTCGCGGCTACCATCAGGTTCCAGTCCGGCCTGAGAACATTCCTAAAACGGCGGTAATAACCCCTTTTGGACTTTTTGAGTTTTTGCGCATGCCGTTTGGTCTTAAAGGCGCTGCACAAACATTCCAACGTATGATGGATGCCGTGTTACGCGATCTCCCTTTTGTGTTCGTCTACCTCGACGACATTTTAGTCGCCAGTACTTCAGAAGAGGAACACGAAAAACACCTCACTGCCGTTTTTCGGAGGTTGGGAGAGCATGGGTTAATAATTAATCCAGCCAAGTGCCAGTTTGGCGTGGTGCAGATCGATTTTTTGGGGCACCGCGTTTCCCCAGAAGGGGCAGTCCCGCTACCGGATAAGGTGCGCGCAGTGGCAGATTTTCCCCGACCACAAACAGTCAAATCGTTGCAGGAGTTTTTAGGAATGGTAAATTTTTATAACCATTTCCTACCCCACGCAGCGCACCTCATGCAACCATTATACGCTGCGCTCAAAAAACAAAAACCCTCCAATACTATCGAGTGGTCCCCGGAACGGGAGCACGCATTCGCGGAGGTAAAAAAAGCCCTGGCTGACGCCGCGCTTCTAGCTCATCCAGATCCATCGGCCCACATAGCGCTCACCACTGACGCATCAGATTTGGCCATAGGGGCGGTCGTGGAACAGCACGTTGCCGGGGTTTGGCAGCCGCTGGCATTTTTCAGCAGATCCTTGAACGAAGCCGAGCGGAAATACAGCACGTTTGACAGGGAGCTGTTAGCGCTCCATTTGGCCATTCGCCATTTCCAGTTTTGGCTGGAAGGTCGGCGTTTCACCGCTTTTGTCGACCATAAGCCGCTCACTTTTGCGATGTCCAAAATTTCAGAACCTTGGTCGGGCCGGCAGCAGAGGCAGCTGGCCGCAATTTCGGAGTTGACCACTGATATTCAGCACGTAGCGGGTAAACTCAACGTAGTGGTAGACTGCCTCTCTCGCGCGGTCACAGCACCGGTGCGCACAGAGGCAGATTATACTACCGCAGCCGCAGGGCAAAATAACAGCGCGGAAGCGCACGCAGCCCCAGTTCACGTGGGAATAGATTACGCAGCCATGGCAGCGGAACAGGGTAGAGATGCGGACGTGCGCGCGCTCCAGTCTGGACCAACAGGGTTAAGGCTGGAGAGCAGGTGTTTGCAAACTGGTATGCCCCCCCTAATCTACGATGTATCGACTGGGCGACCGCGCCCGGTAGTCCCGGCCGCGTGGCGCCGCCGCGTTTTTGACTCGGTCCACTCCCTGGCGCACCCAGGAGTGCGCGCTTCTGTGAAAATGGTAGCGGAGAAGTTTGTTTGGCCGAGCCTGCGCAAGCACGTGAAAGAGTGGGCAAGAACCTGCATGGCTTGCCAGCGGGCCAAAATTCACAAGCACACAAAAGCTCCCTTAGAACCGTTCCACATTCCAGCCAAGAGATTCGATCAGGTGCATGTCGACCTCGTGGGCCCCCTACCGTCGTCACAGGGGTTCACACATCTTTTGACAATGGTGGACCGAACCACACGTTGGCCGGAAGTGGTCCCACTGGCATCGACCACGGCTGCAGAGGTGGCTCGCGTTTTTTTGATGGCCTGGGTAGCGCGTTTCGGGGTTCCGTCGGATATTACGTCCGACAGAGGGCCTCAATTTGTCTCTGAGCTCTGGTCAGCGATGGTCAGCAGCTTAGGAGCGAAAATTCATCGCACTACCGCTTATCACCCCCAGGTTAATGGTTTATGCGAGCGTTTTCATAGGTCTTTGAAGGCAGCCCTCAGAGCGTCGCTTACGGATGCAGATTGGGTAAACAAACTACCATGGGTTTTATTGGGGTTGCGTTCTGCGCCCAAAGAGGATTTAAATGCCTCCCCAGCGGAGTTAGTTTTTACACAACCTCTCAGGCTGCCCGGTGAGTTCCTACCAGAGCATCCGGAGCTGGGGCGCCCCTCGGCTCTGGGGCCGTTGATTGGCACGGGAGCGGACACGCTCCCAGGCCCCGTTCATCACACTTTTCCGCGTGTTTTTGTTCCCAAAGCTTTAAAAAATGTCGAGTTCGTTTTTGTCAGGCACGAGGCTCTAAGACCGACTCTCCAACCGCCATATGATGGTCCATATAGGGTGCTGGAAACAGGTGATAAGCATTTTGTGCTACATTTGGGAGACAGAAAAGAGACAGTCAGTATTGACAGACTAAAGCCTGCTTTTGTGATGAACGACGAGTCTGTACGGGTGGCGAGGGCACCTCGACGTGGCAGACACCCCAGGGAACACGTCTCGGAGCCCCCGCAGGGATCAAATAACCACTCTCTTCCTCAGTCAGCAGATTCTTTGCAGGACAGCGCCACAGGGACGGCGAGACCTGCTTACAGCAGATTCGGAAGACGTTTGAAGCCCAGACGGCATACGGACTGATTTTTGATGTTATCGCTGATTTTTGATGTGATCATGTTGTATAGACTATGCTATTGAGGTTATCATGTTTTGTGAACTCTGATATATTGTCCATTCTTCAACGTTTGGGGGGGGTTATGTAGCTCATGTATTTTTACCTACATATGTATAACTAACTACTAACTAACCTGCACTTATATAGCGCTTTTCTAGTCACAAAGACCACTCAAAGCGCTTTCATTAATACTAACCCTCTATTCTAAGGGCCTATAGGAAACAAATATCTAGGGACAATTTAGAACAGCCAATTAACCTAACATGCATGTTTTTGGCATGTGGGAGGAAACCGGAGAAATCCCGGAGTAAACCCACGCAACACGGGGAGAACATGCAAACTCCACACAGATCACTGTTGGTCGGGGGCTGGGATCGAACCCAGGATCCCACGATCCCCACAATCCCCCGGCCAAGGGTAAACTGTGCTGCCGCAGTGCTAACCACTGCGCCACCGTGCAGCCCAATTATAAGCCCAATTATAATTGCAGCCCAATTATAAGCACAATGGGATGCTTGAGATTGCATGTGTGGATTGACTTCACGTCTTGGATGGGACAATATGTCTGGACCGCCTGTGGATAACAGCAAGAAGGAGGTACGGCGATAAGGAGCTGAAAGGACTTCCTGACCTCCTGGGGGCCAGGCGGAGGACTGAAGGACTCGGGGGGAGAGTTATTGTCAATAGGGGGTTTTGACGGTGATATGTGATTCTTCCTTTGATCTTGTATGTATAAATAAGAAGGTTTTGACTCAGCTCATCCTCTTCTGTTCTTGAGAGATGGCTGGGGATGTGAATGTAACATTAAAACCTGAATTAAGAAATAATTCAGCTTCGTTATTTCACGCTCCCCACAATAAAGCCATTTCTAAAGCTTTGAGACTCCAGCGAACCACAGTGAGAGCCATTATCCACAAATGGCAAAAACATGGAACAGTGGTGAACCTTCCCAGGAGTAACCGGCAGACCAAAATTACCCCAAGACCACAGCAACGACTCATCCAAGAGGCCACAAAAGACCCCACAACGACATCCAAAGAGCTGCAGGCCTCACTTGCCTCAGTTAAGGTCAGTGTTCATGACTCCACCATAAGAAAGAGACTGGGCAAAAATGGCCTGCATGGCAGAGTTCCAAGACGAAAACCACTGCTGAACAAAAAGAACAAAGGCCCATCTCAGTTTTGCCAGAAAACATCTTGATGATCCCCAAGATTTTAGGGAAAATACTCTGTGGACTGTCGAGACAAAAGTTGAACTTTTTGAAAGGTGTGTGTCCCAATACATCTGGCGTAAAAGTAATAGCATTTCAGAAAAGGAACATCATATCAACAGTAAAATATGGTGGTGGTAGTGTGATGGTCTGGGGTTGTTTCGCTGTTTCAGGACCTGGAAGACTTGCTGTGGTAAATAGAAATATGAATTCTTCTGTCTACCAAAAATCCTGAAGGAGAATCTCTGGCCATCTGTTCATGACCTCAAGCTGAAGCACACTTGGGTTCTGCTGCAGGACAATGATCCATAACACACCAGCAAGTCCACCTCTGAATGGCTTAAGAAAACCAAAATGAAGACTTTGGAGTGGCCTAGTCAAAGTCCTGACCTGAATCCGATTGAAATCCTGTGTTATGACCTTAACCCTTTAACTCCCCAGATTAAAACTTTAAGATGGCGCCAACCATTGGCGAACGTCTTTGCTCATTCCACTCCCGAATGCCGACTCTTCTTTTTTGCATAGTTGTTCTTCTTTCTCCAGTGCATGGAGGTCATGCACTACTAACATGGGACCGACAAACACTACTGGATATCGCCAAGTCAAGCAGCCACACAGAGTGTACTGGCTTTATACTACCCGATGTGCAATGCATCGTCCACCCTAGCGGTGACCATCAGCACCCCCAGGAAGGCCCCAAAGCACCGAGCCCGCGTGAGCATGCTGGCCCGAAGAAAGCGTGTCGGAGGTGGGGTCGAAGGCACCAAAGGCAAGGGAAGAGGGGAGGGCTACATGCTAGGCTAAAGGCTCGCTCCAGCCGGCCACCGCTACCCAGTCTCTTAATTGCAAATGTTTGGTCTTTGGAAAATAAGCTAGACGAACTAAAAGCAAGGATTGAAGACCAGCGGGAGACAAGAGAGTGTTGTGCCCTAATATTCTGTGAAACCTGGCTTTCAGACAGAGTCCCAGAGAGCGCTATTCAGCTCCAGATCCACTGAACACACCGGGCAGACAGAATAGGAGACTCTGGTAAGATGAGGGGTGGCGGTGTGTGTGTATTTATAAACTACTCGTGGTGTGGAGATTTACAGACCGTTCACAAACACTGCTCACCTGATGGAGTTTTTACAGCTGAAATGCCGTCCCTATTACTTACCGAGGGAATTTACCACTGTGTTTTTGGCCGCTGTATACATTTGTCCATAGAGCAACTACACAGTAGCGCTAAAACTCCACAACGTCATCAGCGCAGTAGAGACGAAACACCCTGATGCTGTTTTTATTGTTGCTGGTGACTAACCAGTGCAATTTACGGACTGTACTCCCCAAATATTGCCAGCATGTGGACATTCCCACCCGCGATAAAAGCACATTGAATCATGTCTATTCCAACATAAGTGGCGCCTACAGAGCGGCACCCCGCCCCCCACTTCGGACAGTCAGATCACATCTCACTGTTTATGTACCCAGCCTACAGACAAAAGCTGAAACAAACAAACCCTGTTATTAAGCTAATTAAGCGCTGGACTCCAGAGCCTGAAAACATCCTGCAAGACTGTTTTGCCTGCACAGACTGGGATGTGTTTAAAGCTGCAGCCACTCAAGAGGACTCTTCTGTTAACATACAGGACTACGCTGAATATGTAACTGCGTACATCAGCACATGCGTTGATTCCATTGTACCCACCATACAGGTCAGGAAGTTCCCCAACCAGAAGCCCTGGATCAACAGTCAGGTACATCAGACGTGCTCGCTCTCATGCATTTAAATCAGGCTGTGAGGCCGAGTACAAAGCTGCAAAGTATGGACAGAGGAAGGCTATAACAACAGCCAAGAGGCAGTACAGAGAAAGGCTGGACAGCCTCTACTCCACTCCTGATCCGGGGCGCATGTGGCAAGGCCTGCAACACATCACAGACTACAAGAAGACCAACAGCAGCACTGCTAGCCCTACAGACAGCCTGCCGGACGATCTCAACATCTTTTACACCCACTTTGAGACCATCAGCCACAGCACAGAGAAGAGACACACACTCACGCACCCCCCACCCACTAAGAGTCTCACTAGACCACGTAAACAAAGCACTAAGGAATATTAACCCCCGCAAGGCAGCAGGACCAGACAGCATCCCTGGGCGGGCCCTCAGAGCATGCGCTGCAGAGCTGACTGGTGTTCTCACAACAATCTTCAACCTCTCCCTCAACCAGAACATAGTCCCCTCTTGCTTCAAAACAACAACCATCATCCCCGTCCCCAAAAGGAGCCCGCCAACCTGTCTGAATGAGTACAGACCGGTAGCACTCACTCCAATCATCATGAAGTGCTTTGAAAGAGTGGTGCTGCCCTCATTCAGGACAGCATACTGGGCATCCTGGACCCCCTGCAGTACACCTACGGGCCCAACAGGTCCACCTCAGATGCCATTGCCGTAGCACTCCATTATTCTCTCTCCCACCTGGAAGATAAAGACTCCTACATTAGGATGTTCTTTGTCGACTACAGCTCCGCCTTCAACACTGTCATTCCCCACAAACTCACCGACAAACTGTCTTCACTTGGCCTGCACCCCACCCTCTGTGACTGGCTACTGGACTTTCTAACTGGCAGGCCCCAGTCTGTCAGGATGGGTAACAGGACCTCAGTCAGCATCATCACAAACACAGGTGTCCTCCAGGGTTGTGTTCTCAGCCCCATTCTCTACACCCATGACTGTGTTGCCTCCCACAAAGACATCATCATCCTAAAGTTTGCGGATGACAGCAGTGGTAGGACGCATCACTGGTGATGATGAAGCATCCTACAGGAGGGAGGTGGCCAACCTGGTGTCATGATGTGAGGACAACAATCTCACCCTCAACACGGACAAGACAAAGGAAATGATAGTGGACATGAGGAAAGGGAGGAGGAGACCCCATCGGCCGCTGTCCATCCAGAAGTTTGAGGTGGAGAGGGTGAGCAGCTTTAAATACCTGGGCATCCACATCAGCGAGGACCTTAAGTGGACACAGCACAGAGCTGGTCAAGAGAGCTCAACAGCGACTGTACTTTCTGAGGAGGCTGAAGAAGTTTGGCATGTCTTCCAGGATCCTCAACAATTTCTACAGCTGCATCATCGAGAGCATCCTGACCAACTGCGTCACTGCGTGGTACAGAAACACCACTGCCCTGGAGCGCAAACGGCTGCAGAGAGTGGTGAAGACAGCGGAGAAGATCATCAGGACTCCACTCCCCTCTCTGCAGAGCATCTATCACCGCAAAGTCCAAAAGAGAGCTGACGCCATCCTCCGGGACCCCACCCACCCCCAACACAGACTGTTTGCACTTCTACCCTCAGGCCGGAGGTACAGAAGTGTGAAATGCCGGACAACCAGACTGAAAAACTCCTCCTTTCCCACTACCATCAGACTCATGAACAGACAACTCCCAAAACTCTGTAGCACAGCTTTGCATATAGGAACTCACACACCGGCTGCTAAATTTGCACACTGCTCACCTGTACAGTAGATATAGTATCACCTGTCTGATGTCCATATCATCTCTGCTACTTATCAATAATTTGCAATTATACACTGCTTGTTGCACAATACTCATTTGCACACTGTGCATAAGTCTATGCCATCTCAGGTTACATCGGGCTGCACAATGCTCATTTGCACACTGTACATACAGTAAGTCTATGCCATCTCAGGTTACATCAGGTTGCACACTGCTCATTTGCACACTGTACATAGGTTCATGCCATCTCAGGTTCACATCATCTCTGATATCAATATACCACTATCACTTTCGTCATCCGGTGACTTCATTTTCATTCCTAACTGTGTGTTGGTGTATGTGTCTTAGCATCCATCAATACTAGGATTGAGTTACTGTGTTAGTGTGTCATGACCTATTCGAATTGTTGTTTCTGTACTTTTAACTTGGGATTCGTTCAGAGAGCAAAGTAAGAATTTCATTGCTCAGGAAATGTAGCATTTAACTGTGCACATGATAAAGCCTTTGAATCTTTGAATTAAATGGACGGGTCACGCGCCCCCCAGTGGCACAGCGCAGCAACTGCACACTTTTTGTCTTGTCAACTGATTACTTTTTATTGATTTTCTGGTTCATATACTTTGAAGATTAAATAAAAACATACCCCTGTAGACAAGTCGGCGTAAAAAAAAACGGCCCATTCTTTATGTAAATGTATCCAAAGTCCACTTTTGACCGAGTTATGTAATTTATATAGCTGCTGTGACATTATGCAAATTAGATGCGTAAAATTATACCTATCAGAAACTTTGGATCATATTCTACATCTTTCTAATTGACAGTAAGCCATTATCTCTTACCACTTTAAAGTTATAGCCTTGGAAATCTGAACTATTTTATTGACCACTGGGGGGGGGGCCTTGACCACCATTTAACCATCCCTGTCACCACTTGGCGCCTGGAGCAGTTAAAGGGTTAAAAAGGCGGTTCCTGCTCAAAAACCCTCCAATGTGGCTGAATTGCAACGATGAGTGGGCCAAAATTCCTCCACAGTGCTGTAAAAGACTCATTGCCAGTTATCGCAAACGCTTGATTGCAGTTGTTGCTGCTCAGGGTGGCCCAACCAGTTATTAGGTTTAAGGGGCAATCACTTTTTCACACAGGGCCACGTAGGTTTGGATTTTTTTTTTCCTTAATAATAAACACCTTCATTTAAAAACTGCATTTTGTGTTATCTTTGTCTAATATTTAAATTTGTTTGATGATCTGAACCATTTAAGTGTGAGAAACACAAAAAATAAGAAATCAGAAAGAGGCAAACACTTTTTCACACCACTGCATGTATTTAAACACTGACTTCTGCACTGGATAATATTTAATTTGGTTACATGTATGTAAAAATGACAGTAAGTCTATTCCTTTCTATATTTTGTTCATTGAGGTGCTTAGCAACAGTTAGGTCTATTCAGAAGGGACTATTTTTCTTGGCGGCACAAAATAACTGGTTAAACAAACAAAAATCTAAATATTTTGTCCTGTATTGCTGTTATTTAATAAACTGTGCTTGTGGAACTGTTTCATAAAAGCAATACTGCACCCGCGGTCCAGACAAATAATATTGAGACAGATTGTGTCAAGTTTATGAAGTGTTCCTTTGCAAGCTAATCTATAGACTGTGTTGCCATAATCAAATAAAGGAGTGATCATTTCAACAATGGTACATTTGGCAGCAGATGTAAATGAAGAGTGATTTCTGTGTAGAAAACTGAGTCTTGATTTAACTTTTGACTGCAACATGGTGACTTGGTGGGAGAAAGACAATGCACTGTTGATCCAGATTCCTAAACATTTGTGACTGTCAGATCCAACCTCCAGCAGAACATAAATAATTGATTCCTTTAGGCAGGTAGAACTCCAGTGTAACATTTTATTAACTGAAGCAAAATAACTACAGCACGGAGGCTGTCGAACACAAGATGAGTCAGTAGGGCTTAACGCTTACGAAAGCTGATCAAGGACTGGAGGGAAAAGTGATAATGATGCCACAAAGAGAATTGGAAACCACGGGTATATATAGGGACACAGAAATTAACAGACACAGGACAGCTGCGTAACTAACTAGTGTTAACTGAAAACACGTGAGTGCCTGGAGGAATGGGAGGATGACAGGAGAGACTAGAAAACAATAACTGAACTAAGAAACTGAGGATAACCCAACAAACTAATGATAAGAGTTGTGCAACATTTAAAAAAATAAAGCGTGGACATGTCCAGCTCATAACAGTGCCCCTCCTTAACCCCTTGCACTCCGGTCAATTTCTCTAAAAACGCGAAAAATTAACGTGCCCAAATTAAATCCAAAGCTATTCTTCAACCCTTTGCAGCATCTTCATGGGGTTGGTCTCATTTAAAAGAAAACACTTTGAATTTTTTGGCAAAACAGTCATAATCTCTCCAAGTGCTCCGGCCACTGAGTTACAGTCATCTAAACCAGTGATTTTCAACCTATGTGCCGCGGCACACTAGTGTGCCGTGAGAGATCGTTAGGTGTGCCGTGGGAAATTATCCAATTTAACTTAATTACTTGAGTGAGTGGCTATGTTTACATGGACACAAGTAACCGGATTAAAAGCCTGATCGGAATAAAAATGCTTCATGTAAACATGGCAATCTGAATATTCTAACCCGATCACGCTCATTCAGATCAAAATTTCATTCCGATTGAGAGGGGTGGGTTATGCCGATTGTTAATCGGAATCGTGCTCATGAAAACACTTATTCCGAACAAAGGGCAGAAAATATATTTACTGCGCATGTCTGTACACCAGCCGTACGTCGACGTGACGTATTTCCGCCTTAGCAGCAGCTAGCGGAAAAACATAGCGGGAGTAAAACAAAACTGGTCTGTATCGTCCTGCTGTCTCCCTCTTTTCGTCATATGCAGAAGTATGTACTTGTCGCTTCATTACGGAGACTAGCAGAAGCAAAAGTACAGTCTGAATAATACAGTACAGGTCAATTTCGACACGAAGCGGGGCTCGCTAACACCGGAAGTTGCTGCTTCTTCTACTATTTTTTGAATGTCGAAATGTCGACCTGCGCATGTCAAAATGATTTATTCCGTTCAAACCTTGAGATGCAACCTTGAGATGTTCCCACTCACCCAGAAACGGCATGATGTTAACACTGCTGCACTGTGCCAGGTGATTGGCACACATTTGAAAACTCTTGAGAAGTTATTTTATTTCTCTTCAGACTTCACACAATGCCTTGACTGGGTTAGGAACCCATACAGCTCAGCATCAGTTGTTGGAAACGACATGACTTTACAGGAGCAAGAGGAACTCATTGAACTGAAACAAGATCATGGTTTAAAGCTAAACTTTGCTGATCTTCCTTTGGACAGTTTTTGGTTGACTGCTGCCAAGGAGTTCCCCATTCTGGCCAACAAAGCTATTTCAACATTGCTCCCATTTTCCACGACATATCTGTGTGAGCTGAGCTTTTCAAGCTTGACTGATAAAAACTAAAAACAGAGAGAGACTGAGAGCTGTTGAGGAAGAGCTCCGTGTGTGTCTTTCTTCCATTCCTGCCAGGATATCAGCTTTGTGTTCATCTAAACAGGCCCAGGGTTCACACTGAGTGAGTATAAATACATTTAGAAATTGTATTGCTAACTATATTTTATTATTTTTACTGTGTTAGGCTATAGAGTGTCATTTTGGTTGGTGGTGTGCCCCAGGATTTTGTTAATGTAAAAAATGTGCCGTGGCTTAAAAAAGGTTGAAAAACACTGATCTGAACATAGTGAACTTGAAGAAAATAAATTTGGCCTGGGTGTTTTTTTGGATACAAATGCTTGCAAATAACACACAGCTTCAGATCCGGGCTGGAAAACGCAACAGAAATGTAGAACCAAGTGTTATCCAGCTGAGGTCCAAATTTTGTAACAATACCACAAAAAGTGAATATATTACACAGCTTTTTCCTCAGGTAGTTCCCAGGCATTTTGGAACTGTGCCAAATTGTGCCAAATGGCACAGTTTGGAAAAACGTCTAACTTTTGAATGCTTAAATGTAGAAGCTTCATTTTGGGCTCTAATGAAAGGTCACACTCAGGGCTGTGTCTGTGTGTGTGTGTGTGTGGGGGGGTGTCCCCTCGCTACAGAAGATGGACATCGGCCATCGCTACATGACGGATTAGCCTCATGTGGCGATGTGGGACAGCAGCGCAGTCACCGCGGCTTTCCCCCCCCCACTACAGAAGAACAGCGGGTGGGGGGCGGCGTTCACGGTCTGGACGTGACGAACGACCCCTTGTACCGCGGCGCACGAACTTCAGACTTCGTGCGCCGCACAGTTGTAATTTACCGATCGGTCAAAAGTCATTTTGGATTACAATTTTCAGGGATAAAGAATAATTTAGCTTATAACACCTTACCTCTTCACAGCAGCAGAGTCCTGGCAAACTTCTCTTCCTCATTGTCGGACGAACGCGACACTGGTCCACTCGTGGTTCTGGTCTCGCGACCCGATCAAAACATAATTCCATTATTGCGGTTTTGCGCTTCCACGATTGCGGTTTTTGGCGAACGATTTTTCATAACAAATAACAGTAGTAATTAAAAATAGACTGGCAAACACGTGTGTGTCACTCAGCCTTTGTCTTCGGCCTCCGTCGGTCTATGATGACCATAGAAGGCAATCCTAATGTCTATTCTGCTGGGACAAAAACAAAACAAAACAAGCACTGCCCGGCCGAACATGCCGATGCGCGAATGTCAGTCGCTGTCACAGAGGTTGCACTTGTGGATGGTCTCCGTGCTGCTGGGTCTGTGGGGTTCTTCCTGCGGGTCCTTTTTTTCTCTGCAGCAGCAGTCTGTCTTCACCCAGCCTTAAAAAAAACAGCTCGCGAACTTCTCTGCTTCAATTGGCTCACTGCATTCACAGCTTTGGTAGGCGGGTCCTTCTTGCTAGGTTTTCAGTCATTGGTTCTCCAAGGTTTCAGAAACCCAATTCAAGGCTCTTATTAGTCGAATGAGAGGTCAATCAGATGATCTAATCTGTTCGCGGCTGTGTCTGCAGTGGAAGAACGGATATGCAGCTCCCGCAGCTCCATCGTGCGCCCTCGTGCGCTCGAGGACGCACGAGAGCACCCTCGTGCGCTCTGGGACGCAGAGACTTGCCCGGCCGCGGTACAACAGAGTGCAAGAGGTTAAGGGCGGATTCCAGACGCCCCAAAAACAAAACAAAGAACACCCCAATCGGGGAGGAGGAAGGGGACAAAGGCACGGCGGGGCAAAACAATGACACAAACAACAGAAAAATGTTCATCAGGTGGTCGGCCAGAGTCCCAAGACCACCAACAGGAGCAATATGGTGCATCTGGTGGCCTACCAAATTCCATGGACCACCAGACAGAGAAACGGTGCGTTGGGTGGCCTACCAGAGTCCAAAAGCCACCAGACTGGGGAGCAAGGTGGGTCAGGAGGCCTACCCAAGTCCATGGGCCACCTCATGGATGAACAAGGTCCAAAGTCCATGGGCCACCAAACGGGAGAACACAGTGGGTCAGGGGGCCTACCCAAGTCCAAAAACCATCTGATGGATGGACACGATGCTTCAGGTGGCCTATCAAAGTCCATGGGCCACCAGACAGGAGAAAACACAGGAGCCCTTTGCTCTGAAAATAACAGGACCCCTCTGCTCTGAAAATAACAGGAGCCTTTAGCTCTGAAAATAACATGGAAGCTTTTTCGTTTGACGATAACCCCACAGGAGCTTTCTGCTCCAAAGATAGTACCCGAGGGACCATCAGTGCAGCGGTGTTAGGCTTAGGAACCAGTAGCTGCAGAGCTCTGACCTCAGGAAGACGTGATGGAGGCCCAACGGCCTCTTGGACGATGGGTGGAGGCCCACTGGCCTCTGAGACTGATGGTTTGGGTGCACTGGTCATTGAGACTGCAGAGGTTGAAATGTTCTCCATTCCTGATGCAGCCACCTCAGACAAAGAGGAAGAAATACAGGTCGCTATCTTGTCCATTACATAACCACCAGCAGAAGAGCTTGGCAGGGAGAGCTCAGAGGCAGATGAGAACTGCAACTGGGTCTCCTCTCTGGGAGACCCACTGTAACATATTTTATTAACTGATGCAAAATAACTACAGCACGGAGGCTGTCGAACACAAGATGAGCCGGTAGAGCTCAACACAAAAGATGATGGACAGGAGGGAAAACTGATAATGATTCCACAAAGAAAAATTAAAAAAACGCGCATATTTTTAGAGCCACAGAAGTTAAACACAGGACAGCTGGGTAACTAATTAGGGTCAAATGATAACATGTGAGTAGCAGGAGGAATGGGAGGACAATGGGAGAGACTAGAAAACAATAACTGAACTAAGAAACTGAGGATAACCCAACAAACTAATAACGGAGTTGTGCCACATTTAAAAGATAACAGAAAGCATGGATGATATGTCCAGCTCATAACAGTGACCTGTCCAAGGCCCAAAATTATCCACAATACAGCAAAGTTGTAGTGTTAAAATCATTTTATTGTTTCATAAGTAATCCGATAGGCATGAGATAATATGGGGTGGATGAAAACAGTAAAAAAAATGGTGCTCCCACTCAGGAGATGGGAGTTCAGTTCCAGATGCTGCATTTTTGTCCAAAACTTGTCTATCTTTGCTTTTATTTTGCTTCGAGGTTTGATGCTTTCCAGGTGTAGATGGAAATGGCCAAGTCACTTCCTGTAATTATTTATATGACCATCAGATGTTGCCTTTTTTTTTTCCATATCTAACGTTAACTCTTCATTTGTGAAACTAAAAGCTAAAAGTTGACTTCCCGTTATGGCGGCCACGTAGGAAGACGTGTTTCACACTGCTCTGCTCCTAAAAATAAAAAGTTGGCTAAAACTCTCTTAATTGGAACAAGATTGGATTAGATTAGATTCAACTTTGTCATTACACATGTATGAATACAAGGTAACGAAACAGTTTAGCATCCAATCAGAAGTGCAAAGGACAGCAGTGCAGTATATACGGTAATTAACAGTATGTGCAATTTAAGCAAATATATGCAGCAGTGCAGAAAGTTAAGAGTACTGTTATGTGCAAATAGTGTACAATAAGTTTGATGGGCAGTTATGTACAGGTGACGATGGTAAGAGATGATGGTAAGAGAGTCAGCGGGGAACTAAGTTCAATAACGTGACAGCTGTTGGAAAGAAACTGTTCCTAAACCTGCTGGTTCTAGTCCGAAGGCTTCTGAAACGCCTTCTGGAGGGGAGAAGCTGGAACAGTCCATGAGCAGGATGGTTGGAGTCCCTAAGAATGCTGCGTGCCCGGCGCAGACATCTTTTCCTGTAGACGTCCTCTATAACTGGAAGTGGAGTCCCTGTGATGCGTTGGGCGGTTTTCACCACCCGCTGCAGCGCCTTACGGTCAGCGACAGAGCAGCTCCTATACCAGACTGTGACACAGTTGGTCAGGGTACTCTCTATCACGCAGCGGTAGAAGTTGCCCAGGATGTCAGTTGACAGATGGTTCTTCTTCAGTGTCCTCAAGAAGAAGAGGCGCTGATGGGCCTTCTTGATCAGGCTGGTGGTGTTAACTGACCAGGACAGGTCCTCCGAGATGTGGGTCCCTAGGAATTTGAAGCTGGGGACACGTTCAACAGCTATGCCATTGATATGGATGGGGTCATGTGTCTCTCCCCTCTCCTTCCTGTAGTCCACTATGAGCTCCTTGGTTTTGCTGGTGTTAAGGAGCAGGTTATTGTCAGTGCACCAAGTAGCCAAGTGCTCAACCTCTGCTCTGTAATCTGACTCATCGTTGTCTCTGATGAGTCCAATCACCGTGGTGTCATCTGCGAACTTTATGATGGAATTGGATCCATACATAGGCCTGCAGTCATGGGTGAAGAGGGAGTAGAGGAATGGGCTGAGCACACAGCCCTGTGGTACACCAGTGTTGAGTGTGATGACGGAAGAACGGTTGGGGCCTGACCTAACATGCTGGGGTCTGTTGGTCAGAAAATCCATGATCCAGTTGCAGGTGGAGGTACTGATTCTCAGGTCCCAGAGTTTAGTGAGCAACTTGGAGGGGATAACTGTGTTGAATGCTGAGCTGAAGTCAACAAACAGCATTCTTGCGTAGGTGTTCTTGTCATCCAGGTGTGAGAGTACATAGTGCAGCGCTGTAGAAACCGCATCCTCTGTACTCCTGTTGCTCCGGTAGGCAAACTGGTGAGGGTCCAGTGTAGGGGGCAGGCATTTTTTGAGCTGTGCCAAGACCAGTCGCTCAAAGCACTTCATGACTATGAGCGTCAGTGCCACAGGGCGATAGTCATTTAGGCACGATGGCGTTGAATGTTTCGGCACTGGTACTATTGAAGTGGTCTTGAAGCACGCTGGTACCACAGCCTGGGCCAGGGACAGGTTGAAGATGTCTGTGAAGACCCCTGCCAGCTGCTCAGCGCATGCCCTCAGCACACGCCCAGGAATGCCGTCAGGGCCAGCAGCCTTACGTACATTGACATGACTCAGTGCGTTACGGACGTCGGTGTGGGTGAGTGTGAGGTGGTGGAGGTCGTCAGAGGGTGGGAAATTGATGTTCTTTTCATTATTGTCCTTGTCAAAACGAGCATAGAAGTCATTTAGCTCATTGAGAAAGGGCACAGTCATGGCTATAGGTATGGAGTTGCTGGGCTTATAATCAGAGATAGCTTGAATGCCCTGCCACATGCGTCGGGGGTCAGAGTCCCCAAAATGTTCCTCCACCTTCATCTTGTAGCTGTGCTTGGCCTTCTTGATGCCCCTCTTCAGATCTGCCCTGGATGAACTGTAGGCCTGTGCATCACCAGATCTAAAGGCATTGTTACGTGCCTTTAGCAGAAGCCGCACTTCTCTGTTCATCCACGGCTTCTGATTTGGGTACGTGGTGATCTGTCTTTCCGTGGTGACACTGTGAATAGTGGTGTTGATATGGTCCAGGACTGAGTGGGTGTAAGAGTCGATGTTTATGTGGGAGCCACAGGTAGCCTGAGAGGTGAACATACTCCAGTCTGTGTTCCTAAACTTCTCCTGGAGTACAGAGTCAACCCCCTCTGGCCACACTTTGATGGTCCTCACTGATGGCTTCACCCGGTTGATGAGCGGTACATACTTGGGGGTAAGGAACAAGGATAAGTGATCAGACTGACCTAGGTGGGGGAGGGGAGTTGCTGTGTAGGCTCCCACAATATTGGTGTAAACATGGTCCAATGTTTTCTCCCCTCTGGTGTGACAGGAGACATGCTGGTAGAATTTAGGAAGCACTGTCTTGAGGTTAGAGTGGTTAAAATCACCCGCCACAATAAATGCTGCCTCTGGGTGTGCAGTTTGTTGTTTGCTAATAGCTGCATGCAGTTCTTTCATAGCAAGCTTAGCATTAGCATCCGGAGAAATGTAAGCAGCTGTTATCATGGTACAAGTGAACTCGCGTGGCAGATAGAAAGGTCTACATTTAACCATGAGAAACTCCAGGTTAGCTGAGCAGTGTCTCTCAACAGTGACAGAGTTCGTGCACCAAGCCTTGTTAATATAAATGCACAATCCCCCACCTCTGGTCTTACCGGAGTCTGCTGCTCTGTCTGCTCGGAGCGTGTGTAGGCTGGCTAGCTCAATAGCATTGTCGGGTATTCCACTATGTAGCCATGTTTCGGTGAAAATCATGATATTGCAGTTCATAAGTCTCTTATTGTTGGTGATCCGAAGCCGTAGTTCAATCATTTTGTTCGCCAGTGACCGTACATTAGCGAGGAAAATACTGGGTAGAGAAAGCCGGTACGATGTTAGCTTTAGCTTAGCTCTTAGCCCACCGCGCTTTCCCCGCCTTTGTTTACGGTCTCTACACTGCCTGCAAGCACTTCCGGTCGGCCGGGAAGCCTGCCGAGCGTCGGGTGTTCTCCGGAGCTCAGGGATGAGACGTAGGTTGCTGATAAAAAGATCGTTATCGTTACTTTGTAATCCAATGTCCAAAAGCTCCTCTCGGGTGTAAGATGTGAAAGCAAAGCTGTTCTGAACGAACATACCCGAAATGAGCAGAAATAACACTGCTAATCCACAAAATCTGAAAAGACGCTGAACCTCGCGTTGTGCACGCACCGCCATCTTGGTCATAAAGGTCATAAACAAAAACCCATCCCAGCGTTTAGGCGCAGATATGGTAAAGACCAAGACCAAGGCTGGGAAATTAGGCGGAGGAAAAAGTAATTCGACAAAACAATCCAAACTAACAGACTTCCACGCTTGTGACGAAGCAGAAAAAACTCCAGTGACTATGGTGGAGGATGTAGCCAGCGGCGGATCGGGAACTGCTGAGGAGGGGACAAGCGCGGTGCTCACTGCCATCAGCTCCATGAGAGCAGACTTTTCGTCTAAATTTGATGGGATTATAGCAGCGATAGAAGGAATGAGAAAGGAAATAAGCGACTGTATGGAACGAGTATCACAGGCGGAGCTCCGAATTTCAAGCGCTGAAGATGACGTCACCAGCCTACAATCAAAGTTGCAAACACTGGAATTAAAATGGAAACGTCTGGAAGATAACGTTCTAGATTTGGAATCCCGCTCACGACGGAATAATTTGAGGCTGGTGGGTCTCCCGGAGGGAGCGGAGGGACGGGACCCATGTTCCTTTTTGGAAAAGTGGATTCCAGAAGCGCTGAACAACGCGGACCTGCAGTCATCGGTCGTTTTAGAGAGAGCTCACCAAATCGGCCCACCGAGAGATAAGACACCACCGAGGACACTGATTATGAAGTTCCTCAACTTCAGGGACAAGATGACGCGGCGCGAGCTAAAGGGGAAATTAAATACCAGGATCAACAGGCGCGGTTCTACCCAGATTTGGCCACAGGAATTCAACAATTAAGGAGGCAGTTCGACCCCGCCCGCAAAGAGCTGCGCAACCTCGGGATTCGTCACAGAGTAATTCATCCGGCAAGACTGCTGGTCACATATAAGGGCAGAACCCATATCTTCAAGACCCCTCAAGAGGCGCAGGAGCTTATTAAGCAGATCCAAGAGGAGACTGGTGGGAGCTAAGCATGAACATGATAAAGGTAGAACATGTAAGCATTTGTACAGGCATCTGATTGATCTGAAACATATAACATGTCTACAAAATACAGACTGTATTATATAAAAAAAAAGCTATGACGTACAAAGTTGCTATAAAACTTTGAAGTTATGTTGAAAAAACTACAGAAGAGAGTTAATGTCTTCAAAAATAGTAGTAGAGTCAGGGTGATTGAGAGGAGAAAGAGAATGGTATGACTGATCCTCGCAGGTATGGAACAGTCACTAGCTATAACGGGAGACGGAATTTTTTTGATTTTGGGAGGGATTACCACGAATGTGGGTAAAGGGAATTTGTTTTAGTGTAGTTTGTAGGATGAATGTTCAACCATCCATGTTTTTGCTTCTCTGTATGAGCATGTTCATATTGCAAGGTAATCTCAAACTCCTTATTGATCATAGATCAAAGCGTTAATCTTAATTTAACTTCATGGAATTGCAGAGGTCTACAAAATCTAAAAAGCTTAAGTTACGAATAAAATAAAAGATTTAAAAATTGTATTTTTACAAGAAACTCATCTAAGAGGAGGATGTAAAAAGAATTAGGAGAAGATGGCAAGGAAATGTGTTCACCTCATCATTTTTAGCAGGGGATTTTAATTGTACATTGAATCCCAGTATAGATGGGTCAACAGGACTGGACTGTACGCACAATGGATGCAGGATGACCATTAATCATTTTATGAAAGAATTGAGATTGCTAGGTATATGGAGAGAAATGAAACCACAAGTCAAAGCCTATTCTTGTTATTCTAATACCTATAAGACATTCTCACGTATTGACTACTTTTTGATCTCTACAGAATTAAGGTCCAAGATTCAAAACTGTTTCTATGATAACATTGTGATCTCTGATCATGCACCCTGCTGTCTAATATATGTAGATAAATTGACAAAGGATCCAGGTAGGTGGCATTTTCAGCATAAATGGCTTCAGGATGAGGACTTTGTTAAGTACATAGAAAGATAGATGAGTTCTTTGATATTAATACTACACAAACAACGGCATGTATAAAGTGGGAGGCTTTCAAAGCTTTTATTAGGGGGCATATTATTAGTTATACAGGTTCAAAATCTAAGAAGACTCGAGAGGAGAGAGTCCAATTGGAACGTAAAATAAAAATTCTTCAAGAAAAGGTGTATGCAGGAAGTAACCCACAGCTAGAGAACGAATTACTGATTCTGAGAGCTGAATATGACATTAAAAAAAATCAGCGAATAGAGCTGCCTCGAGTCTTCTAAGATTGAAGCAAACTTTTTATGAACAAGGTGAAAAATCAGGAAAATTATTGGCATGGCAGATTAAACAATTAGAATTTAAAACAACAATTACCAGTATTATAAGTAACGGACAGGTAGTTATAGATCCTTTAGAAATTAACAGTGCCTTTAGAGATTATTATGAAAAACTATGATACAAAAAATGAAACTGACTTAACAAAACTAAATGGGTTTTTGGGTGGATTATCTATACCGTGTATTCCAAATGAGAACAGGGAGATACTGGAGTCTAAAATTAGACAAGAAGAAGTTGGGCAAGCCATTGATAATATGAAATCAGGAAAAAGAGCAGAACCAGATGGTCTTCCAGTTGACCTCTATAAAAAAAAATTAAGAATAAATTAATAAAACCACTTTTGGAAATGGTTTTAGAAGCATTTCAAAATGGTAATTTACCACCATACATGAATAATGCCTTAATTATACTGTTGCCAAAACCAGGTAAACCCCCTAATAAATGTGAAAACATGAGACCAATAAGCCTATTAAATGCTGATCTTAATATAATCTGTAAAATTTTAGCAAGACGACTACAAGCAATATTACCAAATATTAACCGAGATCAGAATGGCTTTATAATGGGAAGACAAGGCTTCCATAATGTAAGAAGACTATTTATTATTTATTCCAATAAAGAAGCACCGGATACAGCTCTCCTATCATTGGACACTGAAAAGGCCTTTGATAGGGTCAAATGGCCCCATCTTTTTGAAGTCCTACAAAGGTTTGGACTTGGAAATAATTTCATAAAATGGGTCCAGATAATATACAATAATGCTACATCAGAAATCCAAACAAACAGCAATATCTCAAAATCAATAAAAATCAATAGAGGATGTCGACAAGGCTGTCCACTTTCACCCTTATTGTTTACTATGGCAACTGAACCTTTAGCGATGGCAGTACGTTTACATCCACAAATATATGGAATTAAAGTAGGACCAACAGAACATAAAATCTTCCTGTATGCCGATGACAATTTTGTTTATGTCGAATTTTAAAAAAATCAATTCCGACCTTGTTAAATTTAATAAAGAACTTTGGGGATATATCAGGATATAAAATAAAACTAAATCTTCAATATTAATGCTAAATGAGACCCAGAGAAATCACCCAGCTCCTGAGGTAAATCAATTCAATGTTGTACATCAGTTTAAATATTTAGGAATTCAAATTTTGCCTAAGCTAGAATCAGTCGCCAGTGCCAACTATGAAGCCTTAATGACAGATATTAATGAGTTACTTCAGAGATGGATGTCACTACCAATGTCGATCGGGAGAATTAATATACTTAAAAGTAATATCTTACCCAAAATACTTTTATTTCAATACATTCCTTTACCACCACCTTCAGATCTATTCTCAAGAATTAAAAAAAGTTAGTGGAATTTATATGGAACAATAGGAAGGCTAGATTACGTTTGTCCTTACTATATTTACCATTTGATCGTAGAGGTCTGAAATGTCCAAACTTTATGTTGTATTACTGGTCAGCACAGCTGAGGTCTATGACATTATTTTTCATCAAATGATCTTCCTCACTGGACTGAAATGGAATCATACAATTTACCTTTACCTCTTCCCTTATTCATATACTCAGACTCGGCTAAAAAATTACAGAAACAAGTTAAAAATCCAATTGTAAAGCACATGATCAAAATATGGTGTGAAACCAAAAAATATTTAAAAGAACCACACTTATTGTCACAATTTAGCCCAATATGGGGTAATCAATATTTTACACCAGGGAGAGCGGATGCTGTATTTAAAATATGGAATTTAAAAGGGATTCAAAAGATTCAAGACTTATATTTGTCACGTTCAGATAATGTCTTGAAGAACTGAGGATTAAATTCAATCTTAATAGAACACATTTTTTAAAAATATTTTCAGCTTAGAAATTTTATTCGATCAAATCAAAATAATGCTCTCACCCGACCTACTTATTCATCCTTGGAAAAAATTTTGACGAAAGATAGTAAGAGAAAGGGTATTATTTCAGAGTTTTATAACTCATTGACACTATTCTCAAGTGAAAACTCACAGCAAAGACTGAATTATTGGAAAGACCACCTGCAAATTGAAATTTCAGAGGAACAATGGGAAATGGCTTGTGCAGAAGCTCAAACCAAATCAATAAATGTACGTCTTAAACCGATACATTTTAAATGGTTAATGCGGATGTATGTTACACCAGTGGAGTTAAATGGATATAACAAAAACATACCAGATACATGCACAAAATGTATGGAAAGGAAAGGAACCCTATTTCACTGTTTATGGGAATGTAGAAAAATCAGAATGTTTTGGGAAGAGGTGAGGGTAATAATTGAAAAAATAATTTCAAAACAATTCACATTGAACCCTAAACTGTTTTTGTTGGGTCTGTATCCAGAAAAACATAACTTTAATAAGAGTGAAAGAGCATTCATAGACCTTGGTTTGCTTAATGCCAAAAAATGTATTGCACTATTGTGGAAAAAGACTCATAGACCAGATGTGACTCAGTGGTTAAGACAGATGTTAACAAACCTTCCACTAGAAAGAGTAACATACATACTGAAATCAAAGGAAAATGTGTTTGAGAATATATGGAGACCTTTCATTGATTATGTAAAGAAATTAAACATAACTCCTGAAGAAGAAGGTGAAGGATATGTGTGGACCTTGCAAATTCCAAATTGGTGAATGTATAATATGTATTCTTATGCAATAGATTACCTAGACTAAACAGAGGAGCATTGTTGACTTGCCTTTGTTAATGGTTGTTGGTGTTTTTAGTACATTTTTTTTGTAGTTAGTGTATTTTTTTTTAATTTTTAAATTACTTTAGTGTTAGTGTTTGTTTGTGCCATGTTTGTAAAAAAAAAAAAGGTTCAATAAAAAATATTGTGGAAAAAAAAAGCTAAAAGTTAACAAAATGCATTGAAATACAGTGAACGATCTGTAGTCTAGAACAACTGGAAAACACATACTTTTATCGTTTTCCTGAGGTACACTTTTTTGTTCTAGTCACCAAGGAGATAAGACAATCTTTTGTGTGGGAGTGTTTCATGTTTTCTTTTCTCCAACCAGATGGCGGCACAGCCTAGAGCCTACTGTGGCATCAGTCTACCTTGCTAACTTCTAAACAACTGGGCTATGTGTACACAATGACTACAGGATGCTTTGGTGTAACTTTCAGAACAAACATAAGCGGGGACAACAGAAGCTTGATGAAGCCAAGCCAAAGTTATGAAGTCATGCAGCTGTTAGGGTGGAGCCACTGTGGGCTCTTGGGACCTCAACATCACTGCACATGCAGGAACTAATCCACCGTTATTTTTTTGGCACTTTCTACCCTGGATTGCGGCCTTCTTACTGTAAAATAGATTATTGCTATAGCCCGAAAATCCCCAAAAGTGTTTAATTGATGCAGCACTAGTGAAGAGGTACAGGTATGTTGTATATAAATAATGAGATGTGCTTTTTCGCTGTTAAACAAATACAGAAGGATTTCATCTTGTACCTGCTAGCTGAGCCTGTGTTGAGTCCACCGGTGGGAGTTGTCAGGTCTCAGTGAGAGCTGCGAGGCATGCGTCTGTAAATGGAAGTAAGTGTAATTACAGCATGACGAAGGCAGGTAGCAGCCAGCCAGGCAATCATTTTCCCTGATTGTGACAGCAAGTAAAGGTCTGAAAGGCCATCGGAGTGTGAGCGCACAGCAGGTGCAATCTGACACCTCAATAAACCAGGCTGAAATTAGAAACTTCTCATTCTGTTCTTCATGGCTCATATACGTAGGGAGTGACGCGTTCATTGAAAGGCAGAGCCTGAGTTTGTATGATATCTTCTTTAATGTCAGTGTGGTGTTCCCATGTTTCCGTTACTGCTCCCCACTGCAACATTAGTCACTTTGTGATGGACAAAGCTGAGCCAAGTTATTTGATGCATAGGGCGTAATTGAATTTATTTATTTATCCAAAGCAATAACTGAATGTATTTCCCACGTGGGATGTGAGGCTTGCATTTCAGTGAACAGAGTGGGAGATTTACTGTGCATGAGCACAATTACAGGCATACCACACAAATTCATACATCAGAGTAAGCACATATTCCAAATTAAATTTGCTTTATTTGCACCTTCTGAGTTACTTCAAAAATGCAATGTTTTGCAGTTAATTAATTGTGACTTGTCTTTGTCTCACAAGAATAAGTACACCTTGGGCGATATGAATCATTTCTGCTGAAGACTGACGATCATACTAATCCCCTTACTTATTCTACATCTAATCCAAGCTCTTCTGATTGAACATTTCCTTGATATTGTGAGATACATCACTTCAATGTAGTAATAATATAAAAGAACAATACAAATAACAGAGAGTAGATTAAATTCAGTGTTTTAATTTATAATTTATCTAGTACAAAATATGCCAGTGAGGGGAAAGATTACTTTAGCATTCCTTTCTGGCAGGAATCAACATGACTGTTGTCAAACATTCAGACATTTCAGACATGCAGGTGCACTTGAACAACTACACTTACAAGTTAAGCCCAGCCACATTTAGTAGGCTTGTATACAAAAAATAAATTTAGAATATATACATCATTATCATCATAGCAGTCTGTCGGGGGCGACAATGATTGTTTCATTTAGGTCTGATCAGATTCCTCCATGCAGCTCTGTCCTTCGCCTTCCGCTGCCAGGAACTCCTGACCTTGTTAACCCGGGCGACGTCCGAGCCGGTATGAGTTGCTTTCTGACTGATCATTTCATGAAACTGCAAAGTATTTGAGTACCGCTAGCTTTTGCTGGGCTAGCGGCACATTCTTGGCAGATAGAGGTAGTATCAGTGGCAAGGACAGGCCCAGACAAACTGACTCCAGTACCTGTTGCAGTGACTGACCAGATGATAGGTTTATCTCTGCTCTTTGTGTAGTGCATGTCACGATGCATCAACTGGCAAAAGTCCGCCACAGACCTTGTGACAGATGTGCTTATCTGCCAGGATGTCCAGTTTCACCCCGTGTAACTGGGAGTGGTCCACCACAGACCTGTGACAGATGTTTTTAGTTCTGCCAGGATGCCCAGTTTCACCCTCCACGCCCTCGGAAGGGGGGATTGCTGGTTGAGTCGCCGACGGCCCGACCCATGAGACAGGTAGTACCGGTTTTCATGGTTATCCGGTAGCAAGCAAACCAGTGCCTGATCTGACATTGAGAGTGTCAGAATATACACAGTGGTGTGAAAAAGTGTTTGCCCCTTCCTGATTTCTCTTTTTTTTTGTATGTTTGTCACACTTTAAATGTTTCAGATCAAACAAATTTAAATATTAGACAAAGACACAAGTAAACACAAAATGCAGTTTTTAAATGAAGGTGTTTATTATTAAGGGGGAAAAAAATCCAAACTTACATGGCCCTGTGTGAAAAAGTGATTGCCCCCTAAACCCAATAACTGGTTGGGCCACCCTTAGCAGCAACAACTGCAATCAAACATTTGCGATAACTGGCAATGAGTCTTTTACAGCACTGTGGAGGAATTTTGGCCCACTCATCTTTGCAGAATTGTTGCAATTCAGCCACATTGGAGGGTTTTTGAGCAGGAACCACCTTTTTAAGGTCATGCCACAGCATGTCAATTGGATTCAGGTCAGGACTTTGACTAGGCCACTCCAAAGTTTTTATTTTGTTTTTCTTAAACCATTCAGAGGTGAACTTGCTGGTGTGTTGTGGATCATTGTCCCGCTGCAGAATCCAAGTGTACTTCAGCTTGAGGTCACGAACAGATGGCCAGACATTCTCCTTCAGGATTTTTTGGTAGACAGCAGAATTCATGTTTCCATTTCCCACAGCAAGTCTTCCAGGTCATGAAGCAGCGAAACAGCCCCGACCATCACACTACCACCACCATATTTTACTGTGGGTTTAATGTTCCCTATCTGAAATGCTGTGTTACTTTTACACTGGATGTAACAGATTCAAAGCTTCAAAGGCTTTATTATCATGTGCACAGTTAAGAAATGCTACATTTCCTGAGCAATGAAATTCTTACTTTGCTCTCCCAGTGAATGCCAATAGATACAGAAACACCAATTCTAAGGTCATGACACACTAACAACAATTCTAAGGTCATGACACAGTAAATTACAGTAACTTAATCCTAATACTAATAGATACTAATAACACACACTAACACACAGTTAGGCAGTTAGGACTCCTTAAGCACACCTTAGTACTAATTACTAAAACTAATGAGTACTAATAACACTATGAACAGTGTGCAAATAAGCACTGTGCAACCTGATGTGAACCTGAGGTGGCATAGACCTATGTACAGTGTGCAAATGAGCATTGTACAACGAGCAGTGTATAATTGCAAATTACAAATTAGTACCCAGTGCTAATTTCTGTAACGGTAGTACCAGTAGACTGTGCATGATAAGTAGCAGCAGAGATGATATGGACAACAGACGAGTGAGACTATATCTACTGTACAGGAGAGCAGTGTGCAAATTTAGCAGCCAGTGTGTGAGTTCCTATATGCAAAGCTGTGTTACGGAGTTTTGGGAGTTGTTATCTGTTCAGGAGTCTGATGGCAGTGGGAAAGAAGGAGTTTTTCAGTCTGGTTGTTCGGCATTTCACACTTCTGTACCTCCGGCCTGAGGGTAGAAGTGTGACCAGTCTGTGCTGGGAGTGGGTGGGGTCCCGGACGATGGCGTCAGCTCTCCTTTGGACTGTGCGGTGGTAGCTGTTCTGCGGAGAGGGGAGTGGAGTCCTGATGATCTTCTCTGCTGTCTTCACCACTCTCTGCAGCCGTTTGCGCTTCAGGGCAGTGGTGCTGCCATACCACGCAGTGATGCAGTTTGTCAGGATGCTCTTGATAATGCAGCTGTAGAAATTGTTGAGGATCCTGGAGGACATGCCAAACCTCTTCAGCCTCCTCAGAAAGTACAGCCGTTGTTGAACTCTCCTAAACAGCTCTGTGCTGTTGTGTGTCCACTTAAGGTCCTCGCTGATGTGGATGCCCAGGTATTTAACTCTTTGGCTGTCCCAGTTGCTGTATGGCGACTGTGACTGTTAAAGGGTGGTCAAGATCCCTACTGGTCAAGAGTAGTAAAAAATTTTTGTCAATAAAATAGTTCAGATTTCCAAGGCTATAACTTGAAAGTTACAAGAGATAATGGCTTACTGTCAATTAAAAAGATGTAGAATATGATCCAAAGTCTCAGATAGGAATAAATTTACGCATCTAATTTACATAATGTTGCGGCAGCTATATAAATTACATAACTCAGTCAAAAGTGGACTTTGGACACATTTACACAAAGAATGGTTTGTTATTTTTGACACCGTTTCATCTATAGGGGTATGTTTTTTAGCTAATCTTCAAAGTGTATGAACCAGAAAATCGATAAAATGTAAAAAATTGTGACTTACCTGTGGCTGGGGGTGGGGGGGTGCTTGCTCGCTCGCTCATGTGACCGGTCCGTTTTCGCCCATCGTGGTCGTTGTTTTGCATTTGATCTGTCATTTATGCTCTCTACCACATCTACAATGTGGATCTACTATGCTGATAAAACTGAAGTCCTTATTGTAGCACCTGATAATCTAATTCCTAAGTTGGTTAATAGCATTGGTTCATTAAGCTCTAACGTGTGGTCTAATCTAAAAAATCTTGGTGTCATTTTCGATTAATCGATGAGTTTTGATCAGCATGTCAAATCTCTGACCCGGAGTTTTTTCCACCTTAGGAATATATCCAAAATTAGGTCATTGGTTTCCTACACTCAGTTAGAAATCATTATTCCTGCCTTTGTTTCTTCACGTTTGGACTATTGTAATGTTCTTTTTACATGTCTTAGCAAATCCTCTTAACACCGCCTACAGTTAGTCCAGAACACTGCTGCAAGATTACTAACTAGGTCCAGTAGATTCTGTCATATGACTCCTGTTTTGGCCTCCTTGCATTGGCTTCCTGTAAATTATAGAGTTGATTTTAAAGTTCTTGTTCTTACTTACAAAGCCATTCATGAAGAGGCACCTTTTTATATTAGTGACCTGCTCAATCTACACCAGCCCAGCAGGTCTCTCAGGTCTTCTCATCAGAATCTATTGGTAGTTCCTAGTACTAGGCTCAAAACCAAAGGCGATAGAGCCTTTGCTGCTGTTGCTCCCAGACTGTGAACTTGCCTTTTGAACTTAGATCTGCACCTTCCATTGGTGTTTTTAAGAAGCAACTAAAGACCCACCTTTTTAGCCTGGCTTTTTAACTATGTGCCGATTGTATTTTTTATGTGCTTTTACTGTCTACTTTGTTTTACTGTTATATGTGCCTGTGTTTTTATTTTGTTTTTTACCATGTTAAGCACTTTGTGACTGTCTGTGAAAGGTGCTCTATAAATAAATTTATTATTATTATTATTATTACAAACTAATGATTATCCCACGTGAATTTCATTTGTATTATGTGGCTATTTTTCCTGTAAGATACAATTTCTGTAAGACTCCATGACAATGATGGGCATGGCCATCTTGGTGTTGTGTGCTCAGTTTTCACCCATCGTGGTCGTTGTTTTGCATTTGGACGGTCATTTACGCTCTCTACCACATCTACAAACTCTTATGATTATCCCACGTGAACTTCGTTTGTGTTATGCGGCTATTTTTCCTGTATGATGCAGTTTCTGTCAGGATCGCTGCCGCCATGACCATCGTGGCGGCGGCAACATTGGTGTTGTGAGCTCAATGCGGAAAAAGGAAGAATAATAATGAGGATTTCTTCTTCTTTTCTGTATTCCATGTCAGCCATGATTCCTCCGACATGTGTCTGCCACCTTCTGAACTGTCAGATCAGTACAAATCAGTACAAATTTTCAGCATAGCTGGGGGACATCAGTGAGTTGACAGGTGCAGTTGCTGCACTGTGCCAGTGGGGGCACGTGACCCATCCATGAAATGTGGACAGTTAAAGAGTTACAGCTGCTCATCCTCTCCACCTCAAGCTTCCGGATGAACAGCGGCCGATGGGGTCTCCTCCTCCCTTTCCTCATGTCCACTATCATCTCCTTTGTCTTGTCCGTGTTGAGGGTGAGGTTGTTGTCCTCACACCATGACACCAGGTTGGCCACCTCCCTCCTGTAGGATGCTTCGTCATCACCAGTGATGCATCCTATCACTGCTGTATCATCCGCAAACTTTAGGATGATATTGTCTTTGTGGGAGGCAACACAGTCATGGTTGAAGAGGCTGTAGAGGATGGGGCTGAAAACACATCCCTGTGGGACACCTGTGTTTGTGATGATGCTGGCTGAGGTCCTGTTACCAATCCTAACAGACTGGGGCCTGCCAGTTAGAAAGTCCAGTAGCCAGTCACAGAGGGTGGGGTGCAGGCCAAGTGAAGACAGTTTGTCGGTGAGTTTGTGGGGGATGACAGTGTTGAAGGCGGAGCTGTAGCCGACAAAGAGCATCCTAATGTAGGAGTCTTTATCTTCCAGGTGGGAAAGAGAATAATGGAGTGCTGCAGAAATGGCATCTGAGGTGGACCTGTTGAGCCAGTAAAGGCCCTTTTCCACTAGCCTCACTTAGCCCTACACCGCACCACTCAGCTCGCTTTAGGCGCTTTTCCATCAGCCCCAGCACCGGTTAGCAGGTACTTTTTTCGTACCTGATCCAGGGCAGGGTCTAACCGGGCTGAGTAGGGCTGTGATATGACTTTAAGAGACTGGTCGCCGCTGATTGGTCAGGTCGTAACGTCATGAAAGCGACTTTTTCTGCTGAATTTACTCCACGACCACCATTTGTAATTGTTCAGCCAGTGAACACAGTGCGCCCCTTTAATACGGTATATTATATTAATATACTGTATAATATACTTATATAATAATATACTCCTAATATTATATATTAGGAGGTGCGCAATTTTCTTTCTATATTAGGCGACGATCGCATCCAGCGCGAGTTGGACGGATCTACTTGAAACGCAGGTGTCCGAGCAGATGGCTTCCCAAGGGCACATCCGTACTGCCAAACAGTGTCGGGAGAAGCTGAAAAAGCTGAAAAGCGATTACCGAGCAGTGAAGGACCACATTGCTCGAAGTTCAGCGGATCCGAAGGAGTGGAAGTGGTTCACTGAGAGACATTGGGCTCGACACGGTCACTGTCACGGTCACGGCCTTGGAAACCGTGGATGGTGAGTGTTGTTTTGATATTGCGCATCTTTTCGCCACTTGATCCTTTCTGTGCCAAGCTCACGGTTTTTAAGAAATAGGAAGGTTGTTAGATTGTGGGTAATGGTTGTTACTGAGGCTTTCCTATTGTTTTGCAGCCAACTGCAGATTCACGCTTGCTTTGTGTTAAGTATTAGCGCGAACAAAATGCTGAATTACGCTTATTGTATTCCGGTTAAAAACTTGAGAGTGTTGTGTACATGTTGCACTTTGGTGTTAAGTTTTAAATTGCATGCATTTTCTTTCTAGAATCGCATTTCATATCACAGGGGTCCACCTCAGCGGACATGATGGACACAGCGGACTCTCCTGGTGCTGCGTCTGCGTCTGGCGGAGCGCCAGCTGAATCGACTCCACATCACCAGCTCCATCTGGATCACGTTCAAGTGCCGGTAAGGCACAATAACCACAATTTTTTTTTTTTGGTTGAAACAGGTCCAGCAGCGGAAACCAGGGTCGAAAATTCATCCATCCATCCATCCATCCATCTTCTACCGCTTAATCCTTTACAGGTCGCGGGGGGGCTGGAGCCTAACAAGTTATGTACCAAATTGATTAATGCAATTTCCTGTAGCTGCATATTAATTAATTGAAAATGTCTTTTTAAATGTGCAAAAAGGTTATTCTTTGGTCTTCACTTATGTGTTCCACAACCATTTTTAGGTGTGGTGATTGGTGCTGTTGTAACTCCTGTTTTATAAAAACAAATAAAGCTGATGAACTGCCGTTGAAATCAACATGCTTCATTGAAATGCTTCGCGTCATCTGACTGTATTAACCCATTCAGATTTCTGCGGCCACACTACAAGCAACTAGTTTAAACATTACCCATCCATCCATCCATCTTCTTAATCTTAATCCTTTTTAGTTTTGCAGGGGGGGCTGCAGCCGAAGACAGCACCCTGCGTGTTGCAAAATCTGCTCTGAGGGGCAGCAACATGACAGTTCAGCTTATATACAGCAATGAAGCATAATATAATAGTGACATTCCACCACAGACTTTCACCTGTGTAATTCCATAATATATGTAGTGATCCAGCTTTAACGACCATGCCTTTCTGTCTTTCCATCTAGGCAAGACGAAAACGGATAACTCCCATCGCTGACCTTACATTAGCGATGGTCAACATGCATGACGAAGAGATGCGGCTCTTGGAACGGCAACATGACCAGCGGCAAGAATCAGGAGTACATGCAGCATTTGCGACAGGTGGCCGCAGATGTACGGGCAGATGCGCGTGAAGCCCTGGAGCAGGACGCTGCGTTACGAAGGGAAGAGCTCGCAGAGATGTCATCGCCCAGTCTGTTTTTTTGTTTGTAAATTTTGCTTCTGGAATAAAATTGTATTGTTTGCATCAAAAGTCTGGTTTATCTGTTATGACACCGTATGAGAAAAGCCAATAATTACATACACATTCCATTCTCTGTTCACTCCACATGCTGCTGTTCATCAGGTCAGGTGTATAGCCTTCTAATGGTAATTTAATTTTTAACACAACGAAACGTAATGTCTTGGTAGGTTTTTTTTTATTTTAAACAAATTTGCAATGCTGAATCCATTTCTCTTGAACGGGTACATTTTTTATGTTATAAGCAGCTGTACAGGTGTGCTTGAACTTGTAGACACTGATAAAGGTAAGTACATGTAAGTTGAATGCTGCATCACCAGTCAAAATTTAATAAATTAAGAAGGAATCTAGCAAAAATTTGGCACTAATAACAGTAGACAAATCGGACAAGGATACACAACTGTGTTTTTGTTGCACACAACTGTTGTTACCAACAAGTGCAAAATTTATATTCCCTTTTCCCAAATATTAAAAATCAATTTGTAAGTAAAAGTGGGAGACCTTTACATGGGAAAATATGACATGTATCAGCACATGATTTATAGTTCAATTTGCATTTCCACCTAAGCAAAAGTGGCTTGTCGAGCTGGATTTTTGTGAAGATGGCCTGTGCGGTGTTTCTGCATGTAATTACATACCTGTCAAGTGATATGGTTTCGCCGTATTTTAATACGGGGAAAATGCAATTTTAGCAAATATGGGCGTATTGCCATTTCTGTACGCCAAAGAGAAAAATATACGGGAAAAAAAATTGAGTGTGGGGAGGAACACGTCGTGTGTGACCCCCACAGCGTACGGGGCTGTCAGAGCGCTCAGCGTGAGCAATTATCACAACAGAAGTGTTGACTCATCATTAGGCTGATGGCTTCGCACCTTCTTAACAGATAAGCGTTATGAACAAGAGGACAGGTAGATGGACCATGCACAACATTTTATTTACAAAAAACATTTTTGAAATATGTATGCACATAAATGTGGACGAAATAGGCAAGTATTGCATCACAGCATCTCATATTATATTGTAACGTGCAGCTTGACATGGCAACGTCCCACCGGCAGGTTTTAACTCACGCCTCCCGCTCCGGAGTCCCGCACTCTACCTGTGTCACCAATAGGGTCAACCCACTTGGCAAGCCAAGTAGGGTGCTTATATTGAGTTCGCTACAATATCACCACCCTGCTCCTCTGCTCTCTGTGCCACTGCCACCACTGGTTCATCTACTGCATCATCCAATGTAGTGTCAAACGTCTCTCCATGACTCTCACACAGATTGTGCAGAGCACAACAAGTCAGCACCATAGATTTAACCAGTTTCATGTCACAGTCATTCCTCTCTCCTTCTCTCCTCGTCATCAGCCATTTTCTTTGTTGTGGAGGATTCAGTCGCGTGTTTCACGTCACGAGGGTGTGGCGCCGCCTGCTGTTCAACGAATCCCACCCACAGCAGGTGTGCCAGCAGTAGTTGAAAAGCAACTGAGGCTGAACCGAACCGAAGTGAGTAGAGCCGGGTTTTCAATCGGGGCTGAGCGGGGCTAGTGGAAAAGCGCCTTAAGTGTATTGCAAGGGGTTCAGGGTGCCCGGTATGCTGTCCTGAATGAGGGGCAGCACCACTCTCTCAACACACACCTTCCAAAATGTTCAATCTTTGTCTCGTTGGTCCACAGAGTATTTTCCCAAAAGTCTTGGGGATCTTCAACATGTTTTCTGGCAAAACTGAGACAAGCCTTTATTGTATTTTTGCTCAGCAGTGGTTTTCGTCTTGGAACTCTGCCACGCAGGCCATTTTTGCCCAGTCTCTTTCTTATGGTGGAATCATGAACACTGACCTTAACTTATTTGATTTTTCATTGATTGATTTGAACATCAAGACAAAAAAATTAAAAACAAGGAATCAAAACCAAAAAAATAAACATAACAAAAAATGTCCTTGTTCAAAAGGAGTGGGAAGAAACCAACGGTTTTATAGTCCCAACCCTTCTCCACATTCTCGTCATTATCCATCCCATAATTACATTCATAATACAATACCATAATATATAATGCATCTCATAATTAAATTATGCAATAGAAATAATACGATTGTTTATAATGACAATAATACCAACATCTAATAATAATTGTAATAATAAGTAAACCTTCTGGTGTGTTTAATATAATTATAGACAATATCATCAAAATCATCATAAATACCACCATATACCCCCACATGGCTTACAATATCTAGGCACAATAAGTAACCATATAATAACCATAATAATAGGTAGCCATATAAGATAAGATAAGATAAGATAAGCCTTTATTAGTCCCACAACGGGGAAATTCCAGGATTGCAACAGCACAGGGATAGCAACACTCAGAGCAACAATCAGAAGGCAAGAAAAAAAAAAAACAAGCAAGCAAGAGCAGCTAATAAACATATGTACGTATTACTATAAAATATATATATATACACACACACACAGACACACAGTGCAGAGCATTGTAGCTGGATGGAATAAATATATGAATATATGAACACACAGTGCAGAGCATTGTAGCTAGATGGAATAAATATGTAAATATATAAACACCCACAGTACGGAGCATTGCAGCTAGGTGGAATAAATATGCAAGTATATAAACACACACAGTGCGGAGCAATGTAGCTAGATGGAATAATATGTAGATATATAAATATATAAACACCCACAGTACGGAGCATTGTAGCTAGATGGAATAAATATGCAAATATATAAACACACACAGTGCAGAGCATTGTTGCTAGATGGAATGAAACAGCATAACCGTCTACTTAGTTATCCTACATGGTATGATTATGTGCCCATACATATTCTCACCCTCCATAGCGACCGGTATGTTCCTAGTTGTATGCTGGAGAGGACCATTGTGTAAGTCTATTGCATCTTTTGCATTCAAAAAACTATTAGTTTGTTACGTCTTTTTGCTATCTCTGCGAGCAGCCCTGCTTAGGTTGTACAGTCTGACAGCCGTTGGTAGGAAGGACCTACGAAACCTCTCGGTTGTGCACCTGGGATGATGTAGTCTGCTGCTAAATGAGCTCCTCAGTGCATTCAGTATATAGTAGTTACAACAACAGCAACATCATCAACAACAATAATAATACCACTTGGCCTATATAATACTTTAAATAATTCCATCCTAGACAACAATCATAATACTACAATACAGTTATATTCTAGTAATAATGATATCAATGGTAATATTTCTCAGCACATATATTCAACAACAACTCAGCATATATCTATTCAACAATAACAACAACAACCTTTCTTCATTAAAGACACATTGGAATATTACTGTCCTTTATTTTTATATTGTTAAAAAATCAATTCTTTGTTGTTTTAAATATATGGATGTATGGACATTGCCTGTGTTTCTCTCCCAACCCATTCCACAATTTTACCCCACACACAGACAAAAACTTTTCCTAGTAGATCTTACTAGGTGGATTTTAAATTTTGTATTTCCCCGTAAATCATATTTCCCTTCTCTCTGACTAAAAAGAATTTGTATATTGTGTGGCAAAAGTTTTTACTGACTTTAAACATTAACTGTGCTGTATAATAATCAACCAGATCCTGTAATCAGGGATGGCAACAGGAAATTCTGATTTCAGCTAAAATCTAATTTGGTCGACTGACTTATGGGGGGCTGGGGGAGCGCAGCCCCCCTGAAGCTGGGAGGTTTTCAGTAAAACAGAAGTAATTTAGACTGAAAAAAAAGATAAAAAAAAAATGAAATACTAGACTTAGATAAATCATTAAATTTAATGAAAAGTTAACTTACTTTTTCTTCAGTGTTGTCTCACTGTCTTTAGTCCAACATATTTAACAGTTCTATAAGAGTTTATTACACTATTTACACTGGACTGCAAAACAAATCTACCTATGGGTACAAATAAAGTAACCTGAACCTGAACTTTTCTCTCAAGCCAATTCCATCGGAACTTATTTTTGACGCTTTTGTCTATTTCTAGCACTGATGACTCCTGATCCTTCGATAAAAATCTCATGAGTCCACTGAAAACAATACCAAAAGCTCAGAATTCCAACACGAACCAGGGATGTGATTTGGGGTTGGGGAAATTATCTGAAAATTCAGCAGGGGGCTGGAGGACACAGTCCCCCAGCGGGGTCCGAGGCAGAGCCCCTGTGGGGAGGGGGGGGGGGCTCTGCCCCCTGAAGCTCCTGGGTTTTTATGATTTTTAAGTACCAGAACTGTACTTAAATGACAAAACAAACAGTTGAATGCCACTTATTACTATATAATATTGACTTATGTTCCAAGAAGATAGCATTCCTAAACTAGAAAAGCACTCGGAGAGCGCAGACCTCCGCCAAGCGCCACAGTTCCCCCATAGTGTTTAACATCATAAATATTAATCCTCCATTTATTTTGTGTAACTTTATAGATTCCTTGACCATGAAAAAAATGCCATTCGGAAGTGGCATATATTAGCTATACTGTGATGCTTGTTGTGTGTTTATAGCTTCATTTGTTCTTTTAAAAATTTCAAAGGTTCCCGATTTTTTTTTCATCATTATCTAGATTTATTCCATTTCCTTAGGTCATAAATGTCTTGTAGAAGCTGTTGAAAACTTGTCCTGTATTATGCAAATTACTGTGATTCCCGTTTTGGAAATCCCAATAAGTAAAAAAATTCCTGGATCCAGACGGTGATCCGGATCACCACCAAAATCTAACCATCTGTAGGATACTCCATTTCTGACAATCTCTGAAAATTTCATGAAAATCCGTCCATAACTTTTTGAGTTATCTTGCTAACAAACAAACAGACAGACAAACCAACGCCGATGAAAACATAACCTCCTTGGCGGAGGTAAATATTCCAACAAGCATTATCCATCACATGCTTTAACACTTGATCAAATCAAAATCAGTTAATTTTATCTATTCTATAATAGAAATAAAATTCCAACATACCATTACTTTTTATAATTTCAGCATTCACTTCAGATCACCAGTTTCAATCTCCATTGAGACTTGAGCAGTTCATTTTGCACAATCACTGATGTAGCCAAGTCTTAGAAATATTCAAAAGTTATGAGTCAATGTCCACTGTGCACTGTCAATTTCAAAACTGTTTGGAATCATAAAAGGGGATGGTTAACTTTTATTACCGTTTCCTCCCCCGCGCAGCCCAGCTCATACAGCTGTTGTACGCCGCCAGTAACAGAGAGTTAATGGCTCTCCACCTGGCCATACGCCACTTCCAGTCCTGCCTGAAAGGGCGCATCTTCACTGCGTTCGTGGACCACAAGCCGCTAACTTACTTAACGTACTTTATCTTCCTGGAAGATAAAATAAAGCGGAATTCGGCGAATTAGCAGAAAATCACATCCCTGAGAACACACCGCCATGAATTTTTGAAAAAGCATACAACGAGCCATTAGATTGCTCCAATCGTTTGCAACTATCCAATCGCAGGGCTGTTTACAATACAGCAGTAGCTTGAACACAACACATCCGGGTTATCGCGGGAGACGACTTCCGGGGAAGCGCCGAGCGCTTATGTAATCGTGTTGTTTTTCACTAAAATCGGTAACAATAAGGTCCCTTACCCCCCCTAAAATTTTCTCAACGGATTTAGACGATTCACAGAAATGATCAATTTGAAAAATCGGCGGAAATCCGCGGATCGGCGGAAAATTGCCATCCCTGTGTAATTTCAATAATTTTGAATGTAAAAACAATAAATTAGTATGCTCAAGATACCCAACTTTGTGTATAACACGGACTGCCCTTTTTTGTAATAATAGCAATGAATTAAGTGTACTTTTATAATTGTTACCCCAGACCTCTATACAATAGGTCAAATATGGAAGTACTAATAAGCAATACAAGATATGAAGCAATTTGTAATCTAGGACTTGCTCAATTTTATTTATAATTGCAATATTTTTTGCCACTTTGTTTTATATATATCTGATGTGCGGTTTCCAACTAATTTTATCATCTAGTATTGCACCCAAAAATTTGATCTTCTTAACAGTTTCAATAATTACATTATCTATATGAATATGTATATCTTCATTATTTTTACAATTACCAAATATCCTTACCTTAGTTTTATCTATATTTAGTGGTAATTTATTACTATCTGTGGGGAGCGTGAAATAACGAGACTGGATCGTTTCTCAGATCAGGCTTTAATGTCGTGTTCACATCCCCAGCTATCTCTCAAGAAACAGAAGAGAGAGCGCTGAGTCAAAACCTTCTCTTTTATACAATCAAGGACAAAGGAAGAATCACATATCACCGTCAAAACCCCCTATTGACAATAACTCTCCCCCCGCGCCCTTCAGTCCTCCGCCTGCGCTCCAGGAGGTCAGGAAGTCCTTTCAGCTCCTTATCGCCGTACCTCCGTCTTCTTGTTGTTATCCACAGGCGGTCCAGATATATTGTTCCATTTAAGACGTGAGGTCAATCCACACATGCAATCCCAAGCATCCCATAGTGCTTACACATATGTAGGTAAAATTACATGAGCTACATAACCCCCCCCAAACGTCGAAGAATGGACAATATATCAGAGTTAATAAAACATGATAACCTCAATAGCATAGTCTATACCACATGATCATATCAAAAATCAGTGATAACATCAATAGCATAGTCTATACCACATGATCACATTAAAATTCAATCTGTACGTCGTCTGGGCTTCAAAGGTCTTCCAAATCTGCTGTAAGCAGGTCTCGCTGTCCCTGCAGCACCGTCCTGCAAAGAATCTGCAGACTGAGGAAGAGAGTGGTCATTTGATCCCTGCGGGGGCTCAGGGACGTGTTCCCTGGGGGGTCTACCACGTCGAGGTGCCCTTGCCACGGGTACAGACTCGTCGTTCATCACAAAAGCAGGCTTTAGTCTGTCAATACTAACTGTCTCTTTTCTGTCTCCCAAATCTAGCACAAAATGCTTATCACCTGTCTCCAGCACCCTATATGGACCATCATATGGCGGGTGGAGGGTCGGTCTCAGAGCCTCGTGCCTGACAAAAACGAACTCGGCATTTTTCAAAGCTTTGGGAACAAAAACGCGCGGAAAAGTGTGATGAACGGGGCCCGGGAGCGTGTCTGCTCCCGTGCCAATCAGCGGCCCCAGAGCCGGGGGACACCCTGGCTCCGGATGCTCTGGTAGGAATTCACCGGGCAGCCTGAGAGGTTGTGCAAAAACTAACTCGGCTGGAGAGGCATTTAAATCCTCTTTGGGCGCAGAACGCAACCCCAATAAGACCCATGGTAGTTTGTTTACCCAATCTGCATCCGTAAGCGACGCTCTGAGGGCTGCCTTCAAAGACCTATGAAAACGCTCGCATAAACCATTAGCCTGGGGGTGATAAGCTGTAGTGCGATGAATTTTCGCTCCTAAGCTGCTGGCCATCGTTGACCAGAGCTCAGAGACAAATTGAGGCCCTCTGTCGGACGTAATATCCGACGGAACCCCGAAACGTGCTATCCAGGCTGTCAAAAAAACGCGAGACACCTCTGCAGCTGTGGTCGATGCCAGTGGGACCACTTCTGGCCAACGTGTGGTTCGGTCCACCATTGTCAAAAGATGTGTGAACCCCTGCGATGAAGACAGGGGGCCCACGAGGTCGATATGCATGTGGTCGAATCTCTTGGCCGGAATGTGAAACTGTTCTAAGGGAGCTTTTGTGTGTCTGTGAATTTTGGCCCGTTGGCAAGCCATGCAGGTTCGTGCCCACTCTTTCACGTGCTTGCGCAGGCTCGGCCAAACAAACTTCTCCGCTACCATTTTCACAGAAGCGCGCACTCCTGGGTGCGCCAGGGAGTGAACCGAGTCAAAAACGCGGCGGCGCCATGCGGCCGGGACTACTGGGCGCGGTCGCCCAGTCGATACATCGCAGATTAGGGGGGGCATACCGGTTTGTAAACACCTGCTCTCCAGCCTTAACCCTGTTGGTCCAGACAGGAGCGCGCGCACGTCCGCGTCACTACCCTGTTCCGCTGCCATGGCTGCGTAATCTATTCCCACGTGAACTGGGGCCGCGTGCGCTTCCGCGCTGCTATTTTGCCCTGCAGCTGCAGTAGTATAATCTGCCTCCGCGCGCACCGGAGCTGTGACCGCGCGAGAGAGGCAGTCTGCCACTACGTTGAGTTTACCCGCTACGTGCTGAATATCAGTGGTAAACTCCGAAATTGTGGCCAGTTGCCTCTGTTGCTGGCCCGACCACGGTTCTGAAATTTTGGACATCGCAAAAGTGAGCGGCTTATGGTCGACAAAAGCAGTGAAACGCCGACCTTCCAGCCAAAATTGGAAATGGCGGCTGGCCAAATGAAGCGCTAACAGCTCCCTGTCAAACGTGCTGTATTTACACTCTGCTTCGTTCAAGGACTTGCTGAAAAATGCCAGCGGCTGCCAAACCCCGGCAACCTGCTGTCCCACGACCGCTCCTATGGCCAAATCTGATGCGTCGGTGGTGAGCGCTATGCGGGCCGATGGATCAGGATGAGCTAGGAGTGCGGCGTCAGCCAGGGCTTTTTTTACCTCCGCGAATGCGCGCTCCCGCTCCGGGGACCACTCGATAGGGTTGGAGGGTTTTTGTTTTTTGAGCGCAGCGTATAATGGTTGCATGAGCTGCGCCGCGTGGGGTAGGAAACGGTTATAAAAATTTACCATTCCTAAAAACTCCTGCAATGATTTGACCGTTTGTGGTCGGGGAAAATCTGCCACTGCGCGCACCTTATCTGGTAGCGGGATCGCCCCTTCTGGGGAGACGCGGTGCCCCAAAAAAATCGATCTGTGCCACACCAAACTGGCACTTGGCTGGATTAATTATTAACCCGTGCTCTCCCAACCTACGAAAAACGGCAGTGAGGTGTTTTTCGTGTTCCTCTTCCGAAGTACTGGCGACTAAAATGTCGTCGAGGTAGACAAACACAAAAGGGAGATCGCGTAACACGGCATCCATCATACGTTGGAATGTTTGTGCGGCGCCTTTAAGACCAAACGGCATACGCAAAAACTCAAAAAGTCCAAAAGGGGTTATTACCGCTGTTTTAGGAATGTCCTCAGGACGGACTGGAACCTGATGGTAGCCGCGAACCAGGTCTATTTTAGAAAAAATGCGCGCCCCCGCCAAATGCACTGAGAAATCCTGGATGTGTGGGATTGGGTAGCGGTCATGCGCTGTGGCGTTGTTTAGTCTGCGGTAATCGCCACAAGGTCTCCAAGAGCCATCGGCTTTAGGGACCATATGCAGCGGCGAAGCTCAGGGGCTCTTCGAACGGCGGATAATGCCCAGCCTTTCCCGGCTGGCGAACTCCTTGCGTGCGATGGAGAGCTTAGCAGCATCCAAACGCCGAGCTTTCGCGAAGACGGGGGGGCCCGCTGTAGTGATAAAATGCTCCACCCCGTGTTTCGCAACTTTTGCCGAAAAAGTAGGAACCGTGAGCGCTGGAAACTGGGTGAGGAGTGAGTTAAACTTACCACCTGCTGTGGCGACGTTGGTCTGCACCGGTGGTGGGGACACTCGAGCTGCACAAGGAATAGAATAAAAAGATAGAGCATTAACCAATCGCCTGTTGGCAAGATCAACTAACAAACCATGCGAGCACAGAAAATCGGCACCTAACATGTTGAAGCTCACTGCCGCTATGATAAAAGTCCATTCATAAGTGCGGCCGTGCAAGGACAGAAGCAAAATCCTTTCTCCGTAGGTGTTGATGCTCGAGCCGTTCGCCGCCGTTGCCCCATCACTGCGGGGGCCAGCCAACCGGTCAGCATAGGTCGGGGTGATGAAACTCACTTGGGCTCCGGTGTCCACGAGGAAGTGCCGCCCAGAGCTCGCATCTGTGATGTACAGCAGCTTATTTTTTTCACCGAGAGCCGAAGCTGCTAACGGGTCCCGGTCCTGGAGTTTCCCGAGCTCTTGTAGCTGCACGGTGGCACACACCTGTGTGCCTTCTCTCCGAAACGCCGGTGATAATAACAGAGGCCATCTCCTCCGCTGCGCCGGGGCCGCGTCACTGCCATTGATGGTGGGGCTGGCTCCGCTGTGTCTGGCTCTTCGTTGCCTCGGGTCGCCGCACCTAGGTCTGTCGCTGCCGCTGTGGCCGTCTGCTCGCCGCAGGAGTCGAGGAGCCGCTGCGCCTCTCGGGCCAGCGCGCGGAAGTCCCGCTGGGTCACACAAGGCATGCCGGAGAGGGTCCCTCTCATGTGTGTCAGAAGGTTGCTTAAGAAGATGTGCTGAAATAGGAAGTTATCGTTGTCCGAGTCCCGCAGCTGCAGCATGTCTTCCATCAGGGCGACTGGCCTGCGCCCTCCCTGGGCGTGCATAGCCAGGAGCCTCCTAGCCCTCTCTTCGGCTGAGGGCGTGAAATACTCGGCGAGGGCAGCCTTCAACTCGCCGTATTTGTTGTAAGCGGGTGGCTGCTGTACCAGGTTCCGCACGCATCTAGCTGTGCGGTTGTCGAGTTTTGCGATGACATGGTAAAACTTAGTGTCATCTGCCGTTATCCCTGCGACCGTGAACTGTGCCTCAGCCTGGAGGAACGACGAGTCCGGGTTGTCCTGCCAGAATTCTGGCAGTTTAACGGAGACGGCGCTCGCTCGGGCAGACTCCGACGAGTCTGGATCATGGGAATCGTTTCCCGGCATTCTCAAACGTCTCTGGTCACCAATGTGGGGAGCTTGAAATAAGACTGGATCGTTTCTCAGATCAGGCTTTAATGTCGTGTTCACATCCCCAGCTATCTCTCAAGAAACAGAAGAGAGAGCGCTGAGTCAAAACCTTCTCTTTTATACAGTCAAGGACAAAGGAAGAATCACATATCACCGTCAAAACCCCCTATTGACAATAACTCTCCCCCCGCGCCCTTCAGTCCTCCGCCTGGGCTCCAGGAGGTCAGGAAGTCCTTTCAGCTCCTTATCGCCGTACCTCCGTCTTCTTGTTGTTATCCACAGGCGGTCCAGACATATTGTTCCATTTAAGACGTGAGGTCAATCCACACATGCAATCCCAAGCATCCCATAGTGCTTACACATATGTAGGTAAAATTACATGAGCTACACTATCCATCCATTTTTTAAGCTTATTTAATTCATTAGAGTATGGATTAGTTTCTTATAATTATTTCCAGAATAAAATATATTAGTATCATTAGCAAATATTATTTTTAATAATTTAGAAACTTGGAATATATCATTTATATACATGTTAAATAATTTGGGGCCCAATACTGACCCCTGGGGGACCCCACAGGTAATTCCCATACATCCAGACAGATCTTCTCCCAGCTTCACAAACTGTTGTCTCTCAGATAAATAACTTGTAATGTGGGCACATATGTTGGTTACATATGCTCCACAAATATATTGCTGTGTGTTTATTGTGTGCTGCACGTCTCAGAGAACAAAGGGACTGAGCCTCCTAGAGGTAACTGGAGAGTGTGAGATTTGGCCTTTGTTTCAAGGAGATGACCTGGAGAGATTTCCGGACCACCGGAGACTAAAGGACGATGGTGTGAAGATCAGAGGAGTTACATTGCGACTGGGATTAAGTACCATGTGACTGTATGTTTGATTAAACACCATGTGACTGCAGTTTTGATGTCCGGGGTATAAAGGACAGATGTGAGATGATTCATCCTCTTTTTCTGCTTTGAAATTGTTGGAGTATGTGATTGTGAATAAAGCTGAACCTGAGGAATAAACTCAGTCTCATCCTTCCACACATCCTTCACAGTAATCCAATTCAGTGCCACTCCCCTAATACCATACAATTGCAGTTTATTAAGAAGTACTGAATGATTTATTGTATCGAATACTTTTCTAAAATCTATAAATATACCAATTGCATATTTTCCTTGATCTAATGCATTTATTATTTCCTCTGTTGCTTCTATTATTGCTAATGATATTGTACTCTTTGCTCTAAATCCATATTGATTCTGATTAAGTAGATCTTGTTTATTTAAAAAGTTTTCTAATTTGTTATTGAAAAGTTTTTCCAGAATCTTTGAAAAGTGTGGGAGGAGCGATACTGGTCTGTAGTTTGTGTAGTGGTGTTTATTTCCTTGCTTAAATAATGGTATTACTTTGCTATTTTCATTTTCTGTGGGAATGAGCCAGTTTGAAATTATAGATTACAAATACAGTATATGTAAATGGTTTTAATATGCCATCAAAACTTCTTTTTGCTAGTGCCATATCAGTACATCAATCAGTAGATAATTTATTTTTACGCTTTTCAACAACAGATTTTACCACTAGTTCAGCCACAGCTGAGAGAAAGATTGACCAAGGGTTATTTCCAAACAATGTTTCACTCACGGTGTCTCTTCCATGGTTTTTAATTTTTGCTGCCAATTCTGGTCCAACATTTACAAAAAATGTATTCATTCTATTTACTACCATATTCTTATCATAATTATCACCAAAATTATCAGTAAAATACTCTGGATATATTCTTTTCATAGTTCCATTTTCCTGAATTTATTTAATATGTCCCAGACTCCTTTTATATTAGCTTTATTTTCATTTAAGATTTTCCTATAGTATAATTTTTTACTAGTTCATATTATTTCAGTTATTTATATATATATATATATATATATATATATATATATATATATATATATATATATATATATATAAATAATTTTTTTTTTTCCGGTTCCGCCGGACCGGTGGCGCCACACGAGTTGGCTGCCCGTTGCAACAGCCTTTTTTTTTTATCTTCCTTCTTCTTTCTACACCTTTCACTCTATATATATATATCACGGACACACAGATCGCCCCAAAGGTCTCCCGAGTCGGTGGACGGAGCCACTGTTTACAGCAGGGGACGATACAGCAGGAAAAGCTAGTGCTAGCTAGCACTCGGCCGCCACCCGATGCTAGCGGAGAGACTCGATATACCGGGAACTGTAGCGAAAACGACGCGGGTGTCGGGCTGGAGTTCAGGCGGCGTGCAGGAAATATAAGACGGAATGATAAAGAGCGATGGCAAGAACCAGGCAGACCGCCCGTAAAATCTGCTGGAGGAGAGGGCCCCCCGGGAGGCAGCTGGCCACCAAGGATGCTCGGAGAAGCGCTCCGGCCACTGGCGGAGTGAAGAAGCCTCACCGTTACAGGCCGTGGCTCCGAGAGAGATCCGTCGCTGCCAGAAATCCACGGAGCTGCTCATCCGTTAGCTGCCTATCCAGCGCCTGGTGAGGGAGATCGCTCAGGACTTCCAAGACCGACCTGCGCTTCCTGAGCTTCGCCGTCTTGGCTCTGCAGGAGGCCGGCGAGGCCTACCTGGTGGTCTCTTCTTCGCTAAGGGGGTCACCATCATGCCCAAAGACTTCCAGCTGGCCCGCCGCATCCGCGGAGAGAGAGCTTAGACTTTCTGCTGCACATTCACCAACCATAATGCTCTGCACTGTGTGTCTATATATATATACAGTATATATATATATAGTAATATGTACATATGTTTACTAGCTGTTCTTGTTTTTTTCTTGCCTTCTGATTGTTGCTCTGTGTGTTGCTATCCCTGTGCTGTTGCAATCCTGGAATTTCCCCATTGTGGGACTAATAAAGGCTTATCTTATCTGTTTTATATCTTTTCAGATTCTTTAGTTCATAATTTAATAAAATTTTTGTAGAGATAATTTTTCTTTTTACAAGCATTTTGTAGGCTGCTGGTTAGCCACGGGCAATTAACTGAAGCAAGTGAGGCCTGCAGTTCTTTGGATGTTGTGGGGTCTTTTGTGACCTCTTGGATGAGTTACCGCTGTGCTCTTGGGGTAATTTTGGTTGGCCGGCCACTCCTGGGAAGGTTCACCACTGTTCCATGTTTTCGCCATTTGTGGATAATGGCTCTCACTGTGGTTCGCTGAAGTCCCAAAACTTTAGAAATTGCTTTATAACCTTTTCCAGACTGATGGCTCTCAATTACTTTGTTTCTCATTTGTTCCTGAATTTCTTTGGATCGCAGAATGATGTCTAGCTTTTGAGGATCTTTTGGTCTACTTCACTTTGTCAGGCAGGTCCTATTTAAGTGATTTCTTGATTGAGAACAGGTGTGGAAGTAATCAGGCCTGGGTGTGGCTAGAGAAATTGAACTCATCTTTCCAATGATGTGATAAACCACAGTTAATTTATGTTTTAGCTGGAAGGGGGTGGGGCAGTCACTTTTTCACACAGGGCAAGGTAGGTTTGGATTTATTTTTTTTTTAGCCTTAATAATAAACACCTTCCTTTAAAAACTGCATTTTGTGTTTACTTGTGTTATCTTTGTCTAATATTTAAATTTGTTTGATGATCTGAAACATTTAAGTGTGGTGGCTGAAAAGTTCATAGGCTGAAAAGTTCATAGTGGACAAATAAGATAAGATAAGATAAGATAAGCCTTTATTAGTCCCACAACGGGGAAATTCCAGGATTGCAACAGCACAGGGATAGCAACACTCAGAGCAACAATCAGAAGGCAAGAAAAAAACAAGCAAGCAAGAGCGGCTAATATACATATGTACATATTACTATAAAATAAATATATACACACACACACACAGACACACAGTGCAGAGCATTGTAGCTGGATGGAATAAATATATGAGTATATGAACACACAGTGCAGGGAAAAGCCAGTGTGAACACACAGTGCAGAGCATTGTAGCTAGATGGAATAAATATGTAAATATACTGTATAAACACCCACAGTACGGAGCATTGCAGCTAGGTGGAATAAATATGCAAGTATATAAACACACACAGTGCGGAGCAATGTAGCTAGATGGAATAATATGTAGATATATAAAAAACACAGTGCGGAGCATTGTAGCTAGATGGAATAAATATGTAAATATATAAACACACACAGTGCAGAGCATTGTTGCTAGATGGGATGAAACAGCATAACCGTCTACTTAGTTATCCTACATGGTATGATTATGTGCCCATACATATTCTCACCCTCCATAGCGACCGGTATGTTCCTAGTTGTATGCCGGAGGGGACCATTGTGTAAGTCTATTGCATCTTTTGCATTCAAAAAACTATTAGTTTGTTACGTCTTTTTGCTATCTCTGCGAGCAGCCCTGCTTAGGTTGTACAGTCTGACAGCCGTTGGTAGGAAGGACCTACGAAACCTCTCGGTTGTGCACCTGGGATGATGTAGTCTGCTGCTAAATGAGCTCCTCAGTGCATCCAGTATGTCCTGCATAGGGTGGAACTCGGACTCCAGCAGAGATGACAGTTTAGCCACCGTCCTTCTCTCTCCTATCTCCTCCATCGGATCAAGGCGCTGCCGCAGGACAGAGCTAGCTTTCTTAATCAGTTTGTTCAGTCTCTTCCTATCGGCTGCAGTAATGCCACTGCCCCAGCAGACCACTCCAAAAGTGATGGCTGATGCCACCACCGTGTCATAGAATGACTTCAGCAGCGCCCCTTGTACACCAAAAGACCTGAGTCTCCTCAGCAGGAACAGCCTGCGCTGTCCCTTCTTGTAGAGTGCGTCAGTATTGTGTGACCAGTCTAGTTTATTGTTCAGATGAACACCCAGGTACTTATAGGATGTCACCATCTCGATGTCTGTTCCCTGTATATTTACTGGTGCTGTGAGGGGCTGCCCATGCCTGCGGCAGTCCACCACCAGCTCCTTAGTTTTCCTCGCGTTGATCTGGAGGCAGTTCCGATGGCACCAGTCCACGAAGTCCTGGATAAGCCCTCTGTACTCAGCTTCATCTCCATTGGAGATGAGGCCAACGATCGCAGAGTCATCAGAGAACTTCTTTAGATGGCAGTGTGTTGTGTTGTGTGAGAAGTCTGCAGTATAAAGAGTGAACAGGAAGGGAGCCAGCACCGTTCCCTGGGGGGCCCCCGTGCTACTGATGATCGTGTCGGACACACAGTCCCGGGTTCTTACAAACTGAGGCCGGTTCGTGAGGTAGTCCAGGATCCATGATGACAGGTGCTGGTCCACCCCTGCTCGCAGCAGCTTGTCCTTCAGGATCATCGGTTGGATGGTGTTGAAAGCACTGGAGAAGTCAAAGAACATGATCCTCACCATATTCCCGGGCTTCTCCAGGTGGGACAGAGAACGGTGAAGGAGGAAGATCACCGCATCCTCCACCCCAATGCCATGCTGGTAGGCGAACTGGAGTGGATCCATCGCTGGTTCCACCAGGGGGCGGAGGTGAGCAAGGAGCAGTCTCTCCAGGGTCTTCATCAAGTGGGACGTCAAGGCCACCGGTCTGTAGCTGTTCAGGTCTTTGGGGTGGGAAGTTTTTGGTACAGGTACCACACAAGATGTTTTCCACAGCTGTGGTACCCTCCCCAGTTTCAGGCTCATGTTGAAGATATACGTCACAATCCCACACAGCTGGTCTGCACAGGACTTGAGGAGCTTTGCGCTGATGCCGTCCGGTCCCGGCGCCTTCCTCGCTTTGATCTTCCTCAGCTCCGTCCTCACCTGGGTCTCGGTCAGGGTCAGGATGGGGGGCTGTGTGTTGGGAGTGGGGGGGTGTTGGTGGAGTGGGGAGTGGGCAGCAGGACTTGATTTCTTTAGAGGCAGCAGTGGTTATTGTGCAGACAGGGGGGAGGGCGGTTGGTCAAATCTATTGAAAAACAGATTCAGGTTGTTTGCCCACTCCCTGCCCCCCGTGGCCTGGGGGGAGGTATTCTGGAGCCTCGAGATGGTTTTGAGGTTTCTCCAGACCCCGCTGATGTCGCTCTGTTGCAGCTTGTCCTCCATCTTCTTCCTGAAGCTGTCCTTGCCTTCTCTGATCTTTCTCCTCAGCTCCCTCTGTACGGACTTCAGCATCTCCCTGTTCCCCGACCTGAAGATCCTCTTCTTCTCTCTCAGAAGTGTTTTTATCTCAGGGTTGATCCAGGGTTTGTTGTTTGAGTGACGCCGTATGGTCTTGGTGGGAACGGATTTGTCCACACAGAAGCTGAGATAGCCCGTGAAGGTGTGAATGAGGCCATCGATGTCCTCACCATGTGGATCGCAGAGCTGCTTCCAGGCGGTGGCTTCAAAACAGTCCTTTAGAGTGTCCATTGTCTCCTCAGACCATAACTCCACAGTGTGCATGGCCGGAGGTTGTCTGTGCACTAGGGGTTTGTACACCAGCCGGAGATGAACCAAGTTGTGATCCGATCTCCCGAGTGGGGGGAGTTGTGATGAGGTGTACGCCTCCTTAGTGTTTGCGTAGAATAAATCCAGTGTTTTATTGTCTCTAGTGTGGCATGTGACATACTGGGTGAACGTGGGTAGAATGGGAGATAGTGAAACATGGTTGAAATCGCCTGAGATGAGGAGAAGAGCATCTGGGTGTTCTGTCTGCAGCCTGCTGGTTACTGAATGGATGACGTCACGCGCTGTCCCAGCGTTCGCTGTCGGATTTGCATAAACAACAATGCAGATCACGTGTGAGTGTTCTCTCGGGAGATATGTAGGCCTCATGCTAACAGCTAGCAACTCAATGTCTTTGCTGCAGTGTCGTTGTTTAACAGTGATATGTCCCGGTCTGCACCAGTTGTTGTTAACATACATTATCACTCCACCGCCCCTAGTTTTGCCACTGTCTGGTGTTCGGTCAGCTCGTATCATGTGAAAACCCTCCAGCTCAATGTTAGCATCTGCTGCTAGTTCAGTTAGCCACGTCTCAGTAAACAAAAGGAGAGAGCACTCCCGGTATGTGCTATCATAACGGGAGATAGCCGCTAGCTCATCTAACTTTCCCAGTATCGACCGTACATTTCCCATGACAACAGATGGAAGGGAGGGTCTGTACCTTATATTTTTTGTCCTCCGCCTTACTCCAGCCCGGCAGCCGCGACGCTTTCGCCTCAATTCTCTCGGTATGTCGAGTTTTTCCAGTGGGACCGGGTGGCGGTTGAATGCTAGCAGCTCTTCCCTGCTGTATTGTATCCTGCTATAAACAGTGGCTCCGTCCACCGGCTCAGGAGACATTTGGGACGATCTGTGTGTCCGTGATATAAGTGGGGTGAAAAAAAAAGACGAATCAAAAGAGAGAGGAAGGGAAAAAGACTCGGAATCGAGCCGCTGTTGCAAAAGGCAGCCTACTCGTGTGGCGCCGAGAGAAAAAAAAAAAAAAAAAAAAAAACACCAATGGAAGAAGTGTGTGGGCTAAAGGGGAGAGTATGTTGAAAACCACATTTGGTCAAATTTGACCATTATGAACTTTCCAGCTCCCCCCGCCCCGCCATATATACATTACAACATGTGCCTGGTCACTGGCTGCAGGCACACAGACTGTGGGTGATTTACTAGCTTAAGTGGCACGCACGCACGCGCCATGCATTTTCTCATTTATTTCTGTTTGGAAATTATCTTAAATTATCGAACGTTTATCTTTTTCCTTTACCTGTTCTGTGGCACAGCCAGGGGTGCACACTTGGTTATTCTGCTTCACTGGAAAACATACACGCTTGTTTCCATATGATATAAACTCCTTTTTTTTATCCGTGCCCGTCCACTTTGCTGCCTCCACGCACGACTCAGACGTCTAATGAGCTAAACAAATGAAATCAATTGAGTAGATTAAGTACGTTTTTTCACACGTCTTTTGGTCAGGTGACCCAGGGGGCTGTGGTCATGAACTTTAATAAATATTATTTTGTAAATGGACTGACTTTGTGTGTGGGGAAAAATTGTTTTTGTATTTAAATATTTATGTGTAACATGTATATTAGGAGATGGGGCATTGTTAACTGTTTTATGGAAATATTTATTGAAGTTTTCCTATGAATGACATGGACAGTGGGAGGGGCTTGGTTGGTAGACTGGGCTGCTGCTCAACAGTCAGGGTCAAGTTTGTTGAAGAAGAGGCAACGTATAGTCTGCTGTCTGTAAGTAACTGAGTGACTTGTTTCCTCCCGTTTTGAAGGAGTTAAGAGAGGACTCCATCTTAAAGGGACAAGTTGGTACAGAGACTGTTTGGGTTTTTCTCCATTTATTTCCACTGTTTGTTTTCTCCTCACTTGTACATAATTTTGCACTTGGGAGGCCGGTAAATAAAAAGCTCATCACCATCTGTGCGACTTTGCCATCATTTTTGGGGGGTATTTGAAGAAGTTGGAAAAGAACGCCGTGACGCATCATTTACAATTTCTTCCAAACACTTTGATTCTGACATGGTGCTAACTATGCTCTTGACCTGGGATTGTGTCAGCTATGGACAGCCTAAGTCACACCCACTCTACTTCCACATATGGGATGTTAATTCGGAAAAAAATTCCATGGCCTCAACAGTCTCAGTAGCTAATAACACTATAAACATGTGAATGAATACATTAAAAGGCATTTAGCGCACATTGCTGTTCATCATGGAAATAATGCTTATCTCAATTTTTAATTCATTAAAATGTAGAAGAAGAAGAAGAAGACAATGTTGAATCTCACAGATGATGTTTTTGTTGGAATAAATGACTACAGTTTATGCTTTGTTGAGCTTCATCAGACAATCCAGAATTCAGCATTCCATATGAACTTTATCAAATCAACAGGTACATAATCGCCTGACTCCCAGCAAACGAAAAATGCAATAATTCTCCATGAAGAAAAGTACAGAAGATGCAAACTGTTAGGAATTCTGCAAATCTCTTGTAGGAATACCTGCCTAAGCATTCCTATCTGGTTTATCAATCAGGTCATTCTTGTTGAAAACACAAGTAGTGTTGAACTCTGGTGTGGTAGAGTTTGATCCTGTGAGAAGTTGCCAGTGGGTCTAATCTCTGGTATGTACAACACCCAATGACACTTTCTCATCTAGAAGTTTGCATTAATGTCCTAAAACCAAACTTGTGTATGAAATACAGAAAACTTACACTTTGAATTGTTACCACTCATCCCATATATATATATATATATATATATATATATATATATATATATACTGTATATATATACACACACACACACACACACACACAGACACAGACACACTGATTTCGTATGCCTGCTTAAAAATGCCCTGCCTAATAATACACACATGGACAAAATTGTTGGTACCCCTCTGTTAATGAAAGAAAAACCCACAATGGTCACAGAAATAACTTGAATCTGACAAAAGTGGTAAAAAATAAAAATTCTATGAAAATTTAACCAATGAAAATCAGACAATGCTTTTGAATCGTGGTTCAACAGAATTATTTTAAAAAACAAACTCATGAAACAGGCCTGGACAAAAATGATTCTACCCCTAGAAAAGACTGAAAATAATGTGACCATAGGGACATGTTCAACCAAGATGTGTCCTCTAATTAACATCACAGGTGTCTACAAACTTGTAATCAGTCAGTTGGCCTATTTAAAGGGTGACAAGTAGTCACTGTACTGTTTGGTGACATGGTGTGTACCACACTAAACATGGACCAGAGGAAGCAAAGGAGAGAGCTGTCTCAGGAGATTAGAAAGAAAATTATAGACAAGCATGTTAAAGGTAAAGGCTATAAGACCATCTCCAAGCAGCTTGATGTTCCTGTGACTACAGTTGCACATATTATTCAGAAATTTAAGATCCACGGGACTGTAGCCAACCTCCCTGGACGTGGCTGCAGGAGGAAACTTGATGAAAAATGGAAGAGACGGATAATACAAATGGAAATAAAGGAGCCCAGAACAACCTCTAAACACATTCAAGGTGAACTCCAAGATCAAGGTACATCAGTGTCAGATTGCACCATCCGTCGTTGTTTGAGCCAAAGTGGACTTCATGGGAGATGACCAAGGAGGACACCACTATTGAAAAGAAATCATAAAAAAGCCGGACTGGAATTTGCCAAACTGCATGTTGACAAGCCACAAAGCTTCTGGGAGAATGTCCTATGGACAGACGAGACAAAATTGGAACTTTTTGGCAAGGCACATCAGCGCTATGTTCACAGACGCAAAAATGAAGCATACCAAGAAAAGAACACTGTCCTTACTGTGAAACATGGAGGAGGTTCTGTTATGTTCTGGGGCTGCTTTGCTGCATCTGACACAAGGTGTCTTGAATCTGTGCAGGGTACAATGAAATCTCAAGACTATCAAGGTATTCTAGAGAGAAATGTGCTGCCCAGTGTCAGACAGCTTGGTCTCAGTCGCAGCTCATGGGTCTTGCAACAGGATAATGACCCAAAACACACAGCTAAAAACACCCAAGAATGGCTAAGAGCCAAACATTGGACTATTCTAAAGTGGCCTTCTATGAGCCCTGATGTAAATCCTATTGCACATCTGTGGAAGGAGCTGAAACATGCCATCTGGAGAAGGCACCCTTCAAACCTGAGACAACTGGAGCAGTTTGCTCATGAGGAGTGGGCCAAAATACCTGCTGGGAGGTGCAGAAGTCTCACTGACAGTTACAGAAAATGTTTGATTGCAGTGATTGCCTCAAAAGGTTGTGCAACAAAATATTAAGTTAAGGGAACCATCATTTTTGTCCAGGCCTGTTTCATGAGTTTGTTTTTTAAAATAATTCTGTTGAGCCACAATTCAAAAGCATTGTCTGATTTTCATTGGTTAATTTTCAGAGAATTTTTATTTATTACCAATTTTGTCAGATTCAAGTTATTTCTGTGACCATTGTGGGTTTTTCTTTCATTAACAGAGGGGTACCAACAATTTTGTCCATGGCTGTAGATAACTGAATTTATATAAAGAAGTCAAAAAACTCTGAGGCTAGAGAACCTGGAAAAACTGTTTATTATACACTGGATACCACAGTTTATATTCCTTTCTCTTTCAGACATGCATGTGTAATTTGGATGAACTGGACTTTAATGGCATAAGACTGGCTGCCTCACACCATCAATACATGCTTTGCTTTTTAATGCTCAAAAAGCTACAAGAGGCCCAAAGTTGTTTTTTTTTCTCTCTCTTTCTCAGGTAAATAAATTGGCATTAATTATTCATGGAAATTCATAGAATTCCCATTGCTCAGGAACGTTGTGTAAGCAGATTAAGCATTATATTCATCAGCCTCCCCAGGCGATGTATCCTCCTCTGCATTAACCCCATGCTGTGAGGTGCACTGCTGATGCTGAGTCTAAAACTAATGAAGAGTAAGCGAGAAAGTTAGATTTTAAAAAAAAAAAAAGAAAAGGAAAAATAAGGCAGTATGAGAGGTAAGTGGGCCAAAGGAAAGGTTGAGGATGGGTCAGTTGTCCCCATACAGTGAATGTTCTATAGTCTCATTTCCACTAAACAGTACAGGTCAGTTTTATTTTATTTCAGTGAACCTGCAACTACGTGACTATGATTCTCGGGACAGGAGCATTCTACCAAATTAATCACACCTGTGGATGCACACCTTATATATATACAGTATATATATATATATATACCCCTTGCATCTACCCATTCTTCCTCTTTCTATCCTCCTGGTTGGTAAGAGCTTATACCAGTCTGTTTAATATTGTGTGTTTTTTGTGCTGTTTGAGCTGCCTTACCCTGAGTACCCCATCGCTGTGTCATAAAATTGTTGTGTTTTCTGCTGAATGAGAGAATGTTTGCAGCGGCTGTGCAGCGTGACGTGCACTGTCCGTACCTGTACAGAGGTATGTAATATACACTTGCCTTCTTTTCAGCCGGAACTGTTGACAGTTGAGCAGCACGAGGTATGTCTACCTTTACCTGCTTAAGGTTTGTGATATATTTTTGTGCCTTCTCTTCAGGCAGAAAAACTGTTTAACAGCTTAACAGCACGCGATATGCTTTATCTGCTTGGGGTATGTGGTATATTTTGCCTTTGTCAAGCAGGAATTGCTTAACAATTTAACAGCACGGTACAATTTGCCGTTAATTCTGTATTGAAAAATATATTAAAAAATTATAAAAATTCTTGAAAAATTATATTTAAAAAAAAAAAGGGAGACGTCTTCCTTGTCTGGGTACTGAGTGCTCCTGTGCTTGGTGCATTCTCACCAGCTTTTGTGGGGGAGTGGTACTGCATACAGGTGGGAACTGAAATCTGATATTGCTACGTTGTCTTCTGACTAACATGCTTGTACCTCATGGAACAGCTCTTTGGCCTGTTTATAATGACAATAATTATAACAATAATAACTGTCTTGGTTTCTCTCCTATTGTTCTCTTTGAAGAATAATGGCTTCTGCTGGGAGTGAAGGAGGGGAAAATAGCCTGGACACTAGTATGCCACCAGCCCATGGCCCCATCCCTCCAGGTTTACGTGCTCCAGCTGGAACTGGGAAGGCCAGCAGGAAGCAGAAGCAGATTGAAGGAAGCCAGCCACGTGATCCAGTGGGTGGATTTCATGCAGAGCCAATTGGAGAAAGTGCTTAAGACCATTGAACATATGGCTGCAAATCACTGTCGCCTTTGGGTATGCCACACCAGGCTCCCATTTGTGCCCTGAGACTGCATCCTGATGCAGTGTCTCTCATGGCCTCTGATAACTTTAGTAAGACCATCAGCTCTGGCTGTGGCGCCATTGGGAGAGTGGATATCTCTCTGAGTGTCGATGATGAAGTTGAGGTCGAAAAGACCTTCCTGAGCCCTATGATATATCTGTCAGGGCACTGCTCTCTCGGGCAGCATCAGCTGCTGCCTCCCCCCCCCCCCGCCCCCCATCTTCTCCGCCTAGGGCTTCAGCTTTGGACAGAGGTCCTGCAACCCAGAGGCAGGTCCCCTTGTCAGTTTATCCTGACTGTGTGGAACATCGGCAGAAGTGGTGGGCTTGGCTAAGGAGGCTGTTGCTCCTTGTTCTAGACTCAGTATTTTGAGTGGTGCTGCGGAGCAGGGCTTGGATGCTGCATTGAAGGTGGGCTCTACCTTTGCATTACTGGCCGGAGCTCCCCCCGCAGGCAGCAAGTCTATACGCCACCCTAACAACAAGTGTTGTGCCACTGATGGGTTAGTAGCTAGCGCCTACCAGTCTGTGGCTATAGCCCCTAGGCTGGCAAACGCTAAACACTTCTTTTAGCTTATTTAGAAGGTCTGATAAGGGACTTAGAGTCAAAAGTGGAACTGACCTTCTACCAGAATTGGTAAGGATTGTGGACAATTTGATTCAAGGAGCTAGCTTTCAGGCCACAGCACTTAGGAATTCCTTGGCCAGCTGACCATGGCTGGGAGTATGTGTGGTTGAGCCAATCTGGATTGGCGGATATGGACAAGGCTGATGTTTTGGAGGCTGTGGTAGTGCCTGGTGAGATCTTTGGGCCCACAGCAGAGGTGGTGTTGTTCAAGGTACAGAAGGTGAGACTGTGCATGCAGTCCTTTCATCAGCCAGGCCATCCACGTTGAGTATCCGGAGACCTCTTGAGGGGTGTGAGAACCCACAACAGCTTCGTTTCACAGAACCAGGTTCCTTTCAGAGCTTGGGTCACCTGAGGCAGAGGGCCTCTCGGCAGCGGGTGCAGGTTCAGCAGCACTCACATCCGTGCTCTCAGGAGCATGTAGGCTGTGGTCCTGCCAAGCCTTGCCAGCATCTCTGACGGTACACTTCCCCTGGCATCAACCTTCTCCACAGCGCACCTCATGAGATAGCATCGGTGCACCTCATGTCCATGGGTGATCGATACACTGGAGTGTGGATACTGCCTACAATTCAGATTCCATTCCCCAACTTCAAGGGGTTTTGGAAGCAAAAGTAAGGAGGATTCTCTTTCCGTGGTTCTGGGAAGCGAGGTCTCTGCCCTGCTGGAAAAGAAAGAAATACGGTCTCTGTCTCCAGGAGAAGAGAGGCGAGGCTTTTTATACTGCCTATTTCTTGTCTTTTCTTGCCTCCAAGCGAATTGGTGTGTAACACACAGAGCTACCAGATGACTGACCACCCCCCCCCCCCGCACTGTAACTTTCGCTACGTACAGTGGCTGGGGTGGCCTAAGGTCAGAGAAACGGATATAGGTGCCACCCTATACACCAAATGGTGTCCCACATGCTGTGAGAGGGAATTAACTAACTAACTAAAGCCCCTTTTTCACTAGTGTCAGTTCAGTACAGTACGGTATGGTTTGTCGGCTTTTCCATTAGGGACTGTAACTGTAACAGTTCAGATTTTTCAGAACAGTTCCCATTTTTCAGAACCGCTAGATTGAGGTTCCAAGCGTACTGTCCCGGTGACGTAAAAACATTGCAGGCCACTGATTGGTCCGGGCGTAACATCATGAGATTGGGCGTAACGCTGACTTTCCAGAATTGCGAGCCACCATTTGCAAAGATTCGTTTGTGAGCCAGCCAGCAAGTGATATAATATTAATAACAAAGATAGAATGGCTTCACAGAAATCAACACCACGGTCCAGCAGTTTTCTGTATGTTTCGGCTGATGAAAGACTCCAGAGCGAAGAAGACGGAGCCACCCTGGGAAGTAGATGAAGCCACCCTGGGAAGTAGGCAGAACCACCCGAACTGAATTGAATGTACGGCCGTGGGAGCACCCAACTTCAGTAGTTGAAGCCGTGATATTTGTCATGGGCAGCGGGAGCACATCCCTCCTATCCTGCCTCACATTCACTAACTCGTCATGACACCTGACGCAGAAGACACACCTGCACCCACTCATCAGCCAGCGTACTTAAGGAGGCTCTCTCCGCTCAGTCAACGCTGGCTCGTCTGAGTATTCTGCCTGTAATAGGCAAGCAAGTCTAAGTAATAAGTGTGAAAACATTATCTGACTTTATTTCTCCTTTTCCTCAGGTTGCTGCCACCATATAGGTGTGTCTCTTGGACTGCGTGCGCTCTCCTGCCACATCTCACCGTCCTCAGCTCCTGCTCCCCCAGGCACCATCAGTTCATCTTCCCCCCTTCCCCTACTGGTTCGTCTATTCCTCGCTGGGTCCTGCCAGTCATCCCTGGATTTCCCAAGTAAGTGGCAGTTTGGCTCGCCCATTTCCCCTTACTCCATTCCTCTGCTCACAGCTCGTGTCTTCTCTCCACGGGGCCATTCCTCTGGTGAGTGACTGTTTCTGCAGCTGTGTGCTTTGGTTTTTGAGATTTAATAAAACTTTCAAACGTGCCCCTCTGTGTGGTTCCTCCCGTTTGTTGGCATTGTGCATGTGTGCTGTCAAGCTTTATTAACCCCTTGCACTCTGGTGAATTTCCCTAAAAACGCCTAAAAATAATGTACCCAAAGTAAATCAAAAGCTGTTCTTCAACCCTTTGCAGCATCTTCATGGGGTTAGTCTCATTTAAAAGAAAACACTTTGAATTTTTTGGCAAAACAGTCATAATCTCTCTAAGTGCTCCTGCCACTGAGTAACAGTCATCTAAACATACTGAACTTGAAGAAAATAAAGTTTGCCTGGGTGTTTTTTTGGATACAAATGCTTGCAAATAACACACAGCTGTCAGATCCTGGCTGGAAAATGCAACAGAAATGTAGAACCAAGTGTTATCCAGCTGAGGTCAAAATTTTGTAACAATACCACAAAAAATGAATATATTACACAGCTTTTTCCTCAGGTTGTTCCCAGGCGTTTTTGAACTGTGCCAAATTGTGCCAAATGGCACAGTTTGGAACAACGTCTGTAACTTTTGAATGATTCAATATAGAAGCTTGATCTTGGGCTCTAATGAAAGGTGACACTCAGGGCTGTGTGTGTGTATGGGGGGGGGGGGGTTGTTTATTCATTCATGAATGAATGAATGAACAAACAAGCCCCCACACACAAAGAAGCATGCCACGTAAAAAATGTGTGGCTTTTTTTTACAAGAAAAAATAACCTACAGTGCAATAAAAATTATACTAAAATATCTGTAATGTAGAGGATAACAACTCCTCTACACTACAGAGGACGGACATCGTCCATTGCCACATGACAGACCGTGGCACACGCCGCGGTCTACTATGCACAGTTGTACTATAATATCTGCAATATATAAGATAAGATAAGATAAGATAAGATAAGCCTTTATTAGTCCCACAACGGGGAAATTCCAGGATTGCAACAGCACAGGGACAGCAACACTCAGAGCAACAATCAGAAGGCAAGAAAAAAAACAAGCAAGCAAGAGCAGCTAATAAACATATGTACGTATTACTATAAAATATATATATATACACACACACACAGACACACAGTGCAGAGCATTGTAGCTGGATGGAATAAATATATGAATATATGAACACACAGTGCAGAGCATTGTAGCTAGATGGAATAAATATGTAAATATATAAACACCCACAGTACGGAGCATTGCAGCTAGGTGGAATAAATATGCAAGTATATAAACACACACAGTGCGGAGCAATGTAGCTAGATGGAATAATATGTAGATATATAAATATATAAACACACCCAGTGCTGAGCATTGTAGCTAGATGGAATAAATATGCAAATATATAAACACACACAGTGCAGAGCATTGTTGCTAGATGGAATGAAACAGCATAACCGTCTACTTAGTTATCCTACATGGTATGATTATGTGCCCATACATATTCTCACCCTCCATAGCGACCGGTATGTTCCTAGTTGTATGCCGGAGGGGACCATTGTGTAAGTCTATTGCATCTTTTGCATTCAAAAAACTATTAGTTTGTTACGTCTTTTTGCTATCTCTGCGAGCAGCCCTGCTTAGGTTGTACAGTCTGACAGCCGTTGGTAGGAAGGACCTACGAAACCTCTCGGTTGTGCACCTGGGATGATGTAGTCTGCTGCTAAATGAGCTCCTCAGTGCATTCAGTATGTCCTGCATAGGGTGGAACTCGGACTCCAGCAGAGATGACAGTTTAGCCACCGTCCTTCTCTCTCCTATCTCCTCCATCGGATCAAGGCGCTGCCCCAGGACAGAGCTAGCTTTCTTAATCAGTTTGTTCAGTCTCTTCCTATCGGCTGCAGTAATGCCACTGCCCCAGCAGACCACTCCAAAAGTGATGGCTGATGCCACCACCGTGTCATAGAATGACTTCAGCAGCGCCCCTTGTACACCAAAAGACCTGAGTCTCCTCAGCAGGAACAGCCTGCGCTGTCCCTTCTTGTAGAGTGCATCAGTATTGTGTGACCAGTCTAGTTTATTGTTCAGATGAATACCCAGGTACTTATAGGATGTCACCATCTCGATGTCTGTTCCCTGTATATTTACTGGTACTGTGAGGGGCTGCCCATGCCTGCGGCAGTCCACCACCAGCTCCTTAGTTTTCCTCGCGTTGATCTGGAGGCAGTTCCGATGGCACCAGTCCACGAAGTCCTGGATAAGCCCTCTGTACTCAGCTTCATCTCCATTGGAGATGAGGCCAACGATCGCAGAGTCATCAGAGAACTTCTGTAGATGGCAGTGTGTTGTGTTGTGTGAGAAGTCCGCAGTATAAAGAGTGAACAGGAAGGGAGCCAGCACCGTTCCCTGGGGGGCCCCCGTGCTACTGATGATCGTGTCGGACACACAGTCCCGGGTTCTCACAAACTGAGGCCGGTTCGTGAGGTAGTCCAGGATCCATGATGACAGGTGCTGGTCCACCCCTGCGCGCAGCAGCTTGTCCTTCAGGATCATCGGTTGGATGGTGTTGAAAGCACTGGAGAAGTCAAAGAACATGATCCTCACCATATTCCCGGGCTTCTCCAGGTGGGACAGAGAACGGTGAAGGAGGAAGATCACCGCATCCTCCACCCCAATGCCATGCTGGTAGGCGAACTGGAGTGGATCCATCGCTGGTTCCACCAGGGGGCGGAGGTGAGCAAGGAGCAGTCTCTCCAGGGTCTTCATCAAGTGGGATGTCAAGGCCACCGGTCTGTAGCTGTTCAGGTCTTTGGGGTGGGAAGTTTTTGGTACAGGTACCACACAAGATGTTTTCCACAGCTGTGGTACCCTCCCCAGTTTCAGGCTCATGTTGAAGATATACGTCACAATCCCACACAGCTGGTCTGCACAGGACTTGAGGAGCTTTGCGCTGATGCCGTCCGGTCCCGGCGCCTTCCTCGCCTTGATCTTCCTCAGCTCCGTCCTCACCTGGGTCCTGGTCAGGGTCAGGATGGGGGGCTGTGTGTTGGGAGTGGGGGGGTGTTGGTGGAGTGGGGAGTGGGCAGCAGGACTTGATTTCTTTAGAGGCAGCAGTGGTTGTTGTGCAGTCAGGGGGGAGGGCGGTTGGTCAAATCTATTGAAAAACAGATTCAGGTTGTTCGCCCACTCCCTGCCCCCTGTGGCCTGGGGGGAGGTATTCTGGAGCCCCGAGATGGTTTTGAGGTTTCTCCAGACCCCGCTGATGTCGCTCTGTTGCAGCTTGTCCTCCATCTTCTTCCTGAAGCTGTCCTTGCCTTCTCTGATCTTTCTCCTCAGCTCCCTCTGTACGGACTTCAGCATCTCCCTGTTCCCTGACCTGAAGATCCTCTTCTTCTCTCTCAGAAGTGTTTTTATCTCAGGGTTGATCCAGGGTTTGTTGTTTGAGTGACGCCGTATGGTCTTGGTGGGAACGGATTTGTCCACACAGAAGCTGAGGTAGCCCGTGAAGGTGTGAATGAGGCCATCGATGTCCTCACCATGTGGATCGCAGAGCTGCTTCCAGGCGGTGGCTTCAAAACAGCCCTTTAGGGTGTCCATTGTCTCCTCAGACCATAACTCCACAGTGTGCATGGCCGGAGGTTGTCTGTGCACTAGGGGTTTGTACACCGGCCGGAGATGAACCAAGTTGTGATCCGATCTCCCGAGTGGGGGGAGTTGTGATGAGGTGTACGCCTCCTTAGTGTTTGCGTAGAATAAATCCAGTGTTTTATTGTCTCTAGTGTGGCATGTGACATACTGGGTGAACGTGGGTAGAATGGGAGACAGTGAAACATGGTTGAAATCGCCTGAGATGAGGAGAAGAGCATCTGGGTGTTCTGTCTGCAGCCTGCTGGTTACTGAATGGATGACGTCACGTGCTGTCCCAGCGTTCGCCGTCGGATTTGCATAAACAACAATGCAGATCACGTGTGAGTGTTCTCTCGGGAGATATGTAGGCCTCATGCTAACAGCTAGCAACTCAATGTCTTTGCTGCAGTGTCGTTGTTTAACAGTGATATGTCCCGGTCTGCACCAGTTGTTGTTAACATACATTATCACTCCACCGCCCCTAGCCTTGCCACTGTCTGGTGTTCGGTCAGCTCGTATCATGTGAAAACCCTCCAGCTCAATGTTAGCATCTGCTGCTAGTTCAGTTAGCCACGTCTCAGTAAACAAAAGGAGAGAGCACTCCCGGTATGTGCTATCATAACGGGAGATAGCCGCTAGCTCATCTAACTTTCCCAGTATCGACCGTACATTTCCCATGACAACAGATGGAAGGGAGGGTCTGTACCTTATATTTTTTGTCCTCCGCCTTACTCCAGCCCGGCAGCCGCGGCGTTTTCGCCTCAGTTCTCTCGGTATGTCGAGTTTTTCCAATGGGACCGGGTGGCGGTTGAATGCTAGCAGCTGTTCTCTGCTGTATCGTATCCTGCTATAGACAGTGGCTCCGTCCACCGGCTCAGGAGACATTTAGGACGATCTGTGTGTCTGTGATATAAGTGGGGTGAAAAAAAAAGACGGATCAAAAGAGAGAGGAAGGGAAAAAGACTCGGAATCGAGCCGCTGTTGCAAAAGGCAGCCGACTCGTGTGGCGCCGAGAGAAAAAAAAAAAAAAAAAAAAAAAAAAAAAAGTTAAAAAAGTAAGTAAGTAAAAAAGTAATAAAAAGTAAAAGTAAATAAAAAATATCTGCAATCCGCTACAGAGGAGTAGCGGGGGGCGTTCACGGGTCCGTGCGCCGCGGTCCGTCATGTGGCGATGATGCACAGTTGTAATTTACCGATCGGTCAAAAGTCATTTTGATTACAATTTTCAGGAATAAAGAATAATTTAGCTTATAACACTTACCTGTTCACAACAGCAGTGTTGCTGGCGAACTTCTCTTCCTCATTGTCAGACGAACATGACGCTGGTCCGCTTGTTACGACTCGTGGTTCTGGTCACGTGACCCGGTCAAACCATGATTCCATTATTGCGGTTTTGCGCTTCCATGATTGCAGTTTTGGCGAACGATTTTTCAAAACAAATAAGAACAGTAGTAAGAAAAAAAGACTGGCGAACGCGTGTGTGTCACCCAGCGGCTTACACAAAACAGATTTTACGCACGGGACGCACACTTTCAATCGTCGAACTTCTCTGCTTCAATTGGCTGGCTGTATTCGCAGCCGTTGGTAGGCGGGTCCTTCTTGCTAGGTTTTCAGTCATTGGTTCTTCAAGGTTTCAGAAACCCAATTCAAGGCTCTTATTAGTCGAATGAGAGGTCAATCAAATCTAAACCAATCAAAGCACTCCTTTGGCTTTCTGTTCGCGGCTGTGTCTGTAGTGGAAGAACGGAAATGCAGCTTTTTTTTTTCAGTGCGCTCTGAGACGCACAGTGTGTGTCCTAGTGCACACAAGGGCGCGCTAGGATGCAGAGACGTGACCGCCCGCGGTATCCCGAAGTGCAAGAGGTTAATCATGACAATATTAGGATTAGAGGACAGTGAGTGATGTGATATGCATCTTTTACGTTATTTATCCCAGCAGTGGAAAGTTCACTTTGGACAGACAACAACTTGCTAGTGTTCAAACGATGAGCTAGCTAGTTAGCCATCAATGCTATGTCCGTTCTTGTATGTTGCCTTTGTGTTGACAATATCTGAAGAAATAAGCTAGTTGTAATCCTGGTTAAAAAGGTGTTTTGTTTTTTTTACATGTTGCACTTTCATGCTGTGCATGTACTTAAGTTGGTGTATTTTTGTTGTAGAGTCCGATCAGGTTCTGCTCAGACAATGGCTACATTTGGCACCACACAGCAATGTGACTGGTAAGCTGCACAAATCGTTATTTATAGTCAAATCTTTTGCTTTTTAAGTTAAAGTATAGGTAAAGTGCCAAATTTAAAGTAGCGCAATTTCCACTTAATATGAAAGGGACTGAACTGAGATTTATTTGATTGTGTGAATATTAATTACAGAATAATTGAAAATGGCACATCCAATAGTAGCCACTGTAAAATAAACCACTTGTTCATTTATTTATTTATTTTTTTATCAGATCACTTCTGTTGTAGAGGATGCCTTTCACAAACGAGACTGAGTTTATTTCTCAGGGTTGGTTTATTGAGAGGTCACATCCTCCAACAAGAACAGAATCTCAGAAAAGAGGTAGAACAATCATCCTTCACAGTTCTTATACCCTCCAAAGACACAAAACCCCCAACATCAAATAACACACCCCCAACCCACAGTCCTTGAGTAAACATACAGCCCCCGAGGCTCCTTGGCATCTCCATTGTCTCTCTCATCCTTCTAGCCTCCGGGGCTCCTGCTGGGACATTCTCTCCCACTTCCTGTCTCCTAAAAGACCAACTTCACACCTCTCGTAGGTCTCTGCAGGGTCAGGTCCTCTTTGGCCATTGAGACGTGAAGCTTCCAGAATATGCACCGTCATGCCTACTAGGTATATGTGGGTGAATATGAATGCCATATATGTGCCCTAAATATGCGCGATATAACCCCCCCAAATGTCTAAATAAGGACAAAGTACACCCCAAAATGCATAGAAACATGTCATATCACACAGAACAGCAAAATGGCACAACATATCACACTTCCAACTGCTTGGGCTTCAACCTCCTGCCATATCTGCTGTAAGCAGGTTTCGATCTGCCTGTAGCTGTTTCTTGCATCTGTGGATCAGAGTCATTAGCACATCCTTGTGAAAGCTTAGAAGAGTGTCTCCCCGGTGGCCTGCTGCAACGGGGGACCCTGGCTAACTGCAATTGTTCATCAGCCAACACAAAAGCGGGTTTGAGTCTGTTAATGCAGACTAATTCCCTCCTGTCACCCAAATCGAGCAAAAAATGTTTTTCCCCAGTTTCCAACACTCTGAATGGTCCATCATAAGGCGGCCTTAAACCTGGCCTCTGAGCGTCGTGTCTGACAAAGACAAATTCTGCGTTCTTTAAGGCTTTAGGCACAAAAACGCGTGGGAAACTGTGATGAACTGGGCCGGGGAGGGTGTTTGATTCCGTGTCGCTCTGCAGCAGCTGAGCGGGTGGGCGATTTGGTGCGGGGCTCTCTGGAAGGAATTCGCCCGGTAACCGGAGGGGTTGGGCAAAAACTAGCTCAGCCGGAGAGGCTTGCAAATCTTCCTTAGGTGCTGAACGCAACCCTAATAAAACCCATGGAAGTTTATCAACCCAATTTGTGTCCGTGAGAGCCGCTCTGAGGGCTGCTTTCAATGACCGGTGAAAGCGTTCGCACAAACCATTGGCCTGAGGGTTATAAGCGGTAATGCGGTGAATTTTCACCCCCAGACTGAGGGCCATGGATGACCAGAGCTCGGAAACGAATTGGGGACCCCTGTCAGACGTTATGTCTGACGGGACTCCAAAACGCGTGACCCAAGCCGTTAAAAACGCGCGCGCCACGTCTGCTGCTGTAGTTGACGCCAGGGGGACCGCTTCTGGCCAGCGCGTTGTGCGGTCTACCATGGTTAGAAGGTGTGTGAAACCCTGCGACAGCAGGAGGAGTCCCACCAAGTCGATATGCACGTGGTTGAAGCGTTTGGCCGGGATGTGAAAAGGTTCTAAGGGGGCCCGCGTGTGCTTGTGTATCTTTGCTCTTTGACACGCTGCACAGGCTGCGGCCCACTCTTTGACCTGTTTACGCAGCCCCGGCCAAACGAATTTTTCTCCCACCATTTTGATCGAAGCGTGAGCTCCCGGATGTGCCAGCGAATGGATTAAATCAAAAATGCGGCGGCGCCATGCAGCTGGGACCACGGGGCGGGGGCGCCCCGTGGAGATATCGCAGATTAGAGGAGGCATACCTGTCTGATGCACCCTGTGCTCCAGCCTTAGCCCTGTTGGCCCAGACTGGAGCGCGCGCACATCCGCATCGCTAACCTGCTCGGCGGCCATGGCTGCATAATCTAAGCCTACGCAGACCGGGGCTGCGAGCGCTTCCGCGCCGCAAGCCTGGCCCGCATCCACGGCCACCGTGTCTGCCCCCTGGGGGCCTGGCGTTGCAACTGCGCACGAGAGGCAATCTGCCACTACATTGTGTTTGCCCGCTACATGTTGAATGTCGGTGGTAAACTCTGAAATCGCGGCCAGCTGTCTCTGCTGTCGGCCGGACCACGGCTCTGAAATCTTGGCCATTGCAAATGTTAATGGTTTGTGGTCTACAAACGTGGTGAAACGGCGCCCTTCCAGCCAGAACTGGAAGTGGCAGATGGCCAGATGCAGGGCTAAAAGCTCCCTATCGAACGCGCTGTATTTCCGCTCGTTATCGCGCAATGTTTTGCTGAAAAATGCAAGCGGTTGCCAGCTCCCTGCTACCAGTTGCTCGACAACCGCCCCCACTGCTACGTCGGAAGCGTCCGTGGTTAGTGCCATGCGAGCTGCTGGCACAGGGTGTGCCAACAGCACAGCGTTCGCCAGGGCCGACTTGACCTGGGAGAAAGCGTGCTCCCGTTCCGGGGACCACTAGACCTTATTTGCAGGTTTTTGTTTCTTTAGTGCTGCGTACAGTGGGTGCATGAGCTGTGCCGCGCTGGGGAGGAAACGGTTATAAAAATTGACCATCCCCAAAAATTCTTGAAATGCTTTAACTGTCTGCGGCTGGGGAAACTCCGTTATCGCGCGTACTTTATCGGGCAGCGGGACCGCTCCTTCTGGAGAAACGCGGTGGCCCAAAAAATCGATTTGCGCTACCCCGAATTGACATTTCGCTGGGTTAATTATCAGCCCATGCTCTGTCAGCCTCTGAAAAACCGCTGTGAGGTGGCGTTCGTGTTCGACTTCAGATGCACTGGCTACTAAAAATATCATCCAAATAGGCGAACACGAAAGGGAGTCCACGCAACACCGCATCTATCATGCGTTGGAACGTCTGTGCGGCGCCTTTGAGGCCAAAAGGCATGCGCAAAAACTCGAAAAGTCCAAAGGGGGTTATTACTATTCCATCCAGCTACAATGCTCTGCACTGTGTGTCTGTGTGTGTGTGTATATATATATATTTTATAGTAATACGTACATATGTTTATTAGCTGCTCTTGCTTGCTTGTTTTTTTTTTTTTTTCTTGCCTTCTGATTGTTGCTCTGAGTGTTGCTATCCCTGTGCTGTTGCAATCCTGGAATTTCCCCGTTGTGGGACTAATAAAGGCTTATCTTATCTTATCTTATCTTACTGCCGTTTTGGGTATGTCTTGAGCGCGGACTGAGACTTGGTGATAACCGCGCACCAAATCTATTTTGGAAAAGATGCGCGCCCCCGCCAAATGCGCCGAAAAATCCTGGATGTGCGGAATCGGGTAGCAGTCGTGTGCTGAAGCATTATTTAACCTGCGGAAATCACCGCAAGGCCACCACGAGCCGTCAGCCTTGGGGACCATATGCAGGGGTGACGACCAAGGGCTGTTAGAGCGTCTAACAATGCCCAGTTTTTCCAAGTTGGCAAATTCCTCGCGCGCGATGGCCAGTTTAGCTGGGTCCAAGTGCCAAGCTTTTGCAAAAACAGGGGGGCCGGAGGTAGTTATCTAACTAACTAACTAACCTGCACTTATATAGCGCTTTTCTAGTCACAAAGACCACTCAAAGCGCTTTCATTAATACTAACCCTCTATTCTAAGGGCCTATAGGAAACAGATATCTAGGGACAATTTAGAACAGCCAATTAACCTAACATGCATGTTTTTGGCATGTGGGAGGAAACCGGAGAAATCCCGGAGTAAACCCACGCAACACGGGGAGAACATGCAAACTCCACACAGATCACTGTTGGTCGGGGGCTGGGATCGAACCCACGAATGAAGTGCTCGACCCCGTGTTTAGCTATTGACGCTGAAAATGTTGGGACCGTGAGTGCTGGGAACTGATTGAGTAGTGCATGAAACTTACCATCCGCAGCTGTGACATTAGGATGTGCAGAAGGCGGGGCCACCCGAGCTGTACAGGAGATAGAGTGGAAAGACAGTGCATTTACCATACGTCTATTAGTAAGATCAACTAATAAACTGTTTGGGCATAAAAAATCAGCACCTAACATGTTGTTGCTAACTGCAGCTACGACGAAAGTCTACTCGAAGGTGCGCCCGTGGAAGGATAGAAGGAGCGTCTTCTCCCCATAGGTTTTGATCGTCGAGCCATTTGCCGCTAGCACCAGGGGTCCGCTGGAAGGCGCCAGCAGGTCCGCGTAGGAAGGCTTGACAAAACTCAGCTGGGAGCCTGTGTCCACCAGGAAATCCTTCCCTGAATTCGCGTCCGTCACGAAAAGCAGCTTGTTCTTCGCGCCGAGAGCAGCAGCTGCTACCGACTCTCGGTCTTGGCATTTCCCTGGCGCTTGTATTGGCACGGTGGGATGCATCTGCGCACCCTCTTGGCGAAACGTCGATGGTAAAAGCAGAGGGTGCCGTCCGCTCCGCTTCTCCTGGTCTCTGCCGCTGCTGATGTCATTGGGTCCGGTGCTGCGGCCTCTGGTCTCCCCTCGTCTCGCGGGGGTGCGTTCAGCTCCGTTGCCGCCGTCGTGGCTGCGTGTCATCTATGGGCATCGTTGAGCCGCTGCGCCTCCTGGCCCAGCCCGTGGTAGTCGCGGTCGTTGAGCAGCTGTGAGCTGGCCAGGGTGACTCTCACTGCTGGCGGTAGTGTTCTGAGAAAGAGGTGGGCGAAGATAAAACTTTCATCATCTTCGCCTCTCAGGTTCATCATCCTCGCCATCAAATCTGCCGGCCTGTCTGCTTCCCCTTCTGTCAGCGCCAGAAGTCTCTCTGCTCGCTCTCCCTGCGAGGGAGTGAAAACTCGAATGAGGGCGGCTTTCAGTGCACCATACTTGTCGTCCTGGGGCGGGTGGTTGGTCAGGCTGTCCACCCGCTGCACTGTGAGGCTGTCCAGCTTCGCGACGACATGGTAGAACCTCGTTGCGTCCGCTGAGATTCCCCGAAGGTGGAACTGCGCCTCCACAGTGGTAAACCAGGAGCGTGGGTTATGTTGCCAGAAATCAGGCAGCTGTAGTGTGGTAGCTGCATTAACCCGGTTGGCTCCTGAAGAGTCCGGTGCGGGAAGATCGTTGCCACCGGCCATAGTTTGTCGTAGGTCACCAGTGTAGAGGATGCCTTTCACAAACGAGACTGAGTTTATTTCTCAGGGTTGGTTTATTGAGAGGTCACATCCACCAACAAGAAAAGAATCTCAGAAAAGAGGTAGAACAATCATTCTTCACAGTTCTTATACCCTCCAAAGACACAAAACCCCCAACATCAAATAACACCCCCCCAACCCACAGTTCTTGAGTAAACATACAGCCCCCGAGGCCCCTTGGCGTCTCCATTGTCTCTCTCATCCTTCTAGCCTCCGGGGCTCCTGCTGGGACATTCTCTCCCACTTCCCGTCTCCTAAAAGACCAACTTCACACCTCTCGTAGGTCTCTGCAGGGTCAGGTCCTCTTTGGCCATTGAGACGTGAAGCTTCCAGAATATGCACCGTCATGCCTACTAGGTATATGTGGGTGAATATGAATGCCATATATGCGCCCTAAATATGCGCCATACTGTGATCCTTTATGAGTTATAGCCATAATAGTGTATCTTACACTTTGGGGAATGGGAGTTGTTCAGTCACCATTATAATTTAGTTTATATGTGTAGTTTATAGTCTTTCATCTTTAAACTCATCCAGTAAAAGAACACATTACAAATATTTGAGACCCATTGTACTGCTTCCTTTTATATTTTAGCAATACAGGCACAAAACACCGCCCACACTTGAAACCAGGGCAACACAGCGGTGGCTAAACTTTTATTGCTAACGTTATTTCTCAAATATGTTTAAAACTTGCTTTGATTATCCACCACCCATTTCTGTCTTTCATCTAGGCAAGAGGAAAATGATCCAACCAAACTGGACCTTGCCTCACTATTTACAGAGATGCAGGCTGAAGATCTGCTGAACCGGGACCAGTGTCAGCGGCCGATCCAGTTGCTTCTCAGTGAGGCAGCGTGGCCGGCGTGTGTGATCCATTCTAATTTCTTCTTTTTTTTTTTCAGTTTGAATTTTTGAATTTTGCACATTCTAAATAATCTGGAATTTGCTGGTGATTGTAATAAACAATTTAGTGACTTATGTGTTTGCATCATGATTTTCTATTTTGTCTGTTAAGACACTGGTGTGAAAAGAGTCAACAGTACAAACCATTTCAGTGACTTTGAAAATAAAGGCTCATTTTTAAGAAAAAGTAACCAAAAACAATTATTTGCTGAAGACTATTGTTGGATGTGCCAGTGCAGAAGACACTGCACACTTTTGTGATAGTACCAGTATACGGAGGAATTCTGGGCCATATTAGCATCTGTATTTCCTAATAATGGGATAGAAGAGAACCTGCAGGGTCTTGGCCCTCCATGGCACATGACTGGACACCCCTGAGTTAGGATTTAATGGGATTTAACGTTTTAACACAAACTGCTTTATGGTTCATAATTCTGTTGGCAGACTTACACCAAACCAAAAGTGATTTCTGAAAATGCTGGATTGTTCTTAGACAGCTTTTCCAATCTCTGTATTTAATTTATGTCATTTGGTGGTCACAACACATAAAAGTCGAGACAGATCTGCAAAACGTACAAAAGCACAGAGGATGTCACTACAGTGAAGACCATCACCATGCGGGGAAACCATAAGCCCTGAATGACCGCAGAGGTGCGCTCGCTGCTTACAGCCAGAGATGCAGCCTTCAGAGTGAAGGACATGATCGCCCTCCGCTCAGCCAGGTCTGCACTCTCAAAGGGAATTAAGACGGCGAAGCGCGCCTATGCGGAGAAAATCCAGGGACACCTCTGTGACACTAGGAACACCAAACAGATGTGGTAGGGAGTTCGAACATTGACGGGCTATAAGTCTAGGCAGGGGGTCGATGATGACGATTCTTCGCTTCCAGACAGGCTCAACGACTTCTTTGCATGTTTTGAAGCATCAAACTTGACAATCAGAGGGAGGGCTGGCCCATCCCCACCATCGGTCGGACCAGCTTTTGCCATCAACACAGCGGACACATGGAGGACCCTAACCAGAGTCAACCCACGTAAAGCTGCAGGTCTGGACAACATCCAGGGACGTGTGCTCCGAGACTGTGCGAGCGAGTTGGCAGATGTACTGACTGACATCTATAACATCTCCCTGAGTCAGGCCATTGTTCCCAGATGCTTCAAGACCTCTATCATAGTACCGGTGGCAAAGAAACCAGTTGTGTCCTGTCTGAATGACTATCGTCCTGTTGCACTGACACCAATTGTGATGAAGTGTTTTGAACGGCTTGTCAAACCACACATTATAGCCCGCCTCCCTGCATCACACGACCTGCTCCAGTTTGCATATCGTTCAAACCACTCCACGGAGGATGCTATAGTCACCACCCTGCACTCTGTCATCACCCACCTGGATCAGAAAGACACCTACGCCAGACTCCTGTACATTGATTTCAGTTCAGCATTCAACACCATTATTCCCCAGAGACTGATGGAGAAATTACTCCTTCTTGGTCTGAACACCGCCACATGTCTCTGGATCCTGGATTTCCTGACTGAGAGACCTCAGTCTGTCTGGGTTGGAAACAACATCTCCAACTCTGTCTCTGAGCACCGGATCCCCTCAAGGCTGCGTACTCAGTCCACTGTTGTTTACACTTCTAACAGATAACTGTGTATCCAGACACGAGGGGAACCAGATTAAGTTTGCAGACGACACCACGGTGGTGGGACATATTCAGAGGGATGAGAAATCAATGTACAGGGAAGAAGTTAGAGACCTGGAGGGCTGGTGCAGGGAGAACAATCTGGTGCTCAACGTGGACAAAACGAAGGAGATGATTATCGACTTCCGGCGGTCACAGCCTGAACACGTCCCCCTCAGCATCGGCGGCCGTTTAGTGGAGAGAGTGGAGAACATCAAGCCCCTCGGAGTGCAGATCTCGCAGGACCTGACCTGGAGCAAGAATTCCTTGGGGATCAGGAAGCGGGCCCAGCAGAGACTGCACTTCTTGAGGAAACTCAAACAGGCCTCTCTCCCCATCTGCATCCTCAGGACCTTCTACAGAGGTGTGGTGGAGAGTGTTCTGATGTACTGCATTGCTACATGGTACTCCAGCTGCAGTATGTCAGACAAAAAAGCCCTGCACAGGATAGTTAAGGGAGCTGAGAGGGTAAGTGGAGTCTCCCTCCCCTCTGTCCAAGAACTTTTTCAGAACCGTTGTAGGAGCAGGGCACTGAACATTGTCAAGGACCGTTCTCACCCTCTGCATAAACACTTTGAACTTCTGCCATCTGGCAAACAATTCCGGAGCATCAGAGGCAGAACCACCAGACTGATTAACAGCTTCCTTCCACAAGCTGTTAGGATGCTGAACAGTTGATCCGGAATCTCTCGTATACACTACTGTATACGAGAGATTCTACTACCTACGGACATTATGTACATTATTTGTATATTATAGTTAGTTTTTCAAGTATGTCTCAGGGATGCGTAAATGGATGTGGTGGGGTGGGGGGTGGAGATATGTGTGAGTGTGTCTTAAATCATGTTCTTCTACTTATATGGATGCCGAGAGAAACGCAATTTCATCTTGCCTGCACTACTGTTGTATGTACAGCAATATGACAACAAAGGTTGATTTGATTTGATTTGAAAGTTTGTCAAAATTCCCAGTGCAATACTACATGAATACATGTATAGTTCACTGTTGATGCAGAGAATATATATTTATACAGTATCTACATGTAGTCAGCAATACTCAATATGCTATATATCCAGTTATTCATTCATTCATTCATTCATTCATTCATCTTCTTCCGCTTAATCCGTTTCGGGTCGCAGGGGGGCTGGAGCCTATCCCAGCATCTTTGGGCGAGAGGCAGGGTACACCCTGGGCAGATCGCCAGTCCATTGCAGGGCCAACACAGAGAGACAGACAACCATTCACTCTCACAGTCATACCTAAGGACAATTTAGAATCCCCAGTTTGATGCCAATTAACCTAACTTGCATGTTTTTGGCATGTGGGAGGAAACCGGAGAAATCCCAGAGTAAACCCACGCAGACACGGGGAGAACATGCATACTCCACACAGATCACTGTTGGTCGGGGGCTGGGATTGAACCCAGGATCCCCTGGCCAACGGTGAGTTGGCCCTTCACTTCCGCCCTCCCAAGAGAGTAGACGCTTTTTCCTCCTCTCCTGCTCTGACTTTTTTTCCTTCCCCCCCACAACTACTGGATCCCAGCTTGCTGTTGTCTGTCTGCGTCTAACTGCGACCGTCGAAAGAAAGAAATTATGGAGTTAATAAGCTGGGCTTTGAACACAATTGACACTATTTTTTCAACAAGGAAAAGTGCTCCGGGGGAAGCTGTCTGCCCCGCAGGAACGGCTCCAGCGGGCTATTTACGTGACACAAGTAATTGGAAAATCTTGTGTCTCACTAATCTCTCTATCGAAGATATTGAAGATTTGTATGTCTTCGTGATAATGGTGATCGGGATCTTTCTGATTGGAACTGGGATTGTCCTGGTGTACCGCAAATTGCTGAAGATGGATACAACCTATCAAAATGCTGGCCAGGCGAGGTGCATCTGTCAAATTGAAAAATTGGAGAAGACCCTGATAGCGACAAATGGAGAACTGTCTCGGAAGGTGGATTACATCATGGTCTCGCTTAGGTCTTTCCACGATGGATTTAAAGCCCCGCAATGAAGGATTAAGTACTGAATCTACAGAAGAAATAAAAAGCCTTCTCTGTGATCAGTCCGATTTGGCTCAATTTCCCCATGAAAATTCCTCCTGGCTGTCTGCAGTCTGTGTTTTCAAAATCATCGAGCATAAGGCCTTGGACAGCCATCTGGACAGCCTGCCAAGATAAGGACTCGGCGGCAGTCAGACAAAACATCTCCTGCCAAGTGCCCTTGTGTTCTCTTATTATCATCAACATTGCCTCAACAGCGCACACACATTGATCCATGAATTGAATAAAGATACACACACTGCTCTCTTGTGTCTTTGTCTTGTGAATCCCTGTTTTGCGTATGTGCATCGAGAGCTTTTTTTTCCCTTGTAATCATAATATTGATTGATTATGCAACGAGTATTATGAATCAATGAGTTTTTTGCTCCTTCCTATTGTTCCTCGTATTATTCTTATTCTTATGCTACCTGTACCCTCTATCCTGTGGGCAGGCGCGTCCCCGATGCAGCCGTGTCACTGGAAATGCAGGTTCATTTTCTGTGTCAAGTCAAATTCTCTCGTATGTTATCAGTGATCTGTTAATGTACTTGGCAATAAATTTTTTCTGATTCTGATTCTGATTCTGATTCTGAGTTGCTGTGCTGCTGCAGTGCTAACCACTCCGCCACCGCGCTGCCCGTGACTGCGTTATTTTAATTGCTTTAAATCCTAGATCCATTTGTTTGGGCTTAAAATGCATCATAATTGTTAAATTTATCTTATTATACCTAACTCAGTACTGTTTACCTGTTGAAATATACACTACCGTTCAAAAGTTTGGGGTCACTTAGAAATTTCCTTATTTTTGAAAGAAAAACACTTTTTTTTCAATGAAGATAACTTTAAACTAATCAGAAATACACTCTATACATTGCTAATGTGGTAAATGACTATTCTAGCTGCAAATGTCTGGTTTTGGTGCAATATCTAGGTAGGTGTAGAGAGGCCCATTTCCAGCAACTATCACTCCAGTGTTCTAATGGTACAATGTGTTTGCTCATTGCGTCAGAAGGCTAATGGATGATTAGAAAACCCTTGTGCAATCATGTTAGGTCTGCAATGCTGTAATTGCTGCAAATGGAGGATTCTTTGACGAAAGCAAAGTTTGAAGGAAAAAAATTATTATTTCAATACAAATCATTATTTCTAACCTTGTCAATGTCTTGACTATATTTTCTATTCATTTTACAACTCATGGTGGCAAATAAGTGTGACTTTTCATGGAAAACACAAAATAATTGTCTGGGTGACCCCAAACTTTTGAACGGTAGTGTATATTTAACGGCTCATATACTACAATATGGCACCTGGCAATCAAGTTTTGGAGCTGATCATGTTTTGCCATGATACCACTGGCTAGAGCAGGTAAATCCCATGACATCTCAACAGTCTCTCCATGATTTTGACACAGATCAGAGCAATTTGTTGCACAGGAAGCTAAACATTTCTACAGACATTCTACAGTTCTGTAACCACTTCGCGTTTGTGAAGCTGGGGTGACATTTCATTCCTGTGTTGAACGTCCAGACTGATGGTTTGAGGTGATATTTTTGCCACAAGAGAGCCATCTGAAACACACGCACAGAATACATATTTTAGTACCTAATGGCGATAACTTGCTGACATTACAATGTTGTACAGTGGACTTAAAAGCAAAGTAGCATTAGCAATCATTAGCTTACCGTCATACGTGATGGAGTTTGCATCCTCATGTCTTCCGCTTTATGCTGCTCTATATGGTTTCCTAAATGCTCCAGTACTTTTCCAGAGTGTGTCGTCTCGCCGCCTTTGCCTTCTGTTCTCTTTTTTTGGCTTTACTCTGGAAAAAAAAAAGCCAGAGAACACAGATGTCTCATATCCTGCCAGCTTGTGTTTTGCCTGGGTCACTTGTTTTGCATAACGTTACGCTTGTTTTACACCCGTTACACTTGTTTTACATAACAGGAGGGTTGCGCCGCCTCTGTGTAACTATTCCCACCCACGTCAAGTGGTACTCCGTGTGCAGTGGAAACACAAGCGGGCCGAACTGTACTGTACTGTACCGAAATAGGCTGAAGTGGCACTAGTGGAAAAGGGACTTACGCGAACTGGGGGTCTCCATCTGGTTCTGAACCTGAGGCAGTTGAGCAGGTATCCCAAGGTGCTCCCTTTTCCGGTGCTCAGGCTGGGGACATTATTCAGGCCATAGGGCCAGGTGATTGATTCACAACAATGGACCTTCGCGATGCTGATTTCTATATTCCCATAAATCCAGCCCACAGAAAGTTCCTCAGGGTTCGTTCAGGACAAGCCTTTGGTTACAACATCCTGCCTTTCGGTCTGTCCCTGTCGCCTCGGACGTTCACCAAGTGCATGGACGCTGCACTTGCCTCACTGCGGCAGAGGGGCATTTGAGTTCAATTATCTGGACGATTGGCTGGTTTGTGCGCCATCAGAAGCCGTAGTGAGGAGCAATATGGTGACCATATTGGCTCACCTGGCAGCACTTGGGTTGCATTTAAATAAGGTGAATGGCTGCCTGGTTTCAATGAAGATTGTTGAGTACTTGGGGCTCACCATGGATTCAGTTGCCATGGGGGCATCCTTCACTCCAAGAGAAGACATACTATCAGGGAATGCATCAAGAGCTGCATCTTACAAAGGACTGCATCAGTGCAGCAGTGCCAGAGGATCTTAGGTCTCTTTGCTGCAGCTGCCCAGGTGGTGCCACTGGGTTTTTACACGCTCGTCCCCTTCAACGGTGGTTAGCGTTCAGAAGGTGGTTTTGCCCAGAGACAAAAGGAGGAGGCTAGTTCTTCCAAAGGAGCCTCATGGTTCTCAGGTGGTGGAGACATTCCTCAGCAGTCCGAGATGGTGTTCACCTGGGCGAAGAGGGCTGCAGGATGACCATTACAACCGATGCCTCCCTAACAGGCTGGGGTGCAGTCTGGGAGGGAAGATTTGTTCGGGGACATTGGGATCCGGCTCAGCAGTCTTCGCATATAATCATCTCGAGATGGAGGTGACTGCATCCAGAGATAGTTGAGCAGATCTGGCTTCGGTTGGCCAGGCGGAAACAGACCTGTTTGCATCGGCGGAGAACACCCACCGTGCTCCCCAAGCCTCGATGCGTGGCCTGCCAGGTCCACTAGGTGCAGATGCTGTGAGTGCTGCCTGGCCTCCAGTGAAAGTGTTTGCATTTCCACTACTGCTTCTTCTGCCAGCTTTCCTGGTGAAGGTGAGGCTACTGTCTGTTCAAGTAATTTCATGGTCCTGAGTTGGCCACAAAGACCATGGATGGTGGAGATCCACGAGATGTTGGGGGGCCATCATTGGCCTCTCCCAATCAGACGAGATGTGCTCTCACAGGCGCAGTGCAGAATTTGGCATCTGAATCCCCAGCTCCTGAGGCTTCATGTGTAGCCCTTGAACAGGAGCGATTGTGTAACTTGGTTAGAAAAGGAGGTTAGACACCGTGCAGGCTTCATCACCTGTCTACCCAGCTGCAGTGCAGTGTGAAGTGGAGAGTGTTTTGAACTGGTGTCGGACCAAGGGTGAGAATCCCTTGACATGTCACATCTCTGTCATCTTGTTTTTTGTTTTTTTTTTCCAGTACCTCTTTGCCATGGTTGGGTGGAGTCAACTACTGGGGGCTACCTGGCAGCAGTGTCAGCTACCCATGAAGAATGTATGGCTTGTCGCCTGGGGCTAAACCTCTGGTTTTTCTCTCATCTCTTTGTCTTTATACCCTGATTGATGGAGCCTTGAGTATTTTTATCATGTTTATAGTCAGCTTCATGTGTGCCTGTGTTTGTGTCTATGTTGAATGTAATTGTGGCTTGTAAATATGGATGTCACCAGACTGCAAAACAAATCTACCTACGGGTACAAATAAAGTAACCTGAACCTGAACCTGAACCTGGTGCGCATTCCTTGGCTAAGCAATTTTTGAGAGACATGAGACAGAGCCACTCATCCTGGCGTCCTTGCTGCCCACTTTGGGTCTCCAGACAGTTCTCAGGGCTTGCCCTCTTTTGAGCCACTGTCCATTGCTGACTTTCGTCTGATCTCTGGGAAGACTGCTTTCTCTTGACGATTGTCTTGGCGAACAGCGTCAGTGAATTGAATGTGGTCTCTGTGGACACAGCATGTTTTAAGGTTTGATGGTGATCAGGTGGCCCACCTGCGGCCCAACCCATCTTTTCAACCCAAAGTGCTAGTAGTGGGTTTGTTTTTCCACCCTTCCGTGCTTCAACCCCTCTACCCTCTCCACACACTTATTCAGAGGCTGAGAGGCTCCTTAGTTGTGCTGGTAGGACCTTTTAGGTTTATGTTAACCGTACGAGGTCTGTCCGCGCTTCAGACAAGCTTTTTGTGTTCTATGGGGAGTCCACAATGGGCAGACCTATCTATAGCAGCACTTGTCCCATTGGATAGTTGCCCTGATTGCTTTCTCGTGTGTACAGGCTGGAGCAGAACCATCAGTTTGGCTGGTAGCTCACTCAACACAGGAATTGGCCACTGCATGGGCATTGTTTAGGGGTGCTCCCCTGGAGCATGTATGCACAGCCAATCGCTGGTTGGGCTTCTTTCTCAATGTGTTCCCATTTCTATAGGCTCAACCTGACCTCATCTGTTCTGGGGGTTGCAGCAGGTTCTTAAGTTGCATGTTAGTTTTCCCCCATGTAAGCCAGCACATGTGCCTTGTGCTCGAAAGGTTTTTGTTTCATCTCCGGTTACCTAGAGGAACCAGCTTAACTTAACTCAGTTAAGTACAATAAAGGAGCCAAACTCATCTGATTGTGTTTGTGCTTAGTGGCGTGATTGGGGCATGGTGCTCCTTTGGCCTGTGGGTGATGCTGCTTCCATTCTCCCCAGGACTCATTTGGTATACGTTTACAGGTTCACTGAAATTAAATAAAACGTACGTTTATGGATGTAAACGCGGTTTTATGAATGAAAGTGAACCTGTAACCATTCATTGTCCTTCGTCGGTGGAGGCAGGCTCCTCCCAGCCATTAGAAAGAGGAAGAATGGGTGGATGCAAGGAGTGTACATATAAGATGTGCATCCACAGGTGTGATTAATTTGTTATAATGCTCCTGTCCCGAGGATCATAGTCACATGTGGTTAGAGGTTCACTTTCATTCATAAAACTGCGTTTACATCTGTAAACGTACATTCTGCTCAGCACAGTACTACTTACGACAGTGTTTTTCAACCTTTAATGAGCCCTAGAACCCTTTTTTCATTGAAAAAAATCCCAGTGCACCCTACCAATAAAGAATGTTATACAATGGCACATTGTAATCTATTACAGAATATAGAATGACATTTTAGTTTTGTAATTTGTTTATACTCTGTAAAACACAACACGATTACATACAAAGTCAATGGAAAGATGCAAGCATGCGTGCATTTGATCAGGGTGACTGTTATGTATGAGGAAAGGAGTCATAAGGGCCTTTTCCACTAGCACGCTTTAGCGCGACACGGGACGGCTCAGCACGCTTTGTACGCTTTTCCACAAGCCCCAACACGGTTTAACAGCCGCGATTCTCAGCCCCGCTGAAGGGCAGGGTACAGCAGTGCTGAGCTGTGCCGTGTTGTGACGTTAACAGACTGGTCGCCGCTGATTGGTCAGGTCGTAACCGGCGCTGATTGGTCAGGTTGTAACCGCCCCTCTCCTCCTCCTCATCTACCAAATCTTCACGACCTTCTCAATAAAGTTTAAAAAAAAAAAAAAAAAAAAAGAATCTTCACGACCGCCTTTACTCAGCACGCAACCACTGTTGGCAGTTCCTTTTCAGTGTATTGCTATGCTATTTTCATTTATTCTCTATCAAAAATGGCTTTGCGTAATAAGGGTGTTCCATGGACCAGTAAGGAGCTGCAGTGTCTGCTCACTGCATTGTCAGACGAACGTATTTAGCGCGAGTTAGACGGAGCCGCCCGGAATGAAAAAATATACCGGGAGGTCTCGACATCGGAGTCCTTTAACGGTGAGTTTTAATTTTTTTTTATTGTGCGTTTTTTCGCAAATATATTCGGTAAGATGCTCAGTTTATTTATGCAATAAAAAAGCTGTTCATTTGTGGATGGATCGCTGCTTTATTGCAGCACACTGCGGACTAAAGCTTTTATTGTAATTATTCATGTGAACAATACGCTGAAATAAGCTTATGTATTCTTGTTAAAAACTAATTGTCTTTTCTGTATATATTTCGTGCTGTATTTTATTGTGTGCATTTTCCTTGTAGAATCATCCCACGCGTCTGCCGCGACAGCCCGCACGGATTAATTCAACCGAGCCTTCCTGACCCACAGCTGGCAGAGACGGATTAATTCTACCGAGCCTCAGCACTCAGTGGTCGGCGTGTATAAAATGTCGATTAACCTTCATGTTGTGTTGCAAAGTTTTTTTTTATTTTAATATTTTGTATATAATAAAATGGAATTGTTTTGGAAAGTGTGGTTTGTCTGTTATAACACTGAATTATAAAACAGTATAATTACATAGAAATTCCATTGCCTAGTCTGATCAAAATGATGCTGAGGGTCAACCATTGTAAAGGTAATGTAATTTTTAACTAGACCAAAAAAGAAATCTTTTTGTAAGCTTTCTGTTCTTTTTATTGAAATATCATAAAAAATTAGCACCAAGTCAAAGGTACAAGTATATGTAAATTGAATGTTCTATCGGCATTCCAAATTCAGAGATTTACAATACTTTAGAAGGAGTGTAGCATCATCTAAATGGAAAATAATAATACTGTTGTTCCAAACGTTGACCTGAAGGTGAAAAACATGAATTTTTTTAATTCAGTACATCCAAAATGCCCTAGGATGTGGTGTTGGACAGTGTGCCACCGTCTCATTATTTAATACGAATAAAAACAAGTTTCAGCTCATTATTTCTAGGTCATTTGGCAGTTAATTCAAAACAAAAGTGACTTGTGTTGTTGCAGCTTAATTATGAGAAAATTAATTGTGAGATAAAACCACAGAGCGAGCAAGGCAATAATCCTTGGATCCTTTTTTGTCTTTTGTAAATAAGGACTCAGTCAGGTGCGTAACGTCACGGGAGTGTGGCCCCGCCTCGCTGAGAATCTGCTGCTGCCCCGCAACACTGTGCTAATGGAGACAGAAGCATTCCGAGCCGTACTGAAGTGAATCGAGCCGTACCGAGGTGTGCTGGGCTAGTGGAAAACAGGCTATAGTCTCTCTTGTCATGCAGCGAACCAACACACTTTATTGAGAACGCAGAACTATATATACAGAACAAGCATGTCTGCCTGACGTCACGCCAGGGGCGGGTACGGCAACACACACACACACACACACACACACACACACACACACACACACACCATTCCTCTCCCCCTTACAAAAGTGTAAAAGCACACACACAATCAAGACCCGCCTCAATTTAGGACTCGGATCATGCACTAAGAAAACAGAACAATGAACTGTAATAAAACGGCCTACCAAATTCACACGAAACAACTAAAATTGGACCGTGTCTCTCAAAATAAGTAAAATAATCCCATATCATACATGCTCACATGCACACCAGCAGAATATATACATATTTACATTGCAGTGTTTATGTGACACCAATGTCCATTGCCAGCCAGAGGTAAAACTGGCCCGGGGGCCCAGGGCAGCCCCAAAGCATGTGCGCCCATGGCCACCGAAGATTAGACCAGCTCGGAGGCCCCGGGCAGCCCCATGACATGTACGCCCCTGGCCGCTGTCCACCTCCAGGATCAAAACCGACCTCTCCTGCAAAAATGTCTCCTCTCACCAGTGACTGCCTCACTCCTTGGGACCCGCAGTGCTACTGTCCGGCACGCCATCCATCCATACTAGTCAGTCTGCTCCTGACCACTTTCCACACCACTGCAGCTGCCATCGTTGCCCTGAACACTCCGGCCCCTGTGGCCACACTCCGGGGAAAACCAAAGCTTGCTCATCGATGCCGCTCGCTGCCTCGGGCACCTCGCTGTAATGCCCAGCACCTTGTCCAGGACGCATTGAGCTCCAGCGCTGAGACCCTGCCTGACCTCCGTGACACACAGCTGTCGTTGCTCTCTCCCGGGGCTCCTAGCGTCACTCCCGCCGGCGTCACTCACTGACCCAGGCACCTCGCCGCCGCTCCCAGCACCCTTGTCCCAGGCACTCCGCTGAGCTGTTTCTGTGCCCGGCTGTAGCTGCTCTCTCCTGGAGCTCTCGGTGTCACTCCCATCGGCGTCACTCTCCAACCCAGGTGCTTCGTCGCTGCTCTCAGCACCCTCGTCCCAGGTGCTCCGCTGCATTGTCTCCATCCCCGGCTGTCGCTGCTCTCTCCCAGAGTTTTCAGCCTGCCTGTTCCCGCTCTCCCATTGCCCAGCCTCCAGCTGCGGGGATGACTCTTGTCGCTGGTCTCCCTCTCCGCTGTCGTTGCTCACTGTGCCGCCAAACTCACCAGCGCTACGGTTTTGTACCGTGCTGTGCTCCTTGGCTGGCCTGCTGTCTTCAGTGGCCGGGGACTCCTCCACTCACGGCCCTGGTCCCACCTCGATGCCTAGCTGGTAGCCTGGAACTTGCTTTTGGCACGCAGTTAGCTTTGTGGCTAACTTGCCCATAGACACTGAGTGAGCCGTTGGCTTCTCTGAGCTAACTAGCCTAGCTCCATTTGGCACCAACACCCACAGCTTCGTGGTCCTCGTCTGCTTGGCGAAGTACTCAACCAGCCGCTCGACAGCATCCTCATAACACTCCGTTTCACCCAACGTACCGAGAATTCTTTGGCTTTCTGCGCCAAGATGGTGGGCCAGAAGTGCTCGTCTTTGTCTCCCGTCGAGTCTACTTAGACCCAGTGCCTCGATGTAATCCTCAAACATGGCCACCCACTTAGGCCACAGGATCACTGGCTCTCCCATGTACTCCAGAAACGGTAGCAGGGATGGAGGTAGCCCATACGGACCCATGGTTTATTGTCATCTCCAAAATGTTATGTATGAGGAAAGGAGTCTCTCTTGTCATGCAGCAAACAAACACACGTTATTGAGAACACAGAACTATATATACAGAACAGCCATGCCCACCTGACGTCATGTTAGGGGCAGGTATGGCAACACACACACACCACACAACAGTGACGTGAGTGCATGTGAGATGGATTTTGTTGAAACAGGGCCAGGCATTTCCTTAATGCTTGGTTGCGATGGCCCTTTAGTGTTGGTGTTCTGTTGTTGCCAGGAGAGTGAATTAGTTTGAAAATGAGACAACCACTTACCAGACACATCTTTCATCAGACACGCACTCCCTCGAAGGGTCTCGTCTGATGGCTGACATGCTTTTCTCGGTGTAAGGTGAGCTTGGCCAGAGTGGCTGAAGAACTGGCACAAAACAGATTTTCCTAATGTTGACAATCTTTATTGACATCAGTGCAGGTACAAAAAGCACATCCAAAAATAAATACAAATACAAAAGAAATAACTAAAAAGTCAACTTGGACTTCCGGTTATGGCTGCCACGTAAGACGGACGTGTCTCACTCTGCTCTGCTCCTGGAGAAAAAAATCGGCAAATAACTCTCTCATTTGGGACAGAACGTATCCCAGCGTTTGGGCGAGGATATGTCGGCGAAGCCTAAGGCTGGAAAACCAGGTAAAGGAAAAAGCGAGCCGCCGAAACAGTCCAAATTAACGGACTTTCAGGTCTGTGACGCAGCAAAGAAAACTCCATATATGGCGGAGGAGGCTGGCAACGGTGCGATATCTGCGGGGAGTGGCGCAGATGTGCTGATGGCTGCCATGAGTTCAATGAGAGCGGACTTTTCCTCTAGATTTGATGGGATTATGACAGCGTTGGAAGGAATAAGAAAGGAATTGGGTGACTGTGTAGAACGAACGGCGCAGATGGAGCTCCGTCTCGCTAGTGCTGAAGATGACGTCACCCGTCTTCAATTAAAGGTGCGCACTTTGGAAAAAAAAAATGTCTAGAAGATAATATTTTGGATTTGGAATCTCGGTCGAGACAGAATAACTTGAGGCTGGTGGGTCTTCCAGAGGAATCAGAAGGTCGGGACGTATATTCCTTTCTGGAAAAGTGGATTCCGGAGGTGCTGGGCAGCGAGGAGTTGCAATCAGCAGTGGTTCTGGAAAATGCACATCGTATTGGCCCACGGAGAGATAAGGGACCGCCGAGGACCTTAATTATGAAGTTTCTTAGCAACAGAGACAGGATGAAGATCTTCAACGCTGCACGAGCTAAAGGAGAGATTAAACACCAGGATCAGCAGGTGCGGTTCTACCCAGATTTGGCCACAGGAATCCAACAATTGAGGAAGCAGTTTGATCCCATACGTAAGGAGCTGCGCAACCTTGGGATTCGTCATGGTGTAATCTATCCTGCGAGACTGCTGACCACGTATGAGGGCAGAACCCACATCTTCAAGACCCCAGAGGAGGCGCAGGAGTTCATCAAGAAGATCAAAGAAGAAGAAGAGACTGGTGGGAGCTAAGCATGAACAAAATATAAGGTAGAATAATTAAGCATTTGCACAGGCATCTGACTGACTTGAAGTAAATAGCAAGTTTACAAAATATAGATTGTATTATATATTAAAAAAAAACAAAAACAAAACAAACAAAAAAAAACTATGATGTACAAAGTTGTTAAAAATTTTGGAGTTAAGTTGGAAAACTACAGAGGAGAGTTAATGTTACGTCACTAAAAGCAGTAGAGTTAGGGTGATTGGGAGGATGAAGAAGGAGTGGCTTAGGCTGTTCCCCGTGGGTGTGGAGCGGTCGATGGCTATATCGGGAGACAGAATTTTTCTTTTGATTTTGGGGGGTTCGCCACAAGTGTGGGAAGGGGGAATTTGTTTGTGTGAAGTTTGTAGGATGAATGTTCAACCACTCATGTTTTTGCTTCTCTGTATGAGCATGTTTACACTGCAAGGTAATCCCAAACTCTCTATTGATCATAAACCAAAGTGTTAATCTTAATTTAACTTCATGGAATTGCAGAGGTCTACAAAATTTAAAAAAACTTAAACAAGTTATGAATAAAATAAAAGACATGGGTTCAAAAATTGTGTTTTTACAAGAAACTCATCTAATAGAGGAGGATATAAAAAGAATTAGGAGTAGATGGCAAGGAAGTGTCTTCACCTCATCATTCTCATCCCGGGCCAGGGGAGTTATGACTCTCATACATAAATCAGTCCCTTTTCAAGTGAAAAATGTAATTGGAGACAAACTTGGAAGATATGTAATCATTCAAGGTTCTTTGCTATTAGAAAATATAAATCTTGTGAACTTATATGGTCCCAATATAGATGACCAAAAGTTCTTTGCTAATTTATTTCTTATTTTATCATCACTTACAGGGCAACATATAATAGCAGGGGATTTTAATTGTACATTGAATCCAGGTATAGATAGATCAACAGGACTGGATTGTACGCACAATGGATGTAGGATGACTATTAATCATTTTATGAAAGAATTGAGATTGTTAGATATATGGAGAGAAATGAAACCACAAGTTAAAGCCTATTCTTGTTATTCCAGTACCTACAAGACATTCTCACGTATTGATTATTTTTTGATTTCCACAGAATTAAGATCCAAGATTCAAAACTGCTTTTATGATAACATTGTGATCTCTGATCATGCACCCTGTTGTCTAATATATGTAGATAAAAAATTGACAAAGGAATCAGGTAGATGGCAATTTCAGCATAAATGGCTTCAGGATGAGGAATTTGTCAAGTATATAGAAAAACAGATAGATGAGTTCTTTGACATCAATACTACACAAACATCAGCATGTGTAAAGTGGGAGGCTTTCAAAGCTTTTATTAGGGGACATATTATTAGTTATACAGGATCAAAATCTAAGAAGACTCGAGAGGAGAGAGCTAAATTGGAACATAAAATGAAAAGTCTTCAGGAAAAAGTGTATGCAGGAAATGATCCAAGGTTGGAGAATGAATTACTGATTTTGAGAGCTGAATACGACAAAAAATCAGCGAATAGAGCTGCCTCGAGTCTTCTAAGATTGAAACAATCTTTTTATGAACAAGGTGAAAAATCAGGAAAATTATTGGCATGGCAGATTAAACAATTAGAAATTAAAACACCAATTACTAGTATTATAAGTAAAGGACAGGTAGTTATAGATCCTTTAGAAATTAACAGAGCCTTTAGAGATTACTATGAAAAATTATATGATACTAAAAATGAATTTGATTTAACAAAACTAAATGGGTTTTTGAACGAACTATCTATACCCTGTATTCCAAATGAAAACAGGGAGATATTGGAGTCTAAAATTAGTCAAGAAGAAGTTGGGCTAGCCATTGATAATATGAAATCAGGAAAAAGTGCAGGACCAGATGGTCTTCCAGTTGACCTTTATAAAAAATTTAAGAATAAATTAATAAAACCTTTTTTGGAAATGGTTTTAGAAGCATTTCAAAATAATAATTTACCATCATACATAAATAATGCCTTAATTATACTGCTGCCAAAACCAGGTAAGCCCTCTAATAAATGTGAAAATATGAGACCAATAAGCCTATTAAACGCCGACCTTAAGATAATCTGTAAAATTTTAGCAAGACGAATACAAGAAATTTTACCAAATATTATTAATCGAGATCAGAATGGCTTTATAAAGGGAAGACAAGGCTTCCATAATGTAAGAAGACTATTTAATATTATTTATTTTAATAAAGAAGCACCGGATACAGCTCTCCTATCACTGGACGCCGAAAAGGCCTTTGATAGAGTTGAATGGCCCTTTCTTTTTGAAGTCCTACAAAGGTTTGGACTTGGAAATAATTTCATAAAATGGGTTCAAATAATATACAATAATGCTACAGCAGAAATCCTAACAAATAACAATATTTCAAAACCAATAAAAATCAATAGAGGATGTCGACAAGGCTGTCCACTTTCACCTTTACTGTTTACTATGGCAATTGAACCTTTAGCGATAGCGATACGTTTACATTCACAAATATATGGAATTAAAGTTGGACCAACAGAACATAAAATCTCCCTGTACGCCGATGACATAATTTTGTTTATGTCGAATCTAAAAAAATCAATTCCAACCTTGTTGAATTTAATAAAGAATTTTGGGGAAATATCAGGATATAAAATAAATAAAGCTAAATCTTCAATATTAATGCTAAATGAGACCCAGAGAAATTACCCAGCCCCTGAGGTAAATCAATTCAATGTTGTAAATCAGTTTAAATATTTAGGAATCCAAATTGTGCCTAAGCTAGAATCAGTCGCCAGTGTCAACTATGAAGCCTTAATGTCAGATATCAATGAGTTAACTCAGAGATGGATGTCACTACCAATGTCGATGATCGGGAGAATCAATATACTTAAAAGTAATATTTTACCTAAAATACTTTATTTATTTCAATACATTCCCTTATCACCACCTTTAGATTTATTCTCAAGAATAAAAAAAAAGTTAGTGGAATTTATATGGAACAACAGGAGGGCTAGATTACGTCTGTCTTTATTATATTTACCATTTGATCGAGGAGGTCTGAAATGTCCAAATTTTATGTTGTATTATTGGTCGGCACAACTGAGGTCTATGACATATTATTTTTCATCAAATGATCTCCCTCACTGGACTGAAATGGAATCATACAATTTACCTTTACCTCTTCCCATATTCATATACTCAGATTCGGCAAAAAAATTACAAAAACAAGTTAAAAATCCATTTGTAAAGCATATGATCAAAATATGGTGTGAAGCTAAAAACTATTTAAAAGAACCACAGTTATTGTCACAATTTAGTCCAATATGGGGTAATCAATATTTTAAACCAGGGAGAGTGGACGCTGTATTTAAAGTATGGAATTTAAAAGGGATACAAAAGATTCAGGATTTATATTTGCCATGTGCAGATAACATAATGTCTTTTGAAGAGCTGAGGATCAAATTTAATCTCAATAGAACACATTTTTTTTTAAATATCTTCAACTTAGAAACTTTATTCGATCAAATCAAAATAAAGCTCTCACTCGACCTATTTATTCATCCTTGGAAAAAATGATGATGAAAGATAATAAAAGAAAGGGTATTATTTCAGAGTTTTATAACTCATTGACACTATCTTCAAGTGAAAATTCACTGAAAAGATTAAACTACTGGAAAGAAGATCTGCAAACTGAAATTTCAGAGGAACAATGGGAATTGGCTTGTACAGAAGCTCAAACCAAATCAATAAATGTACGCCTTAAATTGATACATTTCAAATGGTTAATGCGGATGTATGTTACACCGGAGGAGTTAAATAAATATAACAAAAGTATACCAGATACATGCACAAAATGCATGGAAAGTAAAGGAACTCTATTTCATTGTGTATGGGAATGTAGATTAATAAGAATGTTTTGGGAAGAGGTGAGGGTAACAATTGAAAAAATAATCTCAAAACAAATCATATTGAATCCTAAATTGTTTTTGTTGGGTCTGTACCCAGAAAAGCATAATTTTAATAAAAGTGAAAGAACATTCATAGACCTCAGTTTGCTTAATGCCAAAAAATGTATTGCACTATTATGGAAAAAGACTCATAGACCAGATGTGACTCAGTGGTTAAGACAGATGTTAACAAACCTTCCATTAGAAAGAATAACATATATACTGAAATCAAAGGAAATTGTGTTTGAGAATATATGGAGACCTTTTATTGATTATGTAAAAAATTTAAACATAACTCTTGAAGAAGAAGGTGAATGATGTGTGTGGACCTTGTAAATTCCAAACTGGTGAACATAATATGTATACTTATGTATTGGATTGTCTAGACTAAACAGAGGAGCATTGTTGAAGACTTGATTTTGCTGGTGGTTGTTGGTGTTTTTAGTGCATCTTTTTTTTTTTTTGTAGTACTTTAGTGTTAGTGTTTGATTGTTTGTATCATGCTTGTTAAAAAAAAAGGTTCAATACAGATATTGTGGAAAAAAAAAAGTCAACTTGACAAAACTCAACACAACTATACTCAAAATAAGTCAAAATTATGTCACATGCACACTACTATACTGACTAGTTTTCTTTGATAGACTAAAAGCAACTGCAATACCTTCTGTCCTCTCCACAAAAAGGCTGCTTGTGGACTTTACCATGTGTTGTCGGAACTGCCTCTTGCATTGTGGGTAAGGTAGAACATGTATGCTGTTGTGAGATGAGAGCAGGCGGAAGTAAAGGAGTGTGCCAGAATATAGCCAGTTGTTCCGTTAAGGTGACAAATTGAGCTCTATAAATGCATGAAGGCAGATTTGAGTGTGAAAATGTCAACCAAGGGGTAGCTCTGTACATGTTTGCCATCTGCTAAGAAGAATAAAGGTACTGTTTTGCAACTGCCAGTCCTCCGTTTCCTTCAGCTTTGTGGATTGCCCAGACGAAAAGGAAAGTTACCGACCTTGAGCCAAATAAACCAGAGTCTCTCTCCCACGGTTAAGGGACATTTTCAAAGTCTGAAATAAAAAGGTAACACACGTGTACAGGTAAGTAAGGTACTTTTAACAGGAACCCAAGTATGTATAGAAGCTCACTTACAGTAACAACCCTCATAAACACTAAATACTAAATCATATTTCAAACCTCATAAACCATACAAATAAACATTTTTTAAAAAATCAAATAAGCCATTTTAATTAAACTAAACAATTCCCTCATAGATGGCCTCTTCCAGTGACATCACTAATCATAATAAGGTCACTGAACTATAAATAAAGAAAGTGAACCAGCACTTCCATTTAACCCTGGAAGACACGAGCTACATTCTGATCCACAGTGTCCTTCAGCGGTACTCCTCACTCCCTGCTCTGTTCACAAGGAAAATGATTTAAATTATCTGACCTTCACAAAATTTTTCCATTTAAAACACCCTGCAATGTTGCCTCTCTCCTCCGTGCATTACCACGGTAACCATCAACATGTAGTGATACTGCTGTGGACATTTTATACTTCTTAAATAAAATATTAATATAAATATATTTTATCACTCAGTTGATATAAACAGTAGCCAATGTTAATTTAGCTTGCTAATAACATTAGCAACAATAGTTTGCTTTACTCATATTTGAGGTGCAATGACTTATGGGTAATCTTCTTGTCAACTTCCGGTGAAGTGATGTACGGTTGTCCTTTTCTTCACTACACAGTTCTCAATTCCCTTTGAACTGAATATTCTTTACTCCCTTTGCTTTGGAATCTCACTTCATATGGCGGAATACCCTTTGCATTCCACTTCGAAGTACACTATTGGGTGATCGGAACGCACCTATGAAGAGGTAAGTAATAAAGGACTGAATGAAATAATGATTAACTAAAGCAATATAAACTATAATTAAACTTTTTACTTGTGCGCTGTTTTAAGCCAAGATGTTGGTAGATATAAACTGTTTTCAAATTTAAATCAAAAATACAAACAAATCCAACATGGCAAGTTCAATTCAACTTTATTTATATAGCACCTAATCACAACCAAGTCATCTCAAGGCACTACAAGGCACAAATCATAAATAATTCAGAGAAAACCCCAACGATCGAAGAACACCCTATGAGCAAGCACTAGGCCACAGTGAGAAGGAAAAACTCCCCAACAGGAAGAAAGCTCCGGCAGACTCAGGCTCAGAGAGGGGCAGTCACCTACCATGACCTGTGGGGGAGGTGAGGCGAGAGAAGAAGAAAAGAAAGGAAGAACAGACATACTGTTCATACGGATAACAACATACAGGTAGAACAACGTTCGTACAGATACGACGTGCAATGCTGTGTCAAAGCTAGGTTTACCCATCATTACAGCATTTTTTATAGGCTTTTTTTAAGCTTTTCAAGCGAGCTTGTAAATCTCATAGGTAGCACTACAAGCAGACACATGCATAGCTGGACCTAATGGTGTATTGCCCAAACACTATGCACAATTAGTACTGTTTTTATTGGACATAGTAGATAGCAATAGTGTGATTCAAAACTATGGCATGTGAAATCCAATCTAAACTTGTGAATGCCATTCAGTTATAACATGCCATCAGCATCTAGCTAGCCAGCTGTCACATACAGTAGCTTATACACACAAATCAAATATTTGCAGACTACAGAACAAAATGTATATTGGTTAAAATGAACAATACAATAAACCTAGCCTACGAAAGATGTTAATTGTGGTGACAAATTGTGTGCTCTTACTCACTTTGTCACACTTGGCATAACAATGTTTCTGGGGGAGGCGGTGACATCTTCCTGTCTGGATAGTACTGTGGGCTCATTTTTTTGATTTCCATGACAGATGCAGGGTGGCTTCAGGCTTCACAACCCCTTCACAATGTGAGTTTTCCATCAAGAGGAGGAAGAGGAGGAGGAGACTTTCATTCCGTGCTGCTGCCCGCTGACATGGAGGAGCCACTGCAGGCACTGCAAGTTGTTTGCCATTTTTTTTTTCACACCAATTGAAATTAGACAATTTCTCACTGAACCCTGAGTGTTCTCTTATGGAACCTCCGGGTTCTAAGGAACCCCAGTTGAAAAACCCTGGCTTAGAATATCAAACCATGATCTTGTTTATTTTTCCAGCTCTACATTTGTAGGCTGGATCTTGATTGCTGCATCAACTATGCAAGCAGGTGAGAGGTCTTTGTCACATTGCCAATGTGTTGAGGTACCAGACCACTGTGCCTGATACCCCAAGAGAAGGGTGACAAAAAGTCAAATAATATGTGCCAATTATTTTGGTACCCTTTAGACCATCTGACAATCTAAATGTAAATAATTGTATCTACCGTGCTTAACCAAACTGTATGGCTTGTTTGAAATGACGGCTGACTTAAGTTTCTATTCAACATACCTAATCTTATCTGTTAATAGAATTTGAAGTAACATGTGTCCCGATTTGCCCTTTGGGGCAGGAAGATGAGACCCACGCGCTGAACTGTGAGTTTGGCAGATTTATTAGTGGAACAGCAAATATAAAGACTAAACTGTGCTCAGACACAAAAATACAAATGAGGAAACAAACTTACTGATAGCGCAACAGAGCAGGGCAGGGCTCTGGTGGAGTCGAGGAGAATACAAACAAGACTGTGGCAATGAGAAAATGAAAATAAAGCCCTTAAATAGGATCAGAAACCATTTACATAATCAATGACAGGTGTGGGTTATCTGAGCAGGCAGGATAAAGCAATGAAACATAATTAGGACCAGCTGGGGGCAGTGAGAGAGGAGCGAACCGAAGCTGAGAGCTGACAGGGCAACGGAGCACCACGGAGCACCATGCCACTGACAGCTGTCAGCCAGCAAAAGAACAACAGTGAAGATATAAAGAATAAAATATCAACCCAAGCAGACTAAAATAAAATATAAATTAATACAAAGTAAAAGTGTAACAAAACTAGAACGCAAACAGGAAAATGGCAAATAGTACACAAATACAGAAACCCCAAAAGCAAAAAATACAAAAAATATGTAAATACAGTATAATGAAAAAGCCATGAGACCGAGCCTGGTGGCCTGGGTGCTAGACACCCCAGGGTAACATCAAAAGAAAAAGGACACCTTCCCCCCCAGTAGGAGCACAACAATAACCCACCCCGGGAGGGTGGTGGGAGGAACAGGCTAGGAGGGAATGAAACAAACCCCGCTCAGGACCCAAACCAGGAAAACCCCAAACATCTAGGCCCCCTGGACCAAAGAGCTGGGCAGTTCAGGTGGGCGGCCAAAGTCCCAGGCCTGGCAGATCGCATGATGGAAAGAGTCAGGTGACCTACCAAAGAACCTGGGCCACCCAATCCTACGGCACTGTCTGTTGGGCAGTCTGCCAGAGTTTTTAAGCCACCTGAACAGAAAGGGTGGTCTTGGAGGCGGCTGCCCAGCCAAAAGAACCAATGGTGGGCACGATGAAGAAGTTGGGGAACCTGAGCCGACATCAGGCAGGTGAGAAAAGGGAACCACTTTGACCTCCGGCAGAGGAGAGGGAACCATGATGACCTTGGGCAGAGGAGAGGGAACCACGACGGTCTTGGGCAGAGGAGAGGGAACCACGATGGTCTCGGGCAGAGGAGGGGAGACCACGACGGTGTCAGGCAGAGAAGGGGGAACCATGACAGTGTCTGGCGAAGGAGAGGGAACCACGACACCCTTGGACTGGCTCACGGAGGGCCTGGACTGTATCAGAGCTGCACCCTTGGAGGCCCCGGGCTAGGACAGAGAAGCCGCAATGACCTCAGCAGGAAGGGAAGCAGCACCCATCCTGCTTCCCTTGGAGCATCCGAGATTACCTCAGCGGGAGCAGCTGGACCTATGAGGATCTCAGGTGGTGAGCCGGGACCCACGGAGACTTCTGGCTGAGCTGGACAATCCTTGGTGACCCTGGGGAAACGCTCAGGCAAAGGATGCAAAGACGCAGGGTCAGGGTCACTGGCGGCAGTGGAGCCCGGCAAGGTGAGCTTAGGTGCAGCCGATGACTGTACTTGGCTCTCCCCATGTAGAGCCAGGCAAGATTTCTCCAAAAGAGAGACAACAGAGACAAAGGAGAGCACTTGCCTACTTCCGCCCTCCCAAGAGAGCAGACGCTTTTTTCTTCTCTCCTGCTGATTTTTTCCTCCCCTCCTGTTATTACTAGATCCCAGCTTGCTGTTGTCTGCCTGCGTCTAACTGCGACCGCCGAAAAGAAATTATGGAGTTAATAAGCTGGGCTTTGAACACAATTGACACTATTTTTTCAACAAGGAAAAGTGCTCCGGGGGAAGCTGTCTGCCCCGCTGGAACGGCTCCAGTGGGCTATCTATGTGACACCGGTAAATGGAAAATGCTGTGTCTCTCTAATCTTTCTATCGAAGATATTGAAGATCTGTTTATCTTCGTAATCTTGGTGATTGGGATAATTCTGATTGGGACAGGAATTGTCTTGGTTTACCGCAAATTGCTGAAGATGGATTCAACCTATCAAAATGCTGGCCAGGCGAGGTGCATCCAACAAATTGAGAAACTGGAGAAGACCATGATAGCGACTACTGGAGAACTGTCTCGTAAGGTGGATTACATCATGGGTTCGCTCAGGTCTTTCCACGACGAATTCAAAGCTGCGCAATGAAGGATTAATGTACTGAATCTACAGAAGAAATACAAGTCTTCTCTGTGATCAGTCCTATTTGGCACTATTATTCCCCATGAAAATTCCTCCTGGCTGTCTGCAGTCTGTGTTTTTTTCAAAATCATGAGCACAAGGCCTTGGACAGCCAGCTGCAGCGCCAGATAAGACTGGGCGCCAGACAGACAAAACATCTTCTGCCAAGGGTCCTTGGGTCTCTCTTATTATCATCAACACTGCTCAACACCGCACACACATTGATTCATGAACTGATTAAAGATACTGTACACTGCTCTCTTGTGTCTTGTGAATTCTATTGTATGCTAATGCATGAGGGTTTTTTTCTGTGTAGTCAAAATTTGGCTCACATATGAGCGTTTATTCTGATTACTATGTTTTTTCTCTCTCCTATTGTGTTTTCCTCCCCCTCCTCCCCCCTCTTTACCTCCACTGTTGACAGGCGCCTTGTATGGCGACGCGTCATTGGATGCGCCTAACGTGCGCGTCTTATGTCAAGTCAAATTCCTTGTGTGTTTACTTGTAAATATACTTGGCAATAAAGCTGATTCTGATTCTGATTCTGATTCTGATTGCCTGATCTCAAGCTCTACCGCCGTCCAGGACTCCGATGATCCAGGTGGTGGTTCTATGGGCCCAGCCCTCTGGAGGTCAAAGTCCGGCTCTGCTGCGGTGGCTCCTGCAGCAGGCATGGTGGTCGGTTCAGTCCTGGGACCCCCCCAGTGAGGTGACCCACGCAAGTGGCTTGCCCTGCATGGTGACAGGAGGTGGATCTCCTCCTGGCGCTGAATCCTGCTAAGCTGGAGCCCGGGGCCGCTCTTTCATTGGTGCAGGTGTCGGCTCGGTTTCAGCACTCACCCTCCATCCAGAGCATGGCTGCAGGGGTCCTCCAGGGCCGCAGGCTCCTCTAATGTCCAGTGGCTCAATCCTGGGGCCGGCATACACTCAGGGGGCAGAGGAGGAGACACGGAGAGAGCAGGTGACAAGTCTTTAGCTGCAATAGGTGGTGAGAGCTCACAGGGCTGTGGGGACTGAGCCTCACCACCGGGAATCAGGCAAGCTAATTCATATGTAGGTAATAAAGAATTAAAAGCCACTTGCCTGTATTCCCAGGGCATGATGTTTTCTGCTGCAGCTGGTTGGAAATTGGCCCTCTCCATGACTTCAACGGTTGTAGGCCCCTCAGAGGAATGTGGAGGAGCTGTCCCTGCTGACACGGTTTCGGGCAGAGCCGGGGAAAAAACAGCTCAGCTCTCAGCATTGGGAGGAGGCGTCAAGGAGAAGCAGGGAACAGCAGCTGCAGAGAGGGAAGAGTGCACTACTGAGGGAGGCTTCTGTCTTGGCATAGGAGAAGCTGCCGACTGAGAGCTGGGAGCGTTCTTCTGGCAGGATTTCCTAGAATGACGGTGAGGAGTGGGAGGCGGAGGTGGAGGCGTAGGCTCAAGGTGGAGAGGGAGAGGCTCTGGAGTCGGGGGACGCTCACTCATCGGCTCAAACTCCAGGTCCCTCAGTGAAATCTCCTCCAGCTCCTGACCAGGATCTGGGAGGAGCCATGGCTTAACTTCCAGGAGGAGCTCAGTCTCTGTCAGTAAAACCTGCCTGTGCTCCTCCAGTTCCTTGGCTGATGGAGCAGGCCAGTGCTCGGGAGGAGGAGGTGGAGCTGCCGCTGGAGAGCAGCGAGAGGCTGAAGGCTTCCATATGCGCGAGTGCTTGCTCTTCATTGGCGCAGGCATCGGAGCTGATTCCCACGGCTCATTACTCGTAGGTTGAGGAAGAACTATGGAAAGGAGTAGGTCTGTGAGCTCCGGGTGATCCCACAGGCTGGGGCATGCCTCAAGCACCTACGCCATGCCCTCCAGACACTCTTGGGCTGCCTCGGGAGTACAGGAGGTTGGAGCCTGCAACAGAATATCCTCCAGAACACACACAGACCACCGCTCCATGTCGTTCAGTCTCAGGGTAGACACATCCGCGGTGACAGACATGGTTAATCCTGGGTGTGAAAAGAAAACCAAATGGGGAAAAATAGGGAAAACCTATGAGCTTTCACCGCCACTGGAGTGAAAGAAACAGCTAAAAAAAATCAACAAACTCACAGCAGCTGGATCTCTACTGGCCGCAATCTGCTGTCATGATTTGCCCTTCGGGGCAGGAAGATGAAACCCATGTGTTGAACTGTGAGTTTGGCAGATTTATTGGTGGAACAACAAACAAAGACTAAACCGTGCTCAGAACACACACACACACACAAAAAAATTTCAATTCGATTCAATTTTATTTATATAGCGCCAAATCACAACACAGGTCATCTCAAGGCACTTTACAGAAAAGAGTGGGTTTAGGCAACGCTCTCAAATTTATAGAACCCAGCAGAGACCCCTAAGAGCAAGTACTGCAGCAACACAGGCGAGGAAAAACTTCCCTTTAATGGGCAGAAGCCTCGAGTGGAACCGTAGCTCATAGAGGACGGCCATCCGCCTCGATCGGCTGGGTTGAAAAAAGAGATAAAAAGTAGGAGGCCTGGCAGTAGCTACATTCAAAACAAACAAAACAAATACAATATTCAAAGCCAGACATTCCAGTATTAAGCCTGGTTGGGCTGCACATGCGAGTGAAGGCCTGGCAGCGGCAACATTTCTAACTAAAGGCCTTATCAAAGAGAAAAGATTTCAACTTACTCTTGAATAAACAGAGAGTGTCTGCCCCCCGAACTGATCTGGGATGATGGTTCCACAGGAGGGGAGCTTGATAACTGAAAGCTCTACCTCTCAATCTACTTCTGGAGACCTTGGGGACCACCAGTAGTTTGGATTTTTGGGAGCGCAGAGCTCTGATTGGATGATAGGGAACTATGAGCTCTTGCAGATAAGAAGGGGCCATACCATTAAGGGCTTTATAAGTTAGGAGCAATATCTTGAGTTCAATTCTATATTTTATTGGAAGCCAGTGTAAAGAAGCTAAAATTGGGGTAATGTAATCTCTTCTCCCTGTTCTCATTAGGATACGTGCAGCTACATTCTGAATGAGCTGGAGAAACTTTATGGACTTATTAGGACAACCTGATAAAAGTGAATTACAATAGTCTAACGTAGAGGTGATAAAGGCGTGTACAAGTTTCTCTGCATCTTTATGAGACAGGATGGACCTAATTTTAGAAATATTACACAGATGGAAGAAGGCAGTCTTAATGGTTTGCTGTATATGAGAGTTGAAAGACATCTTGGTCAAAGACAACTCCAAGGTTCCTAACAGAAAACATAGAAGCCAGTACAATGTCATCTAGTGTTGTTATCTTACTAGAAAGAATACTTCTAGCATGTCTGGGGCCAAGAACAATGACTTCAGTTTTATCTGTATTCAGCAATAGAAAGAAGTTGTTCATCCAGGTTTTAATATCCTTAAGACACTCCTGGAGTGAACCCAAATGGCTGGGATCATCTGGATTGATGGATAAATATAATTGAGTGTCGTCAGCTTAACAATGAAAATGAATAGAATGCTTCCTCTTAATGTGTCCCAAAGGTCCCAGTACCGATCCCTGCGGAACTCCATAGCTAACTGTGGTCTGGATAGAGGACTTGTTATGGACATGAACAAACTGGGAACAGTCTAATAGATAAGACTAGAACCATCTTAGCGTTGTTCCTTTGAAACCAATTTGCTGTTCAAGTCTCTCTAGCAGAATATGGTGGTCAATGGTGTCAGAGGCAGCACTAAAGTCCAATAAGACAAGGACGGAGACACGTCCTTTGTCAAATGCCATAAGGAGGTCATCAGTAACTTTCACTAAGGCTGTCTCTGTGCTGTGGTGTTTCCTAAAACCTGACTGAAATTTCTCAAATATAGAACTATTTTCTAAAAAAGTGCACAGTTGAGTAGGTAACTACTTTTTCAAGGATCTTAGAAAGGTAGGGGAGGTTAGATATTGGCCTATAATTGGCCAAAATCCCAGAATCAAGCGAAGGTTTTTTAAGTACACTGCCACTTTAAAAGACTGCGGTGCATGTCCTATCAATAGAGACATATTAATTATATTCAAAAGCGGTGGTTTAGAGGCTGACACTATTAGGGCTAGATCGTCGTCGGCCTCCGTCGGTCTATGATGACCATGGAAGAGAATCCTAAACGTCTACTCTGCTGGAACAGCACCACCTGTGGCTGAACAGGCTGATGCGCACCGGTGTTCTACCTTCCAGCGTTGGGCGTTGGTAGGATTCAAGCCTGGGCAGGAAGATATGGAGGACAAGATGCTACTACCCATGCAGCATGTCCCCCCTCTCCACGTCACTGATGAATCCAAAGGAACAGCAGGGCTGCTATAGTTTGGCACCAGCGCCGTCGCAGGAGCTGCCAGAACAATGTTGAGCACAACAGAGAACTGCCTTAGGGGCTCCGACTCCGGATTTTTCCTCAGGGTTGACTCCCGAAGCCTTTCCCGTGACCGGGTGTGCCGCAAGGCAGCGGAGGTTTGAAATCAAGGTTTACCTTCCCCTAGATGGGCTACCTTCCCAGGTTGACGAGCCACTATCTACCCGAAGCATCTGGTTTTAAGGCGCCAGAGATCCGCCCTCGCCCCTTCTCCTATTAGTAAAAGCAGTTCCACCGGGCTTAGAGACTAAACCACACGGGCAGGCTAGGAGTTGGACTTAGTTGTCAGAGGCTTTTCGAGACGCACGCCGTAAGGAGCATTTTATGAGCACTGGGAGCTTAACCCCAGTGCCGCTCCTGGCTATGACAACCTTGGAACCAGGGGGCTAATACGAGAAAATTCAGAAAAGTGGAGTTCTGAGCTTGTGGACACAGCAATGTTGGGCAGAGGCTTGTTATTTTTAAAGGGGCTATTTTTTGGAATAATATTCCTAATACTGACAATTTTATCATTAAAAAAATTCAAAAAAGTCATCAGCGCTAAGAGTTGGAGGAATGTAGGGATCTATGGTATTTTGGCTCTTGGTTAGCTGAGCCACAGTGTTAAAAAGAAATCTATGGCTGTTTTTATTTTCTTCTATCAAGGATGAATAGTACTGTCGCCTAGCACTACAGAGAGATTTCTTATAGGTGATAAGGCTGCCATTCCAGGCTGAACATGATTCTTCTGTCTTATTTGCACGCCAACGCCTTTAAAAATGAGCAAGTAAACTTACTGATAGCGCACCAGAGCAGGGCAGGGCTCTGGTGGAGACGAGGAGAATACAAACAAGACTACGGCAATGAGAAAATGAAAATACAGCCCTTAAATAGGATCAGAAACCATTTACATAATCAATGACAGGTGTGGGTTATCTAGCATAAAGCAATGAAACATAATTAGGAACAGCTGGGGGCAGTGAGAGAGGAGCGAACCGAAGCTGACAGCTGACAGGGCAACACCCACACGGAGCACCATGCCACTGACAGCTGTCAACCAGCAAAAGAACAACAGTGAAGATATAAAGAACAAAATATCAACCCAAGGAGACTAAAATAAAATATAAATTAATACAAAATAAAAGTGTAACAAAACTAGAACACAAACAGGAAAATAGCAAACAGTACACGAATACAGAAACCCCAAAAGCATAAAATACAACAAATATGTAAATATAATGAAAAAGACATGAGACCGAGCCTGGCGGAAATCTCCAGCTCTCGGCTCATGACAAAAATGATTCACTACACATTTACAGTTACACAATGAAACATGTCATGCCATATCTGGAATCAAGGATGTTGCTGGAAAATGTGTGAATTTAGATATTAAATTTGTTCTCACTGGATAGAGGATAAATGCAGCTTTATTGTATGGTCCCTCAAGGTTTAACTTCTCTCATTACAAGCAGGCAAGTTGTCAAGTTTACAAAAAAAATTTTGCTGATGACTGTAGCTGTCTTCATGACTCAATACTTTATTTGGAGGTTCTAGTTGTCTGCTGAGAATCTCCTGAATAATTTAAAAATCAGGAGTTGATGGCAGTAAAAACAATTAGTTTGTAGGAAAGAAGTTTATATATGAGGTGTGAGGTGATTTTGAGAGCAAATGTTTGTAATTGAAGATTGGGGATTGACTGGTTATCTTTAATCTAATGGAGTGACATGTTGATTTTTCATAATCTCCTTAGAGTGGGCAGCATCATTTATATACAGCGGGGAAAATTTGTATTGAACACGTCAACATTTTTCTCATTAAACATATTTCTGATGGAGGCACTGACCTGAAATTTTCACCAGATATCAACAACCAGTGTTGGGAGTAACGCGTTACAAAGTAATGCCACTACTTGTTAACGTCATGTGGAATGAAATTACTGTTTAAAAATTCAGTAATGCATTACAGTTACTGAAATTTGATCAGATGCGTTACTCGCGTTACTCGTTTGATTAATATGGATAGATATCTTTAGCGCAAATAAATATGAGCTGATTACCTACATAGCTGACACAGCCGTCAGTCTCTTCCGTGGGTTGGTTTCCTGTTCTGCTCACACCACAACCCCATGGGAACAAATGCTGTGGCAGTGGCGACTTCTCATATTGAGCCCTTATTACCTGGTGTCCGAGCGGTGAGTAGCCCCCAACATAAGCTCCTACCTCTGTGGTTAAACATGAGTATTTTTTGAGCAAGAAACTGCATTTAATGTCCACAGTTGTGTAAATGTTTTCTTACTGCACAGAAAAAAAGTGTCTGTGATTTGTTGCAGTTGAGAACAGCTTAAAGGTGAACTATCATTTATCTGTGCTTTCTGTTTCATTTCATCTTATTCATTTTCATGCTGTTGTGATGTGCAACTATTTCATGGAAGTAAATCCTCTAAATATGCATTTTTAATGGGCAGGTCCAGCGGTGTCAAACATATGGCTTATGGGCCAAAAACGGCCCACCACAGGGTCCAGAATTTTCTCTGTGAATTTACAGCTTTATTGCTAGTAAGTTTCTGACATACTACTGATTACAATAGTTTGTGTAAATCTGAGACATTTTTCCTCTGTAAGATGAGACTTTTTTTCTCACCAGTTTTCTTTTTCTTCTTTTTTCTGATGAGAACAAGCGGCCCTTGATCTTGCTATGTGTGCAAGATGATTTAAGTATGCATTTAAAAGTAACGTGAAAGCTACTTTTCTGAGCAACTAGTTACTTTAATCATGCAGTAACTGGTAAGTAACTCAGTTACTTTTGAAAAGTAGTAACTAGTAACTAACTAGTTACTATTTTTAAGTAACTTGTCCGACACTGGTAACAACCCAAGTAGTCTATACATACATACATGCATACATACATACATACCTATTCCCTGTGTCATTCCACTTTATTAAATATAACTTGTTTTGTGAACACAGTTACCTTGGTTTCTTTGTATGTATGTATTACTTGGGTTGCTACTGATATCTGGTGAAAATCTCAGGTCAATGGATCCATCAGAAATATATTTAATGAGAAAAATGTTGATGTGTTGGATACTTATTTTCCTCGCTGTATGTGCTGGTATGTCTGAATTTATAACAAATTCAACTAATAAAATGAAACATTTACAGACATAAGAGAAAGATAGAAGGCTTGAGTTCTGATTAGGGCTACATGTATTGTTAAAGTTTTGAAAAAAGTCAAAATTTACCTTTCACAATTGTTATGGTTGCAAAGCTGAGCTGCATTTCTGGGAAGGTGCACATAACGCCACACTATACTGGATTCGAGGCTACAGCACAGCCCGGCATAGTTATAAAATATATAAGATGTCAATGAGGCAAATGCTCTGTCAAGATTTCCTGAATTAGCTGTTGTTCCTGAGGGCAGGAGGGTCCCTTAAGCCACAACAATAAAGGGCTATGAAGTATTAAAGTGCCAACTGGGTTTAAAGGAGCCCCATTTTCATAAAATCAATGCAGCTTGATGTTGAAAAAAGCAATGGGTGCCACACATTACAGTGTCTCAATTACAGTCTGGAGATGAGTGCACTGCTTTTGACTCTACTGATCAATACTGTTTAAAAAAATAAAAAGAAGAAAAGGAGAGAAAATGTATTTTTTTAAATGTTTTCCCTTAAACAAAAGATATTGCAGACAAAATGATGAAGTACAGCTGTCATAACTTTTGTGTGTGTTTCACTTATTCACGTCTGGGATGAGCAGCCACATCAGTCAACAGCCACTATCCTCCATGGTCGAAGTTCTAATTAAAGGACTCTTTCCAGATGATCACCTGGAAGAGCATAGCTCACTGTGACATTGAAATTATCGTGTGTAACCTACACATGTTGACAGGTCTCACAGGTCTTAATGAAATGTCTGTGACATACTTTAGTCAAATTGCCTTTACTTTTTTTAATTATTGCAGCATCATCTTTTGTAGTCTTTCTAAGAATGGCTCAGTCAGTACATGTCTCTTATGTACTGTGCTTGAGCTCTTGAGCTCAGGTTAACCCCACCCTCCCTCTTATGTCACTGAGGATGTTGGTAGTGTCACGGGCTAATGTTAGTTGGATAGCTTCTAGCTTGGTTAGCTAACACAATCTGAGCCGACTAATATAAATTTGCCTTTAAGAAATAAAGCATTGCTAGTGGACAGAGATGTGTTGATTTAGTAGTTGATAGGATATGACTGGTCCCTGGAGTACAATAAGCATAGAACCAACCCTGAATGAGTGAATGGGTAACTGCTGAGGGCCATTACGAGCTGCCTTTTGTTCCGGTCAGACTAAAATAAGCTAAAATAGCATCAAGAATGATGTATATGGTCAATGTTGGTAGATGAACAAGGATTTGAGTGAGGGTGGATAGAATTTGTGGAAAATAATGATCCAAACTGACTGCAATGAAACAGTTAAGCTAATGATAGGCAGACTGACTTCGACTGCCTAGCCAAGTTAATGCTAACAGTTCATCTACCATATAAATATAACAAAATAAGCCAGAATGACATGAGATCCATGAATGACTGTGATTTATGGAAGCAGATGGGAACAGGGACGCCTATTAGGGTGACTCATCATCATCATCATCATCATAGCAGTCTGTCGGGGGCGACAATGACTGTTTCATTTAGGTCTGATCAGATTCCTCCACGCAGCTCTGTCCTTTGCCTTCAGCTGCCAGGAACTCCTGACCTCGTTAACCCGGGCGACGTCTGAGCCGATATGATTTGCTTTCTGACTGACCATTTCATGAAACTGCTTGCAAAGTATTTGAGTACCACTAGAATTTAAAATAAAAACAATATTGTAATGTCTGCTGTTTCTCCCAAGCACCAGACGATTAGCTCTTCCTCAGAATGGTTTTATTTACTACTTACAGGAGCATAACAACAGCTAAGCCCTAAACAGGTTACTGTTCTTGGCCATCACCCATGCCAGGTCTCTCTAACCAAGTTCGCTCGCTCATAGTCACTATGACCACTAGTCTACGTATAGTCCATGGGGTGTATGGAGTATCAGGGAGGGATAGTACCTCTGACGAGCAACAGTCGCACCTCCGGGTGGTCGGTCCACTTTAGTTCCTACTTGGCACTCAACTCTCACCTGTGGCTCCAAGTAGCTGTTTGCATGCAACAGTGGCCACGCCCCGGTAAACCGCTTCGACTGGTGGGCGAAACCAGGTGAGGGTAGCTGACAGGTTTGAAACCCTCGGTGAGGTAGGGCTTGTCTACCTAGGCATGCGTAGACTGGACCCGGCGGACTGAGTGGAGAAAACCACCAGATTGGCTCAATGGGCAGGAAGGCAGATCCAGCAAAGCATTGTGGAGTGCAACAAGGCCACAGTGAGACATGTAGGACACTGCTGGCCATCCATTGCATCCTAACCTATCTCCCGCCGTTTTGACTACGTCTTGCCACTGGATCCAGATAGGCTGGGACGAGAGAGTGAGGCTGACGATCCTGCGCAACTCTCCCTCACTTAAATCAAATTCACATGCAAGTCAAGACATCACCCCCCCCCCGCCAATCTCTTCCCCCCCCCCCAAGTCCTGTGGCGATGGGCAAATAACGAAGCAGCAGGTGCGGATACACTGGAACTTGGAATGTGCGAACGCTCATGGACAGCTCCAAAGTGGACAGACCTGACAGACGGACAGCACTTGTCGCAAGAGAACTCAGCAGGTCAACATCCACATCGCAGCTCTGAGTGAGACCAGGTTTGCAGATGAAGGTCAGATGACAGAAGTCAAAGTTGGCTACACCTTTTTCTGAAGCAGCTTAGGCAGCGAAGAATGCTGTGAAGCAGGAGTGGGTTTCGCAATCAGATCCAATCTGATCAGCAAGCATACCAGCCTCCCCAAAGGAACCAACAACCACCTCATGACCCTGCAGCTCCCCCTCTGAGGACAACGCCATGCCACATTCATCAGTGCATATGCCCCCACCATGACGAACCCAGATGAGATCAAAGACAAGTTTTACTAAGACTTAGAGATTCTCATTGAAGGCGTACCGAAGGAGGACAAACTCATTGTTCTTGGAGACTTTAATGCCAGAGTTGGTACAGACTACCAGACATGGGAGGGAGTCCTCGGGAGAAATGGTGTTGGAAAGTGCAACAGCAGCGGTCTTCTCCTGTTGAAGATGTGTGCCTCTCATGACCTTCTGATCACTAATACTGTCTACCGCTTGCCAAATTGCAACAAGACCTCCTGGATGCATCCACGCAGCAAGCATTGGCATCTGATCGATTACATCATTGTGAGAAGGAGAGACAGGCAGGACGTTAGAGTGACGAAGGTGATATGTGGCGCAGACTGCTGCATGGATCACAGACTTATTCCCTCAAAGCTCAACATGCACATCCAGCCCAAATGGTGTCCACAGGGGAAAAAGGCAAACAAGTGACTCAGTGTCAGAAAGCTGGAACAGCACTCTATGCGACAAAACCTCAGTGAAGACATGGACAGCGAGCTTCGTCAGCTCGACCTCGGTGCGTATGGAGCAGAAGAAGACTGGGCGGCTTTCAGAGACATGGTGTACGACACCTCACTCACTCATCTGGGCCAAAACATGCACAAACACCAAGACTGGTTCGATGAAAAGGATGAGGACATCCAAAAGCTGCTTGACGAGAAGCGTGAAGCTCACAGAGCGTACCAGCAAGACAGCAGATCTGCCTCTAAAAAGGCAACCTTCAACTCCATCAAAGGAAAGGTGCAGGCAAAGCTCAGAGAGATGCAGGACTTCTGGCTCAGCAAAAAGGCAGATGAAATACAGCAGTACGCTGACAGCAACAACTCCAAATGCTTCTATGATGCCCTTAAGACCATCTATGGGCCTCAGTCTTCAGGAACATCACCACTGCTCAGTACTGACGGGTCCACTCTTCTCACCGACAAGAATGCAATCCTGGAAAGATGGGTAGAACATTTCAGCAGCGTCATGAACACACCTTCGTCCATCAGTGCAGAAGCCATCACTCGCATGTCCCAAGTAGAGGTGAACACGTCTCTGGCAGAACCTCCAACAGAATCAGAAATCCAAAAAGTGATCAAACTCCTTTTGAACGCCAAAGCACCAGGCTCTGACTCCATCCCAGGTGAAATCTACAAGGCAGGATGACCAGTTCTAATACAGAAACTCACCGAGCTCCTTCAGGCCATGTGGCAGCAGGAAGTTATCCCCCAGGAGCTCAAGGATGCCTCCATTGGCCATCTCTACAAGAGAAAAGGAAACAGGCAGTGATGCGACAACCACCGTGGGACCTCTCTCCTCGCCATCGCTTGCAAGATCCTTGCAAGAGTCCTTCTCATCCACCTCATTTAGCACATGGAAAGCGGTCACTTGCCAGAGAGCCAATGTGGCTTCAGAGAGGGTCGTGAAACTGCTGACATGATCTTCGCTGCACGCCAACTTCAGAAGAAGTGTTAAGGGCAGAACATGGGCCACTACACAACATTTGTAGATCTGACCAAGGCTTTTGATGCCATCAATCGTGAGGGGCTGTGGAAGATCATGGCGATGTTCGGCTGCCCGGACAAGTTCACAATCATGGTGCGCCAGTTCCACAATGGTATTCTTGCTCGAGTACTGGACAGTGGAGACTCCTCCGAAGCTTTTTCAGTCACCAACGGGGTCAAGCAGGGCTGTGTACTCATGGCTGCACTTTTCAGCATGATGCTCACAGCCATGCTGCCTGATGCCTTCTGTGACGATGAAGAAAGTGCCATCAAGATCAGGTACAGGATGGATGGCAGGCTCTTCAACCTGTGGAGGCTCCAAGCCAAAATCAAGGTGGAAGGGGACTCAGTGTGTGACCTCCTGTTCACAGATGACTGCACACTCAATGCCGCTACAGAGGCCCAGATGCAGCAGAGCATGACCTGCTTCTCCACTGCTTGGAACAACTTTGGGCTCACAATCAGTACGAAGAAAACCGAGGTCCTGCACCAACCCGCACCACAGAAGACTTACATGGAACCAGCCATCACTGTCAACAGGGAGACCCTCAAGGCTGTTGCTAAGTTCACGTGTCTCAGCAGCACACTCTCCAGGTCTGTCAACATCGACGGTGAGGTCGAGTCGTGCACTGCCAAGGCAAGCTTAGCATTCAGACGGCTATGTGCAGCAGTGTGGGAACGGAGAGGCATCAGGCTGACCACAAAATTGAAGGTGTACAAAGTAGCTGTCTTGGGTTCCCTACTTTACGCCTGCGAGACCTGGACTGTCTACGAGTGCCATGCCAGAAAGCTAAACCGCTTTCACCTGAACTGCCTCAGAAGCTCCTGAAGATCACCTGGCAGGACAAAATCCCTGACACAGAGGTCCTTTCCTGAGTTGAGCTGCCTAGTATCCACACCCTGCTCAAGAGAGCCCAGATTAGGTGGGCTGGCCACCTTGTTCATATGACTGACTCACACCTACCAAAGAGACTGTTCTATGGCGAATGCAGAGGGCAAGCGCTCTCAAGGTGGTTAGAAGACGCGCTACAAAGACACCCTTAAGACCTCTCTGAAGAACTTTGTCATCAGTCCTGACACCTGGGGGACCCTAGTGCTAAGACCGGCCAGACTGGCGTAGCCGCACCAGCAAAGGTGGTGCCTCCTTTGAGCTGAACAGGATTGCCAAGGCCTAGAGAAAATGTGAGCTTTGCAAGTCCAGAGCCACCCCTGTATTTTCTACCCATGCAGACCACCTGTTTCCATCCTGTGGCAGAGCCTTCTGCGCCCACATCAGACTGATCAGCCACAGCTGGACACATCGCAACCAGTCCTCTTCCCTGTGATCTCCTTGGTTATCATTGAGAATGATGGACGAACAACAACAACAACGTGCAGTCCGTATTCACGTACGACATTCACTACATCTTAAAGGCACATGAATAACAGCAGAATACATAATAATAGTGAACACATAGTGAACCAACACACATCCAAGGTTCGTTACACTGCCCCCCTCAACAATAAGTTCCTCATCTCCGAGGGAACAACAAAGTCTCTGAAATGGGGTAGTGGTTTGTGCTGCCTCCATGATCACCTGGGATCCCCAGCAGGCATAGGGATTTCTGCAGTCTGGGGAACAATGTCAGGAGAGGGGGGAAACAGTCTTAGTGGTAAATGCGTGGGAGTAGTAAGAATGGAGGGGCAATTTGCTTGTGTCAGGGAGCTTGGGGGCTCCGTTCTCAGGCAGGGGTTGGAAGAAGCTGTAGTGTTCATAATGCCCTGAAAAAAACCAGGGGAGTGTACATGCCCCTCTGGAAAAGAAGGGAGTGCACGCCCTCTATATGATGCCAATCTGTCCCTGTGTAGAGCCACTTTTCTGCCTCGAGGTGGTAGCTGTACTCTGTAAACCACCTCCCCCAATCTTTTCATCACTCTACAGGGCCCCACCCAATTGCTGTCCAACTTGGGGCACCGTCCTTTCTTCCTCCTCAGACTGAATATCCAGACCAGCTCTCCAGCCTAGAAGTATCACCCTTTCATCGTGATGTTGTAGTTTCTCTTTTGCCTCAGGCCTGCTTTCTCCAACTGCTCTCGAGCAAAATTTTGGGCGATTTCCATGCGCACCTGCAACTTCTTTGTGTACTCTGCTCCAGGTGGTGCAGGTGGTGTGTCCGGTGGTTTTCCGAAGGCGAGCTCTGTAGGGGTCCGCAGCTCCCTTCCTAACATTAGCAGAACAGGCGTGCACATGGTGGAGTCTTGAATGGTGGATCAACATGCCATCAGAGTGAGAGGGGGATGGCTGTCCAAGTCATGCTGATGCTCTGTGGCGAGGATAGCTAGCTGTTGGGCTAGTGTTCTGTTGAATCATTCCACTAAGCCATCGCTCTGGGGATAGAGGGGGGTTGTGCAGGTTTTCTGCATCGTCAGCCTCACTCTCTTGTCCCAGCCTATCCAAAGTCACGGCCCTGGTCACTGTGTATGGTCTCTGCTGTACCAAAGCTGCTAAATATGCCCTCTACCAAGGTGTCTGCTGCCGTCTCTGCATCTTGATCTGGAATGGCATAGACCTCTGGCCACTTAGTAAAATAGTCCATAGCTGCCAGGACATAATGGTTGCCTTTTTGTGCTTGGGGAAAAGGGCCCATAATGTTGACAGTTGCCCTCTCCATCGCTCCTGCAGGTTGCTGCTAAAGCTGGGCACGTGACTGGTCTAGTGGTCCCTTGTGGGCCGTGCAGGTGTCACAGCTGCGGCAGACGTCATCTACGTCCCATCTGTGCCGACAACAGTAGAAACCTTGGCGGAGGCGATGAAGGGTCTTTGAAGTCCCGAAGTGGCCTGACCCCATTCCCCCATGGCAGGCTTCCAGGACTGCTGTCTTCAGCGATTTTGGTACTACAACTTGCCACCTCTCCTCCCTTGTAGCAGGCTCCTTCCATGCACGCTGCAGCGCACCATCGCTCAGGCACAGCATGTTGAACTTTGCCCACAGCCCTTTGGTGGCGACAGAGAGTCCAGTGACTTCTTCCCAAGCGGTCTCTGCCCTTGTACTAGCCATTGCAGCACCAGTTGTAGGTCGCTGTCCTGCTCCTGCTGTGCCCTCCACTCAGCTGCATCCACCACCTGTGACATCCCACAGGAGATCTGCACTGCACTGTTCTGAGAGAGTTCCCTTTTCTTCATCTCCCTCTTCTCACAGTAGCGGCAGATGACTGCAGCACATGGGCGGCGAGACAGTGCATCAGCGTTCGAGTGGCGTGTGCCTGCTCTGTGCACAGTGGTGAAGTTGAATGACTGGAGCCCCTCCAGCCAGCGAGCCACCTGACCTTCTGGCTCCCTAAAAGACATCAGTCACTGTAGGGCAGCATGGTCAGTTCTGATGGTGAAGGGTGTGCCACACAGGTAGCAGTTAGAGTGTCTTATCACCATCACCACAGCCAGAAACTCTCGTCTCGTGATGCAGTAATGACATTCATTCTTGTTAAGTACTCAACTAAAATATAAGATAAGATAAGATAAGCCTTTATTAGTCCCACAACGGGGTAATTCCAGGATTGCAACAGCACAGGGATAGCAACACTCAGAGCAACAATCAGAAGGCAAGAAAAAAAAAAGCAAGCAAGCAAGAGCAGCTAATATACATATGTACATATTACTATAAATATATATATATACACACAGACACACAGTGTAGAGCATTGTAGCTGGATGGGATAAATATATGAGTATATAAACACACAGTACGGAGCATTGCAGCTAGATGGAATAAATATGTAAATATATAAACACAGTGCGGAGCAATGTAGCTTGATGGAATAATATGTAGATATATAAACACACAGTACGGAGCATTGCAGCTAGGTGGAAAAAATATGTAAATATATAAACACAGTACGGAGCATTGCAGCTAGATGGAATAAATATGTAAATATATAAACACAGTGCGGAGCAATGTAGCTTGATGGAATAATATGTAGATATATAAACACACAGTACGGAGCATTGCAGCTAGGTGGAAAAAATATGTAAATATATAAACACAGTGCGGAGCATTGTAGCTAGATGGAATGAATATATAGATATATAAATATAAACATAAACATAAACACACCCAGTGCGGAGCATTGTAGCTAGATGGAATAAATATGTAAATGTATAAACACACACAGTGCAGAGCATTGTTGCTAGATGGGATGAAACAGCACAACCGTCTACTTAGTTATCCTACATGGTATGATTATGTGCCCATACATATTCTCACCCTCCGTAGCTACCGGTATTTTTCTAGTTGTATGCCGGAGGGGACCATTGTGTAAGTCTATTGCATCTTTTGCATTCAAAAAACTATTAGGTTGTTACGTCTTTTTGCTATCTCTGCGAGCAGCCCTGCTTAGGTTGTACAGTCTGACAGCCGTTGGTAGGAAGGACCTGCGAAACCTCTCGGTTGTGCACCTGGGAAGATGTAGTCTGCTGCTAAATGAGCTCCTCAGTGCATTCAGTATGTCCTGCATAGGGTGGAACTCGGACTCCAGCAGAGATGACAGTTTAGCCACTGTCCTTCTCTCTCCTATCTCCTCCACCGGATCAAGGCGCTGCCCCAGGACGGAGCTAGCTTTCTTGATCAGTTTGTTCAGTCTCTTCCTATCGGCTGCAGTAATGCCACTGCCCCAGCAGACCACTCCAAAAGTGATGGCTGATGCCACCACCATGTCATAGAATGTCTTCAGCAGTGCCCCTTGTACACCAAAAGACCTGAGTCTCCTCAGTAGGAACAGCCTGCGCTGTCCCTTCTTGTAGAGTGCATCAGTATTGTGTGACCAGTCTAGTTTATTGTTCAGATGAACACCCAGGTACCTGTAGGATGTCACCATCTCAATGTCTGTTCCCTGTATATTTACTGGTGCTGTGAGGGGTTGTCCTTGCCTGCGGCAGTCCACCACCAGCTCCTTAGTTTTCCTCGCGTTGATCTGGAGGCAGTTCCAATGGCACCAGTCCACGAAGTCCTGGATAAGCCCTCTGTACTCAGCTTCATCTCCATTGGAGATGAGGCCAACAATTGCAGAGTCATCAGAGAATTTCTGTAGATGGCAGTGTGTTGTGTTGTGTGAGAAGTCCGCAGTATAAAGAGTGAACAGGAAGGGAGCCAACACCGTTCCCTGGGGGGCCCCCGTGCTACTGATGATCGTGTCGGACACACAGTCCCGGGTTCTCACAAACTGAGGCCGGTTCGTGAGGTAGTCCAGGATCCATGAAGACAGGTGCTGGTCCACCCCTGCGCGCAGCAGCTTGTCCTTCAGGATCATCGGTTGGGTGGTGTTGAAAGCACTGGAGAAGTCAAAGAACATGATCCTCACCACATTCCCGGGCTTCTCCAGGTGGGACAGAGAACGGTGAAGGAGGAAGATCACCGCATCCTCCACCCCAATGCCATGCTGGTAGGCGAACTGGAGTGGATCCATCGCTGGTTCCACCAGGGGGCGGAGGTGAGCAAGGAGCAGTCTCTCCAGGGTCTTCATCAAGTGGGACGTCAAGGCCACCGGTCTGTAGCTGTTCAGGTCTTTGGGGTGGGAAGTTTTTGGTACAGGTACCACACAAGATGTTTTCCACAGCTGTGGTACCCTCCCCAGCTTCAGGCTCAGGTTGAAGATGTATGTCACAATCCCACACAGCTGGTCTGCACAGGACTTGAGGAGCTTTGCGCTGATGCCGTCCGGTCCCGACGCCTTCCTCGCCTTGATCTTCCTCAGCTCCGTCCTCACCTGGGTCCTGGTCAGGGTCAGGATGGGGGGCTGTGTGTTGGGAGTGGGGGGGTGTTGGTGGAGTGGGGAGTGGGCAGCAGGACTTGATGTCTTTACAGGCAGCAGTGGTTGTTGTGCAGTCAGGGGGGAGGGCGGTTGGTCAAACCTATTGAAAAACAAATTCAGATTGTTCACCCACTCCCTGCCCCCTGTGGCCTGGGGGGGGGGGGTATATGCTACCACCTTTTCACCATCAGGCCCCGGCTGTGACAGCACCGCTCCTAGTCTGACGTCACAGGCATCTGTGTTGAGGACAAAGGGCAGGGAAGGGTCCGGGGGGGTGGGGGGAAGGATCGGAGACTCCATCAGTGCTGTACGAAGAATGTCAAATGCATGCTGGCATTTCTGCGTCCAGCTGAATACATGGTCCTTTTGCAGGAGGTGGAGAAGCGGTGCAGCTATCGAGGAGAAGCCCTTCACAAACCTGTAGTATGACGCCAGTCCCAAGAAGCTTTTGAGCTGTGCCTTATCGGTGGGGGTGGGCCAGTTTTTAATAGTGCAAATTTTGTCCTCTAGCGTGCCGATGCCCTCGCCTCCCAGCTTATGGCCCAGGAAGTCCACTTCTCTTCTCATAAAGTGACACTTGTCTGGGTGCAGTTTTAGGCCCGCAGCCGCTGTTCTCCCCAAGACCTCTCGCAGGGAAGACAAAGCTACCTCGAAGGAGCTACCATGGACAAGGAGGTCATCAAGGGACACCATGCACTGCTGATGGGGAATTCCTGCTAGCACTCTGTCCATAAGCCATTCAAAGGTGTGTGAAAGCCATTCAAACTGTGAATGCAGTTTCACCTGCAGATGAATTTAATAACTTTTTTGTTAACATTGGTCCTAATTTGGCTCGAGAAACACCCATTACGGCACCTACAGACGAAACAATAAGCAAAAACACTGCTATAAAAGACTCCATTTTCATAAAGAACACAGACGAGAGAGAGGTCATTGAAATTGTTAAATCGTTTAAAAGTAAAACATCTACGGACTGTGATGGTATTGACATGCTCTTAGTCAAAACTATTATTGAATGCTTAGTGAAACCACTGATGTATATCTGTAACCTGTCTCTCCAAACAGATATATTTCCCAATGCAATGAAAATAGCTAAAGTAATTCCGATATACAAGACGAGTGACAGAGGGGAATTCTCAAACTATAGACCAATTTCACTATATTTCCAAGATACTTGAAAAAATATTCTATGAGAGAGTTGACAACTTCATACTGAAGAATAATTTACTGTGTGAGCAGCAATATGGTTTCAGACACAAGAGGACAACTGCATTTGCTCTAATGGAATTTATGGAAAAAATATCAACTGCCGTTGAAAATAAAGAGTGTTCAGTTGGGGTATTCCTGGATCTTAAAAAAAGCATGTGATACAGTGGATCATAATTTATTATTAAAGAAACTACAAAATTGTGGTGTAGCACTGTCCTGGTTATGTAGTTACTTAAAGAATAGATATCAGTATGTATGTGTTGGTAACAAAAACTCACAGTTACTGAAGGTTACTTGTGGAGTCCCACAGGGTTCAGTTTTGGGGCCATTGTTATTCAACATGTATGTAAATGATATATGTAAAGTTTCAGAAAAAATGGATTTAATATTGTTTGCTGACGACACTAATTTATTATGCAGTGGAAGCAATTTGGAACAACTTTTGGATACACTCGGAAAGGAATTAGGAAAGCTTAAACTGTGGTTTGATTCAAACAAATTAACGCTCAATTTAAGTAAGACAAAATTTATAGTTTTTAACAACCATCACAACAACTTAGTATCTAAACTCAGTGTAAATGGTGTAGAGACTGAAATGGTATCTGAAACTAAATTTCTTGGAGTAATAATTGATAATAAACTGTGTTGGAAGTCACATATTAATTATATTAAAGGTAAAATATCCAAATCAATTGCAATACTACACAGAGTGAAATATTTGCTGAATCAACCCACACTATATACCTTGTATCATTCATTAATACTCCCATACATGACATATTGCACTGAAGTATGGGGAAATACATATAAAACAAACATATATCCACTCTTTATGCTTCAGAAGAGAGCTATTAGGATAATAAACAAAGCAGCTTACAGGGAACCAACAAACCCACTTTTGCTTAAATTAAAAGCTCTCAAGTTGAAAGATCTGGTTGACTTTAAAACTGCAGTAATAATGTTTAAAGTGAAGAATCTATCACTGCCCGCAAATATCCAAAAGTTGTCCCAAATAAGGGAGAAACAATATCATTTCAGAGGAACATGTATATTCCAAAAACCTTCAGTGAGAACTACCACCAAGCAACACTGTGTTTCAGTGCAAGGAGTCAGATTATGGAACGACTTTGGACCTGAATTAAAATCATGTACAACGCTTGGACAATTTAAACAAAAACTAAAGGAAGAAATACTCTAAACATATATACAAGATGACATGTAAAATCACATAAGGATTGTCATATCCAGTCTGCGTTGTGTTGTAGCTTAGTTTTTTTTGTCACATTTTGTCTTAGCTATGTTCTGAATTGTAATCGCTTTTGTTTTGTTTTTCTTTTGAATTCTTGGATGGAATATGGGTGGGCAATATAAGCTGCGGCTTCAGCCATCACCCATTTCGGATAACTTATGTTGAACTGTATAATCAGAGGAGTTATTGTCTAATTTGACCTTGTTGGATTTTCTTCCCCCTTTGTTATATTATTCTGTTTCTTTTAATCTGTACTTTAATCTATCCGAAATAAAGATTCATACCCTGAAAAAAAAAAAATAAATAAAAAATGGTGGTGGGGCATTGCAAAGACCAAAGCTGAGGACCTTGAACTTCCACAGCCCTCTGTTGGTATAAAAGTAGTTTTGTGCTTGGACTCTGGATACAGTGGAACCTGCCAGTACCCACTCCGGAGGTCAAGGGTGGAGAACCAGGAGGAGCCCCATACTAGATCCACGGACTTGTTGATTCTGGGGAGCGGGTAAGAGTCTTTTTTTGTGACATTGTTCAGAGACCTACAATCAACACAGAAGCACATCCTGGTGTTATTCTTCTTGGGCACCATAACCACCACTGAGGCCCATGGACTCTCGGACAGTTCAGTGATGCCTGCCTTCAGCATCTCGTCAAACTTCCTTTCTGCAGCTTCCTGGCAGGCCAGAGGGAGGTGCCGTGGACGCACTTTAATTGGGTGGGCATCACCAGTGTCTATTATATGCTCCACTAGATGAGTTAGGCCCACCTCACTCTCATCAGGGGCAAAAATGTCTTTGAACTCCAGCAGCACCCACCACAAGCTCTCTTGCTGCTGCTCACTCAGTCCTTCATGGTTCTTTGCTCAAATGTCTCTCACTGCAGCAGTCTGTTCATCCACTCCCATTATAGAGTGTCTCGGATGCGCAACATGGGGACTGGAAGGGGAGGGCGACTGATCGCGGGGTGCCTGTGTTGGCGCAGGGACAGGGGGCGGTGCTTGTCTCAGACTCACAGCGGCTGGCGGGTACACACTGCTCTCCATGGTCGTAACAGCAGCAGAGGGGGGCTCCTGCAGACAGGAGGTGATGTAAGTGGCACACACTTCTCCCAAGGGAGGAAGAGGCAGCCCATACCCATGTCGAGTACGCCACCAGTAGTTCATAAGAAACGGTAAATGGTAAATGGCATTCAATTATATAGTACTTTTATTCTCGTCTCTAGATGACCAAAGCACTTTACAGATCCTGCTATCCACCCATTCATACACACATTCACACACTGATGGCGGACTGGAAGAAGTCCAACCCGAGGATGCAGGCATCCTGCACCTCAGCCACCCATGCAACTAAGGGTACCAAAAGGTCTCCCACCCCAAACAGGAACTCCCCCCATCCTCTAATGGGGGCCAGATTGCCAGTCACTGTTCTCAGCTGCACAGAGGTAGATTCAACAGCAGCCCCCACGGGGACAATGTCAGGCCACACCAATGTAGCATTAGACCCAGTGTCCGGCAGGGCTGCGCTTGTGACACCCGACAAAGTCACAGGAATGTGGCAAAAGTCTCCAACATGAGTCCATTCCACAGCAGTCACTGTCCCTGGCTGTGGTGGCAATGTGATATGGGTACTAATGTCATGGGCCCACGTCTCCCCACCTACACCGGCCCCCTGAAGATTCCCTGCACAGAAGAGAGCCTGGGGAATTGCATGAGAAGGTGTCCTGATTGTCCGCACCTCCAACATCTTTGAGCACGGTGGCAGCGAGCAACTTGAGTAACAGGTTGTGCAACAGATGCTTGAGCAGTGTCCTGCACCCCCTCGTCTTCCCGGTGCTGAGTGTCCATCATCACTGCTCTCATTGTGGGTGTGTCCTCCAGCAGCTCATCCCCACTTAACTCTCTCTCCAGTGCTAACTCCAGGGCTTCACTGAGCGAGGTAGGGTGGGCTAGCTGTACATGGACACGCAGCTCTCTGGGACTGAGTGCCTGTAAGAATTGGTCTCTGACAAGCTCTTTCTGCACTGCCGGTGGCATATCAGCATAGGTGCATCTGCACAAGCATTCAATCTCATTAGCCAGGATGCGGAGCGGCTCACCAGGGCATCTGCGTCTGTTGTTGATTTCAGAGTGCAGCAGAACAGGCTGATTGTATTTTCCAAAATGCCTGTGAAGAGCCCCAACCAACGTGACATAGTCCTTTCTCTCTTCAGGGCTCAGCAATTACAGGCATGCAGCTGCATCATCAGTCAGGCACAGAGCTAGTTGCAATGCTTTGAGTTTATCAGACCAGCCAGCAGCTTCAGCCAACAGTTCAAACTGGGCTCTGAAAACCTCCCAGGCTGTAATGCCATTAAACTTTGGGGTTTTAATTGCAACCGGTGTTACAGATACCTGGGTGCCACCATCTTTGTTTACATCACGTGATGTTGCGTCAGGACGTACCCAATCCTTCCCGCTCCACAGAGGGCGGGAGTCCCCACTGTTATGGTGGGATGACCCAGGGGGGAACACGGCTTCAGCAGCAAGTAACCATGCTGTCTCTCTGTGGGTTGCAGATGTCCGCAAGCGTACAATTGTTTCTGGTTGTTCCATCTTAACCTCGCCACCAGACATACCCGGTTGAGCTGAGAGCCCCTTCACTCGCGTTAGCGTAGCTAGCTATTAGCTTTGACGTCGGCTCAGTCACTTCTGACACCAGTGTAATGTCTATGGTTTCTCCCAAGCACCAGACAATTAACTCTTCCTCAGAATGGCTTTATTTACTACTCACAGGAGCATAACAACACCTAAGCCCTAAGCGGGTTACTGTTCTTGGCCGTCACCCACACCAGCTCTCCTTAACCCAGTTCGCTCGCTTGTAGCCACTATGACCGTAACAACCACTAACCTACATACAGTCTGTATTCACATACAACATTTGCTACATGTTAAAGGCACATGAATAACAGCAGAACACATAACAATAATACTGAGGATCATTACAATATAAACAGCACTTGGCAAGCTAACTTCGTAGTAGCACTGTTAGCGCTAAAATAGGGCAGGGTGATACACCGAATATATTGATTACACTGATACATTCTACAATCCGCGATACATACAATGCCTTTCTCGTGAATACCATTCATAAATTGTCACGGCAGTGTAAGCTGTCAGCATTCATTTGTCCGGTTGAAGCGTCTCTCTCCTCTCCTCTCACACAGCTGCACTCACTCGCTTTCCCTCGCCCTTCCCCACACCGTGTTTCATGTCAAGGTCGTTGCCAGGTCTGTTTTTTCCTGCAATGTTTATTCTTCAGAAACTGTTTCTTTTGAGCCTGTTTTTGTGGAGCAGATATGCTTGTTTTTTTATGCACAATCTGGCAACATTGGTAGGGACAGGGGGGAAAAATGAAATGACACACACCAGCTGCAGGGGAAGCAGACTTGAACGAAACCATTTCAAGGAGAAAAAAGGCAGTGTCTGGCAGCCTGGCAGTGGACTTAGGAAGGTAGAAACAACAAAATACAGTTTTATGCAAATTATGTCACAAAGCTGTTGTCTTTAAAGGTAGCAGTAGCACTAATTTGTTTCATCACTTGAGATGTCATCCACTATAATATGAAGAATACATTAAAATCTGCTCTCAATATCCCAGGTAGCCCCTACAAAAAAATTAAAAGAACAAGCCTTAAAAAATGGCTACAGTATATGGCTTTTTCATTTGGAAAATTTATTCCATACAACAAAAGTGCAAAACAGAAAGAGATTACAACTGCGGTCACAAATTATACTGACAAAGACATGAAAAAAAGACCAAACAGAAAAAGTGGACTTCAGTTTATATGGTTTTAAAATATCTTTCTCTAGAATTCTTGCTTAATGCACTTTTTATTGTGTTGAGTCCTTTTTTTGTTTTTGTTTGCTTTTATTGGTTTTATAACAGGCCATAATAGGAAGGCCTACCATTATTTATTCTGATTTGTTGCAAATTTATAAGTGGGGTTGTCTGATTGGTTCAATAAAGTTTGCTAAATTTAACATGATTTTATCGCGCCCTTTTTGTATGCAATTTTAAAAAAAATGCAATACATGGGTCTGTTTCTATTATAATGCCGGTGTCATTTTATGCAAAGGTTTTACATTTACGTTTATACAGTGGTTCAGAGGAGATCTCAAGATATCGCGATATATATCATGTATCACAATAAAACACTAAATGTATCGCAATACATGTTAAAAGCCATATCGCCCAGCCCTACTCTAAAACAAACACCTTGGGCTCAAACTCTGGGTGGGGACTGAATCATCACAGCCAACAGCACAGTGATGGGTTGTAACTGAACACCATATTATTGGGGCGGTGGTGGCGCAGGTGTAGTGTGACCGACTACTGATCGGAGGGTCATGGGTTCGATTCCCCCTCTATCTGCTGTCCACTTGTCGAAGTGCTCCTGGCCTGGTTAGCACTTGTGAGTATGGCAGCTCTGCCGCCATCAGTGTGTGAATGGGTGGATTGCAGGATCTGTAAAGTGTTTTGGTCATCCTAGATGAGAAGGAAAGCGCTATATAAGTGAATGCCATTTACCATTATTTGTTATAATACAACAGTTTGTTCCGAATGAGCAATCTACTGTAATTGGATAATAGGGAGTCCAGGAGTTATTAAATTCCCTGATAATTGCACTCAGACATTTCACTGAATATGTATCACTCCAGCTGTGTTTTAATAATCTTTAAATTATTGTTAATATCGGTGGCTTCTCATAATATGTGAGAATTGTAATACTGTGTTGAATACCCTAATTTCCACTGTGTGGTGCTGTTTGAAAAGAAGTGGTCCTAAAAGTGAGACCTCTGTGACCTGAAAGTCCCATCCTTGTAAACACCTGGCCAGCACTGTCTGGCCATAGAGATTTCATGTCTGTTTGCAACAAAATTGATAACCTCGAGTTGGATCTATTGTCTTGATTAACCAGCAATAATAACTTTGTGGTGATGGACTCTTTATTTCATCCGAAAATGCCAAGAAAAAGTGAGCAAAGTACACCGAAGCTAAATCACTACAGTGATGCACAAGGAGGTTGCTAAAAGGGGGTACAGTGGACTCAACAGGTAGACAGTATCTATGGTAAACAGTGACTTATGCATTGAACAATATTTAATTTGGTTACATGTGTGTGGGCCCTGTGATGGACTGGCGATCTGTCCAGGATGTACCCCGCCTCTCGCCCAAAGATGCTGGGATAGGCTGCAGCCCCCCCCCCCCCCACACACACACACCCACAACCCGAAAAGGATTAAGCGGTAGAAAATGGATGGATGGATGGATGGATGGATACGTGTGTGAGAAATGACAATAGTCCTATTTTTTCTATATTATGCTCATTGAGGTGCTTCACAACAGTTAATTCAGAAGAGACTATTTTCTTGGCAGAGAAAAATAATGGGTTAAACAAACAAAATTCATAATATTTTGTCCTGTATTGCTGTCACTTAATAAACTGTACTTGGGGAGCTGTTGTGTAAAAGCAATATTACACTTGAGGTTGTACGGTAAGTAACATGGGGAAAAAGAAGAGCAAAACCAACTTCTGACTATTCAACCTAAATGTTAAAATATAACTGAAGAGAGATTTTGATATTTTTACTGTAGTCATATTGTGCAAGTAATTATTTTAGAAGAACCCACAAACACACTATGTTTGAGTAAATAGGACATTTAAAGTTTGGTCAGGTTGCTTGTGAGTCAAGGTCAGGAGTGCTAAATCATACATACACAGCTTAAGTTGCAGGGGCATACTATCAAAGAGCAATGAGCTGAGTGCAGTCATGTGAAAAGTAAGAACTTGATGGCTTTTCTTTTTTTTTTTTTAAATCTCCCCATTTTCCAGCCCCAAAAGGAATTCATGCTCTGTGAGCAACTGAACATATCTATACAAATCTGAAGAGACAGATTTGCCATGCACTACCAGCAAGGTTATGTAAAATACAGAGGGTAGGCAACTGATGTGCAATATTTTCAAGCAAACACTTTTCAGTTCAGAGTAATGAAATATATGCATGCATGCAGACTTTGTCTAATACAAGTACATCAACTCTCCACGAGCTGTCATGTAGACACCCAGGCAGTGGCATCTATTCACAATCAATTCAGAACGGTCCCTGCCATGTTTATTGAATTTCACATCAACAGAAGGGACAATTAAGATGATGAGTTTTGGTGGGCGGACAGTTGAAGAAAACCATGCCCATCCCCACAAAACTGATGGGGAGAGCTGTGTGGGATTGTTCTCGTCGTCGGCGTATTAGGCAGAAATACTCACAGAAATTTTTCCTCGTTCTGCAACAGTGGGTGGGCAGCCAATTCAGGTAGCTCTTAAAAAAAAGAATGTTTTACAGGCAGAGTACCCCTTAAGATGAACGGATGCATGGATTATAATGAAGATGTAATTAGTTTTAATGTAATATTGTGTGTTTTTGTGTGGTCAATGTTTTGTGAATAGAAATGCATTTGCAGAGGTGGTTAGAATAGCCAAAAATTGTGCTCACATAATAGCAATATTTATTACTCATGTACAAGTAAGAGTAGTCACCAAAAAGAATACTTGAGGAAAGAAATATCCACTAAAGAGTACAGTTGTTATAAGAACTTTTCCTACCAGTTTGTAGGTATGGGAAAACTTAGTCACATCATGATTTGATTTGATTACATTTCATGGGGCTTCAATTCTCAATGCATCTTGAATCTTGAATTTGTGTACACCTGAGAACCAGTCATTTTCCTCTAAAGGTTACTGTCATGAGAAATCGATTACAACCACCTCATTTACCCAAGTTCCAGACACAAAAATTTCAAGAAAATATTACTAAGACACCAAATTCAACCTTTCAATGGATACAAGACAGGATATTTCTTAATTAAAAAAATAAATAAATATATATATCAAGCTAAAATCATCATTAAATCCATTTGATGTCATGGTGTTGAGGGGGTCTATCCAAAACATTTCCTTCTCCAACAGACATTGTGACCTTGTCTATCCTGCAGAACTTTACTGATGTTTTGCTTCTACATATTTGGTAATTGTATATTCCATTCTGGCTGTACATATTTAAGAAAGTTTGCTCACAGAGAGTTTACACACAATAATTTATGTTTGTCTTTGCATGTTCGGTAAACATACATATATCAAATACTATGTTTCAACTGGTTGTTATGTCAGTGATGGAAATAGAGGGCAGCCACAAATGCAGTGGCACAAAAATAAAGCACCAGTCTTGATATAATGGTATGCCCATGAATAGCCGGAGAAAATGGCAATGTAAGAGGCAGTTAAGTGACATCTCTCTATCTACAAGCCTGGGGCAGAAACGTGGAGACAGAACAGTGAAAGCAAAGTTAAGTCTTTGTCCTGAAACATGAATGTTTCCGGGGGATTGCTCCTTTGCCTTGGGACCTTGATTTTATACACTAGCACCATTAGGTTTAGTGACCCAGACAAAATTGGTTCAAAAATGCTGGAAAAGGCAGAATATTTCAGACTTTACTTTGTACTGAGGAGCAACATTCCCCACATAATATTTTCTGTCTGATGGGCTAGACCAGGGGAAACCTTGCTCTTGTGTGTATTATGCTTGTGTATCTGTGATTGATTATCCTGTGTGTGCGTGTATGTGTCCGTGTGTGTTTTTTTATACAGTATCATCCTCATGACAGATGTGTGGCACAGCTTGCATCGTCCCCCAGAAGCAACAGCCGTGTTAAACATGACAAACAAACATGAAAAACTCTCAGAGGAACAAAGATTTTGCCTCTGTGGTGCATGACACCAACTGCAGTAGCTTTCTTTTTTTTTTAAACTTATTTATTAACTTCCTGTGTTTTGGCCACAAAATTGTGTGGGTACAGATTAATTGTGATTATTCCTGCATCCTTCTGCACCGTGTGTTTGAGTTGCTGAATGTGACAGACGCAGCTGCAAGCGTGTCAGTGGGTGTCTTGCATTGTCGGGAGGCAGGAGGACAAGGCAGCTAAAGGGCTCCTGCTTGACACGCAGCACCGGCCTGATACCCCCCCCCCCTCACTTCCACTTCTCAAGCCTCTAGCCTTTTCAACCCGCTCTGATTAATGGTTCTCGTCAGGTACCGTCCGTTGCCACTCACACCAATTAAGACATTAGGCCTTTCCACATGGCTTCCTGCTCTTAAACAAACAGCATGACTTCTGGGCCCTTCCTCTCTCTAACTCTCACCAGACTCTGTATCTCTCACCCAATCAGTGTCCCGCTGTTTCACGGTTTGTCCGCATTGGGGGAGGACAGACAGAAGGACGGGTCCCAAACAGAGCCCGTTAGCCTCCTGCGGTGAAACCCAGCACAGAAAAATAGAGCAATCAAAGCTGAGTGTCAAGCAGTCCCCCGTGTAATAGACAGACCTCCGCAGTGATGTCTCCGTGTGCCTCTACTTGCTGGATGCCACACCAGGACGATGCCTGGAGGTCTTGAACCAAAGTCTTAATTGGACTGACCACGAGCTGGCTTTAGCTGTGCAACAAGGGAGACAGCAAATTACTTGCTTGGCTTGACTGGATGCTTTTAACCCTGATTCTCACAGACCCTTCAAAGTTAATTGTCTCTGACCCTCTCCCGCCCATGTCAAGAAATTCTCCAATCCTTGATTGAATATATTATCCTCTCACTGAAGTGGACAATAAAACATCCCCCTCTATGATGGGGAATGTTGTATTTGTGTAATCGGCAGTAATACCTAGTTTGTGAAGCATCAATAGCAACATGTCCCCTGCTCTGTGACTTGTTCAAATGAGATTAGCCACGGATATCAGCTAGTCACACTATTTAGTACAGGAGAGAGGGAGAACGATGAGCTCCTAATGCGGAGCGATTTGTTCTGTGTGTCCAAGCATGTTTCTGTGTGTTGAGGATGTGACTGCTTGCCTGTGGTCTTTGTGTCTCCGTGCCTGTGGCGTCTGTAGCCATCGCGCCATGTTAGTATGCCAGTCAATCAAGTGGCGGGGGCCTGTCTCTCATCAAGGTGCCTACGCATGATTGCCGATGCTTGAATGCGCAGAAATTTGCACCTCCCCGGAGAGCGTCCCTGCTGAGAGGGAAGGACTCATCTGTCACACAGCCCACCGTGCCGATCTGCAATGACAGCTGCGCAGTCTGATTCAAACGGATGACAGCACTATGCAAGAGGCTGAATGGTAAATATTAGTTGGAATGCTAATAAACAATTGAAATGGGGTATGATAGTATATAGCATTTCCTGTGACACTGATGTACAAATAATGCTTCTCTATGCCCTCTAAAAGCTTGTGTATTAATAGCACAGTAATCGCATTTTGTTCAAATTGATAAAGTATAATAATACAGCTTTTCAGAAGTTTAAAAGAACATAAATGTGCTTGTGCTGTGTCCGGTATATTTCCTGTCAGTAATCATTTTCTCTTTGATGAACCCAGCCACGTTTCATCCATTTTTCTCCTTGGTGCAGTGCCATCGGGCTTTTTAGAACTTTGTCAAGTCTTCTGACCTGTGACAGAAAGGAAAGGCGGAAGGCAGTTACTGCTCCGCTCAGGACGAGGGATATTTAGCAGAGGGAGGGAGCGAGAGCGAGAAATGGAGGGAAGGTTAGAGAGACTGTGGAGAAAAGAGGGCCAACGGTGCTGCAGAGTATGTTGGGGGGGGGGGGGTGTTTTCTGTGTCACTGCAGTCCCATTTTGTCCCCAGAAAATGTCACTCTGCCCTTGGGAGGCAGCGCTCCGAGGCGGGACTCATCTGTCTGACCGCATTTACCGAGATGTTCTGTGGCCAGATCCTGAGGAGCCTGGGAGGGGTCCCACGGCACTTTGTCTGCCCACTGACACCCCGCACACTGATTGTTTCCCACAAAAGCCGCAATAGACTTGATCTTTCGGCCGCACAGTAGGGCTTCTTTACAAAAGGTAATAGCTAATTAAATTCACATTTCTCTGCATAAAAGCAAACAGCAGAGAAGTCTGACTGATCACTAATCAGAAAAGTCGGAGGTTCACTATGAATTTGAAAAAATTCAATCAGTTTTAATGAATGAGAAAAAGAAGCTGAGCATGTTATTAACATTGGTAAACTGTTGGACATAACTTATCAGTTATCTTTTATAATATTATTTATAAAAGTCTAATTAGCCCTCTGTTATAGTATCTTAGCTCAGCTGTGAAATATTATTCATTAGTTTACATCCATCCATCCATCTTTTACCGCTTATCCAGGGGTCCGACTCATGGAGGTAGCAGCTTAAGCAGAGAAGCCCAAACTTCCCTCTTCCCAGCTACCTCCTTCAGCTCTTCAGGAAGGATGCCAAGGCATTCCCAGGCCAGCTGGGAGACAGTCTTTTCAGTGTGTCCTGGATCTGCCCCAGGGTCTCCCCACAGTGCAACATGCCCAAAACACCTCATGTGGGAGGCATCCAGGAGGCATGCTGATCAGATGACCAAATCATCTCAACTGGCTCCTTTCGATGTGAAGGAGGAGAGGCTCGACTCTGACCTTTTCCCAGATAACTGAGCTCCTCACCCTATCGCTAAAGGTGTGTCCAGTCACCCTATGGAGAAAGCTCATTCCATCCACTTGTATCTGTAATTTCATGACTTCCGTCATTACCCCACAGTTCATGACTGTTGGTGAGAGTAGGAACATACAGTGGGGTAAAAAAGTATTTAGTCAGCCACCAACTGTGCAAGTTTTCCCACTTAAAAGATGAGAGAGGTCTCCAATTTTCATCATAGGTATACCTCAACTATGAGAGACAAAATGAGAAAAAAAAAAATCCAGAAAATCACATTGAAGGATTTTTAATGAATTAATTGGTAAATTCCTCAGTAAGATAAGTATTTGGTCAATAACAAAAGTTCATCTCAGTACTTTGTTATATACCCTTTGTTGGCAATGACAGAGGTCAAAACGTTTTCTGTAAGTTTTCACAAGGTTTTCACACACTGTTGCTGGCATTTTGGCCCATTCCTCCATGCAGAGCTCCTCTAGAGCAGTGATGTTTTGGGGCTGTCGCTGGGCAACACAGACTTTCAACTCCCTCCAAAGATTTTCTATGGGGTTGAGATCTGGAAACTGGCTAGGCCACTCCAGGACCTTGAAATGCTTCTTACGAAGCCACTCCTTCGTTGCCCGGGCGGTGTGTTTGGGATCATTGTCATGCTGAAAGACCCAGCCACGTTTCATCTTCAATGCCCTTGCTGGTGGAAGGAGGTTTTCACTCAAAATCTCACGATACATGGCCCCATTCATTCTTTCCTTTGCACGGATCAGTCGTCCTGGTCCCTTTGCAGAAAAACAGCCCCAAAGTATGATGTTTCCACCCCCATGCTTCACAGTAGGTATGGTGTTCTTTCTCCTCCAAACACGACAAGTTGAGTTTTTACCAAAAAGTTCTATTTGAATGAATCTTTATTTCGGATAGTACAGGTTAAAAGAAACTGAATAATATAACAAGGGGGGAAAGAAAATCCAACAAGGTCAAATTAGACAATAACTCCTCTGATTATACAATTCAACGTAAGTTATCCGAAATGGGTGATGGCTGAAGCCACAGCTTAATTTGCCCACCCATATTCCATCCAAGAATTCCAAAAGAAAAAAAAAAAAAAAAGACAAGAGCGATTACAATTCAAAAACGAAGCTAAGACAAAATGTGACAGAAAAAAACTAAGCTACAACACAACACAGGCTGGATATGACAATCCTTATGTGATTTTACATGTCATCTTGTATATATGTTTGGAGTATTTCTTCCTTTAGTTTTTGTTTAAATTGTCCAAGCGTTGTACATGATTTTAATTCAGGTCCAAAATCGTTCCATAATCTGACTCCTTGCACTGAAACACAGTGTTGCTTGGTAGTAGTTCTCACTGAAGGTTTTTGAAATATACATGTTCCTCTAAAATGATATTGTTTCTCCCTTATTTGGAACAACTTTTGGATATTTGCGGGCAGTGATAGATTCTTCACTTTAAACATTATTATTGCAGTTTTAAAGTCAACCAGATCTTTCAACTTGAGAGCTTTTAATTTAAGAAAAAGTGGGTTTGTTGGTTCCCTGTAAACTGCTTTGTTTATTATTCTAATAGCTCTCTTCTGAAGCATAAAGAGTGGATATATGTTTGTTTTATATGTATTTCCCCATACTTCATTACAATATGTCATGTATGGGAGTATTAATGAATGATACAAGGTATATTGTGTGGGTTGATTCAGCAAATATTTCACTCTGTGTAATATTGCAATTGATTTGGATATTTTACCTTTAATATAATTAATATGTGACTTCCAACACAGTTTATTATCAATTATTACTCCAAGAAATTTAGTTTCAGATACCCTTTCAATCTCTACACCATTTACACTGAGTTTAGATACTGAGTTGTTGTGATGGTTGTTAAAGACTATAAATTTTGTCTTACTTAAATTGAGCGTTAATTTGTTTGAATCAAACCACAGTTTAAGCTTTCCTAATTCCTTTCCGAGTGTATCCAGAAGTTGTTCCAAATTGCTTCCACTGCATAATAGATTAGTGTCATCGGCAAACAATATTACGTCCATTTTTTCTGAAACTTTACATATATCATTTATATACATATTGAATAATAATGGCCCCAAAACTGAACCCTGTGGGACTCCACAAGTAACCTTCAGTAACTGTGAGTTTTTGTTACCAACACATACATACTGATATCTGTTCTTTAAGTAACTACTTAACCAGGACAGTGCTACCCCTCTAATACCACAATTTTGTAGTTTCTTTAATAATAAATTATGATCCACTGTATCAAATGCTTTTTTAAGATCCAGGAATACCCCAACTGAATACTCTTTATTTTCAATGGCAGTTGATATTTTTTCTATAAATTCCATTAGAGCAAATGCAGTTGTCCTCTTGTGTCTGAACCCATATTGCTGCTCACACAATAAATTATTCTTCAGTATGAAGTTGTCAATTCTCTCATAGAATATTTTTTCAAGTATCTTGGAAAATTGCGGCAATAGTGAAATTGGTCTATAGTTTGAGAATTCCCCTCTGTCACCCGTCTTGTATATCGGAATTACTTTAGCTATTTTCATTGCATTGAGAAATATACCTGTTTGGAGAGACAGGTTACAGATATACGTCAGTGGTTTCACTAAGCATTCAATAATAGTTTTGACTAAGAGCATGTCAATACCATCACAGTCCGTAGATGTTTTACTTTTAAATGATTTAACAATTTCAATGACCTCTCTCTCGTCTGTGTTCTTTATGAAAATGGAGTCTTTTATAGCAGTGTTATTGCTTATTGTATCATCTGTAGGCGCCGTAATGGGTATTTCTCGAGCCAAATTAGGACCAATGTTAACAAAAAAGTTATTAAATTCATCTGCAGGTGAAGCTGCATTCACACTCAGTCGTTTTATTATTTTTTGAAAAATCGGTTGGGTAGCTTGTATTTCTGCTTTTATTTCCAAGAATACTGTTAAGTATTGTCCATGTATTTCTCTGTTTTTCTCCAGTTCTTTACTGTAATAGTCTCTCTTACTACATCTTATTATATATGTTAACTTATTTTTGTATGTTTTATACCGCTGCTCTGCTTCTTTTGTCCTTTTCTTTAGGAAAGCTTTATATAATAAATTTTTCTTTTTACACGCCTTTTGTAATCCTTTGGTTAACCATGGCTTATCGGCAAATTTATGTTTAAGCTTTTTTTTTACTAATGGACAGTTTTTTTCATAAAGAGTGGTTACAATGTTTATAAATGCGTCATAGGCTTCATTTACATCTGATACATAGACTTCTGTCCAGTCTTGCTTCAGCAAGTCCTCTTTAAAAGAACTGATTGCATTTGGTGATTTGTATCTGAACGATTTTAAATTTTTTTCTGTATTGGTCCCTGTGTGGCCATGGATAAGTGCAAAGGTTGGCAAGTGGTCACTTATATCATTTATCAATAATCCACTTTCTATTTTCTTATCAATAATATTAACAAACAGGTTGTCAATAAGTGTAGCAGTGTGAACTGTGATTCTACTGGGATGTGTTATTGTGGGATACAGACTCATGCTGTACATAGAGTTCATGAACTCTGTAATTACATTTTGTTGATGTGGATTTAGTAAATCAATATTGAAATCTCCACAAATTACTACCATTTTCTTACTAGTAATATTATTGTACAGCTCGACTAATTTATCTCTGAATGTCTCAATGCAAGTTCCCGGCGTTCTATATATACAACTTATAATTAGATTTTTTGTTTTATCTTGGTCAATCTTGACAGTAACACATTCCAAAATCCCTGGTAGTGCAAAGGACATTCCATTTACAAGCTTACACCTATACAGGTCATCAATATACAGTGCAACACCACCACCCTTTTTTTGAGATCTGTTAATATGAAACATCTGATATCCCTCTATTACCATCAGGGGAGCCTGCTCTTCATTAAACCAGGTTTCAGAGACTGCAATAGCTGTAAATTTTCTGTCTAGCTGTTTTAAATAGTCCTGAATCTGTGGAAAGTTTTTGTTAAGACTTCTGCTGTTGAAGTGTATTATTGATAGTTAACCATCTAGTTGCACTTGATTTCTGAATTGCTTTTCAGTGTAATATTCACAATGGTTATGAATATTATTGAAAAAGTGGTTATCAGGATCAATATCATTCTCAATCTCTTGTAGTTTATGTTCAGCATAATGGCATATTTTCAGAGTTTGAGTATCCTTACTCTGTGTCAAATGACTTCCTCCAACTGGGGATAATTGATGTCTACTCAAGTCAGTCATAAGTTTTTGTTTGTATTGCTTATTTTTTTTTTAAAGTACTTTGACATGGTATATCAAAAGAACTATTCTTACCGTGTGTGTGACTATGGATTATCATTGTCTCTTAATTTTCTTAATCAGTGTTCATCTGTATTTATCTAAGTCAGTAACATCTCTGATCATTATACTCTTTGCTTGCTCAGGTGTTCCATTTAGTTTGATCCAAATTCTACAATTTCTTGTCCATGTTGCCTGTATCTTATTTTGTCTTTTCAGCATCCGTGCTTGCCGTGCTGTTTCAGCATTTGTTTTAGTTAGGTGTTCATTTAGGTAAACTTCTGTTCCCCGTAGCTTTCTGGCCTGCCTCAGTATGTCATTCTTTACCCTTCTGTTCACAAAGCGCATCAAAATTGATTTCTTTGTTTTATTATCTTTCCTGGGTAAAGCGTAACAGGCTGAAATTGCATTTGCTTTTACCTTTATATCTTTACTGCCAAGGAACTGAAGCCCCTGGTTTTCTAGGGAGACTGATTCACTCAGGGGAGCCTCCTCACCTCTCAGTCCTGTTGTAGCATGAGCGTATGACTGATATTTGATGTATTTTGGTTTCATCTGACCATATGACATTCTCCCAATCCTCTTCTGGATCATCCAAATGGTCTCTAGCAAACTTCAGACGGGCCTGGACCTGTACTGGCTTAAGCAGGGGGACACGTCTGGCACTGCAGGATTTGAGTCCCTGGCGGCGTAGTGTGTTTCTGATGTAGCCTTTGTTACTTTGGTCCCAGCTCTCTGCAGGTCATTCACTAGGTCCCCCATGTGGTTCTGGGATTTTTGCTCACCGTTCTCGTGATAATTTTGACCCCACGGGGTGAGCTCTTGCGTGGAGCCCCAGATCGAGGGAGATTATCAGTGGTCTTGTATGTCTTCCATTTTGTAATAATTGCTCCCACAGTTGATTTCTTCACACCAAGCTGCTTACCTATTGCAGATTCAGTCTTCCCAGCCTGGTGCAGGTCTACAATTTTGTTTCTGGTGTCTTTTGACAGCTCTTTGGTCTTGGCCATAGTGGAGTTTGGAGTCTGACTGTTTGAGGTTGTGGACAGGTGTCTTTTATACTGATAACGAGTTCAAACAGGTGCCATTACTACAGGTAACGAGTGGAGGACAGCAGAGCCTCTTAAAGAAGAAGTGACAGGTCTGTGAGAGCCAGAAATCTTGCTTGTTTGTAGGTGACCAAATACTTATTTTACTGAGGAATTTACCAATTAATTCATTAAAAATCCTTCAATGTGATTTTCTGGATTTTTTTTTTCTCATTTTGTCTCTCATAGTTGAGGTATACCTATGATGAAAATTGGAGACCTCTCTCATCTTTTAAGTGAGAGAACTTGCACAATTGGTGGCTGACTAAATACTTTTTTGCCCCACCGTATATTGACTGGTAAATCGGCAGCTTTGACAACTTTGCTCTGGTTTTTATCCCCACCACCTCACACTCAGTAGCAAATTGCCCCAGTAAGACTTGTAGGTCATTTCTCGATGACGTCAGCAAGACCACATCATCTGCAAACAGCAGAGACGAGATCCTGTAGTCACTGAACATGACACCTTCCATTCCTTGGCTGCACCTAGAAAATCCTGTCTGTAAAATTTATGAACAGGATCAGTGACAACTGATAAATTTGTGTCACTGATTCCTCAGTTTCATGAACGATATACAGTATATATGAAATATGCAAACATTTTACTGATATATGATCTCTAGAAGGTAAATCTCAGTTATAAAAGATGTACAGTGGTGCGAAAAAGTGTTTGCACCTTCCTGATTTCTCAGTTTTTTGTATGTTGGTCACACTTAAATGTTTCAGATCATCAAACAAAATTTAAATATTAGATAAAGATAACGCAAGTAAACACAAAACGCAGTTTTAAATGAAGGTGTTTATTATAAAGGGTAAAAAAAAAAAAATCCAAACCTCTATGGCCCTGTGAAAACATAAATTAACTGTGGTTTATCACATCTTTAGAAAGATGAGTTCAATTTCTCTAGCCACACCCAGGTCTGATTACTGCAACACCTGTTCTCAATCAAGAAATCACTTAAACAGGACCTGCCTGACAAAGTGAAGTAGACCAAAAGATCCCCAAAAGCTAGACATCGTGCTGCGATCCAAAGAAATTCAGGAACAAATGAGAAACAAAGTAACTGAGATCTATCAGTCAGGAATAGGTCATAAAGCCATTTCTAAACCTTTGGGACTCCAGCGAACCACAGTGAGAGCCATTATCCACAAATGGTGAAAACGTGGAACAGTGGTGAACCTTCCCAGGAGTGGCCGGCCAACCAAAATTACCCCAAGACCGCAGCGATGACTCATCCAAGAGGTCACAAAAGACCCTACAACAACATCCAAAGAACTAAACGCCTCACTTACCTCAGTTAAGGTCAGTGTTCATGACTCCACCATAAGAAAGAGATTGGGCAAAAATGGCCTGCATGGTAGCGTTCCAAGACAAAAACCACTGCTGAGCAAAATGAACATTAAGGCTTGCCTCAGTTTTGCCAGAAAACATCTTGATGATCCCCAAGACTTTTGGGAAAATACTCTGTGGACTGACGAGACAAAGGTTGAACTTTTTGGAAAGTGTGTGTCCCATTACATCTGGCGTAAAAGTAACACAGCATTTCAGAAAAGGAACATCATACCAAGGGTAAAATATGGTGGTGGTAATGTGATGGTCTGGGGCTGTTCTGCTGCTTCAGGACCTGGAAGACTTGCTGTGGTAAATGGAACCATGAATTCTGCTGTCTAACAAAAAATCCTGAAGGAGAATGTCTGGCCATCTGTTCGTGACCTCAAACTGATGCACACTTGGGTTCTGCAGCAGGACACAGATCCAAAAACACACCAGCAAGTCCACCTCTGAATGGGTAAAGAAAAACAAAATGAAGGCTTTGGAGTGGCCTAGTCAACGTCCGGACCTGAATCTGATTGAGATGCTGTAGCATGACCATAAAAGGGCAGTTCATGCTTGAAAACCCTCCAATGTGGCTAAATTACAACAATTCTGCAAAGATGAGTGGACCAAAATTCCTCCACAGTGCTATAAAAGACTCATTGCCAGTTATCGCAAATGCTCGATTGTAGTTGTTGCTGCCAAGGGTGACCCAACCCTAGGTTTAGGGGGCAATCACTTTTTCACACAGGGTCATGTAGATTTGGATTTTTTCTCTCTTAATAATAAACACCTTCATTTAACAACTGCATTTTGTGTTTACTTGTGTTATCTTTGTCTAATAAATTTGTTTGATGATCTGAAACATTTAAGTGTGACAAAAAAAAAAAAGAAATCAGGAAGGAGGCAAACACTTTTTCACACCACTGTATATATGAGGAATGTATGTCCTTACTGCAAATTTATTTTCATCCAAATTGAGACAGAAGTACCAGATCAAAGGCAAAATATATTAAAATTTCACTTAATTGCTAGGCAATAATACTTAAACTGGACAGTAAAAAAATCTACACATCCAATCCAGTCCACCTTTATTTATAAAGCACTTTAAAAACAACCACAGTGGACACAAAGTGCTGTACATCAACAATAAATATAATATAAAAACAAAGACAAAAAACAATAAAATACAACTAAAAAATACAATGCGGCACAAATAGACAGTGGTCATACAATAAAAGCAACAAAAACAAGTAAAATCAATGTCTCAAATTGTGTCAAAAGCCAAAGAATAAAACTGGGTTTTAAGATGAGTTTTAAAACTGGACAGTGAGGGGGCCTGTCTGATGGACAAAGGCAGTTTGTCCCACAGTTACACATAAAGAGTCCTTAATTTTAAAATGGGAATTAGTCACCCATGTTGATAATGTCTGTTTGTTCAAAGTTTTGCTTTTGATGTAAACAAAACAGACACTGAATTTTATTAGTTCATGAGCTGCCTAGAATTGCTTGCTTTCACAAATCAGTACATTGATACAGAAAAAAAAAGATCTATTCATCTACTATGTGTTTGCTATGCTGAAATTCAAGCTGTGTTCGCTGCTAAGGATTACAGTTCCTCATTAAAGACATGCCCTATGATTGAAACAGGCCACGGGCTCTTTTTTTCTGAACAAAATGGAAAACAAAAGCTCAAGGAAATTAGTAGTTTATCTGGTCTGGGCAGAGCCTCCATCCCGTCTGCCATAAGACACGACATCGGCTGGATCGACTCGGCTGAGGACCAAGATTAAATGGCTTATTGACCGCGACAGGACTGAAGCATCAAAAATGTAGAGTTGAAGAGGAAGTAACCTTCAGATGTCATGCAGTCAGTGTAGTCTTTGAGGGACAAACTGATATATTAAAGAGCTGACATGCCATCATTTGACTGAATTCTGAGTTTCAAAAAAGAAATGAGTCTCATTATCATCTTCCTTAATGTATATCTGTAGGTGAATACAGTTTTGCAAAAGAGACCTTATTCAAAATGCCAGTCGGTAACATGCAATGGTGTGGAAAAAGTGTTTGCCCCCTTCCTGATTTCTCATTTTTTTGTATGTTTGTCACACTTGAATGTTTCAGATCATCAAACAAATTTAATTATTAGACAAAGATAACACAAGTAAACACAAAATGCAGTTTTTAAATGGTGTTTATTATTAAGAGAAAAAAAAAATCCAAACCTACATGGCCCTGTGTGAAAAAGTGATTGCCCCCTAAACCTAATAACTGGTTGGGCCACCCTTAGCGGCAACAACTGCAATCAAGCGTTTGCAATAACTGGCAATGAGTCTTTTACAGCACTGTGGAGGAATTTTGGCCTACTCATCTTTGAAGAATTGTTGTAACTTAGCCACACTGGAGGGTTTTCAAGCATGAATCGCCTTTTTAAGGTCATGTCACAGCATCTCAATCAGATTCAGGTCAGGACTTTGACTAGGCCACTCCAAAGTCTTCATTTTGTTTTTCTTAAGCCATTCAGAGGTGGACTTGCTGGTTTGTTTTGGATCATTGTCCTGCTGCAGAAACCAAGTGTGCTTCAGCCTGAGGTCACGAACAGATGGCCGGACATTCTCCTTCAGGATTTTTTGGTAGACAGCAGAATTCATGGTTCCATTTACCACAGCAAGTCTTCCAGGTCCTGAAGCAGCAAAACAGCCCCAGACCATCACACTACCACCACCATATTTTACTGTTGGTATGATGTTCCTTTTCTGAAATGCTGTGTTACTTTTACACCAGATGTAATGGGACACACACCTTCCAAAAAGTTCAACTTTTGTCTCGTCAGTCCACAGAGTATTTTCCCAAAAGTCTTGGGGATCATCAAGATGTTTTCTGGCAAAACTGAGTCAAACCTTTATGTGCTCAGCAGTGGTTTTTGTCTTGGAGCTCTGCCATGCAGGCCATTTTTGCCCAATCTCTTTCTTATGGTGGAGTCATGAACACTGACCAAGTGAGGCCTGCAGTTCTTTGGATGTTGTTGTGGGGTCTTTTGTAACCTCTTGGATGAGTCGTTGCTGCGCTTTTGGGGTAATTTTGGTCAGCCGACCACTCCTGGGATGGTTCACCACTGTTCCATGTTTTCGCCATTTGTGGATAATGGCTCTCGCTGTGGTTCGCTGGAGTCCCAAAGCTTTAGAAATGGCTTTATAACCTTTTCCAGACTGATAGATCTCAATTACGTTGTTTCTCATTTGTTCCTGAATTCTTTGGATGATGTCTAGCTTTTGAGGATCTTTTTGTCTCCTTAACTTTATTTTATTTTATTTTATTTGTTTATTTGACAGGGACAGTGCAATAAACATAGACAATTAATCAAATGACAATCTAATGTGCTGCACAAAGACTGTATAGCTATTAGCTAATTTGCAACTCTTGTCCCTCGATGGGCTTTAGAAAGAAGAAACAGGTAAAAAGAAAGAAGGATAAGGAAAAGAAAAAATGAAAACAGAATAAACAATAACCACATACATCAATGCAAACAAGATTATAAATACAGTGATCCCTCGTTACTTCGCGCCTCACCTTTCGCGCCCTCAGTGCATCGCGGATTTTTCAAAAATATTCATCAAAAATTCAAAATTGAGAAAAAATGGGCGGGCGCTAGCAGAAGGCAGGGAGACTACATTAGAACATCAGGTATCAACACGGAGAGCCCGCACAACTCAAAATCCACCTCTCTGTTCACTGTTCTCGTGTTGGGTCGGCTCAGGAATCTCGCAAGCTGATTGGCCGAGACGTTTTACCCAGCTTCTCTCCCTGCCGAGCGCCCATACCCAGCGAAGGAAGACCGCATTCATTGTTCTTTATCGCTCGTGTTTCTTAGTCTCGCCGCGTGGAACTTTTCGCTGTTCTCTTGTGCCTTTTTGTGCGAAATAGTCTTCTCGTCGAGCCACTACGCCGCCTCCTGCAGCTTCTCCAGCTCTATCGGAAGCTGCCCTCGACGATCCTGCGCCTCTAGCACCTGACGATGAGGCGTCACCTGAGGAGCAGTAAAGCTCTCATTAACCTGTGCAGTAAATCATCTTCATCTTGAGTTACGCATCTTGTTATAAGAATAAAAGAGCTCTAAAAACATATTTATGTACACTTTATTTACATCTACGTATGTATGTACACTTACACACACACACACACACACACACGTATCATATGAGAGAGAGAGTGAGAGAATGAACGTACATATTATTTATGGGTGATGTCATTAGGGGTGACGCTACTTCACGGTTTTTCACTTTTCGCGGTCGGTTCTGGAACCCATTAACCGTGATAAGTGAGGGATCACTGTACACAATATAAAAACCTGGTTCACATTTGCCTATTTCAGGTCTCCCTCCCTTCGTCACTCACTATAAACAAACACATTCATTCCTTCCCTTCATTCACTCTCACCCTGCAGACAATCATTTCATACATGGGTACATTCTTGTTTATTTTTCAGCCAGTTTTTAACCTTTGTAGTAAATGTTTTAAAGTCCATTATTATTTTAATTTCATTTGGCATTGTGTTCCAGATATGACTGCCCTTTATAGAGAAAGCTGTTTGTCCAAATGTGGTTCTGCGGTGGGATATTTTACAGTTATTGTTAACAGAACTCCTGGAGGCTCTGCTGCTGTCCTGTCTTTGGATGAAACCAGCAAGTGGCTCTGGCGCTGATTTATGGAAACATTTGAAAATTAATTTCAGAAAACAGAGGTCAATGAAACTCTCAAACTCAATAGATTGTATTTTATTTTTAAAATATAACAGTGATGCCACCTAATGGGCTTTTTATCCAAGATTTTTAGAGTTTGATTATATAATGAACCTATATGTTTTATTGTGGAAGGAGCTGCTTGAGCCCAGACTGTCAAACAGTATGATATATGAGAAAAAACCATAGAATGCATATACAGTACAGCTGCTTGGTATGGTATGTAATATCTAATTAATTTAAAGCAGTTCAGATTTTTTTTTACTGTTTTAGAAATTTTCTTTATATGAAGATTAAATTTGAATTGAGGATCTAGTACAATGCCAAGGTATTTGAATTCTGTAACTAAACTGATGTCTTGATCATGTATATTAACTTTAAAATGTTGCAGGTTACATTTTTTGATTGAAAGGCACATTGAAACTGTTTTCTGAAGGTTCAGCAATAGATGGTTCTGGAAGAGCCACTCTTGGACATCAACCATACTTGTAGACAGTACATCTGCAGCCTGTGCTGGAGTCTTGGCAGCTGTGTAAATAACTGCATCATCTGCATAAAGTTGACATGTTGCAGCTGAGCAGTGTAGCGGCAAGTCATTAATAAAATTGCTGAAAAGTAAAGGACCAAGAATGGACCCTTGTGGGATACCCATACGGTTGTTTAAAAATAAGGATTTATCCTGGTGAACTTTTACACACTGTTCTCTATTCTGGAGATAAGATGCAAACCATTCTAATGTATCTGGAGAGAAGTTAAAAGATACCATTTTGGATAAAAGCAAACTGTGGTTTACAGCATTGAAAGCCTTTTTGAGATCTAGAAAAACAGCCCCTACCACATTACCCCTGTCCAAGGACTGTTTGACATTTTCAATAAGGCAACAATTTGCTGTTTCTGTTGAGTATCCTGGTCTAAAACCAAATTGATGTGGATGAAGAAGTTGACTGTCTTGTAGATAGTCTATCAGCTGTGTAGCTACAACTTTTTCAAAAACCTTAGACAGGACTGGTAAAATAGAGATTGGGCGGTAATTGCATATATCGTCTTTACTGCCTGATTTATAAACTGGTATGACGACAGCTTTTTTCCAACCAGATGGAAATGTACTAGACCTAATGGAGAGATTAATGAGATGAGTCAGTGGTTTGATTAATATTTTGCTGTGCGTTTTGAGAAAGGAAGTGCTCATATTGTAGATATCATTAGTTTTTGAGTTTGACAGTGTTTTAACAATACCAGCAATTAACTCCTCATTTACCTCATCGATGTGAAAAGAAACTGTTGAAAGTATTGGTTTTGTGTTGTTGAGCACATTTGGCAGCACAAAGTTTTTTGTTAATTCTTCCACAGAGTCCACAAAATATGAATTAAATTCATTTGCCAATATACACTACCGTTCAAAAGTTTAGGGTCACTTAGAAATTTCCTTATTTTTCAAAGAAAATCACTTATTTTCAAAGAAGATAACTTTAAACTAATCAGAAATACACTCTATACATTTCTAATGTGGTAAATGACTATTCTAGCTGCAAATGTCTGGTTTTTGGTGCAATATCTAGATAGGTGTATAGAGGCCCATTTCCAGCAACTATCACTCCAGTGTTCTAATGGCACAATGTGTTTGCTCATTGTGTCAGAAGGCTACTGGATGATTAGAAAAACCTTGTGCAATCATGTTAGGTCTGCAATGCTGTAACTGCTGCAAATGGAGGATTCTTTGACGAAAGCAAAGTTTGAAGGAAACAATTATTATTTCAAATACAAATCATTATTTCTAACCTTGTCAATGTCTTGACTATATTTTCTATTCATTTTACAACTCATGGTGGTAAATAAGTGTGACTTTTCATGGAAAACACAAAATAATTGTCTGGGTGACCCCAAACTTTTGAACGGTAGTGTAGCCTTGTCACTGATGGTCTTGCCATTGATTCTAAGTTCCTTTACCCCCTTCTGAACATTTTTTTTGTTAGTTAAGTTATTTAAATGCCTCCATAGGGAACTGTTGTAACCCTTTGCATGATCTATCAGTTTATTGTAATAAGATACTTTTGATTTTTGCAGCTCTTGTACCACTTTATTTCTTAAACTTTTGTACACAAGGTGATCATTTTGTAATTTAGAGGTTAATGATGTTTTCAATGCAGAATCTCGCCTCTTCATAAGTTTTCTTATTTCATTATTTAACCATGGTAGGTTAAACTTCTGTTGTCTACTTTTAATTTACTTTGTAAATTTTTCTATAGACTTTGTAATTGTTGCAGTTATAAAATTACAACAATCATCTACTTCATATATTGACATGAGCTGCTCCCAATTTTGATTCTCTAAGTAATGTTCAAACTCCGTAGTTTTTGATTTGGGAATAATAAAATTTAATTTGTCAATATCAACTCCCCCAAAATACTGTAGTCGTTTTTTAGTAAGTTTTCTGACAGCAAGAACCATGTTATGATCTGAGAGACCGGTTACAAGATTATAGGTTCTGGTTTATTAGCAAATACCATGTCAATAAGTGTTCTAGATTGTTTGGTTATCCTGGTGGGTCCTTTGATCATTTGTTGGTAATTAAATTTAGTCATGAAGCTTTTCAATTTCTGTTTGTCCTTTTTATCAGACCAGTTAATATTAAAGTCACCATAAAATATTGTTTCTCTGCTCCTCTCAAGTTGTTTAACCAGATCACTTAATTCATTATAAAAAGAAGAATTGTATGACGGTGGGTTGTACAATACTGCAATGTTGAAATTCATTACCGGTGAGAGACATACATTAACAGCTAAACATTCAAGTGAAGTATTCAAATCAACCAGTTGACATTTAAATTTCTCTTTGATGTAAATTAAGACACCTCCTCCCCTCCCTACCTGCCTGTCTTTTCTAAAACACTGATAACCCACAATATCGATCATATTAGTGTCTATGTTCCTGTGTAGCCAGCTTTCTGAAAGACAAAGATAGTCCAGATTTGAGTCCAACAACAACACCAAAATCTCATCTCTTTTGGGGATTATGCTCCGTATGTTTAAATGTCCGCCGAGGATCCCCTTTGGTTTAGCCTTTGCGTCCCAAAGAACTCGTGCATGATTAACAGTTTGGAAAAATAAATGTTGTTTTTGCTTTTGTACAGCTCAGTTTTCGGATCTCGCCTCATTTGCATTTTGTTTAACTGCTCCTGCTTCCAAAAGTTTGGACGTAGCACAGCTGTTTACAGCAGGATCAGATATGTGAGTCTGTCCAGTGAAATTCGACTCACCCGACTTGCTATGTCCAGCTGTACTGAGGCGAAGACCAGCATTATGCTGCTCCACCAGTTCAGGTGTTAGAGGGGCCGTTGACAGCAGCGGGCGATCAGCTGGTCCAGGCGTCAGCCGGGCCGTTGACAGCAGCGGGCGATCAGCTGGTCCAGATGTTAGCAGGGCCGTTGACAGCAGCGGGCGATCAGCTGGTCCAGGCGTCAGCTGGGCCGTTGACAGCAGCGGGCGATCAGCCCGTTCAGATGTTAGCAGGGCCGTTGACAGCAGCGGGCGATCAGCTGGTTCAGATGTTAGCGGGGCCGTTGACAGCTGCAGCCGATCAGCTGGTTCAGGTGTTAGCCGGGCCGTTGATAGCAACAACCAATCCGCCGGCTCAGATGTTTGTGCTAACCCAGTGGCCTGCTGTTTAATAGTGGCAGGTCCAGGGTTAAGGTGAATATCCCCTGCCAGAAGTAGCAGTACGAACAGTACTTTAACTGTATAGCCTCTGCCATATTGTGTTATTTGCTTAACAGCCATGTTTGCCTTATTTTGGATGCTTTTTCTCAGGCCTTTTGAAGACCAGATAGAGTACAGGGTGAAATAACCATGTCCATATCCATATAAATAAAACTTTGTAGATTCACCTTTAATTGAGTTGGCCGGAAAACCCTTCTTGTTGCAAGTCCAGACACACAGAGACAATAAGAAGAAGTAGATAAGCAAAAAGTGGCTAGAAGTGGAGCCCATCAAACCACTCCTCACTCCAGTGTCAGCCATCTTGTCATACCTGTACCTTCTGTACCTTTGTCAGCTAGGTCCTATTTACGAGATTTCTTGATTGAGAACAAATGTGGCAGTAATCAGGCCTGGGTGTGGCTACAGAAATTGATCTCAGCTTTCCAAAGATGTGACAAACCACTGTTAATTTATGTTTTAACGGCGGGCAATCACTTTTTCCACATAGGGCCATGTAGGTTTGGATTTTTTTTACCCTTTATAATAAACACCTTCATTTAACAACTGCATTTTGTGTTTGCTTGTGTTATTTTTGTCTAATATTTAAATTTGTTTGATGATCTGAATCATTTAAGTATGACAAACACAAAAAAATGAGAAATCACAAAGGGGACAAACACTTTTTCATACCACTGTATAGCACCTGCATTACGCTTGAGGGATGACACTTTATTAAATGTTAACATGCCATCGTTTTCGTCTCCTCCTCTGAAAGATTTATAAAGGCCAGTTAGTGACTGTGTCACCAACAGGTGAGTTTAGCTGGAAAAGTAATGTGGGAATGGTGGTTTATCTGCACATCAGTGTGGGTGAACATCCTCTCCATCTCCTGAAAAGACAGTAGCTCCTTAACTAGAAGTTTCTTCCCACACTTTATTGGGGGCCAAGCATTTAATAATTTATGGGGACTCAGGAGCATCCATGAATGTAAGATTGAATTTTTCAAATGCGGTTTATCTGGTACTTGCAGCTGGGGGCCTCTTGGAGGTGCATTCTGCAGCTTGTCAATATGCTTTGCCTGTATAGGCTGTGACATTAAATTAAATAGGATATTGACTGGCAGGTGAGTTGGCAATGTAAGTGTCCGCTCACAAGCTCAATGACCTGACCTGCTATGAATCAGTGGTCCATAAATCAGAGCACAATAGATCTGGATTTTTGTCTATTGTTTCTCTCTGCATTCTTTATTTGATTTTAATTTGCAGTGATAGTATTCCCAAGACTCTGCTCATATTTACAGAAGCAATAAGAATGGAAACAGCACTCCATCTCCCAGGGTGCTCGTCATTACCTAGCTTTGTGTTTTCAAGGTAAATCTGAAAAAGGAATGCTAGGGAAAAACTTAGAATGATGAATTTGTTCTAGACTTGTTTTGGAAACATGATTGTGATGTTTTCTTAATAATAATGAAAGGTGTTTACATTTCTATGTAAACCGATGTAAAATTATCATTAATTAGCACCATCTGATTAATGAGTGCATATATAAGCTGGGGGTGCAGTGTGAGTGGTGAATTATTTTAGGCTGAATGAAGGTTGAATAAGATCATTCACCTTCCAACCTCTATCATAAGCATCACAGGAGGAGTAGCACTCAAACGCAGGACACATGAGACCTCAGGCATATACTGCAGTGTTAAGATTAATGACTTAGAGCTGTCTGTTGAGCCTAAAGTCACAGCTTTCAATGTTACAACGGTGGTTTTCAATATACCTTACTGGGTCACCATGGTAACTTATGCCAAACTTGGTCAAGAGCAGATAATGCATAGAGTAGCAGTATAAAGTCACCTGAAAGTGCCACACTAATTGCTTCCTGGATGAATCCAAGTGAATTGTCCTTGCAGTCAAAAACCTGGTCAGTGATACAGTATTTCTGTGGATCATTATAGTACATTTTGCCCCATGTTGGGCAAATCCCCATAGACATCTAACTCTCTCTGAAGTTTTTAGTCAATTCCAGAAAACACCTTAATCCCTTCTAAAAACATAACCCAACTGCTGACTGCAGTCCACAATGTGTAAGATGTGGTGGTAGATTGTTGTGTCACTGACTTGAGCGGTTTGTCATATGTGCACCTCTACGCGGCGCACGGAGGGAAAAAAACAACAAACAAAAGTCGCTGGACTGTGAGTTTGAGTTTATTTGGCAAAAACAGAAACAAGTGCAAAGTGAGCAAACTATGAAATAACAATGAGGAATCAACTTACAAAGATGGCATGCTAGAGCGAGATTGGGCTCTGGCGGAGACAAGGGAGAAACAGTCCTTTACAGAGATGAGACAGCGACAATGAAAATGATAAACAATCCTCCTAAAATAGGGATCAACCTGATTACTCGATAAATGACCGGTGTGAGCACACGTGAGCAAGGAAGGAGAAAGCAACAACTAACAATGGGAGACAGCTGAAAATAATCATGAGGGAGAGTGGCTGACAGTAATGACAGGTGAGGGAGGGGCAGCTGGCAGTTTGACAGGCGGTGCTGAACAGACCCGGAAAAGCCACCTGTCAACCCAGAGACAGAAATGTAAACAAACCCAAATACAGACTAGACAAAGATTACAAATGAAACAATCAAAGTGAACTGGAATACAAACAGACAAATAAAAGGCGGTGAAAACCCAAAAGGATACCAACAGTACAACAAATAAATAAATGTACATACCAAAGAAGGAGCCACAAGACTGAGTCCCGCAGAACAACGGACTCAGCATGTGACACGGTTTGGATTGCATTCATCAAATAATGTTGAAACTGGAAATAAAAATTACTCTATAAAACTACTGAAGTATATTAAAGTTTCAAGTCAAGTCACTATATTGCTAATGCTAGCTGGCTAGCTTCTAGCTTGGGTAGCCAACCTGAGCCAACTAACATACAGTGGTGTAAAAAAGTGTTTGCCCCCTTCCTGATTTCTCTTTTTTTTTTGCATGTTTGCCACACTTAAATGTTTCAGCTCATCAAACTAATTTAAATATTAAACAAAGATAACACAAGTAAACACAAAATGCAGTTTTTAATAGAAGGTGTTTATTATTAAGGGTAAAAAAAATCCAAACCTACATGGCCCTGTGTGAAAAAGTGATTGCCCCCTGTTAAAACATAAATTAACTGTGGTTTATCACATCTTTGAAAGCTGAGTTCAATTTTCTAGCCATTTCTAAAGCTTTGGGACTCCAGTGAACCACAGTGAAAGCCATTATCCACAAATGACAAAAACATGGAACAGTGGTGAAACTTCCCAGGAGTGGCTTGCTGACCAAAATTACCCCAAGAGCGCAGTGACGACTCATCCAAGAGGTTACAAAAGACCCCACAACAACATCCAAAGAACTACAGGCCTCACTTGGTCAGTGTTTGTGACTCCACCATAAGAAAGAGACTTGGCAAAAATAGCCTGCATGGCAGAGTTCTAAGACGAAAACCACTACTGAGCAAAAAGAACAAAGGCTTGTCGCAGTTTTGCCAGAAAACATCTTGTTGATCCCCAAGACTTTTGGGAAAATACTCTGTGGACTGACAAGACAAAAGTTGAACTTTCTGGAAGGTGTGTGTCCCATTACATCCGGGGTAAAAGTGACAGCATTTCAGAAAAGGAACATCATACCAACAGTAAAATATGGTGGTGGTAGTGTGATGGTCTGGGGCTGTTTTGCTGCTTCAGGACCTGGAAGACTTGCTGTGATAATGGAACCATGAATTCTGCTGTCTACCAAAAAATCCTGAAGTAGAATGTCCGGCCATCTGTTCGTGACCTCAAGCTGAAGCACACTTGGGTTCTGCAGCAGGGCAATGATCCAAAACACACCAGCAAGTCCACCTCTGAATGGCTTAAGAAAAACAAAATGAAGACTTTGGAGTGGCCTAATTAAAGTCCTGACCTGAAACTGATTGAAATGGTGTGGCATGACCTTAAAAAGGCAGTTCATGCTCGAAAACCCTCCAATGTAGCTGAATTACAACAATTCTGCAAAGATGAGTGGGCCACAATTCCTCCACAGTGCTTTAAAAGACTCATTGCCAGTTATCGCAAACGCTTGATTGCCGTTGTTGCTGCTAAGGGTGGCCCAACCAGTTATTAGGTTTAGTGGGCAATCACTTTTTCACACAGGGCCATGTAGGTTTGTTTTTTTTTTTTCCCCTTAATGAATGAATGAATCTTTATTTCGGATAGATTAGATTAAAAGATTAAAAGAAAGGAACTGTAGCTCATGTATTTTTACCTACATATGTATAAGCACAATGGGATGCTTGAGATTGCATGTGTGGATTGACCTCACGTCTTGGATGGGACAATATGTCTGGACTGCCTGTGGATAACAGCAAGAAGACGGAGGTACGGCGAGAAGGAGCTGAAAGGACTTCCTGACCTCCTGGGGGCCAGGCGGAGGACTGAAGGACTCAGGGGGAGAGTTATTGTCAATAGGGGGTTTTGACGGTGATATGTGATTCTTCCTTTGATCTTGTATGTATAAATAAGAAGGTTTTGACTCAGCTCATTCTCTTCTGTTCTTGAAAGATGGCTGGGGATGTGAAGGTATCATTAAAACCTGAATTAAGAAATAATTCAGCCTTGTTATTTCACGCTCCCCACATTGGTGACCAGAGACGTGAGAATGCATAGAAGGGATTCTCCTGATGCAGACTCGTCGGAGTCTGCCCGAGCGAGCGCCGTCTCCAACAAACTGCCAGAATTCTGGCAGGACAACCCCGACTCGTGGTTCCTCCAGGCTGAGGCACAGTTCACGCTCGTGGGAATAACGGCGGATGACACTAAGTTCTACCACGTCATCGCAAGGCTCGACAACCACACAGCTCGATGCGTGCGGAGCTTGGTACAGCAGCCACCCGCTGACAACAAATACGGCGAGTTGAAGGCTGCCCTCACCGAGTGTTTCACGCCCTCAGCCGAAGAGAGGGCTAGGAGACTCCTGGCTATGCATGACCAAGGAGGGCGCAGGCCAGTCGCCCTGATGGAAGACATGCTGCAGCTGATGGAATCAGACAACGATGATTTCCTGTTTAAGCACATCTTCCTAAGAAACCTCCCGATGCACATGAGAGGGACACTGTCCAGCATGCGTTGTGTGACCCAGCGGGACTTCCGTGCGCTGGCCCGAGAGGCGCAGCGACTCCTCGACTCCTGTGGCGAGCAGACGGCCACAGCAGCAGCGGCAGACCTAGGTGTGGCGACCCAAGGCAACGAAGAGCCGGAGACAGCGGAGCCAATCCCACCGACAATGGCAGCGGCGCCGCTCCAACGCAGCGGAGGAGATGGCCTCTGTTTTTATCACCGGCGTTTCGCAGAGAAGGCACACAGGTGTGTGCCGCCGTGCAGCTTCAAGAGCTCGGAAAAACACCAGGACCAAGGATCGTTAGCAGCTTTGGCCCTCGGCGAAAGAAATAAGCTGCTCTACATCACGGATACGAGCTCCGGGCGGCATTTCCTCGTAGACACCGGAGCCCAAGTGAGTTTCATCACCCCGACCTATGCTGACCAGTTGGCTGGCCCCCGTGGTGACGGGGCAACGGCGGCGAACGGCTCGAGCATCAACACCTACGGAGAAAGGACTTTGTTTCTGTCCTTGCACGGCCGCACGTATGAATGGACTTTTATAATAGCGGCGGTGAGTTTCAACATGTTAGGTGCCGATTTTCTGTGCTCACATGGTTTGCTAGTTGATCTTGCCAACAGGCGCTTGGTTAATGCATAATCTTTTTATTCTATTCCTTGTGCAGCTCGAGTGTCCCCGCCACCGGTGCAGACTAACGTCGCCACAGCAGGCGGTAAGTTTAACACACTCCTCGCCCAGTTTCCAGCGCTCACAGTTCCCACATTTTCGGCAACAGTTGCGAAACACGGGGTGGAGCATTTTATCACTACAGCTGGCCCCCCCCGTCTTCGCAAAAGCTCGGCGCTTGGATGCTGCTAAGCTCTCCATAGCGCGCGAGGAGTTCACCAGCCTGGAAAGGCTGGGCATTATTCGCAGTTCGAAGAGCCCATGGGCTTCGCCGCTGCATATGGTCCCTAAAGCTGACGGCTCCTGGAGACCTTGCGGCGATTACCGCAGACTAAACAACGCCACAGCGCTTGACCGCTACCCAATCCCACACATTCAGGATTTTTCGGTGGGGGCGCGCATCTTTTCTAAAATAGACCTGGTTCGCGGCTATCATCAAGTTCCAGTCCGGCCTGAGGACATTCCTAAAACAGCGGTAATAACCCCTTTTGGACTTTTTGAGTTTTTGCGCATGCCGTTTGGTCTTAAAGGCGCTGCACAAACGTTCCAACGTATGATGGATGCCGTGTTATGCGATCTCCCTTTTGTGTTCGTCTACCTCGACTACATTTTAGTCGCCAGTACTTCAGAGGAGGAACACGAAAAGCACCTCACTGCGGTTTTTCGGAGGTTGGGAGAGCACGGGTTAATAATTAATCCAGCCAAGTGCCAGTTTGGCGTGGCGCAGATCGATTTTTTGGGGCACCGCGTTTCCCCAGAAGGGGCAGTTCCGCTACCGGACAAGGTGCGCGCAGTGGCAGATTTTCCCCGACCACAAACGGTCAAATCATTGCAGGAGTTTTTAGGAATGGTAAATTTTTATAACCGTTTCCTACCCCACGCAGCGCAGCTCATGCAACCATTATACGCCGCGCTCAAAAACAAAAACCCTCCAATACGATCGAGTGGTCCCCGGAGCGGGAGCGCGCATTCGTGGAGGTAAAAAAAGCCCTGGCTGATGCCGCGCTTCTAGCTCATCCAGATCCATCGGCCCGCATAGCGCTCACCACCGACGCATCAGATTTGGCCATGGGGCGGTTGTGGAACAGCACGTTGCCGGGGTTTGGCAGCCGCTGACATTTTTCAGCAGATCCTTGAACGAAGCCGAGCGGAAATACAGCACGTTTGACAGGGAGCTGTTAGCGCTCCATTTGGCCATTCGCCATTTCCAGTTCTGGCTGGAAGGTCGGCGTTTCACCGCTTTTGTCGACCATAAGCCGCTCACTTTTGCGATGTCCAAAATTTCAGAACCGTGGTCGGGCCGGCAGCAGAGGCAGCTGGCTGCAATTTCGGAATTTACCACTGATATTCAGCACGTAGCGGGTAAACTCAACGTAGTGGCAGACTGCCTCTCTTGCATGGTCACAGCACCGGTGCGCGCGGAGGCAAATTATACTACCGCAGCCGCAGGGCAAAATAACAGCGCGGAAGCGCACGCGGCCCCAGTTCACGTGGGGATAGATTACGCAGCCATGGCAGCGGAACAGGGTAGAGATGCGGACATGCGCGCGCTCCAGTCTGGACCAACAGGGTTAAAGCTGGAAAGCAGGTGTTTGCAAACCGGTATGCCCCCCCTAATCTGCGATGTATCGACTGGGCGACCGCGCCCAGTAGTCCCGGCCGCGTGGCACCGCCGCGTTTTTGACTCGGTTCACTCCCTGGCGCACCCAGGAGTGCACGCTTCTGTGAAAATGGTAGCGGAGAAGTTTGTTTGGCCGAGCCTGCGCAAGCACGTGAAAGAGTGGGCAAGAACCTGCATGGCTTGCCAGCAGGCCAAAATTCACAAGCACACAAAAGCTCCCTTAGAACCGTTCCACATTCCGGCCAAGAGATTCGATCACGTGCATGTCGACCTCGTGGGCCCCCTGCCGTCGTCGCAGGGGTTCACACATCTTTTGACAATGGTGGATCGAACCACACGTTGGGCGGAAGTGGTCCCACTGGCATCGACCACGGCTGCAGAGGTGGCTCGCGTTTTTTTGATGGCCTGGGTAGCGCGTTTCGGGGTTCCGTCGGATATTACGTCCGACAGAGGGCCTCAATTTGTCTCTGAGCTTTGGTCAGCGATGGCCAGCAGCTTAGGAGCGAAAATTCATCGCACTACCGCTTATCACCCCCAGGCTAATGGTTTATGCGAGCGTTTTCATAGGTCTTTGAAGGCAGCCCTCAGAGCGTCGCTTACAGATGCAGATTGGGTAAACAAACTACCATGGGTTTTATTGGGGTTGCGTTCTGCGCCCAAAGAGGATTTAAATGCCTCCCCAGCGGAGTTAGTTTTTGCACAACCTCTCAGGCTGCCCGGTGAGTTCCTACCAGAGCATCCAGAGCCGGGGCGCCCCCCGGCTCTGGGGCCACTGATTGGCACGGGAGCGGACACGCTCCCGGGCCCCGTTCATCACACTTTTCCGCGCGTTTTTGTTCCCAAAGCTTTAAAAAATGCCGAGTTCGTTTTTGTCAGGCGCGAGGCTCTAAGACCGACCCTCCGACCGCCATATGATGGTCCATATAGGGTGCTGGAAACAGGTGATAAGCATTTTGTGCTAGATTTGGGAGACAGAAAAGAGACAGTTAGTATTGACAGACTAAAGCCTGCTTTTGTGATGAACGATGAGGCTGTACGGGTGGCGAGGGCACCTCGACGTGGCAGATCCCCCAAGGAACACGTCTCGGAGACCCCGCAGGGATCAAATAACCACTCTCTTCCTCAGTCAGCAGATTCTTTGCAGGACGGCGCCGCAGGGACGGCGAGACCTGCTTACAGCAGATTCGGAAGACGTTTGAAGCCCAGACGGCGTACAGACTGATTTTTGATGTTATCACTGATTTTTTATGTAATCATGTTGTATAGACTATGCTATTGAGGTTATCATGTTTTGTGAACTCTGATATATTGTCCATTCTTCGACGTTTGGGGGGGGGTTATGTAGCTCATGTATTTTTACCTACATATGTATAAGCACAATGGGATGCTTGAGATTGCATGTGTGGATTGACCTCACGTCTTGGATGGGACAATATGTCTGGACCACCTGTGGATAACAGCAAGAAGACGGAGGTACGGCGAGAAGGAGCTGAAAGGACTTCCTGACCTCCTGGGGGCCAGGCGGAGGACTGAAGGACTCAGGGGGAGAGTTATTGTCAATAGGGGGTTTTGACGGTGATATGTGATTCTTCCTTTGATCTTGTATGTATAAATAAGAAGGTTTTGACTCAGCTCATTCTCTCCTGTTCTTGAGAGATGGCTGGGGATGTGAAGGTATCATTAAAACCTGAATTAAGAAATAATTCAGCCTTGTTATTTCACGCTCCCCACAGGAACAGAATAATATAACAAAGGAAAAAAAAATCCAGCAAGGTCAAATTAAACTATAACTCCTTGGATTACACAATTCAACATAAGTTATCCAAAATGGGTGATGGCTGAAGCCGCAGCTTATATTGCCCACCCATATTCCATCTAAGAATTTAAAAGTAAAATAAAATAATTAATAATCATAAACACCATTTAAAAACTGCATTTTGTGTTTACTTGTGTTATCTTTGTCTAATATTTAAATTTGTTTGATGATCTGAAACATTTAAGTGTGACAAACATATAAAAAAAATGAGAGACCAGGATGGGCACAAACATTTTTTCACACCATTGCAAGTCTTTCTTAAAGAATGGATGAAATGAAGCATCACTGGTGGACAGGGGTGTGTGGTTTTGTAAAGCCCCTTAAATAGGGAAGAAAAGTAGTGAGGGAAGGAGAAATGATCACACATGCATCTGCTGCCTTCACTCGTCTGTATTAAGTCTTGAACATGACCAACAACATGTACATATCTTCAACACAATCACACTTCAGCTGCACTACAAAAGTCCAATGTCTTAGTACACCTCTGGTGCAGCAGAAGTATGCCAAACTGCAAATGCATTTTTCTTAACCACATATTAACATATGAATTTATAATATATTTTTAACCTTTTAGATTATTGCTATTAACACACTAAATTGTGCTCACTGCTAAAAGAACTCATCAAGAGCAAAGTTCGGTTTTAAACAAACATGTCTAATCACCACACACACATGAACCCACGGCTAGCTTACAAGACAATGACCACATGTTGCACAGGTGAAGACGGCAGAATAGCTACGGGGTTTCCCGGCCGCTAGCTTAAATTTAATCCATTTTAGCGCACATTCTTTCATCAATAAAGCCGTGCAAAACTCAAACAGTACAATAACACATAGAAAAGAATATCTAGCATGTTTCCTCAAACTTACAGTGCTTTATGTGCAATATTTACCTTAAGTAGGGAAAAAAAAAAGTAGTGAGGGAAGGAGAAATGACCACACACTCATCTGCTGCCTTCACTTGTCTGTATTAAGTGAGGTGCAGAGCGCCAATTCCCTCTACTGGATCCCTAAGGCATAAACAACAGATCATGGAGTAAAAAGGTGTGACCAACAGATCACAGAGCAATCCAAAATTAACTTAACGGTCTTCCTTGTCTATCAAAACATATGCAAGAGCCTTAATTACACATTCCGAAACACATAAAAAAACCCAGTATGAAACCATTCCTATCAAATGCATAAAACTATAGTCAGTGTGGGCTATATTAATCATATATTCCATAACCTACATATGTTGAAGCATGTGGAAATGTTTGGTAATTACATATGTAAAGCAACTTCACACCTCTGAAAGGACAAAGGCTCTCAACCGCCAAGTGAAGAACAAAGACGTTCCCAGACACTGCGGTGGAGACCGGAGGAGCTACCTTCACCCCCTAGGGCGAGGAGAGGAAATACCAAGACAATAGGGGGATTAAGATAATGAGGGATGTCAGCCTTTGTTATGCATGTCTTTTGTTATGTGCAAGTATAAAGTCAGTGAGCCGGAGATATTCGGTCTCTTTTCCTTCTGCTACCTCTGCACTAGATGAGACTTGTTAGGAGAGCTGATAATTAAACTTTGGTTTATATATCAAATCGCCTCATCATTTCAAGCTCTTCTACACTGGTGACCCCTGACGCGAGTATGGTCCTGAGGCATACCCCCGCAATCGACTCATCCGTGGCGACCCAGGCAGACGCCAGCGACCACGCAGACGGGGGAACAGATGGACGACTGTCCCCCCCGGCAGAAGGGATTGAGAGGGCTCAACCGAGCACCAGCACCGCTGTGAGAGCCGAAGCAAGGCACTCTCACCCTGCGGACACAGCAGTGATGGTATACACGAATGCCGTCACTGTCAAGCTGCCAGACTTCTGGCAAGAAGACCCCGCCTCGTGGTTTCAGCAAGCTGAAGCCCAGTTTGCACTGGTGGGCATCACGGCTGACGATACCAAATTCTACCATATCGTCTCCAAACTCGACGCCGCCACTTCGAAGTGTGTGCGGAGCATGATCTGGCAGCCGCCGGCCCAAGACAAATATGAAACGCTTAAAGCAACCATCGTGGCGAATTACGCCCCCTCAGCTGAAGAGAGAGCCGAGAAGATCCTGGCGGTCTACGGCCACAGAGGGTGCAAACCTAAAGCCCTCATGGAGGATTTGCTACAGCTTAAAGAAGAGGACAATGACAACTTCCTCTTCCAATTCATATTCCTCAGCACGCTGCCGCCACACATGAGAGGGACGCTCGCCAACATGAGATGCAACAACCACCAAGACTTCCGCATGCTGGCCAATGAAGCTCATCGGCTCGTCAACGCCTGCAAGGAGTTGACACCCACAGCAGCATCCGCAGACCTCAACGCTGATGCCCGGAACCAAGAAGAGCCACAACCCACTGAGCAGATCCAGCCCGTGGTGACAGCGACACGGCCAAAACGTAACAGACAGAGCGATGTCTGTTATTATCACCACCGTTTCGCCGAGAAGGCCCGCAAATGCGTTCCCTCCTGCAAATTTACGGTTTCGGGAAACGCCAAAGTCGAGAGCCGTTAACGGCAGTGGTTCTCGGCGAGAAGAATAAGCTGTTGTATGTGACGGATGGACACACCGGCAAGCAGTTCCTCATCGACACAGGAGCTCAGCTGAGTTTCGTCACGCCCTCCCACGCAGATCGAGCCATGGGCACCCGGGGCAATGGAGCGGTGGCAGCCAACGGCTCTAACATCGACACTTTCGGCGAAAAGAGCATGCACCTCCACATCCACGGCCGCAACTACAGATGGACATTTGTTGTTGCGGCGGTGAGTTTTAACTTGTTAGGCGCAGATTTTTTGTGTGCACATGGGTTATTAGTGGATCTAGCAAATAGGCGCTTGGTTAATGCACTGTCCTTTGCTTCTATTCCATGCTCAGCTCGAGTTTCTCCACCACCTGTGCAGGCTAACGTCACCACGGCAGGAGGTAAGTTTGAGCAACTCCTCACCCAATTTCCAGCACTCACAATTCCCAAATTCTCAGCCACTGTGGCTAAACACGGGGTTGAACACTTTATTCCCACAACGGGCCCACCCGTATTTGCCAAAGCTCACCGCTTAGACGCGGCCAAGCTCAACATAGCACGGGACGAGTTTACGATCCTTGAAAAATTGGGCATTGTTAGACGCTCGAAGAGCCCTTGGGCCTCACCACTTCACATGGTTCCGAAATCCGACGGTTCTTGGAGACCATGCGGAGATTACCGCAGATTAAACAATGCTACAGTGCATGACCGCTACCCAATTCCTCACATTCAAGATTTTTCACTACATCTGGCGGGTGCGCGCATTTTTTCAAAAATAGACTTAGTCCGCGGTTATCATCAAGTCCCAGTCCGAGCGGAGGACATTCCTAAAACAGCTGTAATAACCCCTTTCGGCCTTTTTGAATTTCTGCGAATGCCTTTCGGCCTCAAAGGCGCTGCTCAAACTTTTCGACGAATGATGGACGCGGTCTTACGCGACCTTCCTTTTGTCTTCGTCTACCTCGACGACATGCTGGTAGCCAGCTCGTCTGAGGAAGAACACAAGCAGCACCTCACTACGGTTTTTCAGAGACTAGAAGAGCACGGGCTAATAATCAATCCAGCCAAATGCAAATTCGGTGTGTCACAAATTGAGTTTTTAGGACACAAAGTCTCTCCGAAGGGGGCAGTTCCACTTCCAGACAAAGTTCACGCGATAAAAAATTTCCCACGGCCACAGACTGTCAAATCGCTACAAGAATTTTTGGGAATGGTTAATTTTTACAACCGTTTCCTCCCCCACGCAGCTCAGCTCATGCAGCCCCTACATGACGCGCTCAGAAAAAAGAAAGCTTCCAACGCGGTCGAATGGACCCCGGAGCGCGAACACGCCTTTGCGGAAGTAAAGAGCGCTCTAGCTAACGCCACATTGTTAGTTCACCCAGATCCCTCGGCCCGCATCGCGCTAACCACAGACGCTTCGGACCTGGCTATAGGGGCAGTTGTAGAACAACGTGTCAGCGGGATCTGGCAACCTTTAGCATTCTTTAGCAAATCGCTAAACCAAACTGAGCGTAAATACAGCACTTTTGACAGGGAGCTGCTAGCGCTTCATTTATCCATCCGCCACTTCCAGTTCTGGTTCGAAGGGTGGAGTTTCATGGCTTTTGTAGACCATAAACCGCTCACCTTTGCTATGGCTAAAATTTCAGAACCATGGTCAGGCAGGCAACAAAGACAGCTGGCTGCGATTTCAGAGTTCACCACAGACATTCGACACGTGGCAGGCAAACTTAACGTGGTAGCAGACTGCCTCTCTCGCGCTGTGACATCACCAGAGCGCGAGGAGACAGATTATACTGCCTCAGCAGCAGAACTCTTCACTAACGCAGACACATACGCAGCACCTATCCATGCAGGGATAGATTATGCAGCCATGGCAGAGGAACAAAGCAGTGACGCGGACGTGTGCGCACTCCTGTCTGGACCAACAGGGTTAAGGCTGGAGAAAAAGGGTTTACGCGACGGCGTGCCCCCCCTAATATGCGATGTTTCAACCGGCCGACCTCGCCCGTTAGTACCAGCTACATGGCGCCGCCGTATTTTCAACGCAATTCACTCCCTCGCGCACCCAGGTGTGCGCGCCTCGGTTAAAATGGTCGCCGAAAAGTTTGTGTGGCCAGGCCTGCGCAAAAACGTAAAAGAATGGGCAAAAACTTGCATTTCTTGTCAGCGCGCCAAAATACACAGACACACAAAAGCCCCTCTGGAGCCTTTTCCAATCCCTGCTAGAAGGTTCGACCACGTTCATGTCGACTTCGTGGGGCCACTACCTTCCTCCCAAGGTTTCACTCACCTGTTAACAATGATAGACCGCACCACACGCTGGCCAGAGGCAGTCCCTCTAGCGGCAACTACAGCGGAGGAAGTCGCTCGCGTCTTTTTGACAAACTGGGTAGCACGTTTCGGCGTCCCATCGGACATCACGTCCGATAGGGGGCCTCAATTTGTCTCAGAGCTTTGGTCAGCCATGTCCAGCAGCTTAGGGGCAACAATTCACCGCACCACCGCTTATCACCCTCAGGCTAATGGGTTATGCGAGCGTTTTCACAGGTCTTTAAAGGCTGCCCTCAGAGCCTCACTAACGGATACAAATTGGGTAAATAAACTTCCCTGGGTTTTATTGGGGTTGCGTGCTGCGCCTAAAGAGGATCTAGACGCCTCTCCGGCAGAATTAGTTTTTGCACAGCCTCTCAGGCTCCCAGGTGAATTTTTACCAGAGAACCCAGAGCCAGGGCATCTTCCAGTCCCAAGGTTTTTAGGTAGCAACGGACCGGACTCTCTCCCCGGTCCAACTCATCACTCCTTTCCACGGGTTTTTGTCCCTCAAGCTTTAAAAAACGCTGAGTTCGTTTTTGTTAGGCATGAAGCTTTAAACCAACTTTCCGCCCAGCATACGATGGGCCATTCAGAGTGCTGGAACATGGTGATAAACACTTTGTGCTTGATTTTGGGGATAGAAAAGAAACAGTCAGCATTGACAGACTTAAACCTGCGTTCTTGTTGAAAGACGAGCCTGCACAGTTGGCGAGAGCACCTTGGCGGGGTAGACCCCCCAAGAGAAAAGACTCAGCCCCCCCTGCAGGGAACAATTAACCACTCTCCTTCACACGCTGCAGATTCCTCACAAGAAGGTCCCAGCAGGACGCCTAAATGAACCCACAGCAGTTTTGGGAGAAGATTAAAACCCAGACAGCACAGGGACTGATGCAAACTACTCCACAATTGTTCACTAATTGTGCTGCAACAGTTTAGGACTGACTTATGATTTTACTATGCTGTTATGATTACCACTGAACTCTCTTAGGGGCATGGCTGCTGGAAAGTTTCTTCTGTGGCAAGAGATGTAACACTTAGTATGTCATAGTAATTATCTTAGACTGTGAACCCTTTCTATTGTCCTTTCTTAGTCATTTGGGGGGGGGCTGTGGGCTATATTAATCATATATTCCATAACCTACATATGTTGAAGCATGTGGAAATGTTTGGTAATTACATATGTAAAGCAACTTCACACCTCTGAAAGGACAAAGGCTCTCAACCGCCAAGTGAAGAACAAAGACGTTCCCAGACACTGCGGTGGAGACCGGAGGAGCTACCCTCACCCCCTAGGGCGAGGAGAGGAAATACCAAGACAATAGGGGGATTAAGATAATGAGGGATGTCAGCCTTTGTTATGCATGTCTTTTGTTATGTGCAAGTATAAAGTCAGTGAGCCGGAGATATTCGGTCTCTTTTCCTTCTGCTACCTCTGCACTAGATGAGACTTGTTAGGAGAGCTGATAATTAAACTTTGGTTTATATATCAAATCGCCTCATCATTTCAAGCTCTTCTACAGTCAGTGCATTAAAGGAGAATGAATCTATTGGGTTAACCATGTCTGATCCATTTAACCTGTTACAGTTTCAGTGGCTGATAGGATATGAGTACAACAAACACTGAAACAGTTGCTAACGAGTGAATGGGAAACTGCTAACATCAACCAGCTGCCTTTGGTCACAGTCAGAGAATAAAAAAAACTATCCACCTTATTCCTGGGGTGCCGCTGTAGGAACAATTATGGGCGGAGCTTCTGGTTTCGGCTGACATAGTGTTAAATCAGTCAGTAAGAGTGGAGTAGCAGGGGCATTTAAAATAGCGTTTTTAAAAGTTTTTCAAATTCATTTTAATGTATAGTCCACATATGTGTTTTGCACTCAAGTGGCAGCTAATTTCAGCTCTTCTAGTTTTTGTGTTTTTTGAATGTTTTGGCGTAGTTCTGGTACTTGTTGCTGGTATTCGTGGTTGTGCCAGACTGGATAAATGAAGGTTTCTCACCACACTGTGACAGACGACATCCAAACACGGTGTTGTGGCATATGTCTGCTCTAAGGTAAGTTTGATTATGTCCAACATATTTTCACAAAATGCAGCCGACTTTATTGCAGTGAAGACATGCTGGTCGGAATGCCCACTGCGTCATTATGAGTACAGGCAATGAGAAGTCATAAATCATGACTCTTTGTTTGGTAGCAGCAAAGTCCCAGGAAAACTCCCATGAGTGCCTGGTATCATTGGAAAGCTTAGAAATCATACTTTCTAAAAATACCTATGCTTTTGTGGAAGACGTAACTCCCGACTAATCGAACGCGAGTTTTCAACCTAACCAAAATATAAACAAATCATTTTTTTTCCGGGTCAGTTTTTGTGCACTTCCTACAAATTAAATATCATTTTGAAGGTCTTTCAATACAGAATATGGAAATAACGTTACATCAGTTCTGAAAATGTCCTCAAAATGACTCATTTTACCAGCACTGGTCATTTGTTTACAGCGTTAGCATCTTAGCAGCGGTGCTAACTAATTGAGCTTCTATCTACGGGGCCACTTTTTAAGGCCATCTTCCCATCCCTCGATATTCGTGGAAAGTGGTATGATTATATTACTGTTCTGAGGTGCAAGAGGCCGTGTTCCCGCATTTCTGATGCTGAAGTCATTGTTTTTTAACAAGGAAAAGTGTCCTGTTCCAGTGACAACCATATGTTCTAAACTAGTACTGGAAGTTGCTACCATAATTCATGCAAGGCATCATGGGCCTAGGAATAAGGAGGATATAAAAATAAGCTAAAATAATGTCTAAGAATGACATACATACTGTATATGGTCAAATGTTGGTAGATGAATAAGGATTCCAGTGGGAATGAATAGAATTGATTGAAAAATAGTGTTCACTGGCCATGATCAGTAGTTAAGCTAATGCCAGGCAGCCCGTCTGTCAGTCTCTCACCATTGAGGCGAACTTTAATGGTTAGACAGACCGACTCCAACCACCTAGCCAAGCTATTGCGGATAATTCTATGTACCATCATGATGAAAATACCATAACAAAACTTTGACTTGAAATGTGTAAGTCTGTAAAGTAAGTATGTAGAGTATATTCATGTTGCATTTTTAGAGATTTTCTTCTAAAAAAACCCAAAACATTTCAGCTAGAGGGTTAGTACTAGTGAAGCACTTTGAGTGGTCTTTGAGACTAGAAAAGCGCTATAAAAGTGCAGGTCCCCTTATCCTTATCCCTTAACTTGAGCTTTAATGGACAGATACGTTGAGTTTTCTTTTTCCTTAATACTTGGCACTTTCACATTTAGACTTGCATCTGAAGAAGCCATAACTAAAGTGAAGATGTTAATAACAACGGTGCCTCTTCCATTTCTCAAAACACTGCACCACTGTGGATAGAATAGGTGCAATATCATCAGCCCATTCCCGAACTGTTAGAGAAACAGAACAGAAGACAAACACAATTACTGTGAGCTGCCATTTTCATTCATATTTCAGACCGATCTTGGCAGCTGGGTTTGATTGATGCAAGGCCTCCTGCCATGCCATCAGGTGTGCTTAGATGCTGGAACATATTGCGAGCCAGATGTAATCTGCCTAATGTTGTGTAGATATTGCTGCTATAAGGACAGAATATTACGTTGCAGGGTCCTATAATGTAGCACAAGAGTGGAAAGAGGAGGCCAGTAGAGTACAGTATAGGGAAATGGTGGATTGTCCAGCAGGAATACAGAAGAAAAAGATGTTGCAATAAATCAAGACTGGAAGCAAAAACTGTACCATTGCGGCTCATTGCATAGGCAAAATATAAATGCAATGTGTGTGAAAACTGTTGCTCCACCACATTGACCACACAGCTGGGCCCCCAGTTCAACCAGTCCAGATGAGGAAGAGAATCAGTTTAGCGGTGACAGCACCAGAAGCTGGAACTCTGATAAGGAAACATCTCATAGGAAACACTGCTTATTCTGCAGTTCACATTCAGTTTCAAAAATTAAATTAAAATTATTATAGCATAAAAACTTATGGATGAAAAGTTTTTTTTAAAGCTTCAGCTTCATCCATTTCTTTCTACTGCCACTTTAAAAAACAAAGCATTTCAGTGCACAGACACCAGACAAAACGAATGGATTTCCAAACATGCATCACCTCTTCTTCATTGTCTTTTTTGTATTTACTTTTAATTTGTATTGATCTTTCCCTTGCACCTCAATTTTGCTGATGTCACAAAGGTGAGGGAGCATTACATTGTACAATACCTTTTCGCTTCTCTTATCATAGAGGAAATGAAAAGCAAATGGCACCTTTGTCCAGAACGTGAGATCGTCCAGGCAGAAGGGCTTTGAAGCGCAGGGTGAAATTGAAAAGGTTGCAGGTTCACATCCCTGGACAATGACAGCCCCTCTGCCTCCACTCCTGCAGCTCACAGGAGATTAGAAGAGTGAGTGAGATAAGAAGCAGCATTGGCTAAATGTTTTTTTTTTTTCTTTCCCTGGGCTGGATAGATCGAAAAAGCTGAAGGGCTCCAGTTAGCCAGAAGACAGACAAATAGACAGCGACAGATTGGCAGAGCTAGGACACAAAGTGAATGATTCAGAACTGACCTTGACTCGATTGTGCATAAAATGGTCTGCTGGTTGAATGATTAGAAAAAAAAAAAAGCCAGGTGCACACAATCAATAATAAAACAACATCATTTCAAAAAGAAGAGTAGCAAGAGTAAAGATTACTGGGGTTGCCACAATATTTTCCTGCTTCCATTATTTTTTTATAAGATGTACATAACTGTACTTGAAATGTATTTCTTATGCATGGCGTATATGCAACACACATGCACGGAAATTCTCTGGAGCAATGCTACTTCTTTGTGCTTTTGATGACCCATATAAAATATGATAATGCATGCAGTCAGTCTGCAAAATAGGTGAGGCTTCAGGGAAATGATGAAGGACCACAGTGCAGCGAAGGCCACCACGCACACTGCTTCTTAGCAGAAATCCTGCTGCTCCCCTGAGATGCACGCTGTCCCCCTCGCTTACTCTGTAGGCCACTCAGCCTCCAAATTAAAAACTAAATGAGCCACTATCACTGTTGCATCTATAGCATGGTGTGTATTCATCACTCTCAGACGGAGCTTCATTTATTTGTCTGAACGCTCATCTAAGTGCTTAGCAATGTAAAAGAAATATGGCTCAGTTTATGCAGAATGACAAAACGTTCAGGAAATGAGATATATATTCCCTGGATAAACAACTTATTTTTTTGTTTTTGTTCTTACTTTTTTAAATTAAGCTGCTTTGTCTGCAAACACCAAATTTCACCTTTCAGTGTTCCAGTTTTACTTTACAAGATTCTCTTATTTCCAGTCAAACAAGTTCAGTGCTCATCTCATCACTCATCTAAACACACTCATACTTCATAACAGAGCAAGATGAAAAATATCCACACAAATTCAATCTCAAGAGCAACCAATCAGTATTACTAAAGTCATGGAAATGAAGTAAGGGTGGGACTGCAAGAAGTATAGAGCATAAAAACAAATGGAAGGAAGATTGATATGTGTGCATTAAGAGAAAAAATATTAAAATTCAGCATCAGGCATGAATGCTTCCAGTCCACTGGGCGTTCTTCATGCCCCCTCCTGTGTCTTGCACGTTCTCTACCACCTGATGTTTGACTTAGTGGGTTTAAATGACAGGGCCGCCTCGGAGAGACGCCCCCAGGCCCCGCTCTCCCAGGGTTTCAAAGGCCCAACGACCTGGTTGCTGTCGGCTGTCAGGTAGTAGATGGGAATGTGTGGTTGGTGAGATAACCTGTATGGGACGGAGCCCACAGTCGTGTGCCTCTTTGACAGGCTTATTAACGGGAAAGCGCCAAGGAAAAAGCCCCTATCGGCAGAGGGATCAGGAGAGAAGAAACCTTCCCTTATCACCAGGACACCAGGGATTAAAGCCTGGCCTGCTGTGATAAATTAATTATTCTCTCTTATCTGCCATGTTTAAAGACTGTCAGACAAACCCACCCAGAGCCACAGGGCTGGACAACCTATGCTTCAGTGAGAAATATGAAGCTATATTGGTTTACCTTATTCTTTTTGAATGCAGTTCGAAAGCAAAAGCAGAAACAGATTTTTAAGCAAATGCCACACAAATGTCAAACAAATCAAGCTAAATAATTAATATGCAAGTGAGACCCAACTAAGTCATTTTGCACCAGATGGTTTTCAAATACACATGCATGACTGGTGTGTTGCCTCACAGTAAGATGTATTAGGTGGTGATTTTAAATTGGTGATTGGATTGAATGTGAATGACTGTCCAGGCCTGTTTGTCCTTTGATGGACTGTAAGGAAAAGGAATTTTGTTTCTGGTTAAAAAATTGTTCTGAGAATTAATTTAACATTAAATCAAATACCTTTATGCAACCTCTGACTCCAACAAACCTGAACCACGAATCAAGAGCGACAACAGCCATTTTTTTAAAGGTACCATATAGAGTATCTCTGTACTTGAGTTGCACATCTCTGGCCCAAAATCAATTGAAACCTCATTCACAGCATTCATTTCACATGGGACTTTTTCAACACTGCTCCACCTTTTCTCGTGAGACAATCCTAAATTGTCACAATACAATGAGCAGAATTATGCTGTAGAAGCCTTGATTGACTCAAATTTTACAAGTTCTGACTGAACAATCTGATTGGACAATAAGGACTCCAGGAGTTACTATACTCCACTTAAGCTGTGTTTTAATAATCTTTAAATTTCTAATATCAGTGGCTTCTTGTAATATGCGAGAATTATAATACTGTGCTGGAAACATAGACTATATAAATGTTGGATTCCCTAATTTCCACAGTGAGGCGCTGTTTAAAAAGAGACATCCTGAAAATCTAGACCTCCGTGACCTGCCCTTAAGAACATCTGGCTAGATATTTCATGTCTGTTTACAACAAAATAGACAAGTTAGAGTTGCATTTATTGTCTTGACTAGCCAAGTATGAGAAATTTGTGGTGATGGACTCTGTTTCAAAAGCAAGTGAACTCCACAGAAACTAGCAAAGCTGATGCTAAATTGCTAACAAGTTAACAATAAACTATCCACCACTGTGACTCAACATGACCCACAAAATGCACTCAACAGGTGAAGTGATGTGTATTTAAACACTGACTTATGCACTGACAATACTGAATTTGGTTCTATGCGTGTGAAATGACAATAGATCTATGCCTTTCTATATTATGCTCATTGCGGTGCTTTGTATCAAGTCCATTCAGAAGGGACTATTTTTCTTGGCAGCACAAAATAACTGGTTAAACAAACAAAAATCAAAATAATTTGTCCTGTATTGCTGTCATTTAATAAACTGTGCTAGTGGAACTGTTGTATAAAAACAATATTACACTCGAGGTCACATGGTATCATGAACACATACAGTTGAAACCAGAAGTATACATATAATGGATAAAAAGACAACTTTTTTCCCCTCACTGTCTGACATTAAATCAGACTAAACTTTTCCTGTTTTAGATCAGTTAGGATTACCAAAATAATTTCTATAAAAATGAGGTTTTTTAAAATTACTTTCTTCAAAGTCAGAAGTTTAAGATTACTAGGCCTTTAAACAATTTGGGAAAGCTCAGTTGAGGATGTCATGGTTGTGGATGCTTCTGATAGGTTAACTGACAACATGTGAGTTAATTGGAGGAACACCTACTGATGTATTTTAGGGCACACCTCAAACACACCGTTTCCTTGTGCGACATCATGGGAAACTCAAAAGAAATCAGCCAAGATATCAGAAAGAAGCAAGAGAATTGTGGACACCCACAAGTCTGGTTCATACAATTTTCAGATTCTTGAAGGTGCCATGTTCATCTGTTCAAACAATAAATAATAATAATAATACATCAGATTTATATAGCACTTTTCATAGACACTCACAGATGTTTTTTTTTTTTTTTTTTTTTTACAGTGGAGACATTATTCATTTACTCCATAGACAATGCTAGTGGTAAGCTACTACTGTAGCCACAGCTGCCATGGGGCAGACTGACAGAAATGTGGCTGCCAATCCGTGTCAACGGCCTTTCCGACCACTACCAAACATTTATACATTCATGCCCAGTGTCATGGACACTGGAGGCAAGGTGGGTAAAGTGTCTTGCCCAGAGACACAACAGGATATCTCGGGAGAGTGGAATTCGAACTGCCAACCCTCCAGTTGTTAGATGACCCGCTCTTCCTCCTGAGCCACTGCCACCCACGTTTCCCTCCCCCGTTCTATTTTTGCTGAGCACCAAGCTGGACGGCAGGAAATTCTATTTTTATATGGTCTTTATATGACCCGGCTGGGACTTGAACTCCGACCTCCCGGTTGTTGGGCAGATGCTCTACCTCTAAGCCATCACTCCAGCTATATACGCCAGTAATTATACACCAAGTATAAACACCATGGGCATCTCCAGCCATCATAACACTAATGAAGGAGACGGGTTTTGTGTCCCAGATATACAGTAAATGTGTTTTGGTGTGAAATGTGTGTATCAACGCCAGAAACAAAGCAAAAGACCTTGTAAAGATGCTGACTAAAACTGGCAAAAGAGTGTCATTATCCACAGTGAAACAAGTCCTGTACCGACATGGGCTGAAAGGCCACTCACTGAGGAAGAAGCCATTACTCCAAAAGCAACATAAAAAGCCACATTATAGTTTGCAAATGCACACAGGAACAAAGACCTCAGTTTGGGGAGAAATGTCCCATGTCTGATGAAACTAAAATTGAACTGTCTGGCCATAATGACCATCGTTACATTTGGAGGAAAAAGGGGAAGCTTGCAAGCCCGAGAACACCATCCCAACTGTGAAGTACGGGGGTGGCAGCATCATGTTTTGGGGGTGTTTTACTGCAGGAGGGACTGGTGCACTTCACAAAATGGATAGCATCATGAGAAAAGAACATTACATGGAAATATTGAAACAACATCTTAAGACATCAGCCAGGAAGTTAAAACTTGGGTGCAAATGGGTTTTCCAAATGCACAATGACCCTAAGCATACTGCCAAATTAGTTACTGATAGAAAAGTTTCACATTTGTTTCATACATGTGATTTGCTTTGTCTCAGAGTCTGCCTCAGAGTCTGTGTAAAAATGTCAAAGATGCAGCTGCATTAGTTATCATCTTGTTTTTAGTTCACTTTGTGCGGCTCCCGTGTGACTGGTACTGAGTGAGCGTCATGATTCTTGAGAAAGATAATCTCTACACCAAGTTTTGACTAGATGTACTGTACCAATCATGATGGACGATTCTTTCACCACCTCTCGGATAACGAAGGGCTTAAAGAACTGAGTGATGTATGTATGAGTCAGAATGGTGCACGAATAGGTTCTGAGACTATTTTTGTATTGATCTCTACTGGCCATTGTGATTAAATTTGCTGAAACTCTGATCCAGCCTTGTTTTTGACTGAAGGTTAAGAGGAATTTTTCTAACATACTTGGCGCCCGAACTCAGGGACTCAGATACCTCTCCTGCCTGCTCCCGGCGTTCTGACACCACAGCGAGTGCGCGCAGCTGCCTCCCCTGCCGGTGCCAACGAGCCGATTTTGTGGAAGTGGAGCATGGTCGAGAGGGGCTGGGAGCAGAGCTGGAGAGTGACGGAGCAAACCCGCAAGCAGATCACAGTGAGTAAATTTAATTGTTGATGATGCCCGGTTACAGTCCGCGGTTGGTCGGAGAATACGCCTAAGAGTTGTAAGCCAAGCGTTTGATACTGCAAAGTCTAAATTGGGTTTTAGGTGAGGTAGAGGCTTGGGGGTCCCGGTTCGAGGCCGTGGGGAAGTGCATTTCCACTGCATAAAGTGGACCCATAGAAAGTGCCCGAGGGTATTAAAATCAATATGAGATCTTTTTTTTACATCACAAGTGGGCATAGATTAAGAAAAATATTGCAAGATCTTCTTTACATCACAAGTGAGCATCGTTAAAGTGAGGGATAACCTTAAAATAAAGGTAAATAACGCTAATATAATAAGGATAAACTCTAATGTGGTAATAAGAACTAAAATACCTTAAAAAGGTACTCTGTTGTCATTTTTAGTTGCCATTTATTCCATATTGTTTCTTAGTATGATTTATTTTCCTGTGTACATTTATTATAGTTTGCTTATTGTATTTCTGAGTTTACCTATAGTACATGTAATTTTTGCCATATTTTTGTATTTGCATTTTGTTGTGTTCTCTCTCTTCCGGGGTTGACAGCTGTCAACAGCTTCTAGAGTTTCGCTCTGCGTGGGCGTGGCCCTGTCAGCTGTCAGCTCCGACTGCCCCTTTCTCTCTAATCATTCCCAGCTGGCCCAAATTGTATCTTTTATTTTCTCCTGCCCGGATTGCCCACACCGGAGTGGTGGCTCAATTGGTAGAGCATCCACCCCACACCCGGGAGGCAGGGGTTCAAATCCCGGCTGGGTCATGCCGAAGACCATATAAAAAGTGGAACTTCCTGCCTTCCAGCTTGGTGCTCAGCAATAATGGAATGGAGGAGGGAAATTTGTGGTGGCGCCTTGCATGGCAGCGACCCCTCTGATTCTATATATGTGTGTGATTAACATTGTAGATAAGAGAAACATAATTTCATTCTACTGTACATGAATGGCTGTATGTATTGAATGACAATCTTCTTGGTTGTCCATCAATTCGATGATGACCATCCCTCATGTGTTAAGTCCTCTTCTTGCGTGAGCATGGAGATGGCTGTTTAGGCCGATCCTTGATCGGCAGACACGGGTGCAGTAGGTGCAAGGAAACTGCCCAGGTAATAACGCCTTTCTTCGTGCCCGTGCTTCAGCTACTTCAGCTTGCCTCTTCTCTTCAAAGTAGTCTCGCGCCTGAGTAGTGAGGGTGCACCAGCCTGGCCTGTCCATAGCCCACAGCTGTAATTGTTTTGGAAGGATGCCAGTGTGTCTGATGTTGAGCTTCACGCAGTCTTTGAATCTTTTGCCTGGTCTGCATTGGTTCCACTTCCCAGAGCAGAGTTCGCCTTACATGAGCTGCTTGGGCAGCCTGTAGCCATCCATCCAGATCACATGACCAACCCATCAGAGCTGGGCTTTCAGAATCATGGCCTCGATGCTGGTCATCTCAGCTCTGTCCAGGACCTCAAGGTTTGTGACCCGGTCTTGCCAGTGAATGTTCATGATCATCCGTAGACTTCTTGCCTTATTGTTTTGTCTCTAGCTTGCGCTCCACAGCTAGTTATCCCAGGTGAAGCCGGCGATTGCTCTTGCCTTAGCGTTCGCTATTTTTGCTTCTCCTGCATCTTCCTCTCCTTGTAGTTTTTGTTTGATTTTGTTTGTGCTTTTGTGTTGTTTCTTTAATAAATTTGCAGACTCACAGCCTGTGTGTGGTGCCTCTTATCCTGCCTTGAAGGACGATTATGACAGAAGGGTGCTGCCAGTGTGGACACCAGCAGCTGTGAGTTTGCCTTTTTTCTTTTCCCTCAGTATTTTTCTTTAAAACCTGCATTTTTTCTTGGACATGGCAGTGTTTCCTGACCATAGTCAAAGTGGGTTTAGTGAGGAGGAGTCTTGGGCTCTGAACGTTATACATGATATCTTATCGGAGGCTCGTGCTTCCCACACTCCCGAGGTGGTACGGGAATGCTTGGTTGGAGCAGCACAAATACTGGTAGCATGCCCCCAGCCTGTGGAGCCATCCGGAAATAACGGACCTTCTCCTCTCCATAATCAACCCATCATCCATGCTCCACAGGCTGGGGGAAATCTCCTCCAAACCCCAGCCTGTGCCTACGAGGAAGCGGTCCTGGGCATAGAAGCCCCGAGCCTCTCACCATCATACAGCTGCAGACCCGTCTCCTCCTCCTGAATAGTGGCCCGCCACTTACCGTATTGGATACACAGCCCTCGTGCCCTCTGATGGTCCCAGCGTGGAGGAACTGGAGGAGCACCAGTGGGTTTTGGCAGCAGAGAAAGAGCTTATTTTGGAGTTCAAGCCATGGCTACTTCCTGAGCTTTCGCAGCAGCTGGAGGGAGGCTCACCAGGCAGAGCGGAGTCTGTGTGTCCCCTGACTCCGGTACTCTGTCCATCGCACCAGATGACTTTCAAAGCTCCAGAGGAGGCGTCATCTGGACCCGCAGCAGCCACCACCAAGCCCCGGGAGTTAAGGCAAGTATCTCTTCATTTGTCAACCTCTAATAATGAATTGTCTTGCCTTATTCCCGGTGGCGAAGCTCTGATTGGGCTGAGCATTCACCATCTACTGTTGTTATTCACTCCTCACCTGCTTCTCTATGTCCCTCTCTAATTCCTCTGAGTGTCTGCCGGTCCTGGGAGGGAGCCGCTGGACAACGGAGAGGCCTGTGGTCCCAGAGAGGTCCGGTCCAGCCCCTCAACCACACCCAGCGAGGAACAGGATTGCCTCCGGTGCCCCGAAACCTGAGCCAATGAAGGAGCGCCCCTGGTTTTGGCAACACAGGACCCAGTGCCATTGGTGAGGGGGTTCCGGGCCCTGCATCTCGGGGCTAGGGGTATGCTGGTGTCAAGCTCTGCGCCGACAGCAGTATGTCCCCTGACTTCACCTATATGGAAGTCGGCATCAGCGGTGAGACGGTCTCCAGCTATCACGCTGGATGAACCATCGGCATCGGCTGTTTCGCTCGGAGATCCTGGGCCTGCAGTAACTACCTCGCCTGCTGTGGGGGCCGTCACAGCAGAACCGGAGCTGGACCTCCAGAGGACTGAGCCCGAAATAACATCGTTGCCTGGATCTTTGGAGTCCTGGACGGTGGTGGAGCTAGAGAACAGGCAAGTACACTCCTTTGTCTCTGTTCCCCTTTATGAGAAATCTCACCTGGTTCTAGGTGGGGAGAGCCAAGTGCACCTGTCAGCTGCATCTGAGCTCACCTCGCCGGGCTCCACCGCCACCGGTGACTGTGCCTGTGCATCTTCTGTCTGGGTTTTTTTTCCCAGGGTCACCGAGGATGATCCACCTATGCCAGACACCTCTGTGGATCCAGGCTCGCCATCCGAGATTGCTGTGGGTCCAGCTCCCCCTGCTGAGGTCGTCGCAGGTGCTCCGTCCCAGCCAGGGACCTCCATGGGTGCTGCTCCCCCTCTGGCTGAGGTCACCGGGGGTGTAGCTTTGGTCCAGTCTGGGCCCACAGCGGGCACAGCTTTGCTCCAGTCTGGAGCCACCACGGGTGCAGCTTTGCTCCAGTCCGGAGCCACCGCAGGGGCAGTGTTGCTCCAGCCCAGAGCCACCGCGGGTGCAGTGTTGCTCCAGCCCGGAGCCACTGTAAGTGCAGTGTTGCTTCAGTCCGGAGCCACCGCGGGTGTTGCACTGCTCCAGCCCGAAGCCACCGCGGGTGCTGCACTGCTCCAGCCTGGAGCCACCGCAGCAGCTACACTGCTCCAGCCCGGAGCCACCGCAGGTGCTGCACTGCTCCAGCCTGGAGCCACCGCGGGTGCTGCACCGCTCCAGCCCGGAGCCACCGCGGGTGCTGCACTGCTCCAGCCCGGAGCCACCGCAGGTGCTGCATTGCTCTAGCCTGGAGCCACCATGGGTGCAACTCCGCCCAAGTCCGGAGCCACCGAAGGGGCAACTCCGCTCCAGTCCAGAGCCACTGAGGGTGCAGCTCCGCTCCTGCCCGGAGCCACCACGGGTGCAACGCTGCTCCAGTCCGGAGCCACCAAGGGTGCAGCTCTGCTCCAGTCTGGAGCCACCGAGGGTGCAACCACATCCCAGTCTGGGACCTTCGAGGGTGCGGCAGGCCAGTCTGTCGGCATTGTGATCCCCTATCTCTTGCTAGACACAGTCATGGGCCCCCATCCTCTGCCAGGCACCGCTGTGGTCCCCCTTCCTCTGCCAGATGCTGTCATGGTGCCTTGTTCCCTGGTCATTTCGGTTGGATGGCCGCCCCCCTGGACCACCATCTCTTTGGTGGCTAAAGAACTCTGGCGTCGCCATTGGGTTGGGTGGTTTTGTTCTCCAGCAGACCACCCAACTCTGACCACCTCACCGTCTGTCGGACCTGGGACTTTGGCCGGCCGCCGGAACTGCTTGTTTTTTGATCTAGGGGGCCCTAGGTGCCCAATTCTGTGTGGGTCCTGAGCCGAATTTATTTTGTTCCTCTGCAGTATGGGCCTTGCTGGGAAGCTACCCTAAGAATTTTTTTTGTTCTTGTTGGCTGGGTTCGGTCCCTCCATGCCTGGGTCCCCCTTCTCCCACCCGTGGTGGCGTTGTTTTCTTGTTGGGGTGGGAGTTCTGTGTGGGTGGATTCTTTTTTCTTTTGATGTTACCCCGGGGTGTCTGGTATCCACCCCTTGGGGGGGAAAGGGCTCGGTCACGTTCTGAGCATGGGGAGCATTCCACTGGGCTCAACTTGTTTGCCTTTTTCCCATATTTGTACTCTGTTGTCATTTTGAATTGCCATTTATTCCATATTGTTTCTTAGTATTGTAGCACCTTGGGGGAGTCAGATTATTTAGCATCTCAGACAAGAGACAATGGATAAGCATGGGAGAACAATGCTCAGGAGGTTCCTGGCGAGATAGCAGGAAGGAGTCAAGGACGTAGGGGGTTGAATGCAGTGTAATGCAAATGTCATGTTGTGTGTGGGAAAATGCCATGAAACTTGTGAGGAGAGATTTGGGTAAAAGAAGAGTGCCTGCTGAAATGTGTCAGTCTGTTCTGTGCTTGAGAGATGTGAAGTGTGTAATAAACCGTCTGCCATGAATCAGCCTCTTATTTCACACACTCCACACTGGTGACCCAAGACGTATTATGGAACACGAGGCAAGAACCCCGGAGCCGGTCCGGTCAGGAAGCTCCAGCGAGGCGGCAGCCATCCCACAGACAGCCCGGACTGGAACCCCCAGCCACGCGTGTGCAGTTTCAGTCAAGCTACTGGATTTCTGGCAGCACAACCCGCGCTCTTGGTTCCACCACACTTCGCTTCGGTCTGTCCGTGTGGCTGCTCTGGTGAATCGTTTCCCTGGGGAGCTCTCCGTGGTGGTCTTCCACGCTGAGGGGCCCTAGCCAACAGCACTTGCTCGTCCGCCACAACGAAAGCGGGTTTGAGTCTGTCTATGCCATTTTTTTTCCCGCCTACCCCCCAAGTCTAGCACAAAATGCTTATCCCCTGTTTCCAACATTCTGAACGGTCCATCATAGGGTGGGCGCAATGGAGGGCGGTGGGCGTCGTGTCTGACGAACATGAACTCCGCGCTCTTCAAAGTTTTAGGCACGAAAACACGGAAAACAGTGGTGGGCCGGGCCCGGCAGTGTGCCTGTGTTTGCGCTACGCTGCAAAAGCTGAGACGGGCAGCTGTCCGGCGCGGGATTATCTGGCAGAAATTCCCCGGGCAGCCGTAGGGGCTGCGCAAAAACCAGCTCTGCCGGGGAAGCTTCCAGATCCTCTTTTGGCGTGGAGCGCAACCCCAATAAAACCCACGGCAGCCTGTCTACCCAATTTGCAACCGTCAGTGAAGCCCTGAGCGCTGCTTTCAGTGATCTATGAAAATGCTCGCATAAACCATTGGCCTGTGGGTTGTATGCGGTTGTGCGGTGAATTGTAACACCCAGGCTGTGGGCCATTGCGGACCAGAGTTAGGAAACAAATTGAGGGTCACGCCACCCATGCTGTTAACAAAGCGCGTGCTACACCCGCGGACATGGTTGCTGCCAGCGGGACTGCTTCTGGCCAGCGCATGGTGCGGTCCACTACTGTCAGGAGGTGCGTGCACCCTTGTGATGGCGGGAGGGGGCCCACGAGGTCCACGTGAACATGGTCGAACCTCTTAGCCGGTACCCGAAACGGCTCCAAGGGAGCCTTCGTGTGTCTGTGTACCTTGGCTCGTTGGCACACCACGCAGGCTGAAGCCCACTCTTTCACTTGTTTGCATAGGCTCGGCCACACAAACTTCTCTCCCACCATTTTGACCAATGCGCGCACTCCTGGGTGCGCCAGCGTGTGAACCAACTCAAACACGCGGCGGCGCCACGCGACCGGGACCACCAGACGTGGGCGTCCCGTGGAGACATCGCAGATTAGGGGGGGGGGCACCATCTTGCAGCACCCTGCTCTCCAGCCTTAACCCTGTTGGTCCAGACTGGAGCGCGCGCACGTCTGCATCGCTAATCTGCTCCGCGGCCATGGCTGCGTAATCTATCCCCACGCAGACCGGGACCACCATGGTGTGCGAGAGGCAGTCTGCCACCACATTCAGTTTAACCGACATGCTGAATATCGGTAGTAAACTCTGAGATCGCAGCCAGCTGTCTCTGCTGCCGGCCCGACCACGGTTCCGAAACCTTGGCCATCGCGAATGTTAGCGGCTTGTGGTCCACGAACGCGGTGAAGCTGCGCCCTTCCAGCCAGAACTGGAAGTGGCGTATGGCCAGGTGGAGAGCCAGCAACTCCGTGTCAAACGCGTTGTATTTACGTTCGCTGTTGCGCAAAGTTCTGCTGAAAAAGGCGAGCGGCTGCCAAGCCCCGGCGACGCGCTGCTCTACGACAGCCCCTATGGCCACATCTGAAGCATCGGTGGTGAGTGCTATCCGGGCCGCTGGGTCCGGATGCGCCAGCAGTGCGGCGTTTGCCAGGGCTGCTTTAACTTCTGAGAACGCCCGCTTTCGTTCCGGGGTCCATTCGACCCTATCCGCGGGTTTCTGTTTCTTGAGTGCGGCGTACAATGGTTGCATGAGCTGCGCCGCGCAGGGAAGGAAACGGTTATAAAAGTTCACCATCCCCAAAAATTCCTGCAGCGCCCTGACCGTCTGAGGACGGGGAAAATCCGCCACGGCGCGCACTTTGTTGGGCAGCGGGATCGCTCCTTCTGGAGAGATGCAGTGACCCAACAAATCAATCTCCGTCATGCCTAACTGGCATTTCGCCGGGTTGATTATTAACCCGTGCTCCTCCAACCTCCGGAAAACCGTCATGAGGTGGGTTTCGTGTTCGTCTTCGGACGCACTGGCTACCAGGATATCGTCCAGGTAGACGAACACGAATGGGAGATCGCACAGCACTGCATCCATCATGCGCTGGAACGTCTGTGCCACTCCTTTTAACCCGAATGGCATGCGCAGGAACTCGAATAGACCGAACGGAGTTATTACCGCTGTTTTGGGTACGTCCTCCACGCGCACTTGGACTTGGTGGTAACAGCAGACCAGGTCTATTTTGGAAAAAAAATGCGCGCTCCGGCGAGGTGAACGGAAAAATCCTGTATGTGGGGAATTGGGTAGCGGTCGTGCGCTGTGGCGTTGTACAACCTGCGGAAATCACCGCACGGTCGCCACGCTCCCTCAGCCTTAGGGACCATGTGTAGCGGGGATGCCCATGGGCTGTTTGAACGCCTGATGATGCCCAACCTTTCCAGGTTGGCGCACTCCTCGTGCGCTATGGCCAGTTTAGCTGCGTCCAAGAGCCGAGGTCTTGCAAAAACGGGCGGCCCGGTGGTGGTGAGAAAGTGCTCCACCCCGTGTTTAGCGATGGCCGCCGAAAACATCGGGACCGTGAGTGCTGGAAACTGAGTGAGCAGTGTGTGGAACTTACTGCCTGGAGCTGTGACATTGGCCTGTGCTGTTGGCCGGGTCACTCGAGCTATACAGGGGAGAGAGTCAAAGGACAGTGCATTAACCAGGCACCTGTTAGCAACATCAACCAGTAAACCATGTGCACACAGAAAATCAGCCCCCAGGATATGGTAATTCAGTGCTGCTACGACAAAAGTCCACTTACATGTACGGCCGTGTAGAGATAAGATCAGTGTCCTCTCACCAAAGGTCTTAATTTCCGAGCCGTTTGCTGCCAACATCTCAGGGCCGCTAGGTCCTGCCAGCCGGTCGGCGTAGGTCAGCAGGATGAAGCTCTTCTGGGCTCCGGTGTCCACAAGGAAACGCCTCCCCGAGCACGCATCCGTCAGGTAGAGCAGCTTGTTCTCTTCACCGAGGGTCACAGCTGCTACCGACCGCCGGCCTCGGCATTTTCCCGAGCGCTTGAATTGCCACAGTGGCGCACATCTGCATGCGTTCTCTCCGAAGCGGCGGTGGTAGAAACAGAGCGTGTCTCTCTGGCGCTCCTTGGTTCCCGCTGCTGCTACCGTCAGTGGCTCCTCGCCTCCTGTGGTCGTCTCGCTGGGCTCCGCTGCTGCCGCGTTGACTGTGATCACCCTGGTGGTGATGATGATCCGGTCTGCCTCCTGGGCTAGCGCACAGTAGTCACGCGTGGCCAGCAACGGCGAATTGGCCAGAACCGCTTTCGCCACTGTTGGAAAGTTCTGGAGGAAGAGGTGGGCAAACAGAAAGTGCCCGTCGTCCGTGCCCATTAACGCCAGCGTCTTCTCCATCAGGTCTACGGCCGAACCATCTCCTTACTTGGCCCATGTCAGGAGCCTCTCCGCTCTCTCACATTCCGAGAGCATGTAGCGCCGGGTCAGCGCAGCCTTGAGCGCCTCGTATTTGTTGCTGGCTGGAGGCTGATCGAGCAGGCTCGCTACCTGCTGAGCTGTGCGGGCATCCAGCGCTGCGACCACAGTATGATTTATTTTCCAGTGTACGTTTATTATAGTTTGCTTATTGTTTTTCTGAGTTTACCTACATCTAATTTTTGCCATATTTTTATATTTGTATTTTGTTGTGTTCTCTCCCTTCTGGGGTTGACAGCTGTCAGCGGCTTCTGGGGTTTCACTCTGCGTGGGCGTGGCCCTGTCAACTGTCATCTCCGACTGCCCCTTTCTCTCTAATCATTCCCAGCTGGCCCAAATTGTATCTTTTATTTTCTCCTGCACGGATTGCCCACACTGGTTACCACTTGTTATGATTTGTGTTTTGCCTTATTTAAGGGGCTGCGTACTGTTGTCCGGCACAGCACCCTACTTTCTACTCACCTCAACCAAACGTAAGTGTGTCCTTACTTGCCTTATTGTTTTGTCTCTAGCATGCGCTCCACAGCTAGTTATCCCAGGTGAAGCCGGCGATTGCTCTCGCATTAGCGTTCGCTGTTTTTGCTTCTCCTGCATCTTCCTCCCCTTGTAGTTTTTGTTTGATTTTGTTTGTGCTTTTGTGTTGTTTCTTTAATAAATTTGCAAACTCACAGCCTGTGCGTGGTGCCTCTTATCCTGCCTGAAGGGTTATTATGACAAAGGCATAATTCAAAACAGGTCTAAAATGAAACAAAATAACCTTTAAAAATATACACGATAAAATAACCTCAAATTATAATAAAATAAAATAAATACATTAAATAAATAACTGCAGTTTGTTTGTCTGGTCGTTCGTGTGCTTGTTCATGTGTGTTTTTAATGTTTCACGGTTTACTTTGGTGAGAAAAAGAGCGAAAAATCAGAATGTGACAACAAGGAAGTCAGGCAGTGAGACAGAAGTCGAGGTTGATTTTCTTGTTGTGAAGTGCAAAAGGACAGTAATGTGATTGTTGTTTCACGGAAAACAGCAGATTTGTACACGGGAGATTGGAAAGTGACAAAGATGGGAAAAAAATGAATGAATGAATGTGTTTTCAGAGTGGCAGAAGATGATTGACGATGAGAACCTTGGGTTGCCAGATCTGCTTATTATAAGCGACTTTGGGATTGTTTCACTAATATGTGTGTGCTTATCTGGAGCTTGCTATGTGTGTGTGAAAGGACTAACATGCGTTGTGCTAAAGCAATAATAAGGCCACACTGAACTGGGGATTTTGGTAAGATGAAAGGTATTAGATGCTTGCTTTTTATCTCAAGATAGTTTTGGCAGTAGTTTCTTTTGTTGTGCAGTTTTTTGTGGGGTTTTTGCTGGCTTTATGATAGTTATTTGTGTTAAGCAATTTAATCTTGCTTTATTGGCAAATGTCTTTATTTTTAACTAACATTATCAATTGCCAATTTTTTTTTGCTTATTTTAAGTAAAATTACCTGCTAACAGAGCAAGAAAATTGGATTTTTCTTTTGTCTGGGATGCCTGAAGGCAGGTAAACAGCATTAGGTTATTTCATTTGACTTATATTTGGCTTTTGCAGTGTAATTGCATTCTCTAGCTCACAGTTGCATTATCCCTCCAACTGAGGGGCAACAGTGGCTTCAGATGGAAAAAAAAAAAGTGGGGGCGACAGGCTGACTTGGACTGGACTTGGGCGGTAAAATCAAAATCTAATGATAAATCTGAGAAATTGACCATGGTAAAAGCAAGGAAAAAGATTTGACTAACATGTTCTATCTCTTCTATGCTGCATGATGAGTGTGGTGTGGGGGCAGGGGGGCTGTGCTTCTGCTCCTCCTCCTTCGTGCTCTGCCCATACCCCGATCTCACAGAACTCCTTGCTGGGGAATCTGCGGCTGACGTCACCTCGCTTCCACTCGTCTCCACCCCTCTACCCGGAGCAGCCACACTGGGGCACCCAAGAATTAAGTAGATATGCACACATGTCCACTCCACACTCGCCATCAATACAATGAATAAAACGGAAGATTATGAAAATTGTTGTCACTGAATAATATTCTATGATTGAACTTTAAATACAGCTTATATGGGACGATCCAAACCACAAACAAGGTAACAATGAAAGTGTTGATGCTTATGGAACCAGGTTCCAAGAGGTTTGATGGGCATTCTGATTTAACTAAGGCTGCTAATGATTCAGGCATAGAACCTTATTGGCAGCATTTGAAAAGTGTCTTTTTGCAAAACATGCACCCACACCTAGCTGATTACATCCGCAAACATTTGGTCACATACCACACCTGTGTATTTGGCGATGTGTTAACTTATGCCAAACATGCAGAGATAATAGAGGAGGAAAGGAAAGAAAAAGTGAAAAAAGTGAAAGAAAAACCATCTCCTGTTTGTGTGATTGTTGACAAAGGGGGGGGGCAGAGCTTTCCCTCCAGTTCGATTTTTCAGGGTGGCACCGGAACTGGACCCCAGTGGTGGAGGGGGGATGGACGGAGGCGTGGGACGAGCTGCCCACGGTAAGGGGAACATGACATTTGTCATCAATGTGAACAAAAGGGCCATTGGCGGAGGCAATGTCCTGGACACCAGCAGCGGCGGAGAGGGGGCAGAGGACCTCACGGGCCGACCACCTGACTGACCGCACCAAAGCTACGTATAACAGTTGACGCTAACACTGACATAACAGACATCCATTTACCTGACTTTGACTTAATGTTAACAATGCAGTGTTTACCTGAAGTGACATTGCAGGTTCAGGACATTCCAATAAAGTTTCCCAATGGAGAACAGTATGACAGCATCACATTTTCCACATGTGACAGGAGTAAATGTATTGCAGGATTTCAGTGTGCCAGGGTACTGCTACTCATTGCGTTTGGTTTTGGCCGAACCAAGCTCGGTGACATCAGACCTGCACACGAAAGTTATGCAATATTTTAAGTCCAATATCCGTATGACACAGCAGGCCACAGACCAATATCATTGCAGTATGTATGATAGACAAATGAGTGGCCCAGATCCAAATTATGAAAAACATTCCTTGCAAATCCATCCTCCAGACTGGTCATTAAAAATCTGTATTGGTCACAAAGGGGTGTCCAAGAGTTCAATATTCCTCAAAGCTGGACATCAACTTACTGCCTTTGAACTGGATGACCATAGTGCAGAAAGAAGTCCACAATAATGTTCCCAACTCACCCATGTGATCACTTTTTACATTAACAGAAGGAGAGGAACACACACTCACAAATTTCAAATTCACTGTGGTCAACAGGAAAGACAGATGTAGGCTTAATAAAAAATCAGAATCAGAATCAGAAAAAAGCTTTATTGCCAAGCATGTTAGAAACACACGAGGAATTTGACTTGACATTGGCACGCGTGTAAGCAGAACTGGTTAAAATAAATACTGCAGAACTGGTTAAAATAAATACTAAATCTCATTATAGGCCTTACCAAAGACAGTATGCTCTACGTCCTGAAGCCTCAAGAAGGCATTAAACCGGTCATAGAGGACCTGAAAGCAGTAGGTGTCATTATACCATGCCCAAGTTCTCCATGTAACACACCTTTGTTTTCTGTGAGGAGGGCTGGACCATCTTCTGAACAGGGAATCGTCCGGGACCTTCAGGCGGTAAACAAAGCAGTTATCCCAAGAGCTGTTTCAGTCCCTGGCCCACACACTTTGTTAAATGACCTACAACCACAAATTAAATATTTCACAGTAATAGACATCAGCAATGCTTTTTTCAGCATACCAGTACATCCAGATCATCAGTTTTGGTTTGCATTCACATTTGAAAACAAGAGGTACACATTCACCAGGCAACCATAAGGTTACTGTTAATCACCAACCATTTTTTTTTTTTTTCACGGGCAATGTCAGCAAATTTGCCAACATTTTGCTGGCATCACCTGATGAGGAAACATGCAAACAAGACATCATTGCCTTACTGAAATTTTTAGCAGAACAAGGTTACAAAGTCAACAAGGACAAATTACAGTTGTGGAAAACGGAAGTCTAATATTTAGGCCACATTTTGTCAGCAGAAGGCAGACATGTTGACTCAGCTCGCAAACAAGCTATTTTGTCAGCACCAAAATCCATCACAAAAAGACATTATGTCATTTTTGGGTACTTGAAATTGTTGTTGCTCTTGGATTGCAAATTATTCATTTGAAGTATAACCCTTATCTGATCTTGTCTACAAAATACCCATGGCTCAGGTGTACAAAATTGAGTAGACACCTGAGGCACAAGAGGCATTTGTTAAAATGAAAAAAAAAAAAAAAAAAAAAAAAAAACTTTGGTCAGCACTGATGTCCTGGCACTCCCCAACTGCAAAAAGCCATTTGTTCAAGTGGCTGGTTGTAGAGGGGGGCACATGACGTCAGTGCTCCTTCAGCCAAGTGGCACAAAAATGCGTCCAGTAGCATATTACTGCACAAGACTTGACCCTGTCACGGGGGCGCTGCCGCCATGAGTGCAGGCTGTCATAGCCACATCCATGGCGGTGTGGGCCTCAGCAGGCCTTGTTCTTTTTCATCCCTTGACCCTGAATGTCACATGCGCAGTATCAGTCATCTTGTTACAAAGTACAATATCAGTCATCTCACCATCTAGACACCTTGCATGCATGGCAGTGCTATTATCACAGCCTCATTTAACCATTGAACGTTGCATGGTAACAAATCCAGCGAGCTTTTTGCCAATTTGAACAGAAGGCAAACCTCATGACTGTTTTGCAGAAATTGAGAGTGAAACATTACCACGCCCCGACTTACAGGACACACCTTTGGAGAAGTGTGATCTCACACTGTTTGTTGACGACTCCTCCAAACGTGACTGTACTGGCTCAAATTTATCAGGTTTTGCAATTGTCACTCATGACACCGTTTTAAGAGCACAAAAAACTCCCACCACATTATTCTGCACAGGCAGCTGAATTAGTTGCTCTAACTAAAATTTGTAAATTAGGAAGAGGGAAAACACTCACAGTGTATACTATCAGCCAGTACGCATTGTGTACCATCCATCACTTCACACAACAGTGGAAGAAAAGAGGCATGATTACAAAGACCTCATTTTAAAACTGTTAGACTGTGTAAAACTTCCATCTAAATTAGCCATACACAAATGTGCCGCACACATTAATGACACAGATCGAATCTCTAAGGAAAAACACTTGCAGACAATACCGCAAAAGCAGCTGCACAAGGTCATATAGGAAACCACACCACAGCATCACTTCTTTTAACACTGACAAAAAGCTTATCACATGACACGCAAACTATTTCAGCAGGCCTCCATTCTGCTACGTGGGGTTTCCCATGTATCAAAGGGGGGTATATTAGTAAAAATAATAATGTATGATTAGTAAAAAAAATTGCTACTCAATTTTGTAAGAAGAAAACAATGCTTAAGTGAACTTAAGGCCTGAAAAAGGCACCTTCCCTGCATCAACTTATCCTTTTCAAAACCCTTGGACAGATTCCATTGAACTAAATAAATGTGAAGGGAAGAAATACTGTTTGATGATTATTGATACATTTATTAAATGAACAGAAGCCTTCCCTTGCGCCCATCCAAATGCTGCTACGGTAGCTGCTGTTCCCAGGAGTGATCACGGTGAAGCACCCATCTTGGCCAAACTGGGGGATCTAGTTTTTATCAAAGTCATCAAAAAGAAAAACTGGGCCAACACTCCCTGGCGAGGACCACACAAAGTCACCCTTGGGACACCAACAGCCATGAAAGTCAAAGGACGTGACTCCTGGGTGTATTTCATACATTGGAAACTTTACCCCAAACAAAACCTCCAGCAAGAAACTATTTAATCCCCATTCCCTCAGCAAGACAGTTTCTATTTTAATCCCCATTGCAGACTACATCAAAAAAAAAAAAGGGGGGGGGGATCCTCAACAAGTGACTGTTTAACTGTTTTTCTATAAGGGTGTCAGCTGACGGTTTGTCCCAGTAACGACTTGTATAGCGGAACAACTGTTGTTTGTCATGGAGAGACAAAATGCCAAACAGAGAAGGTTGGCAACTGAAGGATGTGAATGGTACACCTGTTTTTTCATCATCATCATCCTTGTGGTGACACTTTTGATTATTTTTAGGGACATCATTACCTATCTATTGTAGGGCTAGATACATTACTCACACACACCATGACTGGCTAGAAGGTCCAGGTCATCAGGATCATGTTTATACTGGATACTGGTAATGTGTTGTGGAAGTATGCTAATTATACAGCCAAATCAGCAAATCATTCAAATTACTGTGTGTGTTCTTTGCTCCCACTTTCAGCTGGTCAGATATCTGTCACTGCTAAACTAATGGAACTATCAGAAGCTGTTTGTTTCTTGCAAGAGGCTATGTATAGAAATAGTACAGCAAGCACCAATTTGAATCACACCTGTCACATCACCTTTGACTCCACTGACCGGGGACACGATGACACCCCTTACTTGGTGAAGGCAAGGTTAATCTCGCCGGGGAATTTCGCCTTTTGCCTAAAAGGGTGTGGAAATGTCTCTTTGGGCAGTTTACCACTCTCTAGGTGTGCAAAGGTGCATAGTGCATCTTGCCCCTGTACTGCTACCTGCTGGACCACCGTAATGGGCAAAAGCTCTCCTGAAGCTCCTTTTTGTCAGTCTAGAAGTCTGGAAGGAAATGTCACCCTGCAGGAGCTCTGTAGTGCTGCCATTTGTGATTCTTACAAGCATGGCACACATATGGTGATGGGGGATGGTGGCTGTGCGGCCATCGAGCCCACTCACACCTACCCATGAATTGGAGAGGGGTGTGTGCTCCCATAGTTGTGACCGACCATACTATCATATTATCGACAGGGCAGGTGGGCAGGGTGGAGAGAGATGTTTCCTTTGCACCACATGATCCCATCTGGGGCACAGATGAGCAGGAAGAATTCAAGTTAGAAACCATGGGGCATGAGGTATTTAATTCCTTGTTCCCTTTTGTGGGAGTGGCAAAGAATACTTTATGGATTGAAACAACTAGTTATAGACTACATTCATTTGTGAATTTTTCTTTATCTGCTTTTTCTGGTATACATGAGGAATTAACAGCTTTTAGCCTTATGTTGGCGCAAAATAGAATGGTTCTTGATCAAATAAATGCCGCCCGAGGGGGAGTGTGTGTAATTGTAGGAGATTATTGTTGTACTTTTATCCCTGAAAATGATGCAGGTGGTCACGTGATTGCCTCAGCCATACAGCATTTGACTGCTTAGCAAGCTGCTATGGCCAGAGACAATGTCACTGATGAACATACCTGGTTAATTTGGTTATTCTCTTCATGGAGAGGTCTCATCATGAACTTGTTAATGATTTTTGTGGTATTATTTTTAGCCTTTTCCTGTGTCATTCCCTGTATCCGTAGTATGATGATGAGTCTTGTTCATGTTAATTTAGTGATGTACCATGGAGCAGTTTCCAGGGATGGTGGGGATGATGAACAAACAGTGTGAGCTCAAGGTGTCTCTCCATGACCCAAGTACAGAGTAAAACTATGATTGACATGCAGAAAACCGAGAGGAGTTGTTTGATAATGATGTGAAGTTGAAATGTACTACTTGTAAATACATTTATGAAGTTCAAAGCATTACTTTTACTTTTATTTTGTTTTTATGTTATTCTTATTTCTGTTTTTATATTTTATCATTGCACTTTATTATGATTATTGTTTTGTTTTATCCTTTGTTTGTTTTTATATAAGCTGCAATGACACATAACTATAACACACACATATACCCTTATTATATCTTTTCATTATTATTTTATCATCATTTTGTTTTTCACTGTTTTTATATATATAAACATTATATAAATATTATATATAATATATATAAATATTTTATATTTATATATCCTTTACATCATTTCACATTTAATTTAATTTGCAGTCACTTAAACTAAAACAGTTCTGCAGCTTATTAGCATGTTTTATAACACTATGCTGTATTTTAAATGATGGCATGGACATTTGCTTGACATTGTTTTGTTAGTAACTTATACAAGTTGCATTAATTTTATTTTTCTCTATTTTCTGATTTACCTGCTGGTTCACTCCTTCCTGCCTGGTGCCAAAGAGGAGGCTGAGGGTGAAGCTGGTTTAAATGCAGAAGTCAATAAAATGGACTGAACCATCTGCTGTGACAGCATGGGGGGAAATGGAGTTATTTTGTATTGTATTCCACTGTTATTTCTGTAGTTTCTACCTTTAAATTTAAGATGGCTTATTCTGCTTGTATATAGGTTGAGTTTTTCCTCATTTACTCAGGTCAGTTTGTTGAGTTCAGGTTTTGTTATGGTTGTGGAGCGTGTAAATAATGAGGCTGATTTGGTTCAAGCGGTTTATTACACGACTCACACAAGGAGCATAGACAGAATGGCATACAAGTGGGAACTCTTTCCTTAAATAACATGGCATCCTTCTAGACTCTTCTCACACACAAAAGATAATCTCCCCCGACTGCAGTCAGTCCATTCATCCTTGACACCTCCCTGTTATCTTACTAGGGCATCTAGAAACTTCTCACACACAAAAGGTTAACTTCACGTCCTTTGTTCCTGTCTAAGGTGGTAAACCATTATGCACTCCCCAGGTTGCCACACCCCCCTCCCCCCCCAGCAACTTAGATAGGACAAAAGGGTAACAGTCCACATGCTGTGATAGAACCATTAACATCAGTCCACATGCTGTAGAACAATCAACATCAGTCCGCATGCTGCTTGGGCTTCAGTCTTCTGCCGTATCTGCTGTAGCCAGGATTCGCTGCCTCCATGGCGCTGCCATGCTGGGGGGCTGATGTCTGGGGGTGAAAACTTTTTGACTGTCCGTGTGGGTGCTCTGGAGAATCTTTTCTCTGGGAAGCGCCCCGTGGGGTCTTCCACGCCGAGGGGCCCTCGCCAGCAGCACTTGCTCGTCAGCCACAACGAAAGCAGGTTTGAGTCTGTCTATGCCAATTTTTTCCCTCCTACCCCCCAAATCTAGCAAAAAATGCTTATCCCCTGTTTCCAGCACTCTAAACGGTCCATCATAAGGTGGGCGCAGTGGGGGGCGGTGGGCGTCGTGTCTGACAAACACGAACTCTGCGTTTTTCAAAGCTTTAGGCACAAAAACGCGCTGAAAACTGTGGTGGGCAGGGCCCGGCAGCGTGCTTGAGTCTATGCAACGCTGCAGCAGCTGAGACGGGGAGCTGCCCGGCGCAGGATTATCTGGCAGAAACTCCCCAGGCAGCCGGAGTGGTTGTGCAAAAACAAGTTCTGCTGGGGAAGCTTCCAGATCCTCTTTAGGCGCAGAACGTAACCCCAATAAAACCCATGGTAGCCTGTCTACCCAATTTGCATCTGTCAGTGAAGTCCTCAGAGCCGCTTTTAACGACCTATGAAAACGTTCGCATAACCCATTTGCCTGCGGGTTGTACGCGGTTGTGCGGTGAATTGAGACACCTAGGCTGCGGGCCATGGTTGACCAGAGTTCAGAAACAAATTGAGAGCCTCTGTCAGACGTAATGTCCGACGGAACTCCAAAACGCGCCACCCATGCTGTTAAAAATGCGCGCGCCACCTCCTCGGCCGTGGTTGCCGCCAGCGGAACCGCTTCTGGCCAGCGCGTGGTGCGGTCCACCATTGTCAGGAGATGCGTGTACCCCTGTGATAGCGGAAGGGGGCCTACGAGGTCCACGTGGACATGGTCAAACCTCTTAGCCGGGATGCGAAACAGCTCCAAAGGAGCCTTCGTGTGTCTGTGAACCTTGGCTCGTTGGCACGCCACACAGGCTGCCGCCCACTCTTTCACTTGTTTGCGAAGGCCCGGCCATACATATTTCTCTCCTACCATTTTGACTGACGTGCACACCCCTGGGTGTGCCAAAGAGTGAACCAACTCAAACACGCGGCGGCGCCACATGGCCGGAACCACAGGCCGTGGGCGACCCGTGGAGACGTCGCAGATTAAGGGGGGGAATGCCTTTAAGCAGCGTCCTCTTCTCCAGCCTTAACCCTGTTGGTCCAGACTGGAGTGTGCGCACGTCCCCGTCACTAGCCTGCTCCGCGGCCATGGCTGCGTAATCCAACCCTACACAGACCGGGGCCACAACGGCGCGCGAGAGGCAGTCTGCCACTATATTCAGTTTGCCCAACACATGCTGAATATCGGTAGTAAACTCTGAGATCGCGGCCAGCTGCCTCTGCTGCCGGCCCGACCAAGGTTCTGAAACTTTGGCCATCGCGAATGTTAGCGGCTTATGGTCAACGAACGCAGTAAAATTGCGCCCTTCCAGCCAGAACTGGAAATGGCGAATGGCCAGGTGGAGAGCCAGCAACTCTCTGTCGAACGCGCTGTATTTACGTTCATTGTCGCGCAAGGTTCTGCTGAAAAAGGCAAGCGGCTGCCAAGCCCTGGCGACGCGCTGCTCCACAACAGCCCCTATGGCCACATCTGAGGCATCAGTGGTGAGGGCTATGCGGGCCGTTGGGTCTGGATGTGCCAACAATGCGGTGTTTGCCAGGGCTGCTTTAACTTCCGAGAACGCCTGCTCTCGTTCCGGGGTCCATTCGACCTTATTCGCGGGTTTCTGTTTTTTGAGCGCACCGTACAATGGCTGCATGAGCTGCGCTGTGCGGGGAAGGAAACGGTTATAAAAGTTCACCATTCCCAAAAATTCTTGTAGCGCCCTGACCGTTTGTGGTCGGGGAAAATCTGTCACTGCGCGCACTTTGTCAGGCAGTGGAACCACTCCTTCGGGAGAGACGCGGTGCCCTAAAAAATCAATCCCCGTCACCCCGAACTGACATTTCGCTGGGTTGATTATTAAACCGTGATCTTCCAACCTACGGAAAACCGTCGTGAGGTGGGTTTCGTGTTCGTCTTCGGACGCGCTGGCTACCAAGATATCGTCCAGGTAGACGAACACGAATGGGAGATCGCGCAGCACTGCATCCATCATGCGTTGGAATGTCTGTGCTGCCCCTTTAAGCCCAAACGGCATGCACAAGAACTCAAATAAACCAAACGGAGTTATTACCGCTGTTTTGGGTATGTCCTCAGCGCGCACTGGGACTTGGTGGTAACCACTGACCAAATCTATCTTAGAAAAAATGCGCGCTCCTGCGAGGTGAGCAGAAAAATCCTGAATGTGGGGAATTGGGTAGCGGTCATGCGCTGTAGCGTTGTTCAACCTGTGGAAATCGCCGCAAGGTCGCCACGAACCTTCAGCTTTAGGGACCATGTGTAGCGGGGAAGCCCATGGGCTGTTTGAGCACCTGATGATGCCTAACCTCTCTAGGTTAGTGAACTCCTCGCACGCTATGGCCAGTTTAGCTGCGTCCAAGCGCCGAGGTCTTGCAAAAACGGGCGCCCCGGTGGTGGTGATAAAATGCTCCACCCCATGTTTAGCGATAGCTGCTGAAAACGTCGGGACTGTGAGTGCTGGGAACTGAGCGAGCAGTGTGTGGAACTTACCGCATGCTGCTGTGATGTTGGCTTGTGCTGTTGGCCGGGTCACTTGAGCTATACAGGGGAGAGAGTCAAAAGACAGTGCATTAACCAGGCGCCTGTTAGCCATATCTACCAACAACCCATGTGCACATAGAAAATCAGCCCCCAGTATATGGTAATCCAATGCTGCTACAACAAAAGTCCATTCAAATGTACAACCGTGTAGAGACAAGAGCAGAGTCCTCTCACCAAAGGTCTTAATGTCTGAGCCGTTTGCTGCCAACATCTCGGGGCCGCTGGCTCCTGCCAGCCGGTCAGCGTAGGTCGGCCGGATGAAACTCCTCTCTGCGCCGGTGTCCACGAGGAAATGCCTCCCCGAGCGTGCGTCCGTCAAATAGAGCAGCTTGTTCTCCTCCCCAAGTGTCGCGGCTGCTACCGACCCCCGGTCTTGGCGTTTCCCGAGCGCTTGAACTGGCACGGTGGTATACATTTGCGTGCCCTCTCTGCAAAGCGGCGATGGTAGAAGCAAAGCGTGTCACCTCCACGTTCCTTGGCCTCCGCTGCTGCTGCCGTCGGTGGTTCTGCTGCTGCGGTCGGCGGCTCCTCGCCTCCTCGTGTCGACATGCCGGGCTCCGTCGCTGCCGCAATGGTCACGAAAGCCTTGGTGGCAACGATGATCTGGTCTGCCTCTCGGGCTAGCGCACGATAGTCCCGTTTGGCCAGCAACGACGAATTGGCCAGGGCCGCTCTCGCCGCTGTCGGAAGGTTGCTGAGGAAAATGTGGGTGAAGATGAAGTGGTCGTCGTCCATGCCCTTTAACCTCAGCATCTTCTCCATCATGTCCACGGCCGAACCGTCTCCCAACTCGGTCCGCGTCAGAAGCCTCTCTGCTCTCTCACCATCCGAGAGCATGTAGTGCTGGATGAGGGCAGCCTTCAGAGCGTCATATTTGCCGTCGGCTGGTGGCTGATTGAGCAGGCTATCGATGTGCTGAGCCGTGCTGGCATCGAGCGCTGCGACCACATAGTAGAATTTCGTATCATCCGCCGATATCCCTCGGAGGGCGAACTGCGCCTCGGTTAGGTGGAACCAGGAGCGCGGGTTGTGCTGCCAAAAATCAGGTAGTTTGATCGCTACAGCGCACGCGAAGCTGGGGGTTCCAGTCGAGGTTGGCTCCGGGGATCTTCTGTCGTATTCCATGATTCGTCTTGGGTCACCAGTGTGGAGCGTGTAAATAATGAGGCTGATTTGGTTCAAGGGGTTTATTACACGACTCACACAAGGAGCATAGACAGAATGGCATACAAGTAGGAACTCTTCCCTTAAATAACATGACATCCTTCTAGACTCTTCTCACACACAAAAGATAATCTTCCCCGACTGCAGTCAGTCCATTCATCACACACAAAAGATAATCTCCCCCTACTGCAGTCAGTCCATTCATCCTTGACACCTCCCTGTTATCTTACTAGGGCATCTAGAAACTTCTCACACACAAAAGGTTAACTTCCTTTGTTCCTGTCTAAGGTGGTAAACCATTATGCACTCCCCAGGTTGCCACATGGTATGCTTTATTTTTTGAGCAGAGTTCTGTTAAGTTGACCTCTTTTAACCAACCAGACTAGATTCAAGATTCAAAGGCTTTATTATCATGTGCACGGTTAAGAAATGCTACATTTCCTGAGCAATGAAATTCTTACTTTGCTCTCCCAACGAATGCCAAGGTAAAGGTACAGAAATAAGAATTCTAATAGATCATGACACACTAACACAGTAACTCAGTCCTAACACTAATGGATGCTAATAACACACACACCAACACACAGTTAAGCAGTAGAGGAATGAAACTGAAAATTCACTGGATGACTAAAGTGATAGTGGTATATTATCAGAGATAATGTGAACCTGAGATTGCATGAACCTATGTACACTGTGCAAATGAGCATTGTGCAACCTGATGTGAACCTGAGATGGCATAGACTTATGTACAGTGTGCAAATGAGCATTGTGCAATGAACAGTGCATAATTACAGATTATTTCTGTAACGATAATACCAGTAGACTGTGCATGATAAGTAGCAGCAGAGATGTTATGGACATCAGACGGGTGATACTATATCTACTGTATCTGGCCCAGAGGGAGGGCTGGCCCATCTCCACCATCTGTTGGGCCAGCTATCAATGCAGCGGACACACGGAGGACCCTAATAAGGGTCAACCCACGTAAAGCTGCAGGTCCGGACAACATCCCGGGACGTGTGCTCCGAGACTGTGCGACCGAGTTGGCGGATGTCCTGACTGACATTTATAACATCTCCCTGAGTCAGGCCATCGTTCCCAGATGCTTTAAAACCTCTACCATAGTACCGGTGGCAAAGAAACCAGTTGTGTCCTGTCTGAATGACTATCGTCCTGTTGGACTGACACCAATTGTGATGAAGTGTTTTGAACGGCTTGTCAAACCACACATCACAGCCTGCCTCCCTGCATCACATGACCCGCTCCAGTTTGCATATCGTTCAAACCGCTCCACGGAGGATGCTATCGTCACCACCCTGCACTCTGTCATCACCCACCTGGATCAGAAAGACACCTATGCCAGACTTCTGTACATTGATTTCAGTTCAGCACTCAACACCATTATTCCCCAGAGACTGATGGAGAAATTACTCCTTCTCGGTCTGAACACCACCACATGTCTCTGGATCCTAGACTTCCTGACCGAGAGACCTCAGTCTGTCCGTGTTGGAAACAACATCTCCAACTCTATCACGCTGAGCACTGGATCCCCTCAAGGCTGCGTACTCAGTCCACTGTTGTTTACACTTCTAACATATGACTGTGTATCCAGACACGAGGGGAACCAGATTATTAAGTTTGCAGACGACACCACAGTGGTGGGACTTATTCAGAGGGATGAGAAATCAATGTACAGGGAAGAAGTTAGAGACCTGGAGGGCTGGTGCAGGGAGAACAATCTGGTGCTCAACGTGGACAAAACGAAGGAGATGATTATCGACTTCCGGTGGTCACGGCCTGAACATGTCCCTCTCAGCATCGGTGGCCGTTTAGTGGAGAGAGTGGAGAACATCAAGTTCCTCGGAGTGCAGATCTCGCAGGACCTGACCTGGAGCAAGAATTCCTTGGGGATCAGGAAACAGGCCCAGCAGAGACTGCACTACTTGAGAAAACTCAAACAGGCCTCTCTCCCCATCTGCATCTTCAGGACCTTCTACAGAGGTGTGGTGGAGAGTGTTCTGATGTACTGCATTGCAACATGGTACTCCAGCTGCAGTATGTTGGACAAAAAAGCCCTGCAGAGGATAGTTAAGGGAGCTGAGAGGGTAATTGGAGTTTCCCTCCCCTCAGTCCAAGAACTTTTTCAGAACCGTTGTAGGAGCAGGGCACTGAACATTGTCAAGGACCACTCTCACCCTCTGCATAAACACTTTGAACTGCTGCCATCTGGCAAACGATTCCAGAGCATCAGAGGCAGAACCACCAGACTGATTAACATCTTCCTTCCACAAGCTGTTAGGATGCTGAACAGTTGATCTGGAATCTTTCATACATACTACTGCACCTTATGGACATTATGTATATTATTTGTATATTATAGTTCTAGTTAGTTTTCAAGTATGTCTCAGGGATGTGTGAATGGTTGTGTTGGGGTGGGGGGTGAGGGGGTGTGTGAGTGTGTCTTAAATTATGTTCTTTTTACTTATATGGATGCCGAGAGAAACACAATTTCATCTTGCCTGCACTACAGTTGTATGTACAACAACATGACAATAAAGGTTGATTTGATTTTTGATTTGTACAGGTGAGCAATGTGCAAATTTAGCAGCCGGGGTGTGAGTTCCTATATGCAAAGCTGTGTTACAGAGTTTTGGGAGTTGTTATCTGTTCAGGAGTCTGATTGCAGTGGGAAAGAAGGAGTTCTTCAGTCTGGTTGTCCTGCATTTCACACTTCTGTACTTCCGGCCTGAGGGTAGAAGTGTGAACAGTGACTCTGTGTTGGTAGATGCTCTGTAGAGAGGGAAGTGGAGTCCTGATGATCTTCTCTGCTGTCTTCACCACTCTCTGCAGGCGTTTGCGCTCCAGGGCAGTGGTACTGCCATACCACACAGTGATGCAGTTGGTCAGGATGCTCTCGATGATGCAGCTGTAGAAATTGTGGTGTTGTGTGTCCACTTAAGGTCCTCACTGATGTGGCTGCCCAAGCATTTAAAGCTGCTCACACTCTCCACCTCAAGCTTCCGGATGAACAGTGGCTGATGGGGTCTCCTCCTCCCTTTCCTCATGTCCACTATCATCTCCTTTGTCTTGTCTGTGTTGAGGGTGAGGTTGTTGTCCTCACACCATGACACCTCCCTCCTGTAGGATGCTTCGTCATCACCAGTGATGCATCATATCAATGCTGTGTCATCCGCAGACTTTAAGATGATATTGTCCTTGTGGGAGGCAACACAGTCATGGGTGAAGAGGCTGTAGAGGATGGGGCTGAAAACACAACCCTGTGGGACACCTGTGGTTGTGATGATGCTGGCTGAGGTCCTGTTACCGATCCTAACAGACTGGGGCTTGTCAGTTAGAAAGTCCAGTAGCCAGTCACAGAGGGTGGGGTGCAGGCCAAGTGAAGACAGTTTGTTGGTGAGTTTGTGGGGGATGACCGTGTTGAAGGCGGAGCTGTAGTTGACATTTATTTACTTAGCGAATGCAAAGTCCTCAAGCCAAGCAGTTGCCTCCTGGTTTGCTGTATGGGGGGTGTGTAATCCTCCTTCCAGTCTTTGGAGCGGGCAAGCCTCTATGATGTGTTCCATTGTTTGCTCCTCTCCACATGCGCACAGTGGGCTAGGGCTACTGCCCCATCTGTGAAGGCTGGCCAAGCAGGGGCCATGTCCAGTCCTGAAGCGATTGAGTGTAGACCACTGTCTCCTTGGGAGGTTGGTGCCCGGGACCTGTTGGTTGGGGTTTGTCACCAGGTGTTTGTTTGGGACCTCCTTGGTCTCCCGTTCCTCTTGCCAAGCTGTCTGGATGGTGAAGTCAGCTGGGGGAGGGTTTTTCCAAATCGGCCGTCTGGATGGAAGTCGGGCAATGGGTGGGGTGTAGATATCTGCATAGATTGGTAAGTGAGGAGAATCTTTGGCTTTTTGAAGCATCCTTTTAGTGCTGCTCGCCGGATGTGTGTGGGGGCTATGTTTGACAGTACAGGGAGCCAGGGGAGTGATGTTGAGCGGATTGTCCCAGTTATGGTTCTCATGGTTGTGTTGAGCTGGGTGTCTACGTGGTGTGTGTAGGATGACCTGGACCAGACAGGGGCACAATATTCTGCTACAGAGTATGAAAGGGCCAGTGCTGAGGTGCGCAGGGTGGAGGCTGCCGCCCCCCATTTTGCGCCAGCGAGCTTGCAGAGCAGGTTGTTTCGTGCCTTCACCTTAGCAGCCGTCCCCTTTAAATGTTCCTTGAAGGATAGGGTCCTGTCAAGGGTCACTCCAAGGTAGGTTGGATTCGAGGCATGCTTAAGCTTAAGACCGCTCAGGTGGATGTTTAGTTCTCTGGCAGCTTTTACATTGTGGAGATGGAATACACTGGAGACGGTTTTTGCTGGGCTTGGTTTTAGGTGCCAGGTTTTGAAGAACTGGTCCAGTTTGGCAAGATCTTCTGTGAGCACCCGTTCCAGTGGCTCAAAGTCTGGTGCTTGGAGTGCCAAACAGATGTCGTCTGCATAGATGAATTTGCGGGATTTTGTAGTGGGCAGGTCGTTTATGTAGAGGTTGAACAGGGTTGGAGCTAGAACTGAGCCTTGTGGGAGTCCGTTTTTCTGCGCTCTCCATGTGCTTGTGTTCTGACCGAGGTGGACTCTGAACCTTTGGTTGATCAGCAGGGTTTTTATAATTGCTGATGCCCAGGCAGGGATCGCCTTTGTAAGTTTCAGGAGGAGGCCTTTGTGCCAGACCGTATCATAGGCGGCTGTAAGATCGAGAAACACAGCCCCTGTCTTCAGTCTGCTCTCGAAACCATTTTCGATGAAGGTGGTTAGGGCCAATACTTGTTCTCCTGTGCTGCGGTCCTTGCGGAAACCTGCTTGATCCACACTTAGAATTTCCTCTATTCCTGGGGAAATACGTTGCAGTATTAGGCGCTCCATGATTTTATAAGGAACGCTGAGTAGGGAGATTGGGCGGTAGCTTGCTGGTAGTTTGTGGTCTTTGCCAGGTTTTGGTATAGCAATGACCTTTGCTGTCTGCCATTTCTTTGGGATCGAGTTTGTTTGTATGATCCTTGTGTAGAGTTGTGTCAACCAGGTTAGGGCTCGGGGGCCAAGATTTTTCATGAATTCTGGGAAGATGTTGTCATATCCTGCTGCCTTTCCACATTTCAGGCCTTGTAGGACTTTCTCCAGTTCAGCAGCCTCGAAGGGTTCAGGGTTCATTTCCTCTACGGGGATTTTTTGGTGGTTTTTTTTTTTTAGCTCAGTTGTAACTGCTCTTCTGGTGTCTTTGTCTTGGGGTGCTTTGGCGATGGTCAGTAGGTGGGATACAACTTGGTTGGGTGTGACAGATGCTCAGCTTTGGCTAGGGGGCTTCTGTGCAGCTCCTAGGCAACGGATGAGGCTCCAACATTTCCTGCTAGAGTGGGTAAAGCTCCGGTCAGCAACTGTCTCCTTCCATTTCTTTCGCCGGGCTGTACTTAGCGATTCAATGAGATGGTCTGCTATCTCTGGGTCCCCTGATGTTTGATAGGATTGTAGGAGGGCAGCGCTTTCTCCATCCAGGCATGGGACATAGAGGGGTCGGTAGCCTCGTGGGATTGCAGTGTGAGCAGCCTTGAAGATTGCGCTGCAAAAGCGGTTGTATGCTTCATCTACAGTGATGGTGTGGAGTGGGATGGTAACAGCACTCCGATCCAGGGTTTCACTGAATTTCTTCCAGTTGGCTTTGCGGAAGTTCCAGCGCATCTTCCTTGGGCTGTTTATGACTGGAAGTTGTAGGCCAATGTGTACAAGCAGGGGCCTGTGTTGGCTGTGTGGAAAATCGTCAAGAATGCGGATCTGTGTAGGATATGGTGTCCCATTCAAAGAGCTGACCCAGCACAGGTCAGGAGAATAGTCCTTCTTCCACCTAGCAGAGTGGAAGGTTCCTCTTTGTTTGGGGTTGTGTATCAGAGCGAGATCATTTCTAGATGCCCATTCTGAAAGTACCTCCCCGTCACTATCCACTGCTGGGTACCCCCAGTCAGGGTGATGGCTGTTAAAGTCCCCCACATAGATGACAGGGTGGGGTAGGGTGGGTAAGACCTGCAGATCCCAGTTGGCACTAGGGGGCTTGTACAAGTTGACAATATGGAAGCCACCAATGGTTATGGTGTCTGAGAAATGTGTTGTTGTCAGGTGGTTTACTTCAACTATGTCAGAACGCACATAGGTGGCACGTCCATGTTTGGCATATAGAACATAGCACAGGAGGTCAAAGCCATTGATGGTGTAGCGGCCAGCTTCCTCTGTGCCAATATGAGTCTCTTGGAGGCAGATTACATCAATCGAGTGTTGAAAGGTGAGGACTTCCATAAGGCTTCGCTTATCGAGTCTTTATTTTACAGATAGGAGAGAGAATAATGGAATGCTGCAGCGTTGGCATCTTAGGTGGACCTGTTGGGCTGGTAGGCGTACTGCAGGGGGTCCAGGGTTCCCGGTATGCTGTCCTGAATGAGGGGCAGCACCACTCTCTCGAAGCACTTCATGATGACTGGAGTGAGTGCTACCGGTCTGTAATCATTCAGACAGGTCGGTGTGCTCCTTTTGGGGAGGGGGATAATGGTTATCGTTTTGAAGCAGGAGGGGACTATGTTCTGGTTGAGGGAAAGGTTGAAGATTGCTGTGAGAACATCAGTCAGCTCTGCAGCACATGCTCTGAGGGCCCGCCCAGGTATGTTGTCTGGTCCTGCTGCCTTGCGGGGGTTGATATTCCTCAGTGCTTTGTTTACCTGGCCTGGTGACACTCTTAGCGGGTGGGGGGGGGGTGCGCGAGTGTGTGTCTCTTCTCTGTGCTGTGGCCGGTGGTCTCGAAGCGGGCGTAAAAGATGTTGAGATCATCCGGCAGGCTGTCTGTAGAGCTAGTGGTGTTGCTGTTGGTCCTCTTGTAGTCTGTGATGTGTTGCAGGCCTTGCCACATGCGCCTCAGGTCAGGAGTGGAGTAGAGGCTGTCCAGCTTCTCTCTGTACTGCCTCTTGACTGTTGCTATAGCCTCTCTCAGTCCATATTTTGCAGCTTTGTACTCAACCTCACAGCCTGATTTAAATGCACGAGAGTGAGCACGCAACATCTGATGTACCTGACTGTTGATCCAGGGCTTCTGGTTGGGGAACTTCCTGACCTGTATGGTGGGTGCGATGGCATCAACGCATGTGCTGATGTACCCAGTTACGTATTCAGCATCAGGGTGTTTTGTCTCTACTGTGCTGATGACGTCATGGAGTTTGTTTAGCGCTACTGTGTAGTTGCTCTGTGGATATATGTATACAGCGGCCAAAAACACAGTGGTAAATTCCCTCGGTAAAAAATAGGGACGGCATTTCAGCAGTAAAAACTCCACGTTGGGTGAGCAGTGCTTGTAAATGGTTTGTGCATCTCCACACCACGAGTGGTTTATAAATACAAACACACACCCTCCCCTCGTCTTACCAGAGTCTCCTGTTCTGTCTGCCTGGTGTGTTGAGTGAGTTTGTAGTTGAATGGCACTGTCCAGGACTCTGTCTGAGAGCCAGGTCTTACAGAAAATTAGGGCACAGCACTGTCTTGTCTCCCGCTGGTCTTCAATCCTTGCTCTTAGTTCGTCTAGCTTATTTTCCAAAGGCTGAACATTTGCCATTAAAAGACTGGGCAGTGGTGGCTGGCTGGAGTGAGCCTTTAGCTTAGCATGCAGCCCTCTCTCTCTTGCCTCGCCTTTGGTGCCCTCGACCCCACCTCCGACGCGTTCTCTTGGGGTCAGCATGCTCACGCTGGCTCGGTGCTTCGGGGCCTTCCTAGGGGTGCTGATGGTCACTGCGGGGGCGGACGATGCATTGCAGATCGGGTAGTATAAAGCCAGTAAACTCCATGTGGCTGCTTGACTTGGCGATATACAGTAGTGTATGTCGGTCGCGTGTTAGCAGTGCATGACCTCCATGCACTGTAGAAAGAACAGCAACTATGCAAAAAAGGAGAAAAGTCAGCATTCAGGAGTGGAACGAGTAAAGACGTTCGCCAACGGTGGGCGCCATCTTGACTATTTTTATTCTTATGTGTTTTTGATCTTTTTGTTCATTTGGGTATAATAAAACCCATGTTTTGAGAATTATACCTGTGTTTGCATATCTTTTGATTTCTTGGTCCCTTACAGTGTATGTATAGATACATCTCAAAAAATTAGAATATCATGAAAAAGTTCAATATTTTTTGTCACTCATTTCAGAAAGTGAAACCCATGTATTATATAGATTCATTACAAAGAGAGTGATATATTTCAAGTGTTTATTTATTTTAATTATGATGATTATGGCTTACAGCCCATGAAAACCCCAAATTCCGTTTCTCAAAAAATTAGAATATTACATAAAATTAATTTTAAAAAATAGTTTTTTAATACAAACGTGAACCGACTGAAAAGTATGTCCATGTACACACTCAATACTTGCTTGGGGCTCCTTTTGGATTAATTACTCTATCAATGTGGCGTGGCATGGAGGTGATCAGCCTGTGGCACTGCTGAGGTGTTATGAAGGACTAAGTTGCTTTGATCGTGACCTTCAGCTCGTCTGCATTGTTGGGTCTGGTGTCTCTCATCTTCCTCTTGACAATACGCCATAGATTCTCAATGGGGTTTAGGTCAGGAGAGTTTGCTGGCCAATCAAACACAGTGACACCATGGCCATTAAACCAGGTTTTGATACTTTTGGCAGTGTGGGGGGTGCCAAGTCCTGCTTGAAAATGAAATCAGCTTCTCCATAAAGTTTGTCAGCAGAGGGAAGCATGAAGTGCTCTACAATTTCCTGGTAGACGACTGCGCTGACTTTGGTCTTGATAAAACACAGTGGACCAACACCAGCAGATGACATGGTTCCTCAAATCATCACTGGCTGTGGAAACTTCACACTAAACCTCAAGCAGCTTAGATTCTGTGCCTCTTCACTCTTTCTCCAGACTCTGGGACTTTGATTTCCAAATGAAAAGAAAAATTTACTTTTATCTGAACAGAGGTCATCTGCTGGTGTTTGTCCACTGTGTTTTATCAAGACCAAAGTCAGCGCAGCCATCTGTAATCATAATCATCAAAATTAAAATAAATAAACACTTGACATATATCATTCTCTGTGTAATGAATCTATATAATATATGGGTTTCACTTTCTGAAATGAGTGACAAAAAATATTGAACTTTTTCATGATATTCTAATTTTTTGAGACGTACCTGTACACTTGTGGTTTCAGCTGTAACTGCAGTGATGTTTTTAGCCCTCCGCTTCACATCTGGCCTACAACTGAATCAACACAGTTACATGTTGATTGATACTGTACTCCAGCTCGTGTAATATTGCTTAATCATTTCCTCTAACTAGCTATTTTTAGAATTTCAAGCTAACAATTTGCCTTTAGTTGAATAAAGTTAACTAAGTAGTTTTATATATTTTTAAATGTAACCAAGTGAGGCAATAACAGCAAATAAAAAGAAGATCATCAGTGATGGTATTGGTAGACTTTTGAGAATGTGGTGGAGAAGAGGACACCGAACAAACTGTTATCCATCATGGACAACCTTGATCACCCCCTCCACCACACATTGGACAGACAGCGGAGCACTTTCTCCAGCAGACTGCTACAGCTTTGCTGCCAAACGGTTAGGTTCAGGAAATAGTTCCTGCCACATGCCATTTCACTGTACAATTACTCACTTTAGTGTTGAATTTTGGTCATAACAATGCTGCCATACTGCACCTTACAGTCTAATTGGTAACTCACATTTCACCCTGCTCCTCATAATCCTTCTTTGTACAGTTGATACTATCCATAGATTCATAAGGATCATCATCTATTCAATCTAATAAGAGCCTATGTAGTATATAACATTATTTAAGCATTTTTACTTCCTTGGGTAACTCCCTTTCTATTATGCAGTGTGTATTTTTATGAATGAATGAATGAATGAATCTTTATTTTGGATAGATTAAAAGTAAAGATTAAAAAAGAAACAGAACAATATAACAAAGGGGAAAAAAAATCCAACAAGGTCAAATCAAACAATAACCCCTCTGATTATACAGTTCAACATAAGTTATCCGAAATGGGTGATGGCTGAAGCCGCAGCTTATATTGCCCACCCATATTCCAACCAAGAATCCAAAAGAAAAACAAAACAAGAGCGATTACAATTCAGAACAAAGCTAAGACAAAACGTGACAAAAAAAAAAACTAAGCAACAACACAACGCAGACTGGATATGACAATCCTTATGTGATTTTACATGTCATCTTGTATATATGTTTGGAGTAATTCTTCCTTTAGTTTTTGTTTAAATTGTCCAAGCATTGTACATGATTTTAATTCAGGTCCAAAAGTGTTCCACAATCTGACTCCTTGCACTGAAATACAGTGTTGCTTGGTGGTAGTTCTCACTGAAGGTTTTTGAAATATATATGTTCCTCTGAAATGATATTGTTTCTCCCTTATTTGGAACAACTTTTGGATATTTGTGGGCAGTGATAGATTCTTTACTTTAAACATAGTTACTGCAGTTTTAAAGTCAACCAGATCTTTCAACTTGAGAGCTTTTAATTTAAGAAAAAGTGGGTTTGTTGGTTCCCTGTAAGCAGCTTTGTTTATTATTCTAATAGCTCTCTTCTGAAGCATAAAGACTGGATATATGTTTGTTTTATATGTATTTCCCCATACTTCAGTACAATATGTCATGTATGGGAGTATTAATGAATGATACAAAGTATTTAATGTGGGTTGATTCAGCAAATATTTCACTCTGTGTAGTATTGCAATTGATTTAGGTATTTTACCTTTAATATAATTAATATGTGACTTCCAACACAGTTTATTATCAATTATTACTCCAAGAAATTTAGTTTCAGATACCCATTCAATCTCTACACCATTTACACTAAGTTTAGATACTAAGTTGTTGTGATGGTTATTAAAAAACTATAAATTTTGTCTTACTTAAATTGAGCGTTAATTTGTTTGAATCAAGCCACAGTTTAAGCTTTCCTAATTCCTTTCCGAGTGTATCCAAAAGTTGTTCCAAATTGCTTCCACTGCATAATAAATTAGTATCATCGGCAAACAATATTAAATTCATTTTTTTCCGAGACTTTACATATATCATTTATATACATATTGAATAACAGTGGCCCCAAAACTGAACCCTGTGGGACTCCACAAGTAACCTTCAGTAACTGTGAGTTTTTGTTACCAACACATACATACTGATATCTGTTCTTTAAGTAACTGCATAACCAGGACAGTGCTACCCCCCTAATACCCCAATTTTGTAGTTTCTTTAATAATAAATTATGATCCACTGTATCAAATGCTTTTTTAAGATCCAGGAATACCCCAACTGATTACTCTTTATTTTCAATGGCAGTTGATATTTTTTCTATAAATTCCATTAGAGCAAATGCAGTTGTCCTCTTGTGTCTGAACCCATATTACTGCTCACACAATAAATTATTCTTCATTATGAAGTTATCAATTCTTTCACAGAATATTTTTTCAAGTATCTTGGAAAATTGCGGCAATAGTGAAATCGGTCTATAGTTTGAAAATTCCCCCCTGTCACCCGTCTTCTATATCGGAATTACTTTAGCTATTTTCATTGCATTGGGAAATATACCTGTTTGGATTGACAGGTTACAAATATACGTACGTCAGTGGTTTCACTAAGCATTCAATAATAGTTTTGACTAAGACCAATACCATCACAGTCCGTAGATGTCTTACTTTTAAACGATTTAACAATTTCAATGGCCTCTCTCTCGTCTGTGTTCTTTATGAAAACGGAGTCTTTTATAGCAGTGTTTTTGCTTACTGTATCACCCATAGGTGCCGTAAGGGGTATTTCTTGAGCCAAATTAGGACCAATGTTAACAAAAAAGTTATTACATTCATCTGCAGGTGAGACTGCATTCACACTCTGAGTCATTTTATTATTTTTTTTTTTTGAAAAATTGGTTGGGTAGCTTCTATTTCTATTTTTATTTCCAAGAATATTGTTAAGTATTGTCCATGTATTTTTAATATTGTCTCTGTTTTTCTCCAGTTCTTTACTGTAATAGTCTCTTTTACTACATCTCATTATATATGTTAACTTATTTTTGTATGTTTTATACTGCTGCTCTGCTTCTTTTGTCCTTTTCTTTAGAAAAGCTTTATATAATAAATTTGTCTTTTTACATGCCTTTTGTAATCCTTTGGTTAACTATGGCTTGTCGACAAATTTATATTTTAGCTTTTTCTTTACTAATGGACAATTTTTTTCATAAAGAGTGGTTACAATGTTCATAAATGTGTCATAGGCTTCATTTACATCTGATACATAGACTTTTGTCCAGTCTTGCCTCAGCAAGTCTTCTTTAAAAGAACTGATTGCATTTTGTGATTTGTATTTGAAAGATTTTAAAGTTTTTTCTGTATTGGCCCCCATGTGACCATGGATAAGTGCAAAGACTGGCAAATGGTCGCTTATATCATTTATCAATAATCCACTTTCTATTTTCTTATCAATAATATTAACAAACAGGTTATCAATAAGTGTAGCAGTGTGAACTGTGATTCTACTGGGATGTGTTATTGTGGGATATAGACTCATACTGTACATAGAATTCATGAACTCTGTAATTACATTTTGTTGAAATGGATTTAGTAAATCAATATTGAAATCTCCACAAATTACAACCATTTTCTTACTAGTAATATTATTGTACAGCTCAACTAATTTATCTCTGAATGTCTCAATGCAAATTCCCAGCATTCTATATATACAACTTATAATTAGATTTTTTATTTTATCTTGGTCAATCTCATCAGTAACACACTCCAGAATCCCTGGTAGTGCAAAGGACATTCCATTTACAAGCTTGCACCTATACAGGTCATCAATATACAGTGCAACACCACCACCTTTTTTTGAGATCTGTTAATATGAAACATTTGATATCCCTCTATTGCCATCAGAGGAGCCTGCTCTTCATTAAGCCAAGTTTCAGAGACTGCGATAGCTGTCAATTTTCTGTCTAGCTGTTTTAAATAGTCCTGAATCTGTGGAAAGTTTTTGTTAAGACTTCTGCTGTTGAAGTGTATTATTGATAGTTTACCATCTAGTTGCACTTGACTTTTGAATTGCTTTTCAGTGTAATATTCACAATGATTATGGATATTATTGAAAAAGTGGTTATCAGGATCAATATCATTCTCCATCTCTTGTAGTTTATGTTCAGCATAATGGCATATTTTCAGAGTTTGAATTTCCTCTCTCTGTGTCAAATGACTTCCTCCAACTGGGGATAATTGATGTCTACTCAAGTCAGTCATAAGTTTTTTTTTGTTTGTTTGTTTTGTTTAGTTTTTTTAAAAAAGTATATTGACATGGTATGTCACAAAAGAACTATTCTTGCCGTGTGTGTGGATATGGATTATCATAGTCTCTTAATTTTCTGAATCAGTGTTCATCTGACATAACAGAAGTTCTCTGATGACTCTGCGATCGTTGGTCTCATCTCCAGCGGAGATGAAGCTGAGTACAGAGGGCTTATCCAGGACTTTGTGGACTGGTGCCATCGGAACTGCCTCCAGATCAACGCGAGGAAAACTAAGGAGCTGGTGGTGGACTGCCGCAGGCATGGGCAGCCCCTCACAGCACCAGTAAATATACAGGGAACAGACATCGAGATGGTGACATCCTATAAGTACCTGGGTGTTCATCTGAACAATAAACTAGACTGGTCACACAATACTGACGCACTCTACAAGAAGGGACAGCGCAGGCTGTTCCTGCTGAGGAGACTCAGGTCTTTTGGTGTACAAGGGGCACTGCTGAAGTCATTCTATGACACGGTGGTGGCATCAGCCATCACTTTTGGAGTGGTCTGCTGGGGCAGTGGCATTACTGCAGCCGATAGGAAGAGACTGAACAAACTGATTAAGAAAGCTAGCTCTGTCCTGGGGCAACGCCTTGATCCGATGGAGGAGATAGGAGAGAGAAGGACGGTGGCTAAACTGTCATCTCTGCTGGAGTCCGAGTTCCACCCTATGCAGGACATACTGGATGCACTGAGGAGCTCATTTAGCAGCAGACTACATCATCCCAGGTGCACAACCGAGAGGTTTCGTAGGTCCTTCCTACCAACGGCTGTCAGACTGTACAACCTAAGCAGGGCTGCTCGCAGAGATAGCAAAAAGACGTAACAAACTAATAGTTTTTTTTTTTTTTTTTTTGAATGCAAAAGATGCAATAGACTTACACAATGGTCCTCTCCGGCATACAACTAGGAACATACCGGTCGCTATGGAGGGTGAGAATATGTATGGGCACATAATCATACCATGTAGGATAACTAAATAGACGGTTATGCTGTTTCATCCCACCTAGCAACAATGCTCTGCACTGTGTGTGTTTATATATTTACATATTTATTCCATCTAGCTACAATGCTCTGCACTGGGTGTGTTTATATTTATATATCTATATATTTATTCCATCTAGCTACAATGCTCAGCACTGGGTGTGTTTATATTTATATATCTATATATTTATTCCATCTAGCTACAATGCTCCGCACTGTGTTTTTATATATCTACATATTATTCCATCTAGCTACATTGCTCCGCACTGTGTGTGTTTATATACTTGCATATTTATTCCACCTAGCTGCAATGCTCCGTACTGTGGGTGTTTATATATTTACATATTTATTCCATCTAGCTACAATGCTCTGCACTGTGTGTTCATATATTCATATATTTATTCCATCCAGCTACAATGCTCTGCACTGTGTGTCTGTGTGTGTGTGTGTATATATATATATATTTTATAGTAATATGTACATATGTATATTAGCTGCTCTTGCTTGCTTGTTTTTTTTTTTTTTTTTTTTTTTTTCTTGCCTTCTGATTGTTGCTCTGAGTGTTGCTATCCCTGTGCTGTTGCAATCCTGGAATTTCCCCGTTGTGGGACTAATAAAGGCTTATCTTATCTTATCTTATCTTATCTTATCTATATTTATTTAAGTCAGTAAGATCTCTGATTATTATGGTCTTCGCTTCCTCAGGTGTTCCATTTAGTTTGATCCAAACTCTACAATTTCTTGTCCATGTTGCCTGTATCTTATTTTGTCTTTTCAGCATCCGTGCTTGCAGTGCTATTTCAGCATTAGTTTTTGTTAAATGTTCATTTAGGCAGACTTCTGTTCCCCGTAGCTTTCTGGCCTGCCTCAGTATGTCATTCTTTACCCTTCTGTTCACAAAGTGCATCACAATTGATTTCTTTGTTTTATTAGCTTTTCTGGGTAAAGTATGACAGGCTGAAATTGCATTTACTTCAACCTTTATGTTTCTGCTTTCAAGGAACTGAAGCACCTGGTTTTCCAGGGAGACTGATTCACTCAGGGGAGCCTCCTCACCTCTCATTCCTGCTGTAACATTGGCATATGATTGATATTTAATGTCTAGTCCACTTATAATTAGATCATCCATACGAGAATATTGTTCAAGATCCTCGATGCGTCGCTCCAAGTCTGCAATTTTTTTGTCTTTTTCCTTAATTGTTAATTTTATTTCTTGGACTTCTTCCATTAACCATAATAGTTTTCGCTGTTGACTAGCCACTTTGGTCAGTTCTTCTGACAAGAAGTTCAGAGATTTTTTTTATCTCTTCCATTTCCTCCTTCTTTGGTGGCATTTTTACTGGCCTATTGGTAGTAAAACAATCTCTGCTGATGTCGCCGGTATCCGATCCGACCGACCAACTGACCTTGAATCCAGCTGGGGCCTCAACTAGCCCCCTCCGTTGCTAGTCCCGCTGCTTACCGCCGCTGCAATTGAGCTCCTATCCAGCCGGGATGTCAGCAGCTCCTCCACCGAGCCCCGCCACCCACCGCCACTGTACTTGAGCTCCGAGCTTGTCTAGGTGAACAGATGCCACAGCCACGTCCCTCTCCAGCTACCGAAACGCTACCAAAGCGCCGTGCCCTCCGGCATCCTTGGCTTCCACAGTGCTCGTCTTGCTGCCCGGGACACCCCCATGCTGCTCCTCTCCCACGCCCCGCACAGATAAGCAGAAGCCGTTAGCTGGCTGCATCGTCCTGCTGTCGTCCTGCCGCCTCCACGGTTCTCACCAGCCGAACAGATGCCGATTTCACTCACAACAGACTCTGGTGGACACATTGGCTCTTTTCAACGAAACAGACAAGCGGATGCAGGGACCTAAATCAAACGTCCTACGGTTCTGTTGGTTTGGGTCATCTTACTGTGTCATGCTGCTGTTACACTAATTTCCCAGTTTGGGATCAATAAAGTATCTATCTATCTATCTATCTATCTATCTATCTATCTATCTATCTATCACCATATAGCCTATAGGCCTACTTCAACTAAAGTTAAAAAAAGACTAGCTTGTGACCTTTGATTCTGCCTAAATTTACCTTGCACTGTATGGCAATTCTCACAAACTGTGGATGGATGAACAGATAAAGAAATACAGTGCCATGGTGTTAGCCTATTTCACCACTATCCGAATGAGCTAACAAAATTAATCGGTGACTAAGTAAAAGGAACACAGTTAGTAGTTACACTTTATGCCACCACCAATCCGATTTCCTAAATCCTTATAAGTGGACTACACTGCTGTGCATTGCATCAAGCCACAATCACCAATGGCCACCTTGTGCCTAACATGGAATCACAGGTGGGAACCCACAGAAAGGCATTAATTGAAGATGGTAATCCGTTGCATTACAATTTGGACCAGCACTTGTCAGCCCTAAAATGCAGAGGCATGCACTGCCTTTGTCAAAGTGTGCCCTTTTATGTCTGAGAGTGAGTTCCTTGAAGTCTGTCAGCGGTGTTAACCTCCATCCTGTCTGGGGCAGAGAGGCAATGGTGTACCTGAAAAATGACTGACAGGACATGTGAGTCAGGGACTTCAGTAGCCCTGGTGCAATAATAGCAAATTGTGCATGCTAGGAATATTAATCTCCCTCATATTTTATTGATTCTAAATTTGCAGGATATCAGCTTAAAGCTTTATGAAAAGAAAACCTTCAATCCTGCAGAAGTAATTAGGGCAGAGCTATTTGGGGTTAATGTAGAGGAAGAAAGGCAAACCCCTCCAGTCATTCTGGTTACTGTGGGAGATGGAGAAAACTAATATTTAGCCTTCTGCTGCTAGATATCCTTCATTAAATGACTGCAGCTAGGAAGAAACCCTGCACACTCGCTGTTGCTGAGGTGTCTCATCCAAATGTGAAGATTTATATCAGTTATATTCTTCACTTTGACAAATGTCGTCAAGCCTATGTGGAAAGGTGCACGTGGATTTCTGTCAGTGTGCGTATGCTTACCTTTCTACATGGCTATGTGCATGTGGCCTTTCTACATGGCTATGTGCATGTGTGTGCCTTATTTCCTTGACTGAAGTGTGGGGGCTTTGTTGTTTTCAAAGCTTGTCACATATTTTAAAGCATCACACTGACACAACGGTGCGCCAGCTGCATTAAGAGTGGCATGTGGTTTCGTGAAAGCATGCATATGGAACAGTAGGAAAATGCTGTCAAGGTCAAGACAAATAAAACGGGGATGCAGCCTGTTGGAGGAGAACAAAGTCACAGACCATTGGTGCCAGGGTGTTTCAGACCAGCTGGCTGAAAAGACCCCATAAGTCAAAGTGAAGATTTAATGAACAACAAAGGACTTGTCATTATTTGTTTGGATCTGAATGAAGACACTTAAAAGTAGATAATTGGTGTGATGGTTTTACAACATAGAATCAATCTGTTGTTTAAATTTAAAAAAGGAAGCCTGCAATTTGCTTTTCTTCAAGGCCAAAATTGTAAAACTTTACTCTCCACCAGCTGATATCTAGAAAATTAATGTGAGCAGGTGGTTGTCTGTGCAATAATGTGAAAGGACCAAGCAATCCGTGTGATTATGCCACGTGAACAGATGGAATAATGACAGCTGCCATTTACCACACCCATTCACTGTGATTTTCTTACATCAATGATTTCAGAAAGATTTGAGTTTACATATGGTATGCAGTCCCCCTAATTACATGATAGATGTTTAGTATTCTCTGGGGCAGTGCATTGTTCTCAAATGAGTGAAAATAGACAGCTTAATAGTTTTTGGCTTTGGCCTCAGCTGCCTTTTGAAGGAGGACATTATGTCTAATAATAAAACATCTGGAACATATCTGAATGTGCCTCTGTCCTGCTGTCATTAAAGGTCTAATCGCTCTGATTTCCTCTTTTGTGCTTATTTGGATGGTTGTAGACAAAATAGCAAACCAAATACTTGAGAAATACTTAAGACTAATAAAAGTGATGACCATTGTCTTGGTGATTCGGGTTTTTTCCCCATTCTTGCCATCAGTCTCTGTACTGCACCAATGGTGGCAGAGCTGTCAGAAATTGTATTCAAGTAAAAGTATTGTCACTATATGATAAGAGCCGCTGTTGCAAAAGGCAGCCGACTCGTGTGGCACCGGAAGTATTACTAGTATTACTAGTATCTATTCCATCTAGCTACAATGCTCCGCACTGTGTGTCTATATATATATATTTATATTTATACTGTATGTACATATGTATACTCGCTGCTCTTGTTATTCTCTTGCCTTCTGATTGTTGCTCTGAGTGTTGCTATCCCTGTGCTGTTGCAATCCTGGAATTTCCCCATTGTGGGACTAATAAAGGCTTATCTTATCTTATCTTATCTTAGTATTGTCAGTATATGATAATAACTGTTGAACATGATGATTAGAAGGACTGTATAATATGGCTCTTCATTATAGGTTTCACTGCATTTCCCCATTTCAAAAATCTTAAATAACAGTATAAAGGTGGATAGGAGATGGAACTACAAATAGTGCACCCACCCTGGGGTCCCAAATTCTCATCCCTGTCTTAATATTTTGCCATTGCCATCTGTGTTAACATTCTTTTCCTCATTCATGACTCGCTTATAGTTTACGCTTAACTTCCTTAAGCCATTAAATAGACATTTACAGGTGGTTACATTAAGGTAATGGTTAGGATTAGGTGCTAAAATAATTACTCGCATGTGGTTAGGGCAGTTGCCTCCGTCTGTCCATTAGTCCAGACTGTAACTTGAGAGAGAATAAAGCTAGGGTCACAAAGTTTTTATACGGGTGAACCTCTGGCTCAGCATGTGGTGTGATGTTTTTGGGCCCCCAAGGTCACAGGGTCACAAGAAGTCCAAAGCGATTTTGGCCAGTAGTGACTTTATTATTGGATTGGATTGGAAAGTTTTTATTTTGAACATGAATAGGACAGAAACAAACAAAACAAAACCAATAAAAGAAAAAATGCAACAGAAAGCAAAATGTTGAAAAAGGAGTGGGAAGAAGTCAAAACTTATTTAATCCCACCCCTTCCCCATGCAACTATGAATTTATATATTCATATCCATCCTGCTTCCTTAATAATAATTATGCTAATAATAACAACAATAATAAAAAACAATAACAACAACAACAATAATAATAATCATAACAGTAAAGGACAAGAACAAGATACCTAACAGTAACATGACAATAAGAAACAACCAAACAAATAACTAACTAACTAAAAATAAGTAACACTATCCTGTGAATACTCTCACACCCCCACTTCATCCCGGTGCCTTGTGAAAGCATGTTGTTTGTATTTTGTGTTGAACTGTTTTATGTTTGGACATTGTTGTAACTCCTCCCCCATTCTGTTCCATAGTCCTACCCCACAGAATAAAATGCCTTTTTTTTTTTTTTTATTTGTACGGGTTTTGTCAGTAAAACTATATTTCCCTCTTAGTTGATACCCTCCCTCTCAATCCCTGAACAGTCTTTGAATGTTTTCTGGAAGAAGTTTATTTTTGGCTTTGTACATGGTTTGTACTGTTTGGAATTTGGCTATATCTGTGAATTTCAGTAATTTTGACTGCAAGAATAGAGAGTGAGTATTTTTCAGATAACTGGCATTATGAATAATCCTTATTGCTTTTTTGAAGAATAGTTAGTGGTTTTATTGAACTAGTGTAGTTATTGCCCCAGATTTCTGCGCAGTAATTAAAATATGGTAAGGCTATGAAATTATATAAGATGTGATGTGATTTATTATCCAGAACCTGCTTTGCCTTGTTTAAGACTGAACTGATTCTTGATAATTTAGTTTGTATATGTTTGATGTGTGTTTTTCAGCTAATTTCCTCATCTATTATTACCCCAAGGAATTTAGTTTCATGAACCCTTTCTATCTGCACCCCATCTGTCTGTATTTGTATTGGTATATTAATTCTGCAGTTCCCAAATAACATTATTTTTGTTTTCTGTAAGTTGAATGATAACTTGTTACTGTCAAACCATAGTTTTAACTTGTTCATTTCTTGAGAGTGACTACATCTATTAGTAATTCTTTGAAATTCTCCCCGAACAGAAAATATTTGTATTGCCAGCAAACAACACCAGTTTCAAAACATGTGACACTTTACAGATTTCATTGATATATAAAATGAATAGTCAGGGCCCGATACCGACCCCTGAGGGACACCACAAACAATGTCCAAACTGACATAATGCACGGCTCAGGAGACGCACACACACAGGCTTAGAGTAGTTCAAAGAGTTTATTAACAGCAGGAGTGAATGAGTACGTGTCTGCGGGATGTAAATGTGTTGGTGATGGTGTCTGCTCCAGGCACAGAGGCAGGTGACCGTACAGCCGAGCAACCCTATGGAGAGAGCACAGGGAGAGGGTGACAGGCATACACCAACACAGGAGGGATTTATGGCGAGAGAAGGACTTACTTGGTTGGTCAGGACAGCTGGCACAACAAGGGGGCGAAGCCCGGAAGACAGCCACCTGGAGAGCTCCGTACAGCAGCGAGGATTGGGCGATGGAGTGGAGATGTCCGCCGCTGGGGAATCCACCTGTGCACAGGGGAGAAGACTGAAGAAGAGAGGTAAGCGATCTTCTTACCAAAATGGTGATGCTGAAGAGAAGTATGCTCACAACGGTGAGGGACGAAGTCTGACGGCTTCAGCCGAGCCTCCGGGCGAGACGGCCTTTATCCCTCGCCGCTGATGATTGTCAGGTGCGTGAGCAGGTGGCGCCGCTGATGAATGGCGCGGCGTGACAGTACTCCCCCCTCTAGCAGCGCCTCCTGGCGATGGCTTATCCGGGTGCGCTCGGTGGAAGTCCGCGATGAGCAATGGGTCCAACACAAACGACGGGGGCACCCATTGTCGATGCTCGGGCCCATAGCCCTCCCAGTCCACCAAGTATTGCAACCCACGACCTCGGCGCCGGGAGTCCAGGATGGAGGAGACGGACCAGGCCGGATGGCCACCAATCATCCGGGGCGCGGGTTGCGCTGCAGGAGGAAGGCAAATGGGGGTCAGTGACTGCCAGTTTCACCTTCGACACATGGAAAGTGGGATGGATGCGGAGGGAGGGGGGAATAGCCACGCGCACAGCCACCGGGTTGATGATCCGGGTGATGGGAAAGGGACCCATGAATCGCTGTGCCAGCTTCCTCCTCTCGCCTTTTAATGTGACGTCCTGGGTAGACACATACACGAGTTGCCCAACTCTGTACGCCGGGGCAGGTCGCCTGTGCTGGTCCGCCACGGTCCTGTTGCGCTCCGCTGTGCGTAAAAGCGCATGACGCGCGGCAGCCCAGGTGGAGCGGAACTGCCTAAGGTGCGCCCTAACAGAGGGGACAGCTACCTCGCTCTCCTGCGCTGGAAACAGCGGGGGGTCGTAACCCAGGGACGCCTTGAAGGGGGACATCCCCGTTGCAGAAGAGCGGGCGGTGTTGTGGGCATACTCCACCCAGGCGAAATGGTTGCTCCAGGACGTCGGCTTGGATCTGGTAACACAGCGGAGCGCAGCCTCCAGCTCCTGATTGGTCCTTTCACACTGCCCGTTAGACTGGGGGTGATGGCCGGAGGAGAGGCTCACCTTGGCTCCGATGGCGTTACAAAAAGATCTCCAAACCTCGGATGAAAATTGGAGACCCCGGTCCGAAACCACGTCCACCGGAATCCCGTGCAGCCTGACCACGTGTTGGACGAGGAGGCCCGCCGTCTCCAGGGCAGTAGGGAGACCTCGCAGGGGGACGAAGTGTGCCGCCTTGGAGAAACGGTCCACGATGGTCAGGACGGTGTCAAAGGAGTTGGAAACGGGGAGTCCGGTGACGAAATCCAGTGCGATGTGCGACCAGGGCCTGCTGGGGACGGGCAGAGGCTGGAGCAGACCCGCTGGGGGGGCATTTCCCGACTTGCTGGTGGCACAGATTGGGCAAGCCCGGGCGTAGCGGGCTGCATCCCTCCGCAGGCCTGGACACCAAAAGGACCGTTGGAGGAGGCTGATCATCCGAGAGGTGCCGGGATGACAGGTGAGCCGGGAGGTGTGGAGCCAGTGGATGACCTCTCCTCGGACCGCAGATGGGACGAACAGTCTTCCCTCCGGTCCGCCGCCAGGATCAGGTTCCACCTCCTGCGCCTTCCGGATCTTGTCTTCAATGTCCCAAGAGATGGCTCCCACGACGCACGACCTGGGCAGGATAGTGTGGGGCGTCTCCTCAGCCTCCACGGGGGTGAACTGCCTAGAGAGGGCGTCAGGCAGGCCGTTTTTGGAGCCCGGCCTGAAGGTGATTGAGAAACGGAACCTGGCGAAGAACAAAGACCAGCGCACCTGGCGGGCATTCAGGCGCTTGGCAGATCGTAAGTATTCTAAGTTCTTGTGGTCCGTCAGGACCACAAACGGCAGGTCCGCCCCCTCTAGCCAGTGGCGCCACTCCTGTAAGGCGAGTTTAATGGCCAGGAGCTCTCTGTCCCCCACATCGTAGTTCCTCTCCGCCGGGGACAGGCGCCGGGAGAAGAAGGCGCACGGTCGCTTGGCGCCATCGTCCGGTGATCGTTGGGATAACACTGCTCCCACTCCCGTGTCCGATGCGTCCACCTCCACAATGCACTGCAGCGCGGGGTCGACCTGGCGAAGGACCCGGGAGGAGGAGAACTCCGCCTTCAGCGCCTTAAAGGCAGCATCGACCTCTTCAGTCCACCGGAACGGGACCTTCGGGGACGTGAGGCGGATCAGCGGTCCGACGATCCAGCTGAAATTCGGGACAAAGCGGCAGTAAAAATTGGCGAAGCCAACAAACTGTTGCACCTGCTTCCGGGATGCGGGAGTAGGCCACTCCACCACCGCCTTCACCTTCTCCGGGTCTGGGAGCACCTGGTCTTGGGCGATGATGAATCCCAGGAAGGATGTGGTCCTAGCGTAGAACTCGCATTTCTCAGCCTTCACGTACAGACGATTCTCCAGCAGTCTTTGGAGGACCCGCCTCACATGGACCTGGTGTTCGTCTCTGGACCTGGAGAAGATCAGAATGTCGTCCAGGTAGACGAACACGAAAAGGCCGATGAAATCCCGGAGGACGTCATTGATGAGGCGCTGAAAGACGGCAGGAGCGTTGGTCAACCCGAACGGCATGACGAGATACTCAAAGTGGCCGTTCGGGGTACGGAAGGCTGTTTTCCATTCATCTCCCTCCCGGATCCGGACGAGGTGGTAAGCGCTGCGTAGATCCAGCTTGGTAAACCAGGTCGCCCCCTGGAGGGAGTGGAAAGCAGTGTCCATGAGGGGCAGGGTGTAACGGTCCCTCTCAGTGATGTCATTAAGCGCTCGGTAGTCTATGCAGGGACGGAGGGAACCGTCCTTTTTCCCGACAAAGAAAAACCCTGCCCCCACGGGTGACGACGATGGGCGAATAATCCCAGCGCTCAGTGATTCCTTTAGGTACGTATTCATTGTCTCCCTCTCTGGCGCCGACAGGCTGTAGAGCCGACCAGATGGCAGGGGAGCCCCCTGGCGGAGATTGATGGCACAGTCATATGGTCGATGCGGGGGAAGAGACATAGCTTTCGATTTACTGAATACCATACCCAGGTCGTGAAATTCCGGAGGCACCAGCGACAGGTCCGGAGGTGCTGCATCCGCCACAGGAGGAGCCGCGGACGGGGAGCAGGCAGCGGACTGAAGGCAGGTGCCCATGCAGAAGGTACTCCATGCCGACACCCCAGCTGACCTCCAGTCCAGGACAGGGTTGTGGAGGCGTAGCCAGGGGTACCCCAGGATGACGGGCGACACAGAGTTGGGCAGGACGTAAAATATCATCTCCTCCCGGTGGTTCCCTGAGATGATGACTGGGACAGGCATGGTCTGGTGAGAAACTCTCCCAAGGGAGGCACGGGAGAGATGGACCAGGGAGATGGGGTGTTTTAGTGCCTGACAGCGGATGCCCAATCGGGTTGCCAGGCCTTGTGAAATGAAGCTGCCCTCTGCGCCCGAATCCACCAGTGCGTGGGTGAGGTGCCCAGTGGGATTGTGGCAGAAACGGATGGGCAGCTTTAATTGGGAGAGAGTGTCTAACCGGTTGGGATCCGCGAGGCTCCCTACAGCGATTCGCGGATCCCGCCGACTGGCTTTCCGCGGGCAACGCTCCACAGTGTGTTGGTCACCTCCGCAATACATGCAGATGCCCAACTCATGGCGGCGTTGTTTCTCCGCAGGGGAAAGCTTGGTCCAGCCCGTCACCATCGGCTCCGACTCCTCGGGGCACGATGCTGGCGGCGCCGCCAGGGGGCGAGCTTGGAACAGGTGCGGCGAGACTCCACGAGGGCGAGAAGAAGAAGACTTCCGCCCCGAGGAGCGCTCGCGCAGCCTGTTATCCAAACTTATCGCTAAGGATGTCAGCTCCGCTAGCGTCCCAGGGATATCCCGTCCAGCCAGTTCATCCCTCAGATCATTATTGAGGCTGCGGAGGAACAGGCCACAGAGGGAGCGTTCCTCCCAGCCCAATTCCTCCGCCGCTACCCGGAAGTCGACCGAGTAGTCCGCTGCCGACCGGCCTCCCTGCTGGAGAGCGAGAAGCCGATCGACCTGGACCGTCTCGGTTTGAGAATGGTCAAAGACCTCCAGAAAGCGCCTCACGAACTGGTCATAGGTGAGGGTGGCATAACTGGGCCTCGCCATTACGGCGTAGGTCCAAGTTAACGCACGCCCCTCCAGAAGATTCCCTATGTAACCAATCCGACTGTGATCCGAGGGAAAATCTCCGGGCACACGGTGGAACACGGACTCACACTGCATAATGAACCCCCGCGCTCCGCCGAGCTTACCGCTAAAGCGGGCGGGGGTCGGAATCGGTGTGAGCCGAACCGGTGCCACTGGAGCCAGCTGGACGGCCGCTGGAACGGCAGGAGCCGCGCCACCCTGACGAGCCGGGGGGAACGGCTGTTGAGGATCTAAGCGGCCCAACCGGTTAGTTAAGTTTAATAATTGATTTAGGATAACCTGCTGTTGATAAGCAATCTGATCCACTCTAGCCTCGAGAGTGGTAAACCGGTGTGCGAGCCCGCCGTCCGCCGAGCCGCTCTGCTGAAGCCGTACTGACATAATGCACGGCTCAGGAGACGCACACACACAGGCTTAGAGTAGTTCAAAGAGTTTATTAACAGCAGGAGTGAATGAGTGCGTGTCTGCGGGATGTAAATGTGTTGGTGATGGTGTCTGCTCCAGGCACAGAGGCAGGTGACCGTACAGCCGAGCAACCCTATGGAGAGAGCACAGGGAGAGGGTGACGGGCATACACCAACACAGGAGGGATTTATGGCGAGAGAAGGACTTACTTGGTTGGTCAGGACAGCTGGCACAACAAGGGGGCGAAGCCCGGAAGACAGCCACCTGGAGAGCTCCGTACAGCAGCGAGGATTGGGCGATGGAGTGGAGATGTCCGCCGCTGGGGAATCCACCTGTGCACAGGGGAGAAGACTGAAGAAGAGAGGTAAGCGATCTTCTTACCAAAATGGTGATGCTGAAGAGAAGTATGCTCACAACGGTGAGGGACGAAGTCTGACGGCTTCAGCCGAGCCTCCAGGCGAGACGGCCTTTATCCCTCGCCGCTGATGATTGTCAGGTGCGTGAGCAGGTGGCGCCGCTGATGAATGGCGCGGCGTGACACAAACATGGAGAACGAACAGCTAACTATAATATTCTTTTTCTTTTCTATAATTATTTTAATAGTTACACATTCTAGTTGGTTGTCAACCACAGTTGTCATGCTTTCTATTACTTTAAAGTTCAGATTTTTTTCCACATATAGACCAACTCCTCCCCCACCCTTGTTTTTCCTATTTATGTTCATAAATTCATAACCCACCAGTTCAAAGTCCATCCATTTTGCAGTACTGGTCCAAGTTTCCGAAATTGCAGTTATGCTTAATGAATGTGAAAAGGTCTGTAAATATTCCTTAATGTTATTGAAGCTGGTGTAGAGGCTTCTGCTGTTGAAATGGATAACTGACAGTTTGTCCTTTGATTTAATGTTCTGGTTGTATTGTTCTTCAGTTTAGTAAAGGCAATTATTATTAATGCTGTGGAAAAAATTTTTATCTGGGTTATTATCTCCTAGTTATTAGAACTAAGGGCAAGAAATTTATGCATGTTAGTCTTGGGGACATAACAAATGACAAATGACTTTGGCTTTGATCTTCAGGATTGAAAGGGTCTGAAGTTAGGTCACTAGCTTACTAAGTTTCAAATTTACATTCTGGTTTATAATCTTTAAACTCGCCTTATGGTGCCTTAACAATCAGGTTTAGTATCAGCAGAATATGAATAAGCTATATTGCAATACAATATCCAAATATTAAATGAACTTGACCCTGGCTTTGACAGTGATGACTGGAAGGATCTGTTTCCAGTTAATCTGGACATTCCATTACAATTGGGAGTGAGATACTTAGAATTTTCCATTGACTTCCACCCCAATTAGGATGGAGAGGGTGGGTCTGCATCTCAGTTGAGAGCAATTCTAGCTGTTATTGGTGAACAAGTCAGACTATAAGGTGTGAGGTTGAGACATCAGTGACTTATAGTGTAATAATACGCTTGTACTCTGTTACATACTGTATGCAACAAGTTAAGTAACAACTAAAGCTCTTACCCTTGCCAGCCATAAACTAAACTAATATTGTAGACACTAATATTTGTAACCCAGTATTAATTGACAGAAAAGGAGATACTGCAGTTACTGTAATCATGGGTAATGGTCCACCTCAGCAGCTCATCTGATATTAACATTTGTGTCCTTGATGTTAATTTTAAAATGCGAAATTATAGGATGTTGTTTGACTATCTGCAAGAATGTACACAGTAACTATCTGGTTACATTTTATGAAGCTTGTTGCAGAAAATTGAATGTGGAAAATAAAGAAAATCCCCTTTTATGTAATAATAATAATAATAATAATAATAATAGTAATAATTTCTCTTTCAATCTTTCAGTCATTTAGTGCCATCGCAGTATATCCCTACCACTGAACACACCTTGGACTTGGTCCAGAACCTTAATTCTCCATCATGTATTTATATGGGGGAGCCATTTCAAGCCAGGGAATAGGTCAAATGGGCTAAACTACTTGGTGAATAATTTAGGATTCTATTAACATTTAAATTTGACATTGATTTGACACAGTCAGGCCGCTGCTAAGTGACAAAAATAGTAAGGTTGTGTGGTTAAAAAAATGCTGTGCAGTGGCAAATGTTCAGATATTTTAGGTAATATCAACATCAATTGCAGTGAAATTCATAGCTGTGACTGTTAGGCCAGTTATTATTGTTTACATTCGTCAAGGAAGAGAAGTTTTGGGGGACCTTTATCTGTATTTATTAAAAGGATTAGGCTAAAACTACTGATCTGATTTGAATGAAATTTAGAAGAAGAGTAGTACTGGGACCACAGAAGAATTCTGGGGTGGATTAAAGATCCTAAAAATGATTTGTAAACTCCCCCCAGGCATCCTGCCTGTCAGCCTCTCTCTGCTGAGGGGAGCTCTAATGCGATTAGACTGACTGACTGCAACCGCCGAGCCAAGCCAATGCTAACAGTTCACTGTACCATCGCTGCAAAAAATATAACAAAATAAGCCAAAATGACATGAGATATACTGTGACTTAGTGACCCAAGTGGAAACAGAGATGTCTATTCAGGTGACTGGAATTTAAAGAGAATAACAATATAAACTGCACTTGGCAAGCTAACTCCATAGCAACAATGTTAGCTCTGAAGCTAGCATTGACTCAGAAACTCTGGGTGGGGACTGGAACATCACAGCCAATAGCATGGTGACTGGCTGCAACTGAAAACCAGGGCCCGTGAGCTCAAAGTGTCCTAGTGCTAAGAATTACTCCTAGTGACGTAATTCTTAGAAAATTCTCAATAACAAAAGTTATTTAGAAAGTATCTTAGCCCTTGAAAGTGCTCTTAAGCCAAAACCATATTAGGAGGAGTGAGGAGGACTTTTAGGGGGCTTAGGAGTTTCTTAAGAGAGGAGAAAGTGGAGGAAAGATAGAGACAAAAGAGAAATATTCTTGAAACAATGAATGACGACGAGCTCATTAAGCATTACAGATTGGATCGTGTTGGGATAATATGTAACACTTTATAATCCAGCCCGAAGTTACAGGGTTGTGTACTTTTCTTGTACTTTCAGTGGAAACACATGGAAAAATTTGGCTTGTTACCCCAATATTTAATATTTCAGTATTCTTACTGATTTACAACTGTAAGTTCACTGAAAATACACATAAAGTACCATAACTTCAGACTGCATTATAAATATAAAGTTTTTAGTTGATCTTATTAGAGATGCGCTAACATGTCCCACCCAGTGCAACAATGCTATATCACCGGTGGTTGTTTCCCACATCTGCCGCTGTCCACACTCACACTGTGAGTGGAGTGCATCTATTTAATTATATTTCTTCATATGATGAAAGCGCTCCTGCCATTAGGAGGGAGACGGTCTGATCGGTTCTAGCCCCCCGCAATCTGAAAAGGATTAAGCAGTTGAAGATGAATGAATGAATGAATGAATGAACTGACCATATTAAAATCGCACACATACACACACACACCTCACAGCTCAGTTCATATGTGACAAATCACACACGATTTGTGAAAAAAGTTTAGAAAAATAGCAACCACCATATAAAGTGTAAATTGTTGCTGTGACGAGTTAATGGGTTCCAGGCAGGGCCATTTTGGCTTCTCAATTCCCAACAGCTCTTGCGGTGGATGGGGCATGTTAAATATTGGATAAATGAGCATTAACTCCTTAGGACCCCTTTACACAGCATGGAGATCATTGAGAGACTGGACCAATTTTTGATGTCTGGGATTGTTTGGGAGATCCTTGTATGCTTTGGATGGAGTGAAAACTTTGAGGAGACTGTGATGTCTGTGGAGATCATTGAAGATCACTGATACATCACTGATGTATACATCACTGATGTATCAGTGATGTATACATCACTGCCGGGCCTGCTTTGAGTGTTCAAAGCAGGCCCGGTTGCCCAAATACCGCAGCTAGGAATAATGGAATAGGACTCCGGTTCTATTTTGTGGGTTTTCTCTCTTTGTTGGCAACATTCAGCCAACAATGAATGTTGCATTCAGCGTTGGCAAACTTTTGCCAGCTTAGGCTAGTGTATGTTACCAACTTAGGTTAACTTACTCAATGAATACTCAGCGCAGGTCAGCTGACATCAGCATCAGGCGATGCTCATATGAAGATAAGCATTTGTGGAGGCTTCCTGCCATTCTGGACCTGCTTTTGGAGTGAACACATCTCCCTTGGGCATAAATTTCAGTATTTATTTAGTTTAAAACTCTCTCCATTAAAATAACATAATATCCCGTTAAATGTCATTTACTTTTTAACAACACATCAGTGCTGTTTGATTCCATACAATGTTTAGGTTTAATGTTTATTTGAAAGAGACATTACATACTAATGAACATTAATACAAATGTAAGTATGCCAGATTTAGCAGTACTGCTAATTTGCATCTGTAGCTGTTGGAATGGAAGCAGAACCAATAAATCCTGGAGAATGATTACACATGGAGCAGAAAATTAAGAGCAGTAAATTTCACAATGAGGAGATTTTTTTTTCTTTTGGGCTGTCACATTTTCAAGATTCAAGATTCAAAGGCTTTATTATCATGTGCACAGTTAAGAAATGCTACATTTCCTGAGCAATGAAATTCTCACTTCGCTCTCTGAACGAATGCCAAGTTAAAGGTACAGAAACAACAATTCTAATAGGTCATGACACACTAACACAGTAACCCAATCCTAGTACTGATGGGTGCTATGACACATACACCAACACACAGTTAGGCAGTAGAGGAATGAAAATGAAGTCACCGGATGACTAAAGTGATAGTGGTATATTGATATCAGAGATGATGTGAACCTGAAATGGCATGAACCTATGTACAGTGTGCAAATGAGCATTGTGCAACCTGATGTAACCTGAGATGGCATAGACTTATGTACAGTGTGCAAATGAGCATTGTGCAACAAGCAGTGTATAATTACAAATCATTGGTAAGTAGCAGCAGAGATGATATGGACATCAGACAGGTGATGCTATATCTACTGTACAGGTGAGCAGTATGCAAATTTAGCAGCCGGTGTGTGAGTTTTTTGAGAGTATATATATTTTTATTTATATATATTTTTATTTGATTACTCAGCATATTTAAGAGGCAGCACCCATCGCTGGATCGTTAGGTTTGCCTGTGTTTGACTCCCGTGTCCTTCTGTCTCCCAGGTTTGCTGCCACCCACAGGTGGGTACTTTGGAGCTGATCATGCTCGCCTGACCAAGAAGATGCCAAGAAGATGCCGGATGTCCACCTAGGTCACCGTCCTTTCCCCTGTTTCCCTGGTCCATGCAGGAGTTCCCTGCCGGGCTCCTCTGCTCTCTAAGTAAGAGTGCTTTCCCATTATTATTCTCCCTTTTGGGAGATTCTGCCCCTAATCACCTCTGTCTGCTCTTTTCCCGTAGGCTACGCGCGCTCCAGTGGGCACCAGTTTTGTGTTAAGTGTGCACTTTTGTGTTACTCTTTTCCTTAGTGATGCATTTTCATTTAGAGTTGTGTTCTAGTTTTGTGTTTTCCCAATAAACTGGTGAATTTTTACATCTGTGTCTGAGTGTTCGTTCTGGCAGCTCTGCGTTTGAGCCCCACTTGCACTGAATCATGACACCTTCTCTCAGCTTTTGGCATTCCAGCACCATGGACAGTGGCACTTCTTTGCATTTCTCTTGTGTCTGTGCATGTCTGAAGTAAGTTTCGGTGTAAAAACATCTTTTTCCATTTCAGTCAACGTTTGCCAATGGAGCTTAACTTAGGTGAACTCTACATAACTTAGCCCAATGCTCAGGAACTTTTACAAACTAGCACAACTTTCACCACAGTGTATTTCCGAACATCAGCAAACTTTTCAGCATGCTGAAAGTTTTCAAAGAACACCTCTTTTCCCAGCGTTTGCCAACAAACACCAACTATCATTAACTTTTACCGACTTTTGCCAGCAGAGCCAGACGTTTGCCAAAATGTCAGTAAAAGTTGGTCCAAGCATTGTAGTGTGAATCCACCCTTACTGTTGTACATACGTCCAAGGTTTTCTTTGGATTTTCCTTGCTCAGAGTTTCTCTAAGAGTGCTCCTCAATCACTTTTAAGCTAAGACTCCTTGATAGGAATTTTTAAGCTAAGATAGGAGCTCTCCAAGAGGCCTTTCAGAATGTTTGAGCATATGGGCCCAGATCATTTGTTAGGAACACAGGAGAACCTATAAGAGCAAAATCAGCTTCTGCCCTTTCTTTTGAAATATTCAAATATAATTATTTTTAATTGAAGAGAATTTTTTATATTTTTGCTGGAGTCATGTGACACAAAGTATTTTAGAAGGTTATAACCCACAACACATAATGTTTTAATGAATGGGACCTTTAAAATATTCTCATTAAGTTCGTGATGGTGGATCAGCAACTTTTTGTCATGTCAAGATATCATTAATTATCTCCGCCAAGGAGGTTATGTTTTTGCCAGCATTTGTCTGTTTGTCTGCTAGCAGGATTACACAAAAACTATTGGATAAATTTGGATGAAATCTTTACCAGAGAAGACCCTCAGAAAAAAGAAGAACCCATTAGATTTTGGAGGTGATCCAAGAATGCATACAGGTGCATCTCACTAAATTAGAATATCATCAAAAAGTTGATTTATTTCAGTAATTCAATTCATAAAATGAAACTCATATTTTTTACAGATTCATTACAGACAGAGTGATACTGTATATTTCAAGTGTTTATTTCTTTTAATTTTGATGGTTATGGCTTGCAGCTCATGAAAACCCGAAAATCACTTTCTCAAAAAATTAGAATATTACATAAGATCAATTTCAAAAATTGATTTTTTAAATAGAAATGTTGACCGACAAAGTATTTCTATGCACACACTCAATACTTGGTCAAAAACTACTGGATGGATTTGTATGAAATTTTCACCAGCGGTAGCCCTTGGTCTAAGCATGAACCCATTAGATTTTAGAGGTGATCCATGAGCACATACCTCTGCTAAGGCCCTATATTTTTCCGGTAATGTGTTCACAGGATTATGCAAAATCTACAGGAGAGATGTTGATGACATTCTCACCAGAGGTGGCCCTGGGGCTATGGATGAATCCATTACATTTTGGAAGTGATCCATGAGCACATACCTCCACTAAGGCCATATCTAGCAATGTATGGAGAAACTGCAGTATATGCAGTATGGATGAACAAAGAGATAGCATCAACAAATTCATGGAATTTGTTGAAAAAAATTTGAATCTAGGACTTAACTGTTTGCAGAGATATGTGTTATATGAGCTCTTTCTAGTTTACCTTGTATCCATTCTCCATACATTCTCTGGAAATAACATTTTAAAAGGCCAAAGCAGGAGTGACACTTAGCCAAACAGTGTGTTCATATGAGAGATTGCAAATCGATAGCTTGGGAGCATCTTCCCTTGATGATAGTAACTTTGCAGATAAGGCAGCACAGGGCAGGCAACCACATCACCTTTTAAAGACCTGTTTACACAGAGACAAAGATAGGGAGGAGAGACCTTTTAATAGGACAGGCCTGCCACTTGCATTGAGGTCATTGAATTTAAAACTTGTATTTACTGGACACATGCCTGGTTAGTTTAACAATGTTCAGATTTTGGACTTAGATGTAAACCAGCTCTGTTTTGTATGAGTATTGTAATGTAAATGAATAAATAGTGTTCCAAGTATGACAGCCACCTTAGATTCCATACTGATGGCTAAAATATTTCAGAGTGAGTAGTTATTAGCATATACTAACATAAACACCTACACTGGCATTTGGAGTACTTTACAGGACAGAGGACTTTCCATAATAAAAAAAAAATGATGTGATTCAGGTTGCACGGTGGCGCAGTGGTTAGCACTGCGGCAGCACAGTTTACCCTTGGCCGGGGGATTGTGGGGATCGTGGGATCGTGGGTTCGATCCCAGCCCCCGACCAACAGTGATCTGTGTGGAGTTTGCATGTTCTCCCCGTGTTGCGTGGGTTTACTCCGGGATTTCTCCGGTTTCCTCCCACATGCCAAAAACATGCATGTTAGGTTAATTGGCTGTTCTAAATTGTCCCTAGATATCTGTTTCCTATAGGCCCTTAGAATAGAGGGTTAGTGTTAATGAAAGCGCTTTGAGTGGTCTTTGTGACTAGAAAAGCGCTATATAAGTGCAGGTTAGTTAGTTAGTTAGTAGTTAGTTAGTTTTGACTTTGTCAAAATGACAAGGCCAAAACGTTTTTGTTTAAAAAAAAAAAAATCAAAAGAATGAAGAGAACACAAATTTTACAGTATATCATTTGATGCTGAGTTGTTCTTGCACCCCTCCCACACAAGCCTCACTTGTGGAGAATTTGTGATATTGTTGTCACATGCACACAATGACCACGCGTCATAAATCCATGCAGCTGCTTCAATGTTGCTGAAGGTGTCTTGGTAGCCTCTCTGACCAGATTCCTCCAACCATTTCCATCCAGTATGGAGGCACATGCTGATCCAGGGAGGGTCTCAGATGGACCAAACACCTTCCACTTCTTAATAATAGAAGGTGCCTTTTCAACCAAAGATGATTGTTTGTGCAACCAAAGGGACGGAAGGTAAAACCCATCTGGTGGCCTCCTGCACCAAAGTCTGGCACTCTACTTGTGTCCCTAAAGCTGGATTCATGCTTCACCTCCGCTATTGCGTACATGCAACCGGAAACCTTGTGTGATGAAATTTACGTCATCGTCTCCAGCCCGTTAGTGTCCGCAGAGCTCTACTGCGGACGACCGCGTGCAGCCCAAATTTTATGACCGCACAGCCTGCCCACGACCTGAATGCGTTGACGGTGCATGCTAAAGATTGAACGTCCCATTCACGAGGTGCCACTACCAACACAGCATACCAAGACAAAGTAGACGAGGAAGACAACAAGCATGCGGAAGACGAGAATAAATATACATAAATCCTTTTGCAGCAGCAGCAGCTTGAGCAGAGAAGAGCACTGGAAAATGGTAATTCCCCCTTTTCCTTGAAATAACAGCATTGTTGTTGCTACAAAAAAAAAAAAAATGTGCGTCGCTCTCGTGTTTATAGCCGGTGAAAAAACTGGTGTGTTAGCTCATTTGTGCTACCCATAGGGCTGGGGCAAAACTATAAATAACAGTTGTGCGCATGTGTCAAGTGTTTGGCCTGGTAGACAAAAAAAGTGAGCATGTATAACGTTGCGTGCGTGCCGGGCTCGTCCAAAGCACACATGGACCAAAGTGGACCAGAGGGGAAATGCAGCATGAAAAAGGTTTAAGAGGGTCTGTCTTCTTGATGACACAGGTAGGATGCTGACTTTGATGGTTTGAACCCCTGTTTGGATGTCACCAGTTGGGCTGGGTCACATTAGCTTCATTTGCACTACCAAGGACTGAAATGCTCCAGGAATAGCTTTTTTTTTCCCTGAGCTAATCAAATTGATGAAAACTGATCACCGGTGCAGTGAAATGGCTCGGTGTCATCGAGACAATGATTAGCTACACCTGACTGAGTTTACAAATCATTTTTAAGATATTTTATCCAGAGTTTCCTAAAGGCATTAATTAAAGAAAAGGGTGGTTCAACAAAATGCTGACACAAGGGGGTGATCCTTTATCCAAATCAGTGATTCTGTTTTTTCCTCTTTAATTTTTCTGACCTATTGCTGTTTCAGCTTTCTGTTGGATGCTATAAGTTGTACTGAGTAAACACAGGCTGCAAAGCAACAAAATGTGATTATCTTGAAGGTGGTGGAGGTGAGGTGTGATTGTTTTTGATACTCACTGTATAATTCTTACCAAAGTTCCATGTTAAAGAAATTATAGTTTAAAAGAAAATGAAATCATTTAGGGAAGTCAGACATGCATAAAACATATCTGTTTGGCTGTAAAACTGATGCATTTCTCTCCTATGTCAATCTTTAAATAGCTTTAGCGGTTTGCCAAAAAAGGTCAAAACTCATGGTGAGCCTCAGTGCTTGAGAGTCAACTTTAACGCTGAAGGCTGTGAGTAATACTGTGGAGGGATGAGTGCCACTGCTGTTGGCTCTGGAGAACAATAACTCAGGCAGATCTGAAGGTTGTTGGCTCTTGTCATGAGTGGGAAGCTTTCAGATTTGTAGAGTGTATGTTTGTATTTCTTTGTTTTTGCAGTGAATTAACGTGTAATATTTTATACTACAAACTAATCATACCTTTGTTGCCATATATCTTAATTATTCTCACAGCTCTAACAAGGTATAGTTCACTAGAGTATAATTCTAATAAGAGGTAATAGGTATAGGTAATAAGAGAATTGCTCTTTGCTCACAAGAGAACAAAACACAATTAAATGACATCCGTCTTTGGTTGCAGTCTACTTCTGTACATCCCCAAATATGTAATGGCTAACAGATTAATCATCAATGAAAATGGTTAATAGATGCACCCCTAGTTACAGCCATGGTGCTCTACTGCAGCTGGTGCTGACACATTCCTGTAATTATATTTGATTCTGCAGTAATATCTCGTCAGAGAGGTGAGGAGTGTCAATAGGATATCTCTTATCTCTCCGAGGACCTGAGTGGCTGGGCAAACCTCATTACAGGAAATCACACAGGCTAAAGAAATAGCAAGCAGAAATACCGTTATCCTCCTAAGGTGGGTCCCTGGTGGGAGTCAGCAGCTGTCATTTACCATCAGCTCCAGCTGTTTTAATTCCCTATAAATCTCTGGCTGCTCCAGATCACAGTGTCTCCAGAGAACTGCAAGCTGTGACAATCATCAGTCAAACCTTAAAATGGGGCAGAGTGCAGATAGGGTTAATCCTCCACAGCTGAAGCAAGTGCCCAGACCCCTTTGACTAGACATTAGGATAGCTTCTTCAATGCAGCCTACTAAAAAACCCACTGAAAACATTATATGGCTATTGTAATAATAGCAGAAACCTGATTAGTAAAGTACATTGTTTTTCAATCAGTGGTCTTCAGACCCCAGGGGGTCCATAGCGAACATTCAGAGACCCATGGGAAATTGTCTAATTTCACTTCTTAATTGTCAAAAAAATCCAAAGAACTTGCCGTTGTTGTGGATGGGTGCCTAGTGTAGTGGCTCTTCCATGTCAGTAGGTGGCAGTATGAATGCAATAGCTGCCATATTCTTCTTCCTGTTCTTCATGTGTTTTATGGAAACAAATGTGTGTTTTGTGGCTGTAGACACCATCAGAGCAACATTTTCTATTTTGCAAAGAATTGCCACAAAAAACAAAAAAAAAACAACAACAAAAAAACAACAACAGTAGAGGAAATTCTTCAGGTCACATTAGAGTATCTTCAACAAGGAGGACTTCAGTGGTAAAACTGCATGAGTGCACTGATTGAGCAGCTGCCATGGCTGGCACACCAAAGGCTTCTTTAGCGGAGTGAAAGAGAGATACTGAGATGTAGTGGTTATGCACTGTTTTTTGCATCGCGAGGCACTTGTTGCCAAGATTTTATCAGCAGACCTAGCACCTGTACTGGATGATGTTATGCTGATGGTAAACCTTGTAAAGACAAGACCTCTAAAAAGCAGAATATTCTTTATGTGAGGAAATGGGAGTTAAAAACAAAGCCTTACTGGTCCATACGGAGGCCCTATGGTTGTCGTGCAGCAAATTGCTGCGTATGAGTTCCAAGAGGAAATAAAAGTGTTTTTGACTTTCACTGAGTTCTCAATTCTGGCAACCAGAGCTATTTCAATATTGCTCTCATTTCACAGCATACCTACAGTACGTGCATGTGAGCTGGGCTTTTCAAGCTTGACTGCTATCAAGACTAAAACAAGAGAGAGACTGAGAGCTGGTGATCAAGAGCTTTGTATTTTCCTTTCTTCAGTTACTGCCAGGATATCAACTTAGTGTTCATCTAAAGAGTCCCACATTTCACACTGATTACAAGACTAAATTGTCATTACATATGCTGTAATAGGCTACAATGTGTCATTTTGCTACATTTCAGGTTTTGGTGGGTTCCCAGAGACTTTTTCAATGTAAAAAGTGTTCCTTGGTTTAAAAAGGTTGAAAAGCACAGGTATAGAAAGTTTCTGTGTAACAGCAGTTTTACACCTGAAAGTCTTTATTGAGATCCAGAAAATGAGAAATGCCTTTGTTACATTATATGCATTCAGTGTGGTAATGTTTCATTTAGCATGACCCTTTGTCAAAGCACACCAAGCAATTTTGTATGACACCTGTACGTCCTGTTGTCATGACAGTGTTTGTGTAGTTAGCCCAGGTAGTTAGCGGTCGTTAGGAAATATGCTGCTCATACTCTAAGATGTTTTCTATTACAGTGGGCACATTGGAAACCGCATTTGAAATTGAAGCTGGGGAGGACTCCACCACTGTGATAGATGAAACAGCTGGGTGAGTGTGGAAATGCTTTTCATTGGCCTTGGTGAGATTGCTCTCTTGATCTTTCATATATCCTCTCTCTAGTATCCTCTTCAAAAATTTCTGATAGGTTTTGTCATTTTTAGTTTTTTTCTAGCTAGCTTTTTAATCGCACTATTTTTTCCATATTTCATTTAGAAAATAGTGTATTTAATTTTTCTGCGAGTTTTTCCTCTTTGCAGTTGTGATAACCCACAGTGATGTCCTGTGACGGGTCTAAAAAAAAATCTTAAATCACCCTTTATTGTCATTCAACCAATCATGTACAGTAGAACGAAATTGTGTTTCTCCTATCTACAGTGTTAATCACACACACCCCATATATAGAATCAGAGGGGCCGCTGCCATGCAAGGCGCCGCCACAGATTTCCCTCCTCCATTCCATTATTGCTGAACACCAAGCTGGACGGCAGGAAGTTCCACTTTTATATGGTCTTGACCCAGCCGGGATTTGAACCCCTGCCTCCCGGGTGTGGGGCGGATGCTCTACCAACTGAGCCACCACTCGGGTCTGAAAGTCCAAACTTCTGAAAATAGTTTTCATGCTAGAAACAAAATGGGCAAAGGTACAGTTTGATGCGGACAGAGACAACCTATTTGCCATGATTTGGTAAATTTGAGGAGGCTTAAGTGCAGGGCAACCACTTCAGTGGAACACTCAGACGCAGATGAAAAGTTAACACCACTTAAATGAAAACCCACAACCCTACTGTATACAAAACACGCTAACTTAAAGAATAAATTCGCACACCACAATTAATGAAACCCGCAACCAAAATGCCACACTATATACAGGAAAACAGTTGCACACTGGAGCCACACGCAACCACACCCATCCTTCCTAGGAGGAAGGAGAGGAGAGGAATGATTAATGATGAGTATGATATTCTGGGAAATAACAACTGAGGAACTGGTTCTTTCAGTACTGGCAGAGAGCCCGGCAGTGAACTCCAGCTTAGGAATGGTGAAGGGGGTCTGGAGACTTCAGGCGAGCGTACAAACACATCTCTGGACATGCACCGCTGGAGGCGGCAGCAAACCTGAGAGAAGGAGAAGAAAAAGGGTAAGACGGCTTAGGAAAAATAATTAATTACCACACAACAAGAACAATCGTTGTGAGGTGGCACAAACCCAACAGTCCAGCGGAGAGCTCTTCACACACTGGTCCTTAAGTACGCTGGTGAATCAGGGAGCAGCAGCTATGTAATCATGCAGGTGTGTTGATGTGCTCCGGAGCTGGGAAAACAGAAACAGGAAGGGAGGGGGAGGCACACTAGCCTGATCATGACAGTGCCCCCATGACAGTGCCCCCCCTCAAGGGACGCCTCCCGGCGGACCCCCAGGCTTCTGTGGATGGGCAGATGGAATGTCCGGACCATGCCCTTGTTGTTAAAGTAGGACCGCGGAATCCAAGAGCTCTCCTCCGGACCATACCCCTTCCAGTGTACCAGATACTGCAGCCCCCAGCCTCAATGACGCACGTCCAGAATCCGCTGGATGGAATAGGTGGTATGTCCATCGATGATCCGGGGGGGTGGAGGGGGGTCAGGAGGAGGGGCCAAAGGACTGACGGAGAGGGGTTTGATTTGTGACACATGGAAGGTGGGATGGATGCGGAGAGATGGAGGCAACTTCAACAGGTTGGTGATGTCATTGATGACGCAGGAGACCGGGAACGGACCCAAAAAGTGAGGGGACGGTTTCTGAGAATCCGTCTTCACTGGTACCTTCTTGGCAGATAAAGAGACCTTCTGGCCCATTGAGTATTTAGGCACCACCGCACACCTACGGTTGGCATACAGGCGATTCTGCTCGGACGATCACTGAAGAGCCACCCGAGTGGACCTCCAGAGGTAGCAACAGTGATGGGCGTGGACTTCCACAGAAGGTACCGCAATTTCCCTCTCCATCATGGGTAGAAGCGGTGGTGTGTACCCCATGGCGGCTTCGAACGGTGTCAGTCCTGTGGTGGAGGAGATGGCAGAGTTCAGTGCATATTCCACCCAGGTCAGGTGGGAGCTCCAGGTTGCTGGGTTGCAGGATGCTACACACCTCAGGGTGTGACCTGAGACACACCTCAGACACCCAGTGTCTTTGGGGATGCCGTGTAACTGGATGACATGGATGGATAGGAGTTTGGCTGTCTCGGCAGCAGAGGAGAGACCAGGAAGGGGAACCAAGTGAACGGCTTTAGAAAAACGATTGGTGATGGTGAAAATGACAGTATTATCTTCAGATGGAGGGAGACCCGAGACAAAGTCAATGGCAATATGTGACCAGGGGTGGGAGGGGATGGGGAGTGGATGAAGGAAACCGGCTGGGGGAGAAGAGTCAGATTTATTGGCGATGCATGTGTGGCAGGTCTTCACATAATCCTTCACATTCGTCCTGAGGGAAGGCCACCAATACAAATGCTGAATAAGTTTCGTAGTGCGGGTGATGCCGGGATGACAGGCAAAAAAGCTTGTGTGCCCCCACTGGATGACGTCACTGTGTAAGGAGGAGGGCACGTACAGCCTATTGGGCGGGCCTCCCTTGGGGACAGGTTCTATCGACTGAGCCTGCTGGACCCTCTGCTTGATATCCCAAGTAAGGGCACCCAGAATACAGGAGGAGGGCAGGATGGTGTCTGGGAGGGAGGCAGCAGCTGTAGGAGAAAGAGTGGAGGAGGAGTCGGAGGAAAACTGGCTTGAGAGAGCATCAGGTTTAATATTGTGGGATCCTGGGCGGTATTTGATGGAGAGGTTGAATCTAAGGAAAAACAGGGCCCATCGAGCCTGTCGGGCATTTAAACGTCTGGCCGATCTGAGATATTCTAAATTTTTGTGATCAGTCCAAACCATCACCGGCTGATTAACTCCCTCCAACCAGTGTCTCCACTCCTCCAGCGCCAATTTAATGGCCAGCAGTTCCCATTCCCCTACGTCATAATTTCTCTCGGCTAGGGTCAGCCGTCGAGAGAAAAACGTGCATGGGTGGAGCTTCTGGTCGGAGAAGGAACGCTGTGAGAGCACAGCGCCCACCCCCGAATCAGAAGCATCCACCTCGACCACGAACTGAGCTTGGGGGTCTACCTGCACCAAGATAGGTGCGGTGGTAAATTTTTCTTTGAATGTAGCAAAAGCCCACTCAGTGGCCTCGGACCACTTGAATGGGTTCTTGGCTGAAGTGAGCTGGGTGAGGGGCAGAGCTATTTTACTATAATCACTGATGAATCAGCAGTAGAAATTGGCAAAACCTAGGAAGCGTTGGAGCTCCTTCCTGGTTTGGGAAGTAGGCCAGTCTACTACCGCCTGAATCTTTTCTGGGTCAGCCTTTAACATGCCCCCGCCCACGGTAAACCCCAAGAAAGAAGTGGAGCAGGTGGAAAACTCACACTTCTCAGCTTTCACAAAAAGCCAGTTGTCGAGCAGCTGCTGCAGGACTGTCCGGACGTGGACCACATGTTCCTCCAGCATGCGAGAGAAAATCAATATGTCATCTAAGTAAACAAAAACGAAATTATTCACCATGTCCCAGAAGACATCATTGATTAATCGCTGGAAGACGGCGGGGGCGTTGGTCAGGCCAAAGAGCATGACCAAATATTCAAAATGACCCAAATGTGTTTTAAACACCATCTTCCATTCATCCCCCTCACGGACATGTACCGAGTGATATGCATTCTGGAGATCCAGCTTAGTATATATCCGTGCCTGTTGGAGGGGTTCAAAGGCCAAATTAATGAGTGGCAAAGGATTTTTATCTTTAACAGTGATGGAATTTAGCTGAGAGGAGCGGACGACGGATGAATTAGGCCAGCACTAAGGGAGTCTTTAATGTAGCGCTCCATCGCTTCCCTCTCCAGCCCAGACAAACTGTAAAGCCGGTTGGATGGTAGCCTTGCACCCAGAAGGAGGCCAATAGTGCAGTCATAGGACCGATGAGGTGGCAAAGATAGGGCCCTTGACTTGCTAAAGACCTCCCCTAAGTCATGGTAGACCTCGGCCGTGGGGCAGGCAAGGAAGCAGCGGTCCTCTGCTCCCTAGCACGCTCCTGGAACCAGTTATCAAAGGCCACTGCCTGTGTGATCAATTCATCCAAAGAGGAGGGATATACCCGAATAGCCAGTTCATCGTGGAGGTTGGCATTCAAACTTCAGAGGAAGACGCTAAGTAGTGCAACGTCATTCCACCCGGAGTCTGCTGCGGCGACCTGAAACTCGACAGAGTAGTTGGCTACTGACCAACTCCCCTGCCGCAGCCCCAGCAACTGGCAGACAATGTTACCTTTGCTCTCTGTGTGATCAAATGCTAGAATGAATTCCTGAACGAACTGTTCAAAAGTGTAGTGGGCCCCCTTTGGGCCACTCATGACAGACTGAGCACACTTGAGTGCCCGGTCCCGGAGGAACAGGGTCAGGAACTGTATCTTGGCCAAATCATCCCTGTATTCCCCCTCCACCTGCTGAAAATACATCCGACAGTGTAACAGGAAACCTTTTCAACCTCCCACCTCCCCCCGTAGGGGGCAGGCATGGGCATGGAAATGGTCCTGTGGAAAACGGGAGCTGTTGGGGCAGCAGGTGCAGGGGAGGGGGCGGCCACACCAGGAAGTCGACACAAATGCTCTGTGACCGTGGTCAATTGTTGAGTGATAGTTTTGGAGCTGCTCAGACAAAAACATGACCTGGTGCTCCGTGGCTTCCAAACGCGAAAGCACTGACGGTTCTTCTGAGGCAGTACCTGCTAAGCCTCAATGCTGGCTGGATCGTTCTGTCATGATTTGGTGTAAATTTAAGGAGGCTTAAGTGCAGGGCAGCCACTTCAGTAAAACACTCAGATGCAGATGAAAAGTTAACACCACTTTAATGAAAACCCACAGACCTATATAAAACATGCTAACTTAAGGAATAAATTCACACACCACAATTAATGAAACCTGCAACCAAAACGCCACACTATATACAGGAAAACAGTTGCACACTGGAGCCACATGCAGCCTAGGAGGAAGGAGAGGAGAGGAATGATTAATGATGAGTATGACACTCTGGGAAATAACAACTGAGGAACTAGTTCTTACAGTTCTGGCAGAGAGCCCGGCAGTGAACTCCAGCTTAGGAAAGGTGAAGGGGGTCTGGAGACTGCAGGGCAGGAAGACAAAGGGCTGAGGGACCTGGGTGGAGAAGCTGTAGTCTTGAGGAGAGATGGCTCAGGCGAGCGTACAAACACAGCTCCAGAGACGTACCGCTGGAGGTGGCAGCAAACCTGAGAGGAGGAGAAGAAAAAAGGTAACTGGCCCTTAAGCACGCTGGTGAATCAGGGAGCAGCAGGTGTGTAATCACGTAGGTGCGTTGATGTGCTCCAGAGCCGGGAAAACAGAAACAGGAAGGGGGGGGGCATGCTCGCCTGATCATGACACTATTTTTGTCAGACCAAATTTCAGCTGTTTGGTGAGGAGTGTGGTCCAGGGATTGTGTTGTGTCCATAATCCTTCTATCAATGACCAGGCCGGAGGATGTAGTGAAGGTAGCTTTATTACAACCTCAACTATACACAACGCAGTTACAGCGCTTCTGCTTGCCAGGGGTCAACAGCGAAAGAGACATGGCTGCCTCCCGCCATGCCCTTTATACCCCTGGTGACGCCACCACTGGAAAGGCGGGCTGCCACCCCTCGCTATTCCCTGGGAGCCCCGGCCGCCATCTTACTACTACCATTTCCATACATAACACCCTCCCCCCCCGCAGAAAAATGGCAAACACACCAATTAGGCCCTCCCGAAATTTACAACCCAACTCCCGCACTAAGCAATAAAATCAAATGTACAAAAAGGAATAAATAAACCTATCCACGCACACAACCCAACTAGAGGGCCAGGTAGACTATTGGCGCCCCTCACATGGCCAGGTGGATTATTCTGCCACCTAATCCTAAACAGTCCAAAATAAAAACAGTGGTGTTCCTAAAAATAATCCCAGAACCAATTCAGCATATACATAGAACAGACAACTATAACATACCCCTATTGGCGGCCCCCACCGCATACTTGGCACATCATACACAAATCGAAATAAATAGTGTTGGGTAACATCAATTATCATCCACAGGCTACTCAAATTATTTTTTCTTATCAATTCAATACAACCAAAAGTCCAAAATACATCCCTCACCCAATTTCCACATTGCTTACTTTTACCTTTTTTTCCCCTTCAATAAGGTCAATTTAATATGCACACTTTAAAATATGACACTCTCACCCAGGGCACAAACCAATAGGACCAGGTAAACTATATACACTAATACAGTGGAACATAACATCAAAACACTTCAAACCCCAGTCACTTCACAAACCCCATGGAGCCCCCCCCCCCCCCCCCCCCGGATTGCCATCTGGTGGTTCCCACCCAGAGTGCCTCCATCTTTTGGCCTCCAGAGATGGACTGCATCAGCTCCTCTTCTCCACTATGTTGCACAGTTCGTTAGGGTGCCTCCACGATTCATCAGACAAGCCCAAATAGCCGTCACTCCAGGCCGCTCTCACCCGTAGCCACCCTTGGTCATCACTCTGCAACGTTTATAGGTCCCTCTCAGCCGAGCTTCAACCCTTGGGTGAACGTCGTCGCCGACATGCAGGGGAACTCTGACATTCTTCCTAGGACCACCGTGCTGCGAGCGGGCCTCCCATTTTGGGCTGGTCATCTTATCAGCCCAGCCTGAGGCCCTCTTCAAAGGCCGTGGTTTGGTGTGTTTTAAAACTGCACCGGTTGGTCTCACCCTGGGTTCTTTCAGCGCTGGCACCTCGGTCCTACCCGCCACCCCGGGGGTCCCATCGTGCCATCCAGTTCTCACACCAAAGGCAACCTGGACATTGGCATCGGGTTCATCCTGGGATAGCCCACCGTGGTGATTCAGTTGCACTCTTCCTATGATACAAGACCAGTCATGGGCCACGGTTACATGGGCAAAATTTCTGATTACAATTCAGATCAGAATTTTACTGTTTACATGGATCCTGAAAAAGCTGATCCGATTAGGATGTGCGTTTCCATGTGTCACATATTTGAACGGAATAAATCATTTTGACATGCGCACGTCGACATTTCGACATTCCGAAAATAGTAGAAGAAGAAGTAACTTCCGGTGTTAGCAAGCCCCGCTTTGTGTCGAAATTGACCTGTATTGTGTTATTCAGACTGTACTTTTGTTTCTGCTGGTCTCCGTAATGAAGTTACAAGTACATACTTCTGCATATTACGAAAAGAGGGAGACAGCAGGACGATACAGACCAGTTTTGTTTTACTCCCGCTATGTTTTCCGCTAGCTACTGCTAAGGCCGAAATACGTCACGTTGACGTGCGGCTGGTGTACAGACATGCGCAGTAAACATATTTTCTGCCCTACATTTGGAATAAGTGTTTTCATGTGCACCATTCGGATAAACAATAGGCATAACCCACCCCTCTCAATCGGAATGAAATTTTGATCCGAATGAGCGTAATCGGGTTAGAATATTCAGATTGGCGTGTTTACATGAAGCATTTTTATTCCGATCAGGCTTTTAATCCGGTTACTTGTGTCCATGTAAACATAGCTAGTATCCCACACTTCACCGCTGTCCACATCCAGAGCAGGTCAGTTCCACAACCCGCAGCCCAACCACTCCTCTCCGGTGTCGCTGATGATAGAGAACCCCAAGCCATAAAACATGTCGCACCCCATGATGTTGGGTCCTGCAGTGGTCACCACCACCTGGACGTTCGCCATTGTTCTAGACTTGTAGGTCGCTGTTAATTCCACAGACCCCACCACAGCAAGCCTGTTCCTGCCATAGCCGTAGAAGGGGGTGGATACTCTATTTATGCGGTAGTGGAGAAACAGACTCTTCACTTCATTTAGCACCAAAACCACCGCTCCGGTGTCCACCAGCAGCAGCATTTCAGCACCATCCAGCGTAACAGTACAACAAATACGTCCATCCGTCACCGGAGAAACGGTGTGGATGACCGTTGGAGTCTTCGCAAAGGAGCCCGTTTCCTGTCTTCGGTCCCCTCGCTCAAAATTCTTACAGGTTCAGGCAAAGTGGTGCAAAAGGCCACATCTTCCACAGCGCTTGCCTTTCGCCGGACACTCTCTGGACTTGTAAGATAATATAAGATAAGATAAGCCTTTATTAGTCCCACAATGGGGAAATTCCAGGATTGCAACAGCACAGGGATAGCAACACTCAGAGCGATAATTTAGAAGATAAGAAAATAAGAGCAGTGAATATACATACGTACACATAAATATATAAATATATACACTACCGTTCAAAAGTTTGGGGTCACTTAGAAATGTCCTTATTTTTGAAAGAAAAGCACTGTTTTTTTCAATGAAGATAACTTTAAACTAATCAGAAATGCACTCTAATATCTAATATACATTGCTAATGTGGTAAATGACTATTCTAGCTGCAAATGTCTGGTTTTTGGTGCAATATCTACATAGGTGTATAGAGGCCCATTTCCAGCAACTATCACTCCAGTGTTCTAATGGTACAATGTGTTTGCTCATTGCGTCAGAAGGCTAATGGATGATTAGAAAACCCTTGTGCAATCATGTTAGCACAGCTGAAAACAGTTTAGCTGGTTAGAGAAGCTATAAAACTGACCTTCCTTTGAGCAGGTTGAGTATCTGGAAAAAATTATTATTTCATATACAAATCATTATTTCTAACCTTGTCAATGTCTTGACTATATTTTCTATTCATTTTACAACTCATGGTGGTAAATAAGTGTGACTTTTCATGGAAAACACAAAATAATTGTCTGGGTGACCCCAAACTTTTGAACGGTAGTGTATATATATATATATATGTATACACAGTGCAGAGCATTGTAGCTAGATGGACTAAACAGCATAACCGTCTATTTAGTTACCCTTCATGGTATGAATATGTACCCATACATATTGTCACCCTCCATAGCGACTGATATTGTCCTAGTTGTATACTGGAGAGGAGCACGGTGGTGCAGTGGTTAGCACTGTTGCCTTACAGCTAGAAGGTTCCTGGTTCGAATCCCCAGGCTGGCAGGGGTTGGAACCTTTCTGTGTGGAGTTTGCATGTTCTCCCTGTGCTGCGTGGGTTTACTCCGGGGGCTCCGGTTTCCTACTACAATCCAAAGACATGTATGTTAGGTTAATTGGCTGTTCTAAATTGTCCCTAGATATCTGTTTCCTATAGGCCCTTAGAATAGAGGGTTAGTACTAGTGAAAGTGCTTTGAGTGGTCTTTGTGACTAGAAAAGCGCTATATAAGTGCAGGTTAGTTAGTTAGTAATTTGTGTAAGTCTGTTGCGTCTTTTGCATTCAATACTATTAGGTCATCACATTTTTTTTGGCCATCTCTGCGAGCAGCCCTGCTTAGGTTATACAGTCTGACAGCCGTAGGTAGGAAGGACCTGCGAAGCCTCTCAGTCACGCATCTAGGATGATGTAGTCTACTGCTAAATGAGCTCCTCAGTGTGTCCAGTATGTCCTGCATAGGGTGGGACTTGGACTCCAGCAGAGATGACAGTTTGGCCACCATCCTTCTCTCTCCTATCTCCTCCACTGGGTCAAGGTGTTGCCCCAGGACAGAGCTAGCTTTCTTGATTAGTTTGTTCGGTCTCTTCCTATCGGCTGTTGTAATGCCGTTGCCCCAGCAGACCACTCCAAAAGTGATGGCTGATGCCACCACCGTGTTGTAGAATGTATTCAAGAGCACCCCTTGTACACCAAACGACCTGAGCCTCCTCAGTAGGAACAGCCTGCGCTGTCCCTTCTTGTAGAGTGCGTCAGTATTGTGTGACCAGTCTAGTTTATTGTTCAGATGAACACCCAGGTACTTGTAGGATGTCACCATCTCAATGTCTGTTCCCTGGATGTTTACTGGTGCTGTAAGGGGTTGTCCTTGCCTGCGGCAGTCCACCACCAGCTCCTTAGTTTTCCTCACCTTGATCTGGAGGGAGTTCCGATGGCACCAGTCCACGAAGTCCTGGATAAGTCCTCTGTACTCAACTTCATCTCCATTGGAGATGAGGCCGACGATCGCAGAGTCATCAGAGAACTTCTGTAGATGGCAGTGTGTTGTGTTGTGTGAGAAGTCCGCAGTATAAAGGGTGAACAGGAAGGGAGCCAAAACTGTTCCCTGGGGGGCTTCCGTGCTGCCGATGATCGTGTCGGACACAAAATCCCGGGTTCTCACAAATTGTGGCCGGTTTGTGAGGTAGTCCAGGATCCATGATGACAGGTGCTGGTCCACCCCTGCGCACAGCAGCTTGTCCTTCAGGATCATCGGCTGGATGGTGTTGAAAGCACTGGAGAAGTCAAAGAACATGATCCTCACCGCATTCCCGGGCTTCTCCAGATGGGACAGGGAACAGTGAAGGAGGAAAATCACTGCATCCTCCATCCCAATGCCATGCTGGTAGGCGAACTGGAGTGGATCCATCGCTGGTTCCACCAGGGGGCGGAGGTGAGCAAGGAGCAGTCTCTCCAGGGTCTTCATCATGTGAGACGTCAGGGCCACTGGCCTGTAGCTGTTCAGGTCTTTGGGGTGGGAAGTCTTTGGTACAGGTACCACACAAGATGTTTTCCACAACTGTGGTACCCTCCCCAGCTTCAGGCTCAGGTTGAAGATGTGCTCCACAATCCCACACAGCTGGTCTGCACAGGACTTGAGGAGCTTTGCGCTGATGCCGTCCGGTCCCGAGGCCTTCCTCGCCTTGATCTTCCTCAGCTCCGTCCTCACCTGGGTCTTAGTGAGGGTCAGGGTGGGGGGCTGTGTGCTGGGAGTGGGGGGGTGTTGGTGGAGTGGGGTGTGGACAGCAGGTCTCGATGACTGTAGAGGCAGCAGTGGTTGGTGTGCAGTCGGGGGGAGGGCGGTTGGTCAAACCTATTAAAAAACAGGTTCAGATTGTTCGCCCACTCCCTGCCCCCCGTGGCCTGGGAGGAGGTATTCTGGAGCCCAGAGATGGTTTTAAGGTTTCTCCAGACTTCGCTGATATTGCTCTGTTGCAGCTTGTCCTCCATCTTCTTCCTGAAGCTGTCCTTGCCTTCTCTGATCTTCCTCCTCAGCTCCCTCTGTACGGACTTCAGCATCTCTCTGTTCCCCGACCTGAAGATCCTCTTCTTCTCTCTCAGAAGTGTTTTTATCTCAGGGTTGATCCAGGGTTTGTTGTTCGAGCAACACGCTCTGGTGTTGCTCATGGTCTTGGTGGGTACGGTGTTGTCCACACAGAAGTTGATGTAGTCCGTGATGGTGTGAGTGAGGCCATCGATGTCCTCACCATGTGGATCGCAGAGCTGCTCCCAGGCAGTGGTTTCAAGACAGTCCTTTAAAGCGTCCATTGCCTCCTCAGACCATATCTTCACTGTGTAGCGATGCCTGATGGACCCACAGCCGTAACATTTCGGCATCCCAGTGGCACACCTAATCTTGACGACGGAGGTGTATTCCTCTTCCTTGACGTTGTCCTCATTCTCAGGGTCCATTGTCAGCGTCTTAGTACGAGGCTCATCTCGGGTCAGAGTAGACCCCCTGCTGATGTCCTTCGCTATGACTTCCGCAGCCTCAAGCTGCTGTGCTACCTCGATAGCTTTTGCCAGCATCAGTTCGCTCAAATGCATCAGGAGTCTTGACCGAACCACAGGACAGCGCACATGCTCTGCCAGCTGGTCCCAGATCATTTCATCCTGCAATACTCCGAATTGGCACTCACTAGCTAGCTGATGCAAGTCTGCAACATACTGCTTAACAGACTCACCCATCCACTGGCATTGCTGCCGAAACTGAATGTGCCGGATCATGATGTTTTCAGGGGTGCGAAAATAGTGCGCCATTAGCTCCACCACCTCGTCAAAGCTATCCGCTCCTCCCAACATCTCGAGGATTTGTTGGCCTTCCATGCCAAAATTATGGACCAAAATTACCCTCACACACAACTTCTCGAGCTTGCTGAGGTTAAGGGCCACCAGGTAGTTGTTAAAAGCAGCAAACCACCTAGGCCAAGGCACGGGTGGCTCACCCGGGGCCTCCAAAAATGGTTGGAAACTGGTAGCAGTTCGATCCATTACCGTGTTCTCCTCGTCGCCAAATGTTGTGTCCATAATCCTTCTATTAATGACCAGGCCGGAGGATGTAGTGAAGGTAGCTTTATTACAACCACAACTATACATAATGCAGTTACGGCGCTCCTGCTTGCCAGGGGTCAACAGCGAAAGAGACATGGCTGCCTCCCGTCACGTGCTTTATACCCCGGGTGACGCCACCACCGGAAAGGCGGACTGCCACCCCTTGCTGTTCCCCGGGAGCCCCTGCCGCCATCTTACTACTACCATTTCCATACATAACAGAATATGGCACACCTGTAATTCTGGTTAGGATCAAATTGCAACATCTCAAAATCTGAACCAATGAGGTTATTTGTGACAGTACCCAGAATCTCATTTCTGGCTGAGGAACAGCTTACTGAGCTTATCTAGACAACATGATTGTGTTCCAGTAAAAAAAAAATGTTTAAGTTCCCTGTTCCAATAGCCATGACTAGGATAGAAGATAAACCAATGACAGTTTAAACAAGAGGCCTAAACTTTGGTGACTTATCTTAAAGTGCCTGGGAGCAAGTGAACAAGCCAGAATAGAACGTATAGTTTTACAAAAGGTGTGCAAGTGCACAAACTCATGCAATGACCTCTGTTGCAGTGGAGAGATAAAATGTCACAGCGTCTGTGCATTTAATCTATCAACTGCACAACATACTCGAAAAGCTTCAATCATGAGCAGCATACCTTATCATAAAGTGTTCTCGGGTGACAAGGGCAACATAAAAAAAGTAAAATAAACTGCATATATTTACCAGCAATGGAATGAAAGTGCAGCCCAGGGTTTGGCGTGAAACATACAGCCGACATATGCTAACAAGAAAATATGGGCGGTGTAGTGAAAGTCAGCTCTGAAAACATTATGAGGTAGAGACCAAATAAAATCAAATTTTATTCCCTGTCACTTTTATGAGGTTACAATGTGCACACAGTGATCCAGCAGATCCAAGTTGTTTTATGCATTTACGTCCAAAAAGGATGCTGTTGGCAGGTTTCTCCTCAGGGCTAAAAATAGGAAGATATACAACATGTTGGAATGCCGCTGTGAATATACAGTCAGTTTCCATTTACTGATTTCAGAGAGTGCTGTCTCTTGAATTAGATATGTTAATTCATACTTTACACCCACTTATTCAAAAGCAACTTAGCAGGAGCTAAATCAAAAGAAAGATTGCAAATTTCATTTCATAAAGGCAAAATATAACGAATCCTTTTACATTTTAACCTCTCTATAAAAGTCTTAAAGGTCCAATTCACTGCAAAGCCAGGAACAACCCAACAGCTAAACTAATGATAGGCAGACAGGCTCTAAGTGCTTAGCCAAGCAGATGGTAATGGTTCTTCTCCCATCACAGAGAAAATATAACAAAATAAGCCAGAATGATGTGAGACTTGTTATCGTATGTGAATAATCAACTAGATGGGAACAGAGATGTCTATTAGGGTGGCTGGAATTTAAGGAAAATAACAATAAACCGTACTTAGTGAGCTAATTTCATGGTAGCACTGTTATCGCTGAAGATAAAACCTTGGGTTCATATTCTGGATGGGGACTGAATCATCATAGCAGATTGCACGATGATGGGTTGTAATTGAAGATCGGATTATTTGCCAGTGAAGTAGGCAAGAAGATCCTGGAAGAGCAAAACCGGCTTCGGACTATTCTGCTGAAATGTTAAAATATAATTATTTCTAACTGAAGAGAGATTTTAACTATTTTACTGTAGTCATATTATGTTGGTAAGCATTTTAGAAGGTTAAAACCCACAAACACATCATTGAGTGAATGAGACCTTGAAAGTTACATTCCACCAAAGATCAAATTTTTATTTCTTGTTAACATGTCTGTAAGGTGTTTTTTTTTAAATTTACTTACAAGACATATCAAGAGTGAAATCACTCAAATGTCTCATGTCTCTGTTGTTTTGCTTTAAAGCTTCACTTAAACTCCACCTCTTGAAAAAAGGCAAGTTTAGACAGGGCATTTTTGGTGACTTAACTGTGCATGGTGCTGGCACGTCCGTAGTGTTGAGCCAATCAGGACTCCCTGGTCTAACTGTATGAGGGGGGCTGAAAAGCTCATAGGCTGAAAAGTTCATAGTGGTCAAATTTGACCAAATGTGGTTTATTTTTCAACCACAGGGATTCAAGCGCTGCAACACCAGTGGAAGAAGTGTGTGGACCAAAGGGGAGACTATGTTGAAAAATAAACCACATTCAACCGGTTAAGTCTTTTTATCACAAAATTTATTTTGATAATGTAGTACTAGGTGACTTGTGAGATGTGGGTGGGCCTAGTAATCACAGGTCCTGGTGTTTGAAGGAAGGGGGAAGGTGAGAAGATTTTGACATGAAACTGTAAGACAACGAAAGCACCAAGGTGCTGATGCCTCAGTCCTAGAGCCTTGGCGGAGGTATGCGTTCTGGGATCTTCACCAAAATGCTATGGGTTCCTCTCTAGCCCGAGGACCACCTCTGGTAAAAATTTCATCCAAACCCATCCAGTAGTTTTGGAGTACACACATGCGCAGTGAAAATAATCTGCAGTTCACATGCCCGTACTGTTGGTGGCAGCTAAGAGCCAAATTGATTTGAACAGCTGCAATCCAAACAAAGGAAGAGCATGGTGGCAGACATTTTAAATGGTGGAAGCGATGGATGTACGTGAATACAATGACAATGAAGATGAACAGGAGCTTTTGCTGTTTAGTGGCAGAGGAAGAAAACAGATGGGTAAAAAGATGGACATTTGTTCACCCAGTACTGGCGGATTGCTCAGTACTTCCCTGTGGCGCGAGTTTCCAGGCACATGTGCAGTTCACTGCGGCCATTTGCGGGCGAGGAATGTTGGGACTTGGAGTTTTTAGTGAGTTTTTAATGAGTTTTACCTCGTCCTTTGCAAAACTAAACAACAAAACCAGTGTGAAAACAATCAATGTGATGAATACATTTATTCATGTAGTTCATGTGTAGTTGCTGAATATGTGGTGTTTTTTTTTTCAGGAACTGCTATTTTATAACAGTTCAGCTAGAGATCGCCTGATTGCTGGGGTCTTTCTGCAATTGTGAGGGTTTCCCCTACAGTTGAAAGTGCTATGAGATGACTGTTGTTGTGAAATGGCGCTATATAAATAAAGTTGAACTGAATTGAATTGAATTGAGATCGACTGTGACAAGAAGTCATCCATGTGCTGTAAAAAAGTCACACAGCTGGCTATAGTGGCCCGGCATAGTTATTACAATACCTTTTCCCCCGGCTTCATTGACGTTAAAGATGAGTTAAATTTGTGTTTATTTCGAAAAGAAAGCCTTAACTCAGAATTCTGGCAAATTAAAAGTTGAGAAAATATGGTGATACAATGATACAAGCCTTTAGTTCCACTTAATTTTGACCTGGCGAGCTGAAACAGAGACACACACACACACACACACACACACACACACACACACACACACACACACACATTAACTGATTACTGTATGCCTCTCGCTTCACCGAGGCATAATGAAAGGTTTCTGTAAAAAAAAGGGTATAAGATACTATTTTAGACAATGTATATTTGTTTTTATAGGGGACTTATATCCACCACAGTGTGTCTTTAAAATTGTATGTCTGCAGTGTTAACACCTGAAAACAACCCTTTGCAGTTTAAAACTAAATATGCCATTAGCTTTATTTTGCCAGGTTTTTATTTCTATATTCCAGGTATAGACAGTAAGGATAAGTCTGTTTGTGTATGTGCAATTGGGCAGAAATGTGTCAGAATCCTACTTTGACTACTGCAGTTTGACTATTAGACAGGTGACAGGATATCTGTAATCACCAGCTCAGTAAAAATTCAGACAATCACCGTTGCTCTTTCACTCATTCACACCCATACGCACACGTGCACACACCCATGCACTTTTTTCTAATCATTTTGTCAGGCCACACTTTCCTCATCATTACTCTGGGAGACAGGAGATAGAAAAATCGCACCAATACTCTGTCCCCCTGCACTGATGGATGTTTTTTTCACCCTCGTTTTGCACATTGGTAACCTACATCATATTCCATCACCGTTAGTTATCCAAACCACCCCAACAATCCACCCCGAGGAAGAATAATTTTGCATATGGGATAGTGGAAATAACCACTGAATGAATCATTGTGTAGTGCGTGTCATTTATCTCTGTACACATACCTGGACTACTCCGAATGATGGATGAAAACACGGGGTCAAATTTGTGACAGAAAATAAAGCAAGAGCAAAATGGAAGGGCATGGGAGTACGGGGGTGCAAAGACGGGATGGAAGCCGGTGCCAGTGATATGGTCATATGTACACAGTGGAGCTCAGATGTGATTAAGGCAATGATATGATGGGTGGTGTCAGTGCTGGGCTTAATGACTAATGCAATGAGATGGAATTTGAAGAGACACTGGTGTCAGGCTGAAGTGGAATAATGCCTGGAGCGTCTGCAGCAGCAGACACATGGAACTGCCACAATGAGCAGCCTCATAAGCACAAATTGTTACGGTAGCCGCAGACTTAGACATGCATAATTAGCCTCTCTGCAGAACAATGCAACATTGAAATTCAGTGCTTCTGACATTCTGTCAGGCACATGATAAATAGCCAGAAAAAAATAATAATGATTATTTAACTTACTGTATTTGTCACAAATCAGTATCCAGTGCTCTAAATGGGAGCAAAAAGGAAAGGAAAAAAAAAAGGTTTCACCAATCTGGCAGTGACTCCATGGAATAATAATGAGAATTCAGCTACCAAACACAAAAATAAAAAGAGTGCATGTAATGTTGACTGGAGTAAAATGAGTTTCCCTTTGTCTCCTTTAACCTGTAAAGTGAAGAATATAAAAGAATTCACATTAGAGTCAAATATGGCATAAAAACCGAAAAGGGAGTAAAAACCACTTCTGTCAGGATGGCCATACAGCTCCACCTCAGTTGCCTGGCCTTTTGGGCAACGGAGCTGCTTGCCATTGCACATCTTCAATAATATCTCCCTGCATACATAAAAAGGGCAATGGTGAACCTCGCAAGAAAGCCTGGATTCTTTATGGTTCCAATATAGATTTTATACACCTCCCAGGAAAACTGAATTACGTCTTAAATTACAAAGATGTCTCCGCCAGTTGTCAGCAGCACAAGTTATATTGGCCTGGCAGCTAGAGTGGATGTTTGGCTGCGGGGTACGCAGGGGAGCTGAGGGCTTCAGAATGGGGCTCAGCAGAGACAGCTGACCTACAGTAAGCAGAGTCAGCACAAAAAAACAAAGTTACTCAAACCCCCCGATGAAACAATGGCCCAGATGAGGCTGAGGTGTAGGTAAAGCAAAACAGAGAAAAGAACATAACTAGACATAAGCCCTACACACACAGAGGGGGTGGAAAGGGGTATATCAGATTTTAAAAATAAATTGTTAAAGTATGTGCTGCTGCAAAGCTGAAAGAAATCAAACATGAGTCATTGCTTTGTATATTAATGTTACATTGTAAACATTATAATGCATTACAGAAAAGAAATATACCAAACATGAATAACTCATGAGCTGTGAATCCACTCTTAAATAAAATTTAGCAAATTTAACATCTTAATGTGGGTGTCATAATTTGCTCTCTTATATTAATAATTCATAATCTTTAATTGCTTTATTTCTTTTCCAGTTGGATAGATTTCTTCTGGATTACTGTATAATTATGCACCACTTGCAAACCACTTTTCATTTAGTTAAATTAAGTTACTGAGGATACATGAAAAGAAATGTGCGTCATACACGTGAATATAAACACAGTTTGATGAAATCTGCAGTGCAAATTTTTCTAGAAAAAAATGCATATTAAAATCTATTTAAAATACCTTATCTGGGCTTCTCTATGAATAGCTGATTTCTACACCATTATGGTGTCAGGGTCCTGATCCTGTGAAACAAGAGGACATTTATCACAGAAGTGGCCCATTTATAAAACGACACTTCAAGCTGACCTGCTTCCAGCAAGAAGAAGCAGACGCTGGGTTTACGGAGCACTAGGGATAGCGGGATGTAAGCTGAAATAGCAAACAGCGCATCAAAAGGTGAAACACCGCCGTCTGTATCTTTGTGTTCCTCCTTGCTCAAAGGTTAAAGGAGGATTTAGCTGGTGTCCAGTTCCCCAGGACAAGACGAAAAGTTCACCACAGATATTTGTCAGTAACAATCATATTTCCTCCCCTTCTCTGCAGGCTCCGCTGTCTCTTTGTTGATGTCTCTTTGCTCAGAGTGCTGTGTTAAATTCAGATCAAAAGTTAATCAAATGCCCCAAAGTGTGACATTTACATCGTCTTTTACAAAGGTGAAAGAAAAATCATTATTAATTTAGAGCATGTTGAATTTTTCAACACATTAAAGCATTGCAAACTGTGATTGTGCATGGATGAGTCAACAAATAAACCCCATAATGGGTCAGAGACTGGACTGACAAGAAATGGTTCATTAAAAACTACTGTATACATATAGCTAAGGATGTATGGTAATAGCAGAATGTTATTGGCATCTGCTATTGTTTATTTTTTTAATAATCCTTTATTGGTCCCACAATGAGGAAATTACAGGGCATCTGCCTGGATGGATGAAACAGCCATGGTGCTGCATCAATCCCTTCACCATTCACGCACACATTCACACCTAGGGCCACTTTAGAGTCTCCAATTAACCTAACTTGCATCTATTTTTTTTAGCCTGTGGGAAGAAACCGGGGTACCCAGAGTAAACCCACACAGACATGGGGAGAACATGCAAACTCCACACAGAAGGGTCACCGATGGTCAGGGGGTGGGATTAAACCCACGATGGTCAGGGGTGGACTCGATCCCGTGACTTTCTTACTGTGCTGCCACAGTGCTAACCACTGCGCCACCTAGCTGCCCAAAATAAATGATTGTCACCAACAGGAGTCAAACCTGTGCAGAGAAACCCCATTGGATTTTGAGTCCAACACCTTAACCTCTTGGCCACTGTGTCTAGACATGCATTATGCATTTAAATTGATTTATTGGCATCAGGAAAAAAATGAATATTTACAGCGGAGTCATAAGTTACACTGTGTTGGTGATGTTACGCTTTTCCTTCGGTGCAAGGAAATTACATAATCATGTCGGCTGTGCTTATCACAACAAACGCTGCCTCAAACAATGCTGCATGCGGTTGTTTTTTGTACTACTTTTTTGTGGTTAAGCCCTGTTGGAATATATTAAACATCTTCTACAGCAGAGAGGAATTGCTGCATATCAGTAGAATATGTCAGCTTCCCATAAAGAGTACCTTTTCCAATACTCGCACAGAAGCACCAGCGTCTCCATGGATTGCTACACCAAGTGGTGAGCCCCGGAGATGAAGGCAGGAATGTAAACAGAAGCGGCAGTGTCAGTCTGGCTACTTGACTCAGATAAAGAGGGCTCCGAACAGACCCCAGACTGCCTGGAAAAAGCCCCTGGAAAAAAGGCTGACAAACTAAAACTGGATATACTGTACTGTATCAACCTGACAAACCATATGAAACGGCTGGTATGCTAGTCACCATGAGACATTCTAGCAAGATAGTCGGGAATTAAGGGTGGCCTGATGATGGAGATCCGAGATGAGCTGCTCAGTGAGGCTAGCTCACTCCTTATCTCGGCGACAAGCACAGAGGTAACCATACTCTTCGTTTAGTCCTCTTCATGATAATATTCAGCAGTCTGAGCAGACAGTTTGTCTCTTCTTCACCTCACAACCAGAGGCAGACTTACCATTAGGCAAAAGTAGGCGGTTGCCTTAGGCCCCGACCTGCTAGGGGCCCCAATCTACTAGAAGCCCCATATATTTTTTTAAATGTTTAACATATTTAACGTGATGCCCGACAAAATATAGAAACACGGGTATTTATAAAAACGTCAAATCAAATCACCAACAAAACGTCCTCCCCCCTTCTCCTCAGAGTGTCGAACACTCAATGGACAACTCTCATATTATACGGCGTATCTCAGCGCCGTATAATATGAGAGTTGCGACACTCCGGTAGACTTCTATAGAAACTGTGAAAGGCGGAAGTCACGTGGGTCATGGAGCTGCGAATAGTTCCAAACAATGGAATTTTCTCCCTAGACCACCATTCATTTCATGGAGTGTCTGCTTAATAATCTCGGGTAAATTAATAAATGGCCGTTGTTTTGGTCATTTTACCACTTAAGTTAACAGGTAGATTTTGTAGTCTGTGATCTTGTTTTATTTCACCAGCTTTTTTCCTTGTTTATGTGTAGTAAAAGCTCATAAACTTGCAATTGTTGTTAGCCTGTGCTAGCTCAAGTAGCTAGCTGGGTCAGCCCTTATTTCAAAAATATGTTGTACAGTTTCTGAGAGACATTAGAGATGAGTAGCAACATTACATGATGGGACATGACATTAAAACCTGTGACAGAGCAGATGTGACTTATTATTTTGTTCATAGCAATTGTAGTAACATTAGCAGCATAACTGCAGGAGGGATCGGGTCAAGTGGACCCCTGACCAAGTGAGCACCCCAAGTGGACCCCAGGATCTATTTTGTATATGTACAAATACATTTTCAATCCAGTGATTTATAAATTCATTCATAATTTCTTGAAGCCTCATTCAGAACATTACAGTCACCAAGAAGTGTAAAAGAATATACAGTGATCCCTCGCTACTTCGCGCTTCACCTTTCGCGCCCTCAGTGCATCGCGGATTTTTCAGAAATATTCATCAAAAATTCAAAATTGAGAAAAAATGGGCGGGCGCTAGCAGAAGGCAGGGAGACTACATTAGAACATCAGGTATCAACACGGAGAGCCGCACAACTCAAAAAATCCACCTCTCTGACCACCGCTCCACTCCTCTCCACCTCTGTAGTCATGAAGTCCTTTGAGCGCCTGGTCCTGTCTCACCTCAAGTCCATCACCACTCCCCTCCTGGACCCGCTGCAGTTTGCCTACCGTGCCAACAGGTCTGTGGACGACGCAGTCAACCTGGCCCTCCACTCCATCCTGCAGCACCTGGACTCCCCGGGAACCTACGCCAGGATCCTGTTTGTGGACTTCAGCTCTGCATTCAACACTATCCGCCCCACTCTGCTCCAGGACAAGCTGTCCCTGCTCGACGTGCCTGACTCCCTCTGCAGGTGGATCACCGACTTCCTGACGGACCGGAGGCAGCATGTGCGGCTGGGGAAGTCTGTCTCGGACTCTGTTAGCATCAGCATCGGATCACCCCAGGGCTGTGTACTTTCCCCCCTACTCTTCTCCCTTTATACCAACTCCTGCACCTCCTCCCACCAGTCTGTTAAGCTGATCAAGTTTGCGGACGACACCACCCTCATTGGGCTCATCTCCAACGGCGACGAGTCCGTCTACAGGAAAGAGGTGGCCCAGCTGGTGTCCTGGTGCAGCCACAACAACCTGCAGCTGAACGCTCTGGAGACAGCGGAGATGATTGTGGACTTCAGGAAAGTCACAACCCCCCTGCCCCCCCTCACCATCACAGGCTCTCCCATCACCATTGCAGATTCCTTCCGCTTCTTGGGCACCACCATCACCCGAGACCTCAAATGGGAGTCAACCATCAGCTCCCTCATCAAAAAGGCCCAGCAGAGGATGTTCTTTCTGCTGCAGCTGAGGAAGCTCAAGCTACCCACCAAGATGTTAGTGCAGTTCTACACGGCCATCATCGAGTCCATCCTCACCTCCTCCATAACCGTGTGGTATGCAGGAGCCACTGCCAGGGACAGACTAAGGCTGCAGCGTGTCGTGCGCACTGCTGAGAAGGTGATCGGCTGCAAGCTCCCATCTCTCCAGGGCCTGTACATCTCCAGGACCCAGAGGCGTGCAGGCCGGATCATAGCCGATCCTTCACACCCTGGTCACGTACTGTTTGCCCCCCTCCCCTCAGGTAGAAGACTTCGGTCCATTCAGACTAAAACCTCCCGGCACATGAACAGCTTTTTTCCCTCTGCCATCAGACTGCTGAACATTAAGTGACTTATTGACTCTTGTGCACTATATACAGCAGCTCATGTCGTTCATCACTGTTTTTCTGTTGCATTATTGACTGCACTGTGGTACCCCATATTATCTGCTACTTGCTAATTTATTTAAATCTGCCTTGACTAGTATTACTCATTATTATTATTATTATTACTTATTATTCTACACTTATTACATGTTTTTAGTCTTTTAGTTTTTTTTAGTTTATCTCTTTATCTCTTCATGTTTTTAATGTTGCAGCATGGCACTGAGACAAATTCCTAGTTTGTGTACTACATGAACAATGGCAATAAATCTGATTCTGATTCTGATTCTGATTCTGATTCTGATTCTCTCCGCCCACCTCTTCACTGCTCGGGAATCTCGCAAGCTGATTGGCCGAGACGTTTTACCTCGCAAGCTGATTGGCCGAGACGTTTTACCCAGCTTCTCTCCCTGCAGAGCGCCCATACCCACCGAAGGAAGACCGCATTCATTGTTCTTTATCGCTAGTCTCGCAGCGTGGAACTTTTCGCTGTTCTCTTGTCCCTTTTTGTGTGAAATAGTCTTCCCGTCGAGCCACTACGCCGCCTCCTGCAGCTGCCCTCGACAATCCTGCGCCTCTAGCACCTGACGATGAGGCGTCACCTGAGGAGCAGTAAAGCTCTCATTAACCTGTGCAGTACGTAAATCATCTTCATCTTGAGTTACGTATCTTGTTATAAAAATAAAAGAGTTCTAAAAACATATTTATGTACACTTTATTTACATCTACGTATGTATGTACACTTACACACACACACACACACACGTATCATATGAGAGAGAGTGAGAGAATAAACGTATGTGTTATTTATGGGTGACGTCATTAGGGGTGACGCTACTTCGCGGTTTTTCACTTTTCGCGGTCGGTTCTGGAACCCATTAACCGCGATAAGTGAGGGATCACTGTATACAGTATATGTATTAAAGTACCCAAAGAAGGTTTTGGCTCAGTTTCTGCTTTCAAAAGGCTTCTCTTTTCCATCACTGCTGCTCGTCATGGCTCACTGCCATCCATCCATCTTCTTCCGCTTAATCCTTTTCGGGTCGCGGGGGGGCTGGAGCCTATCCCAGCATCTTTGGGCGAGAGGCAGGGTACACCCTGGACAGATCGCCAGTCCGTCACAGGGCCAACACAGAGAGACAGACAACCATTCACTCTCACATTCATACCTAAGGACAATTTAGAATCCCCAGTTTTGATGCCAATTAACCTAACTTGCATGTTTTTTTGGCATGTGGGAGGAAACTGGAGAAATCCTCCCAGATGAAAATCCACAGAATAGGTATGTGGGACTATAATGTTCTGAATGAGGCTTTAGAAAATTATGAATCAGTTTGTAAATCACTGGATTGAAAATGTACATGTACAGATTGGATCCTGGGGTCCACTTGGGGTTCTTACTTGGTCAGGGGTCCACTTGACCTGTATCCGTTGTAGACAGCACTGTGGCTGCTAGCCCATGTTGCTTAAATGACATGCCCACTGTGTCAACGGCTACCCTTCACAGAGGAAGACATGATGAGGGAACTATATAGAGGGGTTGGACTGACGTCACACGGGTCACGTGTCTTTTATTTACTGCACTATTTTGGACGGCAACGAACAGTCAAATCACCAACAACAAGCGTGAATGAGTGTAATCAACGAGATAAATGGCTACACAGAAATCAACACCGTAGTCCAACGACGAAGTGCAGACTTTTCTGTGCTTGGTAGCTGATTAAAGAAATTCAGAGGGAGCTGGACAGCGTGACCTGAAAAGAATTCACAGCCACAGTGGAGGCAGACAGGAGGCAGAGTTGCGTGGACCCGACCACAGCATCATCATTGTTGAAAACAGTGATAGAGGATGGTGAGTGATGTGATATTATGCATCTTTGCCGTTATTTATCCCAGTGGTGGAAAACTCACTTTGAACAAACAACACCGTTGTGTCCTGTGTGCAGACAATGAGCTAGCTAGTTAGCCATCAATGTTAACTCCGTGCTCTGCTTGTATTTCGCGCTTGTGTTGACAACATCTGATAATAAGCTAGTGTTAATCCTGGTTAAAAAGTAGTTTTTTTACATGTTGCACTTTCGTGCTGTGCATGTACTTATTGATTGATTGATTGATTGATTTTATTTCTTTGAACATTCTGAAAAAGAAAAAAAGAATTTAAAACAAAACAAAAAACAAGCCAAAAATAAAATGTTCAAAAGGAGTGGGAAGAATCCAACACTTATATAGTCCCACCCCTTTTCCATACCCAACAAATTACATTATCACTTAGTCATCATTCATCCCACAACCACATTCACCATTATACACCCCATAGTCAAATTATACAGCAGAAATGACACAACAACGACAGTCCATAATGACAACAATACCAACATCCAACAATATTGCAACAACAATAAACAAATACTTCTGGCATGTTCAACACAAACACAGACAACACCATCACAATCACCATAACACAATAACACACACAACAACAACCTTCCCTCACTGAAGACACATTGTAACATCAGTGCCCTTCATTTTCATACTGCTCAAAAATAATTTCTTTATATGTTGATTTAAATATATGGATGTTTGGACATTGCCTGTGTTTCTCCCCCAACCCATTCCACAATTTTACCCCACACACAGACACACAAAAACCCTTCCTAGTAGATCTTACTAAGTGCATTTTAAATTTTGTGTTCCCCCGTAAATTATATTTCCCTTCTCTCTCACTGAAAAGATTTTGTATATTGTGTGGCAAAAGGTTTTTACTGACTTTAAACATTAATTGTGCTGTATAATAATGAACCAGATCCCGTAATTTCAATAACTTTGAATGTAAAAACAATAAATTAGTATGTTCGAGATACCCGACTTTGTGTATAACACGGACTGCCCTTTTTTTGTAATATTAGCAATGAATTAAGTGTACTTTTATAATTGTTACCCCATACCTCTATACAATAGGACAAGTATGGAAGTACTAATGAGCAATACAAGATATGAAGTGATTTATAATCTTGGACCTGCTTGATTCTATTTATAATTGCAATATTTTTTGCAACTTTGTTTTGTATGTATCTGACGTGTGGTTTCCAACTAATTTTATCATCTAGTATTACACCCAAAAACTTGATCTCCTTAACGTTTTCAATAATCACATTAACTATATGAATATGTATATCTTCTTTATTTTTACAATTACCAAATATCATTGCCTTAGTTTTATCTATATTTAGTGACAATTTATTACAATCCATCCATTTTTTAAGCTTATTTAATTCATTTAGAGTATGGATTAGTTGATTATAATTATTTCCAGAATAAAATATATTAGTATCATCAGCAAATAATATTATTTTTAATAATTTAGAAACTTGGAATATATCATTTATATATATGTTAAATAATTTGGGGCCCAATACTGACCCCTGGGGGACCCCACAGGCAATTCCCATACACCCAGACAGATATTCTCCCATTTTCACAAATTGTTGTCTCTCAGATAGCTAACTTGTAACCCAATTCAGAGCCATTCCCCTAATACCATACATTTGCAGTTTATTAAGAAGTATTGAATGATTTATTGTATCAAATACTTTTCTAAAATCTATAAATACACTAATTGCATATTTTCCTTGATCTAATTCATTTATTATTTCCTCTGTTGCTTCCATTATTGCCAGCGATGTTGTACTCTTGGCTCTAAATCCATATTGGTTCTGATTAAGATAAGATAAGATAAGCCTTTATTAGTCCCACAACGGGGAAATTCCAGGATTGCAACAGCACAGGGATAGCAACACTCAGAGCAACAATCAGAAGGCAAGAAAAAAAAAACAAAAAAAAAACAAGCAAGCAAGAGCAGCTAATAAACATATGTACGTATTACTATAAAATATATATATATACACACACACACAGACACACAGTGCAGAGCATTGTAGCTGGATGGAATAAATATATGAATATATGAACACACAGTGCAGAGCATTGTAGCTAGATGGAATAAATATGTAAATATATAAACACCCACAGTACGGAGCATTGCAGCTAGGTGGAATAAATATGCAAGTATATAAACACACACAGTGCGGAGCAATGTAGCTAGATGGAATAATATGTAGATATATAAATATATAAACACCCACAGTACGGAGCATTGTAGCTAGATGGAATAAATATGCAAATATATAAACACACACAGTGCAGAGCATTGTTGCTAGATGGAATGAAACAGCATAACCGTCTACTTAGTTATCCTACATGGTATGATTATGTGCCCATACATATTCTCACCCTCCATAGCGACCGGTATGTTCCTAGTTGTATGCCGGAGAGGACCATTGTGTAAGTCTATTGCATCTTTTGCATTCAAAAAACTATTAGTTTGTTACGTCTTTTTGCTATCTCTGCGAGCAGCCCTGCTTAGGTTGTACAGTCTGACAGCCGTTGGTAGGAAGGACCTACGAAACCTCTCGGTTGTGCACCTGGGATGATGTAGTCTGCTGCTAAATGAGCTCCTCAGTGCATTCAGTATGTCCTGCATAGGGTGGAACTCGGACTCCAGCAGAGATGACAGTTTAGCCACCGTCCTTCTCTCTCCTATCTCCTCCATCGGATCAAGGCGCTGCCCCAGGACAGAGCTAGCTTTCTTAATCAGTTTGTTCAGTCTCTTCCTATCGGCTGCAGTAATGCCACTGCCCCAGCAGACCACTCCAAAAGTGATGGCTGATGCCACCACCGTGTCATAGAATGACTTCAGCAGCGCCCCTTGTACACCAAAAGACCTGAGTCTCCTCAGCAGGAACAGCCTGCGCTGTCCCTTCTTGTAGAGTGCATCAGTATTGTGTGACCAGTCTAGTTTATTGTTCAGATGAATACCCAGGTACTTATAGGATGTCACCATCTCGATGTCTGTTCCCTGTATATTTACTGGTACTGTGAGGGGCTGCCCATGCCTGCGGCAGTCCACCACCAGCTCCTTAGTTTTCCTCGCGTTGATCTGGAGGCAGTTCCGATGGCACCAGTCCACGAAGTCCTGGATAAGCCCTCTGTACTCAGCTTCATCTCCATTGGAGATGAGGCCAACGATCGCAGAGTCATCAGAGAACTTCTGTAGATGGCAGTGTGTTGTGTTGTGTGAGAAGTCCGCAGTATAAAGAGTGAACAGGAAGGGAGCCAGCACCGTTCCCTGGGGGCCCCCGTGCTACTGATGATCGTGTCGGACACACAGTCCCGGGTTCTCACAAACTGAGGCCGGTTCGTGAGGTAGTCCAGGATCCATGATGACAGGTGCTGGTCCACCCCTGCGCGCAGCAGCTTGTCCTTCAGGATCATCGGTTGGATGGTGTTGAAAGCACTGGAGAAGTCAAAGAACATGATCCTCACCATATTCCCGGGCTTCTCCAGGTGGGACAGAGAACGGTGAAGGAGGAAGATCACCGCATCCTCCACCCCAATGCCATGCTGGTAGGCGAACTGGAGTGGATCCATCGCTGGTTCCACCAGGGGGCGGAGGTGAGCAAGGAGCAGTCTCTCCAGGGTCTTCATCAAGTGGGACGTCAAGGCCACCGGTCTGTAGCTGTTCAGGTCTTTGGGGTGGGAAGTTTTTGGTACAGGTACCACACAAGATGTTTTCCACAGCTGTGGTACCCTCCCCAGTTTCAGGCTCATGTTGAAGATATACGTCACAATCCCACACAGCTGGTCTGCACAGGACTTGAGGAGCTTTGCGCTGATGCCGTCCGGTCCCGGCGCCTTCCTCGCCTTGATCGTCCTCAGCTCCGTCCTCACCTGGGTCCTGGTCAGGGTCAGGATGGGGGGCTGTGTGTTGGGAGTGGGGGGGTGTTGGTAGAGTGGGGAGTGGGCAGCAGGACTTGATTTCTTTAGAGGCAGCAGTGGTTGTTGTGCAGTCAGGGGGGAGGGCGGTTGGTCAAATCTATTGAAAAACAGATTCAGGTTGTTCGCCCACTCCCTGCCCCCTGTGGCCTGGGGGGAGGTATTCTGGAGCCCCGAGATGGTTTTGAGGTTTCTCCAGACCCCGCTGATGTCGCTCTGTTGCAGCTTGTCCTCCATCTTCTTCCTGAAGCTGTCCTTGCCTTCTCTGATCTTTCTCCTCAGCTCCCTCTGTACGGACTTCAGCATCTCCCTGTTCCCCGACCTGAAGATCCTCTTCTTCTCTCTCAGAAGTGTTTTTATCTCAGGGTTGATCCAGGGTTTGTTGTTTGAGTGACGCCGTATGGTCTTGGTGGGAACGGATTTGTCCACACAGAAGCTGAGGTAGCCCGTGAAGGTGTGAATGAGGCCATCGATGTCCTCACCATGTGGATCGCAGAGCTGCTTCCAGGCGGTGGCTTCAAAACAGCCCTTTAGGGTGTCCATTGTCTCCTCAGACCATAACTCCACAGTGTGCATGGCCGGAGGTTGTCTGTGCACTAGGGGTTTGTACACCGGCCGGAGATGAACCAAGTTGTGATCCGATCTCCCGAGTGGGGGTAGTTGTGATGAGGTGTACGCCTCCTTAGTGTTTGCGTAGAATAAATCCAGTGTTTTATTGTCTCTAGTGTGGCATGTGACATACTGGGTGAACGTGGGTAGAATGGGAGACAGTGAAACATGGTTGAAATCGCCTGAGATGAGGAGAAGAGCATCTGGGTGTTCTGTCTGCAGCCTGCTGGTTACTGAATGGATGACGTCACGTGCTGTCCCAGCGTTCGCCGTCGGATTTGCATAAACAACAATGCAGATCACGTGTGAGTGTTCTCTCGGGAGATATGTAGGCCTCATGCTAACAGCTAGCAACTCAATGTCTTTGCTGCAGTGTCGTTGTTTAACAGTGATATGTCCCGGTCTGCACCAGTTGTTGTTAACATACATGATCACTCCACCGCCCCTAGCCTTGCCACTGTCTGGTGTTCGGTCAGCTCGTATCATGTGAAAACCCTCCAGCTCAATGTTAGCATCTGCTGCTAGTTCAGTTAGCCACGTCTCAGTAAACAAAAGGAGAGAGCACTCCCGGTATGTGCTATCATAACGGGAGATAGCCGCTAGCTCATCTAACTTTCCCAGTATCGACCGTACATTTCCCATGACAACAGATGGAAGGGAGGGTCTGTACCTTATATTTTTTGTCCTCCGCCTTACTCCAGCCCGGCAGCCGCGGCGTTTTCGCCTCAGTTCACTCGGTATGTCGAGTTTTTCCAATGGGACCGGGTGGCGGTTGAATGCTAGCAGCTGTTCTCTGCTGTATCGTATCCTGCTATAGACAGTGGCTCCGTCCACCGGCTCAGGAGACATTTAGGACGATCTGTGTGTCCGTGATATAAGTGGGGTGAAAAAAAAAGACGGATCAAAAGAGAGAGGAAGGGAAAAAGACTCGGAATCGAGCCGCTGTTGCAAAAGGCAGCCGACTCGTGTGGCGCCGAGAGAAAGAGCACATTGTGTTTATTTAAAAAGTTTTCTAATCTGTTGTTGAAAAGTTTTTCCAGAATCTTTGAAAATTGTGGGAGAAGCGATACTGGTCTGTAGTTTGTGTATTGGTGTTTATTTCCTTGCTTGAATAATGGTATTACTTTGCTATTTTCATTTTCTGCGGGAATGAGCCAGTTTGAAATGATAGATTACAAATATATGTGAATGGTTTTAATATCGTCCTCATGGATCGTCACCTTATCGTGGTGGTGGGGTTTGCGTGCCCCAGTGATCCCAGGAGCTATGTTGTCCGGGGCAATTTGCCTCTGATAGGGTCTCCCAAGACAAACTGGTCCTGGGTGAAGGGCCAGACTAAGAACGATCCAACAGACTCTCATGAATTGTATATCAAGGATTCAGTGTACCCCGCCCGGTATGGGGTTACCGGGGCCCCACCTTGGAGCCAGGCCTGGGGGAGGGGCTTGAAGGCTAGCGTCTGGTGGCCGGGTTTCCACCCATGGGACCCAGCCGGGCTCAGCCCGAAGGAGTTACATGGGTCCGCCCTCCAGTGGGCTCACCACCTGCAGGAGGGATCATGGGGGTCCGGTGCTATGTGGATCAGGTGGCGGTCAAAGGCAGAGACCTTGGCGGACTGATCCCAAGCTTTCTAAACTGGCTTTTGGTAAGTGGAATGTCACCTCTCTGGTGGGGAAGGAGCCTGAGCTGGTGTACGAGGTTGAGAGATACCGGCTAGATATAGTCGGCCTCACCTCAACACACAGCTCCGGTTCCGGAACCAGTCTCCTGGAGAGGGGCTGGAGCTTGGCCTTTTCTGGAGTTGCCCCGGGCGAGAGGCGACGAGCAGGGGTGGGTATTCTTGTATCGCCCCACCTTGCTGCCTCTATATTGGAGTTTTCCCCGGTGGACGAAAGGGTTGCTTCCCTGCGCCTTCGGGTTGGGAAACGGGTCCTGACCATCATTTGTGCCTATTCACCAAATGATGTTTCAGAGTACCCACCCTTTTTGGAGTCTGTGACTGGGGTGCTGGAGGGTGCTCCTCTTGGAGACTCCATTGTCGTACTGGGGGACTTCAATGCGCACGTGGGCAACGACAGTGAAACCTGGAGGGGGGTGATTGGGAGGAACGGCCTGCCCGATCTGAACCCGAGTGGTGTTCAGTTATTGGACTTCTGTGCTAACCACAGTCTGTCCATAACGAACACCATGTTCAAGCATAAGGGTGTCCATATGTGCACCTGGCACCAGGACACCCTAGGTCGCAGGTCGATGATCGATTTAGTTATCGTGTCATCAGACCTGCGACCGTATGTCTTGGACACACGAGTAAAGAGAGGTGCAGAGCTGTCAACTGATCACCACCTGGTGGTGAGTTGGATCCGATGGCAGGGGAGGAAGCCATTCAGACCTGGTAGACCCAAACGTATGGTGAGGGTGTGCTGGGAGCGTCTGGCTGAGGCCCCTGTCCGGGAGGTCTTCAACTCCCACCTCCGGAAGAACTTCAACCACATTCCGAGGGAGTCTGGAGACATGGAGTCTGAATGGGCCATGTTCTCCACCTCTGTTGTTGAAGCGGCGGCCCAGAGCTGCGGCCGCAAGGTGGTCGGTGCATCTCGTGGTGGCAACCCCCGAACCAAGTGGTGGACACCAGTGGTGAGGGGGGCCATTAAGCTGAAGAAGGAGTCCTATCAAGCTTGGTTGGCTTGTGGGACTCCCGAAGCAGCTGAGGTGTACCGGCAGGCCAAGCGGAGTGCAGTTCAGGTGGTTGCTGAAACAAAAACCCGGGTATGGGAGGAGTTCGGTGAGGCCATGGAACAAGACTTTCGGTCGGCCTCAAAGAGATTCTGGCAAACTGTCCGGCGGCTCAGGAGGGGAAAGCAGCTCCCCGTCCACACTGTGTATGGTGTGGATGGGACACTGTTGACTTCGACTGGGGACATCGTCGGGTGGTGGAAGGAATACTTCGAGGATCTCCTCAACCCCACTGATACGCCTTCCACAGAGGAAGCAGGGTTTGGGGACGAGGGGGATGATTCGCCTATCACAGGGGCTGAGGTCGCCAAGGTGGTTAAAAATCTCCTTGGTGGCCGGGCCCCAGGGGTGGACGAGATTCGCCCCGAGTACCTCAAGGCCCTGGATGTTGTTGGGTTGTCATGGTTGACACGCCTCTGCAACATTGCGTGGAGGTCGGGGGCAGTGCCTTTGGCATGGCAAACCGGGGTGGTGGTTCCTCTCTTTAAAAAAGGGGACCGGAGGGTGTGCTCCAACTTTAGAGGGATCACACTCCTCAGCCTCCCTGGGAAGGTCTATGCCAAGGTACTGGAGAGGAGAGTCCGGCCGTTGGTCGAACCTCGGATTCAGGAGGAGCAATGTGGTTTTCGTCCTGGCCGTGGCACATCGGACCAGCTCTTTATCCTCTCGAGAATTCTCGAGGGTTCGTGGGAGTTTGCCCAACCAGTTTACATGTGTTTTGTGGACTTGGAGAAGGCATTTGACCGCGTCCCTCGTGGATTTTTGTGGGGGGTGCTTTGGGAGTATGGGGTATCGGGCTTGTTGTTACGAGCTATTCGGTCTCTGTACGACCGTTGTGAGAGTTTGGTTCGTATTGCCAACACTCGGTCGGAGTCATTCCCAGTGAGAGTTGGACTCCGCCAGGGCTGCCCTTTGTCACCGATCCTGTTCATAATTTTTATGGACAGGATTTCTAGGCGCAGCCAGGGAATGGAGGGTGTCATGCTTGGTGACCACAGGATCTCATCTCTGTTGTTTGCAGATGATGTTGTCCTGTTGGCTTCATCCAGCAATGACCTACAGCTCTTGCTGAGACGGTTTGCCGCTGAGTGTGAAGCGGCTGGGATGAGAATCAGCACCTCCAAGTCCAAGTCCATGGTTCTCAGCCGGAAAAAGGTGGATTGTCCTCTCCGGGTTGGGGACAGGCTCCTGCCCCAAGTGGAGGAGTTTAAGTATCTTGGGGTCTTGTTCACGAGTGAGGGGAGAATGGAGCGAGAGATCGACAGACGGATTGGAGCAGCATCTGCAGTGATGCGGACGTTGTACCGGTCTGTTGTGGTGAAGAGGGAGCTTAGTTCTAAGGCAAAGCTGTCGATTTATCAGTCAATCTACGTTCCTACTCTCACCTATGGTCACGAGCTTTGGGTAATGACCGAAAGAACGAGATCGCGGGTACAAGTGGCTGAAATGAGCTTTCTCCGTAGGATTGCTGGACTCACCCTCAGAGATAGGGTGAGGAGCTCAGTCATCCGGGAGAGGCTCAGAGTAGAACCGCTGCTCCTCCACATTGAAAGGAGTCAGTTGAGGTGGTATGGGCATCTGATTAGGATGCCTCCTGGACGCCTCCCACTTGAGGTGTTTCAGGCACGTCCCACTGGGAGGAGACCCCGGGGCAGACCCAGGACTCGGTGGAGAGACTATGTCTCCCAGCTGGTCTGGGAACGCCTTGGTATCCCCTCTGAAGAGCTGGAGCAGGTAGCTGGGGAGAGGGAAGTCTGGGCTTCTCTGCTTGAACTGCTGCCTCCGCGACCCGGACCTCCGGAAAAGCGGTAGAAGATGGATGGATGGATGGATGGATGGTTTTAATATGCCATCAACAGTTCTTTTTACTAGTGCCGTATCAATACCATGACAGTCAGTAGATAATTTATTTTTACATTTTTCAACAACAGATTTTACCTCTAGTTCATCCACCGCTGAGAGAAAGATTGACCGAGGGTTATTTCCAATCAGTGTCTCACTCACGGTGTCTCTTCCTTGGTTTGGAATTTTTGCTGTCAACTCTGGTCCAACATTTACAAAAAATTTATTCATTTTATTTACTACCATATTCTTATCATAATTATCACCACAATTATCAGTAAAATACTCTGGATATATCATTTTCTTAGTTCCATTTTCCCTTAATTTATTTAATATATCCCAGACTCCTTTTATATTATTTTTATTTTCATTTAACATTTTCCTATAGTATAATTTTTTACTAGTTCATATTATTTCAGTTAAGTTATTTCTATATGTTTTATATCTTTTTTTTTCACATTCTTTGGTTCTTAATTTAATGAAATTTTTATAGAGATAATTTTTCTTTTTACAAGCATTTTGTAGCCCCTTGGTTAACCACGGGCAATTTTTGTATATATGTTTTTTATTAATTTCTTTAATTGGACAGTTTTTATCATATAATGATTTAAATATATCAATAAATTTATCATATGCCAAGTCCACTTTTTTTTCTCTCTATAGACAACATCCCAATTCTGTAACATTAAGTCATCTTTTAAAGCATTGATTCTATCTTCTGTTCATATTCTTTTATAGATAATCTTTTTACATGGTTTATTATTATTCTTACTCTCATTAGCCCCATAATTAACATCTAAAGAAACAAATACAGGCAGGTGGTCACTAATATAATTTATTAGTATACCACTCACCATATTATATTCAATAACATTGGTAAAAATGCTGTCTATCAGGGTAGCACAGTGTGTCGTTATTCTCGTAGGTTTTGTAATCTTTGGAAACAAGGTTAAACTAGACATTGCATCTAAGAAATCTTCAGTTGGTTTATGTTGTTTTGTTTTCATTAAATCTATATTAAAGTCACCACAAATAAAGATATCTTTTTGTCTTATTTTTGCATACATCTTTTCCATCCCATTTCTAAATTCTTCCATATCAGATCCCGGTACTCTATATATACAACTTACTATTATGTTTTTTCTATTTTCCATCGTAATCTCAATTGTTAAACATTCCATACTTTCATTCACTGTTGATGTCATGCTGTCCACTTTTTTACTTTTTAATTTTCTATCAAACATACAGTGCTAACCCACCACCACTTTTACATTTCCTATTTAGTGTGTACATCTCATATCCATATAGTTCAAAATTTACATCTTTTTCTTCATTAATCCATTTTTCACTTATTGCAATAATCCTAAATGGGGTGTTAAATTGATTTAAAAACTCCTTAATACTATCAAAGTTTGCATAGAGACTCCTACTATTAATATGTATTATTGTCAATGTCTGATCCAAATTCATAATTCCATTTAATTGTTGTTCATCATAATAAACACACTTATTATTAATATGATTAAAATAGTTATTGTCTGGATCAATATCTCCTAAAATGTCTTGTGGTTGCTGTTCAGTATTGACAAAGATTCCAGCTTCAATTTGCCCTAATACACTTTCATTATTAAATGAGGAAGGATGATTGGTTAAAGTACTAATCATAAATTATGTCAACAATGTACACCAAAAGGAAAAAAGGAAAAAGAACACAAAAATCTCCACTCAATCTTACTGCACTGTTATTCTTGCATCGGGGCAAAGGTTTAAATTTGTCTAATTCCTCCATTTCTCTAATCATTATTACTTCAACTTCTTCTGGAGTGCCAAGTAGTTTTATCCACACCTTACAGTTCTTTGTCCATGTCGATTGTATTTTTCCCTGTTTTCTGAGAGCCCTGGTTTGTCTAGCTATTTCAGAATTCTTTTTTGTTAAATGTTCGTTTATATAGACAGCCGTTCCTCTCAGTTTTCTTGCTTGTCATAGAAGATCAGTTTTTGCTTTCCTGCTGACAAATCGGATGATGATCGCTGGTTTTCCTTTACTGTCTTTTCTAGGTAACGTGTGGCAAGCTGAAATAGTCTCATTGTCCACAACAATGTTTTTAGAGTTGAAAAAAATTAATACCTGCTGCTCAAGAGTGTGTGATTCTGCCAATGTCTCATCCTCCCCATCCTGGTTACCAACTCCTGCTGTCACACGTGCATAGGAGCGGTGTCTGGTGTTAAGACCGCACACAATGACATCATCCATTCTCGTATACTGTTCTAATTCATCCACACGTCTTTCTAAGAAATTAATTTTCTTGTCTTTTTCCATGACTTCAGCATGAATTAAATTCATGCACTTGGTCCATAAGGCCAATAAGCAAAGTTTGTTGTTTTGCTATCTTAGATTTTTCTTCAGTCATGAAATTTAGTGAGAGTTTGATCTCCTCCAACTCCTCTCCATTTATTTAATTCCTTTTCGGAGGCATACTGACTAGACTGATTGGGATCAAAGGCGGCTCACCTGTTGTCTAATACAGGAGGCGAAGCACGTCCGATGGCTAGTGGAGGCCGCCAGCTGGCCCGCCGTCTCAATTATAGGTGTCACCCGACTGCGAGGTCGAAGCGCTCCCGATGGCCAATGATGGCTAGTGAAGGTCACCAACCAGCATCACCACCTGACAGCTGAATCTGCCGGTGAAACCAAGGCTCCCTCGGCAGCTAGCATCGTCCCAGCTAGTGTCGTCCTTCATTAATCCGCTTCGGCTCAGCTGAACATCACAGAGTAGAATCGTCTCTCTCACAGAAAAACACCCGGTTCTTGAAACATGGATTATGCAGGAAAAGTCCCCAAACAAGTGGTCCACGTCCCAGATATCACCACCACGCCTCTCTGGCTGCTCGTCCAGGTGAACAGGTGCCACAGCCACGTTCCTCTCCAGCTACCGAAGTGCCGCTGGCCCTCTGGCGTACTTGGCTCCCGCGGTGCTTGTCTCGCTGCCCGGGACACCTCCATACTGCTCCTCTCCGGCGCCCCGCACAGATGAGCAGAAGCCGTTAACTGGCTGCATCATCCTGCCACCTCCACAGCTCTCACCAGCTGAACAGATGCCGTTAGCAAGCCGCGATCCTGTCCGCGACTTCGGCCACCTGCACAGCTACTCCCGTTCTCCTCTCCAGGTGAGATACTTTCTTTCACAGCGGCAGCAGCACCGAAAAAGTGGCCTGGCAGACTTAAGTTGTGTGTGTATTTTCATTCTTGAGTCCCACTGCAGGCTGAAGATCTGCTGAACCGGGACCAGCAGCACATCCAGTTGCTTGTCAGTGAGGCAAGAGAGCATGAGACGGGAACAGGTCATGTGGACCCCTGACCAAGTGAGCACCCCATGTGGACCGTGGGGTCCAGTCTGTACATGTACAAGTATATTTTCAAGCCAGTGATTTACAAACTGATTCAGAGCTTTCTTAAAGCCTCATTCAGAACATTATAGTCCCACATACCTATTCTGTGGATTTTCATCTAGGGGCAGCCAGCGGTGATGAGCAGCAGCAGCGGTGAAGAAAAGTCTTTTGAAAGCCAAAACAGAGCCAAAACCTTCTCCGGGTCAGCTTAGTTGTCATCTTACATATATATATATATACAGTGGGGCAAAAAAGTATTTAGTCAGCCACCAATTGTGCAAGTTCTCCCAGTTAAAAGATGAGAGAGGTCTCCAGTTTTCATCATAGGTATACCTCAACTATGAGAGTACAATTGGTGGCTGACTAAATACTTTTTTACCCCACTGTATACAGTATATTTACAGTATATCTATCTATCTATCTATCTATATCTATATCTATCTATATCTATCTATCTATATCTATATCTATATATATATCTATATATATATCTATATATATATATATATATACACTACCGTTCGAAAGTTTGGGGTCACTTAGAAATTTCCTTATTTTTGAAAGAAATGCACTGTTTTTTCAATGAAGATAACTTTAAACTAATCAGAAATACACTCTAATATCTAATATACATTGCTAATGTGGTAAATGACTATTCTAGCTGCAAATGTCTGGTTTTTGGTGCAATATCTACATAGGTGTATAGAGGCCCATTTCCAGCAACTATCACTCCAGTGTTCTAATGGTACAATGTGTTTGCTCATTGCGTCAGAAGGCTAATGGATGATTAGAAAACCCTTGTGCAATCATGTTAGCACAGCTGAAAACAGTTTAGCTGGTTAGAGAAGCTATAAAACTGACCTTCCTTTGAGCAGGTTGAGTATCTGGAAAAAATTATTATTTCAAATACAAATCATTATTTCTAACCTTGTCAATGTCTTGACTATATTTTCTATTCATTTTACAACTCATGGTGGTAAATAAGTGTGACTTTTCATGGAAAACACAAAATAATTGTCTGGGTGACCCCAAACTTTTGAACTGTAGTGTATATATTATATATATATACGTATACTGTATCTCACACTTCTTGGTGACCGGGAAAAGTCCAACAGTTTTACACAAATTCTTGTTGTTGTTCTCTTTCACATTTACAAATCATTGGATTGAGAATGTACGTGTACAGATTGGATCCCGGGATGCTCACTTGGTCAGGGGTCCACTTGACCTGTATCCCATGAAACTACCTTGTGAAGGAAGGAAATGGCTCAGAATGCTGCCTTCAGTCAAGTGTTCCTTAGTGTGCTGGGCCACCTTACGAAGGCGATGAGTCGGCGTGTGTGACCCATTCTGAGTTTTTATTTATTTTTTACAGTTTAAAGTTTGAATTTTGTACATTCTAAATAATCAGGATTTTGCTGGTGATTGTAATAAACAATTTAATGACATGTGTTTGCATCATGATTTTCTATTTTGTCTGTTAAGACACTGGTGGGAAGAGTCAACAATACAATTTATCAGTGACGTTGAAAATAATGGTTCATTTTTAAGAAAAAGTAACCAACAACATTTTTTTTTTTTTTTTTTACTGAGGACTGTATTGTTGGATGTGCCAGTGCAGAAGACACTGCACACTTTAGTGATAGTACCAATATATGGAGGAATTCTGGGCCATATTAGCATCTGTATTTCCTAATAATGAGTTAGGATTTAATGGGATTTAACATGTTTTAACACAAACTATTTTATGGTTCATAATTCTGTTGACGGACTTACACCAAACCAAAAGTGATTTCTCAAACTGCTGGATTATTTAGATAGCTTTCCCAATCTTTTAGCATTTAATTTATGTCACTAAATCTTGGTAACCTTCAAAAATAAAACATAAACAAAAGTGGGGACATATCTGCAAAAGGCACAAAAGTTTATTGTAAAAATTCCTAGAGCAATAAAAAAGGAGTACATAGAACATTATTCACACATAGAATATATATTTATAGAGTATCTACATGTATATATCCAGTAAATCCATGTATTTTCCATGTAACCTTTTCACTGCATTATTTTAATTGCTTTTAATCCTCAGTGAAGTTTGTTTTGGGTTAAAATGCATCATAATTGTTAAATATATTTTATTATACTTAACTCAGTACTGTTTACCTGTCGAAATATATATTTTAGGGCTAATATAACCCCATATTTATAAGATGGCACCTGGCGGTCAATTTTTGGTAGCTGATCACTTTTTGCCACGACACCACCAGCTGGAACAGCTACATCCCATGATGCCTCAAAAGTCTCTCCATGATTTTCACACAGATCAGAGCAATTTGTAGCACAAGAAGCTAAACGTTTCTACAGACATTCTGAATCTCGGCAATCACTGCGGTTTGTGAAGCTGGGGTGACATCCCACCACTGGAGGCTTGGTTGAACACCCAGACAGACGGTTTGAAGCGATAATTTTACCACAAGAGAGCAATCACACACACAAAGCATATATTTTTGTACCTAATAGTGATAACTTGCCGTGATTACAATGTAGTACCGGGGACTTATTAGTGCTTTACTAGCATTAGCAATCATTAGCTTACCTTCATATGTGATCTAGTTCGTATCCTCACATCTTCCTAAACTCTCCAGTACTTTTTCGGAGTGCTTCTTCTCACCGCCTGTAGCTTTCTCTCGCTCTCCTTTTTTTGCCTTTACTCTGACAAAAAGCCAGTGAGCAGCAGGCTCGCCTCCATATCCATCTTGTGTTTTGCTTGTTGCATACATATGATGTTGTAGGAGTGCCAGGCTGCCTTGCTGTAAAGATCTCACCCACTTAAGGTGGTATTCAGTTGTAATGGAAAATGAGCAACACCGTGGCGAGTTAGACTGAATACGTGCTAGTGGAATTATTATTATTCTCAACACAGGGTCCACGCTATTTGACGTCCAGAATGTTAGAAAAACAATGTGGCACGTGACCACTGACGTCACGTGCAACCCCTCTATACCACGAGTCTGACCAGTTTGTTCTTGAAGATGACCCATCATTATTACCTAAGCACCTGACAGACAGAGCATTGCTATTTAGTTCAGAGAGGGCCTGTTTAATATTTTTTGTATTTATCCTTATTTTTTGTATGATATATTCTCCCTAGTGTCTACATAGTACAGAGGAGGGAGCACAATGGATGCCTCTGCAAAATGGACCAGTAGCTGACCATGAACAGGACCCTGCTGGCAAATGTGGGTATGTGTAAACAAACAACAGATCTTCCATGTGAATTGTTGTTGTTTAATAATACAGAAGAGTCTACGTTTAATGCATTTGTTAAGATTTGAGGTTAGTAATCCACTTCAGTACAAAAACAAGATGCCACTTGATTACTAAGATACCTGAGCTGCAAATGTGCAAACTGTTAACTCCCCGCACCAAAACCACAAACATCATTGCAGTTGGTTTGGAGACATTTTTTCAAAAACCAATGCAGTTATTTTTTTTATTTTTTCCATGTAAATTTTCATTTTTATTCTTCTGAATGGCATTTTCCACAAAATTGTATAACTTTCTCAGTAATCTGCAGTTTTTTCTTATAACTTTGGCCTTTTTTCCCCTCATATACAGATACATCTCAAAAATTAGAATATCATGAAAAAGTTTAATATTTTTTGTCACTCATTTCAGACAGTGAAACCCATATATTATATAGATTCATTACACAGAGAGTGATATATTTCAAATGTTTATTTATTTTAATTTTGATTATTATGGCTTACAGCCCATGAAAACCCAAAATTCAGTTTCTAAAAAAATTAGAATATTACATAAAATTAATTAAAAAATAGTTGTTTTTTTTAATTAAAATGTGGACCAACTGAAAAGTATGTCCATGTACACACTCAATACTTGGTCGAGGCTTCTTTTGGATAATAAATGACAATTAATTACTGTATCAGTGTGGCGTGGCATGGAGGTGATCAGCCTGTGGCACCGCTGAGGTGTTATGAAGGTCCAGGTTGCTTTGATAGTGACCTTCAGCTCGTCTGCATTGTTGGGTCTGGTGTCTCTCATCTTCCTCTTGACAATACTCCATAGATTATGGGGTTTAGATCAGGAGAGTTTGCTGGCAAATCAAGCAGTGACACCATGGTCATTAAACCAGGTTTTGATACAGATGTTCCAGCCTTACTAGATGTCTCTGTGGGTCCAGGCTCGCCACCCGAGATCATCATGGGTTCAGCTCCTCCCGCTGAGGTCATCGAGGGTGCTCTGTCCCAGCCCAGGACCTCCGTGGGTGCTGCTCCCCCTCCGGTTGAGGTCTTCACGGTTGCTCGGTCCCAGCCCGGGGCCTCCATGGGTACAGCTTCAGCCCAGTCCAGGTCCTCTGTGGGTGTTGCTTCCCCTCCAATTGAGGTCATCACGGGTGCTCCATCCCAGCCTGGGACCTCTGTGGGTGCAGCTCCTCCTTTGTCCGGGTCTCTGTAGGCGCTGTGTCCCAGTTGGGGACCGTCGTGGGTGCTGCGCCCCAGCCTGAAATCTACTTGGGTGCTGTGTTCCAATGTGGGCCCGCCGTGGATGCTACGCTCCAGCCCGGAGGCCACCGTGGGTGCAGTTTTGGTCAAGTCTGGGTCCGCCAAGGGTGCAGCTTTGGCCCAGCCCGGGCCCTCCGTGGGTACAGCTGTGGCCCAGTCCGGGCCCACTGAGGATGTTGCTTCCCTTCCAGTGGAGGTTGTCACAGGTGCTCCGTTCCAGCCCGGGGCCTCCGAGGGTGCAGCTTTGGCCCAGTCCGGGTCCAGCGCGGGTACTGCTTTGCTTCAGCCCGGAGCCATTGCGGGTGCAGCCTTGTCCCAATCTCAGACCACCGCGGGTGTAACCTTGCTCTAGTACAGAGCCTCCGCGGCTGCAACCATGTCCCAGCCCGAGACCACTGCGGGTGCAACCTCCCTCCACCCTGGAGCCATCGCGCGTGCTACTATGTCCCAATCTGGGACCACCGAGGGTGCTGCTGGCCAGTCCAAGGGTGTCGTGTTTCCCTCTCCTTTGCCAGACACTGTCGTGGTCCCCCCTCCTCTGCCAGATGCTGTCATGGTCCCCTCTCTTCTGCCAGATTCCGTTGTGGTCCCCTCTCTTCTGCCAGGTGCTGTCGTGGTTCCTCCTCCTGTGCCAGATGCCGTCATGGTTCTCCCTCCTGTGCCAGACGCTGTCATGGCTTCCCCTCCTCTGTTGTCCTTCCCTCCATTGGGCCTCCCCATGGGGAAGCCACCTCCTGGGCCACCGCTTCGGTTTCATCATCATCATCATCATCATAATAGCAGTCTGTCGGGGACGACAATGACTGCTTCATTTAGGTCTGATGAGATTCCACCACTCAGCTCTGTCCTTCACCCTCCGCTGCCAGGAACTCCTGGCCTTGTTAACCCAGGCGACGTCCAAGCCGGTATGAGTTTAGGGGGCTAAAAAACTCTGGTTGACCACCTGACAGACTGAGCCGTTGGGTTGGGTGGCCCATATTCTCCGGCAAGCCACCCGACTTGTACCATCTCACCGTCTGTCAGGCCTGGGACTTTGGCTGGCTGCCTGAACTGTTTAGTTCTTTGGCCTAGGGGGGCTGGTTTTGCCTGGTGTGGGTTCTGAGAAGGGCTGTTTCGTTCCCTCCTACCCTGTCTCCCCCCCAGCCACTCTAGGTGGGTTATTGTTGTGCTGCTGTTGGGGGGGAGGGGGGATGGTTCTTTTCTTTTTCTTTTGGTATTACCCTGGGGTGTCTGGGTCCACCCCTTGAGAGGGGGGGGCTCTGTCATAAGCTGAGCACTGGAAGTTCCGCCATGCTCAGTCTCATGGCTTTTTCTCTGTATTTATATATTTGTTGTATTTTTGTGCCTTTTGGTTTTTGTTATCCCTGCAATGTTTTTTTTTTATTTTCCTGTTTATGTCTTAGTTTTACTATGTTCTCCATCAACTGGCATCTATTTCTCAGTTTGTACTTGTTAATATTTTATTCTTCCATTCCTTATTATGGCGGTTGACAGCTGTCAGGGCTTTTCCTGGTTGGTGCTCCATGTGGGCATAGCCCTGTTAACTGTCAGCCGGGCACTCTCCTCTCATTACTTTGCAGCTGATCTTAATCATTAATCATTGTTACCTTTTTGCCCACTCATGTGACCCCACACCTGTCATTACTTGTGTTATTTGTTCTGACCCTATTTAAGGACTGCATTTTCATTTCATTTTTGCCACAGTCTTAATGATCCTTCCTCCTTGTCACCAGAACCCCTTCCCCGTTCTGGTGAGTTGTTCTGCTACTCCATTTGTAAGTTTACCTTGTTCTCTGTTTGGATTTTTAGGTTTTTGCACTTTGGAACTTTGTGTTTGTTGATAAATGCCACAAACTGCAGTTGGCGTCTGAGTCTGTCTCTCTGCCCCGAGGGGCCATTCATGACAAAAACAATAAGCTGAGTTTGAAATGTTCTCCCATAGAGTGTACTATATAGTGAATCCGCCATTTTGTAGTGCTGTTTGAAATCTTAACTGAAAATTTTATTCACTATATAGTACACTCAAAATATCCCTTAATGCATTATGAAAAGTAGTGTACAATGGATGGTCACTACATTAGCCAATATATCCCATAATGCAATGCGCAGCCAACAGAGCAGTGAGAGGAGATCTTCACATCACAACATAAACTACCTTAAGGTATTTATATTTATTAATTCAACAAAAAACAATTTAATACAGATTTACTACACAATGCATGTGGGTATTCATGTTTTACCACCATTAATCTGTTACATTTTACTGTCTCACCATGATGATGTCATTAACCGTGCCATGAAAACAAGCCCAGTAGTGTCCGAAAGTGACATAATGCACGGCTCAGGAGACACACACGCAGGCTCAGAGTAGCTCAAATAGCTTTATTAACAACAAGGGTGTATGAATGTGTGTCTGCGAGATGTAAATGTGTTGGTGGTGGCGTCTGCTTCGGGCACAGAGGCAGGAGACCGTACAGCCGGACAACCCTATGGGAAAAGCACAGGGAGAAGGGTGACGGGCACACACCAACGCAGGAGATGTACAAGTTAGAGAGGAGCTTACTTGGAATGGGCAGGTGGCTGGCACAGCAAGGACGAGGTCCGGTAGATAGCAACCTGGAGAGCCCGGTGCAGCAGCGAGGGAAAGGAGACGGAGAGGAATGGTCCGCCGCCGGGAAATCCACCTGTGCACAGGGGAGCAGACTTGGAGAGGAAAAAGGTAAGGGCTTCTTACCGCGATGCTTGCTGAAGTGTAAGAGGGAACTCACAGCAATCCAACGAGTGAAGTCTGACGGCTTCAGGCCGAAGCCCAGGGCGAGGCGGCTTAAATCCCTCGCCGCTGATGATGTGCAGGTGTGCGTGCAGCTGGCGCCGCTGATGAGCGGCGCGGCGTGACAGTACTCCCCCCTCTAGCAGCGCCTCCTGGCGATGGTTTCTCCGGGTGTGCTCGGTGGAACTCAGTAATGAGGGATGGGTCCAACACAAATGACGAGGGTACCCACTGCCGATGTTCAGGCCCATAGCCCTCCCAGTCCACCAAGTACTGCAAACCACGACCCCGGCGCCGGGAGTCCAGGATGGAGGAGACAGGCCAGGCCGGATGGCCATCAATCATCCAGGGCGTGGGTTGCGCTGCAGGAGGAGGGCAAAGGGGGTCGGAGACTGCCAGCTTTACCTTGGATACGTGGAAGGTGGGATGGATGCGGAGGGAGGGGGGAATAGCTACACGCACAGCCACCGGGTTGATAATCCTGGTGATGGGGTATGGGCCCATAAAACGCTGTGCCAGCTTCCTCCTCTCGCCCTTTAAAATTACGTCCTGGGTCGACACATAGACACGCTGACCAACTCGGTACGCTGGGGCAGGTCTTCTGTGCCGGTCCGCCACGGCCCTGTTGCGCTCCGCCGTGCGTAAAAGCGCATTGCGCGCTGACGCCCAGATGGAGCGGAACTGCCTGAGATGTGCCCGAACTGAGGGGACAGTTACCTCACTCTCCTGCGCTGGGAACAGCGGGGGGTCGTAGCCCAGGGACGCCTTAAAGGGGGACATCCCTGTAGCAGAAGAGCGAGCGGTGTTGTGGGCGTATTCAACCCAGGCGAGGTGGCTACTCCAGGACGTAGGTTTGGATACCGTGACGCAGCGGAGCGCAGCCTCCAGCTCCTGGTTGGTCCGCTCACACTGCCCGTTGGTTTGGGGGTGATGGCCGGAGGAGAGGCTCACCTTGGCTCCCAGGGCATTGCAGAATGACCTCCAAACCTCTGAGGAAAATTGGGGTCCCCGGTCCGAGACCACGTCCACCGGAATCCCGTGCAGCCTGACCACGTGCTGGATTAGGAGGTCCGCCGTCTCCAGGGCGGTTGGAAGACCTCGTAGGGGGATGAAGTGTGCCGCCTTGGAGAAGCGGTCCACGATGGTCAGGACGGTGTCGTAGGTGTTCGAGACTGGGAGTCCGGTGACGAAATCCAGGGCGATATGCGACCAGGGCCTGCCAGGGACGGGCAGAGGCTGGAGCAAACCCGCTGGAGGGGCATTACCTGATTTGCTGGTGGCACACACTGGGCAGGCCCGGGCATAGCGGGCAGCGTCCCTCCGCAGGCCCGGCCACCAGAAGGACCGTTGGAGGAGGTCAATCATCCGGGAGGAACCAGGGTGGCAGGTGAGCTTGGACGTATGCAACCAGTGGATGACCTCCCCCCGAACTGGGGATGGCACGAACAGCCTCCCCTCCGGTCCGCCGCCAGGGTCAGGTTCCACTTCCTGCGCCTTCCGGATCTTGCTTTCTATGTCCCAGGTGACGGCTCCCACGACGCACGACCTGGGTAGGATGGTGTGGACTGTGTCCTCCGACTCCTCAGGGGCAAATTGCCTAGAGAGGGCGTCGGGCAGGCCGTTCTTGGAGCCAGGCCTGAAGGTGATGTTGAAGCGGAACCTGGCAAAGAACAAGGACCAGCGCGCCTGGCGGATGTTCAGACGCTTGGCAGATCTCAGGTACTTCAAGTTCTTGTGGTCCGTCAGGACCACAAACTGCAGGTCCGCCCCCTCTAGCCAGTGACGCCACTCCTGCAGCACGAGCTTGATGGCGAGGAGCTCTCTGTCCCCCACGTCGTAATTCCGTTCCGCCGGGGACAAGCGCCGAGAGAAGAAGGCGCAGGGCCGTTTGACTCCATCATCTGGCAACCGCTGGGATAGAACCGCCCCCACTCCTGTGTCCGAAGCGTCCACTTCCACGATGCACTGCAGCGCTGGGTTGACTTGGCTAAGGACCCGGGAGGAGGAGAACTCCGCCTTCAGCGCCTGAAAAGCAGCCGCGGCCTCTTCGGTCCACCGGAACGGGACCTTAGGGGACATGAGGCGGGTCAGCGGGCCGACAACGGTGCCAAAATTAGGGACAAAGCGGCGGTAGAAATTTGCAAACCCGATGAATTGCTGCACCTGTTTTCTCGATGCAGGTGTGGGCCATTCCACCACCGCCTTCACCTTCACTGGGTCCGGAAGCACCTGGTCGTGGGAGATGATGAACCTGAGGAAGGATGTTGTCTTAGCGTAGAATTCGCATTTTTCGGCCTTCACATACAACCGGTTCTCCAGCAGTCTTTGGAGGACCCGCCTCACATGGTCCCGGTGCTCGTCCCTGGATTTGGAGAAGATGAGGATGTCATCCAGGTAGACGAACACAAAAAGGCCAATGAAATCCCGGAGGACGTCATTAATTAGGCGCTGAAAGACGGCTGGAGCGTTGGTCAACCCGAACGGCATCACCAGGTACTCGAAGTGGCCGTTCAGGGTACGGAAGGCTGTCTTCCACTCATCTCCCTCCCGGATCTGGACGAGGTGGTATGCGCTGCGTAGATCCAGCTTGGTGAACCAAGTCGCCCCCTGGAGGGAGTGGAAGGCGGTGTCCATGAGGGGCAGGGTGTAGCGATCCTTCTCCGTAATGTCATTTAGGGCGTGATAGTCGATGCAAGGACGGAGGGAACCGTCCTTCTTGCCCACGAAGAAGAATCCTGCCCCCAATGGTGATGGCGAGGGACGGATAATCCCAGCACTCAGCGACTCCTTGAGATAGGCGTTCATGATCTCCTTCTCCGGCGCCGACAGACTGTAGAGTCGCCCAGAGGGTAAGTGTGCCCCCTGGCGGATGTTTATTGCGCAGTCGTAGGGTCTGTGTGGAGGAAGAGACATCGCCTTGGACTTGCTGAATACCATACCCAGGTCGTGAAATTCCGATGGCACCAGGGATAGGTCCGGGGGCGCAGCGTCCGTAGGTGTTGGGGAAGAGGACGGAGAACAGGCAGCGGACTGTAAACAGGTGCTCATACAAAAAGTGCTCCATGCCGACACCCTGGCGGACTTCCAATCCAAGACGGGGTTGTGGAGGTGTAGCCAGGGGTACCCCAGAATGATGGGCGACACAGAGTTGGGAAGGACATAGAAAGTTATCTCCTCCCGGTGGTTCCCAGAGATGATAACAGGAACGGGGACGGTCTGATGCGTTACTCTCCCCAGGGAGACACGGGAGAGGTTGACCAGGGAGAGAGGAGTTCTTAGTGCCTGGCAGCGGATGCCCAATCGGGTTGCCAGGCTTTGTGAAATAAAACTGCCTTCCGCGCCCGAATCCACCAGTGCGTGAGTGAGATGCCCAGTGGAGTTGTGGCAAAATCGGACGGGCAGCTTCAATTGGGTGAGGGGACTTAACCGATTGATGTCCGCGAGGCCCCCTACAGTGACTCGCGGACCCCGCCGTTTGGCTTCTGTGGACAAAGCTCCACTGTGTGTTGACTGTCCCCACAGTACATGCAGAGATTCAACTCACGGCGGCGTTGCCTCTCCGCAGGGGGAAGCTTTGTCCAGCCCGTCACCATCGGCTCCGACTCCTCGGGGCGCAATGGTGGCGGCGTCGCCAGGAGGCGAGCTTGGAACTGGCGCGACGAGGCTCCACGAGAGCGAGAAGAAGATGACTTCCGCCCCGAGGAGCGCTCGCGCAGCCTGTTGTCCAAACTGATAGCTAGAGATGTTAGCTCCGCTAGAGTCTCCGGGATGTCCCGCCCAGCCAGTTCATCCTTCAGATCATCGTTGAGACTGCGGAGGAAAAGGCCGCAGAATGAGCGTTCATCCCAGCCCAATTCCTCCGCCGCTACCCGGAAGTCGATCACATAGTCCGCCGCCGACCGGCTCCCCTGCTGGAGGCTGAGAAGCTGATCGATCTGGACTGTCTCGGTACGAGAATGATCAAAGACCTCCAGGAATCGTCTCACGAACTGGTCATAAGTGAGGGTGGCATAACTGGGCCTCGCCATTACGGCGTAAGTCCAGGTTAGTGCTCGCCCCTCTAGGAGATTCCCAATATAACCAATTCGGCTATGATCTGAAGGAAAGTCTCCGGGCACACGGTGAAACACGGACTCACACTGCATTATGAATCCCCGCGCTCCGCCGAGCTTACCGCTAAAGCGGGCGGGGGTCGGAATGGGCGTGAGCCGAGTCGGTGCTCCCGGAGCCTGCTGGACGGCCGCTGGAGCAGCAGGAGCCGCGCCACCCTGACGAGCCGGGGGGAACGGCTGTTGGGGGTCCAAGCGGTCCAATCGGTTAGTTATACTAATCAACTGGTTGAGAATCACCTGTTGCTGGTAAGCTATTTGGTCCACTCGAGCCTCGAGAGTGGTAAGTCGGCGTGTGAGCCCGCTGTCTGCCGAGCTGCTCTGCTGAAGCCGTACTGACATAATGCACGGCTCAGAAGACACACACGCAGGCTCAGAGTAGCTCAAATAGCTTTATTAACAACAAGGGTGTATGAATGTGTGTCTGCGAGATGTAAATGTATTGGTGGTGGTGTCTGCTTCGGGCACAGAGGCAGGAGACCGTACAGCCGGACAACCCTATGGAAAAAGCACAGGGAGAAGGGTGACGGGCACACACCAACGCAGGAGATGTACAAGTTAGAGAGGAGCTTACTTGGAATGGGCAGGTGGCTGGCACAGCAAGGACGAGGTCCGGTAGACAGCAACCTGGAGAGCCCGGTGCAGCAGCGAGGGAAAGGAGACGGAGAGGAATGGTCCGCCGCCGGGAAATCCACCTGTGCACAGGGGAGCAGACTTGGAGAGGAAAAAGGTAAGGGCTTCTTACCGCGATGCTTGCTGAAGTGTAAGAGGGAACTCACAGCAATCCAACGAGTGAAGTCTGACGGCTTCAGGCCGAAGCCCAGGGCGAGGCGGCTTAAATCCCTCGCCGCTGATGATGTGCAGGTGTGCTTGCAGGTGTGCGTGCAGCTGGCGCCGCTGATGAGCGGCGCGGCGTAACAGAAAGCTGATAATTTTATTATTATATTGAGTTTATTGTATAGTCCACTGAATCTGAAGTCATTATATAGTGAGTAGGGAGGTAGGGAGTGAGGGAACATTCCAGACACAGCTTATGTCTATCTATGCACCGGATGAATGAACTTGTAACAAAAATATGCTTTGAAAATGTTCCCATGTTTATATGATGCTGTAGAATTTGACGGAAACCTTCAGATGCCTAAAATAGAATGAGCTGGCACCATCTATTATGGTTAAAAGTGTCTGTAAAAGTAGGGTGTGTGTGCCTGTAACATGTTTTAGATGAGATAAAAATAGAGGACCATTGAATAGATGAATTGTTATTCTTTAAACAAGGTCAAATTTCAGTTTATGGCAAAGTGTACAATTGATATTTGCAACTTGTATCATGTGGCATGATAGGCTGTGCTAATTACTGAGTCATGCTAATTAGTTAGCCAACAAACAAGCTGGTCTGATTTCATTAATGCAAAAAACAAGAATAATGAATCAAAAGTTAATCTATGAAAATTTATGTCATTTGATGTCTGTGTGTATAACCAAATAACGTAAAAACAGACTGAAAAAGACTGGCAACGTTTCCAAAAATACATACTGTATATATGGTTTATTGTTCTAAATTCAAAACTTTTCATGGCACTGCAGTGTTGGAGCACTGACTTGTGCCTTTAGTCAAAATTAAAAGCATGGGGTAACTAAAAAATCCCACAGTCATCAAATCACTTATCACGATGCTGACCTGTGCCTGTTGCAGAGATTTGAGCAGGAGGATGATGATGCTGTTGCTAATGATGGGTAGTCCGCTCAACTCTGCACCTCATCCAGAACTTTAAAACGTGTAAAGCACTTTTCAACTTAAGCTTTGTGGATTTTAATCTATTTTCACATTAACCCTTCACCCTAATACTTGACCTGCAAGGTTTCCAACATAACACAGAGGTGCCCATAGACAGATTCATGTGTCAACTGGCATCAGTGAAGCGAAGCAGGGCAATATTGTGCTGTTTGCAGATGTGATGTAGCTGCACACCGCAGCTTCTCTGGCCTGAGGAGATGGCCACGGCCAGGCCATAGGGCTCCAAGTTGGGTAATAAATCACTGCAATGACAGGAGTAGTAGCTATTACATTATGACACACACAGCAGATACAGTATACGTGCTGACATTTAAGTCATGTAGTATATTACACAAACACATGATCCACTTGCTTCTGATGTGCTGCAGGTTACTTTATTGAGTTCACTTTTTTAAATAGTGTAGTTTTATTTGTTTTGACTATTAAAAGACAATTGCCTTGGAGTTTATGAGATTTTGATTAATAGTCTAATATGTTTGTGGTCACAGCTAAGGTACACATAGCAAATCAATAAGCCAAGGCACCACGGTCCATAAGATACACTGTCTAATTCAAACTATCAATCCTGCATGTCTAGCCTGGTCTGTAGTCATTACCAGCCTGCAGAGCCCAGAGCTATTAGCAGCGCAGCTACCTAGTGAGCTGTACCTTCAACATTAGTGTGGTCAAATGCTCTCAGCGTAGAAGGATGAATGAATAGCAGAGCTGTGGAGCCAGCAAAGTATGATCTTACTAATGGGCCATGGTAAATGGACCAGCTATGGGTAGAATGGGCTCACTGGCCTGCTCTGTGATCCAGAGCAGTGCCCATTTCACGGTGTCTGCCTGAGACCCAGCTGCACTTACTCATTGAGATGGAGAGCCTGTGTAGGTACTGGGATTTCAAGATGGGGTTTGTCTGAGGTCTCGGGACAATGATTGGAGGCAAAAAGGAAGCTGTCTGTTCTTGTTAGGGTATGGGACGACTGATACAGCTTTGTGAGCGGAAATCTGTCTTTGGTGAACGCTGAACACTTTGGCCCATCTCACTGTCATCTCTGAATAGATGGCTTAGACTTTGAAGGGCAAAGATGTCGCATCCATTTCTTAATAAGTTTAATGAGCCAAATAGTTTATACTTAATTTATAAAATGTAAAATTAACATATCATTGCAATTAATGGTTTTATTTCAACAAATTTTAATATTTTGATCCTTTTTCAAATTTTAAACCCTACTGTATATTGTCCCATATTTTGTCAAATTTACAACTTTATACTTCAGGTAAATTATTTTGAACCTCCTTCTTGTTAAAAGGTTTAGGTTGGTTTATTTGAAGAGTTTCAATCAGGGTTTAAAATTCATTGTAATACTGAAACAGCTTTAGTGAAGATCACTAATGACCTCCTTATCACATCTGATAATGGACTTGTTTCTGTACTTGTCCTTTTGGACCTTAGTGCAGCTGTTGATACTATCGATCATATTTTACTTGATAGATTAGAACACCTTATTGGACCTAATGGAACTTCGTTGCAGTGGTTTTAGATAGCTAGATAGCCAGCCAGCCAGCCAGCCAGCCAGACAGATAGACAGATAGATAGATAGATAGATAGATAGACAGATAGATAGATAGATAGATAGATAGATAGATAGATAGATAGATAGATAGATAGATAGATAGATAGATAGAATCAGAATCAGAATCAGAATCAGAATCAAAATCAGGTTTATTGCCATTGTTCATGTAGTACACAAACTAGGAATTTGTCTCGGTGCAATGCTGCAACATTAAACATGATAAGTTAAAGAAATAAACTATACATGCAATAAAGTGTAGAATAAGAGTAAGTGATACTGGTCAGCAGTTAAAATATATTAGCGAGCAGCAGATACTGTGGAGAACTATATAGTGCAGTCGGTAATGCAGGAAGAAAACAGTGATGATTGACATGAGTCTGGTTGAACCGCTGTACATAGTGCACGAGAGTCAATAAGTCACTTAGTGTTCAGCAGTCTGATGGCAGAGGGGAAGAAGCTGTTCATGTGACGGGAGGTTTTAGTCTGGATGGACCGAAGTCTTCTACCAGAGGGGAGGGGGGCAAACAGTACGTGACCAGGGTGTGAGGGATCGGCTATGATCCGGCCAGCACGCCTCTGGGTCCTGGAGATGTACAGATCCTGGAGAGATGGGAGCTTGCAGCCGATCACCTTCTCAGCAGTGCGCACGACACGCTGCAGCCTTAGTCTGTCCCTGGCAGTGGCTCCTGCGTACCACACGGAGGTGGTACGCAGGAGGTGGTACGCTTTATTGATCCCAAACTGAGAAATTACAGTGTAACAGCAGCATGACAGTAGCTGGACCAAAATGACAGAAACATACACACACACACACACACACACACACACACACACACACACACACACAGCATAATAGACAAAGGAATTACCCATGGAAAGCAAAACTGCCTAAATAGCTTATATACATCATAGATGAATAGATGCTGACCCATATAGATACAGTGGGGTAAAAAAGTATTTAGTCAGCCACCAATTGTGCAAGTTCTCCCACTTAAAAGATGAGAGAGGTCTCCAATTTTCATCATAGGTATACCTCAACTATGAGAGACGAAATGAAAAAAAAAAATCCAGAAAATCACATTGTCTGATTTTTAAAGAATTTATTTGCAAATTATGGTGAAAAATAAGTATTTGGTCGATAACAAAAGTTCATCTCAATACTTTGTTATATACCCTTTGTTGGCAATGACAGAGGTCAAACGTTTTCTGTAAGTCTTCACAAGGTTTTCACACACTGTTGCTGGTATTTTGGCCCATTCCTCCATGCAGATCTCCTCTAGAGCAGTGATGTTTTGGTGCTGTCGCTGGACAACACAGACTTTCAACTCCCTCCAAAGATTTTCTATGGGGTTGAGATCTGGAGACTGGCTAGGCCACTCCAGGACCTTGAAATCAGCATCCCCTGCAGCCGGCATGCCCACCACAACAGCCAACAAGTGTCACATCCCCGCATTACCCCCAACTGCCACCAGTATCAAGCTTCTTATTATCCCCCCAGGATCCCCAAGTGCCAGTCTTCTCTTCCTCCTACCATCCCCAAATGCCCTCGGAGTCAGGCCAGAGTAGTCACGAAGTGCATCGTTACCCAATGTTGGATTTCCCGCCCTCTCAGGGTGGACGTGACCATCTGCACCAAGTAGTAGGTTTCTCATCTCCCCATAGTGGCCACCAGGTGCCCCAGCAGCTTCCAGTGGGGACTGGTTATAATCCCAGTCAGGGTGGCTATCATGTGCAAGGTTTTCAGTTTCCCCAGAGTGGCCACCAGCTGCCACAGCATCCTCAAGAGGCTGGCTTTTCATCGCCACAGGATAGTCCCCAGGTTTCAGACTTTCTAACCCCCCAGCATCCTCCAGTGCTAAGCTACCAGGTTAAGTGGCCAAGCTTCTTGCACAGTATATCATGTTTCCAGGCGGGCCAGCCCCAGCAGGAGCCCCAGATCAGACACCAGTCTTAGCATTTCAGCCTTCTTCAGTTGCCACATTACAATGGTGCTCCAACTTCTGGTCAAGCTTCAAAGTGGCACATCATCACAGATCTTTAAACAGAGGAACAATGGTGGAGGTGCTGCAGCACAGATGATGCCAAGACTGGACATTGTCATGGGACATGCAATTAAACAGTGTAGTTTTGTGCTTTATTTTATGGACACGAAGATTGATTTGGCTTGTTTTTCACAAAGGTGGGAAAACCCTTGCTTATAGTGGCATCTGTGGTCATGACCCAAACTGCAGCTTGTTCAAATGGGCTGCAGTTCACTTATAGGCCAAGGCTGTCGTTAAAGTTATTTGGCCTTTCAAATAGATGTATTTAATGTAAAACAAATTTGGGTTTTGGTCCAAGTTAATGTTCTGCCAACACCCGCTGATTTAAGGTTGTCATCTGTGACTGAAATGAAGGCAGTAAGCAGTAAGCAGTATTTGGGATCATTGTCATGCTGAAAGACCCAGCCACATTTCATCTTCAATGCCCTTGCTGATGGAAGGAGGTTTTCACTCAAAATCTCACGATACATGGCCCCATTCATTCTTTCCTTTACACGGATCAGTCGTCCTGGTCCCTTTGCAGAAAAACAGCCCCAAAGCACGATGTTTCCACCCGCATGCTTCACAGTAGGCATGGTGTTCTTTCTCCTCCAAACACGACAAGTTGAGTTTTTACCAAAAAGTTCTATTTTGGTTTCATCTGACCATATGACATTCTCCCAATCCTCTTCTGGATCATTCAAATGCTCTCTAGCAAACTTCAGACGGGCCTGGACATGTACTGGCTTAAGCAGGGGGACACGTCTGGCACTGCAGGATTTGAGTCCCTGGCGGCGTAGTGTGTTTCTGATGTAGCCTTTGTTACTTTGGTCCCAGCTCTCTGCAGGTCATTCACTAGGTCCCCCCATGTGGTTCTGGGATGTTTGCTCACCGTTCTCGTGATCATTTTGACCCCACGGGGTGAGATCTTGCGTGGATCCCCAGATGGAGGGAGATTATCAGTGGTCTTGTATGTCTTCCATTTTCTAATAATTGCTCCCACAGTTGATTTTTTTCACACCAAGCTGCTTACCTATTGCAGATTCAGTCTTCCCTGCCTGGTGCAAGTCTACAATTTTGTTTCTGGTGTCCTTTGACAGCTCTTTGGTCTTGGCCATAGTGGAGTTTGGAGTCTGACTGTTTGAGGTTGTGGACAGGTGTCTTTTATACTGATAATGAGTTCAAACAGGTGCCATTAATACAGGTAACGAGTGGAGGACAGAGGAGCCTCTTAAAGAAGAAGTTACAGGTCTGTGAAAGCCAGAAATCTTGCTTGTTTGTAGGTGACCAAATACTTATTTTCCACCACAATTTGCAAATAAATTCTTTAAAAATCAGACAATGTGATTTTCTGGATTTTTTTTTTTCTCATTTTGTCTCTCACAGTTGAGGTATACCTATGATTAAAATTGGAGACCTCTCTCATCTTTTAAGTGGGAGAACTTGCACAATTGGTGGCTGACTAAATACTTTTTTGCCCCACTGTACATGACTCATACCTGCTGTACAATGCAGGACTATCAGGTGCAGAATGAAATGTGAGGCACCAATTACACTGCAAGGTGCAGTATGCCAGCATAGTTATGACCAGAATTCAACATCAGAGTGCATTATTGTACCGCTAAGCAATATTATTAGAAAGCACTGCATACGTTTTCATTGTGATGCAGATGACACACAATTATACTTGTCAGTGAAGCCAGATGACAGTAATCAATTAGCCAAATTAGAGGCTTGTCTTAAGGAAATCAAAGCTTGAATGACTTGTAATTTCCTGCTATTATATTCAGATAAGACTGAAGTCATTCTAGTTGGTCAAAAAAAAACTTAAAAATACCTTTCCAAATCAAACTCTTAGTTTGGATGCAGTTACTCTTTCTCTTAATAGTTCTGTGAGGAACCTTGGAGTTATTTTTGATCAAGATCTGTTTTTCAATTCACATGTTAAACTTGTTTCTAAGACTGCCTTCTATCATTTGCGTAATATTGCCAAGATTAGGAACATATTGTCTCAGAGTGATGCTGAGAAACTAATCCATGCTTTTGTTAGCTCTAGATTAGATTATTGAAACTCTTTATTATCAGGCTGTCATAAAACATCTTTAAAAAGTCTTCGGCTGATCCAAAATGCTGCAGCAAGAGTTTTAACAGGTACCAGAAAGAGAGATCATATTGTTCTGGTTCTGGCCTCCCTTCATTAGCTTCCCATACAATTTAGAATTAAGTTTAAAATCCTTCTTCTCACTTACAATGCTCTAAATAATCAGGCCCCTTTTTATTTAAAAGATCTTATAGTACCTTATCATCCTAATAGAGCACTACACTCTCAAAATGCAGGATTATTTGTAATAGCTAGAATCTCCAAAAGTACAATGGGAGGCAGAGCTTTCAGTTATCAAGCCCCTCTTCTTTGGAATCAGCTGCCAATCTGGATTCAGGAGTCAGACTCAATCTCTGTTTTTAAGAATAGGGTTAAAACCTTCCTTTTTAACATAGCCTCTAGTCAGGGTGGGATCAGGTGATCCTGAACCCTCCTTTAGTTTTGCTGCTAATACAGTATCTCACAAAACTGAGTACACCACTCACATTTTTGTAAATATTTTATTATATGGACAGCGCGGTGGATGAGTGGTTAGCACTGTGGCAGCACAGCAACTCACCCTTGGCCAGGGGATCCTGGGTTCGATCCCAGCCCCCGACCAACAGTGATCTGTGTGGAGTTTGCATGTTCTCCCCGTCTCTGTGTGGGTTTACTCCAGGATTTCTCCGGTTTCCTCCCACACGCCAACAAACATGCAAGTTAGGTTAATTGGCATCAAACTGGGGATTCTAAATTGTCCTTAGGTATGACTGTGAGAATGAATGGTTGTCTGTCTCTCTGTGATGACCCTGCGATGGACTGGCGATCTGTCCAGGGTGTACCCTGCCTCTCGCCCAAAGATGCTGGGATAGGCTCCAGCCCCCCCGCGACCCAAAAAGGATTAAGCGGAAGAAGATGAATGAATGAATGAATTTTATTATATCTTTTCATGGGACAACACTGAAGATATGACACTTCCATACAATGTAAAGTAGTCAGTGCACAGCTTGTATAACAGTGTAAATTTGCTCCCTCAAAATAACTCAACACACAGCCATTGATGTCTAAACCGCTGGCAACAAAAGTGAGTACACCCCTAGTGAAAATGTTCAAAGTGTGCCTGAAGTGTCAACATTTCGTGTGGCCACCATTATTTTCCAGCACTGCCTTAATTCTCTTGGGCATGGAGTTCACTACAGCTTCACAGGTTGCCACTGAAATTCTCTTCCACTCCTCCATGACAACATCACGATGCTGATGGATGTTAGAGACCTTGCGCTCCTCCACCTTCTGTTTGAGGATGCCCCACAGATGCTCAATAGGGTTTAGGTCTGGAGACATGCTTGGCCAGTCCATCACCTTTACCCTCAGTTTCTTTAGCAAGGCAGTGGTTGTCTTGGAGGTGTATTTGGGGTCATTATCATGTTGGAATACTGCCCTGCAGCCCAGTTTCCAAAGGGAGGGGATCATGCTCTGCTTCAGTATGTCATAGTGCTTGTTGGCATTCATGGGTCTCTCAGTGAACTGTAGCTCCCCAGTGCCGGCAGCACTCATGCAGCCCCAAACCGTGACATTCCCACCACCACGCTTGACTGTAGGCAAGACACACTTGTCTTTGTACTCCTCACCTGGTTGCCACCAGATACGCTTGACACCATCTGAACCAAATAAGTTTATGTTGGTCTCATCAGACCACAGGACATGGTTCCAATAATCCATGTCTTTAGTCTGCTTGCTTTAAGCAAATTGTTTGCGGGCTTTCTTGTGCATCATCTTTAAAAGGGGCTTCCTTCTGGGACGACAGCCATGCAGACCAGTTTGATGCAGTGTGTGGTGTATGGTCTAAGCACTGACAGGCTGACCCCCCACCCCTTCAACCTCTGCAGCAATACTGGCAGCACTCATACATCCATTTTCAAAAGACAACCTCTGGATATGACATTGAGCACATGCAATAAACTTCTTTGGTCAACCATGGTGAAGCCTGTTCTGAGTGGAACCTGTCCTGTTAAACCACTGTATGGTCTTGGTCACCATGCTGCAGCTCAGTTTCAGGGTGCTGGCAATCTTCTTATAGCCTAGGCCATCTTTATGTAGAGCAACAATTCTTTTTTTCACATCCTCAGAGAGTTCTTTGCCATGAGGTGCCAAGTTGAACTTCCAGTTACCTGTATGAGAGAGTGCGAAAGCGATAACACCAAATTTAACACACTTGCTCCCTATTTACACCTGAGACCTTGTAACACTGACGAGTCACATGACACCGGGGAGGGAAAATGGCTAATTGGGCACAATTTGGACATTTTCATTTAGGGGTGTACTCACTTTTGTTGCCAGCAGTTTAGACATTAATGGCTGTGTGTTGAGCTATTTTGAGGGGACAGCAAATTTACACTGTTATACAAGCTGTACATTGACTACATTGTATCAAAGTGTCATATCTTCAGTGTTGTCCCATGAAAAGATATAATGAAACATTTACAAAAATGTGAGGGGTGTACTCACTTTTGTGAGATACTGTAGGTTTAGACATCTGGGGGCCCTCCAAGAATGCACTGGGCTTCACTCCTTTCTTCACTCTCAATGTAATATTTTTGCTGGTCATTAACATCTGTTTGTTCTCTCCTATAGATTGATTCCCTGTTGTGCTGTTTGCTCTCTTCATGTCTGTTCTTTTCTTCTTCTTCTCTATCCCCCCCCCAACCAGTTGCAGCAGATGACTGCCCCTCCCTGAGCCTGGTTCTGCTAGAGGTTTCTTCCTGCTAAAAGGGAGTTTTTCCTCTCCACTATCACCAAGTGCTTGCTCACAGGGGATCGTCTGATTGCTGTGGCCTTTTTGCAATTGTGGGGTTTTCCCTTACAGTTGAAAGTGCTGTGAGATGACTGTTGTTGTGAAATGGTGCTCTAAATAAAGTTGAATTGAACTGAATTGAAAAGTAGATTTACAAATAAATTAGCTCTTACCATCATGAAAAACAGCTCTCTGGTTGTTATACTTGTACAACAAGCTGTATTTTGTAATAAAAAATAACAGCTTGTGACAAAGGGAATCTCTTTATTTGGGCTGTTATGATTGCCCCAGAAGCTCCTGCTTCCTCCATTTCAGCAGACAGATTGCTGTTGATTCATAAATGATCCTCCTCATGCTTTTTATGCTGAGATGTATTTTTCCACAGACATCAAGACTGATGTTAAAGAATATTGATTAAGAGTGATATTTTTAAATATCAAATATGAATGCTGACTATATTTACATGCACCTGTAAAATAGGTTTTCATTTTTTGTTTGTTCAGTTTGGTGTTGAAAATGAAAAGCTTAAAAAAAATTATGGAGGAAAACCACTCCCAGTGGCAGGGTACAACTGCTGTAGGACAGATTGGTAGTCCATTAAAGATCACAAAACTAAAATAAAAATAAAACTGAAATTAAAACTAAATGAAGTCATGATTGACCTTTCACTATAGGCAAATGTATAACGCTAACCAGAGCTGATGGGTAGATAGCTGAGCAAGTCTTTGTTACGTATGAAAACAGTGGTAACATGGCGGCCTGGGAATGACCGGGAATAGAGGGGGTTGGCGGTTCACCTTTCCGGTGGTGACGCCAGCCAGGGTATAAAGGTCATGGCCGGAAGGGGCACGACCTCTTTCGCCATTGATGCCTGGCTCAGGAGCGCTGTAGTCCACTGCTGTTTATTTGTGAGTTCTATAATAAATACTATAAACTGCCTTCCGCCCTACTGCTTATTTCACCAATTACGGACACATTTGGCAACGCGGAGAAAAAGGTTATGGAGCGTGCTGCAATCAGTTTTTGGCCATTTCTGGAGGCACCTGGCAAGCCTCCCGTGCCTTGGCCTAGGTGGTATGCTGTGTTTAGCAGCTACCTGGTGGCCCTCAACCTCAGTGAGTTGAAGAAATTGCGGGCTAGAACACTAATCTATCCAAAATAAAGATTCATTCATCATCATCATTCATCATTCATCATATTGGTCCATAATTTAGGCATGAAAGGACAAAGAATCCTTGAGACGTTGGGGGGAGCCGAGAGTTTTGAGGAGGTAGTAGAGATAATGGCACAATATTTTCAAGCGCTGGACAGCGTCATCGTTTGGCGTATTCAGTTTCGACAGCGCCGCTAGAGGACGGGAGAGTCAGTGAAGAGGTTTGTGGCAGACCTACACCAACTGGCAGTAGAGTGCAAATTTGGGGTTTTACAGGACGAGATGGTCCGGGATCAGTTGGCGGAGCATGTTTGCTGCCCTGCTGCCTGGTCATGGCTCTCGACCTACTCGGGTGAATTTACTCTGGCTGCCTCTATTGAAATTGTTCAGCAGTTTGAGGCAGCTGAAGTATTAGCGAGGGACCTCGGTAGAGAGTCATCCTGTTCCACTTTAAATGAGCCTCAACTAAAGGCACTGACAGCTGGCCCTGAAAATGAAGACGACGTTGAGGATGAAGGATACGCCTCCATTGTCAAAATAAGGTCTATCCTGGGAACGCCGAGGTGTTACGGCTGCGGGTCCGCTAGACACAGGTACAAGGCCAGAGAGTGTACGGCGAAAGGAAAGTGCTGTGGGAAATGTGACCTGCGCACCACTTCGCACGGTCCTGTAGGAATTTTGAACGAGGGGAACATGAAAAGGAGGTGGCTCCTCCATGAAGACTCCCACTGTTCTTTATATGGTTGCACCGGAGTCCGGGGGCCGTATCTACTGCATGGTATCTCTGGACGGAGTCGGGGTATTGATGCTGGTGGATACGGGTGCGGTGGCATCAATTGTGAATCTGCAAACGGTGGCGAGTCTGTTTCCCCGGTACTGCATCCAGAAGTGGTGGCCCCATTTTACGGCTATGGTAGGAGTAGGATTGCCGTAGTGGGGTACATCGAGTTAACGGCACAATACAAGTTGCGGAGCAAGGCGTATGTCCAGGTGGTGGTGACTGGGTTTGTGAAATGACTGTGGGTATGATTGTTAATGTGATTTTACTTTTAGGCCTTATATCATTATGTGTATAGTTATGACGTTTGTTCCCCAGGTGTGTTTATTAGAGAAGAAAATTGGTGAAGATTGCTTGATTTTAGTACATTATATGTGTGATAAACTAAATTGTTTGAAGATCATCAGATTGATTGAACTTTTTTTTTTTAAATGAGAAGAATTTACGAACTAAAGAAAAATTAAAAAAGAAAAGAAAAGAAACACTGAGTTGTTTGTTTATATGACAAGAAAGGTATTTTGATATTTGGTGTATTATTAGTAGGTGTTTTAAGGTTCGAGCTGTTAAATAATGCTAATGTAAATTGGTGGTAACTATCTGACGCGCCCAACGTTTTTGTATTGAGTGCCCAAGTGTGGGGTGGGTGTGTTGGGGTGGGGGCCGCCAGTAGGGGATGTTTAGGTTGTGAATTTTAACTGTTTATTGTTTGTTATTTATTGTATGTATAAAAGGTTCTGCGATTGATTTTTCTTAGACACACGGCTGCATTTTGATTTGGACTGATACGGACAAGGCAGCAGAATAATCTGCCTGGCCGTGTAGGGGGCACTGGTAGTCTACCCAGCATCCCAGCCTTGGTTGTATGAATGGACAGGTTATTTATTGTTTTTGTACATATTGTTTTCCCCCGTTAGACTGTGAGTTGGGTGTTAAATTTGGGTGGGTCAATCTGTGTGCCTGCGTTTTTTTAAAGGGGGGGGTCATATGAAAACAGTGGTAAGATGGCAGCCTGGAAATGGCCAGGGAATAGAGGGGCAAGTTCTATAATAAACACTATAAACTGCCTTCCGCCCTAATGCTTATTTCACCAATTATGGACGCAGCAGTCTTCTCTTAACGTTGATGGCCAATGGAAATATTGAGCTGAAGTGGGATGAGGTCAGACATTAGTGGCTCATAGGAAAACAGAGTCTGGTATTCTTAGAAGACAAAAATACAGCACAGTTGTTGGTAAAAATTTCTTCTCTTTTTTTTTAAGCCAGCAGGGTCATCAAAAAAATTTCTACTCAGATACCAATCAATACAATTAATGCTTAAAATTAATATCTGTTTAGATTTGCAACAGTATATCATACTGTGACAACCCTACAGTGCATTTTTAAATAATAATCTGAAACAACTACAGTATTTAGTCTGTATTTCTAATGAAGGAGCTTGTGCATATAAATATAGCATTAACAAAAGGAATGTAATGCCTCAAAGGCTTAAAACTTGTCTGTAACCTTTGAGAGTCAAGCGATTAAGTTCTTTAGTAGCACTCTGACCTTTAAAGACTTTTGCAACTACTTTAATCTGGAAACAGACCACCACCTATTTCTATTCTATTCATCAAAGCAACCACTGTAGAATAAAGTGATCACAACCTCCTAGTTGGTAAAGAAATCCAGCTGCCAGCAACATGCATCGGACTGATAACAGACATTGACCACGGAATGGCTGATAACATTTGAAATGGGCGGTTAGCCTTTTGTCAGTTAATGATCGGACTGACTATCAGCATTAGAAAACACACATGTGTGTGTGTACCCCCCCCCCCACACACACACACACCACTGCTGTTGGACAGTGCTAATTATTACTGTAAATCAGTTAAAGTGACTCACTCTGCTGCTTAGATTTAAAGAACTGTTTTAAATTAACCTTTCCATCTGCCATTCCTGACAAGGGCACAGTGCATCCTGCATCTTGATTTCCTAATACCCACTCACCAACCCAAGCACTGATTCACTCAGTGAATCAGTGTTTTTAGCATCTTGACTAAATGTTTTTTTTTATGCTACTGCACGTCAACAGACGATAAGACTTCATCGAGCTCAAGCTTTCTCAAGATAACACACAATTGTTAAAGTCACTATTGATTACTTTTTTTACATGGATAATGTCATGAATCCGGGTTTGGAGGCCAAACCCCATTCTGACTCATCGTTTTGCCTTGACCTAATTTCCTCCTGACAGCTCAGGCACGCCTCCTCCTCCTGTCAAGCTCTGTCAGCTGCACTGTCACGGTGTTCACACATACACACACACCCACATGCACACACACAAGCACATGCTCCATTCACTCTCATTCACACACGCTCTCACACACCGGATGCCAGTCAGTTCTGCCCACGCATTTTCACACCAGCAATCTCTTTCCTCGTTAGCTTCTGGAATATATGTTTGCCACGCCGGGGGAGAGAGATTGTCGGGGCATTCACCCTCGTTCATGGCAGCAAGCTCTCCATGAATGACATATCACTCCTTTCTCGTACTCAGCCCGACATCTTCAGATGGTCCATCCCTGGGTGTTCGCGGCTGCCTCAGCTTCTAATCCTTTTCCACCAGACTGCTCGGTTTCACCCCGGATCTGCTCCAGCAACTTTTTGTGCTTTATGCAGCCCTGCAGCACTAGGCTCCATTTTAGACCAGTCTGTTGAGCATTCGGCTGGCGCCCTGCATGTTTGGTGGCCAAACCTGGTCATTACATCTCTCCGTATTTCTGTGGTTGTACTGAACTGAACTTGGTGACAACTGGACGTGTTTTCCTTTGTGTTGTTAATAAAAGTGCACCATCTACTCTCGCTCTTGGGTTTATTCATTCCTCTCCTCCATGTGCTATGAAGAAGCGCATGGAGAGTTCATGACAGAATGCCCTGAACTAGTGTAAAACCCTAGCGGAGAGGTGGTGCACGAGTGAGTGTTTTTGCATCATCTCCTTAGTGCTTTTTCCCTAGACATCCGCATGAATTTTTCTGTTTTTGGACTGAGCCCCGAGGAGTGTGGAGTGGCTAACCGAGCTGCGGTATTCGTCTCCCGGGCTCAAGCCACCAACTCCCTGGAGGAGAATTTCCTGCTGTTTGACATAGCTGTCAAGGTACTCCAGATGTGCCCCGGTCTTTGGAAATATCCGGGGTTGACGGCGTTTCTCACCGCGGTCCATGAGTCACGCCGACAGCTGGAAGCGGTGACAGGAGGGGCCATCGGAGCTCAACCGCGGCTTCCCCCGATGCGCTCCCGGAGGACTGGAGCCCGCCGCTCACTGCCCGAGCCGGAATGCTCCTCCCCCCACCAGATTTCTCGTCCTACTCCTGGGAGGACAAAGCAGGACACCGAGGCAGCAGCAGACATTATCACCAGTCAGGAGTTCAGGCAAGTTCACCTCCATTCTCTTGCTATGTCTCATGAAGTGATTAATCAGATTTCTGTGGAGGAGCTTCAGACATTGTTACCCACTGAAGCTCCCCAAACAGCTGCTGTCACAACACCTGAGTCCTTGTCCTCTGTCTCCCTTCACTCCCTGCTGGTTCCGGGAGAGGACTGTCAGACGCAGGAGGAGCCAACCACACAGCGTGAGAGTCATCCTAGGTCTAAGCGACGGAGGAGGCCCGTGACCTTATTGATGGTTCCTAATCGGACGTGAAGCCCGACCGGTGCAGCGGCGAAGCCCCCCTCGGTGCCAGCTGTTGTGCCCGCAGACGCTCCTTCAGCTTTAGCCAGAGTTCCCGTCGTTGAGCCGTCCACCCCAGCCACCGGAGAGACTGTGTGTGCCACTCCAGACCCGCCCACCTCCGTGCCGTTCGGGCTGGCTCCTCCGTCAATCACCAAGGAGCCTAGAGGACCTATGGACATGGAGAGGGAGGACAACACACTGTCGGTAGCCGCCAACATTCAGACCTGGGAGGCCAGGCAAGTGACCTTTCCTATTTAAGGGACGCCGCCCCGTAGTTCGGGGCTACGTCTTGCTATGTTATGCTGGTGTGGACCACACGCTTCTACCTACCTGGGTATTCTGCCGAGTCCTGTGAGTTCTGTTCCTGTTTCCAGTCGTGAATTACTTTGTGTTTTGATTAAATCCTGCAAACCTAAGTCCAGCATTTGGGTCTGAATTCCACCCCAGAGGAGCTCACCTAACAGTAGGATGTCGCCAGTGAGGATCCAGCGGACTCCCAGGTTTGCTCATTATCACTGGCTGCGTGCTGTTAAGGGAAGAACAATTTAATTCCATGATCTGCCTGCCGGACCTTGTGGCCATGGCCCGCAGCTCTTCCGACCCAGAGGAGGAGTGTCGATTATGAACAGCTGCAGCATGGGATATTGAGCGTACTCTGCATCTGGGGGTGTTTCCATGGGCACGGGACCTGCCCATCTACTGTGCCCTGCGGTCCGTCTCTCCATCTAGGATTACCGTGGATACGCGGAAGGAGCATCGGTGCAGCTCCTCCCGGCTCCTCAGCGCAGCTCCAGCTCAGACGGTCATAACCCTCAGCCAGCCCATATCCGCAGCCACCCAGAAAGAGTCATCTGGCATATCAGAGCGGGAGACAAGGCAAGTACTGTATTCTCATTTTTTTCTTTTCCATTAATGAGAGGTTTTGCTTTGCTGCCAATGGGGGGACTGCTGAATTCACCTCACCTGTATCTGCTGATTTCTCTGCTGCCGTTCCTATACCCCCCCCCCCCCCCGACCCACCTCTCCTCTCTCCTCTTCCCCAAGCCCCACGCCTGAGGATGCCGCTTGGAACTGTCGGATCTCATCCAGGACATTCAATTTCAATGCAATTCAACTTTATTTATATAGCACCATTTCACAACAACAGTCATCTCATAGCACTTTCAACTGTAGGGGAAGCCCCCACAATTGCAGAAAGACCCCAGCAAAGCAGGCGATCCCCTGTGAGCAAGCACTTGGTGACGGTGGAGAGGAAAAACTCCCTTTTACCAAGAAGAACCCTTCACCAGAACAGAGCTCAGGGAGGGGCAGTCATCTGCTGCGACTGGCTGGCGGGTGAGGGGATAGAGAAGAAGAAGAAAAGAACAGACATGAAGAGAGCAAACAGCACGACAGGGACTCAATCTATAGGAGAGAACAAACAGATGTTAATGACCGGCAAAAATATTTCGTTGAAAGTGAAGAGAGGAGTGAAGCCCAGTACACTGTTGGAGGTTCCCCAGCTGTCTAATCCTATTAGCAGCATAACTAAGGGAGGGTTCAGGGTCACCTGATCCCACCCTAACTATAGGCTATATCAAAAAGGAAGGTTTTAACCCTATTCTTAAAAACAGAGATTGAGTCTGACTCCCGAATCAAGATTGGCAGCTGGTTCCAAAGAAGAGAGATTGATAACTGAAAGCTCTGCCTCCCATTGTACTTCTGGAGATTCTAGGTATTACAAGTAATCCTGCATTTTGGGAGCGTAGTGCTCTGCTGGGACGATGGTGTACTATCAGATCTTTTAAATAAAAAGGGGCCTAGTTATTTAAAGCTTTGTAAGTGAGAAGAAGGATTTTAAACTTAATTCTAAATTCTGTGGGAAGCCAGTGAAGGTAGGCCAGAACTGGAGAGATGTGATCTCTCTTTCTAGTACCTGTTAAAACTCTTACTGCAGCATTTTGGATCAGCTGAAGACTTTTTAAAGATGTTTTAGGACAACTTGATAATAAAGAGCTACAATAATCTAATCTAGAGCTAACAAAAGTATGAATTAGTTTGTCAACATCACTTTGAGACAAGATGTTCCTGATCTTGGCAATATTAGACAAATGATAGAAGGTAGTCTTAGAAACAAGTTTAATATGTGAATTAAAGAACAGATCTTGATCAAAAATAACTCCAAGGTTCCTCACAGAACCATTAAGAGTAAAGTACAAAGAGTATAAAGAGTAACCGCATCCAAACTAAACGTTTAATTTGGAAAGGTATTTCTAAGGTTTTTGGGGGCAACCTAGAATGATTTCAGTTTTGTCTGAATTTAATAGCAAGAAACTACAAGTCATCCAAGCTTTGATTTCCTTAAGGCAAGCCTCTAATTTGGCTAATTGATTACTGTCATCTGGCTTCATTGACAAGTATAATTGTGTGTCACCTGCATAACAAAGAAATTGTATGCAATGCTTTCTAATAATATTGCCTATCGGAAGCATATATAAACTAAAAAGAATAAGGCCTAGGATAGAGCCCTGTGGAACTCTGTGACTGAGCTTTGGGTTGGAAGAAAACTCATTATTGGCATGAACAAACTGGAACTTATCAGATAAATAAGATTTAAACCACTGCAACAAAGTTCCATTAAGTCCAACAAGATGTTCTACTCTATCAAGTAAGATATCATGATCGATAGTATCAAAAGCTGCACTAAGGTCCAAAAGGACAAGTACAGAAACAAGTCCATTATCAGATGCGATAAGGAGGTTGTTAGTGACCTTCACTAAAGCTGTTTCAGTACAATGATGGATTCTAAACCCTGATTGAAACTCTTCAAATAAACCATTTCCCTGCAAGTGGTCAAATAATTGCATAGCAACAACTCTTTCTAAGATTTTTTTTAAATCAAAGGCACATTAGAGATTGGTCTATAGTTAGCTAAAACTCCTGGATCCAACGTTGGCTTTTTATGTATGTGTTTAACTACAGCAGTTTTAAAAGCCTGCGGTACATGGCCTAATGTTAATGAAGAATTGATTATTTGAAGAATAGAGCTAACAGTAAATGGGAAGCCTTCTTGAAATAACCTGGTAGGAATAGGGTCTAGTAGACAAGTTGAAGGCTTGGATGAGGAAATTATTTTATCTAACTCTAAAAAGTCGATTGGAGTAAACTTATCCAAATATGGGCTGCACGGTGGCGCAGTGGTTTAGCACTGTGGCAGCACAGTTTACCCTCGGCCGGGGGATCGCGGGGATCGTGGGTTCGATCCCAGCCCCCGACCAACAGTGAGCTGTGTGGAGTTTGCATGTTCTCCCCGTGTTGCGTGGGTTTACTCCGGGATTTCTCCGGTTTCCTCCCGCATACCAAAACATGTAGGTTTAGGGCGCTCACGCATGCAGCGACCAGCAGCCGGTGGCTTGTCACCAGACTGCAAACCAAATCTACCTACGGGTACAAATAAGTAAAAAAAAAAAAAAAAAAAAAAAAAGATAACAGTTGAAGGAGCTATAGTAGTTACTGTATTTAAGTTAACAGTGGGAAGGATCTGACTGATTTTATCTCTGATAGATGAAATTTTGTTATTGAAGAAGTTCATAAAGTCCTGACTAGTAAGCCCTAAGGGATTGCTAGATTTGACAGTCCTGACTCTTTGTCAGCCTGGTTACAGTGCTGAAAAGAATTCTGGGATTATTCTTGTTCTCTTCTATTAATGCAGAACAATAAGTTGTTCTAGCTTTCCTAAGATATTTTTTTTAATATAAATTAGAAGATGATTTCTCCAAGCTAAATAGATTTCATCTAATTTAGTGAAGCACCATTTTCTTTCTAATTGACGAGTCTTCTGTTTTAAGCTACTGTACGAGTTTCTGTGTTGAACCAAGGAGTCAGAAATCTCTGATTAGACTTTTTCTTTTTTAAAGGGGCCACCATGTCTACAGTCTGATGCAGAGAAGCTGTCACACTATCTACCATGCTATCAAATACAGAAGGAGTAAAATCTCCATAACTTGTCTCCGCTGTGTTGACACATGGCATTGAGGAAACAACCTGCTTAACCCCTTGCACTCTGGTCAATTTCCCTAAAAACGCCAAAAAATAACGTGCCCAAAGTAAATCGAAAGCTGTTCGTCAGCCCTTTGCAGCATCTTCATGGGGTTGGTCTCATTTAAAAGAAAACACTTTGAATTTTTTGGCAAAACAGTCATAATCTCTCTAAGTGCTCCGGCCACTGAGTTACAGTCATCTAAACATACTGAACATGAAGAAAATAAATTTGGCCTGGGTGTTTTTTTGGATACAAATGCTTGCAAATAACACACAGCTTCAGATCCGGGCTGGAAAATGCAAATGTAAAACCAAATGTTTTACATTTGCAATGTAGAACCAAGTGTTATCCAGCTGAGGTCAAAATTTTATAACAATACCACAAAAAATGAATATATTGGACTTCCGGTCTGGACGCCATGGCGACTGCAGCTTAACACTGAAGCTCTCAGACCCAATCCAAGATAACACCTTGAAAATCAAACTTAACGGACTTTTGGAGGAGTGAAAATCAAAAGACAAAATCATCATGTCTAAAGGAAAACAGAAGAAACTGAAATTCTCCAGGCCAGGACACGTATCGGCCGGAGAATCTGAACTGGAAGATATCCGTTCAGAAGACGAGGAACTGGTGGTAGCTAACAAAAAAGTTAGCCTGAAATCGTTATTTGAAGAGCTACGACAATTTCGCCGAGAGGTTACGGCCGAATTTCGGGAATTCAGAGACGAATTGAAAAGGACAAACAGCAGAGTGGACCAGGCCGAGAACCGAATCTTGAAAGCAGAGGAACGAATAAAAGTGCTCGAAGATTCTGTGCTGGACCTACGCAAAAGACAAGCATCTATAGAGGCTAAGCTAGCCAACCAAGAAGGAAGAGAGAGAAGAAACAATATAAGAATTCATGGTCTGATAGAAGGAGCCGAAAACGGTTTTAACTCAATGGCAGAATGCGTGGAATCTTTACTAAGAGAGAAATTGGATATTCCACAAACCACCGACTTAAACATAGAAAAGGCACATCGTTCATTAGCCGCTAGGCCAGCGGCGGAAGCGCCCCCACGTTCGGTGTTGGTAAGATTTTCCAATTTCAAAATAAAACAAGAGGTTGTAAGACTGGCTTGGCAGAAAAAAGGATTTATGCACCAGGAGAGAAAAGTCTTCGTGGAACACGATTACGCCCCGGAGGTCCTTAAAAAGCGCAGGGAATACAATGACGCGAAAAAGGTGCTAAGAGAGAAGAAACTGCGCTTTCAGATGCCATTTCCTGCGAAGTTAAGGGTCTTCTACGGTGAAGAAACATGTCTCTATAATTCGGCGGAAGAAGCAACAGCTGACATGGTGAGAAGAGGGCTCCCGGTAACGGTATTTAAACCCGCAGCAGACCCGAGTGAGAAGATCAAAACACAAACATGGACAACACAAAGACCTTCAAAATCCACGGGCCAGCAGCGGGAAACCCAGCGCCAGAGCGTCGCGGATAAACTGTCCGTTTTCAGGTTGGAATAGCGACCATTTTTTTTTTTTTTTGAATCAATCTGCACATCCAACCCCCCTCATACAAGGTAACAAACATTAAAGGAGATGCGTATTCAGCATGTGGTAAAACATTTCATGGAACAGTCATAATATTTGAAACAAATAAGTCTTTTTAAAAAAAAAAAAAAAAAAAAACTTGTTAAAATAGAAATGTGACAATAATCCACATGTTCTCCTCACACTAACAAATACTGTTTTTGCGTGAATGTTTGATGTGATGGGGTGGGAGGGTGCACACAATTTCACAGGGTATAGGCATAAAAGGAAAAAAAAAATCATTACAAGTTCGGATTGGGTTCTGAAACTCACGTTAAAAGCATGGGACAACTTACAGGGGTAAGAGAGGGCCCTCAACACGTAACAGAGTTTGAGGAATTTCCCTCAGAGCCTACACTCCATCAAGGCTCTTCCAGGGTCTTTAAAAAGACCTCAGCTCAGGAAGTTCTTTTGACAGCTTTTTGTTTTAAAGTTTTATACACTATGTTCTTAATGTTTTTGTTGTTCTTAATGTTCTTTCAGTTTCTGAGTAGCACAAAAGAGGGCCACCACACAGTTATACTAAACAAAACAACACAATGGAGAAACAGGGTGTAACCAAAATAATTTCATATAATGTAAAAGGAATCCTGAATCCAGTTAAAAGATCCAAGATTCTAGGCAAAATGAAAAAAGACAAAGCAGGAATAATATTTTTACAAGAAACCCACCTAACAGACGTGGAGCACAATAAACTCAGTAGACAAGGGTTTAAAATGATCTCTTCATCTTCATATAAGTCAGGGAGGAGGAGGGGAGTAGCGACATTGATATCAACCAAAATTACATTTGAAAAAAAATCAGAACACAAAGATAAAGAAGGGAGATACAGTTTGGTAACTGGGCGGCTAGAGGGAGAAGATATCACCCTGCTGAATGTGTATGCTCCCCCAGGGGCTAACTGGAAATTTTATAAAAATGTATTTGACCTAATGATAACTAAAGCTCAAGGTTTAGTGATATGTGGTGGGGACTTCAATCTTAGACTGAATCCATACTGGGATGCTTCTGGTAATTCTCCACATCAAAATAACACCCAAAGCAGGAAGACTCGGATGCTACTAAAAGAAATGGGAATCTGTGATGTGTGGAGGGAACTCAACCCCAGTGTAAAAGACTATACATTTTACTCAACTCCACATTCATCTTACTCAAGGATTGACTATTTTTTTATGTTTAATAGAGACATTGGAAGAGTAGAAACATGTAAAATAGGACTGATGGATCTCTCTGACCACAGTCCGATCTACATGGACTTAAATATCCCAAAATACACAAATAATACATTTTCTTGGAGGTTAAATTCAAATGTCCTGAAAGGACCATTGAAAGATGAATTGGAATCAGATATTCTCAGATATTTGGAAGAAAACGAAAATGGAGAAGTATCCCCTTTAATACTGTGGGATGCATGCAAAGCTGTAATAAGAGGAAAGATTATTGCAAAACTGGCAACCCAAAAGAAACTAAGACAAGAAAAACTATCCACATTAGAGTCAGAACTTAGGAACCTAGAAAAAGAACACAAAGGCAACACTCATTCTACTGACTCGCTCAAGATTAAGGAAATTAAAAACCAAATAAATGAGATCTACACAATAGAAATCCAGAAGAAACTTACATTTTTGAAACAAAAATACTATGAAGCAGGCAGTAAATCGGCAAAATTGCTAGCCTATAAATTGAGGAAACATCAAACAGAAAGAGCAATCTACAAAATCAGGGACCCAGTATCAAAGGAAATAAAATTCAGAATTCAGGATATTCTTAAAAGCTTCGAGAATTACTATAAGAACTTATACTCCCACAAAAAACATAAAAACGCATCCGAGGCATTCCTAAACACATTAAACCTTCCCCAACTTACGGAGTCACAAAATAAAACACTACTATCAGAAATACAACCTAAAGAATTGGAAAAAGCAATTATGAAACTTAAAGCTAACAAATCCCCAGGAGCTGATGGCTATACAGCAGAGTGGTACAAAACCTTTAAACAGCAACTATCTCCTCTCCTCCTGAAAACATTTAATTATGTCCTCCACACAGGGGAAATCCCCCCCTCCTGGAGAGAAGGGGTCATTGCAGTTATACCTAAACCTGAAAAGGATAAACTAGAGTGCTCCAACTACAGACCAATCAGTGTATTAAATCAGGACTATAAGCTTTTTACCATTATCCTTGCCAAAAGGTTAGAAAATATACTGACAGATCTAATTCATTTAGACCAAACAGGTTTTATAAGACAAAGACAGACACAAGACAACATTCGACGCACTTTACACATAATTCATCATATAAAAAAATATAACTTAAATGCAGTCATATTGGGATTAGATGCTGAAAAAGCATTCGATTCGGTTGACTGGTCTTTTCTATATAGAATCTTATCCAGTTTCAATTTTCATAACAACTTCATTAGAACTATACAGGCATTATATAAAAAACCAACAGCTAAAATAAGGATTAACGGTAATTTATCATCATCTTTTGAACTGGAAAGAGGATGTCGTCAGGGCTGCCCCCTGTCTCCACTGCTCTTTGCAATCTTCATAGAACCTCTGAGCCAATGGATAAGACAAAATCAAAAAATTCAAGGTATTACACTTGGTCAGAAGGAACATAAAATAGCACTCTTTGCTGATGACATTTTAATATACCAAGGGCAGCCGGACACTTCTTTACCAGAACTAACCTCAGTTTTTTCAGAGTATGGAGATTTATCGGGGTACAAATTAAACATGCATAAAACCCAAATTTTAACATTCAACTATGACCCAAATCATTATTCACTAAGCAAACTCAAAACTAACTGGGAGTCGGAATCTATGAAATATCTGGGGGTCAATATCCCGAAACAACTCAACAAAATTATATCACTAAACTATGATCCACTGGTGACAAAAATAAAATCTGACCTAGCAAGATGGAATATGATACCATTCTTGGGTACTGCACAAAGAATTGAAGCAGTCAAAATGAATATACTTCCACGTCTTCTATACCTTTTCCAAACAATACCGGTAGAACCTCCCAAAAAAACATGGCAGGAGCTGGACAGAAGGATCTCAAGATTCATATGGCAGGGCAAGAGACCTAGAATCAGATATAGAACCTTACAGCTAAACAAAGACAAAGGTGGGCTCGCGCTGCCAAATATCAGGGACTATTTTAAAGCCGCACAAATTAAAACTTTAGTAGAGATATGTAACCCAGTCTACACTGCACAATGGAAGGAGATGGAATGCCAAATAACAAGTGACATCCCCCTACAGGCGATAATAGGGAACAATGCCTTACCTAAGCTTTTGAATAACACTAACCCGTGGATAGAGACCCCGCTAAAAATTTGGTTTAAGATAGTCAGAGAGAATCAAACTAAAGAGCCCTATCGACTTCTGCAATGGATTGCCTATGATCAAGACTTTACTCCTAATAAAACAGACACCAGATTTAAAAAGTGGAAGGAGAAAGGGCTGATAAAATATTACGATTTTTTTAAAGGGCAAATTTTAAGAAGTTTTGAAGATTTGAAAAAACAAGGCCTAATAAATCAAGACCTTTACAGGTTCTTCCAGCTTAGACACCACATAAACAATATACTTAAAAAGGAGGATTTGGAAAGGGCCCAGTCAGGTGTTCTGAAGGTCTTCTTAATGGCATATAAAGGGATCCCAGGGATCAGATACATTTCTAAAATATACCAAGGTCTTCAAGACTTAAAAGGAGACAACACATCATATATAAAAGAGAGATGGGAAAAAGAGGGGAATTTCACTTTACAACTGGAAATATGGGAAAAGCTAAATAAACAGCAATGGAAAAGTACCTCATCCCTGCAGTGGAGAGAATTTGGATGGAAAAACTTGGTAAGATTTTTCAGAACACCTGCACAAAACAAATTTACCCATAAGGGATTGAACTGTTGGCGCTTGTGTGGTGAAAAGACTGCAAATCATTTTCATGTGTTTTGGTCATGCCCAGTTATCCACCAATATTGGACCAATGTACAGACAATATTGGGGAAAATATTCAAAATAACAGTTCCCTTTTCTTTTGTAACTTTGTATTTGGGTTTACTACCGGACTCACTGGAAAGACGAGGAGAAAAATACTTATTCAATGTTTTAATATTGGCAAGCAAAAAAGCTCTAACTAAAACGAGATCACTAACGTGATCCAAGACATTTACTCGATGGAAAAGTTGACATTCGCACTGAGACAGGACATGGATGGGTTCATGAACTTTTGGCAACCCTGGATCGCATATGTGTCTTCCATTAGATCTAATCTTTGACAAATACCATTTCAATAATGGTTCCGCTCTTTGTTCCAACGCTACTCAGATGCTCTTTTACCTTTATTTACTTACTTTTTCTTTTTGTTTGTTTTTTGCTGGTTTGTTTGTTTTTGTTTTTTTTATTTTTTTCTCTTTAATTTCACTTTTTCCTTCACTTTAAAAAAAAAAAGGGGCGTTGTAAGAATTATTCTTCCAGTGTTGTCAGATATCAGAAAATAAGGGAACATGTGATGAAAATGTAAACAATGCATTGCTGTAACGACCTGTATACCCTTTACAAAAACTTAAATAAAAAAAAAAAAAAATGAATATATTACACAGCTTTTTCCTCAGGTAGTTCCCAGGCGTTTTTGAACTGTGCCAAATAGTGCCAAATGGCACAGTTTGGAAAAACGTCTGTAACTTTTGAATGATTCAATATAGAAACTTCATCTTGGGCTCTAATGAAAGGTGACACTCAGGGCTGTGTGTGTGTGTGTGTGGGGGGGTTGTCCCCCCCCCCCTCACTACAGAGGACGGACATCGGCCATCTCTACATGACGGAATAGACTCATGTGGCGATATGGCGACCGCGGCACAGTCACCGCCCCCCCCCCTCGCTACAGAAGAGTAGCGGGGGGGGGGGCGTTCACAGTCCGGACCCGGCGCACGAACCGTGTACTGCGGCGCACGCACTTCGGACTTTGTGCGCTGCACAGTTGTAATTTACCGATCGGTCAAAAGTCATTTTTGATTACAATTTTCAGGGATAAAGAATAATTTAGCTTATAACACTTACCTCTTCACAGCAACAGTGTCCTGGCAAACTTCTCTTCCTCATTGTCAGACGAACGCGACGCTGGTCTGCTCGTGGTTCCCGGTCAAAACATAATTCCATTATTGCGGTTTTGGCGAATGATTTACGACCTTCGTCATTGGCCTCCGTCGGTCTATGATGACCATGGAAGAGAATCCTAAACGTCTATTCTGCTGGAATAAGTGCAGGTCGCACTTGTGGGTGGTCTCCGTGCTGTTGGGTCTGTGGCAGGTTCTTCCTGCGGGTCCTTTTTTCATCTGCAGCAGTCAGTCTCTCTTCACCCAGCCTTACACAAAACAGCTTGCGAACTTCTGTGCTTCAATTGGCTCGCTGCATTCACAGCGTTGGTAGGCGGGTCCTTCTTGCTAGGTTTTCAGTCATTGGTTCTTCAAGGTTTCAGAAACCCAATTCAAGGCTCTTATTAGTCGAATGAGGGGTCAATCATATCTGATCTGTTCGCGGCTGTGTCTGTAGTGGAAGAACTTTTTTTTTTTTTCAGTGCGCGCTTGGACGCAGCACCCTTGTGCGTCCTAGAGCGCACAAGGGCACTCTCGTGCGCCCTCGTGCGCTCTGGGACGCAGAGACGTGCCCGTCCGCGGTACACTGGAGTGCAAGAGGTTAAATTGGTAACAGCATCATCTGAGAGAAATCTACTGAAGTAATATTTTTCTTTAGGAGCCAAATAATCGGAAATAGCAAAATCAGGGGTTAATAGATAATGGTCTGACAGCACAGGGTTATGAGGAGACACTACCAGATTTTCTATTTCTATGCCATATGTCAGTACAGGTTGTTAGGTCAGGCATCGGCTTTCTTGCTACCGGATAACCATGAAAACCGGTACTACCTGTCCCATGGGTCGGGCCGTCGGCGACTCAACCGGCATCCCTGCCCTTCCGAGGGCATGGAGGGTGAAACTGGGCATCCTGGCAGAACTAAAAACAATATCTGCCACAGGTCTGTGGTGGACCACTCCCAGTTACACGGGGTGAGACTGGACATCCTGGCAGATAAACACATCTGTCGCAAGGTCTGTGGTGGACTGTGCCAGTCGGTGCATCGTGACATGCACTACACAAAGAGCAGAGATGAAAAAAACCTATCATCTGGTCAGTCACTGCAACAGATACTGGAGTCAGTTTGTCTTGGCTTGTCCTTGTCACTGATAATACCTTTATCTGCCAAAAATGTGCTGCTAGTCCAGCAAAAGCTAGCGGTACTCAAATACTTTTCAAGCAGTTTCATGAAATGGTCAGTCAGAAAGCAACTCATACTGGCTCAGACGTCACCCGGGCTAACAAGGTCCGCGCTGATCTGTTCACACTCCAACAGGCAGCGAAAAGTAAGCTAGGCGCAGGAAGACAAAAGAAGACGAAAACAGCAGCCTTGTGTATAGCAGAATGGAATGTACGCACTCTGTTGGACAGAACAACATCACAGCGCCCAGAAAGACAGACACGCTTGTGGCCCTGGAAATGAACAGGTACAATGTAGACATACCGTAGCTGCACTTTGTGAAAGAAGATTGCCTGGATATGACAGCTTGGAAGTGTGGTGAGCTGAGCGCTGATCCTGTCCGCACTCGGGTTACTCAGTATTTCCCCCTTTCCACCATATTATTTCGGGGTTTGTTATTAGGACCTCTCTAGGGCTCTTATTGTGACAGCGTCACGACCGCACTTCCGGCTGTCAAAGCCGAGCCGGCGTCGTGACAGCTGTTTGTCATTTTCCTTAATTACATTCCCCTTTTCTGATTGGTTTTGTTCTGTACTTAAGGGAGCAGCTGAGGCTCACTCCTCGCTGCGACCCACACACACAAACACCTCTGTGTTGATGGACTGGAGTTAGCACCCTCGACTCCAGTCTTCCTCCTGTGCTTTGGATTCTTCGTTGCTCGTCTTTGTAAGTGTTTTTGCACAGTGTAGGTTCCGTCCTTGCTGCACCTCTTCGTTTGTCATTAGTGTTTATTATTTTGTGCTTAGTGTATGTACGTGTTTTGCCCCATGTGGCTATTTATTTTGTCATTTTGTCTTTTTGTTTATTAAACAAGCAAACTTACTTCTGGCTCCTGGCGTCTCACTAATGCCCTGCAAGCGGCATTCATAACAGTAGTTCGCAGCCAAACGAGGTGCCAGCTACAGTAAGTTTGTTTTGGGCTTAAGTTTTTCCTCTTTTTCGAGTGCCAGTGTACTTCGGGAGATGGCGTCATCAAGGACTGGTTATTCCTTGGACCTGGGCTATGAGCTGGTCATGGCTCTTATGGAGGTTGATGGCTTCTTCTCCAACACTCGCATGCTCGCCACTCTCGAAAACGCACGCTGGTACCTGGACCTCGCAGAAGCTGCAATTAAGTGCAATCCTCGCCTTGCGGATCATGTTGAGGGCAGGGAGAGGAAGGCCAAAATTATGGCACTTCGGCGGAGGATCCGTGGGCTGGTGAAAAGTCCCAGCAGGAAGTTGAAGTCAGAGCCGACGGTAAGGCATCTCTGCTCCTCGCCTTGGGATCAGGTTCCTGCCACCCATCCAGCCCTAAGTTCTGCATCACCGAAGGGCCGTCTCCATATGCCGCAGAGGAAGAGGACAGCCGGAGCCCCCTGTGGAGAGACACAGTGGGCGGCTGAGCTCATCAGGGGTCACGTGGCTGAAGCACGCTCTTCCTCTCATCCCAGCAGGATCATGAAGAATGTGGTGGCGGAAATTAGACTGGTGGAGGCTAATCCCGAACTTAATAACTATCCTGAGTACGTCGAGCTGCTGGCCTCCCTTTCTGCGCAGCAGCAGTGCTTTCCAGATTTGAATCTAGCCTCGCCCTCTGCTGGGAGACATCACCTCCCTGCCTGTGATCAACCTCTGTGAGACCCCCATCCGGATTCTGTCCCAGGCCGCCGCAAGAACTCTGCCTCCCAGCCAGCTGTTTCCCCCGTGTCACGTCAGAGGGTTGAGACAGCAGCCCCAGCCTCCGGGTCACCCCTCTTTGCTGTTCCGTTAGCTTCTCATTCCCGGACTGCCTTGGCTGCTCCTCCCTCCTCCTCAGTGCTCTCTCCAGCTGCTGTGAGCGCAGCGAATCCTGCTCTGGCTCTGCCCGTCACCAGTCCTGTGAAAGCAGCTCCTCCTCGTCTTCCAGGGGGGCCCTCTGTTACTATCCTTAGGGGAAAGGGGAGAACCAAGCCTGCTGCAGCAGCCACCATCCTTCCCCGGGAGAACAGGCAAGTGTTGTTTCATTCTCACTCTCAGTACAATGAATTGCCTTGTCTGACTCCTGGGGTTGGAGCTTGGGGTTCACAGTCCTCTGAGCTCCCACTACCTGCTGCTGCCACAAACATTGAACCTGCAACCTCTGTGTCTCCTTCCCTTCTCTCTGTGCGTCCCCCGGTGCCAGGAGTAGACTGTCAGACGAAGGAGGAGCCTGTGGCCCTGGAGAGCCTGGTTCCAGCCCCGCAGCCATGTCATGGGCAGAGGAGGAGGTCTGACTGCCGCTTGGAGCCTGAGCCGACGATTAAGGGTCCCCGGGTCTCCGTGGAGGAGCAGTCGGGTCCAGCAGGTCACAAATCCCCTGCCACCATGCCTTGTGAGCCTTCGGTGTGGACTTCAGCGCTTGGGGGTTCCCAGGCTGTGATAACCATCATGCTGGCTGTGGAGCCCACCACAGTCAAGCTGGAACCAGGAATGGACCTCCAGATTACTGAGCCTGGGTCGTCGGAGTCCTGGATGGCGGTGAAGCCAGAGATCAGGCAAGTGCTCTATTTTGTCTTCTTACTTTCCGTTCTGAAGCTTTCTTGCCTGTCTCTTGGGGAGATGAGCCAGGTGCAGCCAGCCGCTGCATCCGAGCTTGTCTCACCGGGCTCTGCCGCTGCCAGTGATCCTGATCCTGGTTCCCTTTGTCTTTCTGAGCCTTCTCCCAGGATTACCGGAGAGGAGTCGGCTCCGGTTATCGTCACCGAGGCTCCAGGTTTGTGTTTGGAGGTCATCCTAGGCCCTGCGTTGGCCCAATTGGGGTCCATTATGGGTGCTGTGCTGGCCCAATCGGGGTCCATTGTGGGTGCTGCGCTGGCCCAATTGGGGCCCATCAAGGGTGCAGTGCTGGTTCGGCTCGAGGTTGGTGAGGGAGCTGCAGATCTCCTTCCGCCTGACGTCGGACTGGTTCCTCATCTTCCCCCCATTTTCCTCCACTGGGTGCCGCTGGGGTCCTCCTTATTCGGGTCAGCTTCCCCTCGCTGTCCCTCTCGGTAGGGAGGCTGCCTCCGAGCTTCCCCCTCTGGTCCTGGTGGTCTAAGGGCGCAGGTCGGCCGCCTGAGAGACTGTTTCGCCGGTTCTGTGTCCTGGGTCAGCTGCCCAAAGGACTGCCTTGTTGGTTCGGTGATCTGGTCCGTTCGCCTGAGGTACTGTTTCCCCGGGTCTGGGACTTTGGTAGACTGCCCGAACTGTTCTTTTTCCTTCTGACGAAGGCAGCAGTGCACAGTTGAAACACGTAAAGAAGGTAAAAACATCTTTCTATTTTTGTCTTTAATAAGAACAAAAGGTAAATAACTAAAAGAAGACAAAATGAACCTACTTGAGCTGTTGTTTTTCCCTTTTGTTAGGTGGAATCGGGATGCGGGTAGACCGCCTGAACTGTTTTTTCCCTTTCTCTGCTCTCTACCTGCCGGCGTTCCCAAGACTGTTTTTTTTTTTTTTGTTCCGTGTATATTGAAGGATTCTCTGTTCTTTGCCCAAATTACCATGTGCACCATGCAGATACTTTTTTTTTTCTCTTCTTGCTTATTCTGCAGTGCTGGAAGGTTTTTTGTTTTGTCTAGTTGAAGTGTTATTGGGTACTTGAGTATTTTGAAATGTACCTGTATTTTGGTTTCCTCTCATTTGTTGTATCGGGCTGTACCTTACATATTTTATGTTTTTTCATTCTGCTGCACGTTATTTCTCTAGTTAGTATGTCACTTGGTACTTATGTATGTTAGAAGGGTACCTGTATTTTTTTTTCATCCTGTTGCACTTGATTTGGTTTTGGTCATTTCTGTGTTTAAGCCACGTCATTCCTTGTTATCCATATTGTTATTCATTCCTTGTGGGTTTTTTTTCCTCCTCTGCGTGTCGCTGAAGCCTTTTTTGATTTTTAGTTCTCTCCCTCCTGGCCTGTTTCCCCCTCCGCCCTCCCTGGGTTGGTCCTGGTAGCCTTTTGGTTGGGAGGCCCTTGGATGTTACGTTTGACGCCTGGAATGTGCCCTTTGAACTGGGGGTACTGTGGTAATCTGAGCGCTCATCCCGTCTGCGCTCGGGTTACTCAGTATTTCTCCTTTTCCACCATATTATTTCAGGGTTTCAGGACCTCTCTAGGGCTCTTATTGTGACAGCGTCATGGCCTCACTTCCGGCTGTCAAAGCCAAGCCAGCGTCATGATAGCTGTTTGTCATTTTCGTTAATTACATTCCCCTTTACTGATTGGTTTTGTTCTGTACTTAAGGAAACAGCTGAGGCTCACTCCTCGCTGCGACCTACACACACAAACACCTCTGTGTTGATAGACTGGAGTTCCTACCCCCCGACTCCAGTCTTCCTCCTGTGCTTTGAATTCTCCGCTGCTCGTCTTTGTAAGTGTTTTTGCACAGTGTAGGTTCCATCTTCGCTGCACCTCTTCGTTTGTCATTAGTGTTTATTATTTTGTGCTTAGTGTATGTACGTGCTTTGCCCCACATGGCTATTCACTTTGTCATTTTGTCTTTTTGTTTAATAAACAAGCAAACTTACTTCTGGCTCCTGGCGTCTCACTAATGCCCCTGCAAGGGGCATTCATAACAGGAAGACCATGGGTACATCTTCTTTTGGAGTGGGAAATCATCTCAAGAATGGAGAGAAGCAGGAGTGGGCTTTGCAGTTAGAAAGGAGATAGCAGTAATGCTTGATGAGGAACCAGTGCCAATCAACGACAGAATAATGACTATGAGACTCCCACTACAGCGGAAGATGTATGCCACACTCATCAGTGTATATGCTCCAACAATGACCAACACAGAGGTGAAGGAAGAGTTCCACAGTGATTTACGTGAGACTATCAGGCATGTACCGACTGATGTCAGGCTGATACTAGTTGGAGATTTTAATGCTAGAGTTGGTTCGGACACTGAGAAATGGAAAGGAGTGCTAGGCAGTCATGGAGTAGGCAAGTGCAATGCAAATGGAGAACTTCTACTTGCACTATGTTCAGAGTACAACCTTGTGATAACCAACACACTATTTAAGCACAAGGACACACACAAGAAGACATGGATGCACCCAAGATCCAAGCACTGGCACTTGTTAGACTACATCATAGTAAGGCAGAGAGACATAAGGGATGTTTTGGACACCAGAGCAACGAGAGGTGCGGACTGTGGTGCTGATCATGTTATGCTGAGATCTAGATTAAGGATTTGCAGACGGAAACAGCACTGCAGGATGGGTGCAAAGCCACCACGGAAGCTAAACACTAGCGCACTGAAAGGCCAAAAGAAGCAGGAAGAACTTAAACAGGAAATGACAGAGAAGATATATGGGCAACACTGAAGGATACGGTGTATCAGACTGCAAGTGATGTATTAGGCCACCCTGAGAGGAAATATCAAGATTGGTTTGATGAGCATGATGAACATCTGAAGAAACTACTAGAAGCGAGGAATACAGCTAGGCAGGAAAACCTACAGTGTAACACAAGGTCGAAGAAGAAGAAATACTCAAAGCCTCAGAGTGAGCTACAGAAGTACACCAGAGAGATGAAGTCCAACTGGTGGGATGAAAAAGCAGAGGAACTTCAAACTGCAGCAGACAGGAAGGCCATGAAAACATTCTTCACAGGTTTGACAGAAATCTACAGCCCTAAACCAAGAGGATTGATCCAACTAAAGGCTATGGATGGTGAAATGGTTTTGCAGGAGAAAGACAAGATCCTGGACAGATTTGCAGACCACTTTGACCAACTACTAAACAACCCTGGAGATCTCACTGAAGAGGCTAAAGAAGCTCTAGTGCAGCGACCAGTTGTATCAAGTCTGGATGAACCACCAACTCTCAATGAACTAATGGCAGCTATCATGACAACACAGGATGGTAAAGCTCCAGGAAAGGATGGAATTCCAGCAGAAGTGTGGAAATTTGGTGGTGTTCAGCTGACCAACTGCCTGCACAAACTCATCCAAGAGATATGGGATGCCCAGAAAGTACCTCAAGACTGGGAGGATGCAAGTATTGTGCCTTTGTTCAAGAAAGGTGACAGGAAAGATTGTGGAAATTACCAAGGTATATCACTGCTAGCCACTGTTGGTAAGATTCTCTCACGTGTACTACTGAACAGACTCAATGAACACATCTCGCAGAATGTACTACCGGAAACCCAGTGCGGCTTTAGAAGTGGAAGAAGCACAATGGACATGATTTTCTGCTTGAAACAGGTTCAAGAAAAGTGCATTGAACAGAACATGCCGCTTTACGTAGTCTTCATAGACTTCAGTAAAGCCTTCGATGCTGTTTCGCGACAAGGACTTTGGCAGGTACTCAAGAAATATGGCTGTACAGAGAAGTTTGTCAACCTGATCGAGGCACTCCATACAGGTATGCAAGCAAACATGGCAATGAGTGGTTCAGTATCTAAAGACTTTTCAGTAAGCAACGGGGTGAAACAAGGGTGTGTGCTGGCGCCTACACTCTTCTTGCTATATCTGGCAGCCATGCTTGAGGTGGCCTTCAAAGACACTTCAGAAGGAGTATACATGCAAACAAGGAAAGAAGCAGACTTGTTCAATGTGGCACAGTTTAAAGCCAAGAGTAAGACATCGATAAAGGTAGTAAGAGAAATGCTCTTTGCCGACGACAGTACTCTAGTTGCACACAGTGCGGAAAATATGCAATCTTTAGTGGAGAAATTTGCAAGAGCAGCTAGCGATTTCAGCCTCCAAATCAACATCAGGAAGACAGAGTGCCTTTATCAACCACCAAAGTTCCAGTTATCAACATCACTACCAGAAGAGATCAGCATTAGTACAGAACCATTAGTCAAGTGCAAGACTTTCAAGTATCTAGGGAGTACTGTTTCAGAGAATGCTAGGCTAGAGGATGAACTATCTCTCAGAATGGGAAGAGCAATCCCTGTGTTTGGGAACTTGAGGGAGAGACTGTGGAACAATCAACATGTGTCTATCCATGTGAAATACAAAGTGTACAGAGCGACAGTACTGGCTACTCTATTGTACGGTGCTGAAACTTGGACTGTCTACAGAGTGCAGGTAAAGAAACTCCATGTGTACATGATGAGACACTTTCGAGCCATAATGAACATCTCATGGAAAGACAAGATAACCAACATAGAAGTGTTGAAATGAGCTGGTCTACCATCAATGGAGGACATGTTAATGCAGACAAACCTGAGATGGCTTGGACATGTTGAGAGGATGAACCACCAGCGTCTCCCTCGGCAGTTACTCTACTCACAGTTATGCAAGGGCAAACGCAATCAGAGTAGACCAAGGCTCAGATTTAAAGACACTGTAAAAAGAAACTTGAAGAAGCTGGATATAGACAGGAGTTCCTGGCAGCAGAAGGCTAAGGACAGAACTGAGTGGAGGAATCTGATCAGACCTAAATAAAACAGTCATAGTCGCCCACGACAGACTGCTATGATGATGATATCAGCACAAGGCCCAACGTGTGGTGGAGATAATGGGTAGAATTTTCTACTTTCTAAGAAAACCCCATTAAGTCTAATATTGAATTAAATGCCATATTAAGGCAATTACTATCTACATCTACATGCATATTAAAGTCCCCTACTATATTATTATCTGATTTCAGCCCTAAAGCCGCAAAGAACTCAGCAAATTCAGATAAAAACTCTGAGTAGGCTGAGGGAGGATGATAAATTATGGCAAATAAAATTGGGTTTAACCAAAAATTGCTAAAATGCCCAATACTGAGGACCAGGCTCTCAAAGGAATTATAACATGTTTTTTTTGCTTTACATTAACTAGTAATTTAGAATGGTAATTTGTTGCTACTCCTCCTCCATGATCAGAACTTCTGGGGTTTTGACAGTTTAAATAACCAAAGGGAGTTGATTCATTTAAACCAACATGACCCTCTTGCCCTAACCAAGTCTCTGTAAGGGATAATAAATCAATCTGATGATCAATCAACAGATCATGGACTAGCTGAGACTTGGGAGTTAGAGACCTAATATTTAACAAACCACATTTAATTTTTAAATAATGAAGAGGAACAGAGGCTATGTCATTAGATTTAGAGGATACATGTTTAATTTGGGTTTTACCAGCTTTTTTGTTTCATCACTTTGGGATGCTTATATATTATATTTTTATTTACTTTAGAGGGAGCAGACAGTGATTCTCTGATGGGGAAGACAGGGGCTAAGTTGAGGGGTGGTGCATGAAGAGAAGCTGCAGAGAGGTGTGTAAGACTGCGACTCTGCTTCCTGGTCCTAACTTTGAGTAGCCAAGGCTTTGGAACTTTGGATAAAAATGATGCCAGATTGTTAGATAAATAAGATGTACCATCCAAAGTGGGATGGACACCGTCTTGCCTAATAAGACAAGTTTTTCCCCAAAATGAGTTCCAGTTGTCCATGTAGCCCACATTGTTTGCAGGACACCACACAGACAGCCAGTAGTTGAAGGATGATATGCCACAAAACATGTCATCACTGATCAGGTTGGGGAGAGGCCCAGAGAATACTACAGAAGCCGACATCGTTTTGCCAAAGGGATATAATAATAGTAATGCATCAGATTTATATAGCGCTTTATCCTATACACTTTACAAATACATGCATTATTCATTCGCTCCAGACAGACAATGGTAGTGGCAAGCTACTATTGTAGCCACAGCTGCCCTGGGGCAGGCTGACAGAAACGTGGCTGCCAATCTGTGCCAAAGGCTTCTCCAGCCACCACCGAACATTTATACACATTCATACCCAGTGTTATGGACACTGGAGGCAAGGTGGGTAAAATATCTTGCCCAGGGACACAACGGCAGGATATGTGGGGAGAGTGGGATTGGAACCGCCACCCAATGCAGAGACGGCAGTGATATAGGTCAATGTTAAACTTTCTGCCTGAGGATAGATGGATGGGAGGACGCAGTATGGAGGGATGAAACGTGGAGGCGGGCTCATCGGAAAGCTGCAGCAAAGCCTCATCTGAGGGAAAAGATTCCTGCTTTCCTCGGCAGGATTTCCTGTGGTCCAACGAGTTCACCTTCACACTAGAAGAGGATGAGCCATCATCAGTTCCTGAGTCCGGTGCCAAGGTGCATCCATTTTCTGTTCCTGAGGACAATCCCCTTCCGCCGCTTGTTCCGCCAGTTTCCAAGACTGAGGTTGGTAGTGGCCCGGTTGAAGATTTGTTCCCCCTGGCTGAGGTGGCTGTGCCGGAGGTGAACCCCCATGCTTCAGGGCTCGAGGATTTGCAGCCGCTGCTGCTTGGGGTCACTGATCTGCATGCTAACACTGAGGTTGCTGCAGATCAGCCTTTTTCGTTGAGACCTGTTGTGGTGCCAGAGGTCGGCGCACCACCACCTGCTGTTTTGGAGTCCAACGCGCACCTGTCAGCTGTTTCTGAGGGCTGTGCACCTCAACCACCTGCTACTGAACTAACAACTCTCCTGACACCTGTTTGTGAATTAAAGACTCCTGCATTTGTGTGTTCTGAGCCAGAAATTTCTGCATTTGTGTGTCCTGAATCAGAAATTTCTGCATTTGTGTCTCCTGCACCAGAAAATTCTGCATTTGTGTCCTGAACCAGAAATTTTTGCATTTGTGTGTCCTGAACCAGAAACGTCTGCATTTGTGTCTGTCACGCCGCGCCGCTCATCAGCGGCGCCACCTGCTCGCACACCTGCTCATCATCAGTGGCGAGGGATATAAGCCGCCTCGCCCTGAGCTTCGGCCTGAAGCCGTCAGACTTCGTCACTCATCATCGTGAGTCAAACCTTTTCTTCAGCACAACGTTTTTGGTAAGAAGCCCTTACCTCCTTTCTTTCCAGTCTGCTCCCCTGTGCACAGGTGGATTCCTCGGCAGCGGACAACGCCTCTCCCTCGCCATTCCTCGCTGCTGCACCGAGCCCTGCAGGTGGCTGTCTTCCGGGTCCCGTCCTTGTGGTGCCAGTCATCTGTCTCTTACAAGTAAGCTCCTCTCTCGCTCATTCTCCTCCTGTGTTGGTGTGTGCCCGTCACCCTGTGTCCTTGTGCTCTTTCCCATAGGGTTGCCGGCTGTATGGTCTCCTGCCTCTGTGCCCGAAGCAGACGCCGCCACCAATACATTTACATCCCGCAGACACACATCCATTCACCCCTGTTGCTAATAAACTATTTGAACTTCTCTGAGCCTGTGTGTGTACATCTCCTGAGCCGTGCGTTATGTCAGTACGGCTTCAGTGATTAGTTTGGACAACAGGCTGCGCGAGCGCTCCTCGGGGCGGAAGTCGTCTTCTTCTCGCCCTCGTGGAGTCTCGCCGCACCTGTTCCAAGCTCGCCCCCTGGCGGCGCCGCCACCATCGTGCCCCGAGGAGTCGGAGCCGATGGTGACAGGCTGGACAAAGCTTTCCCCTGCAGAGAAACAACGCCGCCGTGAGTTGGATCTCTGCATGTATTGCGGAGATGACCAACACACGGTGAAGCTTTGCCCACAGAAAGCCAGTCGGCGGGGTCCGCGAGTCACTGTAGGGGGCCTCGCGGATGTCAACCGGTTAAATACTCTCACTCAATTAAAGCTGCCCATCCGTTTCTGCCACAACCCCATTGGGCACCTCACCCACGCACTGGTGGATTCGGGCGCAGAAGGCAGCTTTATTTCACAAAGCCTGGCAACCCGATTGGGCATCCGCTGCCAGGCACTCAAGAACCCCATCTCCCCGGTCAACCTCTCCCGTGCTTCCCTTGGGAGAGTCACGCACCAGACCATCCCGGTCCCGGTGATCATCTCTGGTAACCACCGGGAGGAGATAACCTTTCTCATCCTGCCCAACTCTGTGTCGCCCGTCATCCTGGGGTATCCCTGGCTACGCCTCCATAACCCTGTCCTGGATTGGAAGTCAGCTGGGGTGTCGGCATGGAGCATGTTCTGCATGGGCACCTGTCTTCAGTCCGCTGCCTGCTCTCCGTCCACTTCTTCCCCCGCTACGGACGCTGCACCCCCGGACCTGTCCCTGGTGCCTCTGGAATTTCACGACCTGGGTATGGTATTTAGCAAGACCAAAGCTATGTCTCTCCCTCCTCATCGGCCCTATGACTGCGCCATCAACCTCCGCCAGGGGGCACCCTTACCTTCTGGTCGGCTCTACAGTCTGTCGGCGCCGGAGAAGGAGACGATGAACGCCTACCTTAAGGAGTCACTGAGCGCGGGGATAATCCGCCCATCATCATCACCCGTGGGGGCAGGGTTCTTCTTCGTTGGAAAGAAGGACGGATCCCTCCGCCCTTGCATAGACTACCGGGCTCTAAATGACATCACGGAGAAGGATCGTTACACCCTGCCCCTCATGGACACTGCTTTCCACTCCCTCCAGGGGGCGACCTGGTTCACCAAGCTGGACCTTTGCAGCGCATACCACCTCGTCCGGATCCGGGAGGGAGATGAGTGGAAGACAGCCTTCCGTACCCCGAACGGCCACTTTGAATACCTGGTAATGCCGTTCGGGTTGACCAACGCTCCTACCGTCTTTCAGCGCCTCATCAATGACGTCCTCCGGGACTTCATCGGCCTCTTTGTGTTCGTCTACCTGGACGATATACTCATCTTCTCCAAGTCCAGGGACGAGCACCAGGTCCATGTGAGGCGGGTCCTCCAAAGACTGCTGGAGAACCGGCTATACGTGAAGGCTGAAAAGTGTGAATTTTATGCTAAGACTACTTCCTTCCTGGGATTCATCATCTCACACGACCAGGTGCGTCCAGACCCAGAGAAGGTGAAGGCGGTGGTAGAATGGCCTACACCTGCATCGAGGAAGCAGGTGCAACAGTTCGTTGGTTTCGCGAACTTCTACCGCCGCTTTGTCCCTAACTTCAGCTCCATCGTCGGACCACTGACCTGCCTCACGTCCTCTAAGGTCCCGTTCCGGTGGACCGAAGAGGCCGCAGCTGCTTTTCAGGCGCTGAAGGCGGAGTTCTCCTCCTCCCGGGTCCTTCGCCAGGTCGACCCCGCGCTGCAGTGCATCGTGGAGGTGGACGCCTCGGACACGGGAGTGGGGGCGGTGCTATCTCAGCGGTCGCCTGACGACGGCGCCAAACGGCCCTGCGCCTTCTTCTCCCGGCGCTTGTCCCCGGCGCCAAATGGCCCTGCGCCTTCTTCTCCCGGCGCTTGTCCCCGGCGGAGAGAAACTACGACGTGGGGGACAGAGAGCTCCTGGCCATCAAGCTCGCGCTGCAAGAATGGCGCCACTGGCTAGAGGGGGCGGACCTGCCGTTCGTGGTCCTGACGGACCACAAGAACTTGGAATACCTTCGATCTGCCAAGCGCCTGAACGCCCGCCAGGCGCGCTGGTCCTTGTTCTTCGCCAGGTTCCAGTTTTCCATCACCTTCAGGCCTGGCTCCAAGAACGGCCTGCCCGACGCCCTCTCTAGGCAGTTTGCCCCCGAGGAGTCGGAGGACACGCTCCACACCATCCTGCCCAGGTCGTGCATCGTGGGAGCCATCTCCTGGGACATTGAGGGCAAGATCCGGAAGGCGCAGGAAGTGGAACCTGACCCTGGCGGCGGACCGGAGGGGAGGCTGTTCGTGCCATCTGCGGTTCGCGGAGAGGTCATCCACTGGCTACACACCTCCAAGCTCACCTGTCACCCTGGCTCCTCCCGGATGATAAACCTCCTCCAGCGGTCCTTTTGGTGGCCGGGCCTGCGGAGGGATGCGGCCCGCTACGCCCGGGCTTGTCCAATTTGTGCCACCAATAAGTCGGGAAATGCCCCTCCAGCGGGTCTGCTCCAGCCCCTGCCCGTCCCTGGCAGGCCCTGGTCGCACATCGCTTTGGATTTCGTCACCGGACTCCCAGTCTCTAATTCCTACGACACGATCCTGACCATCGTGGACCGCTTCTCCAAAGCTGTGCACTTCATTCCCCTACGAGGTCTTCCAACTGCCCTGGAGACGGCGGACCTCCTCATCCAACACGTGGTCAGGCTGCACGGGATTCCGGTGGACGTGGTCTCGGACCGGGGGCCCCAATTTTCCTCTGAGGTTTGGAGATCGTTTTGTAACGCCATCGGAGCCAAGGTGAGCCTCTCCTCCGGCCATCACCCCCAATCCAACGGGCAGTGTGAGCGGACCAACCAGGAGCTGGAGGCTGCGCTCCGCTGTGTAACAGCATCCAAACCCACGTCCTGGAGTAACCATCTTGCCTGGGTTGAATACGCCCACAACACCGCTCGCTCTTCTGCTACAGGGATGTCCCCCTTCAAAGCGTCCCTGGGTTACGACCCCCCGCTGTTCCCGGCGCAGGAGAGTGAGGTAACTGTCCCCTCAGTTAGGGCGCATCTCAGGCAGTTCCGCTCCATCTGGGCATCTGCGCGTAATGCGCTTTTACGCACGGCGGAGCGCAACAGAACTGTGGCGGACCGGCACAGAAGACCTGCCCCAGCGTACAGAGTTGGGCAACGAGTCTACGTGTCAACCCAGGACGTAACATTGAAAGGCGAGAGGAGGAAGCTGGCACAGCGCTTTATGGGACCCTACCCCATCACCCGGATCATCAACCCGGTAGCTGTGCGTGTGGCTATTCCCCCCTCCCTCCGCATCCATTACACCTTCCACGTGTCCAAGGTGAAGCTGGCAGTCTCCGACCCCCTTTGCCCTCCTCCTGCTGCGCAACCCGCGCCCCGGATGATTGATGGCCATCCGGCCTGGTCCGTCGCCTCCATCCTGGACTCCCGGCGCCGGGGTCATGGGTTGCAGTACTTGGTGGACTGGGAGGGCTATGGGCCCGAGCATCGACAGTGGGTACCCTCGTCGTTCGTGTTGGACCCATCGCTCATCGCTGACTTCCACCGAGCGCACCCAGAGAAGCCATCGCCAGGAGGCGCTGCTAGAGGGGGGAGTACTGTCACGCCGCGCCACTCATCAGCGGCGCCACCTGCTCGCACACCTGCTCGTCATCAGCGGCGAGGGATATAAGCCGACTCGCCCTGAGCTTCGGCCTGAAGCCGTCAGACTTCATCACTCATCATCGTGAGTCAAACCTTTTCTTCGGCACAACGTTTTTGGTAAGAAGCCCTTACCTCCTTTCTTTCCAGTCTGCTCCCCTGTGCACAGGTGGATTCCTCGGCGGCGGACAACGCCTCTCCCTCGCCATTCCTCACTGCTGCACCGAGCCCTGCAGGTGGCTGTCTTCCGGGTCCCGTCCTTGTGGTGCCAGTCATCTGTCTCTTACAAGTAAGCTCCTCTCTCGCTTATTCTCCTCCTGTGTTGGTGTGTGCCCGTCACCCTGTGTCCTTGTGCTCTTTCCCATAGGGTTGCCGGCTGTACGGTCTCCTGCCTCTGTGCCCGAAGCAGACGCCGCCACCAATACATTTACATCCAGCAGACACACATCCATTCACCCCTGTTGCTAATAAACTATTTGAACTTCTCTGAGCCTGTGTGTGTACGTCTCCTGAGCTGTGCGTTATGTCAGTGTCTCCTGAACCAGAAATTTTTGCATTTGTTTCCTGTGCCAGAAATTTCTGCATCTGTGTTTCCTGAACTAGAAATTTCTGCATTTTTGTCTCCTGTGCCAGAAATTTCTGCATCTGTGTCCCCTGTGCCAGAAATTTCTGCATCTATTTCCCCTGAGCCAGAAATTTCTGCTTTTGTGTCTCCTGAGCTGGAAATCTCTGCATCTGAGGCCCTTGGGCTAAAAACGCCTCTATTATCTGTGTCTGCATTAAGGTTTCCTGTTTTAGCCCCTGAGCTTAGAGTTTCTGTACTATTTCCAATGCATAAGGTATCTATGTTGCTGCCTGAGTCAGAAGCTCTTATGTGGTTTAAAATTCCCATGTGGTTGTCCACGGGGCAAAGGGCCCCACTGTTACCTTCTGAGTTTGAAACCCCCATGCGGCGCTGTGGCGGAGTGGTTAGCACTGCGGCAGCACAGCAACTCACCCTTGGCCGGGGGATCCTGGGTTCGATCCCAGCCACCGACCAACAGTGATCTGTGTGGAGTTTGCATGTTCTCCCCGTGTCTGCGTGGGTTTACTCCGGGATTTCTCCGGTTTCCTCCCACATGCCAAAAACATGCAAGTTAGGTTAATTGGCATCAAACTGGGGATTCTAAATTGTCCTTAGGTATGACTGTGAGAGTGAGTGGTTGTCTGTTTCTCTGTGTCGGCCCTGCGATGGACTGGCGATCTGTCCAGGGTGTACCCTGCCTCTCGCCCAAAGATGCTGGGATAGTCTCCAGCCCCCCCTCGACCCGAAAAGGATTAAGCGGAAGAAGATGAATGAATGAATATTGTTTTCTTTTGGACAAAGGGCTCTAATGTTGTCTCCTGAGTTTAAAGGTGTTATACTTTCGCTTCCTGAGCTTATGAGTTTTTTGTTGTTGCCCTCTAAAGTTGAAGTTTTTGAGAGTGGGGTTTTTGTGTCACTTTCCCCTGAGTATTATGCTCCAGTGTTAGCTTTCGAGCAGAGAGCACCTGTGTTAGCTTCAGAGCTGAGAGCTTCTGTGTTGGCTTTAGAGCGGACAGCTCCTGTGTGGCTTTCTAAGCCTAATAATAATCCAAATAATAATCAAATCCAATCCATTAGACAGTTTCCAGAGACAGGCAGGGGTCGATGCACAGCAGGTTGGGACAGATCAGGCAGACAAATCCAAATAACATACACAGGGCCAAGAGACAGGCAAGGGTCAGATCATGGCAGAATAAATCATAAGGGAGAATCAGGATAATCACAAGGCAGGATACAGGCAGGTTGAAGATCGAACGTGACCAGGCAGAGGAATGGGAGAACGTCCCATTTATCATCTCACAACAAAGGCCTTTCTACTAAATATTAAATTAATTTCTGCAAGTGTAGTCAATACTTATTCCCTGTGTCATTCCACTTTATTAAATATAACTTGTTTTGCAAACACAGGTGCCTTGATTTCTTTGTGTGTATCGATTACTTGGGTTATTACTGATATCTGGTGAAAATCTCAGGTCAATGGCTCCATTAGAAAAATGTTTAATGAGAAAAATGTTGATGTGTTCAATACTTATATTCCCCTCTGCAGATGTGATAAATGAGGGAAATAATTTTTACAACACTTACTAATATGGGAATGCCAAAACAAAGATGTAAATTAGCCTTGTCCTTTTAGCAAAGTTAATGATTTTGTGCTCTTCCTCAACACTAGGACACATTTGCTGTCACTGTCATTTTTTGCTTAAAAATCATTTTCCTTTAAAAAAATGAAAAAGAGGACATTGGAGACAACTGCCTGTACTGATCTGCTGACAGTCCTATAATAAAAATGATTTTTTTAAAAAAATCCTTATACGGACAGAGCTCTCAACCCCAAACGTTTGAAACAAAGTTACGCCCTTGATGTGAACCATTACGAATGAGACTTCCATACCATGAGATGGAGGCAGATGATCGGCTTGGTGACCTCTAATAAGGAGCAGCCGAAAGAAGAAGAAATTTAACTAGGAATATAGAAGAAAATGTGCTGTACATTTCACACTATTTATAGTAAATGACATGATTTTTGTAAGGTGGTTCAGTTTCAATGTAAAAGGTATCAGAAAGGATGATGCCAGATGACTCTGGCTAAAAAACACACAACATGAGGAAAAAGTATAAATTATTATGCTATGGAAATTAATGGACGAGGAGATATTGGGTTGTTTTAAAACAATTACAAATTTAGTGCATTAATTACACGGACAGGCCAATAAAAGTACAAGGCAGAAACTGATACAGAGAAAATGGATTTCTCCTCTTTCTCTATGTTTTGAAGCTAAGCCAATAAAATTGAACGCATCATCCTATTACTCCCAAAAAAATGTTTTCTGAAGGTTGCCTTTCACAGGGATGTAGCTCTTGCTCACACAGTAAATTGAGGTGTTATTTTTTCCATCATCCATTTGAGAGCTTTGATTACTTTTTCCCAGAAACTTGGGTTCTTGTTTGTGACTTTTTTGTGCCATTTGGACCACTAAAGTCAGATTTAGCTTGGTTTCTTTTGTCCTGTAGTGATCAAATGCAGTTCGATAAATGTACTTGTATTGCTTTATTGACTTTTTTCCCTCAGTGGGAAGTAAAGATATTTATGATACTTGTATCATTAAAGAGTCCATTTCCCAAAAATTGCACACTCTCTTGAGTCCCAAAGCTTTAATGTGAGCTTTTTTTAAAAAAAAAAAACTTTCACTTACTATGTGCTTTATAACTAACAATGAGGAACCAACTGATGGCCTATGAGTCATAACTCAGTATAAACAGAATCCACTCATAAGCCCATACTCACATCAAAGCTATCATTACCTTTGGTCTGCCTTTGTGTAGGGCTATAGATGCTGCCTGTTGAACCGAACACTCATTGGGAATCCTAAAATAAGCATATTATACCTCTACTGAAAGCTGAGAACATAGTAAACATGAATATAGTACTTTTGTAGAATTAATTTCATTTAGAAAGAAAAGAAACTGAATTTTTTTCATTTATTCTGTGCACCCACGTCGAGGCTCTAACTTACGTATTTGCCGACTGATTTTGGTGACGTCACAAGTTGAACAAACTAAAAGCTTAGTGGCTCTAGCAGATCCAACCCTCACTCTTGATTATGCATCTGTAGAAATAAAGGAATATTGCAGACAATAGACCTTGTGAAGATTTTAATTGCTCGCTCACTCAGTGGCGAGATCACTATTCTCACTGCAAGCATGCAGCTTGCAAGAAGAGGATGAAGCTATGAAGCAAAAATGATGTTTGAGACTTGTCTAAAAATCATCCCGATCAATAAAGCACACGTATTTGAAGAATAAGGTCTCCCCATGCTAAAAACATAATTTGGTATTAAAATAAGAAACACTCTAGTTTCTCTAAAATCTGATGAATAATTTTGGCTGAGTTGCTGATCACTCAGGGACAACTCATCCTTGTTTTTTCAAATTTGCCCAGCCCCACAATTTTGTACATAGTTGTAAATACAGTACATTATTTTGTTGCTTTTAAAAAAAAAAAAAAGAAAAAAGAAATAGACATTATTTTCCAATATCATAAAATTCATTTAATAAAATTTCATTTCATTTCATTATAAAAAAAAAATCATTAGAGATCAGGTAATCTACAGTAAAATAAAATGACTGAAAGCAAAAAGGGAAAACACATTTTAAATTTATCTGATTATTTGAAAAGTCAGTAGTAAGAAGCTTAAGAAGGATGTGCATATTTGCAGGGTTTAGAGTAAGTCCAAGGTTTACAATGAATGAAAATTCATTGCTGAAATTTGCCAGATGCCAGAAACCATGCAAGAGCAACAGCCGACAACACATAATTAGACCCTGTAACTTTTACACATTTTTTTTTTAATTTAGAGAAAAGACAATGGCAAAGTGGATTTCTAAATTTTCTATAATATAAAAAAGTAAGACAAGAAACATCAATAAATACATTTACATGTACCAGTTCACAGTGTTGTTAGGGTCAAGCTGTGACTCGTCTTCATTTCTCCTCGGTTCATCATCACCATCACCATCCAGCTCTCTTGGACCTGATTCATGCAGGTAAGCTGCAGGGTCTCCAGCCGCACCATTAGCACCAGCAGCAGCTTCTTGGTTTTTGTCGGCTTCAGGGTCAAAATTTCCCAGATCTCTGTGATCATTATCGGTGTCTGCTAAATCTTCACCTTCGTCTTCCTTTTCGTTGGTATCCACTTCGAAACTCAAATCGAGAATACTTTCTTCCATTTTGCTCAAAATATGAATGTGATCTCGTCATTTTCAGATTGTAATAACACAATGCAGTTTGTGTATACAATATAACGCACAGTAGACTAGCAATAAATTTATTGTTCAACTTGTGACGTCACGCATTTCAGGCTGACATTCCTAGCGAATTTTGGTCATATGAAACCGTGACTTTTGCTGACTTTTTGTCAAAACTTCTCTCTTTGATCACAATTTATTCCAAAAAATGGTGATATTAGAGGAAATTATATTACTTCCTGAGTAAATATATTAAATTTGGCCTAATTAAAAATCAATACATTTCCACTTTCAGATTGGTACAAAATAAGGCGTAAAAGTTGTGAATAAAGTGATGGACCAGTGGAAACAAGAGCAGGATGGAAATTTTGGAGGAACAAAAAGAGCAGAACAAGCAAACATTTGTGTGCATTTTTTTTTTCCAAATTTTCTCCTTCTCGCTGTCCATTCAGTTCCTCCTGCATACGTACCCTTGCACCGTCCTCTGTCAGTTTTTCTCATTTTAGTTCATTGCCTGTTCTCCTCACTTCCAAGTATTCTCCGTTTATACCTTGTTTAGTTTCTGTACCTGCTGCACCTCTTATCTAACCACAGCTTGTTCCTTGTGCTGTTTTTTGCCCAAGGGATTTGGTATCTGTCCCAACTTTAAGTGAAGCTCACATTTCATTTTTGTGCAAGCAGCCTTCTTGCTCATGTGTCCTGCTTTGAAATGAAATATTACAAAAAGTCCCCCCTCCCCAATAGATTCTTCTCTTCTAAGTATTGTGAATATGCAATGGACATAAAAATGGTATAACAGCAATGCAAAAAGGATAAGGTGAATGTTCAAAGATATGGGCTTATTATAAATGCCTAAAACAATGCATAATTTATCAGTTACACAAATTATCCACTCATCTCATGGTCCATGTGGCCTTTGCTAGAGGTGGAACAGATGACAATATATATGAGATATTTGAATATCTAGCCATTCACTTATTTCCCAACTTTTTACATTTACCGATTGTAAGATTTTGAGTCTATTAAATATTTTATAGAGCAAGAAAGAAGAAACTAGGGCTGCGCGATATGACGATATATATCGGAAAATCAATGCCCATGTGTACCGGAGAGACCAGCGCGCGTGACAAGCAGTCTGCCACAACGTTCAGTTTACTGGCTACATGTTGGATGTCGCAGGGGGGCTGGAGCCTATCCCAGCATCTAAGCGGAAGAAGATGAATGAATGAATAAATGTTGGATGTTGGTCGTGAACTCCGAAATTGTGGCCAAGTGCTGTTGTTGCCAAGCTGACCACAGTTCCGAGACTTTGGACATCGTGTAGGTCAGTGGTTTATGATCGACAAATGCAGTAAACTCGCGACCCTCGAGCCAGAACTGAAAATGACAAGTAGCGAGGTGGAGAGCCAACAACTCTCTGTCAAAAGCGTTATACTTAAGATCGTTGTCGCGCAAAGTATGGCTGAATAAGGCGAGGGGCTGCCACGAACAGGAGACATACTGCTCCATTATGGCTCCTACCGCAACGTCAGATGCATCTGTGGTGAGTGCTATCTGCGCTGACGGGGCTGGGTGGGCCAGCAAAGCTGCTTTAGTGAGCATTGTTTTGGCATTTGTGAACACCTGGATCCGCTCAGGAGTCCAGTCGATACTATCCGCGGGCTTCTTTTTCTTGAACGAGCTGTAGAGCGGCTGCAGCAGCTGGGCTGTGGGGGTGAAGAAACGGTTGTAAAAACTGACCATCCTCAAAAATTCCTACAGTGCCCTCACGGTCTGTGGACGCGGAAAATCCGACATTGGGCACATTTTATTCGGCAGCGGGATCGCGCCATCTGGCGAGATGCGGTGGCCAAAAAAGTTGATTACTGCCAGCCCGAATTGACACTTCACTGGGTTAACAATCAGCCTGTGTGCTTCCAAACGCTGGAAAACTTGTTCGAGATGGGCGAGGTGCTCCTCCTCTGACATGCTAGCCACCAAAATGTCGTCCAAGTTGATGAAAATGAACGGCAAGTCATGGAACACTGTGTCCATCATCCTTTGGAAAGTTTGTGCTGCACCCTTTAACCCAAACAGCATGCACAAAAACTCAAAAAGACCGAAGGGAGTTATTACTGCCATTTTGGGGACATCCTCTGCGTGCATCGGGACCTGGTGGTAACCGCGGACCAGATCCACTTTTGAAAAAAATGCGTTTCCCGGCCAGGAGCACGGAAAAATCCTGGATGTGTGGGATGGGGTAATGATCGCGTTCCATGGCGTTGTTTAAGCGTCAGAAATCGCCACACAGCTGCCACAACCAATCAGACTTGAGCACCATGTGCAGCGGGGCTGTTGGAGCGCCTAACGATGCCTAAGCATTCTAAGTTAGCAGACTTCTCGCGTGCGATGGCTAGTTTAGCCACATCCAGGTGGTGAGGGTGCACAAACACGGGCGGACCTTTCATGGTGATAAAATACTCTACCCCGTGGTTGGTTACCGTAGCAGAAAAAATGGGCACGGTGAGTGCTGGGAACTTGGAAAGCAAACACTGGTACTTACCCCCTGGAGCTAGAATATTTGCGTGTGTTAGTAACCCAACTCCCCGAGCTGTGCAGGGCAAGGAGGAAAAAGATACGGCGTCCACTAAACACCTGTTGGCAACATCAACAAGTAGTCCATGAGCACACAGAAAATCAGCACCGAAGATGTGGACCGAACATGCAGCTACCACAAAGTCCCACTGGTAATTGCGTCCATGTAAACATACAGTCACCGTCCTTTCTCCAAACGTCCTGATGCGGGATCCGTTTGCAGCCGTTAAAGACGCCCCACAGCCTTCTGCCAGCCTGTCTGCACTGACTGACAAAATGAGGCTCTTCTGGGAGCCAGAGTCTACCAGAAAATGTCTCCCCGAACGTGTGTCCGTGATTAAAAGCAGCTTCTCCCTGTCGCCAGCAGTTGCAGCTGCTACTGAACGCTGGCTGTCCCGTTTCCCAGCTTCTTGAAGTGGCACGGCGGCAGACAATGTTGTGCTTCCTTGCCAAAACAGCAGTGATAAAAACACAGTCCCGGTCCTGTTTCTCCGGGTGGCCATCCCAGCCACCACCATTGGCTCCTCAACCTCACTGGGCTCCGCTGGAGATCCTGGTCTCACTGCCTGAAGACTGAAAGCCTTGTTTGCTAGTCTACCTTCTCTGTCAGGTTGCGGTAGTCCCTGGCTGCCAGCAGCAGTGAGTTAGCAAGAATCGCTCTTGCAGAAGCTGGTAGGTTTCTGAGGAAAAGGTGGGCAAAAAGGAAAGATCCGTCATCCATGCCCATCAACGCAAGCATGCTCTCCATCAGGTCCACAGCCGATCTGTCTCCTAGCTCCGAGCGGGTAAGGAGCTTTTCTGCCCTCTCTGCATCTGAAAGGGTATAACGGCGCAGCAGCAGCTGCTAGAGAGTGCTGTATTTTCCTTGGACTGGCGGGGCTTGGAGTAGACTCATGGCGCGCTGTGTGGCACGCGCGTCCCATGATGCCACCACATGGTGATACTTTGTGTTGTCTGCCACGACTCCGCAGAGGGCGAACTGGGCTTCCACATGAATAAACCCAACGGCCAGATCATGAGGCCAAAAGTCTGGGAGTCTGCAACGGCGCATGCTGAGGCGGGAGACTCCAGCGGGGGTGTCTGCGGTGGTGCTCGGTCCGTTTTCCATTTCACGCCTCTAGGTCACAAATGTGGAGGATGAAAGCAGACGAGACACGAGCTGACGACACAGAGGTTTATTTCTCCTTCAACACAGAACAGACTAACCCTGAGTGCCAAAGCGATCTGCTTTATACATTTTCTCCCCGTCTCTGGCACTCAGGGTAAACACATTTACATACCTGTTACTGACATAACGTTCGGCTCAGGAGACGCACACACACAGGTTCAGAGTAGTTCAAACTGTTTATTAACAGCAGGGGTGTATGGGTGTGTGTCAGTGGAATGTTAATGTATTGGTGGTGGCGTCTGCTTCGGGCACAGAGGCAGAAGACCGTTCAGCCGGCAACCCTATGGGAGAGAACAGACACAGGGTGACAGGCACACACCAATACAGGAGGAGAATAGGCGAGGGAGAGAAGCTTACTTGAGTTTGACAGATGGCAGGCACTACAAGGACGGAATCCCGGGAGACAGTCACCTGCAGGACTCGGTGCAGCAGCGAGGAAGGACGAAGGACGGAGTTGTCCGCCGCCAAGGAATCCACCTGTGCACAGGGGAGCAGACTGGGAGAGGTAAGGAAAGGAATCTTCTTACCAATAGTTTGACGCTGAAGAGAGGGTTGACGCTTCGCGTTGAAGGCGATGAAGTCTAACGGCTTCAGGCCGAAGCTCAGGGCGAGGCGGCTTTTATCCCTCGCCGCTGACGAGTAGCAGGTGCGTGAGCAGGTGGCGCCGCTGATGAATGGCGCGGCGTGACAGTTACCAAGTGTGAACACACGTCAACACACACATGAACACATTCGCACCCCTGCGTCCTCAGGTGTGAGCCTGGCACTGCAAGGGCGAAAGGCACATCTTTATTTACCCCATACTTGGGGGTGCTCTGGCGCCCCTGGCTAGCACCCCCAACACCCCGAAGTACTGGGTGGCGTGTCATCTCCTTTGTTTCACCACAGGATGATGATATAAAAACGTCTATCGTTTCATATAATACTCTATTGTTTATATCGTTATTTAAAATGCACATACTTCTGTTTATTCAGTAAAGCTCCTCACCACTACTTGTCAGCGCTCCGTCTCTCCTCTGCAGTGCACACAGTAGAACAGGTGTGTCGTGGGTGGCTAGGCTTCAGTCCGGTGGATACTAATGCTAACTCCAAACTACCGGTTCAGATAGCTGCTATTCCTGTTTGCCAGGGATGTGGGACTGTTTTCCATCATGCTGCATCAGAAAGGATAGTTTGATAACCTCATTTTAATAGGAGGTAAGTAACGCTAACACCATGTCTAATTGTAAAATGCTAAATGACAAAACCATCGTTTAAACCATTGTTTCTTTGGCTTAAATTACTGCTGAGTTTTTTTTTTATTAAAGCTGCAAAAGTGCATGATGGTGCCACATACCTGCAAAATAAGTAATAAATACATTTAAACGGGTTGGAGGAGCAAGTTGGTTCTTAATACAATTTATTTGATTTCTAATCATTTTAATTAGTCAAGTAGTGATAATGAATAAAGTTAAAGTCATCACATGTATTTTATTACATCACTTTTTGTATCTTTGACTTTCAGATCATGACCAATCTGAAATATTTTTACTAAGAAGCAAATAGGTTGAATCAGGCCAGAATGGCAGGCTGCAGGTCTACACTTCAATTTTCACTGATTTAAACTAACAGCTAATTTATATCTGTAGAGGGAAGTGATGGGTAGTTTTCTCATTTTCAGACATTTTTTCATGTTATCTGTTTTTTTTTGTTTTTTTGTTTTGTTTTTTTTGCTATTCTCCTCTAGCTCAGGAAATGTTTAACTTATTAATGCTTACTTTTTATTCATATATAATTTAGAAGAAAAACCTGAAATTTATGAGAATCAAGACTCAAATGCACATTAAAAAACTATTTTATAACAACACTGCAAAATTATGAGGGAAAAAAGGTACATGTAAAAAAAGTAAATTAAAAAAAGAGATGGTCCTTTTTTATGTGATTATCTAAACTGTAGAATTTACAGAAAATGTACATCGTGATATATCATTATGGTGATATAAGATGACTTATATCGTGATATGAATTTTTTGTCATATCGCACAGCCCTAGAAGAAACTATTCCGTAAGTCATAATAAGATGCTTGTTTTAAATTACTAACAAAAACACCAACCTTTGACTATGATAATAATAATAATAATAATAATAATAATAATAATAATAATAATAATAATAATAATGTTTTACATTTGAATATCCATCCATTTTCTACTGCTTTTCCAGAGGTCTGAGTCATGGAGGCAGCAGTTCAAGCAGAGAAGCCCAGACTTCCCTCTCCCCGGCCACCTGCTCCAGCTCTTCAGAGAGGATACCAAGGTGTTCCCAGACCAGCTTGGAGACATAGCCTCTCCAGCGTGTCCTGGGTCTGCCCCCGGGGTCTCCTCCCAGTGGGATGTGCCTGAAACACCTCAAGTGGGAAGCGTTCAGAAGGCATACTTAACAGGTGCCCATACCACCTCAACTGGCTCCTTTTGATATGGAGGAGCAGCGGTTCTACTCTGATCCTCTCCCGGATAACTGAGCTCCTCACCCTATCTCTAAGGGTGAGTCCAGCAATCCTACAGAGAAAGCTCATTTCAGCCCCTTGTATCTGTGATCTCATTCTTTCGGTTATTACCCAAAGCTCATGACCATAGGTGAAGGTAGGAACGTAAATTAGCCAGCAAATTAACAGCTTTGCTTTACAGCTCAGCTCCCTTTTCACCACAACAGACTGGTACAACGTCCGCATCACTGCAGAGGCTGCTCCGATCCGTCTGTTAATCTCTCACTCCATTCTCCCCTCACTCATGAACGAGACCCCGAGATACTTTAACTCCTTCACTTGGGATAGGAGCTTGTCCCCCCATGGATCACCACCTTATCATGGTGGGGGGGTTTGTGTGCCCTAGGGATCCCAGGAGCTGTGTTGTTTGGGGCAAGTTGCCTCTGGTAGGGTCTCTCAAGACAAATTGGTCCTGAGTGAAGGGCCAGACTAAGAGTGATCCAATAGACTCCCATGATGAACAAAAAATCAAGATTTCAGTGTACCCCGCCCGGTATGGGGTTACCAGGGCCCTGCTCTGGAGCCAGGCCTGGGGGAGGGGCTCAATGGCTAGCGCTTGATGGCTGGGTTTCTGCCCATGGGACCCGGTCGGGCTCAACCCTCCAGTGGGCTGACCACCTGCAGGAGGCACCATGGGGGTCCGGTGCTATGGGGATCAGGTGTCAGGCGAAGGTAGAGACCGTTGCGGTCTGATCCCCAGGTTTCAAAACTGCCTTTTGGGACATTTGAATACAAAAAAAAATAGTAAAATTAATTAACACAGACAAAAATATTTATTTTAAATGTAACATCCTAATAAATGGAATGTCTCTATCATGCATAAAATTGTTCTAATAACAATTTTATCATTAAAAAAGGTTTCTTGCTTTACTATTACAACACCTTATTTGTTGTCTTACTAATTGTAAGCTGAGTCTTCTGGCCTAAAGAGGATAAGTAAAGCTTAACTCGGTTCTCTCTCTTTTGCCGTCAGACATATTTATTTAACGTTTGGTGAACATTTCAGCAGCATACAGACATCTCTTCTATTGCGCACACTGTTCAGATGAGCTAAACATGGAGACTACACAATACATGGTGACGTCACATTCCGACGTGTCGTAAAACCCCCAATAGGAACAACAGTACAGCTGATACCATAACACAATGAGTAAAGGCAGGGCTGGATCATTTTTGGTGCCCTAGGAAACATTAGGGTCCCCCCTTCCATCTCCACTACCAAACTGACAGGGAAAAAGCCAGCTAAAAGCCTCTGCCAAGCATTGGCACCCAAATGAAACACAATTCAAACCCAAGCAATTATATGGGCATGTAACAAAAAACAAGAAAACAGTGCATGTCCATTTAAGTGCTTCAGTTTAACCACTTCAAGTAAACCACACAAAGGTGTCATGTGTCATGGTGTCATGTGAAAGCAGAGACTCTACAGATTACAAAGATGTCTTTCTCATCACTGTGCAACGAAAACTCAGTGAGCTAGCAATGAAACCAGTAGCAAAAAAACCTTCGAAAAATCATAAAGTATGATACACTTTTCAGTATCCTGAAGCCACAAATACAACTAGAAAAGCACTCGGAGAGCGCAGACCTCCGCCAAGCGCCACAGTTCCCCCCATACAGTGTTTGTGTGTACGTTTTCAGATTCCTTGACCATGAAAACATATGACTAGCAATTTGACAATGATATGATTAGTGGTTCAGTAGTTATTCACGAAAATGACATTTTCCGTAATGGCAGCCACAGTTCCCCCCAATACAGTGTTTGTGTGTACGTTTTCAGATTCTTTGACCATGAAAACATATGACTAGCAATTGGATTGACAATGATAGGATTAGTGGTTCAGTAGTTATTCAGGAAAATGGCATTTTCCGTAATGGCGGCCACAGTTCCCCCATACAGTGTTTGTGTGTACGTTTTCAGATTCCTTGACCATGAAAACATATGACTAGCAATTGGATTGACAATGATAGGATTAGTGGTTCAGTACTTATTCAGGAAAATGGCATTTTCCGTAATGGCGGCCACAGTTCCCCCCATACAGTGTTTGTGTGTACGTTTTCAGATTCCTTGACCATGAGAACATATGACTAGCAATTGGATTGACAATGATAGGATTAGTGGTTCAGTACTTATTCAGGAAAATGGCATTTTCCGTAATGGCGGCCACAGTTCCCCCCCATACAGTGTTTGTGTGTACGTTTTCAGATTCCTTGACCATGAAAACATATGACTAGCAATTGGACTGACAATGATAGGATTAGTGGTTCAGTAGTTATTCACGAAAATGGCATTTTCCGTAATGGCGGTTTTCTTCTGGATGGTGATCCAGATCATCCCCAAAATTTAATCAGTTCTTCCTTGTACCATTTCCAACAACGCCTGAAAGTTTCATCGAAATCCGTCCAAACCTTTTTGAGTTATCTTGCTAACCAACAGACAGACAAACAGACAGACAGACAAACGCTGTCAAAAACATAACCTCCTGGCCTTCAGCCTGGTGGAGGTAATAAAATGACAACACCATTTGCACACAGCACACAATAACTTCCATCATCTTAGTAGTACATTATCCAGATTTCTTGCATATGCAGTTGCAATCAAAATAATTTACAGTGCATCCGGAAAGGATTCACAGCGCTTCACTTTTCCACATTTTGTTATGTTACAGCCTTATTCCAAAATGGATTAAATTCATTTTCTCCTCAAAATTCTACACACAATACCCCATAATGACAATGTGAAAAAAGTTTTTTTTTTTTAGATTTTTGCAAATTTATTAAAAATAAAAAAAACTAAGAAATCACATGTACATACAGTAAATATTCACAGCCTTTGCCATGAAGCTCAGAATTGAACTCAGGTGCATCCTGTTTCCACTGATCATCCTTGAGATGTTTCTACAGCTTAGTTGGAGTCCACCTGTGGTAAATTCAGTTGATTGGACATGATTTGGAAAGGCACACACCTGTCTATATAAGGTCCCACAGTCGACAGTGCATGTCAGAGCACAAACCAAGCATGAAGTCAAAGGAATTGTCTGTAGACCTCCGAGACAGGATTGTCTCTAGGTACAAATCTGGGGAAGGGTACAGAAAAATTTCTTCTGTTTTGAAGGTCCCAGTGAGCAGAGTGGCCTCCATCATCCGTAAATGGAAGAAGTTTGGAACCACCAGGACTCTTCCTAGAGCTGGCCGGTCATCTAAACTGAGCGATCGGGGGAGAAGGCCTTAGTCACGGAAGTGACCAAGAATCCGATGGTCACTCTTTCAGAGCTCCAGTGTTCCTCTGTGGAGAGAGGAGAACCTTCCAGAAGGACAACCATCTGACAGAAGCCACTCCTTAGTAAAAGGCACATGGCAGACCGCCTGGAGTTTGCCAAAAGGCACCTGAAGGACTCTCAGACCATGAGAAACAAAATTCTCTGGTCTGATGAGACAAAGATTGAACTCTTTGGCGTGAATGTCAGTCACCATGTTTGGAGGAAACCAGGCACCACTTATCACCAGGCCAATACCATTCCTACAGTGAAGCATGGTGGTGGCAGCATCATGCTGTAGAAATGTTCTTCAGTGGCAGGAACTGGGAGAGTAGTCAGGATACAGGGAACGATGAATGCAGCAATGTACAGAGACATCCTGGATGAAAACCTGCTCCAGAGTCCTTTTGACCTTAGACTGCAGCAATGGTTCATCTTTCAGCAGGACAACAACCCTAAGCACACAGCCAACATATCAAAGGAGTGGCTTCAGGACAACTCTGTGAATGTCCTTGGGTGGTCCAGCCAGAGCCCAGACTTGAATCCAATTGAACATCTCTGGAGAGATCTGAAAATGGCTGTGCACCGATGCTTCCCATCCAACTTGATGGAGCTTGAGAAGTGCTGCAAAGAGGAATGGGCCAAACTGCCCAAAGATAGGTGTGCCAAGCTTGTGGCATCATATTCATAAAGACTTGAGGCTGTAATTGCTGCCAAAGGTGCATCAACAAAGTATTGAGCAAAGGCTGTGAATACTTATGTACATGTGATTTAATAGTTTTTTATTTTTAATAAATTTGCAAAAATTTCAAAAACACTTTTTTTTTTACATTGTCATTATGGGGTATTGTGTGTAGAACTTTGAGGAAAAAATGAATTTAATCCATTTTGGAATAAGGCTGTAACATAACAAAATGTGGGAAAAAGTGAAGCACTGTGAATACTTTCCGGATGCACTGTAACCAGTGGTGGCTCATAGGAGGACGCAAGGGAGATGGAGCTTCCTGAGAAATTCGAGAAGAAAAAGGGAAGAAATGATTCAAGCATTGTGATAATAAATGTATTTTATATGTATATTACTGTGTAGCATGTAGTCAGAATCCTGTCAGAAGTCCACAGGAGGAAAAATTGGGCTTGCCACTGTGGGAACATTAATCGGCCAATCAGAAATTAGTTTGTTGCTATATAAAATGTAAGGAGGTGAGCATACTTTCTGAAATTGTTTAGCCAATCAGAAATCAGTTTATATGTGTTACTATGGAAAATTCACTATCTCCTTGCATTGAAGAAAAAAAAAAAGGAAGGAGGCAAGGCTCTAACCAATCACAGTCAGTCTTTTTACGTCACTGCATCAATGTATTTCAACACACTGATTACTACCGGTGCACATGGACGGGATATCCTGCAGTATTTACTTGCTAACAAGTTTAGGAAACTACAATATGAACACCAGCTTTAGATAAAAAAACAGTCCAAGGCCTTCCCCTAAACTGGACATTATAAAGAAGTCAGAACGCAGCAGGATGGCACTCAGTATACCTGGATGAGTGAAGTTGCTAACTGGCTTAACAACATTAGCCTTGACTGTCATGTGCTCTCCGTGCGCTCTGCCATAGTACACGGGGAAGGACAAGGAAGGATGGATTTACGTGCCGTGTTTCACCAAACACACGGGAGTTATGTACACAAAATGGCTGACACAAAATGGCCAGCGGGCAGACCACTGTGTACCGTGGCCACAGGAAAATAATATTATACAACTGCGCTCGGGACAGCGAGGAAGACTTGAGGAGGTTCAAATGACTTAGGGTAACGCAAACTGGGCAACAGCTCAGCGTAGCAAAAATATTGCGCAGGGAATTGCTAGACCCACGAGTAGGTACCGTCCAAGTAGTCCAGATCTCCCATCGAGCACAAGTCACGAATCCTTCGGGACTGATGGTCACACGATGGAGAATGAGCATGTGACTCGTATAATGACCCAGCGGCATTTGTGTAGTGAAGAGCTGCTTAAATACAAAAGCCGCTGGCCACACAAATTGGGCACACCTGAGCGAGGCGCAGGAACGATAATTACAGGGGCTGGGAGCAGCTGGTGGAATTAAGGAGAGCAAGGGAGCGTGAGTGGACTGACAGACTGTCAGCAGCGCGGGAAAAAGATCACAGAAGCTAACTAACAGCTGCCGATCAGGCAGTGGCCATGGCAGTTGAACAGGTACAGAAACACACAAACATGCACATAAGCAGTGAAACCAAACCCACAGAGAGATCGAGCCTGAGCCGGGGAAAGTCAAGCCGACTCGGCTCGTGACAGAGCCCCCCCTTCAAGGGGTGGATTCCCAGACACCCAAGGTAACATCAAGAAGACCCCCCTCCCCCCAACAGTTGCAACAACAACAAACAACACAAACCCGGGTGGGCAGTAGGGGGAACAGGAAGGAGGAAACACAATCCCCGCCCAGGGCCCACAATTAACCCCCCCAAGTCCATGGGTGTCGGGGCTCGGGAAGCTGCCCAGAGTCCCAGGCCCAGCAAAAGGACCGGTGGACTGAATCCGACTGCCTGCCGGAACACATGAGCCACCTGACCCGGGGAGTCAATTCTTCTGGCGGCCGGCCAACGTTGCTCAGCCACCAGGACAGAGGTGGTGAAGCAGGAGGTGGCCTGCCCACTGGAAGGCTGACTGGAGGGCAACTGGAACGGGGAGAGGGAACCTCCACGGCCTCCTCAGGCGCACCCACGGTGGCCCCCGACTGGACCGGCTCCGCTGCACCCACGATGGACTCCAGTGGGAGCCTATCTGCACCCGCGGTGGCCTCCGCCTGGGCCGGCTCCGCTGCAACCTCAATGAACTTTAGCTAGAGCCTAACTGCACCCGCGGTGGCCCCTAACTAGGCTGGCTCCACCGTACCCACGATGGACTCCAGCAGGAGCCTAATTGCGCCCACAGTGGCCCCTGACCGGGCTGGCTCCGCTGCACCCACTATGGACTCCAGCGGGAGCCTAGCTGTGTCCCTGGTGACCTCCGGCTGAGGCTCTGCAGCACCCACGGTGGACTCCGATTGGGCCAAAGCTGCACCCACGGTGAGCGGACCAACCCCCAGGAGCACCAGGCTGAGGAGACGATCGCCGGCTCGGCTCGTGACATTGACCTTGCATTTTGCAACCATTACAACTGGATTTGATGACATGAAGATTTATCCAGATCCATGTAAAGACATGGTAACTGGTGAGTTAAAATCTATTTATCTACTGTATGCATCTATGCCTGTATGCATTTTTATTTTCAACTCTAAATGACTGTGGAAAATATTTTTCATCCATGCTCAGTTTAACTCAATAACAAACAGTACCGAACGGGACCAAACAAGACACCAAATGCCCAAATATTGAATGAAATCATTTTTATGGGACACCAAGCCCGCTCCCCCCTTCAAAAAGATCAATTAATCATTAATCATTTTTACCGGAGTGGTGACCTAGTGGTAGAGCATCTGCCCCACAGCTGGGAGGTTGTGGGTTCAAGCCCCGGCCGGGCCATACCAAAGACCATATAAAAATGGTACTTCCTGCCTTCTATCTTGGTGCTCTGCATAATAGAATAGGGGAAGGAAAAGTTGTTTGTGGCGGCGCCTTGCATGGCAACAGCCCCTCTGATTCTAGATGTGATTAACATTGTAGGTAGGAGAAACGTAATTTCGTTCTACTGTACATGATTGGCTGCATAGACTGAATGACAATAGAGTTGGCTTTTTCTTCTTTTTGTTACTATTTTACGACAAATGGACAGTTTTTGTAGTAACTAACGAGATACACAACTCCTAAATAACACATTAAATCATATCCAACGGGACCAAGTAACATAAAGTCAACAAACAGAACACTTTTAGAAATACTTGTAATGCATTCCGTTTACTTGTAATACTTGTAATGTATTCCACCACCGGAGTGGTGGCTCAGTTGGTAGAGCATCCGCCCCACACCCGGGAGGCAGGGGTTCAAATCACGGCCGGGTCATGCCAAAGACCATATAAAAGTGGAACTTCCTGCCGTCCAGCTTGGTGCTCAGCAATAAAATGGAATGGAGGAGGGAACTCTGTGGCGGCACCTTGCATGGCAGCGGCCCTCTGATTCTGCACTTGGGGTGTGTGTGATTTACACTGTAGATAGGTAAAGCACAATCTCGTTCTACTGTACATGATTGGTTGTACGGTTGAATGACAATAAGGGTGATTTAATTATTTTGGCATTTTTGTGTCCCGTTTGATCCCGTTAGTTGTTGGTACTGGGGTTAGGATTTGTTGTGAACTTTTCTTGGTCAGATTTTATCATGCTGAGTGAGGCTGGTGTAGTGTTGTCTTGAAAAGCATGTTGGTCAGCATAGTGAATTTTTCTTGGGGCTTTGCAAGAGCTATGTAGTGTTGGGGTTTAATGCCCTTATTGTGAAGTGTGGTGTAGTGGCGGACACTTCTTGTTCTGCCACTGCACCGCCCTATAAATAGCAGAGGGCATCCATTACATGGTCTCTTGATCGGTGCCCTCTGACTGGTGGCTGTTCTGTGTCCATTGTGGTTTGACTATTAATAAAGCTAAGTTCGTCCATTCACCTCATCTCATCATTCCATAAGCTATTTGTTCAGATATAACATTTGGCGATCAAGGATAAACCATTGGAAGCGTGTTTTGGACCACTTGCCCCTTCCTGGAGCTCCCGGGTGAGCCGCCTGTGCCCTGACCAAGATGGTTTGCGGCCTTCCAAAACTACATCATTGCGCTCGACCTGGGTGAGCTAGATAAGCTAAGAGCACATGCACTCCTTGTACATAATTTAGAGATTGAGGGCCAGCATATCTTGTGCACACTCGGGGCTTCAGACACACTTGAGGATGTTGTCGAGTTGTTAGCGAGTCATTTTCACAGCCTGGATAGTGTGATTGTCCAGATGATTCAGTTCCGGCAGCGACACCAACGGGTGGGTGAGCCTGTCCACCAGTTTGTCGCTGACCTGAGGCAGCTAGCTAGCAAGAGTCGTTTTGGGCCACTGGAGGAAGAAATGGTACGTGATCAGCTGGCGAAGCACACGAACAGCGCCGTTCTACGAGCTCAGCTATTCATGGTGCCAAGTGACTTAACGTTAGCCAGGGCTGTCGAACTAGCTCTCCAAACGGAGACCACAGATAAGCTAGCCTCAGAACTAAATTGGTGCCATTCACAACAGCAGCTGGAGCCTTCCACTGCGGCATTAGTAGCAGACCCGGATAGTGAGGATAGCTTGAACGACGTCGATATGGAAGCCAATGCTACCAGCTGAAGGTCTGCCTCAGGAGAACCCCTGTGCATGGGTTGTGGGTCCGCAAAACACCAATACAAGCCTAAGGACTGCCCGGCTAGAGGGAAGCATTGTGGCAAGTGTGGACACTTAAACCATTATGCTAGGGTGTGCCGTGTATCTAAGCCAGAGAGGGCACGGAAGAAATCACTCCACCCACCCCCAACAACTATCCACACAATGTCCCCAAGTACCAACAGGTACACGTTCTGCATGGTGATGCTGGATGGCGTTGAGGTGCCGCTGCTGCTCGACACAGGGGCGGAGGGATCATTGCTGAATTGGGCCACGGTGAGGAAATTTTTCCCCCACTATAGGAAAAGAGGTAACCCAGCACTACTTTACGGTTATGGAGATGGCAGGCTGTGCACGGTTGGAACGCTGGCGTTAATGGTTCGGTACAAATCAGCAACGATGGCTGACTTCACGTTCCACGTGACGGCCCAAGGCAACAACATCATGGGGTATGACTTGTTTTACGGACTGGGTTTCGCCATCAAAGACAGCGCTGGGGAAGAATGGTTGGGTTGTGGCCAGTGGAACTCTTTGGTTCCGGTGGTGGAAGACGACACCGTGGGGGATGAAGATCTAACGGACACCATGGCGGTCAGTCAGGACCAGCCTCACTCAGGTTCGACGCAGGAGGGTCTCAGTGCTGGCGCTCGGGGAATGGTAGGAGAGGGTACAAGCGTGGCGACGGGGTGTCTGAGATGGCAAGTGATGCCAATGTACTAGCCCCAGATTCCTCCGGAGCTTGGTTGCAGAGGGATGGAGGATCTGCAGCTACGATGGCAACCACTGCAATAGCTTCAGAAGAGGTCGGGGCCAGACCGACTGGCATGGAGAAACTGCGTGCCAAACAGCACCATTTCAGGACGAGCAGAGCCCCTCTTAGAGTTATGGACTTGGTCCATGCTCAAGGAGAGGAACGTCCCCGGCGGATACGGGCCAGACGACAGCCAATGAAACATTGGGAATACCTGTGCATCGTGGCTAAACTGGGCGCAGCTTTCTTCCAGCTGTTGGACGGATCGGCGAGGCATGCCACTGAGCTACGGCGTGTTCGGAAGAAGGCTTCTGGTGGCGGGGCTGGACAAGAGCGGCGGTCGGTGGCAATGAGGAGAGACATCTTCATCCATGAGGTCAGCCGCTATCCCGGGGGCCTGCTGCTTCCAGGAGTGCGTGTGCTGAGGGGCTGTCCTGCCCCACTGCCCCTGCCCCGGAGCCGGTTCTACCCTTTTCTGCCCAAGGGACAATAGTGCAAATTCTATTAAACAGTTTTAATGTTCATATGTTTATGTTGGTAAAATGTTATTATGTTGTGTGTTTTAATAGGAGCACAGCAATTATTTTAGGCTTTAATGGACTTGGATTTATTTTAACAGGTGGCAGAATAATTCACCTTGCCGTGTGGGCAGGACGGTAGTCCACCCGTCCTCCCTGTTTTAGGTTCTGTTGTGTGAATGTGTTAGGCCATTTAGAGATATCAGTTTCTGTTTTGTTAGTGCGTAAATCAGGTCCTAAATTGGGGAGGGTTTTAAATGAGTGAGTGGTTTCGGACTTTCAAAAGAGGGGAGGAATTGTGGTGTTGGGGTTCAATGCCCTTATTATGAAGTGCGGTGTAGTGGCGGCCACTTCCTGTTCTGCCACTGCACTGCCCTATAAACAGCAAAGGGCATCCATTACACGGTCTCTCGACCGGTGCCCTCTGCCTGGTGGCTGTTCTGTGTCCATTGTGGTTTGACTATTAATAAAGCTGAGTTCGTCTATTCACCTGGCCTCATCATTCCATAAGGTATTAGTTCAGTCATAACAAGCTGCATTTAATATTTGGGGTACTAAAGAGTTGGGGTCGTCGCAAGTATCGGTGTGTGTTCATGACTATGTGACTGTGTTCAAGTCAAGTATAGGTGTGTGTTCATGACTAATTTGCCTCCTCAGTGGGATCACCCACAAGCTGCTACTGCCCTTGACCCACACTGCAAATTGGGTTTATTGGCAAAATGTAGCAGCTGTTTGCAATAAACAAATAAACAAATCAAACAATAAACATTCATTCATTCACTCATTCATTCATTCATCTTCTTCCGCTTAATCCTTTTCGGGTCACGGGGGGACTGGAGCCTATCCCAGCGTCTTTGAGCGAGAGGCAGGGTACACCCTGGACAGATCGCCACTCCATTGCAGGGCCAGCACAGAGAGAGACAGACAACCATTCACTCTCACAGTCATACCTAAGGACAATTTAGAATCCCCAGTTTGATGCCAATTAACCTAACTTGCATGTTTTTGGCATGTGGGAGGGAACCGGAGATATCCCGGAGTAAACCCATGCAGACATGGGGAGAACATGCAAACTCCACACAGATCACTGTTGGTCGGGGGCTGGGATCGAACCCAGGATCCCCCGGCCAAGGGTGAGTTGCTGTGCTGCCGCAGTGCTAACCACTCCGCCACCGTGCCCAAACAATAAACAATCAAGCAATAAACAAATCAAACAAGAACAGTTTATGTAGCTCAACACAACTAATATTACAAGTGGTTTCTCCAAAGTCTACACAAAATGCCATTTTTAATGACTACCGCAGTCTCAAAATTATTCATCCCCTTCATGACAAGCATCTTTAACTATTAGTAGAGCACCCCTTTTGCTGTGATGACCTGCTGCAAACATGATGCCTAGCCAGACACCAGCTTCTGGCAGTGTTCCTCAGGAATGTTAGCTCATTTCTCATGGGCAAAGGCCTCCAGTTTACTAATGTTCTTGGGTTTGTGTGGCTGCAACCACCTCTTTCAAATCCCACCAGAGATTTTCAGTCAGGGGACTGAGATGGCCACTCTAGTATCTTCCAGGATTTATTCTGAAACCAAACCTTGGTGGACTTTGAGGTATACTTGGGATCATTGTCCCTTTGGAAAGTCCAGTGATGCCCAAGCTTCAGCTTCCTCAAAGACGGCATGACATTTTCTCCCAGGATTTCCTGAGACTTGATTGAATCTATCTTGCCCTCCACAAGCTGCAGGTTTCCAGTACCAGAGGAAGCAAAGCAGCCCAAAGCATCATTGAGCCACCACCACGCTTCACTCTAGGCAGGGTGTTCTTTTCCATGAATGCTTCATTCTTCCTCCTCCAGACACACTGCTGATCCATATAGGCCCAAAAAGTTCTAGTTTTTTTATTGCTCCACAGAACAGAATCCAAAAACCTCTTTGGCTTATTTATATAGTTTTGAGGAAATTGGAGCCAACTTTTCTTGTGCTTTTGGGTCAGTAGTGGTGTATGTCTTGGAGTTCAGGCATGGAGGCCTTCAGCATTTTGTATGGACCTTATTGTGGAAACTAAGGGTGCTTTCACACCTAGTAGTAGTAGATTAGTTTATTTGACAGGGACAGTGCAATAAACATAGACAATTAATCAAAGACAATCAATCTGATGTGTTGCACATAGAGTGTATAGCTATTAGCTAATTTGCAACTCTTGTCCCTGGATGGGCTTTAGAAAAAAGAATCAAGATAAAAAATATACACAATAACCACATACATCAATGCAGAAAAATTATATATACACAATTATAAATATTATAAATATTATAAATACACAAATATAACAGCCTGACTCACATTTAACATAAATATTATAAATATTATAAATACACAAATATAACAGCCTGACTCACATTTAACACATATAACATAACTCACATTTGCCTATTTCAGGCCTTCCTCCCTCCGTCACTCACTATAAACAAACACATTTATTCCTTCCCTTCATTCACTCTCACTTTGCAGACAAATAATTCATACATGAGTACATTCTTGTTTATTTTTCAGCCAGTTTTTAACATTTTTAGTGAATGTTTTAAAGTCCGTTATTATTTTAATTTCATTTGGCATTGTGTTCCAGATGTGACTGCCCTTTATAGAGAAAGCTGTTTGTCCAAATGTGGTTCTGCGGTGGAATATTTTACAGTTATTGTTAACAGAACTCCTGGTGGCTCTGCTGCTGTCCTGTCTTTGGACGAAACCAGCAAGTGGCTCGGGTGCTGATTTATGGAAACATTTGAACGTTAATTTCAGAAGACAGAGGTCACTGAAGCTCTCAAAACTCAATAGGTTGTATTTTTTTAAAACATTACAGTGATGCCACCTAATGGGCTTTTTGTCCAAGATTTTTAGGGTTTGATTATATAATGAACCTATGTGTCTTATTGTGGAAGGGGCTGCTTGAGCCCAGACTGTCAAACAGTATGATATATGAGAAAAAACCATAGAATGCATATACAGTGCAGCTGCTTCGTAAGGTATGTAATATCTAATTAATTTAAAGCAGTTCAGATTTTTTTTTACTGTTTTTGAAATTTTCTTTATATGAAGATTAAATTTGAGTTGAGGATCTAGTACAATGCCAAGGTATTTGAATTCTGTAGCTAAACTGATGTCATGATCATGTATATTAACTTTAAAATGTTGCAGGTTACATTTTTTGATTGAAAAGCACATTGAGACTGTTTTCTGAAGGTTCAGCAATAGATGGTTCTTGAGGAACCACTCTTGGACATCAACCATACTTGTAGACAGTACATCTGCAGCCTGTGCTGGAGTCTTGGCAGCTGTGTAAATAACTGCATCATCTGCATAAAGTTGGCATGTTGCAGCTGAGCAGTGTAACGGCAAGTCATTAATAAAAATGCTGAAAAGTAAAGGACCAAGAATGGACCCTTGTGGGATACCCATGCGGTTGTTTAAAAATGAGGATTTATCCTGGTGAACTTTTACACACTGTTCTCTATTCTGGAGATAAGATGCATCCATCCATCCATCCATCCATCTTCTACCGCTTTTCCGGAGGTCCGGGTCGCGGAGGCAGCAGTTCAAGCAGAGAAGCCCAGACTTCCCTCTCCCCAGCCACCTGCTCCAGCTCTTCAGAGGGGATACCAAGGCGTTCCCAGACTAGCTGGGAGACATAGTCTCTCCACCGAGTCCTGGGTCTGCCCCGGGGTCTCCTCCCAGTGGGACGTGCCTGAAACACCTCAAGTGGGAGACGTCCAGGAGGCATCCTAATCAGATGCCCATACCACCTCAACTGACTCCTTTCAATGTGGAGGAGCAGCGGTTCTACTCTGAGCCTCTCCCGGATGACTGAGCTCCTCACCCTATCTCTGAGGGTGAGTCCAGCAATCCTACGGAGAAAGCTCATTTCAGCCGCTTGTATCCGTATTCTAAATTTGTATTCTAAATAAGATGCAAACCATTCTAATGTATTTGGGGAGAAGTTAAAAGATACCATTTTGGATAAAAGCAAACTGTGGTTTACAGTATCGAAAGCCTTTTTGAGATCTAGAAAAACAGCTCCTACCACATTACCCCTGTCCAAGGACTGTTTGACGTTTTCAATAAGGCAACAATTTGCTGTTTCTGTTGAGTATCCTGGTCTAAAACCAAATTGATGTGGATGAAGAAGTTGACTGTCTTGTAAGTAGTCTATCAGCTGTGTAGCTACAACTTTTTCAAGAACCTTAGATAGGACTGGTAAGATAGAGATTGGGCGGTAATTGCATATATCGTCTTTACTGCCTGATTTATGAACTGGTATGACGACAGCTTTTTTCCAGCCAGATGGAAATGTACTAGACCTAATGGAGAGATTAATGAGATGAGTCAGTGGTTTGATTAATATTTTGCTGTGCATTTTGAGAAAGGAGGTGCTCATATTGTAGATATCATTAGTTTTTGAGTTTGACAGTGTTTTAACAATACCAGCAATTAACTTCTCATTTACCTCATCGATGTGAAAAGTATCTGTTGGAAGTATGGAATTTGTGTTGTTGAGCACATTTGGCAGCGCAAAAATTTTTGTTAAGTCTTCCACAGAGCCCACAAAGTGTGAATTAAATTCATTTGCCAAAGTAGCCTTGTCACTGACGGTCTTGCCATTGATTCTAAGTTCCTTTACCCCCTTCTGATCGTTTTTTTTATTAGTTAAGTTATTTAAATGCCTCCATAGGGAACTGTTGTTACCCTTTGCATGATCTATCAGTTTATTGTAATAAGATATTTTTGATTTTCGCAGCTCATGTACCACTTTATTTCTTAAACTTTTGTACACAAGGTGATCATTTTGTAGTTTGGAGGTTAGTGATGTTTTCAGTGCATAGTCTCGCCTCTTCATAAGTTTTCTTATTTCATTATTTAACCATGGTAGGCTAATCTTCTGTTGTCTACTTTTAATTTGCTTTGAAAATTTTTCTATAGACTTTGTGATTGTTGCAGTTATAAAATTACAACAATCATCTACTTCACATGTTGCCATGAGCTGCTCCCAATTTTGATTCTCTAAGTAATGTTCAAACTCCTCATTTTTTGATTTGGGGATAATAAAATTTGATTTGTCAATATCGACTCCCCCAAAATACTGTAGTCGCTTTTTAGTAAGTTTCCTGACAGCAAGAACCATGTTATGATCTGAGAGACCAGTTACAAGATTATAGGTTCTGGTTATTCGTTCTGGTTTATTAGTAAATACCATGTCAATAAGTGTTCTGGATTGTTTGGTTATCCTGGTGGGTCCTTTGATGATTTGCTGGTAATTAAATTTAGTCATGAGGCTTTTCAGTTTTTGTTTGTCTTTTTTATCAGACCAGTTGATATTAAAGTCACCATGAATTATTGTTTCTCTGTTCTTCTCAAGTTGTTTAACCAGATCACTTAATTCATTATAAAAGGAAGAGTTGTGTGACGGTGGGTTGTACACTACTGTTGTACGGTTGCAGGCTTTAGTGCAGGCTTTAGTCCGGTTGTACCTGCAGGCTTTAGTCCGTTTCAATGAAACTCAAGTTCGTTTTCTCCGTTAGTGTGGTTCGTTTTGTCTGGTGAGAACACGGTAATCATACTCAAGTGTGTACCAAAACAATCGGCGGTTCGAATTAAATGGCAATCTCTGGTGTGGTCCTGCAGGTGAGAAAGTGACTAACTTTCTAACTAAAAATGGGACCAGCGGCAAATGGTAAAACATTTTATGTCACTGTACATACCTGATAGATCTTTGAAAATATCTGTGGCTGAGCATGTCACGGTTCTGGAGGATTAATGAACGTTAACATGTTATTTCCCATCCATAGTGCTTTATTTTTAAACTGTACGATTCGCCAAAAGTGGTATATGCACGTATGTAATAAACGATAACCAGGGCGATGAAACCCTGCTGTAGATTATGCTACGATTTGTATTATTTTCTCCCAGAAATGCATAAACACATGGTCATCATCCTACTTCCTGTATTCTGTTCTCGCGGCAAAATAATCTGACAAATAAGAACAGAGAATGTTCTGACGCAAGTCTTGTGGGATTTAATGTGATGCAGTTTGGGCCTCTTATGGTCTGCCTCAATCAATCAATCAATCAATCAATCAATCAATCAATCAATCAATCAATCAGTCAATCAACCTTTATTGTCATGATGCTATGCATACAACTATAGTGCAAGAAAGATGAAATAGTGTTTCTCTAGGCATCCGTATTGTAAAAAGAACATAATTTAAAAACACACTCACACACCCCCTCACACCCCACCCCAACAGCCATTCACATATCCTGAGACACATTTGGATATTACAGTAATGTTAACTTATTACAGTTGCAGTTAAAACTAGAAAAGCACTCGGAGAGTGCAGACTACGCCAAGCGCCACAGTTCCCCCCCATACAGTGTTTGTGTGTACGTTTTCAGATTCCTTGACCATGAAAACATATGACTAGCAATTGGATTCAATGATAGGATTAGTGGTTCAGTAGTAAAAGCATTACCTCCTTGGTGGAGGTAATAAACTCAAGTGTTCCTGTTGTGTCCATCTCCTCCATCTGCAAACTCCCAGGCTGCGGGCGTTGCAATTCATCGCACAACCGCGTACAACCCACAGGCCAATGGGTTATGCGAGCATTTTCATAGATCACTGAAAGCAGCACTCAGGGCTTCACTGACGGATGCAAATTGGGTAGACAGGTTGCCGTGGGTTTTATATTGGGGTTGCGCTCTGCGGCAAAAGAGGATTTGGAAGCTTCCCCGGCAGAGAGCTCGTTTTTGCGCAGCCCCTATGGCTGCCCGGGGAATTTCTGCCAAATAATCCGGCGCCGGACAGCTGCCCATCTCAGCTTTTGCAGCGTAGCGCAAACACAGGCACGCTGCCAGGCCCTGCCCACCACTGTTTTCCGCGTGCTTTTGTGCCTAAAACTTTGAAGAACGCGGAGTTCGTGTTCGTCAGACACAATGACCAGCACCCTCCATTGCGCCTGCACACATGTTGAAAATGGCCGTATCTCACAATGTTAAAGAATCCTTTAAAAAATTCCTGTATCCAGACGGTGATCCAGATCATCCCCAAAATTTAATTAGTTTTTCCTTGTACCATTTCCAACAACGCTTGAAAGTTTCATGGAAATCCGTCCAAAACTTTTTGAGTTATCTTGCTAACCAACAGACAGACAGACAAACAGACAAACAGACAAACGCTGGCAAAAACATAACCTCCTGCGGCCTGCGGCCTGGCGGAGGTAATGATAATAACTTCCCATGTATATACAAAACAGTTAAAATGGCTAAGTGAATCTAAGTAGCTAAGAGAAATAAATACTTGAAACTGACTAAAACTATAATATACATATAATATACATAATGTCCATAAAGTGCAGTAATATGTGTAAAGGATTCCGGATCAACTGTTCAGCATCCTAACAGCTTGTGGAAGGAAGCTGTTGATCAGTCTGGTGGTTCTGCCTCTGATGCTCCGGAATCGTTTGCCAGATGGCAGCAGTTCATAGTGTTTGTGCAGAGGATGAGAGTGGTCCTTAACAATGTTCAGTGCCCTGCTCCTACAACTGCTCTGAAAAAGTTCTTGAACAGAAGGGAGGGAAACTCCAATTACCTTCTCAGCTCCCTTAACTATCCTCTGCAGAGCTTTTTTGTCTGATATACTGCAACTGGAGTACAATGTTGCAATGCAGTAGGTCAGAACACTCTCCACCACACCTCTGTAGAAGGTCCTGAGGATGCAGATGGGGAGAGAGGCCTGTTTGAGTTTCCTCAAGAAGTGCAGTCTCTGCTGGGCCCGTTTTCTGATCCCCAAGGAATTCTTGCTCCAGGCCAGGTCCTGCGAGATCTGCACACCGAGGAACTTTATGTTCTCCACTCTCTCCACCGAACGGCCGCTGATGCAGAGAGGGACGTGTTCAGGCTGTGACCACCGGAAGTCAATAATCATCTCCTTCGTTTTGTCCACATTGAGCACCAGATTGTTCTCCCTGCACCAGCCCTCCAAGTCTCTAACTTCTTCCCTGTACATTGATTCCTCATCCCTCTGAATAAGTCCCACCACTGTGGTGTCATCTGTAAACTTAATAATCTGGTTCCCCTCGTATCTGGACACACAGTCGTGTGTTAAAAGTGTAAACAACAGTGGACTGAGTACACAGCCTTGAGGGGATCCAGTGCTCAGTGTGATAGAGTTGGAGATGTTGTTTCCAACCCAGACAGACTGAGGTCTCTCAGTCAGGAAATCCAGAATCCAGAGACATGTGGTGGTTTTCTGTAAGCAATTTTTGCCTGTGGGAAAGGGGACCAAACCGAGGAGAAAATGATACAAAGTAACAAACTTGTCAACTGATTCGGACCAAATTAAACAAATTTCGGTGTGAAAGCACCCTGAAACCTCTTTTTCTTCTTTCTTTTGTCACGGTCAGATGGATAACCTTGCTTCATTTTGATACTGCCACTCTTACTTATTTGTTTATACAAGACGCACACTGGTACTTCCGAGAGTGAGAAGGAGAAATGGGACCCCTTTGGGGAGCTCTGCACCAGCCTACCACTGTCATTGCAAACTGTCCACATTGTCACTGCTGTAGTGATTCAGAATTGGTCAGCCCTCAGGGGCCCCCTTCTGACTTGGGAGCCCAACCATTTGCTTGCCTTGCCTTCCAGCACGCAGCACTGCTGATTACTTTGCCAAGACCAAATTAATATCAAAACTTACATTTTCTATATTACATATGCAGTATTTACCTTGTTACAAAGGCAAGCTGGATTCATTTAAAAATGTAAACTCTATTCTTCTTTACCCTATCAAAAAATATTTTGACCAGTTGTTTTTTCCTCCCCAAGTCTTATACACAGAAGGACATTATTGCTTTATGATTCAAAAATAAAATATAGTGCCACAACATGACAACTCACTTACATTCAATATTGTTCATGGACATTCGCAGACCTGCCAAAGCAAGCCTAATATATACAGCACTAACCTTTTAAACAAATATTTATGCACCTTCACAGTCCAGTACAGCACAATAGTGAACTGGACAGTCAGTAACTAGGACATTGTTTCTTCTCCAAGTCTAACAGTTATTTGCTGTTCCATGGCTAAATGACATAAATAATTTAGAACCCTTGTGTTGGGGGATTGTAATGCAGCTGATGTCTTTATATCTGGATAGCTGCGCAGTTTTAAGTGAGATGGATGAGGCAAAGCCTAAACTGCTGAGCGGTAAAGTGAATTAGGCCAGCATTAGGGCTTATATTTTGCCATTACAATCAAAATGGAGGAGAGTGAGTGAAGCATACCCCTCTACTGACAGAGCAGAGTCCGTGGTACTGTATATTGCACAGGCTCAGCATAATGAATAGGATTAAAAGACTGGAAGAATCCAAGCGCAATTAAACATTTAGATAAGAACGTCTATAAGGATTATCTCAATTATGTTACCTGATACAGATGTGTTCATGCCTTTGTGCGGCTATATAATGTGCAGTTTGAGTGTGTAATCTACAAGAAATTATTGAAATAATTAATTATGGTTTTTGACTATTTTCTTATCAACCTGAAACAAATTAAACATCCTGGGAATGTGTAAATTAATTTCCTTGCTTGCTGAACATTTTATTTTATTTCCAGGTATAATCAACTCTTAAAAAAAGAGGACAGCAATTTAGATTAAAACCTGGAGAAAAAGAATATATTTAAAGCAACATAAAATAAACAGAAGTTGACTCAGTCCTCAAGTTTTGTTTGGCAATACTGCTTATCTTATAAAATGTTGAAATAACTCTACAATGCACGGTTAACACGTAAATTCATTTTAAATGATCAGACAACCTGCATTACACCATAAAAGACAAGGGACCCAGACACAGAGAGGACAAATTCTGACAGGCTTTCACCTTGGTATGAAATGTCAGAATGTCAAAGCTTTCGACTCTGCGCTTTTTGCAGGAACCTCATTTGATACCCAATAAATGTATGACAACATTTCAGTGGAGCAGTCAGGCAAAGACCTGGGTTGCATTTTAAAAACATCTCCTGACCTTTCCATAGCGGTGGTAATTGCTAATGCCAGACAAGGAAAGGATGTCCATTTCTTATGAGCCACACCATGATGAATAGTCCCAGGGACTTTAGGTGAGATTTTTTCGGGAAGGATTCAAGCTATAGGTGCAACCTAAATACCTTCCAGTTGTGTAAGCTGACAATGGAAATAAACTCCATATCATATCCTTTTGAAAAGACACAGCACTTTTAAGTCTTAGTCAGAGCCAGGTTTCATTTTCTTTACCTTACTCTCAGTGTCAAGGGGCTTAAACTTGATGGAACTGTGACAACAAATCCATTTCTCCAATTTCATTTCTCTGCTGCAGCAGTGTTGTGACAGAGACAGATCAGAGATGAAATTAGAGAGACATAAGGATGTCTTAAGGAGTTTAAAAAAGCCCTACTTGAACAGAGGCAGTGGCTACACTCTGGAGCACACTCAGGATGCTTCTTCCACCAGTCAGTGTGTCAGGAGGAATTTATCACCGAGAATAAAAAAAATAAAGCTTCTTTCATATCAAGTTATTAAGTCAAAGTCTTCCCAGCAGCAGTTATTCTTTCTGATAAAGTACTGTGTCTAGTTCATATTATATCTAAATAAGCGAAGAGCTATTTTTAAAATACGTAGATCAGGTTTTGATTTGATGGGTTAATGGTACACTTTCTCACACAGTTCCCACTTGACATTGTTAATTTAACTCAGCCGTGTCAATAAATGAGCGCTATATTGGAGATATATTGTAAAGATTTCTTATATTTTGCATATTTGTCACACTTAAATGTTTCAGATCATCAAACAGATTTTAATAGTAGACAAAGATAACTCGAGAAAACACAAAATGCAGTTTTTAAATGAAGACTTCCTTTCTTAAGGGAAAAATGCTACCCAAACCTACCTGGCCCTATATGAAAAAGTAATTGCCCCTTAAGCTTACAAACTATGCCACTCTTGGCAGCAACAACTGCAATCATGTCATGTCTGGGGCATGACCTTAGGATCATGCCCATGCCTTGTGCTCATTATTGGTCTTTCCGTGATTATTTATTATTATTGTTTGCATTATTTGATCTCTGTGTTTCCCCAGTCTCCACTGTCTGCACAGCCCTGTCCATCCTGTCTTCTAGCTGCTCCCCTGTTGTCTCCTAATTAGTCCCAGCCATCTTAAATTAAGTCAATTATCTGTTCCTTATATATATGTCAGTATGAGTTTGTGTTCTTGTGGCATCACTGTTGTATTTCCTACCGTGATCTCCGTGTGTTCCCTAGTCCCGAGTTTACCCCTGAGTGAGTTTTGCCTTCCACGGCCGTTTGTGTTTCAGCCCCCATGCTGCTGTTAATTTGTGTTTTCTCCCAGTGTTTCTGTTAATAAATCATTATTTTGCACTGTAAGCCTGTCTGCACTCTGAGTCATCTTCTTCTATCTACATCTGCCAAGAGGCAGATCCCTGACAAATTAAGCATTTTCAATAACTGGCAATGAGTCTTTTACATCGCTGTTGAAGAATTTTGGCCCACTCTTCTTTGTAAAATTTTTTAATTTAGCTACATTGGAGATCTTGAGCTTGAGGTCACGACCTCTCCTTCAGGATTTTCTGGTAGAGAGCAGAATTCAGGGTTCCCTCTATTGTGGCAAGTCATCCAGGTCCTGAAACAGCAAAGCAGCGCCAGACCATCACACTACCACCATCATGTTTGACTGTTGGTATGTTTACATTAGATGTAATGGAACGCACACCTTCCAGAAAGTTCAACTTCTGTTTCATCAGTCCACAAGATATGAAAGGCTGGGGGATCATCAAGATGTTTTTGGCAAATGTGAGACAAACCTTTGTGTTCTTTTTGGTCAGCAGTTGTTTTCACCTTGGAACTCTCCCATAGATGTCATTTTTGAGCAGTCTCTTTCTTACTGTTGAATAATGGACCAGTGTTCAAACTGAAGCAAGTGAGGCCTGCAGTCCTTTAGATGTTGTTCTGGGTTTTTGTTTCTTGAATTTCTTAAGATCGTGGCATGATGTGTTGCTTTTTGAGATCTTTTAACCTACTTCTCTTTGTTAGACAAGTTCTATTTAACCTCTTGCACTCCGGGATACCGCGGGTGGTCACGTCTCTGTGTCACACTGTGCGTCTCAGAGCGCACTGAAAAAAAAAAAGCTGCATTTCCGTTCTTCCACTACAGACACAGCCGCGAACAGAAAGCCAAAGGAGTGCTTTGATTGGTTTAGATTTGATTGACCTCTCATTCGACTAATAAAAGCCTTGAATTGGGTTTCTGAAACCTTGAAGAACCATTGACTGAAAACCTAGCAAGAAGGACCCGCCTACCAATGGCTGCGAATACAGCGAGCCAATTGAAGCAGAGAAGTTCGACGATTGAAAGCGTGCGTCCCGTGAGTAAAATGTGTTTTGTGTAAGCTGCTGGGTGACACACATGCGTTCGCCAGTCTTTTTTTCTTACTACTGTTCTTATTTGTTTTGAAAAATCATTTGCCAAAACCGCAATCATGGAAGCGCAAAACCACAATAATGGAATCAAGGTTTGACTGGGTCGCGTGACCAGAACCACGAGTCGTAACAAGCGGACCAGCGTCATGTTCGTCTGACAATCAGGAAGACATGTTCGGCAGTGACACTGCTGTTGTGGACAGGTAAGTGTTATAAGCTAAATTATTCTTTATCCCTGAAAATAGTAATCAAAATGACTTTTGACCGATCGGTAAATTACAACTGTGTGTCATCGCCACATGACGGACCGGTCCGTGCGCCGCGTCCAGACCATGAACGCCCCCCCCCCCCCGCTACTCTTCTGTAGCGGATTGCAGATATATTGCAGATATTTTAGTACAACTGTGCGTAGTAGACCGCGGCGCACCGTCCCCGCGGTCCGTCATGTGGCGATGGACGATGTCCGTCCTCTGTAGCGCGGGGGGGGGAGTTGTTATCCTCTACATTACAGATATTTTAGTATAATTTTTAGTGCACTGTAGGTTATTTTTTCTTGTAAAAAAAAAAAAGCCACACATTTTTTACGTGGCATGCTTCTTTGTGTGTGGGGGCTTGTTTGTTCATTCATTCATTCATGAATGAATAAACAACCACCACCACCACCCCCCACACACACACACACAGCCCTGAGTGTCACCTTTCATTAGAGCCCAAGATCAAGCTTCTATATTGAATCATTCAAAAGTTACAGACATTTTTCCAAACTGTGCCATTTGGCACATACACATACATAAAAAGCCAACGTTGGATCCAGGAGTTTTAGCTAACTATAGACCAATCTCTAATGTGCCTTTGATTTAAAAAAATCTTAGAAAGAGTTGTTGCTATGCAATTATTTGACCACTTGCAGGGAAATGGTTTATTTGAAGAGTTTCAATCAGGGTTTAGAATCCATCATTGTACTGAAACAGCTTTAGTGAAGGTCACTAACAACCTCCTTATCGCATCTGATAATGGACTTGTTTCTGTACTTGTCCTTTTGGACCTTAGTGCAGCTTTTGATACTATCGATCATGATATCTTACTTGATAGAGTAGAACATCTTGTTGGACTTAATGGAGCTTCGTTGCAGTGGTTTAAATGTTATTTATCTGATAAGTTCCAGTTTGTCCATGCCAATAACGAGTTTTCTTCCAACCCAAAGCTCAGTCACAGAGTTCCACAGGGCGCTATCCTAGGCCTTATTCTTTTTAGTTTATATATGCTTCCGCGAGGCAATATTATTAGAAAGCATTGCATACAATTTCTTTGTTATGCAGGTGACACACAATTATACTTGTCAATGAAGCCAGATGACAGTAATCAATTAGCCAAATTAGAGGCTTGCCTTAAGGAAATCAAAGCTTGGATGACTTGTAGTTTCTTGCTATTAAATTCAGACAAAACTGAAATCATTCTAGGTTGCCCCCAAAAACCTTAGAAATACCTTTCCAAATTAAACATTTAGTTTGGATGCGGTTACTCTTTATACTCTTTGTACTTTACTCTTAATGGTTCTGTGAGGAACCTTGGAGTTATTTTTGATCAAGATCTGTTCTTTAATTCACATATTAAACTTGTTTCTAAGACTGCCTTCTATCATTTGTCTAATATTGCCAAGATCAGGAGCATCTTGTCTCAAAGTGATGTTGACAAACTACAGTGATCCCTCGCTACTTCGCGCCTCACCTTTCGCGCCCTCAGTGCATTGCGGATTTTTCAAAAATATTCATCAAAAATTCAAAATTGAGAAAAAAGTTGCCTGGGCGCTAGCAGAAGGCAGGGAGACTACACGGAGAGCCGGCACAACTCAAAATCCACCTCTCTGATTCGCTGGCCAGCATCCCCCCCCCTAAGAGATCTTGTTCTCGTGTTGGCTCGGCTCGGGAATCTCGCAAGCTGATTGGCCGAGAAGTCGCTGCTGCCTCTACGCCTCCTCCTGCTGCCTCTACGCCTTCCCGTCGAGAGAGAGAGTGAGAGAATGAACGTACGTATTATTTATATTATTTATACATTATTTTATGTATATTATTTATATTATTAATATTTTATTTACATGTTTCAAACTATTCTTTAATGTTCTAATGATAACATATGCATTTATAGGGTTAATATACACTTATTGATATTATATATGCACAAAAAAATGTATGTAAAAAGTAGGGGGGGGTGACGCTACTTCGCGGTTTTTCACTTTTCGCGGTCGGTTCTGGACCCCATTAACCGCGATAAGTGAGGGATCACTGTAATCCATATTTTTGTTAGCTCTAGATTAGATTATTGTAACTCTTTATTATCAAGCTGTCCTAAAACATCTTTAAAAAGTCTTCAGCTGATCCAAAATGCTGCAGTAAGAGTTTTAACAGGTACTAGAAAGAGAGATCACATCTCTCCGGTTCTGGCCTACCTTCACTGGCTTCCCATAGAATTTAGAATTAAGTTTAAAATCCTTCTTCTCACTTACAAAGCTCTAAATAACCAGGCCCCTTTTTATTTAAAAGATCTGATAGTACACCATCTTCCCAGCAAAGCACTACGCTCCCAAAATGCAGGATTACTTGTAATACCTAGAATCTCCAAAAGTACAATGGGAGGCAGAGCTTTCAGTTATCAATCTCCTCTTCTTTGGAACCAGCTGCCAATCTTGATTCGGGAGTCAGACTCGATCTCTGTTTTTAAGAATAGGGTTAAAACCTTCCTTTTTGATATAGCCTATAGTTAGGGTGGGATCAGGTGACCCTGAACCCTCCCTTAGTTATGCTGCTAATAGGTTTAGACAGCTGGGGAACCTCCAACAGTGTACTGGGCTTCACTCCTCTCTTCACTTTCAACGAAATATTTTTGCCGGTCATTAACATCTGTTTGTTCTCTCCTATAGATTGAGTCCCTGTCGTGCTGTTTGCTCTCTTCATGTTTGTTCTTTTCTTCTTCTTCTCTAAACCCTCACCCGCCAGCCAGTCGCAGCAGGTGACTGCCCCTCCCTGAGCTCTGTTCTGGTGAAGGGTTCTTCTTGGTAAAAGGGAGTTTTTCCTCTCCACCATCACCAAGTGCTTGCTCACAGGGGATCGCCTGCTTTGCTGGGGTCTTTCTGCAATTGTGGGGGCTTCCCCTACAGTTGAAAGTGCTATGAGATGACTGTTGTTGTGAAATGGTGCTATATAAATAAAGTTGAATTGCATTGAAATTGAATATTTCCAGCCCGGATCTGACAGCTGTGTGTTATTTGCAAGCATTTGTATCCAAAAAAACACCCAGGCGAACTTTATTTTCTTCAAGTTCACTATGTTTAGATGACTGTTACTCAGTGGCAGGAGCACTTAGAGAGATTATGACTGTTTTGCCAAAACATTCAAAGTGTTTTCTTTTAAATGAGACCAACCCCATGAAGATGCTGCAAAGGGTTGAAGAACAGCTTTTGATTTACTTTGGGTACGTTATTTTTAGGCGTTTTTAGGGAAATTGACCAGAGTGCAAGGGGTTAAGTGATTTCCTGATTCAACGGGTCTGGCAGTAATCAGGCCTGGGTGTGGCTAGTGAAACTGAACTCAGCTTTCCAAATAATGTGGTGAATCACAGTTAATTCATGATGTAACAAGGGAGGCAATTACTTTTTCACATAGGACCAGGTTTGGATAGCTTATTTCCCTTAATAAATAAAATCATCATTTAAAACTGCAGTTGGTGTTTACTCAGGTTATCTTTGTCTAATATCAACATTTGTTTGATGATCTGAAACATTTAAGTGTGACAAATATGCAAAAATGTAAGAAATCAGGGAGGGGGAAAAAACTTTTTCACAGCACTGTATTTTAATGGTGCCATGTGCTAAGTAGCAATTTCCAGTGTGAGATCCCAACTATTAGTGTTACCAGTCACAGATTCTAGCGAGGCCACTCTGGCCAAAAAATCTCAGGCTCTAATCCCATCACCTGGGTCTACTGTTGATCACACTAATCACAACCAGAGGAGACAGTGGACTGCTGAAAATATAGTGTTTATGGGGCCTGGAACAGGACTTCGGCAGGTGTTTGGTTTCTGTGCCATTAGTGGTGCCAGTGCTCACTCACTGCCCATTCGTATTACAGCCTTGAGCCAAAGAGACAGCTTGTGAAGCGCTGGCCCCTGATCCCAGCACATTAGTTTAATGCCCAGATCTGTGGAACTGCTCCTGACTCCCTCCCCACACTGGCACAGCAGCCTGCCAGACATATAGAGCTACAGACAGACAAACCGACAGCTACAAGAGGCGTCATTATGCAGCGGCTCCAAAGTAACATCTTCAGACAGCTGCTTGTTTTTACATTCTGTTTCCTAGTGCTGTGAGCAGCTGTGTCGTGGCAAAGTTGTAAGCATTCCAGTATGCTGCTTAAACACTGTTCTAAAACAAAGAATCCCATTGTGTATTTGCACTGCCAACTTTTGCTTCCCTGATACATTTGGAGCTGTGTACAATCAGGATTTATTTGTTTGGCTCTTACCATTAGGACACTATGTGCTCTTAATTAAACCTATTTACCAGGACTAAATAAGATCTGTGCATGTAGATGACTGAACAAACACACAGCAGGGTGTGAGATGACCAATTTTACCTAAGAAGTAAGTCCATCTATCCTTGTAAACAGCATCAGAAGGAGACCAAGGGGGCAACTAGAAGCCCATCTGTCTACGTGTCAGCACTAAAGTGTCAGTGCTAAGGAGGCACAATCTGTTCAAGATAACCTGCCAGAGGAAGGGATCAAATAAACATCTGCATACATATTTATGTTTTATATCCAAACCTCCGCCCCAATGAGTGTTAGGTGCACTGGCTGAGAAACTACTTTTGGTTCTTTGCCAACATTAAAGCTCATCATCTGCTGAAATCTTCTCATCTGTCTTATTCTTGGTTTCAGCTGGACTTCAAGACATGCAGACAGCTGCATAAGCCCCCGAAGTATAGATCTAGCAGCAAACATATGGGCTGTCAGTAGAATGGGAGAGACAAGCTCTCTTCAGTTTTTTTCCCCTGGCAGTTGGTGAAGATGGAGACTTTTTAAAAAATTTTTTGTTGTTGTTGTTGTTGGCATCAGCAGCGCGGTGGCAGAGTGGTTAGCACTACGGCAGCACAGCAACTCACCCTTGGCTGGGGGATCCTGGGTTCAATCCCAGTCCCTGCCCAACAGTGATCTGTGTGGAGTTTGCATGTTCTCCCCATGTCTGCGTGGGCTTACTCCAGGATTTCTCCGGTTTCCTCCCACATGCCAAAAACATGCAAGTTAGGTTAATTAGGTTAATTGGCATCAAAACTGGGGATTCTAAATTGTCCTTAGGTATGACTGTGAGAGTGAATGGTTGTCTGTCTCTCTGTGTTGGCCCTGCGATGGACTGGCGATCTGTCCAGGGTGTACCCTGCCTCTCGCCCAAAGATGCTGGGATAGGCTCCAGCCCCCCCGCGACCCGAATAGGATTAAGCGGAAGAGAAAAAAAAAGAACAAATCAAAATAAAACAAAACAAATTGCTGCAGTGATTTATAAGTGCACATTAGACATACAGCACATTATGACAAACTATACCAACAGGGAAAAGGATACATGGATTATTGAACATCATTTTAAACTCAAAATCCAGATTATATTATTGAAACTATCAGATTAAAAGAAACACACCCCAAACTGCCCCTGCCTGTGGCGTCTGAGAGGTAAAGTGCAATGAGATATATATTTTTTAATGAAGTATTTGATTACTTTTGTTGAAACAGCCATCTTTTATCAGAGACCATCACTACAGTGTTTCCTAATTTTTATCTCTGCCAACAAGGTAATGTAATTGGGTGGTTTGTTTGTTTGTATGTTTGTTAACAGGATTATACAAAAACTACTGGATGGATTTTGATGAGATATTTATTAAAGGTAGCCTTTGGGCTACAGATGGACCCCTTACATTTTGGAAGTGATCCATGACCACATACCTCCAAGGCCAAAGCTTCTCACAGTGCGTTAGCAGGATTACACAAAAATTACTGGACAAAGGTGAAGAAATTTTCCTGAGAGGTGACCCTTGCTCTGGGAATGAACCCCTTGGATTTTGGAGGTGACCAGGGTCAGGATACGGATTCTGGATCAATATTTCACTTTCTTTAACATTGTGAGATAGGGCCTTGGCAGAGGTATGGACAAAGATACAAATGGATGGATGAGGGTATGGACAGATGGAGGCATGGATGGACAAACAAGGGTCTGGACAGATGGACAGAGGTATGGAGGTTGGACAGAAGGAGGTACAGACAGATGGAGGGACTAAGGGATGGACGATTGGACAAATGGAGCCTTGGCAGAGGTATGTGCTCTCTGAGGGCACATGATGCAAGATTTATGGTTGGTTATTTCCAAGAAGGCTAATAAAGAAAGTGGTCACAAGACGCAATTGACAAAATAAACTCATTTTATAATGAGTAAAGTCTGCATATTGTTTGCCCACTGGCTCCAAGGTGAAACCATGTTGCTATAAAAAAGACACTGTATAAAAAGATGGGCATAATTACAGCATGATTGAAAAATAAATTCAAAGCAGAAATGCCGTAAAGTCTTCAGTTCTTTTTTCTATGGCATCTGGGTGACTGTAGTAAGAGAAGTTAGATTGTATAGAAGTGTGTGAGAAAAATTGTAAAGCATTTTGATACTTCGGCAGTACTGTTTACTGTTAAACTGTCATGCCAGTAAATAACCTTTTAATGTGAACTTGAAATTTGAGAAAAGGACTTGGTTGGACACTCCTAGGACCTCATTAAACTTTTTTTTTCTGATGGATTTATGCTTTATTGTTAAGTTACCACCAGTGTTAGGAGTTACTGTAACACCACTAATTTTGCAGTAACATGCTGTGTAACAAAATTACTGTTTAAAAATTCAGTAATGCATTACAGTTACTGAAATTTAATCAGATGCGTTACTTGCGTTACTTGTTTTATTAATATGGATAGATATTGTAGTGCAGATAAATACAAACTGACCCCACCTAGCTAATGAGCTGTCAGTCAAAGAGTCTCTTCACTGCTGCAGCCAGCAGCCACAAATGATGCTTGCTCCTGCTGGGAAAAGATGAAGCTACTTTGTTTTTGTGGAAATAGACAGATTATTTTTTTCTTTGTTGCAGTTAAAGATAAAAGCATCTTGGTGGGGTGCAAGCTAAATGCGTTTGAGGCCAACTGCAATCTCCAGAAGCTCCTAAGAACAGCAACAAGGTCCTGCAAAGCTAGTGCTATGCTATGTTGAGCTAACACCGTGTTAGTGGATTTACGCTATCTGAACAGCGGCTGGATTTCGAGCACAGGTATGGATCTGGACTGTTGGTGACCCAGCAAGAATTAATCCGACTGATTGTCAGATGTCGTTACAGAATAAAGATCTGATAACAGTCATTTTCCATCAGACAGCTGTTATCCACTGAAGTTAAAACACATTTACTTGCTACTTGGATAAAGATTATTCAGAAATGGATTTGATCTCCAAAAGGACTGGATCATCTCTCTGTCACAGCAGACATTTGGACGGTGAATAATGGACATTTTCTTTGGATCACTGCACATCGGATTAAATCCATAATATTAAAGGTAAGGAACTGACAGCTTTTTGCAGTGTTGCCAAGTCACTCTTTTTCCCTCTCTCTCATTCCACAAACCCTATTTCTCACTCCAAAATGAGGAAATCACTGGCAATTTTGTGTTGATTTTCTTCAGATTTTTCCCACATTAAGAGCTCTCAAGGCAGGATTAAGCAGACTGAACATGTTCTAAAAGCTCTGTCTGAAACAGTCTGTTTTCAGCCTGACATTAATAAGCCCCTAATGTAATCCATTAATTAAATTATCTTGCTATGTGTGTAAGATGATTTAAGTGTACATTTAAAAGTAACGTGAAGTGACGGCCCCCAAGTACCATCAGTAAGTGTGTTTGTGTTTTTTGTATGTCTTCACCTTTTTGGGAATTGTCTGTCTTTCTGTATTAATGTGCTGTGGTGAACCCTGAATGTAAATCCTCATTATTTCATCCTCCCTCTCCGTGCGCTGCGTCAGAGCGCACGGAGGGTCATGACAAGGAGCGCACGAGGAGGGGAAGGATGAATGGATTTACATGCAGGATTCACCACAGCACATGTATTGAACATAAGACTGATGACAACAGTTCCCAAAAAGGTGAAGACTTACAAAAATAAACAGAAACACTTATAGTTGGCGATTGGGGCCGACATCGCCCAGCGAACGCATGGAGAGGAGACGTGTTAACCACGGTTGCGCCCCAGGGCCGACATCGTTTCAAGGGGCGCAACAGAACCACGGCTGTGTGGAGTGGCTAACACGTCGTGATAGTGTTGGCAATATTGGCTGGCTGACAACACAGCAGATGATGCACACAAAACATGAACAGCTGATTGTCAAAGAGAGAGGAGGCGTGGTCGGACCGGCGAATCTTGGGCAGTCCCCACCTGAAAGTGGGTCAAAACGGCACATAAACCACATGCACAAAACATAAAAACAACAAGAACTCAAAAGATAATACTGTACATGATAAACCTGATGCCTGAGCCACAGAGAATACACTGCTATGATTTTATTGAAAAATCTGGTTTAAATAAATTATATTTATGAACAAATAATTTGTTGCAATATCTGTAACAAAAGCATACCACTCGGTGTTCCCCTGCCGTGTGTTTGCCGCTGCTGCTGCGGTGGGCATGTGTGCCTCTCCACCGTCACTCTCTGAGTCTAACTTGCTAGGCCGCGCTGTTTGAGCTGTGCTGACATGATGCCCGCTTGGCACGGCTCAAACCTATAAGGTCTGATGCCCCCAGATTCTTCATTATCATCCCATTCTTCTGAACTATAATCGTCTTTACATTTGACAACACAAACCAATTCCAGACTACATGTGCTGGAACCATCGTTGATGTTTGCTGCCGCTTCCATCCTGCGTGTACAATGGGCAGCCAAGTGCTGTGTTCTGTCACTGACGTCACAACATGGCCATGGGGTTTTCCAGCCACTGACGCAATTTGTGACGTGGCGCTCATGAAAACGTTGGATATTCGCGTGAAAAAAAAGCTTGTTTGACTTAGAACTGCACAGACCAACCTATTTTGTCATATTGAAATTATGTGTTGCAAAATTAGATGAAGTCAAAATTGTGTCATCAGACCTTTAAAGACAGGAGGAAAAGCGTTTTGCCCCGATGCAGTGCAGCAAAGTAAAATACTTTTGAAGTGTGTTGAAAAGATTGTGAGAGAAGATTGTGCATGGAATAAATGTGTAATGTTTTGTGATAATTGCTGAGAGGAGCTCTGGCAGCTCTGGCCTGTGGAGCCTCTCACCTGCCTCTCTGCTGTGTTCCATGTGGTCGTTCCTCTAAACACTCATGGTGGTGTCAACTTTTGAAGTTTTGGACATTAGAGGTGCGTAAGCACCAGTGGGGGCTTGCGTTCTGCTTTTGGGTGGCTGTATGTCGCTTGCGTCCCGGCAGAGGACAGTAGTTGCGGCTGGTGTGTGCACTGTGCTGCTTTGCTGTGGTGCTTCTGTGCGCTGTTGTGTCTGGAAATTAGGACAGTGGAGGCAGAAGCTGTACTGAACAATGGCTTTATTAAACAGATACTGCTAACAACACGTGCCACAGTACGGTAGCTACCAAGCTAACCCCGAACTGGTACAGGCTGGTGTTGGCATAGAGGCGGAGCACCAAAGAGGGTGTCTCCCGCTGTCAGTCCCCTAATATAGGCATGGCGTGATGATGTTATCTGTGCCTGCGCCCTCACTTCCGTGTTGCCTGTTGTTAATATGGAGAATATCTAACATGCTCCACAAGTGCTGAGAGAATGTTTGGAAACTCTGCACACACACACACCCCCGGGAAAACCAAAAAAACATCATGAACATTTCACTGTTAACCAACAGTTACCATAACACAGTAAACAGAACCTGGGCCACCGGGTAGACTGCCGGTAAAACCCTGCATGGTTGAGGAATTATTCTGCCACTAAAGAACCAACCATGCTCTGTTTAAACATATCACAAAACAGAGTCATTTTACTGTTCAACCTCAGGGGCCTCTGGCGAGCCTGCGATGGGCACGGCCCTGGTGGTACTGGCCGCAGTGGACATGGGCGCCATCTTCCTGGAATCACGGCCTGCTCGTCAGCAAAGTCCCAGTCCGATTCCCACACTGGATGGGTCGGTTCCAATGTCACGTCTTGATCTGGGGCAGCTGTTGGTCTTGGTCCTGGTGGGTCTGGACAGCGCCATGTTTGGCAGCTATACCGCCATCAGTGTGTGTATGTGTGTGTGAATGGGTGGATAGCAGGATCTGTAAAGCGCTTTGGTCATCTAGAGATGAGAATAAAAGTGCTATATAAGTGAATGCCATTTACCATTTTACCATTTTACCTTCCTTAGATGGCCATTGCGAACCATCGGCCATCTGGAATGTGGCTGGCCCCACTTGTGTGGTGATCTGCATCGGTGGGGACGGGAACATCTGCAGGTCGTCTGGGCGTTTGGATCGGCAGACCCGAACTCAATCAAGCACCGTGAATCTGGACGTAGTCGGCTTCATGTGGCACTGCTACAGCTCTCTTGTCCCTGATGCTGATTGCTATTGTGGTGGTATGTCCTTCACGCTGGCGGCAGGATGTCCCCCTGCTGGGATTGCCCTGTTGGATCCTGCTGGGCCATGAACTCTCTATCCTGCAGCACTGTGGTGGCTCCTTGCTGCTGACACCAAGCGTGGATACAAGATGAGTCTGGATTCTGCCTCCTCTCCTCACTGTCTTCTCTCTGCGGTATCAAGCATGGGGTGGCTGCACCCATGTCCAGGTGTGTTGCGCCCCTCATCATCAGCAACCAAACAGAGCCCAAGGTTATCATGGATGGTAAAACCCAGTTCACAAAAGAGGTCACACCTCAGAATATTTCCCCCGTGTGTAACTACCTGGAAAATGAACAGTGGGAGAACTCTTGACCCTTAGCTAACCGCCAACGATATGGTCCCGACTAAGCTGATGCATGTGTGCCCATAACCACACAGCTCCGCTGGATTCTTCCCAATAGGATGGTAGGGGAAGAATTTTTTTCACTGTAACCAAGTTCATCACTGACCTCACAGCGGCAGTGTCCAGCAGCAACGGTAAGCTGACGTCGTCTAACCTCACCGTGCACCACATGTATGCCATCCTTCTGGAGCCCACAGTATGGATGGTGGTCGTTGGTGGTTCTTTTGGGCTGAGTGGTGGGCTTGATGTCAGTCATGACGATCGGCACACCTTGGCAAAGTGATTGAGCTTGCCGCAGCGGTTGCATTGCTGCCACTTGGCCAGGCAGGATTGCGCTCTCTCTTGGTGCATCGGGGAGCTGCAGTTACTACATGAACAATGTTTCAGAGGATGCGGCATGGCCGGGTTCTTTTGCTGGTTCAACTGCATGCACTAAAGGGGCTCGTTGCTGTGGCTCACCTAGTTGTGATATTAGGTTGTCGGTAGCCTCCAGCTGAAATGTCAACTCCACCGCCTTCGCCAATGGTAGGTCATTGGGCGCTATGATTAGCTTCACCCACAGCTGTGGGTTGCTGGTCTGCTCTGCTAGCTGGTCCCGCACCATTTCGTCTTCTAAATAGCCAAACTCGCATACGCTTACTAAACAGCGGAGGTCCGCAGTGTACTGCTGGGTCACCTCACCTGTCCACTGTGGGCACTGGCGGAAATGAATCCTCTTTGCTAGCACACTTTTGGGTGCCGTGAAGTGTTCGGCCAGCAGCGCGATGCACTCCTCATACGTGTCCGCCTGTCCTAAATTGTTAAATTTCCACTGCCCCTCGGCACCCAGGCTGTGGATTAAAATTGCTCACAGCCTCAACCTGCTGTTTCTCCCCAGGTCCATTGCCAACATGTAAGTGCGGAACAAATTGAACCAACAAGGCCATGGGATGGACGGCTCACCTGAGGTCATGAGGAACAGCAGTGGTGGTGTTAGACACACTTCCATCGTCAGAAAAATAATTAGTTTTCCTCCAGAAGACCAGTTTACCTCGTCCCAATGTTGTGTCTGGAAATTAGGGCAGCGGAGGCAGGAGCTGTACTGAACGATGGCTTTATTAAACAAACACTGCTAACAACACGTGTCACAGTATGGTAGCTACCAAGCTAACCCCAAACTAGTACAGGCTTGTGTTAGCATAGAGGCGGAGCACCAAAGAGGCTATCTCTCTCCATCAGTCTCCTAATATAGGCACGGTGTGATGATGTCATCCGTGCCTGTGCCCTCACATCTGTGTTGCCTGTTGTTAATATGGGGAATATCTAACATGCTCCGCAAGTGCTGAGAGATTGTTTGAAAACTCTGCAGTCACAGCAAAATTGTATTGTCATTTTTTAAGACTAGATCTTCAATCCTGTTGTTTTCTGGTGAGATTTGTCAGCTTGCAGACTTGTATGTGCTGTGGTCCTGGAGGAGAGGTGATGCATCAGTGTCCTTGTGGGTGGGATGTGGTTGGGCCCATTCTTGAATCCTGGCATTTGAAGGAGAAAACATCAAAAGATTTTCACAAGCAACTGTAAGACAAAGACACTGTTTTAAGATAAGATAAGATAAGATAAGATAAGCCTTTATTAGTCCCACAATGGGGAAATTCCAGGATTGCAACAGCACAGGGATAGCAACACTCAGAGCAATAATTAAGAAGATGCAAAAAATATAAATAAGAGCAGTGGATATACATATGTACACATAAATATATAAATATATATACAAAGTGCGGAGCATTGTAGCAAGATGGAATAAACAGCATAACCGTCTACTTAGTTATCCTACATAGTTTGAATATGTACCCATACATATTGTCACCCTCCGTAGCGACTGATATTGTCCTAGTTGTATACTGGAGGGGACCACTTGTGTAAGTCTGTTGCGTCTTTTGCATTCAGTACTGCTAGGTCGTCACGTTTTTTTGCTATCTCTGCGAGCAGCCCTGCTTAGGTTATACAGTCTGACAGCCGTAGGTAGGAAGGACCTGCGAAACCTCTCGGTCGCGCACCTAGGATGATGTAGTCTACTGCTAAATGAGCTCCTCAGTGCGTTCAGTATGAGAATGCACTGAGGAGAATCCAGAAACTGCTTCATTGAGAGGGGAAAAGGTGAAAATTTGGAATAAAAGTCGATGTCCTTTCCCAGGGAGACGCTGCTCCTCAGAAACCTAAAAATCCTCATGGCGACTCGTGAACTGGTAAAAATTATTTTATGTGTAGCTTTAACTTAAAGGAACATCCAAGACAGCAGAGCCAAGCGGCTGCAGGTCAGTTCGGTCTACCAGGACACAAGCTCGTTGGCTTGTTTTTGTTTTTTTTTTTATTTCACAAACACACCAGTGGGTTTAATTATTGTTCGTTATGTCGCAATCTGTTGTAATTTCAGCATCCATAATCACCGCTAACGGTCGTCGTTTCCACTCGTCCTCTGTGGTGAATGCTGTGAACTGGAGCGTCAACTTTTTTTGTGGAAAAGGGGCATAAAGTACCATTTTAGATAATATAGGTTTGTTTTTAAGGGGATTTATATTCACTGCAGTGCGCCTTTAAGATAACACCAGGTGGCCTTTCCATCACCTCATCCCTGCCACGGTGAGGTGTAAGCAGTTACAGTGATCAACTCAGACCACCCAGCCACACTAGTGCTAATGTCTCATTGTAGCATCACTGCAAAAAAACATAACAAAATAAGCCAGAATGACACAAGATATATTATGGACTGTGGATTAATGACTGAGGTGGAAACAGGGATGTCTTATTAGGGTGTCTGAAAAACTTAAAAAAAAGACAATATAAGTACTACTGTTAGCTCTTAAGCTAATGCATTTGGCTCCTTGCCCATATACATGACAGACAGTTAGCCTGACCAATAATCAGAGTTACCAACTTTTCAGAAAAGCTTGGGGTGAGGTTTAGAAGGAATTGTGCACTGAGGAGACTGGGGGGTATGGATGGCGTGAGCGTGCAGGCGCACAATACACCTAAACTGTTTTTTTTTTTCAGAAAACAAATACAATTCTTTACTTAAAAATAAGTTTTAGAACATATTCAGTCTGCCTTGTGTTGCCTTGAGAGCTCTTATTGTAGAAGAAGCTAAAGAAAGTTGTTAGAAAAAATCTAGATGACCTTCAGTCAAAAAACCAGGCAGGATCAGAGTTTCAGCAAATTTAATCACACTGGCCAGTGGAAAACAATACACAAACGGTCTCAAAAGCCAACATGCGCATCATTCTGACTCAAACACAGATCACTCAGTCTTTTAAGCTTTCTGTTATCCGAGAGGTGGAGGAGAGAATGTCCATAGCGATTGGTTCAGTACATCTGGTCAAAACTTAGTGTACAGATTATCTCTCTCATGTCATACTGTCTCAGTCTCCCTGGAGCCATGCAAACCAGACTAGAAACAAGATGATGACTAGTGCAGCTGCAGCCTTGATATTACACACAAACTTGAAGTTAGACCTTGAGACCAAACAAAGACCAGTGTGAGACAAATATGAAATATGAAATTCCACAAGTATAGAAGGCAAATATGGAATTATTCTTTCAAAAGTCAACATAATATTGACAGTAATTTTTTCATTTTTGAGTGACAAATAGGGTTTGGGAAGAGAGAGAGAGGGCAAAAGAGTGAGACTCACTCCAAAAGAGTGAAAATTGTCAACACTGCAATAATCAGTCCCTCCAGGATTTTGCGATGTTGCGATCGCACCAATTCATGCGAAATCAGCCAATCAGCGCAACTATTGTGCGAACTTTCAACTTTGCCCAATCACCGCAACTTTGCCGCAATTTTGGCCAATCCTTATCAACTTCCGCCAATTTCACCAATCAAATTTGTCTCTAACTGGCACTGAAACGGTCAGTCTAACCAATCAAATGCATCGCTGCACTGCATTCACTTCCGTATTTACAGTGAGTAGTATGTTTGTAGTTTACAGTGAGTAACGGAGCACATCAGCAAACATGGTGTGTGATTTAAAAAAAAACACTCACCCGCAAGGTTTTCAACACCGTCCCTTCCTCTGTCTCCCCAGCCTGCCCGAGGACGCCTCGCCACGTCTCCGTCCTGACCACGTGTACGAAGTGCTGGGTTTGTGTTGAAAAGCAAGTGCCTGCTCAAAAGTACCCCATCGCGGGAGTGCACGGGAGGAGAGTACACTACACTACAGCGAGTGTTTGAACATTTATACATCTTTAGAGGTAAAATCTTTGTTAAAACTGAATCTCTGGTGTGGACGGACAAATGCTCCCCCCCACTGTAAATGAAAGATGTGTGTGTGTGTGTGTGAAGAGCGAAATGTAGCAGACAGACAGGCAGGCATGGAAAGAGAGAGAATATTCTCTGTATTTTTTTTTCAGAAAAACACACACTCCAATAGCCAATACAGAGCAACAGAATAAATTATTTATTTTTTTCCTCTCCGCTTGGTACTGAGTGGCCGGGAACCGTTGGGAGTTTTCAAATGAAGATGCTGCCAATAATTTCCAAATCTCTACTCTTCAACTTGCATTCAATGCAATTTAGCTGTTGTAATGGGTATTGTGTTAAAGTTTGTATGTGCTGTTGCACAGAAGAGTTTTTCTGTATAGCAGAAGTTTTTGCTTAATTACAAATCACTATAATAGGAAATTTTTTGACAATCCTGTGCTTTTCTTGTGTTGTTATATAGAATATCACTGCAGTAAACTGGAAAAAAGCTTCTGCTTTAAAATTTTGAATTCTTTCCACAACTTTTAGTGCAAAAAACACTCTAAAAACGTCACAACTTTTATCTCAACTTTTTAAAAAAGCTCCCGTGAATTCAGGCTTTTTGGCCCTCAACAATCATAAAAACATCCTATGAAATCCTGGAGGGACTGAATAATAGAATAGTGAGCAGGTATCAAGGCTAGCGACAATGACCTTTTAGTGGCTACCTATTAGTGATGTTCTGAATCAAGCCACGAAGAGTGAAAGCAGCCTCTTGAAGAGAAAAACTATATAAAGACTATGTGTCTTTATATTTTTATTCACATTTTTAATAATCACGTGTCCAATAGGTGCATTTCAAAAGGTTACAACCTACAAAAACACAAATTTTCAGTCAGTGACCCCTTTAGAATAAAAGGTGAACATAGCCCAAACTTTCTGTAGACAAATGAAAATTGAAAGAAGCCACTGTAAAACACTGAATGCTGGGTGAGTACTGGTACATTACTTACAAACTTTAATTTCATTTAAATGCTGTTATGCTATTACTTAAAAAAATAAACCCAAAACAGATTGTATCATTTAGTTTTGTTTTCAGTTAAGTGTGTGTGTGTGTGTGTGTGTGTGTGTGTGTGTGTGTGTGTGTGTGTGTGTGGGTGTGTGCGCGTGCGTGCGTGCGCGCGTGCGCGTGCGTTCGGGTCCTGGGGAAGGCATTTCTTTCACAAACACGTTTAACCATTTTCTTCATAATTATGCCATGTGCTGCCATCAAAGCTTAAGACAACACAGGTAGCTTTACTCTCTGTAAAGACAAAACACTGTCAGTACATACAAGCAATTAATTCCTGAATCAAGATCTATTTAGTGCATGAAATGTAGCTTTACTTTCATACTACTTTTACTAGTTAGTTAACAAAGGAAGAGATGAATCCGCCTCATCCATCATAGTATCCCTGTCTATTGTTTAAAAAGAAGTTGACAGGATTTCTAGGCTTTCAGTTTGTTTGAGAAGTTGCCCTCAGGGTCCCGACAAGGACACTGACTTCACGCACCACCTGCCAATAATGTTAACAAGAGCCCAGAGCCCCACACTAATGTGGCCTGTTCCAGGACTACAGGGATGGCTGGCAGTAATGGCCACATCTCTCCCACATGGTGTGCAGCTCTCTGGAATCTTCCCTGCAGGCTGTAGTGCAGTGCATTCTCCGTCCAGCCTCAGGTAACAACATGTCCTGCATGACAGCTACTTTCTTTTCCAAGGATGTCCAAAGCACCCACACATTTATTCTGGATTTATCTCATATTATCTGATGTGAAGTTAAAATTGCTAAATTCAGTCAAACTAATAAAAGCTAAAAGCAAATATGAGCCATCAGTATCATGGCTCTGTATCCTTTCTGTCTGATTACACACGTCTAGAGATTGGTGAAAGGGAAAAACAAACCATGCAACATGCTTAAACAGAACATTTCTGAACCACAACAACTGGCTTGTTGTCAGCTTGTAGTCAAATCATTTCATGGTGCTCAGGCGATTTAAGCCCAGTCACTCCTCTCCCCGAACTGTTATGGCATGCATAATAAAGAGGTAGTAAAATCATTTGTCAGGCTTTGATGGAAGTTCTTTAGTATCCTGGGGATGGGTTTTTCCACTTTCACAGCCCATAATGAGGCAAAGACTGTATTTATTCACTTGACTCAAAATACCCCAGCATTTAATACTTGAAACAAAACTATTATCAAAACATTTTGTGGACATAGGCTCTCCCTCACATGAGAGCTTATCAGTTTTAATGGGTATGTGTGCTGTAATCATTGTGCCAGCACAGTCCCTAGGCTCGAGGCCTATTACACTCCGTAAAATATTAATGACTCTCCAGTAAAAAAACATTTAAAGCAGCTCCCCAAAGATATTGGAACCCAAAACATCACCCCTAGCTGAGCACACTCTGGAAGTGCAGCTGTCTAAATGGGCTTTTCTTCCAAGGCTTTAAACAGTGACCTTGGCAAGAGACTGCAGACATGGGCACTGGCAAAATAAAAGCTAAAGTACTTTGATCAAACATCAGCTATCATTTTTATAATAAACACACATCCATCCATCATCCAACCATCCATCCATCCATCCATCCATTTCTTTTCATCAGTTATGTAAGGGTCTAGATCACCATGGCAGCAATCTATATGCCTAGACGTCTCTCTTCCCATCCACCACCACAAACTATTCTGGGAGGACCCAAAGATGTTCCCAGTAGGCTATAGCCAAGAGATATGTTTACAGCCAATTCTAGGACTTCCCTGGAATTTCTGAACAGAAAAATTTGCTTTCCTTTGCAAATATAGCATATAATTGTTTTTTACAAAATTGTATCAACTTGGTATAAATGGGATTCTACAACCAGCTTGCAGAGATTCCAGTCAGCTGTGACGGGTTCTTGGCATGGGCAGCTGGAAGACTTCAGACAGTTATTCTGGGCATTGTGCTGGAGGATTAGCTTAGTCTACAGTGCGGAAATCACACTGAGATCCCACTGGTCCCTGAATACATAAAACAAAATGAGTGTGATATCTTTCAAGTGGTGGTCATTATGTATGATATACTTCCATCTTAAAAACTCAACAGCTGATTTGAGAATGATAACTCGAATGCATAGAGATGAGATTCAGAAAAGCTCATCCATCCATCTTCTACCACTTATCCGCCAGTCTAGGTTGTGGGGACAACAGTCCAAGCAGAGAAGACCAGACTGCCACCCAGTTCACATAGCACCTATGATCCTCATGATCACACTGTGGGCCCACTGGATGGCGGATCCATGTGGCTTGTTCAGACTGAGCCCAGCCAGGCCCTATGGACAGAAACCCAGTTGCCGGGCCTTTGCAGTCCAGCCAAGGTAGCTCCAAAATGGGTGTGGGATACACTCAATCCTTGTTGGATCTTATTCATGAGGATCTGCTGGACCTGTCATAAGTACTTCTGGCAGGCATGGAGAAATGGACTCAGATGCAGGCTGGCTCCAGTGCAAAGCAAAGTTTATTAACAAAGGAACAACAGCACGGGGGCTGAAAACCAAAACTAAGCTGTCTAGGCACAGGATATACTCATGGGGGTAAATCATAAATGACAGGGAAACCAGAAGGAATAATCAATGATGACGCCACAAGGAACACAAACATCGGCTGACATATATAGGGGGAACAGATAATCAAAAAACGTCAGACATGTGGGGACAATCAAGGGCGAAATGGTAACACACATGAGGGAGGCTATAGGTAAGGGAAACAGAAGGGACTGGGAACAATAGATAAACAAGAACACACAGGGGGCAAACAAAAACCAAGACCAGACAAGGAATGAATGGAGGACATAACCAAGGACTGGAGAAACACAAAAGACAATAATAACAAAAACAAACAGGGGACCACAGCGCTGGGTGATCCTCGTGATGGAGGAAGAATAAAACACCCCTTTAACCTTCAGTTTGCCATGTCCGCCTGCACTTATTTGATCCTTGCCTCTACACTGGTGACCCTTATTCGTATCCTCCACACTGGGATGGCACAGGACATCACACAAAATCAAGGACCGGGGAAAACACAAAGACAACAATACTAACAGGATAAACACTGAGAACAAAATGAAGCAATAAGCGTGGGCATGGTCAGATCATAACAGTACCATGCTTCATCTGACCCTTAACACAAGACCAGTTTGCCTTGGGGGACCCTACCAGAGGCAAGTTGCCCCCAATAACATAGCTCCCATGATCATTAGGGCAAACTCCTCCACCACGATAATGTGGCGATACATGGGGGGGTCAAAAAGCTCATTGGCAGTGAAATTACACAGAAGAACCATCAATGACCAATAGCTTCTCTCAATTAAAGCATTAATTGCTTTGAAATAGACAGCATTTTATTTCTAAATTGTCAATTATCAGACTTAATTCAACAACAAACAAGTAGATGATGATGCAAAAAAAGACAGTACCTGGAGTCTACTTAGATCATAAAACAGCTCTGATGTCTTTTTCACCGTGAAGAACACTAGAGGGTAGACAGTTTATTGTTCAGACAAGTGCACTGGAACTGTAATGTGCCATAAACATGTCACTAGAGTGCGATCTTCAATATGGCAACAGTAATAACCCATAACATAAGCTACTTTGAAATAAAGGATGACCTGCTAATGGGGCTATTATCTCAGAAACATAAAGCTGTGGAGAGAGAATATCTTCTCACACCAAATTCACCCACAGATGACTGTAGAGAATTAGGCCATGTTCTCAGTGCAATCATTCATGTTAGGACCTGTGAGGGCCTTTAAACCTCGCTGTAATTACAAATTATTTGTTCTCATTAATTTTAAGGTTTTTGTTCCATTGGCTTTGGTTAACCAGGTTACAGCTGAAAATGTTATTAAGCTAATAATATTTGCTTTGTCTTGTGTGGGTTGAACTTCATGCCACTGGTGCATATCTTCATTTTTTTTTTTTATTTCCTTGAGCCGTTTGCTTATTGTAATTGAAGATGGAAGAGTTTCTTTAACCCCTTAGGGCTACTTCAACTTCCTAATCCATTCTGACATGGTATCTCAAGGAGATGGGCTGAATATTAATCTGCAGTGTTGCCATGCTCAGATAGAGGTTGGCCAACTATTTGCTGTGTCCTAAGATCACCACTTGTCTCTGTCTTATGTATTTCATTGTATCTGAAAAGCTGGAATTAGTTCATCCATGTATTGGAATACAACACAAGCATACAAGCATCCTCAAAACTTTGCTGGCTGTTTATCTATTTTATGTTAATGCATATACTAGGTTAGTTCACCTTGACACTAAAGGGTCGAAATAGACAACAGCAGTTCCCGGGTAAATAGGCAATTGTGGCCTTTGTCTAGTAGGGCCATAACAGAAAACAGAGGTGAATCTTAGGGTGCATTCACACGGCCACTGTTTGGTCTGGATCAAAGGACTATCCGCGGATAGCTTGGTTCATCTGGTGCTGTCTAAACGTGCATTCAAACTCTGGTGCGCACCAACCAAGCAAAGTCTGGTCCGCCTGAAAAAGGGGATCTTGGTTCTCTTGCAAATGAAGTCTGGTGCGCTTTGCTTGCAGTGTGAATGCAAACAGAGTATCCAGCAGACCAAAGAACAGAAGTGCCCGTCAGTGTTTGTGTAATGATAGCAACACAAAGTCTGAGAAGAGGAAGTGGTGTTTACTGTAGTGCATTTTGGGTAGAATATGACAATAAAGACAACCGTGCGGATCCAAGAAATCCTTTTACCGGAGAAAGCCGAGGAGAAAAGTTAAAAAATGTCTCGTTTGTGGTGGACAAACAACCCGACTGAAGGGAACGGATTTCCATTTTCAGTCCTGGCCAATTGATGAGCCAGATTTTTCTTCTTCACCAAGATTTTTTTCTTCCTGGTCAGTGGTGGTTTTGGCTACAGCACCCCAAACAAGCAGTTGTTGTAACTGCGTGACGTTGTCCAGGCAGTTTGATCCGCTGCAGTGTGAATACAAACCAAACCAAACGAAGGTGTGAAAATTCTCGGCATTCCCCGCCCAATCGAACCAAGACCCCTGGACTATCCTGGTGTGAATGCGGCCTTGGTTTGCATTCACACTGCAACGGACCAAACTGCCTGGACAGCGTCATACAGTACATGTACAGTAACTCCTCATTTGGGGCGCTGTAGCGGTCATGATTCCGAGCACAGTGAGAGCCTTGCTCAATCAGAATCAAAATCAGAATCAGCTTTATTGGCCAAGTATGCACAACACATACAAGGAATTTGACTTTTGGCTAAAAACTTGCTCTCGTTGTTCAGGTGTAAGATTTAAATAAGATTTAAATAAGGATTCAACCTCTTGTTGGTTTAAGTCATTTTCTGTATTTCTGCATATCTGTTTATTTTGTGTGGTTGTGTATTTCTGTATTATCTTGTTTTCCAATTTATTTCCCTGTGTTTATAATTGCCCTTGTCTTAGTTCTCCTTTTGTAGTCTCAGTATTTATTAGTTTATATTAAGATAAGATAAGATAAGATAATGTGGATGTGGATTTCAGGCCACACCTCCCTTCATTCCCCCCACTCACCATCCTCAACAGCACAGTGTCCACTGTGGACTCCTTCAAGTTTCTGGGTACCACAATCTCCCGGAACCTGAAGTGGTCCTCCCATATAGACACTGTCTGGAAAAAGGCCCAGCAGAGGTTGTTTTTTCTGCGTCAGCTCAAGAAGTTTGATTTGCCTCAGGAGCTGCTGGTTGTCTTCTACACCGCCATCATCCAATCTGTCCTCTGCTTTTCGATCACTGTCTGGTTTGGATCTGCCACTAAACAGGACAAGACCAGACTGCAGCGGATCATTAAGTCTGCGGAGAGGATCATTGGTACCGACCTACCCTCCATTGAGAACTTATATCGGTCCATAACCAGGAAACGGGCGGGAAACATCTGTGCTGACCCATCACACCCCGGCCACAAACTGTTTGAACTTCTACCTTCTGGTCGTCGTTACAGATCACTGAAGGTCAAAACCACCCATCACAGGAACAGTTTCTTTCCTCAAGCCATCACTCTGATGAACTCCTAACATTCACCTAGTCCTACCTGTTGCTGTACTCGTGACTTTTCATCCATTATTACATTGCACATAACTCTCACACTGCTTTTTACTTCATTCACATTATATCACTGAATCTGAGTTCACATTGAAATACTGTGTGACTGTATATTTTTTCATATATTTCTGCAAAGTGTGGTTAGTCTGAGTAAATAACTGCATATATTCCTGTATATATTTGCATCCTTTTATAGAAACGTGGACAGACTGTAATTTACTGTACATACTCTGTTGTCATTGAATCCTTATTTAAATCCTCCACCTGAACAACGAGAGCAAGTTTTTAGCCAAAGTCAAATTCCTTGTATGTGTTGTGCATACTTGGCCAATAAAGCTGATTCTGATTCTGATTCTGATAAGATAAGATAAGCCTTTATTAGTCCCACAATGGGGAAATTCCAGGATTGCAACAGCAAAGGGATAGCAACACTCAGAGCAACAATCAGAAGGCAAGAGAGAAAAAAAAGAAACAAGAGCAGCAAGTATACATATGTACATATAAATATAAATATATATATATATATATATATATATATATATACATATATAGACACACAGTGTGGAGCATTGTAGCTGGATGGAATAAATATATGAGTATATAAACACAGTGCGGAGCATTGTAGCTAGATGGAATAAATATGTAGATATATAAACACACAGTGTGGAGCATTGTAGCTAGATGGAATAAATATGTAGATATATAAACACACCCAGTGCGGAGCATTGTAGCTAGATGGAATAAATATGTAAATATATAAACACACACAGTGCGGAGCATTGTTGCTAGATGGGATGAAACAGCACAACCGTCTACTTAGTTATCCTACATGGTATGATTATGTACCCATACATATTCTCACCCTCCATAGCGACCGGTATTTTTCCTAGTTGTATGCCGGAGGACCATTGTATAAGTCTATTGCGTCTTTTGCATTCAAAACTATTAGGTTGTCACGTCTTTTTGCTATCTCTGCGAGCAGCCCTGCTTAGGTTGTACAGTCTGACAGCCGTTGGTAGGAAGGACCTGCGAAACCTCTCGGTTGTGCACCTAGGATGATGTAGTCTGCTGCTAAATGAGCTCCTCAGTGAATTCAGTATGTCCTGCATAGGGTGGAACTCGGCCTCCAGCAGAGATGACAGTTTAGCCACCGTCCTTCTCTCTCCTATCTCCTCCACTGGGTCAAGGCGCTGCCCCAGGACAGAGCTAGCTTTCTTGATCAGTTTGTTCATATTATTAGCTTACCTCAGTTTTCTCCTTAAGTGTATTTGTTACTTCTATCCGGTCTGTGTTTAGTTATTATTCTTAGTGTATTATTGTTCATGTATTTGTTCCCGATTTTCTTTCTTCATGGTTGGTGCTTTTACTTTGACAGTCATTGTTTACTTCCTCCTGTGAAGGCCTGTTCGCGGGCTTTGAAAGCTGTCACCGGTTAGGTTAATTATTCCTCGCTCTTGTACCCACACCTGGATTCATTTGTTTGTGTATTCGGTGCCTATTTAAGCTGTGCTGCAACGCAGTCCGTTGCAGCACCGTTCTCATACCCAGACGCTATTCTGAATCTCCCTTTTCTCAAGTTTCAGTCGTGAGTATTCAGACTGTATCCTGCTCATTGTTTGAGTGGCGTTTCCATGCTCCTCAGCATCCAAATTATTTTCCCCATTATTCCTGCCTTTGTGTTAGTGTAGTGTATTTGTGTGTTCTTGTATTTTTGTTATTAAATGTGCAAACCTACAGCTCACGTTTGGTGTTCTCAGTTCTGCCCCTGAAAGGGCAATTCATGATAGTAGTCAAAACCACCACTGACCAGGAAGAGAAAGCCTCACTGAAGAAGAAAAATCAGGCTCATCAATTGGCCAGGACCGAAAACGGAAATCCGTTTCTTTCAACTGGGTTTTTTGTCCGCCACAAATGAGACATTTTTTAATTTTTCTTCTCGGCTTTCACCAGTAAAATGATTTCTCGGATTCACTTGGATTTAATCAAATCAAATCAAATCAAATCAAACTTTATTGTCATATTGCTGTACATACAACTGTAGTGCAGGCAAGATTTTTTTTTTTTTTTTTTGTTACTTATTTGTACCCGTAGGTAGACTTAGTTTGCAGTCTGGTGACAAGCCACCGGCTGCTGGTCGCTGCGTGCACGAGCGCCCTAAACCTACATGTTTTTGGTGTGCGGGAGGAAACCGGAGAAATCCCGGAGTAAACCCGCGCAACACGGGGAGAACATGCAAACTCCACACAGCTCACTGTTGGTCGGGGGCTGGGATCGAACCCACGATCTCATGATCCCCGCGATCCCCCGACCGAGGGTAAAACTGTGCTGCCACAGTGCTAAACCACTGCGCCACCGTGCAGAAGATGAAATTGTGTTTCTCTCGGCATCCATATAAATAGAAGCAGCATGATTTAAGACACACTCCCATATAGCTCCACCCCCCACTCCCACCCCCCCATCCATTCACACATCCCTGAGACATACTTGGGGAGAAAAAAAAAAACAAAAAAAAAAGCTAACTAACTATAATATACAAATAATATACAAAATGTCCGTAGGTGCAGTAGTGTGTATGAGAGATTCCGGGTCAACTGTTCAGCATCCTGACAGCTTGTGGAAGGAAGCTGTTGATCAGTCTGGTGGTTCTGCCTCTGATGCTCCGGAATCGTTTACCAGATGGAAGAAGTTCAAAGTGTTTATGCAGAGGGTGAGAACGGTCCTTGACAATGTTCAGTGCCCTGCTCCTACAACGGTTCTGAAAAAGTTCTTGGACAGAGGGGAGGGAGACTCCAATTACCCTCTCAGCCCCCTTGACTATCCTCTGCAGGGCTTTTTTGTCTGACATACTGCAACTGGAGTACCATGTAGCAATGCAGTACGTCACAACACTCTCCACCACACCTCTGTAGAAGGTCCTGAGGATGCAGATGGGGAGAGAGGCCTGTTTGAGTTTCCTCAAGAAGTGCAGTCTCTGCTGAGCCCGCTTCCTGATCTCCAAGGAATTCTTGCTCCAGGTCAGGTCCTGCGAGATCTGCACTCTGAGGAACTTGATGTTCTCTACTCTCTCCACTAAACGGCCGCCGATGCTGAGGGGGACGTGCTCAGGCTGTGACCGCCGGAAGTCGATAATCATCCCCTTCGTTTTGCTCACGTTGAGCACCAGATTGTTCTCCCTGCACCAGCCCTCCAGGTCTCTCACTTCTTCCCTGTACATTAATTCCTCATCCCTCTGAATAAGTCCCACCACCATGGTGTTGTCTGCAAACTTAATAATCTGGTTCCCCTCGTGTCTGGATACACAGTCATGTGTTAGAAGTGTAAACAACAGTGGACTGAGTACACAGCCTTGAGGGGATCCGGTGCTCAGCGTGACAGAGTTGGAGATGTTGTTTCCAACCCGGACAGACTGAGGTCTCTCAGTCAGGAAATCCAGGATCCAGAGACATGTGGCGGTGTTCAGACCGAGAAGGAGTAATTTCTCTATCAGGCTCTGGGGAATAATGGTGTTGAATGCTGAACTGAAATCAATGTACAGGAGTCTGGCGTAGGTGTCTTTCTGGTCCAGGTGGGTGATGACAGAGTGTAGGGTGGTGACTATAGCATCCTCCGTGGAGCGGTTTGAACGATATGCAAACTGGAGTGGGTCGTGTGATGCAGGGAGGCAGGCTGTAATGTGTGGTTTGACAAGCCGTTCAAAACACTTCATCACAATTGGTGTCAGTGCAACAGGACGATAGTCATTCAAACAGGACACAACTGGTTTCTTTGCCACCGGTACAATGATAGAGGTCTTGAAGCATCTGGGAACGATGGTCTGACTCAGGGAGATGTTATAAATGTCAGTCAGGACATCCGCCAACTCGCTCGCGCAGTCTCGGAGCACACGTCCCGGAATGTTGTCTGGACCTGCAGCTTTGCGTGGGTTGACTCTGGTTAGGGTTCTCCGTGTGTCCGCTGTGTTGATGGTAAAAGCTGGTCTGACTGATGGTGGGGGTGGGCCAGCCCTCCCTCTGATTGTCGAGTTTGATTCTTCAAAACGTGCAAAGAAGTCGTTAAGCCTGTCTGGAAGCAAAGCGTCGTCATCATCGACCCCCTGCCTAGACTTATAGCCCGTCAGTGTCCGAACTCCCTGCCACATCTGCTTGGTGTTCCTAGTGTCACAGAGGTGTCCCTGGATTTTCTCCGCATAGGCGCGCTTTGCCACCTTAATTCCCTTTGAGAGCGCAGACCTGGCTGAGCGGAGGGCGATCCTGTCCTTCGCTCTGAAGGCTGCATCTCTGGCTGTAAGCAGCGAGCGCACCTCTGCAGTCATCCAGGGCTTATGATTACCCCGCATAGTGATGGTCTTCACTGTAGTGACATCCTCTGTGCACTTCGCAATGTAGCTGGTGACTGTATCAGCATACTCCTCCACATCCGTCTTGTCTTCCTGGGACGCTGCTATTTTGAAGACCTTCCAGTCTGTGTGCAGAAAAGACTTTCAGTGCAGAGGTTGCACTCTCTGGCCAAATCCTGATTTGTTTCACTGCTGGCCTGCTGCACTTCAATAAAGGTTTGTAGGCAGGCAGCAGCATCACGGACATGTGATCAGAACGGCCGAGATGGGGGCGGGGTATCGCCTTATATGCATCTGTGTTCGTGTACACTAAGTCCAACATATTCTCTCCTCTGGTCTTAAAGTCTACACATTGTTTAAACTTGGGGAGCACAGTCTTTAGGCTGGTGTGGTTAAAATCCCCCGCAACCACCACAAAACTGTCCGGGTGTGGTTTGGATTTCACTAATCGCGTTGTGCAGTACCCCGAGTGCCTTCTTAGCATTAGCTTTAGCATTAGGGCTCGGCGCTATGTAAACACCAGCTACATACACGTTGCTGAATTCCCTCGGCAAATAATGTGGCCGACAATTTACAATAACAATTTATTGTTATTTTCTACCCAAAATGTACTATGGTAAACACCACTTCCTTTTTTCAGACTATGTGTTGCTATGGTTACACAAACGCTGAGGGGCACTTCTGCTCTTTGGTCTGCTGGATACTTCGTTTGGATTCACACTGCAAGCCGAGCACACCAGGCTTCATTTGCAAGAGAATCGAGACCCCCGTTTTCAGGGGGTCCAGACTTTGCTTGTTTGGTGCACACCAGATTTTCAACACGTGTTCAGACTGTACCATACTAACCGAACTATCCACGGAAGCTACTGTTTGGTCCTTTGGTCCGGACCAAACAGTGGCCGTCTGAATGCATTCTTAAGGCGCTTTTCCATTTGGCACACTTTGGCCTCGTTTCGCACAGTACTGTTCGGCTTGCATGTTTTTCTACTGCACTAGGTGTCATTTGAAGTGGGTGGGAAATAGTTAAAAGGGAGGCGGCGCAACCCTCTCCCTCCCGCTACGTAAAACAAGCGTAACTGGCATAAATCAAGCGTAACGTTACGCAAAACACAAGTTGACAGGATACAAGGCGTCTGCGTTCTCTGGCTGTTTTTGCCAGAATCAAGGCAAAAACGGAGAACAGAAGGCAAACCCGCAATACGACACACTCTGGAAAAGTACTGGAGCATTTAGAAGACATGAGGATGCGAACTACATTACGTATGACGGTAAGCTAATGATTGCTAATGCTACTTTGCTTTTAAGTCCACCGTACAACATTGTAATGTCGGCAAGTTATCGATACTAGGTCCTAAAATCTGTATTCTGTGTGTGTGTTTCAGATGTCTCTCTTCTGGCAAAAACATCACTTCAAACGGTCGGCGTTAATGTTCATCACAGTGATGTGACCCCAAGTTCACGAACGTGAAGTGGCTATAATGTCTGTAGAAATGTTTAGCTTCCTGTGAAATAAATTGGTCTGATCTACGTCAAAATCATGGAGAGACCGTTGAGACGTCATGGAATTTACCTGCTCCAGCCAGTGGTGTCGTGACAAAACATGGATCAGGTGCCATATAGTAGCATATGAGCCGTTAAATATATATTTCAACAGGTAAACAGTACTGAGTTAGGTATAAGATATATTTAGCAATTATGATGCATTTTAAGCCAAAACAAATGGATCTAAGATTAGAAGTAATTAAAATAAAGCAGTCCCAAGGTTACATGGAGAAATACGTGGATTAACTGGAAATATATCGTATTGAGTATTGCTGACTACCTGTAGATACTGTATAAATATATATTCTCTGCATCACCAGTGAACTATACATGTATTCATGTAGTATTGCCCTGGGAATTTTGACAATAAACCTTTGTACTTTTGCAGATGTCTCTTTTTTGTTTTACAGTCTTCAGCAAATGATTGTTTTGGTTACTTTTCTTAAAAATGAGCCATTATTTTCAAAGTCACTGATAAATGGTTCGTACTGTTGACTCTTTTCCCACCGGTGTCTGAACAGACAAAATAGAAAATCATGATGCAAACACATAAATCACTAAATTGTTTATTCCAATCAGCAGCAAATTACAGATTATTTAGAATGTACAAAATTCAAACTGTAAAAAAAAAAAGAAACTGGAATGGGTAACACGCCAGCCACGCTGCCTCACTGAGAAGCAACTGGTCGGCCCCTCGTACTGGTCCTGGTTCAGCAGATCTTCAGCCTGCATCTCTGTAAATAGTGAGGCAAGGTCCGGTTTGGGTGGCTCGTTTTCCCCTTGCCTAGATGAAAGACAGAAATGGGTGGTGGATAATTAAAGAAAGTTTAAAACATATTTGAGAAATGAATGAATCTTTATTTTGGATAATTAGATTAAAAGAAAGGAACAGAATAATAGAACAAAGGGGAAAAAAATCCAATAAGGTCAAATTAAACAGGAACTCCTCGGATTATACAATTCAACATAACTTATCAGAAATGGGTGATGGGTGAAGCCGCAGCTTATATTGCCCACCCATGTTCCATCTGTGAATTCAAAAATAAAATAAGAGTGATTACAAATCAGAACAAAGCCAAGACAAAACGTGACAAAAAATAAGCACCAGCACAACACAGACTGGATATGATAATCCTTGTGTGATTTTACATGTCGTTTTGTATATACAGCCGTGGACAAAATTGTTGGTACCTCTCTGTTAATCGAAGAAAAACCCACAATGATCACAGAAATAACTTGAATCTGACAAAAGTGGTAATAAATAAAAATTCTATGAAAATTAACCAATGAAAATCAGACAATGCTTTTGAACTGTGGTTCAACAGAATTATTTTAAAAAACAAACTCATGAAACAGACCTGGACAAAAATGATGGTACTCCTAGAAAAGATTGAAAATAGGCCATAGGGACATGAACATGACCATAGGGACATGTTCAACCAAGATGTGTCCTCTAATTAACATCACAGGTGTCTACAAACTTGTAATCAATCGGCCTATTTAAAGGGTGACAAGTAGTCACTGTGCTGTGACCATTGTGGGTTTTTCTTTCATTAACAGAGGGGTACCAACAATTTTGTCCACGTGTGTGTGTTTGGAGTATTTATTCCTTTAGTTTTTGTTTAAATTGTCCAAGCTTTGTACATGATTTTAATTCAGATCCAAAAGCGTTCCACAGTCTGACTCGTTGCACTGAAACACAGTGTTGCTTGGTAGTAGTTCTCAGACCCCAGGGCAGACCCAGAACTCACTGGAGAGACAACGTCTCCCAGTTGGTCTGGGAACACCTTGGTATCCTCTCTGAAGATCTGGAGCAGGTGGCTGAGGAGAGGGAAGTCTGGGCTTCTCTGCTTGAACTGCTGCCTCTGCGACCCGGACCTCTGGAAAAGTGGTAGAAGATGGATGGATGGATGTCATGTATGGGAGCATTAATGAATGATACAAAGTCTATAGTGTGGGTTGATTCAGCAAATATTTCACTCTGCGCAGTATTGTGACTGATTTGCATATTTTACCTTTAATATAATTAATATGTGACTTCCAACACAGTTTATTATCAATTATTACACCAAGGATTTTAATTTTGGATACCCTTTCAATCTCTACACCATTTATACTGAGTTTAAATACTGAGTTGTTGTGATGTTGTGAAATAATGTTATCAATAAAATTTAGCCACCGCTGTGTCGCCCTGGTTTCAAGTGTGGGTGGTGTTTTGTGATTGTATTGCTAAAATATAAAAGGAAGCACTACAGTGGGTCTCAAATATTTGTAATGTGTTCTATTACTGAATGAGTTTAAAGATGAAATACTATACACATATAAACTAAATTCTAATGGTGACTGAACATCTCCCATTCCCCAAGGTGCAAGATACACTATTATGACTATAACTCATAAAGGATCACAGAAATGATCTGATAAAAATAAATAAACAAGCGGTTTATTTTATGGTGGCCATTATTGGATGTGCCATTCATTTTCAATTACTCTGTAATTAATATTCACACAAATAAATCTCAATTCAGTCCCTTTCATATTAAGTGGAAATTGTGCTACTTTAAATTTGGCACTTAGTCGGATCCGGGAAAAAAAATGCTTTTTTTGCGTGCATGGAAAGAAAATCCTACAGACACATACCTGTATAGCGCGATTGTCTGCGAGTGTGAATGACCTCTTCCATGAGCAAATGTACGTTTTTTGGTCCATGGCTGTTTAAATTGAATTCTTTCCTCCTGAAAATATCATTTTTGAATATTAATTACAGCTAAATGGGAGCAGTTTCGATGCCGACATTTCACATCCTAATATACGTATTCTATACACCATCGGCTTTTGCGTATCTGAATACCTCACTTTAAAAAGCAAAAGATTTGACTATAAATATGATGTGTTGTTTACCTGTCAAAATACATTGGTGTCAAAACGTCGCCATTCTGAGCAGATCCTGTTTGGACTCTACAATGAAATACACACAAATTAAGTACATGCACAGCACGAAAGTGCAACATGTAAAAAAAAAAATAAAATAAAATAAACTTTTTAACCAGGATTACAACTAGCTTATTTCATCAGATATTGTCAACACAAAAAAGCAACATACAAGGACGGACATAGCATTAAGCTAGGTCATCGTTTAAACACGATTAAGTTTTCGTCTGTCCTAAGTGAACTTTCCACTGTTGGAAAAAATAACATAAAGCATGAATATCACATCACTCACCGTCCTGTATATCACAATATCACGGCTTCAACTGCTGAAATTGGGTGCGTCGCGGCTGTACATTCAATTCAATTCGGGTGGCTAGGTCTAATTCCCGGTGCGTCTCTGTCTATTTTGTGGTGGGTCTGTTTGTGCGCACCACTGCAAGCTCAGTCTGCTTCCCTCTGCATTCTCCTCATCAGCCGAAACGCACAGGAAACTCTGCTGGACCGCGGTGTTAGATTTCTGCTGATTTCTGTTAAGCCATTCTATCGTTGTGGTTTATAATATCACTTGTTTGCGGGCTCACTGACGAAAAATTGCAAATGTCGACCAGCAAGCGATTCTCAAAAGTCAGCGTAACGCCCACTCTCATGACGCTACGCCCAGACCAATGAATGGCCAGCAGTGGCGTGATGAAACCGTGCCGGTACCTTTCGGACCTACTTTTATCGGTGCCGATAAAAGTGGAACAGTTCCGAAATAATGGAACTGTTAGGCCATTGGGTGCCGAAAGGAAAAGCGGACAGAGGAGGCCGAACCATGCGAAATGAGGCCAAACGAGGCCAAAGTGTGCCAAATGGAAAAGCGCCTTTAGTGTCAGGAAACTGCACCACTAATTAAGTTCTTATAGAATGATTCATAACACCTCCCCCTGAAGGAACTGGTGCAGTTGAGATATCCCGGAGGAGCCTTCATTTTCTGTTATGGCCCTATTAGGTCAAGGCCAGAATTGCCTATTTACTCAGCAATTGTTGTTGCCCATTTCAACCTTTCACTGTCAAGGGGGAATAACCCATTGTCTTTTTCAACCTCAGGCAAGGTAGACTCACACCTACAGTATATAGTCTTTTTCACCCTTGGGTGAGATAGACTTGCACCTTCAAACACATGCTGGGATTTGAGCCCATGACACTGTGATCCAAATCCTCACACTCTAACCACAGAGCCAAAAAGGAATTCCTCTTTAGCCGTAAGCTAACAGTGGAGGTGAATCTTAGTGTGTTAGGAAACTGCACCACTGATTAAATTCTTATGGAAGGATTCATAACAACAAACAATTAAAAATGCTTTAGCTTGGTGAGTTTTTCAGATTCACTATTCAAATGTGAAGCAATAGAGAGAAAGTTCAGGTATTGTTTTCACTTTCTCTTTTGTCCTTTGCTATTCAGTATAATATTGCCGTGAAATCAGGAATAACATGCCCTCAGTATAATTTTATGCTAATATCACTCTCCCTAACTACATTAGGTTTGAGCCTATTGCAAAGCAATGATTAGTAATGGTGGGTGTAACCATTAAAACCAACCATTTACACAGTCAGTCGTTTTTAAATGGTTTGCAATCAAGATATTCCATGGTCCACAGTTGGTGCTTAGAGTAAGAGAAAGGGCTCAATCTGGTCTATGAAGCAGTAGATTGTGATGGTGGTAATTATGATGTCATAAAATATTTTTGCAAGTGTGTTACGCTGGATCTTTTAAATTTATCCGATCTGATGATAGCGCAAGGGACATGGCCATATTAATTCCATGGGCTATACAGCAAATGTCTTTTCAGAAAACTCTAGCACTTTCAAGCATCAGAGTTTCTGTAATAAGCAAAAATAAACACTGAGCACATGCACGCTTGCCTCTTCTCATTACAAAAGAATCAAACTGATGGCAAAAGTTTTGAGCCATGTCAATTTAATTGGCACTTCCGTGCTTTTCCCACAGAGCATGACAGGACACCATCCAAAAACCTTGAAGTGACAAGATGACAAACAACAAACACAATGACTAACATGCTAATTTTAGCAGTGTTGGAACATTGGACATTCTTGCCTTTGTTAAAATGATTTTTTTCTCCATTCTGCTTCCACCCAAAACCACGGAAGCAATGCCTTTTGAGCAGTGACACAATATCTCCACTTACAGATACTGAAATAATTAAATCTGGAACCCTTTGCTGCAGTTTTAGCACTTTTAACGCATGAGAGCCATGATGGCTGCTGCTTTGTCTCTGTTGTAACAGTACATTGGAACTCCTCAGTAATGGCACCCTGCTTCCTCCATCTTAACAGAGTGGGGACCTCAGTTACCAGCTTCTGCTATTCTCTTAATATAATCACACAACCAAAGAGATTAAGTTGTATCTGTGCCTGGTGGATTTGGATAGGCATGACACCACTATTAGTTAATAATAAAATTCATTGTCATTGGTTATTGATCAAAACTGATAAGATTGATCAAACAGATCAAAACTGATGCTCCTTTTATAGAGATTGATGATTGATGAGAGGTAATGAAACAAAGACAAGTACAGTGGTGTGAAAAAGTGTTTGCCCCCTTCCTGATTTCTCATTTTTTTGTATGTTTGTCACACTTAAATGTTTCAGATCATCAAACAAATTTAAATATTATCCATCCATCCATCCATCTTCTTCTGCTTAATCCTTTTCGGGTTGCGGGGGGGCTGGAGTCTATCCCAGCATCTTTGGGCGAGAGGCAGGGTACACCCTGGACAGATCACCAGTCCATTGCAGGGCCAACACAGAGACAGACAACCATTCACTCTCACAGTCATACCTAAGGACAATTTAGAATCCCCAGTTTGATGCCAGTTAACCTAACTTGCATGTTTTTGGCATGTGGGAGGAAACCAGAGAAATCCCGAAGTAAACCCACGCAGACACGGGGAGAACATGCAAACTCCACACAGATCACTGTTGGTCGGGGGCTGGGATCAAACCCAGGATCCCCCGGCCAAGGGTGAGTTGCTGTGCTGCCGCAGTGCTAACCAAAAAATAATGCAAGTAAACACAAAATGCAGTTTTTAAATGAAAGTGTTTATTATTAAAGGGCCTATATCATGCAAAATCGACTTTTTTGAGCTTTTAAGTATGTTATAATGTTAATTCCTCACCAAAAACACCCCCAACGTGGTATTTTGCTCCATTCACGCATCTCTGAGTATTCCTTCTCAACCCTGCTCTCTGGGCTGCTGCTCCGCCCTGTTCCTGATAATGACTGGGTCCCCACGTTCATACGTATGAACGTGGGTGAGCCGCCCACTCCAGGAAGTGCCTGAGCTGCCAGCACTGCCCCCAGGCTAATGCACACACCCACTTTCTCCGCGCAGCTAACGGAGCGGTGATTGGCAAAACTCTTTCACTTTAGCATTGACGCTGTGAAGTAGTTCCTCTCGCACCTAATCTGCTCAGTGACAACAACTGTTTGCTTTTTTACGTAAGACAATGTCTTCTAAGTGGCGTAAATGTGACTTTGGCTGTGAGAGATTTAGGAGCTTGTTCAGCCTTCCTTGTTTTTGTGGGCGGAACCCAGCGACACGCTGCAGCAGCTGGCTCAGGGGTTACATCATGAAATGGGTGGCAGCCACAAGAAGGAGAGGCAGAGCCTCAGAGATCGAGGCATCTTACTTCCGGGCTCGCGAAAATAACTCATATTTCATAAGAAATTCATTCTCCAGTGTACAAAGGTAATATACTATCACATACATGCATATAGTTTACTCTAAAAGGCTTAAAATAGCATGATATAGGCCCTTTAAGGGTAAAAAAAAATCCAAACCTACATGGCCCTGTGTGAAAAAGTGATTGCCCCCTCTCCCTCCCCCTTCCCCGTTAAAACATAAATTAACTGTGGTTTATCAAATCTTTGGAAAGCTGAGTTCAATTTCTCTAGCCACACCCAGACCTGATTACTGCCACAACTGTTCTCAATCAAGAAATCACTTAAATAGGACCTGCTTGACAAAGTGAAGTAGACCAAAAGATCCTCAAAAGCTAGACATCGTGCTGCGATCCAAAGATATTCAGGAGCAAATGAGAAACAAAGTAACTGAGATCTATCAGTTTGGAAAAGGTTATAAAGCTGTTTCTAAAGTTTTGGAACTCCAACAAACCACAGTGAGAGCCATTATCCACAAATGGCGAAAACATGGAACAGTGGTGAAAAGCCAGGAGTGGCTGGTTGACCAAAATTACCCCAAGAGTGTAGCAAAACGATTCATTGAAGAGGTCACAAAAGACACCGCAGCAACATCCAAAGAACTGCAGGCCTCACTTACCTCAGTTAAGGTCAGTGTTCATGACTCCACCATAAGAAGGAGAACTGGACAAAAATGGCCTGCATGGCAGAGTTCCAAGACGAAAACCACTGCTGAGCAAAAAGAACATAAAGGCTGGTCTGAGTTTTTCCAGAAAACGTTTTGATGATCCCCAAGACTTTTGGGAAAATACTCTGTGGACTGACGAGACAAAGATTGAACTTTTTGGAAGGTGTGTGTCCCATTACATCAGGCGTAAAAGTAACACAGCATTTCAGAAAAGGAACATCATACCAGCAGTAAAATATGGTGGTGGTAGTGTGATGGTCTGGGGCTGTTTTGCTGCTTCAGGACCTGGAAGACTTGCTATGGTAAATGGAACCATGAATTCTGTTGTCTACCAAAAAATCGTGAAGGAGAATGTCCGGCCATCTGTTTGTTACCTCAAGCTGAAGCGTACTTGGGTTCTGCTGCAGGACAATGATCCAAACCACACCAGCAAGTCCACCTCTGAAAGGCTTAAGAAAAACAAAATGAAGACTTTTTAGTGGCTTAGTCAAAGTCCTGACCTGAATCTGATTGAGATGCAGTGGCATGACCTTAAAAGGCGGTTCATGCTTAAAAACCCTCCAATGTGGCTGAATTACAATTCTGCAAAGATGAGTGGGCCAAAATTCCTCCGTCGTTGGCTCCAGCTCATGTCCGAGCATTGGTTTCATCTTAGTTTTCAGGACGTTGCCATCTGTGATCGATGTCGATGGTGGATGTGGCTCTAAAGGCCCAGCCTATGATAGAACTGTCGTGGGCAGAAGTCACATTTTATTGTGGGTGGGAGACGTGGTTGGTTTTGTTTTTCTTGTCTTCGTTTGTGTTTATCATCATCCTGTTGTTTTCTGTGCCTCTCAAATGAGTCTGTGCCTTCCCAAGTTCTTCTTCTCCAGGCTGCTCTGTCAGTGGCAAGTTGTTCCCAAGATCTTTTGTCAATGTTGGCTTGCTTCAGGGAACATTTTAGCTGGTCCTTGTAGCGCAGTTTTGGCCTACCATGTGGTCTTTTTCCTGTCTCAAGCTCCCCTTGGAGCATGATTCGTGTTAGTCTGGTGGGGTCCATCAGTACGACATGTCCTGTTCATCGAAGGCGGTGCTGCAAGATGGTAGCTTCCACACTAGGCAGCAGAGCACGCTTGAGAATCTCATTGTTTGAAAGTCGATTCTCCCAACGAATGCCAAGTATTTGTCTGAGCTTTCTCTGTTGGAAGTTCTCAAGGTGCTTGATATTGCGACGATACAAGGTCCAGGCTTCACAGGCGTCAAGAAGGGTGGAAAGAACAATGGCCCGAAAAACCATGATTTTGTTGCGGATGGTTATTGCATGATTATTGAAGACTCGATGACAAAGGCGTCCATATGCGGAGTGTGCAGCTTTTATGCGGTTTTCGATGTCCTTTGCACAAGTTAGTATTTTTGAGAGGATGCTACCAAGGTAAGAGAAATGCTTCACTTCATCAACAGGATTTCCGTTAATCTTAAGGTTGATCCTTGAGGAAGTTTGACCAGGTGCTGGTTGGTTGAGGATTTTGGTTTTGTCAGTCTTAACTTCCATTCCAAAATGTTCATAAGAGTCATTATAAATGGTAGCTATCCTCTGGAGGTCATCAACAGTCTGAGCTGGTGTGGCATTATCGTCTGCAAACTGCAATTCATGAACACTGGTGACTGAGGTTTTGGATTTCGCGCGAAAGTGAGCAAGATTAAAAAGCCCCCCATCCAAGCGGTATCGCAGATTGATACCAGGGGTTGTTGGTGGTATTTCATTTAGCATTGCAGCCATATACAACGAAAAGCAGGTTGGAGCAAGGACACATCCTTGCTTGAGACCACTAGTGATGGGAAAGGGTCTGAGAGGGTATTCTGGTGGCAAACCCTACCAACCATGCTGTAGCATCATCTCACTTTGGCTCAGCAATAATTATTCTCCTGCTTAAAGACATTTTTGTTTCATCCAGGAATAACGCAAATAAATGGATTTTCTTCCCCCAGGCCACGGCTGAAATCCCCTTCTTTTGTTAAAACCAGCCTAAGGAATTTCCCCCAATGTCTGGCTTCACTTTTATTGCCCCCATAAAACCTACACAGATCCACGACTCAGCTAATTTCCTTAAACTGTGGACATGCTGGATTTAAACAGTGAACTTTTAAAGTACATTATTACAAACTCAATTCTAAACCTTCATTCTTTTCAGAACTATGAAAATGCAGATGGACTCTGATGTTTTGATGTGGAAAATCAATAATATGTGTGAAATGCATTAATCTGTGATTTTATATATATATGCATACCAATGTTTACTCCAGCATGTTGATTTAGAAGCACTGCTTATAATTTATACTAATCACTAAAGTTATCTTAGTTTAATACATAAAGGCAAATATTAACTTCCAGTATGTATGAGTTTCACCTCTCACATGTGACTCCAACAGCCAATCCCTGCACGACAACTCTTCACTCCAAAGGACTCCGAACAATAGACTGTTTGTTCATTGGACTAAAGGTTCATCGAGCCCGCCCACGAAGGACGCTCATTGGCTGAGATTCCGGTCAGGCCGGAATCCCGCGAAACTCAACAGAGCTTATAAAAAGGAGAGAGACTCTTTTCCCAGTCTCTTTCTGCTCCGGATTCTCTTTTCGCCTGCTCCCTTTTTTCTGATCTCTTCCATTGTCTACACACAGCAAGGAAGAACAAAGGACTTCGACCACATGTCGCTTTTCTGAACACAGAGCAGATAACTTGTAATTTATGTAACTTTGTATTTTCTTTTTCTCTTAAATGCCTAGGAATTCCTATTTCTTTGAGCTCAATTCTTAATCGGAGTCAAACTCCAATTTTTATTCATCACTTTTTTTTTCCTTTGTTAAACTTTCTGTAAAACCACCGTTTGTTTAATTTTAAGGTAAACTTTAATCTTGACTTTATTTTTATAATATTTTTCTTGACCAAGCACCCACTAGAAGCTACTATTTTTATCTAAAGTCCGAAGCCTTTTTAATTTGAGATCGGATTAGATATCTTTTAATTATTCCTGAAGACCTGCAGCGCTTGTCTACTAGGAAGAAAAGACGCAGCTGAGGAATCAACGTGCAGCTGTTCATCACACGCTGAAGAAGCATCGTCACCGTCTGGCTAGAACTCAGTTTCAACTCTGGGTCATACAGTCCAGAATCCAGCCCCCTTCGACCGCTTGAATCCAAAGGTCGAACTGTGGACTCTGAAGTATCTGCTGGCAGATATTTCCCTCACATCCACAAAGTCTTGGGCTGAAGACGGACGACAGAATTATCATCACCGAGAAGCACGTGAGCTGAAAAAAACTTTAATTCCACTGCTGAATTAACTTCTGAGGTTCGGTAATAATTTATATATCTAATCAGATGCAAATTAAGAAGCCCTTAACATAACTCTTCTTTTCATTAAAATTCTGTTTTTTATTTTCTTAAGATTAATTTAGGACTTTTTCATAATCAGCAAACTTTCTCCATAAATTTGCGTTGTTTTTAATAATCTGTTAACTCAAACTGATAGAAATTCGTTTCTCAGTTTAACCCTGGTTCCGAAAATATTGACATTGTTAATCTATCATTTACAAGATTGATTTTATGATTAATGAAATTATTTCAATGTCTATTAATCATTTCGTTTAATAAATATTTAAAAATGAGAAGTTGTTGGGAATTTATTTCATTCTGAGTCTGTTTCAAGCCCAGGTATCGAATTCACGGAAAATTTTTGAGACTGATTATTGATTAATTTATTGAGTGATCAAACAGGTATAAAGTGAAATTAAAGATTAAATTGCTTCTTAAAGACAGAAGCTGGTGCCCCTTACGAGTGTTATTAACTTTTCTGATGTATATGAAATGAGATTTGAGCTCAGATACCAATACATCAATATAAATTAAATAATTCATACCTGATCATATTTATTATTTATTAATATCCCATTTTCACGTTACATCTTTTGATGCCCCGCGTGGAGGCCTGGTTGAACTTGAAACGACTCAAGAATGAAAAATTAACCTGTGTGTGATTTTGGTCAATTTTAACTCACAAAAAAGGTGGTTCAATTGTCTGCAACCAGTCTATTGTCTGTCTCTGTGTCACGAGGGGGAGGGGGTGAATTCGCCCCCCTGATTACTCCTGATAACTGCTGTGTGTGTGTCGGCTGACCAAGAGAAGGTGGGGGTGAAGAGACCCCACTCTAGTCAGTTTTAGTTTTTATTGTTTAATGCATGCTTAAACGTGATTACACGCTGAATAATTAAAATAGGCCTGGGAACAAAATAGCGAAGAAATCCTATTTGTTTCCCCATTATTTCAAAACCCCACAGGTGAAGCAAACCCTTGGGATTTAATTGAATTAACCATTGTATAAACTTGTTGAATAAAGTTTAGGGAGACCAAAGTTTTCCCGCCTCTGGAAAGCAAGGTGTGGTTTTATGGACTGTACTGCATCCACGTGGCACGTGCACGCTCAGTCGCGCACGCGACCGTCAAGCTGTGCATGAAAACTGCGCATGTGTAGATCGGCTCAGCGATGCCATCTTAAGTCTAAGTAGAGTTCCCTGTAGCCGCCATTTTGAGTAGAGATCCTTGACTCCTTGTGACGTCATTGGGTTTCCTCTTCTGGAAGTGCAGACGAAAACTGCCTCCATCTTGTGGTGAAACATAGGGACTGCAATTTTTATTTAAACTTCTAATCTTTAAAGACTATTTATAACCAAAGTAAGTCTTCAAAGTAACTTCAAAGCAATTCATATTATTCGGAATAAACTAAATTTAACACTAATCCAAACTTTATGCCAAGAATAAAAGGAAAAGGACCTGTTGGCTTCTGAAAGTTTTTCTCTGTGGTGAAATCCCACTCATTGCATAGATACCTATAGCAGGAACATTATAAACACTCCTATTGTATTTAGTCACTTATATAACCACATATTATAATCTTTTAAGCTAAACGCAAACATATGTACACACTTTTAAGCAAAAAGTTACAAACTTTGAAGCTATATGTGTGCTTATTTTGCTGTTTTTAAATGTGATATGGTGTGATTCCCTTCCCACAGAAACCCAGTTTTAGTTTAAGGATTATAATGCTGATGTTTACTCAAGAGTAACATTAAAGTAGGATTAAATCTGTGCATTTTGACAAATTTACAAACTTAGTGAATATTTATAATTTCTCCTCTTTCTCAAATTTAGGAAACCACATCAAGCAATTAACACTTAAGAGAAGCTCTAGGTGTTATTTAAACTCATTGTATCATTTCTGATTCATGCTTTCTCTACAGGAAAAGAAAAACATTTAACCAACCAGCATAATTTTCAAATTTTTCCCAGGATTTAAGAAAAGTCAAAAAGGTGCAAACATCGATTATTCTGTAAATAAGAAATTTATAGATCACAATCAAGAAAGATCACTATTGGCTTCAATCCTAAGAAATCCTTGGATATCAAATACTCAAACAATTCACTTGTTTCTAATTTGTAAATATTTTAAACATTTAATGCTTCAACTGAAATCAGGCTTTAACAAATAAAACCAAAGGAAAGCCTTAACTTCAAAAGAAAGTGGAAACTTATAATCCTAAATCTTTAAAGCATTTAGCCTCTTTTGCTTTTGGATTTCTTTTGTAAATAAAACCCTCACTTTCAAAGTGACATTCTGCAAAATTCCAAAGCTAGTTATTGATGACAAATTCCAATACTAAACTTTGAAAATCAAAGTAAGGAAGTCAATCCACACCATTGAAATTTCAGTTTTGTTTTGCGAAACAAATTCAATCTAATTTCAATTCAACTTTATTTAACAACATAGTTTCAACGAACGAATTATTTAAAGCATCACTACATTTCTAAATAATTTCAAAATTCTATTTCCCATCCTGCAAGCCTACAAGTTGAAACAAATTCTAAAGGAACTTTCAACTATCACGGTTGTAAAATAAAACACTCAAGGTTAAACCTTGTTGAACACATTTAAGAATAATCAACAAGTTGAATTATTTTTTTTTAAAAGCTAAATAACAACAACGGTCAAACATGACGAGTCATCAGACAACCGACCAATTTACCAAACTGGATGACCTTCAAACAACATTGGAAGCATGGACTTCTAATTTAATTTCTAGCTTCACAACACGGGTCAAGGAAACACAGCCCGAAGAATTGGAGCAACTCACTGAAGAACTTTTGAATGAACACACTGAAAAACCACCGGAAGGCAAGGACCTCACCAGTGTGTTAGGTAAGTTTGCGCTAACATTAGTCGCAAGATTAAAGGTAGCCGAGAACGAGCTAGCAAATCAACAAACAACGATCCTATCTCTCCAAGAAGAGAACGAGACACTGAAAGGAAATCTGGAACAATCTCAAGAGGAGAATGACAAAACTCAAAATCAACTGGATGAAGCATTACAAGATTTGGACCGTGCAGAGTCAGAAAAGGAACGGTTGATGCATAACAATGACACGCTTCACCAAGACAACAATGAACTTGAAGATGCCCTTCAAGACACAAAGAAGGAACTCAGAAGAGTTGAAGGTCAACTTGAAAATGTGAAGAAGGACTACAAGGAATGTCAACTGCTCCTAAAGGAAAGACATGAACACCGGGACATCCACCGCGCTCCCTCGCCCGATTCCCGTTTCGAATACGGATGACCACGTGGACAGCGTGCGTGTGCCCCTTCAGACCGCGACCTTGACAAGATCGCGCGAAATATCACCAAATTTGATCCAGGACCTACGGGTTCACCTGATGCCAAAGTCTATTTACAGGACATTGATTACTACCTGCGTAAGTATCCTGATGCTACAATTGACGATCGCATCTATCTGATTAAACTAACATCTAACAGGTCAGTATCAAAATTCATAGACAGACAGCCGACAAACATCAAAGCAGATTACATGCTGCTCTGCGAAGCCATCGAAAAGGAGTTCTCCGACAACTGCCTACAAGCAGGGCTAACCGCAGCCCTAGCCGTGAAGCAAGGACGCTCAGAGCCGACACAAGCCTACTACCAGAGACTCCTACTTGCATATTTTGGATCTCAAAATACACCAGGGATGGAAGAAGACCACAATTTCAAGACCCTCTTCATCCAAAACCTCCATCCCACTGTGAGTCATTACCTAGGAGTTACAGCTAACCCAAGGTCAAACTCAATAAGTCAGCTGAGAGAGTTTGCACACTACGCGTTCCAAAAACAGCAACAAAGTCGCAACAAGCACGCTGAGCTTGCCACAGTGCTAGCTATTAGCGATGCATCTAACACCTTGGAGTTGGAAGGAGCCCCTCACTCTTCTCCACCTCTTACACCGCGAGTACATCAACAGCCGAAGCATTTTCCCAAGCGACCTCATCAAGGTCAAAACCAAACTAGGTCCTCTGGATACCACTTTGGACCAACTTTGCGAAAACCCGACTACAGTCGTAGACCATATCCATGGGATAGGTCACGAGAACGCAATACGGACTACCATGATGACAGATACCGATACGAAGACACGCGTAACCGCGACAAATGGTCTCCATCCCATCACAGAAGCTCAGAAGCAGAGACCTATCATAAACCTTGGAAGGAAGAAGAAACTCCTACATTCAGTAGAGAAGCTATTGAAATTGTCCAACACCTCCTAGCAGAGATTCAAAGCAACAAAGAGAATAAAACTGCTAACATTCTAGCTATATCAGCTGTGCCAACTCAAAACAAGCGTTCCAAACGAAGGAAACGCAAGAAGAAAATCCCTCATGCAAATGAGGAAGGACTAAAGGACTCAACGCAGTCCAGGGCTGTTATGGCAGCCCAACCACAGGTCACAGACCACTCCTCTAACAACATGTCGCAACTCTGTGTCGAACCACCGGTTCCACAATTCCTATGCGATTTAAACGAGAGGGGGGTGGCACGGAAATTCTACCTTCCACTGACCCTTGAAGACATAGTGTGTCAGGACGCTGTTTTAGACACCGCTGCTGACATCACTCTCATGTCACACACCCTTTTTGACAAACTACGTGTAGCCGCGAACCGCGCTAACAAACATTTGAAACTGGAACCCTGTTCATTAGCTGTGCGACCATACGTGCTCACTAAAACAACCCTGTTGGGCGTATCGCTACTAAACATGTCCATTGGACCCATGACCTTGACACATCCGGTCTACGTGTCCAAACTTGACGCCATTCCATTACTTGTTGGCAAAGACCTACTGAACCGTTTTGAGCCACTGATTGATTTCAAGAACCTCAAACTATGGGCTCAAACGCAACACCCTCACCCATTTGACCCAACAAGAACAACTGAATCACAGTGCTTTGTTCTGAAAACTTTGGACACCCCAAGTCTCACACAACTAGCACTGTTGGAACAACTGCAACCGAGTGAAAGCGACCGCCAAGACCAAGGTGAGTACTGTCCACGAGAAGTCAAAAGTCACCTTCAAATACAAGGTCAAGCCAAACACTCAAATGATCTTGAAAACTCAACGACCGAGCAGAAAACCCCAAACGGCCCTCTTAAAACCCTTTATACCCATGATTCAATGGTGGTGTCACATTTTGAAACCCACCCACCCGCCCATGAGGCCTGCATGGTCACAAGAGCCACACCAACCGGCTCTCTGGACCCTCTGAAACCTCAACTTTTTGCGACAAAGAAACCAACTTTTGCAAACGCAAGGCACCCAGTCACTCAACCGTGCAACCAAATGATCCATAAAACCGTCAAACACCGGTTGGATAAAACGGTACATGCGCTACCCGTGTCTAAACCCTATGACATACCAAAACTGAAACCACTTCGTGCCTCACAATCTTCTCTGCAGCTATGCAATGGCACTCCTGATCATGCTTCCGACGAACCATCATCGCCACCGCTCAAAGTTCCTCGAAACCAGAGGGGGGTGATGACTGCCAATGCCCATAACACTCAAGCTGCAGAACACAAAAGCGTCAAAATGACATACAAAGCTCCCAAGGCTGTATTTCAAAACCATTCGGACCAAGTCGCTGAATGACACAAAGCGTACAACGATCAAAAACTCTTGCATGACAAACTGCGAAGGGGGGACAAGATCTTCCACCCCACATTTGTACCACAGACACCTGAAATAAATTTACAGGAAAGGAAAATCACTCCTAAATTCCTGCCCAAGTGGATGAATCCACACATTGTTACCAACAAACTTTGGCCACTCAAGAGCCAAACCCAGGACCCCATTTTCAAATGGGCTCACCAAAATCAGAGTAACTTTTACCAAAACCCCATGGGACTTGTCGGGTACAACACTGTCAAAGTAAGTCCATAAATAAGATTAAAATCAAACCTACGTCTGAAAAATAACTGTAGCTAACTACTAGCCTCAGGTACACTCAGTCAAATTTCTCCAATCAGTTAAGTGCATCAAAACCTCCAGAAAGGAAAGGGTATATTAAAACCAAATTAGCCCTTAAACTAATTTCAAAGACCTCTGTAAAATCTAATAAACTTCAATCAACTTACTATTATCAAATAGTACACGCAAATACATTCAACACCATTAGCTTGAGCTAATAGTCTTAAAACTCCCATCAAAGGTGAGAAAAACAAGCACAAGGTTTAGAGTTCAATCTCTTAAGCTCTATTCTGTAATTTCCCAGTTTTGGGATCAATAAAGTACATCCATCTAAAAGAAATCATTTCACCTCTAAGAGGAATTTTCATTTGCCAACCAGGTATCTAAAGAAAGATCAACAAGAAGATTAAGATCCAAAACCACTCACTTTTATGTTTGCCAAGATGATGGCCCTCCTGTTTATCAGTTTAGCCATCTGCCTAGCAATCACACCCACTGTTACCCAGTCAGAATTGGGCCAAGCCAAAAGGAAAGGTCAAAGATCCTCGGATGGATTCTTAATAACAGCCTCATCGTTAGAGCCTCTAGTTAACCTTAGCATGCCCACTGTTAACTCGGTCAACACCGTTAAACCAAAACGCCAGGTTGTCAAACCACAAATCGTAACCAAAATCTTACAAGACACTGTGTTGGTTTTGAATGCTTGCTCAGAAGCTTCAGTCAAACTCAACAAGGTCTTGAACTCTTTGCTCTTTGTGTTAAAGGTTGACTATGCTCACACACAGCCAATGTCTATGTTACCCTCAGAAGTAGCTAGAAACATTAGCTTTTCAGTTAACGCTTTAGCAATGAATATGCTCTCTCATCATATCCTTTTTGCAGTAAATCCAAATTTACTTCTCATAGCCATCCAAAGAATGATAACGACATCCTATGCCCACTCAGTTTTTCTGAACAAAAGCCTCAAACACCCTATGATTTGGACATCTGTGGAACCATGGTTTAGTCTAACTAAACAAATTCAGTTTGAACCTCCTTGAGTCACCTCAATATTGATTAGTCTGAATCTACCTCAAATATGAAAGAATTTTATTTTTGCTTTTGACTAAGATTTTTGGATACATGCATGTGTATATACAAATAATCATTTATACTTTATTTAGATTTTATGCACATTTAAACTGTTTTTGAAATTTTTACTAGATATTTTTTACAGCAAACCCAAAACATTTATATCAAGTATGTCAAAACCCACATACTTCTAGTTCACTTCTTTTTTTTTCTCTTTTTTTTTGTACCCAGAATTTTTAAGTCTTTACAGGCTTATACAGAACTTTAGTATATCCTAGACAATTATACAATGTTTATATTTGGCCATGCCAAAATTATTTTTGAAATTTCCAGAAGTTTTTCAGAAAACCAAATTTAAGGACCTACACTTTGGAATAGATACTGTTTACAAGCTTAAGACTTATCGACATCAGAACTTTAGTTCAGCATTTGGATCAAGCCTCGCCAAATTGGGATTTGATGCCTAGGATTGCTATCAACGCTGAATCAACGTCACCATTGATACCAGAGGGGGGACTGTAGCATCATCTCACTTTGGCTCAGCAATAATTATTCTCCTGCTTAAAGACATTTTTGTTTCATCCAGGAATAACGCAAATAAATGGATTTTCTTCCCCCAGGCCATGGCTGAAATCCCCTTCTTTTGTTAAAACCAGCCTAAGGAATTTCCCCCAATGTCTGGCTTCACTTTTATTGCCCCCATAAAACCTACACAGATCCACGACTCAGCTAATTTCCTTAAACTGTGGACATGCTGGATTTAAACAGTGAACTTTTAAAGTACATTATTACAAACTCAATTCTAAACCTTCATTCTTTTCAGAACTATGAAAATGCAGATGGACTCTGATGTTTTGATGTGGAAAATCAATAATATGTGTGAAATGCATTAATCTGTGATTTTATATATATATGCATACCAATGTTTACTCCAGCATGTTGATTTAGAAGCACTGCTTATAATTTATACTAATCACTAAAGTTATCTTAGTTTAATACATAAAGGCAAATATTAACTTCCAGTATGTATGAGTTTCGCCTCTCACATGTGACTCCAACAGCCAATCCCTGCACGACAACTCTTCACTCCAAAGGACTCCGAACAATAGACTGTTTGTTCATTGGACTAAAGGTTCATCGAGCCTGCCCACGAAGGACGCTCATTGGCTGAGATTCCGGTCAGGCCGGAATCCCGCGAAACTCAACAGAGCTTATAAAAAGGAGAGAGACTCTTTTCCCAGTCTCTTTCTGCTCCGGATTCTCTTTTCGCCTGCTCCCTTTTTTCTGATCTCTTCCATTGTCTACACACAGCAAGGAAGAACAAAGGACTTCGACCACATGTCGCTTTTCTGAACACAGAGCAGATAACTTGTAATTTATGTAACTTTGTATTTTCTTTTTCTCTTAAATGCCTAGGAATTCCTATTTCTTTGAGCTCAATTCTTAATCGGAGTCAAACTCCAATTTTTATTCATCACTTTTTTTTCCTTTGTTAAACTTTCTGTAAAACCACCGTTTGTTTAATTTTAAGGTAAACTTTAATCTTGACTTTATTTTTATAATATTTTTCTTGACCAAGCACCCACTAGAAGCTACTATTTTTATCTAAAGTCTGAAGCCTTTTTAATTTGAGATCGGATTAGATATCTTTTAATTATTCCCGAAGACCTGCAGCACTTGTCTACTAGGAAGAAAAGACGCAGCTGAGGAATCAACGTGCAGCTGTTCATCACACGCTGAAGAAGCATCGTCACCGTCTGGCTAGAACTCAGTTTCAACTCTGGGTCATACAGTCCAGAATCCAGCCCCCTTCGACCGCTTGAATCCAAAGGTCGAACTGTGGACTCTGAAGTATCTGCTGGCAGATATTTCCCTCACATCCACAAAGTCTTGGGCTGAAGACGGACGACAGAATTATCATCACCGAGAAGCACGTGAGCTGAAAAAAACTTTAATTCCACTGCTGAATTAACTTCTGAGGTTCGGTAATAATTTATATATCTAATCAGATGCAAATTAAGAAGCCCTTAACATAACTCTTCTTTTCATTAAAATTCCGTTTTTTTTATTTTCTTAAGATTAATTTAGGACTTTTTCATAATCAGCAAACTTTCTCCATAAATTTGCATTGTTTTTAATAATCTGTTAACTCAAACTGATAGAAATTCGTTTCTCAGTTTAACCCTGGTTCCGAAAATATTGACATTGTTAATCTATCATTTACAAGATTGATTTTATGATTAATGAAATTATTTCAATGTCTATTAATCATTTCGTTTAATAAATATTTAAAAATGAGAAGTTGTTGGGAATTTATTTCATTCTGAGTCTGTTTCAAGCCCAGGTATCGAATTCACGGAAAATTTTTGAGACTGATTATTGATTAATTTATTGAGTGATCAAACAGGTATAAAGTGAAATTAAAGATTAAATTGCTTCTTAAAGACAGAAGCTGGTGCCCCTTACGAGTGTTATTAACTTTTCTGATGTATATGAAATGAGATTTGAGCTCAGATTCCAATACATCAATATAAATTAAATAATTCATACCTGATCATATTTATTATTTATTAATATCCCATTTTCACGTTACAATGCCATCGTGGAGAGCACAAACGAGAGCGATGAAATCATCTGGACATCCAAAACAAGCAAGAACAGCCCACATAGCAGGGCGAGGAACTCGATCAAAGGCCTTCTTGAGGTCCCAGAAGATGAACATAAGTGGTTGTTGTTGTTCTTGGCTCTTTTCCTGGAGTTGTCGAGCACAGAATATCATATCTACTGTACCACGAGAGGGTCTAAAGCCACATTGGGACTCAGGAAGTACATCCTCGGCTACTACAAGAAGACGGTTGAGAAGGATACGAGCAAAGATCTTGCTTGCAATGCTCAGTAGTGAGATGCTATGGTAGTTACTGCAGTTCTCTCTATCTCCCTTCTTGAAAATGGTGACTATATTTGCATTTTTAAAGTCACTTGGTAACGTCTTGGTTTCCCATATTTTAAGTAGAAGCTGCATTAAATAGTTTTTCACCTCGGGACCTCCATGAAGATAGAACTCCAGCGGGATGTTATCTGGTCCTGGTGCTTTGCCTGTCTTCATGTGCTTTATAGCTTTATTTAGCTCATGTAGTGAAGGTGGTGTAGACATCCACTCGCGAGTGGGGTGTTGTGGGGTCTTGCAGAGGAGATCACCAGGGGTGCAAAAGTGACTGTTTAATAGACTCTCAAAGTGGGACTTCCAACGGTCAAGTATCCCCTTGGTGTCTGTGATAATGGTGGAGCCATTTGCATCTTTTAGGCTGCCCACAGATGATCTGGTGGGGCCAAAGATGTCCTTCGTTGCAGCATAAAAACGTCGCATATCCCGTTGGTTGGCTTATTTTTTCAAATGTTCTGCTTTTTGCTGCCACCAAGTGTTTTGGGCTTTACGAATCCCTCTCTGGCATGCTGCTTTTTCTTGCTGGTGTTTCTGTTGATTCTTTGCAGATGGATCATTTTCAAACGCAAGACGTGCATGGCGTTTAGCCTCTATGAGGTCGGTGATTGTTTCATCATTCTCGTTGAACCAGTTTTGGTTTTTCTTGTGTTTGTGACCAATCGTTTCTTTGGCGGCAGCAGTCAATGCATCACGGAGAGTGGTCCATCGGTCTTCAATTGAGGCATTGTCTGGAAGGCTCAGTTCATTCATATTTCTACCAATGGCCTCTTTAAAGGACTGCAACATTTGGGGATTGCGGAGCTTGTCACAGTCAAAGCGATGGTGAGGAATGTTTGCCAAAATGCGCTTTGGTGGTCACCGGATCGTAATATTGAGTCGGGAGATCAGGAGGCGGTGATCTGACCAGCAGTCATCTGCTCCAGGCATGGATCGCGTGATGCGGACATCATTTCGGTTTCTTGTTTTTGTGAGGACATAGTCGAGGGTGTGCCACTTTTTGGAGCTAGGGTGTTTCCAGGTCGTCTTCTGGCGAGGGGGGAGTTGGAAAAGGGTGTTTGTTACAATAAGATTGTGTTCGGCACAAAGGCCCAGTAAAAGTTCCCCATTTGCATTGCATTTTCCCATACCATGGTGGCCTATGATGCCTTTCCACAGCTGGTGGTCACTGCCAACTCTGGCATTGAAGTCACCCAGAATAACAAGCTTGTCGGATTCTGGGACTGTCAGAATGGTATGTGTGAGCTGTTCATAGAAGGAGGTCTTGCTTTCATCTTCAGATGTAAGTGTAGGCGCATACACTGAGATCAGAGTGAGGAAACGTTTTTGGGTGAGCGGGATTCGGATGGTCATTATTCGCTCATTGATTGCAGTTGGGACAAGGTTGTGTTGGTTCACAAGCTGGGATCGGATGGCAAAGCCTACACCATGGATACGAGGATCTTCTGTATCCTTTCCCTTCCAGAAAATGGTGTAGTTTGATCCAGTTTCCTTGATGTTGCCTTCCTCAGCAAGTCTAGTCTCACTTAGAGCTGCTATGTCGATGTTAAAGCGTGCAAGTTCTTTACATACCAGAGCTGTACGACGTTCTGGGCGCTCGCTGCTCCTCGTGTCCTGCAGTGTGCGGATGTTCCAAGCACCCAGGATGAAGGGTTTTGTAATGAGATATCCAATCGGTGGTTGAGAATCCAGGCGATGGTCGAGAGCGGTTGAGTTTGAGTTTTTATGGTTTTGATATGTAGGTCGACCGCTGTGATGGGTAATCTGCCAGCCGCGGCATGCTAGCCAGATAAGTCTGCAGTGTCCGATGTTTGCCTCACCTTTTCTAGAGGCTTCCCCATATGGGTTGGGCTGCGGGAGTCCTAAATAGGCCAGCCCAGTCGCGGATCCAGCTGCCGAAATCCAATGTCACCGCAGAGTTCATTGGAAGGCGATCATCTTAGATCCGCTGCCAATGTGTGGCTGCGAGCTAGAGGCTTCCAGTCATACCAAACCTGCCCCCGTTACTCGCAGTTCCATTGCCATTGGGTTTGAAGGGATCGTCCGAGTTGAAGACGAAGGCCAATCGCTTGTGAATTTGTTTAGGGTGGTCGTGGCTGTGCGAGGGCCACGCACACGCTCTTGGCCATCAGTATGTCCAACGCGGTTCGGCAGGCCAAAAAGTGTGATTTTCATGAAGTTGGCTGCAACGGGCTGCTGGGTGCTTTGTTTATCAAGGCCCGCCTCTCTAGCACCTGCCTGCCAGGCATTGCCCTCATCCGCCGAAGTAGTAGACTACTCGCCGTTGGGGACTTTCCTAACGGACTATGTAGTCCGTATACTATTTAACCCATAGTTGGGGATTTGGTTCATGGGTATCAGGGCATGTCCACACGGCGGTGGGCCGTGAGTACCGCAAGTCTGGGGGCCAAACCTCCTCCGAGTCCCTGCATTTTAGCCTGGGGCCTTACGGTACCCAGTTTCCATCCATTACAACAAGGAGGTACGCATGGGGCTTGCTGTGGAGAGGCTATGTACTAGCAGAGGAGACTTACACACTCTGCTCCCTTTTCGCTTGCTGTAAACAGCAGGCTAGCTAGCAGCGGGACAGAACTGTACACTTCTATAACGCACTAGACACATCACACAGCCTTTTAATGGACCTGGCTCCAGCTCGTGTCCGAGCATTCGAGCATTCGAGCATCCGAGCATAGAAATTCCTCCACAGCACTGTAAAAGACTCACTACCAGTTATCACAAATGGTTGATTGCAGTTGTTGCTGCTAAGGGTGGCCCAACCAGTTATTAGGTTTAGGGGGCAATCACTTTTTCACACAGGGCCATGCAGGTTTGGATTTTTTCCCCCTTAATAATAAACACCTTCATTTAAAAACTGCATTTGTGTTTACTTGTATTATCTTTGTCTAATATTTAAATTTGTTTGATGATCTGAAACATTTACTGTAAGTGTGACAAACATACAAAAAAGAGAAATCAGGAAGGGGACAAACACTTTTTCACACCACTGTAAATAAAGCTACAATGCACTTAAATCAGTGACTGGTTTAAAGCAATAACTGGGAAGCTAAAAAAGTGCCCTATGATACAATTGGATTTCATATTGATATAATATATATCAATATACGTATATCAGCTTTGCATATAGGAACTCACATTTGCAGCCGGAACTCACACACCGGCTTGAAAATTTGCATACTGCTCACCTGTACAGTAGATATAAATATAAATAAATAAATAAAGCTGAATTGAATATAGTCTCACCCGTCTGATGTCCATATCATCTGTAGCAATATTTAATTAATTATAAGTGTGGTAAGGTACACAAATTATTTATTCTAGACTTAAAAGTGTATGTGGAAATGAGAGTTTGCCTCCAAGGCCACACACACAACAGAAAAACACTCATACAGGGGCACCAGTCCAATTTTGGACAATTTGTTAATAATTAATCTTTATACCTTCAATCAATCAGTCTCAACTATTCATGAATTCTACTGAGTGACTTCATAAACACACACAGGGAAGAAATTCACAGACCCCCCCCCCCCCCCCCCAGTTTTGAGGAACTGCGAGTGGTGGCAATGATTGTTCGTCGAAAGCAGGAATACGAGTACTATTGCGTAGCTGCAGAGAAGGTTGTGTCGCAGGAAGTGTTTTTAGTTTTGTCATATTAGAGAAATTTGACGCAGGGAGTGCATGTACGGTTGAATCCAACCGGTGTTTGATGGTTTTGTGGACCACGGGGTCACGGGCTGGAGTAATTGCACGTTTAGTGTTCACAAAAGTTGGTACCATTGATGCATAAACTTGAGGTTGACAGCATGAGAACTCTCAAGTTCTAGAGAGCCGGTTGATGCAGCTCTTGTGACCACGCAGGCCTCAGGGGTGGGTGGGTGGGATTCAGAAGGTGATGCCAGCGTTGAATCAAAGGTACCAAGAGGGCTGAGTGGAGGTTTCTGCTTGACTGGTGAGTTCCCAAGGTCATTCGCTTCCTTGGCTTGACCTTGTGTTTGAAGGTGACCTTTGACTTCTTGAGGACAGTGTTCACCTTGGTCTTTGTGGTCACTTTCAATCGGTTTCGGTTGTTCCAACAGTGCTAGTTGTGTGACACTTGGGGTGTCCAAAGTGTCAAGAACCAAGCACTGTGATTCGGTTGTCATTGTTAGGTTGAATGGGTGAGGTTGTTGAGTTCGAGCCCATAGTTTGAGATTCTTGAAATCAATCAGTGGCTCAAAGCGGTTCAGTAGGTCTTTGCCGATGACCAGAATCAGAGAATCAGAATCAGATTTATTGCCATTGTTCATGTAGTACACAAACTAGGAATTTATCTCGGTGCAATGCTGCAACATTAAACATGATAAAATAAAAGAAATAAACTATACATGCAATAAAGTGTAGAATAAGAGTGAGTAATACTAGTCAGCAGTTTAAATATATTAGCGAGCAGCAGATAATGTGGAGAACCATATAGTGCAGTCGGTAATGCAGGAAGAAAACAGTGATGATTGACATGAGTCTGGTTGAGCTGCTGTACATAGTGCACGAGAGTCAATAAGTCACTTAGTGTTCAGCAGTCTGATGGCAGAGGGGAAGAAGCTGTTCATGTGATGGGAGGTTTTAGTCTGGATGGACCGAAGTCTTCTACCTGAGGGGAGAGGGGCAAACAGTACGTGACCAGGGTGTGAAGGATCGGCTATGATCCGGCCAGCACGCCTCCGGGTCCTGGAGATGTACAGATCCTGGAGAGATGGGAGCTTGCAGCCGATCACCTTCTCAGCAGTGCGCACGACGCGCTGCAGCCTTAGTCTGTCCCTGGCAGTGGCTCCTGCGTACCACACGGTTATGGAGGTGGTGAGGATGGACTCAATGATGGCTGTGTAGAACTGCACTAACATCTTGGTGGATAGCTTGAGCTTCCTCAGCTGCCGCAGGAAGAACATCCTCTGCTGGGCCTTTTTGATGAGGGAGCTGATGGTCGGCTCCCACTTGAGGTCCCTGGTGATGGTGGTGCCTAGGAAGCGGAAGGAATCAGCAGTGGTGATGGGAGAGCCTGTGAGGGTGAGGGGGGGCAGAGGAGTTGTGACTTTCCTGAAGTCCACAATCATCTCCACTGTCTTCAGAGCGTTCAGCTGCAGGTTGTTGTTGTTGCACCAGGACGCCAGCTGGGCCACCTCACTCCTGTAGGTGGACTCGTCGCCGTTGGAGATGAGCCCGATGAGGGTGGTGTCGTCCGCAAACTTGATCAGCTTGACAGACTGGTGGCTGGAGGTGCAGGAGTTGGTGTAAAGGGAGAAGAGTAGGGGGGAAAGTACACAGCCCTGGGGTGATCCGGTGCTGATGCTAGCAGAGTCTGAGACAGTCTTTCCCAGCCACACATGCTGCCTCCGGTCCGTCAGGAAGTCGGTGATCCACCTGCAGAGGGAGTCAGGCACGTTGAGCAGGGACAGCTTGTCCCGGAGCAGATCGGGGCGGATGGTGTTGAATGCGGAGCTGAAGTCCACAAACAGGATCCTGGCGTAGGTTCCCGGGGAGTCTAGGTGCTGCAGGATGGAGTGGAGGGCCAGGTTGACTGCGTCGTCTACAGACCTGTTGGCTCGGTAGGCAAACTGCAGCGGGTCCAGGAGGGGGGTGGTGACGGGCTTGAGGTGGGGCAGGACCAGGCGCTCAAAGGACTTCATGACTACAGAGGTGAGCGCTACAGGTCTGTAGTCATTAAGACCAGTGATCCGTGGCTTCTTGGGGACAGGGATGATGGTGGAGGATTTGAGGCAGGTCGGCACGTGGCATAGCTTAAGGGAGGTGTTAAAAATGTCTGTGAAGACAGGAGCCAGCTCTTTCGCACAGTGTCTCAGGGTGGAGGGAGGCACGCTGTCCGGACCGGGGGCCTTGCGCGGGTTCAGTCTGGAGAACTGTGTGAGCACATCCTGCTCACTGATGACAAGGGCGGGGGGGAGGAGGGGGGGGGCGCCTTTGATGAAGTAGGGACCGTGGAGGCTGTGGAGCTGGAGGGAGGGGGGGAGTTGGACACAGATGATGGGGTGTCAAAACGGGCATAGTGTTGGGGCAATCTTTGACAAAGGGCTTTGTCATCCTGACCTTTAGGAGCCTGAGGCCGATAATTGGTGATTTGCCTCAGTCCTCTCCACACAGAAGCCGAGTCATTAGCAGTGAACTGCTGCTGGAGTCTCTCAGAATAAACAGATTTAGCTCTCCTCAGCTCTCTGTTAAACCGATATTTAACCTCCCTGTAGCAGCCCCTGTCTCCACTTTTCAGCGCTGCTTCCTTCTCCTTCCTCATCTGTCTGAGCTTAGCAGTGAACCAGGGCTTATCATTGGAGTACCTCACCCTGGTGCGCGATGGAAGAATGCTCTCCTCACAAAAGTGGATATAAGAGTTCACAGTGTCCGTGTATTCATTCAGATCATGCGTGGCTCCTTTAAACATGCCCCAATCAGTTATTTCCATGCACGTTTCCAGCTTCTCCTCCGCTTCACTGGTCCATTTTTTCGTAGTGCTCACAACAGGTTTAGTGAGCTTCAATCTCTGTCTGTATGTGGGAATGAGGTGGACCATCACGTGATCAGATAGTCCGAGCGCAGCGCGGGGAACAGCGCGATATGCGTCTTTCACTGTGGTGTAACAGTGATCCAGCGTGTTTTTTCCTCTGGTGGGGCATTTAATAAACTGTTTGTAGCGGGGGAGATCGTGGCTGAGATTGCTCTGGTTAAAGTCGCCAGCCACAATAACCAGAGAGTCTGGAAAAATCCGCTCCGTGTGTTGGATGTGATCCGCGAGCATGCGCTGAGCTTCGCGCGTGTCCACGTCAGGAGGGACGTACACAGCGACGAGGATGAATGAGGCGAACTCCCGCGGGGAATAAAATGGCTTGCAGTTAATAAAAAGAAATTCCAGGGCGGGAGAACAGTGTTTGGAAATTACCGTTACATCAGAGCACCAGCTGCTGTTGATGTAGAAGCAGACTCCTCCTCCGGAGGATTTACCGGAGAGCTCTGTGTCACGATCAGCACGAAACAGCTGAAATCCCTCGAGGCGCAGCGCGCTGTCCGGTGTATTTTCCCTGAGCCAGGTCTCGGTAAAACAGAGGGCAGCCGAGGAAGAGAGGTCCTTAAAACGCATCAGCAGTCTCAGTTCCTCTACCTTGTTAGAGAGAGAATTGGCATTGGACAGAAATATGCCAGGCAAAGCCGTGCGCGTGCCTCTTCTGCGGAGCCGGACGAGAGCGCCCGCTCGTCTTCCTCTCTTTCGCCGTCTCACTTTTCGAGCCAAGCAATGAACCAGATCGGCGGCAGGAGCTAAAAAAACTGGGAGTAGGTCCGTGGGAGTGAAAGTCCTGATATTTAGAAGCTCAATGGACCAATGGAATGGAATCAAGTTTGGACACATAGACCGGATGTGTCAAGGTCATGGGGCCAATGGAGATTTTGACATGGCCAACAGGGTTGTTTTAGTGGGCACATATGGTCGAACGGCTACCGAACAGGGTTCCAGTTTTAAATCCTTGTGAGCGCGGTTAGCAGCTACACATAGTTTGTCAAAAAGGTTAGGCCATAACGCCATAGGACTGCACTGGGTCCTTTGGTTGTTCTTCATTTATCAGAGGGATTTTCTTTTTGCCTTTTCTTTGGTGTTTAGAACATTTGTTCTGAGTTGGCATAGCTGCGATAGCTAGGATGTCAGCTGTTTCATTTTCTTTGTTGCTTTGAATCTCCGCTAGGAGGTGTTTGACAATTTCTATGTCTTCTCTACTGAGAGTAGGAGTTTCTTCCTTCTTCCAAGGTTTGTGATTGGTCTCTGCTTCTGAGCTTCTATGATGAGGTGGAGGAGACCATTTGTTGTGGTTGCGCATGTCTTCGTATCAGTATCCGTCATCTTGGGAGTCCATAACGTGTTCTCGCGACCTATCCAGTGGATATGGCCTACGACAGTAATCAGGTTTCCGCAAAGTTGGTCCTAAGTGAGATCCAGAGGACCAAGTCTAGTTTTGACCTTAATGAGGATGGTTGGAAAAATGTCTCGGCTTTTTATGTAATCACGGTGTAGGAGGTGGAGTAGAGCAAGGGGCTCCTTCCAACTCCAAGGTGTCAGACGCAGCGCTGATAGCTAGTACTGTGGCAGGCTCAACGTGCTTGTTGCGACTTTGTTGCTGCTTTTGGAATGCATAATGTGTGAACTCTCTCAGTTGACTTATTGAGCTTGACCTTGGGTTAGCTATAACTCCAAGGTGGTGACTCACAGTGGGATGGAGGTTCTGGATGAAGAGGGTCTTGAAATTGTGGTCTTCTTCCATCCCTGGTGTATTTTGAGATCCAACATATGCAAGAAGAAGTCGCTGGTAGTAGGCCTGTGGAGGCACTGAGTGACCCTGGTTCACGGCCAGGGCTGCGGTTAGCCCTGCTTGTAGGCAGTCATCAGAGAATTCCTTTTCAGTGGCTTTGCAGAGTAGCATGTAGTCTGTCCTGATGTCTGTCGGCTGTCTGTCTATAAATTTTGATACCAGCCTGTTAGATGTTAGTTTAATCAAATAGATGCTATCATCGACCGTAGCATCAGGGTACTTGTGCAGGTAGTAGTCAACATCCTGTAAATAGGCTTTGGTATCAGGTGAACCGGTAGGGCCTGGATCAAATTTTGTGACATTTTGCACAATCTTATCAAGGTTACGGACTGAAGGGGCACACACACTTCCCACACGATCGTCCGTACTCGAAACGGGAATCGCGCGATGGAGCGCAGCGGAAGTCCCAGTCTATATGTGCTTCCTGTAGGAGCAGTTGACATTCCTTGTAGTCACACTTAATGTTTTCAAGTTGACCTTCAACTCTTATGAGTTCCTTCTTCATGTCCTGAAGGGCATCTTCAAGTTCACTGTTCTCTTGGCGAAGCAAGTCGTTGTCATGCGTCAACTGTCGCTTTCCTGACTCTGCCTGGCCCAAATCTTGTAACACCTCATCAAGTTGAACTTGAGTATTGTTGTTTGTAGCTTGAGATTGGTCCAGGTTTTCCCTCAGTGAGTTGCTCTCTTCCTGGAGAGAGAGGATTGTTGATTGTTGATTTGCTAGCTTGTTCTTGGCTACTTTTAATCTCACGACTAATGCTAGCGCAGACTTACCTAACACACTGGTGAGGTCCTTTCCTTCTGGTCGCTCTTCAGTGTAGTCATCCAAAAGTTCTTCAGTAAGTTGCTTCAGATTTTCAGGCTGTGTTTTCTTGACCCGTGTTGTGAAGCTAGACATAAAATCAGAAGTCCATCCTTCTAATGTTGCTTGAAGGTCATCCAGTTTGGTAAATCGGTCGGTTCTCTGTTGACTCGCCATGTTTTACCGTTTGTTGTTAGTTAGCTTAAAAATAAACTTGTTGATTACAGCTAAATGTGTTAGTCAAGGGTTAACCTTGAGTGTTATTTTATAAGAGTGTTAATTATAAGCTCTTTTTAGAACTTGTTCCAACTTGCAGACTTGCAAGAAGGAAAGTAGAATTTTGAAATTATTTAGAAATGTGGAGATGTTTCAGTTTATTTGTTTGTTAAAACTGTATTTTGATAAATAAAGTTGAATTGAAATTGAATTGAAGTTGTGTTTCACAAAAACAAACAAAAAAATTGTGTGGATTGACTTCTTTACTTAAGTTTTCAAAGCCTGGTATAGGAATTTTTCATCAGTAACTAATGTTGCGATTTTTGTTGAATGTCACTTTAAAGTAATGATTTTATTTACATAAAGGGAACAACAAAAATAGAAAAGGTTAAATGCTTTAAAGATTTAAGGTTATAAGTTTTCACTTTCTCTTAAAGTTAAGGCTTTAAAAACTTTATTTGTTAAAGCATATTTTCATTTGAAGCTTTAAATGTTTTAATATTTACAGATTAGGAAAGACAAGTGAACTGTTTTCATGTATTTTAGTCACCAAGGATTTCTTAGGATTAAAGCTCATGGTGATTTGTCTGATTGTTGTCTATAAAGTTTATTTACAGAATAGCAGAAATGGTATGTAGATCTTAGTCTGCTTGGTTTTGAAACTGTCAATTTTTTTTTGTTCGATAACAGCCTGGTTAGGGCAGTAACTCTGTCAGGACTATAGTGCCACACCTTAATGTTTACTATTCTGCCTTAACTTACTTCATCTCATCTGCAGATTGAGCAGGACTTTAGTCTGGTGTTTGGTGAAGCAGTCTCTGCAAAGTTCCTTGAAAAGTGGCCAACTGTGAACAAGCATAAAGTCCTTCAACAATGTTGTGGTCTCACACACAGACGAGCTCCAAGACCTGGCTGAAAATGCTGAATCCACAATTGAAGTGGAGTATGGTATGTTGGAATAAAAGTGTTATTCTAATATACTAAGTACTAGACTTTTTTCTGCACTGCAAATAGCCTACTACAAAATTTGCACTTTTACACTTTTTAAAAATTTTTTAAGGGTGGGACAGTGACATGCCGTCCATTCTGATCCTTGTCCACCTTTGGCCACCATCACCTCATGTCCGCAAGAGACCAGGGGAGCTCTTAGCTAGACAAGCCACAGACCAGCTTCTAAATTTCATCAAGGTAAGGTTACAATCTATCTATAAATTCAAGGGATCTATCTGTTTGTGTGTGTGTTCTTCAGATATCTCTCAAACCATTCCTCAGACTGAACTAAGGTTTTATATGTGGTTTCCTGAGGTTACGAGGGTGTGCATCCCTGAATATGGAGTCACTCAGTCAAAATATGTCATTTTTATAAATAAAATTTTAGCCACCACTCTGTGACCGCTGTCTTCACCCCCTGGCTTCAAGAAGTGTGGGCTGGGTTTCGGATTGACTCCGTGCTCATTCGCCAATACGCGGCATCACGACCTGTCAGTTACTACAGTGTTCCCTGGACAAAACAAGGAAGAGAAAAATGACAAATTTGACTAGAAAAAGATAATACTGAAGATTTAATGCTTAAAAAAATTATACTATAAAGTTGTCATGATTGCATAGATCTAAAGGATAATTCAGCATGTGGAGAACATGAGCGGAGCGTCAGTGGGGACCTGGGTCTGACAAAGAACACTGGTGTATCAACACAGAACATGCCGGGAGACACAGCAGCCTATATATATAAATATAAGTCATAAAAGATCAGACAAATAAGTGATCTGACAAACAGATAAACAAGGGATCTGAAACAGTCGCTAATATTGGATGTGCCATTCATTTTCAATAATTAGGTATTCTGTAATTAATATTCACACAGTCAAATAAATCTTAGTGCAATTTAGTTCCTTTTATATTTGTCAAAGTCTAACATATGATTGGCTACATATAGGCTACACCTCTGTATTCCACTTTCAAACACAGCCTACATTTGGGCCTGTCAAGCCTGATTGGGATACCTGTTTCAGACAGGAATACTTGCATTCTAAGGACATGCACTAGTTCAGTTAAGTTTGAAAGAAGTTTAATGTTCTGTCCCATTTTCTTATCTTATTAATCACTTTTTACGATCATAGTAAGATCATGATTCTGTTAGTTAAAGTTTTTAAACTGTTTGCTTTAAATTATTCTACTTAATAGCAGACTAATGTAGTTATTATGTCACACAGGGACCAGCATCCAGGGGCATCTGGACAGCATTACAGAGAGACGTCAACCTTATCTGCTTGCTGTGGGGACACAAAGGAATGTGATCCAAAAAAACTTTATTGTGGTTGACAAACAGGCCATACCTTGTAAGTCATCAGACTGTCTTGCCTGTTTTGATGAGATCTTCAGAGCTCATTTTGTCTTCGGTATCTCATACAACCATGATCTGGTGAATGTGTACAACTTCTTGCAGACCACCATTTGTGAAATAGATGTTGACACCACTAAGGTGAATTCCAGGGTTGCAGAGTTGAGGGCTTGGATGCTGCATTGAGCTGATAATGAGATGTTGTGTTTTATTTGCAAAAGCTCTTAGGCAAATGTAAATCCCTATGGAATGGGTGTTAAATGTTCTTGCATTCTAAATTCTTTGCAGTACTTCAATACATGTGAACATTTCTCAGTCGATATTATGCATGACATCTTGAAGGAAGTGGCACAATATGAAATGAAACTGATAATACTGCACTTGTTGGATGAGTACACAACATCAGAGGAAGTGGATAGAAGACTTAAGAGCTTTAACTATGGCTACATGGAGCAAAGCAACAAACCTCCTGCACCAAACTTAGGAGAGGACTCCAATGACTTGGGGTTAAATGCCATCCAATCCTGATGTTTACTTCGTAATCTACCACTTATTTTTGGAGACTTGGTTTGTCCAAATGATCAGCACTGGCATTTGCTCCAGCTGTTGCTTCAAATGGTTAACACTATATTTTCTCCAGTGTTATTAAAAGTTATAACTATTTTTTAAAACACTTGATCGCTGAACACCACATGCAATTTAAGCATTTCTTTCCTAACAAGAAGCTGCTGCCGAAGCATTATTTCATGGTGCATTACCCTACATCTATTCTTAAAATTAGACCACTTCTGCATAGTTGGTGCATGAAGCAAATCATAATTTCTTTAAAAAGCAATTGAAAAGCTTAAAATATGTAACTAAGACATTGGCAAAGAAACACCAAAGTCAAATGGCATGCAGTTGGCAGACATTTGACCCCAACAGAATGATAATTGGACCAGGTAAAATGTTATCATTAAATGTGATGGACTGGGGCAATGAGATAGTGGAGACTCTTCAGGTACCAACTGACACCAAGGTGCTAAAAGTTAGATGGGCCAAACACCATGGAAATATGTATCGATCAGGTTTAGTTGTTTGTATTAAAGTCCATTGTGAGATGCCAGTTTTTCACAAAATCCACCATATTGTTGTTAAGGATGAGCAGTTACTGTTGGTTACATTTGAACTGCAAACGGTACGTCTTGAGCGTTTTAATGCATTTAAAGATTTGTGCACAAAGGATGGCCCTCATGTAGTTGATGTCAAAGAGCTATTCTGTCAAAAAGCATTTGATTTACAGATGTCATACAGTCATGATGATTCAAGCTTGTTTATTGTCCCATACTGTTTCCTGTGATCTATAAAGTACCGTATGCACATTGCCCCTCAAATGTGAATAAAACAAACTATTGTTGCTAATATTATAAACAAGCTAAACTAACGCTGGTTATTGTTTATATCAACTGATAGTGATAAAAATGTATTTGTAGTAATATTTTAAGATGTATAAAATGTCCACAGTAGTATCAGTATGTATCTATGGTTACCATGGTAATGCACATAGGTGGGAGGTAACATTACAGGGTTTTTCAACTGGAGAAAGTTTGTGAAGGGCAGTTCCCTTTACTGATAATCCCTTAGAACGGAGCAGGGAGTAGAATCGTTGAAGTACACTGTGGATCGGAATGTAGCTTATACTCCACAGTTGCTATGGTTATGCAGTGAGCACTGAAGGAAGTGAATAATAATAATAATAATAATACTCATGAAATAAAAGGGAAAATAGATTGTTTCTGTATCACTGACACACAGTATGTCATAAATTTCAAGTTTTGATTTAATGTTAGACAGTGATTAATGTGAACATTTGCTTTGAAACATATTGCCAGCGCTGCATGACCTGACTGTGTTGTCACCTTTTTTTTTTCCTACTTTTTGTAAAATTTCACTGTGGAGTAAAAGGACAGAATTTCCCTTCAGTCTGTTAAAACTAAGATTTGCATTAATGAGGCCTGCGGTGTTAAGCCTGAGGGGTAGCTTTTGGTCAGTTCACCAGCTGCTGCGTCGTAAGCCACAAACTTTTACTGACACAAGCACTTAGTCACACTGCAGAGGATCTAAGGTAAAGGTTGTATGAAGGAGAGAATTGTAATGACAGTCATTTTTCATTTGGTAATCTTTAATATGAATACAAAAGCATTTTCTGTGATATTTGGGGAGAACATTGAAAACAAGGATGCATAAGTATACATTTTTTTCTAATTTCATAAAGATCTTATCCATTCCTAAGTCCCTGTCACCAGTTTTTTTTTTTTAACAATTTCAACAACTTCAGTCCCCATAATGGACGAGTCACTCCCCTTGTCCTCAGGCCCTGTTTCACTATGAAAGACGTCTTAGTGGGATGAAGGAGCTCCTTGAAGTATACTCCTTCCACTGCCTGACAATATCCCCAGTAGAAGTCTATAGTTCTCCATCCGCACCATTCACAGTCTGGACAGGGAGCTCCTTTCCTGTTCTGAGTCGAGTTTGAGTTTCCCAGAATCTCTTCAAGGCTGACCAAAAGTCTTGCTCCATGGCCTCACCAAACTCCTCCCACACCCGAGTTTTAGCATCAGCAACTGCCTGAGCTGCACTTCGCTTGGCTTGCTGATACAATGCAGCTGCTTCAGGAGTCCCACAAGCCAACCAAATTCGGTAGGACTCCTTCTTCAGCTTGATGGCTCCCTTCACGTCTGGTGCCCACCATTTGGTTTGTGGGTTGTCACCAAGAGAGGCACTGATAACCTTACGGCCACAGCTCTGAGCAGCCGCCCCAGCAGTGGAGGTGGAGAACATGGCCCATTCAGATTGCATGTCTTTAGTCTGCTTTGGAGTGTTGCTGAAGTTGAGTTGAAGACCTCTCAGCAGGGGCCTCAGCCAAATGTTCCCAGCACATTCTCACTATACATTTGGCTCATTGTCTGAATGGCATACTCCCCGGCCATCCAACTGTTTGTGACAACTGAACATGTTCAAAATTTCTTTGCAACAAGAAAAACTGTTTGCGAACTGTTTTGCAACCTTTTACAAACCCTGACAAAACCCAAACCTATTTGCTGCTCTGTGAGATACTATGTAAGTTAAGACACTGAAGCTGGAGGTTGTGATACCACTTCCTGTTAGATGCCTCCAGTGTGTTTATGTCTCTGGGTCACACTCAGAATCCATTCAGATTCTTTGCAATATAAGTAAGTTTATCAATAAATAGCCCCTTGAGATGAACCATGTCATTTTTCAGAGGGTCTAACATAAATAAGAAACAACACAAAGTGAATGAATATTTTTGGCATGACAGATTTTACCTCATCAAATGTGCAAATTTGACGACAAGTGTTCAGACCCTCAGCAGGAGTTTCCATCTTACGATCCATTTCAGGCACAGCAAGAGTAACCCTTGTGTCTGTGATTTAGGACAATTTTCAGTTTCTCCTGATTCCTTTAACTTGTATGAAAAGCTGTTGATAGTCATCCACACTGGGTATCATTATTCCTCACCACATGCATTTCCCTTCAGAGCCTTCCAGTGATCAATCTGCAGTCATGTTATTATTATGGTCCTATTTCCAATGGAAGTGAGGCTGAAGCTCCAGTGAGTTGTTGAATAAAACTCTAATGGATAGCTGTGGGAAACTGCCACAGAGACTGATTAATTAGTTCATCACGATGAGCTCTAAAGCCTTTCCTTTCCATCTCATTTGAACAAAAGTCCCCACATCTTCGCAATGAATGCCTGTTATCCTTTTTTGAGTGGTGAAAACTGATATTCTCTGCATGTTCTATTGCCTGATGATAAGGTTTAAGTGTACAGTGTTGCTATCATCGACAGAGATGACCTTTTATTTCCCGCTGTAGATCCCACAGTTGCACTGACCCCGATCTCTCTCACCTCCAGTTTCCTCAGATTAAATGTGAGCTGACATTCACCAAATGAAAGCAGAACTTGAGTATTATCAGTGGTAAAAAGCAGCTACTTTCAAAAACAATGTGTAATATTGATTATGGCGTATAATTTTTTTTAGTTTAACCAGCAAAAAAAATTATGAGGTAGTTTAGAATTTGTAAATGTTTTCCAGCTAATATACAGTATATGTAACTGGGTGTCATGTGTCTGAGGTGCGATATCATCGTAGACCTCAGACACAGGTTATTGTTGTATTTTATCTCCTTATTTTGTCCACTTATTGCCTAGGATAATTCTGTGTTTTGTTCTGCCTCTCCCTCTTCCTCCAGGTACTCCCCCATTGGCTGCTCAGCCTGTTGCTGCAGTGAGCAGCTGGTAATCAGCATACCAGTGCAGCCACTCACCTGTATTCACTCTGCGTCATTAGTTCACTGTGTATTTATCTCCTATCTGTTCATTCACTTATTATCACAGCATTAGTCTACATCCTGCACGCAGTCAGTCACTCTGTTCAGTTTACTCTCTGTGTTTGGACTATTTGCCTGCTATTTGCAGAGTCACCCATTAAGCTAGACCTCCTGGAGGCCAGGCTTGAGACGTCGCCGCTGGGATCGACGGAGTCCTGGACGGCGGTGGAGCTCAAGTCCAGGCAAGTGCTCTCAGTTTTTTCTCTTTCTTCTGAGTTAGAGCAGACTTGTCTGGCTCGTGATGAGGAGAGTCGGTTGCAGCCCTCAGCTGCATCTGAACTCACCTCGCCAGGCTCTGCCGCTGCCGGCAACCCTAACCACCTTCCATCTTCTGTCGTCCCTGAGCTTCTTCCTAGGGTCGCCGGAGAGGATCCACCACCGCTAGGGGTCTCCGCTGATCTGGTCCAACCTGCCGATGTCGAGGTTAGTCCAGTCCCCCTGGTGGAGATTCAAGCTGGGGTTCTGTCCCAATCCAGGACCTCCGTGGGTGCAGCGTCTTCCCAGCCTGAGGAACCATTGCTTCCCGGATCATCGGAGTCCTGGACGGCTTTGGAGCCCGAGTTCAGGCAAGTACGCCCCGTAGCTTCTCTCTTGCCCATTTTGGAGCTATCTTGCCTGACTCTTGATGTGGGGAGCCAGGAGCAGCCTGTCACTGCACTCAGGCTCACCTTGCCAGGCTCTGCTGCTGCCGGCGACCCAGACCCTGTCTTCCTCTCTCCTGTCTCTGAGCTTCCTCCCAGGGTCACTGGAGAACAGTCAACTCCACGTGAAGCTGCCGATGATCCAGGTTGGCCGCCCAAGGTTGCTGTGGGCCTAGCTTTCCCCACTGTGGGGACCACTGAGGGTGCAGCCGAATCCCAGGCCAGGACAACCGAGGGTGCAGCCGAGTCCCGGGCCGGGACCACCGAGGGTGCAGCCGAGTCCCAGACCGGTACCCCCGTGGGTGCAGCGCTGGCCCAGCCCGGGTCCACCGTGGGTGCTACGAAGCTCCGGTCCAGAGCCACCATGGGTGCAGCCTTGTCCCAAGCTGGGGGTACCGAGGGGGTCACCGGCCAGCCTAGGGACACCGAAGCCTTCTTTCCTCTTTCAGAGGCCTTCGGGGTGCTCCTTCTTTCTCTGCCAGTCGTCGTCGTGGTCCACCGTTCCTCGCCACAAGAAGCCGTTGGGGTTTCCCTTCTCTGGTCGGGCTTCCTGCCTTTAAGCCTCCTGGTGGGAAGACCGCCTCTTCGTTCACCCCTCCGGACCTGGTGGCTCAACAATGCTGGTCGGCCACCCGAAGGACTGGGTCTCTGGTTCAGGTGGCCCATATTCTCCGGCAGGCCATCTGACTATACTCTGTGGGTCATCTGCTGGGTCTGGGAATTTGGCCGGCCGCCCGAACCCTGGGCCCTGTGATCGTGGGGGCTTAGAGGTTTGCCGGGGCGCAGGGGTATATGTGAGCTGACTGTTTTGCCCTCCTAGCCAGGGTTCCCCCACCTCCCTCCCTGGGTGTTTTTTTTTTTTTTTTGCTGTTCTTCTTTTTTTGGGGGGGGGGGGGTTTCTGGTGTTACTGGGGGGTGTTTGGAATCCACCCCTTAAGGAGGAGGTCATCTTAGACCTCAGACACAGGCTATTGTTGTATTTTGTCTCCTTATTTTGTCCACTTATTGTCTAGGATTACTCTGTGTTTTGTTCTGCCTCTCCCTCTTCCTCCAGGTACTCCCCCATTGGCTGTTCATCCTGTTGCTGCAGTGAGCAGCCAGTAATCAGCATACCTGTGCAGCCACTCACCTGTATTCACTCTGCGCCATTAGTTCACTGTGTATTTATCTCCTATCAGTTCATTCACTTATTATCACAGCGTTAGTCTACATCCTGCACGCAGTCAGTCGCTCTGTTCAGTTTACTCTCTGTGTTTGGACTATTTTCCCCGGGACTACGTTTTGTGTTGTTTTTTCCCAGAGCCCAGCTGCGCTTCCGCACATTCATGTAAGTCCTTCTTTTCCCAGTTCATGTTTCTTGTTTCCCCCAGCGGCCAGTTTTACCCTGGGGCTTTATGTGAACTATTTCCCTGGTAGCCAAACCTGAATCAGCTGAACGGCACTCATCTGTTGTGTAGCTAATCGTGTTGGATAATGTATGTTGGACACTTGTTGCATTTTTTTGACTCTTTGTTAAATAAACACACTCTTCACCTGCAAGTGGACTTATCTCTCTTCATTCATGCGTGCGTAAAGGCACACGTTATGACACTGGGTGAATAAAAGGGCATTTTAGTCACCCTAGTGAATTCTGTTAGATGTCTCCTTTGTTGTATTTAGTCTTTTATAGCAGTTAATTGCAGGGAAAATACTGTATTACTGTTAAGTGAGGCATTTTTCAATGGCTTCTGGAGGCTGGAGTACCTCAAATGGAGAGACCTGCACTTTCTCCAGATCTGAATCCAATAGAAAGACCTGAATCCCATAGAAAACCTATGGGATCAGCTGAGTCACCGAGTAGAGGCTCGTAACCCTACACCCCACAACCTCATTGACCTTAGGGGTACACTTCAAGAAGAGTGGAATGCCATGTTTCAGCAGACAATAAGTCAGCTCGTGAACAACATGAGATGTTGTTGTGAAATGATGAAAAAATTGTGGCAGGCACAATCCCTGATGGGCAACTTTGGTGGTGGTGAAGGCCACAAATTTTTTCGTCACTTTCCAAGGGCCAGATTTACATGTAAACCTTTTTTTTTTTGGGGGGGGGGGTCTTTTCTTCAGAGTCAAAAGTTTCACAATTAAAACTGAAAATGCAAATGAAAATAACAGCTACTCAGTGTTTTATCATATTAGAATTAAAATTATTGATACATGCTAAAAACATGCAAGTTAGGTTAATTGGCATCAAACTGGGGATTCTAAATTGTCCTTAGGTATGACTGAGAGTGAATGGTTGTGTGTCTTTCTGTGTTGGCCCTGCGATGGACTGGTGATCTGTCCAGGGTGTACCCTGCCTCTCGCCCAAAGATGCTGGGATAGGCTCCAGCCCCCCCGCGACCTGAAAAGGATTAAGCGGAAGAAGATGGATGGATGGATGGATAAAATTGTATCATGACCTAATTTTTAAAACTCTCTCCATCAAAATAATGAGCAAAGAGAAATCCTGGATGGTAATTAACAAAAAAAAGCCAAGAAGAAAAGGAAACATGATGATGAATAAAAATGTTTTTAAAATTTTAGAAGAAAATGATCAAAGTAAAAAATAGTTTTACTGATAAATATGCTACATTTCTTGTTTAATTAGCCATTTTTTTTGGCAAATCTATATTTTTAGTAATAGATTGAGATTACTGGCCTGTAGCACTGACCTCCATCAGAGTGATGTGCTTCGAGCGGCTGGTCATGCAGAACAACAAGTCTATCCTCCCTTCCTCCCTAGCTGTCCAGACTATGCATAGATGCCTGGGTGGGAATTCTGAGCAACTGCCGGTTCTGGAAGGCGGGCCAGCTCCACGACGATGTATTCACCTCAGGTTTGCTGCCTCCTCTCGTGCGTCTAGGTTCCTCTCCTGACTGTCCTGCAGTCGCATCTTCTCCTCTGCCTAAGTGCTGCACCGACTGCTGCTCCAAACCCAATCACGCTTAGGTGTGTTTAATCAGGAGGAGGCTGTGGCTCCATGAACAAAAGGGAAAAAAACTACAGACAGAAATCTACAAAACAAAACAAAATCTATATAAATGAACATGCAGATCAACATATAAAACAACAAGGGACCACAGCCCTCACATTCCCCCACACTTTGAGGTTGACAGTCCCTGCAACCGCCTATTAGTCTCTGTATCTCACTGGGTGTTGTCCCTGTGTTGTACAATTAGATCGCTGCAAAGGCACATGTTCCGTAGGGGTGTCCATTGTAGCTGGAAAATACAATATTTGGGACAACCCTGGGGATTCAACTGGTGCAGTTGGGTCTACTCTGGTTGACTCAATGGGAGGAGCAACACAAGGCTTAAGGGAATTCCTAAGCAAAGTCCTCTCTTTGCCACCTTTCTCAGGCCTAACCCTATAAACCAACCCAGAGTCTCCCACCAATCCAATCACAACCTGGGGTTCTGGGTCCCACCAACTATGTAGTTTTCCCTTCCCTTCTCTATTGCAGTCACGAACCAACACCCTCACCCACACCCTCACCCACACCCACGCCAGGGAGGAGTCGTACCTGAGCTCTCCTGTCATATTGTTGCTTCTCGTGCTTTGCTGCGATGGTCATAGTCTTTTGTGCAAGATCATAAGCAAAAGTCAATCTCTTGTGATGTTTATTCACCCACCCAGCAACATCATATCTAGGCTGTTGATCCTGCAATCCCAGACTGATATCAACAGGTAGTCTAGCATGACGGCCAAACATCTAGTAAGCTGGGGCAAAACCAGTGGCACTATGAATGGTGTTATTGTACAGTGCATCCGGAAAGTATTCACAGCGCTTCACTTTTTCCACATTTTGTTATGTTACAACCTTATTCCAAAAGGGATTAAATTCATTTATTTTTCTTCAAAATTCTACACACAATACCCCATAATGACAATGTGAAAAGTATTTTGGAGATGTTTGCAAATTTATTAAAAATAAAAAAACTATGTTCTCCACCTCCATTGTTGAAGCAGCTGCCCAGAGCTGCGGCCGCAATGTCGTTGGGGCTTCTCGTGGTGGCAATCTCCGAACCAAGTGATGGACGCCAGTGGTGAGGGGGGCCATTAACCCTTTAGCTGTCCCCTGGAACGGTTACGGGGTACACATGACTCCTAGTGGTCAAGAGTGGTAAATATTTTTTGTCAATAAAATAATTCAGATTTCCAAGGCTATAACTTGAAAGCTGCAAGAGATAATGGCTTACTGTCAATGAGAAAGAGTGTAGAAGATGATCCAAAGATTCAGATAGGAATAAATTTATGCATCTAATTTGCATAATGTCGCGGCAGCTATATAAATTACATAACTCAGTCAAAAGTGGACTTTGGACACATTTACACAAAGAATGGTTCAGTTTTTTTGACGCCGTTTTGTCTACAGGGGTATGTTTTTATCTAATCTTCAAAGTAAATGAACCAGAAAATCAATAAAATGTAAAAAAAAACCAAAACATATTTTTCTCTTACTTGTTGCCGGGGGGAGGGGCTCGCTCACCCACATGGCTGGTCCGTTTTCGTCCTTCGTGATCAATGTTTTGCGTTTGCTCGGTCATTTACACTCTCTGCCACATCTACAAACTCTTATGATTATCCCACATGAATTTTGTGTGTATTACATGGCTATTTTTCCTGTTTGATGCATTTTTCCTGTAAGAATCCATGACAGCATGGGCGCCGCCATCTTGGTGCTGGTAGCTCAGTTTTTTGCCCATCATGGTCGTAGTTTCGCATTTGCTCGGTCATTTACACTCTCTGCTACATCTACAAACTCTTATGATTATCCCACGTGAATTTCATTTGTATTACGTGGCTATTTTTCCCGTATTATGCAGTTTCAGTCAGAAACGTGGCGGCCATGACCGAACATGACAGTGTCCACATTGGTATTGGGGAGCTCAAAGCGGAAAAAGGAATAATAATAATGAGGATTTCTTCTTCTTTGGTGTATTTCATGCCAGCCATGATTCCTCCGGCGTGTGTCTGCCACCTTCTGAACTGTTGGATCAGTCCAGATCAGTACAAATTCTCAGTATAGCCGGGGGACGTCAATAAGTTCACAGGTGCAGTTGCTGCGCTGTGCCACTGGGGGTGCTTAACCTGCCCATTTAATGTGGACAGTTAAAGGGTTAAGCTGAAGAAGGAGTCCTACCAAGCTTGGTTGGCTTGTGGGACTCCCGAAGCAGCTGAGGTGTACCAGCAGGCCAAGCAGAGTGCAGCTTGGGTGGTTGCTGAAACAAAAACTCGGGTATGGGAGGAGTTTGGTGAGGCCATGGAACAAGACTTTTGGTCGGCCTCGAAGAAATTCTGGCAAACTGTCCGGCGGCTCAGGAGGGGGAAGCAGCTCCCTGTCCACACTGTGTATGGTGCAGATGGGACACTGCTGACGTCGACTGGGGATATTGTCGGGCGGTGGAAGGAATACTTCGAGGATCTCCTCAATCCCACTGACACGCCTTCCACAGAGGAAGCAGGGCTTGTGGACGAGGGGGACAACTTGCCTATCACAGGGGCTGAGGTCGCCAAGGTGGTTAAAAATCTCTTTGGTGGCCGGGCCCTGGGGGTGGATGAGATTCGCCCTGAGTACGTCAAGGCCCTGGATGTTGTAGGGCTGTCATGATTGACACGCCTCTGCAACATTGCATGGCAGTTGGGGGCAGTGCCTTTGACATGGCAAAACGGGGTGATGGTTCCTTTCTTCAAAAAAGGGGACCGGAGTGTGTGCTCCAACTTTAGAGGGATCACACTCCTCAGCCTCCCTGGGAAGTTCTATGCCAAGGTACTGGAGGTACCAGTCTGTTGTGGTGAAGAGGGAGCTAAGCTCTAAGGCAAAGCTGTCGATTTACCAGTCAATATATGTTCCTACCCTCATCTATGGTCATGAGCTTTGGGTAATGACTTTAAGAACGAGATAGTGGCTACAAGCTGCTGAAACGAGCTTTCTTCATAGGATTGCTGGACTCACCCTCAGAGATAGGGTGAGGAGCTCAGTCATCCTGGAGAGGCTCAGAGTAGAACCACTGCTCCTCTACATTGAAAGGAGCCTGTTGAGGCGGTATGGGCATCTGATCAGGATGCCTCCTGGACGCCTCCCACTTGAGGTTGTTTCGGGCACGTCCCTCTGGGAGGAGACCCCAGGGCAGACCCAGGACTCGCTGGAGAGACTATGTCTCCCAGCTGGTCTGGGAACGCCTTGCTATCCTCTCTGAAGAACTGGAGCAGGTGGCTGGGGAGAGGGAAGTCTGGGCTTCTCTGTTTGAACTGCTACCTCTGCGACCCGGACCTCCAGAAAAGAGGTAGAAGATGGATGGATGGATGGATAGAAAAAACTAATAAATCACATGTACATAAGTATTCACAGCCTTTGCCATGAAGATCAAAATTGAGCTCTGGTGCATCCTGTTTTTACTGATCATCCTTGAGATGTTTCTACAGCTTCACTGGAGTCCACCTGTGGTAAATTCAGTTGATCGGACATGATTTGGAATGGCACACACCTGTCTATATAAGGTCCCACAGTTGACAGTGCATGTCAGAGCACAAACCAAGCATGAAGTCAAAGAAATTGTCTGTAGACCTCCGAGACAGGATTGTCTCTAGGCACAAATCTGGAGAAGGGTACAGAAAAATTTCTGCTGCTTTGAAGGACCCAGTGAGCACAGTGGCCTCCCTCATCTGTAAATGGAAGAAGTTTGGAACCACCAGGACTCTTCCTAGAGCTTGCCGCCCTTACAAACTGAGCAACTGAAGGAGAAGAGCCTTAGTCAGGGAGGTGACCAAGAACCTGATTTTCACTCTGTCAGAGCTCCAGCGTTCCTCTGTGGAGAGAGGAGAACCTTCCACAAGGACAACCATCTCTGCAGCAATGCACCAATCAGGCCTGAATGGTAGAGTGGCCAAACGGAAGCCACTCCTTAGTAAAAGGCACATGACAGTCTGCCTGGAGTTTGCCAAAAGGCACCTGAAGGACTCTCAGACCATGAGAAACAAAATTCTCTGGTCTGATGAGACAAAGATCGAACTCTTTGGCATGAATACCAGGCGTCATGTTTGGGGGAAACCAGGCACCATTCATAACCATGGCAATGGTGGTGGCAGCATCATGCAGTGGGGATGTTTTTCAGTGGCAGGAACTGGGAGACTAGTCAGGATAGAGGGAAAGATGAAAGCAGTAATGTACAGAGACATCCTGGATGAAAACCTGCTCCAGAGCGCTCTTAGCCTCAGACTGGAGTGATGGTTCATCTTTCAGCAGGACAACTGCCCTAAATACACAGCCAAGATATCAAAGGAGTGGCTTCAGGACAACCCTGTGAATGTCCTTGAGTGGCCCAGCCAGAGCCCAGACTTGAATCCAATTGAACATCTCTGGAGAAGTCTGAAAATGGCTGTGCACCGATGCTTCCCATCCAACCTGATGGAACTTGAGAGGTGCTGCAAAGAGGAATGGGCAAAATTGCCCAAAGATAGGTGTGCCAAGCTTGTGGCATCATATTCAAAAAGACTTGAGGCTGTAATTGCTGCCAAAGGTGCATCAACAAAGTATTGAGCAACAGCTGTGAATACTTATGTACATGTGATTTCTTAGTTTTTTATTTTTAATAAATTTGCAAAAATCTCAAAAAAACTGTTTTTACATTGTCGTTATGGGGTATTGTGTGTAGAATTTTGAGGAAAAAAAGAATTTAGTCCATTTTGAAATAAGGCTGTAACATAACAAAATGCGGAAAAGTGAAGCACTGTGAATACTTTCTGGATGCACTGTATGCCTGAAGCAACTCTGGCAAATATTCTTGCCACTTACTTTGCTTTTCTGCCTCAAGGGTGCGGCGCATGTTCAACAATGTCTGATTTATTCGTTCTACCCTCCCATTACCTGCTGGGTGATAGTAGTGCAACTTTTAAGGACACCATACATCTCACAAAGCTGTTTCATCAATTCTGATTCAAAATTTGGACCTTGATCAGAGTAAAAACGTGATGGGCAATGAACAGTCTGAATGATGTGAGACCAAATGGCACGCACAGTAGTCTTAGCAGTTTGGTCACGTGTGGGAATAGCTCATGAGTAGTGACTAAACATATCTGTCATTACTAGAATGTTCTGATACATATCTGTCATGAACTGCCTGTTTGACGGGCGAGAAATAGGACACCACGCACACGCTGTAGGTTTCTGCACATTTATTAACTTAAAGACAGACACCCTCCCAAACTCACTGGTTGCGCAAACAGAAAAAAATACAAATGCTCCCAAACTGCCTGGTTGAGCATGCAGCAAATAATGCATGAATATACAGTGCTCCAACATGCAAAATCTGGTGAGCACGTAGAGGAAATACCAAACGAATATAACGTGCCCCAACAAGCAAACTGGTGAGCAACAAAGATGACATATGGTACAAACCTCCGCCAAAATCTGGCAATATGACCAGACTGTTGGCAACGCCTACAGATTGGCTTACCCTCTGCATCCAATACTGATCGGTTGCTGCTGTCAACGGCCCCGCTAACACCTGAACCGGCTGATCGGCTGCAGCTGTCAACGGCCCCGCTAACACCTGAACCACCTGAACCAGCTGATCGCCCGCTGCTGTCAACGGCCCACTAACATCTGAACCGGCTGATCGGTTGCTGCTGTCAACGGCCCCGCTAACACCTGAACCGGCTGGTCGGCTGCAGCTGTCAACGGCCCCGCTAACACCTGAACCAGCTGATCGCCCGCTGCTGTCAACGGCCCACTAACATCTGAACCGGCTGATCGGTTGCTGCTGTCAACGGCCCCGCTAACACCTGAACCGGCTGATCGCCTGCTGCTGTCAATGGCCCCACTAACATCTGAACCGGCTGATCGGTTGCTGCTGTCAACGGCCCCGCTAACACCTGAACCGGCTGATCGGCTGCAGCTGTCAACGGCCCCGCTAACACCTGAACCACCTGAACCAGCTGATCGCCCGCTGCTGTTAACAGCCTCGCTAACATCTGAACCGGCTGATCGGTTGCTGCTGTCAACGGCCCTGCCAACATCTGAACTGGTGGAGCAGCATAATGCTGGTCTTCGCCTCAGTACAGCTGGACATAGCGAGTTGGGTGAGTCGAATTGCACTGGACAGACTCACATATCTGATCCTGTTGTAAAAAGCTGTGCTACATCCAAACTTTTGGAAGCAGGAGCAGTCAAACAAAATGCAAATGAGGTGAGACCCGAAAACCGAGCTGTACAAAAGCAAAAACAACATCTATTCTGCCAAACTGTTAATCATGCACGAATTCTTTGGGATACAAAGGCTAAACCAAAGGGGATCCTCGGCGGACATTTAAACATACGGAGCATAATCCCCAAAAGAGATGAGATTTCGGTGTTGTTGTTGGACTCAAATCTGGACTATCTTTGTCTTTCAGAAAGCTGGCTACACAGGAACATAGACACTAATATGATCGATATTGTGGGTTATCAGTGTTTTAGAAAAGACAGGCAGGTAGGGAGGGGAGGAGGTGTCTTAATTTACATCAAAGAGAAATTTAAATGTCAACTGGTTGATTTGAATACTTCACTTGAATGTTTAGCTGTTAATGTATGTCTCTCACCGGTAATGAATTTCAACATTGCAGTATTGCACAACCCACGGTCATACAATTCTTCTTTTTATAATGAATTAAGTGATCTGGTTAAACAACTTGAGAGGTGCAGAGAAACAATATTTTATGGTGACTTTAATATTAACTGGTCTGATAAAAAGAACAAACAGAAACTGAAAAGTCTCATGACTAAATTTAATTACCAACAAATGATCAAAGGACCCACCAGGATAACCAAACAATCTAGAACACTTATTGACATGGTATTTGCTAATAAAACAGAACGAATAACCAGAACCTATAATCTTGTAACTGGTCTCTCAGATCATAACATGGTTCTTGCTGTCAGAAAACTTACTAAAAAGCGACTACAGTATTTTGGGGGAGTTGATATTGACAGAGTAAATTTTATTATTCCCAAATCAAAAACTGCGGAGTTTGAACATCACTTAGAGAATCAAAATTGGGAGCAGCTCATGTCAATATATGAAGTAGATGATTGTTGTAATTTTATAACTGCAACAATCACAACGTCTATAGATAAATTTACAAAGCAAATTAAAAGTAGACAACAGAAGATTAACCTACCATGGTTAAATAATGAAATAAGAAAACTTATGAAGAGGCGAGACTCTGCATTGAAAACATCATTAACCTCTAAACTACAAAATGATCACCTCGTTTACAAAAGTTTAAGAAATAAAGTGGTACAAGAGCTGCGTAAATCAAAAGCATGTTATTACAATAAATTGATAGAACATGCAAAGGGTAACAACAGTTCCCTATGGAGGCATTTAAATAACCAACAAAAAAAAAATGATCAGAAGGGGGTAAAGGAACTTAGAATTAATGGCAAAACCATCAGTGATAATGCTACATTGGCAAATAAATTTAATTCATATTTTGTGGAGTCAGTGGAAGAATTAACAAAAAACTTTCTGCTGCCAAATGTGCTCAACAATACTAAACCAATGCTCTCAACAGTTTCTTTTCACAGTAATGAGGTAAATGAAGATTTAATTGCTGGCATTGTTAAAACACTGTCAAACTCAAAAACTAATGATATCTACAATATGAGCACTTCCTTTCTCAAAACGCACAGCAAAATATTAATCAAACCACTGACTCATCTCATTAATCTCTCCATTAGGTCCTGTACATTTCCATCTGGCTGGAAAAAAGCTGTCGTCATACCAGTTTTTAAATTGGGTAGTAAAGATGATATATGTAATTACCGCCCAATCTCTATTTTACCAGTCCTGTCTAAGGTTCTTGAAAAATCTACAAGACGGTCAACTTCTTCATCCACACCAATTTGGTTTTAGATCAGGATACTCAACAGAAACAGCTAACTGCTGCCTTATTGAAAATGTCAAACAGTCCTTGGACAGGGGTAATGTGGTGGGAGCTGTTTTTCTGGATCTCAAAAAGGCTTTTGACACTGTAAACCACAGCTTGCTTTTATCCAAAATGGTATCTTTTAACTTTTCTCCCAATACAATAAAATGGTTTGCATCTTATCTTCAGAACAGAGAACAGTGTGTAAAAGTTCACCAGGATAAATCCTTCCTTTTAAATAATTGTATGGGTATCCCACAAGGGTCCATTCTTGGTCCTTTACTTTTCAGCATTTTTATTAATGACCTGCCATTACACTGCTCAACTGCAGCATGTCAACTTTATGGAGATGATGCAGTTATTTACACAGCTGCTAAGACTCCAGCTCAGGCTGCAGACGTCCTGTCTTCAAGCATGGTTGATGTCCAAGAGTGGCTCATTCAGAACCATCTATTGCTGAACCTTCAGAAAACAGTTTCAATGTGCTTTTCAATCAAAAAATGTAATTTGCAACATTTTAAAGTTAATATACATGATCAAGATATTGGTTCAGTTACAGAATTCAAATACCTTGGCATTGTACTAGATCCTCAACTCAAATTTAATCTTCATATAAAGAAGATTTCTAAAACAGTAAAAAAAAATTAAATTGCTTTAAATTAATTAGACATTACATACCACACCAAGCAGCCGTACTGTATATGCATTCTATGTTTTTTTTTTCGCATATATCATACTGTCTGACAGTTTGGGCTCAAGCAGCTCCTTCTACAATAAAACATATAGGTTCATTATATAATCAAACTCTAAAAATTCTGGATAAAAAGCCCATTAGGTGGCATCATTGTTATATTCTAAAAAAATATAATCTACTGAGTTTTGAGAGTTTCATTGACCTTTGTTTTCTGAAATTAATTTTCAAATGTTTCCATAAATCAGCGCCAGAGCCACTTGTTGGATTCATCCAAAGGCAGGACAGCAGCAGAGCCACCAGGAGTTCTGTTAACCAAAACTGTAAAATATCCCACCGCAGAACCACATTTGGACAAACAGCTTTTTCTATAAAGGGCAGTCATATCTGGAACACAATGCCAAATGAAATCAAAATAATAACGGATTTTAAAACATTTACTACAAAGGTTAAAAACTGGCTGAAAAGTAAACAAGAATGTACCCATGTATGAAATGATTGTCTGCAGGGTGTGAGCGAAGAAGGGAAGGCAAATGTTTAACAGGCATTTTACTGTAACAGGCAAATGTGAATCAGGTTTTTATATTGTGTATTTATAATTTTGTTTGCATTGATGTATGTGGATAATGTTTATACTGTTTTCATTTTGTTTTTTCTTCATCTTTTTCTCTGTTTCTTTTCTCTAAAGCCCATCCAGGGACAAGAGTTGCAAACTAGCTTAATGCTATACACTCTATGTGCAACACATCAGATTTTCTTTTTTGTCTATGTTTATTGCACTGTCCCTGACAAATAAACAAATGAAATAAAAAAAATACGCTGGAGGAACTGGCTGTCCTGCCCCTACGGGGCTGAGCCCTGGAGTTGTGATAGGGTTGCTGCTCCAGGGTACATAGGGGCTCCTTGGCCTCAGGTATCTAATCAGCTCCTGAGTCATGCTGTTCAGTTGACCTTTGATCTCCTCTAGGATCTCCCTTTTCAGCCCCTCTTTCCAGATTTTGGCCTGTGGACGAGACTTAACACCATTAATACCTCCCACTGCAGAACAGGTTACCTCTTGTCACTTCCACCCATGTAGGTCTTCCTCCAATAGTAGGGCCTTTTCTCGTACAACAGTGAAGGTAGCTTCTGGGTCCAGACGGACAAACCTTTTTAATGATTGGAGAACAGTACCCTCCTCCAGGCCTAGGAGAAATTGGTCCTGAAGGTGGCAGTATGTGGGGGCATCTTCTGGGTCATGCTGCCAGTCTACAAAATAATTCTTTTAAGCGCAAAGCACAAGACTGTATTGACTCCTCAGGTTTTTGTAAACATCCAAAAAACTGTGACCTTAATGCAGAAGCAAATATTTTCTTTATATAGAATTGATCAAGAGCACCAAAAATTTTAGCAGCTCTGTCACGCTTCTCCTCATCTAAAACGCTAATTTTGTCTTTTGGCCTGCCCCTTTAATGAACCCATCAAAATCCTAACCTTTTGTTGTTCTGTCAGATCATGTGTCTCTAAAAGGCATTGCAATTGCTCCTTCCATTCTCCATATTTCAAGTCACCATCATTTCCCTCAAATTTTGGCATCCACGGAGCATCAGGATAAATAGGCATCATCATTTTTTAAAATAAAACAAAAATAAAATTTCCCTCTGATAAAACACTGCTCACAAACCTGTATCCTGCTCCAACAACGCCAAAATGATGTGGCGGGGTAACTGATTTCCCAAAGTTACAACAACGCCACCTAGGAGTGGGCCCAGGACTCCTATATCCTGTACAGGGGTGAGCAATGAATTATCAACAGAGAGGATAAGAGTTAAAAAATTTATCACATAATAAAATATAGAACAGAGGTTAAAAAAAAAAAAACTAAAATCAGCTCAGTTCAATTCAGTTAAGTTCAAATGCAGGTCAAAGGGATGGAAACCCAGAATCAACAGCCATCACTTCACCGTCTCCGCCCTCCTTCTCCCCGAACTGCGATCTCCTGCAACAGGATAAGATGTTGTGCCAGCAAGACGTACATCAACGGCACAACGCTTTACTCCCCACCCTCCCTTGCTCGTTTTACTCACACTATGTCAGGACAGCTCTTGTAGCTGTACAGGCTAGGTGTAGATCCCTGGGTGGGAGTTCTGAGCAATTGCCGGTTCTGGAAATGGGTCAGCCCCACGACGATGTATTCACCTCAGGGTGGCTGCCTCCTCTTGTGCGTCTAGGCTACTCTCCTGACTGTCCTGCAGTCGTATCTGTCCCTCTGCCTAAATGCTGCACCGGCTGCTGCTCCAAACCCAATCACGCTCAGATGTGTTTAATCAGGAGAAGGCTGTGGCTCCATGAACAAAACGAAAAAAAAAACTACACACAGAAATCTACACAACATGCAATAGTAATTATAAAACAAATCCACAAAACAAAACAAAATCTATATAAATTAACATGGAGATCAACATATAAAACAACAAGGGACCACAGCCCTCCCAACTGCACCTAGTGGCATCATCTGGCCCAAGAGGAAGTTCTCATGGCGGCTGCCCCCTAATATAGGGCGGTGTGATGACGTAACAGGAAGGCGGCATCATCACACCACACTTCACAATAAATCCCCACACAACATGGCCCACGGGCCACCAGTTGCCCATCCCTGCTGTAATTGATGTTCAAGGGCACATGACAAGTTATTGAGACACTGGCATTTTTTGTTGTGGTACACCCACCACTGTTGTTGGCTTTTGGTTTCAATAAATTGTTTGAGATGAGGAAATCACCATTGCATGCTTCTACTTAAATGCCCTACTTTCATAATATTATATCACTGTAGCATGAATTTTTTATATTTTCCATAAATTTCTTACAGTATATGTATATATTTCACACACACACACACACACACACACACACACACACACACACACACACAACAGTTCCAACTGAGCATTGATTGGACAATAGGGATTCCAGGAGTTAATATATTCCATGATAATTACGCTCCAATTTCACTGGATACCTACCTATATGTGTCACTCCACTTCAAAGGTGTTCATGTAACCATGAATTACTAACAGAAATTTACTATCAACTCTCTGACAATTACAGTATTGTTTTGGATACCTTCATTTCCACAGTGAGGCGCTGTTTGACAAGAAATTATACATCTGTGACCCAGAAGTCCCACCCTTTTGAAAAGGTCTACCTCTGTCTACCCCGGCCCTGCTGTCATTTTAAAGATGCACTCTGGCGGCTCTAAAGCCATCTAAAGCCACCTAAAACCACCGTAAATATGCAAATAGTATAATGTGGCTTTTTACACAGAAAAAGTTGCATTGCCTTTGAATTGCTTGGAAAGACCTACTTAAGTATGCATGGCTCTATGAATATTCTAATTAATGGCCTGCAGGGCTTGCACATGATTGGTCACTGCAACTCTTGGTGGGTGGGCTGCTATTCTGTTCTCCACGCTTCTGGATGTTAAAGTTTTGCCTGTATCTTCAAAAGCAAAAAGTGAAACATTTTTCTGATAGCGGTCTTGCTGAGCATGGTGTCGCTAGTTCTCCTTACCAAAAGTGGCCCACTGGGTAGCTCACATTCCACAGCTTGGTGCCCCGTCTGCCAGCAAAGTGAGCTGAGAGCAGCGGTCTCTCTGAGCAACATTCAAGCTGGGTCCCCCTCCTCCCTCCTCCTCCACTGCTTCACTAATTGCTATGCAAAACGAATGCTTTCAGCCCCCTCTATCCTGCTGCCCCTCAGCTCCTCGCTCTTCCCCTGAGGTAGCCAAGAGTATATCCGTCTGATTGGTTAATGTTATAACCAACCAGGCTAAGCAGGAATACTTATGTAGCTAGAAACGGTCTGCCCAAACTCGCCTGTTTTAAAGGGGCGTTACCAAATTGGAAATTCACAGCAGAAAAACACAGACTTGGGACTGTGGTGGCATTTTGCTCTTGATATGTCTTGTAAGTCACAAAAAACATGTTACAGACATGTTAAAGGAAACCAGTACTGGTCATTATAACAACATTAATTGTACTTTAGGTATTACTTATAAACCAAAAATACATTTATTCAGTAAAAATAACCCTCTAGAGTCGGTATACTGAATAATTTTATCCTATGAAAACCGCTCGGTCAAAACCAATGGGGAGCAGTCATTGCCGGCCAAAAGTGATGTACACTCTTTGATTCCGGCTTTATCGCGGAGGAGTAAACGTGTTCAGCAGATGCTCACTGGGTCAAGATACGAGTTGAAATCAGTGCAAAATCTGCACGAATATATACTGCACAAACCATCCTTGGAAATGGCCTTCATTGACGGCATGATCTGCAGGTATCTCCAGGGACTGGTAGTTGAAGGGGACCTGACGAACAGGCAAGTTCCCAGTCAAGTAACTTCAGAACATGTTGAATAAATCTTGATATACTAGAATTTTATTTCATTAAATTATATGGAGGTAGATTTGCTTGCACATGGCTGTAAAAAAAAATACATTAAATTCTGATGTTAAAACTTTGTTGACTGCTATACTGTAGCCCACTCAGTCGCACAAAGCAACAACTGTGCATCACTACCAGTGCTGAAATAGCCCATGGAGGAGGCAAGATGTCCCTGACCATGACTGACTGACAGAGCAGTGACTTGAAACTCGTGTAACTGACATGACCTTCTTCTTCCGGCTATCAGAGAGAGCAGACGCATTTCTTCTCCTCTCCCTTCTCCTCCTCCCTTTACTGATCCCAGCTTGCTGTGTCCTGTCTGTGTCTCGCTCTTCTTCTGCTGCATCTCGACCCAAACGGAAATTATGGAATTGGTGAGCTGGGCTTTAATGCAATTGACACCACTTTTAAACAGAAAATCGGGCCAGGGGGAGCCCAAGTGGAGAGACTCATGGGACAATTGGAACTCATGTGTCTGTGTGATTCGATTTAAGATGTGGAAGACATCTACTTGTTTTGGCTTCATGATCACAGGACTTCTGCTGTTTGGCTCTGGAGTTTTCCTGGTGTATCGGAAATTAAAGAAGTTGGAAGAGCTAATCAAAATGCGGACCCGGCGAAGCTCCTTCAAAAATTCGACCAGCTGGGGAGAGCACTGATAGCGGCAATGGCGAACTGAATCGGAAAGGTGGGAAACATCTTGGAGTCGCTGGGTGCTCTCCAGGGAATGATTTTAAAGCCTGTGAATGTTAAATTGTGCTGCACAGAATCGCATGAGAGAGGAAATTTCTATGCTCTAAGTGAACTGTGCTCATCAGGCCTTGATTCGGTGTCCTTGGGAGAACTCATTCCTCCAGGAGAAGAGATAAAGCAGAAGGGAGTTTTGGCTTGGCTTCTCTCTAACCCAAACAATTGCTGATGTGCAACAATCTGAACTCTCCAAGGACAGCCATGTGACTAACATGGAATTTTACCATCTGGCATGAACTGAAGAGAGATGAACTCTGTGGACATGTTATCTATGTTTTTAGGACACTAAGGACATAACATCTAGCCGTTGCCTAAGAGAGGATTTTTGTTGTCCACCAGTAACTGATACTTCACACACTGCATTCACACTGATATCATATGACTGACATACACACACTGGTCTCTCTCTTGCTCTTGCTTTGTTAATGTGTGGATCTGTATATTGTCTGCTAATTGTGCAATTAGAGGTTTTTTTTCTATGTGATCACAATCTTGCTCACTCGAGCACTATTTTGATAACTTTGTTTTTTTCTCTCTGCCCAATGTGTCACCCCTCCCCCTCTTTACCCCCCACTGTATGAGGCGCCTTGTATGGCTGCCGCGTCATTAGGGAGTGCTTAGATAACGAGCACACCTTAGTGATAAGTAAAATTCCTTGTATGTGTAAACATACTTGGCAATAAAGATGATTCTGATTCTGATTCTGATAAATTTGAGAAGGAATCATGACCAAAATTACTGGACGGAACCACTAGTATCACATTTGATCCTCTGAAATAGCTATTGATTAAAATTCACTACAAGAACCCTTTAATAACAGAAAAAACTTGATTTTTGCTGGAGTGTCACTTTAAGCTCATTAAGCAATTTCAGGTATGTTTTACCCTCTAACTGTCCCAGGTGCCGTTTGGTGACATAACTCCTAGTGGTCAAGAGTGGTAAAGATTTTTTTGTCAAAAAAGTTCAGATTTCCCAAGGCTATTGTTATGATTCTCCGTGCACCATTACGCAGCGCATGGAAGATGGAATTAAAACTCACATGCAGAAGTAGTTGTGTGCACTTAATTGAACAAAAAATAAAGTTCCAGTCCAGCAAACAGTTATGACACCAACAGAAGGATGAGTTCACGGTCATGGAGGACACCAGGAGAACAGGGACACCTCTGGGATGCTCAACAGCCCAAGGGAGAGAATGTCTAGTGCTGCAGGACAGCTGAACGACACAAGGAGAAAGGCAAACATAAACTTATGGGCTGGAGCGGTCCGAGGCAGTCTGTGCTGTTCGGTGAGAGCAGGCGAAGCAGGAACAGCTGCTAACACCAGGTAACCAACGATAGGCAGGTAGCGCTAGAAAAGACTAAACAGTCAGGCTGAAAGCAACAAGTAGGGAGTGGAGGCTAACATACACAGAGGGAACAGCAACTGTGTGAATTGCGCAATGATCTGACGATCTATTCCCACTCAAACAGAGCTTAAGTAATGACAAAACTAATGAGGAAAGAGACCACCAGTGTGGAAGTGCGTGGGCTGGACTGAATGGAAAACAGGTGAGCATAAGTGAGTGTCTGAGCATGTGACTGGAGATGAATGAAGGTGTGTGTGTGTGTGTGTGTGTGTGTGTGTGTAGGGGAAAAAACAATAATAAGGAACAGCTGGTGACAGTGGCCACGGTTACATGGGCAAAATTTCATCAATCTGATTACAATTCAGATCAGAATTTTACTGTTTACATGGATCCTGAAAAAGCTGATCCGATTAGGACGTGCGTTTCCATGTGTCACACATTTGAACGGAATAAATCATTTTGATATGCGTACGTCGATATTTCGACATTCCGAAAATAGTAGAAGAAGAAGCAACTTCCGGTGTTAGCAAGTCTCGCTTCATGTTGAAATTGACCTGTATTGTGTTGTTCAGACTGTACTTTTGCTTCTGCTGATCTCCGTAATGAAGCTACAAGTACATACTTCTGCATATGACGAACAGAGGGAGACAGCAGGACGATACAGACCAGTTTTGTTTTACTCCCGCTATGTTTTCCACTAGCTGCTGCTAAGGCGGAAATACGTCACGTCGACGTGCGGCTGGTGTACGGACATGTGTAGTAAACATATTTTCTGCCCTACGTTCGGAATAAGTGTTTTCATGCGCATCATTCAGATTAACAATCGGCATAACCCACCCCTCTCAATCGGAATGAAATTTTGATCCGAATGAGCATGATCGGGTTAGAATATTCAGATTGGCGTGTTTACATGAAGCATTTTTATTCCGATCAAGCTTTTAATCTGGTTACTTATGTCCATGTAAACATAGCCACTGACAGGAGGAGGGGGCGTGGCCGAGCTGTCAGGGAGCGGAGGACCCAAAGGGCTCCCTGAAGCACCTGGTGGAAAATAAACAATGTAAAGAGACAAAATAGCCACAGTATCAGAACTGGGTTTGGGACCACCAAACCCAAGTTCATGACAGCTATAACTTGAAAGTTGCAAGAGATAATGGCTTACTGTTAATTAGAAAGATGTAGAATATGATCCAAAGTTTCAGATAGGAATAAATTTACACATCTAATTTGCATAATGTTGCGGCAGCTATATAAATTATATAACTCAGTCAAAAGTGGACTTTGGACATATTTACACAAAGAATGGTTCAATTTTTTGACACCGTTTTTTTCTACAGGGGTATGTTTTTATCTTATCTTCAAAGTATATGAACCAGAAAATCAGTACAATGTAAAGAAACAAAGAAATTCATCACTCATCGCTGGAGAAGGGGGGCTCGCTTGCTGTTGTGGTGGCTGCATTTTCGTCCATCGTGGTCATTATTTTGCGTTCTGTCGGTCATTTGCGCTCTCTCCCACATCTACAAAGTCTTATGATTATCCCACGTCAATTTCGCCTGTATCCCGTGGCAATTTTTTGTGTACAAAGCCGTTTATGTGACGATGCATGGCAACCATATTGGTCTTGTGAGCTCAGAGAATGAAAAAGGAAGAAGAATAAGAAGGATTTCTTCTTCTTTGGTGTATTCCGTGTCAGCCATGATTCCTCCAACACGTGCCTGCCACCTTCTGAACTGGCAGATCAGTACAAATTGTCAGTACAGCTGGGGAGTTAAAGGGATGTCAGTGAGTTGACAGGTGCAGTTGCGGTGCTGTGCCACTAGGGGCGCCTGACCTGTCCATGAAATGTGGCCAGTTAAAAGGTTAAGTTGGTAATTTTTCAAGTTTGTCATACTGTTATGAACATGGGAGTGGGCAAATATGCTTGTGGTCTTCACCTGCTGGTTTATTAAAACTCTTAACATATCCAAAATGACAAAAACTGTCTAGAATATTCTCCAGAAAATTCTCAAAAGTAGACTGCATGTGCAAACAACGAAATGCCAGGGCTCAGCAGCCACAAATGGAGCTTGCTCTTTCTCCCATAGCAAACATCCACAACTTTTAAGCAGATCAACACAAAACCATGGACCTTGTATGTCACAACAAACACAATTTCCCTTTTAGCAGAAAAATTGCAAACAAACAACTATCTCGCCAGGATTGACACCCCACCGTGCTGCAAAGACGGAATGGGAGTGAATGGACATTACGAACACAGCTTGAGAATTTTTTTAGACTGGTACTCACCAACAGTTGGATCCAAAGCTATGAGGATGAAAACAGGTGGATTTCTGTCTATGTCAGCTGCTGGATTTCAGCTGCAACCTAGCATGTAGCTACTAGCCAGCTAGCTAGCTTCCACAGAAGAAGAACAACCCAACATCTAGGCGAAGTTTTGGAGGAGGCTGTAACAATTATCCTGGTGAGAGCTCCGACACATAACATTGTAAACTTAAACATGACAGCACTTTGGGGATTTCCATGGCTGTAATACAGCTTGTTTGACTTTGTAATGTCTGCATGGTGCGCACAGTATTTGTGGCCAGAGTGGCTCTGGTACAGAGAGCCGCTAGGCCAAAAAGTACTGTTTGCACTTTCTGCCATTAACCGCGATCACAAAATTTGTTGCCATTAACGGGGGCAAAGCATTAACGGGCGATTAACTCAATAACGCCAACACCACTAATATATACGTATGTAACCTGCTGGTAAAAAAAAGCCTGTTTTCTGTAGAAGGACAATTTCAGTATGTAAGTGGCTATATGAAAATACAGCTGAGATGGCCTAACTGCCACTTGAGTATATTTTTTTCATCTTGAAAGACACTATTCAGGGATGAACCTTGTTCTGGTTTGTTCATGTATTTACCTTTAAATATATTCCCCATGTAGACTCTTCTCTCCCTCCTCTTTCCAGTGTCAAAAATACCTCCTTCCATTCTGTGTCAATGAGCATTTAAATGGGTGTAGTTAAACAGGCTGTGGCGGTAGAATAACATGCTGGCGAGACGGCAGGATGCCAGACTGGACCAAAAACATCTGTTCACATTATTAATGAATCAATTATATGTCACACATGTGCCAGACCTGCAGGGGTGGAGGGGGAGGTGAAAGAAAGTGAGTCTAAATATGCAGAGGATTTGGACTCCCCACAGTGACATGGCCTTCAGCCAAAGCTATTGCTCCTTTTTCTCTCATACATAGATGATTCATATACAACCTGTCAGGACTTCATGTCAGTCAGAATTATAGAAAATTGGAAATTAAAAAATATTTGTAAAAAATTTAACAGCAAGATAAATGTGAAGAATAGAAAGTGAAGAGGGCTGGGTGAAGGAAAAAGTGGGTTACACACATAAGAGCATGTACTAAATCTCATTTAGAATTTCGCTATTGCTCAGTTGCCTGACCAGTGATGCTAAAGTGAAAATGTGCAGTCTGTTCTGCAGTTTGCAAAGCTGAACTGAACAGTTACCACCTCAGTGTGTCATGTCCGCAGGCACACACAACATGTAACTGTACATCAACAGTGAGGCAGGTAATGCTTACTGCTTACCTGGTCTGTGTGATTCATCATGCAAGCTGCATGTAGGGTTGCTGTCACTAAGCATTTACATCATTACAGGAGAGCTGGTCCACATTCTCAGCGTTTAGCATTGTGGCTGGCCAGTGACTCTTCATCGGCTCCAACATGCTCCACAGCCCCAAGAGAAAGCTGCATGCCAGGGCAGTTGAACAGTGCAAGATTTGTATTTTTATTGTTATCATTTCAAGTGTGTCATGCACATATGGGTCGAGTACCCAAAAACTGTACTCAAACAAAAGCAGTGTGATGTTATGATATTCATTATTCAAGTATAAGTAGTGTTGGGAGTAATGCGTTACTTTGTAACACCGCTACTTTTGCAGTAATGTGCTGTGTAACGAAATTAGTTTAAAAATTCAGTAATGCGTTACAGTTACTGAAATTTGATCAGATACGTTACTCATTACTCATTTTATTAATATGGATAGATATTTTTAGTGCAAATAAATTAATATACAAACACAGCCATCAGTCAACATGATCTGCTGCAAAGAGCTTGAGTCTTCACTACTGATCGGAGGAAAAGATAAAGGTACTTTGTTCTTGTGGAAATAGACAGATTATTTTCCTTTGTCACGGTTAAGCACAAAAGCATATTGGTGGGTTGTAAGCTAAGTGCCGATTGAGACCTAGTGCAATCTTCAGAAGTGTCTGAAAACAGCATCAAAGTTCCGACAAAGCTAGTGCTATGCTATGCTAACAACACCGTGTTAGTGGATTTACGCTTTCTGAACAGCCACGGCTGGATGTAAGGTGGAAATACTGTTGTCTCAACACCCCCGGTTGGATTTCAAGCACAGGTATGCATCTGGACAGTTTGTGACCCAGACCCTGGACTGTGATCCTGTCATGAGCTGAGCACAGGAGGTTTCCGCCTTGCTCAGTTTCATGGCTTTTTCTCTGTATTTATATATTTGTTGTATTTTGTGCTTTTTTAGCTTTTGTTATTCTTGCACTGTTTTCCATTTTCCTGTTTATGTCTTAGTTTTTGTTATGCTCTTATTCTGTATTAATTGGTATTTATTTCTCAGTCTGTACTTATTGATATTTTATTCTTTAATTCCCTATTGTTGTGGTTGACAGCTGTCAGTGGCATTTCCTGGTTTGTGCTCCGGGTGGGCATAGCGCCTGTCAGCTGTCAGCCTCTCATTGCTCCCAGCTGGTACAATTATGAATCATTGTTTCCCTCTGACCGCTCACATGACCCACACCTGTCAGTACCGTAAAATGGGGTAATAAGGGACGATTTGGGAACATCAGCGTTTAATTTCACCATATGTTTTACCGATGGAAAAGTGAAACATATGTCATTTTGTGACTATGAGTTTGGCCAAATGTTTACTGCTTATTTTTATCCTCTGTGACAGCTCAGTTTTTTTATTTATTTTTTTTTTATCGCTGTCCCTTGTAACCCCATAGATGGGGCTTCAAGGGACACTTGACTCCTTTAAGTTTATGTCTCTTATACACCCATAATAGAGGCTATTAGGGACTTTTAAAGTGTTTTAAAAATAGCTTTATTTACCTTAAGAAACAAAAGTACAAGGTAATTAGCGTTTCAGCCAACCTTTTCCATGACCAGGGCAAATCTATCACACTCGTCACATTATTGTCAAAATACGAATAAAAAAATTAAATGTAGAATTTCTTAGGCTCCAGCATGAAAAAATCAACCACTATAGCTTTGCAAATAGAAAGCTATATTCATTCATTAAGAACAAAGTATTTAACAACAGTTTAAGCAAGTTAACATCTGTGAACTGTTTGTTCAGTAGTGGGTCTTCCACCCTGTTAGGGTCGACTTAAGCAACTTTTTGTTTCAGTTCCTTGACTTCCAAGACACCTCTGTTTAGTTAATGTCGTCTTTGCTGTGCTTCCGCCTAGATTTTATGCCTGGTTTCGGTTTGTACTTGCGCACCATTATGTCCCTTATTGCCCCACTTTTCTCTCAGAATTCACCTGGAAAAGACAAGAAAAGTGTTTATTGCACTGGACAATGATACCAAAGCTATAATACTTATATACACTTACAGGATACCGTTGTCCATCCAGGAAAATGGTTTTTCATCCCATCCGTACCACGGTCTGACCGGAAATGAGGAAGATAGGACGCCGTTATATTTAAGGAAAATTCGACAAATTTCTTAAAACTAATATCTATCTACAGGAAAGCAAAAAGAAATATGCAACATACCATGATTTGTTTAAGGATTCATGGATATTTGACAATAACAACACAACTCAGCGTCCTGCTCAAAATAAAAAAAGCAGAATTACATTTAAAACATTTCCCAGAAAAGTGTCCCTTATTACCCAGCCGTCCCTTATAGCCCCGTTTTACGGTACTTAGGTGATCTGTTTCTAATCCTATTTAAGGGCAGTATTTTCATTTCTCTTTGCGGCAGTCTTGAGTTTCCTTTCCCTCATCTCCACCAGAATGCAGCCCTTGTTTTGGTGCGCATTCCGTAAGTTACTCATTTGTTTGGATTTTGTGATGGTGCATTGTTTGGACTTTATGTTTTGTTGTTTTCAATAAACCTCACAAACTCACAGTTCAGCATATGGGTCTCACCTCTCTGCCCCTGAAGGGCAATTCATGACAGATCCATGGAAATTAAAATGCATTTATCTGCTACCTGGATAAAGATTATTCAAAAATGGAATTTGAGGGACTGGATCATGTCTCTGTCACAGCAGACATTTGGACTGTGGATAATGGATATTTTCTTTGGATCACTGCACATCGGATTAAATCCTTATCATAAAGGTAGGATAAACATAGACAGCTTTATGCAGTGTTGCCAACTCTCACTCTTTTGGAGTGACTCTCACTCTTTGTCAGGGTGGGGGTGAAGGAGAAAAGACCCAATCGCCAGACCTTGGTTTGCAGTGTTTAATTGCGAGCTGAACACCACCTTCAACTCACAAAACTATAACTAATAAAGAACCAAAAACAGACGGGCAAAAGACAGACACGACAGGAATAAACTAGTAACTCAGACTAGACTGACAGGAACAGACGGACGTGTGTAACTCACGCTGGTATAGATGAGGACACCATGCCCAGGTGAGGGAACGGTGCCCCTTAAATAAACTAGACTAATGAACAGAAATTACAGACAGGTGTGAATCATTAACAAACCAAACTATGCAAAGGCAGGAATTAAAGTGCTGTCAAAATAAAGCCAAATACAAAACCCAAGAATCATGACAGGGATGACAACCGGCAAACGTGGACATGATTATGGTGATAATAATATGAAATAAACAAGAGAGAATAATAATAATGAGAACCCAGAATACAAAACACAGAAGTCATGATATTAATGTAAAGTAAGGTGTAATGAACCCCCAGTTGCTCCTGATGGGTCAGGCCAGTGCTGGTGCATGGCAGCTCTGCCGCCATCAGTGTGTGAATGGGTGGACAGCAGGATCTGCAAAGCGCTTTGGTCATCTAGAGATGAGAAAAAGTGCTATATAAGTGAATGCTATTTTAAATAATAAACAACTAAGGACCAGGCAAAGGCAAAACGTACAGAACACAAGTGCAGACAAAATAATGAATAATAAATACAGAAAAATCCAAAATACAACTCAAGGTGAGGACATGGGCTGAGGCCATGTCTTGGAGAGAAGGAATAAAGCAATAACTAAACGAGAGGACACGGAGCCCCAGTCCACATCCTAACACTTTTTCCCTCCCTCTCACTCCACAAACCTTATTTCTCACTCCAAAATGAGGAAATTACTGGCAATTTCGTATTGATTTTCTTCAGATTTTTCTCACAGTAAGAGTTCTCAAGGCAGGATAAAGCAAACTAAACATGTTCTAAAAGCTCTGTCTGAAACAGTCTGTTTTCAGCCTGACATTAATAAGCCTGTAGTATAATCCATTAATTAAATTATCTTGCTATGTGTGCAAGATGATTTAACTATGCATTTAAAAGTAATGTAAAAGTTACTTTTCCAAGTAACTAATTGCTTTAATCATGCAGTAATTGGTAAAGTAACTCAATTACTTTTGAAAAGAAGTAATTAGTAACTGTAATTAGTTACCATTTTTTAGTAACTTGCCCAACACTGAGTATCAGTAAGAGTAGTTACCAAAAATACCCATATGACAGTAAGAAAGTAGTGATGAGTAACAACTCCACTTTGCCACATTGGGATTTTTGTTTTAAATTCATTACTATTTTCTCATAAGTTTGTGTTTTTTACAATTTGGAACTTTTCCTGAAAATTCACAACTTTTTCAATGTATTTGCTCCATTTTATTCATAAAATCTTGTAAGTGTTGCATCATTTCCCTTTGGTGTGTTAGTCTGAGAACTATAAAATGAAAATTATAAACAAGAAAGAAAGCTCTGTCTGTCTGTACACTGAGATTTAGGGCCTTGGTGGCAGTATGTGCTCATGGATTACCTCATAAAAGCTAATGGATTCAACCGTTGCCCAAGGGCCACCTTTAGTGAATATTATATCAAAATCCGTCCAGTAGTTTTTGCATAATCCTGTTAAAACACTGTGAGAAGACAGAGCTCTGACGGAGGTGTTGTGGTGTATGTGAAATGGTGCGACGCACTACGCTGTGGTAGCATGCACGTGTGACATCAGGACGCCTCAGGGTATATTAGGTGACTGCCCAGTGCTAGTTGGCCTCTTCCTGCCTTTATCTGCTTACAGCCACATGCTATTCTGTATTATTTTGCTGTGCTAGCTCAATAAGCTAATCTCAACACATGGATGTGTCCGCTCTTATTTCCAGACATAACATTGGTGACAAGGATAACCCACGCAGCATCGAGGATGACCCACATAACATGGGAGATGAAGACTTGCATCTTTTCTGCCACTGTCCCTTGCCCAACCTGGCAACCCATCTATTCCTTGGTCCCACTGGTATGAATCCTTTGAAACATACATTATCGCTATCGATCTAGAGGAAGCTAGGCTACGAACTATACTAATTTACAGCCTTGGCAGCGAGGAACAGCGTGTCTTGCGAACGCTTGTGCCTGTGGACACCTACGACAAGTGTGTGACTTTCTTGACCGGACATTTCGCTGACGGTCCTATGGTTCCACAAATTAAGTCATCAGCTCTGGCTGCCTCCGGCCATGGTAACAGCTCCACTGCCACCGTCATTGCCGAAGTTCCTCAATGAGCATGGTGAGCCACCTATCCCCTGGTCCCACTGGTATGAATTGTTTGAAACCTTCATGTCCGCGTCCGATCTAGCTAATGCTAGCAAGGCTAGGTAAAGGGCCTTCTACTTCATAGCCTTGGCAGCAAGGGACAGCGTATCTTTCAAACTCTCAGACCTGTGGACACTTACGACTGTGTGACTTTGCTGGCCCGACATTTCGCCGAATTCGGCCACTTGGAAGATGAGATGGTGCGAGACCAGTTAGCAGTGCACACCACAAATCCGAGGCTGTGGAAGAAGCTATTAATGGTGCTGGATGGCCTGCCACTAACCAAGACAGTGGAAATGGTGTCCCAGCTAGAAGCGGCTGCCCAGCTAGCATCACAGCTAATGGGGCCCGACCTGCGCTCCCCACATTCAGCTCCGCTGGTACAACCTGTTGCCCAGGCTGCTCAGCCCTTCGACCCCACGTCTCCTCATGATGGCTCCATGTCTCTTCATGACGGCCCCGAGGTAGACGTTGCAGGACAGCAAGGCACCACAGCACGCTGACCCAGTGGTAAGCTCAGTTTGACCGACGATGACCCAAGTCCACTGCACTCAGACGTGAATGCATCAACTCCCTGCTTTGCAAAGCACACTGAGCAGAACCCTGCAGAACTGGAGCTGCCACAGGAGCTCCAGACTGCATCCACACAGGACCCGGAGCTGGTCCTCACACAGCATGAGTATCCTTGTGCTACCACCTCATCGCAGGAGTTCTGGTCCACAGTCACACAAGGCCCAGAAGAGAGTAGGGCCTACCCCATCAGTGGCAAGACCAGCCTGTCTCTACGTCTTCTCCTGGGCAGCTAACGTCCTCCACCAAACGACACATCAGACGACACTTCAGTAATGGCACCTTTCTCCGGCAGTGGGATAGAAGAGCAACAACAGAAGTGCCCCACATAGTACGAGTTTCCTCAAGCTGCCGCATCACTGCAGGAGTTGCAAACTGTAGCTGAACAGGACCGGCCACGTCCTCCATCAGATGACATCCAGTGGTCGTGCTCTTCCCTAACAACAGGGTGACAGAGTGACAATAGCACGTCATGAGGAAGGAACACCGACCGGAGCGGCCTTCACTCACGGTGCTCAACTGGGTTCGGGTATGTTGACCCAATTGCTCATACAAGCTGCAGTCCTTCTGGCCAGCGCCGACGCAGATCACTGCTCAGCTAGGACCAGCCACCTTCCGTCTGACTGATGGGTCATGATGGCATGCCAGCTGCCGCAGAAGAATGACACCACCTCTCACTTCTGACCAAGAGACGGCGACCAAGCCAGTCCGCCCAGAATGGGACTTCGCCAGTGAATGGTCTGGAGCTCCAGTGGGGTGCCTGCCGGAACCACCTGAGCCGGCATGGCTCAAGCCCTGCTTGGCACCAGTCCGATGGAAGCCTCTTCATCTTGAGGACTATGTTACTGACTTTAAATACATTGGTAGTCAGTGCATGGTCTGTTCAGTGGCAGAATAACCCACATGACCATGCGGGCACACCGGCAGTTTACCCGGTTACCCAGTTATGGTTGAAATGTACTTAAAGTGGTTCTTTATACAGGCCTGTTCGGCCCAATCATAGGTGAGTGTGTTGCTATACCAGATGTTCCTGCTAAGCTAATCCACATATGTGTATATGCTCAATTTTACATTAGCCGATACGCTAAAAAGTTTTTTTTTGATGCCAGCACGTTTCAACTAAACTAGCTAAGTGAGCTAAAGCTCTGAGCCTCTCGGGGGGGGGGGGGGCGTAAATGTGATGTATGTGAAATGGCACGATGCACTACGCTACAGTAGCACGCACGCACGTGTGACGTCAGGGCACCTCAGGGTATATTAGGTGACTGCCCAACGCCAGTCGGCCTCTTCCTGCGTTTACCTCCTTTCAGCCACATGCTGTTCTCTACTATTTTGCTGTGCTAGCTCAGTAAAGCTAACCTTAACAGATGGACGTGTCTGCCCTTATTTCCAGACATAACAGGTGTGTGTTCTCAGATCACCTCCAAAATCTAGTGGGTTCATCCGTAGCCCAAGGGCCACCCCTGGTGAAAATTTAATCAAAATCTGGTGGTTTTGTGTGTAATCCTGCTAACGCCTTGGGAGAGATACAGTATGTACTCATGGATCATCTCCAAAATCTAATTGGTACATCTGTAGCCCAAAAGAACACCTCTGGTGAAAAATGCATCAACATCTGTCCAGTTGATTTTGTGTAATCGGCTTCACAAAACCAAGCAAGGGCCTTGGTAAAGGTATGTGCTCTCAGATCACCTCCAAAATCTAACTGGGTCATCCTTAGGCCATGGGCCACCTCCGGTGAAAATTTCATCCAAGCTGACCCAGTAGTTTTTGCATATTCCTGCTAACAGACAGATAAACAAACAGACAAACTCTGGCAAAAACATTACCTTCCGCCATTCTTTGACGGAGGCAGTTAAACAAAAAATACATTAGGTTGTTACATTATAAACAACCGCATTTATATCCAATTTTCAAAAATGTGAAATCAAGAATACAACCAAATGTACTTGAATAAAATGTTTTTCTTAAACAAAATAAATCAGCAATAAAACTACTCAGTAAGTAACAATTTTGTGAGGAAAAAGTTACTTGAGTACTTCATAATGTAACAAGTTACTACCCATCTCTGGTGTAGATTAATGCTCAGGCTGGGCTAGGCTGCAGCCTAAGGGGGCCCCTGATTGGTCAGTTTGTTATGTCCACAAACCTGGTGATGAATGAGGCGAAGAGAGTAGTAGCGTTGAACACAGCTTTCTTGATGGAACTGGGTAGCAGTACACGGTAAGCACCTAGCATGGTCATCCAGCTCAAGAGGAAGTGTCCATGGTGACCCGCCTCATTATGTAGGGCAGTGCGTGATGTGGCAGGAAGTTGGCGTCACCACACTGCACTTCACATTAAGTGCGCCAGCACAGTTTATTTTTAACCATGAGCTCTAGTGGGCCACAGAGGATGTAAAAAAATCAAGGCACTGATTGGTTACAGAAGATCAGGTTCTGCAAGTCAGTTTGATTTATTATGTGTGACTGCCACACCTACTTGACAGGTCAACGGCAAAATGTTGGATAAAAAATATAACAGAACCCGAAAACAAAAAGCACAATGGATAAAACATCAGAGTGATCAATAGCTACTATTGAAAGTACTCAAATTGATGGGGTATTTTTGGATCTATTAGAAATATCAAAGAAGATCTGCACACCAAAAAGTTCCCATTAATTAATTATTTATTAGTGTAACGTTTCGGGCCACCTGCCCTTCCTCAGGCTTCTATCAATATACCAAAGGATAGTCACCATCTTAAATACCCACAATCCAATTAATCACATGATTAAATAACATGCAAATTCACAAAAGAAAGAAATGACATTAAAAAATTCACAGATTGACAAAATCATCAAACATTCACAATTTGAAAACTTGACAATGACCACATGGATAATTACCAACCCTATCAAGACTGGGAATGTGTGAAGGTGTAAAAGGTGAAGTATCAGCCCTCACCAACCATTTCCTCAGATTAGGGGGTCTCTTGTATACCACACAAGGGGGATTAGAGGACACAGTCCTTAAAGTGGGGTCTGAATCTATAATGTGCCACTGTTCCTTAATCACATTTTCAATAGCCCTAGACACAGGTGAAAACTGAATGGCACAAACAGTCCTCTGCTCGGTTTTCTTCTTTTTAATATTAGATTAACATTCAGTCTGTGTTACATTTGTGAAACGTGTCAGAACATCTTGGATCCATGTAATCTTTATAACCTCTTTGTTTAAAATGGTCCTCCATTATTTTACTTTGAATAACAAAGTCCTCATCTGCGTTACAAATATGTCTAATCCTGTCAAACGGGAATCCCTTTGGATTCATACACTATGTACACTGGCTCCAGAGGGCTTAAATGAAGAGTTTATTAGGCCTTTTTTATGAAGTTCCTCATCTCAGCTGCTATACATACACATTTTTACAAATCAATGTGATATATTATTGTCTTGTTTCAGTTGTAGAGTGATCCATATGTATTTTTAGTTATTATACGGGGTCCTCATATTATGGAGATGTGGCTTTTGATATTTTAATGGCTTTGGGGGGTTGATAATCATTTGAACCTTTTTGCCTGATAGTTTTAAAGATTTGTGATACTTTAAATAGTCCTATTTTTATTGTGTGCACTAGTGTTTGATGCCTATTTATTAGTGATATGGTATCTTTGATATTTCCATGTGATGAGATGTTTTCTGCAGGGGATATTATGATTATGTCATGAACTTGGGTTTGGTGTCCCAAACCTAGTTCTGACACTAGGGCTATTTTGTCTCTATCCGTTGTTTATTTTCCATCAGGCGCTTCAGGGAGCCCTCTGGGTCCTCTGCTCCCTGACAGCTCGGCCACACCCCCTCCTCCTGTCAGCAGTGGTTAGCACTGCGGCAGCACAGTTTACCCTTGGCCGGGGGATTGTGGGGATCGTGGGATCGTGGGTTCGATCCCAGCCCCCGACCAACAGTGATCTGTGTGGAGTTTGCATGTTCTCCCCGTGTTGCGTGGGTTTACTCCGGGATTTCTCCGGTTTCCTCCCACATGCCAAAAACATGCATGTTAGGTTAATTGGCTGTTCTAAATTGTCCCTAGATATTTGTTTCCTATAGGCCCTTAGAATAGAGGGTTAGTATTAATGAAAGCGCTTTGAGTGGTCTTTGCGACTAGAAAAGCGCTATATAAGTGCAGGTTAGTTAGTTAGTAGTTAGTGTACCAGCTATTCCTCATACACACACACACACCTCCATTCATCGTCATTCACATGCTCAGACACTCACTCACACACACCTGTTTCCTATTATGTCCAGTCCACGCACATTCACACCGGTGGTCTCTTTCCTCATTAGTATGGTTATTACTTAAGCTCTGTTTGAGTCGGAAGAGATCGCCGGATCATTGCGCTTTGTACACAGTCACTGTTCGCTCTGTGTAAGCAAGCCTCCACTCCCTACGGTAAACTTTCAGCCTGACTTAGCGGTCTTCTCTAATGTCACCCGACACCGCTCGTGGCCTGATGTTAGCAGCTGTTCCTGTTAGCCAGCTCACACCGGACAGCATGGACCGCCTCGGACAGCTCCAGCCCATAAGTTCACGTCTGCCTTTCTCCTTGTGCTGTTCAGCTATTCTGCGGCACTAGGCATTTCCTCCTTTGGGCTGTTGAGTGTCCTAGAGGCACCCCTGCTGTCCTGGTTCCTTCACTGACTGCTTCTCATCCTCCTGTTGATCCCATAACTGTGTGTTGGACTGTATCCCTGTTTTTGTTCTTTAAAGTGCACGCACTACTCCTGCTCATGGGTTTTTCATTCCTCCCTCTGCGTGCTACGTAATGGCACACGAGGGATCATAACAGATTATGTCTATATTGTTTTGAAGGTTTCTTTATATCCCCTTTCAGATAACTATTTTTTTCTATTTGTGATTTTTTCCATTTGTGAATGTTTGATGATTTTGTCAAGCTGTGAATTTTTGGATGTTATTTCTTTATCCTATGAGTTTGCATGTCATTTAATCATGTGATTAATTGGATTATTGGTATTTAAGATGGCGACTATCCTTTGGTATATTGATAGAAGTCTAAGGAAGGGCAGGTGGCCCAAAACATTACACTAATAAATAACTATTGGGAGCTTTTTGGTGTGAGGATCTTCTCTGATCTTTCTAATAAGGTTTTTTGGGGATCCAACACCCACCCAGGTGGATCATGAGATGTGCGTATCATCTCTGTTATTTTTATTAGGGGTGTTTTAAGGTCGCCAAAATATCGTCTTCTCAAGAACATTGTGACAATCCACAACAGGAGGATCACCAGCCAGGTGGACTGCAATGTGTCACTGGTGACACAAGTGAACCAGAGTTCAGGTTCACATCGCTGATCTATCACTCTGATTCAACAGCATTTGCCATTCACACTGTTGTCATATGACCCGTATACTTAAATCTAGTAAAGTTGCTCTTTCTAGCCATGGCACAGACACTCACCAAGCTAACTGTGCCTCAACCTCATCTCACCCAGATAACGGGCCAGATTCAGAGAGACCGCCATTTCAACAACCGGAGACACCACTAAGTACAGCTACGATCCTGGGAATTAGCCTTGACCCAGCTAACATAAATCGCTCCGTGACAGCCTCAACTGCAGAGTGGGTGCAATACTGAGAAAATCCCACAACTTATAGCACGGATCTTGGCTGCTGGGAGGAAATTGACAAACATATGAGAACTTACTGGGTTAAAATGACGTCTGAAATTTGTAAAAATGAAGATGCTGCTTCTGAAAGGCAGCAAAAGCACCAGAAAAGGTATTTTTCCAAAACTGTTTAAAAAGAAGCTCAGGCCATTTATGACTTTGCTCATGGCCAATGCCAATGGAAGCGGTCTTATTCAAAACTGTGACTGGTTAAATGTAGACTGAGATAAACAATGGGCCAAAACACATTAAATCCCGTCTCCGTGATATCCACTGGATGTGATCGTCTGTGGCAAAATGGAATTTGTCAGCATAATTAAGGACATGTATGTCAGGAAAACAAGAAAGAAAACTTTTTAAAGTAAGAAAATGCATTTGGGATCATCCAGCTAGTACGTTAGGGGGCCTCTGACCACCTTAATCCTCCACAGACCCAGCTTTAGTCATTATAATTTTCATGAAACTATATAGTATTTCTTATTTTCTCCATACAAACACATTTTTCTTCTTCTTTTGATTATTATTGCTGGTTGTGCAGTTGTAAGATGTTTCTGGGCCAGTTGTTCAGCACTATTTTATTAACTCACTTTGGAGCAATTTTATATAAATAATGATTTTTTTCTCCATTTTTGCTAATTGCAAAAATTCGGGAAGAGATCATTATTCCGAAGGTCCATTGGTCTGAAAATTAGTTAATAAAGTTAATTAAAGTTAATAGGCTATTTTCTTCGAAAATTAAGGTTGCATTCATGTCTTAACCATCATGTGGATACATTAAACATGCTGTTTATGGCAGCCATAACAAGAAAAGACTCCAATTTAATTTTTATTGACCATTTTATTAAGTATATACACATGAATACAGTAAATCCAAAGTGTGTACATACAGTATGTGGTGTAGTGGATGGGAAGGGAGAATGCCATGTAGGATGGTTGGATAGTAGTAAACTTGTTTATTTGATGGGTAGTTTGAACTGGATTTAACCTTTTTTAACAATTGGATTTTTGGACCAGTGGACCTTTGGACAAATGTGTTATTTATATGGTTTATGTTCTATGTTCTTATTTGTGTGGCACAGGGTGGTGACTCCGCCTTCCGGTCATGCCACTGTCCATGATTATAAAAGGGTTGCATGCAGGAGGGACGGCCTCTTGGCCATCTCTCTGCTCTGCGGTTTGGTGTGGTTAGGTTGCACTGCCCTGGTCAATAAACGTTTGTTCAGTTCAACACCTGGTCTCATCCTTTGGCTCCAACCTCCAACATAACGCAGTGGGCCATTGGAATATTGACTAGTCACTCAAAATTCAGTAAAATTAATAGATTAATTAACCCCTTAGTATTCCTGACAATTTCCAGCCAATATGAAACGTTCTATGGGTGGAAAACTAGAATTTTAAGAGGTTAAAATTAAAAAAAAAAGAAAAATATATGAAAAAGGCTATGATTAGGTAACATTAAAAAATGAATGCATATTTAGATGAATATTTAAAGATGGCAGTGTCACAAATACACAAATGACAAGCACTACCTCTTTGACCTAAGCTGTCTGCCTAAATTTAATTTCTATTTTTAAAGTGCTGCTCTTCCACAACTGTCAGATGCAGCTGTGGATGACATATTTGCTTTAGACTGGTATTTTTCACAAGTTTCAAACTTTTACCCTTTTCAAAAACAAAACTTTATCACAGTGTTTTCATCAGCCCATTTTATTTGTCACTATTTCAAGGGACTGTGCCAGCAGCCATAATTTTTATTTGTATAGGAATGAATGGTTGCATATCAAAATCATTGTTTTACTGATTATGTAGTATTTACACTTTATTACACTTGTATTATTAATATTATTAATATTATTATTGAAACGCTTGGGTTTATTGTTTTTAAAAGTAATTATGCCACTCCCGAACAGGACAGAAATCCAGTTGAGATTTTTTTAGACCATTTTTACCTTGCCTGAAATCTGGATCACTCAGCGCTTTTTCACAAAAGACCTGTCTTTTTCCATTAAACTGAGTGACCCTCCTCTGTCATACAATGTTCCACACAGACCTATATTTTTTGTTGATGCGGTTAGTGGTGCTTTAGGCAAAATGACAACTTGCTTTTTTTCCCCCCATTTTTGTTGAGACACAAGAGGAAAAATTACTTCCATTTCAGTGCCCATTTTCTGCCCATCCAGTGATGTGTGACCCTGTTTTATTTGATTTCATTTGTTCACTTGCATCACTCTTATTCTCTTTGATTTACTGGAACAACTACGCTGTGAAGTTAGATATCTACTTGAAAAGACACCACGAAAACATCTACCATTGACTTCTTTTAGATTTACTTCCTTCAGATGTCAAATATAAAAATTTGTCTGATGATGTTAAAAAAAAAAATGTTTCAGTGTTTGATCTCCTTTTTCTTTTTAGCAGAATTTATTTTGCACGCAACTGATAAAGGTTTTATTGGATATTGTTCTGTATTTCCCTTCCTCTTCCAGTATGAATTCTGGAAGTCGAGTGCTGCCAAGTAATCAGTCAGTGTGACATTGTGATTAACAGCTGAGGTAGTTTGGGGGCAGGGGGCAGGACAGTTGGCACGGTCCACTGGCCATCCAGTTAACAAGCACAAGGTATAATTAGTAATCTAAGTCACCTTATAGGTTCTGTCTGTGCCCTTCACACTAGGATCCCTCTGAAAACAAGGTGGAGATGTAGCTCTTCTTCCCTCACTGCTCATCAGGCAATTACTGACCGGCTCATCATGAAAGAAAAGGAGATTAAATATGGAGGCAGAGCATATCAGAAGAAAAGGGCAAATAGAAAGGTTATGTCTAAATAGCAGTGCATCTGATTTTTTTTTCTTTTTGAGAAGACGTGTCGAACTTACTGTAGCCTGATTTCAGTCCCCTAAACGAATCCTTGGAGATCTGTGGTATAATAGTTACAAAGCCCAGTGATAATTATGATGGGCACACTAATCTAGTTAGTATAAATTTTGGAGAGGAATTTCAGGTCTAGATAAAGTCTTTTATCTTGGCATTCATTAGACCCCCCCCCCCCACACACACACACACAAAAAGGGAAATCCAAGATGTGTGAAATGCTCTGGGAATAAATTTTCAAAATATCTTTAGTGATTTGAAAACAAAATGCCATGAGTCATCCTGGTCTTTAACATCATTTGTTGTACGTTTATGGACAAACTGTTTTATAAACTTTTGTACATTCATGCATGTATGTAGACTATAGCTGCGCAAAAGCGTAAAGCATAGGTGGGTTGAGAAACCAGACTTTTATATCCGCCCCAATTAATAGCATCTCGCCACAACTGAAACATGTACAAAAAGCAGGACAGCAGCAAATTCAGCAATGAGAAATCAAATAACCACCAATACAATTGCCTACAGCCAAACATCTTCCCTTATTTAAACTTCATATCAATGCTACGCTTCCTCCCTTGATCACCCCCTTATCATGGTGGAGGGATTTGAGTGCCCTTAAGATGTGTTCAGACCAAATGCGAACGGGTGGCACGACTATATACAAAGTTGATACAAAATCAGTTTCACGCATTCATGCGTTCACATCCAAGGAATAGTGCTAACCTTGAGATTCTGCCATCACCGGAGTAAAAGTATCAGCATTGGAGAGTAAACTAGTTTGAAAATGAGACTGACACTCATCTAGAGACAGATGGACTGGGAGCTCTGCAGCTGAATCGGCGTGTCGGAGTTTTTTACCCACAAACTCCTGCCACGGACATGCTAACAAGGCTAGCAGGCTAGCAGTATAAACAACCCATCATCCAGGTGAAATTTTGGAGGCAGGGATTCATCTGACCCCATTGGCTAATGCAAATCTAAGCATGACGGTGTTTTGGGAATTTCCATAGCAGGTTGAACACAGCTGCGGAAGTTATAAAGGCAATTTCGCCTGTCTGCAACTCACTCAGACTGTGAAATCATGTCTATTCGTGTTTTTGCACATCATGCTGTGCAAAAATTTTGCCCATTCGTGTTTGGTCTGAATGCACCTTTATGATCCCAGGAGCTATGTTGTCAGGGGCAATTTGCCCCTGGTAGGGTCTCCCAAGGCAAATTAGTCCTGGGTGAAGGGCCAGACCAAGAGTGGTCCAATAAATCTCCATGAAAATGTCCCCAAAGGACATACATGGGTCCACCCTCCCATGGGCTCACCACCTGCAGGAGGTATCATGGGGATCATAGTGCTCCGTGAACCAGGTGGCAGTCGGAGCTACTCTGCCTGGACTGCTGCCCCCGGAACACGGACCCCTGGATAAGTGGTAGAAGATGGATGGATGGATTGATCAGTGCTAGGTTAACCACAACCTTCAGTTATTCAACCTCGCTCATAAAAATAGTCAAATGATTTTTTGGCAGACTGTGGGTCTGAAGCACCATTGAGCAGTATGGAGACAGCCAGATCTTTTAAGATGTAACTTCATAGTTGTTTTAATCAAGCTGTTGGCACTGATGTTGTGATGCTAACAGGCCCCACTAATTCCTGGTTCTGAGTGAAGGCTCTCCAGCCTGGCGAGCCCCTAGAGAAGATGTGATCATGGTGGTGGCACAGGAGCCTCTTGGGTGTTTGTCTAATTATAACTAAGGCTGTATTCACACCAGGATAGTCTGGGGGTCTCAGTTTGATTGGATGGGGAATGCAGAGAATTTTTGCACCTTTGTTTGGATTGGTTTGCATTCACACTGCAGTGGACCATACTGCCTGGACAACATCACGCAGTTACAACAACTGCTCGTTTGAGGCACTGTAACTGAAACCACCACTGACCAGGAAGAAAAAATCTTGGCAAAGAAGAAAAATCTGGTTCATTGATTGGCCAGGACCAAAAATGAAAATCTGTTCCCTTCAGCTGGGTTGTTTGTTTGCCACAAATGAGACATTTTTTTTAAACTTTTCTCCTCGGCTTTCTCTGGTAAAAGGATTTCTTGGATTCACGCGATTGTCTTTATTGTTATTTTCTATGCAAAATGCGCTATGGTAAACATCACTTCCTCTCCCCAGACTATGTGTTACTATGGTTACACAAACGCCGAGGGGCACTTCTGCCCTTTGGTCTGCTAGATAGTCTGTTTGCATTCACACTGCAAGCGAAGCGCACCAGACTTCGTTTGCAAGTGAGCTAAGACCCTCATTTTCAGGTGGACTAGACTTTGCTTATTGGGTGCACACCAGAGTTTGAACGCACATTCAGACTGCACCAAATGAACTGAACTATCTGCGGAAGTGGAACAGAATTCCTTTGGTCCGGACCAAACAGTGGCCGTGTGAATGCGCCTAATAATCAGCCAAGTCCAGGACCACCATTTAAGATTCTACTCTAATCATCTGACCCAAGAAGAGAGTGAAGTACATGTCTGACAGTAGAGGTGCAGCATGAATCCAGCTTGAAAGAAGAATATAGAGTGATGATTTAGAGTGAAGTACGTGGCGGTAATGCACCTGTAAGCTGGTTGCCAACAGCCAATCAAATCTAAAAGAAGAAGAAGAAGAAGAAGAAGAAGAAGAAGAAGAAGAGGAAGAATCTGACCCAAGAAACAATGTTAGTTGGTTAAAACTGACAAATGTACTTTTTAAAATGGATGGTACTTAAAAAAACATAAATAAAATAAAACTTGCACATATGGATTCCAAGCTCCAAGAGTGGAAAAATATTAAAAACCAAGGACTTATGCCTTACAGAATGTAAGCAGAGAAAATGACTCATTCAAGTGACTGAACAGATTAAGCATTAACTATTATTGCAATAAAATTCTTTCATCTACCAAAGGAGCCTGCTAGAAATGCTGTAAGTTGTACTTTTTTACCCTATTTTATCAAGCCAAGAAAATAGATTTTCCCCTGTAGATGGAGTGTCATCAGTACCAGAGCAGTCTTGTCCCTGATTCAGATGGACACATGACCCCCCTCACCTCCATCTCAGACCATGCTGATCTGACTGTACCAGATGGGAGTGACTTTTCCCTTCCCCTCTCTCCAGGCCCTGTCACACACAGCTGCAGGGACGAGGCAGTGGGGAGTGCGGGGGCAAGCTGGTCAGTCCACTGGATATTCAGACATGGGGACAAGAGCCACCAGAGAGCAAAGCAAAACTCTGACCTCTACTGTTTATCACCATCAGACACCTCCTCTCTGCTCTCTACAGTCAACTGTTTAAATGAATTAAAGGTGTTTTCACACCTGCAAGTCTGCATCAAGGTCTGGATCAAGGTTTGTGTTTTTGTTATATTGTATACATTTGGTCCGGTTTGGTTAGGGTTCACATTGCTTCTTATCCAGGGGAACCAAACAACTTTAAGTAATGTACCTACGTCCTGTTGTCATAACAACATTTGTGTATGTAGCAGAGGCTGCGGTAGTTAGCAAACATGTCTTCTGCAGTTCTGGACACATTCAAATCTGTATTTTAAGTTGAAATGGGGGAAGATTCTACCACATTAGGATGTGAAGAAGTTTAGTGAGGCTAGAAGATTATCCAGGTCTTTGTAATCCCTCATTGTGCAACCTAGGCATACAGTATTGTGTGCATCTGTCTGCCTGCTACTGGGCTTTCAGCTCGCCTCATCAAAATTAAGTGGAACTAAAGGCATATATCAATGTACCACCCTGTTTTCTTAACTTTTAATTTGCCAGAATTTTGAGATAAGGCTGTGTTGTCAAGACAACCCTGATTTCCACTGACTTCAGATGAAAAGCTGGCACATCTTGCCTCCTTGTTATCATGTGATTGCGATCAGTCCTCCTTGGTCTGTCTCATGTTATTTTATATAGTTCTCATGTGATCTTATCATGGAAACCTTTTTCTCATCCGTGCTGTTTCAAAACACAAATGTAGCCAGTGAAGAGTGACGCAAGGTTGGGACGAGACTGTATCCACAATGGACCACAACCATAGTCAGTGGAAATTAGGGAGCAAGCTATGATTCACTCACCTTAATGCCACAAGCCCCAAGGCATCAGCACCTATGGTGCTTTCATTGAAAAGCGTGTTTTTCCTTATCATCAGCTGTGATGATCTTCAAGTGGCATTGTTCTCCCAATCTTCTATATACTCTCTGTCGCACCTTGTCCAAAAATATCTGGTAAGTTTCTGCATTTTAATTTTTTTTTAATTGCCTATGTCACTAATGGGTCATATTTCAATCAAAAATTGAGTCTCTTCCTCTTGCTGAGTGCTACTGCAGCTCATTTTCCCTTTATTCGGCCATCGTGACTTCCTGTGTTTTGTCCGATAATCCAAGCCTTTCTGAAAATTGCTTTCACACTAGACCAAGGTTTAGTTCGACCACCTCTTTTTGCCAGACCAACTTTAGGCTTTTTGATTAAGACTGGTTCAGGTGAGATTTCACCTCTAAAATTTTTGTTCAAATCAAACTGAAAAGTCAGGACCAAACAGGTTATTTCTGAAAGAAACCTAACTGAATTTTAGAGTCTAAAACTGCACTGTGGTTCTACAAGTGTCTATATGGCTTTCTACTCCCTCACCAAAGTTTGTAGAAATCATGCAGAGCCATTCCCATTTCATTTATCTGTCTCTCCTTTGTCCTCATTTTAAGTCTTATGGTAGCACATATGTTCTAGCAGGCAGTGTATAAGGTAGAAGCCTGACTGCCTGTGAAAGGAAGGCAGTTCATTTGTAAACTTAAGAGTTGCTTCTTCCCTGACAGGCAGCTAAAGTAATTTGAGCTCCAAGCCTAATAACATTTTGGCTCCTGCATGTCATTTTTCATCCACCCCTCATTCTGATAAATATTAATAAATGAATCAGAGTTAATGCTTTAGATTAAGTATCTTTGACCAGTCATCATTAATAAGTTCCACAGGGTTTCTCTATTGCAAGCTCATTACACTATTGTTCATAATTTATTACTGTTGACTCCCTAATGGCTTCTTAAAGAACTATTACACAAGCTATTTCTTTCTATAATAGCCACAGGGCAATCCACTTAAGAGGCTGAAGTGCCAAATATAAAATATTTTAAGAAAGCCATTTAGGATTGAATTCCTGCAAAGACAAAGACCAAATGAAGGAGCTAATGAAACAAGATGAAGCACCTACTAAATACACAAACCAAGATCAAATAAAAAAAGGGATAAAAAAAAGAAATGCTGCAGTGAAACTGTCTGTCCTGCTTCAGCAACCTTTGTCAACCTGGAAGAACTAGAAGGTGAATGTTTGTCCTCATCAGTCAGGGAAATAAGATGGCTTAGAAAATATGTTATGGACTATACCCCAACCTGAACAAATGACCATCAGTTTGTTTGCACAGTGAGAAATTTACATAATAAAGCAAATATATCAAATATATGCTCCATTTGTGAATTAGTACTACTGGAAATATATTACTGATGTGGTGGTACAGGTGGGGGATTCTCCACCCAGAGACGGCACCCAGAGACATGCCATGCATGTCTTTGTTCCACACAATGATTATGGTCGGGATTTCTGGGTTGCAATGCATGGAATTAAAGATTATAAAAAGAGGATGCACAGAGACCTAGCAGATTTTACTGTACTGAATGTTGGAGAAGGAATAAAGTTTGTGTGTTGTCCAGCTCGTTGCTTCGCCTGCTTCCTTTCTCCACATTGGTGACCCCATGATGTGTCATGGAGAGGGAGCCGAGCACCACCCCAGAGACTACCTGGAGGGAGAGCACCAGCGCCGCATGCACTGTCTCAATCAAGCTCCCAGACTTCTGGCTTCACAGCCTGACAGCGTGGTTCCTGCACATAGAAGCCCAGTTCGCACTCAGTGGGATAACAACGGACGACACAAAGTATTACCACGTGGTCGCTGCACTGGATGTGCGCGCCACGCAATAGGTGATGAGCCTGCTCCAGGAGCCGCCGGCCCAGGGGAAACATGAAGCGCTCAAGAGGATGCTGCTCCAGCGCTATATCCTTTCTGACAGTGAGAGGGCAGAGACACTCCTAACACGTTTGGAATTAGGTGACAGATCAGCCGTGGAGCTCATGGAGAGCATGTTGGTGCTGATGGGGAACAACGATGACTCTTTCCTTTTCGCCCACTTATTCCTCAGGAACATACGGGCCGCAGTGAAGGCAATCCTGGCCAACTTGCTGCTGCTGGTGACCAAGGACTACTGTGCACTGGCGCAGGAAGTGAATCACATCATTTTAGCGACCAGAAATCTTAGTGTGAATGCAGCGGCACCGGCGTCCATGAGGGATTCCAACGAGGTTGAGAAGCCGCTGGCGGTAGCCGGAGCAGACACCAAGAGACGAAGGAACAGGGTGATCTGTTTCTATCATCGCTGTTTCAGCTCGAATACCCAACGCTGCCTGTCACCATGCCAATTCAAGAAGCCGGGAAGACGGCATGTTTGGCATTCAGTAGCAGCTGCAACCGCTGGCCACCGGAACAAGCTGCTTTGTGTCACGGACACATGTTCAGGGAGACGGTTTTTGGTGGACTCTGGCTCCCAGAAGAGCCTCATCCTGCCGGTCAACGCAGACAGGGTGGCAGGAGGCAGCTGTCCCGAGCTCACGGCCGCCAACACATCCACCATCAGGACGTTTGGCGAATGGACAATGACGATACGCTTGCATGGACGCAATTTTATGTGGGACTTTGTGGTAGCTGCATGTTCTGCCCCCATTTTAGGCGCAGATTTTTTATGTGCTTATGGGTTGTTAGTCGATGTTGCTAACAGGCGATTAGTGGATGCTGTCTCTTTTGCCTCACTGCCCTTCACAGCTCGGGGAGCTGGGTCAACAACACTGACTAATGTTATAGCTCCAGGGGGTAAGTACCAACATTTACTCACAGAGTTCCCAGCACTCACGGTCCCGACTTTTTCGGCTACAATAATGAAACACGGGGTCGAGCATTTCATTACTACAAAACGCCCGCTGGGGTTCGCACGACCTTGACACCTGGACGTGGCTAAACTGGCCAGCGTGAGCGAGGAGTTTGCCAACTTAGAGCAGTTAGGCACCGTCAGATGCTCCAGCAGCCCATGGGCATCCCCGCTGCACATGGTGCCTAAGGCTGACGGGTCGTGGTGACCGTGCGGCGATTTCCAGCGCTTGAACAATGCCACGGAACACAATCGGTATCCTATCCCGCACATCTAGGATTTTTCCATGCACCTGGCCGTGGCGCGTGTTTATTTCAAAGTGGATCTGGTCCACGGATACCACCAGGTCCCGGTACACGCAGAAGATGTTCCAAAAACAGCAGTAATAACTCCTTTCGTCCTTTTCGAGTTTTTTCACATGCTGTTTGGATTAAAAGGTGCGACGCAGACTTTCCAGAGAATGATGGATGCAGTGCTTTGTGACTTGTCCTTCGTTTTTGTCTACTTTGACAACATTCTGGTAGCTAGCGCGTCCGAGGAGGAGCACATTGCCCATCTCAAGATGGTTTTCCAGAGGTTGGAAGCGCACAGGCTGATAGTTAACCAGGCAAAGTGCCAGTGATTGATCTTTTGGGTCACCGCATTTCGCCAGAGGGCACGATTCCGTTACTGGATAAGGTGCGCACTGTGTGCGCCGGTGCGCGCCGGGTGGTTTCGAGTTCTTGGTGCCGCCACAATTTTGAGTCAGTCCACTTCCTTTCGCATCCAGGCATGTGCACTTTGGTGAAGCTAGTGGGGGCGAGATTCATCTGGCCGCGCTTGCGCAAAGACGTGAAAGAGTGGGCTGCAGCTTGTGTTGCGTGCCAACAGGCCAAAGTGCGCAAGCACACCAGAGCCCCCCTCAAGCCGTTCCAAATCCCGGCCAGGAAGTTCGACCACGTCCATGTTAATTTGGTGGAACCCCTCCCGCCGTTGCAAGGTTTCACGCACCTTTTGACAGTCATGGACTGCACCATGCGCTGGCCTGAAGTAGTCCCGCTGGCTTCTACCATGTCCGCGGAAGTAGCTTGCGCTTTTTTGTCAGCTTGGGTTGCACGTTTTGGTTCCCCATCGGACATCGCTTCCGACAGGGGTAAACAATTTGTTTCGGAACTCTAGCTTGCGATGGCCCAGAGCCCGGGCGTCAAAATTCACCATACTACCGTGTACAACCCCCAGGCTAACGGGTTATGCAAGCGTTTTCATAGGTTGCTTAAGGCAGCACTCAGAGCTTCATTCACGGATACAAATTGGGTTGACCGCCTGCCCTGGGTTCTTTTAGGGTTGTGCTCCGTGCCTAAAGAGGATCTGGCAGCCTCCCCAGCAGAACTCGTTTTTTCTCAGCTGCTGCGGATCCCCGGAGAGCTTTTACCGAAAAACCCTGTGCCCGGGGCCAAGCCAACTGTGCAATTTTTGCACAGTACGGAGGCTTTTAACGTGCCGGGCCCAGCCCACCATTGTTTTCCCCACACTTTTTTCCCAAGAGTTTACAGAACGCCGTTTTTTTTTTTGTTTTGTTTTTTTTTGTCAGGCACCATGCGCACCGGACTGCACTGCATCCACCATATGACGGACCATTCAGGGTGTTGGAACATGGGGCGAAGCATTTTGTGTTGGACTTGAGGGGGGCGTAGGGAGACCGTCTGCATCGACAGGCTGAAGCCCGCTTTTGTGTTGGCAGACGAGCAGGTGGTGTTGGCCCAAGCTCCCCGGCACGGACTCCCGCCGTTGGGGTCTCTGCAAGTTAGTTTTCACTCGGTAGGGACCGGCACTCGCGAAGCTAATGTGTTTTCCCACCTCCCTTTTTCCCTCCACAGACTGACGTGACCTCGCCAGCAGGGTGTTTTGACTGGGTTGGCGAGCCCTCCCGCTACAGCCGCTATGGGCGCCGGCTCAAGCCCAAAGGACGGGGGTGGGGTTAGTGCCATTTCTGGGTGTTCAGCGGGGGAGGGGCTGTGTGGTGGTATGGGTGGGGGATTCTCCACCCAGAGACGGCAGCTGGGGGAAACAGGAAACAATGTGCTGAAGGAGGAAGTGTCACCGGGGGGGTCTTAGACAGGACAGTAAGGACTATTCGCTCCCCGGGGAGAGGAGGAAGCGCCAGAACCGCTGGAGGAGGAAAGGGTGTGAGAATGCGGTGCTGGCGTTATGTTATGTTGATGTGCCACGCATGCCTTTGTTCCGCACAATGATTATGGTCGGGATTCCTGGGTCACAATACATGGAATTAAAGATTATAAAAAGAGGATGCACAGACACCCAGCAGATTTTACTGTACTGAATGTTGGAGAAGGAATAAAGTTTGTGTGTTGTCTAGCTTGTTGCCTTGCCTGCTTCCTTTCTCCACACTGAAGTTTTTTTTTTACAATACACCAAGCCCTCATTGTATATTTCAGTTTGATGAAAACTGCTGATCAAGTTAGGCTGTATTTGGCCATACAGTCGCGAAAAAGTTAATACACTCCATTAAATATTTAGTTCTTTATAAAAAAAAAACATGAAAATATTTACATTTGATTCAGATTTCCATCTACTATGTAAAAATAACAAAATATCTTATGCAACAAAAGAAATTAGCAAAGATGTTAAATTTCTATTAAGAAAACATATTCTTAACTAGAAAAGCAGTCAAAGAGTGCATACCTCAGCCAAGGCTCCTTCCATCTGCCATGGATCACTCTAAAATGTAATGGGTTTGTGTGTAGGCCTAGAGCCACTTCTAGTAAAAATTGCATCAAAGTCTGTCCATTAGTTTTGGAGTATTGTTGCTAACACACTGTGAGAAGATAAGAGCCTTGGCTGAGGAATGCATTCTCGGATCCTCACCAAAATGTAATGGGTTCTTTTCTAGCCCAAGAACCCCCTCTGGTGAAAATTTCATCCAAATCCATCAAGTAGTTTTTGTGTAATCCCGCTGCACAAACACAAACAAAGCCGTTGGTGGAGGTATGCACTCTCAGATTATCACCAAAATCTAATCATCTGTTCCCCATGCCATTACACACCTTTCCTAAAAATGTCATGACAATCCCTTTATAACTTTTTGAGTTATGTTGGTGACCGGCCGACTGATCTGTCATAAGTGCCTCTACGAGGCGCAGAGGGGACAGGTCCAAATGCAGGGTGTGTTGAAGATATATAGACAAAACAACATAAACATCAAAAAGTGCCCACAGAACAAAAATGCTAAACAAGAATGACTTACAGAATGCAGCCTCTGAGCAGGGGAACGCTCAGGAGAAGATAAACAATTAAGAGGCTGGATCACAATAACGGTGAGAAGAGGATCAATTTAACCGCCCCCAAACAGAGGAACAGCAGTGCTTAAATTTGATGCAGGTAAATGAGGCGCAGGTGTGGCCAGGCAGAGTGAGCCGGCAACCTAATCAAACCAACTGCCCCCAGCTGAGATGGTATAAGAAGGAGGGTAGCTGGTGGGAAGTGTCTGGAGAAAAAGGGGAAAGACTGTCACAAAACCAGAAAATGAACAAAGCAGACCACATAATAATACTAGTGACAAACAAACAGAACTTAGAATTAACGTGAGTGTCTGAGCTCAGTCACACACACTCAGACACATGACACGACCGACCGACCAACAACCAACCAACCACCAACCAACACTACGGAAAACATTATGGTGGAGGTAATAAAGTAATTAATAACAAAATAAAATTTCTAACTTTTTCTCATGGTTCTAAATTAAAGATTACCCAGTGTATTTATATCTATTAGAATTAGAGAAATTCCAGCTACAGCACCATTTTGCAGTGGTTAGCACTGTGGCAGCACAGCAACTCACCCTTGGCCATGGGATCCCTGGTTCGATCCCAGCCCCTGACCAACAATGATCTGTGTGGAGTTTGCATGTTCTCCCCGTATCTGCGTGGGTTTACTCCGGGATTTCTCTGGTTTCCTTCCACAGGCCAAAAACATGCAGGTTAGGTTAACTGGAGACTCTAAAGTGGCCCTAGGTGTGAATGTGTGTGTGAATGGTAAAGGGATAGTGCCGTACCGTGGCTGCTTCATTCATCCAGGTGGATGCCCTCAATTTCCCCTCTGGGGATCAATAAAGTGTACAAAATCAAAAAAAAAAAAATCAATTTTTTTTTATTAGTTTTAAAAAGTACACAACACAAAAATAAAATTTAGTGTAATATAGAAAACTACATAACACTATGAGAGCATGTATTCACCATATACAGAGAAAATATGTTCACCGGGCATTGTACAAGCTGAAATGAATAAATAAATAAACAGTGAAGGGTGGATTGGGGACCAGGATTGTGAACAGAACTAAACAGCAGGGAGTTCAGAGTTTACTTCCATTAGACGGAGGTGAGTTATTGTATGGTGTGATGGCTTGAAGGAGGAATTATTTCCTGTGTTGTTACTATGAAGTTGTAAAAGAGGGTATGGCTGGAGACCCATGGGGAGTGGAGCACACCTCCATTTTGGTTAAGATAATGTGGGTAGAGTGTTATGTTCGGGGTCGTTCGCCCCGTCTATGACCTGTGGCTGTAGGTTTTGATTACGTCTTATTAATTTCAGCTGGCAGATTGAGCCTTGCTCTCTGCCAGTCCTACAGTCATGCCTCCTCCTCACCAGACATTCACCGGCTGCATGGTATCACCACACACACACACACACACACACACACACACACACACACACACACGCACATGCACACATACTCACACACGCTTACACACATCCAATTAACTACACACCTGCTTGCCACACGGCTGTGGCCACTTGCCCTCGTTAGCATATTGTATTCTTACAGGGAGGCAGTGTGCGCAGTCAGTGTGGCAGCTTAAGTCAGCAATGGACATCCTGACTCACCAATGTTTAGCTTTCTTCCCCTGGACATATTGTGTTGTTACCTTGAGCCTTTCCGCTCCAACATATGTGTAAGTCCTTATTTTCCTAGAAGAAGATGACGATCCAAGATGGCGCCCACAGCGGTCGACATGGTGCTTCGCTGCGCTCTTTGTTTGTTTTTGTTTGTCAATTGTGTGTCTGCTTGCACTTATACCCGTGAAGAACTTTTAAATATCAGGACTTTCACCCCCACGGACCTCCTCCCAGTTTTTCTAGCCCCTGCCGCCGATCTGGTTTATTGTTTGGCTCGGAAAGTGAGACGGCGGAAGAGAGGAAGACGAGCGGGCGCTCTCGTGCGACTTCGCAGGAGAGGCTCGCGAACGGCGCTGCCTGGCATATTTCTGTCCAATACCAACTCTCTCTCTAACAAGGTGGATGAACTGAGACTGCTGATGCGTTTTAAGGACCTCGCCTCCTCAGCTGTCCTCTGCTTTACTGAGACCTGGCTCCGGGAAAATATACCGGACAGCGCGCTGCGCCTCGACGGCTTCCAGCTCTTCCGTGCTGATCGTGACACAGAGCTTTCCGGCAAGACCACAGGAGGCGGAGTCTGCTTCTACATCAACTGCATCTGGTGCTCTGATGTAACGGTAATTTCCAAACACTGTTCTCCTGCCTTGGAATTTCTTGTTATCAATTGCAAGCCCTTCTATTCCCCGCGGGAGTTTGCTTCTTTTATACTGATCGCTGTGTACGCCCCTCCCGACGCGGACACGCGCGAAGCTCAGCGCGTGCTCGCGGATCACATTCAACACACAGAGCGGAGTTTTCCAGACTCGCTGATTATTGTGGCTGGCGACTTTAATCAGTGCAATCTGAGCCACGATCTCCCCCGCTACAAACAGTTTATTAAATGCCCCACCAGAGGATTAAACACACTGGATCACTGTTACACCACAGTGAAAGACGCATATCGCGCTGTCCCTCGAGCTGCGCTGGGATTATCTGATCACGTGATGGTTCACCTCATTCCCACATACAGACAGAGATTGAAGCTCACTAAACCTGTTGTGAGCACTACGAAGATACGGACCAGTGAAGCTGAGGAGAAGCTGGAAACGTGCATGGAAATATCTGACTGGGGCATGCTTAAAGGAGCCACGCATGATCTGGATGAATACACGGACACTGTGAACTCATATATCCACTTTTGTGAAGAGAACATTCTTCCATCACGCACCAGGGTGAGTTACTCTAATGACAAACCCTGGTTCACAGCTAAGCTCAGACAGATCAGGAAGGAGAAGGAAGCAGCGCTGAAAAGTGGAGACAGGGACTGCTACAGGGAGGTTAAATACCGGTTTAACAGAGAGCTGAAGAGGGCTAAATCTGTGTACTCGGAGAGACTCCAGCAGCAGTTCACTGCTAATGATTCGGCTTCCGTGTGGAGAGGACTGAGGCAGATCACCAACTATCGGCCTCAGGCTCCTAAAGGTCAGGATGACAAAGCCCTTTGTCAGAGACTGTCCCAACACTATGCCCGTTTTGACACCTCGTCATCTGTGTCCAACTCCCCCCCTCCCTCCAGCTCCACAGCCTCCACATTCCCTACTTCATTTAAGGCACCCCCCCCCTCCTCCCCCCCTCCCCTTATCATCAGTGAGCAGGATGTGCTCAAACAGTTCTCCAGACTGAACCCGCGCAAGGCCCCCGGCCCAGACGGCGTGTCTCCCTCCACCCTGAGACTCTGTGCGAAACAGCTGGCTCCTGAATTCACAGACATTTTTAACACCTCCCTTAAGTTATGCCACGTGCCATCCTGCCTCAAATCCTCCACCATCATCCCTGTCCCCAAGAAGCCACGGATCACTGGACTTAATGACTACAGACCTGTAGCGCTCACCTCTGTAGTCATGAAGTCCTTTGAGCGCCTGGTCCTGTCCCACCTCAAGTCCATCACCACCCCTCTCCTGGACCCGCTGCAGTTTGCCTACCGAGCCAACAGGTCTGTAGACGATGCAGTCAACCTGGCCCTCCACTCCATCCTGCAGCACCTGGACTCCCCGGGAACCTACGCCAGGATCCTGTTTGTGGACTTCAGCTCCGCATTCAACACCATCCGCCCCGCTCTGCTCCGGGACAAGCTGTCCCTGCTCAACGTGCCTGACTCCCTCTGCAGGTGGATCATCGACTTCCTGACGGACCGGAGGCAGCATGTGCGGCTGGGAAAGACTGTCTCAGACTATACTAGCATCAGCACCGGATCACCCCAGGGCTGTGTACTTTCCCCCCTACTCTTCTCCCTTTACACCAACTCCTGCACCTCCAGCCACCAGTCTGTCAAGTTGATCAAGTTTGCGGACGACACCACCCTCATCGGGCTCATCTCCAACGGCGACGAGTCCGCCTACAGGAGAGAGGTGGCCCAGCTGGCGTCCTGGTGCAGCAATAACAACCTGCAGCTGAACGCTCTGAAGACAGTGGAGATGATTGTAGACTTCAGGAAAGTCACTACTCCTCTGCCCCCCCTCACCCTCTCAGGCTCTCCCATCACCACTGCTGATTCCTTCCGCTTCCTAGGCACTACCATCACCAGGGACCTCAAATGGGAGCTGACCATCAGCTCACTCATCAAAAAAGCCCAGCAGAGGATGTTCTTCCTGCGGCAGCTGAGGAAGCTCAAGCTACCCACCAAGATGTTAGTGCAGTTCTACACAGCCATCATCGAGCCCATCCTCACCACCTCCATAACCGTGTGGTACGCAGGAGCCACTGCCAGGGACAGACTAAGGCTGCAGCGCGTCGTGCGCACTGCTGAGAAGGTGATCGGCTGCAAGCTCCCATCTCTCCAGGATCTGTACATCTCCAGGACCCGGAGGCGTGCTGGCCGGATCATAGCCGATCCCTCACACCCTGGTCACGTACTGTTTGCCCCCCTCCCCTCTGGTAGAAGACTTCGGTCCATCCAGACTAAAACCTCCCGTCACATGAACAGCTTCTTCCCCTCTGCCATTAGACTGCTGAACACTAAGTGACTCTCGTGCACCATGCACAGCAGCTCAACCAGACTCATGTCAATCATCACTGTTTTCTTCCTGCATTACCGACTGCACTATATAGTTCTCCACAGTATCTGCTGCTGGCTAATATATATTTTAACTGTTGACCAGTATCACTTAATCTTATCCTACACTTTATTACATGTATAGTTTATTTCTCTTATCTTATCATGTTTAATGTTGCAGCATTGTACCGAGACAAATTCCTAGTTTGTGTACTACATGAACAATGGCAATAAACCTGATTCTGATTCTGATTCTGATTCTGATTTTTGTGCCTTTTTCTTCCGCTCCTGACTGTTCGGAGCGTGTTAGGCATTTCCTTTAAGCCTACGAGGTTTGCAGTGGGTTGTCTCCCCCATTCTCATCAATGACTGTTATTTGGACATTTTGTACATTTTTCCACCGTAAATAAACACGTTACTTAGACTGCATTTTGGACTCCTTGCCAATTTATATGTTCGCTGCAAAATTACGCAGCGGACATGACAGTATGCTGCCACCAAAAGAGCCCAAGTAGTAGGTAGCATGTTACTCATTTTTTTGTGTTTTTTTCCACCTACCTGTTCGGAGCGTGATGTCCTGGTCTAGCCATTCTCACACTGGTTTTAGTGGATGGGCAGCAGGACTGCCCAGTGCAGAGGAGCAGTGGGCAGCCTGGCGAATCTGGGAATTGCTGGAGGACGCGTACATCTCCATCAGGCCCGGAGAGTGTTTGGCGTGCCTCGGCAGAGTAATACGGATCCTGGGGACTCACCGGGGCCTCTGAGATTACCCCGAGTACTCTGAGCTGCTGTCCGGTGTCTGTGTGCTTGAGCAGGCTTTCCCCGACCTGACAAGGAGGGCTTTCCGGACTAAGCCCAAACAGAAACACTCTTCTCCACCGGCGGCCATCGTTCCCTCTTCTCCATCACCCACTACAAGATGGCCATGATCAGGTCGGCGTTGGCGACGTCACCCGAAATCCCGGTAGAACAATCCAGCCCCATGAACTGCTCCTGCTCCGACACCGAGCCCTGTTACCCCTGCAGCAGATCCTCATATCCAGTCCCAAGCAGTCCCATCTGCAGACTCTCCCTCCGTATCCGCTGTGAGGTCTCTTTCCTCGGTTAATCCGCAGGCAGCAGAGGGGTGCTTGCTTTCCTCACCGGGGTCTCCCGTTCCTGTGGCGAGAGGGGCGGCTTCCATAGGTTTTACAGAGGAGCCTAGCACTGCCTTTCCTGGACAGATGGGTGATGACGTCCAAGCAGCAGCAGCAACCAACATCTTGAACCGGGAGAACTGGCAAGTTTGTTTTCATTTAACTCACATTAATAATGAAATAAGCCTTCCAGTAGGAAGGCTCAGGGAAAGCAGTCCCCTGAGTTCTCCCCACCTGCTGCTGTTAAAAGCTGTTCACCAGCCCTCTCTCCACTCTCCTTTGTTTGTCTGCCAGAACTGGAGCCATGCAGTCGAGACCAGGAGCAGCCAGAGGTCCGGGAGGATTGTTCTCCCGCAGCAATGGTGAACCGGATCCCAGCCGCCACGCCAGAGGAGTCATCTGCGTGGATCATGACAACTGGGGAAAATAAGACTACAGTGACCATCACGCCTGCTGTGGAGGCCGCCACAGCAGAGTTAGCACCCGAGCAGAACCTTTTGGAGGCTGAACCTGGGAAGACGTTGCCCGTATCGCCGGAGTCCTGGATGGCGGTAGAGCTTGAGCTAAGGCAAGTGCTCTCTTTTGTCTTTCTCTTTTCTATTATCGAGCATTTTTGCCTAGCTTCAGGTGAGGAGAGCCAGTTGCAGCCCAACGCTGCACCTGAGCTTGCCTTGCCGGGCTGTGTCGCTGCCGGCAGCTCTGACCCTTCCTCCTCTCTTTCTGAGTCCATTTCCAGAGTCACCAGAGAGAGTCCTCCATCGCCAGATGAGTCTGTGGATCCAGGTTCACAACTGGAGGTCACCGAGGTTCCGGCTGAGGTGGTTGTCGTGGGCACCCAGTACCAGTCCAGGGTGCCTGTGATCGATCGCCTCCTCGCTTGGGTGCTCATATAGGTTGGCTGGCCCATGGCCAAGATGGCGTTGGGGTCAGCAGTGGCCCAGCCGGGTTCCACCACAGGTGCAGCAGGGGTCCAGCTGGACACCATCGTGGGTGCAACCATGGCTCAGTCGGGGTCCATTGTGGGTGCAATGCAGGCCCAGTCGGGGCTCACCGTGGGATCAATGAGGTCCCAGGAAGGGGCCACCACTGGTGCAACGTTGTCTCACACCGGGACCACCACAGATGCAGCCATGGCCCAGCCCGGGCCCACCGCGGGTTCTACAGAGTCCCAGTCCTACGTCGGGACCACCGGGGGTGCCACAGGACAGTTTGGGGACACCGGGGTCTTCCTTTCCCTTTTGGAGGCCCTGTGGGTGTTCCTCCTCCTTCTGCTGGGCATCGTCGGGGTTCTATTTCCTCCGCCGACAGTGACCGCAAGGGTTCCTCTTCCTCTGTCTGGCCACCCACCTCTCAGCCTTCTGGTGGATAAGCCACCGCCTCATCTGCCCTTCCAGTCCTGGTGGCTTAATCATGTGGGCAGGCCGCCTGAAAGGCTGATTTCCCTTCCTGGGTGGCCCGTATGCCCTGGCAGGCCACCTGATACTGTTCTGCAGGCTGCCTGCTGGCCCTGGGATTTTGGTCAGCCTCCTGAACTTACGGCTACTTGCTGGGCCTTGGACTCTGGCCAGCCCCCTGAACTGTGGGACTCTTGGGGGTGGGGTGGATTAGCTTAGTTTTGGGGTTGGGAAAAGTGTTGTTGTAGTGTTGTATTGTGGTGTTTACCTTTTCTTGATTTATCCCTCCTAACCTGTTTTCCCCCACCTCCCACCCTGGTTTGTGGTATTGGCCTTTTGAATGGGGAGGGGGCAGGTTGTATTTTCTGTTTTTGATGTTACGGTGGGTGTCTGGTGTCCAACCCTTGGGGGGGGGGGGCACTGTCATGTTCGGGGTTGTTCACCCCGTCCATGACCTGTGGCTGTAGGTTTTGATTACCTCTTATTAATTGCAGCTGGCAGATTGAGACTTGCTCTCTGCCAGTCCTACAGTAACGCCTCCTCCTCACCAGACATTCACCGGCTGCATGGTATCACCACACACACACACACACACACACACACACACACACACACACTCGCACATGCACACACACTCACACACATCCAATTAACTACATACCTGCTTGCCACACGGCTGTGGCCACTTGCCCTCGTTAGCATATTGTATTCTTATAGGGAGGCAGTGTGCGCAGTCAGTGTGGCAGCTTAAGTCAGCAATGGACATCCTGACTCACCGATGTTTGACTTTCTACCCCTGGACATATTGTGTTGTTACCTTGAGCCTTTCCGCTCCAACATAAGTGTAAGTCCTTATTTTTGTGCCTTTTTCCTCCGCTCCTGACTGTTTGGAGTGCGTTAGGCATTTCCTTTAAGCCTACGAGGTTTGCAGCGGGTTGTCTCCCCCATTATCATCAGTGACTGTTATTTGGACATTTTGTACATTTTTCCACCATAAATAAACATGCTACTTACACTGCGTTTTGGGCTCGTTGCAAATTTATTTGTTCGCTGCGAAATTACGCAGCGGACATGACATAGAGGAGCTCCCCTTTTCCACAAAATGGAGGTGAGTTCCACTCTCCATGAGTCTGCAACCAGATCCTTCACAAGCTGAAACAGTCTGTGGTGGGGAAGATGGTCATGATTACCCATGGTGGATAACAGTTTGCTAGCACAGCTTATTGCATATACAATTTCTGTATTATGTTTTATACTCAAAACATTATCTGTGGCATCTGCTCTATTTTATATGAATTACTGCATTTATAACTTTTTATGTATTCAGGATTCTTAGAGTTGGGATAAACATATTCAAAACAGTTAAAATTTATGACTCATGTTTAAATATTGTATACTATGAAACAAACCACATTAATTTGCATAAAATGAATACATTTTAAACAAAACATTGATTTATAGCAAAAACATAAAACGGCGAGATTGTTTTACTACTAACAATTATTATTTTTATGCAATTCTGTAATGCAGCACAGTAAGAAATGTTTTAGAACATGTAAGATAAAATTGTACTCAAACTTCCAAACTTGGGCTGCACGGTGGCGCAGTGGTTTAGCACTGTGGCAGCACAGTTTTACCCTCAGCCGGGGGACCGCGGGGATCATGAGATCGTGGGTTCGATCCCAGCCCCCGACCAACAGTGAGCTGTGTGGAGTTTGCATGTTCTCCCCGTGTTGCGCGGGTTTACTCCGGGATTTCTCCGGTTTCCTCCCGCATACCAAAAACATGTAGGTTTAGGGCGCTCGCGCACGCAGCGACCAGCAGCCGGTGGCTTGTCACCAGACTGCAAACCAAGTCTACCTACGGGTACAAATAAGTAACAAAAAAAACAAACAAAAAAAAAAAACTAAAATAAGAACTTTAACCAAGTAGCAAGCAAAAAATGAAAATGAAAACTTTGTGTTAATGTGATGATTTTTTTTAAAAATGAGTCTGACTTATGATACATAAAAACTGAGAGTCAATTGATGTACGTAGGCCTCTGCCAACACATCAATTTTTTTTTCTGCTGAAATCTGTTGCAATTTAAAACCAAAAGCACACAACTCCATTGGGATAAAGGTTGATAAAGCAGACGAAGGCACCCAGCCATCTTCAGTGGAAACAAGTCTAGCAGACAAAGGCACCCAGCCATCTTCAGTGGGGTGAAAACAAGTCTAAACAGACAGTTAATGAGCTGATAAACTTTGAAATGATGGGGTGGCATACTCCTTTGCAGATCATGAAAAAAGTCTTTAAAAAGTCATAAAAGACAGCACACCAGAAAAATAATGAGGTAAAAAAAAAAAACACCCAAAATGTTAATAGCTAATAGCACTAAATTAGCTAGTAGCACTAAATTAAGCACCAGTCTCTGCCCTCTATTATCTTCATTAATGCCCAGTCTCTTCCCAACAAAATGGATGAACTTTAACCACATGTGCGCTTCTGTTGGGAGTTCAGAGACACGTGTATTCTGGCTGTGACGGAGACTTGGCTGGCAGAGAAGGACCGGGAGTCAGAGCTAGTGCTGGACGGATTCGGTGCACCTTTTCGCATGGATCAGGATGCCTAAACAACCAGCAAGGTGCGCAGAGATTGGGTATGTCTTTATATTAATGAACGCTGGTACAAGACTTACCAAGACTTTCGAATGTTATTCACAGATTTAAGTCTCTGTCACCTGATGCTCCCAATATCATTCTCGTCAGTTTCAATAACTGCACCATATTTAAGTCTCTGAAGAACTTTTATCAATATGTCATTGGCCCGACCAGATTTAATAAGACTCTGGACATGTGCTTTGGGACTGTCAGAGATGCATATACGTGAATCTTTACCACTCCCCCCACTGAGTACAGCTGATCATGGGAGCAACCATGGGAGCATGCATAAAACCGCCACCCTGTTCTTACAGTCTCCAGGTGTGCCAACTACACCATGGTGCCACTGGCGGGAGGCGTTTGAGGGGTACATCGCCGCGGGTGGCCTGGGCGACGCCAACGAAGAGAGCCTGTTCATTCACTGCCTCGGTGAGGAAGGCCAATGAGTATTTCACGCACTAGGTGGCAAAGGCTTGTTGAAGGAGTGTCTGGACGTAATGGACAGTCTCTTTATGGACCAGTCCAACATCACAGCGCAAAGATGTAAACTCTTTGACTGCTGACAACAAGCTGGTGAGTCCACCCAACGTTTCTTAATTGAACTCCGTAGCCTAGCAAGCGCCTTTAGGCAGATTGAGGAGGAGCTAGTCCGTGACAAGCTAGCACACAATATGAGCAACGAGAGGCTCAAAAAGCTAATGCTAACTACGGACGTCTTCACGCAGAAGAAAGTGTTTGAACTGACCAGCTAGATTGAGTTCGCTACCTAGCTAGGTCTACAAGTGCTAGCTAAAGAGAATCTAGCCACCCAAGCTTCCCCTCCACGTCAGGCCACTAGCAGCACAGCTAATTCTTCGAGGTGGACTCCCAAAAGGCGGTGGACTGTGGCACGGACAGGAGCAGGAGCTCGGAGTCTGTGTGGCAGCTGTGGCTATCCCCATTACCGGCCGGGCACGTCCGCTTGCCTCACCAGAGGGAAAAAGTGTCAGAACTGCAGCTGTTCTAATCACTGGGCCAGGGTCTGCACCACCACTATTAAAACATCAGCTGCAGAGCCCGAAAGCATGATGCCAGTGTGTGTGGCAGGCAAGGCACCAGGAAGGGGCCGTTAAAGTGGTACGTCTTGCAGCTAGACAGGATCGATGTGCCACTTATGGTGGACTCAGGGGCTGGTAAATCTATATTGAGCATGACCACATTGAAAAGCCTTTTCCCGGGCAAAACCATCAAAGCAGGGGTGGTGAAAATGTTTGGGTATGGTCACGCTAAAATTGACATGGCGGGCACAGTCAGCTTCTCGGAAAAATGTGGATCAAGGATTATTCCCGCATTTACCTTCCAGGTTTCGAGCCAGGGGGGCAACTTGCGGGAAATTGATCTGCTGGGTGAATTAGGATTCTCCATCACGGACCCAGCGGGCACAACGGTGCTGACGGTGTCCCCCAAATGGCATGTCTGCTGGCCGGCATTGTTTGTGGGCCTAGGATGTATTAAAGCATTCAACCACTACCCGCTCATCGACCCAAGCGTGACTCCCAAGATGCAGCCATTACAGTGGCTTCCCCTTGCCTGCGGGATGACGTCACGGCAGAACTGAATAAATTGCTTAAAGCCAGCATCATCAAGAAAGTGGATGCCTCGACATGGATTTCGTACATTGTGGTGGCCCAGAAGAAGACGCTCGGCAGCCGGCCGTGTATTGACCTCAGGATGGTTAATAAAGCAATTATCCTGGACAAATACCCACTCCCCACGATGGGACTCATCGCAATGTTCAGTGGCTCAAGGGTGTTCACGAAGCTACATCTCCGCCAAGGTTATCTGCAGGTGCCCCTTCACCCAGCCAGCAGGGACCTGATGGCATTCGTGACCCACATGGGCGTTTTCAGGTACACCACCTGCCTTTTGGTCTGAGCTCAGCACCTAGCTGCTTTTAGAAGATTATGTCCACAATTCTGGCCGGCGTCACGGGTGAAGTGGTGTACCTGGACCACATTGTGGTCCACGGCGCATTGCGGGAAGAACACAACAGTCATTTGAGATGAGTGATGGAGGTGCTGCCTGGAGCACGGAGTCACATTGAAAGGGGAAAAGTGAATTTTCGTGGTGGGATTCTGGCTGGCGGCCGCGGGCCTGAGCCTCCTGCATTCAAACGTGGAGGCGGTCCTGCATCTCCCCGACCCCACGACACCCGCACAAATCTCCTCGTTCCTGGGCATGGTGAACTTCTACGGGCATTTTATTCCCTATTATTCAGAGACTATCGAACCCCTCCGGACCCTTCTGAATCAGGACGCGCCGTGGCAGTGGACCCCGACCTGCTCAACGGCAGTCGTTAGGGGCGTGGAACACATCAAAACCACATTCTACCACCCCCAAGCCAATGGGGGCATGGAGCGTTTCAACTGGACTTTGAAAAACAGTCTGAGAGCCCATTTGGCGGATGGCTTCACGTTCCCTGACGCCCTCCAGAGCACACTCTGCCACTACAGGGCAACGGCAAACGTCACGACAGGGTGTTCCCTGGTGAAATTCATGCTGGGGCATAAATTCCACCTGCCCCTGGACCAACTGAGGCGCCCCCACAACCCCCTGTCCGGGGAACACAGACCCTCCACGAGACCGGGTCTTCACCCAACAGCAGAAGATGAAACAACATTTCGACAGGAAGCACAGGGCGAAGGCCCATGGACTCGATGTGTTGGACCAGGTCTGGATTAAGTATCCCAACCACACACATAAACTGCAGCCTTTCTGGACGGGGACCCTACAGATCATGAGGCAGCGGGACCGGAACACATTCGAGTTCTCGGACGGGTCACGGTGGCATTCCATCTGACTCAGGAAGTCGTTGCCTGCACAGGGTCCGGGAGCTGTGGCAAAGCAGATTGATGGGGGTTTGGACTTAACTGTTGGGGTTGTTGGGGACTCCCAGGTTTGGCCGACGGAGCCTGGAGAAGGTCCTCCTTTGGTGAGGCGCTCGGCTAGGACGCGTCAGAGGCCCAAATACCTCATTGACTTTGTATTGAAAGTAGCTTTAACTGAAGTGTGTTGGGCATGGGCGGCAGAATAATCTGCCCCAACATGGGAGGGTACCCTGGCAGTCTACCCAGGTGCCCATTTAGCTGGCTAGCCTTGTTGTTCTGTGTGTTGCAAAAAACAAAACAAAAAAAACCGAAGGCAATGTAAAAAAATCCATCCATCCATCCATCTTCTTCCGCTTAGTCCTTTTCGGGTCACGGGGGGGCTGGAGCCTATCCCAGTATCTATGGGCGAGAGGCAGGGTACACCCTAGACAGATTGCCAGTCCATTGCAGAATGAAACATGTATTTTAAGGGGTTTTCTTGCTAAGTTAAGGGGGGGGGGGTCCATTTTGTATATCTGTATTCTTTATGGTGCTTTCACGTTTTGTAAAGTGTGTGTGTGTGGGGGGGGGGGGGGTTGTATAGGGATTTGGCCTTTGGGGCTTGCCATAGCCGACGCCAGGGAGTCAACGTGGTGACATCAGGTAGGCTATGGCCAGTATGTATATTGAGTGTGAATCTCAGTAAAGTTCAGTTCATTACTCAGTTCAACATGGCTCAGGTCTCCCGTTGTTAGGACATAACAAATAGGCCGTGGGTTAGTAAGTTTTCAGTAAGGATTTTGTTGACTAAAAAGAGCCAAACATTTAAGCAGGGTAACCTCTCTGAATTTAAGAGATTGCAAAACGAAGTGAAATTCAAGGTTAGGACAGCCAAACAGAGATTACAAGAAAAAGTGGAGAATAAACTTAGCAGTAATAACCTTGGTTCAGCATGGGACATACGAAATATTATGACTGGTTTGCATGATAGTATATATAGGAAAAAAGTGGATTTAGATGATTTTGATAATAAATTAGTGGCTGATGAGCTTATTTGGTTTTATCTTAGGTTTGATGTTAATGACTTTTCTAAGGAATTAGAGCTGTTAAAGGTCAAGCGCTTTAATTCTTCACCTGTTATTGCATTCAATGAGCACTCTGCAGTCAACACCTTCAAGCGCTGTAAATGTAAGACTAACCCTGGCCCTGATAACATTGGGAATCGTTTGCTGTCTTGTTGTGCAGAACAACTGGGACCAATTTTTTTAATCATATGTTTATGTTATCAGTTTGTCAGCAGAGGGTTCCCAAAATATGGAAGTAGTCTATCATAGTCCCTGTTGCTAAAATAAACCATTCCAAGGTTCCAAATGATTACAGGCCAGTAGCTCTTACATCTTTGGTTATGAAGTCATTTGAAAAACTAATAAAACATGAACTTTTGGTCAAAATAGAACACCTCTTTGATCCCCTTCAGTTTGCATATAGGAGGGGGATGGGGTTCAGGATGCTTCCATTACTTTGCTTGACCTTTTATTTAAACACTTGGAGAGAAGTAGAGCATGCAAAGCTCTTGTTTGTGGACTTCTCGTCAGCATTCAACACCATCCAGCCCCACCTGCTGGTGGATAAGCTTTTTAATAATTTTGGTGTTGACTCTAACTTGGCTGGTTCGATCCTGGACTTCCTGTCTTTTAGATCTGAGAGTGTGAGGGTGAATGGGTGTACATCAGGGGTGATGTGTTCATCTACTGGCTCACCCCAAAGTTGTGTCCTCTCTCCACTTCTTTACATTTTGTATACTGGTGACTGTAAGAGCCAGTTTATAAACAGACACATCTTGAAGTTCGCAGATGACACAGTTATTGTTAGTCTCCTTCATGATGCTGAATCTAGCCATGGCCCACTGGTCAACGCCAAATTTATTGTCTAGGGTTTTTTTTTGGCTGATTTAGGACAATTTTGATGTGCTGAATCCAAAAATCACGTTGGTTTTGCTCAATCAGGTCAACTTTTTGAACTATGGCCACATTTTATTTTACATTTTTGTTTACATGTACGGGTATTTTCGCTTTATATGATGCAAAATTCTTTTTTATTTCTTGAAATTTCTCAAACTCTGAAGAGTTTGCATGAGCCAATTTATGACATGATATCATAAATTGTCATGATGGCAGATTATTGTTGGACTCTGAAGAGAGACATCCCTGCCGCTGATCATTCTAGAGCAGGGGTTCTCAAAGTTTTGATGGGTGAGGGCCAATTTGGGAATCCAAAGTTGAACCGAGGGCCACCAAAGGGACGGAGGCCAAAAAAAAAAAAAAAAGACTGAAAATTCAATTCCATTTGTAATCCTTTTAATTATCAGATTTAATTAGTTTGGGTAAAGTCATATTAACAGTAAGAAATTGGGACTGATGAAAATACAATTTTAGTGTCAACATACCTTTTAACTGCAGTGTGATTTGTGGTGCTGTTTTCGGTTGGCCACGAGTCCTCTGAAGTCTGGCTCCATCTCCGTCGTCGCGATGCGAAGGACTGCATGTAGGTGGGCATCTGTCATCCTGGATCTCAGCTTAGATTTGTTGATGGCCATGGTGGAGAAGGTCTTTTCACAGATGTAGGTGCTTCCGAATAAAGACGCCATTCTGACAGCATGTTGACGAAGAGCAGGGAATGTGGATGGGGAAAGTCCTTTGTAGAACTCGATCAGACTCTTGTCACGATATGCAGCTCTGGCCTCGGAGCTTTCCTGTAGGTCGATGAGCTCAAACTGCATGTCTGCAGGCACTGCCTCGGGCACACATAGAAGGGATTTTGGAAAAGGTTGAAATCACCCTCGTGGTCCCTGAAGTCAGAGAATCGGTGGTCGAACTCGTCTCGAAGCTTTTCGATGAGGCCATGGTTCTTCTCTGAACACAGGTGATGCAAAACTTCACTCCCGTCCGTGTCTGGGTCATCTACCAGCGCCCTGCAGGCAGGGAAATGAGCGAGATCTCCTTCTCTGAGCTGTCCCTGGAGCAGTTGGAGTTTTCGCTGGAAAGCTTTCACGTTGTCAAAAAGTGTGGAAATGAGTTTTCCATGGCCTTGCAGCTTCAGATTGAGATCGCTCAGACAATTATTCAGGTCGGCGAGGAAGGCTAGGTCACAGAGCCATTTGCTGTCCGTTAACTCAGTCACGTCTTGTCCTTTTGCCTGCATGAACTCGCAAATTTCTTTTCTCAGGTTAAAAAAACGTTTCAGTGTGGCACCTCTGCTCAGCCACCGGACGGCAGTGAAGTAAATGACGTCTCCAAAATCTGCCTCTGACTGCGCCAAAAAGGTTTTAAATTGGCGATGGTTCAGACCTCTGGACTTCAGGTAATTAACTGTCTTCACAACTACGGCCATGACGTGTTTCATTTCTAGCGTCTGAGCAGCGAGGGCTTCTTGGTGAATTATGCAGTGGTAGCTGACTGGTTTCTTACCACCGCTGTTCACCACTTTCTCAGCCAGCAGCGACACTGCACCTGTCCTACTCCCAATCATTGCTGGTGCTCCGTCTGTCGTGACACCGACCAAGGATGCCAGGTTAACATTGTGTGTGTCCAGACTGCGATACACTGCTTCGCAAATATCCACTCCCTTCGTTGTGTCTTTCATACTCTCCATACTCAGTAGCTCCTCGCCGACGTCAAAATTCTCAGTGACAGTTCGGATGAAAATCAACAGTTGGGCAGTGTCGGAAATATCCGTGCTTTCATCCAGTGCGATGGAAAACGCTCCCTTTTCTAGCCCCTCCACACGTATCGCCAGTTGGTCCTTCAAATCATTTGCCAGATCTTCGATTCGTCTTGTGACTGTGTCATTCGACAAACTTACGTCACGGAACTTTGTTTTTTGGTCTGGGCATACACGCTCTGCCACTTTTAGCATACAGTCTCGAACAAATTCTCCATCACTAAACGGCTTGCCCCGTTTAGCTATTTCATGAGCTACCACATAGCTAGCCTCTGTTACTGCTTCGCTGGTTTTTGAAAATTGCGTGAAGACTGACTGTTGTGCTGTGTAGCCCCTTTTAAGTTGTTCCATCTTTGTGGTGCGATCCTTGCCACTGAATTTTTCATAATTTTTGTGTTTTGTTTCGTAATGGCGACTGATGTTAAAGTCTTTTCGCACTGCGATTACCTGTCTGCAGATGAGGCATACAATTTCGCACTGCGATTACCTGTCTGCAGATGAGGCATACAACTTTATCTGACCCGTGAGGTTCAACGAAGTAGTCCAAAGTCCATTTTCCCTGAAACTGCCTTTTTTCCTCGCTGACAGTTCTCGGTTTCCTCGAGTGAGCGGTCTCCATCTCTGCCTCTTTCTCTCGCTGATCCATCTTTATTTCCACACTTCGACTTCCACAAGCACTAATATTTATTTCTTATTCTTCTTCTGACTCAAAATGGTGCTCCGAAACCGTTGCCAACCAACACTTCTGCACTGTGCGCTGAACATTCCATCTCCCATAATACAATTGGACTAGCTGCTGCAATGAAGTGATCGCAAGGTCGACAACATATGTAATTACGGCTTGTGCCTACAGATGGCGCCAAAGACCACTAAACGTAGATGTGTATCGGAATTTTTCCAAAGCAATTAGTTCAGATCATATATTGGTTAAAGGCCTCGGACGGTGACATTTTTTTATTGAACCAATAAACTGATTGTATGAAAATATTCCATTCTGGCCATTCCCGTGATTTAAAATGTGTCACCAGCCTCCATAAATGACTTTATTTGTTAATAGCCCATATTTCACTTAGTGATGCTGCAGTACCGCCATCTCTCGATAGGGGCGTGCAGCAGTGACGTCAGGTCAGGGAGAAACAGGAAATGGCTGCAGGAAATGGATGATCACTGGCCTGCAGAAATGGCTGAACGACAGCAGAGTGATTCGGACAGCGATTATTTTATCGAGTATGACGACCGCAGTATAAGTGATGATATTGAAACTGACGAATCTGATGATGAAGTAGTTTTGGGTGGTGCTGATGGGGTTATTCAGCCGTATTTGTTCGAGCCCGAGGGTGCGGAGGAAGACGCAGACGAAACAGCGACCGGAGCAGAACGAGAGGCAAGAACGAGAGGCTCGCCGATTTATATTGGTAAAATATGCTTTGAAATTTTTTTTTTTAGGCGATATGCATGGTCACACACTTAATTATCAAAATAAAACTGCCAATTTTTCCCTCGCTGCCTTACTTGGCGACTTATAAACATTCTCTTTCTGCTCAAAATTTTTTACATGTTTTAAATATTTTCTAATCAAACTTCATAGACCAATTTATATAGCACTCCCATGAGCCATTAGTTTATTATAAGCATCTGATTATACCATTTTTTTTAACAGGTGCACTTGTGAGAAATGCAACATTATGCCAACATCAACTGAATCTCGGTGCTGCCAGGAGGTATTGAAGGTGAAGAAGTGAGGGTGATACCTGCCTGTGCTGTGAGCCTCATCAGAGAAACATTCCCATCTGATCACAACAAGGGATTTTGCCTACCAAGATTAGATTTGTGATCAATGTTATTTAAATAAAGTTTTTTAAAATCATATATTGAGTTTATTAATGTGCATGTCAATTTTATAATTCTAATATTTCAGCATTCATCAAAGTCGGATCTCATATACATTAGTGTAATTTTTCTACCATTTTATGGTGTAAAATTCGTGTGCAATTTTTAAAAGCACATTTCTCTAAAAATCTTAGGCTTATATTTTTTTTATACATATTTCAAAATATGTTGCTTCCCTAACAATTGAAAGCTGAACTTTCATTGCTAATTGGAAATTTATTCTACTTTTACATGTTTGATTTTGAAAATCTAGATACATGTTGCTCAACAGCATCAGCTTTGATGGGACGCTGAAATTTGGCACTCAATGTTGCTGGAATTCTGGCTTGTACAGAGTGCCACTGCTCCAATAAGTGGGTTGGATCAACCAAGGTTTTGTCGAAAAGAGTATTCATCAGATCATCCACATATTCTGAAATAAAATTAATTTAATAAAAATTAGAAATCGAAAGCTCCTTGTAAGTGGTCATGGAAATTCCAACGATACCGGCTGCATTTAGAACTCTGAGGACCTTGACATATGACGCCCCAGTGAAGAGAATGGCGGATGAAAGCTGTATGTTACCAGCTGGGATGTCCCTGATCATCGGCTGGCTGTGCCAGGATAGATCCTCAACACAATGTGGACAATGTTGTTTGATCACCAACAGAGAGCCTTTAGTGTGACTTGTTACCTCACATGGATGACTGCAATGAGGACAATTGCTGAATAATCAAATTCAAAAAAAAAATCCACAGTATTTGAAGGTTGAGTGACAGTGGATAACATCTGCAAAAACAGTAGATCAACATAATTTCATTCCAGAGGTGTCAAATTGGATTACATATATAGAAATATAACTTGAGCAAACAGGCACAACCACCTCCCTGTACAGCACTGAATATTTCATATTTGATTAGTATGAATACCCTAAAATTCTAATATTTGATAAGTTGTTAAGGCAATGAAATTCATTGCTTGTAAATAATTTTAGTAAATATTGGCAGTGAATATTTAAAAAAGAAAAATTACCCTGTTTACTTATCTTTCTGACAGCAGATTGCTGTCAGAAAGATAAGGTTGATCAGAAAGATAAGGATATCCCAGGTTGGCCTAGGATAGCCGGCCCCGGCCGCTGCTGGAAGGGCTCTCGCGACCGGCCCGGGGGACGGCCGGAAGGCGGCCGCCCCTCCCCGCTCACGGACGCGTGTTCGTGGAGAACCCGGTGCTAAATAACTCGTAAACGACCTGATGCCGGGCGTGACCCGCTCCGGGGACAGTGGCAGGTGGGGAGTTTGACTGGGGCGGTACACCTGTCATACTGTAACGCAGGTGTCCTAAGGCGAGCTCAGGGAGGACAGAAACCTCCCGTGGAGCAGAAGGGCAAAAGCTCGCTTGATCTTGATTTTCAGTATGAATACAGACCGTGAAAGCGGGGCCTCACGATCCTTCTGATTTTTTGGGTTTTAAGCAGGAGGTGTCAGAAAGTGTCAGAAAGATCGCATCGGTAGATCACTCTTGCTTTTCACGCCACTTCACTGACACTTGTCTGAGAGTGGGACTTTGAAGTGAACGGATATATACGTAGTTGGAACAGCCGATTTTTTTTATCAGCAATCTTTTTGCTAATTTCATTTCAAATTGCATCTTATTCTCAAAATCACTGTCAACAAAATGTCTAATGCACATGTTGGGTGATTTTGCGACATAATTCCAATTTTTTAGCGTTTTCTGAACGAAATTCACCCATGGGGTTCTGATTTTCCCAGGCAGGGGAAGTTCCTAAACACTCACCGCGTGCTCCTCAGCGTGCTCCTCCTCCTACTCAGGTCGCTCCTGACCTGACGTCACACAGTCAGTGGCCATTTTAGCCGCTGATCGCTTGGCAGACAGACAGCTCTCAAGGAAATCATACTTCAATAGCGCATTGTCACCTTATGCGACATTTGTTGACACCAAAACATGTGCGGTTCAAATTAGCTCGTCTCACACACAAATTTAAGATATGATTTAGCGATATTGTAATTTCGTCCGGCCGAGGCCTGGCCGCGGGCCGCCAGAAATGTTTTCGCGGGCCGCCATTGGCACGGGGGCCGCACTTTGAGAAACATTGTTCTAGAGATTCGAATAAACAGAAGTTGAAGCTCTGAATTTTGAACAGTGATGATGCAACATTCAATTTACATGTACTTACCTTTATCAGTGTCTACTATTCAATTTACAGTAATCGAAGTTTGTAACATTTAATCAATAAATTGTGTTAGAAAATGATTTTTTTCTCTTAAAAATCTATTTCAGATGAGAAATATTAACAAAAATCAACCGATAATGTTACAAAAATGTAATCGATTTAGTGAGAAGATCAGATTTTTTAAAAATCAACTTAGCATAAAACCTGACCTGATCGAGAGAAACGGATGTCATTTTCGGATTCAGGGGTGCAAAATTGTTTTAAAAAAAACACAGACAACTTACAAAAAAAATATTTCTGTAACCCTGTGTTATTTTTTAAACTGATGCAAACATTCTTTTCTAAATCTTAATGTATCAAAGACAAAGGACATGTGCACTGATTTTAGACACCATGCTCCTGCAACTCAGTGCACTGTAATTGATGGTGAAGAGGTGGATGATATGATTGGTTGACCCAGAAGCAGACTCGGACTCGAAATAAACTCTGTGTGTGTGTGTGTGTGTGTGTGTGTGTGTGTGTGTGTGTGTGTGTGTGTGTGTGTGTGTGTGAAGGAGTGAGATAGCTGGGCGAGCAGAGTACAGTTCAGACTGGCAACCCTAGGAGAGAGCACAGACAGACGGATGAGTGAACTGAGGTTTGGAGGAATTAGTCAGTGAATGCTCAGTCTTAGGGGTCAGCTGAAGGGCTGAAGCGCTGAAGAGCTTCCAAGGGCTCAGAGCCAGCTGCTCCGTGTCTAAGCTGTCGCCGCAGACAAGGTGAAGAGGTGTAGGTGAGTTCAGAGTGCAGGTGGAGTGCGGGTTGCGTTCAGGTCTGCCGCGAGGAGGAGGAGGTCTGCTGCCAGGAGGCTTCCACCTGTGCACAGGGGAGAAAGGAGGAGAGCATAGAAGGGAAGGAATCCCTAAGGTTTACTTGACGGTGGGGAGCTCAGACTCCCAGGAGACTCGAAGAGCAGGATGGAGCTGAGGAGACGGAACTCCAGAGCAGGACGTGTAGGAATGACGAGGAGGTCTTACCAGGCCGTTGGAGCATTGACGTCTCTGTGCAGACCAGAGGGCAACACGGCTTAAGAAGGCTGTTTAATGAGATGATCAGGTGTGCGCACAGCTGTGGAGGCAATTAGGGCAGCAGGCACGCAGAGCGGATCATTACAGTGGAATCTGTGGTCAGATACAAATATCTGGGTTCCATCATTGATAATAAGCTCACATTTGAAGACAACACCGAAATGATTTGTAAAAAAGGTCAACAGGGACTTTTCTGTTGAAGGAAGCTTGCTAAATTCCATGTTGATAAAACCCTCATGACACTTTTTTATAAATTCTAATCTGTGCTGATATTTTCTTTCATCTGTTGGTTTGGTGGTTTGAATGTTAGACACAAGAACGTTCTGTTAAAAACAGTAAACATCAGTAGTAAAATCATTGGTGTCAGCAGAGCAACCTGTCTGATTTGTATAATAGTCAGGTGATGAAGAGGGTGAATTCATCCATCCACCAATCCATCCATCCATCTTCTACCACTTTTCCGGAGGTCGGAGTCACGGAGGCAGCAGTTCAAGCAGAGAAGCCCAGACTTCCCTCTCCCCAGCCACCTGCTCCAGCTCTTCAGAGAGGATGCCAAGGCATTCCCAGACCAGCTGGGAGACAGTCTTTCCAGTGAGTCCTGGGTCTGCTCCGGGGTCTCCTCCCAGAGAGACGTGCTCGAAACACCTCAAGTGGGAGGCATCCAGGAGGCATTCTGATCAGATGCCCATACCACCTCAACTGGCTCCTTTTAATGTGGAGGAGCAGCGGTTCTACTCTGAGCCTCTCCCGGATGACTGAACTCCTCACCCTATCTCTAAGAGTGAGTCCAACGATCCTACGAAGAAAGCTTATTTCAGCCGCTTGTATCCGCATTCTCGTTCTGTCAGTCATTATCCAAAGCTTGTGACCATAGGTGAGGGTAGGAATGTAGATTGGTAAATCGACAGCTTTGCCTTAGAGCTCAGCTTCCTCTTCACAGCAACAGACCGGTACAACGTCTGCATCACTGCAGATGCTGCTCCGATCGGTCTGTCAATCTCTTGCTCCATTCTCCCCTCACTCGTGAATAAGACCCCAAGATACTTAAACTCCTCCACTTGGGGCAGGAGCCTGTCCCCAACCCGGAGAGGACAATCCATTTTTTTCCGGCTGAATTCTATTCTAGAGGGTGAATTCTATATTAATTCTATTTATATACTTTCAGACCATTCTCACCCTCTTCATCAGGAGTTTCAGTTTCTCCCCTCTGGTTTACATTTTAGATTTCTCTCAGTTAAGACCAACAGACGCTCATTCACCCTCGCAGCCATCATCCTCATTAACGCAGGGAAGAAGAGGCAGACACACATTCACTCTCACATATGTATTCATCTATTTATTTATAGGAGCTAGGTGATGAAATTGCTGTTTTAGATGGTATGTCACTGGTTTTTACCAGGTGCTAGGTGGTAAAATTGTTTTTAGATGGTATTTCGCTGGTATGTGTATGTGCATACACATACACATACACATGTATGTGTATGTGCCCATATACAGTGGGGCAAAAAAGTATTTAGTCAGCCACCAATTGTGCAAGTTCTCCCACTTAAAAGATGAGAGAGGTCTCCAATTTTCATCATAGGTATACCTCAACTATGAGAGACAAAATGAGAAAAAAAAAATCCAGAAAATCACACTGAAGGATTTTTAATGTATTAATTGGTAAATTCCTAGGTAAAATAAGTATTTGGTCACCTACAAACAAGCAAGATTTCTGGCTCTCACAGACCTGTAACTTCTTCTTTAAGAGGCTTCTCTGTCCTCCACTCGTTACCTGTATTAATGGCACCTGTTTGAACTCATTATCAGTATAAAAGACACCTGTCCACAACCTCAAACAGCCAGACTCCAAACTCCACTATGGCCAAGACCAAAGAGCTGTCAAAGGACACCAGAAACAAAATTGTAGACCTGCACCAGGCTGGGAAGACTGAATCTGCAATAGGTAAGCAGCTTGGTGTGAAGAAATCAACTGTGGGAGCAATTATTAGAAAATGGAAGACATACAAGACCACTGACAATCTCCCTCGATCTGGGGCTCCACGCAAGATCTCACCCCGTGAGGTCAAAATGATCACAAGAACGGTGAGCAAAAATCCCAGAACCACACGGGGGGACCTAGTGAATGACCTGTAGAGAGCTGGGACCAAAGTAATAAAGGCTACCATAAGTAACACACTACGCCGCCAGGGACTCAAATCCTGCAGTGCCAGACGTGTCCCCCTGCTTAAGCCAGTACATGTCCAGGCCCGTCTGAAGTTTGCTAGAGAGCATTTGGATGATCCAGAAGAGGATTGGGAGAATGTCATATGGTCAGATGAAACCAAAATAGAACTTTTTGGTAAAAACTCAACTTGTCGTGTTTGGAGGAGAAAGAACACCATACCTATTGTGAAGCATGGGGGTGAAAACATTATACTTTGGGGCTGTTTTTCTGCAAAGGGACCAGGACAACTGATCCATGTAAAGGAAAGAATGAATGGGGCCATGTATCGTGAGATTTTGAGTGAAAACCTCCTTCCATCAGCAAGGGCACTGAAGATGAAACGTGGCTGGGTCTTTCAGCATGACAATGATCCCAAACACACCGCCTGGGAAACGAAGGAGTGGGTTCGTAAGAAGCATTTCAAGGTCCTGGAGTGGCCTAGCCAGTCTCCAGATCTCAACCCCATAGAAAATCTTTGGAGGGAGTTGAAAGTCCGTGTTGCCCAGCGACAGCCCCAAAACATCACTGCTCTAGAGGAGATCTGCATGGAGGAATGGGCCAAAATACCAGCAACAGTGTGTGAAAACCTTGTGAAGACTTACAGAAAACGTTTGACCTCTGTCATTGCCAACAAAGGGTATATAACAAAGTATTGAGATGAACTTTTGTTATTGACCAAATACTTATTTTACGGAGGAATTTACCAATTAATTCATTAAAAATCCTTCAATGTGATTTTCTGGATTTTTTTTTCTCATTTTGTCTCTCATAGTTGAGGTATACCTATGATGAAAATTGGAGACCTCTCTCATCTTTTAAGTGGGAGAACTTGCACAATTGGTGGCTGACTAAATACTTTTTTTTCCCCACTGTACATTCATATATGGGCACATGTATGTGTATGTACAGTATATGCACTGTATGTATATGCATGTGTGTGCATGTATGCACGTATGTGTGTATGTATATACGTATGTATGCGGTTGTACTATGTGGATGTATTTTAGATGATTTGGTGTGGTTATTTTGTATTTATGGAGATGTTGGTATTGTAATATGATCAGTGTGGGGCTTTTATTGTGACTGTGATGTTCTGCCTGTCACAAGTTCAGTGCTGCTGTTGTTGTTTGATATTTTGTTGTGTTTTTTTTTTTAATGTGAAGCACTTGTTGCAAAACAAATTGCCCATTTAGGGACAATAAAGATTACTTGAACTTGAACACTCAAGCATTTCAGCAAATTTCTAACACTACTACAATCATTGGACCCACACCAGATCCTGATATACACTCCCTATACTGTAGATAATGGAAATTTTTCATTAGTTTTCATAATTTCATTCTCAATTTCCAGAGAAATTGACAAAAAAAAAATAGCAATGTTAAAGAAAGCTAAAAAAAAAGATAAATAACATCCTTGGAGGTAATCAACTACACCCTCTCTCTGTTAGGTGTTACTAAAGGTTGTTTGAGTTAATCGCTAAGATGAACATGCTAACCTACTTATGCTAATAATTGAGTAGGGAAAGGTTTAATAAATATGATCATTTATACAACAGTTAGTTCCGATTGAGCAATTTGACTGGACAATAGGCATTCCAAGAGTTACTATAATCCGCGATAAATGCGCTCCAATTTCACTGGATATGTACCACTCCGCTTCAAAGGAGTTCTAGTAACCGTTAAATTACTAACAGTAATTTTATTATCAACTCTTTGACAATTGTAGTACTGTTTTGGACACCTTAATTTCCACAGTGAGGCACCGTTTGACCAGAAATTATACATCCATGATCCAGAAGTCCCACCCTTTTGAAAAGGTCTCCCACCGCCCCGGCCCTATTGTCATTTTAAGCTCATTAATACCCTCTAACTGTATATGTCGCCAAACTGCGACATAACCCCTAGTGGTCAACAGAGGTAAAGATTTTTTTCAAGAAAATATTCAGATCAGATGTCACAACTTTCCGAGGCTATAACTTGAAAGTGGTAAGAGATAATGGTTTACTGTCAATTACAAAGATGTAGAATATGATCCAAAGTTTCAGATAGGAGTAAATTTATGGATCTAATTTGCATGCAAACAAACAAAGACTTTTGTCACTTACCGCTGGCAAGGTGACATCCTTTTGCAGCATTTTAGCTTTCTCTCCTACATCCACAAACTGTTATTGATTATTCCACTTTAATTTCGCTTTTATTCAGCAGCATTTTCTCTTATATGATGAGATGCAACCGGCGATTGCTCTACAGTCACATGGTGATCCTGGCGCCAGCAGGTGAAATCAACGAGCTTCGCGCTCCCTGTGTTTTAAGAACATGCAAACATCTACCTTCATAAGCTAAATAATCTCTTTTTAGAATCATAGTTGGCAAATTCTGGACCAAATCCTCCGAATTTGCTCGTTCGTCTGCGATCACGTATGTAAACAATGATGGGTGCCGTCCATATTGTAATCTCAAAGACGAAGAATAAGAACAAGGATTTCTTCCTCATTGGTGTATTACGTGCCATCCATGAGTCCTCCAATGCATGCCTGCCACCTTGTGAACTGGCATGATCAGTACAAATCCTCAGTCCAGCTGGGGAGTGTTTTTCACGTTATTATCAGTTGACAGGCGCAGCACCGCGCTCTGCCACTAGGAGCAGACGAAATCACACAGCTTAAGGGTTAAGCCACCTACAGATGTTCTCTGATGACTCTGCGATCGTTGGCCTCATCTCCAACGGAGATGAAGCTGAGTGCAGAGGATTTATCCAGGACTTCGTGGACTGGTGCCATCGGAACTGCCTCCAGATCAACGGGAAGAAAACTAAGGAGCTGGTGGTGGACTGCTGCAGGCAAGGACAACCCCTTACAGCACCAGTAAACATCCAGGGAACAGACATTGAGATGGTGACATCCTACAAGTACCTGGGTGTTCATCTGAACAATAAACTAGACTGGTCACACAATACCGACGCACTCTACAAGAAGGGACAGTGCAGGCTGTTCCTACTGAGGAGGCTCAGGTCTTTTGGTGTACAAGGGGTGCTCCTGAAGACATTTTACGACACGGTGGTGGCATCAGCCATCACTTTTGGAGTGGTCTGCTGGGGCAGTGGCATTACAGCAGCCGATAGGAAGAGACTGAACAAACTGATCAAGAAAGCTAGCTCTGTCCTGGGGAAGGGCCTTGACCCAGTGGAGGAGATAGGAGAGAGAAGGGTGGTGGCTAAACTGTCATCTCTGCTGGAGTCCAAGTCCCACCCTATGCAGGACATACTGAACGCACTGAGGATCTCATTTAGTGGTAGACTACATCATCCTAGGTGTGCGACCAAGAGGTTTCGCAGGTCCTTCCTACCTACGGCTGTCAGACTTTATAACCTAAGCAGGGCTGCTCGCAGAGATAGCAAAAAAACGTGACAACCTAATAGTATTGAATGCAAAAGACGCAACAGACTTACACAATTGGTCCCCTCCAGTATACAACTAGGACAATATCAGTGGCTACGGAGGGTGACAATATGTATGGGTACATATTCATACTATGTAGGATAACTAGGTAGATGGTTTTGCTGTTTATTGCATCTAGCTACAATGCTCCGCACTGTGTATATATATTTATATATTTATGTGTACGTATGTATATTCACTGCTCTTATTTTCTTATCTTCTAAATTATTGCTCTGAGTGTTGCTGTCCCTGTGCTGTTGCAATCCTGGAATTTCCCCATTGTGGGACTAATAAAGGCTTATCTTATCTTATCTTATCTTATCTTAAGTAATTTCACGTCTGTTAAAAAAAAAAAATAGGCAGTGCTAGAGTTTGATTTATTTTCTCGATTAACAAACCACAATACTTTTGTGTTGATGGATTCTTTGCTTCATCTGAAAATGCGAAGAAAAGCAAGCAAAATGTGCTAAATCGCTAGCATGTGCTAAATTGCTAGCAGGCTAACAACTACTACCAATAATTCTGGCAACCGGCATTGGATACGTTTTGATCTTCTGAAGTACAGACTCAACAGGTATATGTTTTATAACCACTTATTACTTTTGCATTTGACAATATTTAACACTTTGAATGTGTATGTTGCCAAACTGAGACATACCCCCTAGTGGTTAAGAATGGTAAATATTTTTTGTCAGTAAAATAGTTCAGATTTCCAAGGCTATAACTTTAAAGTGGTAAGAGATAATGGATTACTGTCGATTAGAAAGATGTAAAATATGATCCAAAGTTTCAGATAGGAATACATTTATGCATCTAATTTGCATAATGTTATGGCACCTCTTTAAATTCCATAATTTAGTCAAAACTGGACTTTGTATGTATTTACACAAAAAATGGTTCAGTCTTTTGACACCATTTTTTGTACAGAGGTACCTCATCATCTTATCTTCAAAGCGTATGAACAAGAAATCAGTACATTTAAAAATAAAACAGAAATTTCTCACTTACTTTTGACAAAGTCAGAGTGAGAAGGCAGGCACAGTACGGCGCTCTGCCACTAGGTGCAGGCAAATTCTCACAAAGGGTTAATTAGTTTATGTGTGTGAAATGACAATCGACGTCTTCATGCTGATTGAGATGTATAGCAACAGTTACTGTGGCTTCATTTAGAAGGGACTATTTTTTTGCTCAGCTACGCAAAATAGCTGGTTAAACGAACAAATCACAATATTTTGTCCAGTATTGCTGTCATTTAATAATTTGTGCTTGCAGAACTGTTGTATAAAAGCAACATTACACTTGAGTTCATTCCGGTATCATGAATACACTAAATCCGGGGGCACAAGCCACATCACACCTGGAGTTCGTACTATATTCACAACACCGTAACTCACTCTCATGTAATATTGCTTAATTGAGTTTCACAGTATCCAGTTATTATGTTGTCCATGCATTCTAGTTTATTTAATTGACTTATAAAGACAGCACACAATGAAGAAATTTATAAATGAATTGGATTCTTTTATATCCCTCATGGATCATTCATCCCTCATGGATCGTCACCTTATCGTGGTGGGGGGTGTGCATGCCCCAGTGAGCTATGTTGTCCGGGGCAATTTGCCTCTGGTAGCTTCACCCAAGACAAACTGGTCCTGGGTGAAGGGCCAGACTAAGAACGATCCAATAGACTCTCATGATAAATACTAGAACAAGGATTCAGTGTACCCCGCCTGGTATGGGGTTACCGGGCCCCACCCTGGAGCCAGGCCTGGGGGAGGGGCTCGAAGGCTAGCATCTGGTGGCCGGATTTCCGCCCATGGGACCTGGCCAGGCTCAGCCCGAAGGGGTTACATGGGTCCGCCCTCCAGTGGGCTCACCACCTGCAGGAGGAATCATGGGGGTCCGGTGCTATGTGGATCAGGTGGCGGTCAAAGGTGGAGACCTTGGCGGACTGATCCCAAGCTTCCTAAATTGGCTTTTGGTACATGGAATGTCACCTCTCTGGTGAGGAAGGAGCCTGAGCTGGTGCATGAGGTTGAGATATACCGGCTAGATATAGTCGGCCTCACCTCAACACACAGCTCCAGTTCCGGAACCAGTCTCCTGGAGAGGGGCTGGAGCTTGACCTACTCTGGAGTTGCCCCGGGTGAGAGGCGACAAGCAGGGGTGGGTATTCTTGTATCCCCCCACCTTGCTGCCTCTATATTGGAGTTTTCCTCGGTAGACGAAAGGGTTGTTTCCATGCACCTTCGGGTTGGGAAACGGGTCCTGACCATCATTTGTGCCTATGCACCAAGTGATGTTTCAGAGTACCCACCCTTTTTGGAGTCTCTGACTGGGGTGCTGGAGGGTGCTCCTCTTGGAAACTCTATTGTCCTACTGGGGGACTTCAATGTGCATGTGGGCAATGACAGTGAAACCAGGAAGGGGGTGATTGGGAGGAACGGCCTGCCTGATCTGAACCCGAGTGGTGTTCAGTTATTGGACTTCTGTGCTAACCACAGTTTGTCCATAACAAACACCATGTTCAAGCATAAGGGTGTCCATATGTGCACCTGGCACCAGGACACTCTAGGTCGCAGGTCGATGATCCATTTTGTTATTGTGTCGTCAGAGCTGTGACCGTATGTCTTGGACACGGGTAAAGAGTGGTGCAGAGCTGTCAAACTGATCACCACCTGGTGGTGAGTTGGAGCTGATGGCAGGGGAGAATGCCATTCAGACCAGGTAGACCCAAACGTATAGTGAGGGTGTGTTGGGAATGTCTGGCTGAGGCCCCTGTCCGGGAGGTCTTCAACTCCAACCTCCGGAAGAACTTCAACCACATTCCGAGGGAGTCTGGAGACATGGAGTCTGAATGGGCCATGTTCTCCACCTCTGTTGTTGAAGCGGCGGCCCAGGGCTGTGGCCGCAGGGTCGTCAGGGCATCTTGTGGTGGCGGCCCCCAAGCAGGGTGATGGGCGCCGGTGGTGGTGGGGGGGCATTGAGCTGATGAGGGGGTCCTATCAGGCTTGGTTGGCTTGTGAGGCTCCTGGGGTGGCTGGGGTGTGCCGACAGGCCAAGCGGAGTGCAGCTCGGGTGGTTGCTGAAGCAAAAACTCGGGTATGGGAGGGGTTCGGTGAGGCCATGGAACAAGACTTTCGGTCGGCCTCGAAGAGATTCTGGCAGGCTGTCCGGCGGCTCGGGGGGGAGGCAGGAGGGGTGCTGTTGACTTTAGCTGGGGGTGTCGTAGGGCGGTGGAGGAAGTGCTTTGAGGATCTCCTCAGTCCCATTGATGCGCCTTCCGTGGAGGGGGCAGGGCTTGTGGACAGGGGTGTGGGGACTTGCCTGTCACAGGGGCTGAGGTCACCAGAGTGGCTGGAAATGTCTTTGGTGGCTGGGCCCCGGGGGTGGACGAGGTTCGCCCTGGGTGTCTCGGGGCTCTGGATGTTGTGGGGCTGTCGTGGTTGGCACGCCTCTGCGGCATTGCGTGGAGGTTGAGGGCAGTGCCTTTGGCATGGCAAACAGGGTGGTGGTTCCTCTCTTCAAAGAAGGGGGTGTGCTCCAGCTTTGGGGGGTCGCACTCCTCGGCCTCCCTGGGAGGGTCTATGCCAGGGTACTGGAGAGGAGAGTCTGGCCGTTGGTTGAACCTTGGATTCAGGAGGAGCAATGTGGTTTTCGTCCTGGCCGTGGCACATAAGACCAGCTCTTTACCCTCTCGGGAGTCCTTGGGGGTTTGTGGGGGTTTGCCCAGCCAGTTTACATGTGTTTTGTGGACTTGGGGCGGGGGGGGGGGGGCATTCGGCCGTGTCCCTTGTGGTTTTTTTGTGGGGGATGCTTCAGGAGTATGGGGTGTCGGGCTTGTTGTTGCGAGCGATTCGGTCTCTGTACGACCATTGTGGGAGTTTGGTTTGTGTTGACCGCACTCAGTCGAACTCATTCCTGGAGGGAGTTGGACTCCGCCGGGGCTGCCCTTTGTGACCGATCCTGTTCATAATTTTTGTGGACAGGATTTCTGGGCGTGGCCAGGGAGCGGAGGGTGTCATGATTGGTGACCGCAGGATTTCATCTCTGTTGTTTGCGGATGGTGTTGTCCTGTTGGCTTCATCCAACAGTAACCTACAGTTCTTGCTTGGATGGTTTGCCGCTGATTGTGAAGTGGCTGGGATGAGAATCAGCACCTCCAAGTCCGAGTCCATGGTCCTCAGCCAATAAAGGAGGATTGTCCTCATGCCAGGTCAGGCATTGGTTTGCTTGCTACCAGATAACCATGAAAACTGCTACTACCTGTCCCATGGGTCGGGCCGTCGGTGACTCAACCGGAAAACCTGCCCTTCCGAGGGTGTGGAGGGTGAAACTGGGCATCCTGGCAGAACTAAAAACAATATCTGTCACAGGTCTGTGGTGGACCACTCCCAGTTACACGGGGTGAGACTGGACATCATGGTAGATAAGCACATCTGTCGCAAGGTCTGTGGTGGACTTTTGCCAGTCGGTGTATCGTGATATGCACTACACAAAGAGCAGAGATAAACAAAGCTGTCATCTGGTCAGTCACTGCAACAGATACTGGAGTCAGTTTGTCTTGGCCTGTTCTTGCCACTGATAAGACCACTATCTGCCAAGAATGTGCCGCTAGTCCAGCAAAAAGCTAGCGGCACTCAATTACTTTGCAAGCAGTTTCATGAAATGGTCAGTCAGAAAGCAACTCATACCAGCTCGGACGTCACCCGGGTTAACAAGGCCAGGAGTTCCTAGCAGCGGAGGGCGAAGGACAGAGCTGCATGGAGGAATCTGATCAGACCTAAATGAAACAGTCAGTGTTGCCCCTGACAGACTGCTATGGTGGGTGGTGGTGGTGGTGGTGGTCCTCTCCGGGTTGGGGACAGGCTCCTGCCCCAAGTGGAGGAGTTTAAGTATCTTGGGGTCTTATTCACAAGTGAGGGGAGAATGGAGCGAGAAATTGACAGACGGATCGGAGCAGCATCTGCAGTGATGCAGACGTTGTACCGGTCTGTTGTGGCGAAGAGGGAGCTAAGCTCTAAGGCAAAGCTGTCAATTTACCGGTCAATCTATGTTCCTACTCTCACCTACAGTCACAAGCTTTGGGTAATGACCGAAAGAACAAGATCGCTGATACAAGCGGCTGAAATGAGCTTTCTCCGTAGGATTGCTGGATTCACCCTTAGAGACAGGGTGAGGAATTCAGTCAGCTGGGAGAGGCTCGGAGTAGAACCGCTGCTCCTCCACATTGAAAGGAGCCAGTTGAAGTGGTATGGGCATCTGATCAGGATACCTCTTGGATGCCTCCCACTTGAGGTGTTTCGGGCACATCCCTCTGGGAGGAGACCCTGGGGCAGACCCAGGACTCAGTGGAGAGACTATGTCACCCAGCTACTTTGGGAATGCCTTGGTATCCTCTCTGAAGAGCTGGAGCAGGTGGCTAGGGAGAGGGAAGTCTGGGCTTCTCTGCTTGAACTGCTACCTCCGTGACCCGGACCTCCGGCTGAGTACTCGAGCTTTGCTGAGTGAGTACTGATCGTCACTTCCTTGTGGTAACGTATCGTCACTTCCTGTTTTGCTGTCTGCCTGTGTGGTTTGCTCTCCAGCTCTCGAGCCACTAGCTATGGCTACTAGCTCTCTTTCCTCTCCTCCTCTGGTGTGCTCTCTCTGTCAGATGTTTAGCTACACCTCTGCCTCTTTTAGTGATAACGGTAAATGTAATAAATGTTGTCTTTTTGAGGCGCTCGAGGCGAGGTTGTCTGATTTGGAATCCCGGCTCCGCTGCATTGAAACACCGTCTGCGCCAGTTAATCTCGACGGACGCCCATTAGCTGCAGCGGAGCTAGCTAGCTTAGGTCCCCCTGTCACCGGTTCCCCGGCTCTCCTCTGCAGCGAGGAGACTGGGTGGGTGACGGTGAGAAGGAAGCCTAGTCGCAAAGCCCCGGTTCACCACCAACCTGTTCACGTTTCTAATCGTTTTTCCCCGCTCAGCGACACACCCGCTGAGGAAAAAACTCTGATCATTGGCGACTCTGTAGTCAGAAACGTGAACCTAGAGACTCCATCGGCCATAGTCACATGCATTCCTGGGGCCAGAGCAGGCGACATCGAGTCAAATTTGAAAATGCTGGCTAAAAGTAACTGTAAATATTCCACAATTGTTATTCACGCCGGCATTAATGACATCCGTCTCCGGCAGTCGGAAGTCACGAAACTTAATATAGAATCGGTGTGTGACTTTGCAAAAACGATGTCTGCCACTGTAGTATTCTCTGGGCCCCTCCCCAATCTGACCAGTGATGACATGTTTAGTCGCTCGTCATCCCTGAACCGCTGGCTGTCTGTGTGGTGTCCTAAAAATGACGTGGGCTACATTGACAATTGGAGCTCTTTTTGGGGAAAACCTGGTCTTATGAGACGAGACAGCATTCATCCCACTTTGGATGGTGCTTCTCATTTATCTAACAATCTGGCATCTTTTTTATCCAAATTTCCAAAACCGTGACTACTCAGAGTTGGGACCAGGAAGCAGAGTCGCAGTCTTACACGCCTCTCTGCAGCTCCTCTTCATCCGCCACCCCTCAGCTTAGCCCCTGTCTTCCCCATCAGAGAATCGTTGTCTGCTCCCTCCAAAGTAAATAAAAATATAATGTATAAGCATCCCAAAGTGATAAAGCAAAATATTGGTAAAACTCAAATTAAACATAAAGCATCTAAACTGAATGATTTGGCCTCTGTTCCTCCTCATAATTTAAAAATTAAATGTGGTTTATTAAATATTAGGTCTCTAACTCCCAAGTCTCTGTTAGTCCATGATCTGTTAATTGATCATCAGATTGATTTAATTTCCCTTACAGAGACTTGGTTAGGACAAGAGGATTATGTTGGTTTAAATGAATCAACTCCCACTGGTTATTTAAACTGTCAAAATCCCAGAAGTTCTGGTCGTGGAGGAGGAGTAGCATCAATTTACCATTCCAAATTACTAGTTAATGTAAAGCAAAAAACATGTTATAATTCCTTTGAGGGCCTGGTCCTCAGTATTGGGCACTTTAGCAATTCCAGGTTAAACCCAATTTTATTTGCCATAGTTTATCGTCCCCCATCAACCTATTCAGAATTTTTATCCGAATTTCCTGATTTCTTAGCTGATTTAGTGCTGAAATCTGATAGAATAATTATAGTAGGGGACTTTAATATACATGTGGATGTAGATAGTGACTGCCTTAATGTGGCTTTTAATTCAATATTAGACTCGATTGGGTTTTCTCAGAAAGTAGGAAATTCTACTCATTACCTCCACCATACATTGGACCTTGTTCTGACATATGGCATAGAAATAGAAAATCTGGTAGTGTCTCCTCATAACCCTGTACTGTCAGACCATTGTCTGTTAACCTTTGATTTTACTATTTCTGACTATTTGGCTCCTAAAGAAAAATATTATCACAGTAGATGCCTCTCAGATGATGCTGTTTCCAAATTTAAGATAAGATAAGATAAGCCTTTATTAGTCCCACAACGGGGAAATTCCAGGATTGCAACAGCACAGGGATAGCAACACTCAGAGCAACAATCAGAAGGCAAGAAAAAAAAAAAAAAACAAGCAAGCAAGAGCAGCTAATATACATATGTACATATTACTATAAAATATATATATATACACACACACACAGACACACAGTGCAGAGCATTGTAGCTAGATGGAATAAATATGTAAATATATAAACACCCACAGTACGGAGCATTGCAGCTAGGTGGAATAAATATGCAAGTATATAAACACACACAGTGCGGAGCAATGTAGCTAGATGGAATAATATGTAGATATATAAATATATAAACACACCCAGTGCTGAGCATTGTAGCTAGATGGAATAAATATGTAAATATATAAACACACACAGTGCAGAGCATTGTTGCTAGATGGAATGAAACAGCATAACCGTCTACTTAGTTATCCTACATGGTATGATTATGTGCCCATACATATTCTCACCCTCCATAGCGACCGGTAAGTTCCTAGTTGCAGATTGTTGCAATCTGCATTTATGCAGATTGTTTCCTCTATGCCATGTGTCAACACAACGGAAATAAGCTATAGACAGCTTGCTCCTTCTGTAATTGATAACATGGTGGATAGTGTTTCAGCTTCTCTGCATCAGGCTCTAGACTTGGTGGCCCCCTTAAAAAAGAAAAAGTCTAATCAGAGATTTTTAACTCCTTGGTTCAACACAGAAACTCGTAGCTTAAAACAGAAGACTCGTCAATTAGAAAGAAAATGGCGCTCTACTAATTTAGATGAAATCTATTTAGCTTGGAGAAATCATCTTTTAATTTATAAAAAATCTCTTAGAAAAGCTAGAACGAGTTATTACTCTGCATTAATAGAAGAGAACAAGAATAATCCCAGGTTTCTTTTCAGTACTGTAGCCAGGTTGACAAAGAGTCAGGACTCTGTCAATCCTAGCATCCCCTTAGAGCTTACTAGTCAGGACTTTATGAACTTTTTCAATAATAAAATTTCATCCATCAGAGATAAAATCAATCAGATTCTTCCCACAGTTAACTTAAATACTGTAACTACTACAACTCCTTCTATTGATGTCTGTCTTGATGAGTTTACTCCAATCGACCTTTGTGAGTTAGACAAAATAGTTTCCTCATCCAAACCTTCAACTTGTCTTTTAGACCCTATTCCTACCAGGTTATTTAAAGAAGTCTTCCCACTTATTGGTAGCTTTATTCTTCATATAATCAATTCTTCATTAACTTTAGGCCATGTACCGCAGGCTTTTAAAACGGCTGTAATTAAACCCTTACTCAAAAAGCCAACGCTAGATCCAGGAGCTTTAGCTAACTATAGACCAATCTCTAATCTCCCTTTCATTTCAAAAATCTTAGAAAGAGTTGTTGCTACGCAATTATTTGACCACCTGCAGGGAAATGGTTTATTTGAGGAGTTTCAATCTGGGTTTAGAATCCATCATAGCACTGAAACAGCCTTAGCGAAGGTCACTAACGACCTCCTCATTGCATCTGATAATGGACTAGTTTCTGTACTTGTCCTTTTAGATCTTAGTGCAGCTTTTGATACTATTGATCATAATATTCTACTTGATAGATTAGAACACTATGTTGGACTTAATGGAACTTCGTTGCAGTGGTTTAGATCTTATTTATCTGATAGGTTCCAGTTTGTTCATGTAAATGATGAGTTTTCTCTCAGCTCAAAGCTTAGTCATGGAGTTCCACAGGGATCTGTGCTTGGCCCTACTCTTTTTAGTTTATATATGCTTCCGTTAGGCAACATTATTAGAAAGCACTGTATACATTTTCACTGTTATGCAGATGACACACAATTATACCTGTCAATGAAGCCAGATGATACTAATCAATTAGCCAAGTTAGAAGCCTGTCTTAAGGAAATCAAAGTTTGGATGACTTGTAATTTCCTGCTATTAAATTCAGATAAGACTGAAGTCATTCTTGTTGGTCCAAAAAACCTTAGAAATTCCTTTCCATATCAAACTTTCAGTTTGGATGCAGTTACTCTTTCTCTTAATAGCTCTGTGAGGAACCTTGGAGTTATTTTTGATCAGGATTTGTCCTTCAATTCACATATTAAATTTGTTTCTAAGACTGCCTGCTATCATTTGCGTAATATTGCCAAGATTAGGAGCATCTTGTCTCAGAGTGATGCTGAGAAGCTAATCCACGCTTTTGTTAGCTCGAGATTAGATTATTGTAATTCTTTATTATCAGGCTGTCCTAAAACATCTTTAAAAAGTCTTCAGCTGATCCAAAATGCTGCAGCAAGAGTTTTAACAGGTACTAGAAAGAGAGATCATATCTCTCCGGTTCTGGCCTCCCTTCATTGGCTTCCCATAGAGTTTAGAATTAAGTTTAAAATCCTTCTTCTTACTTACAAAGCTCTAAACAATCAGGCTCCTTTTTATTTAAAAGATCTGATACTACCGTATCATCCTAACAGAGCACTACGCTCCCAAAATGCAGGTTTACTTGTAATACCTAGAATCTCCAAAAGTACAATGGGAGGCAGAGCCTTCAGTTATCAAGCTCCTCTCCTGTGGAATCAGCTGCCAATCTGGATTCGGGAGTCAGACTCGATCTCTGTTTTTAAGAATAGGGCTAAAACCTACCTTTTTGATATAGCCTACAATTAGGGAGGGATCATGTGTTTCTGAACCCTCCCTTAGTTATGCTGCTAATAGGTTTAGTCAGCCGGGGGACCTCCAGTAATGCACTGGGCCTCACTCCTTTCCTCACTCTCTATGAAATATTTTTTTTTTGCTGGTCATTAACATTTGTTTGTTCTCTCCCATAGATTGAGTCCCCATCGTGCTGTTTGCTCTCTACATGTCTGTTCTTTTCTTCTTCTCTGTCCCCTCACCCCCCAGCCAGTCGCAGCAGATGACTGCCCCTCCCTGAGCCTGGTTCTGCTGGAGGTTTCTTCCTGTTAAAAGGGAGTTTTTCCTCTCCACCGTCGCCAAGTGCTTGCTCACAGGGGATCGCCTGATTGCTGGGGTCTTTCTGCAACTGTGGGGGTCCTCCCTACAGTTGATAGTGCTATGAGATGACTGCTGTTGTGAAATGGCGCTATATAAATAAAGTTGAATTGAATTGAATTGAATTGAAAAAGTGGTAGAAGATGGATGGATGAATGGATGGATTCTTTTAAATGACTATTGTTTGTTTATTCAAAAGCTCTATAGACATACATTATATAACTTAACCTATATGGTATATTTTATGGTTCATAGAGCGCTTACAAATGTAAAAAATAAAATAAAAACTACTAATATACTAATATACTAAATATACTAATATACTACACACACACACACACACACCAAGACGTTCCCAGGCCAGCTGGGAAACGTAGTCTCTCCAGCGTGTCCTGGGTCTGCTCCGGGGTCTCCTCCCAGTTGGGCGTCGCTGAAACACCTCAAATGGGAGACATTGAGGAGGCATCCTGATCAGATGCCCAAACCACCTCAACTGGCTCCTTTTGATATGGAGGAGCAGCGGTTCTACTCTGGGCCTCTCCCGGATGACTGAGCTCCTCACCTTTTCTCTGAGGGTGAGTCCCGCAATCCTACAGAGGAAGCTCATTTCAGCTGCTTGTATCCGCGATCGCGTTCTTTCAGTCATTACCCAAAGCTCATTACCATAGGTAAGGGTAGGAATGTAGATTGACCGATACATTTACAACTTTGTTTTAGAGCTCAACTCCCTCTTTACCACAACAGACCGGTACAATGTTTGCATCACTGCAGAGGCTGCCCTGATCCGTCTGTCAATCTCTCGCTCCATTCTCCCCTCACTTGTGAATGAGACCCCGAGATACTTAAACTCCTCCACTTGGGGCAGGAGCTTGTCCCCAACCTGGAGAGGACAATCCACCTTTTTTTGGCTGAGGATCATGGACTCAGACTTGGAGGTGCTGATTCTCATCCCAGCCACTTCACACTCAGTAGAAAACAGTACCAGCAAGGCCTGTAGGTCATTGGTTGATGAAGCCAACAGGACAACATCATCTGCAAACAGCAGAGATGAGATCCTGTGGTCACCGACCATGACACCCTCCAATCCTTGGCTGCGCATAAATAGTGACAAAGGGCAGCCCTGGGGGAGTCCAACTCTCACTGGAAACGAGTCTGAGTGGGTGTTGGCAATACAAACCAAACTCTTGCAATGGTCATATAGGGACCGGATAGCTCATACCAATGAGCCCGATACCCCATACTCTCACAGCACCCCCCCACAAGAGACCATGAGGGACGCGGTTGAATGCTTTCTCCAAGTCGACAAAACACATGTGGACTGGTTGGGTAAACTCCCACGAACCCTCGAGGATTCTCAAGAGGGTAAAGAATTGACTCAATGTGCCATGACCAGGACGAACACCACATTGCCCCTTCTGGATCTGAGGTTCGCCAAGCGGTCGTACTCTCCCCTCCAGTACCCTGTCATAGACCTTCCCAGAGAGGCTGAGGAATCTGATCCCCCTAAAGTTGGAAAACACCATCCAGTCCCCTTTTTTAAAAAGAGGAACTACCACCTCGGTTTGCCATGCCAAAGGCACTGTCCCCGACCTCCACATAACATTGCCGAGGCATATCAAACATGACAACCCTACAACATCCAGGGCCTTGAGGTACTCAGGGTGACTCTCATCCACCCCCGGGGCCCGGCCACCAAAGACTTTTTTTAAGCTCTTTGGCAACCTCAGTCCCTGTGATGGGTGAGTTGTCTCCCTCGTCCTTAAGCCCTGCTTCCTCTGTGGAGGGTGTGTCAGTGGGATTGAGGAGATCCTCAAAGTAGTCCTTCCACCACCCGACGGTATCCCCAGTTGAAGTCAGCAGTGCCCCATCTGCACCATACACAGTGTGGACAGGGAGCTGCTTCCACCTCCTGAGTCACCAGACAGTTTACCAGAATCTCTTTGAGGCCGACTGAAAGTCTTGTCCCATGGCCTCACCAAACTCCTCTTACGCTCGAGTCTTTACTTCAGCAACCACCTGAGCTGCACTCCGCTTGGCCTGCCGGTACACCTCAACTGCTTCAGGAGTCCCACAAGCCAACCAAGCTCAATAGAATTCCTTCTTCATCTTCATAGTCCCCCTTACCACTGGTGTCCACCACTTGGTTCAGGGGTTGCCATCACAAGATGTACCAACAACCTTGTGGCCACAACTCTGGGCAGCTGTTTCGACAATAGAGGTAGAGAACATGACCCATTCAGATTCTTTGTCCCCAGACTCCCTTGGAATGTGGTCGAAGTTCTTCCGGAGGTGGGAGTTGAAGACCTCCCGGACAGTGGCCTCAGCCAGACATTCCCAGCACACCCTCACTATACGTTTAGGTCTACTGGGTCGGAGTGGCGTCCACCCCGCCATTGGATCCAACTCATAACCAGGTGGTGATCAGTTGACAGCTCTCTTTACCCAAGTGTCCAAGACATGTGGTCGCAGGTCTGATGACACAATAACAAAATCGATCATTGACCTGTGACCGAGGGTGTCCTGGTGCCAGGTGCACATATGGACATCTTTATGCTTGAACATGGTGTTCATTATGGACACACTGAGCTTGGCACAGAAGTCCAATAACAGAATACCACTTGGGTTCAGATCGGGCAGGTTGTTCCTCCCAATCATGCCCTTCCAGGTTTCACTGTCATTGCCCACATGTGCATTGAAGTCCCCCAGTAGGATAATGGAGTCTCCAAGAGGAGCACTTTCCAGCACCCCAATCAGAGACTCCAAAAAGGGTGGGTAGTCTTGTCATGTTTCTGAGCGTTGTTCTCAGCGCTCAGACTTCCTTTTGGAGTTTTGTATATTTTTCTGTCTGTTGTTATTATGTTTACTGTTCTGTGTGTGTATTTTAGGTTGGTTTTCACGCTGAGCCCTTCCCCTCTTGCCAGTCACACTCTGGTTACTACCCAGGCTTTGTCTCTGGCAGCTGAGCTGCTTGTCATTGATTAATTAGGTCACTCGCTCACTCTGCTTCCCGCACCTGTGTCTCATTTGATCGTCTGCTATAAAAACACTACCTGTTCATTGTTTCTTGGAGGCGGTCATGTTTGGATGTACTGGACAATTCCTCTGTACCTACACTCGCGGGGCGATGCCTGGAGTGTCAGGGCCCGTAAGTTATCCTCATTTGAGTTTTCTGTTCATCATGCACTGTTTGTCTTTTTGTTAAATAAACTGTCACACTATAGTCTGCGCATGGACCTGTCTTTCTGCCCTGGAGGGGCACATCCATGACAAGTCTGAACCATCATTTGGTGCATAGGCACAAATGATGGCCAGGACACGGGTCTTGACCAACAATTTTCTCATTAAACATATTTCTGATGGAGCCACTAACCTGAGATTTTCACCAGATATCAGTTACAACCCAAGTAGTCCATACATAGAAATAAATCAAGGCAACTGTGGTCACAAAACAAGTTATATTTAATAAAGTGGAATAACACAGGGAATAAGTATTGTACACACTTGCTGAAATTCATTTAATATTTAGTAGAAAAGGAGTCATTATCATTATTGTCATCACTATTATTGTCTGTGTTTGTGCTTCTTCATTTCGGGTTTATTTGTGGTGACAGTGCCTTCAGTTACTTCTGCTCCTTATTAGTTGCCTTTTCTGTTGTTAATTATTGACAGCTGTTTCTGATTGTGTTCATCACCACTTGCCCTTTATATATCTGCATTCGCCTCCCGTTCAATGTGGTGATCTACTGTTAAGTTCAACTGTTAAGATCACTGTTTCGTTGTCTGCTAGGATTAATTTTGCTGCATTTCCACCTTATGTGGCACAGTGTTTATTATTTTTTTTCCAAGTTGCTCATGGTTTAGGTTCTTTCTTGTTTATCCTGCCGTGCAGTTTGTGTTACTTTTTCCAGCTTCGTGCTGCATTTTGTGTTTTCACAATAAATTATGTTTCCTTTCACCTGGCGAGTGGGTCCGCTCTTTCTCCCCAAAGGGGCCATTATGACACGATTAGCTGGTACATTGTCATCCATGAAGATGAAATTAGTCCTGTGTTGTTCATGCAGGGCCACAATGACTGGATTAATGTTGTTATTCAGGTAGTATTGGCTTGTCACAGTACCATTCACAAGGTGTAGAACAGTTCTGTACTGACTAGACACATCTGCCCAGAATGTAACACCACCACCACCAAAGGCTTGCCTTGTGACAACAGTGGCTGATGCACAGGGCTTCTTTGACATATCTACCATCATTGGCGGCCATCATTTCTGCTCAACGTGAATTGACTTTCATCAAAGAACAGCACTGAGACCCACTGGTCCCTTGTCCAGCATCCAGCGTAAATGCTCCCTGGCCCATGCAAAACGATGACGCCTGTGTCTGGTAGTGTGGTCAGGTACCCTTGCAGGTCATCTAGCATATAGACCACGCTGATGTAAACGGTATGTCTTTAAATGTCTTTAAAATGACTCTCCTCCTCCCAGTGCAGAGCGGGCGCACTGTCTACTGGTAATTTGATGGCGTGACGCAAGGCGTAAAAAACAGACAATGCGCTGACAAAAACTAACAAAAACACTGGTGTACAGCGGAAGGTCTGTTGGAAAAGTGCACTGATGACCGTCAAAATAAGGTCTTGTGGAGGTAATAGATCAGGCGAGATGCAACGAGCTGGAAGGGTACAAGGTTTTATTTCCTCCAACATATTGAAACGCGCTTTGTAGCTCAGTGAGCTACTGCGTTGCCCAGGCATGTGTCACAAGCTCTTTTATACACGTTATACAGACAGAGAGAATGCATGGCACACTAGCATAGTGATTGTCATCTAATACACGTCAGTCAATACACATCATTAGCATGACATCAGCTAGTGCCTGGCCCGGACGTCCTCTCCGAGGATGCATACATAACAGTCCTGTCTGATTGCCCCCCGGGGCTCTCTGTCCGTTTGTAAATTGTCCTCCATTTCCTCCAGCCCTGATGAGTGTGAGATAGTGTCCATCAGCAGTGTGCTGGGTTACCACATGGCTCCCCCCAGAACACTTAGAAGGGGCTGTGACCCTCCCTCCCGGTCATTTGGGTTCCAGCTCCGGTAGAACTGTCCTACTGTAGAGGAGTGTCGGAGGGCATGTCAGTCCGTGGGGGGTATGGGGGAGGGGTGGAAAAGACAGTGTGCTCCGCTCCGAGTTCCAGCATGTTGAACGGCCGTGGATGGTGGGCGCATGGGGCCGGTGCGCGTTGTGTGTAATGGAACAAACTGGCGATCGGCCAGCTTTAGGGGAGTGAGGTGCGGGAAGAGTGATGTGGAGGAGGAAGGGGAAGGGGTGGGAAGAAGTGAGTGCCGGCCCGGGACGTCAAAAGTGTCTGGGACGTGCAAAAATTGGGTGTGGATCCGCCATGGTCAGGGACTTTCCCAGTAAACCTGACGGTGATCCACAGCAGCTGTGCAAAAAAAAAAAAAAAAAAATTAAGTCTCTGACTCCTCGTGCGGCTCAGTCCTGCAAGGATGTGGGGAAGGCGAACAGCCAAATTCCCTGAGGATGCATAGCAGCTGTGAAAAATAACTGAAGCTGTGTGAGGGACTTGGCGGTTTGATTTTAGGTGCAGGAGCAACCCTAAAGTCATTGGGGAAAGCAATCAGCTAAATTCCCATTGTGCGCCGTGGCTGAGAAACCCATACAAAGTCCCGTATGCGGGCTGCATGTCTGCTTCAGGTGCATGAGCAGCCCTTATGGTTCTGAGGATGGCGATCGGCCGTGCTTCTCAGGCATGTGCAGCGGCAGAGGACGATGTATAAGTCTGTGGAGCCAGTTTGTCCCTGGCGTGTGGCGCGCGCCTGGCGCAGTGACCACATAGCTGGAAGTTGCGCTGTCCTTGTATTATCCTGCAGTGTGCACGCAGGGCTTCTGTGCGCTTAAAGTCCGCTGTCGGGAGGTGAGTCAGGATCAGGGAGCTTGGTGGAAATCAACGCAGACGGCGCCGATGATCTTCCCCATTCAGGCTGTTTCCTTCGGTTCGCTTGTGTCGCCGTTCACGGTGCGTGTCAGTCCCAGTGCTGCCCGCTCTGGAGAGTGCGCTCCGGTGTGGATGAAGAGGATGCAGGCGTTCTCTGGTCCTCTGGAATCCACAACGCGGTGAGAGGGAGTAGATGGTCATTCTCTCTTGTCAGGTCACCAGTGTGGAGAAAATGGCATAGTCGAGAGACACACCATGCACGTCCAGGGTCACCAATGTGGAAGTAATAGATCAGGCAAGAGATGCACCATGCACGTCCAGGGTCACCAATGTGGAGATAATAGGTCAGGCGAGATGCAACAAGCTGGAAAGGTACAAGGTTGTCACCAGAGTGGTGACTCAGTTGGTAGAGCATCCGCCCCACACCCGGGAGGCAGAGGTTCAAATCCCGGCCGGGTTATGCCGAAGACCATATAAAAAAAGTGGAACTTCCTGCCATCCATCTTGGTGCTCAGCAATAATGGAATGGAGGAGGGAAATCTGTGGCGGCGCCATGCATGGCAGCGGCCCTTCTGATTCTACACATGGGGTGTGTGTGATTGGCACTGTAGATAGGATAAAGCACAATTTCGTTCTGCTTACATGTATGGTTGAATGACAATAATGGGTGATTTAATTTAATTTATTTCCTCCAACATATTGAAACGTGCTTTGTAGCTTGGTGAGCTACTGCGTTGCCCAGGCATGTGTCACAAGCTCTTTTATACACGTTATACAGACAGAGAGAATGCATGGCACATTAGCATAGTGATTGTCATCTAATACACATCAGTCAATACACATCATTAGCATGACATCAGCTAGCGCCTGACCTGGATGTGCTCTCCGAGGATGCATACATAACAGTCCTGTCTGATTGCCCCTTGGGGCTCTCTGTCCGTATGTAAATTGTCCTCCGTTTCCTCCAGCCCTGATGAGTGTGAGATAGTGTTCGTCCGCAATGTGCTGGGTCACCACAGTCTATTATTTTTTGATCCCAATCAAATTTTGCCACGAGTTACACATATGATGTCTGTCATTTTAAAAGATAATTTTCCACATAATTAAAGTTGTCAGTTGTCATATAATAAAACAGTAATATTTAGTTTTTGTGAAACCACTTAATGGACTACATCATCTTGTCTCAGAGTATACACGTCACCAAACACGATTATGATGGTTCCCCTCTCAAACCTCACCTCTTGTTTTCTGATCAATGAAAGAAAAATCCAAAAAAGCAGAAAAACAACACAAATGTATTGTATTTTGAGAGCTGGAGCAAATCCAGGGGACTGTTAGTTACTCCCTCTCGGAGCTCTTTGAAAATGATGACTTGAGTTATGTGAGTCTGTGTTTGTAGTCTTTTAATTTATGTATTTTCACAACCTTATACCTCAACACAAGACAACCTACACTGTTATTTACATGGAGAATTATCTTTTAAATTGACAACCATCATATGCATAACTCGGAGAAAAATTAGATTGGGATCAAAAGATAATTTCTCTCTTGCCATTCATTTCAATGGAGACTTTTTTTCCAGTTTAAGGTCACATATGCGGAAGTAGAGGGGACGTGACCTAGGCTCTCCATGGGGTTATTAAGACAGACAAGACTACCTCAGAATCAACTTAACTATGCACAGACCAGTTTGTCATTGTCAAGGTTTGGGTGGTGAACAGGAATCACAAGCAGGCAGGAGTATGGAGCAAAAACGATAGTTTATTAACAAAAACAGGAGCAACCAAATAGCAGCGCATGGGCTGAAGACAAAACTAAAAAACAAAACTCACAGGCAAGACTAGGCTAGGAAAAATGTACACATGAAAAACTCAGGGGACTCAGGCAAGGAATATTAACATGGTACTAGGCAGAGACATTAATTCAAGAACTCACAGACAAGACTGACTGAAGACATTAATGACGCCACACCTAACAAAGACTGGCACAGACTTATATAGACGGGGGGGGGGTGTAATTAAGGCAACAAGGAACAGGTGGGCACAATCAGGGGCAAACAAAGGCTACAGAGGAGTGACTACAGATACCGGAAACATGAAGGAAAAGACAAAAGGGTAAACGGGAATGGAGGATACATATGATGCATGAACACGGGACCAGGGGAGACACGCACATGACAATGACCACACTACACAACAGGAGACAAGGCAGGAACAGAAATCACAATATTAAATAGCAATCATACTAATACTGAACAGAGGGAATCAGAAAAAACAACTCAAAACATGAGCGTGGTCCTCAGACCAGGCCGAGACCCTAACAGTCATGACATCTTCATTGATGCCCCAGACATTTGAAGCCCTCTTCAAGTATGCCACCCTTGAAAACAGTTCAGTACTTACTCTGCGGTATAAGTTTTAGGATTGAATAATAATGCTCCCTGTGGAACAGGAGACATGCAGGTCTGTCCTTGTTTAGAGACTTCTCATCCATATAAAGATTTTTACGTTATTGTGTTCATATTTTTCTCAGGGAGGGAAGAGACTGTGACTGAATCCCAATCACTCTGTCAGATGGTTATGCTAGAAAAGCCAGTTGTATTTTAGCAACACACAGAGGAGAGCAGCATTGACTTACCAGACAAATCAAAACCTCAAGGAGATTATAAATTGCAGAGAGCAATTGAGTCTACAGCAGGATTTCCATTCAATTTTGGTTTAATTAGATCTCTAGCCTCTAATTGACTTTCTAATTTTTCAATTAGCAATCAACATTAGATCTTTTTTTCTTCATTCTGAGACCACACCACATTCAGACTCACTGATCTGCTTGAATGTGAGAGGAGACAGCCTTAACTGTAATCAGCAAAAGGGAAAACATTTAATAATGTTTTACTGCATGATCTTTGGAGTAACTATCAGCCACTTTGACAGGACACCATGATTTATTGTATGTATTCATTTTAGGGAGCAATGGGCTGTGCAGCACTAGCCAACCATTCATTAGTCATGAACTCTTTTCCGCTGCTTGACAGCATTGCTTATTGTGGCGTAAACACTGGCTCTCAATTAGCATCTCAGAAGTCATTAACACATGTTAATGACATTGTGATTATGGAGAAGAAAGATTTCAATCAACAGCTTTACAAGAAAGACTATAAATAGAAGTAATTCTAAAGCATCTGTTGAAAATCTATTTAGTTGGAATAGTTTAGTAGAAAATGCAGACAACTGAGAATCTTATGGACTTTCTGACATGAAGATAAATAGAATTGCTGTGGAGATATTGTTAGACCACAGCTGTTCAAAAGTCTCCACCTGGGCCAGACAAATCTGCAGTTGATCCAGCTGAAGCAGGGCACCTCCTATGGGACTGGAGGGCCAATTACACCACATAATAATTCAGCCTGAGTCAGTAATGAAGTCCCCATCCTCATCATATCCAATTAGAAGGAGTAGATCTCAGAAAAGCGAACAAATTGAAGATGGAGGGAAAGAGAAACAGAGGAAATGGGAGCGAATAAAGAGTACAAATGTATTTAGGATGATTGTGAAGAGAATTCTTCATTCCCTTGCTTACAATGCTAATATGGGTTTTCCATTATGAGATCATCATTGATGGCTTCTTGAAAAATTAACTTTGACAGCAAATTTCTTTGGGACGGTGATGAAAAGGTTGTGGGTAAGTCACAAGAAGGTTACATCACCATGAATGAATTTTGTGTCTATGCCCCAGAAAAATACTATTTGCATTCTATTAACGTGCAAACAGTGTCTTTTCTGGGACATACTGTAGATATATATTTCTTCTGATGGAGTGTTAACTGTCTCTTTGTGGGAAGCTACCCATAGTAAGTAAAGACTCAGTTATAAGTACAAGTAATATAAGTATAAAAGCACTGGTTGTTGCACGTGGAAACTGTTCTAAGAATAAAGTCACAAAGTACCATTGCCTTTTATAGTCGCACTAGGGATGCTTTGGGCTATAGCTGCAGTTTTCAATGGGAAGCAACAATGATTTTATCTATTATTTTGAGTGATCAAGCTGAAAACAGGTACATCTGTCTTGATTTAACATGTTTCATTGTACAAAGATTTAAATTTTGGCTCTATAAAACACCTGATTGTTCTTTTTTCTTTTGGCTGCTCCCTTTAGGGGTTGCCACTGTGTATCACCTGGCTCCATCTCACCCTATCCCTTACATCCTCTTCTCTCGCACAACCCTCTTCATGTCTTCCTTCACTATCCATGAATCTTCTCTGTGGTCTTCTTTTCCTCCTGCCTGGCAGCTCCATCTTCAACATCCTTTGTCCAGTGCTAGTGCATGCCTGTAGAAAGCAAGTATTCTTGTCTGAAAACAGGTTGCCCAGTTAGACTTTACGGGCCCAAATGTAGGTGTGTTTGAAAGTGAAATGCAAAGAGGTTTAGCCTATATGTAGGTAATCACATATGATAGACTGATAAATATAAAAGGGACTGAACGGCACTAAGATTTATTTGACTGTGTGAATATTAATTATAGAATCATTGAAAATGAACGGGGCATCCAATATTAGCGACTGTTTAAGAGCCCTTGTTAAGTTGTTTGTCAGACTTATTTGTGTGATCTTTTATGACTTATATTCATGATAGTGTACAGGTATCTTGTACTTTGGGGAATGAAAGTTGTTCAGTCATCATTATAATTGTTTTAGTTTATATGTGTAGTTTAAAGTCTATCGTCAATAAACTCATGCAGTACTGTAAAAGGACACATTTACAAATATTTGAAACCCATTGTAGTGCATCATTTTATATTTTAGCAATATTATAAGTACAAAACACCAAACATTATTATACAGTGCATCCAGAAAGTATTCACAGAGCTTCACCTTTTCAACATTTTGTTATGTTACAGCCTTATTCCAAAAGGGATTAATTTCATTTTTCCCCCTCCAAATTCTACACACAATAACCCATGAAAAAAGTTTTTTTTTTTTTTTAGATTTTTGCAAATTTATTAAAAATAAAAAACTAAGAAATCACATGTACATAAGTATTCACAGCCTTTGCCATGAAGCTCAAAATTGAGCTCAGGTACATCCTGTTTCCACTGATCATCCTTGAGATGTTTCTACAGCTTAATTGGAGTCCACCTGTGGTAAATTCAGTTGGTTGAACATGATTTGAAAAGGCGCACACCTGTCTATATAAGGTCCCACAGTTTACAGTGCATGTCAGAGCACAGACCAAGCATGACGTCAAAGGAATTGTCTGTAGACCTTCGACACAGGGTTATATCAAGGCACAAACCTGGGAAAGGGTACAGAAAAATTTCTTGTGCTTTGAAGGTCCCAATGAGCACAGTGGCCTCCATCATCTGTAAATGGAAGAGGTTCGGAACCACCAGGACTCTTCCGAGAGCTGGCCGGCCGTCAAAACTGAGCGATCGGGGAAAAAGGGCCTTATTCAGGGAGGTGACTAAGAACTACTAACTAACTAACTAACTAACCTGTACTTATATAGCGCTTTTCTAATCACAAAGACCACTCAAAGCGCTTTCACTAATACTAACCCTCTATTCTAAGGGCCTATAGGAAACAGATATCAAGGGACAATTTAGAACAGCCAATTAACCTAACATGCATGTCTTTGGATTGTGGGAGGAAACCGGAGCCCCCGGAGTAAACCCACACAGCACAGGAAGAACATGCAAACTCCACACAGAAAGGTTCCAACCCCTGCCAACCTGGGGATTTGAACCAGGAACCTTCTAGCTGTAAGGCAACAGTGCTAACCACTGCACCACCGTGCAGAACCCAATGGTCACTCTGTCAGCGCTCCAGTGTTGCTCTGTGAAGAGAGGAGAACCTTCCAGAAGGACAACCATCTCTGCAGCAATCCATCAATCAGGGCTGTATGATAGAGTGGCAAGATGGAAGCCACTCCTTAGTAAAAGGCACATGGCAGCCCAGCTGGAGTTTGCCAAAAGGCACCTGAAGAACTCAGACCATGAGAAACAAAATTCTCTGGTCTGATAAGACAAAGATTGAACTCTTTGGCATGCATGCCAGGCATCATGTTTGGAGGAAACCAGGCACCGTTCATAACCATGCCAATGTTGGTGGCAGCATCATGCTGTCGGAATGTTTTTCAGCGGCAGGAACTGGGAGACTAGTTAGGATAGAAGGACAGATGAATGCAGCAATGTACAGAGACATCCTGGGTGAAAACCTGCTCCAGAATGCTCTTGGCCTCAGACTGGGGTGATGATTCATCTTTCAGCAGGACAATGACCCTAAGCACGCAGCCAAGATATCAAGGGAGTGGCTTCAGGACAACTCTGTGAATGTCCTCGAGTGGCCCAGCCAGAGCGCAGACTTGAATCCAATTGAACATCTTTGGAGAGATCTGAAAATGGCTGTGCACCAACACTTCCCATCCAACCTGATGGAGCTTGAGAGGTGTTGCAAAGAGGGATGGGTGAAACTGCCCAAAGATAGGTGTGCCAAGCTTGTGGCATCATATTCAAAAAGACTTGAGACTGTAATTGCTGCCAAAGGTGCATCAACAAAGTATTGAGCAAAGGCTGTGAATACTTATGTACATGTGATTTCTTAGTTTTTTTTATTTTTAATAAATTTGTAAAAATTTCAAAAAAACTTTTTTCATGTTGTCATTATTGTCATTGTCATTGTTGAAGTGAGGTGGCGGCGCGCCTAGATGCAGCGGCCCCTCTTGGCATCAGCAAGTGTGAGAGTTTTAATCATCCCAGACGTACATTCTGTAAAACTTACAACCTTGAAACCTTATTAAACATCAAGGTACTGCACGCTGCAAGAATCGCGGTGCTCGGCTGTGACCTGGACATTCTACGCCAGCATGGAATCCTGGTGGAGTCCCTGCCGGAGGCTACCTGGGAGAGGAGGAAGCATAAGCGGAGGGAACGCAAGCAAAAGCGTGGAAAAAGGGCCAGGATCCATGCTAGGCTAAAGGCTAACCCCTCCAGACCAGCAGTACTGTCGCTCCTTCTCTCTAACGTCCGCTCCCTCGACAACAAGCTGGACGAGCTGCGTCTGCTGAGAGAAACCCGGAGAGAGAGGAGGAACTGCTGTGTGCTTGCGTTCACGGAGACATGGCTCCACAACAACATCCCTGACGAGGCCATTCAACTAGAAGGTACGTCGGTGTTCCGAGCAGACAGAGAAACGGCGAGCTCCGGTAAGAGCCGTGGGGGTGGGCTATGCATCTATGTTAACAAGAACTGGTGCGTTAACGCCACATTAGTATCTAAACACTGCTCTTCGTTGGCGGAGTTCCTTATTGTAAATTGTCGGCCATATTATCTGCCAAGGGAATTCAGCAACATGTTTGTAGCGGCTGTTTACATAGCGCCAAGCGCTAACGCTAATGCTAATGCTAAGAAGGCACTCGGGGAAGTGCACGATGCTATTAGCGAAATCCAAACTTCACACACGGACAGCTTTGTGGTGGTTGCGGGGGATTTTAACCACACCAGCTTAAAGACTGTGCTCCCCAAGTTTAAACAATGTGTAGACTTTAAGACCAGAGGAGAGAATATGTTGGACTTAGTGTACACAAACACAGATGCATATAAGGCGATACCCCGCCCCCACCTCGGCCTTTCTGACCACATATCCGTGGTGCTGGTGCCTGCCTACAAACCTCTACTGAAGCGCAGCAGGCCAGTAGTGAAACAAATCAGGATTTGGTCAGAGAGTGCAACCTCTGCACTGAAACACTGTTTTCTGCACACGGACTGGGAGGACTTCAAAATAGCAGCCTCCCAGGAAGACAAGACAGATGTGGAGGAGTATGCTGAAACGGTCACCAGCTACATTGCGAAGTACACAGAGGATGTCACTACAGTGAAGACCATCACTGTGCGGGGAAACCATAAGCCCTGGATGACTGCAGAGGTGCGCTCGCTGCTTACAGCCAGAGATGCAGCCTTCAGAGCGAAGGTCAGGATCGCCCTCCGCTCAGCCAGGTCTGCGCTCTCAAAGGGAATTAAGACGGCAAAGCACGCCTATGCGGAGAAAATCCAGGGACACCTCTGTGACACTAGGAACACCAAGCAGATGTGGCAGGGAGTTCAGACACTGACGGGCTATAAGCCTAGGCAGGGGGTCGATGATGACGACGCTTCGCTTCCAGACAGGCTCAACAACTTCTTTGCACGTTTTGAAGCATCAAACTCGACAATAAGAGGGAGGGCTGGCCCATCCCCACCATCGGTCGGACCAGCTTTTACCATCAACGCAGCGGAAACACGGAGGACCCTAACCAGGGTCAACCCACATAAAGCTGCAGGTCCGGACAACATCCCAGGATGTGTGCTCCGAGACTGCACGAGCGAATTGGCGGATGTACTGACTGACATTTATAACATCTCCCTGAGTCAGGCCATCGTTCCCAGATGCTTCAAGACCTCTGTCATAGTACCGGTGGCAAAGAAACCAGTTGTGTCCTGTCTGAATGACTATTGTCCTGTTGCACTGACACCAATTGTGATGAAGTGTTTTGAACAGCTTGTCAAACCACACATTACAGCCTGTCTCCCTGCATCACATGACCCGCTCCAGTTTGCATATCGTTCAAACCGCTCCACGGAAGTTGCTATAGTCACCTCCCTGCACTCTGTCATCACCCACCTGGATCAGAAAGGCACCTACGCCAGTCTCCTGTACATTGATTTCAGTTCAGCATTCAACACCATTATTCCCCAGAGACTGATGGAGAAGTTACTCCTTCTTGGTCTGAACACCACCACATGTCTCTGGATCCTGGATTTCCTGACTGAGAGATCTCAGTCTGTCTGGGTTGGAAACAACATCTCCAACTCTGTCACGCTGAGCACCGGATCCCCTCAAGGCTGCGTACTCAGTCCACTGTTGTTTACACTTCTAACATATGACTGTGTATCCTGACACGAGTTGAACCAGATTATTAAGTTTGCAGATGACACCACGGCGGTGGGACTTATTTAGAGGGATGAGGAATCAATGTACAGGGAAGAAGTGAGAGACCTGGAGGGCTGGTGCAGGGAGAACAATCTGGTGCTCAATGTGGACAAAACGAAGGAGATGATTATCGACTTCCGGTGGTCACAGCCTGAGCACGTCCTCCTCAGCATCGGCGGCCATTTAGTGGAGAGAATGGAGAACATCAAGTTCCTCGGAGTGCAGATCTCGCAGGACCTGACCTGGAGCAAGAATTCCTTGGGGATCAGGAAGCGGGCCCAGCAGAGACTGCACTTCTTGAGGAAACTCAAACAGGCCTCTCTCCCCATCTGCATCCTCAGGACCTTCTACAGAGGTGTGGTGGAGAGTGTTCTGATGTAGTGCATTGCTACATGGTACTCCAGCTGCAGTAAGTCAGACAAAAAATCCCAGCAGAGGATAGTTAAGGGAGCTGAGAGGGTAATTGGAGTCTCCCTCCCCTCTGTCCAAGAACTTTTTCAGAACCGTTGTAGGAGAAGGGCACTGAACATTGTCAAGGACCGTTCTCACCCTCTGCATAAACACTTTGAACTTCTGCCATCTGGCAAACGACTCCGGAGCATCAGAGGCAGAACCACCAGACTGATTAACAGCTTCCTTCCACAAGCTGTTAGGATGCTTAACAGTTGATCCGGAATCTCTCATACGCACTACTGCACCTACGGACATCGGTTCCGGTTTCGCCGGACCGGTGGCGCCACACGAGTAGGCTGCCCGTTGCAACAGCCTTTTTTTTTTAAATCTTCCTTCTTCTTTCTACACCTTTCACTCTGTATATATATCACGGACACACGGATCGCCCCGGGGGTCTCCCGGGTCGGCGGACGGAGCCACGGTTTGCAGCGGGAGACGTTACAGCGGGGAGGAGCTAGTGCTAGCTAGCACTTGGCCGCCGCCCGGTGCTAATGGGAAACTCGACATACCGGGAGCTGTAGCGAAAACGACGCGGGTGCCGGGCTGGAGTTTAGGCGGCGTGCAAGAAATATAAGACAGAATAATTAAGAGCGATGGCAAGAACCAAGCAGACCGCCTGTAAAATCTACTGGAGGAAGAAGCCCCCCAGGAGACAGCTAGCCACCAGGGCTGCTCGGAGAGGCGCTCCGGCCACCGGCAGAGTGAAGAGGCCTCGCCGTCACAGGCCCGTGGCTCTGAGAGAGATCCGTCGCTACCAGAAATCCACGGAGCTGCTCATCCGTAAGCTGCCCGTCCAGCGCCTGGTGAGGGAGATCGCTCAGGACTTCAAGACCGTCCTGCGTTTCCTGAGCTTCGCCGCCATGGCTCTGCAGGAGACCAGCGAGGCCCACCTGGTGGTCTCTTCTTCGCTAAGGGGGTCACCATCATGCCCAAAGACTTCCAGCTGGCCCGCCGTATCCGCGGAGAGAGAGCTTAGACTTTCTGCTGCACATTCACCAACCAACCATAATGCTCTGCACTGTGTGTCTATATATATACATTTATAGTAATATGGACATATGTTTACTAGATGTTGTTTTTTCTTGCCTTCTGATTGTTGCTCTGAGTGTTGCTATCCCTGTGCTGTTGCAATCCTGGAATTTCCCCATTGTGGGACTAATAAAGGCTTATCTTATCTTATCTTATCTTATCTTATCTTATGTATATTATTTGTATATTATAGTTCTGGTTAGTTTTTCAAGTATGTCTCAGGGATGTGTGAATGGATGTGGTGGGGTGGGGGGGGGTGAAGATATGTGTGAGTGTGTCTTAAATCATGTTCTTTTACTTATATGGATGCCGAGAGAAACGCAGTTTCATCTTGCCTGCACTACAGTTGTATGTACAGCAATATGACAATAAAGGTTGATTTGATTTGATTTGATTTGATTTGATTTGATTTGATTTATGGGGTATTGCGTGTAGAATTTTGAGGAAAAATTTTGAATGATTTGAAAAATCAAATTGAAAAATTTGAGGAAAAAAATGAAGCGCTGTGAATACTTTCCGGATGCACTGTACACAGCAGAATGGCCCATTTGGCTACAACTGTTGCATCAGTCGTGCCCTTTTGTCAGTAAATAAAAAATGATTTATTTCATTATTTGGGTGTTTTTTGTAACGGTCGTCATTTAGTCAAAGTGTGCATATGTGTCCACATCTGATACTGTATGAAATTGATCTGGCCATTCCGCTTCACAATCATGGTGTGCAAGCACACCAACACGGGGAAGAGCGTCATGTTGAACTTGTGGTGCCGCAAAGGACAGCGGTGTGGGACACGGGTGAAGCAGGAGCCAAGACTCCTGTTAACCGGACAGGCAGGGCTTGGCTCCCTTTGAAGGACTGTGGTAAAGCGATCCGGCTGCTTCCCCCCAACCAGCACACCTTGTGTTCTCCATATATGCTGAGAGCTATGCAATCACAGCAACACCTATCTATAAATTCAAGGGATCTCTGTCTGTTTCTGTGTGTGTGTGTGTGTGTGTGTGTGTGTGTGTGTGTGTGTGTGTGTGTGTGTGTGGGTGTGTGTGTGTGTGTGTTCCTCAGATATCACTCAAATCGTTCGTCACACTGACCTAAGATTTTAAACTTGCTTTGCTGATGCTACAAGGGTGTGCAACCCCGAATATGGAGTCGCTCAGTCAAAATATGTAATTTTTATCAATAAAAGTTTAGCCACTGCTGTGTAACCCCTCTATAGCTTCACCCACTGGCTTCAAGAGTTGTGGGCGGGGTTTCGGATTGACTCCGTGCTCAATGGACAATACGCGGCATCACGACCTGTCAGTCACCACAGTGTTCCCTGGACAAAACAAGGAAGTGGAAAATGACAGATTTGACTAGAAAAAGATAATACTGAAGATTTAATGCTTTAAAAAATTATACTATAAAGTTGGTGTGATTGCATAGATCTAAAGGATAATTCAGCATATGCACATATACGCAGGACACTAAAACGCCCAAATAATGACAGAAATCACTTTTTAGTTAAATATTTACTGACAAATGGGCAACAATGATGCAATGGTTGCAGTAAAACGGGTCTTTGGGTGTTTTGTAGTTAATTCCGTTGATTACAGTTTTAAAAAAAGCTTTTAATAACAAAATATTGCTAAAATATAAAATGATGCACTACAATGGGTCTCAAATATTTGTAAATGTGTCCTGTTATAGCACTGCATGGGTTTATTGATGATACACAGAAGAAATTCAATATTCCACTGAACTCCATCACTGAACAGTGATATAAACTAAGATTTTTTTTATTTTTTTTTTAGATTTAGTATACTTTATTGATCCCCAGAGGGGAAATTGAGGGTCATCCACCACCTGGATGGATGAAGCAGCCACGATACGGCACTATCCCTTAACCATTCACACACACATTCACACCTAGGGCCACTTTAGAGTCTCCAGTTAACCTAACCTGCATGTTTTTGGCATGTGGGAGGAAACTGGAGAAATCCTGGGGTAAACCCACGCAAACACGGGGAGAACATGCAAACTCCACACAGATCACTGTTGGTCGGGGGCTGGGATCGAACCCACGATCCCCACGATCCCCCGGCCAAGGGTAAACTGTGCTGCCACAGTGCTAACCACTGCGCCACCGTGCAGCCCATAAGATAATTATAATGGCGACTGAACAACTCCCATTTCTGTCATGAATCCGGGTTTGGAGGCAAAACCTGGCTCTGACTTATTGTTATGATTTGTCTTAGTTTCCTCCTGACAGCTCTGGCACGCCCCCTCCTCCTGTCAAGGTCCGTCAGCTGCACTGTCACGGGTGCTCACAGACATACACACACCCACCCACCCACACACACACACATGCACACGCTCCATTCAGTCTCATTCACACACGCTCTCACACACCGGATGCCAATCAGTTCTGCCCACGCATTCTCACACCGGCAATCTCTCTCCTCGTTAGTTTCAGGAGTATTTGTTGGCCGCTCCAGGGGAGAGAGATTGTCGAGGCATTCACCCTCGTTCATGGCAGCTAGCTCTCTATGAATGACGTATCACTCCCTTCACATTCTCAACCCGACATCTTCAGATGATCAGTCCCTGGGTGTTCGCGGCTGCCGCAGCTTCCTATCCTCATCCACCAGACTTCTCTGACAGCTCTGAATTTGTTCCAGCCGTAAGTGTTTACTTGCCTTTCCTTTTGTGTTATCGCTGCTTCGGCACTAGGCTGTCGCCTCTCCCTGTTGTGCGTTTAGCAGTTCGGTAGCACTAGGCATTCTCCTCCCCGGCTGTAGAACATCCAGGTAGCTTCACTGTATGTCTGGTGGCCCTTATCTCAGCATATTCATCTCTCTGTATTGTGGACATTGTTGGACTTATTTTCTTTGTGTTTGCTAATAAATGTTCACCATCCACTCTCGCTCTTGGGTTTATTCATTCCTGTCCTCCGTGCGCTATGGAGAAGTGCACGGAGAGTTTATAACAATTCCCCAAATTGCAAGATTCACTATTATGAATATAAGTGATAAAAGATCAGACAAATAAGTGATCTGACAAACAAATAAACAAGGGATCTCAAACAGTCGCTAATATTGGATGTCCCATTCATTTTCAATAATTAGGTATTCTGTAATTAATATTGACACAGTCAAATAAATCTTAGTGGCATTTATTCCCTTTTATATTTGTCAAAGTCTAACATGTGATGATTGCCTACATATAGGCTACACCTCTTTGTATTCTACTTTCAAACACAGCCTACATTTGAGCCTGGAAAGCCTGATTGCGATATCTGTTTCACAGAGGAATACTTGTGCTCTACGGGCAATGCACTAGTTATAGTATAATTTTTTAAGCATTAAATCTTCAGTATTCTCTTCCATCCATCCATCTTCTACCGCTTTTCCGGAGGTCCGGGTCGTGGAGGCAGCAGTTCAAGCAGAGAAGCCCAGACTTCCCTCTCCCCAGCCACCTGCTCCAGCTCTTCAGAGAGGATACCAAGGTGTTCCCAGACCAGCTGGGAGACATAGTCTCTCCACCGAGTCCTGGGTCTGCCCCAGGGTCTCCTTCCAGAGGGACGTGCCTGAAACACCTCAAGTGGGAGGCGTCCAGGCCAAGCTCCAGCCCCTCTCCAGGAGACTGGTTCCGGAACCGGAGCTGTGTGTTGAGGTGAGGCTGACTATATCTAGCTGGTATCTCTCAACCTCGTACACCAGCTCAGGCTCCTTCCCCACCAGAGAGGTGACATTCCACGTACCAAAAGCCAGTTTAGAAAGCTTGGGATCAGTCCGCCAAGGTCTCCGCCTTTGACCGCCACCTAATCCACATAGTACCGGACCCCCATGATCCCTCCTGCAGGTGGTGAGCCCACTGGAGGGCAGACCCATGTAACTCCTTTGGGCTGAGCCCGGCCGGGTCCCATGGGCGGAAACCCAGCCACCAGACGCTAGCCTTCGAGCCCCTCCCCCAGGCCTGGCTCCAGGGTGGGGCCCCGGTAACCCCATACCGGGCGGGGTACACTGAATCCTTGATATAGAATTTATCATGAGAGTCTGTTGGATCGTTCTTAGTCTGGCCCTTCCCCCAGGACCAGTTTGTCTTGGGTGACCCTATCAGAGGCAAATTGCCCCGGACAACATAGCTCCTGGGATCACTGGGGCACGCAACTCCCCCCACCCCCCCACACACCACGATAAGGTGACGATCTATGAGGGGATCAGAAAAAGTATTCTCTTTTTCTGGTCAAATTTGTCGCTTTTCACTTCCTTGTTTTGTTTACGGAGCGCTCTGGTGACTGGTTGTGATGCCGCATATTATCCAATCAGTACAGAGTCAATCCCAAACCCCACCCACACTTCTAGAAGCCAGAGCATGAGGAAATGGAGCCGTGGCTAAACTTTTATTGATAAAAATTATATATTTTGACTGAGCAACTCCATACCCGGGGATGCACACCCTCGTAACATGAGCAAAGCACTTATAAAATCTGAGGCCAGTCTGTTTGAGATATATCTGAGGAACACACAGACAGACAGACAGACAGACAGAGATTTGTTGCATTTATAGATAGATATCTACTATCCTTCCTCTGCACATGTCCAAACCATCTCAGCCTTGCCTCACTTATTTTAAAACATATAAGTTATATGTTATATAGTTAAGTTAATCCCTTCCACAGCATGGTGGAAACCATGTGGTGTCATATGGGGCGGCACCTATCTCCATTTCACTTACCTTAGGCCACACAGTAGGTATATAGTAGTGAAATAGTAGTGAAAGCTACAGTGGGGCGTCAGTCCTCTGGTAGCTCTATGCGTTAACTTTCCTTTCCCCACTCTGTTATGCTGAGCACCAAGCTAGAAGGTGGAAAGTACCATTTTTATATGGTCTTTGGGATGACCCAGCAGGGATTTGAATTCATGACCTCCCGGTTGTGGGGCGGATGCTCTACCAACTAGGCAACCACTCCAGTAAAACACTATAAAACAGCTGATTAATTTTTAAAAAGCATATTTGTTTTTCAATATAAAAAACAAAACAATCTGTGCAAAAATAAATCTGTAAATGTCACATAGCAGTTGCATAAACTGTAAATTTTTCCCCTATTACGTTAAGTGGACCAGCTGCGCTGCCTCCCACGTTACAAAAATCAAGAGGTGTGTGACCAGTGGCAAAAAAAAATGTGTTATTTTTGTCATGACACCATTTGTGGTGACTATAAATTTTGGCATAATGTATGCATAACCCCTCCTTTGCATTGCTGGTTGGATGGCAGCCCTAAGGGAAAGAAGAACAATTTTAATTAGGCTAGTGAACACAGGGGTTGTTTCCCTGCTGTTGACAGAAGACACTTTACAGTTATTCTTTACTAGATTCAAGGACATACAAACGGATTATCATCTCACTGTGGAGAAAAAACTATACTAATACAGGCAGAAGAGGAACAGGATGCATGAGTCAAACGGTGGGAAGTAGATAAACCCCTCATTAGTCTGTTTGCATTTTGCTTGCCTGTGTTTGGAGAAGGCTTCAGTCCACCGGGGACCAAGCCAGTGAGGAGCAGACACAGGCGAGGTGATATCCTCGAGGAGCATCGAGTTCTAAAATAATACCCTTTGAATATTTTGGCTCTATCAAATAGGCCAGTAATCATCACAAAGATCCTAGGTCCATCTATTCAATCCTTGGGGATGGTGTGTACATTAAAAAGTTAACTCTCTTTTACATAATTTTTCAAAGTGAATGATAAAAGTCCCACATCATTTTGAGTTAAGATTTGCCTTGTTAAGTAAATAACTATGAGGTATGTCTGATGTATGAGTGAACTGCTTGGCCTGATTTTCAGCCTGGTCTTACTCTGGGTATGTAATATATCACATTCCACCAGAAGTGCTGATGTTACTCTACAAAGCAAAAGCTCCCCTAAGGTTGCACATAGTGATGCACGCATGCTGTGGTGCATTTAGCAATGTGGTCCAAAAAGTATGACAAAGCACAGGGTTACAGCAAACCCGCAGTCTTTTCCAAACCCCAAGACAGTTTTAGGGCCAGATTCACTCACACACTGCTCGAGCGCAAAGCCCTCTATTGGCATCAAAAAAATTACTGTTGAGATTTAATAAAGGTCGCAGCACAAAATTAGTGCTGAAAAAGCGTGTGTAACAGAGTCAATAAAAGCATTCCTACATGGCTTGCCAAGTGGGTTGACCCTCTTGGTGGCACAGGTAGAGTGCTGGACTCTGGAGTGGAAGGTTGTGAGTTTAAACCCCCATTTGGGTTTAATGGCCCGTCACAGCGTGAACAAAGTTAATTTTGCGCCTGGCCTTATTGCATATGTATTTGTAGGAGTTGCCATGTCAAAGCTCAAAATTGGGGAAGGAGTGCACTGTAAGCAATTGCTGTTAATTTACAGCCAATTTCCAAAAGTAATATACTGTATTAATGTAATACGGTTTTGTACTGCAATTTGTAATGCACTGTGGGCTGTTCAACATGAAGCAACAGCACACAGGTCATCAACAGTATGCTGTTTTATAATACAGTAATCTACAGTACTTTTTAGAATTGGTGTGGCAAACTCACAAGGGAAATTTGAAAAGTCTTTCAGAGCATTAGGATATGTGCTGCTACTTATGAACAAGAAATCCTGCTTCATCTGCATCAACTGGACTGTGCATCTACAAATAAGGTATTTAAAAACTAACTTATCTTTATTTATTTGCCAGTACAGTATTACCAAAAATTATGTTTGAAAAGGTCAGTGAGCTCTGTCTTGTGTCTTGCTCTTAACTCCACATGTTCTGACAAACCGTCAGTGTTGGACAAATTACTAGAAAATAGTAACTAATTACAGTTACTAGTTACTTTTTTCAAAAGAAACTGAGTTACTTTACCAATTACTGCATGATTAAAGTAACCAGCTACTTGAAAAAGTAACTCACGTTACTTTTAAATGCATATTTAAATCATCTTGAACACATAGCAAAATAATTTAATTAATGGATTACATTACAGATTTATTAATGTCAGGCTGAAAACAGAGCTTTTAGAACATGTTCAGTCTGCTTTAGCTTGCTTTGACAGCTCTTATTGTGGGAAAAATCTGAAGAAAATCAACACGAAATTGCCAGTAATGTCCTCATTTTGGAATGAGAAATAGAGTTTGTGGAGTGAGAGAGAGAGGAAATAGAGTGAGAATCACTCCAAAAGAGCGAGAGTTGGCAAAACTGCATAAAGCTGTTCATGTTTATCTAACCTTTATGATATGGATTTAATCCGATGTGCAGTGATCCAAAGAAAATGTCCGTTATCCACAGTCCAAATGTCTGCTGTGACAGATACATGATCCAGTCTCTCAAATTGCTTTTGGAGATCAAAATCCATTTTTGAATAATCTTTATCCAGGTAGCAAGTAAATGTGTTTTAACTTCAGTGGCTCACAGTCTCAGCTGTCTGATGGAAAGTCACTGTTATCACATCTTCACTCTGTAACTATGTATCTGGCAAGCAGTCAGTTTTAATTCTTGCTGGGTCACAAATTATCCAGATGCATACCTGTGCTTGAAATCCAGCCATGGCTGTTCAGAATACAGTAGATCCACTTCACAGTGTTGTTAGCATAGCTAGCCGTTATTTAACACTAGCTTTGTCTGAGCTTGTTGCTGTTTTCAGGCGCTTAAGTCTCAACCGGCACTTTAGTTTGCAATCCACCAATATGCTTTTGTTCTTAACCACAACAAAGGAAAAATAGTCTGTATATTTCCACAAAAACAAAGTAGCTTCATCTTTTCCCAGCAGGAGCAAGCTCCACTTGTGGCTGCAGCAGTGAAGAGGCTCTTTGCAACAGGTCACGTTGACTGACGGCTGCATCAGCTGCATAGGGTCAGGTTGTATTTATTTGTGCTAAAAAATATCTATCCATATTAATAAAATGAGTAACCAGTAATGCATCTGATCAAATTCCAGTAACTAACACAGTACTGAATTTTTAAACAGTAATTTTGTTACACAGCACGTTCCTGCAAAAGTAGTGGCATTACAGTAACGCGTTACTCCCAACACTGCAAACCATAAGAGACTTTGATATTATCAACTTCATAAGCGTGTAATGCTATTGTACAGCTCAAAGTTATTTTGATTATTTTGGTTGTTGTTATTTTAGAGTGGCAACACTGGAATAAAGCCAGGGAGATCAACAGTGATTAGCAAGGTGGTGATTATCTCTCTCTGGCAGACAATAGTATTGAAGCAGTTACTACTTTTGTTGTGTTTTCATGTTTGGTAAGTTTTCTGATATGCAGAATTTTAGTTTATTGTCATTGTCTAGCAGAGTCAATAAAAAAGCATTTCTGTTTGGCTTGCCAAGTGGGTCGACCCTCTTGGCGACCAGTGTTGGGAGTAATGCATTACAAAAGCAACGCGTTACTGTAACGCCACTACTTTTGCAATAATGTGGTGTGTAACAAAATTACTGTTTAAAAATTCAGTAATGCTTTACAGTTACTGAATTTCATCAGATGCATCACTCGTTACTCATTTTATTGATATGGATAGATAGTCATGTGAAAAAATTTGGACACTCCTTTAAATATTCAGTTCTTTATTAAGAAATGTTCACATATCTATGACTAACCTTGTTTTTGTTTTTATTTGCATTTTTTAACAATTATTTTAGCCATTTTAAGTGGGAATGAATGTGAGGGTGTCCTAAAAAAGATGGGCGATGTCCTAATTTATTCCTCACTATTTGTTTAGAATTACATTTTACAGAAAAAAGTCTTTTGAAAAAAGTCTTGAATTCATTTTTAATTGTTTAGTTGTATTACATGAATCTCCCAGTATTTTTTAACATTGAATGAATGAATGAATGAATGAATGATAGTAAATATCCATATGTCCAAATATGTTAAAAAAAAAAAAAACCCGACAGGCTTATACAGGGTGTCCTAATTTTTTCATATGACTGTATTTTTAGTGAAAATAAATGAATATACAAAGAGATTCAAAGATTTTTATTTGTCAGTACTACTATACGTACAGGACATGCAGGAGAATTGAATAGGCGCTTCTCTGTCTTGACATGGTTCAGGTGACCCACAGAGCAGACATGACTCAGAGTAAATACAATTTATGTCTTATTTGTAAACGTGAGTGAGTGGGTGTGTCAGTGCGGGGTATAAAGTGTAATATAGTGTAGTGCGATCCGTAATCTCCAGCTGGGGCCGGCAGAGCACCGTACAACCTGGCAACCGTGTAATGAGACAAGGGCCGTTAGTTTACAGTTCAGCCTATGCAGCTTTACAGATGTTACAGCGCTTACTGTCAGGGGATGTTAGAGAAGCTCAGGTAGCGCCAGAGCTGCAGCCAGGAAGACAGTGCCTGCTGAAGGCTGGCTAGCTGGAGGTGAGAGGATGAGTCCGCTGCCTGGAGGGAGATGGAGGACCGCCGCCGCGGATCTCCGCCTGTGCACAGGGGAATCAGACCAGATGAGAAGCGTGAAGGCTTACTTGGTAGGTGGTCCGGGTGGAACCGGCCCGGACGGGGTTCAGTAGGGCTAGGAAGCCGATAATTGGAGAGTAGAGTGCTGGGAAGCACGGAGGCAGGCGTAACTGGATTCAGCATAGAGAATCAGACGACTCCGCGCCCAGCACTGGTCCTGGTGGAATAAATAGGCCGCAGGAGATGACAGGCAGGTGCGTGCACAGGTGCCGTGATTGGCGGCCATGACATCTCTCTCTTCAGTGGTGTGTGTTATGTCAGTAAAAGGACCCAAGGAAGAGACCGAACATTAAACTAGACACGACTTTATTAAGTGACTCACTCTTACAGTACAGTGTGCACAATATAAAAAAAGAAAAAGGAAAAAGTCCCCAAAAACGACAACAGTAGTCTGTGCAGCAATGCTACCCATAGTGCAAATGGCGACAAAGATAGACCCAGACCTCCCATAGTGCAAATAAAGATAAACAATAAACGATGAGGCCCAGCAATCTTATATACAGAAAAGTAGAGCAGTAATATTCGTAGTACCAAGTTCAATGCAGTAGTGTAGGTGCAGACAGTGACAGACAGGACTGCACATGATCAGTATTGCAATGACAGACAGCTGCAGATATGGCATTTGTGCAAGTGGTTGCAGTAAAGTGCAGAGACATACAGCAGCAAATGTATTACTGTTGGTGTGCCAGTCTTTCTGTGCCAACAGCTGAGGTAGTTATTGTGCGGGTGAATGCATTACGGTCTGGGGGAGGGGTGGACAGAGTTCAGGGTCCTGATGGCCTGCTGTTTGTGGAGCAGGCCCAGAGGCTCCAGTACTTATTCCCATAGGGCAAGGGGCTGAAGCGGTAGTGTGAGGGGTGGGAGGTGTCACCTCCAATGTTGATGGATCTGCGGGTGAGGCAGATGAGGTAGATGTCGGGGGGGGGGGGGCACGATGATCTTGCTGGCTGCTTTCATAGTACGTTGTAGTGTCTTCTGGCAGGAGGTGGTGCAGCTTCCATACCACACCGTGATGCAGCTGGTGAGGATGCTCTCATTGGTGCCCTGGTAGAATGAGCCCATGATGGGGGGTGGGACTCGTGCTCTCCTCAGTTTGCGGAGGAAATGGAGGCGAGTTTGAGCCTTCTTGGCCAGTGATGTGGTGTTGTTGGACCAGGAGAGGTCCTCAGAGATGTGCACCCCCAGGAACTTCGTGCTGCTTACCCTCTCCAGAGCTGCACCATCGATGATCAGAGGAGGATGCTGTGTGTGTCCCCTCCTGAAGTCGACCACAGTCTCCTTGGTTTTTCCCAGGTTCAGGAAGAGGTTATTGTCCTTACACCACCGGACCAGTTGGCTCACCTTATTTCTGTAATTGGCCTCGTTGTTGTTAGTGATGAGGCCCACCACTGCCGTGTCATCCGCAAACTTGATGATGTGGTTGGTGTTGTAGGCTGGTGCACAGTCATGGGTCAGCAAGGTGAAGAACAGCAGGCTGAGCACGCACCCTTGTGGGGCCCCTACTGACCCTATCTTAGCTGATGCAGCCGTCAGTCGACATGACCTGTTACAGAGATCCTGAGTCTTAATTACTGAGCGGAGGAAAAGATGAAGCTACTTTGTTTTTGTGGAAATAAACAGATTATTTTTCCATTGTTGTGGTTAAAGACAAAAGCATATTGGTGGGTTGCAAACTAAAGTGCCAGTTGAGACTTACGGCAATCTTCAGCTCTGACAAAGCTAGTGCTATGCTATGCTAACAACACCGTGAAGTGGATCTACTATATTCTGAACAACCAAGGCTGGATGTAAAGTGGAAATACTTGTCTCAACACCCATGGCTGGATTTCAAGCACAGGCATGCATCTGGACAGTTTGTGACCCAGCAAGAATTAAACCTACTGATTGTCAGATATGTTGTTACAGAATGAAGACGTGATAACATTTCCATCAGACAGCTGGACTGTGATCCACTGAAATTAAAATGCATTTACTTGCTACCTGGATAAAGATTATTCAAAAATGGACTTTGATCTCCCAAAGAAATTTGAGGGACTGGATCATATCTCTGTCACAGCCAACCTGGTCTCAGTAAAAAACATTATCTAATAAATGTTTTCCCACCCCTCTAAAAATGTACATTTGCACGTTAAATCCCCCCAAAAACGTGCCTCGGTACGTTTTTACAAGCTCATTCACTGCGCATACAATCCTCACTGCGCATGCGAAGAACAACACATCTTTTACTTTGGTTTCCCAATGATCATTCAGTTGGTGGGAGGGGGATGGTGGACAGTTACCTACACAGCCGTTCAGGCAACAGACACAGAAACACTCGAGTTCGACTCCCACTCTTGTCTGCGACTGATTTTTTCTTCATGTTTTTTTTTTTCCTTATTTTTTTTCCACTCCACTAATGAAAGGTTCCTGTCAGGTTAAGGTTAGGGATTAAAGTATGGGGTAGTTGGTCAATGTTGAAAGACATTAAAAGTGAAAAAAAAAAAACTGCCGTTAGACACCTTTCTTAAAGCTGTCAACACGACGTACCCACTGCATGTCAAAAATCTTTTTTACGTGCCTGTGTATGTTTTCTCTGATTGACAAAGCATGCAACTGAATGTTTTTTTGGCTGAGACTGGGCTTGTCACAGCAGATATTTGGACTGTGGATAATGGAAATTTTCTTTGGATCATTGCACATTGGATTAAATCCATAATCATAAAGGTAAGATAAACATGGATAGCTTCATGCAGTGCTGCCAACTCTCATTCCAAAATGAGGAAATTGCTGGCAACATCATGATGATTTTCTTCATAGTTTTCCCACAATAAGAGCTCTCAAGGCAGGATAAAGCAGACTGAACATGTTCTAAAAGCTCTGTCTGAAACAGTCTGTTGTCAGCCTGACATTAATAAGCCCATAATGTAATCCATTAATTAAATTATCTTGCTATGTGCGCAAGATTTCCCACCCGTGCAATGTTTTACACTGGCTGGACACTGGCTAAAATGGTCATGGTGTGGAGAGTGCAAATAAAGAAACCACACTTGCACGGCAGACGAACTTTATTCACTCTCTCACTTCATTCATACACAGAAAAAGCATTCCCCTCATACACCAGGGTCTCTCCTTTTATATCAACCCACTCCTTCCCCCTGCTGCCTGAGATCTTGCATCACAATACATTCAACACATCATCCTCCTACTGTCCCCGCAGGTACTCCCTCCTGCTGCATCACCATAACCTCTCCCATCACAATACCTATTGTCCTCATCTGTTTAATCCCCCACGCTCTACCGGCAGAGGGACTATTTGCCTCCCCTCTGCTTCCAGTCTGAGATGATTATCCCAGCGTGGGTTCCCTACAATGGATTTAAATCTAGAGCTGTAAGTCAGGTTTGTGTCTGTTAGTATATTACCAGCTCTGAGCACTGCTTTAAGCGATCTATGAAAACGCTCGCATAACCCGTTAGCTTGGGGTTGTACGCGGTAGTGCGGTGAATTTTGACCCCCAGGTTCTGGGCTATCGCGGACCAGAGGTCCGAAATGAATTGCGGACCCATGTCAGAAGTAATGTCCGACGGGGATCTGAGCTGTTCAACCCAAGCCGACAAAAAAGCGCGAGCTACTTGCGCGGATGTGATAGAAGCCAGCGGAACCACGTCAGGCCAGCACGTGGTGCGGTCCACGATTGTCAAAAGGTATGTGAAACCTTGTGATGGTGGGAGGGGTCCCACCAAACCCACGTGGACGTGGTCAAACCTCATGGTCAGGATTTGGAAGGGTGCAAGGGGGCTCTGGTGTGCTTGTGCACTTTGGCCTGCTGGCACACGAAGCAAGCTGCAGCTCACTCCTGCACATCCTTGCGCAAGCCCGGGCAGACGAATTTCGCCCCCACTAGCTTTACCGAAGCGCGCACTCCTGAATGCGAAAGGGAGTGGACTGACTCAAAAATGCGGCGGTGCCAAGAGCTCGGAACCACCAAGCGCGGGCGGCCGGTGGAGACATTGCAGAGCAAGGGCACTCTTCTTGCACCACCCTGCTCTCCAGTCTTAACCCAGTAGGCGCCGACTGGAGTGCACAAATGTCCGCGTCCCCGGCTTGCTCTGCGGCCATAGCAGGGAAATCTGTTCCCATGTAGACCGGGGAGACTAACGCGTGCGACAGACAATCGGCCACGACATTGAGCTTACCGGCAACATGCTGAATGCATGTCATAAACTCCAAGATCGTGGCCAAATGCCGTTGCTGCCGGGCCGACCACTGTTCTGAGACCTTGGCCATCGCGTACCTCAGCAGCTTATGGTCCACAAATGTGGTGAACTCGCGCCCTTCTAGCTAAAACTGGGAATAGTGTGTCGCCAGGTGTAGAGCCAACAACTGTCTGTCAAACGTGCTGTATTTGTGTTCATCGTCGCGCAAAGTTTGACTAAAAAGTGCGAGTGGCTGCCACAAACTGGAGCCGTACTGCTCCACCACTGCTCCAATGTCAACATCAGACGCATCCGTAGTGAGCGCTATCCGTGTCGACGGATCTGAATGGGCTAGCGATGCGGCATCCGCCAGCACTGTTTTTGTGTCTGTGAAAGCCTGGACTCACTTGGGAGTCCAGCTGATGTTTTCTGTGGGCTTCTTTTTTTCAGCGCAGCATACAATGGCTGCATCAGCTGGGCTGCCGGGGAAGGAAACAGTTATAAAAATTGACCATTCCCAAAAACTCCTGCAGGGCTCTCATGGTCTGCGGACGCAGAAAGTCCAACACAGTGTGTACCTTATCCAGTAGCGGAATCGCGCCCTCCGGCGAAATGTGGTGATCCAAAAAATCAATCACTGGCACACCAAACTGTGGCACATCGCCAGGTTCACCATAAGTTTGTGCGCTTCCAACCTCTGGAAAATCGTCTTTAGATGGCGATGTGCTCCTCCTTGGACACACTAGCTACCAGTATCTTGTCTTAGTAGACAAAAATGAAGGACAAGCCGCAAAGCACTGCGTCCATCATCCTCTGGAAAGTCTGCGCCATGCCTTTTAATCTGAATGGCATACGTAAAAACTTGAAAAGGCCGAAAGGAGTTATTACCGCTGTTTTTGGAACATCTTCTGCATGCACTGGGACCTGATTGTATCCGCGGAAAACACGTGCACCGGCCAGGTGCACAGAAAAATCCTAGATGTGCGGAATAGGATAGCGATCGTGTTCTGTGGCATTGTTGAAGCACCAGAAATCGCCACTTTGTGCCACAACCCGTCGTCTTTAGGCACCATGTGAAGTGGGGATGCCCACGGGCTGTTGGAGTGCCTGATGATGCCCAACTGCTCTAAGTTGGCAAACTCCTCACACGCGCTGGCCAGCTTAGCCATGTTCAGGCGCCGAGGTTGCGCAAACATCGGCGGGCCTTTTGAAACAATGAAATGTTCAACCCCGTGTTTCGTTATTGTAGCCAAAAAAGTCGGGACCGTGAGTGCTGGGAACTCTGCGAGTAAATGTTGGTACTTACCCCCTGGAGCTATAACGCTAGTCAGTGTTGTTGACCCAGCTCCCCGAGCTGTGCAGGAGAGTGAGGAAAAAGAGCATTCACTAATCGCCTGTTAGCAACATCAACTTACAACCCATAAGCACATAAGCACATAAAAAGTCTGCGCCTAAAATAGGGGAAGCACATGCAGCTATCACAAAGTCCCACTGGAAATTGTGTCCGTACAAGCATATCGTCAGTGACCGTTCGCCAAACATCCTGATGGTGGATCCGTTGGCGGCTGTGAGCTCGGGACCTCTGCCTCCATCCAACCTGTCTGCATTGACTTGCAGGATGAGGCCCTTCTGGGAGCTGGAGTCCACCAAAAACTGTCTCCCCAAACGTGTGTCCATGACATAAAGCAGTTTGTTCCTGTCGCCAGCAGTTGCAGCTGCAACTATATGCCGAACATGCCGTCTTCCCGGCTTCTTGAATTGGCATGGTGACAGGAAGGGCTGGGCATTCGAGCCGATACGGCGGTGATAAAAACAGATCGTCCCGCTTCTTTATCTCCTGGTGTCCGTCCTGGCTACCAGCAACGGCTGCTCGACCTCGCTGGAGTCCCTCATGGACGCCGGTGCCACTGTCTGCACATTGAGAGTTCTGGTTGCCAAAATGATGCGGTCCACTTCCTGTGCCAGGGCGTGGTAGTCCTTGACAACCAGCCATGGTTATCAAGGACTACCACTCCACCAGGATTGCCCTCGTCGTAGCTGGTAGGTTCCTGAAGAACAAGTGGGCGAACAGGAAAGATTCATCGTCCTTCCCCCTCAGCACGAACATGCTCTCCATGAGCTCCACTACTGATCTATCACCTAACTCCGAACACGTCAGGAGTCTCTCTGCCCTCTCACTGTGAGAAAGGGTATGGCACTGGAGTAGCATCCTCTTCAGCGCTTCATATTTCCCGTGGGCCAGAGACTCCTGGAGAAGGCTCGTCATCTGTTGCGTAGTGCACGCATTCAGCGCAGTGACCATGTAGTAACACTTCGTATTGTCCGTTGTTATCCCGTGGAGTGTGAACTGGGCTTCTACTGTATGTGCAAGAACCACGTGGTCGGGTTGTGAAGCCAAAAGTCTGGGAGCTTGACTGAGACAGTACATGCGGCGCTGGTGCTCTCCCTCCAGGTAGTCTCCGGGGCGGTGCTCGGCTCGCTTTCCATGGCATGTGTTGGGGTCACCAATGTGGAGAAAGGAAACAGGTCAGGCAGCGAGCTGGACGACATACGAACTTTATTCTTTCTCCAACGTCAAGTACAGTAAAAGAGCTACCAGGTCTCTGTGCATTCATCTTTTATACCTTTAATTCCATTCATTGAGACCCAGAACTTCTGACCATAATACAATGTTTGGAACAAAGACCTGTGTGGCACATTAACATGACATAACGCCAACGCCGCTCTCACACCCTTTCCTCTTCCAGCAGCTCCGGCAGTTCCTCCTCTCCCCGGGTGGTGTATAGTCCTTACTGTCCCGTCTGATACACCGGGTGACACTTCCTCCTTCGGTCCATTGTTGCCCCCTTCCCCAGCTGCCTTCTCTGGGTGGAGAATCCCCTATCTGTACCACCACAAAATCATTTTTTCTCATCTGGCCAAGCAATGTTTTCGTCTTATCTGTGTGACAGACAACAATGTATAATGATGAATAATGAAAGATCTTCTTTCTTAGCTTCTTAAAATTCGAGTTTTCCACCCACAGAACGTTTCACATTTGCTGGGAACTGGCAGGAGGGGTTAAGTACACTGCATCCAGAAAGTATTCACAGTGCTTCACTTTTTCCACATTTTGTTATGTTACAGCCTTATTCCAAAATGAAATAAATTAATTTTTTCCTCAGAATTCTCCACACAATACCCCATGATGACAACATGAAAAAAGTTTTTTTTTTTTTTTTAGATTTTTGCAAATTTTTTAAAAATAAAAAAAATAAATCACATGTACATAAGTATTCACAGCCTTTGCTCAATGCTTTGTTGATGCACCTTTGGCAGTAACTATAGCCTCAAGTCTTTTTGAATATGATGCCACAAGCTTGGCACACCTACAGTATCTTTGGGCAGTTTAGCCCATTCCTCTTTGCAGCACCTCTTAAGCTCCATCAGGTTGGATGGGAAGCGTAGGTGCACAGCCATTTTCAGATTTCTCCAAAGATGTTTGGGCTCTGGTTGGGTCACTCAAGGACATTCACAGAGTTGTCCTGAAGCCACCCCTTTGATATCTTGGCTGTGTGCTTAGGGTTGTTGTCCTGGTGAAAGATGAACCATCACCCCAGTGTGAGGTCAAGAGCGCTCTGGAGCAGGTTTTCTTCCAGGATGTCTCTGTACATTGCTGCATTCATCTTCCCTCTATCCTGACTAGTCTCCCAGTTCCTGCCACTGAAAAACATCCCCACAACATGATGCTGCCACCACCATTGGAGCGGTTATGAACAGCGCCTGGTTTCCTCCAAACATGACACCTGGCATTCACGCCAAAGAGGTCAATCTTTGTCTCATCAGACCAGAGAATTTTGTTTCTCATGGTCTGAGAGTCCTTCAGCTGCCTTTTGGCAATCACCAGGCGGGCTGCCATGGGCCTTTTACTAAGGAGTGGCTTCCATCTGGCCACTCTACCATACAGGCCTGATTGGTGGATTGCTGCAGAGATGGTTGTCCTTCTGGAAGGTTCTCCTCTCTCCACAGAGGAACGCTGGAGCTCTGACAGAGTGACCGTCGGGTTCTTGGTCACCTCCCTGATTAAGGCCCTTCTTCCCCGATCACTCAGTTTAGACGGCCAGACAGCTCTAGGAAGAGTCCTGGTGGTTCCAAACGTCTTCCATTTACGAATGATGGAGGCCACTGTGTTCATTGGAGCCTTCAAAGCAGCAGAAATTTTTCTATACCCTTCCCCAGATTTGTGCCTTGAGACAATCCTGTCTCGGAGGTCTATAGATAATTCCTTTGACTTCATGCTTGGTTTGTACTCTGACATGCACTGTCAACTGTGGGACCTTATATAGACAGGTGTGTGCCTTTCCAAATCATGTCCAATCAACTGAATTTAACACAGGTGGACTCCAATTAAGCTGTAGAAACATCTTAAGGATGATCAGTGGAAACAGGATGCACCTGAGCTCAATTTTGAGCTTCATGGCAAAGGCTGTGAATACTTATGTACATGTGATTTTTTTAGTTTTTTATTTTTTGTTAAATTTGCAAAAATTAAAAAAAAAATCATGTTGTTATTATAAGGTATTGTGTGTAGAATTTCGAGGGAAAAAAAAGAATTTTATCCATTTTGGAATAAGGCTGTAACATAACAAAAGTATGGAAAAAGTGAAGCGCTGTGAATACTTTCCGAATGCACTATTTGCATTTAAAAGCAACATGAAAGTTACTTTTCCAAGTAACTAGTTACTTTAATTATGCAGTAATTGGTAAAGTAACTCAGTTACTTTTGAAGAGAAGCAACTAGTAACTGTAATTAAGCAACTGTAATTAGTTACTGTTTTTTAGTAACTTGCCCAACATGGTTGGCGACACAGGTAGAGTGCTGGACGCTGGAGCTGGAGGTGATGGGTTTGAGCCCTTGGTTGGACTCTACCAGTTGGGCTTAACTGCCCATCCCCTTTGGTACAATTGCAAGTGTTTTGTTTTTTTTTCATAATCTCTTTGGCTTGTGTATTTGAGGCATCTAACAGTTTGTATTTTTTATAGTTACTGTTATTTTTTTTTACAGTATTCATGTTGATACTGCCTGTTTACTTAAACATTTGTGCCTTTAAATCCCTTTGTAAGTTGTTTCTTATTTATCAGGTTTAAACACCTGTCTGGAGCCCACAGAACAATGATAATTTTAATTGCATAATATTCGGATTTTAGATGTTCTAAACTACTAAACTGTTTCACTGCATTATACCTCAGAATGTTACTGTGAATGAAAATAGTCACAGAAATATACTGCATTTTACTTTTACTGTAATAGGTTGTGAATATATAGGTAACAGTGAATACTGTAAAATTACAGCATTGTGACGTCCTAGGCAGCTTCTGGGACATGATTGGCCAAAATAGAGGGAGTATGCTAATGAGGTAGGGACTGAAAGATTGTGGGGGGACGTTTTGAGGGGGTTTAATGTGAGTTCTGAGTTCTGGGTTCTTTACTTACGTATGTTTTTTTGTGATAGTAGTGTTGTTAAATGTTACTTAGTGTTGGTGCATTGTTCTCTGCAGAAACCGTTACTAAGGGAGCTGGTCAGTTTAATAATTTTGGCCATTGTGGCGTTTTGGGGAAGTTAAAAATAAATGCTGATTGAGCAATAGCTGCCTCATCATTGGCTGAAACCCCCTGTTCATTACAACATATTACTGGCATCTCTGCTGCCAGTACTTTACTGTCTATCCATCTATCCATCCATCCATCTTCTACCGCTTTTCCAGAGGTCTGGGTCACGGAGGCAGCAGTTCAAGCAGTGAAGCCCAGACTTCCCTCTTCCCAGCCGCCTGCTCCAGCTCTTCAGAGAGGATACCAAGGCGTTTCCAGAACAGCTGAGAGACATAGTCTCTCCAGTGAGTCCTGGGTCTGCCCTGGGGTCTCCTCCCAGAGGGACGTGCCCGAAACACCTCAAGTGGGAGACGTCCAGGAGGCATCCTGATCAGATGCCCATACCACCTCAACTGACTCCTTTCAATGTGGAGGAACAGCGGTTCTACTCTGAGCCTCTCCTGGATGACTGAGCTCCTCACCCTACCTCTGAAGGTGAGTCCAGCAATCCTAAGAAGAAAGCTCATTTCAGCTGCTTGTATCCGCGATCTCGTTCTTTCGGTCATTACCCAAAGCTCAAAGTTCCTAGCCTCACCTAACGTAGATTGACCAGTAAATCGACAGTTTTGCCTTAGAGCTTAGCTCCCCCTTCACCACAACAGATGGGTAAAATGTCTGCATCACTGCAGATGCTGCTCCGATCCATCTCTCAGTCTCTTGCTCCATTCTCCCCTCACTCGTGAATAAGATCCCAAGATACTTAAACTCCTCCACTTGGGGCAGGAGCTTGTCCCCAACCTGAAGAGGACAATCCACCTTTTTCTGGCTGAGGACCATGGACTCGGACTTGGAGGTACTGATTCTCATTGCAGCTGCTTCACACTCAGCAGCAAACTGTCCCAGTAAGACCTGTAGGTCATTGCTGGATGAAGCCAGCAGGACAAAATCATCTGCAAACAACAGAGATGAGATCCTGTGGTCACCAAGCAGGACACCCGCCATTCCCTGGCTGTGCCTAGAAATCCTGTCCATAAAAATTATGAACAGGATCGATGACAAAGGGCAACCCTGGCGGAGTCCAACTCTCACTGGGAATGAGTCCGACTGAGTGTTGACAATACAAACCAAACTCTCACAACGGTCATACAGAGACCGAATAGCTCATAACAACAAGCCTGATACCCCATACTCCCGAAGAACCCCCCACCAAAAACCACAAGGGATGCGGTTGAATGCTTTCTCCAAGTCCACAAAACACATGCAAACTGGTTGGGCAAAGTCCCACGAACCCTCAAGGATTCTCGAGAGGGTAAAGGGCTGGTCCGATGTGCCAAGGCCAGGATGAAAACCACATTGCTCCTCCTGAATCTGAGGTTCAATCAATTGCCAGACTCTCCTCTCCAGTACCTTGGCATAGACCTTCCCAGGGAGGCTGAGGTGTGTGAGCCCTCTAAAGTTGGAGCACACCCTCCGCTCCCCCTTTTGTGAAGACAGGAACCACCACCCCGGTTTGCCATGCCAAAGGCACTGCCCCCAACCTCCATGCAATGTTGCAGAGGTGTGTCAGCCATGACAGCCCTACAACATCCAGGGCCTTGAGGTACTCAGGGCGAGTCTTGTCCACCCCCAGGGCCCAGCCACCAAAGAAATTTTTAACCACCTTGGCGACCTCAGCCCCTGTGATAGGTAAGTTGTCCCCCTCGTTAACAAGTCCTGCTTCCTCTGTGGAAGGTGTGTCAGTGGGATTGAGGAGATCCTCGAAGTATTCTTTCCACCACTCAACGATATCCCCAGTTGAAGTCAGCAGTGCCCCATCCGCACTATGCACAGTGTGGACAGGGAGCTGCTTCCCCCTCCTGAGCCACCGGACAGTTTGCCAGAATTTCTTCAAGGCTGACCAAAAGTCTTGTTCCATGGCCTCATTGAACTCCTCCCATACCCGAGTTTTTGCTTCAGCAACCACCCAAGCTGCACTCCGCTTGGCCTGTCGGTACACCTCAGGTACTTCAGGAGTCCCACAAGCCAACCAAACTTGATAAGATAAGATAAGATAAGCCTTTATTAGTCCCACAACGGGGAAATTCCAGGATTGCAACAGCACAGGGATAGCAACACTCAGAGCAACAATCAGAAGGCAAGAAAAAAAAAACAAGCAAGCAAGAGCAGCTAATATACATATGTACATATTACTATAAAATATATATACACACACACAGACACACAGTGCAGAGCATTGTAGCTGGATGGAATAAATATATGAATATGTAAACACACAGTGCGGAGCAATGTAGCTAGATGGAATAATATGTAGATATATAAACACACAGTGCGGAGCATTGTAGCTAGATGGAATAAATATATAGATATATAAACATAAACACACCCATTGTGGAGCATTGTAGCTAGATGGAATAAATATGTAAATATATAAACACACACAGTGCAGAGCATTGTTGCTAGATGGGATGAAACAGCACAACCGTCTACTTAGTTATCCTACATGGTATGATTATGTGCCCATACATATTCTCACTCTCCATAGCGACCGGTATTTTCCTAGTTGTATGCCGGAGGGGACCATTGTGTAAGTCTATTGCATCTTTTGCATTCAAAAAACTATTAGTTTGTTACGTCTTTTTGCTATCTCTGCGAGCAGCCCCGCTTAGGTTGTACAGTCTGACAGCCGTTGGTAGGAAGGACCTGCGAAACCTCTCGGTTGTGCACCTGGGATGATGTAGTCTGCTGCTAAATGAGCTCCTCAGTGCAATTAGTATGTCCTGCATAGGGTGGAACTCGGACTCCAGCAGAGATGACAGTTTAGCCACCGTCCTTCTCTCTCCTATCTCCTCCACCGGATCAAGGCGCTGCCCCAGGACAGAGCTAGCTTTCTTGATCAGTTTGTTCAGTCTCTTCCTATCGGCTGCAGTAATGCCACTGCCCCAGCAGACCACTCCAAAAGTGATGGCTGATGCCACCACCGTGTCATAGAATGTCTTCAGCAGCGCGCCTTGTACACCAAAAGACCTGAGTCTCCTCAGCAGGAACAGCCTACGCTGTCCCTTCTTGTAGAGTGCATCAGTATTGTGTGACCAGTCTAGTTTATTGTTCAGATGAACACCCAGGTACTTATAGGCTGTCACCATCTCGATGTCTGTTCCCTGTATATTTACTGGTGCTGTGAGGGGTTGTCCTTGCCTGCGGCAGTCCACCACCAGCTCCTTAGTTTTTCTCGCGTTGATCTGGAGGCAGTTCCGATGGCACCAGTCCACGAAGTCCTGGATAAGCCCTCTGTACTCAGTTTCATCTCCATTGGAGATGAGGCCAACGATCGCAGAGTCATCAGAGAACTTCTGTAGATGGCAGTGTGTTGTGTTGTGTGAGAAGTCCGCAGTATAAAGAGTGAACAGGAAGGGAGCCAGCACCGTTCCCTGGGGGGCCCCCGTGCTACTGATGATCATGTCGGACACACAGTCCCGGGTTCTCACAAACTGAGGCCGGTTCGTGAGGTAGTCCAGGATCCATGATGACAGGTGCTGGTCCACCCCTGCGCGCAGCAGCTTGTCCTTCAGGATCATCGGTTGGATGGTGTTGAAAGCACTGGAGAAGTCAAAGAACATGATCCTCACCATATTCCCGGGCTTCTCCAGGTGGGACAGAGAACGGTGAAGGAGGAAGATCACCGCATCCTCCACCCCAATGCCATGCTGGTAGGCGAACTGGAGTGGATCCATCGCTGGTTCCACCAGGGGGCGGAGGTGAGCAAGGAGCAGTCTCTCCAGGGTCTTCATCAAGTGGGACGTCAAGGCCACCGGTCTGTAGCTGTTCAGGTCTTTGGGGTGGGAAGTTTTTGGTACAGGTACCACACAAGATGTTTTCCACAGCTGTGGTACCCTCCCCAGTTTCAGGCTCATGTTGAAGATATACGTCACAATCCCACACAGCTGGTCTGCACAGGACTTGAGGAGCTTTGCGCTGATGCCGTCTGGTCCCGACGCCTTCCTCGCCTTGATCTTCCTCAGCTCCGTCCTCACCTGGGTCCTGGTCAGGGTCAGGATGGGGGGCTGTGTGTTGGGAGTGGGGGGGTGTTGGTGGAGTGGGGAGTGGGCAGCAGGACTTGATTTCTTTAGAGGCAGCAGTGGTTGTTGTGCAGACAGGGGGGAGGGCGGTTGGTCAAACCTATTGAAAAACAGATTCAGGTTGTTCGCCCACTCCCTGCCCCCCGTGATAGGACTCCTTCTTCAGCTTACTGCCCCCCCTCACCACTGGTGTCTACCACTTGGTTCAGGGGTTGTCACCACAAGATGCCCTGATGACCTTGCGGCCGCAGATCTGGGCAGCCGCTTCAACAATGGAGGTGGAGAAGACGGCTCATTCAGACGCCATGTCTCCAGACTCCCTTGGAATGTGGTTGAATACTTTACTGTAAAAAATGAAATACATTACATTGTGGGGAGCAAGGTGCCACTGCTGGTGATGAGGGACTACCGCACACTAGCGCAGGAAGTGGATCACAGCATTTTAGTGACCAGAACCTTCGGCATGAATGCAGCAGCACCAGAGCCCAGGAGGGTTGTCAGCAAGATCAAGGAGCCATTGGTGGTGGCCGGAGCAGATGCCAGGAGACACAAGAAGGAGGCGATCTGCCACTATCATCACCATTTCGGCTCAGAAGCCCGGCGATGCTTGCTGCCGTGCCAATTCAAATGGTCGGGAAACGCCAAAGCCAGCAGTAAGTAGCAGCTGTGACCGCTGGTGACAAAGACAAGCTGCTGTATATCACAGACACATGTTCAGGGATACGGTTTCTGGTGGACTCCGGCTCCCAGAACAGGGTCATCCTGCCGTTCCACACAGACAGGATGGCAGGGCAAAGCGGTCCCGAGTTGGCAGCCGCCAATGGATCAGACATCAGGACATTTGGTGAGTGGACACTGACAATTTGCTTGCATGGGTGCAATTTTCAGTGGAATTTGTGATAGCCGCATGTTCCTCCCCCATTCTGGGTGTAGATTTCCTATGCGCTCAGGGTTTATTAGTTGATGTAGCTAATAGAAGATGAGTAGATGCTGTCTCTTTTGCTTCTCTGCCCTGTATAGCTTGGAGAGCCGGGTCGACAACACTGGCCAACGCTACAACTCCAGGGGGTAAGTACCAACAGTTGCTCGCCCAGTTTCCAGCACTCACGGTTCTGATGTTTTCAGCGGCAGTAACTAAACACAGGGTCCGATTCACATGGTGCCTAAAGCCGATGGATTGTGGCAACCGTGCGGCGATTTCCTGCGCTTGAACAAAGCTACGGCACACGATTGCTACCCAATTCCCCACATCCAGGATTTTTCCATGCACCTGGCCAGGGCATGCGTTTTTTCCAAAGTGGATCTGGTCCGCTGTTACCACCAGCTCCCGGTGTGAGCAGAAGATGTCCCAAAGACGGCGGTAATAACTCTGTTCGGCCTTGTTGAATTTTTACGCGTGCAGTTTGGATTAAAAGGCGCGGCACAGACCTTCCAAAGAATGATGGACACAGTGCTGCGCAATTTGCTCTTCACTTTTGTCTACTTAGATGACATTCTGGTAGCCAGCTCCTCTGAGGATGAGCACATCGCCCATCTCAAGACGGTTTTCCAGAGGTTGTAAGCACACAGTTTGATAATCAACCCAGTGAAGTGCCAATTCGGTGCACCAGTGATTGATTTTTTGGGCCACCGCATTTCGCCGGAGGGCACGATCCCATTACCGGACAAGATGCACGCGGTGTTGGACTTTCCGCGTCCGCAGACCGTGAGAGCACTACAGGAGTTCTTGGGAATGGTTAATTTTTATAACCGTTTCCTCCCTCGGGCAGCCCAGCTGATGCAGCTGTGGTATGCCACACTTAAAAAAAGAAGCCTGTAGAAAACATCGACTGGACTCCCGAGCGGGTCCAAGCTTTTTCAAATGCCAAAACAGCGCTGGCAAAGGCCGCGTTGCTGGCCCACCCAGATCCATCTGCATGGATAGCACTCACTACAGATGTGTCTGATGTGGCCATAGAGGCAGTGGTGGAGCAGTGCGTCTCAGGTTCCTGGCAGCCGCTAGCATTTTTCAGCAGAACTTTGCACGACAACGAGCGCAAATACAGCACATTCGACAGAGAGGTTGCTGGCTCTCTACCTGGCGACACACCTTTTCCAGTTCTGGCTAGAGGGGCACGAGTTCACCGCATTTGTAGACCATAAGCCACTGACGTACGCCATGGCCAAGGTCTCTGAACCGTAGTCAGCCCTGCAGCAACGGCAGTTGGCTGCAATCTCAGAGTTTACTACTGACATTCGGTGACTTCAACAGTCACTCAGAGGCATGGGGATACAGCGAAGCAGATAGAAGAGGAGAGGAGGTGGAAGATTGGCAAGTCAACAACAGTCTTCTGCTAATAAATGATCCTAATGATCCACCAACGTTCTTTTCTAGGGTATGGCTGAGTAACACCACGGCCGATCTTGCGTTTGCCACCAGCGACATGGCCAGGCTGGCAACAAGAACTGTACTTGACCAGCTAGGGGGAAGTGACCATAAGCCTGTGAAGATTGGACTGGACATCAGCTACAAACCATAAGAAGCTAAGACATTTCGCAGGTGGAATTACAAGAAGGCCAACTGGGAGCACTTCTCAACACTGGTGGACCGGTACTCTGCGGAAATCCATCACAAGCAGCAGAACCTCAACAAGAAAGTCAGGGTGCTGAACAATGCTATTCTGAAGGCTGCAAATGAATCTATTCCTCGGGGAGCCAGAAAGAACTATAGGCCTTTCTGGACAGAGGAGCTCCAGCAGCTTGAAGACAGTGTGGCAGAGGCAAGGAAAAAAGTAGAAGTAGATCCTCCAGTAGAAAACAACATTGCCCTGAAGGCGGCCACTGCAAAACACAGGCAGACTTTTATACAGGAAGCTCGAAAGAGATGGCAAGAAAAGACAGAGCAGCTCAACTTGGACAAGGACGGCAACAAGCTTTGGAAACTGGCTCAAGCCCTCAACGACGAGAACAACAAAAGCTTGCCGGTCAAGGTACAGGCAGCTCAAGAACTGCTGACTGGCAAGAAAGCAGCAGACCATTTCATCAACCAGTATGCGAAGAGGAGCCACCTTCAGATTCCACCAAAGAGAAGAAGGGATATCAGAGGAGCCCAGCAAGTTCATCAGAACGCACAGATAGAACCAGTGATGAACTTGCCATTCACTCTCAAGGAGCTGGAGGATGCAATGTCAACACTGAAGCTGAAAAAGGCCCCTGGATCTGACAAGATCACAAATGAAATGTTGCTGAACCTTGGCCCCAAAACCAAGAAGAAACTTTTGCAGCTGTTCAACAACAGTTGGAGATCAGGGACTGCGCCACAGATCTGGAGAGAAGCCACGATGATTCCAGTGCACAAAAAAGGCAAAGACAAATTGAAGGCTGAAAGCTATTGCCCCATAAGCCTTACAAGCTGCATAGGAAAGCTGCTAGAGCGTCTCATCAACACCAGACTCATGTGGCACTTTAAAGAAAAACAACACATCGGCCCAGAGCAAGCAGCCTTCAGGCAGAACCGGTCTACCGAGGACCAAATAACATACATCTCTCAAGCCATAGAAGATGCTTTCCAAGAAAAGAAGCACACCCTCGCTGTGTGGATTGACCTAGAAAAGGCGTTTGACAAGGTATGGAAAGACGGCCTCAAGCTGAAACTGCCCCAGTGCGGTGTCGCTGGGCGCATGTACAAGTGGATTGCCCGATACCTGCACAACAGAAGAGCCAGAGCCCAGGTCAAGACAGTACTCCAGCAAGAAGAAGGTGCTGAGTGAAGGAGTCCCACAAGGAGGAGTGCTCTCCCCAACACTCTTCCTTGTATTCATAAAGGACATCATCCAGAGTTTGCCAAGGAACATACGAGGTGCCATCTACGCCAGTGACATAGCCCTCTGGTGCAGTGAGGAAAGCATCACGATGGCAAACTACAGACTACAGCAAGCTCTCTGGCTGATAGAGGCATGGACCAAGTCATGGCTTGTGAGCTTAAATGAGAGGAAGACTACATACACCGTCTTCACCCTGTCCACCCAACCCCAGAAGGTGAAACTGCAGATCAACTCCCATGAGCTCCAGGCTGAATATGCACCCACATACCTTGGGATCACCATGGATTGCAGACTGACTTGGAAGAACCAGCTGCACAAGAACCAGGCAAGAGCAAAGATCAGGATGGCCCTAATGAAGAAACTGTCAGGAACAGACTGGGGTGCAGACCAGGGTGTCCTGAAGAAGCTCTATGTGGGGAGGATTCGGCCTGTTCTGGAGTATGGCATGGCGGCAACAGCTGCCAAAAGCAACACTGAGAAGCTGGACAGGCTCCAAAACCAAGCCATGCAAATGATGACAGGAGCCATGCACAGTACCCCTATCAAAGTGCTGGAGACAACAACAGGCCTTGCACCACTGGAAGACAGAAGAAAAGTCAAGGTACTGACCCAGGCCACCAAATTCAAAAGACTGGAAAACCATCCCATGAAGGACAGACTGAGCAAGCCAACAAAAGGGAGACTCAAGAGATCGAGCTTCATCCACCAGAGCAGAACACTTGAAAGGACACACCCAGAACTGTTGGACTATATGCCCACACCAATACCACCCACAGCATCTGTTCCCTCCCTGGAACAGACAGAACTTTCCAGCCATACGCACAGACATATCGGGCATTGGGAAGAAAGGAACACAGTCAGACCAAGAGAGGAAGTCGCTGGCCCTGGAGTTCATTCGGTCTGCCTACCCTGAAGAGCAGTGGACTCATGTCTACACAGACGGCTCTGTCATGGAAGCAACCAGGAATGGAGGAGGCGGCGTGTACATCAGGTACGCTGACGAGGAGACCCACATTCCCATTGCGACTGGCAAGTACTCCACCAACTTCAGGGCTGAGGCAGAGGCCCTGAGAACAGCAGCGGCCCACATCAGGGAACATCAAGACAAGGCACACAAGCAGGTTGTCATCTTCACTGATACTCTCTTTGTCTTGGATGCACTTCAGGACCCCGACTCAAAGAACTGAATGAACTCACCCTCACTCTGTCTCAACTAGCCACACAGGTGAATGTATCACTCCAGTGGATTCCTGCCCACTGTGGAGTCTATGGAAATGAGACGGCTGACAGACTTGCTAAGGAGGGTGGGCAGCAAGACCAGGAAGACAGACAGGTCTCTTACAGTGAGGAGAAAACCATTATTAAGGCCCTGTCTCACAAGAAGTGTCAGCAGCAACACCCAAACTTCTGCAAGGATGACAACTACTACAGTCTGAGCAGGGCTGACCAAGTCGTTCTGTACAGCCTCTGAACTGGACATAACAGAATGCATGCTCACATGCACCAGAAATTTAAAGTTGGACAATCGGACAGATTCCCATGTGGTACCGCCCAAATGACCAGCGAACACCTCCTCCAAGACTGCCCAGGCCACGGTGTACTCAGACGAGCTACGTGGCCTGACCCCACATTGCTGAACCAAAAGCTGCACGGGGACCTCAGGGACCTCCGCAGGATGGCAGCATTCGTCAGGGCAGCTGGTGTGACCATCTAGTGATTGATGAAGAAGAAGAAGACTACTGACATTTGACATGTTGCTGGTGAACGCAACATGGTGGCTTATTGCCTCTTGCACGCATTGGTCACCCTGATCTACTTGGGAATAGACTTCCCCCCCACGGCCGCAGAGCAAGCCGGGGACGCAGACATTTGTGCCCTCCTGTCTGTGCCAACAGGGTTAAGACTGGAAAGCAGGGTGGTGCAGGAAGAGTGCCCTCCCCTACTCTGTGACGTCTCCACAGGCCGCCCGCACCCGGTGGTTCTGAGCTCTTGGTGTCGTCACGTTTTTGAGTTGGTCCACTCCCTTTTGCACCCGGGAGTGCACGCTTCAGTGAAACTAGTGGGGGTGAAATTCGCCTGGCTGTGTTTGTGTAAAGAGGTGAAAGAGTGGGTTGCAGCTTGCGTTGCATGCAAACGGGCCAAAGTGCACAAGCACACCAGAGCTACCCTCGAGCCATTCCAAATCCCAGCTAAGAGGTTCGACCACATCCACATGGATCTGGTGAGACCCCTCCCGCCGTCGCAAGGTTTCACCTTTTGACGATCGTAGACCACACCACACGCTCACCTGAAGCGGTCCCGCTGGCTTCTACCACGTCCGCGGAAGTGATGCGCATTTTCTTGTCAGCTTGGGTGGCATGGTTCGGATCTCCATTGGACATGACGTCCAACAGAGGCCCACAGTTCGTTTCGTAACTCTGGTCCGCGATGGCCCAGAGCCTGGGGGTCAAAATTCACCACACTACTGTGTACAACCCCCAGGCTAACAGGTTCTGGAAGTATTTTCATAGGTTGCTTAAAGCAGCGTTCAGAGCTTCGCTCACGGACACAAATTGGGTCAACAGCCTGCCTTGGGTTCTTTTAGGGTTGCGTTCCACACCGAAGGAGGATTTGGCAGCCTCCCCAGCAGAACTCATTTTTTCCCAACTGCTGCAGATCCCCGGAGAATTTTTACCGGAAAACCCTGCGCCCGAGGTCGAGCCGCCCACACATTCTATATGCAACACAGAGGTTGTGAGTGTACCGGGCCCAGCCCACCATCGTTTTCCCTACACATTCATCCCAAAAAGCTTGCAGAGCGCCCGTTTTGTTTTTGTCTGGCACGATGCACACCGGACCCCGCTGCTCCCACCATATGATGGACCATTCAGAGTATTGGAACCTGGGGCGAAACATTTCATGTTAGACTTGCGGGAACATAGAGAGACCGTCTGCACTGACAGGCTAAAGCCCGCTTTTGTGTTGGCAGACGAGCAGGTGGTGTTGGCCTAGGCTCCCGGGCGTGGACGTCCACCACTGGGGGCTCCGCAGGTTGGTGATTCCTCAGCAGGGACCGGCACTTTCGAAGAGGATGTGTTTTCTCCCCCTCCCTCTTTCCACCCACAGACTGACGTGCCCTCCTGTGCACCCCGCCAGCAGGGCAGTTCGACTGGATTGGCGACCCCCGCGCAACAATCGCTATGGACACCAGCTCAAGCCCAAAGGATGGGGGCTTTAAGGCCCATTCTGGGTGTTCGGGGGTGGGGGGTGGGGGGGCAAGGTGTTGGACTTCTTCGCCCAGAGATCAATGGACCAAGAGAAGAGACGTCGCCGGGGGGTCCAGACGGAACAGTAAAGGCTAGGCACCCCCCGGGAGAGGAGTAGATGCCAGGCCGCCAGGAGAGGAGTGAAAGGCGGCACCTGTGCAATATCATGTTAATGCACCGCACAGGCTTTGTTCTATACTTAATGTGAGGTCGGAGCCTCGGGCCACGATGCATGTAATTAAAAGTATGAAAGAGAGATGCACAGTGGTCTGAGAGCTCTTTTTGTGATCCTGTTCTGTTAGAGCAGTGCTTCTCAATTATTTCCTGTTACGCCCCCTCTAGGACAATGAAAACATTTCGCGCCCCCCCACTCTCCACTGCGACTATAAATAGTATCATTTGTCTATAAAATTGTTATAAGTACACCTCTGCATGACATTGTATCCTTATTAACATTAAAGAAAACAAAAAAATGAAAAAGAAAGAAATATAGATCAACTTACAACAAAGAATAACTTTATTAACATTGTTTTTTAGTCTGAAACAGAAAAGATTTAAAGTGCATCAATTTGCCTGAAATTCAAAAAAATTAAATCCTTATTTAAACTATAAACATTTTTGACCGACTAATTGAACCATTTGATACTGAAAAATAAAATTAAATAGATAGATAGATAGATAGATAGATAGATAGATAGATAGATAGATAGATAGATAGATAGATAGATAGATAGATAGATGTACTTTATTGATCCCAAACTGGGAAATTACAGTGTAACAGCAGCATGACAGTTGACAACCAGACAACAGAAGAAGAACCATCTGTCAACTGACATCCTGGGCAACTTCTACCGCTGCGTGATAGAGAGCACCCTGACCAACTGTGTCACAGTCTGGTATGGGAGCTGCTCTGTCGCTGACCGTAAGGCGCTGCAGCGGGTGGTGAAAACCACCCAGCGCATCACAGGGACTCCACTTCCAGTTATAGAGGACGTCTACAGGAAAAGATGTCTGCGCCGGGCACGCAGCATTCTTAGGGACTCCAACCATCCTGCTCATGGACTGTTCCAGCTTCTCCCCTCCGGAAGGCGTTTCAGAAGCCTTCGGACTAGAACCAGCAGGTTTAGGAACAGTTTCTTTCCAACAGCTGTCACGTTATTGAACTTAGTTCCCTGCTGACTCTCTTACCATCATCTCTTACTGTCCTCACCTGTACATAACTACCCACCTAACTTATTGTACATTATTGCACATAACGGTACTCTTAACTTTCTGCACTGCTGCATATATTTGCATATATTTGCTTAAATTGCACATACTGTCAATTACTGTATATACTGCACTGCTGTCCTTTGCACTTCTGATTGGATGCTAAACTGTGTTTCGTTACCTTGTATTCATACATGTGTAATGACAATAAAGTTGAATCTAATCTAATCTAATCTAATCTAATCTAATCTAAACAGAAACACACACATGACAGACAAAGGGATTACCCATGGAAAGTAAAAAACTAACACGACTATAAAACCTATATACATCATAGCTTAATATATGATGACCCGTATAAACACGTGAATTATCCCATTGCACAAAGAAGGACTATCAGGAGCAGAGTGAAAAGTGATGTACCAGTTAGTCTGTAAGATGCAGTGTGGCAGCATAGCTATGACCAGAATATAACATCATAGTGAGTTATTACCTCCGCCAGGCCGAAAAGGCCAGGAGGAGGTTATGTTTTTGCCGGGGTTTGTCTGTGTGTTTGTCTGTTTGTCTGTCTGTCTGTCTGTCTGTTTGTCTGTTGGTTAGCAAGATAACTCAAAAAGTCTTGGACGGATTTCCATGAAACTTTCAGGCGTTGTTGGAAATGGTACAAGGAAGAACTGATTAAATTTTGGGGGTGATCCGGTTCACCGTCTGGATACAGGAATTTTTTAAAGCATTTTTTTTTCAACACTGTGACATACAGCCATTTTCAACATGTGCGCAGGCGCAATAGAGGGCGCTGGTCGTCGTGTCTGATGAACACAAACTCCGCCTTCTTCAAAGTTTTAGGCACAAAAGCACGCAGAAAACAGTGGTGGGCAGGGCTCGCCAGAGTGCCTGTGTTTGCACTACGCTGCAAAAGCGGACACGGGCAGCTGTCCGGCGCCGGATTATTTGGCAGAAATTCCCCGGCCAGCCATAGGGGCTGCGCAAAAACCAGCTCTCTGCCGGGGGAGGCTTCCAAATCCTCTTTTTTCCGCGGAGCGCAAACCCAATAAAACCCATGGCAACCATTATCGCACCTTCTTTTGTCCTGCGGCTCCGGAACAGAGAGGAATCCCGGCGCCAGTAATGCTGCGCCTGATATGTGTCACTCTAATGCTAAAAGTGACTGCATCAGGGATATACCACCTCAAGTCGCACTTTGCTACACGGCGCCACAAAAACTGTGTAGCCAAATTCGATCGATGGATGAACATTTTCAGCCAGTGAGAGAACCGACGCCTTCCAAATCCAATTCATCACTAGCAGAAGTGATGTTTTGTCATTTTGTGGCAGAGCACAATCTACCCCCATTGGTGGCAGATCACTTCAGTGATTTGGTGCCAACATTGTTTCCTGACAGCAACAGCACTCCATTTTTTGGTGCTACTTGGCTTATTATTTTCACAATACCAAAAAGTTATGGCTCAACATTGTGTCCATATAAGTGTACATTTGAATAAATATGTTGGAAATAGTTCATGTTGCAGTTGCTGTTTGCTTAGTTTTTGTTTGTTTGTTAGTTTGTTTTTGCTACAGTTTTCTTTCATCTGCCGATAAATACAGTTTTTAAGTACTCAGTACAGGTGTGAAAGCCCCTCCCCCCAATAAGGGAGGCATGAGGTATGCCTTGACAGGTCGCAGCCTGGCACTTTGCACATGGAGGAGATGGACACAACAGCAACACTTCAGTTTATTACCTCCGCCAAGGAGGTAATGCTTTTACTACAGAACCACTAACCCTATCATTGTGAATCCAATTGCTAGTCATATGTTTTCATGGTCAAGGAATCTGAAAACCTACACACAAACACTGTATGGGTGGGAACTGTGGCGCTTGGCGGAGGTCTGCGCTCTCCGAGTGCTTTTCTAGTTGTATAGTGAAATTGCATGTGGCAGGAAAGATTTCCTGTACCTGGCTGTTCGACAACGAAGCTGTAGTAGTCTACTGGAGAAAGTGCTTCGCTGTCTATGTAGTGTGTGGTGGAGGGGGTGATCAGGATTGTCCATGATGGATCGCAGTTTATTTAGTGTTCTCCTCTCCATAAATGTCTCAAAGGTCTCCGGTCTGAGACCAACTACAGAACCAGCCCTCTTGATAATCTTGTCAAGTCTGTTGGTATCTCTGGCCCTAATACTGCTACCCCAACAGACCGCAGCAAAGAAGATGGCGCTGGTGACAACAGTCTGGTAGAAAAGCTCCAGCATCCTGCTGCACACGTTGAAGGTGCTCAGCTTTCTCAGGAAGTAGAGTCTGCTCATCCCCTTCTTGTGTGCAGCATCTGTGTTGGATCTCCAGTCCAACCCGCTGCTGATCCTGACACCCAGATATTTGTAGTCCTCCACCACTCCCACATCCTCCCCCCTAATCTGCAGTGGCTGAGAAGAAGCCTTCCTCTTCCTGAAGTCAATCACCATCTCTCTGGTCTTGCTGACATTCAACCTCAGGTGATTCTGCTCCGTCCTCTCCACAAATCTGTGTACCAGTGCCCTGTACTCCCCCTTCTCTCCTCCTCTTATACACCCCACAACAGCTGAGTCATCAGAGAATTTTTGCACGTGGCATGACTCAGTGTTGTACTGAAAGTCAGTTGTGCATAAGGTAAAAAGAAAAGGAGAGAGCACAGTCCCCTGTGGCGCTCCCGTATCACTAGCCACCACTCCAGATAAGACACTGCCCAGCCTGACAAACTGTGGTCTGCCTGTCAGGTAGTTGGTAATCCAGGAGATCACAGAGCTGTCAACCCCCATCACCCGCAGCTTCTTGCCCAGCAGCAGTGGCTGGATGGTGTTAAAGGCACTGGAGAAATCAAAAAAAGTGATTCTTACAGTATCTCCTCCACCATCCAGGTGCAGATGGGCTCGTTGCAGCAGGTAGATGACAACATCTTCAACTCCTAAATGGGGCTGATATGCAAACTGCAGACGATCCAGCCACATCTTCACCTGCGGCCTCAGGTGGGCTAAGACCAGTCTCTCCAGGACCTTCATCACATGAGATGTGAGGGCAACTGGTCGGTAGTCATTCAAATCCGATGGAGATGACTTCTTGGGGACAGGAACCAGGCAGGATGTCTTCCACAGCACCGGTACTTTCTTCAGACTCAGGCTCAGGTTGTACAGGTGTTTCAGTACCGGAGCTAGTTGTTCGGCACAGGTCCTCAGGGTCCTTGCGGAGATGCCGTCAGGGCCCGAAGCCTTCCGCTGACGGAGTCTGTCCAGCTGTTTCTCCACCTGATCTGTAGTCACCGTTAAATGAGGGAGGGTCCTGGTGCCCCCTGAGGAGGAGGGAGATGGAGAGAGGTTCTGCATGGGAGCGTGGGTGGGGAGGGGTGCGTGGGGGTCTGGTTGTGTTGCCCGGGTGACAGGCTGTGAGTTGAACCTATTAAAAAACAGATTCAGTTCCTCAGCTCTCTACTGGCTCCCAGATGGCTGCCAGACTCTCCCCTTGTATCCAGTTATTTGTTTCATTCCCTCCCACACATCTTTAGTGTTGTTTTGCCTGAGTTTCTCTTCCAACTTCCTTCTATACTGTAATTGTCCTTGCACCTCCTCAGCATCTCTCTCAGCTCATGCTGCACTCCCCTCAGCTTCTCCTTGTCTCCAGCCCTAAAAGCTCTCTTCTTTTTGTTCAGAAGTGCTTTCAGGTCACTGGTGACCCATGGTCTGTTGTTGGAGAAGCAGCATACAGTCTGAGCTGGCATGGTCATGTCTTCACAGAATCTAATGTATTCTGTGATGCAGTCGGTCATATTGTCTATGTCCACCCCATGTGGTTCACAGAGTATGCTCCAGTCCGTCGTCTCGAAGCAGTCCTGTAGTGCATCAGCAGGCTCCTGTGTCCACCTCCTCACAGTCCGTGTATAAGCAGGCTGCCTTTGCACAAGGGGGACGTACTTGGGTGATAACATGACCATGCAGTGATCTGATTTACCAATAGGGGGTAGGGCTGTTGCACTATATGCATCCCCGACATTGGCATACAGTAAATACAGTGTTTTGTTCTCTCTGGTGGGACAGTCAACAAACTGGTGAAAGTTTGGTAGTGTTTTTCCCACTGAGACATGGTTAAAATCACCTGTGATGGCCATGAATGCATCCGGGTGTTTCTCCAGTAATGTGGCCGCAGTGGAGCTGATGACGTCACAGGCCACCGCTGCGTCAGCTGATGGAGGGACGTAGACGATAACAATTAAAGCGCACTTCATTTCTCGCGGCATATAATAGGGTCTCATACTCACAGCCAGCAGTTCAATGTCCGGGCTGCAGCATTTTTCCTTCACATAAATGTGCCTGGGGTGACACCATCGTTCATTAACAAGAAATGCCACTCCTCCTCCTCTCTTTTTCCTGCTCCTTATCATGTCTCTGTCCCCTCGTATAGTCCTGAAGCCAGGTATCGCTACGTTTCCATCTGGGATCTGTGAGTGTAACGTCTCCATAAAACACATGAAACTACACTCACGATACTCCTTTTGCGTCCTGACCAGCGCTGTAAGCTCGTCTGTTTTATTTCCCAGCGATCGCATGTTCCCGGTGATGATCATCGGGACAGCCAGCTAATAAAATCAATAAATGATAATAAATTTAAATTGATCATCAACATTAACTCAGGAGCACAATATATAAAACACTTTAACCTACAAAACAAAAATGAATAAAACAATTTGTGCTGATTTTTTTTTATCAGAATGAGGAAGTCAGAATTAATGGCTACAATGAGCACGTTTCACAGTGCACAGCTTTTTGAAGCAGGGTTTGAAGCATGATACTGCAACTCTCAGCTCCTGCTCAATGTGTAGCTGGGACCTGTACTTGGTCTTCAGTGCAGCAACTGCAGAGAAGCCAGTCTCACAAAGATAAGATGTTGCAAAAGGAAGAAGAATGCCCATAGCCCTCTGCCCTAAGAGTGGATACTGCCTTTCTACACCCAGCCAGAATTCACTCAGTGTCTGTGATGTGAACCTCAGTCTCAATGTGGAGTCAGACGTCATGTCAATGAACTGGTCCTCCTCTGCAGAGCTGAAACCAGCTGGAGCTTGTGCATTGAAAGGATCTCTCATCCAGTCATACTGGGAACTGTTTTCAGGGAAGTACTTTTTAAAGAATCCCATCAGTAATGAAATATGCTGCTTAATATATGGAATCACTGAGGTGGCATCATAGCCAGTAGTGTCAACAAATTCATGCAGGTTCTTGAATGAATCAGTATTTCCTTCATCAAGTTGCCTGCCCCACATTGCAAGCTTTCGGGTGAAAGAACTGATCTTGTCTGTGACCTGAGGGAGGTGTTTATCTTTCCCTTGAAGCTGTAGATTTAGTTCGTTTAGCTTTCCAAATATGTCACTCAGGTAGGCCAGTTTCACCAGAAAGTTCTCATCACTAAATTTTTCTGCGACTTCATACTTGTGCTCCTGCTCCAAAAACATTCTTATCTGCTCTCTGAGCTCAAAAACTCAGGACAAGACTTTTCCTTGTGACAGCCACCTTGCTTCACTGTGAAACAGCACAGCTTGATGTTCAGCTCCCATCTCCTCACAGATAGCAGAGAAGACTCTTGTTTTTAGTGGTCTGATCTTTACAAAATTGACTACACCTACAATGTCAGTCATAACCCCACTTAATTCAGAGGAAAGGTGCCTTGATGCCAGTGCTTCTCTGTGTATAACACAGTGTGTCCACTCAGCATTAGGCGAGGCCTTCTTGATGAGTGCCCAAAGTCCTATTCTCATCCCTGCCATGGTCTGTGCACCATCACTGCAAACACCAATGCAGTTCTCCCACTTTAGCCCATTCTCAGTCAGGAAGCAGGCCAGCATTTTGAATAGCTCTTCAGCTGTGGCTCTGTCTCTGACATGTTTACAAAAAAGTAGATCCTCACACAGGGAGTTTGTCATGTCAAAACGTACACAAGCAATAAACAAACAGTCTTTGTTGCTGTCAGTTGCTTCATCAAATTGTAAGGCAAAATGTCACAGCAAAATGTCAGCTCCTCTGCTATGGTGTGGGGTTTTTTGCACTGAGCTATTTGGTACGCCACCGTATATGATGCTAACTGTGCTTGCTGGTTTACTGAAGTAGCATCCACAAAGCAGGATGATTGTTGGCAATATTCGGCACGTTTTCGCTGAAAAAACTCAAGTGGCTTATCAGCGTGACTGGGGTGTAATGTCTTTAAGGGACGCCTTAATTTATTTGGCTTCATGCTGTAATTCTATGTTTTTACAGTAATGTATTTTACTTTACTGCAAAAAATTAAATACAGTACATATTACTATTGCAATAATACTATTGCAGGAATATGCTGTAAAATCATTTCACAGTAACAATACTGTAAAATAACAGTATAGTGCTGGCAACTCTGCTGCCAGCATTTTACTGTAAAATGAAATACAGGAATATACTCTTTTTCATTGTTACAGTAATAAGCTGTAGTCATTACTTCACCATTATTTTACAGGATTTTTTTTTTTTTTTCCGGTGTGTATCGTTCCAGCCAGTTTCCTTCAAAACGCCTAAAAATAACATACCCAAGGTAAATTAAAAGCTGTTCTTCAACCCTTTGCAATATCTTCATGGGGTTGATCTCATTCAAAAGAAAACACTAAATTTTTGGCAAAACAGTCAGAATCCATCTAAGTGCTTTAGCCAGAGTAACAGTGATCTAAACATACTAAATTTAAAGAAAACAAAGTTCGCCTGGGTGTTTTGCTTTTGTTTTTTTTTTTTAGATACAAATGCCTGAAAATAACATACAGCTGTTAGATACAGGCTGGAAAAGGCAGTAGGAATGTAGAACCAAGTGTTATGAAGTTCAGGTCAAAATTTTGTAATAATACCACAAAAAAATGAATATATTACACACCTTTTTTTCTCAGGTTGTAATCTGGCATTTTTGAACTGTGCCAAATGGAATCATGGTCTTCAGACATGCTGTCCACCTCCGATTCTTCAGCTGATGACTCATCATTTGACCGGGTCAAGTAATTAATAATTTCATTGATGTTCGTGTTAATTTTAGCCATTTTTCAAAAAAAGTGAGTGACGTTGCAACACTGCTGCTTTACGAAGAAGTTTGAATTCATGAACTGCTTTACGCCAGCTTTATGCATGGGCTTTATAGGGGGTGTGTGCAATGAGCCCAGCCCTATCAGGTATCACTTTTAGAAATGAATTGGTGCAACCTATTTTGGTGAATACCTTTTATTTTGAAATATGACGAGCGCATATAGCTTGTTCGGTGGTTCTGGGACTTATAGCCTGAAAAGGAATGAGAGTGGAAGTGTGTAAAAAAAAAAAGAGAGAATAAAGAAGGTGCCATGCTGTTGACTGAAGAGCTCCCACTTCCTTGTTTCATTATTAATTGATCCAGTTTATGCGCACTAGGAACGCTCTGTTACATTGGTAGCAGCGGTGATTTTTCTGCTGTTACCCCCACTGAGAGATAAGTGTGTCTGGATTAGTTTACACAAGCTTTGGGTAATTCCTGACGGTTAGCCTCTGCTAACGTTCGCTCGCAAGTGTTGCAGAGAGAAGCATCAGCTAGCAGGATGTGGTCAAGCCTTGAGGACTGCAAGCCCCTTAGCAGCAATGTGGGAATTCAGCTCCTGCCCTCCTTCTCTGGGGATGGGACAGAATGTTTTCACTGCTGGGCCCGGCAATTTGAAGTCGCTGTGAAAGCACTGACTGGTGGCCATTATGACTGTGAGTATGAACTGGTGCGAATTCTGCCCACTCGCCTGTCCAAAGCTGCTTTTCTCTTGTGGGATAGCCTTCCTACAATGATGCAAGCTGATTATTCTACTGTGAAAGAAAAGTTGCAAGATGATTTTGGACAAAGACATTTTTTGGATTGTTTCAGAGCTAATCTTTCTACTCGTCCTCATGCACCTAATGAGAGCTTGGATGTGTATGCATCTGATGTTCGTAAACTGGTTCAGTTAGCATTCCCAGTCTATGGTGAGGCGGCTTAGAGAGAGGAGAAGCTCCACAGACTTCTTGCTGGCTTGGATCCAGGCCTGAGAGCTAAGTGTCATGAGCAGGGAGCCACTGATTTGGAGGAGGATCTGATCCATGCTGGTTGTTGTGAAACGACCAGAGAGACGCTGAAGGCAGATTGTGTGATTGATAATGGATATGGGTGGGTTTTTTTTGGGGGGGGGGGGGGGTCCAGTGCACTATATCAGGGGTATCCGACTTTCAAGCGCTCTCTCTTTTTCTGTAATTTGCAGATGTCAGTTTCGTTTTTATAATATGCAAGGGAACATAAAAGAGTTTCAGACTTGCATTGCAATTTTGAAAAAAAATCATTGATTTTGCCGTTAGAATCGAAACTATTGGTCGTGTCCCCTCATTTTTCCCAGTTTTTGTGTGACATGAAAATCGCATCAATTTCAAAGTACTGTAAAGTGATCTCTGAGTAACTCTTTCTACTCATTTATGCAAGAGATAACAGAGTTGTAATGCAAATTCAAAATAAAACATTCCCCAATGTGATCGGATCTATGGTGTCATATCCGGCTCTAGGGAGCCGGGCAATCAGAGCCAGGGACAAGCCAGTGAGTCGTGATGGTTTATTTTGGGTAAGGGATAAGGGATGAGGAGAGCACAGATACTCATGCAGAGGTACACTCACAGGTTGCACAGCGCAGAGGTAAGCAGCTCGTACCGGACGTGGGGGTAACAAGACGTACATACTCACAGCGGGATACAAACACAGGAATGCTGCAAGAGGAGTATAAGCTGACACCAGACGAAGGGGCTTCAGCTTAGCAATGTGTTTATGTCGCAGCCCCGAGTCATCGAGGCTGCTCCTATTTATCCTCATTGGAGCGCCCCAGCTGATGAGGACTAATTGGCCCCAGCCGTCCGTAATGCTGGCAGCTGGGAGCCTGCTGAGACGCTGCTCAATGGGAAAAGGGAAAACATGGGCTGAGTGCCGAGATGGCATCTCAACCCGTGGTGACAGAGCCCCCCCCTCAAGGTCGGGCTCCTGAACGACCAGGAACATCCCAGCCCCCCCCCCCCCCCCGCACCTAGGGTGGGAGGAAGGGAGGCAGGACCGGAGGGGAAGAAGCCAAGGGAAGGACAACACCAATGGGGCAATGTAGGGTAGCGGGGAAAAAAAACCCAAATACAACACTGACAAAACAGGGAATAATTAACCCAAGTACAGATGGGGAGAAGAACTGGGTCAGCACGCCGGTTACACACTACTCAGAGAGTACCAACAATGCGTGACCCAGAGCAAGGAAAAAAAACCACCAAAAAGGTACAGGGCAAAAATGCTGAGTATGGTCAAAAAAAGGGGAAACACAATACACAGCACCAATATAAGTACATACACACAGTCACCAAGAAAAGTGAAGGTGACTGGAACAAATGGACAATTACAGAGCATGGTGTTACGGAAAACAAGGCACATGACTCTAATGAACATACAGGACATAAAGAAGAAATACTGAGTGCAGGCAAAGAAAAACCCACACACACGAATATATAAATACCCACAGTCACCTAAAGAAATGAAAGTGACTGGAATAAATGGATAACTGCAGAGCATGGTCTGAAAGGAAACAAAACATAACTCTACAATGAAAAAACGAGGCTAAAAACATGGCACAAAAAGTAAAATGCTGAGCAGGAGCGATGGAAAACACAGCACTATAAAAACGAATCCACCAACAGGACAAAACATTACACCCGAGTGACCTTAATAACAAAAGAAAAAGTGACACCCGAGGTGAATGGCAGGCAGAGTCCAAAAATGGCCGAGATGGCTCCGGAGATCTCCCCGCCCATTGTCCAGCTGGCGAATCCGGGGAAGAGAAATGTTTGGACGGCGAACTCCGGACCCAGATCCCAGGAATCCAGTCCACCGGCAGCCGAACCAGGCTGCCCAGAGGGAAACACAGACCAGTGGGGGGAACCAGATCACCGAACCGAAAGTTCTGTGGGTCGGGTCGTCGACCCGCATCACTCAACCACCAGGACCGTTGAGACGGGCGAAGGATCAGAGCGGATCCCGGTGGAAGAGGCTCTGGGGAGAGCCGATGACGAGGGCGGCGGGCGTCAGGCCGCAGGGAAACGGCCACCTCCTCACCGGACCTGGACAATACTGGGGCAGCACCCACGTCGGACACCGATCGGGCCTCAGGCGAACCCACGTTGGACCCCGATTGGGTCTCGGGCGAACCCACGTTGGACACTGCACCAGAACCGACCTCCAACGTTGAACCCGGACCCTCCAGCACCACGAGGAACAGCAACTCCTCGCCGGTGACCCTGGAAGAAGGCTCAGAAGAGAAAACAGAACCGGGATCAGGATCACCGGCAGCGCCAGAACCCAGCGAGACGAGCTCAGATGCAGCGGGCGGCTGCACCCTGCTCGTCTCCCCTGGAGATAGGCTGAAGTGCTCAAAGATAAAAAGAGAGAAAAGAAAGGAGAGCACTCGCCTGATCTCGGGTTCTGATGCCGTCCAGGACTGCGAAGATCCAGGATCCGTCGTCAGGTCGTTGTCAGGCTCCCATCTAGCCGCGTCGGGCCCCGCAGCCAGCACAATGGTCAGCGCAGCTTGAGATTCCTCCAGCTCCGGTGACCCCGCCGACAATCCACTCGACGTGAAGCCAGAAGAATCTCGTCCCGCTGGACCGAACCGCTCCTCTGTGGAGACCCGGGGACGCTCAATCGTCGGCGTAGACTCCACGCAGCAGTCAGTCCCCCTCCTCCGTCCGCAATGTAGCTGCGGAACCACAGGCCCTCTCCATATCCCACCACGTTGACCCGGAGCCGGGGACCGCTCGGCGGAGAGAGACACAGAGGATGCGGGATTAGGAATACAGGTTACAGCAGGTGGGGAGAGTTCAGGGAGCTGCGAACCCTGAACTTCTCCAGGGATGTGACAGAGCAAATCATTAAGCAGGTGTGAAAAAACAATGACTTGCCTGCCCCCTGGAGGTTGAGTATCGCCTGCTGTAGTGGATTCTGCTTCTTCCTCTCCCCGCCCGGCGATAACGGAGGACCCCCCGGGAGTTCGTCTGAGGATCGCTCGCGTTGTCTCCAGCAGAGAGCTCACCAGACCGGAATTCCAGGCACACACAGCAGTCAGGAAGCGCGTCGAGGAGGAGGGGAAAACAGCCGGGGTGAGCCAGCCCGAATGTCCAGGAATGACAGCGGGGAAATGAGGCTCAGGGAACGGGGCTGTAGAATCTCCACACAGACGAGGCGAAGAGGTGACAGCTGCGTGGGAGGAACTGTCCTGACGATGGCCCAGAACTGGATCCGGACGAGGTTCGTGCAGAGGTGACTCGGCGATGTGATGGCGGCTATTCCCGGGGAACGAAGCGAGGGGGAAACCCAGGATTCGCCGCTCCAGATTGGAGATCGAGGCGAGGAAGGCGCCGAGCACGGGAAAGCTTCGTAGCCCTGAAGTCCTCTCCATCAACCTCACTGCCGCCGCCACATGCCTGAAGGTGGTGACAGGAAACACAGTGGAGCTCGCGACAGCCACTCGACCCCAGACATAACTGCTGTCAGCTGCGGCTCCTTGAAGGGAATCCCGAGTGACGTGGCGCAGGTTGGGGGAAGTCCTCTGGTTGGCGCGAACTCCCGGACTGGAATGGCGGCAGGAACGGGACTCCGAAGCGGGGAAAGAAGTCGCCCACTTCGACTCCCTGCCGGGATTTCCATCCACCCCGTGGAGCTTCTCTCGCTGTGTACCTGCAGCGTCTATCCTGGCACTGTCCTCCAGATGGTACAGAGAGTGAGGGTGACAGTCCAGGAGTTCCTCAGCACGGCCCGGATGCCAGCGTCTCGCGTTGGAGGCGTCGTGCAGGGTGAAGAATGTCCCGTCGACAGCCTCCGAGATGGACCTCAGCTCGTCGCCCTGGCGCCGGAAGTGACTCCTGGGAAACGGCATGCTAGCAGCGCTGACACCCGGACAGAAAGGTACATTTCCACAGCGACTCACGGCCGCCGGTAGCTCTTCTGGCTGCGACATACTGTCATATCCGGCTCTAGGGAGCCGGGCAATCAGAGCCAGGGACAAGCCAGTGAGTCGTGATGGTTTATTTTGGGTAAGGGATAAGGGATGAGGAGAGCACAGATACTCATGCAGAGGTACACTCACAGGTTGCACAGCGCAGAGGTAAGCAGCTCGTACCGGACGTGGGGGTAACAAGACGTACATACTCACAGCGGGATACAAACACAGGAATGCTGCAAGAGGAGTATAAGCTGACACCAGACGAAGGGGCTTCAGCTTAGCAATGTGTTTATGTCGCAGCCCCGAGTCATCGAGGCTGCTCCTATTTATCCTCATTGGAGCGCCCCAGCTGATGAGGACTAATTGGCCCCAGCCGTCCGTAATGCTGGCAGCTGGGAGCCTGCTGAGACGCTGCTCAATGGGAAAAGGGAAAACATGGGCTGAGTGCCGAGACGGCATCTCAACCCGTGGTGACATATGGTTTTTGTACGGCAACCCCTGCAAATTTACTCGTACGACGTAAATTTCCGTGTCCCCGAATTTACGCAGCAACATGCAAGTTATTTGGTAAAGTAACCAGAAAACAGGAAGTGCTGATGCTTTTCACTTTGCACCTTTCAAATTCCAAACCATACACGTAAAAAGGAGATCAGTCTTTGTGAAGCTCAGATGTAGAATATTTCAATAAAATCTCAAACATTTATGACACATCGAATATGGTGTCCTTTAAAAAATTTACGTCCTCGGTCTTGGTCGGCCGCGCGCAGCCCCGTCTGGCGAGGTGAGCGCCCTGGGAAAGCACTTTTATTTTCTCTACCCCGGATGTGCTCAACCCATGTGGAGAGGATTAACCGTGGTCACTTTATATTGAAGTTATCGAAGGTCCAAACTTCCGTGTCCCGCATTTACGCCTTTTGTGATTTTATGTCTTATCCAACAAACAGGGAGAATTTGAAGGTATGTATACACGTTATCACATCTTAATATGTCATGAAAATGTAGCTGTTGATGAGTTTTGATGCGTGAAAAATACTGGAAGTGTTGAAGTTGTTTCGTGTAAAACGTGTGCCATTGCAAAGTGCATTGGCACACGGGGAAACAAAAGTCCGAGTGTCCCGTTTACGTCTCCATTTACAAGTAGTTGAAGTGAGCGCTCATCCTCAAGAGTTCCTGAACGCGAATGCCGTTACGAAAATAGTTAATAGTTTCATAAACCTGACACAATTGGATAGTGATTAGTCAATTTCATGTGCAGATTTGATCAGTTTTAAATTTTGCCACCAATGTCACACATTGGACCCCTAATAAATAAAAACACCCATATATACACTGCTGAGGACAGAGCAACACAGCCATGGTATATTCCATGATGTAGGGGAGTGTTTTACAGAAAGCTGTGGATAGACTTACTGAGGAAATGAATGAGAAGAGACTGATGATACGACACCTGGCAGAGGACAACAGCTGCCTAAAGAAATGTTGTCAGAGGGATGAAAGGAAAAGTTCTTCTCCTGTGGCTAGAAACCAGTGTTGATGTGACTGCAGTGAACGGGGCTGTCAGTCCCGCCATCTACGCTATGACCAGAGAGGCTGTTCACCTGACAGAGGGTGGCATGAACATCCAGCAGGTGACAAGTGACGCTTTAGCAGTTCCCCAACTTCTCCAGCAACCCCTAGGGGCCCTGGTTCTTATGACACACCGAGGCGGAGGGGTGTATGTTTCCTCTCGCCAAGGAGGAGTCCCAATGACCGTTTGGGAAATGGGATGTAGCTGACGTTGCGGCCCAGATGCCAGCTGCTTCACCAGAAGGCCCTGACAGATTGACACATTGTCACACACAAAATCACTGCAGCAATTTACTTCCTATGTTCGGGGCAGCATTGACAATGCTGAAATCGGCATCCAGGTGGATTCGGAGTCTACAGAGTCCTTCATCAGAACATAAGTCTGCATGGCGGTCCCTGCACTGCGCCAGAGGCCCATTAACTCTGACATTATTGCTGCAAAGGCTGTGAACAGTCAGATGTTACATGTTTTGGGAACCATAACTGCCACTCTTCAGCTAAGGAATAGATCTTGGCCACATGTGTTCCATGTGCTTCAGCAGTCTACTCAAGCAGTATTGTTTGGTCTGGACTTCCTAGTTTCCAACCATGCATTGTTGGATTTTGTTAATGGTAGACAGTGTCTATGGGACATGAATATTCCTCTTCTGAGTGGTAGGGACTTGGTTCCTGAATGCTGTAGTGTGTCTATTGCTAATCTTGTGACTTTACCTCCTTTTAGAGGAAAAACTGATGACAGCTATAGAGTTTTGCCTGCTGGATCCATGGACCAAACACCCAACTTTGTAGGCTACTTGTCACCAAATCTACAGACTGGTTCTGAATGTGTAGTCACCCATATCCTGACTTCTGTGAAGGATGGGGTCACCCTAGCCTGTGTGTTGAATCCTACTGGTTGTGATATGGTGTTGAGAGAGGGCATGCACTGTATTATTTCTCATGCCAGTGCTCCCTTAATTTCATTAGAAGGCTCTCCAGCTAGTCAGTGCCAGAAGAGGCAGTTAGCTGAACTAGTGTCTGAGCACAGCACTATATTTGGCATGGAGAAAGAGATTGCAAGTAATGGCCCACCTATCAAACATTGTATCAACACTGGGGACCATCCTCCCCTAAGTCAATGTGCCTATCGAACATCTCCAGAGAAAAGGGCCTTGACAGGCAGGTGGCAGTGCTGTTGGATGATGGGGCGATTGAGGAAAGCTGCAGCTCCTGGGCTTCACCAGTCATCTTGGTGAAGAAGAAGAATGGTGAGTGGTGATTTTGTACTGTATTAATTATTGTCACTTAAACCGCGTTATGGTTAAGGACTGTCACCCTCTTCCCAGGGTCAATGATACCCTGGATGCCTTAGCGGGCTCCCTGTGGTTTAGCACGTTAGGCTTTTCTAATGGCTGCTGGCAGGTTGAGGTTGCTGAGGAGGACAGGGAAAAGACAGCTTTTACAATGGGCAGGGGCCTCTATCAGTGGAGATCAATGTCGATGGGTCTCACCAATGCACCTGCAACGTTCCAGCGCATGATGGAGCTGGTTCTCAGGGGCCTTCCCTAAGCAGGTTTGCATGGTGTACCTTGATGATGTCCTGATATACAGCCCCACATTTGAAGATCACTTGGCTAAATTCCATGAAGTTTTCACCAGAATTCAGGCGGTGGGCCTGAGGCTGAATCGGAGAAAATGCAATCTAGCTCGTGATCATGTCATTTTTCTAGGGCATGCAGTGTCTCACCGGGGCTTACAGCCTGACACGCGGAACACAGACAAGGTCAGGAATTGGCCCACACCTCGGACTCCCACTGAGTTGAGGGCATTTGTTGGCCTCTGTTCATAATATAGGCAGTTTGTTAAAAATTTTGCCCAACATGCAGCCCCTCTCCATAAACTGACATGCAAAGACACAACTTTTTACTGGTCTGATGAATGTGACACCACTTTTGAGTATTTGAAAGGAGTTCTGTCTTCTGTTCTGGTTGTTACAATGCCTGACATCAACATTCCTTTTAAGGTGTACACTGATGCCTCAAAGGAGACTGTGGGTGCAGTGTTGGCACAAGATAGGGATGGCCTTGAGAGAGTAGTGGTGTATGCTAACTGTGGGCCATTGTGTGGGCCATGCATCAGTTCAGGCATTACTTTAGCTGTGCTTCTTTAACTATTTTTACGGACCATAACCCACTTGTCGGTCTTCGGGGCATATCTGTCAATATTGACCCGACTGGGAGAAGGGCAAAGTGGAGTTTGGAATTGGACCCCTTCAACTGGTTCATACAGCACAAGGAGGGGTGTCAGCATGCTCATGCCGATGCACTGTTGCGGCATCCTTCTGACCCTGTGCCCCCGGTCTCTTCTGTGGCATGGGTCAGTGTAGTTTGTTTCGGACAGGGGACCTGACATTTCTGGGGCTGGTGTCTCGAATACTTCATCCTCCGTGTGCCCTCCTCATTTTGGAGTTGACAGTGGGTTCCATCACTGTCACATTTTGGACACGCTTTCACAAGATGGATGTGACATTATAGAGTTACAACATGCTGATCCAAATATTGTTTTGGTGTTGGATTGGATCCAATCTAGGAACTCTAGGCTGCCCTGTGGTCATTTAAGAGGCCATTCACGTTGGCTTTGTAAGCTCTGGATGGAGTTTCCCCATCTTTCTGTTGTGGAGGGGACTTTGTGTTGAACAGTAATCTCCCCCATCTCTGGGGAGGCTCAGTGTCAGGTCATGGTCCATCACTCGCTCGTCTCCACGGTGCTGCGTCACCATCACAGTGGTCCGACTGCAGTGCATTCTTCTGCAGAGCGTGTGTGGGAGTGCACGAGGCAGACTTGCTATTGGCCGTCCATGTTGAATGATTTTCAGCACTCGTGTGAACAGTGCGTGCCTTGCCAGACACGTAGAGCACCAGTGTCAAAACATCATGTGCCAATTGGTGGTCTTCTGGCAACTCGGCCATTTGAAAGGGTAGCTGCCAGCATTCTGGAGTTGACAATAACTTCAAAGGGGAACAGATATGTCTTGGTAGTGGCTGATTATTTTACCCAATTTGCTAATCTGTATGTACTCCCAAATCATACGGCCCAGGCATGGCTCAATGCCTATTTGATAACTATGTGCTGGTGCACGAGGTCCCTGAAGTTGTTTCTAGTGACCAGGGCCAGCAGTCCAAGGCAGAACTCATTCAGAAGCTGTGCCAGCTCTTGGGAATTAAGAAAATGCACACCGCACCTTATAACCCCAAGATGGACAGAATGGTCAAATGGTTCAATCGAACCGTTATTGAGCAATTGGCAAAATCGTTGCTGGCCTGTAGTGGTGAATGGGATGACTATATGAAACAGGTGGCGTCAATCCCTTTGGCTCCGATCTATAAAATCACTCTTCACTTGGAAGTAATTATTTCACCCAACAGTCTGGTCAAGAATTGTTTTGTTTTTGTTTTGTTTGTTTTTTACCTAAGAACCACAGTTTGAAAACACATTCCATGGTAAAAGGGACGATAAGGATCCAATTTCATGCCAGGAATGGATTAGTCTGCAATCATAAATCCCGGAACTTCTTCCCCAACCAGGCAGTTTTGTGCTTCAAGAACTGTTTGAAACATTCCAGATATATATTGACAACATTCCACAGGTCTCTAGGAATTATCAACAGTTCAACATTACCCCCTGGTGGGCAACTCTGGAATACAGTGGTGTGAAAAAGTGTTTGCCCTCTTCCCGATTTCTCATTTTTTTGTATGTTTGTCACACTTAAATGTTCCAGATCATCAAACAAATTTAAATATTAGGCAAAGATAACACAAGTAAACACAAAATGCAGTTTTTAATTGAAGGTGTTTATTAGTAAGGGTAAAAAAAAATCCAAACCTACATGGCCCTGTGTGAAAAAGTGATTGCCCCCCTGTTAAAACAAATTAACTGTGGTTTATCGCATCTTTGGAAAGTTGAGTTCAATTTTCTAGCCATTTCTAAAGCTTTGGAACTCTAGCGAACCACAGTGAGAGCCAATATCTACAAATGGCAAAAACATGGAGTAGTGATGAACTTTCCCAGGAGTGGCCGGCCGACAAAAATTACTCCAAGAGTGCAGCGATAACTCATCCAAGAGGTCACAAAAGACCCCACAACAACATCCAAAGAACTGCAGGCCTCACTTGCCTCAGTTAAGGTCAGTGTTCATGATTCCACCATAAGAAAGAGACTGGGCAAAAATGGCCTGCATGGCCGAGTTCCAATATGAAAACCACTGCTGAGCAAAAAAAACATAAAGGCTCATCTCAGTTTTGCCAGAAAACATCTTGATGATCCCCAAGACTTTTGGGAAAATACTCTGTGGACTGACGAGACAAAAGTTGAACTTTTTGGGAGGTGTGTGTCCCATTACATCCGGCATAAAAGTAACACAGCATTTCAGAAAAGGAACATCATACCAACAGTAAAATATGGTGGTGGAAGTGTGATGGTCTGGGGCTGTTTTGCTGCTTCAGGACCTGGAAGACTTGCTGTGGTAAATCGAACCATGAATTCTGCCATCTACCAAAAAATCCTGAAAGAGAATGTCCGGCCATCTGTTCGTGACTTCAAGCTGAAGCACACTTGGGTTCTGCAGCAGGACGATGATTGAAAACACACCAGCAAGTCCACCTCTGAATGGCTTAACCTCTTGCACTCCGGTGTACCGCGGGCAGACACGTCTCTGCGTCCTAGAGCGCACGAGGGCGCACGAGGGCGCACGAGGGCACTGCATCCTAGAGCGCACTGAAAAAAAAAGCTGCATTTCCATTCTTCCACTACAGACACAGCCACAAACAGAAAGCCAAAGGAGTGCTTTGATTGGTTTAGATGTGATTGACCTCTCATTCGACTAATAAGAGCCTTGAATTGGGTTTCTGAAACCTTGAAGAACCAATAACTGAAAACCTAGCAAGAAGGACCCGCCTACCAACGGCTGCAAATACAGCCAGCCAATTGAAGCACAGAAGTTCGAAAGCTGTTTTGTGTAAGGCTGGGTGACACACAGGGGTTCGCCAGTCTTTTTTTCTTACTACTGTTCTTATTTGTTTTGAAAAATCGTTCGCCAAAACTGCAATCATGGAAGCGCAAAACCGCAATAATGGAATTATGGTTTGACCAGGTCACGTGACCAGAACCACGAGTCCGTAACAAGCGGGCCAGCGTCATGTTCGTCTGACAATGAGGAAGAGAAGTTCGCCAGCTACACTGCTGTTGTGGACAGGTAAGTGTTATAAGCTAAATTATTCTTTATCCCTGAAAATTGTAATCCAAATGACTTTTGACCGATCGACAATGCACAGTTGTAAATTCACAACCGTCATGTTGTGAACGCCCCCCCACCCCCGCTACTCTTCTGTAGCAGATTGCAGATATACTGCAGATATTTTAGTCCAACTGTGCGTAGTAGACCGCGGCGCACCGTCACTGCTTTCCGTCATGTAGCGATGGGCGATGTCCGTCCTCTGTAGTGGGGGGGGGGAGTTGTTATCCTCTACATTACAAATATTTTAGTATAATTTTTAGTGAACTGTAGGTTATTTTTTCTTGTAAAAAAAAAGCCACACATTTTTTACGTGGCATGCTTCTTTGTGTGTGGGGGCTTGTTTGTTCATTCATTCATTCATGAATGAATAAACAACCCCCCCCCACACACACACACAGCCCTTCACCTTTCATTAGAGCCCAAGATGAAGCTTCTATATTAAATCATTCAAAAGTTACAGACGTTTTTCCAAACTGTGCCATTTGGCACAATTTGGCACAGTTCAAAAACGCCTGGGAACAACCTAAGAAAAAAGCTGTGTAATATATTCATTTTTTGTGGTATTTTTACAAAATTTTGACCTCAGCTGGATAACACTTGGTTCTACATTTCTGTTGCATTTTCCAGCCAGTATCTGAAGCTGTGTGTTATTTGCAAGCATTTGTATCCAAAAAAACTCCCAGGCGAAATTTATTGGCAGGAGCACTTACAGAGATTATGACTGTTTTGCCAAAAAATTCAAAGTGTTTTCTTTTAAATAAGACCAACCCCATGAAGATGCTGCAAAGGGTTGAAGAACAGCTTTTGATTTACTTTGGGTATGTTATTTTTTGGCGTTTTTAGGGAAATTGACCAGAGTGCAAGGGGTTAAGAAAAACAAAATGAAGACTTTGACATGGCCCAATCAAAGTCCTGACCTGAATCTGACTGAAATGCTGTGGCATGACCGTAAAAAGGCGGTTCATGCTTGAAAATGCTCCAATGTGGCTGAATTACAACAATTCTGCAACGATGAGTGGGCCAAAATCCCTCCACGGTGCTGTAAAAGACTCATTTCCAGTTATTGAAAATGCTTAATTGCAGTTGTTGCTGCTAAGGGTGGCCCAGTGTCTTGAATGTCCCTTTGGGGCAGAGAGAGAAAGGCACCACATGCCGGCCGTGAGTTTGCAACATTTATTAAATTAACAAAAAGACATACATGAATTTATGAAAAAGAGAATACAGGTCGGCAAAAATAGTTATGGCTAAGGCGAGCATGATCACCGGCTAAACTGGGAAAAAACACTAAGGAACAGGTAGCAAAAATAGCCTAACTAAGGCGAGCATGATTGCCAGCCAACCTGCAAACAACCAGTAATAAATGAAGCGAAATACTGAGCACTTACATGTATGAAAAATGGCTTGAGAGTGACTTGAAAGTAGGAGGCTACACCAAACAATGGTGCAGCCCCCTTAAAATAGGCAGCAGCACAATTAACACAATCAATAACAGATGTGAGCACCTGAGCGAGCAGGGGAAGGTGACCTAATTAGACAATCACCCACAGCTGAGAACTGGGGAACAGACTGTGGGTGAAAGGTGAGTGAGTCTGAGAATTCAGGAAGGAGGCGCTGAAAGAAAACAACTAAAATGACAGAAAACAGACAAGAAAATAATAACAGACAAAAAATACTCAAAAATACATAAAGAGTCTGAGCAGTAGCTCAGACACATGACAGAGCCCCACCCTCAAGAGGTAGACCCCAGACACTCCTGGGAGTGTCTGGGGTCTACCTCTTGATGATTGGCTGGCACCAGATGATTGGCTGGCATGATTGGCTGGCACCAGTCATCTGACTGGTGCCAGCCAATCATCATCCAGTTTCTGTTGGACAATGCCCCCTTTCATTCTATTGGTCGGTTACAGACAAAGAACTGCTTTCTTATTGGACCAGAGTTCATTCAAGTCTCCTGTGATGGGAGGCAATTGGTTCCCTTTCACGTCAGTCAATTTTTTTTTTCCTTTGAAAGTGATCAGTTTGAGGAAGAAACGCCCTAGTTCAGGCAGTAGTTCTTTTCTGTATGTTTGTAAAAGTTGTCTGTGTGTCCTGCCTTCAATTCTCTTTCCTTTAAATGTCGGCGAAAAATACCTTTTCTTCTGTTTTGAGCTCAATCCTTCTCTTTTATATGGAGTGAAACTCCGTGTTCTCAGACATTTTTTTTCTATTTTATTCTGTTAAACTTTTTCTATTGATTTTCCTTAACTCACCATGTTTTAAAGTTGACTGATTGTTGTTGTTGTTTTTTTTTTCTCACAGTGGAAGTTGTTTTTGCCAATCCCCACAACATCTGAAGAACTCAGATTTTGTGGCTTGAATATTTTTTTTTTATTGTCTCTTCAATTCTGTGAGTTTGATCAGACTTTGAACTATCTCATCAATTTATTTGGACTCGAGAGAGTCGCTGAAAAACCCTCTCGTGTTGTCCACATGACATACTGCTTCAGCAGCCAGCAGCAGCCTCTCATCATCATTGTTGGATCTCAGCTCCTGACTGTTTGCCTCTGGGAAGAAATTATCTGCTGGCAGATAATTTCCGGTATCATCCTCAAATAAAGCTTCAGTAAAGAATCCAGCTGGAAAGTCAATGCAACGGGTCACGTGAGCCAGATCCCTTTGTTTCATCTGCTGAGTTAATGCGATATTCATTGCCTTAATGTATGTCATAATTTGTCTCAGGTTTAAAACTAGTTCATAACTCTGATAGGAGCTATAGAAGTAAAGAGAAATAGTATCTCTCTTTTCATTAAATTCCATTTTTACTTTTTAGAGTAAACCAGAATTTCTTACTTCCATATAATTAGCTTTTATCATTTTCTCCATAAAATTTGCATCCAGTTTTCTTCATATTTTGGTTACAATTATTTCATTCTCCATTTTCATCACAGTTAAAAATTCGACTAAGGTTTCCTTGATTCTACGAATGTGGTTACAATTTTTTGCTCAATAATCAGTTACAAGTTGAATGTGATGCTTGATACTTTATCATTTCACTTTACCAACAAGTCCGTTGAATGTAATGTCATTACTAAAGATTAGTTATTAATAAATTGTCCAAGTTTTAGACTGGTGCCCCCCCAATTTTTTTTTTTTCCCAGTGTGTGCGTGGACCCGAAGCAAACCTTTGTTTCCACACACACCTATAGGTAAAAATTAAATAATCTTTGTACCTTATAACTAATTTCCCCCACAGCGTATAACACCTCTGTCCACTCCTGCACGGCCTACACTCCCTTCTATTTGACTCATGGCTGGGAAGCACATGTTCCAGTAGATGTGGTGGTTCCACCTCAGCCACTGCATTCGGATTTACCCCTTTCTCATGCAGACTTTGCCACATCGCTGGTCCAGAGGCTGGAGATGGCCTTTGGTAATGCCAGCTTGCATAATGCTGAGGCTCATGAGAAACAAAAGTTATATCATGATGGGAATGTTCGCCATCGACCTTACTCTGTGGGTGACCTGGTGTGGTTGCGCACTCCCACAGAGGACTGTTTGAAGCTTGCGCCTCACTGGAAGGGGCCCTACAAGGTTTTAGTGGCACTGGACTGCCATGACATGGCAGGTCTCACATATTGCATTAGTGACTCTTTGACTTGCAAGGAACAGGTAGTCCATCATGACCGGTTGAAGCCTTATACTGTGCTAGCACCCACCAGTTCCTCGCCTGATCATTCTCCGCTGCTGAGCTCTCCCCCTGTGAGGGATGAGCAAGTTCCTGAGCTCCACCTGGATCCCAAGGACTTAATGGCTGGTGCTGTCACCTGAAGTGACACACAAAGTGTCACGATCTGGGAGATTTGTGAGGCGCCCTGTCTGTTTCAAGGATTTTGGTGCCGTTTCCTGCATGTAAAGTGCACAGTTATTTTGTTTTTTGGTTCTATTTGCACTTTGAAATGTTATGGCAAATGCTCTCTTGGGAATCCTGTTTAATTCTCTGTTGTACTGTATATTTAATGGCACTGTTGTCTTCAGTTAGAAACAAGGACATTTCTTTCCATGGTGGGACATATGTAACCCATTTTGATGAATACTTTTCATTTTGAAATGTGACAAGTGCATATATCTTGTTCGGTGGTTCTGGGACTTTTAGTCTGAAAAGGGATGTGAGTGGAAGTGTGCCAAAAAAGAGAGAGAGAGAATAAAGAAGGTGGCATGCCGTTGACTTCCTTGTTTCATTATTAATTGATCCAGTTTAGGTGCACTACGAATGCTCGGTTACATTGGCTACACGACACATCCATAATCGGCATACTCAGCTGCAACTGGCTCATTGTGTTCGCGTTAGCCCTGGTGCTGGTGCTTCATGCTAGGTAGGCACTCATTGAGTATTGAAGGCTGTGAAAACACAAAGGGAGGGCCTATTGGGTTGAATGAGGTATCCATCAAATCTAGACAGTCACGTGAGTCTTTTGAGCTTCCGTTTCCAGCACTATCTTTATGGGAAATGTAGTTGTTTTAGTGTGTAAACAAAAAAAGCAGAACGTTACCCGGCTGAGTTTCAAACAATGCTATGCTTTTTATGGGCGGTTTCCCCCATGATCATCTAGATGAACAATAAATCTTACTCAAATGGATCTATTTGACCTTTTGCAATACAACTGGACCATATTTGTTGGACTATCATTAATTCAAGGACAACAAGAAAGCTTCTTTGATGAGTAAATGCTATATTGCTATGTTGCGCTAGCTTGTTTGATGCCCTATTTAAATCCAGTGTTATGATTTTGTCTTAAATCTGTTTTAATAACCAGACTAAATTCTAAGCTTTCAAATGATGTAAAGCATGACTACCTCCTCTCAACATGTTTACCACACTTCACTGTGCTGCAGCAGAAACATTAAAATGTCCCGTCCATGGGACACGGAATAGTAAGTTAAGTGACTGGCGCAAGAGGATTGCTAAGGTTTGCAGCTGTTGATTTACTGCTAACTGCACCAATATTTAATGCCCAAAAAAGCAAGTCTTAACTCAACGTCGCCTGACATGACTCTGACAGTTGGTGACAGGAGGAGATACCCCCCAAAACAGAGGGCTTGTGGCAGAAAAGAGAGAATCTTCTCTCTGTATGTTACCATATTTGGCATGACAGATGAGCAGACTATATGAACAATGAACATATAGGCCTAAATGGTCTTACAGAGAGCGGTGTGGTGCGAACTGGACAGCAGTCAGCAGCGGTTGAGCATCTGATGGTTACGCTGTTGAGATTATAGAAATGGATCAGGCTATAATTCTTCATTCTGGAGGATATAAGGCTGCATGTCCACCAAATGCCTTTTTTGTCACCCAGCTGCACTGAACGTCTTTTATTTAGTGATTGTGCGCTACGCTGTGGAAAAAAGTCTGTGCCCTGTATCCCACCAACAGCTTGTCATTCACAGCTCAGCACTTCGGCTTTTCCTATGGTCAGACTTTCTACTTATTTTTTTAATAGCAGTCTCTAAATAACAATGGATAGGAAGCATATTCTAGCACTGGTAGCAGCTCTGGATGCAAAATATGATGACATGGAAAGCAGGAGTCTGAGTACAGACTGGACCAGCGTCCTATGTCTCACCCTTCCTTATTCTGATTGGCTGCTTAGAAAGGTCTGACATTGATGAGGTCAGCTGCAGTCTGAAAAGTTGAAATTTTTTTAGCTCTGAGTGCCCTGAGCGCAGCAACACAAAACGGCCACTGCCGAGAGCATTTCAGCGCTGAGGACGCTCAGCGCTGTAGACGCTGGACTACATAGAGAATGAATACAAAATAGTCACCCACCATGAAAAAACGTGTTTGGTGGACACGCAGCCTAATTTCATTTGTTTACATATACTAAATGAGTTAGTATTTATAAAATAATGTCTTTGTAGTAGCCCTTTCTACTTGGAGTGGACATACTAACAGATGTGCCACCGGACCGTGACTTTTCTTTTTCTGCTGAGGTTCAGGCTCGAAGTCGGGAGCTTTCCTCTCCAAACCAGTCCACATCACTGCAGTCTGAAACCTCTCCTCCATCAGACTCCCCCTCATTTAGGTCTTGAAAAAGTGCCATAGCCTCTTCCACATTGCAGATTTTCTTTGTTTTTTTTTCTTTATCTATATTGCTTTCTTTTTGCTATCTCATGCACAAAATGGTTATTCCTTTACCCTCTTCTTCTTCCTTGTTCTCTCTCCCAGATCAGGATACACATTGTAATATTAGGAGGAAAACAACAAGATTTTTAAAAAGCACAGACCCACGACATGCAAAATTGAAACATTGTAGTAACTCCTTTTACAGCCATCACATCATCATAGCAGTCTGTCATGGGCAACAATGACTGTTTCATTTAGGTCTGATCAGATTACTCCACTCAGCTCTGTCCTTAGCCTTCCACTGCCAGGAACTCCTGTCTATATCCAGCTTCTTCAAGATTCTTTTTACAGTGTCTTTAAATCTGAGCCTTGGTCTACCCTGATTGCGTTTGCCCTTGCATAACTGTGAGCAAAGTAACTGCCAAGGGAGACGCTGGTGGTCCATCGTCTCAACATATCCGAGCCATCTCAGGTTTGTCTGTATTAGCATGTCGTCCATTAATGGTAGACCAGCTCGTTTCAACACTTCTATGTTGGTTATCTTGTCTTTCCATGAGATGTTCATTATGGCTCAGAGGTGTCTCATCATGTACATGTGGAGTTTCTTTACCTGCACTCTGTAGACAGTCCAAGTTTCAGCACTGTACAACAGAGTAGCCAGTACTGTCGCTCTGTACACTTTGCATTTCACATGGATAGACACATGTCGATTGTTCCACAGTCTCTCCCTCAAGTTTCTAAACACAGCGCTTGCTCTTCCCATTCTGAGAGATAGTTCATCCTCCAGCCTAGCATTCTCTGAAACAGTACTCCCTAGATACTTGAAAGTCTTGCACTTGACTAGTGGCTATGTACCAATGCTGATCTCTTCTGGTAGTGATGTTGATAACTGGAACTTTGGTGGTTGATAAAGGCACTCTGTCTTCTTGATGTTGATTTGGAGGCTGAATTGGCTAGCTGCTCTTGTAAATTTCTACACTAAAGATTGCATACTTTCTGCACTGTGTGCAACTAGAGCACTGTCGTAGGCAAGGAGCATTTCTCTTACTACCTTTATCGATGTCTTACTCTTGGCTTTAAACTGTGTCACACTGAAAAAGTCTGCTTCTTTGCTTGTTTGAATGTATACTACTTCTGAAGTGTCTTTGAAGGCCACCTCAAGCATGGCTGCCAGATATAGCGAGAAGAGTATAGGCGCCAGCACACACCCTTGTTTCACCCCGTTGCTTACTGAAAAGCCTTTAGATACTGAACCACTCATTGGAACGTTTGCTTGCATACCTGCATGAAGTGCCTTGATCAGGCTGACAAACTTTTCTGTACAGCCATATTTCTTGAGTACCTGCCAAAGTTCTTGTTGCAAAACAGTATCGAAGGCTTTACTGAAGTCTATGAAGACTACATAAAGCAGCATGTTCTGTTCGATACACTTTTGTTGAACCTGTTTCAAGCAGAAAATCATGTCCATTGTGCTTCTTCCACTTCTAAAGCCGCACTGGATTTTCGGTAGTACATTCTGTGAGATGTGTTCATTGAGTCTGTTCAGTAGTACACGTGAGAGAATCTTACCAACAGTGGCTAGCAGTGATATACCTTGGTAATTTCCACAATCTTTCCTGTCACCTTTCTTGAACAAAGGCACAATACTTTTATATTTATATTTATAAATACATTTATATTTTATATTTACTTATTTTTGTAGGATTTTTATTTGGGTTCTTAATCTTTTATTGGGTTTTAGACCTTTGAGTCTTTAACCTCTTTGACTAGTCTTTAACTTTTTAATATGACCCTTCTCTCTTATCTCTGGTTTTTCTTTCATCTCTTTGTCTTTATATCCTGATTGATGGAGCCTTGAGTATTTTTATCATGTTTATAGTCAGCTTCATGTGTGCCTGTGTTTGTGTTTATGTTGAATGTAATTGTGGTTTGTAAATATGGATGTCACCAGACTGCAAAACAAATCTACCTACGGGTACAAATAAAGTAACCTGAACCTGAATACTTGCATCCTTCCAGTCATGAGGTACTTTCTGGGCATCCCGTATCTCTTGGATGAGCTTGTGCAGACAATTGGTCAGCTGACCACCAAATTTCCACACTTCTGCTGGAATTCCATCCCTTCCTGGAGCTTTACCATCCTGTGTTGTCCTGATAGCGGCCATTAATTCATCAAGATTTGGTGGTTCATCCAGACTTGATACAGCTGGTCGCTGCACTAGAGCTTCTTTAGCCTCTTCAGTGAGATCTCCGGGATTGTTTAGTAGTTGGTCAAAGTGGTCTGCAAATCTGTCCAAGCTCTTGTCTTTCTCCTGCAAAACCGTTTCACCATCCATAGCCTTTAGTTGGATCAATCCTCTTGGTTTAGGGCCATAGATTTCTCTCAAACCTGTGAAGAATGTTTTCATGTCCTTCCTGTCTGGTGCAGTTTGAAGTTCCTCTGCTTTTTCATCCCACCAGTTGGACTTCATCTCTCTGGTGTACTTCTGTAGTCACTCTGAGCCTTTGAGTATTTCTTCTTCTTCGACCTTGTGCTACACTGTAGATTTTCCTGCCTAGCTGTATTCCTCGCTTCTAGTAGTTTCTTCAGATGTTCATCATGCTCATCAAGCCAATCTTGATGTTTCCTCTCAGGGTGGCCTAATACGTCACTCGCAGTCTGATACACCGTATCCTTCAGTGTTGCCCATTTCTCTTCTATGTCATTCTCTGAGTTGTTGCTGTCCCAGTCTTTCAAGTTTTCATCCATTTCCTGTGTAAGTTCTTCCTGCTTCTTTTGGCCTTTCAGTGCACTAGTGTTTAGCTTCCGTGGTGGCTTCGCACCCATCCTGCAGTGCTGTTTTCATCTGCAAATCCTTAATCTAGATCTCAGCATAACATGATTAGTACCACGGTCCGCACCTCTCATTGCTCTGGTGTCCAATACATCCCTTATGTCTCCGCCTTACTATGATGCAGTCTGACAAGTGCCAGTGCTTGGATCTTGGGTGCATCCATATCTTCCTGTGTGTGTCCTTGTGCTTAAATAGAGTGTTGGTTATCACAAGGTTGTACTCTGAATATAGTGCAAGTAGAAGTTCTCCATTTGGATTCCACTTGCCTACTCAATGACTGCCTAGCACTCCTTTCCATTTCTCATTGTCCGAACCAACTCTGGTATTAAAATCTCCAATGAGTATCAGCCTGTCATCAGTTGGTACACGCCTGATACTCTCACATAAATCACTGTAGAACTCTTCCTTCGCCTCCTCTGTGTTGGTTATTGTTGGGGCATATACACTGATGAGTGTGGCAAACATCTTCCACTGTAGTGGGAGTCTCATATTCATTATCCTGCCATTGATTGGCACCGGTTCCTCATCAAGCATTGCTGCTATCTCCTTTCTAACTGCAAAGCCCACTCCTGCTTCTCTCCTTTCTTGAGTTGATTTCCCACTCCAAAAGAAGATGTACCCATGGTCTTCCAAGCTGTCATATCCAGGCAATCTTGTTTCACTAAGTGCAGCTATGTCTACATTGTACCTGTTCATTTCCAGGGCCACAAGCATGGTCTGTCTTTCTGGGCGCTGTGATGTTGTTCTGTCCAACAGAGTGCGTACATTCCATTCTGCTACACACAAGGCTGTTGTTTTCCTCTTCTTTTGTCTTCCTGCTCCTAGCTTCCTTTTCGCTGCCTGTCGGAGTGTAAGCAGATCAGCACGGACCTTGTTAGCCCGGGCGACGTCCGAGCCGGTATGAGTTGCTTTCTGACTGACCATTTCATGAAACTGCTTGCAAAGTATTTGAGTACCACTAGCTTTTGCTGGACTAGCAGCACATTCTTGGCAGATAAGGGTATTATCAGTGGCAAGAACAAGCTAAGACAAACTGACTCCAGTATCTGTTGCAGTGACTGACCAGATGATAGGTTTGTTTATCTCTGCTCTTTGTGTAGTGCATGTCATGATGCACCGACTGGCACAGTCCACCACAGACCTTGCAACTGATGTGTTTATCTGCCAGGATGTCCATTCTCACCCCGTGGAAGTGGAAGTGGTCCACCACAGACCTGTGGCAGATATTGTTTTTAGTTCTGCCAGGATGCCCATTTTCACCCTCCATGCCCTTGGAAGGGCGGGGATGCCGGTTGAGATGCCGACAACCCGACCCATGAGACAGGTAGTACCGGTTTTCATGGTTGTGTGGTAGCAAGCAATCCAATGTCTGATCTGACAACAACAACAAAAAAAAGGGGGGATGTAAGCTGCCAATTTCTGACCAAAAAAGTGGAATTTTGTGGGTAAAAAAGCTGCAACTTTAGCAAAAAGACAAAAAAAGGGGTAGATTAGCAACTGTTTATGACCTAAAACGCTACAAATATAAGACTTGAGTAAAATTTTGCAAATTTAAGCATTTTTTTAACTGCAAATTCAAGAGTAAGAAAAGTTCTAAGTTCATGAGGAAAAAGATGCAAAATTATGAATAATAAAAAGCTGCAAATTTTCAAGTACAAAGCTGCACATTTCTGAGTAAAATGGCTGTAACTCTGCAGTAAAATCCTGCAAATTTATGAGAAAAATCCTCATATTTACAACAGAATTTTCTAATTTTCATGAAAAAGGATGTGATAAATTGGCGTGTGTTGGCCATTTTTAAATGACAGCCATGAGGAGGAACTAAATGGTGGTGTTATATCCTGCAGATCTGCACTAATCAGCAGGGAAAAGGAGGAGAAGGAGAGGAATAGGTGATCCACAGCAGCAGAAATAATCCAGTTAACCTAGGAGGAGTAAGCACATGTCACCCCATGACACCTAACAGATCACCTCCCATGACATCAATGGGAACAGCTGGGACAAACTTCACACCTCTGTCCATTTATATGTTCCCTTCTGAGGACAATTCAAACAGAGCTGCTCCTGAGATGGAAACCAAAGGGTTAAAGGGTGACGTGGCTTTAACAGCAGCACTGATACCCCCCCCCCCACACACACACACCTGACCTGCTGGACAGGAACTAACAACTCCTCAGACTTGTCAACACAATTTTAACAACAAAAGAATATGCAAAAGAATGAAGATTCCCTTTGATTTAACAGGATAACAGTGTGAATTTTCTGGTCTGTGAATGAACAGAGCAACCATGAGTGTTTCATGGAGTCACTTATTGAATTATCATGGTTAATCTAAGTCACAATTTCAGGAAACATAAACTTCAGGAGACACTTAAACCCATGACACGTTTTAAATTTTGCTGATTTTTTTTTTTCCGCTTCTCTTCCTGTTCTTATGGCCACTTTTTGATTGCTTTGACTTTTTAAAAACATCACTTTAAGAACAATGTTAACTGACTTAAGGTACATTTCTAACTACACTATATTATACAATATGCAGTTTAACCTCTTGCACTCCGGAATACCGCGGGCGGTCACGTCTCTGTGTCCTAGTGCGTCTCAGTGCGTACTGTGCGTCTCAGTGCGTACTGTGCGTCTCAGTGCGCACTGAAAAAAAAAAAAAGCTGCATTTCCGTTCTTCCAGTACAGACACAGCCGCGAACAGAAAACCAAAGGAGTGTTTTGATTGGTTTAGATTTGATTGACCTCTCATTCGACTAATAAGAGCCTTGAATTGGGTTTCTGAAACTTTGAAGAACCAATGACTTAAAACCTAGCAAGAAGGAACTGCCTACCAACGACTGCGAATACAACGAGCCAATTGAAGCAGAGAAGTTCGACGATTGAAACGCGTGCGTCCCGTGCATAAAATCTGTTTGGTCTAAGCCGCTGTGTGTAACAGTAGCGTTCGCCACTCTCAGCCGTTAGCCAGTCTTTTTTATTACTACTGTTCTTATTTGTTTTGAAAAATCGTTCCCAAAAACCGCAATCATGGAAGCGGAGATGGTTTGATCATGTCACGTGACCAGAACCACGAGTCCGTAACAAGCGGACCAGCGTCATGTTCGTCTGACAATGAGGAATAGATGTTCGCCAGCGACACTGCTGTTGTGGACAGGTAAGTGTTATAAGCTAAATTATTCTTTATCACTGAAAATAGTAATAAAAATGACTTTTGACCGATCGGTAACTACAACGGTGCATCATTGCCACTTGAGGGACCGTTGACGGACCGTTTTTTGTGCGCCAAGCTCCTCTGTAGTGGGGGGGGGGGAGTTGTTATCCCCTACATTGCAGATATTTTAGTATAATTTTTAGTGCACTGTAGGTTATTTTTTCTTGTAAAAAAAGGCCACACATTTTTTACGTGGCATGCTTCTTTGTGTGTGGGGGGCTTGTTTGTTCATTCATTCATTCATGAATGAATAAACAACCCACACACACACACATACAACCCTGAGTGTCACCTTTCATTAGAGCCCAAGATCAAGCTTCTACGTTTCAGCATTCAAAAGTTACAGACGTTTTTCCAAACTGTGCCATTTGGCACAATTTGGCACAGTTCAAAAACGCCTGGGAACAACCTGAGAAAAAAGCTGTGTAATATATTAATTTTTTGTGGTATTGTTACAAAATTTTGACATCAGCTTGATAACACTTGGTTCTACATTTCTGTTGCATTTTCCAGCCAGTATCTGACAGCTGTGTGTTATTTGCAAGCATTTGTATCTAAAAAAAACACCCAGGCAAACTTTATTTTCTTCAGATTCAGTATGTTTAGATGACTGTTACTCAGTGGCAGGAGCACTTAGAGAGATTATGACTGTTTTGCCAAAAAATTCAAAGTGTTTTCTTTTAAATGAGACCAACCCCATTAAGATGCTACAAAGGGTTGAAGAACAGCTTTTGATTTACTTTGGGTATGCTATTTTTAGGCGTTTTTAGGGAAATTGACCAGAGTGCAAGGGGTTAACATACAATTTCATTTGATCACATTTAGATCTTAATTCAACCAAGCAGAGTATTTGCCACCAACCCAATTAAGACTTGAACTAAAAACAATCAATCTGAATACAGCTGGGAGCGTTTAAGAATAAAAATCTTTGGATTCCTTAATGAAGTTCTGCCTGCGAGGTCACCTGCACTCAAACATTCCAAGTACCATTCATGGGATGGACCAGATTCCATACAAAAATGTTGAAGTTTTGCTTTGGCTTCGTCTTTAAGAGGTTGCTGTTGCAGTTAAAAGTCTCAAGTGTTGAAGAGTCCACCTTTGTATAAAACAGCCAAGTCAGTATACCACAAAAGGCTCAAAGTCGCTAAAATAATCCAAAGGTTAAACTGGCTGTTGGTGTCATTTAAACCCTGCGTGGCTTCGACAACGTGGAACCGGCATTTCACTTTGAAATGGATGGCAGCGAGTTATTGCAAATGAGCAAGTTTAAAACATACATAACACTAAAGTTAAGAGTATTGCAAGAAGGAAAATAGTTACCCTGCCTCTCGCCCAAGGATGCTGGGATGGGCTCCAGCCCCCCCCCCCCCCCCCGCGACCTGAAAAGGATTAAGCGGAAGAAGATGAATGAATAAAACACAGCTGTCTTACCTTGAAATGTCCTTTATAAATGAAGATCCTTTCCTTATATGGCTATAGCTGTGTGACCAGCTGTGGTCAGGTAACCACAATTATTGCAGTAACTCTTTACATGGGCATAATTCCTTATAAGATTATAAGCTGTGACCTAAATGACAGCAGTCTACTAGACCACTGTGGTAATCTAATAGACCCCTGTCATTTGTGTGCTGTGCTCAAAATTGTGTGTTTCATTTTATTATGCCCCAGATTTCAGAAAACATAAAATGCACATAACTAAAGTTGGGGACTGTGAGACCTGTAGATTTTGTTCAAACAACTTTATTCATATAATAAAACCCCAAAGGTCCATCAGACCATTTTAGCAGTTCTAGTGTTAATAGTAAAATAAACATTTTTCAGTCAAATAATCCATTTATTCATGAGTAGTCCTTTTTAACCCTTTATTGGGTCAAGAACCATATTTGGTAACTTCAGGAATCATATTTTAACACTATAATAATAAAAGCTAATATTATGCTCCTCCAATTGCAAGCAACTGACTGTGTCTGTGTGCCTGTACTGTTAGTTGATTACCCACTCCCTCATCAGGTGTGCCTGTGCGCAATTTTACACTGCTCTTGGTGGATGGGTGATCATCACTGAAATAAAGTGACTGTGTCTATGTTCATAATTTTGCCTCTTGTTAGTAAATCACTTGCAAAAATTGGCCACTCGCTTAGGCACTCTGTCTAAATTGTGCACTTTCAAATTTGTGCTGCCTTGGTAAATCTGCCCCTCAGTGCCCATATCTAATAAAGTGTTTTGTTTAAAGGGCCTGTATTCTGCAAAATTGTGTTTTCTTGGGGTTTAACAATTATGGTGTAGTGGTTGGCACTTTAGCCTCACAGCAAGAAGGGCTCTGTATGACATCAGCAAAAAAAAGGTCACGTGATACTGTAAAAATATGCAAACGTTTAATTACAGAGAACAACACACTACCCTTTTTAGAGATACTCTAACAGGAATGAGGAGATTGCAATTCTGGAAGTTTGGTGGTGTCCCAAATCAACAATGGCTGCCTTCAAGTCGTCCTCCCAGCACAGTCCTAATAGCTGTTAACAGGGAGGCAGTGGACCAGTCGTAGTCAGCTGATTCACCCGGAATCACAGAGTAATAACAATTGCAGTATTTTTTTCTGTTTACTTAGTTTGAACATTTGTGAATGCTGGTCTGTCCAGGGTGTACCCTGCCTCTCACCCAAAGATGCTGGAATAGGCTCCACCCCCCCCCCCCCCCCGCGACCCAAAAAGGATTAAGCGGAAGAAGATGGATGGATGGCAAGGGTATGCACTTTCACCAAACCATAGCTCTTTGTTTACTTGTTGCCACTGATCAAAACACCTACAAATTACTAACTTTTATAGACAGACAAAATTAAGATAGAGCAGAATTAAGCTTTGCCTAGTCCTTTGGTCCTCTACAACAGTCCCATTTTCTCATATGGCTTGTTAAAATTAACTGTCCACCATTAGTAAAAACCAATAAAAGGAATACATATACAGCACTATAACTTAGAATTCTAAGTATTACTTTGCATCGCAAAAAAGGCAAAGCTATTATGGGATAAACTTTATTATCAAAAGATTTGGCTTATGGTGTTAAATTTAACTTGAACATTTACAGTCTTCACAATTACCTGCATGAGCATTACTTCCCTTTGGTCTGGTCTAATTGTTGTCAAGGAGACAATACAGAAGAAAAGTGAATTTGCAAGAAGAAATAATAGAAAACTCAGGCCAGTTCATCAAATACTTTCTCAATTTAAACAACTCAGATTTCCTTCAGGGGCCAATTTAAGGCCTGCTTCTTTTAGAGAGAGATATTGCATGGCATTATTCATATGCAGTAATTATATTGGAGCACTATAACATGACAGTAATTTGTGGAGGAGTGATGGTGATGTGTCCCAGTCATATCATTCTCAACAAACATATTCCCAGTTGGTCTAGTTAGATGCAGGGAAATTGCCTTGAAATTGTTACCTCATTGCAAATAACAGTAATAAGGTGGTGGAGATGAATAACTGTAGTGGCACCAAGGGTTCTAACTGTAAACAAAGCCATATGTTACAGTAATGTTTCTGTGTGGGATTGCCACACAAGCACAGGCAATGTCCAAACGGAGGTTATTAAAGGGTTGATGCTGTGTTTCCACCTCTGGAGGCTAGTAAATAGCAGGTGAACAATTACTCACAGCATGTAGGTAAAACAGGCAAAAAAAAAATGTTACGCAGTCTTGTTTGAGGAATACCTATGTGAAAATTAGTAATTCATGAGAATTTACAATGAACCATGTTATTGAACAATGAGATAATAATTTGTTTCTAAAAGTGTATTTTATGATTTTAAAAACATGATATTGACAGTAAAATACCACAAGATGTGAAAAGGTGAAATACTGTTTCCTTAATTACAAATTACTGTGAGCTTATAAACTCTATGTGTGCCAAAACTGTAATTTTTATGTGTTTTCTGCAAAAAATAAAATTAAAAAACACTACTACTCCATTAAATAATTTTGCACTGTTTAATACAGACTTGTCCCATAATATACTGTATATCAGTGGGTGTGGCTGAAGGTCTTCTGGGTATTTAGCATCTAATGGCTGTAGAACTTCTGAGTATTCACTATAATAGAAAGAAAAGGGATTGTGGTATATATTACTCATATATTCCATACCTACATATGTTAGAGCATGTGGAAATGTTTGGTGACAGCATATGTAAGGAACTTCACACCTCGGAAAGGACAAAGGAATCTCACCCGCCGTGTGAAGATCAAAGACGTCCCAGGACGCGGCGGCGGAGACGGACTAGACACCTTCGCCCCCCAAGGCGAGGAGAGGAATTCCCATCACCTCCCAAGATGAAGAGAGGAGATAACAGAACAATGGGGGGATTAAGATAACGGGGGATGTCAGCTTGTGTAATGCATGTCTTTGATGTGTGCCTGTATTTAACCAGCGAGCTGGGCAGAAATCTTTCTCTTTGCCTTCTGCCAAGCTCTGCACCAGATGAGACAAGATAGAAGAGCTGTTCATTAAAGACTCTGTTTTTAATACAAAATCGCCTCATCATTTCCAGCTCCTCTACACTGGTGACCTTGACGCTAGTATGGACCGGAGGCGTTCTTCAAGCGACTCATCCGTGGCGACTCTGGCATATGCCAGCAACGACACAGACGAGGGAACAAGCGGACAGCTGTTTCCCCTGGCAGAGGGTACCGAGAGAGCTCAACCGAGCTCCAGCACCGCCGTGAGAGCCGAGGCAAGGCACTCTCACCCGGCGGGCACAACAGTGATGATGTGCACGAACGCCGTCGCTGTCAAACTGCCAGATTTCTGGCGAGAAGACCCAGCCTCTTGGTTTCAACAAGCTGAAGCCCAGTTCATACTGGCGGGCATCACGGCAGACGATACTAAATTCTACCATATCGTCTCCAAACTCGACTCCGCCACTTCGAGGTGTGTGCGGAGCTTGATCCGGCGACCACCGGCCCGGGACAAGTATGAGACACTCAAAGCGACCATCGTGGCGAATTACGTCCCGTCAGCGGAGGAAAGAGCCGAGAAGATCCTGGCGGTCTACGGCCACAGAGGGGGCAATCCAAAGACCCTCATGGAGGATTTGCTGCAGCTCAAGGAGGAGGACAATGATAATTTCCTCTTCCAATTTATTTTCGTCAGCACGCTACCACCACACATGAGAGGGACACTCGCCAGTATGAAGTGCAACAATCATCAGGACTTCCGCACACTGGCCAACGAGGCTTATCGGCTCGTCAACGCCTGCAGGGAACTGACACCCACAGCGGCATCCGCAGACCTCAAAACTGACGCCCCGAGCCTTGGAGAGCCACAACCCACGGAGCGGACTCAACCCACAGTGACAGCGGCGCGGCCCAAGCGCAACAAACAGAGTGACGTCTGTTATTATCACCACCGCTTCGCCGAGAAAGCCCGAAAATGTGTTCCCCCCTGCAAGTTTACGATGTCGGGAAACGCCAAAGCCGAGGGCCGTTAACAGCAGCGGTTCTCGGCGAGAAAAATAAGCTGTTATACGTGATGGATGGACACACAGGCAAGCAGTTCCTCATCGACACGGGAGCTCAGCTGAGTTTCGTCATGCCCTCCCACGCAGATCGAGCCATGGGCACCCGGGGCAACGGAGCAGTGGCAGCCAACGGCTCTGACATCGACACGTTCGGGGAAAAGAGCCTGCACCTCCTCATTCACGGCCGCAGCTACAGATGGACATTTGTTGTAGCGGCGGTGAGTTTTAACTTGTTAGGCGCAGATTTTCTGTGTGCACACGGGTTATTAGTGGATCTAGCAAATAGACGCCTGGTTAATGCACTATCTTTTGCTTCTATTCCATGCTCAGCTCGAGTCTCTCCACCACCTGTGCAGGCCAACGTCACCACGGCAGGAGGTAAGTTTGAGCAACTCCTCACCCAATTTCCAGCACTCACAACCCCCAAATTCTCAGCCACTGTAGCCAAACACGGGGTTAAACACTTCATTCCAACAACGGGACCTCCCGTTTTTGCCAAAGCTCGCCGCTTAGACGCGGCCAAGCTCAACATAGCAAAGGACGAGTTTGCAGCTCTCGAAAAATTGGGCAGTGTTAGACGCTCGAAGAGCCCTTGGGCTTCACCACTTCACATGGTTCCGAAATCCGACGGTTCTTGGAGACCGTGCGGAGATTACTGCAGATTAAACAACACTACAGCGCATGACCGCTACCCCATCCCTCACATACAGGACTTTTCACTGCATTTAGCGGGTGCGTGCATTTTTTCAAAGATAGACTTAGTCCGCGGTTATCACCAAGTCCCAGTCCGAGCTGAAGACATTCCTAAAACAGCGGTTATAACCCCTTTCGGCCTTTTTGAATTCCTGCGAATGCCGTTCGGCCTCAAAGGCGCTGCTCAAACTTTTCAACGTATGATGGACGCAGTCCTACGCGACCTCCCCTTTGTTTTCGTCTACCTCGACGACATGCTGGTAGCCAGCTCATCCGAGGAAGAGCACGAGCAGCACCTCACTACCGTTTTTCAGAGGCTAGAAGAGCACGGACTAATAATTAATCCAGCCAAATGCAAATTCGGCGTATCGCAAATTGATTTTTTGGGACATAGAGTCTCCCCGAAAGGGGCAGTTCCGCTTCCAGACAAAGTTCATGCGATAGAAGGTTTTCCACGGCCCCAAACGGTCAAATCACTACAGGAATTTTTGGGGATGGTTAATTTTTACAACCGTTTCCTCCCCCATGCAGCTCAGCTCATGCAGCCCTTGTATGACGCTCTCAGAAAAAAGAACGCTTCCAACGTGGTCGAATGGACCCCGGAGCGCGAACGCGCTTTCGCGGAAGTAAAAAACGCCCTAGCTAACGCCACAATGTTAGTCCACCCAGATCCCTCGGCCCGCATTGCTCTAACCACAGATGCTTCAGACCTGGCCATAGGGGCAGTTGTAGAACAACTTGTCAGCGGGGTCTGACAACCTTTAGCATTCTTTAGCAAATCGCTAAACCCGACGGAACGCAAATACAGCACTTTTGACAGGGAGCTGCTGGCGCTCCATTTGTCCAGCCGCCACTTCCAGTTTTGGTTAGAAGGGCGGAGTTTCATGGCTTTTGTGGACCATAAACCGCTCACTTTTGCTATGGCTAAAATTTCAGAACCATGGTCGGGCAGACAACAAAGACAGCTAGCTGCGATTTCAGAGTTCACCACAGACATTCGACATGTAGCGGGCAAACTTAACGTAGTAGCGGACTGTCTCTCTCGCGCTGTGGCACCACCAGAGCACGAGGAGACAGATTACACTGCCTCAGCAGCGGAACTCTTCACTAACGCAGACACATACGCAGCACCTATCCATGAAGGGATAGATTATGCAGCCATGGCGGAAGAACAAGGCAGTGATGCGGACGTGCGCGCGCTCCTGTCTGGACCAACAGGGTTAAGGCTGGAGAAAAAAGGGCTGCGTGACGGCGTGCCCCCCCTAATATGCGATGTTTCAACCGGCCGACCTCGCCCGTTAGTACCAGCTGCTTGGCGCCGCCGCATTTTCGACGCAATTCACTCCCTCGCGCACCCAGGTGTGCGCGCCTCGGTCAAAATGGTTGCCGAAAAGTTTGTGTGGCCAGGCCTGCGCAAAAACGTAAAAGAATGGGCAAAAACTTGCATTCCTTGTCAACGCGCCAAAATTCACAGACACACAAAAGCCCCTCTGGAGCCTTTTCCAATCCCTGCTAGAAGGTTCGACCACATTCATGTCGACCTCGTGGGGCCACTACCTTCCTCCCAAGGTTTCACACACCTGCTAACAATGATAGACCGCACCACGCGCTGGCCAGAGGCAGTCCCTCTAGCGGCAACTACAGCGGAAGAAGTCGCTCGCGTTTTCCTAACAAATTGGGTGGCACGTTTCGGCGTCCCATCAGACATCACGTCAGATAGGGGGCCTCAATTTGTCTCAGAGCTCTGGTCAGCCATGTCCAACAGTTTAGGGGCAACAATTCATCGCACCACCGCTTATCACCCTCAGGCTAATGGGTTATGCGAGCGTTTTCACAGGTCCTTAAAGGCCGCCCTCAGAGCCTCATTAACGGACACAAATTGGGTAAATAAACTTCCCTGGGTTTTATTGGGGTTGCGTGCGGCACCTAAAGAGGATTTAGATGCTTCCCCTGCAGAATTAGTCTTTGCTCAGCCTATCAGACTCCCAGGTGAATTTTTACCGGAGAACCCGGAACCAGAGCACCTCCCAGTCCCAAGGTTTTTAGGCAGTAACGGACCGGACTCTCTCCACGGTCCAGCTCATCACTCCTTTCCACGAGTTTTTGTTCCTCAAACTTTAAAAAACGCTGAGTTTGTTTTTGTTAAGCATGAAGCTCTAAAACCAACGTTACACCCAGTATACGATGGCCCGTACAGAGTGCTGGAAAATGGTGACAAACACTTTGTGCTTGATTATGGGGATAGAAATGAAACGGTCAGCAATGACAGACTCAAACCTGCCTTCTTGTTGAGAGACGAACCTGCACAGTTGGCACGAGCACCTCGACGAGGTAGACCCCCCAAGGGAAAAGTCTCAGCCCCCAGGCAGGGAACAAATAATCTCTCTCCTTCCCACACTGCAGATTCCTTACAAGAAGGTCCCAGCAGGACGCCTAAACCAACCTACAGCAGTTTTGGGAGAAGATTAAAACCCAGACAGCACAGGGACTGATACCAACCACTCCGCAATTATTCACTAATTTTGCTGCAACAGTTTAGGACTGACTTATGATTGTACTATGCTGTTATGTTTAACACTGAACTCTCTTAGGAGCATGGCTGCTTGAAAGTTTCTTCTGCGGCAACAGCTGTAACACGTAGTATGTCGTAGTAATTACCCTAGACTGTGAATCTTTCTGTGTCCTTTCCTAGTTGTTTGGGGGGCCTGTGGTATATATTACTCATATATTCCATACCTACATATGTTAGAGCATGTGGAAATGTTTGGTGACAGCATATGTAAGGAACTTCACACCTCGGAAAGGACAAAGGAATCTCACCCGCCGTGTGAAGATCAAAGATGTCCCAGGACGCGGCGGCGGAGACGGACTAGACACCTTCGCCCCCCAAGGCGAGGAGAGGAATTCCCATCACCTCCCAAGACGAAGAGAGGAGATAACAGAACAATGGGGGGATTAAGATAACGGGGGATGTCAGCTTGTGTAATGCATGTCTTTGATGTGTGCCTGTATTTAACCAGCGAGCTGGGCAGAAATCTTTCTCTTTGCCTTCTGCCAAGCTCTGCACCAGATGAGACAAGATAGAAGAGCTGTTCATTAAAGACTCTGTTTTTAATACAAAATTGCCTCATCATTTCCAGCTCCTCTACAGGGCTCTTACTTAACTTGTAATGATGTTACCATTGTAAACGCTCTTTAAATGTGCTGCAGTGATTGCCCCTGCTATTCTGTTTGTGCTTTATCCAGTGTAATATTAAATTCTATGGGAATAACATTGCTACCTCCTGGTCAGTAGGTGTTGCACTCACTCAGGCCCCACTATAATGTTGTACTGGTTGCCAGGTTAGGGCAAATATCCACAAGTTAGTCTTAGGGACAGTTCACTGTATCTGGCAACCCTTGAGCTTCCTGACAAATGACACAATATCAACCGAGTTATGCTGTTGCCTTTGAGAGTTGACCACTGTAGTTTTTGTCAGCAAATTGCTCACATAAAGAGGTGTTACTTAAATAATTATTTTACAATTATGTATTAGTGCAGTGCTATATTTATGATACTGCACAACCTTGAGTGTAATTTAACTTTTAAACAACGGTTCTACAAATGCAATTTATGTTGACAGCAATTATTATTATTGTTGTATTTATAAACCACTCGTGGTGCAGAGATGTACAAACCATCTACAAGCACTTCTCGCCCGACGTGGAGTTCTTACTGCTGAAATGCCATCCCTATTATCTACCGAGGGAATTTACCGCTGTGTTTTTGGCTGCTGTATACATTTGTCCACAGAGCAACTACACAGTAGCGCTAAACAAACTCCATGACGTCATCAGCGCAATAGAGACGAAACATGCCAATGCTGTTTTTATTGTTGCTGGCGACTTTAACCAGTGCAATTTACAAACTGTACTCCCCAAATATTAACAGCATGTGAACATTTCCACCCATGATGAAAGCACATTGGATAATGTTTATTCCAACATATGTGGCGCCTACAGAGCGGCACCCCGCCTCCACTTCGGACAGTCAGATCACATCTCTACGGTGGCTGAGAAGTGCAAAACACATTTACAAACTTTGAGACAAATTTTACATTTTGGAAAACATTTTTACATATCATAAAACAAAATTACATTTACAAAAACAAATTTACAAGTCCCTAAACAAATTTACATTTCAGAAAACAAATTAACAAGTGGTGAAACACTTTTACAAATGCCAATACAAATTTAAATTTCAGAAAACAAATTTACAAGTGGTGAAACTGTAGGATAGTAATATAATATATTAGTATGCCAGTGCCCTAGGCTGGGAGGGGTGATACCCCGCCTTCGGGGGGTGGCATCACCTGGGATATAAAAGCCTGATGCAGGGGACCTCCGGTCACCTTGCCACACTCCTGTACTTGCGGTAGGGTCTCCCCTGAGTGTGTATATAGTTCTTGTTATTAAACCATATAAAACGTCACCTTGCCTTCTTATTATCCAGACACTACATTTGGTGACGAGGACAAACGGAGATGGAGAGGGCTGCTGCCACGCTGCGCTTTGTGTTGCAGGCTCCGGGTGAGCCATTGGTCCTGTGGACCAGGTGGCGGGCAGCCTTTGAATACTATCTACTCGAGTTAGACCTCGGCGACCTGGATAAATTATGTGCACGGGCTATCCTGGTCCATAACCTAGATGAGGAGAGCCAGAAAATCCTCAGCACGGTTGGAGGAGGTGACCCATTCGACCATGTGATGAGGCTCATGACGGGCTATTTTGGCGCCGCTGGAAACATCATGAGGCAGCACATGCGAGTCAAGCAGCGGAACCAGTGACCCGGAGAGTCGGTTTGACGGTTTGTGGCAGACCTTCGGCGGCTGGTGGGTGAGGGCAGGCTTGGGACTTTGGAGGAGGAGTTGGTCTGCAGCCAGTTAGCGGAACACGCAGCTGACTCCTCGGCGAGAGGCCTGCTAACTCGTGCTGGTGAGCTAACACCCATAGCAGCCATGGAGCTAACATGACAAAACGGGACGGCGGAATGGCTGATGACGTGTCTTAAGGACAGCGAAGCCCAGCAGAAGAACGACACATACGGGACAACCCTAGCCTCGGATTCAGACGATGGAAGCGACGCTGACAGCGCAGCCATCGTGAAAACACAGTCCACCCCGGGGACACCGAGATACTATGGCTGTGGCTCCAGCAGGCACCGTTATCGAGCCAGGGAGTGTATGGCGAGGGGCAAGCGTTATGGACGGTGTGGTCTGCTTCATCACTTCGCCAGAATTTGCCGCAGTTTCGACAAGGAGGAACAGAGGTCTGCTAGGGACGGTGGAAAGAGGAAGGTGTCTACAGTGGTCCACACTGTCTCTCCCAACACAGACAGGATACCGGTGCCAATGTTGGCGGACATGGAGTCGGCAATCTCCATTTTGAACTTGGGAATCGTAAGATAAGATAAGATAAGATAAGATAAGATAAGATAAGCCTTTATTAGTCCCACAACGGGGAAATTCCAGGATTGCAACAGCACAGGGATAGCAACACTCAGAGCAACAATCAGAAGGCAAGAAAAAAAACAAGCAAGCAAGAGCAGCTAATAAACATATGTACGTATTACTATAAAATATATATATATACACACACACACAGACACACAGTGCAGAGCATTGTAGCTGGATGGAATAAATATATGAATATATGAACACACAGTGCAGAGCATTGTAGCTAGATGGAATAAATATGTAAATATATAAACACCCACAGTACGGAGCATTGCAGCTAGGTGGAATAAATATGCAAGTATATAAACACACACAGTGCGGAGCAATGTAGCTAGATGGAATAATATGTAGATATATAAATATATAAACACACCCAGTGCTGAGCATTGTAGCTAGATGGAATAAATATGCAAATATATAAACACACACAGTGCAGAGCATTGTTGCTAGATGGAATGAAACAGCATAACCGTCTACTTAGTTATCCTACATGGTATGATTATGTGCCCATACATATTCTCACCCTCCATAGCGACCGGTATGTTCCTAGTTGTATGCCGGAGGGGACCATTGTGTAAGTCTATTGCATCTTTTGCATTCAAAAAACTATTAGTTTGTTACGTCTTTTTGCTATCTCTGCGAGCAGCCCTGCTTAGGTTGTACAGTCTGACAGCCGTTGGTAGGAAGGACCTACGAAACCTCTCGGTTGTGCACCTGGGATGATGTAGTCTGCTGCTAAATGAGCTCCTCAGTGCATTCAGTATGTCCTGCATAGGGTGGAACTCGGACTCCAGCAGAGATGACAGTTTAGCCACCGTCCTTCTCTCTCCTATCTCCTCCATCGGATCAAGGCGCTGCCCCAGGACAGAGCTAGCTTTCTTAATCAGTTTGTTCAGTCTCTTCCTATCGGCTGCAGTAATGCCACTGCCCCAGCAGACCACTCCAAAAGTGATGGCTGATGCCACCACCGTGTCATAGAATGACTTCAGCAGCGCCCCTTGTACACCAAAAGACCTGAGTCTCCTCAGCAGGAACAGCCTGCGCTGTCCCTTCTTGTAGAGTGCATCAGTATTGTGTGACCAGTCTAGTTTATTGTTCAGATGAATACCCAGGTACTTATAGGATGTCACCATCTCGATGTCTGTTCCCTGTATATTTACTGGTACTGTGAGGGGCTGCCCATGCCCCTCACAGTACCTCACAGTAAGACGGTGTTTTCCCCACCACAATGTGAGTAAAACGTGCATTGCCTGTTGTGATTGTGGTAATGATCCCCTTGCCATCATGGTGTCTCGAGAAGGCATTAATCTGACGGGTGGTGACTTGTTTTACGTGGGAAGTGGCAATGAAGTGTGGGACTTTAGGTGGCCCATTCCGGGTGAAGAGGGACACCGCCAGCACCTTAGTACGCCAACAAGGCAGGGGTCCCGTACCAGTGTTTGTGGTCCCATACACGATAGACTCAAACAGCATGGTTTGATTCCTGCGGTGGCGGAAAGGTCCAAAGAGCTTGAGCTACAGGGCTCCGGCAGCCAACAGGTTCCGGCTGCTGAGCTAACAGTGACTGATGCTGCTCTGACGCACCAACATGGAGTATCCCGGGTACCTCCAGATGACACAAACCCTAGCCGTGCCAACACCAAAGGCAAGGGACATGGCTTGAGTCAACTTGGCGATCCACTGAGGATTCACAAGGAGGCCAGATCGTGACGCAGATGACGGAGGAAGCCAGTGAGTGCTCCCCTGGGTGAGGGTGATAATGTGCGCCCTAAGGTCGAGCCTCGGCTTGGTCGGGTGCGTAGTTCCAGAATTGGGACAGCGGGACAGGATGATCTGCAGGTGGTCCAGTCCAGTGGCGACGGCTACCTGAGTTTGACTGATGGGTCAAGATGGCATCCCAATGAGCTGTGACGTCGGAGCACAGAAGGGCATCCATGCTGTCCATCTCAGGTCACAAGAAAACGGAGATACTCTTGAAGTGGGCCACGTGACGGACACTCGGGCGGGGGAGGGGGCCTTCGGGAGACCTGGGTTGAATGTATGAGGGCTAACAGTGTGTCTGATATGTGCAATTAATAATATATGTTCTGGTTATGGTTGAAATGTTCTGTTTTTGACTTCTCCAGTGCTTTCAACACCATTCAACCAATGATCCTGAAGGACAAGCTGCTGTGCGCAGGGGTGGACCAGCACCCGTCATCATGGATCCTGGACTACCTCACTAACCGGCCACAGTTTGTGAGAACCCGAGATTGTGTGTCTGATACGATCATCGGTAGCACGAGGGCCCCCCAGGGAACAGTTTTGGCTCCCTTCCTGTTCACCCTTTATACTGTGGACTTCTCACACAACACAACACACTGCCATCTACAGGAGTTCTCTGACGACTCTGTGATCGTCGGCCTCATCTCCAACGGAGATGAAGCTGAGTACAGAGGACTTATCCAGGACTTCGTGGACTGGTGCCATTGGAACTGCCTCCAGATCAACGCGAGGAAAACTAAGGAGCTGGTGGTGGACTGCCGCAGGCAAGGACAACCCCTCACAGCACCAGTAAACATACAGGGAACAGACATTGAGATGGTGACATCCTACAAGTACCTTGGTGTTCATCTGAACAATAAACTAGACTGGTCACACAATACCAATGCACTCTACAAGAAGGGACAGCGCAGGCTGTTCCTACTGAGGAGGCTCAGGTCTTTTGGTGTACAAGGGGCGCTGCTGAAGACATTCTACGACACAGTGGTGGCATCAGCCATCACTTTTGGAGTGGTCTGCTGGGGCAGTGGCATTACAGCAGCTGATAGGAAGAGACTGAACAAACTGATCAAGAAAGCTAACTCTGTCCTGGGGCAACGCCTTGACCCAGTGGAGGAGATAGGAGAGAGAAGGATGGTGGCTAAACTGTCATCTCTGGTGGAGTCCGAGTCCCACCCTATGCAGGACATATTGAACACACTGAGGAGCTCATTTAGCAGTAGACTACATCATCCTAGGTGCGCAACCGAGAGGTTTCGCAGGTCCTTCCTACCTACGGCTGTCAGACTGTATAACCTAAGCACGGCTGCTCGCAGAGATAGCAAAAAAACGTGACGACCTAGTAGTATTGAATGCAAAAAACGCAATAGACTTACACAAATGGTCCCCTCCAGTATACAACTAGGACAATATCAGTCGCTACGGAGGGTGACAATATGTATGGGTACATATTCATACTATGTAGGATAACTAAGTAGACGGTTATGCTGTTTATTCCATCTTGCTACAATGCTCCGCACTTTGTATATATATTTATATATTTATGTGTACATATGTATATCCACTGCTCTTATTTATATTTTTCGTATCTTCTTAATTATTACTCTGAGTGTTGCTTTCCCTGTGCTGTTGCAATCCTGGAATTTCCCCATTGTGAGACTAATAAAGGCTTATCTTATCTTATCTTTTAAAAAAAAAAGAAAGAGAAACGAAAAGACTGTTTATAGCACTGTTTGTTGTACTGTGACCTATTGGTGTGCTACTGCTTGGTCAGTATAACTGTTTAAAGTATCTTACAGTATTGTATTTTTTCATTTCCAGCACGAGTTCTTGCGTATAGGCCCCTGTCTCAGGTTTGGGCCTTTGTGGCTGTTTGTGTTTTCTTTAGGGATAGGGAAACATGTCCCTCTGTGACAGGGTGATTTAGGTATTTAGTGTACTTGACCACTGTTGTTGAGTGATTGTTGTGGGGTGAATGGGGTTGAGTGTGAGGTGCAGTAACACCTGTGTGTGAGTGGTTTGATTAATGCCCTATAGTGTGAAATTGCCTTTTTGGGGGGGCGGGGGAGTTCTCTGTTTACATGTTTCTGTATCCTGTGAGTTTATGGGACTGGGTACCGCCAGTGTCTATGACTGTATTTGTTATGTGTTTAGTTTAGGAGGGATTAATTTATTTTGGTGTGTGGCTCATTTTATTTCAAAGACGATTGTGTTTACACTGCGGGAGCTCCGCTGAGCCAGTGTGGTGTGAATGGATAGGCCTATTCTTCCTTGTATTAGTGTATGATTCGGATGTAAATTATTTGGTTGGGTAATTTGTGTGCTTGCAATTTTTTTCGGGGGGGTGGGGTGGAATGTAGGATAGTAGTATAATATATTAGTATGGCGGTGCCCTAGGCTGGGAGGGGTGATGCCCCGCCTTTGGGGGGTGGTGTCACCTTGGATATAAAAGCTTGATGCAGGAGACCTCTGGTCTCCTTGCCACACTCCTGTACTCGTGGTAGGGTCTCCCCTGAGTGTGTAATAGTCCTTGTTATTAAACCATATAAAACATCACCTTGCCTCCTTATTATCCAGACACTACAGAAACAAATTTACAAATCCTGAAACAACGATTCATTTAGCTGTGAATGTTAACTGGCGTTCACTTATATAGCGCTTTTCTTCTCATCTAGGTTGACCAAAGCGCTTTACAGATCCTGCAATCCACCCATTCACACACTGATGGCGGCAGAGCTGCCATACACACAGGTGCTAACCAGGCCACCAGGAGCAACTGGGGGTTCAATGTCTTGCTCAAGGACACTTTGACAAGCGGACAGCAGAGTGGGAATCAAACCCATGACCCTCCGATCAGTAGTAGGTCACACTACACCTGCGCCACCGCCACCTTCAGTTAATGTTGAATTGTATTTGTTACGTTTGTTCTGAATGTAGCTGCTGCCAGGCCTCCTACTTTTTACCTCTTTTTTCAACCCAGCTGGTCGAGGCGGATGGCCGTCCTCTATGAGCTATGGTTCCGCTCGAGGTTTCTGCCCGCTAAAGGGAAGTTTTTCCTTGCCTGTGTCGCCGCAGTGCTTGATCTTAGGGGGCTCTGCTGGGTTGTGTAAATTTGAGAGCGTGGCCTAAACCAACTCTTTTTTGTAAAGTGCCTTGAGATGACCTATGTTGTGATTTGGCGCTATATAAATAAAACTGAATTGAATTCACAGCTGTTCGGGAGGGTGAACACTACCTGGCAAGAAAGCTGATTGCCAGTTGTACATGGAAGCCCAAGACCCCATTTTTTGTCAGAAGATCTTGTACATTAGTTTGTGGGCTAGCCTTCATTCTAATCAACAGTTAATTTAATAACTGATGAAGAAATAAGGAAAGCTTTGCAAGAGGTGAGAATTGCATAAGGCTACAGTGTGGTCAGGCACAGTTTTAAATAGTTCCTGCAGTGGTTTTAAGATTGTTTTCTTCCTATATCATGTACACAGAATTGGCTTCATTTTTTTTAATAAATTTTTGATAGGTTAGGGTTATACCATGCTATGTAAGTCACTGAATTAAAAACCTAGGCAACAATATACAGTACGTAGTTATTTACTGGGGTGTTTATGCATCTCTATGTCTTTCAGATTGAGAATGCTAATTCATTGGCTGCTCTGCAAGAATCTATCATGAGACACAGCACAATGTTACAGACAGCAGGTTGTCTGAGACGTACGGCTGCTGTGGAAGAAAAGAGAGAAATTGTGGCTGACTACCTCTGATGGTATGTTATTGACCGCAACTCATCTGTAATTGACAGGTAAGACTATATTTTGAATAATGTCATTTTTGTGTCTTAGTGTAGTACAACGAGGTTGTGATGTCACATCATTTGACAATAGCTCTTGCAGCCTGCATTGCCGACATGCACCTCTCGCACGATGACATGGGTGCATAAATACTTTGCCATATGCAAAGCAAGAAATTGAGTTCTTTTAATCAGTGATGTTCAACAAAACCATTTTCCCCCAAATGTACGTTTGTTTAGATGAATTGTAATTATCAGGAAGACAATGATTAAGTTTTTCTTTAGATAATTTAAATGCAGTTGGTACTACACAGCAGTGAAACAGTGTTTGTACTCACTTTGTAGATTCAAAGATGGACTTTCATCCCTTCAGTTTTTGACTGCACTACAACAACAGCCTACTCTGCTGGTCCCTGTTCTGTGTCACTCTGAAAAGTGACTCACTGGCTTTGAACTTGAGCAACTCTTCACACCTGACCTCAGTCCTTCAGGGAGTAACAGGACACTAAAAGAGAATCAAACTTTGGCCGACTGGGCAGATTATCTCCTTGATTGTGAAGGTTTCTAAATTTTTTTGTAGCTAGTTGGGAAACCACATCACCATGGTGTATGTATCTGAATATTTTTTCTTTGCAGAGGGCCAGGCTGCTGTGTCTGTGAAGGATGTTTTGATGTTTGCCACTGGACTGACTTCATTTCCCCCATCTGGCTTGGAACCATCGCCACGAATAGAGTTCCTGGATGACTCTCCATTCCCAATGGCAAATGCATGTTCAACCTCATTGAAATTACCACTCCTATATTCATACAGTGTGTTTAAGTTACAAATGGACTTTGGAATTCAAAATAGTCCAGGATCCGGCTGTTTCTAAGCCATGTGACTGCATTGTTTATTTCTGTTTTGCTGAAAATGTTTTGTCTTTGTTGTATTTGTTAAAGGCACATCTAAAGGTGCAGTTACATGGTCTAAATATGCAATACAAGCTCATTACTTTACTTTTCTTTTTTTATTCATTATTTTCCAGTCTAAAATAATGAAGCTGTCGGTAACAGACTCAGACACTTATGTTCAGACAGACGATGTTCCACCTTTACAATAAACCTTTTTGATCAATTTCACTTCATACCTGAGCAATTTCTTTGAGTTTCAGATACAGTTCAGATGCAGACTGCCAGTCCTCTGGCTTCTGTAATTGATGGTGGTCCGTGGCAAAGTCCAAGTATTCCTGCATGTTTTGGTCCCCACAAGGACTTACTGACAGCCAAGCCTCAGGAAAAGCATCCAATTCAGCCGGTTCAATTTTAACTCCACAGTTTCTGGAGCCAAACCTATGTTAACCGGAAGACATAATTGTATTTATTTAAATGAAAGCTAAAAATAAAACGGATATTAATCTGTCATCCAATGATTACCTGTGTGGTAAGTAACAGAGATCATTGGGCACTCCTCCTGGACATGATGCTGTTCTGGAAGGGCGAGTCCTGTGACTGTTCCACAGTCTCACACACTCATCCAAGTCCTTCTGAACAACATCACCAAAACAATATCTCAATAGACACTGATGCTCGTGACTCCCATGGAAGTATCCGGCATCTCTAAGGTCTGCAAATAGCTCCATCCAGAACTGACACCTATAGAGCTGTTTTTTTTCCTTTATTATTAAGTTTAAAGCATATACACATGTTTGAAGAATGACATCAAAGGTTACTCATAATCAGTAAGCATTTTTTTGGGGGGGGGGGGCAGTCACCAATTTAGGGTGCAAATGTATACATGTAAATCGGGTACAAATTTGCAAGAATAAACGTACATAATATTATGATATAAGATGCAAATTTAAAAATTGAAAAAGCCACAGATTACAATTAGTTACACAATACAAATTTATCCAAATGAGCACTGTAAATTTATGAGAAAAATAAATGAGAAAAATGTGGCAAATTTGAGAAAAGTCACAAATTTATAAGAACAGATTTCCAGATTTATGAGAAAAAATGTGCAAATTTATGAGAAAAGAAAAATTGCAGTTGCAGATTTATAAGGGAAAAAAAGAAGTCTTTTGCAGTTCTGCTTAGAATTAGTCATTCTAAGTAAAGTTATTCTGTTATGTAACATGATACAGTAAAGATGATACTGGGGGGACAATTCTCTTTTTTCCAGGTTGGGAGGGGCAGTGTTCTCCCTGTACAGGTTAACAAGAGGACCCCTTCCCCCCATATCACCTTATGCTCATAATTTTTAAATTACTTTATGAAGTCCACTTACCTTCCCTTTCTGAATATGGACCACCAGGACTTAATCCACTGGTTGTTTGTGGACGAGCCATACATGTGGCTGGACACTCCAGAGTGGTAGCCATTGTGGAGATGGCGGAGGGTACATCGAATTGCAGACATGGTCCCCTTCTCCGTGCCGTAATCAGTCCTCAGTCTCATGGGGATGTCACCGAGGTTTCCCACACATGACAGGAAATAGTGAGCAATCACTGAAGGGTTATTATTTGTTGGTCCACACGCAAGCCACAGTATTTTATGTGAAAATCCATCTATACATCCTGAAAGAACCAAACCGAATGGCTTCAGTTTATCATAGTCATCTGTGTGCCGCATATAGTTCGGTCCCATGGAGTGGTAGGTTCTTCTGATAAACCTTCTGCGTGCTCTCCTCTCACACCCTGGAGGATTAAGCTGCCGAAGCAAATTCATTACATGATCCCTCTTCACTCACAAATTGTACTTTTGTTTGAGTACTGAGTACCTGACACATCGTGCGGTAGCAAAACAGTTGTCCAGGTCCACCAAGTTCCAATCCGATGGCCCTTATCATGGCATTCGTACAGGAGTAATCCTTTCTGTGATATAACCCGGCTTCATTCGGTCTGCTTTTCAGAGACCTCAAGCTGATGTGTACACCGTGTAAACATGACATCATGTCTACGATTACAGCGTATGAGTGGCCATCATTAAAATATTGTATGCACTGCTGCAGTAAACCTGGTCTTTCCGTCTCGACCATGTCACTAAAACATTGTAGAGACCGACCACACCAAGAACAAAACCGTGTTAACTGGCTCATATGTCGTCCACAAAATGGACAAAACATGACTCGGTCACTGTCCATTAATCACCATAAACTCTATTTACAACAATAACCCGAATCCCTTATACTCCATGTTCCTTTTCTTTGTTTTACTATCTCGAATTGAATGCTCACGTTATCACTTCTGGGTCAAGCCGGAATGACCACCCCGTACCTCAACAACTTGTACGTTCTCCTTCCGGTTGTTTCAGGATTTGTAAATTTGTTCTGCCGCTTGTAAATTTGTTTTCTGAAATGTAAATTTGTTTCGGGACTTGTAAATTTGTTTTTGTAAACGTGATTTTGTTTTATGATATGTAAAAATGTTTTCCAAAATGTAAATTTGTCGCGAAGTTTGTAAATGTGTTTTGCACTTTCTGGCCACTGTACAGCTAGTGTGCATGTACCCAGTCTACAGACAAAAGCTGAAACAAACAAACCCTGTTATTAAGCAAATTAAGCGCTGGACCCTAGAGACTGAGAGCACCCAGCAAGACTGTTTTGCCTGCATGGAATGGGATATGTTTAAAGCTGCAGCCACCCGAGAGGACTCTTCTGTAAACATACAGGATTATACTGATACGTGACAGGGTACATCAGCATGTGCGTTGATACCATCGTACCCACCATACAGGTCAGGAAGTTTCCCAACCAGAAGCCCTGGATCAACAGTCAGGTACGTCAGATGCTGCGTGCTCACTCTCATGCATTTAAATCAGGCTGTGAGGTCAAGTACAAAGCTGCAAAGTATGGACTGAGTAAGGTTATAACAACAGCCAAGAGGCAGTACAGAAAAAAGCTGGACAGCCTCTACTCCACTCCTGACCTGGGGAGCATGTGGCAAGGCCTGCAACACATCACAGACTACAAGAGGACCAACAGCAGCACCACTAGCTCTACAGACAGCCTGCCGGATGATCTCAACATCTTTTACACCTGCTTCGAGACCACCAGCCACAGCACAGAGAAGAGACACACACTCATGCACCCCCGCCACTTCCCTCCACTAAGAGTCTCACCAGACCAGGTAAACAAAGCACTGAGGAATATCAACCCCCAAAAGTCAGCAGGACCAGACAACGTACCTGGGCGGGCCTTGACAGCATGCGCTGCTGAGCTGACCGACATTCTCACAGCAATCTTCAACCTCTCCCTCAACCAGAACATAGTCCCCTCCTGCTTCAAAACCATAACCATCATCCCCCTCCCCAAAAGGAGCCCGCCGACCTGTCTGAATGATTACAGACCAGTAGCATTCACTCCAATCATCATGAAGTGCTTCGAGAGAGTGGTGCTGCCCCTCATTCAGGACAACATACCGGGCACCCATGACCCCCTGCAGTATGCCTACCAGCCCAACAGGCCCGCCTCAGATGCCATCGTTGCAGCACTCCATTATTCTCTCTCCCACCAGGAAGATAAAGACTCCAACATTAGGATGCTCTTTGTCGACTACAGCTCTGCCTTCAACACGGTCATCCCCCACAAACTCACCGACAAACTGTCTTCACTTGGCCTGCACCCCACTCTCAGCGACTGGCTACTGGACTTTCTAACTAGCAGGCCCTAGTCTGTCAGGATGGGTAACAGGACCTCAGCCAGCATCATCACAAGCACAGTGTCCCACAGGGTTGTGTTCTCAGCCCCATCCTCTACAGCCTCTTCACGCATAACTGTGTTGCCTTTCAAGAGGACAGTATCATCCTAAAGTTTGCAGATGACACAACAGTGATAGGACACATCACTGGTGATGATGAAGCATCCTACAGGAGGGAGGTGGCCAACCTGGTGTCATGGTGTGAGGACAACAACCTCACCCTCAACACAGACAAGGCAAAGGAAATGATAGTGGACATGTGGAAAGGGAGGAGGAGATCCTCATCGGCTGCTGTTCATCAGGAAGCTTGAAGTGGAGAAGGTGAGCAGCTTTAAATACCTGAGCATCCACATCAGTGAGGACTTTAAGTGGACACACAACACCACAGAGCTGGTTAAGCGAGCTCAACAGTGACTGTACTTTCTGAGGAGGCTGAAGAAGTTTGGCATGTCCTCCAGGATCCTCAACAATTTCTACAGCTGCATCATCAAGAGCATCCTGACCAACTGCATCACTGCGTGGTACAGCAGCACCACTGCCCTGGACCGCAAACACCTGCAGAGAGTGGTGAAGACGGCGGAGAAGATCATCAGGACTCCACTCCCCTCCCTGCAGAGCATTTACCACCGCAGAGTCCAAAGGAGAGCTGACGCCATCGTCCGGGACCCCACCCACCCCCTGCACAGACTGTTCACACTTCTACCCTCAGGCCGGAAGTACAGAAGTGTGAAATGCAGGACAACCAGACTGAAGAACTCCTTCTTTCCCACTGCCATCAGACTCCTGAACAGATAACAACTCCCAAAACTCCGTAACACAGCTTTGCATACAGGAACTCACACACCGGCTGATAAATTTGCACACTGCTCACCTGTACAGTAGATATAGTCTCACCCGTCTGATGTTCATATCATCTCTGCTGCTACTTACCATGTACAGTCTACTGGTACTACTGGTACAGAAATTAGCACCAGGTACTAATTTGTAATTATACACTGCTCGTTGTACAATGCTCATTTGCACACTGTACATAGGTCTATGCCATCTCAGGTTCACATCATCTCTGATATCAATATACCACTATCATTTTAGTCATCCAGTGAACTTTTGATTTTATTCCTCTTGTCTGACTGCTTTAACTGACTTAACTGTCCAAACTGCCCAGTGTGTGTTATTAGTACTCTTTAGTTTTAGTATTTAGTATCAAGGTTCAATTCAATTCAATTCAACTTTATTTATATAGCGCCATTTCACAACAACAGTCATCTCATAGCACTATCAACTGTAGGGAGGACCCCCACAGTTGCAGAAAGACCCCAGCAATCAGGCGATCCCCTGTGAGCAAGCACTTGGCGACGGTGGAGAGGAAAAACTCCCTTTTAACAGGAAGAAACCTCCAGCAGAACCAGGCTCAGGGAGGGGCAGTCATCTGCTGCGACTGGCTGGGGGGTGAGGGGACAGAGAAGAAGAAAAGAACAGACATGTAGAGAGCAAACAGCACGATGGGGACTCAATCTATGGGAGAGAACAAACAAATGTTAATGACCAGCAAAAAAAAAATATTTCATAGAGAGTGAGGAAAGGAGTGAGGCCCAGTGCATTACTGAAGGTCCCCCGGCTGACTAAACCTATTAGCAGCATAACTAAGGGAGGGTTCAGAAACACATGATCCCTCCCTAATTGTAGGCTATATCAAAAAGGTAGGTTTTACCCCTATTCTTAAAAACAGAGATCAAGTCTGACTCCCGAATCCAGATTGGCAGCTGATTCCACAGGAGAGGAGCTTGATAACTAAAGGCTCTGCCTCCCATTGTACTTTTGGAGATTCTAGGTATTACAAGTAAACCTGTATTTTGGGAGCGTAGTGCTCTGTTAGGATGATACGGTAGTATCAGATATTTTAAATAAAAAGGAGCCTGATTGTTTAGAGCTTTGTAAGTAAGAAGAAGGATTTTAAACTTAATTCTAAACTCTATGGGAAGCCAATGAAGGGAGGCCAGAACCGGAGAGATATGATCTCTCTTTCTAACTACCCTGCACTTATATAGCGCTTTTCTAGTCACAAAGACCACTCAAAGCGCCCCCATCAATACCAACCCTCCATTCCAAGGGCCCACAGGAAACAGATATCTAGGGACAATCCAGAACAGCCAATTAACCTAACATGCATGTTTTTGGCATGTGGGAGGAAACCGGAGGAATCCCGGAGTAAACCCACGCAACACGGGGAGAACATGCAAACTCCACACAGATCACTGTTGGTCGGGGGCTGGGATCGAACCCACGATCCCCACAATCCCCCGGCCAAGGGTAAACTGTGCTGCCGCAGTGCTAACCACTGCGCCACCGTGCAGCCAGTACCTGTTAAAACTCTTGCTGCAGCAAGGTGTGCTTAAGGAGTCCTAACTGCCTAACTGTGTGTTGGTGTGTGTGTTATTAGCATCCATTAGTATTAGGATTGAGTTACTGTGTCAGTGTGTCATGACCTTATTGTGTGAATGCTGATTCAGCATTCACACATTGACCATGTTTACATGGCCACGAGTAAACCGATTACTGGAGTAAACCAATAAAGGTAATAAACAGCTTATGGTGTTTACATGCACCGAGTAAACGGTTTACTGGGCAAATAAACTAGGTGTGTTAATTTGTTTTCTCATAAACCGTTAATGAGCCTTTGACCCTGTTTACATGGTCACCAGTAAATGGATTACTGGAGTAAACTGATAAAGGTAATCGGATTACTCTGTTTACATGCCAGTTTGAATAATCAGGTAACTCGAGAAAGCTGATTGTAATGGGTTTACTGGTGACCATGTAAACAGGGTCATAATGACATCATCTGTTTGTTCTCTCCCGTAGACTGAGTCCCCTCTGTGCTGTTTGCTCTCTACATCTGTTCTTTTCATCTTCTTCTCTATCCCTTCACCCCCCAGTCAGTCACAGCAGATGACTGCCCCTCCCTGAGCCTGGTTCTGCTGGAGGTTTCTTCCTGCTAAAATGGAGCTTTTCCTCTCCACTGTTGCCAAGTGCTTGCTCACAGGAGATTGCCTGATTGCTGGGGTCTTTCTGCAATTGTGGGGATTTCCCCTACAGTTGAAAGTGCTATGAGATGACTGTTGTTGTGAAATGGTGCTATATAAATAAAGCTGAATTGAATTTCCTACAGTGTAAAACTATTTTTACTAATAAGCTAATTTTTTTTCAAGATTGTGCTAATTTAGCATGTAAACTAGCATTTTTGACACTTAAGGCTTATTTTTGATGTATTTGAGCCTATTGAATGCAATGTAAGCTATTTTTTCTTTTATGCTAATATTTTTAAATATATGCTATTTTTAACATGTAAACATTTTAGGCAAATATTTACTATCTTTATGCTAACTTTTATTTAACATTCAGCTTCTTCTTCTTCTTCTTCTTCTTCTTCTTCTTCTTCTTCTTCTTTTAGATTTGATTGGCGGTTGACAACCAGCTTACAGGTGCATTACCGCCACCTACTGGGTTGGAGTGTGGACAAGAGAATGGCAGGGGAAAAAATTAATTCTTTTAATTAACCCAGTTGCACTTAAATATCTAAATAGACCTACATATATTTCTTTGACTGAAGTTCCTAACATGTTTTCCAAAATAAAACTTAAATTAGCCCTTTCCATTCTGCAATCAGATGCTTCCTTTGTTCCTGGTATCCCGGACATTCCAACAAAATGCGCTGAACTGCTTCCCGAGAACCACAATGTGCACAGCTGCCAGTTGGGTGTTTACCTATTCTATGTAGCATCTGATTTAAAATAGTGTGTCCTATTCTTAATCGGGTGATGAGTATTTCTTCTTTCCTGTTTCTGCCAACTCCCATTCTAGAGTCCACCCGCTTTTGAATGTCATAAAGATGTCTTCCTGTATCTATTGAGTCTCAATATTCTTGCTACTTTTCCACTATATAATTTTTAATTATTGATTTGCCTTCTGCCTTACTGAGTGAGATTTCCAGATTTATTGCTTCAAATTTTATTGATTGTTTTGCGAATAGATCCACATCCTCATTACCCTCTATTCCAACTGTTGTTTCTCTAATTACGAAGGAGTTGAGGTGACGTTTTATAGTTTTATTAAGAACATGAGACCAGGAACACAGGAGACTCTAACGCTAGCATAGGAGCCACAGCGAAGAGACAAGATGACTCCTGCTGCGGTCTTATATACCCCAGGTGACACCACCCCCAGAGGTGGGGCGTCACCACCTCTCTGCTCTAAGGTACCGCTATAATACTACTACTATTAATATATACAATATACTATCCAACATTCTCCCCACCCCTTGAAAAATCACAAGCACACCAATGGCCCCCCTTTTAAAATTTACACCCGATGCACTCACTAAACACAGAAATGCACAGGCCTATCCATTCATACCACACCGGCTAGCGGACCACTCCGCTATGTACATAACAGTCACTGAACATAAAAGGGCCACACAGTATAATAACTCAATCCCAAAATAAATAAATATGCACATCCTAGACAGTAAAACTATATACAATTGTGAAACACAGCAAACAATGGCAGTACCTGACTCTCCAAGCTAGCACTCTCCCCCCATATCATGGGCACAGCTTCTTAATGAAACACAGCAACACAACATGGGACACATTTTCATTTCACACACAGACATCCTACTTCCACACTTAAGTGTTACTTCACCGTGTCACCCATACACACATACAACATTCAGTATACACAACAGTGGTCACCTCTCTCTTTTTTTTTTTACTATTAACCTCAGCAATAAAACAGCAAACACACTATAACTAGACACACCGTAAGCCCCAAAGAAAACAGTTTCAACCCGGGTCTCCCGTAGGCTGTGCTCTGGAGCGTCCGTCCCGTGGCCTACTCCCAGAGTGTCTCCACCTCTTCTTAACCGGAGACAGGCTGCACTGATGTCCCTTATCTACCGAACGCTGCAGCTCGTTTGGGTGCCGTCTCAACCCATCTGTCAGCTCCAGGTAACCATTGTCGCCAGTCCGTAAAACACGCAGACCACCCTGTTCATCTCTCTGTTCTCTTGACCTGCGTACCCATCCATGCCGAGTCTCAACCCTGGGGCGCATGTCATTCCCCTCACCAAGGGGAGTACTCACTGGCTTCCTTTGTCTCTGGCGTCATGTACCGGTACCCACATGGTTCCTTAGCGTCCCGCCGATCCGGCGTAAACTCTGTCCCTTGTTTTCATTTTGGGCATGTCTAGGGTTTGTGCCGTCCGGTCCTGCCCCGATTGTTTTCATTTCCAGCGTCGGAGCAGCACTGACAACGCCCGGCTCAATGGTGGTACTTGGTCGGCCACCGGAGCTTCGCTGCGCCTGCTCTCTGGAACCATCCACCCCCACAGGGGCTAAACCATGCAGTTTGGGTCCCCCATCTATGGGACCGCGAACACTGGCACAGAGTTCCCGTCGTGGTGACAACCGAGGCCGTAAAACAAATCACAGCCCATTAATAATCCTTTAACTGCCCTAGGTGCCATGTGGTGCCTGGGGAAAAGCAAAGCAACTCAAGGCCCCCCTAGAGGTCAAGAGAGGTAAAAATTTTTCTCAATAAAATAGTTCAGATTTCCAAGGCTATAACTTGAAAGTTACAAGAGATAATGGCTTACTGTCTATTAGAAAGATGTAGAATATCATCCAAAGTTTCAGATAGGAATAAATTTATGCATCTAATTTACATAATGTCGTGGCAGCTATATAAATTACATCACTCAGTCAAAAGTGGACTTTGGACCCATTTACATAAAGAATGGTCTGTTTTTTGCTTTTTTTTAACGCCAATTTGTCTACAGGGGTATGTTTTTATCTAATCTTCAAAGTATATGAACCAGAAAATCAATAAAATGTCAAAAAAAACATATATTTCTCTTAACTGTTGCCGGGTGGGGGGGCTCGCCTGCCCACGTGACCCGTCCGTTTTCATCCATCGTAGTCGATGCTTGTGTGTTTGCTCAGCCATTTACACCGTGTACCACATCTACAAACTCATGATTATCCCATATGAATTTCGTTTGTATTACGTGGCTATTTTTTCTGTTTGGTGCATTATTCCTGTGGGAATCCATGCCACCATCTTGGTTGTGGGAGCTCAGTTTTTTGCCCATCGTGGTCGATGTAACATGTTTACTTAGTAATTTACACCCGTGTACCACATCTACAAATTCTTATGATTATCCCATGTGAATTTCGTTTGTATTGCGCAGCTATTTTTCCCGTTTCATGCAGTTTCAGTCATCATCGCAGCAGTGATGACCAAACATGGCGGCATCCACATTGGTGTGTGAGCTCAAAGCGGAAAAAGGAAGAATAATAATGAGGATTTCTTCTTCTTTGCTCTATTCCATGTCAGCCATGATTACTTCGGAGCATGTCTGCCACCTTCTAAACTGTCAGATCAATAGAGATTAGTACAAATTCTCAGTATAGCCGGGATATGTCAATAAGTTGAAACATGCAGTTGCTGCACTGTGCCACTGGGGGCGCGCCACCCATCCATTTAATCTGGGCAGTTAAAGGGTTAAATTGTTACCTTCGTGAGCCAGCATGAACTTGACTGCACACATTGACTGCACATTATCTTCTCCGCCTTGTACCTCACCGACAGCCACACCAAGCCCACAACGTCCAGGGGGTTGTTTCCATACCCATAACAGACAATGTCTGTTTTACGCACGGTGTAGTGTGGGAAGAACTTTGTCACTGTTGCCAGATTCAAAATGGAGGTTGCCAACCCTGTGTCCACCATCAGCTGGACTGATTATTGTCATATCCGGCTCTAGGGAGCCGGGCAATCAGAGCCAGGGACAAGCCAGTAAGTCGTGATGGTTTATTTTGGGTAAGGGATAAGGGATGAGGAGAGCACAGATACTCATGCAGAGGTACACTCACAGGTTGCACAGTGCAGAGGTAAGCAGCTCGTACCGGACGTGGGGGTAACAAGACGTACATACTCACAGCGGGATACAAACACAGGAATGCTGCAAGAGGAGTATAAGCTGACACCAGACGAAGGGGTTTCAGCTTAGCAATGTGTTTATGTCGCAGCCCCGAGTCATCGAGGCTGCTCCTATTTATCCTCATTGGCAGCGCCCCAGCTGATGAAGACTAATTGGCCCCAGCCGTCCATAATGCTGCCAGCTGGGAGCCTGCTGAGACGCTGCTCAATGGGAAGCAGGGATGAGGGAAAACATGGGCCGAGTGCCGAGACGGCATCTCAACCCATGGTGACAATTATGTGCAACACAATGTTGCACATAATCCATCCGTCTGTGTTGGGCGAGACTGTGTGGACCACCGTGGGTGCCTTCTTAGGCGAAGCCCCTTTTCTCAGCCCCCGCTCCTCCTTCCCGAAGTTCCGACAAACCCTGGCGAAGTGGTGGAACAACCCGCACCGTCCACAACGCTTCCCCTTCGCTGCACACTCCGTCACTTTATAGCGGTGCCTGCTGGATCCGCAGCCGTAGCATCTCAGCATCCCCGAGACGGACCTAATTTTGACGATGGCTGCGTACTCGTCGTTGCTGCCATTGTCTGGATCCAAGGCCAGTGCCTTCCACTGCTTATCATTCCTGGGTAGGGCCTCCATGTCACCGAGATTCTTCATTATCTTCTCCGCTGTCTCATGTTGTTGTGCTAGCTCCATGGCTGCTAGCTAACTGGTCGTGGATCATTTCCTCCTCCAAGGCCCCGAACCTGCACTTACCTGCCAGGTGTCGAAGGTCTGCCACAAACTGCTGCACGGATTCTCCGGGTTGCTGGCGTCACTGCCTGAACTGTATGCGCCTCATAATAGTATTTTCAGGGATGCGAAAGTAGCCCGCAATGAGCCTCACAACGTCTCCGAATGAGTCCCCTCCTCCCAGTGAGCTCAGGATTCTTTGGCCCTCCATACCAAGGTTGTGGACCAAGATAGCCCTCCCACATAATTTGTCCAGGTCGCCGAGGTCCAGTGCAGTAAGGTAGTTCTCGAAGGCGGCATACCATCTGGCCCATGGGACCAACGGCTCACCCGGAGCCTCCAGAAATGGTCGAAAAGCAGTAGCTGCCCTCATCCATGCCATATATCCTCATCGCCAAATGTTGTGTCTCTAATTGAGGAGTCGAGGTGACGTTATATAGTTTTATTAAGAACACGAGACCAGGAACACAGGAGACTCTAACGCTAGCACAGGAGCCACAGCGAAGAGACAAGATGGGTCCTGCTGCGGTCTTATATGCCCCAGGTGACGCCACCCCCAGAGGTGGGGCATCACCACCTCTCTAAGGTGCCGTCATAATACTAATAATAATAATATATACAATATACTATCCAATACCAACATGGGCTGGAACCCAAAGAATTTTTATTGACTGACCTTTACTGTAGAGGTTGTAAATTAAGGAGTGGATTTCTACAATTAGGTCCTGCCTACACGACTGCAGTGACTGAACACTCTTGAGAGCTGCCCAACTATCTGAAGCAATGACTGCATTTTCCTATAATTTATCTCCAACCACTGTAAAGCTAATATAATAGCAACTAGCTCAACTGTGTATACTAATAAGTGATTACTGGTTCTTTTATTGATAGATATTTTATACTGAGGAATGTATACTGCAGCTCCACTACGACCAGTTGTAGGATCCTTGGAACCATCGGTAAATGTTATCAGCCTGTTTCTGAAGTTCTGTTCAATATATTTATGCACTAAATAATCTGTTGCTGATTGCTTATGTTGCCTCCTCAGTTGTTGTATTTCAAAATCTATCAGTGGCATCTCAAACAGCCATGGAGGAATAACAGACCACAGGACCGTTGGGCTAAAATCTGCAGCCTTCACTGCAGAAATCTGCAGACTGTTCACTGTAGCCTTCAGTGAACAGTCGAAACATGTAAAGAAGGTAAAAACATCTCCATTCTATTTTTGTCTTTAATAAGAACAAAAGGTAAATAATTAAAAGAAGACAAAATGAACCTACTTGGGCTAAAATCTATGTATTTTAATCCTGCCTGCTCAGCAGTGGGATCACATATCCATCCAAAGCTACCATTGTTGGACTCACTGTGTTCCCATCAATCATTATGAATAGCTTTTGCAGGATGTGACCTCTTATGCCCCTTCACGCTGATCCAGTATGCCAGCATTAATTTGGTTCTTCTTAATCTTAAGGGCATTTCGCCCATCTCTACTTGGATCGCTGATACTGGAGAAGTTTTAAATGCACCACAACACATTCTAAGAGCCATTGTCTGCTCTATGTCCAGCAGCCGACATGAATGCAACACGTCCATAGTCTAGTGTAGCTCTCATTGGTCCTCGATACACCCTCAACAGACAGGCCCTAGAGGCCCTAGAGGACCCCCAGTCCCGTCCTGCCAGATTTTTAGGCTAATATTTGTCAAAATTAGCCTGTTTTAGCTTGGAAGCTAACATTTTTTTTTTTTTTTCAGTTTTGGGCTTACATTTACCATTTTTAAGCTAACTTCCTACAGTGTTAAGCTATTGTAGCTATTTGTACTATTAATGATACTTCTACTTCTCCTGCTTTATGCTATTTCTACTTTTATGCTAATGTTTTTAAAAACTAGGCTAAATTAGGCATTGAGCTATCTTTTTCAAGCATTTTTAAGCTGACTTCTACAACCTTAAGCTATTTTATACTTTTATGCTAATGTTGTTTATGATTATGCTAATTTAGCCTTTCAGCTAGCATTTTTTAATTTTTAAGCTTATATTTAGCAAAATTACACTAAATTCAGGCAACATTAAGCTACGTCTACATATATAATTTTCAAGCTATGTTATGCTAACATATTTCTGCATTTTTAAGTATTTCAGGAGTGCATTTTGCATTTTGAAGCATTTCAGGAATGCATTTTCAGCTAACAGCATTCACACCACATTTCCGCTAGGAAATGCAGATTTTTCTAGATACAATTGTTGTTTCTGTACCTATTACCTTGGCATCTGTTCGGAGAGCAAAGTAAGAATTTCATTGCTCAAGGAAATGTAGCATTCATTAACTGTGCAGATGATAACACTGGTCAACACCAAATTTATTGTCTCAGTTTTTTTAGCTGATTTAGGACAATTTTGATGTGCTGAATCCAAAAATCACATTGGTTTTGCTCAATCAGGTCAAATTTTTTGAACTATGGCCACATGTTTTTTTACGTTTTTGTTTACATGTACGGGTATTTTTGCTTTATATGATGCAAAATTCTTTTTTATTTCTTGAAATTCTCTGAATTTTGAACAATGATGACGTACCATTCAATTTACATGTACTTACCTTTATCAATGTCTACTATTCAATTTACAGTACAACTGTACAACTGCTTACAACTTAGCATAAAAACCTGACCTGATCGAGAGAACCGGATGTCATTTTCAGATTCAGCGATGCAAAATTGTCTTAAATCAGTTGAAAAAACGTTAAGTGAGTTTTTTAAATATCCATCCATCTTCTACTCCTAACCGAGGATCCGGTTCACGAAGGCAGCAGATCAAGTAGAGAAGTCCAGACCTCCCTCTCCCCAGCCACCTCCTCCAGGTCTTCAGAAAGGACACCAAGGCGTTCTCAGGTCAGCTTGGAGACAAAGTCTAGTCTGGAGTTTCCTCCCAGTGTCACGAGCTTGAAATACTTCAAGTGGGAGATGTCCAGGAGGCATTGTGATCATATGCCCAAACCTCCTCAATTGGCTCCTTTCAATGTGGAGGAGCAGTAGCTCTGCTCTGGGCCTCTCCCAGATGACTGAGCTCCTCACCCTATCTCTAAGGGTGAGTCCAGCAGTTCTATGGGGAAAGCTGATTTCAGCCACTTGTATCCGTGACCTCATTCATTCAGTCATTACCCAAAGTTCATGACCATTGATGAGGGTAGGAATGTCATGATGCTGAGCGCGGTTTGAAAACTGTGCTCACACGTTCAGTTATTTCTGATCATTTTCTGTTTCTTCTCCACTTCAGTTTAGTATTGTATCCGGTTATGGTGTTGGTTGTATTATGTTATTTGAGTTTAGTCTTGTTTATCTATATCGTGTATCCATGGCCATCTTGTTTGTATTATTAATCAGATCTTCCTGTGTTTGTATATGAGCCTTCATTGCCCTCACCTTAGTTCCCTCTTTGGATTGTTATATTAATCATGATTGTCATTCATGGTTATCTGGTCCTTGCCTTGGTGGGTTATCATCATTCTTGGTTCATTATCTGTTTCATGATTTATATTCCTTCAGGTCTGTACTCTTATTTTGACTATGTGCTTTATTTACTTTCTCTCCAAGCTCAAATTCACGGTTCGCACAGCTGTCATTATTTTGTACTAATTATCCTCGCTCCTGTTACCCACACCTGTTTGTGACTAGAAAAGCGCTATATAAGTGCAGGTTAGTTAGTTAGTTAGTTAGTTAAGCATATGTTTAATTCCTCTTCATCCTATTTAAGGGATGCCGCACCGCAGTTCATTGTCATGTCCTTCTCACTGTTACCTGGCTTGTGTCCCACACTTCATTCATTCTGTATCCTGACGTGAGCTCCACATCTTCTCCGGCGTTTCCACACGCCTTAGCCTTCCGTGCTATTTCCCACGTGTTCCACTTTACCTGTAAGTTTTTGTTTGTGCTTTGTTGGACTTTTGTGTTTTGATTAAACGTTTTGTAACTCAACAGTTCAGCATTTGGGTCTCCATTCCTGCCCCACCTGGGCGGTTTGTGACAAGGAACGTAGATTGACCAGGAAACTGACAACTTTGCGGTCAAATGCTTTCTCAAAGTCCACAAAACAAATGTAAACTGGTTGGGTAAAGTTCCACAAACCCTTGAGGATTCTCGAGAGGGTAAAGAGTTGGGCCAATGTGCCACAACCAGGATGAAAACTACATTGCTTCCCCTGAATCCAAGGTTTGAGTTTACAAAATATGGACTGAATTAACCAAACTCTAAACATCACTTGTGATTATTAATTGCATTTTTGTAAATTTGGAAAGATCTAGAAAGTAGAAATAAAATTATTTATTATTAAATTATCATTTTAAAGTGTCTTAAGGTGGCTGTTGATTGGTGTTGCACTGTTTATATAAAAAAGTGATTAATAACGCATGTAAGTTTGATTGACCTTCAAAATATGATGTGAACCACATCTAAAACTATTTTGCCAAACCAAATCGTGTCAAATCTGGACAAATCAACTCAGATTTATTGACTCATGGAAAGACAAAGAACAAAAAACTCAAATAGCAGGATCAGCATTAGAAGGTGGAGGTTGATGGATATCTCTTTTACCATAAGGTTGTTCCTTAATTATGCTTATGCCCTCATTAGTAATTTTTAAGTTTTAATAATATTTGTTGTTCATGATTTTAAGCAAGTACGTGTTGAAATAAATGTTTTAACCATAAGGACAAAATGTAGAGGATCTTTACATAAGCCACTGGACTTTGTTTATTTCTTTGCATTTTCTTTAATTGTGTATTGAGGAACTGTCAAAGCTTGCATGATGCTGATCCTGTAAAACTAAGGAAACTAAGGAAGATGACATTAGAAAAATCACAGTGTAAAGGTTACTATTCTATGCCCCCTTTGATATCCTTTCTGTGCAACAGTTTACTATTTTCTGACAAAGTCTACAATATTGACACAGGGTGCTGCATGGCCCATTTGCTTTATTTATGGTTTCAGTGCATTTTACAGCAGCTTTTACTTCAGCTGTCAGATGCATATTTAGGGCAACAGTGGCAACTATGAAATTACAATAAACATAACTAGCACCACAATGTCGACTAATGCTGCTATTAGTATTATAGGAACTCTGAAGCAGTGATCTTGCATCACACACTGAAAATGAAACATTACTTTGCTCTCAATGACTGTCTGAGATCAAAATTCATTACATTTTTGATTAATAATCATTACATCATTACATGTAATCATTACATGATTATCATGCATTCCCAAAAGGAAGATAGATAGATAGATAGATAGATAGATAGATAGATAGATAGATAGATAGATAGATAGATAGATAGATAGATAGATAGATAGATAGATAGATAGATAGATAGATAGATAGATAGACTTTATTGATCCCAAACTGGGAAATTACAGTGTAACAGCAGCATGACAGTTGACAGCCAAACAACAGAAACACACACGACAGACAAAGGGATTACCCATGGAAAGTAAAAACTAACATGACTATAGAACCTATATACATCATAGCTTAATATATGATGACCCGTATAAACACATGAATCATCTCATTGCACAAAGAAGGACTATCAGGAGCAGAATGAAAAGTGATGTACCAGTTAGTCTGTAAGATGCAGTGTGGCAGCATAGCTATGGCCAGAATACAACATCATAGTGAGTTATTGTACAGTGAAATTGCACGTGGCAGGAAAGATTTCCTGTACCTGGCTGTTCGACAATGAAGCTGTAGTAGTCTACTGGAGAAAGTGCTTCGCTGTCTATGTAGTGTGTGGCGGAGGGGGTGATCAGGATTGTCCATGATGGATCACAGTTTATTTAGTGTTCTCCTCTCCCCCACTGTCTCAAAGGTCTCCGGTCTGAGACCAATTACAGAGCCAGCCCTCTTGATAATCTTGTCAAGTCTGTTGGTATCTCTGGCCCTGATACTGCTACCCCAACAGACTGCAGCAAAGACGATGGCGCTGGCGACAACAGTCTAGTAGAAAAGGTCCAGCATCCTGCTGCACACGTTGAAGGATCTCAGCTTTCTCAGGAAGGAGAGTCTGCTCATCCCCTTCTTGTGCGCAGCATCGGTGTTGGATCTCCAGTCCAACCCCCTGCTGATCCTGACACCCAGATATTTGTAGTCCTCCACCACTCCCACATCCTCCCCCCTAATCTGCAGTGGCTGAGAAGAAGCCTTCCTCTTCCTGAAGTCAATCACCATCTCTCTGGTCTTGCTGACATTCAACCTCAGGTGATTCTGCTCTGTCCACTCCACAAATCTGTCTACCAGTGCCCTGGAGGACAGAACAGCTGAGTCATCAGAGAATTTTTGCAGGTTGCATGACTCAGTGTTGTACTGAAAGTCTGTGGTGTATAAGGTAAAAAGAAAAGGAGAGAGCACAATCCCCTGTGGCACTCCCGTATCACTAGCCACCACTCCAGACAAGACACTGCCCAGCCTGACAAACTGTGGTCTGCCTGTCAGGTAGTTGGTAACCCAGGAGATCACAGAGCTGTCAACCCCCATCACCCAACAGCTTCTCACCGAGCAGCAGTGGCTGGATGGTGTTAAAGGCACTGGAGAAATCAAAAAAAGTGATTCTCACAGCATCTCCTCCACCATCCAGGTGCAGATGGGCTCGTTGCAGAATCAGAATCAGAATCAGATTTATTGCCATTGTTCATGTAGTACACAAACTAGGAATTTGTCTCGGTGCAATGTTGCAACATTAAACATGATAAAAATAAAAGATAGAAATAAAAAAACTATACATGCAATAAAATGTAGAATATGAATGAGTAATACTAGACAAAGCATTTTTAAATATATTAGCGAGCAGCAGATATTGTGGAGTACCCCATAGTGCAGTCGGTAATGCAAAAAGAAAACAGTGATGATTGACATGAGTCTGGTTGAGCTGCTGTACATAGTGCACGAGAGTCTAATAAGTCACTTAGTGTTCAGCAGTCTGATGGCAGAGGGGAAGAAGCTATTCATGTGACGGGATGTTTTAGTCTGAACGGACCGAAGTCTTCTGCCTGAGGGGAGGGGGGCAAACAGTACGTGACCAGGGTGTGAAGGATCGGCTATGATCCGGCCTGCACGCCTCCGGGTCCTGGAGATGTACAGATCCTGGAGGGATGGGAGCTTGCAGCCGATCACCTTCTCAGCAGTGCACACGATGCGCTGCAGCCTTAGTCTGTCCCTGGCAGTGGCTCCTGCGTACCACACGGTTATGGAGGTGGTGAGGATGGACTCGATGATGGCCATGTAGAACTGCACCAACATCTTGGTGGGTAGCTTGAGCTTCCTCAGCTGCCGCAGGAAGAACATCCTCTGCTGGGCCTTTTTGATGAGAGAGCTGATGGTCAGCTCCCACTTGAGGTCCCGGGTGATGGTGGTGCCCAGGAAGCGGAAGGAATCTGCAGTGGTGATGCGAGAGCCTGTGAGGGTGAGGGGGGGCAGAGGGGTTGTGGCTTTCCTGAAGTCCACGATCATCTCCACTGTCTTCAGAGCATTCAGCTGCAGGTTGTTGTGGCTGCACCAGGACGCCAGCTGGGCTACCTCTTCCCTGTAGACGGACTCGTCGCCGTTGGAGATGAGCCCGATGAGGGTGGTGTCATCCGCAAACTTGATCAGCTTGACAGACTGGTGGCTGGAGGTGCAGGAGTTGGTATAAAGGGAGAAGAGTAGGGGGGAAAGTACACAGCCCTGGGGTGATCCGGTGCTGATGCTAACAGAGTCAGAGACAGTCTTTGCTGTCCATGCTGCCTCCGGTCCATCAGGAAGTCGGTGATCCACCTGCAGAGGGAGTCAAGCACGTTGAGCAGGGACAGCTTGTCCCGGAGCAGAGCGGGGCGGATGGTGTTGAATGCAGAGCTGAAGTCCACAAACAGGATCCTGGCGTAGGTTCCCGGGGAGTCCAGGTGCTGCAGGATGGAGTGGAGGACCAGGTTGACTGCGTCGTCCACAGACCTGTTGGCTCAGTAAGCAAACTGCAGCGGGTCCAGGAGGGGAGTGGTGATGAACTTGAGGTGGGGCAGGACCAGGCGCTCAAAGGACTTCATGACTACAGAGGTGAGCGCTACAGGTCTGTAGTCGTTAAGTCCAGTGATCCGTGACTTCTTGGGGACAGGGATGATGGTGGAGGTTTTGAGGCAGGTCGGCATGTGGCATAACTTCAGGGAGGTGTTAAAAATGTCTGTGAAGACAGGAGTCAGCTCGTCCGCACAGAGTCTCAGGGTGGAGGGAGACACACCGTCCGGCCCGGGGGCCTTGCGCGGGTTCAGTCTGGAGAACTGTTTGAGCACGTCCTGCTCACTGATGACAAGGGCAGGGGGAGAGGAGGGGGGGCCGCCTTTGATGAAGTGGGGACCGTGGAGGCAGTGGCACTGGGGGGAGGGGGGGAGATGGACACAGCTGACGAGGTGTCAAAACGGGCATAATGTTGGGACAGTCTTTGACAAAGGGCTTTGTCATCCTGACCTTTAGAAGCCTGAGGCCGATAGTTGGTGATTTGCCTCAGTCCTCTCCACACAGAAGCAGAGTCGTTAGCAGTGAACTGCTGCTGGAGTCTCTCAGAATACACAGATTTAGCTCTCCTCAGCTCTCTGCTAAACCGATATTTGACCTCCCTGTAGCAGTCCCTGTTTCCACTTTTCAACGCTGCTTCCTTCTCCTTCCTGATCTGTCTGAGCTTAGCAGTAAACCAGGGCTTGTCATTTGAGTACCTCACCCTGGTGCGCGATGGAAGAATGCTCTCCTCACAAAAGTGGATATATGAGTTCACAGTGTCCGTGTACTCATCCAGATCATGCGTGGCTCCTTTAAACATGCCCCAGTCAGTTATTTCCATGCACGTGCTCAGCTTCTCCCCAGCTTCACTGGTCAATTTTCTCGTAGTGCTCACAACAGGTTTAGTGAGCTTTAGTCTCTGTCTGTATGTGGGAATGAGGTGGACCATCACGTGATCAGATAGTCCGAGCGCAGCGCGGGGAACAGCGCGATACGCGTCCTTCACTGTAGTGTAACAGTGATCCAGCGTGTTCTTTCCTCTGGTGGGGCATTTAATAAACTGTATCGGGGGAGATCGTAGCTCAGGTTACTCTGGTTAAAGTTGCCAACCACAATAACCAGAGAGTCCGGGAAAGTGCGCTCCGTTTGTTGAATGTAATCTGCGAGCGCGCGCTGAGCCTTGCGCGCTGAGCCTCGCGCGCATCCTCGTCGGGCAGGACGTAAACAGCAGCCAGGATGAATGAAGCAAACTCCCGTGGGGAATAAAAAGGCTTGCAGTTAATGAATAAATATTCCAGAGTGGGAGAACAGTGTTGGGAAATCACCGTTACATCAGAGCACCAGCTGCTGTTGATGTAAAAGCAGACTCCTCCTCCTGAGGACTTACCGGAGAACTCTGTGTCTCGATCAGCACGAAACAGCTGAAATCCCTCGAGGAGGAGCGTGCTGTCCGGAGTCGCTTCCTTAAGCCAGGTCTCAGTAAAACAGAGGGCAGACGAGGTAGAGAGGTCCTTAAATCGCATCAGCAGTCTCAGTTCATCTACCTTGTTAAAGAGAGAATTGGCATTGGACAGAAATATGCCAGGCAAAGCCGTGCACGTGCCTCTCCTGCGAAGCCGCATGAGAGCGCCCGCTCGCCTTCCTCTCTTTCATTTTCCTCTCTTTCTCGCAGCAGATAGATGACAGCATCTTCAACTCCTAAATGGGGCTGATATGCAAACTACAGAGGGTCCAGCCACGTCTTCACCTGCGGCCTCAGGTGGGCTAAGACCAGTCTCTCCAGGACCTTCATCACATGAGATGTGAGGGCAACTGGTCGGTAGTCATTCAGATCCGATGGAGATGACTTCTTGGGGACAGAAACCAGGCAGGATGTCTTCCACAGCACCGGTACTCTCTCCAGACTCAGGCTCAGGTTGTACAGGTGTTTCGGTACCTGAGCTAGTTGGTTGGCACAGGTCCTCAGGGTCCTAGCGGAGACGCCTGTCACGGCTGGCCCTCACAAGCCAGCATAAGACGCCACAAACCAGTTAACTTGCACTTAGTTTATTTATAGGTCAAGGCAAGGACAAGGTAGCTAGCCGCGTGGGCTAAGCAGCAAGATTAATCATAGCACTACAGAGAATAATGACGGCTGAGACGAGGAACGCTCGCTCACCGTTAAACAAGAAGAAGGCAGGGAATACACACAATAACGGCGATGATAAACACACTTACATCATGGATGAACATAGGGAGAATGTAGACGGGAGTGTTGATGAGAATGTTGACGAGGCAACCACAAGATGCAGTCGCTGGCGCCGGTATTTAAAGCTGGCTGCTCACGATTGCAAATGCAGCGCAGCTGCTCAGACTGACAGCGGGGAATTCCCGAGTGTTTCACCAGTCAGAGCCCAGGAAGCCAGAATAACAACACCTGCTGTCAAAGCCTGACAGGGATGATGTATAACCTGAGCGCGGACAAAGTAGCGCTCGGGATATGACAGGACCCCCCCCCCCCCAAGGCAAACTCCCGGTCGTCTATAAAATCCACACACCCCCACCCCACCCTAGGGCGGGTGGATGGGGAAGCAGGCAGAGGGGGGACAGGATCAACCTCACAAAAAAAAAAAATAAATAAAATACGACAAATACCACACAAATCACAATGACGAAAAGGCAGGGGCAGAAAAACAAACAGGGGGTAAATACACAGGGGAGGGGGAGAGAGAGACAAAAAAAAACTGTACACGAACGCAAAACACAAAGAAGAACAGCTTAACAAAGTACAAATGACGTCACAACACTGGATACTGGACCGTTTTAAGGACCTCGCCTCCTCAGCTGCCCTCTGCTTTACTGAGACCTGGCTCCGGGAAAATATACCGGACAGCGCGCTGTGCCTCGACGGCTTCCAGCTCTTCCGTGCTGATCGTGACACAGAGCTTTCCGGCAAGACCACAGGAGGCGGATTCTGCTTCTACATCAACTGCAGCTGGTGCTCTGATGTAACGGTAATTTCCAAACACTGTTCTCCCGCCCTGGAATTTCTTGTTATCAATTGCAAGCCTTTTTATTCCCCGCGGGAGTTTGCTTCTTTTATACTGATCGCTGTGTACGCCCCACCCGACGCGGACACGCGCGAAGCTCAGCGCGTGCTCGCGGATCACATTCAACACACAGAGCGGAGTTTCCCACACTCGCTGATTATTGTGGCTGGCGACTTTAATCAGTGCAATCTGAGCCACGATCTCCCCCGCTACAAACAGTTTATTAAATGCCCCACCAGAGGATTAAACACACTGGATCACTGTTACACCACAGTGAAAGACGCATATCGCGCTGTCCCTCGAGCTGCGCTGGGATTATCTGATCATGTAATGGTTCACCTCATCCCCACATACAGACAGAGATTGAAGCTCACTAAACCTGTTGTGAGCACTACGAAGATACGGACCAGTGATGCTGAGGAGAAGCTGGAAACGTGCATGGAAATATCTGACTGGGGCATGTTTAAAGGAGCCACGCATGATCTGGATGAGTACACGGACACTGTGAACTCATATATCCACTTTTGTGAAGAGAACATTCTTCCATCACGCACCAGGGTGAGTTACTCTAATGACAAACCCTGGTTCACAGCTAAGCTCAGACAGATCAGGAAGGAGAAGGAAGCAGCGCTGAAAAGTGGAGACAGGGGCTGCTACAGGGAGGTTAAATACCGGTTTAACAGAGAGCTGAAGAGGGCTAAATCTGTGTATTCAGAGAGACTCCAGCAGCAGTTCACTGCTAATGATTCGGCTTCCGTGTGGAGAGGACTGAGGCAAATCACCAACTATCGACCTCAGGCTCCTAAAGGTCAGGATGACAAAGCCCTTTGTCAAAGACTGTCCCAACACTATGCCCGTTTTGACACCTCATCATCTGTGTCCAACTCCCCCCCTCCCTCCAGCTCCACAGCCTCCACATTCCCTACTTCATTAAAGGCACCCCCCCCTCCTCCCCCCCTCCCCTTATCATCAGTGAGCAGGATGTGCTCAAACAGTTCTCCAGACTGAACCCGTGCAAGGCCCCCGGCCCAGACGGCGTGTCTCCCTCCACCCTGAGACACTGTGCGAAACAGCTGGCTCCTGTCTTCACAGACATTTTTAACACCTCCCTTAAGTTATGCCACGTGCCGTCCTGCCTCAAATCCTCCACCATCATCCCTGTCCCCAAGAAGCCACGGATCACTGGACTTAATGACTACAGACCTGTAGCGCTCACCTCTGTAGTCATGAAGTCCTTTGAGCGCCTGGTCCTGTCCCACCTCAAGTCCATCACCACCCCTCTCCTGGACCCGCTGCAGTTTGCCTACCGAGCCAACAGGTCTGTAGACGACGCAGTCAACCTGGCCCTCCACTCCATCCTGCAGCACCTGGACTCCCCGGGAACCTACGCCAGGATCCTGTTTGTGGACTTCAGCTCCGCATTCAACACCATCCGCCCCGCTCTGCTCCGGGACAAGCTGTCTCTGCTCAATGTGCCTGACTCCCTCTGCAGGTGGATCACCGACTTCCTGACGGACCGGAGGCAGCATGTGCGGCTGGGAAAGACTGTCTCAGACTATACTAGCATCAGCACCGGATCACCCCAGGGCTGTGTACTTTCCCCCCTACTCTTCTCCCTTTACACCAACTCCTGCACCTCCAGCCACCAGTCTGTCAAGTTGATCAAGTTTGCGGACGACACCACCCTCATCGGGCTCATCTCCAACGGCGACGAGTCCGCCTACAGGAGAGAGGTGGCCCAGCTGGCGTCCTGGTGCAACAATAACAACCTGCAGCTGAACGCTCTGAAGACAGTGGAGATGATTGTAGACTTCAGGAAAGTCACTACTCCTCTGCCCCCCCTCACCCTCTCAGGCTCTCCCATCACCACTGCTGATTCCTTCCGCTTCCTAGGCACTACCATCACCAGGGACCTCAAATGGGAGCCGACCATCAGCTCACTCATCAAAAAAGCCCAGCAGAGGATGTTCTTCCTGCGGCAGCTGAGGAAGCTCAAGCTACCCACCAAGATGTTAGTGCAGTTCTACACAGCCATCATCGAGTCCATCCTCACCACCTCCATAACCGTGTGGTACGCAGGAGCCACTGCCAGGGACAGACTAAGGCTGCAGCGCGTCGTGCGCACTGCTGAGAAGGTGATCGGCTGCAAGCTCCCATCTCTCCTGGATCTGTACATCTCCAGGACCCGGAGGCGTGCTGGCCGGATCATAGCCGATCCCTCACACCCTGGTCACGTACTGTTTGCCCCCCTCCCCTCTGGTAGAAGACTTCGGTCCATCCAGACTAAAACCTCCCGTCACATGAACAGCTTCTTCCCCTCTGCCATCAGACTGCTGAACACTAAGTGACTTATTGACTCTCGTGCACCATGTACAGCAGCTCAACCAGACTCATGTCAATCATCACTGTTTTCTTCCTGCATTACCGACTGCACTATATAGTTCTCCACAGTATCTGCTGCTCGCTAATATATTTTAACTGTTGACCAGTATCACTTAATCTTATTCTACACTTTATTACATGTATAGTTTATTTCTTTTATCTTATCATGTTTAATGTTGCAGCATTGTACCGAGACAAATTCCTAGTTTGTGTACTACATGAACAATGGCAATAAACCTGATTCTGATTCTGATTCTGATTCTGTTACGGGGAAGAGAAAAAGAAAGAAAAAGAAACTCAACTCATGAATTAGCAGCAAATCCAAAAAAAAAAACAAAAAAAAATCCAAAAAAACCCCACAACACCATCAGAGATGAACCAAACACAGACGTGGCTGAACTGGTACTTAACCATTCAAAAAAGCTGCTGCACGTGATAAACCAAAACACTGAATGAAGCATTTCCCACATATTTTACAAGACTAAAGCTTCTCCCCTGTGTGAATTCTCATGTGTCTCAACAAAAATCCTCATGATGTCCATGCATCGAACACATTAAAGATTAGAGATCTGAGGGGTCCAAAGCAGAGTGAATAAACAGAAGAACTGATAATACTTCCTTCTCCAAAATTTATACTTACAGTAAAGCCTCAGAAATTTAAAGAACAATTCATTCACAACAAAAGAAACTTAGTCCTGAAAATAAAGATCTGCAGAGTTTCCTGGGCTACAGCACCTCAACTATGGGTTCTGCTGAAGTGACCATCACCTTAAAACAGTCAGACTGCCGGTATTATCCAATCAGAAGGAAAAAAGAAAAAAATTTACTCTAAAGATTCCTTGATCTGAGACATAATAAACAGACAACATTCTACTAACTCAAAAATGTGCGAATTGACATGACAAGGGTACATATATTCACAAAATAGGAGTAATATAAACGATGTTCAAAATAACCAAAATAGACCCAAACATTGAAGGAAAATGCTAACGAAATCAAATAAACTCGGTTGTCTTCAAAGCCAAAAGGTCAAACAAGAGAAAAAAAACCTCAGTGTATAAACAAGACTGAATGGAGGAAAAAAAAATAGAGGCCAAGTCACATATCGGAGTACCACATGAGATCCTGTCTGCGGAGTATTCCAGTCCAAAAAAAACCCAAAACACAGAAATTACCGAGGGGCAAAAGGAAGAGGGGGGGGGGGGGGGAACAAAAAAAACAAACACACCAGGATGACAGTCATAACATACAGTTCAGGGGGCCTCCCAGCCCGCAGCATCCAAACCGCTAAAAGGGGCAGCGGAACATGTTCAGGTGGCCTACCCGAATCCCGGGCCGAGGATGACCATGCCTCCGGCGGCCGGACCAGGGCACCAAATGTACAGTTCTGTTCATCGGGAGGCCGGCCCCGGACGCCAAATGGGAAGAGCAGGTTTCCAGGTGGTCGACCCGCATCAACCTGCCAACAAGATGACTGGAGAGAGATCGGCAACAGTCTTCCAACGGCGGGGGAAAGCCAGGGTGAACCGGGCCAACTATGATTAATTCCCGTGGTTCCAGATGCGGGGGAGGGAGAAACATGACGAGGGTAGGGGGTTAATTGGAGATTGTTTGGTGGTGGATCTGCAGCACCATCTCCGGATCCCACCCAAACAGAAACTGGAAGGGCCGGAACCAATCCGGTAGGAATCCTGACTGGACCGACGCTGCACCCACGGTGGGCCCGGATTGGGCCAGAACCCCTCTGGGGACGAACTTTGACTGAGCCAATGCTACAGCCGCGTCAGACCCCGATTGGGTCAGAACCACCCTGGTGACGAACTCTGGTTCAGTCAACGCTGCTCCCGCATCGGACCCCAATTGGGTCCGAACCACCTCGGTGACGAACACTGATTCCGCCGACGCTGCACCCGCGTCGGACCCCGATTGGGTCTGAACCACCTGGGAGACGAACTCTGATTGGGTCGACGCTGCACCCGTGTTGGACCCCGATTGGGTCTGGGCCGCACCAGTACCGACCTCCAACTCCGAACCCGGAACCCCTGGCACAGTGATTGATGTCAGTTCTGCACCGGCAACCTTGGGCGAAGGCTCAGAAGAAGAAGAAAAAGAAGAACCGGGATCAGGGACACCGGTAGCGCCAGAACCCGGCGAGGCAAGTTCAGATGCAGTGGACGGCTGCACCCGGCTCGCCTCCCCAAGAGACAGGCAAAAATGCTCAATAATAGAAAAGACAAAGACAACACTGAGCACTTGCCTGATCTCAAGTTCGGAGGCCGTCCAGGACTTCGACGATCCAGGCTCAGACGGGAGGAAGTCGTCTTCTGGCTCCCATTCAGCCGTGTAGTCATCTGCCTCTGGCAAAGAGGCTTCCACAGCCTGAGGACCCTCCGACGCCATCATCCACGCTGGCAACTCATACGGCGTGGTGGCGGGGGGCTCCTGGCCCGCTGGGTCAGACTGCTCATCCATGGAGACCCGGGGACGCTCCGTCGTCGGCGCAGGCTCCAAGCAGCAGACCGATCCCTTCCTCTGTCCTTGATGTGGCTGCGGGGCCGGGATCTTCTGCTCCAGGACCGCAGGCCCCCTCCTCATCTGATGATGCTTGACAGACGTTGAAGAGCGCTCAACGGGGGGAGACACAGAGGCAGCGGGTTTAGTAATTACCTCAGCAGGTGGTGGAGGCTCGGGGGGCTGCGAACCCCGAACCTCACCCCCAGGAGTCAGACAAGACAAATCACTATTAGGGGGAAAAGAGTGAGCTTGTACTCGCCTGTCTCCCAGAGGGAAGATGGAGCCTGCTGCAGGGAACGTTGCTCCTTCCTCTCCCCGTCGGATGGTGGCAGAGGGCTCCCTGGAAGGAAGAGGGGGGCCACTCGAGATGGAATCGCCACGGGGCTCGCCGGAGCAGAACTCCTCATACACCCAGCAGCTGAAGAAGGCGTTGGAGAGAAGGGGGCGACAGCTGAGACGGGCTGGGCACGACACGCTGACAGCACAGCAGGGGAAAACGGCCCGAGGAGAGAGGCTGCGGGAATTCCCTCCTGGTGAGACGCTGAAGAGACAGCTGTCTGGTTAAAGGGGTCAGTCCAGCGACCTGGAGCAGGATCCAGACGGGACTCTAGCTGAGAATGTCTCTGGCCGCAACGCCGCCGTCTTCGACTGGCCACAGGTGGTGCGAGCTCCTGGACTGGATCGAGGAAGGGATCAGGATCCCAAAGCGGGCAGCGGGGATTCCAACTCCTCCACCTCTGGGCTTTTTCTTCCTCGTACATCCGGAGTATTCTGTGTTGGGCGGTGATGTCATCTCTGCTGGAGTCCGAGTTCCACCCTATGTAGGACATACTGTGCACTGAGGAGCTCATTTAGCAGCAGACTACATCATCCTAGGTGCACAACCGAGAGGTTTCGCAGGTCCTTCCTACCAACGGCTGTCAGACTGTACAACCTAAGCAGGGCTGCTCGCAGAGATAGCAAAAAGACGTGACAACCTAATAGTATTGAATGCAAAAGAAGCAATAGACTTATACAATGGTCCCTCCGGCATACAACTAGGAAAATACCGGTCGCTATGGAGGGTGAAAATATGTATGGGCACATAATCATACCATATAGGATAACTAAGTAGACGGTCGTGCTGTTTCATCCCATCTAGCAACAATGCTCTGCACTGTGTGTGTTTATATATTTACATATTTATTCCATCTAGCTACAATGCTCCGCACTGTGTGTGTGTATATATATATATATATTTATGTTTATATGTACATATGTATACTTGCTGCTCTTGTTTCTTTTTTTTTCCTCTTGCCTTCTGATTGTTGCTCTGAGTGCTGCTATCCCTGTGCTGTTGCAATCCTGGAATTTCCCCATTGTGGGACTAATAAAGGCTTATCTTATCTTATATCAAGTCTCCTCGTGTCGACTTCTGGGTGGTCGTCGTAGCGGGGAGACAGTTGGTCGAGCATATCCTCAGCCCGGTCTAGGTACCAGTGCACATCGGGCTGATAGCCGAGAAGGGGAGGGGCGATGAGGGTGTCAGGATTAAAATCGAGGTTGGAGGCGGCGATGAGGACTTCATCAACTTCCTCCAGCACCTCGGTCAGCTGGTCGCTGGAACCCCGAGTGCGACCCCTCCGCGATGGCATAACTCCAGTACACCGTACCCAGAAAGGAAAGAGCAGAGTTCTTCTGAGTGCAACTTACTGCGAATGGCGTCTCCTTCTGGCGGTTGCCTACTGTCACGGCTGGCCCTCGCGAGCCAGCATAAGACGCCACAAACCAGTTAAGTTGCACTTAGTTTATTTATAGGTCAAGGCAAGGACAAGGTAGCTAGCCGCGTGGGCTAAGCAGCAAGATAAATCATAGCACTACAGAGAATACTGACGGCTGAGACGAGGAACGCTCGCTCACCGTTAAACAAGGAAGAAGGCAGGGAATACACACGATAACGGCGACGATAAACACACTTACATCATGGATGAACATAGGGAGAATGTAGACGGGAGTGTTGACGAGAATATTGACGAGGCAACCGCAAGATGCAGTTGCTGGCGCCGGCATTTAAAGCCGGCTGCTCACGATTGCAAATGCAGCGCAGCTGCTCAGACTCTGACAGCGGGGAATTCCAGAGCGTTTGACCAATCAGAGCCCGGGAAGCCAGAATTACAACACCTGCTGTCAAAGCCTGACAGGGATGATGTATAACCCAAGCGCGGACAAAGTAGTGCTCGGGATATGACAATGCCATCCGGGCCTGAAGCCTTCCGCTGACGGAGTCTGTCCAGCTGTTTCTTCACCTGATCTGTAGTCATTGTGAAGTGAGGGAGGGTCCTGGTGCCCCCTGAGGAGGAGGAGGGGGGAGATGGAGAGAGGTTCTGCATGGGAGCGTGGGTCGGGAGGGGTGCGTGGGGGTCTGGTTGTGTTGCTCAGGTGACAGACTGTGAGCTGAACCTATTAAAAAACAGATTTACCAGATGATGATGGTGATGATGATGACGACGACGATGATGATGATGATGGTGAATCTCTCTACATTAAAAGCAAAGAACAAAACAAATAACTAGTACAAAATTTCTTAGTTTTTCATATGTGTAAAACAAACTAGAGGGCACTCAGAGAGCGCATACCTCAACCAAGGCTCTGTCCCTCCCTCCCCTCTCCGTCTGTCCCTCCGTCTGTACGTTGCAAGATAAGGCCTAGGTGGCGGCATGCACTCATAGATTATATCCAAAATCTAATGGGTTCATCCACAGCCTAAGGGCCACATTTAATGAAAATTTCATCAAAATCTTTCCAGTAGTTTTTGTATAATCATGCCAAAACATTGCATGAACATTGCATCTTGACGGAATTATGCACTCTTGTATCACCTCCAAAGTCTTAATGGGTTCATCCATAGGTCAAGGGTCACTTCTGGTGAAAGTTTCATCAAAATCTGGCCTGTAATTTTTACGTAATCCTGCTAACAGACAGGCAAACATCAGCAAAAACATTACAATAGAGTGCAATCAAAATACAGTAGCTGAGGATAATGACGTCTGAATTCTGACAATAAAAGATATGTGCAATAAGGCTGTTTGTGAAGTATTTGGTTCACAACAGTAAGAAAATCCTAAAAACTAAGGTTTACCAAAATAAATATATCCAATTCCCACTTCTTACCTTATAAAAAGTGTTTAGATATTTTGCCTGAGAGGCTAAATTAATTGGGAAAAATGTTCTGATTTAGTGTACTAAAACAATCTTTTTCAATCTCTTTTGAGCCACAGCACCCTTCTTATATTGAAAAAATCCTGCGGCACCCTACCAACCCAAAATGTTATATAAAACTAAAGAAGTACTCAGAGAGTGCATACCTCCACCGAGGCTCCTTCTGTCCCTCATGGATCACCTCTAAAATGTAATGAGTCTGTTTTGGAGGATTCTTGTTAACACAGTGTGAGAAGATAAGAGCCTTGGTGGAGGTATGCGTTCTCAGATCATCACCAAAATGTTGTGGGTTCCTCTCTAGCCCAAGGACCACCTCTGGTAAAAATTTCATCCAAATCCATGAAGTAGATTTTGTGTAATCCTGCTGCACAAACAAAAACAAGGTCCTTGGTGGAGGTATGCACTCTCAGATCATCACCAAAATTGAATGGGTTCATCCTTGGCCCAAGGGCTACCTGTGGTGACAATTTCATCAAAATCCATCCAGTAGATTTTGTGTAATCCTGCTAAGAGACAGACAAACAGATGGACCAACGAGCGAGCGAACGGACGGACAAACAGACAAACCACCCTAATTACATAACCTCCTTGGCAGAGGTAATAATGACGCGTTGTAGCCTATTACAGCATATGTAATGACTATTTAGTCTTGTAATTAGGCTTGTAACGATCACAAATATCGGAATACATTTTTAATAGTAATTTTTTTTTCATTTATCACTATCATGTTTATATCTGCATTATTGTCAAAGACTCATTTATACCAGACAGCGGGGAAATGGGGGGGTGGGGGCTCTGCATGTCAGTGCAGTTTCGTTCCCACTTGGAAAAACTGAGTGGGATAGTTACATTTTTAATGCATTTGCATTTTTTATTTTTCGTTACATCTGTGTTACCGGCTCGTTGACATTACTGGGCTCACCTCGCTCATTTGGCTTCAATCCAAAATAGTCCTACACCAGAGCTTTGGAATTCAGTTTTCTATTTACTCTTCCAAACTTTCTGGAATTGTGCAACTGTCAGGAAACTCAGCCATGAGTGGTCCTGCTGCACTCTCATTGTAATTTGTTTATAGTGTGAAACACGACGTGATTACATACACATCAGTGTTGCTATTCCGCAATTACCAGGAGAATAAAATAGTTTTAAAATAAGACTTATCGGGGGGTGAATGGATGGATGTGTCATGGTCTGTGCGCCGATATCATCCGCGCTCAGGCCATACTCCTCCTTAGCCCGGCTTTTGTTATGACAGCGTCTCAGCGGGCTTTCGGCTGTCAAGCTCCACGGGACGGCTGGAGGCTAATTACCTCTCATCAGCTGAGGCGCTGTCAACCACTATAAAAGGGAGTGGTCCTGATTGCTCAGGGCTGCGACCTCGCATTATCCACATGGACCTCTCGCTGTGGATCAGGCTGGAGTCCTTACGTCCAGCTCCAGCCCTCCTCTCTTCCCTCATCGTATTTGTAAGTGTACTCCTTATATTATTTGTGTTTTGCCCCACGAGGCCCTGTTCCTTTTCCCTTGTCATTAATAAGCTACGCAAACTCACCGGTTGGTCCTTGGTTCTTATTAATGGCTCGCAAGAGCCATTCGTAACAGTAGGTCGCAGCCAGTGAGTTGCCGGCCACCGTGAGTTTTTGCATAAATTGGACTTTGTTCTTCCCTGTCTGGGTGTCTACTCTGGGAGAATGCCGTCCCCCAGGAGCCGCGTTCGGCGCTTGGGTAATGAGCTAGCTAGCGTCCTGGAGTATGTTGATGGGACGCTCCTCACCGCTACCTTGGATGACAACCCCAACGACATGCGCTGGCACCTAGACTATGCTGAGGGTCTCCTGGACAATCTTCCTCGCTACGCCGATCACCCTGAAGTCAGCGCGAGGAGAAATGACATCGCTGCCCAGCGCGAGATACTCCATGGGCTGGAGGGAAATCCCGGCAGGAAGCCGAAGAGGAGGAGACGTCGCCCCTCGCTTCGGGATCCCGCTCCTGCCTCTGCTCCGGCCCGGGAGTTTGCACCATCCAGAGGTCTTTCCCCGTCGAGCATGACGTCAGTTGGAATTCCCCCAGAGGAGCTGCAGCTGACAGCAATGAGCATCTGGGACCGAGTAGCTGCTGCTCGCTCCACTGATCATCCATCGGAGCGGCGATTCCCAGACCTCACCTTCGCCTCGCCCTCTGCTAGAAACCGTCGTCACCTCCACAACCCTCCTCAGCGTGAATCCCGTCCGGATCCAGTTCCGGGCCGCCGCAAGGGCTCTATTCCCCACACAGCTGCCACCCCTGCGCCTCGTCTGAGGGGAATCCCTGCAGCCTCTCCCTCCAGGCCATCCTCTCCTGCTGTCCCGTCAGCGCTCCGTGCCCGGCTCGTCTCGGCTGTTGGCCCCTCCTCCTCGTCGCCTATCCCGGCTGCTGTGTGTCTCTGGAGCCCTGTTTCGGCAAGTCCTGTCCCGGAACCTTCTCGAGCGGCTCCCCGTCGTCCTCCCAGGGGGCCCTCTGTCACTGTCCGGTGGGGGAAGGGAGGAGCAACGTCTGCCGCAGCAGGCACCATCCAGCCTCCAGGAGACAGGCAAATCCAAACTCATCTATATTCTCATTATTGTGATTTGCCTTGTCAGACTCCTGGGGATGGAGTTCGGGGTTCGCAGCCCCCCGAGCTCCCACCACCTGCTGTGGCTTTAATGATTAATCCCGCATCCTCTGTGTCTCCCTCCGATGAGCGGTCCTCGATGCCAGGCCAACGTCGCTGGATGAGGAGGGGGCCTGCGGTTCTGGTGAGCCTGGTTCCGGTCCCGCAACCACGTCGTGGGCAGAGGAAGAGAGCAGACTGCAACGTGGAACCTGCGCCGACGAGGAAGCGTCCTTGGGTCTCCACGGACGAGTGGTCCGGTCCAGCGGGTTGAGGGTCCCCTGCCACCACGCCTTGCGGGCCGTCGGCGTGGGCTTCGGTGCCAAAGGATCCAGAGGCTGCGGACACCATCATGCCAGCTGCGGAGCCCGACGTATCTGAGTGGGAGCCTGACGACGACCTCCTGTGTTCTGAGCCCGGATCATCGGAGTCCTGGACGGCGTCAGAACCTGAGATCAGGCAAGTGCTCTGTACTGTGTTTCTCCTTTCCTTTCTAGAGCATTTTTGCCTGTCTCTTGGGGAGACGAGCCGGGTGTAGCCGCCCGCTGCATCCGAGCTTGTCTCGTCGGGTTCTGGCGCTGCCGGTGATCCTGATCCCGGTTCTTCTCTCTCTCCCGAGCCTTCTCCCAGGGTCGCCGGCGAGGAGCTGCTTTTGCCCGCTGTGCCAGAGGTTCCGGGTTTGGGGCTGGAGGTCGGTTCTGGTGAGGCGCCGACCCAGTCGGGGTCCGACGAGGGTGCAACTGTGATCCAATCGGGGTCTGATGAGGGTGCAGCACCACCGGAATCCAAGTTCGGTGAGGGAGCTGCAGATCCCCTGCCACTGGACACTGGACCGGCTCATCTTCTCCCCCATCTTCACCCTCATCTTTCTCCCAAGTCTTCTCCACCAGGTGCCGTATGGACCTCTCACTTTCGGCCCGGCTCACCCTCTCTATTTCCCTCTACAGGGAAGCCGTTGCCTTTCTCTCCCCTGCGGTCCTGGTGGCTGAGTGATGCGGGTCGGCCGCCAGAAGGACTGCCGCACCCATTCGGCTCTCTGGGCCGGCCATCCGACCCACTGGACTCTTTATTCGGCGGCCTGGTCTGGCCACCTGAAGTTCTGTTTTTCCTGGCCTGGGACTCAGGTAGGCCGCCTGAATTCTTCCCGTTACCCCTGTTGGCGGTTTGGACGCCGGGTGTGGGGAGACCCCCCGAACTGTGTAATTGTGCCTGTCATCCCTGTGTTTTTCTCCTCTGTTCTTCTGTAATTTTGTGGATGTACGGGTGTGTTATGATTTCATGTAACCTCATCTCTGTTAGTATGCCCTTGTGTTCTTTCTAGGCCCCCTCCTGTTGTTGCATTCCTTTTTTTCCTTTAGGGTTTGGGGCCATATATTGCCTGCATTTATGGAGTATTGTGGGGGGGGGTTCTCTTCCCCACCGTACTCTGTGATTGCTTCGTTTGTTCCCTGTCTGTGTTGTGGTTTTTTTTCTCTCTCCTCTTTTTTTCACTCACTCCCTCCTGGCCTGCGCCCCATCCGCCCACCCTAGGGGGGGTGGGGGTGGGGGTGGGGGGCTTGGGTGTTACTGGCCGTTCTGAGCCCGGCCTTGAGGGGGAGGTCCTGTCATGGTCTGTGCGTCGATATCATCCGCGCTCAGGCTATACTCCTCCTCAGTCCGGCTTTTGTTATGACAGCATCTCAGCGGGCTTCCGGCTGTCAAGCTCCACGGGATGGCTGGAGGCCAATTACCTCTCATCAGCTGAGACACTGTCAACCACTATAAAAGGGAGTGGTCCTGATTGCTCAGGGCTGCGACCTCGCATTATCCACACGGACCTCTCGCTGTGGATCAGGCTGGAGTCCCTCCGTCTGGCTCCAGTCCTCCTCTCTTCCCTCATCGTATTCGTAAGTGTACTCCTTATATTATTTGTGTTTTGCCCCACGAGGCCCTGTTCCTTTTCCCTTGTCATTAGTAAACTACACAAACTCACCGGTTGGTCCTTGGCTCTTATTAATGGCTCGCAAGAGCCATTCGTAACAGGATGGGCCTACGGAGCTCTGTGACAGTTTTCCTCTTATTTAGTGCTGAGTGCAGGCGATATCAGGATGCTCTGGAGGAAGTTTTCCTGGCTGCTGTGCCCCTCTGGATGGTGTTGTGAGCTCACACATGGCAGCATCTGAGAGTGAGCAGTTTCTTTTAAAGACGCACTCCAGCAGCTCTAAAACCACCTCAAAAACAAATGTATATTGCCCAAGATAGTATATTGTGGCTTTTTATACACAAAAAAGTTCATTGTCATAGAATTGCTTGGAAAGAGTTTTTACATCTTCCATCTACTTAAGTATGTACAGATCTATGAATATTCTAATTAGTTCCACCCATACTCCCGCCCACTAGTAGTGGGAAGAAGAGGACATTGGGCTCCGAGAAGGTGATCCAGCTTGAGGAAGTAAAAGTCGTAGATGAACCTGCGGAAGGATCATTCTCGGAGGAGCGGAGAGCTGCTGCCCGACTCTGTGTGGAGTCTAGAGGGCTCCCCGCTGGTCTGTAGTTGCCCAGTCACCAAGGATCTCCCCGGCTCACTCTGAGTTTTTCCCGCATGGGATTGAAGGAGACAAGCCGGCAGGCACGGTGTTAAGTCCACTGGTGAAGCGAGCTGGTTCTTGGTGGTCCCACTTGGCCCCCAGCAAGCTGCAGTCTGGTGTGCCCGCCCGCTGCCATGGAATCGCAACCATGGCGAGCACAGCCTCACCGGCTCACCCCAGCCATTGCTCCATGTGCTCCAGGGCGGGAGACCTCCTCCGCGGCTGTCTCCCCTGGCACGCAGGGTAAAATGCAGGGTGCAAACCCGTGTCCTCTCACCAGTATTTTAGCAGGGACACTGAGGTTTTTCCAAATAAAATTAATCATTGCTGTTGTATTTTCATGTCTCTGGGTAAGACATGTAATTTAAAAGAAGAGGATTTCTTGCTCACACAGCCAAAAATTGAACACATATAATCTGCCATCTTTACGACTAGGAAAAACTCCTGCTGCTCCTCCCTCTTTCCCCAAGGGAGTGAACTCAGGTCTGTAGCCATGCCCAGTGGTTAGCCTGATTGGTTAATGTTATAACCAATCAGGCTAAACAGGAATGCTTACGTAGCTAGAAACGGTCTGTCCCAACTCGTCTTTTTTGGGGAGCGGTGCTTAACTGGAAATTCACAGGTGAAAAACACAAACTTGAGACTTGGGACTGATTTTACTCTTGATGTGTCTTGTAAGCCACGAAAACATGTTACAGATACTGTATGTTAACAACAGAAGAAAACTTGATTTTTGGCAGTGTGTCACTTTAAGAGAATTGTTTTGAGTCTCTCCCTCTGAGTTTGCAGTGGAGTCTGCAGTCTCTGATTGCTGTGGAACAGACATCAGCCCGTCCTGGTTCGGCACTGGGCAGTCTCCCTGTTCATCCTGGTTCACCCTACATAAACTTTCACCCTGTGATGTTCTGCTCCTCTTTTCTGTGACAGCCCCTTCTTCTTCTTTGTGTGGTGCTGGACATAAAACATGACACAGCAACACACAGAGCCACCAAATAAAAGTGTAAGCACGCACACACACACACACATTTTGCAACCCTGTCCATTGAAAAGGAGGACAGCAAGCAGCAACCCATAGATTGGTATACTCCAATCACCCACTGATCTGTGCTGAGTTTGACATGGGGCGATAATAAAAGACCTGTAAAAATGCCAGTGACTCAATTAATCAGTAGCGGCTGGTACCCCCAGCTTCCAGGCTCTTCGTCGCATTCATGTGACATCAGCGATGTGAGGACATGAAACTTGATACACCACAGAATTGCACTTTTACTGGCCACAGATCCGACCCACATCTACTTAAAGTTTGAAAAAGCCATGAAGGGTCATTGTGGTATTGATTTAATACTAATGGAACCCATGCCTGCGACTTGCCAACTGTAGTTTGAAAGCAGCATTAGACAGTTTCCCACAGCACCCTAAACAGTCTCTTGCAGCACCCAGTTGACAAATTCAATAAAAAATGTAAGAATATCACATATCAAATGTATATCATAATATATGTAAATATGGCTGGTGGGCACAGATTGGGTCTTGATGATTTACAGACTAAATCACTGGCAACACTTCCTTTGTATCCTTGCATTGCAGGTGTTTCAGCATTATGATGATTAAATTGCTTCTCCCCTTGGGGAGAGCTGAGGGAAACAGGATAATCTATGCATCCTGTTAATTGCTTAAGTTGTCTGTTATGAGTGGAGTCAGCTAAACTGAGTGATGAACACATTGCCAAGTAAAGAAGTTGACACAAAGTTGTTTCTCAGCAGATTTTATCCTTTCATTCAAATATTCAAAGATTTTTATTTGTCAATACTTCTATACTGTACGTACAGGACATATAGGAGGATTGAAATGTAATTTCTCTCTGTCTTAGTGGTGTGTGCAATAAATAAGAAAAGAAGGAATAAGGATGAAAAACAACAACAGCATTCTATGTACAGTAATGCTACCCATAGTGCAAATAAGATAAACAATAGCACCCAGCAATCCTACATACAGAAAAAGTGGAGCTGCATTACCCATAATTGTAAGTTCACTGCGGTAGTGTAGGTGCAGACAGTGACAGATTGGACTATACATGATCAATATTTCAATAACAGACAGACAGCAGCACGTATGGCATTTGTGCAAATGGTTGCAGTACGGTGCAGAGACATACAGCAGCAGATGTAATTACTGTTGGCATATCAAGTCTTTCTTGCAAACAGCTGAGGTAGTTATTGTGTGGGTGAGTGTGTTACGGTCCAGGGGTGGGCGGGGGCTGGGGGCTGAGCAGAGTTCAGGGTCCTGATGGCCTGGTGAACAAAGCTGTTTAGCAGTCTTGTGGGGCAGACCCAGAGGCTCCGGTACCTTTTCCCCCAGGGCAGGGGGCTGAAGAGGGAAAGTCAGAGGTGGGAGGTGTCTCCTGCAATGTTAATTAATGGCTCTGCGGGTGAGGCGGGTGTGGTAGATGTCCGGGAAGGGGGGCGGGGGGACAGAGGGGAATGGATGATCTGGCTGGCTGCTTTCACTGTACGTTGTAGTGTCTTCCAGCAGGAGGCAGTGCAGCTTCTGTGCCACACCATGATGCAGCTGGTGAGGATGCTCTTAATGTTGCCCCGGTAGAATGAGCACATGATTGGGGGTGGGACTTGTGCTCTTCTCAGTTTGTGGAGGAAATAGAGGCGAGTTTGAGCCTGCTTGGCCAGTGATGTGGTGTTGTGGTGTCTCATACTGGACTTCAGGAAGAGCAGACAGGTCCACCCCCACCCCCCTCATAAATGGTGACCACATAGAAAACGTCCCCACCTTCAGGTTCATGGGCACCCACATCTCCTCTGACCTCTCCTGGACTGTCAACACCAAGGCCCTGGTGAAGAAAGCCCAGCAGTGGCTGCACTTCGTCCATGTCCTGAGGAAGCACAACCTGGACCAGAAGCTGCTGCTGGCCTTCTATCGCTGTTCAGTGGAGATCGTGCTCACCTACTGTCTGGGTGTGTGGTACGCTGGATCCACAGCCGAGAACAGGAAGGCTGTGCAAAGGGTCATCAACACCACCCAAAAATATCATTGGCAGCCCTCTGCCCTCCCTGGAAGACATCTCAAAGTCCTCCTGTCTCAGAAGGATCAAGGCCATCATAGGAAACCCTTCACACCCCGCCCACCACCTGTTTGACCTTCTTCACTCTGGACGACAGTTCAGATCGATCAGGTTCCACACCTTCAGACTGAGAAACAGTTTTTTCCCCTGGGCATTTCGAACTGCAAACAGTCAGAGGCCCCACCCCTCCTTCCAAATGCTCACATGCACAGAACTGACGACCTTTTAATTATCACTATAACTCACCTGTCTTTGCATTCCTCACTTTCATGTGTATTGACCCATCTGTGAAATCACTACTGTACATATTTTCCATAATCCTTGGGCCATTTTACTCAATTATGTGCTCTGCACTTTGCACTCTTATGTACATACAGGTAGTTCCACCTATGAAGCCACTACCGTACCTGTGTATATACGTATGGGCTATTTTATTTTTGTTTTTATTTAAGTGGTATGTTTAATCATGTGTTCTGTAACTGTGTTTTATTCAAATTCTTCTCTCTTACTTTATTGCGCAGTAGCCAGGTGGAGCACCCACAATTTCATTGTGCTGTACAACTGTACAATGACAATAAAGCCTATTCTATTCTATTCTATTGTTGGACCAGGAGAGATCCTCAAAGATGTGCACCCCCTTGAACTTGGTGCTGCTCCTCTCCACAGCCGCTCCATCGATGATCAGAGGGGGATACTGTGTGTGTCCTCTCCAAAAGTCAACCACAATCTCCTTGATTTTTCCCACATTCAGGAAGAGATTATTGTTTTTACACCACTGGACCAGTTGGCTCACCTAATTTCTGTACTTGGCCTCTACATTGTTTGTGATGAGGCCCACCACCGTTGTGTCATGCACAAACTTGATGATGTGGTTGGTGCTGTAAGCTGGTATGTAGTCATGGAACAGCAGGGTGAAGAGCAGCAGGCTGAGCACGCACCCTTGTGGGGCCTCTGTGCTCAGTGTCATGGGCTTGGAGGTGTTGCTGCTAGGGATGAACTGATACCACTTTTTCAAGATTGATATTGTGACTCTGAGTATTGGCCAATACCGATTCAAACCTGATACCGTCTCTCTTATTTAAAACAACAAAAGTACAGAACATACTTTGTTAATGACTAGTTGCATTTTGTACACATATAAAAACAGAAATCTAAAAGTCAAAGAATATATTACAAATTTGACTCTGTTCAGCAAAACTGCTGATTTTTTTTTTTAAATTTTAAACTATGCAACATTAGCAGCATTTCACTGTTCAGCACTATGTAAACATGCATTCTGAAGTTTTCAGTGCAAGTTTATGCAAAACTTTAAAGCTGAGTATTTAAGTAAATATTCAGATGAAATTGCCACTTTACTTTAATTGAAAGTGCTACTTAATGCATGAAGTAAAAAAATGCTGTAGATCTGAAAATAAAGGAACTAACCCTTTAAGTTGTATTTTTGTCATCCATTATTATTATTATTATTATCATAAGCATTCTCCTGGTCTTCGGTTTATTTAGTAGTTTCGGATATTGTTCTCTGTCCATAGTCTTTTGGTTTGCTCTTATTTTGAAGTCATTCCTCTTTCATTTTATGTAGCCTTGTTAGTCCTTGTACAGTCCTGCTTCCAGTTCACTTTTATAATTTGCTATTTACAGTGGTGTGAAAAAGTGTCTGCCCCCTTCCTGATTTCTCATTTTTTTGTATGTCACACTTAAATGTTTCAGATCATCAAAAAATTTAAATATTAGACAAAGATAAAACAAATAAACACAAAATGCAATTTTTAAATGAAGGTGTTTATTATTAAGGGGAAAAAAATTCAAACCTACATGGCCCTGTGTGAAAAAGTGATTGCCTCCTAAACATAATAACTGGTTGCGCCACCCTTAGCAGCAACAACTGCAATCAAGTGTTTGCGATAACTGGCAATGAATCATTTACAGTGCTGTGGAGGAATTTTGGCTCACTCATCTTTGCAGAATTGTTGTAATTCAGCCACAATGGAGAGTTTTCGAGCATGAACCACCTTTTTAAGGTCATGCCACAGAATCTCAATCGGATTCAGGTCAGAACTTTGACTAGGCCACTCCAAAGTCTTCATTTTGTTTTTCTTAAGCCATTCAGAAGTGGACTTGCTGGTGTGTTGTGGCTCATTGTCCTGCTGTAGAACCCAAGTGCGCTTCAGCTTGAGATCATGAACAGATGACCGGACATTCTCCTTCAGGAGCTTTTGGTAGAGAGCAGAATTCACGGTTCCATTTACCACAGCAAGTCTTCCAGGTCCTGAAGCAGCAAAACAGTCCAAGACCATCACACTACCACCACCATATTTTACTGTTAGTATGATGTTCCTTTTCAGAATGCTGTGTTACTTTTATGCCAGATGTAATGGGACACACACCTTCCAAAAAGTTCAACTTTTGTCTCGTCAGTCCACAGAGTATTTTCCCAAAAGTCTTGGGGATCATCAAGATGTTTTCTGGCAAAACTGAAACGAGCCTTTATGTTCTTTTTGCTCAGCAGTGGTTTTCATCTTGGAACTCTGCCATGCAGGCCATTTTTGCCCAGTCTCTTTTGTTACGGTGGAGTCATGAACACTGACCTTAACTGAGACAAGTGAGGCCTGCAGTTCTTTGGATGTTGTTGTGGGGTCTTTTGTGACCTCTTGGATGAGTCGTCACTGCGGTCTTGGGGTAATTTTGGTCAGCTGGCCACTCCTGGGAAGGTTTGCCACTGTTCCATGTTTTCACCATTTGTGGATAATGGCTCTCACTGTGGTTCACTGGAGTCCCAAAGCTTTAGAAATGGCTTTTTAATCTTTTCCAGACTGATAGAGCTCAATTACTTTGTTTCTCATTTGTTCCTGAATTTCTTTGGATCACAGCATGATGTCTAGCTTTTGAGGATCTTTTGGTCTTCTTCATTTTGTCAGTCAGGTCCTATTTAAGTTATTTCTTGATTGAGAACAGGTGTGGCAGTAATCAGGTCTGGATGTTTGTAGAGAAATTGAACTCAGCTTTCCAAAGATGTGATAAACCACAGTTAATTTATGTTTTAGTGGGGGGGCAATCACTTTTTCACACAGGGCCATGTAGATTTGGATTTTTTTTTTTACCCTTAGTAATAAACACCTTCATTTAAAAACTGCATTGTGTGTTTACTTGTGTTATCTTTGTCTAATATTTAAATGTGTTTGAAGATCTGAAACATTTAAGTGTGACAAACATACAAAAAAATGAGAAATCAGGAAGGGGCAAACACTTTTTCATACCACTGTATGTTTCTGTCACTTAACTTTCATTAGCTGTAACTCTCTGTCTAAAAGTAAGTCCATGTTATGTCTTCCTTCCTGCTCGTCTGGTTTTTACTTTCAGTTTTGTTCTTTTAGTTTCACTTTTAGCATATTCCAGCCTTGAGCTGGAAAAGCAGCAGCTGCTGGACACGGCCTTCTGCTTGGTTCTTGGCAGAATTCAGCATACTCCTTTATAGTGATACTTTTTCAAGTGTTTATCAAGTTGGTGGTGTTAAAATTGTAAAGGCTGGTACCACATACTGAGGCAAGTCCCACAGACAGGCTCCAGTGATGTGACATGCATTGCTTATGTCTACAGAAGCCAAGCGTAGCTGGGCTGAGAACATGATCATGCCTTAATTTTGTTATTATTAACGTATCGGATTGGTAAATTACTTTTATTCCTTACCAATATCCATCCAGCCATTGTGCCCTGATCGAACCCAATACCGATACGGCAGATCGGCTCATCTCTAGTTGCTGCTGACCCGCACATTCTGTGGCCTCCCTGTGAGAAAGTCCAGCACCCAGTTACAGAGAGAGGTTTTGAGTCCCACGTGTTTGAGTTTTTGTATTAGGTGCTGGGGGATGATTGTGTTGAATGCTGAACTGAAGTCCAAGAACAGCATTTGCACATAGGAGTTGTTTGAGTCCAGGTGAGTGAGGGCTGGATGGAGAGCAGCAGCAATGGCATCTTCTGTGGATCTGTTTGACCTGTATGCAAACTGAGATGGGTCTTGGGATGGAGGGAGGGTGGACTTGACGTTCTACATGATCAGCCACGTGAAGCACTTCATTATGATGGATGTCAGTGCTATGGGCCAGTAATCATTGTAGCTGGATGGGACGGGCTTCTTTGGAACTGGTATTATGGTAGCAGTTTTGAAACACGCGGGGACAACAGCTTGAGTTAGGGAGATGTTGAAAATGTCAGCCAGGACATTCTTGAGCTCCTCCGCACAGCCCTTCAGAATGTGACCTGGTGTGTTGTCTGGTTCAGCTGTCTTGTGAGGGTTGATCCTGGAGAGAGTCCTCTTCACGTTAGCCGGATCCAGACTTATAGCCTGCTCATCTGGGGGAGAAGTGGTCTTCTGTGCTGATTTGCTGTTTTGTGCTTCAACTCTACTGACATGATCAAGTGACCATGTTTACCAAGGCAACACTCGAGGTCAAAGTGTTTCCACAGACTGTGAAAACCACAGGCCACAACAAACCCAACACAGACCTGAACAGTAAAAGGTTACAGAGGGAAGCTGTCATTTCTGCTCACGGCTTTGGATAGATCACGCCTCGCTCTCAGCAGTTTGACCTTAAAACACTTAGGGAAGTCATGCAGCAGAGATGCCTGAATCTACATCATGATGTTCTTGAATATTGTTTCATCTTTGGTAACGGGTGCACTGTTGAATATTTCTTCAAGGTGTGTGTCTAATTTGAATGCTGAGCAGGAAACATCTGCCTGGAGTCTGGAAGATTCATCTCTCTGTCATTTTTTGTCCTGCACAGCATCCAATCCACCCCTCACCCCAATAAAGTGGGAAGGAGGTGGAGTTGGGGGAAAATTAAAAAACAACAAATATTAATGAGGTGTTACACTGAGAAATAACGATGTGTGCATTCCCTGATAGCATCTGTACTTCCTTAATGGCATGTGCGATTATGTGGGCTTTCATTAATATCAACGCTGGATGTGTCACCACTAAGAGCATCACTTCAGTCACTGCTGTGCCTCGACTGCTTCAATAAGTACACAGAAAAGAAATACTGTATATGTGAAATGTAGCTACTGTGCCTTGCTATTAAGTCACACAAATAGCTGCTTGGAAAACAGCCAACAGATATTGGCTGTGGCCCCAACAGATATTTATATATAAAAAAAATAATTAATTTTGGTATGTTCGGAAAACCTCTTCTGTTGGTTCAAATGATTTCTGCAATTCATAATAATAGGATACTTAAATAAATATGCAGCAGTAATTAGGACCAGTGGGAACATGTAGAATTTCCTTTTAGATATTCTGATTTCATTTCATTCCTGAATCATTTTAGGAATTAAAAAATGCTTCTTTGCTGAATAGGTGGTATCTGTTTAAAAGTACACAGTCAACTAAAGTACAGTTAGTTCACTGAAACTCATAGTTTTAATTTTTTAAATACATATAATTTAGCTTATGGGAGACATTTATTTCACTCCAGTTTGCAGTATTTTAAATTTATTAAATCATACAGACACCAGCAGTTCCCATAGAGAGCAGCCTGCTCACTGAAGCAGAATTTGACTCGGTGTTGACATTTCAGAATTACATTTGCTCTAATCGGTTTTCAACATCAGCATTGTTTTTAAAGATTATGATTAATACATGAGCACACTTCATTGGTGTTTTAAATCATATTTGTCAGACAGACCTCAGTTTGTTCATGTCCATGATAAGCCATCTTTACTCACAGAACTCACTCAAGGAGTCCCACAGGGCTCTGTGTAATTATACTGCATGTATGCTCCCCTTAGGTAATATTTTCAGAAAATGCTCAATACATTTCCACTATCATGCTGATTATATATAGTTTATTTATTTATTTATTTATTTTTGTGTACTTTATTGATCCCCAGAAGGAAAATTCAGGGCATTCACCTAGATGAATGAAGCAGCCATGGTACAGCACCATCCCTTCACCATTCACGCACACATTCACACCCAGAGCCACTTTAGAGTCTCCAATTAACCTAACTTGCATGTTCTTGGCCTGTGGAGGAAACCAGAGTACCCAGGGTAAACCCACGCACACAAGGGGAGAACATGCAAACTCCACACAGAAGGGTCACTGTAGCGTTAACCCTTTTCTGGTTCCAATTTATAAAATCATTCTTTGCTGAAGAAAATTGTTGCAACTCAAAAGTTTGGTCATGAACTGCTTCTATCATCCAAGGACCAGAGCTATAACATTATCCATCGGCCATAAAGTGGAAGTTAATCCCTTCTCCAGGACTTAGTCATTCCCCCTTTTCTGCTCTTTGGCAAAGGAATGTTTCAAATCAACAGATTTATGGGTGATATAATCCAGACGTGGGGAGTCAAGATTCTCCAGTAAACAACCAGACAGTTTCACAGTGCCATCTGGTGGATGAATCAGAAATATTTAATTTTTCTGTTTGCAGCAGATTTTATGTATAATGGACAAATAAATTAATTCCTATTCTTTCTCTCAAGACAGTATCTGCTACTGAAGACATACGTGAACTCTTGGGATGGACAATGTGGTTTCAAATGCTTTTATTGAGATGATTTGATATGTGTTGCTTTATATTCAGGAAGAAATTAATTTTTGTATGCTTACTATTACAAATTAATTACAGTTACAACGTAGAGACTAGTGATGGGAATTCCGGCTCTTTTTAGAGAACCGGCTCTTTTGGCTTGGCTCACTAAAAAGAGACGACTCTTTCAGCTCCCAAGCGGCTCTTCAGGTTGTTTTGTTGCTTTAATTTATTAATTTAATTTATTATCAACAACAATATAAAATTATGCACAAAATGAATTACTAATGTAAAAAATGTGTTTTTATTTATATATGTTTATTATATAAATATGCTTTTATTTATTCACTCCACATAAAATGTAAAAAGTAAATTATAAAATACAAAAACCAACTATTTACAATTCAACTTTTAGCTCTTTAAATTTTCAGCTTTTTTCTTTCAAACAAATTTAAAAGTGAAACAACACAAAACACTGCAAACCACAACACAATAAAATATAAATTAAAATGTGCAAAACAAAAAGAAAAAAAAATGAACACCCAGATCTTTAATTAAGGTTAAGGTTGGCATTTAGAAATATCAAGTGCCTCAGCTTTGAGGAGCTGATCCGGTTTCTTCTTTCAGTAATTATCTGCCCTGTTTTGGAGAAGATTATCTCAGAGGGGACTGATGTTGCCACAATGCACAGTCTCCGTGTCATCACCTGGGTAAGATGTGGATAAATTGAAGCCTTGATCTCCCACCAGCTCAGTGGGTCTGCACTTCTCTGGCAAAGGGGCTCATCAATGTAAGATCTCACTTCCAGTATTGCATCTGCTGAGGGATTTTCTGGCAGACTCCACACTCTGTCTGTTGTTTAATTTAAATTTAATTCTTCAGAATATTACTGGTATAAGTTCTTTAAAAATAATTTCATGCAAACCATTTCATGTCCCTTTCATGACCCTTTTTCAGTGGTCACAAATTTACTCTTTATTGCCATTCAAACAATGATAACATTCCATGTTCACCCAGTTTTCCAGACCAAAGGTCCCAAACACCCTATGACTCAGACATCGGTGGAACCATGGTTTAGTCTGGCTCAACCAATACAATTTGAACTGCCTTGAGTTATCTCAAGATCACTTAGCTGAAACATTTACCTCAAGTATGTAAAAAACAACATACTTTTTATTTTTGTACTTTGGTACCCAGAATTTTCTTTTTGTACTTGGGTACCCAGAATTTTTAAGTCTTTGCATGCATATACAGTATATTTTAGTATATTTTAGACAATTTTACAATTTTTATATTTGTCCATATTCATTTTTTTTTTGAAGATTCTTAGAAGTTTGTTTTGTAATCCAAACCCAAAGATCTATACTCAGTAATAGATACTGTTTACAAGCTATTGCTTATGGACATCAGAACCGTTAGCTCAGCAGTTGACTCAAGAGTCGCTAATTGGAACCAGCCACCAAGGATATGTATCAAAGCTGGCCAAAGCTCACCATTGATACAGAAGGGGGATATGTAGTGTTAACCCTTTTCTGGTTCCAATTTATAAAATCATTCTTTGCTGAAGAAAATTGTTGCAACTCAAAAGTCTGGTCATGAACTGCTTCTATCAACCAAGGACCAGAGCTATAACACTATCCATTGGCCATAAAGTGAAAGTTAATCCCTTCTCCAGGACTTAGTCATTCTCCCTTTTCTGCTCTTTGGCAAAGGAATGTTTCAAATCGACAGATTGATGGGTGATATAATCCAGACGTGGGAAGTCAAGATTCTCCAGTAAACAACCAGAAAGTTTCACAGTGCCATCTGGTGGATGAATCAAGAATATTTAATTTTTCTGTTTGCAGCAGATTTTATGCATTATGGACAAATAAATTAATTCATATTCTTTCTCTCAAGACAGTATCCGTTACTGAAGACATAGTTGAACTCCTGAGATGGACAATGTGGTTTCAAATGCTTTTATTGAGATGATTTGATATGTGTTGCTTTATATTCAGGAAGAAATTACTATTACAAATTACTATGCTTACTGTTACTACATGCTTACTATTACAAATTAATTACAGTTACAATGTAGAGACGGTTCCAAGGTTGTCATAGCCAGGAGCGGCACTGGGGTTAAGCTCCCAGTGCTCATAAAATGCTCTTTACGGCGTGCATCTCGAAAAGCCTCTGACAACTAAGTCCAACTCCTAGCCTGCCCGTGTGGTTTAGTCTCTAAGCCCGGCGGAACTGCTTTTACTAATAGGAGAAGGGGCGAGGGCGGATCTCTGGCGCCTTAAAACCAGATGCTTCGGGTAGATGGTGGCTCATCAACCTGGGAAGGCAGCCCATCTAGGGGAAGGTAAACCCTGATTTCTAACCTCCGCTGCCTTGCGGCACACCCGGTCACGGGAAAGGCTTCGGGAGTCAACCCTGAGGAAAAATCCGGAGTCGGAGCCCCTAAGACAGTTCTCTGTTGTGCTCAACATCATTCTGGCAGCTCCTGCGACGGCGCTGGTGCCAAACTATAGCAGCCCTGCTGTTCCTTTGGATTCATCAGTGACGTGGAGAGGGGGGACATGCTGCATGGATAACATCTTGTCCTCCATATCTTCCTGCCCAGGCTTGAATCCTACCAACGCCCAACGCTGGAAGGTAGAACACCGGTGCGCATCGGCCTGTTCAGCCACAGGTGGTGCTGTTCCAGCAGAGTAGACGTTTAGGATTCTCTTCCATGGTCATCATAGACCGACGGAGGCCGACGATAATGTAGAGACATTGTATGTTCCCTTATTACATGTATTGAGTAGAATATCTTAGTCACTAAAGTTGAAGGAATTTATGCTTTATTCAGCACACATACTTTAGAAGATCGATGTCTCTATCTCTGCTCTGTGGGAGACCCCACCTCAGAAACTTTAACTGACCAATACAGTTCCAAGCATCAATGTATCTCCTTTTAATCAGTTTATGACTTCTGCCAAACAAAGAAGCTCAAATGTAATTGGTTCAGCCCAGTTGTTATGAAGTTTAGAACCATTCTGCCACACTGGGAAAAAAAACTTTCCTTTGTTCAGTTTTGGGGCAGTGGTCAAGCTGTATGGAGCCTTCTCTGCGCTTCCATTTTTTCTATCTTTTAAGTAGGCCCAGACCCTGTCATGCTCTGTGAAAATTTGTTTTCTTTTCTTTAAAGTTGTTTTTTTTTTATTTTAATTTTTTCTTTAAATTACCGAGCAAGAAGATTTTGTTTGATTTTTTTCTAAGCTTAAACCAACTCATTTAAACCACCAACATCGGAAGAAATGGATTTGTGGTGTGTTTTTGCCTCAGTTTGAATTTCTGATGGGACTTTGTACAATAAACCAATTCCTTCTTCAGTGCATAGACTTTGCCCAGACTTGCTGAAGAACAGCCCTATTGCAATCTCGGGAGCACAGCCTTGTGGAAGAATCTATCAGCCTCTCCATTAACAGAATCCAGGGACATCCAGCTGAATCAAGGTTGGCACATGGGGGCCCTGCTGCCACCAGGGATGTGATCTGACTCTGTGGCTGACAGTCTGTTGTTTAATTTAAACTTAAAGTGTCTGTCACACAATATAGGAACTATGAATCAATATTCAGTATGAATTTATCTTCAATCGTCCACATAGTTGGTTCCGTTGACTTTGAACGCTAAATAAGTGGAAAAATATTTCTAAGTGAATTAAAATTTAGCGCCACGTTGCACTAACGTGATACCCTCAGACGCGCCTCATTTCCAGATATGACATCATGAGGTGAGTTTCCTCTCGGCTGATCCATGTGCTGTCAATGCAAACAAGCTGTTTAGCTTCTATATCAGCGAAGAAATGCCGAAACGTTGCGTGGCGGCTGGGTGTTCTAATTGCTCCAGTGAACGTATAAGCCTGTTCTCATTCCCAAAAGATCCAGATCTTCTCAAAAAAATGGGCTAAGCAAGTACAGAGAACAAGGGACAAATGACAACCAACACCATCTTCTGTACTCTGTAGCAATCATTTCACTGCAGACAGTTTTGAGGAGGCGCCTGCTATATAGGAATCTCTAGGCTTGAAAGTTCATTAGAAACGGGTTCTAAAACTGACTGCCATACCTACGGTTTTCAAACGAAAACCCACAGCTCAAGACAATATCAACATATCAAAACAGCGCAGAGAAGCAAGTGTCAAAACTTGCCCAGAAAAGAGTTTGTGTAATTGAATTTTTTTTCCACATAAGGCGATAGTGATTTTATTATTTTTTTCCACCAAAAGTAAAATCCTCCCCTATGAATTCTGAAGCCGAGTGTTGACTTTACTCCAAATGGAACGACTTTGTGTTAAAAAAACTTTGTATTACTTTTTTTAGTTTTCATTTTTTAAATCTCATTGCCTACTGAAACTGAATATCTGAGCTTTTTTTTTTTTTTTATTTCCCCGTCCACCCAATTGGGGAAATAAAAAAAAAAAAAAATTGAAGCCAAAATTTCTGTAAACCAAACGATTAAATAACGATCACCTTATGTGAAAAAAAAATCAATTACATAAACTCTTTTCCAGGCGAGTTTTGACACTGTTGCTTCTCTGCACTTATCAAAACAGCGCAGAGATATGAACGATTGTTGCGCAGAGATATGGACGATCGCCCATATCAAAACAGGACAGCGATATGGACAATTGTTGCACAGAGATACGGACGATTGCCCATATCAAAACAGCGCAGAGATACAGATGATTGTTGCACAGAGATACAGACGATCGCCCATATCAAAACAGTGCAGAGAAGCAACAGTGTCAAAACTCGCCACGAAAAGAATCTGATTGATTTTTTTTCCACATAAGGCAAATGTGATTTTATTATATTTTTTCCACCAAAAGTAAAATCCTCCCCTATGAATTTTGAAGCCGAGTGTTGACTTTACTCCAAATGGAACAACTTTGTGTTAAAAAATGTTATATTATTTTTTCAGTTTTCATTTTTATAAATCTCATTGCCTACTGAAACTGAATATCTGAGCATTTTTTTAAATTTTTTTTTATTTTCCTGACCACACGATCGGGGAAATGTAGATCTATCTGTATATTACCATTCAGTGTTCTGGAGGCCACCAATGTCCATCTCTAACCCTTCACCATCGGACCCTTCATCCTCTGAAACGTGCAAGTCATCATTGCTTCCTGAACGATATAGTTCAAATAAATAGGGTTGCAGTCCTTCGTTAGAACCAACTCACTCTTCTTCATCACTCGATCCTACTTCTTCCTCAAAAACTACGACAAATTGCTCAAATCTTTGCTGAAATTGCTCACAACTTCCTCGGCTTCAGTGTACTCAGCCATGCTTGTTTACATCTTTGGTTCACCTCATTACGTCACAAAATGGCGGCAGCGTTTGACCCAATTTTGACAAACGAACATCGCAATCATCTGCATCATGATGTAATTTATGGTAGTATATGGAAACAAAATTTTATTGAATTTTTTGTCTACACAGAATAAAAACACAGTAGTTCTTTCTGATGATGTCTTGGTTGAATTATGTCACGGACTCTTTAACTCTTCAGAATATTCCTGGTATAAGTTCTTTAAAATTAATTTCATGCATACCCCCCACCATAATTTCAAAATGCATTTTGTCCTTTCATTAATTTACATTCTTTTTAAGAGTAACATCTATTTTCCATTTTTATAAATAGTTAATCATCACTTTCTTTATGAAATTGCATCCACTTTTCATAACAAATGCTATGTTAGGGTTTTCCAATTTCCAGTATACCGACAAATTTAACTATATTTGGTTCCAGAAATATTTGATTAACAGGTTACACTCAGTAACTCAATAACAGTTGATGATGCTCATAATACATGTTGCATTCTCTGTTTTAAAATTATCCATATATGTTAACCTATTCTGACATTTCTTATTAAACCACTGAAAGACATATGGGACTTACTGTTTGATTTCATGTCCATCTTCTTGTTTATCAGCCAACAAGAACTCACAAGGGTTTGTTTTTTTGAGACTGATTCATAATTGGTACAAAAAAAGAATTGTTAATAAAATTGTCCATTATCTGGACTGGTGCCCTACGAGAATATGAATGTAATGAAAATAAATCTTCATTCCTACTCACATTCATATTTACATTAATACTTGTACCAACATTAAAATACCTATAAACCCATAAATCCGCCACAGTCACTGATGGTCAGTTAAACCAGGAGACACAAACCAGTTAACAAAACTACAGGCATGTCTTAAAGACACAAGAACCTGGATGAACCGCAATGTTTTGCTACTTAACTCAGACAAAAGTGAAGCTATTGTAATTGACTTCAAAAACCTCAGAAACTGTCTCTGATTAGATATGTAGTTTAAATGGTTTCTCCCTCATTCCTAACATCACTATAGGGAATCTCAGTCATTTTTGATCAGGATTTGTTCTTTAGTTCATATATCAAACAACTCTCTAAAATTGCTTATGCCTACTGATGTAATATTGCCGCAATTCACAAGTCAGAACAAGGACTCAGTGTACCAAAAGAAGCCAATGAGTCCACCCTCCAGTGGGATTGCTACTTGCAGGAGGGATCATGGGGATCATGGTGCTATAATTTGACATCATATTTCCATACACATATACTGTAGTATTGAGCTTCTTATTTTATGCAAACAAAGCAGGCCAGTATTGGATATCCCCTGCTCCCCCATAATTTATTAAACATATATACAGTTATTTTAAACTGTTTGTTATACTTAATCAAAATTCAAGGACATCCACCTGGATGAGGCCGCTATGGTGCAGTGCCAATCCATTCATCTTTCACACCCAGGACCACTTTAGAATCTCCAATTAACCTAATCTGAATTTTTTTGGCTTGTGGGAGAAAACCAGAGCACACATGCGTGTGGAGAACATACAAATTCCACACAGATAGGCCCTGCTGACTGGTGGATGCAAACCCATGATCGTTATACTGTGGAACAATAGTGCTAACCACTACACCAATACTGCAGACATTTTCATATTAGTCAGAACATGTATTAACAACTTTTAAACTAAATGTAATGAAAAAAGGTTTTCTTTAGTTGAGCTGAAGGATTAAGATCACGTTTCCCACCAGTCACAGCTAAGAGCATTAAATTTAAACATTACAACCCAAAAGGTGGAAAGTGTAATTTTATAAAATGCGCTGCTTCTTAAATTTACGTTGATTTTTATTTCATTGCAGACATTAAAAATGTAATATATTTCACATTTTGTCTGTTCATCCTCATCAGAGTTCTTAAGAACCTTTCCTTTTTTGCATGTGTCATCTGACAGATATAACAAATTTCACTGATGACTGATTTTTTTGTTGTTAACATTAATTAAATCTAAGCAGTGCCATCTTTAGGACAAGTAAATCTTTTGATTTAAGAGATGTATTGTGTATACTACAGTCAAGCCAAGGACTGCTATTTCAGTCAAGCACAATATCTTTATGAGCTAGATGGAGGCACATCCCTCACTATGATCTTAATTAACTTCTACTCTCTAGTGAGGACACCAACTGAATAAATCACAAGGACAATAGATGGGATTAATTCATTTATTTACGCGGCAAGAGCAGCTCATCAAATTCTAACATGGGCCCATTTCCTTTGTGCAAATTGTTCTTTACAGGAAGAGTGCCACGCTTTATTTCACAAAGCTATGATCCATATTTGGCTTTACATTCATTTAAAAGGACTAATAAAAGGTAGGGGATGATATAGAATGGTGTGAAAAAGTGTTTGCCCCTTCCTGATTTCTCTTTTTTATGTTTGTCACACTTAAATGTTTTAGATCATCAAATAAATTTAAATATTAGACAAAGATAACACAAGTAAACACAAAATGCAGTTTTTAAATGAAGATGTTTATTATTAAGGGTAAAAAAAAAATCCAAACCTACATGGCCCTGTGTGAAAGAATGATTGCCCCCTACTGTTAAAACATAAATTAACTGTGGTTTATCACATCTTTGGAAAGCTGAGTTCTCTAGCCACACCCAGGCCTGATTACTGCCACACCTGTTCTCAATCAAGAAATCACTTACTGTAAACAGGACCTGCCTGACAAAGTGAAGTAGACCAAATGATCCTCAAAAGCTAGACATCATGCTGTGATCCAAAGAAATTCAGGAGCAAATGAAAAACAAAGTAATTGAGATCTATCAGTCTGGAAAAAGGTTTTTAATCCATTTCTAAAGCTTTGGGATGCCAGTGGACCCACAGTGGAAGCCATTATCCACAAATGGAAAAAACATGGAACAGTGGTGAACCTTCCCAGGAGCGGCTGGCCGACAAAAATTACCACAAGAGTGCAGTGGTGATTCATCCAAGAGGTCACAAAAAAACCTACAACAACATCCAAAGAACTGCAGGCCTCATGTGCAACAGTTAAGGTCAGTGTTCATGATTCCACCATAAGAAAGAGACTGGGCAAAAATGGCCTGTGTGGCAGAGTTCCAAGACAAAAGCCATTGCTGAGCAAAAAGAACATAAAGGCTCGTTTCAGTTTTGCCAGAAAACATCTTGATGATCGCCAAGACTTTTGGGAGTGGATTCCGTGGACTGACGAGATAAAAGTTGAACTTTTTGGAAGGTGTGTGTCCCAATACATTCGGCGTAAAAGTAACACAGCATTTCAGAAAAGGAACATCATACCAACAGTAAAATATGGTGGTGGTGGTCTTGGGCTGTTTTATTGCTTCAGGACCTGGAAGACTTGCTGTGGTAAATGGAACCATGAATTCTGTTGTCAACCAAAAAATCCTGAAGGAGAATGTCTGGCCATCTGTTTGTGACCTCAAGCTGAAGTGCACTTGGGTTCTGCAGCAGGACAATGATCCAAAACACACCCGCAAGTCCACCTTTGAATGGCTTAAGAAAAATAAAATGAAGACTTTGGAGTGACCTAGTCAAAGTCCTGGCCTGAATCCGATTGAGATGCTGTGGAATGACCTTAAAAAGGTGGTTCATGCTCGAAAACCCTCCAATGTGGCTGAATTACAGCAATTCTGCAAAGATGAGTGGGCCAAAATTCCTCCACAGCGCCGTAAAAGACTCATTGCCAGTTATTGCAAATGCTTGATTGCAGTTGTTGCTGCTAAGGGTGGCCCAAACAGTTATCAGGTTTAGGGGGCAATTACTTTTTCACACAGGGCCATGCGGTTTGGATTTTTTTTTCCCCCTTAATAATAAACACCTTCATTTAAAAACTGCATTTTGTGTTTACTTGTGTTGTACTTTGTCTAATATTTAAATTTGTTTGATGATCTGAAACATTTAAGTGTGACAAACATACAAAAAAAATGTGAAATCAGGAAGGGGCAAACACTTTTTCACACCACTGTATGTTCTTGAACATCTCATGCCTTTAGCTAAGGGAACTGTCCTTAGGTACAACTGTGAGAGTGAATGGTTGTCTGTCTCTCTGTGTTGGCCCTGCAATGGACTGGCGATCTGTCCAGGGTGTACCCTGCCTCTTGCCCAAAGATGCTGGGATAGGCTCCAGCCCCCCCGCGACCCGAAAAGGATTAAGCGGAAGAAGATGAATGAATGAATGAATGAAATTATTATTAAAATGCTGTTAAAAAAACAAAAAACAAACTATGACTTATATGACTCTTTATTAGTGTAAAAGCTGGTGTTTAATAAGAAATTAATAGGGACACAGAATGCTTTGTTAGTAGGCAGCTAAAGTTACACCCTGTGATTGACTAATAGGGCTCAGACAGTAAAATGTGCCAGTTGTGGTGTTTTTTTTTTTTTCAGTGTTCCTACTAGGAATAGGAAAGCCACGTATTGCTGTGGCAGTGCAGATGCTGGCCCAATCAGACTGTGGAAGTGAATCACCTGGTCAAAGGCTGATGGAGTACTAAAATGATTTAGGAAACATTTTAAGGGAGAAATCTGATGTAGTGCTGATTTGTATGTTGAAAGCAAAGCTGACAATTGTTTAATGTAAATGCTGATTTAGTCACACACCTGTAAAATAGGTTTATAAAATATTATAGGTTAAAATGCGAATATAAACATAATGTGTCATGGTACTGGGTGAGCATTCTTATTTGGCAGGCAAGTTCACCTTTCCAAGTGCCTTTGACCTGAAGGGAGCCTTATGGATTCATCTCCTGCCACTGGAACTACACCTATTCACCTGGTGTTCATCAAACCTGTTTAAAACTACATTCAGTTTCTGTGTCTGTGTTGTCTTGATGTACTCTGATTAAGGATGTTGGTAGAAAAATTCCATATTATTATTATTATTATTATTATTATTATTTCATGACTTTCCTATCTCATGTCTGATGTTTATATATGCATTCTATGTAGAATAAGTTCATATATTCCTTTATATTATTCTTTCATATATTATAGCTGATGTATTTTGGTGCGTTGTATGAGCCATCATGGTCTATGTGATTTCCAAGTCCCAGAGTCTTGAGTGCAGAATGAATGTGTGAATCTTATTTTTCTTTAACCTATTAAAAATTAATCACCAAAATTCAAAGTAAAAAACATCATTTATGGTATTAGAAGAAATTATTAAAATATCAAAGAACACAAAGATGTTCCTTTTGATGAGTTTTTTGGATTAAGTAATGAAAAGAAAACAAGTTCATGTTACTCCTTTAGTACTATAATGCTTAAAATTTCATCTAGAGAAGGAACTCAGAAGGTTCCAGTCTGAGTTTCCCATTTAAACAATATATAGTCTGTGGAATTGTTCCTTTTAATGAAATGAAATACGCTTAAGGGCTCGGTACACAAATTTCATTAATCAATCCTTTAATACTTATCCAGTCACATGGACAGCAAATGGACAGCAGTCTAAGCAGAGAAGACGGACTGCTGCCCGACTGACTTATCACTATGACCTCTTCAACAAGATAACTAGGAAGAGTTCAAAAGATTTAACATGAGGAGAGAACAGATCTCTCCCACTCCAGCAAAAAGATTACAAAATGAGCTTAGGTCATTATTTTTTTCTAAATGTACTGGGAAAAAATGAAAAGTGAAGGCAGGCGTTGAATTAATTAAAATAGGCCTTAAAAGACGGATCCCAAAATCAGATCCTTCTTTTGTTAATTCAACTTGTTGGAGATGGCAATGTTTTATTCAAGAGTGGTCTTAAAGTAATGCTAACCTGTGCATATTGGTAAAAGATTTAGTGATTCATTGAATATTTAGCAAAAAGTTGTTTTTGTAATTACAAAATCACATTATTCAATTGATAGACGCTTTAGGTGTTATTTAAATTCATTGTGTTGTTCTGGGTTCACGTTCATTTTTTTTTTTAACAGGAAAAGGAAAGCATTAATCAACTATGTATCTTTCACTAGGACTTAAAATTGAAAAGTTAAAAGGTGAAAACTAACAATCAAATGATCACCTTTAGCTTTAATTCTAAAAAATTCTTGGTGACCAAAATACACAAAAACAATTCACTTGAGTTTCTTAACATTAAAAATTTTAATCAACAGTGGGATAAGCACTGTAAAAACTTAAAAGGACAAAAGTTGAATGACTATAACAGTAATACTGACAATAACAATTTATGAGAAGACAAAATTCGCACTCCTGTTTGTGTGATTTCTGATGCAAGGACAGCGTGGAAGCCTATGGTTTCCCCCCAATTTTTTTTTTTTTCAGGGTAACCCCGGCATTGGACATTTGTGGTGGACGGGAGGATGGAGAGCAGTGTGGGGCGGGCTGGCTGGGGCAAGGGGAACACCACGTTTGTCATCAACCTGGACATCAGGCTCATTGGCTGGGGGCAGTGGCAGCGTGAGGGGAGGAGGCCCTCGCAGAGGACAATAACAACGGCACATGACAAGTAGACCCGAAGCTAAGTAAAACAAATGACATTGACAATGATATAACGCATATCAATTTAAATGACTTGGACTTTGAAAATGCAGTGTTTATATGAAATGACATTGCAGGTCTGACACATTGCAATGATGCCTTTCATCAGATAATGGTATGACAGTATCACATTTCAGAAATGTGATAGGAATAAGGAATAATTGTGTTGTATGATTTTGATGTGCTAAAGAGCTGGGCTGTGCTTCTGGTGCTTGGCCTCAGCCAAGCTGGGCCTGGGGACTACAGACCACACCAAAATTTAGGAAGAAACATGGGAAATAAAGCATTCCTTGTGCAAAATGAAGCCAGATTCTAATTAAGCAATATGTCCACCTTTCCATTAAGAGACGGAGTGGGACACAACCTTTCACAAAGATGCACTAACACAAATTCAAACTGTCTGTGTTCAACAAGACAGACAGACGTGACCTTAATGACTAATTCAGAATTGGTTCCAATACATGCTAAATCACATTAAATCTGCACAGACAGCTGGATTAATTGTCCTAACTGACATTTGTAACCTAGGTAGTAGTAGTAGTAGATTAGTTTATTTGACAGGGACAGTGCAATAAACATAGACAATCAAGGGAGGAAGCTCACAAAAAGAGGCATGATTACAGAAACCTCATTTTGGGGGTGTTATACTACTCACAGAGTTTCACCTAAATTAATTCAATTCAATTCAATTCAACTTTATTTATATAGTGCCATTTCACAACAACAGTCATCTCATAGCACTATCAACTGTAGGGGGGAATCCCCACAGTAGCAGAAAGACCCCAGTAATCAGGCGATCCCCTGTGAGCAAGCACTTGGCGACGGTGGAGAGGAAAAACTCCCTTTTAACAGGAAGAAACCTCCAGCAGAACCAGGCTCAGGGAGGGGCAGTCATCTGCTGCGACTGGCTGGGGGGTGAGGGGATAGAGAAGAAGAAAAGAACAGACATGTAGAGAGCAAACAGCACGATGGGGACTCAATCTATGGGAGAGAACAAACAAATGTTAATGACCAGCAAAAGAAAAATATTTCATAGAGAGTGAGGAAAGGAGTGAGGCCCAGTGCATTACTGGAGGTCCCCCGGCTGACTAAACCTATTAGCAGCATAACTAAGGGAGGGTTCAGAAACACATGATCCCTCCCTAATTGTAGGCTATAACAAAAAGGTAGGTTTTAGCTCTATTCTTAAAAACAGAGATCGAGTCTGACTCCCGAATCCAGATTGGCAGCTGATTCCACAGGAGAGGAGCTTGATAACTGAAGGCTCTGCCTCCCATTGTACTTTTGGAGATTCTAGGTATTACAAGTAATCCTGCATTTTGGGAGCGTAGTGCTCTGTTAGGATAATACGGTAGTATCAGATCTTTTAAATAAAAAGGAGCCTGATTGTTTAGAGCTTTGTAAGTAAGAAGAAGGATTTTAAACTTAATTCTAAACTCTATGGGAAGCCAATGAAGGGAGGCCAGAACTGGAGAGATATGATCTCTCTTTCTAGTACCTGTTAAAACTCTTGCTGCAGCATTTTGGATCAGCTGAAGACTTTTTAAAGATGTTTTAGGACAGCCTGATAATAAAGAATTACAATAATCTAATCTCGAGCGAACAAAAGCGTGGATCAGCTTCTTAGCATCACTCTGAGACAAGATGCTCCTAATCTTGGCAATATTACGCAAATGATAGAAGGCAGTCTTAGAAACAAATTTAATATGTGAATTGAAGGACAAATCCTGATCAAAAATAACTCCAAGGTTCCTCACAGAGCTATTAAGAGAAAGAGTAACTGCATCCAAACTGAAAGTTTGATTTGGAAAGGAATTTCTAAGGTTTTTTGGACCAACAAGAATGACTTCAGTCTTATCTGAATTTAATAGCAGGAAATTACAAGTCATCCAAGCTTTGATTTCCTTAAGACAGGCTTCTAACTTGGCTAATTGATTGCTATCATCTGGCTTCATTGACAGGTATAATTGTGTGTCATCTGCATAACAATGAAAATGTATACAGTGCTTTCTAATAATGTTGCCTAACGGAAGCATATATAAACTAAAAAGAGTAGGGCCTAGCACAGATCCCTGTGGAACTCCATGACTAAGCTTTGAGTTGAAAGAAAACTCATTATTTACATGAACAAACTGGAACCTATCAGATAAATAAGATCTAAACCACTGCAACGAAGTTCCATTAAGTCCAACATAGTGTTCTAATCTATCAAGTAGAATATTATGATCGATAGTATCAAAAGCTGCACTAAGGTCTAAAAGGACAAGTACAGAAACTAGTCCATTATCAGATGCAATGAGGAGGTCGTTAGTGACCTTCACTAAGGCTGTTTCAGTACTATGATGGATTCTAAACCCGGATTGAAACTCTTCAAGTAAACCATTTCCCTGCAGGTGGTCAAATAATTGCGTAGCAACAACTCTTTCTAAGATTTTTGAAATGAAAGGGAGATTAGAGATTGGTCTATAGTTAGCTAAAGCTCCTGGATCTAGCGTTGGCTTTTTGAGTAAGGGTTTAATTACAGCCGTTTTAAAAGCCTGCGGTACATGGCCTAAAGTTAATGAAGAATTGATTATATGAAGAATAAAGCTACCAATAAATGGGAAGACTTCTTTAAATAACCTGGTAGGAATAGGGTCTAAAAGACAAGTAGAAGGTTTGGATGAGGAAACTATTTTGTCTGACTCACAAAGGTCGATTGGAGTAAACTCATCAAGACAGACATCAAAAGAAGGAGTTGTAGTAGTTACAGTATTTAAGTTAACTGTGGGAAGAATCTGATTGATTTTATCTCTGATGGATGAAATTTTATTATTGAAAAAGTTCATAAAGTCCTGACTAGTAAGCTCTAAGGGAATGCTAGGATTGACAGAGTCCAATTAACCATGTGCCACACATACTACTGACACATAATGTATCTTTAAGGAAAAGATTTCCTTCTTCCAATAAAAAAGGGGACAACCTATCATGCTGTTCAAGTACGCCGTAACTTTGATGCATAAGCATCTCCATGCATCGGGAAGGGGGGAGGGGCACAACAAATAATTAGCAAAAATCCTCAGAAAAATAGATAAAAAATAAAAATTATCAATAAATGATCAATGATGTAGGAGAGAAAAAAATATAAGTGAAACTGCTTGGCAATGGAATCACAACATTCAATAGGAGAAGTTAAATTTACATCAATAGATTTGCAGGTATTTAAGAAAATTATGTGCTGAAAACATATGCAGATTATTGTAAAAATATATATCATGTTTGTAAGAAATAAAGTAAACTGATAAGGAAACAGAGAACCATGCAAATTTATGAGAAAAGTTCCAAATGTCTAAGGAAGGTCCAATTTATGCTGATGGAGCTTACTGTGGGACTCAATTTAGAATCTACTACAAAGACAAAACAGCTTCTTACTCAATTACGTAAGAAGGGAACAATGCTTTAGGGAGCTCAAAGCAAAATAATTTGACCTTCCCTGCATAATCTGATTCCTTTCAATCCCTTTGCATGGATCTCGTTGAGCTAAATAAGTGTGAAGGCAAAAATGTTGTTTAGAAGTTATTGACATACTAAATAGACAAAGGCTCTCCCTTGTACTAATCAAAATACTGCTATGGATTGCAATAATCTAAATACTGCTATGGTGACACTGAAACCTTTAACCGAAACAATATCAAGATTTAAAATAGCTGAAAATGATTCACTTAGATAATGGAATACATTTAATGGAAAACACTTTGTAAATCAAATCATATCAGTTTTAGGTACAGTACCCAAATTGTTAGTACCCAACATTTACCTAGGAAACCATTTAGCTTTCCATCAACAATCTACAGGAGCAGCATAATGCACAAATAGGATTAGGAAAGATGGATTAGGAAAATAGACAAAGAAAAATAGGAAAATTGTAAATGGCAAACCCTACTATTGAAGGCATTTAACTTAGGTGATGAGGAAGGGTTTCTGGTTGATTACATGCAAAGAATGACAACTGACAGAGATGTTATCCATACTGCCCATCCCAGGAGGGACCATGTGATGTAGGAACCATGGGAGGTGCACCCATCTTTTGGCCGAACCAGGGGATCTGGTCATCAAAGAAAACTGGACCAAAACCCCCGGCAAGGACAACACAAAGGGTATCCTGGCAATGCCAACAGTTGCGAAAAGCGAAGGACGTGACACTTGGGTGCATCTAACATTTTACCCCACTTGAAACCCTCAGCAAGAGACTGTTTAATATACATTACATACTCATTTAAAAAAAAAACCTCAACAAGTGACTGTTTAACTATTTCTCTATTCAAGTGTCAGCTTTTGCATAGCAAAGCAGGCTGTTTGTTTATCATGGCGAGGCAAAAATGCAAGGGAAAAAAAGGTGTGGTTGGTGTTATTGCCTTTTTCAACCTCATCATCCTCGTAGTAACACTTTTGTTTTGGTTATTTTTAAGTTGTTTCCACTGACACTGTAGAGAATTGTTATGTTTGTTCCTTAAATAATACTAACAGCTGGACAAATTATCTGCTACTGCTAAAATAATGCAGCTACTACAGGCTGTTTGTTTCTTAAGAGAGGCTATATACAGGAATAACACAGCAAACATCATTTTGGATCACACCTGTCACAACACTTATCACTCCACTGATCGGAAACATGATGATACTCCTTACTCTGTGAAGGCAAGATTAATTTCAAGAGGGAATTCCTCTTTTCTGAAGTGGTGATGTCCCTTTCAGCAGCTTAACACTCTCTAAGTGTACGACGGCTCACAGTGCATCTCTCTCCTGTACTGCTACCTGCTTGACCAACAAAGCGGGCAAGTGTTATACTAAGGATCTACATTGTTATAGGGGTTTGGTAGTCATTGGGCGTATCCACACCTGGCCGGAAACTGGGCAGGGTTGTGTACCCCATTTTGGCGGCTGACTGTACCCTCATCATGTCAGCAGGGCAGGTGGGCAGGGTGAAGACAGATGCTTTCTTACCACATAATGCCATTTGGGGCACGAATGTACCAGGAGTGGGGTCCCTTCATTCATTGTTTCCTGGAATGAGAGTGGGCAAGAACACCTTATGGATTGAAACACTTAATAATAAGCTACAAATAATTTGTAAAATTTATGACATAAAATAGAATGGTGTCAATTAACTGCCACCCGTAGGGGTGTGCACCCTGTTATAGGAGGTTATTGTTGTACTTTTACCCATGAAAATAATGCAAATGGTCATATTATTAATTCGGTTATACACAGCCTCATTGTTTTGCAGGCAATGATAACAGAATTGATTAAGTAGTGATTCACTTCATGAAGAAGTCTCATCATGAACTTGTTAATGATTTGATCATTTGAAGTATGGTGATGAAGCTGGTTCATGTAAACTTAGTGAGATGTCTTCATACAACTTCTGCAGATGATGAGGATGGTGAAAGGGGCGATACTAGCCTAAGGAGTATGAAGTTTGCAAAACTGTCTAAATCTATTTTGAGTTTTTCCATATCATTTTCTATGTTCTTATTTGACAGTCTAAAATTGATTTTGATTCCGTCGTCGGCCTCCGTCGGTCTATGATGACCATGGAAGAGAATCCTAAACGTCTACTCTGCTGGAACAGCACCGCCTGTGGCTGAACAGGCCGATGCGCGAATGACAGTCCCTGTCACACAGGTCACACTTGTGGGTGGTCTCCGTGCTGCTGGGTCTGTGGCGGTTCTTCCTGCGGGTCCTTTTTTCATCTGCTGCAGCAGTCAGTCTCTCTTCACCCGCCTTGAGCTGTCTGGTCAGGGTGCCTCTCCATTTGGAGCGGTCCGTTGCAAGGTCCTCCCAGCGCTCTGTGTTGATATCCAGGGCCTTCATGTCTCTCTTGCAGACGTCTCTAAAGCGCAGCTGTGGGCGGCCAACGTCTCTCCTGCCAGTTGCCAGTTCTCCATAGAGGACGTCTTTGGGGATTCTGCCATCCTCCATACGGTGAACGTGGCCTAGCCAGCGGAGCCTGCGCTGCCTGAGTAGAGTGAACATGGAGGGAAGGCCGGCGCGGGACAGAACTTCTGTGTTGGGCACTTTGTCCTGCCAGGATATGTCCAGGATGTGGCGAATGCAGCGCAAGTGGAAGGAGTTCCATCTCTTTTCCTGCCGGGCGTATGTTGTCCACATCTCACTCCCATAGAGCAGTGTGCTGATGACGCAGGCGTTGTACACTGCCATCTTCGTCTTGACAGAGAGTTTGGGATTCTCCCACACTCGTGTGGTGAGGCGAGCGAGTGTGAAGGCTGATTTTCCAATCCTCTTGTTGATCTCTGTATCAAGGGAGAGGTTGTTGCTCACGTACCTGGGCTCGTGGACCCCAGGTACGTGAACTGATTCACGACCTCCAGCTTGTAGTCATCAATGGTGATGGTTGGTGGTGCTTCCGTGCCTTGCGCCAAGACATTAGTCTTCTTCAGGCTGATGGTAAGCCCGAAGTCCTTGCATGCCTGGGAGAAGCGGTCCATCAGGGTCTGAAGCTCCTGCTGTGTGTGGGTTGCAACTGCAGCGTTGTCTGCGAACAGCATGTCTCTGATTAGAGCCTCGCGTACTTTGGTTCTGGCTTTCAGGCGGGCGAGGTTGAAAAGCCTGCCGTCAGATCTTGTGTGCAGGTAGATTCCCTCTGTTGCTGTGCTGAAGGCATGCCTCAGGAGCATAGCAAAGAAAATCCCAAAGAGGGTTGGCGCAAGTACACAGCCCTGTTTCACTCCGCTGCGTATGTTGAATGGCTCTGAGACGTTGCCATCGTGCTACACTATCCCCTGCATGTTGGTGTGAAATGATTCGATGAGGCATTGCAACTTTGGTGGGCATCCTATCTTTGGCAGGATCTTGAAAAGGCCCTCTCTGCTGACCAGATCGAACGCTTTGGTGAGGTCGATGAAGGTGACGTACAGAGGCATGTTCTGTTCTCTGCATTTCTCCTGGAGTTGGCGGATGGAGAATATCATGTCTACCGTCGATCGCTCAGCGCGGAAGCCACACTGAGACTCGGGGTAGACACGTTCGGCAAGCTTCTGTAGACGAACGAGAACAACTCGTGCGTAGACTTTGCCAACAACGCTGAGGAGGGAAATGCCCCTGTAGTTGTTGCAGTTGCTTCTCTCCCCTTTGTTTTTGTAGAGGGTGATGATCTTGGCGTCCCTCATGTCCTGTGGTACGGCACCTTCCTTCCAGCACTGGCAGAGGACGTCATGCAATGGCAGCAGTAGGGCGGTCTTGCAGTGCTTGATCAGGTCAGGGGGTATGCCGTCGTTGCCGGGTGCCTTGCCAGCAGCCAAGCTATCAATGGCCTTACTGAGTTCGTCGATGGTTGGCTCGGCGTCAAGTTCGTCCATGGATGGCAGGCAGTCGATGGCATCAAGGGCTGACGGTGTCACGGTGTTCTGTCTAGAGTAGAGGTCGGAGTAGTGTTCCATCCATCTCTCCATCTGCTTGTTCTTCGCTGTGATCATCTCCCCAGTGGAGGATTTGAGGGGGGCCGTTTTGCTCTGAGCCGGACCAAGTGCTTTCTTGATGCCATCGTACATACCACGGATGTTCCCTGTTATGGCAGCGGTTTGAATGTCTTGGCTGAGCTGAGTCCAGTACTCGTTGGCACAGCGCCGAGCAGTCTGCTGAACTTTGCTTCTCGCAGCCCTGAGAATCTGGAGATTCTTCTCATTTGGGTACTTCTTGTACTCAGCAAGTGCTGAGCGCTTGGCTTCAATGACGGGGGTCATCTCGGTCAACTTGGCATCAAACCAGTCCTGTGACTTCGAGGTCTTCCTCCCAAAGGTAGCCAAGGCTGTGCGGTAGATGGTGTTTCGCAGCTCTTCCCACTTCTGCTTTGCAGATTCTCCTCCTTGTGGTACACCAAGTTCCTTCTCAAAGGTGGAGGCAAACTGCTCAACAAGTTCTGGTTGGGCCATCTTGCTGGTGTCAATCCGTGCCTTTCCAGGTTGTCTAGCACGATGGAATTTCTTCAGCTGCAGCTTGACCTTGCAACACACCAATGAATGGTCTGTGTCGCAATCTGCACTCTGGAACGAACGGGTGATTAGCACGTTCTTCAGTGAGGTGCGCCTGGTCAGGATCAAGTCTAGCTGGTGCCAGTGCTTTGAGCGCGGATGTTGCCAGGAAACCTTGTGTTGGGGCTTGGTCTTGAAGAACGAGTTTGTGATGCACAGATCGTGATATGTGCAGAACTCGAGCAGCCGCTGTCCGTTGTCGTTCATTCTGCCCACGCCAAAAGGTCCAAGACAGGAGGGCCAGGAGTCGTGGTCAGCACCCACTCTGGCATTGAAGTCTCCAAGGAGAATGAGTTGTTCAGAGTTGGGGATGATCCTGACAGTTGTTGCGAGATTCTCGTAGAACTCGTCTTTTGCCTCTGGTGTGGCTGTCTGTGTTGGGGCATACACACTGACGAGGGTGACTGGGCCTTCAGTGGTGTTCAGGCAGAGGGTGAGGAGTCATGCAGAGCCAGTGCTGCCCGGTTCCACCATCTTCAGCAAAGTGTTCTTCACTGCGAAGCCCACTCCGTGTTCCCTGTGTTCGTCACTGCCCTTTCCCTGCCAGTAGAACGTGTAGTCCTTCTCTCTCAGTGTGCCTGCATCAGCTAACCGCGTTTCCTGGAGAGTGGCGATATCCACTCCCAGTCTCTTCAGCTCATTATTGATGATGGCAGTCTTCCTGGTGTCGTTGATGTCCTTTAGGTTAGCAGCGAGTCCTGTCATCATAGTGCGGACGTTCCAAGTTCCCAGTTTTAGAGTTGGTCTCTTTTGTTTTATTGTCTTGCCTGGTGCGAAGGTTCTCAGCCTGCTGTTTGGATTTCTCCTTATCCCCATGCACCCAATGAGGAAAGCAAGCTGTGGCGGGACAACACCTTATTGGCTGGGGGCTGCCCAGCTTGAGGCGGGCGGTAGCTGTCCAGTGAGATCTGATGATCCCTCCCACCGTCGGGAACAACCCCTGGCGCCACGCTCTACGCCAATTGAGCAGTGGCTTATAACCGGTATCTGTCATTCCCCGTGTTTTGTCTACGCCAAAGGCGAAGCTGGAGTGTCCTCTCCAGTGATCCGGTATTTGATTATGATTTTGATTATATTACACATATTCACTTTTAATGACATATTCATACACATATTCTACACACGTTCCTTGTTTAAGTTTGAACTATCTCATAGGATTGTTGCTAGTCTGCCAGGACACATAACATGTAAATCTGTACACCTACATACGTATATCTTTAAATCATTATTCATTATTATTCAATTTATTTTACTACCACTTTGTTTGATTATTTTTCTTTTAATCATAAGATAAGAGATAAGATAAGATAAGCCTTTATTAGTCCCACAACGGGGAAATTCCAGGATTGCAACAGCACAGGGATAGCAACACTCAGAGCAACAATCAGAAGGCAAGAAAAAAAAAAAAACAAAAAAAAAAACAAGCAAGCAAGAGCAGCTAATATACATATGTACGTATTACTATAAAATATATATATATATACACACACACACAGACACACAGTGCAGAGCATTGTAGCTGGATGGAATAAATATATGAATATATGAACACACAGTGCAGAGCATTGTAGCTAGATGGAATAAATATGTAAATATATAAACACCCACAGTACGGAGCATTGCAGCTAGGTGGAATAAATATGCAAGTATATAAACACACACAGTGCGGAGCAATGTAGCTAGATGGAATAATATGTAGATATATAAATATATAAACACACCCAGTGCTGAGCATTGTAGCTAGATGGAATAAATATGCAAATATAAAAACACACACAGTGCAGAGCATTGTTGCTAGATGGAATGAAACAGCATAACCGTCTACTTAGTTATCCTACATGGTATGATTATGTGCCCATACATATTCTCACCCTCCATAGCGACCGGTATGTTCCTAGTTGTATGCCGGAGGGGACCATTGTGTAAGTCTATTGCATCTTTTGCATTCAAAAAACTATTAGTTTGTTACGTCTTTTTGCTATCTCTGCGAGCAGCCCTGCTTAGGTTGTACAGTCTGACAGCCGTTGGTAGGAAGGACCTACGAAACCTCTCGGTTGTGCACCTGGGATGATGTAGTCTGCTGCTAAATGAGCTCCTCAGTGCATTCAGTATGTCCTGCATAGGGTGGAACTCGGACTCCAGCAGAGATGACAGTTTAGCCACCGTCCTTCTCTCTCCTATCTCCTCCATCGGATCAAGGCGCTGCCCCAGGACAGAGCTAGCTTTCTTAATCAGTTTGTTCAGTCTCTTCCTATCGGCTGCAGTAATGCCACTGCCCCAGCAGACCACTCCAAAAGTGATGGCTGATGCCACCACCGTGTCATAGAATGACTTCAGCAGCGCCCCTTGTACACCAAAAGACCTGAGTCTCCTCAGCAGGAACAGCCTGCGCTGTCCCTTCTTGTAGAGTGCATCAGTATTGTGTGACCAGTCTAGTTTATTGTTCAGATGAATACCCAGGTACTTATAGGATGTCACCATCTCGATGTCTGTTCCCTGTATATTTACTGGTACTGTGAGGGGCTGCCCATGCCTGCGGCAGTCCACCACCAGCTCCTTAGTTTTCCTCGCGCTGATCTGGAGGCAGTTCCGATGGCACCAGTCCACGAAGTCCTGGATAAGCCCTCTGTACTCAGCTTCATCTCCATTGGAGATGAGGCCAACGATCGCAGAGTCATCAGAGAACTTCTGTAGATGGCAGTGTGTTGTGTTGTGTGAGAAGTCCGCAGTATAAAGAGTGAACAGGAAGGGAGCCAGCACCGTTCCCTGGGGGGCCCCCGTGCTACTGATGATCGTGTCGGACACACAGTCCCGGGTTCTCACAAACTGAGGCCGGTTCGTGAGGTAGTCCAGGATCCATGATGACAGGTGCTGGTCCACCCCTGCGCGCAGCAGCTTGTCCTTCAGGATCATCGGTTGGATGGTGTTGAAAGCACTGGAGAAGTCAAAGAACATGATCCTCACCATATTCCCGGGCTTCTCCAGGTGGGACAGAGAACGGTGAAGGAGGAAGATCACCGCATCCTCCACCCCAATGCCATGCTGGTAGGCGAACTGGAGTGGATCCATCGCTGGTTCCACCAGGGGGCGGAGGTGAGCAAGGAGCAGTCTCTCCAGGGTCTTCATCAAGTGGGACGTCAAGGCCACCGGTCTGTAGCTGTTCAGGTCTTTGGGGTGGGAAGTTTTTGGTACAGGTACCACACAAGATGTTTTCCACAGCTGTGGTACCCTCCTCAGTTTCAGGCTCATGTTGAAGATATACGTCACAATCCCACACAGCTGGTCTGCACAGGACTTGAGGAGCTTTGCGCTGATGCCGTCCGGTCCCGGCGCCTTCCTCGCCTTGATCTTCCTCAGCTCCGTCCTCACCTGGGTCCTGGTCAGGGTCAGGATGGGGGGCTGTGTGTTGGGAGTGGGGGGGTGTTGGTGGAGTGGGGAGTGGGCAGCAGGACTTGATTTCTTTAGAGGCAGCAGTGGTTGTTGTGCAGTCAGGGGGGAGGGCGGTTGGTCAAATCTATTGAAAAACAGATTCAGGTTGTTCGCCCACTCCCTGCCCCCTGTGGCCTGGGGGGAGGTATTCTGGAGCCCCGAGATGGTTTTGAGGTTTCTCCAGACCCCGCTGATGTCGCTCTGTTGCAGCTTGTCCTCCATCTTCTTCCTGAAGCTGTCCTTGCCTTCTCTGATCTTTCTCCTCAGCTCCCTCTGTACGGACTTCAGCATCTCCCTGTTCCCTGACCTGAAGATCCTCTTCTTCTCTCTCAGAAGTGTTTTTATCTCAGGGTTGATCCAGGGTTTGTTGTTTGAGTGACGCCGTATGGTCTTGGTGGGAACGGATTTGTCCACACAGAAGCTAATCATGATGCTTTATTAAGCATCGGGGGGGAATATGATAGAAAAATCCCTTATTATTATTATTATTGTTATTATTATTCATTCATTCATTCATCTTCTTCCGCTTAATCATTTTCTGGTCACGGGGGGGCTGGAGCCTATCCCAGCATCTTTGGGTGAGAGGCAGGGTTATTATTATATTATTTCATGACTTTCCTATTTCATATCTGATGTTTATATGTGCATTCCATGTAGAATAAGTTCATATATGTCAGGACGGCCGCTGGGCCGTCATCTCTCTCATCAGCTCCAGCTGCGCACAGACCAGCAGGTGTTAATCAACGGCTATTAAAAGCCAGCGTCGTTGACAGCCCGGCACGGAGTCGTCTGTCTACCTCGACCAAGTATGAGCCAGAGCTTCGTTTCACAGCCAAGTCAGGAACGCCACGACAAGACCCACCACGTAAGAAAACCATTTGCTTTTCACCGCCAAACCGCCCAATTTTGGGAACCTGGCTCGCCCTTTGACTGCGCTCACCTCCCCTAAGACCCCGTTTTGCTGGAGTGAGGAGGCAGCCAGGGCATTTAAGAAATTAAAGGACGAGTTTGCTTCGGCCCGTGTGCTCACTCAGGTGGACCCGAATCTTCAGTGCTTGGTGGAAGTGGATGCCTCTGATTCGGGGGTGGGAGCGGTACTCTCCCAGCGTTCTCCTGAGGATGGCAAGATTCGGCCATGTGCATATTTCTCCCGTCGCTTGTCACTGGCGGAGAGGAGCTACAGCATTGGAGACAGGGAACTGTTAGCAGTGAAGCTCGCCCTGGAGGAATGGAGACATTGGCTTGAGGGGGCCGCGCAGCCGTTTGTTGTTTGGACTGACCACCGCAGCCTGGAGTATCTCAGGACAGCGAAGCGGCTGAACGCGCGTCAGGCTCGTTGGTCTCTCTTCTTCGGCCGCTTCAACTTCTCCATCACCTATCGGCCAGGAAGCAAGAACGGTAAGCCGGATGCCCTCTCACGACAGTTTGACGCACCATCTACCGAGGATCAGGATGCACCCATCCTACCACCCTCCTGTGTTGTGGGCGCGCTGTCCTGGGGTATCTGTACCAAAGTCCAGAGAGCGTTGAAGATGGAACCAGATCCGGGGGGGGGGGGGGGCCCAGGCCGCTTGTTTGTTCCACGCTCTATTCGGGGTCAGGTGATTGAGTGGGGTCACGCCTCCAAGTTGGCTTGTCATCCGGGAGTAGGCCGGACTGTGGACCTGCTCCAGAGGACCTTCTGGTGGCCGGGGCTACGGAAGGACGGGGTGAATTACATCCGGGCTTGCGCTCAGTGCGCCACAGGGAAAACGACATCTTCTCCCCCGGCGGGTCTGTTGTATCCCCTGCCCGTTCCTTCCCGCCCCTGGTCTCATGTGGCCATGGATTTTGTGACTGGTTTGCCCCCTTCTGATACTTTCACTACTGTCTTGACTATTGTGGACCGTTTTTCGAAGGCGGCCCATTTTGTGCCTCTTCGGGGCTTGCCTTCGGCTCAGGAAACGGCGGACCTCCTTGTTCAACATGTGGTTCGCCTCCATGGCATCCCCGTTGACATAGTGTCAGATCGGGGACCACAGTTTGTCTCTCAGGTATGGAAGGCGTTCTGCGCAGCGCTGGGAGCCACAGCTAGCCTTTCTTCTGGGTACCATCCTCAAAGTAATGGCCAGTGTGAACGGGCTAACCAGGAGCTTGAGGCCGCACTGCGCTGTGTTATCTCCTCCTGTTACTCCTCTTGGAGCAAACATCTTCCCTGGATAGAGTACGCCCATAATATCACGATCTCTACGGCCATGGGCGTCTCTCCTTTCAAGGCTTCTTTTGGATTTGATCCACCACTATTTCCGGAGGAGGAGAAGGAGGTAGCGGTTCCGTCTGTCCAGGCCCATATTAAGCGCTGTCGGCGAGTTTGGTCCATCGCCCGCCGAGCCCTTTTGAAGACCACTGAACGCAACATCCAGGTGGCCAACCGTCACAGGAGACCTGCCCCGGACTACAAGGTGGGTCAGAAGGTTTGGTTATCCACCCAGAATATTGGTGTACCGGCCGAAAAGCGCAAACTCACTAAGCGCTTCATTGGCCCCTACACCATCTCACATATTGTCAACCCTGTGTCTGTGCGCTTGTCTCTCCCCCCTTCCATGCGCATCTGCCCCACCTTTCATGTCTCCCAGGTTAAACCGTACGTCATGGACCCTCTGTGCCCGGCCCCTGCGGCGCCTGCCCCCCCCCCCCCCCCGAGGATGATCGATGGCCATCCAGCCTGGGGCATGACTGCCATCCTGGACGTTCGCAGGCGGGGTCGTGGTCTTCAGTATTTGGTGGACTGGGAGGGCTTTGGACCGGAGGATCGTTCTTGGATTTGCCCAGCGTTGATCTTAGATAAGCAGTTGATCCGCGATTTCCATCGGGCGAATCCAGATAAGATTGGGCAGGTGCCTGGAGGCACTGCTAGAGGGGGGAGTACTGTCATGACGGCCGCTGGGCCGTCATCTCTCTCATCAGCTCCAGCTGCGCACAGACCAGCAGGTGTTAATCAACGGCTATTAAAAGCCAGCGTCGTTGACAGCCCGGCACGGAGTCGTCTGTCTACCTCGACCGAGTATGAGCCAGAGCTTCGTTTCACAGCCAAGTCAGGAACGCCACGACAAGACCCACCACATAAGAAAACCATTTGCTTTTCAACGCCAAACCTTTACCCCTGTGCACAGGTGGACCTCCCAGGCGGCGGACCGGTATCTCCAACTGACGGAGAATTACCCTCTCCTCCCCGGAGCTCCTCCTGGCCATCGCTACTTCAGGAACTCTCATCACCACAGCTGCAGGTACTGTTACTCTCTCAGCCACAGGAGCCACTATCACCACGGTTACGGACATTATCACCTCCACGGCTACGGGAACAGTCACCGCCACAGCTGCCAGTGCAATCATTGCTCTCGCCACGATCACCACCACGGTTACAGGAGTTATCACCATCACAGCCTCAAGCACCAGCACCACCACAGCTCATGGACATCGGGGAACAGCAAGATACAATCAGTGACAACCTCAAGTAAGCTTCACACCTGCACTTGTCCTTTTGTGCTGAACAGCCTTAACGGTTTCTGCTTGTGTGTTCCAGGGTTGCCAGGTCGTCATCTGTATCGCTCAGCTCCGGTGACCAGGCCACTATATCTGCACTCACACTTGCACTACACTCACTCTCACTTAACAATAAAGAATAACTATTTTGTATCTGCCCGTGTCTGTGTCTGTCTCTTGGGTCCTGAAACATGTCATTATATTTCTTTATATTATTCTTTCATATATTATATCTGATGTATTTTTGGTGCGCTGTATGAGCCATCATGGTCTATGTGATTTCCATGTCCCAGAGTCTTGAGTGCAGAATGGATGTGCATGCAAATGCCTGTGAAGGATAGGTCAGCAAAGATATAAACAATGACCCAGGATAAATCCCTTGTTTTATTGACCCCCTCTGCTAGGAGTCTGTGACCAGGAATGTCCTAAAACCACCAGCTCTATAGATTAGATTTATAGACACTTAGACTGTCTCCAGGAGATGTTTCTGACGTCTCCCCCTTTTTTATATATCTATCCTGAAGAGCAATAAATACCAGACTCAGAAAATGTATGGTCAGGGATTTTGTGTGTGTGGACTGAGAGCCACTCTCATGTAATCTCTCCCCCAGTGGCCATGGGGTAAATAAATATACTTACATTCAAATATTCTGCCTGATTTTTGACTCAGAATAATTATGCTGAAAATTATTCAATCAGATGTTTAACCTCCCAACTGCTATTTGATGCTATTTGTAGTAGAGGCAATGTGACATTTAAAAGTTCAAATACAATTGCCATCAAACCTTTCTATTTTATGTTACATGATTTTTAGTCAGTTAATGTCACAGTAGCAGTGTCATATGCCATATAATAATACATTTTAAATACTTATTCTTATCACCTGTCCTCTCCTTACAGCAGCTAATGATTCAGGTATTTAATAATAATCATTTTTTGGTTTGTAGAAAGGACAGCAGGGAGAGTCAAACATCTAATTAATTTCATGCTTAACATAAATATTTCTTTATTTTGCTCCTAATTATTCTTCATGTGACCTACATGAAAGTTCCTGGAATATTTTTTGGGAGAATTTCGGTAACCTATACCAACAATCAACAATAACTATATTGGTCATTTTAAAATAAAAGACATGCATGTGCATTTACCTCCAAAACAAACAATTATTAATGAAACCGTAGTGGTACATGACAGTGTTATATGACCCATCCATCATCATCTACCAGGTCCAGGTCGCAGAGGCAGCAGGCCAAGTACAGAAGCCCACACTTCCATCTCCCAGTTCTTTCACCTTTCCAGGAAGGAAACTAGGGTGTTCACAGGCCAGCTGGAAGACATAGTCTGTCCAGCGTGTCCTGGGTCTGAACTGGGATCTCCTCCTAGGATAACACACCTCACATGGAGGGTATCCAGGAGACGTCCTGATCCCATCTCAACTGGCTTATTTCATTGTGGAGGAGCAAGGGCTCTACTCTGAGCCTCACAGAGTGGTAGGCTTTGCCATCCTAAGTGATCGAGGGAGAGGTTCCACAGGTCCCTTCTACCTACGGCTGTCAGACTATATAATCTAACTGGTGCTGCTCGTAGAGGTTGTATTAAACATACTAAATGTCACATCTTTGCATAGTAGAGATCATTCCCTCCAATACACAACTAAGACAATTACAGTTATTACAGAGGGTGGAAACAACACTGTTGATTCAAATGTGAAATATTCTGTCTGGGTGCATATTTATATTCTGCCGGATAATTTAACTGTCATGCTGTTGATACCATCTAGCTGCAATGCTCCTGCACTCTGTATATAACTGTGTATGTATATTTATTTACTGCTTTGGCTAACCAGTTCTTATCTTATTATCTTATTTAATAATACTCTGAGTCCTGCTATCCCTTTGCTGCTGCAATCCTGGAATTTCCCCGTTGTGGGACTAATAAAGGCTTATCTTCTCTTATCTTATGTATCTTATCTTATCTTATTTAACTGAGCTCCTCACCCTATCTGCAAGGGTGAGTCCAGCCACCCTATGGGGAAAGCTAATTTCTGCCAGTTACTTGCGTGATATCATTCTTTCAGTCATTACCCAAAGTTCATGACTATAGATGAGGGTAGGAGCATAGACTGACCCATAAATTGACACCTTTGTTTTGAAGCCGATTCCTCTCCCTTTGTTTTGAAACTGATTACTGGAGTAAACTGATAAAGGTAATAAATGGCTTATGGTTTTTACATGCACTAAGTAAATGGTTTATTAGGCAAATAAACTAGGCGTGTTAATCCGTTTTCTCATAAACTGATAATGGCCATTAACTGATAAAGGTAATCGGATTACTCTGTTTACATGACAGTTTGAATAATCAGGTAACTCCAGAAAGCTGATTGTAATCGATTTACTCATGACCATGTAAACAGGGTCACTGGTACAGCATCCACATCATTGCAGATGCGGCCCAATCCATACTGTTGTAGTGCTCCAGATTGCTCTTGGTCTTGAGACCGGTTTTAACTGGTCTTGGTCTTGTCTCTGAATTGAAGTCATTTTTACTTGGGCTTGTCTTGGTCTTGGACAAAATGGACTCAGGATGTTAGCTTAAGATCATTCAAGACCATGACTTGTTTATTTGTAGACGTAATTGGTATGATCAGTTGAAACAGGATGCACCTGAGCTCACTTTTGAGCTTCATGGCAAAGGCTGTGAATACTTACGTACATATGATTTCTTAGTATTTTTTTATTTTTAATAAATTTGCAAAAATCTAAAAAAAAAAAATTCTTTCACGTTGTCATTATGGGGTATTGTGTGAAGAATTTTGAGGAAAAAAAATGAATTTAATCCCTTTTGGAATAAGGCTGTAACATAACAAAACATGGAAAAAGTGAAGCACAATGAATACTTTCCGGATGCACTGTACATGGTCTTGGTCTCAACTCAGTCTCAAACCCTTAAAGTCTCTGTCATGCCTTGGTATCGGTTAGTGTGGGTTTGACTACAACACTACTAATCCATCTGGCAATCCCCTGCTCCAGTCTCCTGTTACTTGAGAATAAGACTCAGAAATACTCCTCTGTCATGAACCAAGCCGGTGTTTTCCTTCAGGCTCAGTTCTGGCCGTTCTCTGTGGCTCAGGTATTGGGCTATTTATGTATAGTGTCATCTTTTGAGTTTTTGTTGTTTTTATGTCTTTGTCCTTTTCTTTTCCATGCCTGTAGTCACTGTTCTGGCCGGCGGCTGTTAGGCAGCCTCTTTGACCTACATTCGTGTGGGCGTTGTCTAATACCCGCCGGTCCGACCACGCCCCCTTTCTCTCTTGACAGCCAGCTGATTCTACTCCGGTGATTGTCATTCCCACGCCTCATCCAGGTGTACTCAATCTGTGGAGCCAGCAATGCTTGTACTTAAGCGGTGTATGCCAGTCAAGCATTGCTGGTCAATTGAATTGTCCATTAATATACATAGTCGTGTGTGTACTGTGTGCCACGGAGTGTTCGCCACTTCCACCTTAGCCGTGGATTCTCTTGCGTCTTTGGAGCGATATCGGCTCCGGGACGCTACTGTGGTTAGATCGCTTCTCCTCATGTGTTCGCTGGGCGATGCTGGCCCAGGAACGCCTATTGTAAGGTTCTTTGTGTTTTTGTACACCTTCACCTTTTTGGGAACTGTTTGTCAATACTTTAATAAATGTGTTGTGGTGTAACCCCACACGTAAATCCTTCTTTCAACCCCTCTCCATGCACTGCGTAAAAGTGCACGGGGAGGTCCATGACACTCGCTCCACTTGGGGCAGGAGTTTGACCCCAACCTGGAGAGGTCAGTGTGGTATATGGATAGGTGTGTCTGGGATGTCGTGCCCACCCACAGGGTGACGTCAGGTCGGCACGGCCCATTCTGTATATTAAACCCTGTTCTGTGTAATAAAGTTTGCTGGTTGCTGCAGGAAGACTCGCCTCCTTTTCCCTTTATTCTCAGACATAACATTTGGCGATGAGGAGCAAAATGAGTGTGTGTGTGTCCGTTTCTAGAGAGCGTGGGTGAGCCGTTGGTTTTGTGGCCGCATTGGAGACAGGACTTCGAGGGGTACGTCGCCTCGTTGGGTTTCCCTCGGCTTGACAGGAGACAATGGCGGGCCCTCTTGGCTTGTAACCTCGGTGCGGAGGGCCAGAGGATTCTTGACTCGCTGGGCACGAGTGAAAGCTACGTGGAGGCTGTCGGGCTCATGGAGGCGCACTTCAAGGAGCAGTCAAGGGCCAGAGAGTTGCAGGCGAAGAGGCTGATGGCATTGGTCGAGCAGGAGCGAGCTAGCTTTGGAGAGCTAATGGCTCAGTTGGAGCCTATGAACAGGCAAGCTGACAAGCTAGTTTCAAGCTGAAACAAGGCTAATGGCGTGAAACTGGGCCTCGAGGCAGAACCGGGACCACATGTGGAGGAGCCCCTGGCCATTGACGCGGTAACGGCACAGAGGATCACCGAGACCGGGAGTGCTGGGACAGACGACCTGAAGCCGGTGTCGGAGGACGTGACTGGTGAGGGTGACGTCGAGAGCCCCGGAGAGGTGATGCAGCAGGACGGAGAGGCAACGCAGCAGGAGTCGGCCCCTCTGTTGTAGGCTGTACAGCGGGCGAGCGGGACAGTGCAGGCCAAGGACTTCAGGGAAGAGCCGCAGCCGGGCATGATGATGGCGCAGTGGAGCACCAACACCGAGAGCACGGGATGCAGTGGTGAGGAGCCCAGGTCGGTGAGCAGGCCCAACGAGGGTGATGGTGCGTGTCCCAAGGTGAAGCAACGGCCGCAGGACACGGTGGCAGCGAGTGGTGCCGTTGAGCGGGTTTCAGCGGTTCCCAGAGCACGACCACAGGAGTTTGGGGTGTTCGAGACCAAAAGAAAAGAGAGCAGAGCAGGACATTTTGGTGCAGTTTTGCTGAGCGCCAAATGCCATCGTCAGAGTGAGAGTTTGGACCAGGTCGGCGGGATGGCGTGACGCAGAATGAGGGTCCGAAGATGACGTGGCGGGCACAGGAGACCGGGTCGGGTTTCCCTGCGGGTCGACAGCGGGGTTTGGCCCAGACAGAAGAAGCCAGTTTGGAGAGGTTGAGACAGGCTGGCGAGAAAGGAGTCTTTTGACCCTGGGAGGCAGCGACCAAACTTGGGGATGACGTGGGGCTGCCCAGGCCTTCCGTGGTGTCACTTAATTATTTATTTGTGTAAATAGTGATATATATATATATATATATATATATATATATATATATATATATATATATATATATATATATATATACATAGTTTGGGGTCACCCAGACAATTTTGTGTTTTCCATGAAAAGTCACACTTTTATTTACCACCATGAGCTGTAAAATGAATAGAAAATATAGTCAAGACATTGACAAGGTTAGAAATAATGATTTGTATTTGAAATAATATTTTTTTCCTTCAAACTTTGCTTTCGTCAAAGAATCCTCCATTTGCAGCAATTACAGCATTGCAGACCTAACATGATTGCACAAGGGTTTTCTAATCATCCATTAGCCTTCTGACGCAATGAGCAAACACATTGTACTATTAGAACACTGGAGTGATAGTTGCTGGAAATGGGCCTCTATACACCTATGTAGATATTGCACCAAAAACCAGACATTTGCAGCTAGAATAGTCATTTACCACATTAGCAATGTATAGAGTGTATTTCTGATTAGTTTAAAGTTATCTTCATTGAAAAAAAGTGCTTTTCTTTCAAAAATAAGGAAATTTCTAAGTGACCCCAAACTTTTGAACGGTAGTGTATATATATGATGCTGGTGTGCATGTGAGTGAGTGGTAAAATGGGATTAATTTTATTTTTCAGAGACTAGATCCAGTTCTATTGTTTGCGTGAATGTGATAGGTTGTTTTATTACTGTTTTTCTCCCTGTTCTTAGTGTGTGAGTCAGGTTACCAGATTTGGGTGGGTTTCCTGTATGCTTGATTTTTTTTTTTTTTTTTGAGGGGGGAGTGAAATTTGGTGTATGGATAGATGTGTCTGGGATGCCGTGCCCACCCACAGGGTGACGTCAGGCGAACACGGCCCATTCTGTATATAAACCCTGTTCTGTGTAATAAAGTTAGTTGGTTGCTGCATGAAGGCTCGCCTCCGTTTCCCTTTATTCTCAGACATAACAGTCAGTGCACCTTTTTCCAGCTAAGGACCACTCGGAGGTTCTAATTCTCATCCTGGCCACTTCATACTCAGTAGGAAACTTCTCCAGTAAGACCTGTAGGTCATTGGTCAATGACCCTAGCAGGACAACATCATCTGCAAATAGAGATGAGATCCTGTGGTCACCAAACTTGATAACCTCATTCCTTGGCTGCACCTAGAAATTCTGTCCATAAAAATTACGAACAAGAGCAGTGACAAAGGGCAGGCCTGGAAGAGTCAGGCTCTCATTGGGAATAAGTTTGACTGGTTGCGGCAATGTGAACCAAATTCTCACAACAGTCATGTAGAGATCGGATAGCTGGTAGTAATGAGCCCGATATCCCATACTCCCAAAGCACTCCACACAGGAAATGATGATAGACGAGGTTGAATGCCTTCTCCAAGTCTACACAACACATGCAGACTGATTGTGCAAACTCCCACGAACCCTCGGGGATCCTTAAGAAGGTCGGTTGTACCATGACCAGGATGAAAACCACATTGATCTTCCTGAATCTGAGGTTTGACCAACGGCTGGACTCTCCTCTCCTGCGCTGTGAAGGTTAATTTAATTCTTAATACCTTAATGCAAGGTTTTTTAAATTTAAAAAGCAGCAAACTTAAAACACTTGACCTCTGCTGTTTCTGGTGTTTTCTATTCTTTGTACATAGCAAAGTACCTACCATCCATCCATCCATTTTCTTCTGCTTAATCCTTTTCGGGTCGCGGGGTGGGGGGGGGGGGCTGGAGCCTATCCCAGTATCTCTGGGCGAGAGGCAGGGTACACCCCGGACAGATCGCCAATCCATCGCAGTGCCAACACCTACCACTGTGTTGTAATCACACAAAAAGTTAAAAATGCTTATCAAGGACGACCACAAAGTTTTATGTGAACACAAAACCTGTATATATGAATATGCTAATAAGCCAAGCCAAGTATTTGCTGTGGCTATGATTACCTACCCTGGGGGTGTAAACCAAATAAAGAGTAGCCTCCTCAGTAATTTAATACTCTCTCAATCTGCTCTGCCCTCTCTGTAAGCTTCAGCAGAAGTAGAATCACTGCTGCTCTGAGCAGAAACATCAGTGAAATGTGTTATTTTCCTCTACATAGGAAATAGACATGGGCATGAAGGAAATTGCCTCCTTCACAGACCCCTGTGAAGAGCATTTTCATATTTTCATGCCTTCATCATTTCCTTTGAAAAGCACAAAGGGAGGGGGGTTGTGGATCCCTGCATGGCAAGCAGCATTTGATTCACTCACCACCGCGTGTTAAAATGGATCAATAGAACAAGACAAGAAAGCTGTTGGCAGAGCCATGCTGTACCCCAGAGTGTGATGACAGTTGGTTAGGCCAATGGGACCGGAGGTGGGTGGGGGTTAACAGCAAGAAAAGTGTCTGTAGTGGTCCCCTTTATCTATTCCCTCTCCTTTTCCCTTTTGCCTTTGATTTTTGTTGACCAAAACTGACTTGGGGACATTTGCTCATTGGCGTATTTTTTTTCATTTCCACTTTTCTATAATGTAAGATAATAGCAGTTGCCTCACAGCTATGGATTAACTTTGATTATGTGACAGAATTTATCTCTGCACACAGCTGTCTCGGGGCTAACCTATAGGGTATAGACTGTGTGGTAAATGGAGAAGTGTGGCATGAAATACTAATGTTGTCTGCACAAAAGCCACTCAATTTGTTGGAAATAAATACATTTCTCTCAAATAGGGAATGAAGAGACTCTTTGTTTGTTTTATGGTCTACAGGAGTTTAATTTGCTTGTATCTAAAACAAAACAAAAACAAGAAAGCATCTAAAGTGCACACACCTCCAACAAGGGATTACACCAGTGTATAATCTCACAAAAAAATAAAAAATAAAATCAATAAACTAAACTAAACAAGTAATCTAATAATTCACCTTATCTGTCTGTTTTATTATTGTAAGCATAATCTTTATATTTTCAGAATATAAATGAAAAACATGGACAAACACATGTGAAATGCCATCCTTTATATATAAAAATCATTTTTCCTACTCTCCAGAACAGTAGTTGGCAGCAGTAGGACAGTCTGCTGCCCACCAAATAGGAAGCAGGAAGTAGTTGTGCTGCTAGCAAAAGCACATTATTTTTGTGTGTTTTCATGCTTTATTTCTAATTATATATGAGTTAGATGGAGCAGAGCAATTTAATTGGATGTTAGGGATTCCAGGAGTGCTGAAAACATGGATATGCATCTCTCTGCCTCACCAGTGTCCTAATGGCTACCTATAAGATAAAGTGACTTCATCCAGAAATCTGAATCCCAAATGCAGCACAACCCACCAAAGCTACTTGGAGGACTGGATATGTATATAAACACTGACTTATACACTGCACAATAGCTAATTTAGTTGCATATGTGTATGTGAAAGGTCAATATCGTCGGCCTCCGTCGGTCTATGATGACCATGGAAGAGAATCCTAAACGTCTACTCTGTTGGAACAGCACTGCCTGTGGCTGAACAGGCCGATGCGCGAATGGCAGTTCCTGTCACACAGGTCGCACTTGTGGGTGGTCTCCGTGCTGCTGGGTCTGTGGCAGTTCTTCCTGCGGGTCCTTTTTTCATCTGCTGCAGCAGTCAGTCTCTCTTCACCCGCCTTGAGCTGTCTGGTCAGGGTGCCTCTCCATTTGGAGCGGTCCGTTGCAAGGTCCTCCCAGCGCTCTGTGTTAATCTCCAGGGCCTTCATGTCTCTCTTGCAGACGTCTCTAAAGCGCAGCTGTGGGCGGCCAACGCCTCTCCTGCCAGTCGCCAGTTCTCCGTAGAGGACGTCTTTGGGGATTCTGCCATCCTCCATACGGTGAACGTGGCCTAGCCAGCGGAGCCTGTGCTGCCTGAGTAGAGTGAACATGGAGGGAAGGCCGGCGTGGGACAGAACTTCTGCGTTGGGCACTTTGTCCTGCCAGGATATGTTCAGGATGTGGCGAATGCGGCGCAAGTGGAAGGAGTTCAGTCTCTTTTCCCGCCGGGCGTATGTTGTCCACGTCTCATTCCCATAGAGCAGTGTGCTGATGACGCAGGCGTTGTACACTGCCATCTTCGTCTTGACAGAGAGTTTGGGATTCTCCCACACTCGTGTGGTGAGGCGAGCGAGTGTGAAGGCTGATTTTCCAATCCTCTTGTCGATCTCTGTATCAAGGGAGAGGTTGTTGCTGATCGTGGACCCCAGGTACGTGAACTGATTCACGACCTCCAGCTCGTAGTCGTCGATGATGATGGTTGGTGGTGCTTCCGTGCCTTGCGTCAAGACGTTAGTCTTCTTCAGGCTGATGGTAAGCCCAAAGTCCTTGCATGCCTGGGAGAAGCAGTCCATCAGGGTCTGAAGCTCCTGCTGTGTGTGGGTTGCGACTGCAGCGTCGTCTGCGAGCAGCATGTCTCTGATTAGAGCCTTGCGTACTTTGGTTCTGGCTTTCAGGCGGGTGAGGTTGAAAAGCCTGCCGTCAGATCTTGTGTGCAGGTAGATTTCCTCTGTTGCTGTGCTGAGGGCATGCCTCAGGAGCATAGCAAAGAAAATCCCAAAGAGGGTTGGTGCAAGTACACAGCCCTGTTTCACTCCGCTGCGTATGCTAAATGGCTCTGAGACGTTGCCGTCGTGCTGCACTATCCCCTGCATGTTGGTGTGAAACGATTGGATGAGGCTTTGCAACTTTGGTGGGCATCCTATCTTTGGCAGGATGTTGAAAAAGCCCTCTCTGCTGACCAGATTGAATGCTTTGGTGAGGTCGATGAAGGCGACGTACAGGGGCATGTTCTGTTCTCTGCATTTCTCCTGGAGTTGGCGGATGGAGAATATCATGTCTACCGTTGATCGCTCAGCGCGGAAGCCACACTGAGACTCGGGGTAGACACGTTCGGCAAGCTTCTGTAGACGAATGAGAACAACTCGTGTGTAGACTTTGCCAACAACGCTGAGGAGGGAGATGCCCCTGTAGTTGTTGCAGTCGCTTCTCCCCTTTGTTTTTGTAGAGGGTGATGATCTTGGCGTCCCTCATGTCCTGTGGTACGGCACCTTCCTTCCAGCACTGGCAGAGGACGTCATGCAATGGCAGCAGTAGGGCGGTCTTGCGGTGCTTGATCAGGTCAGGGGGTATGCCGTCGTTGCTGGGTGCCTTGCCAGCGGCCAAGCTATCAATGGCCTTGTTGAGTTCGTCGATGGTTGGCTCGGCGTCAAGTTCATCCATGGATGGCAGGCAGTCGATGGCATCAAGGGCTGACGGTGTCACGGTGTTCTGTCTGGAGTAGAGGTCGGAGTAGTGTTCCACCCATCTCTCCATCTGCTTGTTCTTTTCTGTGATCATCTCCCCAGTGGAGGATTTGAGGGGGGCCGTCTTGCTCTGAGCCGGACCAAGTGCTTTCTTGATGCCATCGTACATACCACGGATGTTCCCTGTTATGGCAGCGGTTTGAATGTCTTGACTGAGCTGAGTCCAGTACTCATTGGCACATCGTCGAGCAGTCTGCTGAACTTTGCTTCTCGCAGCCCTGAGAATCTGGAGATTCTTCTCGTTTGGGTACTTCTTGTACTCAGCAAGTGCTGAGCGCTTGGCTTCAATGACGGGGGTCATCTCGGTCAACTTGGCATCAAACCAGTCCTGTGACTTCAAGGTCTTCCTCCCAAAGGTGTCAAGGCTGGCCCTCACGAGCCAGCATAAGACACCTCAGTTCAGTAAATTGCAGTTCAGTTCTTTTATTTATAAAGCACAGGATTTAGGTGTACAACATAACTTTGCCACGCAGGCTTCGTTACACAACACAACATAAATTCACAATAGAGAGTTATGGCAGTGACGAGGAGCTCTCGTCTGCCATAATTAGGAAGGAACGTCAGCGAGGGAGAAGACAGTTCCAAATAAATCACTTACATGCAGCGGGATACGTCGAGGAACCCAGGGAGCATGTGGTAAGGAGACAGGGGAAAGTCATAGGACTTCTGACAAGACAGCCGCGCCGTCCAGTTCACTCGCACTGACATCTAAAGCCAGCTGCTCATGATTGGAAACGCGGCACAGCTGCCCAGGTTCTGACAGCTGAGAGCTCCCGAGCGTCTGGCCAATCAGAGCCCGGGAAACCCGTGTGACGACACCAGCTGTCAAAACCTGACAGGGATGAGGAATAACCCGAGCGCGGACAAAGCGCTCGGGATATGACAAGGCCCCTCCCTCTACGCGAACTCCTGGTCGCGCGCAACATCCAGACCCCCCCACCCCACCCCAGGGAAGGTGGAGGGGGAAGCAGGTGGAGGGAGAGCAGGGCCAACTCACAACAAGGGGACAAAAACATCGGGGAAGGGAGGGAGAGAGAAAAAAAGGCAGAAACCGTACATAAACGGGGACAAAGATGAATAAAAAGAAAAGTCAACGCTAGATGGACATCACTCACACATAACCACAAAAAGAAAGCCAAGATGAGGGTACAAGGAACACTAGTCAATACCACAAGGCAGGATCAAGGAAATAAAAGGACAGATAATACCTTCTTCTCCAAGTTAATGTGTACAGAAAACCGTCAAAACCAAAAGACAACACAGGTGCCCAAAAAAAAAAAAAGGAACTAGACCTGAGTAAGGGAGTAACATAGGAAATAAACAACCACACCCTAAAGAAACATACAATACTCATGATAGCCATGGCAAGAGAACATATGTCCATCCACGGAAAACAGTCACCTTAAACATGAAGTCCAATCCCCAGTGGGGTATTTCAGTCACAAGTCAGTGGTGGGGCAAGAGAAGGAGAGGAAAAAAAAAAACCCATTGGGGAATAGAGTAAAACAACTCCGCTCAGGAGGCCTCCCAGCACCCAGCATCCAGGCCGCCAGCAAAAGCAGCGGAACGTGCCCTAACGGCCCAGCCAAACCCCGGGCCGAGGGAAACCATGTCTCCGGTGGGCGGACCAGGGCGCCAAAAGAACCATCCAGCTTGTCAGGAGGCCGGACCCGGACGCCAAAAGGAAAGAGCCGGTCACCGGGTGGTCGGGCAGTATCGGCCTGCCAACAGAATGGCTGGGGGAAGGTCGGCGAACCGGGCCAGCCGGAATTTACCCCCGCAGTCTCAAAGGCGGGGAAAAAGGGGCCACGGCGAGGACGGGGCATGGCCTGGAAAGCGCTCAGCGGTGGGTCAGCTACACAGTCTCCAGAACCCACCTGGGTCAAAACGACCATGGTGCCGAGCTCCGATTGAGCGAGAGCGGCACCCGCGTCGGACCCCGATTGGGCCGGAACCCCCATGACGTCAAGCTCCGATCGAGCGAGAGCAGCACCCGCGTCGGACCCCGATTGGGCCGGAACCTCCATGACGTCAAGCTCCGATCGGGCGAGAGCAGCACCCGCGTCGGACCCCGATTGGGCCGGAACCTCCATGATGTCAAGCTCCGATCGGGCGAGAGCAGCACCCGCGTCGGACCCCGATTGGGCCGGAACCTCCATGACGTCAAGCTCCGCTTGAACCGGCGGAGCACTCCTGGTGGACCCCATGCCGAGAGCCGGACCCTCCAAGGTGGCACCAAGAGCAGGTTCGCCTCCAGTGACCCTGGGGAGAGGCTCAGAGGGACAAAAGGAACCGGGATCAGGATCACCGGCAGCGGCAGGGCCCGGCGAGACAGGCTCGAGCGCAGCAGACGGCTGCACCCGGCTCGCCCCCCCGAGAGACAGGCAATAATGCTCCAGAAAGAAGAGGAGGGATAGAAAATAGAGCACTTGCCTGATCTCGGGTTCTGCCACCATCCAGGACTTCGATGTTCCGGGTTCAAACGGGAGGAGGTCGTCGTCCGGTTCCCACTCCGTCGCGACGTCATCCGCCCCTGGAAGAGGGGCTCTTGCAGCTCGAGGACCCCCCGACGTCATCGTCCACGCTAGTTGTTCATGTGGCGTGGAGGTGAGGGGCTCTCGGCCCGCTGGACCGGACTGTTCATCTGCGGAGTCCCGGGGACGCTCCGTCGTCGGCACAGGCTCCAACCAATCGTCCGACCTCCTCTGCCCAGAAAATGGCTGTGGGGCTGGGGTCTTCTGCCCGAGGGCCGCAGGCTCACTCCTCGTCTGGTGACGCTCCTCAGAGGTCGAAGCGTGCTCAGCAGGGGGAGACACAGAGGCAGCGGGTTTAATTAACATATCAGCAGGGAGTTGAGGCTCGGGGGGCTGCAAACCCCGAGCCTCACCCCCAGGAGTCAGACAGAACAAATCACTATTAGATGGAAAAAAGTGAACTTGAACTTGCCTGGCTCCCGGAGGAGCGGTGGAACCTGCCGTTGGGAACGTCATTCCATCCTCCTCCCACCGGGTGGTGGCCGGAGACTCTCTTGGAGGAGAGGGGGCCACTCGGGATGGTGTAGCCGCGCTGTCCACTGGAGCAAAACTTCTCAAACTCCCAGCCGCTGGAGAAGGCGTCGAAGCGGAGGGGGCAACAGCCAAGTCAGCCCGGGCGTGACGCGCTGACAGCTCAGCGGGGAAAGCAGGCCCGGGGGGAAAGGCTGCTGGGGTCTCCTCCAGGTGAGACGCCGAAGAGACAGCAGTGGGATGAATGGGGTCAGCCCAGTGAACCGGAGCGGATTCCGGAGAGGAGTCACGCTGAGAACGTCTCTGGCCACGGTGTCGACGTCTACGACGGGCCCCGGATGGTGCGAACTCCAGGACTGGATCGAGGGAAGGATCCGGATTCCAGAGCGGGCAGCGGGAGCTCCGGTCACTCCGCCTTTGGCCTCGTTCCTCCTCGATCTCCTGGAGCACCTCGCGGTGGACGGCGATCTCTTGTCTCCTCGCTTGGACGTCCAAGTGGTCGGTGTAGCGGGAAGACAACCGGTCGAGCGTTCTCTCAGCGCAGTCCAGGTAGTAGTGCGCTTCGGATGAGTCGTCAAGGCTGGCGGAAGCGCTGATGAAGTCATCCACCTCCTCCAGCGCCTCAGGCAGCTGGAGCCAGAGATCACTCCACCTTGCAGCCTCCTCCTCTTCGTACATCAGAATTGTCTGGCGTTGGGCAGCGATGTCGAGTCTCCTCGCGTCGACCTCGGTGTGACCGTTGTAGCGGGAAGGCAGACGGTCAAGCACCTCCTCAGCCCGGTCTAAATACCACTGTTCATCGGGCTGATAACCGAGGAGAGGAGGGGCGAGGGAGGTGTCTGGATGCCCATCGAGGTCGGAGGCGATAATGAGGATTTCATCTACCTCCTCCAGCGCCTTGGTCAGCAGGACGTGGGAACCCCGAGAATGACTCCGCTGAGGTGGCATATTTCCAACGCCGCGTACCTGGACAGGAAGGACAAAGTTCCCAGAACGCAACTTACTGAGAACGGCGTCTCCTTCTGGCGGCTGTCTACTGTCAAGGCTGGCCCTCACGAGCCAGCATAAGACGCCTCAGTTCAGTAAATTGCAGTTCAGTTCTTTTATTTATAAAGCACAGGACTTAGGTGTACAACATAACTTTGCCACGCAGGCTTCGTTACACAACACAACATAAATTCACAATAGAGAGTTATGGCAGTGACGAGGAGCTCTCGTCTGCCGTAATTAGGAAGGAACGTCAGCGAGGGAGAAGACAGTTCCAAATAAATCACTTACATGCAGCGGGATACGTCGAGGAACCCAGGGAGCATGTGGTAAGGAGACAGGGGAAAGTCATAGGACTTCTGACAAGACAGCCGCGCCGTCCAGTTCACTCGCACTGACATCTAAAGCCAGCTGCTCATGATTGGAAACGCGGCACAGCTGCCCAGGTTCTGACAGCTGAGAGCTCCCGAGCGTCTGGCCAATCAGAGCCCGGGAAACCCGTGTGACGACACCAGCTGTCAAAACCTGACAGGGATGAGGAATAACCCGAGCGCGGACAAAGCGCTCGGGATATGACAAAAGGTAGCCAAGGCTGTGAGGTGGATGGTGTTTCGCAGCTCTTCCCACTTCTGCTTTGCAGATTCTCCTTCTTGTGGTACACCAAGTTCCTTCTCAAAGGTGGAGGCAAACTGCTCAACAAGCTCTGGTTGGGCCATCTTGCTGGTGTCAATCCGTGCCTTTCCAGGCTGTCTAGCATGATGGAATTTCTTCAGCTGCAGCTTGACCTTGCAACACACCAATGAATGGTCTGTGTCGCAATCTGCATTCTGGAACGAACGGGTGATTAGCACGTTCTTCAGTGAGGTGCGCCTGGTCAGGATCAAGTCCAGCTGGTGCCAGTGCTTTGAGCGCAGATGTCGCCAGGAAACCTTGTGTTGGGGCTTGGTCTTGAAGAACGAGTTTGTGATGCACAGATCGTGATATGTGCAGAACTCGAGCAGCCGCTGTCCGTTGTTGTTCATTCTACCCACGCCAAAAGGTCCAAGACAGGAGGGCCAGGAGTCGTGGTCAGCACCCACTCTGGCATTGAAGTCTCCAAGGAGAATGAGTTGTTCAGAGTTGGGGATGATCCTGACAGTTGTTGCGAGATTCTTGTAGAACTCGTCTTTTGCCTCTGGTGTGGCTGTCAGTGTTGGGGCATACACACTGACGAGGGTGACTGGGCCTTGAGTGGTGTTCAGGCGGAGGGTGAGGAGTCATGCAGAGCCATTGCTGCCCGGTTCCACCATCTTCAGCAAGGTGTTCTTCACTGCGAAGCCCACTCTGTGTTCCCTGTGTTCGTCACTGCCCTTTCCCTGCCAGCAGAACGTGTAGTCCTTCTCTCTCAGTGTGCCTGCGTCAGCCAACCGTGTTTCCTGGAGAGTGGCGATATCAACTCCCAGTCTCTTCAACTCATTATTGATGAAAGGTCAATAAAGCTATATTAAATTCACTGTAGTACTTAGGAACAGTTTAGGTATATAATCTTTTGTAAAATGTTCCTGTCAACAGGTGTTTTTAAAATATCTGTATGTTAGCAACATGACCCTCGAGATTGCACTGTTGTTTGGGGGATATCAGCATCCTGTAACATATTTATCTGACAATCACAGCATATCCTGCAGACAACAGCATCATGTGATAGTTTACACATCATTTGTGGAATAAACTGTCGTGGTCTGGACAGAGTTAGACCCTGTCCACATCTTATGTTCTTGTTTGGACTCATTATTATTATTAGTAGTAGTATGTTTTTCCTTGCCCTCAGTTATGTCGTGCTATGTGTTATGTCGGTGAAAGGAGCCAAGGACGTGACCGAGCGTTGAACTGGACACAGCTTTATTTGTGACTCACTCTCACAAGACAAGTCCTGCCGTAAGGCGGAGAGGAGGCCAAGAGGCCGCCCCTCTCCCTCACAGCCCTTTTATACCCCGGGTGGTAGTGGATCTGGAAAGGTGGAGTCATCACCCATGTCACACAATAATATGTCCCCGTAACAACACAACACTGCCCCCCTTCCAAAAAAAAAATGGTCCAAAACACATGCATACAGTCAAGACCCTCCCCAATTTGGAACCCGAATCACGAACTAAAGCTAAACAACAATACCTAAAAGCCCACCACATTCACTCCAAACAACTAAAACTAGGGGGGGAACAGGTGGACTACTGTCCCACCCCCATATGGCAAGACGGATTATTCTGCCGTCTACATTAAATGAACAGTCTCAAAAGAAAAACTGCCGTGTTCCTAAAAATAATATATAACACAAAATAATCCCATTTACAGAACTACATTACATTTCAGTTGTCCCCCATTTCCATCAACATGCATCATATACATTGCCCAACCATCAGTCTGCCCCAGGAGAGGAACCACCCCCCGGAAAACCAGTGGACAGCTCCACTCTGGTGCATCTTCTTTTCTTCGCTCCCGGGGATGACCCACGTCGAGGTCCAAACACCTCCTTCTTCTCTCGAGCGTGCCGCAGCTCATTGGAATGCTTCCACGAGCCATCAGATAGGTGGAGGTAGGCATCCTCCCCAACAGTCACCACCTGCAACCGCTCCGGTCATCTTCTCGTCAGCATTTGCCCAGAACACCTCTTGACTGGGCCTCCTCTCTGGGTCGGACCATATCCGCGACCCCCAGAGGGGCCCTACTCAGCTTCCAGTGTCTCTGTTTGGCACGTCGTTTCACCATGCCAGCCGGTCTTGCCCCACTCGCTTTCATTTTCACTGCCGGTGAAGCCGTTATGACCCCCTGCTCACCGGCACCTTCCAGCCGAACTCCAGGAATACAATGGGTCAGCCACTTGGCGCCACCCGCCGTCACGGGCATCCCACCATGCCACCCAGTTCCCTCAGCTAGAGTTACTTGGGCACTGGCACCGGGACCCTCCCGCAATGGCCCTGGGTGGGGTTGGTCGTGCTCATCATCCAGAATACTAGGCAAAGGTTCGTCCCACACAGTTCCATCCATCATTCGCGAAACTGGCCGGTCCCACAAACCACAGCCTGACCACTCTTCTCCAACGCTGGTGGTGATGGCGAAGCCCAATCCATAAAACAAATCACACCCCATAATGTTCTCTCCACTGGCAGTCACAATAAATCTCAAGCTGGACACCTCCGCCAACTTGTACCTAGCCATCAGTTCCACCAATCCCACCGTGGCCAATCTTCTTCCACCATATCCACACACAGTGGCACCAAATCATCTCTCACTCGATACTGTGGGAAAAACTCCTCACGGCTGGCCAATTCAACACAGATCTCATCGTTCCTGTGTCAGTCAGCAACGGCACCGTTACCCCATCCGGTTCCACCATACAGTACAAACGGCCGTCAGTACTTGGGGTTACGGTGTGAATAACCGTGGGAGTTGGAGCGCAGTGTCTTCCTCTTGCTGGACACTCTCTGGCCTTATAACGGTGCTTGGTGGACCCACAACCCAAACACCTGGGTGATCCCGGGGCGGACCTCATCCTGACAGCATTAGCATATTCTTCATCATCCTCCACGCCATCATCGCTGTCCGGGTCCACTGCCTGCCCCGTCAACTGTGGTTCAAAATGGCGGTGTAACGCTCTTTCACTGAGCTCCCGTGATAGCTTGTCTCCCGCCTCAAACTGTTGAGCTAACTCGATGAACTTGGCTAACGTCAGCTCGCCCGAGTACGTGAGGAGCTTCGACCTCATTGCTGGGCAAACAGTATGTTCCGCCAACTGGTTGCGGACCATCTCTTCCTCCAATGCTCCAAACTGACAGTCCTTGGCCAGCTGACGTAGATCTGCTACATACCATTACACCGACCCGCCAGTCCACTGGCGACGCTGCCGAAACTGGATCCTCCGAACAATGACGTTTTCCGGGGCGCGAAAATGTCACGCCATTAGCTCAACCACTTCCTCAAAGCTATCACCCTCAACTAAAGTACTAAGGATACATTGTCCTTCCATTCCTAGGTTGTGAACCAACAGTGCCCGTGCCCGCAACTTCTCCAGTCTTCCAAGGTCCAATGCCACTAAATAAGTTTGAAAAGTGGCAAACCACCCCGCCCAAGGGACGGGCGGCTCACCGGCAAGCTCCAAAAATGGCCAAATTGAAGTAACCCCTGTGTCCATACTTTTTACTCTCGTCGCCAAATGTTATGTTGGTAAAAGGAGCCAAGGATGAGACCGAGCGTTAAACAGGACACAGCTTTGTTTGTGACTCACTCTCACAAGATAAGCGCTGCCATAAAGTGGAGAGGAGGCCAAGATGTCGCCCCTCTCCCTCACAGCCCTTTTATACTCCGGGTGGTAGCAGAACCGGAAAGGTGGATCCATCACACGTGTCACACAAGAATATGATCCAGTAACAACTCAACAATACTCACACTTGGTAATGTTTATCCTGTGCCTTATTATTTGCCATGATCCTGTCTTGCCCTTTATATTATGTGACAGTGCTCTCAGTTCATTCTGCTCCTCCGTTTACTTGTTAATCCTTCACGGCTGTGCTGCATTGTGTAATCATTCCCTGCTCTATATATTCTGCTCACACCATACCTTCAGTACGGCACTCTCGTCATAACCTGCCACTCATATCCATTATACCCTGCCTCTCCGTTGGATTAACATTTATATTTCAGCTCTGCTTGTTATTGTTCAGCCCTCAAGCTGTTTTCTTTTGTATGCCTAAATGTTGCACTACAAATGAGTCCATCCTTAAACCACGGAGGAGTAAACCCGGCATAAACAGTTTTTGATGGTTTACTTTTTGTTCTTATTAAAGACAAAAATAGAAAGGAGATGTCTTTACCTTCTTAACATGTTTCGACTGTGCACTGTGTTTGAACAATATTTTCTATAAGAAGCAGCCATCTCTGTTGTCATTCAGTCCATACAGCTGATCATGTACAGTAGAACGAAATTACGTTTTTCCTATCTACAATGTTAATCACATGCAGAATCAGAGGAGTCGGTGCCATGCAAGGCGCCACCACAAACAACTTCTCCTATAAACCATCTAGTGGCCTGCCAGTCAGTTACAAGAGGGTTATTGAAAAATTTTGGTTTGTTTGCTCATTTTAACCTGATGAATTCACTCTAAAAGTGCTCAGATCTCCTGACCGCTGATCTTGACCTTGAGCACAACCCAGTTGCAGTCCCATCTGAGGATTATCGTGCATGAGTTTGCCAAACATTGGAAGTTGCTTAGGAGGAGTAACAGTTTTCATAAAATCATAAATGCCCAGATCTCCTGACCCCTGACAATGACCTTGACCTTGAGTTCAACCTGAGGATTATTGTGTGAGCTCAGATCTCCTGACCTTTGACCATGAGCAAAACTTTGACGCAGACCCCTCCTGAGGATCATTCATTTGGGCAATTGGAATAAAATGCGGACAGACAGATGGACAGACGGTCCGCGATCGCATTAGCTCCTTTCCACTTTGCTGGAATGAGCTACAAATGAGTTAAGATGACACAGACACAAAAATGGACAAATGAACAAAACCAAAGGTATTTTACCTCTTTGCCAGAATAAAAATTGAATAATTTACAAAATCTTCAGATAAAAATTATCTGACGCTTATCATTGGAATGAGAAAAAAGGAGCTAAAAGATGCTCAGACCCCCAAATAGAGGAAGAGAAGTGGGGACAGGGACAGAGAGCCTAGAAAGTCTCTCAGGGTGTTAATGTGATTTAGAGATGGTGTGCACTGTTTACATGGCCTGCCTGGAGGGATGCACTTCTGTTGGCAGGAGAACATTGTTTACATGGGAGGCACGTCGCTTTGTCCCCACTTCCCTCACTGTGTCTCACTCTCCCGCTTTCCACAGCTGCTCAGGGCCATGGGATGGCCTGGGAAAGATTAATGCATCTTCAGCGGCATGCCATGAAATCAAATTAGTGTACTTTAATCCAGAGACGTGGAGGTCTTAGGCCAGCACTGCAGCGGGGACAATTCCTCAATAACTGATAACTTACAGTTTCACCTACTCCCACCACTATGGACGTACAGTATGTTCAATATTACAATAGCTGACTTGCATTTATTTTGACTTTCTGTTAGAGGAACTCGTTATGTGGATTTGTTCAGATAATTATCACAGTCTGTTACTGTCTTTTGTTTTCACCTTGATTTCTGGCTCCACAGCGGATGATTAAACTACTGTATATCAAGGGAGAAATGTGGAAAAAAAGGCCACTTATCGCAATGTCACTTTGCATTATATGTCATGCATGCATGCCCACACATTATTACATGTTTCAATCCAATTCAGTCAAGGATAAATACCTACCCAGATACAATATGCTGTCAAAATTGAATTTGCTGGGGGAAAAAAGGGGATTATTATACGTCAGTGTTCTGTTTCTTTGCATGGCTGTTTGTCTCTCTTGTGCTTGATCATGTCATCAGGCAAGGAGAGATTGAGTCATCCACAGAGCTTAGAGAATAATATCCTGAAGATGTTTCCATTGGTGTGGTGTATGGCCTAAGAGCGTGGCGAGTGTGGAACAATAAAAAGTCTGCCCTTGGATATGGAAATTTACAATTTTCCCATGCGAGCTGCTGAAGCAAGCTAGGTCATGTCGTCCACCTTTAACCTGTAAACTCTGCACAGAATATTTTGCATTGGCACATGCAGACTCACCTGTGCTGGTCATTGCCATTCTGTGCAGCCCTTGCTTACAACTGTATCCAGCGTTATTAGCCTTGTGATTAGCATTGCGTAACCTGTGCTCTCCCACTGAGAAAAGGTGAGACTGTGTCATTATTTAGCAAATTAGATTTCATCAGAGTGCTCAGAAAAAAAACTGAATATATTCATTTTTAAAGGAGGAGAAATGCATGAGAAAGTTGAAGAATAGTATGACGGACAGTGAATCATCATACTGAATGAACTTTTGACCTGCAGAATAAAATTGAATTATGGCTAGTTTATTTTACCGCTCAAAGGATAATCAAGACAAGATAAGAGATAATGGCCACTGACATTCTGATGAAGTTAACAACAAGTCAATACAGAGGTGCTTTTTGTTTAAAAATGTGGAGCAACTGACTTATGATACATGATGTGTTTGGAACTAAGCAGGATTCAGGTAGATTGTTTTTGTTGTGTGAAAACATTGCGACAGTTTGATGTGAAATTATGATTTAAATCTATTCTTTCTTTTTGTGGTGTTTCTACACTGGTCTTGGAAGAATCCACACGTTTCCCCCTAATGTTCACATATCCATTTATTATCTTAATAACATCTTTGAACACCATGAAAATGAAAGCACCAAGGTGCTGACGCCTCGGTGCCAGAGCCTTGGTGGAGGTATGCCTTCTTGGATAATCACCAAAACGTTATGGGTTCCTCTCTAGCCCAAGGACCACCTCTGGTAAATACTTCATCCAAATCCATCCAATAGTTTTGGAGTACACACATGCGCAGTGAAAATAATCTGCAGTTCACATGCCTGTACTGTCGGCGGCAGCCATGAACCATCAAATTAATTTTAACAGCTGCCATCCAAACAAAAGAAGAGCATGATGGCAGAAGTTTTAAATGGCAGAAGTGATGGAGGTACGTGAATACAATGACAATCAAGACGAACAGGAGCTTTTGCTGTTTAGTGGCAAAGAAAGAAAACAGACAGGCAAAATGACGGACATTTGTTCACCCAGCATTGGCAGATTGCTCAGTACGTCCCTGTAGTGGGAGTTTCCGAGTGCATGCGCAGTTCACTGCGACCATTTGCGGGTGAGGAATGTTGGGACTTGGAGTTTTTATCAAGTTTTTAACGAGTTTTACCTCGTCCTTCCTCTGCAAAACTAAACAGCAAAACCAGTGTGAAAACAATTGATATGATGAATAAATGGTGTAGTTGCTGAATATGTGTTTTTATGCCTCAGTGAAACAGAGGCATACAGTAATCAGTTAGTGCGTCTGTTCGTGGCTGTGTGGGTGTGTGTATCTGTCTGTCTGTCCACCTCTCTGTTTCAGCTCGCCTGGTCAAAATTAAGTGGAACTAAAGGCTTATATCATTGTAATGCCATATTTTCTTGACTTTTAATTTGCCAGAATTGCAAGATAAGGCTTTGTTTTCAAAATAAACACAAATTTAACTCACCATTTCTGTCAATGCAGCCGCAAAAATAGGAAATGTAATAACTATGTCTGGCTAGTAGAGGTTGGAGTGCTACTTTTTTTACAGCCGCCCATGCTTCCATGCCCCAGGCACCAAGGCACAGCACCTTGGTGCTTTTTATTTTTTCAGTAACCGCTATTTTATAACAGTTCAGCTCCATGTGCTGTAAAAAAAAAAGTGCTGTGTTGTGCTGTAAAAAAAAATTGCACTACCGCCTCTAGTGGCCCGGCATAGTTATTATAATATCTTTTCCCTCAACTACATTGAAGTTAAAGGTGAGTTAAATTTGTGTTTATTTTGAAAACAAAGCCTTATCTTGGAATTCAGGCAAATTAAAAGTCAAGAAAAGATGGCCATACAATGATACAAGCCTTTAGTTCCACTTAATTTTGATCAGGCGAGCTGAAACCAATAGGCAGACAGACGGACAGATACACACACCCACACACAGACACATTAACTGATTACCGTATGCCTCTCCATTTCACTGAGGCACAACTAGAAAACAGCAAACTAGTGTCAGTGTTCAGAAAATAATGAACTAATTCGGTTTGCATCTCATTTCCTTATAAACTCAAGCATGGCAGAGCTTAACAATGTAATCAAATCATATTTTTATCATGTTTTAATGTTGGTAGCCAAATAGCAGAAAAGCAGAGGAGAGCTTAAAGTTAGCTGTTTCTTCTTATCATTCCAACCTGTTCACGTTTCTAATCGTTTTTCCCCGCTCAGCGACACACCCGCTGAGGAAAAAACTCTGATCATTGGCGACTCTGTAGTCAGAAACGTGAACCTAGAGACTCCAGCGGTCATAGTCCAATGTATTCCTGGGGCCAGAGCAGGAGACATCGAGTCAAATTTGAAAATGCTGGCTAAAAGTAACTGTAAATATTCCACAATTGTTATTCACGCCGGCATTAATGACATCCATCTCCGGCAGTCGGAAGTCACGAAACTTAATATAGAATCGGTGTGTGAGTTTGCAAAAACGATGTCTGCCTCTGTAGTATTCTCTGGGCCCCTCCCCAATCTGACCAGTGATGACATGTTTAGTCGCTCGTCATCCTTGAACCGCTGGCTGTCTGTGTGGTGTCCTAAAAATGACGTGGGCTACATTGACAATTGGAGCTCTTTTTGGGGAAAACCTGGTCTTATGAGACGAGACAGCATTCATCCCACTTTGGATGGTGCTTCTCATTTATCTAACAATCTGGCATCTTTTTTATCCAAATTTCCAAAACCATGACTACTCAGAGTTGGGACCAGGAAGCAGAGTCTCAGTCTTACACGCCTCTCTGCAGCTCCTCTTCATCCGCCACCCCTCAACTTAGCCCCTGTCTTCCCCATCAGAGAATCGTTGTCTGCTCCCTCCAAAGTGAATAAAAATATAATGTATAAGCATCCCAAAGTGATAAAGCAAAATATTGGTAAAACTCAAATTAAACATAAAGCCTCTAAATTGAATGATTTGGCCTCTGTTCCTCCTCATAATTTAAAAATTAAATGTGGTTTGTTAAATATTAGGTCTCTAACTCCCAAGTCTCTGTTAGTCCATGATCTGTTAATTGATCATCAGATTGATTTAATTTCCCTTACAGAGACTTGGTTAGGACAAGAGGATTATGTTGGTTTAAATGAATCAACCCCCTCTGGTTATTTAAACTGTCAAAATCCCAGAAGTTCTGGTCGTGGAGGAGTAGTAGCAACAATTTACCATTCCAAATTACTAGTTAATGTAAAGCAAAAAACATGTTATAATTCCTTTGAGGGCCTGGTCCTCAGTATTGGGCACTTTAGCAATTTCAGGTTAAACCCAATTTTATTTGCCATAGTTTATCGTCCCCCATCAACCTATTCAGAATTTTTATCCGAATTTGCTGATTTCTTAGCTGATTTAGTGTTGAAATCTGATAGAATAATTATAGTAGGGGACTTTAATATACATGTGGATGTAGATAGTGACTGCCTTAATGTGGCTTTTAATTCAATATTAGACTCGATTGGGTTTTCTCAGAAAGTAGGAAATTCTACTCATTACCTCCACCATACATTGGACCTTGTTCTGACATATGGCATAGAAATAGAAAATCTTGTAGTGTCTCCTCATAACCCTGTACTGTCAGACCATTGTCTGTTAACCTTTGATTTTACTATTTCTGACTATTTGGCTCCTAAAGAAAAATATTATCACAGTAGATGCCTTTCAGATGATGCTGTTTCCAAATTTATGCAGATTGTTTCCTCTATGCCATGTGTCAACACAACGGAAATAAGCTATAGACAGCTTGCTCCTTCTGTAATTGATAACATGGTGGATAGTGTTTCAGCTTCTCTGCATCAGGCTCTAGACTTGGTGGCCCCCTTAAAAAAGAAAAAGTCTAATCAGAGATTTTTAACTCCTTGGTTCAACACAGAAACTCGGAGCTTAAAACAGAAGACTCGTCAATTAGAAAGAAAATGGCGCTCTACTAATTTAGATGAAATCTATTTAGCTTGGAGAAATCATCTTTTAATTTATAAAAAATCTCTTAGAAAAGTTAGAACGAGTTATTACTCTGCATTAATAGAAGAGAACAAGAATAATCCCAGGTTTCTTTTCAGTACTGTAGCCAGGTTGACAAAGAGTCAGGACTCTGTCAATCCTAGCATCCCCTTAGAGCTTACTAGTCAGGACTTTATGAACTTTTTCAATAATAAAATTTCATCCATCAGAGATAAAATCAATCAGATTCTTCCCACAGTTAACTTAAATACTGTAACTACTACAACTCCTTCTATTGATGTCTGTCTTGATGAGTTTACTCCAATCGACCTTTGTGAGTTAGACAAAGTAGTTTCCTCATCCAAACCTTCAACTTGTCTTTTAGATCCTATTCCTACCAGGTTATTTAAAGAAGTCTTCCCACTTATTGGTAGCTTTATTCTTCATATAATCAATTCTTCATTAACTTTAGGCCATGTACCGCAGGCTTTTAAAACGGCTGTAATTAAACCCTTACTCAAAAAGCCAACGCTAGATCCAGGAGCTTTAGCTAACTATAGACCAATCTCTAATCTCCCTTTCATTTCAAAAATCTTAGAAAGAGTTGTTGCTACGCAATTATTTGACCACCTGCAGGGAAATGGTTTACTTGAAGAGTTTCAATCTGGGTTTAGAATCCATCATAGTACTGAAACAGCCTTAGCGAAGGTCACTAATGACCTCCTCATTGCATCTGATACTAGTTTCTGTACTTGTCCTTTTAGATCTTAGTGCAGCTTTTGATACTATTGATCATAATATTCTACTTGATAGATTAGAACACTATGTTGGACTTAATGGAACTTCGTTGCAGTGGTTTAGATCTTATTTATCTGATAGGTTCCAGTTTGTTCATGTAAATGATGAGTTTTCTTTCAGCTCAAAGCTTAGTCATGGAGTTCCACAGGGATCTGTGCTAGGCCCTACTCTTTTTAGTTTATATATGCTTCCGTTAGGCAACATTATTAGAAAGCACTGTATACATTTTCATTGTTATGCAGATGACACACAATTATACCTGTCAATGAAGCCAGATGATACTAATCAATTAGCCAAGTTAGAAGCCTGTCTTAAGGAAATCAAAGCTTGGATGACTTGTAATTTCCTGCTATTAAATTCAGATAAGACTGAAGTCATTCTTGTTGGTCCAAAAAACCTTAGAAATTCCTTTCCAAATCAAACTTTCAGTTTGGACGCAGTTACTCTTTCTCTTAATAGCTCTGTGAGGAACCTTGGAGTTATTTTTGATCAGGATTTGTCCTTCAATTCACATATTAAATTTGTTTCTAAGACTGCCTTCTATCATTTGCGTAATATTGCCAAGATTAGGAGCATCTTGTCTCAGAGTGATGCTGAGAAGCTGATCCACGCTTTTGTTAGCTCGAGATTAGATTATTGTAATTCTTTATTATCAGGCTGTCCTAAAACATCTTTAAAAAGTCTTCAGCTGATCCAAAATGCTGCAGCAAGAGTTTTAACAGGTACTAGAAAGAGAGATCATATCTCTCCGGTTCTGGCCTCCCTTCATTGGCTTCCCATAGAGTTTAGAATTAAGTTTAAAATCCTTCTTCTCACTTACAAAGCTCTAAACAATCAGGCTCCTTTTTATTTAAAAGATCTGATACTACCGTATTATCCTAACAGAGCACTACGCTCTCAAAATGCAGGATTACTTGTAATACCTAGAATCTCCAAAAGTACAATGGGAGGCAGAGCCTTCAGTTATCAAGCTCCTCTCCTGTGGAATCAGCTGCCAATCTGGATTCGGGAGTCAGACTCGATCTCTGTTTTTAAGAATAGGGCTAAAACCTACCTTTTTGATATAGCCTACAATTAGGGAGGGATCATGTGTTTCTGAACCCTCCCTTAGTTATGCTGCTAATAGGTTTAGTCAGCCGGGGGACCTCCAGTAATGCACTGGGCCTCACTCCTTTCCTCACTCTCTATGAAATATTTTTTTTTTTTGCTGGTCATTAACATTTGTTTGTTCTCTCCCATAGATTGAGTCCCCATCATGCTGTTTGCTCTCTACATGTCTGTTCTTTTCTTCTTCTCTATCCCCTCACCCCCCAGCCAGTCGCAGCAGATGACTGCCCCTCCCTGAGCCTGGTTCTGCTGGAGGTTTCTTCCTGTTAAAAGGGAGTTTTTCCTCTCCACCGTCGCCAAGTGCTTGCTCACAGGGGATCGCCTGATTGCTGGGGTCTTTCTGCAACTGTGGGGGTCCCCCCTACAGTTGATAGTGCTATGAGATGACTGTTGTTGTGAAATGGCGCTATATAAATAAAGTTGAATTGAATTGAATTGAATTGAATTGAATTGAATTTCCTTCATTTTTTCACAGCTTTAACAACATCTGGACGTTGCGATCATGTAACCCAGAAAGCAGACCTTAACATCAATTTTAATTTTTATATTTTGTTTTATTACCTCTCAGCAATTGTCGTCACCCTGCCAGGCGGATGGCCATCGGCGTTGGTGATGGCGTTGGCAGTGGGGTCAACACCTACCTTGTGAACACGATAACTAGAGAAAGAAATGACATGGGTTTTTCAAATAGATTAGTTTATTCCCTTCCACAGCATGTGGGACACCATGTGGTGTATAGGGGCGGTACCTAACTCTGTTGCTCTGACCCTAGGCCACACAGTTACTGTAAGTAATGAAAGCTACAGAGGGGGGTCAGTCCTCTGGTAACTCTGTGCATTAACTTTCTTTTCCCCACTCTATTATGCTGAGCACCAAGCTAGAAGGCAGAAACTACCATTTTTATATGGTCTTTGGTATGACCCTACCGGGATTTGAACCCACGACCTCCCAGCTGTGGGGCGGATGCTCTACCAACTAGGATACTATTCCAGTTTTCAAACTGATACCATGGGTGTATCTATGAAAAATCTCAGACACGTTTGAATTTCCCTAAATCTTGTAACACGATAACTACACAAAGAAATGATATAGCCTTTTCACATCGATATCCTCATGTCCAAGACAAGTCTCGGATGGCTTAGACCCTGCTCTCTGACTATGGGTTTGAGATCAAGAGGTCAAAAGTCAATTAGAAGAGAACAAGTAAAGTTAGGGTCACCAAACTTGGTACACATGTTCACCCTGAGACCCTGACCTCTGACTATGGGTTTGGGGTCATAAGGTCAAAGGTCATGGTGAGCTTCCTCTATCCCCTGTATATATGCTGCAATACAATGAATAATGCCAGGGTCACCAAACTTTCTACTCAGGTTCACCCTGTCACCCTGATATCTGCCTATGGTTTTGGGATTGCAAGGTCAAAGGCCAAGGTCAAATGTCATATAAAATAGGTACCACTGGCAGCCGCAAGTATTTTTTATATTAACTGTTATTGTAAAAATTCCCTCAACACGTCTTGTATGTATGGGCAGGTGCCTGGCTGTCCTGGGGCTGGGTGGCCTCAGGACATTCATGCTGTACGTGGAATGCAGGTTGCCCGGGTGATGTGGGGCTCACAGTCCCAGGGTGGGCTTGCTACGATGTCCTGGCCCCACCCCCCTTTTTTCCCTCTGTTTTCTGACAAACCACACACACACACACGCATGCACGCACGCGTGCACGCCCGCGCGCGCGCATACACACACACACACACAGCGTCTCCCTTGCATGCACACTCATGCACATGCACACGTATTTTTATATTGTAGGATTTTTACCTTGCAGTTTAAAGTTCCTTGAGACTACTGGTGTTGTGAATTGGCCCTTTATAAATAAAATAGAATTTGATATAATGCTTAAACTACATTTGGAGATTTGCTTTGCTTACACAGATGTTCTAACACCTTAAATCTGCATCATTCTTTCAAATTCAGTTGTTTCTGTAAAGGTGGGTGTCACTATACATTAAATACCAGGGTTACCATGCCAATTGTGACAATTACAAAGTGCATACGAACTGTTACATTAGCTGCAGCTACACAGGCGGGTGAAGAAAGTGGTGATCAGTCTTAGCCAGGACAGCTGTGATAGGACAAGCAGGAGGGCTAACAAAGACAGATTAGGAGCTGCAGGGCACACAGCTACAGTATAACCAACAGATCCTCACCAAAACTACTGCTTAAAGCTCTGAAATGTGACTGAGCATGGATCACTGCTGACACTACAAAGACAGCATATGTACAAAACACTGTGGGTATGCACAATACAATGCATAATTCTAAAAATCAGAAAGCTTACATGGTCAGGGGTCAAAAATGCTGCTGTGTCAAGCTTGTTTTAAATATTAGCTGATGTGTGATGTGTCATTTTCAATGTCTGGAAAATGAAACTTCATAGAGTAGGAAAAGGAGTAACGGCTTATTCACAAAACATTATGTCAATCCCTGCTTTGGTTTCCCTCATCTGAGGAGAGCTCCAGTTTACGATTCGGGGCATGTTCCCTTGAACCAGCCTTTGGACAAGTGCACATATCCCTCACATGAGCTTCTCTTTACCCTATTGACTGAGGATGAGTCTGTCACTGGATCCGGATTAAAGTCTTAAGACTATCTATAAAAGGGGGCCAGGCAATGAGGGGGACTTGTCAAAGATTTGTTTGCTGTCAGGGCCTTGTTCGAGCCAGGAGAGGGTATGTCTACAGAATAGCAAAAGCTTCAATTTCTTTTCATGCTCCAAAGTCACTTCAAGATCAAACCTCTCTCTTGCCACGGTAATAATGAAAATCAGGCTCTTAATTAATCATCAGCATCTCCTCATCATATTAACAAGTCAGAAAACCTGCCACCAGAGCCTCTCTATCAAAATCATTAAAAGCCATAAGTTCCAATTTGGACAGTCTTAGATGCCTGCCAGCCTGGTCCAAGAGGCCAGAGAACATTCAGAACAATTATGAACTAGAGGGCACTCAGAGAGCCCCAAGGCTCCACCCCCCACCCCTTCATCCATCCGTCTGTCAGCCCCTCCGTCCATCCATACCTCCATCAGTATATTGCAGGATATGGCCTTGGTAGAGGTATGCACTCATGGAACACCTCCAAAATCTTATGGGTTAAAAACGGGTTTATTACCTCCTTGGTGGAGGTAATAAAGGAGTCCGCTATTACACAAGCTTGATGAAATGTACGGAAACATGTTGTTTTCCACATTTACACTCAAATAGGCTAAAATCGTATATAGACACAGTCTGTTAAGGGTATGTGCAATGGGTAACAAATGTCTAATTAAAAATCAAGGATGCCCAGAAGCCATGGATCTAACTGCTGTATATTCCCCCTCCTTTATGCAGGGTCTAATCTTCCTTAAAAGCAATTAGAAATTACATCTACCCTGTTTGTCTTGATAAGAGATCAAACATTACTTGCATCTCTGTGCAAATAAAATGCTAATGAAAGGCCACCCAAATGGCTGCACAGTGGGCAACTATGCCTCCGGAACCCACATGCAGATTACCTGCCTGTCGACCTATTCCTAATTATTATTCATGTTTACAAACTTTCATCTCATGGGACGGGCTGCAGAATCAGTCGCATACAAGATGAGCAAACAGGGACTGCAGCAGCACATGGGAGTGGACATGAATTTATTCATGGTGAAAAGAGGCCATCCATGCAAAGCCCCCCCCCACCCCCCGCATCTTCTCTTAACCTCCCCAGAGAGCAGACATTTATGAAGACATCCCCTTTAGATCATAATAATAGCAATAGCATTAGAATTCCTGGCAACCATATCTGTGCCATGTTTGCATTTGTTGTGCTGTCAACCAAGCCAAAACAACCAAAATTTACCCCACCACACTTTTCCCATTTCCTGTATTTGTCAGAGGAGGACTCTGTTTGCATTTCCTTTGGATTGTGGGTTGAGGTGCTTACAGCAAGTGTGCATTTTACACCCTACTTCACCCAGAATGCCTCCATCCACCACCTGCAATGAAGGGAATAGCCACCTGATTTGAAGAATATGGCATACCAATCTACAGGGGGAAAAGTTGCATTTGCTTAAAAGATTTTTAAAAATCACATTGGCAGCAGGCACATTTTCCCCTTGGTCACATCAGTGGAAAGGCAAATAATTTATATACACTAGATGTAAAAGAATCACCCCCTTCAAAATAATCACATTTTGTTGTTTTACAGCATGAAACAAACATAGGCAAAAATTCTTGTTTGATGCAGCTGTGTTTATTCAGTGCAACTTACATCCAACTGAAAGATATAACAACAACAGGTGAGGAAAAAAAAATCACTGATTTGGATAAAAGATCACACCCTTCTGTCAGTATTTTGTAAACGATCTAGTATGTACTTTAGTCTGCTGGGATATGCCTCTACCAACTTGGCAGATCTAGACTTTGCAATATTTGCTCAATCTTCTTTGCAGAACTACTTGAGTTTAGTTAAGTTTGATCATAACTGTTCATGCAGTCTTCAAGTCATTCCACAGCTCTTCAGTGGGGTTTAAGTCAGAGCCGTGATCATGCAGACCATGCAATGACATTCATCTTTTTTTTCCCCTGCAACCACCGTCCCACCTGTGTTCTCTCCTGACAAGTACTCCAGTTCTGCTGCAGAGAAACACCACCACAACAGGATATTAAGGGTAAGGATGATGACCTGTACTTATACAGTGCTTTTTTCTAGTTACAAAGCCCACTCAAAGCACTTAACTAGGATGTGCACTAACCCTCTATTCTAAGGGCCAGATACCTATAGAGACAATTTTAGAACCACCATTTAACCTAACATGCATGTCTTTGGACTGTGGGAGGAAACTGGAACCTCCGGAGTAAACACACACAGCTCAGGGAGAACATGCAAACTCCACAGAGAAAGGTTCTGACTTGTGCCAGCCTGGGGATTCAAACCTGGAACCTTCTAGCTGTGAAGTAACAGTGCTAACCACTGTTCCACTGTGTACCACTTCCATGCTTTACTGTAAGGATGGTTTATTTTGAATGGTGAGCTGCACTGACTTTCTGTCAGACATTTAATTTGGTTTTGAGGTCAAATAGTTTGACCAAATGGTTTGTTTTTAGTCTTAGTTGAGCATAACAACTCTTTCCACTTGGCCTCTGAATCTTCAAGGTACACTTTGACAATGCTGCAGACTTCCTGTCACGCCGCGCCATTCATCAGCGGCGCCACCTGCTCACACACCTGTTTCTCATCAGCGGCGAGGGATAAAAGCCGCCTCGCCCGGAGGCTCGGCCTGAAGCCGTCAGACTTCGTTCCCTCACCGTCGTGAGCATTCCTTTCTTCAGCATCACTATTCTGGGTAAGAACCCTTACCTCCTTTTCCAGTCTGCTCCCCTGTGCACAGGTGGATTCCCCGGCGGCGGACGTCTCCGTTCCATCGCCCATCCTTCGCTGCTGCACGGAGCTCTCCAGGTGGCTGTCTCCCGGGCTACGTTCCCCTTGCTGTGCCAGCTATCCTGACAACTCAAGTAAGATCTTCTCTTGCCATAATTCATCCTGTGTTGGTGTATGCCCGTCACCCTCTCCCTGTGCTCTCTCCATAGGGTTGCTCGGCCGAACGGTCATCTGCCTCTGTGCCTGAAGCAGACGCCACCACCAACACATCTGCATCCCGCAGACACACACTCATACACTCCTGCTGTAAATAAACTCTTTGAACTACTCTAAGCCTGTGTGTGTGCGTCTCCTGAGCCGTGCGTTATGTCAGTACGGCTTCAGCAGAGCGGCTCGGCGGACGGCGGGCTTGCACACCGGCTTACCACTCTCGAGGCTAGAGTGGATCAAATTGCTTATCAACAGCAGGTCATCCGGAATCAATTGGTAATTATCACTGGCCGATTGGACCGCCTGGACCCCCAGCAGCCGTTCCCCCCGGCTCCTCAGGGTGGCGCAGCTCCTGCTGTTCCGGTGGCCGTCCAGCCAGCTCCAGTGGCACCGACCCGACTCACACCAATTCCGACCCCCGCCCGCTTTAGCGGAAAGCTCGGCGGAGCGCGGGGGTTTGTGATGCAGTGCGAGTCCGTGTTTGACCGTGTGCCCGGAGATTTTCCCTCAGATCACAGCCGAATTGGCTACATAGGGAACCTCCTGGAGGGGCGCGCTTTAACTTGGGCCCACGCTATTATGGCGAGACCCAGTTATGCCACCCTCACCTATGCCGAGTTCGTGAGGCGCTTCCTGGAGGTGTTTGATCACTCCCGTTCCGAGGCGGTCCAGGTCGATCGGCTTCTCGCTCTCCAGCAGGGAAGCCGGTCGGCCGCGGATTATGCCATCGAATACCGGGTAGCGGCGGAGGAACTGGGCTGGGAGGAGCGCTCCCTCTGCGGCCTGTTCCTCCGCAGCCTCAATAGTGATCTGAGGGATGAACTGGCTGGACGGGATATCCCCAGAACGTTAGCGGAGCTAACCTCATTGGCAATCAGCTTGGACAACAGGCTGCGCGAGCGCTCCTCAGGACGGAAGCCGTCTGCTTCTCGCCCTCGAGGAGTCCCGCTACGCCTGCCCCAAGCTCGCCCCCTGGCGACGCCGCCACCATCGTGCCCCGAGGAGTCGGAGCCGATGGTGACGGGCTGGGCAAAGCTCTCCCCGGCAGAGAGACAGCGCCGCCGTGAGTTGGGTCTCTGCATGTATTGCGGAGACAGTCAACACACGGTAGAGTTTTGCCCACAAAAGCCAAATGGCGGGGTCCGCGAGTCACTGTAGGGGGCCTCGCGGACGTCAATCGGCAAAGTCCCCTCACTCAATTAAAGCTGCCCATCCGTTTTTGCCACAACCCCACTGGGCACCTCACCCACGCACTGGTGGATTCGGGCGCAGAGGGCAGCTTCATTTCACAAGGCCTGGCAACCCGATTGGGCATTCGCTGTCAGGCACTCAAACACCCCATCTCCCTGGTCCATCTCTCCCGTGCCTCCCTGGGGAGGGTTACCCATCAAACCATTCCTGTCCCAGTCATCATCTCGGGGAACCACCGGGAGGAGATGGTTTTCTACGTCCTGCCCAACTCTGTGTCGCCCGTCATCCTGGGGTATCCCTGGTTACGCCTCCACAATCCTGTCCTGGACTGGAGGTCAGCTGGGGTGTCGGCGTGGAGTACCTTCTGCATGGGCACCTGCCTTCAGTCCGCTGCCTGCTCCCCGTCCGCGGCTCCTCCTGTGGCGGATACAGCACCCCCGGACCTGTCACTGGTGCCCCCAGATTTTCATGACCTGGGTATGGTATTCAGCAAGTCGAAAGCTATGTCTCTTCCCCCGCATCGACCATATGACTGTGCCATCAATCTCCGCCAGGGGGCCCCCCTGCCATCTGGTCGGCTCTACAGCCTGTCGGCGCCGGAGAAGGAGACTATGAATACGTACCTGAAGGAATCACTGAGCGCTGGGATTATCCGCCCATCGTCATCTCCCGTGGGGGCGGGGTTTTTCTTTGTAGGGAAGAAGGACGGTTCCCTCCGTCCCTGTATTGACTACCGAGCACTTAATGACATCACTGAGAGGGACCGTTACACCCTGCCCCTCATGGACACTGCCTTCCACTCCCTCCAGGGGGCGACCTGGTTTACCAAGCTGGATCTCCGCAGCGCTTACCACCTTGTCCGGATCCGGGAGGGAGATGAATGGAAAACAGCCTTCCGTACCCCGAACGGCCACTTTGAGTACCTCATCATGCCGTTCGGGCTGACCAACGCTCCTGCCGTCTTTCAACGCCTCATCAATGACGTCCTCCGGGATTTCATCGGCCTCTTCGTGTTCGTCTACCTGGATGACATTCTGATCTTCTCTAAGTCCAGAGACGAGCACCAGGTCCATGTGAGGCGGGTCCTCCAAAGACTGCTGGAGAATCGTCTGTACGTGAAGGCTGAGAAGTGCGAGTTTTACGCTAGGACCACATCCTTCCTGGGATTCATCATCGCCCAAGACCAGGTGCTCCCGGACCCAGAGAAGGTGAAGGCGGTGGTGGAGTGGCCTACTCCCGCATCCCGGAAGCAGGTGCAACAGTTTGTTGGCTTCGCCAATTTTTACCGCCGTTTTGTCCCGAATTTCAGCTGGATCGTCGAACCACTGACCCGCCTCACGTCCCCGAAGGTCCCGTTCCGGTGGACCGAAGAGGTCGATGCTGCCTTTAAGGCGCTGAAGGCGGAGTTCTCCTCCTCCCGGGTCCTTCGCCAGGTCGACCCCGCGCTGCAGTGCATTGTGGAGGTGGACGCATCGGACACGGGAGTGGGAGCAGTGTTATCCCAGCAATCACCGGACGATGGCGCCAAGCGACCGTGCGCCTTCTTCTCCCGGCGCCTGTCCCCGGCGGAGAGGAACTATGATGTGGGGGACAGAGAGCTCCTGGCCATTAAACTCGCCCTACAGGAGTGGCGCCACTGGCTAGAGGGGGCGGACCTGCCGTTTGTGGTCCTGACGGACCAGAAGAATTTAGAGTACCTACAATCTGCCAAGTGCCTGAATGCCCGCCAGGCGCGTTGGTCTCTGTTCTTCGCCAGGTTCCGGTTCTCTATCACCTTCAGGCCAGGCTCCAAGAACGGCCTGCCTGACGCCCTCTCTAGACAGTTCACCCCCGTGGAGGCTGAGGAGACGCCCCACACTATCCTGCCCAGGTCGTGCGTCGTGGGAGCTATCTCTTGGGACATTGTGGACAAGATCCGGAAGGCACAGGAGGTGGAACCTGATCCTGGCGGCGGACCGGAGGGAAGACTGTTCGTTCCGTCTGTGGTCCGAGGAGAGGTCATCCACTGGCTCCACACCTCCCGGCTCACCTGTCATCCCGGCACCTCTCGGATGATCAGCCTCCTCCAACGGTCCTTTTGGTGGCCGGGCCTGCGGAGGGATGCAGTCCACTACGCCCGGGCTTGTCCAATTTGTGCAACCTGCAAATCGGGAAACGCCCCTCCAGCGGGTCTGCTCCAGCCCCTGCCCGTCCCTGGCAGGCCATGGTCGCACATCGCACTGGATTTCGTCACCGGGCTCCCAGTCTCTAACTCATTCAACACTATCCTGACCATCGTGGACCGTTTCTCCAAGGCGGCACACTTCGTCCCCCTGCGAGGTCTCCCTACCGCCCTGGAGACGGCGGGCTACCTCGTCCAACACGTGGTCAGGCTGCATGGGATCCCGGTGGACGTGGTCTCGGACCGGGGCCCCCAATTTTCATCCGAGGTTTGGAAATCCTTTTGCAACGCCATCGGAGCCAAGGTGAGCCTCTCCTCCGGCCATCACCCCCAGTCTAACGGGCAGTGTGAGAGGACCAATCAGGAGCTGGAGGCTGCGCTCCGCTGTGTTGCAAGATCCAAGCCGACATCATGGAGCAACCATCTCGCCTGGGTGGAGTACGCCCACAACACCGCCCGCTCTTCTGCAACGGGGATGTCCCCCTTCAAGACGTCCCTGGGTTACGACCCCCCGCTGCTCCCAGCGCAGGAGGGCGAGGTAACTGTTCCGTCAGTTAGGGCGCACGTGAGGCAGTTCCGCTCCACCTGGGCCGCCGCGCGTCATGCGCTTTTACGCATGGCGGAGCGCAACAAGACCGTGGCGGACCGGCGCAGAAGACCTGCCCCGGCGTACAGAGTTGGGCAACTTGTCTACGTTTCCACCCAGGACGTCACCCTAAAAGGCGAGAGGAGAAAGCTGGCACAGCGCTTCATGGGTCCCTTCCCCATCACCCGGATCATCAACCCGGTGGCTGTGCGCGTGGCTATTCCCCCCTCCCTCCGCATCCATCCCACTTTTCACGTATCAAAGGTGAAGCTGGCAGTCACCGACCCCCTTTGCCCTCCTCCTGCAGCGCAACCCGCGCCCCGGATGATTGGTGGCCACGCGGCCTGGTCCGTCTCCTCCATCCTGGACTCCCGGCGCCGGGGTCGTGGGTTGCAATACTTGGTGGACTGGGAGGGCTATGGGCCCGAGCATCGGCAATGGGTGCCCCCGTCGTTTGTGTTGGACCCATCGCTCATCGCGGACTTCCACCGAGCGCACCCGGATAAGCCATCGCCAGGAGGCGCTGCTAGAGGGGGGAGTACTGTCACGCCGCGCCATTCATCAGCGGCGCCACCTGCTCACACACCTGTTCCTCATCAGCGGCGAGGGATAAAAGCCGCCTCGCCCAGAGGCTCGGCCTGAAGCCGTCAGACTTCGTTCCCTCACCGTCGTGAGCATTCCTTTCTTCAGCATCACTATTCTGGGTAAGAACCCTTACCTCCTTTTCCAGTCTGCTCCCCTGTGCACAGGTGGATTCCCCGGCGGCGGACGTCTCCGTTCCATCGCCCATCCTTCGCTGCTGCACGGAGCTCTCCAGGTGGCTGTCTCCCGGGCTACGTTCCCCTTGCTGTGCCAGCTATCCTGACAACTCAAGTAAGATCTTCTCTTGCCATAATTCATCCTGTGTTGGTGTATGCCCGTCACCCTCTCCCTGTGCTCTCTCCATAGGGTTGCTCGGCCGAACGGTCATCTGCCTCTGTGCCTGAAGCAGACGCCACCACCAACACATCTGCATCCCGCAGACACACACTCATACACTCCTGCTGTAAATAAACTCTTTGAACTACTCTAAGCCTGTGTGTGTGCGTCTCCTGAGCCGTGCGTTATGTCACTTCCCATACAAGCCATATTTGTGGAAAATTTGTAATATTGTTGTCATATATACACAACGTCCACTTTTTGCCATAAATGCCTGCAACTGATTCAGAATCTTTGCCGGCCTCTTGGTAGCCTCTCTGACCAGTTTGTCTCACTCTTTCATCCAGTTTGAAGGCCTGTCAATAAAATGTTATTATTTTAAAGGGGATGTTTCTTTTCTATGTCCACTGTATTCACGCCCACACAGAACCATTTTAAGTGGTCATATAAGATTATACTGTATGTACTTACAGCATATGTACGTTGTTTGCGAAAGTGTTGTTTCCACTTCTCATCCACCTCAATGTATTCCTGTGGAATTTTTTTATGTACAGTACAGACGTTTAAAGATGCCTATTATTTTTGTCTTTGTTTGATAGGCTTCAGGTGCCTTTGAATTCAGCTGAGCCTAATAAACATGTAGACAATGTCAGTGGCTTCCTAACTGATGGCAGCCGTATATGCTGTCAGCATAGTGTCAGTCAGTTCTATCAAAATATAAACTCGGTCCACAATTACAGCTTGCTGTCAGTGCTTGATGAGGCATTAAGACAACAGAGTGAGTTGTCAGATTGAAGCTCACACAGCTCAGATATTGTCTAAATGACATAAAGAACAGGCGTCTTCCCTTGCTTCCTCCCTAAATTTCCATACAGACCACACATTCTGATATTAAAAGTAGTAGACCAAGTTGTTGGAGAAAATCCGCTGCTATGTATGTCAGGCTACTCCTTATTGAAAAGAAGCTTTTGCTATATGATGTATCTTATCGCATATTATCTCAGAGGTGTCCAGGAGTAACTGGATAAATTCCATATGCCAGTGGCAAATGAGTTTTGTTTGAAGCTGCTATTGGCTAAATGGGTGATTAATACACTAATGAATCATTAAAAGAGATCATTCCGGGTGACAGTATGCCATCTCATGAAGTAATTGAGCTAAATTAAGCCAATCTCTGTAGGGCTTGTTCATCTTCGTTCCTAATATCTGACCACTGACTGACTTGCAGCCAGCAACAGTCAGGCAGTACCACAGGGTCAGTAGGAGCAGATGGAAAGCCCAAGAGATAAAGAGGGAAATGAAGGGAAGAAGACGACTCTGCAAAATAATCCTATGCTCCCAAAACAAATTGGCTCTTGCCTCCAGTATAAGTGCTGCAAGAAAGAACCTCTGGGAAAAGAATCAATTCCAACTGACCTTCTAACTTAATCACCAATCGCTCCACTGCCACTCTGCTGAGACCTCCAGCACTGTGAGATGTTGCATAGGGGCACGGCTTCTGCTGTACCAAATGTCAGTGGAGAAAGCTACAGTAGGCATTTTTGATTAATCTAAGAGCAATGGTGTGTTGTGTCTTCTGGTCAATATGTTTACAGCTGTAAAAAACTCTTGATTGCATCTATTTAATATTTCCTGGTGTTTGATCTCATCTTAGAAGATTAACTACAAAACTGTGCTAAAGTGGCTTAAAGTGTTTTATTCTACGAAGGAAAATCTCTGTGTGGAATTGAAATTAAGCGTCTGTCAGGTGAAGTTCCACCAAAGCTCTTTCTTTTTTTTTGTTTTATATCTCTTTTGTTGAAGAAAACATGAAGATATTAAATGTTTAACTGCTTAACATTATCCTCCAGATTCCACTGAAATAGTATTCAGATTTACTGAGCAAATATATTTTTGTTTTTCCAAAGTAGGATGTCTGCAGGTACAATAAACTTATATTTAAGACTTTATAAGACTGTTTTAAGGCCAAACTTAAGACCTTACAGTCATGAATTTGCAGAACATTTCCAAAAGTGTTACAAAAATGTTTGCTTTTTTTTCAAAATATTTACTAAAAATGAAGTTGCTGAAAAATTTCAGGTTATGAGTTCAGGTAATATTATATTTATACCACCCTTTGGTTGATGTTTCTGTTTGATAATTATGTTATAATATGGAATCTCACAAATATGAAATTACCCCCAAAATGTAAAACTGTAGCTTCAATCAAATACAAAGATTTCACTGCACAACACAAAAATATAACCTTTTTTTATGTGTTTGGCATTTTAAAGATCCTAAAGCCAGAGTTAAGAATTGGTTTTAGTTTATAATGATAATTAAGGCCTATAAAATAAACAAATTTTAGTATAGTTTTTTAGGGAAAAGTCTAGCAAAACTGTCCAAAAGTCCAGCAAAGTATATATGATGAAAAAATAACAGTGTAACTAAAGGAGGAATGACTAATTTAGCTTTGAAAAGAGGTTAAAATCCTGCAATGGACTGGCGATCTGTCCAGGGTGTACCCTGCCTCTCGCCCAAAAACGCTGGGATAGGCTCCAGCACCCCCCCACCGTGACCCGAAAAGGATTAAACGGTAGAAGATGGATGGATGAGGTTAAAATCCTGCCATTTTTTTCCTGCTATACCCAAACTGGTTGGTGCTCCATCCACAGATCTCTTCCATCCAGCTGTGTAGCACCAAATTCTGGGGACTGGAATTCATTTGAGGGCCTTTCTCTCTATTGAGTTAAGTGAATCCCTTTCCACAGCATGTGGGACACCATGGGGTGTATGGAGCAGCACCTATATCTGTTTCACTGACTCTAGGCCACACAGCTACTGTAAGTAGTGAAAGCTACAGTGGGGGGCAGACCTCTGGTAGCTCTATGCGTCAACTTTCCTTTCCCCATTCTATTATGCTGAGCACCAAGCTAGAAGGTGGAAAGTACCATCTTTATATGGCTTCTGGTATGACCCGGCCGGGATTTGAACCCATGACTTTCCGGTTGTGGGGCGGATGCTTTACCAACTAGGCCACCACTCCGATTCTCTCTAGTGAGGACCCGCTGTAATTAGTTCCACCAGTAACCATTTTCCTTCCCTTTTTATAAACATTCACAGAGTGTTCTTTATTGGACTTGATCTGAAAAGCATTTTGAACATGTCAACAAAATAGCCGTGGATGAACAGAGAAGTGCGACTTCTGCTAAAAGCACGTAACAATGCCTTTAGATCTGGTGATGCACAGGCCTACAGTTCATCCAGGGCAGATCTGAAGAGGGGCATCAAGTAGGCCAAGCACAGCTACAAGCTGAAGGTGGAGGAACATTTTGGGGACTCTGATCCCCGACGTATGTGGCAGGGCATTCAAGCTATCTCTGATTATAAGCCCAGCAACTCCATACCTATAGCCATGACTGTGCCCTTTCTCAATGAGCTAAATAACTTCTATGCTCGTTTTGACAAGGACAACAATGAAAAGAACATCAATTTCCCACCCTCTGATGACCTCCACCACCTCACACTCACCCACACCGACGTCCGTAATGCACTGAGTCATGTCAACGTACGTAAGGCTGCTGGCCCTGATGGCATTCCTGGGCGTGTGCTGAGGGCATGCGCTGAGCAGCTGGCAGGGGTCTTCACAGACATCTTCAATCTGTCCCTGGCCCAGGCCGTGGTACCAGCGTGCTTCAAAACCACTTCAATAGTACCAGTGCCGAAACATTCAACACCATCGTGCCTAAATGACTATCGCCCTGTGGCACTGACGCCCATAGTCATGAAGTGCTTTGAGCGACTGGTCTTGGCACAGCTCAAAAAAGGCCTGCCCCCTACACTGGACCCTCATCAGTTCGCCTACCGGAGCAACAGGAGTACAGAGGATGCGGTTTCTACAGCGCTGCACTATGTACTCTCACACCTGGATGACAAGAACACCTACGCAAGAATGCTGTTTATTGACTTCAGCTCAGCATTCAACACAGTTACCCCCTCCAAGTTGCTCACCAAACTTGGGGACCTGGGAATCAGTACCTCCACCTGCAACTGGATCATGGATTTTCTGACCAACAGACCCCAGCATGTTAGGTCAGGCCCCAACCGTTCTTCCGTCATCACACTCAACACTGGTGTACCACAGGGCTGTGTGCTCAGCCCATTCCTCTACTCCCTCTACACCCATGACTGCAGGCCTATGTATGGATCCAATTCCATCATAAAGTTTGCAGATGACACCACGGTGATTGGACTCATCAGGGACAACGACGAGTCAGATTACAGGGCAGAGGTTGAGCACTTGGCTACTTGGTGCGCTGACAATAACCTGCTCCTTAACACCAGCAAAACCAAGGAGCTCATAGTGGACTACAGGAAGGAGAGGGAAGAGACACATGACCCCATCCATATCAATGGCATAGCTGTTGAACGTGTCCCCAGCTTCAAATTCCTGGGGACCCACATCTCAGAGGACCTGTCCTGGTCAGTTAACACCACCAGCCTGATCAAGAAGGCCCATCAGCGCCTCTTCTTCTTGAGGACATTGAAGAAGAACCATCTGTCAACTGACATCCTGGGCAACTTCTACCGCTGCGTGATAGAGAGCACCCTGACCAACTGTATCACACTCTGGTATGGGAGCTGCTCTGTAGCTGACCGCAAGGCGCTGCAGCGGGTGGTGAAAACCGCCCAACGCATCACAGAGACTCCACTTCCAGCTATAGAGGACGTCTACAGGAAAAGATGTCTGCGCCGGGCACGCAGCATTCTTAGGGACTCCAACCATCCTGCTCATGGACTGTTCCAGCTTCTCCCCTCCAGAAGACGTTTCAGAAGCCTTCGGACTAGAACCAGCAGGTTTAGGAACAGTTTCTTTCCAACAGCTGTCACGTTATTGAACTTAGTTCCCCGCTGACTCTCTTACAATCATCTTTTACCATCCTCACCTGTACATAACTGCATAACTACATAACTACATCTAACTTATTGCACATTATTTGCACATAACAGTACTTTTAACTTTCTGCACTGCTGCATATATTTGCATATATTTGCTTAAATTGCACATACTGTTAATTACCGTATATACTGCACTGCTGTCCTTTGCACTTCTGATTGGATGCTAAACTGTGTTTCGTTACCTTGTATTCATACATGTGTAATGACAATAAAGTTGAATCTTTATCTTTATCTTTATCTTAAATATGTCAACAAAAAATCAGAGTAGTGCTTGTCATGAGCGGGGGTTTTGGATTTCCTTTTCCAGGCCCCGCTTCATGACGTGGCTGTCCTTGCTTTATTATTTTCTTTGTCTGTTTATTAGTTTGTGTCTTTATTTATTGTCAGGCATGCCCTGGGCTCCTCTGGGGCTGCCCTGCTCTCTGACAGCTGACTGCCACGCCTCTTCCTCCTGTCAGTGAACAGCTGCTTGTCGTTTGTCTTTTCACTCTGCTTACTTACACACCTGCATTCATTTCATTCGTCTACATTTTCTCATGCACACACACACACATTTACATGCATCTTTCAGCACACACACTCATCTGTCCTCACTCTCCTCATACCGGTAATCACTTTAGTTCATTATGTTGGAAGTATTTATATCCTGTTAGTTCTCCTGTTACCCACCGGTTCACTGGATGTCATCCCCACTCCTGAGTAGGCTGCTCAGTGGAGTCATCTTCTGTAAGTACTCTGCCCACCGCTCTACCGGGGGCATTTCCTCTTTTCCATTTGCCCTTTTTCTCCGCTACCCAGTCCAGACCTGGGAGCACGTTGGGCAGGCCTTCCTTCCTCCATTTTATCCAGTGAACCAAAGGGTGCAGTTGAGTAGTCCTATGTGTTCCCCTATGTGTTCTTTGGACCCTTATGTCATTTTTTTCTTCGTGTGCAAATAAATTACACTCAACACTTTCCTGCGTTGGATTTTTATCTCCTTTCTCTACATGCATTGCATTTTACTCACGCATATGACAGAATGAACCGGCCGAAGTAAGAAGATCCGCAGAAGTGTTGAGTGTTGTCTCATTTTCATCATATTGTCTGTGCTTTCTCTTCCATCAGAACTTGTCATGGACTACTGGAGCGACGCGGAGCGGTGCACACTGAGTCGTCTGGAGGACGCCTTCTTCAGGACGCAGGGGCAGTGTTCGCCCAGGGAGGTTCGTGCGGCCCGGGACACCGCTGCGGAGGTACTGGAGTCGTGTCCCGATCTCCTGTTTTTCCCAGAGTCGGCCGACATCCTTCAGTCCATCTTGGCTCTGCCGCATGAGGAGCCCGGGAGGGATTCCCCGACGCTGAAGCTGCCACTATCACGTAGGAAGTGCCCGCTGCGGAGGGGGTTCTCCTCCCATCGCAGTTCTCCTACTCCAGCCCCGCCTCCGTCTCCTGGCCTCGAGTCCGTTCTACTCTCAGGGGGACGCAGACTGGCTATATTGGCAGATACTGATCGCCTCATGGAAGAGGAACGAGAAAGCCCATCTAATGACAGACCAGTTTTCTCCACAGGAGCCTGGGAGGAAGAGAGACTGGTATTATTGGCTGATATCGATCACCTTGAGGAAGAGGAATGAGAAGGCCAATTTAATGACGGACCAGTTTCCTCTGCGGAAGACTGGGAGGAACGTAGACTGACATGGCTGGTGGAGATTGATCGCTGTTTGGAGGAGGAAAACTTGTAGTGGAGTCATCTTTTCCTTCTGCCGCCTTGCCAGCTGTCACCTCGTTCTCTATTTTTACATACGCTAAGGTGGAGAGCATAGGCTTCTTCCCGACTTCACCTGCCTCCATGCCCAATGGGGAGCCATTTCTGCAGCCAACTGAGGGCCCCAGGATCGCTGTGGACACGGAGTGGGATGAGAGTGGTATAGACGCCGCTGGAGACGGCATGGACCGGGTGAACAGGCAAGTTCCCTCTCATATTATTTTTTCAAATAATGGTCAGTCTTGCCTGATCCCTAGTCTGGAGACTCAGGTCTTTCAGTCCCCTGAGCTCTCTCCACCAGTGGCAAGTGACAACCCCTCACCTGTTCCCTCCATGTCTTTGTGTGCCCCTCTGAGCCCGCTGGTTCCTGAACCAAGTCGCCTGAGGGAGGAGGAGCCTGCGGAGGGTCCTACCACAACCCTGGGGTAGGACCCTCCGCAGGCTCCCCCAGGGTTGGGGGTGAGGCGACTCCTAGCCACCCCGCCGGAGGAGTTGCTGGCATGGGATATCTCACCCGGGGGTTTGAGGACTGCTTCGACCATCATGCCTGCTGCGGAGGCTGCCGCAGCGGAGTCAGAGGCTGAGCCCCAACCTCAATCTTTGCCTGGATCGTTGGAGTCCTGGACAGTGGTGGAGCTCGAGCTCAGGCAAGTGCTCTATGTTGTGTTTCTCTTTTCTGTATTAGAGCAATCTTGCCTGACTCTTGGTGAGGAGAGCCACGTGCAGCTGCCCGCTGCATCTGAGCTTGCCCCGTCGGGCTCCACCGCTGCCGGTGATCCTGATCCCTTTTCTCTTCCTATTTCTGAGCTCGATTCCAGGGTCACTGGAGAGGTTCCAGATGAGCCAGAGGTCTCCGTGAGTTTGGGCTCCACACCAACGGCAGCCAGGGGTCCAGCCTTCGCGGAGGAGATCATTTGTGCCGCTCACCCCCTGCCTGAGGCCGTCATCTGGGTTCCTCAGCCCGAGCCTCAGTGGGTGCTGTGTCCCAGCCAGGAACCATCGTGGGTGCCACTCCCCAGCGTCGGTCCCACCGCGGGTGCAGCAGGGGCCCAGCCAGGTTCCATCGAGGGTGCAACCATGGCTTGGCTGGGGTCCACCGTGGGTGCAACACAGGCCCAGTCGGGGCTCACCGCAGGTGCTGCTGCCCTCCAGTTCCCTACCACTGGGAGCATAATGTTTCTTCCCTCATCAGCCGTGGGTCTCCCTGTGGGGAGGCTACCGCCCGGTCCGCTTCTCCCAAACTGGTGGCTGAAGTATCCTGGCCTGCTGCCTGATGTTCTGTGCCATTGGGTTAGGTGGCCAAATTTTCCTGGCAGACCACCTGACCCGTTTCTCTGGATGGTTCGGCTGGTTGGGGATGCTGGTAGGTCACCTGAATGCCCCCATTATCTGGACTAGGGGGTCTGGGACTTTGGTCGACCCCCTGAACTTTGAACTCTTTAGTCATGGGAGGGGAGGGGCTTGCCTTGGCTCTGGGGTGGGAGATTCATTGTGTTATGTGTTATTGTATGTTTGTTGTTTCCCTACTGGCGTGTTTCCCCACCGCCCGCCCTGGGAGGTTTGGTGTGCCTCCACGGGGGGGTACTGTGGTGTCTCCTCGGGTGTCTGGAATCCACCCGTTGGGAGGGTGGGCTCTGTCATGAGCGGGGGTTTTGGATTTCCTTTTCCAGGCCCTGCTTCATGACATGGCTGTCCTTGCTTTATTATTTTCTTTGTCTGTTTATTACTTTGTGTCATATCCGGCTCTAGGGAGCCGGGCAATCAGAGCCAGGGACAAGCCAGTGAGTCGAGATGGTTTATTTTGGGTAAGGGATAAGGGATGAGGAGAGCACAGATACTCATGCAGAGGTACACTCACAGGTTGCACAGCGCAGAGGTAAGCAGCTCGTACCGGACGTGGGGGTAGCAAGACGTACATCCTCACAGCGGGATACAAACACAGGAATGCTGCAAGGGGAGTTGAGGCTGACACCAGACGAAGGGGCTTCAGCCTAGCAGTGCTTATGTCGCAGCCCCGAGTCATCGAGGCTGCTCCTATTTATCCTCATTGGCAGCGCCCCAGCTGATGAAGACTAATTGGCCCCAGCCGTCCATAATGCTGCCAGCTGGGGGCCAGCTGAGACGCCGCTCAATGGGAGGCAGGGATGAGGGAAAACATGGGCTCAGTGCCGAGACGGCATCTCAACCCATGGTGACAGAGCCCCTCCCTCAAGGTCGGGCTCCTGAACGACCAGGAACATCCCAGCCCCCCCCCCCCCCCACCTAGGGTGGGAGGAAGGGAGGCGGACCGGAGGGGAAGAAGCCAAGGGAAGGACAACACCAATGGGGCAATGTAGGGTAGCGGGAAAGAAAAACCCAAATACAATACTGACAAAACTGAATAATTAACCCAGGTACAGATGGGGAGAAGAACTGGGTCAACACGCCGGTTACATACTACCCAGAGAGTACCAACCATGCGTGACCCAGAGCAAGAAAAAAAAAGAACCACCAAAAAGGTACAGGGCAAAAAATGCTGAGTATGGTCAAATAAAGGGAAAACACAATACACAGCACCAATATAAGTACATACACACAGTCACCAAGAAAAGTGACTGGAACAAATGGACAATTACAGAGCATGGTGTTACGGAAAACAAGGCACATGACTCTATAATGAACCAACAGGGCATAAAAAAGAAATACTGAGTGCAGGCAAAGAAAAACCCACACACATGAATATATAAATACCCAGTCACCTAAAGAAATGAAAGTGACTGGAATGAATGGGCAACTGCAGAGTATGGTCTGAAAGGGAACAAAACATAACTCTACAATGCAAAAACGAGACTAAAAACATGGTACAAAAAATAAAATGCTGGGTACGAGGGAAGGAAAACACACAGCACTATAAATACACATCCACCAACAGGACAAAAAAGAAATACTGAGTGCAGGCAAAGAAAAACCCACACACGAATATATAAATACCCAGTCACCTAAAGAAATGAAAGTGACTGGAATAAATGGATAACTGCAGAGCATGGTGTTACGGAAAACAAAACATAACTCTACAATACAAAAAACGAGGCTAAAAACATGGCACAAAAAGTAAAATGCTGAGCATGAGCGATGGAAAACAGCACTATAAAAACGAATCCACCAACAGGACAAAACATTACACCCGAGTGACCTTAATAACAAAAGAAAAAGTGACACCCGAGGTGAATGGCAGGCAGAGTCCAAAAATGGCCGAGATGGCTCCGGAGATCTCCCCGCCCATTGTCCAGCTGGCGAATCAGGGGAAGAGAAGTGTTCGGACGGCGAACTCTGGACCCAGATCCCAGGAATCCAGTCCACCGGCAGCCGAACCAGGCTGCCCAGAGGGAAACAGACCAGTGGGGGGAACCAGATCACCGAACCGAAAGTTCTGTGGGTCGGGTCGTCGACCCGCATCACTCAACCACCAGGACCGTTGAGACGGGCGAAGGATCAGAGCGGGTCCCGGTGGAAGAGGCTCAGGGGAGAGCCGATGACGAGGGCGGCAGGCCGCAGGAAAACGGCCACCTCCTCACCGGACCTGGACAATACTGGGGCAGCACCCACGTCGGACCCCGATCGGGCCTCAGGCGAACCCACGTTGGACCCCGACTGGGTCTCTGGCGAACCCACGTTGGACACTGCACCAGAACCGACCTCCAACGTTGAACCCGGACCCTCCAGCACCACGAGGAACAGCAACTCCTTGCCGGTGACCCTGGAAGAAGGCTCAGAAGAGAAAACAGAACCGGGATCAGGATCACCGGCAGCGCCAGAACCCGGCGAGACGAGCTCAGACGCAGCGGGCGGCTGCACCCGGCTCGTCTCCCCTGGAGATAGGCTGAAGTGCTCGGGGATAAAAGAGAAAAGAAAGGAGAGCACTCGCCTGATCTCGGGTTCTGACGCCGTCCAGGACTGCGAAGATCCAGGATCCGTCGTCAGGAGGTCGTTGTCCGGCTCCCATCTAGCCGCGTCGGGCCCCGCAGCCAGCACGATGGTCAGCGCAGCTTGAGATTCCTCCGGCTCAGGTAACCCCGCCGACGATCCACTCGGCGTGAAGCCAGAAGAATCTCGTCCCGCCGGACCGAACCGCTCCTCCGTGGAGACCCGGGGACGCTCAGTCGTCGGCGTAGACTCCACGCAGCAGTCAGTCCCCCTCCTCCGTCCGCAATGTAGCTGCGGAACCACAGGCCCTCTCCATATCCCACCACGTTGACCCGGAGCCGGGGACCGCTCGGCGGAGAGAGACACAGAGGATGCGGGATTAGGAATACAGGTTACAGCAGGTGGGGAGAGTTCAGGGAGCTGCGAACCCTGAACTTCTCCTCCAGGGATGTGACAGAGCAAATCATTAAGCAGGTGTGAAAAAACAATGACTTGCCTGCCCCCTGGAGGTTGAGTATCGCCTGCTGTAGTGGAATCAGCTTCTTCCTCTCCCCGCCCGGCGATAACGGAGGACCCCCCGGGAGTTCGTCTGAGGGTCGCTCGCGTTGTCTCCAGCAGAGAGCTCACCAGGCCGGGATTCCAGGCACACACAGCGGTCAGGAAGCGCGTCGAGGAGGAGGGGGAAACAGCCGGGGTGAGCCAGCCCGAATGTCCAGGAATGACAGCGGGGGAACGAGGCTCAGGGGACGAGGCTGTAGAATCTCCACACTGACGAGGCAAAGAGATGACAGCTGCGTGGGAGGAACGGTCCTGACGATGACCCAGAACTGGATCCGGACGAGGTTCGTGCAGAGGTGACTCGGCGATGTGATGACGACTACTCCCAGGGGACGAAGCGAGGGGGAAACCCAGGATTCGCCGCTCCAGATCGGAGATCGTGACGAGGAAGGCGTCGAGCACGGGAAAGCTTCGTAGCCCTGAAGTCCTCACCATCAATCTCACTGCCGCCGCCACATGCCTGAAGGTGGTGACAGGAAACACAGTAGAGCTCGCGACAGCCACTCGACCCCGGACATAACTGCTGTCAGCTGCGGCTCCTTGAAGGGAATCCCGAGTGACGTGGCGCAGGTCGGGGGAAGTCCTCTGGTTGGCGCGAACTCCCGGACTGGAATAGCGGCAGGAACGGGACTCCGAAGCGGGGAAAGACGTCGCCCACTTCGACTCCCTGCCGGGATTTCCATCCACCCCGTGGAGCTTCTCTTGCTGTGTACCTGCAGCGTCTATCCTGGCACTGTCCTCCAGATGGTACAGAGAGTGAGGGTGACAGTCCAGGAGTTCCTCAGCACGGCCCGGATGCCAGCGTCTCGCGTTGGAGGCGTCGTGCAGGGTGAAGAACGTCCCGTCGACTGCCTCCGAGATGGACCTCAGCCCGTCGCCCTGGCGCCGGAAGTGACTCCTGGGAAACGGCATGCTAGCAGCGCTGACACCCGGACAGAAAGGTACATTTCCACAGCGACTCACGGCCGCCGGCAACTCTTCTGGCTGCGACATACTGTCATATCCGGCTCTAGGGAGCCGGGCAATCAGAGCCAGGGACAAGCCAGTGAGTCGAGATGGTTTATTTTGGGTAAGGGATAAGGGATGAGGAGAGCACAGATACTCATGCAGAGGTACACTCACAGGTTGCACAGCGCAGAGGTAAGCAGCTCGTACCGGACGTGGGGGTAGCAAGACGTACATCCTCACAGCGGGATACAAACACAGGAATGCTGCAAGGGGAGTTGAGGCTGACACCAGACGAAGGGGCTTCAGCCTAGCAGTGCTTATGTCGCAGCCCCGAGTCATCGAGGCTGCTCCTATTTATCCTCATTGGCAGCGCCCCAGCTGATGAAGACTAATTGGCCCCAGCCGTCCATAATGCTGCCAGCTGGGGGCCAGCTGAGACGCCGCTCAATGGGAGGCAGGGATGAGGGAAAACATGGGCTCAGTGCCGAGACGGCATCTCAACCCATGGTGACACTTTGTGCTTTTATTTGTTGTCAGGCATGCCCTGGGCTCCTCTGGGGCTGCCCTGCTCTCTGACAGCTGACTGCCACGCCTCTTCCTCCTGTCAGTGAACAGCTGCTTGTCATTTGTCTTTTCACTCTGCTCACTTACACACCTGCATTCATTTAATTCATCTACATTTTCTCATGCACACACACACACACACACACACACACACACACACATTTACATGCATCTTTCAGCACACACACTCATCTGTCCTCACTCTCCTCATACCAGTAATCACTTTAGTTCATTATGTTGGAAGTATTTATATCCTGTTAGTTCTCCTGTTACCCGCCGGTTCACTGGATGTCATCCCCACTCCTGAGTAGGCTACTCAGTGGAGTCATCTTCTGTAAGTACTCTGCCCACCGCTCTACTGGGGGCATTTCCTCTTTTCCATTTGCCCTTTTTCTCCGCTACCCAGTCCAGACCTGGGAGCACGTTGGGCAGGCCTTCCTTCCTCCATTTTATCCAATGAACCTAAGGGTGCATTTGAGTAGTCCTGTGTGTTCCCCTATGTGTTCTTTGGACCCTTATGTCATTTTTTTCTTTGTATGCAAATAAATTACACTCAACACTTTCCTGCATTGGATTTTTATCTCCTTTCTCTACATGTGTTGTGTTTTACACATCCATATGACAGTGCTCCACCACAGTATTTTCTTTTAAAGTAGCATTCAGGTGAAAATGGTTGGTGACCTCTGGTGTAAAAAGACTATGTTGAACATTAACTTAATTTTTGCACATATTGTATACCTAAAGGTTTAGCATTGTACTAATCAGTGTATGCTACTGAGCATAATTTTTGCTCATGTGTATGAAGTGGTTCAAATCCCAGTATAGTCAGACAAGTCTGTCCATGTGTGTTTCAGGTGTGGATTTACACTTGTGAATTTTGAGGTTCAAGTTGACCAAAACCAAGTCTGTCATTTCTGTTTGTTTGTTTGCTTTTGATTTATTTGTTTGGTCTTCCAAATTGAAGCTTTAAGGTGTTCAGTAAAACAGTGGTGTTTCAGAGGTTTAATTTTTCGTTTAATTTTTTGATTTTATATCATTTAGCAATTACATTTTTATCTCGTCTATCAAAATAGAAGCATTCTGTCATGAATGGCCCTTTGGGACAGAGAGACAGACCCACGTGCTGAAATGCGAGTTGTGAGATTTATTGAAAATAATAAAAACATAAAGTCCAAAACGGTGCTCAAACACAAAATTCCAACAAGAAAGAGTAACTTACAAATTACGCACCAGAGTGAGGACAGGGCTCTGGTGGAGACGAGGAGAAACTCAGGTGAGACTTACTCAGGCTAACTCAAGACAGAGGCGACACAAAATGAAAATGCTGTCCTTAAATAGGGTCAGAACAAATAGCACAAGTAATGCCAGTGTAACACCTACGAGGGTTAATTACAGGGAATGGGCTGTACAGTATGTACTAGCATAAAACACAGTGTAATAGGACAATGATGATGATGGACCAGTATCAGAGTCACCTAGATTTGACTACAGGAGCAGTAATAAACTTTAGATAAAGGAGAGACCACAGACCATTAAGTATGTTTAAAATGCCGGCTTATTTTTAAATGGACAAAAGGACAATGACATACATTAACACAGAATAAATCCCCTTTTGTGTTTAGACCTTTTAGTTAGGTTTAAAAGGATTTAGTTTAGTCTTATTTTAATAGGTTCCAACCTTTAGTTTCTTTTTGTTCAATTCAAGATAGTTATTTAATCTACTTGATAACCTAAGCAGGGCTGCTCGCAGAGATAGCAAAAAAATGTGTCAACCTAATAGTAGTGAATGCAAAAGACGCAATAGACTTACACAATGGTCCCCTCTGGTATACAACTAGGAAAATACCGGTCGCTACGGAGGGTGACAATATGTATGGGTACATAATCATACCATGTAGGATAACTAAGTAGACGGTTATGCTGTTCATTCCATCTAGCTACAATGCTCCGCACTGTGTGTGTTTATATATTTATTCCATCTAGCTACAATGCTCCGCACTGTGTGTTTATATATTTATACATTTATATGTACATATGTATACTCGCTGCTCTTGTTTTTTCTTGTCTTCTGATTGTTGCTCTGAGTGTTGCTGTCCCTGTGCTGTTGCAATCCTGGAATTTCCCCATTGTGGGACTAATAAAGGCTTACCTTATCTTACTTGAGTTAACTATGTTTTGTTTAAATTAGCTTAGTTCTATTTTGTTTCAAGTTCCTTTCAAGTTTAGTATAGGTACCCTTTATGTTTGACCATTACCATTGTTTTGTTGTTTACAACCAAACAATTAACATTGTACTGTAAACAATACCTTTACAGTATAATCGTGTATGGTCGATCAAATAAAATTGTAAAAAAAAAAAATACAAAACTCAAAACAATTCAGCAAAAGACTGAACAAATCTGTTAACCACAGAATAAGAGCCTTTTTCTTTCAAGTCTACTAATCCTTTAATTCTTCTGAATTAGCAGTCCAGTGTTTTTATCCTGAATCCACTGGTTTTTAATGGAAATGTGGATAGATCATACCAGTTCAGATGAAAACCATGCAACGTCCAGTAGAGGAGTGGTACGCCGTCTAGCTTCCTGGCTCATGCACAGTTCACACAAGGTCCTTGGGTGGCCCGCCATCACCTTTCAAGCACATGTTCTTCAAATCTTCAAATCCAGTCCTAATTCGACATATCGTCATCCCAACCTAAGTTGGCCTAGCGTAAACAACATAAAATAAGCATACATACTTAAAATAAAATGCTAGGTAGCCCTAAAACAAAGAAAAAGTCAATTTCCAGTCGTAATTAGTGCTTGTTAAGACGGCGGTGAAATGGCAGACAGAAAAAAAAAAGAAAAAAGTCGGAGCATTGACCTCTAAGCCCACACTTCAATTTGGCTGAAAATGTACCAAAATATTCACCATTCTCACATAAAATAACATAAATTCACTACCTTAACTTTCCATTTGCATAAAATGACCAATTCATTCCACAAATATAGTTTACAGAAAATAAAATACACGTTTTCAGCTCACCAAGTCCCAATAAACACACGTACACAAATCTCCAGAACCTACGACTGTTTGGAAAACCCAACAATACCTTTGTAAAAGTGTAAAAATAACTTTTAGATAACTTTACACTCATTGCTTTACAGAGAAGAAATTATATTTTCCTTACTCACCGAGTTCTGTTACTTCAGGTACAACCAGGATAGGTTAGAAAACAAAAAAATAAATAAAAACCTTCTTCAGAGTGCAAAAATAGCTTTTAGGTTAGTTTAGACTCATTCTCTGCTCTATTTTACTCCCTTTTTCTCTCGCTCTGCAGCACTTTGTGTGTGTGTCTGCATATTTCCCTTGTTTTGCACAGGAAAAACCTGCAGCAATCCGACTGGCTGTTGCTTGTTGCATGTGCTACACAACAACGTACCCTTCAAAATAAGAGTCTCAATACATTTCAGCTATCTTAAAAGGTAAATGACAATGAATTGGCATGTTTTAACTTTTTTTTTTTAAATAAAAACCTTCTTCAGAGTGCAAAAATAGCTTTTAGGTTAGTTTAGACTCATTCTCTGCTCTATTTTACTCCCTTTTTCTCTCGCTCTGCAGCACTTTGTGTGTGTGTCTGCATATTTCCCTTGTTTTGCACAGGAAAAACCTGCAGCAATCCGACTGGCTGTTGCTTGTTGCATGTGCTACACAACAACGTACCCTTCAAAATAAGAGTCTCAATACATTTCAGCTATCTTAAAAGGTAAATGACAATGAATTGGCATGTTTTAACTTTTTTTTTTTACCCAAATAAAATGTAGTAACATGAAATATAACTTTGTAGATGTTTTTAGTAATATTTAGCCATATGAACTTATTTATTAGCTTTTTACATTCAAGCATGTATTGCTGTTTTTATTAACAGGTTTTTATTAACCTCTGGGTTACACCAGGTGTGGGGTCACATGAGTGGGCAGAAGGTAGCAATGATTAATAATTAGGATCAGCTGGAAGTAATGAGAAGAGAGCAACCAGCTGACAGCTGACTGGGCTACACCCACACGGAGCACCAACCAGGAAATGCCCTGACAGCTGTCAACCACAACAATAAGGAATTAGAAGAATAAAATATAAACAAGTACAAACTGAGAACTAGATACCAATTGATACAGATCCAGAACATAGTAAAACTAAGACATGAACAGGAAAAATAAAAACATTGCAGGGATAACAAAACCCAAAAGGCACAAAAATACAACAAATATATAAATACAGAGAAAAAGCCACGAGACTGAACATGGCAGAACGTCCAGTCCTCAGCTCGTGACATGAAAAGTTATAGAAGCACATTTTCCAGATTAATTATTGTGAAATGGCATCTGCTCAGATAAGGTATAAAACTGCATTGGTAGGGTGTGATTACAGTACACAGCTTTGATTTTCTAATTGCAATCTGTGTTACTGTTTTAGTCCATTATACAAAAGACACCTGTTTGTACCTGAACAAGGAAATGTGAGATGATGATATTTTGGATGAAATAAATATACAGCGCATCCGTAAAGTATTCATAGCGCTTCATTTTTTTTCCACATTTTGTTATGTTACAGCCTTATTCCAAAATGGATTAAATTCATTTATTTCCTCAAAATTTTACACACAATACCCCATAATGACAACGTGAAAAAAGTTTTTTTGAGATTTTTGCAAATTTATTAAAAATAAAAAACTAAGAAATCACATCTGCATAAGTATTCACAGCCATTGCTCAATACTTGGTTGATGCACCTTTGGCAGGAATTATAGCCTCAAGTCTTTTTGAATATGATGCCGCAAGCTTGGCACATCTATCTTTGGGCAGTTTTGCTCATTCCTCTTTGCAGCATCTCTCAAGCTACATCAGGTTGGTTGGGAAGCGTCGGTGCACAGCCATTTTCAGATCTCTCCAGAGATGTTCAATTGGATTCAAGTCTGGGCTCTGGCTGGGCCACTCAAGGACATTCATAGAGTTGTCCTGAAGCCACTCCTTTGATATCTTTGCTGTGTGCTTAGGGTCATTGTCCTGCTGAAAAATGAACCGTCGTCCCAGTCTGAGGTCAAGCGTGCTCTGGAGCAGGTTTTCATCAAGGATGTCTCTGTACACTGCTGCATTCATCTTCCACTCTATCCTGACTAGTCTCCCAGTTCCTGCTGCTGAAAAACATCCCCACAGCATGATGCTGCCACCACCATGCTTCACTGTAGTGATAGGATTGGCCTGGTGATGAGCTGTGCCTGGTTTCCTCCAAATATGACACCTGGCATTCACACCAAAGAGTTCAATCTTTGTCTCATCAGACCAGAGAATTTTGTTTCTCATGGTCTGAGAATCCTTCAGGTGCCTTTTGGCAAACTCCAGGCAGGCTGCCATGTGCCTTTTACTAAGGAGTGGCTTCCGTCTTGCCACTCTACCATACAGGCCTAATTGGTGGATTGCTGCATAGATGGAAGGTTCTCCTCTCTCCACAGAGGAACACTGGAGCTCTGACAGAGTAACCATTGGCTTCTTGGTCACCTCCCTGAATAAGGCCCTTCTCCCCTGACTGCTCAGTTTAGACTGCCAGCCAGCTCTAGGAAGAGTCCTAGTGGTTCCGAACTTCTTCCAATTATGGATGATGGAGGCCACTGTGCTCATTGGGACCTTCAAAGCAGCAGAAATTTTTCTGTACCTTCCCCAGATTTGTGGCTCTAGACAATCCTGTCTTTGAGGTTTACGGACAATTCATTTGACTTCATGCTTGGTTTGTGCTCTGACATGCACTGTAAACTGTGGGACCTTATAAAGACAGGTGTGTGCCTTTTCAAATCATGTCCAATCAACTGAGTTTAAAACAGGTGGACTCCAATTAAGCTGTAGATATCACAAACTCCCCATGCGCTTTTCCACAGCATACAGAGAAGGAGAAGGATGGATGGATTTAAACGCAGGGTTTCACCAAACACATATTTATTGACATAACACAGTTCAAAAATAAAGACTTACAGGTAGGAAATGATGTACCCAAAATGGCTGATGCAGGAGCAAACAGCGGGCAGACCACTGTGTACCGTGGCCACAGGAAAATAATACAAATAGCATACACGCTCGGGAGAGCGAGGAAGACACTAGGAGGCTCGACTGACTCAGCAGGCCGCAAACTGGGCAACAGCTTAAGCATAGCCATAGAACTGCGGGGGGAAAACGCTACCAGATATGCGTAGCAGACAAACTGCACAGAGAAACACAACTGGTCCAGTGTAGCAGTAATACCGCACAAAGAAACGCAAGACAATTTACTCACGAGCAGGAACAGTCCAAGAAGTCCAATTCTCTCATAGAGCACAAATCACAAATCCTTCAGGATGTGACGGTCACATGACGGGAAACGACCGTGTGACTCATATAATGGTCCAGCGGTGTTTGACAAGCAAAGAGCTGCTTAAATACAAACACCGCTGGCCAAACAAATTTGGAACACCTGGGTGAGGCATGGGAAAGATAATTACCGGGGCAAACAGCTGACTGTCAGAGAGAGGGGGGGGCGTGGTCGGACCAGCGAATGTTAGACAGAGCCCACCAGAAAGTGGGTCAAACGGCTGCCTAACAATCGCCAGCCAGAGCAGCGGCCACAAGCATAGAAATAAACATACAGGTGAGAAAACAAAACACAACATATGACCAAGAATGATCAGAACCGAGCCCACAGGAGAACACAGGCTCGGTTCATGACAGAGCCCCCCCCTCCCCCAGGGGTGGATACCAGACACCCACGGTAACATCATGGAGACCCCCCCCAACAGGAGCAACAGCAACCAGCAACACAAACCCAGGTGGGAGGTAGGGGGAACAGGAAGGAGGGAACACAATGCACCCCCAGGGCTCACTACTAACCCCCCCAAGTCTACGGGCATTGGGGCTCAGGAGGCCGCCCAGAATCCCAGGCCCAGCAGAAGGTCCAGTGGACGAAATCCAGTGGTCTGCTGGAAAACAAGGGCCACCAGACCCGGGGAGTCAATCCGGCCAGCGGCCGGCCAGCGTTGTTCATCCACCAGGCCGGCGGGATGAGGCGGGAGTTGGTCTGCCTACCGGGAAACTCGCTGGTGGGTGACCAGACCGAAGGGAGGGAACCCTCATGGTGTAGGACCGGGAGGAGAAGGGGACCACGGCATCCTCAAGGCAACCCTGGCTTGGGGCCCAGCTGCACCCGCGGTGGACCCCGACCGGGCCGGCTCCGCTGCACCCATGATGGACTCCGGCGGGAGCCTTGTTGCACCCGTGGTGACCTCTGGCTGAGGCTCAGCTACACCCGCGATGGTCCCAGTCTGGGACGTGGCAGCACCCGCGATGGTCCTGGTCTGCGATGTCGCTGCACCCGTGATGGGCTCCGGTTGGAGCACCATTGCACCAGTGGTTACTCCCATCAGGGGCCTCATTGCTCCCACGGTGGCCTCCCCAGCAAGGGAGGTGGTGCTCCTCGCTCCACCTGGCGCTGGACCCCTATCCTCGGCAGCTTCCAGTGAGGTCAGCTGCTCTCCGGCAACCCTGGCAGGGGGCTCCGAACCGGGAGGGAGAGAAAAAGAGACCGGGTCAGGGTCGCTGGAGCAGCAGAGCCCGGTGAGGCGGCCCCAAGAGCTACTACGAGCTGCCCTGGGCCCTCTATGCTATGAGTTGGGCAGTGTGACATTGACATATTCAGTACTGACACAATGGAGCACACTTGCCTGAACTCGGGCTCCACCACCGTCCAGGACTCCGGCGATTTGGGGTGTGTCGACTCCGTCATCTCGCCCGGTGCTGTGCCCCTGTCAACCTCCTCTGGGACCGCCAGCCTCCCGTCATCGTCAGTAGGCAACCCCGGTGGTGGCAGCTCCTCTCCGGCGACCCTAGTGAGGGGCTCGACAGACATGGGAAAGAAAGAAAGGTTAGGGTCGCCGGCAGCGGCAGAGCCTGACGAGGGGAGCCCAGGTGCAGCCGGAAGCCGCACCCGACTCTCCTCCCCAAGAGCCAGACAAGATCTCTCAATCACAGGCAAATGAACTACAGGAGAGATAACTTGCCTGTGCTCAAGCTCTACCACTGTCCAGGACTCCGATGCTGCTGCTGCTGCTGCTGCCACCGCTACCGGTCCAGGTCCCGTCAGCTGGAGGTCTGGTCCAGGGAATGACTCTGCTGCAGCGATCCCCGCAACAGGCATGATGGTGGTTGCAGTCCTGGTGATCTGATGCTCCTTCTCGACCCGGTTGTTGACTGCGGCGAGCAGGTTCACCCACTCCTCGTCCGATGGAGAGTCCGGAGGTTGAGCAGGCATAGGGGGAGAAACCCTCACAGCCGGGAAAGCGCGTCCTCAGACCTCCCTCTCATGGCACTCCTCTTCGACCCGGTGGTTGAGCGCGATGAGCAGAGCTGACCACTCCTCATCCGCCTGCGTGGCTGCAGGGAAACGCCTCTGTGCGGGCCCCTGAGCAGGATCATCCAGGGCCTTAACCTCCTCCATCGTCTGGCAGCCCGGTTCTTGGACCGGCAGGCCCTCAGGAATTAAAGGAGGAGACATGGAGAGGGGAAGGAAACAATCATTAGTTGCAGCTGGAGGAAAGGTCCCAGTGGACTGCTGATACTGGGCCTCTCCCTTGGGAGACAGGCAAGATTAAATGTTAATGAATGATTTAGAATGAAAAAATACTTGCCTGTCATCCCGGTCAGTTATATCCACAGCTGCAGGTGGCAGACACTCGTCCCTCTCCGTGCCAGCGGTGATGTAGGTCCTCTTGAGGGCTTCCGGAGGAGCCGTCTCTATGATGATGGAGGTGGGCGTTCCTGGGATGACCTCTGCAGATCTCCCAGCAGCCGGAGGGATGATGGCAGCTGACGGAGTAGAGAGCTTCTCCTGGCGCTTCTACGCAGGACGACGCTGTCCCTTGCTTGCTGGGGTCAGCTTGGTGAGAGCAGGAGCGGAGACCTGGTGGGGGACAGCTTCAGCGACGTCCCGGGGGTGCCCTCCCTGTGGCATGAGCCTGGTCTTCTTCAGAGACCGCCTCTCCCTTTTGCTGAATTCACGTTGGAGTGCTGCCAGCTGGGATATCAGCTCAACTCCCTTGGGATGTTCGGAGAGCTGAGGTCATCACTGAACCTCTGCCTCTGCCAGCTGGATGTACCTCATAACGTTCACTGAGATGGAATAACCGCTTCCGTGAATATCAGGCTGTTGATGTCCATGAGCGGTCGACAGAGTTCCCAGCCGAGACTCATTGGATAATGCCGGCCCAAAGACATCTCCAAACCAGATTAGCACCAACAAGCAATGCACAAAAAAGGGAAAAAGGGATGTGTGGGTGAACCTGCTAAATCCTTTTCACTGGCTGGACCATTCTGTCACAAACTCCCCATGCGCTTTTCCACAGCGCATGGAGGAGGAGAAGGATGGATGGACTTAAACGCAGGGTTTCACCAAACACACATTTATTGACATAACACAGTTCAAAAATAAAGACTTACAGGTAGGAAATGATGTACCCAAAATGGCTGACGCAGGAGCGAACAGCGGGCAGACCACTGTGTACCGTGGCCACAGGAAAATAATACAAATAGCATACACGCTCGGGAGTGCGAGGAAGACACTAGGAGGCTCGACTGACTCAGGGGGGAGCAAACTGTGCAACAATTTAAGCGTAGCTGTAGTACTGCGGGGGGGGGGGGGGGAACGCTACCAGATATGCATAGCAGACAAACTGCACAGAGAAACGCAACTGGTCCAGCGTAGCAGTAATACCACACAAAGAAACGCAAGACAATTTACTCACAAGCAGGAACAGTACAAGAAGTCCAATTCTCCCATTGAGCACAAATCATAAATTCTTCGGGATGTGACAGTCACATGACGGCAAACGACTGTGTGACTCGTATAATGGTCCAGCGGTGTTTGACTAGCAAAGAGCTGCTTAAATACAAACACCGCTGGCCAAACAAATTTGGAACACCTGGGCGAGGCGTGGGAAAGATAATAACCGGGGCAAACAGCTGACTGTCAGAGAGAGGGGGGCGTGGTCGGACCAGCGAATGTTAGACAGAGCCCACCAGAAAGTGGGTCAAACGGCTGCCTAACGATCGCCGGCCAGAGCAGTGGCCACAAGCATAGAAATAAACACACAGGTGAGAAAACAAAACACAACATATGACCAAGAATGATCAGAACCGAGCCTGCAGGAGAACACAGGCTCGGTTCATGACAGTAGAAACATCTCAAGGATGATCAGTGAAAACAGGATGCACCTGAGCTCAATTCTGAGCTTCATGGCAAAGGCTGTGAATACTTATGTACATGTGAATTCTTAGTTTTTTATTTTTAATAAATTTGCAAATATCTGACAAAAACTTTTTTCATGTTGTCATTATGGGGTATTGTGTATAGAATTTTGAGGAAAAAAATTAATTTAATCCATTTTGGAACTAGAAAAGCACTCGGAGAGTGCAGACCGCCACCAAGCACCACAGTTCCCCCCCATACAGTGTTTGTGTGTACGTTTTCAGATTCCTTGACCATGAAAACATATGACTAGCAATTGGATTGACAATGATAGGATTAGTGGTTCAGTAGTTATTCACGAAAATGACATTTTCCGTAATGGCGGCCACAGTTCCCCCCATACAGTGTTTGTGTGTAGATTTTCAGATTCCTTGACCACGAAAACATATGACTAGCAATTGGATTGACAATGATAGGATTAGTGGTTCAGTAGTTATTCACGAAAATGGCATTTTCCGTAATGGTGGTTTTCTTCTGGACGGTGACCCGGATCATCCCCAAAATTTAATCAGTTCTTCCTTGTACCATTTCCAACAACGCCTGAAAGTTTCATCGAAATCCGTCCAAAACTTTTTGAGTTATCTTGCTAACCAACAGACAAACAGACAGACAAACAGACAAACCCCGGCAAAAACATAACCTCCTGGTGGAGGTAATAAGGTTGGAACATAAAATGTGGAAAAAGTGAAGTGCTGTGAATACTTTCTGGATGCACTGTATATGTAGAATACCTTGAAAGTATTTAGATATTTGTTGTGTTGATTCTGAGTTGTGTTATTCAGCATGTAAAACCATGGGAACTTATTTGGTTTATTGGTCAGTTTATAGTCACCTCAACTTAATGCAGTGCGGTGAAAAAGCATTTACCCCTTCCTGATTTTTTTATATTTTTGCATATTTGTCACACTTAAATATTTCAGATCTAACAAATTTTAATATTAGACAAAGATAACCTGAGTAAATACAAAATATTAAAATAATTTATTAAGAGAAAACAGCTATCCAAACCTACCTGGCCCTATGTGAAAATGTAATTCCCCCCTAAACTTAATAACTGGTTGTGCCACCTTTGGTTGCAACAGTTGCAGTCAAATGTTTGTGATAACTGGTTTTTAATCTTTTACATCGCTGTTGAGGAATTTTGTCCCACTCTCCTTTGCAGAATTGTTTTAATTCAACTACATTAGAGGGCCAGACATTCTCTTTCAGGTTTTTCTGGTAGAGAGCAGAATTCATTATTCTGACAATTACAGCAAGTCATCCAGGTCCTGAAACAACAAAGTAGCCCCAGACCATCACATTACCACCACCATGTTTGACTGTTGGTATGATGTTCTTTTTATGAAATGCTGTGTTAGTTTTACATCAGATGTAACAGGACGCATGCCTTCCAAAAAGTTCAACCTTTGTCTCCTCATTCCACAGAATATTTTCCCAAAAGTCTTGGGGATCCTCAAGATGTTTTTTGGTAAATGTGGTAAATCTCTCTTATCTTTATCTTATGTACAGTATATCTACTGTATATCTTATTGGTGGAGGCTTGAGTACTTTTATTTATTTATTTATTTTTGATTTCATTTTGTATACTTTATTGATCCCCAGAGGGGAAATTGAGGGCATCCACCTAGATGGATGAAGCAGCCATGGTATGGTGCTATCCCTTTACCATTCACACACACATTCACACCTAGGGCCACTTTATTATTGTGTCTATAGTCAGCTTCATGTGTGCTTGTGTTGTGTTCATGTTGCATGTAATTGTGTTTTGTAAATATGTGTTTACAAGGATGTCACCTGACTGCAAAACAAATCTACCTATGGGTATAAATAAAGTAACCTGAACCTGAACCTGATGAGCCTTTGTGTTCTTTTTGGGCAGCAGTGGTTTTTGCCTTGCAACTCTCCCATGGATGCCATCTTTGCCCAGTCTCTTTCTTATTGTTGAATCGTGGACCAGTGTCCAAATTGAGAGAAGTGAGGCCTGCAGTTCTTTAAATGTTGTTATAGGGTTTTTTTCTCATCTGTTGTTGAAATTCTTTCAATTGTGGCATGATGTGTTGCTTTTTGAGATCTTTTAGCCTACTTTACTTTGTCAGCCAGGTTCTATTTAAATGATTTCTTGATTCAATAGGTCTGGCAGTAATCAGGCCTGGGTGTGGCTAGTGAAATGGAACTCAGCTTTTCAAAAAATGTGGTTAATTGCAGTTAATTCATGATGTAATGGGGGGGAGGGTACTTTTTCACAAAGGGCCATGTAGGTTTGGATAGCTTTTTTTCCCTTAATAAATGAAATTATCATTTAAAAACTGCATTTTCGGTTTACTCAAGTTATTTTCGTCTGATATGAAAACTTGTTTGATGATCTGAACATTCAAATGTGACAGATATGCAAATATATAAGAAATACTTTTTCACAGCACTGTAGTTTGTCCTTTCAGTGCAGACATCTCACCAGGTGCCTTTCATTGAAGGATGTGTGTGTGTGGGGGGGGGGGCTCCTCTGTTTACTGATAAGCGTACCAAGGCACAGGTAGGCCTCCTGAGAGGACACTGCTGTTCTCCACAACACACAAGGCAATAGAACAACTTGCAAAAGTTAAATGGGTGAGAAATCTGCTTCACCCTGCTTGGGAACCTGGATATGGGAGACTCATTGTCCTGACAACACAGACCACTGGACTGCACAAGTTAAAGAAGTAAATTATGAATGATCTGTTGGTTTGTAGGCAGCAAATTTATCCTCAATACACCTGAGAATATGAGGTGTAAAATGAAATGACAGTGCATTTGTTAAGTCAAACATATAGCAGAAGAAATTAAGTAATGTGGCAGGTTGCCGGGACCATGGCTTCACACTACATATCATGAGTCAATATTTGCTAGATATATTGGCTTCAGTACTGCAGTCCACCACAGTGCTCATTCCAGCAGAGCCTGGGAATAGAGTTCTCAACCAGCTGCACAATATGAAATTTGTTGTGTCCCAGTAATGACACAACACAAAGCCAGGCAGGCAGTAATAAAGATTCTCTTTCTGCAGAGATGCCTCATATCCTCACTTTCCCTCACCCTTAATTTATTCCCTGTGGTGCTATGAGTGATTTTGTCTGTTCTTTCCCCTATATTAAACATCACACACTATTAGCTCTCAATAATCATTTGCTGCCGCCCAGGACACAGTGATTTCCCTTGACACATAAAACTGCAATAACGTCATCTCGATTTCAGAAATAATATTGCTAACATTCTTTTTTTGTGTGCCTCCGCCTGTTGGAGAAAATACCTCTACATGGCTCACCCACTCTCATGCGGAGAAAAGAGACTGCACGTACAATTTGTAACTTTCAAAAGTTGCAAAAAAATATGGTTTCTGCACATTTCTCCAAAAATCCATAACCGAGTTTCAAAAGCAAAGGAAATAATTCAAGAGTGAAAAAGAGCTACGTGCTGAGAGAGACAGATGGCTTATGTATTGTATTCAGCTGCCTAAAAGCAATAACAATCATGTATGCTGTGATATAAAGGATGGATTCTGAATACTGCAGCTTTGTAATGGTTTAATGTATTAAAGTTTAGAACATAAACTGACATTCTCAAAAGAGGAGAGATTGAAGGCTGTAATATTCTATTTCTGACTAAAATAATGTGTAACGTCTGTCAAGATTTGGTGTGAAATCACAAGGCTGCCTTTTGCTGTGTTCACATTTGGTGTCAAGTGTATATTAGGTGAATAAAAGAGCAAATTTAAATTAGACGTCAAAATAACATGAAATAGTTAGAACCTATTAAATAGGGGCATGCTAGACTTCTCATTTCACATTTCTCCAGGTACACGCTGTGAACCCACTGTGAATTGCAATCAAATGAAAGTTCTAGTGCGGCCTCAAACAGTCTGGCTGGGAAAGGTCCAAGAGAGTAACTGACATTAAATTAGACAGGGTGAAGAGACAAATTTCCTTCAATGTCAGGCTTCAGATAAGCAGTTATTTCAGTGACCTATCCAGTCATGAAAAGTACATTTGCTCTTGTAAGGTACTTAGAACTGATGCATTTTTCAAAAAGATATCGTGCAGTTTCTCTCACTGCTTTTACCAGTTATATGGGCAAGGTCATGAAAAATATTACAAAAACATGAGGAGCTTAGATGTGAAGCAGGGTTCAACATTTCATGCAGTAATCATGCTCATTTTCAGATTCACATCTTTATCAAAAATCAACTCCACTCTACCTGCAAACATGTATTCAAGTATTCAAGAACAATTTATGAAAACCCCAGCACAGCTTTACTAGTATCTCATGACTACAGTGGTCAAAAGTGCAAAGCACAATAACAAAGCACAATAGCAAATAACACAACAGAAATTGCAACAGCTACACCAAAATCCCAATGACATTGACTCAAAATGGAAAAGGTAGGTACCTGTTAGCTGCTGACTGCATGGACACCGTCTGTCTTCTAAACCAGAAGCAGAGACTCCTTTTGCATGTAAACATGAGCTTTACCAAATACTCAACTTTTGCAGTTATCAGATTATTTTAATGGAGGATGCAAGTTTTCTGCAATCTTTTTGCTACAGTAAGGGCAATACATCTTAGTATTTCTAATTCCTGAGCTGTTTTCCTTCCTCTGATGCCACATCAAAGCATATGGTGCTTCTACTTCCCGTTGAAAAGATGAATGGTGTGTCCGTCCCGTCGTGACGATTCTTGTCACTGAGTTGTAGGTGTGATTTCTGTTTTTCTGTTTTTTGTAGGTGTGATTTCTGTCATTTGTTGTTTTGATGTCATTTCTGTTCTGTTGTTGTCATTACCTCTGCCCAAGGAGGTAATGTAATCAGGGTGGTTCGTTTGTCTGTCTCTTAGTGGGATTACACGAAAACTACTCAACGGATTTTGATGAAATCTCCACCAGAGATGGCCCTTGGTCTAAGGATCAACCATTCAATTTTGGAGGTGATCCAAGACCACATTCCTCCACCAAGGTCTTATCTTTTCACAAGCATCTATTATCTTGCAATGTGCTAACAGGATTATGAAAAAAACTATTGCATGGATTTGGATGAAAGTTACAGCAAACGTGGTTCTTAGGCTACGGATGAACCCATTACATTTTGGAGGTGATTCAAGAGTGCATACCTCCGCCACGGCCCTATCTTCTGGCAATGTGTTAGCAGGATCATACAAAAAGTACTTGATGGATTTGGATGAAATGTTCACCACAAGTAGCCCTTGAGCTACAGAAGAACTTACTAGATTTTTGAGGTGATCCATTGTGCACATACCTCCGCCAAGGCCGTATTTCACAAAGTACGGAAGGATGGATGAAGGGAAGGTAGGAGCATTGTCAGAGGTATACATTCTCTGAGTGCAATCTAGTTTGTAATATGCTGTAATATGCTGTTGTGTGTTGTTATTTGTCATTATGATTTGCCCCTCAGGGCCACCGTACAGAACCCTTTGAAGACAGCAAACATTTAGTTATTATTGATTCAAATATTGTTATTGTTATTTAGTACATTCATTATATTCAAATCTTAAAAGAAAATTAGTAAAGGTTTAACTTTTCTTGCCAATTGCTTTTTTCCATATACAGTATATTGACTACATAATGCCTAACATTTGAGTTTTTGTTGAAGTAAACCTTTCCTTTCAGTTTCAGTAGATGGCGCTCAAGTATATCGCCAGTCTCTCAGCTGGTAAGGCAAACAAGTATATGATGATCTTCCCCATTAGTGCTACTCTGCTGCCGAGGTTGTTATTGCTCCTTTGCAACTCACTTTGTTCCCTTATCCAGTGGAGTAAATTGGATAACTCCAGGATGGTGCTTCACTCAAGTATTTTCCTTATTAAATGACACTGGGGTCATGTTTGCCTAATTTGAGGATGTCTCCTAATCTGTATCACCATCAAGGCAGATAATGGTCAGGCATTGCTGCCGTTAAGGCTTAACTACGCCACCAAAATGAGGTTTCAAATTGTACACCATTATCAGGGAGTCAGATACCATTACCTTCTCCAAGATGTCTTGCACTCATGCATTATGAGTGTACTCCCACATAACAGAGAGTCGAGAAGCACCAAACTGCTATCAACGCTTGAGGCAGGTGAACTGTATTACCTTTTTCTGTTTCAAAGGGCATCTCACTACTGCATCAGGTTTCACTTGCAAGCCGGTCTAGTGACTTAACCAGAGTGGATCACTGAGGACAAGAAGCTATACAAAGCTGCAGCTCATGTTGCCCTATGTCAGCATCGTTCAACAGAAAATAAAGGCATCCTCCGCTCGGTCAAATTCCTGCTGTAACCTCAGTAGGACACTTAAGCTTTTGAAGAATTAGGGCAGAGGAGGTGAAAGCATAACACTACGCTGTGAGTCAGCCAAAAGCACATGTAAAGCTCTGTCTGAGATTGTTGGTATACCTCATTGTGGAGAAATGTATTTTCCTCTGGTCACAGTGGCAAAGCTTGAGTCACTGTGAATATTGAAGATTTAAGGACAACACCTGAACAAGTAGTCTGCTTCTTAATCTCATGATAAAATAAAATTCAATGTACAGTAAACGGCGATGAAGTCTTGTACACCCTCATTCCTTGTCCTAATTCACAACCTGTGGAGTCAGTTAACATCTCACATAGTTTGTGAAGACATGGGAGTTTTGGGGGGGGTTTTTGCAGAGAGTGCGAGAACCAGGAACAAGCTCCATCCTGTCTGCATTCCTCAGGATTGCAAAAACACTTCTGGAAAATTCCTGCCAGGGAACCAAAGGAGAAATAACAGTAATGGAGTAACCGTTTCTTCAAATGTTCAACAAACTGCAAAACAGATCTTAAAAAATATTTTGTAAATCCTTAACTGCTGTATTTTGAGGAAATCTGAGTATGCCACAAGTTACAATATGGAAAAAAAAAGGATTCCCACATGGGAGACTTCTACAATTTCTATGGATCTTCTTTAGTGAATTCCTGTTGAACAGATAAATTTCAATTATCTCTGAACTTTACAACAAATGAATAAAACAGGCTATGAAATGAATATTTATCACTGATGGGAAAGCAATTTCTGAACACTATTCTACATGTAAAATGGAACATATTTATTCTGGCTTTGCAATCTTAAGTGGGATAAATAGGCTCTTGCCGCTTAATACACCCGCCATCCTTGTTGCCCTCTGCTCATCTAGAGAGCGTGGCCTATGAAGAGGAATCAGCAATAGATGTTGATACATAATTTAGTTTCCCAGCTGCGCTATCCAACCTTTGCTACCAAATAAATATGCAAAGCCGGGGGCTGTAGTTCTTATATTTAAAATTCAGAATCTCATTCCACCGCGTTCAGAGAAGCAGATGCCTGAAAATGACCAATCCCAACTGTCAGTTTAGTCCAGCTCACTTTTAGAAAAAGTAAATACAAAAAGTCTCTAGGCTTTATCAGCCTCTGTCATTTATAACAATGCATCTGTTCCAATGCACTGCTGTCTTTCAAACAGAAAAGTTGTTTTCCCGAATATTTACTACTTTGAATAAAATGTTATTGAATTAAATGAATAATTTATACTTGTGTAAATTATCAGTATTGCAAAATTCACTGTTTAGAATATAAGAAGTTACACACCAGCATGCACTGTGCACACAAACATAAGTGCAGAGGCACACCACCTGAAACGTGCCTCTCGCATCTAAATCTATGCAGCTTTCCAGGCAACAGCCAACATTTTGTTGCACATTCGTGACAATTCACACCTCCCCCATGGGAACCAAACATTACACCTGTTAGTCATGCGACAACCACACTATTATCACCTTTGATCTACAAATACTGAAAAACTTCGATGAACTGCTTCTGCAAAGAATCCATAATAGATGAGTAAAGACTGAGCACCTTAATGTCATTATTGCTCTGATGAGGGTGAAAATATCAAACCAGGAGAAGTGTTGGAAGGAGAGTGTGTGAAATAGGAATCAAGTAGTTATAATAATAATAATAATAATAATAATAATAATAATAATAATAATACATCAGTCTTATATAGTGCTTTTCTAAATACTCAAAGATGCTTTACAAAGTAGCATCGGAACAAACATACAATGAACGGGTAAACAGGCAAGGTAGGTACACACAGGTAGAAGAGGCAGTCAGTTTTCGTAGGTAGATTTGAAGAGATGGGTTTTGAGTTGACTTTTGAAGGAAGCAAGTGTGTTGGCGGACCGGATGTGAAGGAGCAAGGAATTCCAGAGGGTTGGTGCAGCGATGGCGAATGATCTATCACCCACGGTGCGGAGTTTTGTCTTGGTGATGGGGGTGAGAAGGTGAGTGTCAGCAGAGCGGAGGAGGCGAGTGAGGGAATGACAAGACAGAAGGTCAGTTAGGTATGAGGGGGCGAGGTTATGAAGAGCTTTATAGGTGATGAGGAGGATCTTGAAGTTGATGCGCTGTTGAATGGGGAGCCAGTGGAGTTGACGGAGAGGAGTGATGTGGTCTCTGGAGCGGGAGTGAGTAAGTAGACGGGCGGCTGAGTTTTGGACATACTGTCGTTTTTGGAGGATGGTGGAAGGAAGTCCATACAGAATGTTGTTACAGTAATCAAGTCTGGAGGTGATGAAGGCATGGATTTTTTTTTTTTTTTTTTTTTGTTACTTATTTGTACCCGTAGGTAGACTTGGTTTGCAGTCTGGTGACAAGCCACCGGTTGCTGGTCGCTGCGTGCACGAGCGCCCTAAACCTACATGTTTTTGATGTGCGGGAGGAAACCGGAGAAATCCCGGAGTAAACCCGCGCAACACGGGGAGAACATGCAAACTCCACACAGCTCACTGTTGGTCGGGGGCTGGGATCGAACCCACGATCTCATGATCCCCGCGATCCCCCGGCCGAGGGTAAAACTGTGCTGCCACAGTGCTAAACCACTGCGCCACCGTGCAGCCCCCATGGATGAGTATTTTATAATGAACACAAACACAATCCTGCTCATAGTCTGTTGATCAGGGCCTGCAACAAATTGTTGATTATACAAGCACCATTAAAGATGGATAAGACTTCACATCCATCCATCCATCCATTTTCTATCGCTTTCCAGAGGTCGGGGTCACGGAGGCAGCAGCTCAGGCAGAGAAGCCCTGACTTCCCTCTCCCTGGCCCCCTGCTCCAGCTCTTCAGAGAGGATACCAAGACATTCCCAAGCCAGCTGGGAGACATAGTTTCTCCAGCTTTGTCCTTGGTCTGCCCTGGGGTCTACTCCCAGTGGGACGTGCCCAGAACACCTCAAGTGGGAGGCGTCCACCATCTTGTTTGTCTTTATCAGGTTTTCAGATTTATTTTATGAAAAGGAATTGTAACCATTTGTTTACAAAAAAATAGCACATTAAGCTAATTCCCTTTCCACAGCATGAGGCAGACCATACAATAATAATAATAATAATAATAATAATAATAGATTTATTGATATAGCACTTATCAGAAAAAGTACAAAAGGAATAAAATACGAATGAAATATCAAATACAAATAAAATATGGACAAAACAAATCAAAAATAAAATCACATTAAAGTAAAACCATTAAAATAGGTGCATTACTTGGATAAGATAAGATAAGATAAGATAAGATAAGCCTTTATTAGTCCCACAACGGGGAAATTCCAGGATTGCAACAGCACAGGGATAGCAACACTCAGAGCAACAATCAGAAGGCAAGAAAAAAAACAAGCAAGCAAGAGCAGCTAATAAACATATGTACGTATTACTATAAAATATATATATATACACACACACACAGACACACAGTGCAGAGCATTGTAGCTGGATGGAATAAATATATGAATATATGAACACACAGTGCAGAGCATTGTAGCTAGATGGAATAAATATGTAAATATATAAACACCCACAGTACGGAGCATTGCAGCTAGGTGGAATAAATATGCAAGTATATAAACACACACAGTGCGGAGCAATGTAGCTAGATGGAATAATATGTAGATATATAAATATATAAACACACCCAGTGCTGAGCATTGTAGCTAGATGGAATAAATATGCAAATATATAAACACACACAGTGCAGAGCATTGTTGCTAGATGGAATGAAACAGCATAACCGTCTACTTAGTTATCCTACATGGTATGATTATGTGCCCATACATATTCTCACCCTCCATAGCGACCGGTATGTTCCTAGTTGTATGCCGGAGGGGACCATTGTGTAAGTCTATTGCATCTTTTGCATTCAAAAAACTATTAGTTTGTTACGTCTTTTTGCTATCTCTGCGAGCAGCCCTGCTTAGGTTGTACAGTCTGACAGCCGTTGGTAGGAAGGACCTACGAAACCTCTCGGTTGTGCACCTGGGATGATGTAGTCTGCTGCTAAATGAGCTCCTCAGTGCATTCAGTATGTCCTGCATAGGGTGGAACTCGGACTCCAGCAGAGATGACAGTTTAGCCACCGTCCTTCTCTCTCCTATCTCCTCCATCGGATCAAGGCGCTGCCCCAGGACAGAGCTAGCTTTCTTAATCAGTTTGTTCAGTCTCTTCCTATCAGCTGCAGTAATGCCACTGCCCCAGCAGACCACTCCAAAAGTGATGGCTGATGCCACCACCGTGTCATAGAATGACTTCAGCAGCGCCCCTTGTACACCAAAAGACCTGAGTCTCCTCAGCAGGAACAGCCTGCGCTGTCCCTTCTTGTAGAGTGCATCAGTATTGTGTGACCAGTCTAGTTTATTGTTCAGATGAATACCCAGGTACTTATAGGATGTCACCATCTCGATGTCTGTTCCCTGTATATTTACTGGTACTGTGAGGGGCTGCCCATGCCTGCGGCAGTCCACCACCAGCTCCTTAGTTTTCCTCGCGTTGATCTGGAGGCAGTTCCGATGGCACCAGTCCACGAAGTCCTGGATGAGCCCTCTGTACTCAGCTTCATCTCCATTGGAGATGAGGCCAACGATCGCAGAGTCATCAGAGAACTTCTGTAGATGGCAGTGTGTTGTGTTGTGTGAGAAGTCCGCAGTATAAAGAGTGAACAGGAAGGGAGCCAGCACCGTTCCCTGGGGGGCCCCCGTGCTACTGATGATCGTGTCGGACACACAGTCCCGGGTTCTCACAAACTGAGGCCGGTTCGTGAGGTAGTCCAGGATCCATGATGACAGGTGCTGGTCCACCCCTGCGCGCAGCAGCTTGTCCTTCAGGATCATCGGTTGGATGGTGTTGAAAGCACTGGAGAAGTCAAAGAACATGATCCTCACCATATTCCCGGGCTTCTCCAGGTGGGACAGAGAACGGTGAAGGAGGAAGATCACCGCATCCTCCACCCCAATGCCATGCTGGTAGGCGAACTGGAGTGGATCCATCGCTGGTTCCACCAGGGGGCGGAGGTGAGCAAGGAGCAGTCTCTCCAGGGTCTTCATCAAGTGGGACGTCAAGGCCACCGGTCTGTAGCTGTTCAGGTCTTTGGGGTGGGAAGTTTTTGGTACAGGTACCACACAAGATGTTTTCCACAGCTGTGGTACCCTCCCCAGTTTCAGGCTATATATATATAGCCTGATATAGCCTATATATATTTCAGATATACGTAATTAGGGAATGCTCTCCAATAAAAGTAAGTGTTTAGGTGGGACTTAAAGATTGACAAAGACTCTGACAACCATATTTTCTTGGGCAAGTGTTTCCAGAGTCCTGATGGCAAAAGCCCTGCCCCCCTTAGTTTTCCGCCTGGATACTGGGACCAATAAAAAGACACTGCCCAAGGACCTTAAAACACACTGTGGTACATAAGGGGTCAAAAGGTCAGAGTGAGCCAGGTCATGGAGAGCTTTAAAAGCCATCAATAGAAGAAGCCAACTTTACTGTCATTCAGTCCATCATGTACAGTAGAACGAAATTACATTTCTCCTGTCTACAATGTTAATCACATCTAGAATCAGAGGGGCCGCTGCCATACAAGGCGCCACCACAAACAACTTTTCCTTCCCCCATTCTGTTATGCTGAGCACCAATGGCAGGAAGTATCATTTTTTTTATATGGTCTTTGGTATGACCCGGCCGGGGCTTGAACCCACAACCTTCCAGCTGTGGGGTGGATGCTTTACCACTAGGCCACTGCCTAGTGGTGTTGGTGGCCTAGAATTGAATTGAATTGAATGAATGAATCTTTATTTCGGATAGATTAAAAGTAAAGATTAAAAAAAAAAAGAACAATATAACAAAGGGGGGAAAAAATCCAACAAGGTCAAATTAAACAATAACTCCTCTGATTATACAGTTCAACATAAGTTATCCGAAATGGGTGATGGCTGAAGCCGCAGCTTATATTGCCCACCCATATTCAATCCAAGAATTCAAAAGAAAAACAAAACAAGAGCGATTACAATTCAGAACAAAGCTAAGACAAAACGTGACAAAAAAAACTAAGCAACAACACAACACAGACTGGATATGACAATCCTTATGTGATTTTACATGTCATCTTGTATATATGTTTGGAGTATTTCTTCCTTTAGTTTTTGTTTAAATTGTCCAAGCGTTGTACATGATTTTAATTCAGGTCCAAAAGTGTTCCATAATCTGACTCCTTGCACTGAAACACAGTGCTGCTTGGTGGTAGTTCTCACTGAAGGTTTTTGAAATATACATATTCCTCTGAAATGATGTTGTTTCTCCCTTATTTGGAACAATTTTTGGATATTTGCGAGCAGTTATAGATTCTTCACTTTAAACATTATTACTGCAGTTTTAAAGTCAACCAGATCTTTCAACTTGAGAGCTTTTAATTTAAAAAAAGTGGGTTTGTTGGTTCCCTGTAAGCAGCTTTGTTTATTATTCTAATAGCTCTCTTCTGAAGCATAAAGACTGGATATATGTTTGTTTTATATGTATTTCCCCATACTTCAGTACAATATGTCATGAATGGGAGTATTAATGAATGATACAAAGTATATAATGTGGGTTGATTCAGCAAATATTTCACTCTGTGTAGTATTGCAATTGATTTAGATATTTTACCTTTAATATAATTAATATGTGACTTCCAACACAGTATATTATCAATTATTACTCCAAGAAATTTAGTTTCGGATACCATTTCAATCTCTACACCATTTACACTGAGTTTAGATACTAAGTTGTTGTGATGGTTGTTAAAAACTATAAATTTTGTCTTACTTAAATTGAGCGTTAATTTGTTTGAATCAAACAACAGTTTAAGCTTTCCTAATTCCTTTCCGAGTGTAACCAAAAGTTGTTCCAAATTGCTTCCACTGCATAATAAATTAGTGTCACTGGCAAACAATATTAAATCGATTTTTTCTGAAACTTTACATATATCGTTTATATACATATTGAATAACAGTGGCCCCAAAACTGAACCCTGTGGGACTCCACAAGTAACCTTCAGTAACTGTGAGTTTTTGTTACCAACACATATATACTGATATCTATTCTTTAAGTAACTACATAACCAGGACAGTGCTACCCCCCAATACCACAATTTTGTAGTTTCTTTAATAATAAATTATGATCCACTGTATCAAATGCTTTTTTAAGATCCAGGAATACCCCAACTGAATACTCTTTATTTTCAACAGCAGTTGATATTTTTTCTATAAATTCCATTAGAGCAAATGCAGTTGTCCTCTTGTGTCTGAACCCATATTGCTGCTCACACAATAAATTATTCTTCATTATGAAGTTGTCAGTTCTCTCACAGAATATTTTTTCAAGTATCTTGGAAAACTGCGGCAATAGTGAAATTGGTCTATAGTTTGAAAATTCCCCTCTGTCACCCATCTTCTATATCGGAATTACTTTAGCTATTTTCATTCAATGATAGTTTTGACTAAAAGCATGTCAATACCATCACAGTCCGTAGATGTTTTACTTTTAAACGATTTAACAATTTCAATGACCTCTCTCTCGTCTGTGTTCTTTATGAAAATGGAGTCTTTTATAGCAATGTTTTTGCTTATTGTATCACCCGTAGGTGCCGTAATGGGTATTTCTTGAGCCAAATTAGGACCAATGTTAACAAAAAAGTTATTAAATTCATCTGCAGGTGAGACTGCGTTCACACTCTAGGAGTCGTTTTATTTTATTTTTTTATTTATTTTTTTTTTTGAAAAATTGGTTGGGTAGCTTGTATTTCTGTTTTTATTTCCAAGAATATTGTTAAGTATTATCCATTTATTTTTAATATTGTCTCTGTTTTTCTCCAGTTCTTTACTGTAATAGTCTCTTTTACTACATCTCATTATATATGTTAACTTATTTTTGTATGTTTTATACCGCTGCTCTGCTTCTTTTGTCCTTTTCTTGAGAAAAGCTTTATATAATATAAAAATATATAATTGGCTTCTGCTAAAGGCACGTAACAATGCCTTTAGATCTGGTGACGCACAGGCCTACAGTTCATCCAGGGCAGATCTGAAGAGGGGCATCAAGAAGGCCAAGCACAGCTACAAGCTGAAGGTGGAGGAACATTTTGGGGACTCTGACCCCCGACGCATGTGGCAGGGCATTCAAGCTATCTCTGACTATAAGCCCAGCAACTCCATACCTATAGCCATGACTGTGTCCTTTCTCAATGAGCTAAATGACTTCTATGCTCGTTTTGACAAGGACAATAACGAAAAGAACATCAATTTCCCACCCTCTGACGACCTCCACCACCTCACACTCACCCACATCAACGTCCGTAACGCACTGAGTCATGTCAACGTACGTAAGGCTGCTGGCCTTGACGGCATTCCTGGGCGTGTGCTGAGGGCATGCGCTGAGCAGCTGGCAGGGGTCTTCACAGACATCTTCAACCTGTCCCTGGCCCAGGCGGTGGTACCAGCGTGCTTCAAGACCACTTCCATAGTACCAGTGCCAAAACATTCAACACCATCGTGCCTAAATGACTATCGCCCTGTGGCACTGACGCCCATAGTCATGAAGTGCTTTGAGCGACTGGTCTTGGCACAGCTCAAAAAATGCCTGCCCCCTACACTGGACCCTCACCAGTTTGCCTACCGGAGCAACAGGAGTACAGAGGATGCGGTTTCTACAGCGCTGCACTATATACTCTCACACCTGGATAACAAGAACACCTACGCAAGAATGCTGTTTGTTGACTTCAGCTCAGCATTCAACACAGTTATCCCCTCCAAGTTGATCACTAAACTTGGGGACCTGGGAATCAGTACCTCCACCTGCAACTGGATCATAGATTTTCTGACCAACAGACCCCAGCATGTTAGGTCAGGCCCCAACCGTTCTTCCGTCATCACACTCAAAACTGGTGTACCACAGGGCTGTGTGCTCAGCCCATTCCTCTACTCCCTCTTCACCCATGACTGCAGGCCTATGTATGGATCCAATTCCATCATAAAGTTTGCAGATGACACCACGGTGATCGGACTCATCAGGGACAACGATGGGTCAGATTACAGGGCAGAGGTTGAGCACTTGGCTACTTGGTGCGCTGACAATAACCTGCTCCTTAACACCAGCAAAACCAAGGAGCTCATAGTGGACTACAGGAAGAAGAGGGGAGAGACACATGACCCCATCCATATCAATGGCATAGCTGTTGAACGTGTCCCCAGCTTCAAATTCCTGGGGGCCCACATCTCGGAGGACCTGTCCTGGTCAGTTAACACCACCAGCCTGATCAAGAAGGCCCATCAGCGCCTCTTCTTCTTGAGGACATTGAAGAAGAACCATCTGTCAACTGACATCCTGGGCAACTTCTACCACTGCGTGATAGAGAGCACCCTGACCAACTGTGTCACAGTCTGGTATAGGAGCTGCTCTGTCGCTGACCGTAAGGCGCTGCAGCGGGTGGTGAAAACCACCAAACGCATCACAGGGACTCCACTTCCAGTTATAGAGGACGTCTACAGGAAAAGATGTCTGCGCTGGGCACACAGCATTCTTAGGGACTCCAACCATCCTGCTCATGGACTGTTCCAGCTTTTCCCCTCCAGAAGGCGTTTCAGAAGCCTTCGGACTAGAACCAGCAGGTTTAGGAACAGTTTCTTTCCAACAGCTGTCACGTTATTGAACTTAGTTCCCCGCTGACTCTCTTACCATCATCTCTTACGATCTTCACCTGTACATAACTGCCCATCTAACTTATTGTACATTATTTGCACATAACAGTACTCTTAACTTTCTGCACTGCTGCATATATTTGCATATATTTGCTTAAATTACACATACTGTCAATTACTGCATATACTGCACTGCTGTCCTTTGCACATCGGATTGGATGCTAAACTGTGTTTCGTTACCTTGTATTCATACATGTGTAATGACAATAAAGTTGAATCTAATCTAATCTAATCTAATAATAATTTTTTCTTTTTACACGCCTTTTGTAATCCTTTGGTTAACCATGGCTTGTTGACAAATTTATGTTTTAGCTTTTTCTTTACTAATGGACATTTTTTTTCATAAAGAGTGGTTACAATGTTCATAAATGTGTCATAGGCTTCATTTACATCTGATACATAGACTTTTGTCCAGTCTTGCTTCAGCAAGTCTTCTTTAAAAGAACTGATTGAATTTTGTGATTTGTATCTGAAAGATTTTAAAGTTTTTTCTGTATTGGCCCTCATGTGGCCATGGATAAGTGCAAAGACTGGCAAATGGTCACTTATATCATTTATCAATAATCCACTTTCTATTTTCTTATCAATAATATTAACAAACAGGTTATCAATAAGTGTAGCAGTGTGAACAGTGATTCTACTGGGATGTGTTATTGTGGGATATAAACTCATACTATACATAGAATTCATGAATTCTGTAATTACATTTTGTTGAAATGGATTTAGTAAATCAATATTGAAATCTCCACAAATTACAACCATTTTCTTACTAGTAATATTATTTTACAGCTCAACTAATTTATCTCTGAATGTCTCAATGCAAGTTCCCTGCATTCTATATATACAACTTATAATTAGATTTTTTGTTTTATCTTGGTCAATCTCAACAGTAACACATTCCAGAATCCCTGGTAGTGCAAAGGACATTCCATTTACAAGCTTACACCTATACAGGTCATCAATATACAGTGCAACACCACCACCCTTTTTTTGAGATCTGTTAATATGAAACATTTGATATTGTGGTGGATGATAAAATAAGGCACGGCGACTGGAGTTTTTAAGGAAGTTTATTCATCAAATCATCGCCATCACGGAGCTCACCCCAGCTGCTGTATAAGCATGCTGGGGATCATTCTCAGGCTCTCATGAGCAGCAGTCAGAAGCAGTCAGAAGAAGAACAGAGAGTGAACATATGAATTCAGCCACTTAAATACCCAGCAACAGACAATACATCAAAGGCATTTTATCATCAAAGGAAATGCATTCAGGCATGTGACATTTGTACCACAATGAGAGCAGGAAGCATGAATGTTTGCATTTGAGTCATACATATCCACAGGATACTGGGGCCTGAACTAGACACGGAGAGGCTGCCTATTGATCTCAACACACACATCTCATTGCTCTGCTAATTGCCCCAGCTGAGCGCTCTGTTTGTCTGTGGCTGTTGTGGGGGTTACCCCATACACTCCCCCCCAGAGGGCTTAGCGGGGAGCTGAGACCTCGATCATCCGGCATTGGGAGCGAGCTGCTGGGAAGGTCTGTGCCGGGGAGGGAGGAGGGTGGGGGTAGCAAGTGCCAGGGAATGTCCGTGGCTGTGGGAAGAAAAATTAGTCTCTGATTCCTCTCGCGATTCAGTCCGGCAATGAAGAAAAACAGGAGCTGAAGCTGTGTGAGGGACTTGGCGTTCAGGCTTTAGGTGCGTTCGCGGACCTAAAGCCCTCGGGGACAGCTGACGGCTGGGTTCCCGTCGTGCGCCGTGGCTGAGACCTACACCAAATCCTGTGTGCGGGCTGCGTGTGTGCTTCAGGTGTTTAAGCAGTCCTGAAGAGCCGTGTGCAGCAGCGGGGGATGATGTATAAGTCTGTAGAGCCAGCCTGTCTCTGGTGCGCGGCACGCGCTGCGGCCACGTGCCTTCCAGCTGTGCTGTTCTGATGCGAGGCTTCTGTGCCTGGCCGGTCCGCTGTCGCGAGGCGAATCAGGGTCAGGGGGCTTGATGGAGCTCTGCGCAGTCGGCGCCGATGGTCTCCCCCGTTCGGGCTGTTGGTCGTCGCTTGTGACGGGTCATGGTGCGTTGGGGCGGTGAGAGGGAATAGACGACCTTTGTCCCTCGGGCTTGCGTAGATGCGTAGGAGCGGTGAGAGGGAGGAGACGATCTTTGTCCCTCGGCCGGTTCCAGCGTGGATGTGCAGATCTCAGGCGTGGATCGCACAATGACGCTTTCTGCAGCTTTCCCAGTCGTGGATGATCTCCGAGGGAGTTTGCCTGATTTTGGTTCTGCGTCGAGGTCTCTCGTGTGGCAGAAGGGAGGGCAGTGCTCTTGCGTCAGGCTGCTGCGTTCGCTTGTCGTCGGAGATACCATCGGGGCTGCATTCGCTGTCAGCGTGTTCTCTTCAGCGTCGGGTCACCAGTGTGGCGGATGATAAAATAAGGCACGGTGACTGGAGTTTTTAAGGAAGTTTATTCATCAAATCATCGCCATCACGGAGCTCACCCCAGCTGTTGTATAAGCATGCTGGGGATCGTTCTCAGGCTCTCATGAGCAGTAGTCAGAAGCAGTCAGAAGAAGAACAGAGAGTGAATATATGAATTCAGCCACTTAAATACCCAGCAACAGACAATACATCAAAGGCATTTTATCATCAAAGGAAATGCATTCAGGCATGTGACATTTGTACCACAATGAGAGCAGGAAGCATGAATGTTTGCATTTGAGTCATACATATCCACAGGATACTGGGGCCTGAACTAGACACGGAGAGGCTGCCTATTGATCTCAACACACACATCTCATTGCTCTGCTAATTGCCCCAGCTGAGCGCTCTGTTTGTCTGTGGCTGTTGTGGGGGTTACCCCATAGATATCCCTCTATTGCCATCAGAGGAGCCTGGTCTTCATTAAGCCAAGTTTCAGAGACTGCAATAGCTGTAAATTTTCTGTCTAGCTGTTTTAAATAGTCCTGAATCTGTGGAAAGTTTTTGTTAAGACTTCTGCTATTGAAGTGTATTATTGATAGTTTACCATCTACTGTAGTTGCACTTGACTTTTGAATTGCTTTTCAGTGTAATATTCACAATGATTATGAATATTATTGAAAAAGTGGTTATCAGGATCAATATCATTCTCCATCTCTTGTAGTTTATGTTCAGCATAATGGCATATTTTCAGAGTTTGAATTTCCTCTCTCTGTGTCAAATGACTTCCTCCAACTGGGGATAACTGATGTCTACTCAAGTCAGTCATAAGTTTTTTTGTTTGTTTGTTTTGTTTTGTTTTTAAAGTACATTGACATGGTATGTCACAAAAGAACTATTCTTGCCTTGTGTGTGGGTATGGATTATCATAGTCTCTTAATTTTCTTAATCAGTGTTCATCTACATTTATTTAAGTCAGTAAGATCTCTGATTATTATGGTCTTTGCTTCCTCAGGTGTTCCATTTAGTTTGATCCAAACTCTACAATTTCTTGTCCATGTTGCCTGTATCTTATTTTGTCTTTTCAGCATCCGTGCTTGCCGTGCTATTTCAGCATTAGTCTTTGTTAAATGTTCATTTAGGTAAACTTCTGTTCCCCGTAGCTGTCTGGCCTGCCTCAGTATGTCATTCTTTACCCTTCTGTTCACAAAGAACATCACAATTGATTTATTTGTTTTATTATCTTTTCTGGGTAAAGTATGACTGTCACCAAGGGGTGAGACGCCGGCTCGGCGCTCAGCCCATGCTCCTTTTCATCCCTGCCTCTCATTGGGCAGCGTCTCAGCTGGCTCCCAGCTGTCAGTGTCACGGGACGGCTGGGTCCAATTAATCCTCATCAGCTGGGGCGCTGCTAATGAGGATAAAGAGGAGCAGCCTCGATCACTCGGGGCTGCGACATAAGCACAACTAGGCTGGAGCCCCTTTGTCCGGTGCCGGCCCTTGTCTCATCATCCAGCATTTCTCGTAAGTGTTTTCCTGTAAGAAGTATTTGTGCCTCTGTGCCCCCATGTCCGGCGCTAGCCCTCTACTTGTCTTACCAAATCACTTGGGAGGGCCACCTTGTTAACTGTTAACTCTGTTGCTGTACTGCCCATGAGTGTAACTGTGTATGAGCATCTGTGCTTTCCTCATCCCTTACCCCTGTCACCAATAAACATCACAACTTACTGGCTCGCCCTTGGCTCTCATTGTGTGTGGCTCCCTAGAGCCACACGTGACAGTATGTCGCAGCCAGACGAGTTGCCGGCGGCCGTGGGTTTGTGTGGACTCGTACCTTCCTGTCCGGGTGTCAGCGCCGTTAGCATGCCGTCTCCCAGGAGTCATGTCCGATGCCAGGGTGACGAGCTGAGGTCCATCCCGGAGGCTGTCGACAGGACGCTCTTCACCCTGCACGACGCCTCCAACACGAGACATCCAGACCATGCTGAGAGCCTCCTGGACACTCTGCCTCGTCATTTTTGCCATCCTGAGGCCGGTGCCAGGAGAGACGCTATGGCCGCACTGCGAGAGGAGCTCCGCGGGTTGGAAGGAAACCCTGGCAGGAAGCCGAAGTGGATGACGTTGCCCCCCGCTTCGGAACCCCGTTCCTGCATCCATTCCAGCCCAGGAGTTCGCGCCACCCAGAGGGCTTCCCCCGTTCTGCACCACGTCACTCGGGATTCCCCTGAAGGAGCCACAGCTGACAGCAGTTACGTCCGGGGCCGAGCGGCTGTCGCGAGCTCCGCTGTGCATCCATTCACCATCTTCAGGCATGTGGCGGCGGCAGTGAGATTGGTGGAGAGGACTCCAGGGCTACGAAGCCTTCCCGTTTTCTACGCCTTCCTCGCCTCGATCTCTGATCAGGAGCGGCGATTCCTGGGTTTCCCCCTCGCTTCGTCCCCTGGGAAGGGCCGTCATCACAACGCCCAGGCGCCTCAGCACGACCCCCGTCGGGATCCAGTTCCGGGTTGCCGCCAGGACCTTTTCCCCCACGCAGCTGTCACCTCTCTGTCTCGTCAGCGTGGAGATTTCACAGCCCCGTTCTCCGAGCCTCTTTCCCCCGCTGTCATCCCAAGGCATTCGGGCTGGCTCATCCTGGCTGTTATCCCCTTCTCCTCGACGTGCTTCCTGACTGCTGTGTGTGCCTGGAATCCTGACCTGGCGAGCCCTCTTCTGGAGACAACACGAGTGATCCCCAGACGACTTCTCAGGGGGTCCTCCGTTATCGCCCGGCGGGGAGAGGAAGAAGCGATGTCCACGACAGCAGGCACCACCCAACCTCCAGGAGGCAGGCAAATCCTAGTTTATTTACATCAGTTTTGTGATTTGTCCTGTTACACTCCTGGAGGTGGAGTTCAGGGTCTGCAGCGCCCTGAACTCCCGCCACCTGCTGTAACCCATGTCTTAAATCCTGCACCCTCTGTGTCTCTCTCCACCGAGCGGTCCCCGGCTTCGGGTCCATGTCGTGGGACGAGGAGAGGGCCTGCGGCTCCGCAGCTACGTTGTGGACGGAGGAGGAGGACTGACTGCTACATGGAGTCTACGCCGACGACCAAGCATCCCCAGGTCTCCATGTAGGTGTGGTTCGGTCCAGCGGGACGAGGTTCTTCTGTCATCACGCCGCGTGGACCGTCGGCGGGGTTACCAGCGCTGGAGGAACCTCAAGCTGCGTTGACCATCGTGCCGGCTGCGGGGCCCGACGCAGCTGGGTGGGAGCCTGACTACGACCTCCTGACGATGGATCCTGGATCTTCGCAGTCCTGGACGGTGTCAGAACCCGAGATCAGGCGAGTGCTCTCTTTTCCTTTTTCTCTTTATATCTTTGAGCACTTCAGCCTGTCTCTAGGGGAGATGAGCCGGGTGCAGCCGCCCGCTGCGTCCGAGCTCGTCTCGCCGGGTTCTGGCGCTGCCGGTGATCCTGATCCCGGTTCTGTTTTCTCTCCTGAGCCTGTTTCCAGGGTCGCCGGTGAGGAATTGCCATCTCTCGTGGTGCTGGAGGGTCCAGGCTCAACGTTGGAGGTCGGTTCTGGTGCGGTGCCGACCCAGTCGGGGTCCGTCGTGGGTGCTGCTCCAGCGGTGTCCGACGTAGGTTCGCCCGAGACCCAATCGGGGTCCGACGTGGGTGCTGTCCCAGCGGTGTCCAACGTGGGTTCGCCGAAGGCCCAGTCGGGGTCCGACGCCGGTGCTACGCCAGTATTATCCAGGTCCGGTGAGGAGGTGGCTGTTTCCCTGCGTCCTGACGCTATCTACCTCATCATCGGCTCTTCCCTAAGCCTCTTCCACCGGGGTCCGCTTTGACCCTTCGCCCGTCTCAACGGTCCTGGTGGTTGAGTGATGCGGGTCGACGGCTCGACCTGCAAGACTTTCCGTTCGACGTTCTGATCCAACCCCCCGACAAACTGTATTCGCTTCTGGGTGGCCTGGCACGGCTACCGGCGGACTGGTTTCTTGGGATTTGGGTCTGGAGTTGGCCGTCCGAACTTTTTCTCTTCCCCGGCTCACCAACTGGACAATGGGCGGGGAGATCACCAGAACTATTCGGCCATTTTTGGACTCTGCCTGCCGTCTCCTCGGGTGTCTCTTATCTTTTGCTATTATTAAGGTCACTCGGGTGTAGCTTTTTGTCCTTAGGGGAATATGTGTTTTTTGTGCTGTGAATTGTGTTTTTTATTATTAACCATACTCAGCATTTTGCCTTATTGTTATCCTGTTGTCCTGTCACCTTTATTCCTCTAGGTGACCCTCCTCATATTTAGCGCTGTGTATTACGATTTCTTGTTATCCTTACTCAGCGTTTCATCATCCTTGCCTTAGCCTAGTCGGTGTATCATGGAGTAATGTGTGTGGTTCCCTTTTTGACCGTATGCTGTGATCACCTTACCTTTTCCTGTTATCCTCGTGGGGGGCCTTCCCTAGCCCCGACTTTAACATTGACTGTGCATGTTTTTGTATGGAGTAATGTGTTTTTGTTTCCCACTTAACCGTACTTCGTAATTGCCCATTTGTTTCTTTCACCTCTGTTTCTTTAGGTGATCTTTTATACATTCAGCGCTGTGTATTCTGTTTTCGTTGTTATCCATACTCAGCGTTTTTTATCATTTTTGTCCTGTTCCTGGCCTGGTTTTTGCGTTATGGAGTAGTGCGTTTTGTTTCCCTTTAACCGTGCTCTGTGATTGCTTTTTTCATTCCTGCCACCTTTTTGGTGGGGTTTTGTGTCTTTCTTTGCCCTGATTTACACGTCACTTGTGTGTTTTGGGTAGTGGGTGCTGTCTGTAACCGCACTTAGTATTTTCCCCATCTGTGCCCTGGTTATTATTTTCTGTGGATACAGAGTGTTGTATTTGGGTTTTTCGTTTTGTCTACCTTGTACTCTGTATTTGTTCATGGTCTGTTTTTTCTTTTTTTTTTTCTCTCTGCTTCTCTCCCTCCGGTCCTGCCTCCCTGCCGCCCACCCTAGGTGGTGGTGGTGGTGGGGGGCTGGGATGTTCCTGGTCGTTCGGAGCCTGACCGTGAGGGGGAGGCTCTGTCACCATGGGGTGAGACGCCGGCTCGGCGCTCAGCCCATGCTCCTTCTCATCCCTGCCTCTCATTGGGCAGTGTCTCAGCTGGCTCCCAGCTGTCAGTGTCACGGGACGGCTGGGTCCAATTAATCCTCATCAGCTGGGGCGCTGCTAATGAGGATAAAGAGGAGCAGCCTTGATCACTCGGGGCTGCGACATAAGCACAACTAGGCTGGAGCCCCTTCGTCCGGTGCCAGCCCTTGTCTCATCATCCAGCATTTCTCGTAAGTGTTTTCCTGTAAGAAGTATTTGTGCCTCTGTGCCCCCATGTCCGGCGCTAGCCCTCTACTTGTCTTACCGAATCACTTGGGAGTGCCACCTTGTTAACTGTTAACTCTGTTGCTGTACTGCCCATGAGTGTAACTGTGTATGAGCATCTGTGCTTTCCTCATCCCTTACCCCTGTCACCAATAAACATCACAACTTACTGGCTCGCCCTTGGCTCTCATTGTGTGTGGCTCCCTAGAGCCACACGTGACAATGACAGGCTGAAATTGCATTTACTTCAACCTTTATATTTCTGCTTTCAAGGAACTGAAGCACCCGGTTTTCCAGGGAGACTGATTCACTCAGGGGAGCCTCCTCACCTCTCATTCCTGCTGTAACATTGGCATATGATTGGTATTTAATGTCTAGTCCACTTAATAATTAGATCATCCATACGAGAATATTGTTCAAGATCCTCAACGCGTCGCTCCAAGTCTGCAATTTTTTTGTCTTTTTCCTTAATTGTTAATTTTAATTCTCGGACTTCTTCCATTAGCCCTAATAGTTTAAGCTGTTGACTAGCCACTTTGGTCAGCTCTTCTGACAAAAAGTTCAGAGATTTTTTGATCTCTTCCATTTCCTCCTTCTTTGGTGGCATTTTTACTGACCTGTTGATAGTAAAACAATCTCTGCTGGTGTCGCCGGTATCCGATCCGACTGACCTCGAATCCAGCTGGGGCCTCAGCTAGCCCCCTCCGCTGCTAGTCCCGCTGCTTACTGCCGCTGCAATTGAGCTCCTGTCCAGCAGGGGTGCCGGCAGCTCACCGAGCCCCGCCGCCCACCGCCACTATAGTTGAGCTCCGATCCCGCTCCTGTCCAGCTGGGGTCCAGGTAGTTTCTCCGCTGAGCCCCTCCACCTACCGCCGTCTTCCTCAGTAGTTCCTCCGCCGAGCCCCGCCACTGTAACTGGGCTCCGATTCCGGCTCTTATCCAGCTGGGGCCCCGGCTGCTCCTCCACTGGTCCCCGTCTCCTACTGCCGCTGTACTTGAACTCCGATCCGGCTCCCTTCCAACTTTTGCCTTGGTTAGTTCCTCCGGCAAGCCCCAATCACAAGATTCTAAGAATCTGTGCAAGAGGCTCAGCCGTCATCTACCTGGCCGATGCTGGGTCAGTGAGACGAACCGGGGACAGAGTCGCTCGGTGTTAGGTGCTACGACTAACCATGGTGTTAGCTATAGCGATACCGTTAGCTTAGCATATGCTTCAGGTAAAGCGTAGCAGCCAACCACAAAAAGAAACACTAATCAGTTTACTCACGAATGAGAGCAATCCCAAAAGCCGGGAAGACGGCATGTTTGGCATTCAGTTGCAGCTGCAACCACTGGCGACTGGAACAAGCTGTTTTATGTCATGGACACACGTTCGGGGAAATGGTTTTTGGTGGACTCCAGCTCCCAGAAGAGCCTCATCCTGTCACAACTCGCTCCCGCCTGTCATCCGCTCCAGCCGTGCGCACACCTGGGCTTCATCAGGCTGCCACTATTTAACCTGCTCTGCCCGCAGCCTCGGTCTGGAGCCGTCAGCTCTTCTCCACGCTCAAGCTCTGCGTTCGCCTACTCCTCTCGGCCAACGCCGCTACTCATCGCCCTCAAGTAAGGTATTCTTACCTGTTCTCCTCAGTTATTCCCCTGTGCACAGGTGGCGGAAATTCCCTCCGTCGCTTTTCCTCTCATCCTCACTGCATCGAGCGCAGCTGGGCGCTGTCTCCCAGGCGGGAGCTTCTCTTGTCAACGCCAGCCACCACTACATCTGCAAGTAAGCCATATTATTACTTTCACCGCCTTGCTGTGACAATTGCTTATCCCCTGCTCTCTGTTCTGTCCTCAGGGTTGCCTGGCTGTACGGTGTCTGTTCTGCCCTCGGTGCTCTCCTGTCCCCAAGACTACATTCACATTTCCCACTCATTCATCCATACACCTGCTGTTGAATAAACTCTTAAATCTCACCCGAGCCTGTATGCGTGTTTCCTGGGCCAGAAATCATGTCACATCCTGCCGGTCAATGCAGACAGGTGGCAGGAGGCAGCGGTCCTGAGCTCACGGCTGCCAACAGATCAATCTTAAAATCAAGCCTATTGTGGTCTATATTAATCATATATCCCATAACCTACATATGTTTAAGCATGTGAGAGTGTTTAGTGATTACATATGTAAAGCGACTTCACACCTCAGAACAGGACAAAGGGTCTCAACCGCCAGTGAAGATCAAAGAGCATCCGAGGCACTGCGGTGGAGACCGGATGGGTTGCCCTGACCCCCCAGGGCCAGGTGGAGGAGTACGAAGACAAAAGAGGGGATTAAGATAGTGAGGGATGTCAGCTTTTGTTATGCATGTCTTTTGTTATGTGCGAGTATAAGTTCATAGAGCCGAAGGTGTTCGCTCTCTTACTTCTTCTGCTGCTGCACCTAGATGAGACTTGTTAGAGGAGCTGATAATAAACTTTGGTTTATGAATCACATCGCCTCGTTATTTCAAGCTCCTCTACACTGGTGACCCTGACGCGAGAATGGACCAGAGGCGTTCCCCCGCGATCGACTCATCTGTGGCGACCCAGGCAGACGCCGGCGCCCATGCAGACAGGGGAACAGATGGACGACGTTCCCCCACGGCAGAAGTGCTAGAGAGGGCTCAACCGAGCACCAGCGCCGTGGAGAGAGCCGAAGCAAGGCACTCTCACCCTACGGACACATCAGTGACGGTCCACACAAACGCCGTCACCGTCAAGCTGCTGGACTTCTGGCAGGAAGACCCCGCCTCGTGGTTTCAGCAAGCTGAAGCCCAGTTTGCACTTGCGGGCATCACGGCTGACGATACAAAGTTCTATCACATCGTCGCCAAACTCGACGCTGCCACTTCGAGATGTGCACGGAGCATAATCCAGCGGCCGCCGGCCCAGGACAAATATAAAGAACTGAAAGCGACCATTGTGGCAAATTACGTCCCCTCAGCCGAGGAGAGAGCCGAGAGGATCCTGGCGATCTACGGCCACAGAGGAGGCAGACCCAAGGCCCTCATGGAGGACTTGCTGCAACTTAAAGAAGAGGACAATGACAACTTCCTCTTCCATTTCATATTCCTCAGTACGCTGCCGCCACACATGAGAGGGACGCTTGCCAACATGCGATGCAGCACCCAGCAAGACTTCCGCACGCTGGCTCACGAAGCTCAACGGCTCGTCAACACCTACAAGGAGCAGACACCCACAGCAGCATCCGCAGACCTCAACGCTGATGTCCGGAGCCACCGAGCAGAATCAGCCCGCGGTGACAGCGACACGGCCAGGACGCAACAGACGGAGCGACGTTTGTTATTACCACCACCGCTTCGCCGAGAAGGCTTACAAATGCGTTCCCCCCTGCAAATTCACGATTTCGGGAAAACGCCGAAGCCGAGAGCTGTTAACAGCGGCGGTTCTCGGCGAAAAAAGCAAGCTTTTATATGTGACGGACGGACACACCGGAAAGCAGTTCCTTATCGACACGGGAGCTCAACTAAGTTTTGTCATGCCCTCCCAAGCAGACCGGGCCATGGGCCCCCGGGCAATGGAGCGGTGGCAGCCAACGGCTCCATCATCGACACTTTTGGCGAAAAGAGCCTGCCCCTCTGCATCCACGGCCGCAACTACAGATGGACATTTGTTGTAGCGGCGGTGAGATTTAACTTGTTGGGCGCAGATTTTTTGTGTGCACATGGGTTATTAGTTGATCTAGTGAACAGACGCTTGGTTAATGCACTGTCCTTTGCTTCTATTCCCTGCTCAATTCAATTCAATTCAATTCAATTCAATTCAACTTAATTTATATAGCGCCATTTCACAACAACAGTCATCTCATAGCACTATCAACTGAAGGGGGGACCCCCACAGTTGCAGAAAGACCCCAGCAATCAGGCGATCCCCTGTGAGCAAGCACTTGGCGACGGTGGAGAGGAAAAACTCCCTTTTAACAGGAAGAAACCTCCAGCAGAACCAGGCTCAGGGAGGGGCAGTCATCTGCTGCGACTGGCTGGGGGGTGAGGGGATAGAGAAGAAGAAAAGAGCAGACATGTAGAGAGCAAACAGCACGATGGGGACTCAATCTATGGGAGAGAACAAACAAATGTTAATGACCAGCAAAAAAAAAATATTTCATAGAGAGTGAGGAAAGGAGTGAGGCCCAGTGCATTACTGGAGGTCCCCCGGCTGACTAAACCTATTAGCAGCATAACTAAGGGAGGGTTCAGAAACACATGATCCCTCCCTAATTGTAGGCTATATCAAAAAGGTAGGTTTTAGCCCTATTCTTAAAAACAGAGATCGAGTCTGACTCCCGAATCCAGATTGGCAGCTGATTCCACAGGAGAGGAGCTTGATAACTGAAGGCTCTGCCTCCCATTGTACTTTTGGAGATTCTAGGTATTAAGATAAGATAAGATAAGATAAGATAAGCCTTTATTAGTCCCACAACGGGGAAATTCCAGGATTGCAACAGCACAGGGATAGCAACACTCAGAGCAACAATCAGAAGGCAAGAAAAAAAAAAAAAAAAAAAAAAAAAAAAACAAGTAAGAGCAGCTAATATACATATGTACATATTACTATAAAATATATATATACACACACACACACACAGACACACAGTGCAGAGCATTGTAGCTGGATGGAATAAATATATGAATATATGAACACACAGTGCAGAGCATTGTAGCTAGATGGAATAAATATGTAAATATATAAACACCCACAGTACGGAGCATTGCAGCTAGGTGGAATAAATATGCAAGTATATAAACACACACAGTGCGGAGCAATGTAGCTAGATGGAATAATATGTAGATATATAAAAACACAGTGCGGAGCATTGTAGCTAGATGGAATAAATATATAGATATATAAATATAAACACACCCAGTGCTGAGCATTGTAGCTAGATGGAATAAATATATAGATATATAAATATAAACACACCCAGTGCAGAGCATTGTAGCTAGATGGAATAAATATGTAAATATATAAACACACACAGTGCAGAGCATTGTTGCTAGGTGGGATGAAACAGCATAACCGTCTATTTAGTTATCCTACATGGTATGATTATGTGCCCATACATATTCTCACCCTCCATAGCGACCGGTATGTTCCTAGTTGTATGCCGGAGAGGACCATTGTGTAAGTCTATTGCATCTTTTGCATTCAAAAAAAAAAAAAAAAAAAAAAAAAAAAAACTATTAGTTTGTTACGTCTTTTTGCTATCTCTGCGAGCAGCCCTGCTTAGGTTGTACAGTCTGACAGCCGTTGGTAGGAAGGACCTACGAAACCTCTCGGTTGTGCACCTGGGATGATGTAGTCTGCTGCTAAATGAGCTCCTCAGTGCATCCAGTATGTCCTGCATAGGGTGGAACTCGGACTCCAGCAGAGATGACAGTTTAGCCACCGTCCTTCTCTCTCCTATCTCCTCCATCGGATCAAGGCGTTGCCCCAGGACAGAGCTAGCTTTCTTAATCAGTTTGTTCAGTCTCTTCCTATCGGCTGCAGTAATGCCACTGCCCCAGCAGACCACTCCAAAAGTGATGGCTGATGCCACCACCGTGTCATAGAATGACTTCAGCAGCGCCCCTTGTACACCAAAAGACCTGAGTCTCCTCAGCAGGAACAGCCTGCGCTGTCCCTTCTTGTAGAGTGCGTCAGTATTGTGTGACCAGTCTAGTTTATTGTTCAGATGAATACCCAGGTACTTGTAGGATGTCACCATCTCGATGTCTGTTCCCTGTATATTTACTGGTGCTGTGAGGGGCTGCCCATGCCTGCGGCAGTCCACCACCAGCTCCTTAGTTTTCCTCGCGTTGATCTGGAGGCAGTTCCGATGGCACCAGTCCACAAAGTCCTGGATAAGCCCTCTGTACTCAGCTTCATCTCCGCTGGAGATGAGACCAACGATCGCAGAGTCATCAGAGAACTTCTGTAGATGGCAATGTGTTGTGTTGTGTGAGAAGTCCGCAGTATTAAGAGTGAACAGGAAGGGAGCCAGCACCGTTCCCTGGGGGGCCCCCGTGCTACTGATGATCGTGTCGGAAACACAGTCCCGGGTTCTCACAAACTGAGGCCGGTTCGTGAGGTAGTCCAGGATCCATGATGACAGGTGCTGGTCCACCCCTGCGCGCAGCAGCTTGTCCTTCAGGATCATCGGTTGGATGGTGTTGAAAGCACTGGAGAAGTCAAAGAACATGATCCTCACCATATTCCCGGGCTTCTCCAGGTGGGACAGAGAACGGTGAAGGAGGAAGATCACCGCATCCTCCACCCCAATGCCATGCTGGTAGGCGAACTGGAGTGGATCCATCGCTGGTTCCACCAGGGGGCGGAGATGAGCAAGGAGCAGTCTCTCCAGGGTCTTCATCAATAGTATGACAGTACTATTACAAGTACAAATTACAAGTACAAATGACAGCAGTATTACAAGTAATCCTGCATTTTGGGAGCGTAGTGCTCTGTTAGGATGATACGGTAGTATCAGATCTTTTAAATAAAAAGGAGCCTGATTGTTTAAAGCTTTGTAAGTAAGAAGAAGGATTTTAAACTTAATTCTAAACTCTATGGGAAGCCAATGAAGGGAGGCCAGAACCGGAGAGATATGATCTCTCTTTCTAGTACCTGTTAAAACTCTTGCTGCAGCATTTTGGATCAGCTGAAGACTTTTTAAAGATGTTTTAGGACAGCCTGATAATAAAGAATTACAATAATCTAATCTCGAGCTAACAAAAGCGTGGATCAGCTTCTTAGCATCACTCTGAGACAAGATGCTCCTAATCTTGGCAATATTACGCAAATGATAGAAGGCAGTCTTAGAAACAAATTTAATATGTGAATTGAAGGACAAATCCTGATCAAAAATAACTCCAAGGTTCCTCACAGAGCTATTAAGAGAAAGAGTAACTGCATCCAAACTGAAAGTTTGATTTGGAAAGGAATTTCTAAGGTTTTTTGGACCAACAAGAATGACTTCAGTCTTATCTGAATTTAATAGCAGGAAATTACAAGTCATCCAAGCTTTGATTTCCTTAAGACAGGCTTCTAACTTGGCTAATTGATTAGTATCATCTGGCTTCATTGACAGGTATAATTGTGTGTCATCTGCATAACAATGAAAATGTATACAGTGCTTTCTAATAATGTTGCCTAACGGAAGCATATATAAACTAAAAAGAGTAGGGCCTAGCACAGATCCCTGTGGAACTCCATGACTAAGCTTTGAGCTGAAAGAAAACTCATCATTTACATGAACAAACTGGAACCTATCAGATAAATAAGATCTAAACCACTGCAACGAAGTTCCATTAAGTCCAACATAGTGTTCTAATCTATCAAGTAGAATATTATGATCAATAGTATCAAAAGCTGCACTAAGATCTAAAAGGACAAGTACAGAAACTAGTCCATTATCAGATGCAATGAGGAGGTCGTTAGTGACCTTCGCTAAGGCTGTTTCAGTACTATGATGGATTCTAAACCCAGATTGAAACTCTTCAAGTAAACCATTTCCCTGCAGGTGGTCAAATAATTGCGTAGCAACAACTCTTTCTAAGATTTTTGAAATGAAAGGGAGATTAGAGATTGGTCTATAGTTAGCTAAAGCTCCTGGATCTAGCGTTGGCTTTTTGAGTAAGGGTTTAATTACAGCTGTTTTAAAAGCCTGCGGTACATGGCCTAAAGTTAATGAAGAATTGATTATATGAAGAATAAAGCTACCAATAAGTGGGAAGACTTCTTTAAATAACCTGGTAGGAATAGGGTCTAAAAGACAAGTTGAAGGTTTGGATGAGGAAACTATTTTGTCTAACTCACAAAGGTCGATTGGAGTAAACTCATCAAGACAGACATCAATAGAAGGAGTTGTAATAGTTACAGTATTTAAGTTAACTGTGGGAAGAATCTGATTGATTTTATCTCTGATGGATGAAATTTTATTATTGAAAAAGTTCATAAAGTCCTGACTAGTAAGCTCTAAGGGGATGCTAGGATTGACAGAGTCCTGACTCTTTGTCAACCTGGCTACAGTACTGAAAAGAAACCTGGGATTATTCTTGTTCTCTTCTATTAATGCAGAGTAATAACTCGTTCTAGCTTTTCTAAGAGATTTTTTATAAATTAAAAGATGATTTCTCCAAGCTAAATAGATTTCATCTAAATTAGTAGAGCGCCATTTTCTTTCTAATTGACGAGTCTTCTGTTTTAAGCTACGAGTTTCTGTGTTGAACCAAGGAGTTAAAAATCTCTGATTAGACTTTTTCTTTTTTAAGGGGGCCACCAAGTCTAGAGCCTGATGCAGAGAAGCTGAAACACTATCCACCATGTTATCAATTACAGAAGGAGCAAGCTGTCTATAGCTTATTTCCGTTGTGTTGACACATGGCATAGAGGAAACAATCTGCATAAATTTGGAAACAGCATCATCTGAGAGGCATCTACTGTGATAATATTTTTCTTTAGGAGCCAAATAGTCAGAAATAGTAAAATCAAAGGTTAACAGACAATGGTCTGACAGTACAGGGTTATGAGGAGACACTACAAGATTTTCTATTTCTATGCCATATGTCAGAACAAGGTCCAATGTATGGTGGAGGTAATGAGTAGAATTTCCTACTTTCTGAGAAAACCCAATCGAGTCTAATATTGAATTAAATGCCACATTAAGGCAGTCACTATCTACATCCACATGTATATTAAAGTCCCCTACTATAATTATTCTATCAGATTTCAGCACTAAATCAGCTAAGAAATCAGCAAATTCGGATAAAAATTCTGAATAGGTTGATGGGGGACGATAAACTATGGCAAATAAAATTGGGTTTAACCTGAAATTGCTAAAGTGCCCAACACTGAGGACCAGGCCCTCAAAGGAATTATAACATGTTTTTTAAGATAAGATAAGATAAGCCTTTATTAGTCCCACAACGGGGAAATTCCAGGATTGCAACAGCACAGGGATAGCAACACTCAGAGCAACAATCAGAAGGCAAAAAAAAAAAAAAACAAGCAAGCAAGAGCAGCTAATATACATATGTACATATTACTATAAAATATATATATACACACACACACACACAGACACACAGTGCAGAGCATTGTAGCTGGATGGAATAAATATATGAATATATGAACACACAGTGCAGAGCATTGTAGCTAGATGGAATAAATATGTAAATATATAAACACCCACAGTACGGAGCATTGCAGCTAGGTGGAATAAATATGCAAGTATATAAACACACACAGTGCGGAGCAATGTAGCTAGATGGAATAATATGTAGATATATAAAAACACAGTGCAGAGCATTGTAGCTAGATGGAATAAATATATAGATATATAAATATAAACACACCCAGTGCTGAGCATTGTAGCTAGATGGAATAAATATATAGATATATAAATATAAACACACCCAGTGCAGAGCACTGCTTTACATTAACTAGTAATTTGGAATGGTAAATTGTTGCTACTCCTCCTCCACGACCAGAACTTCTGGGATTTTGACAGAAGTCAAAATGCTCAGCTCGACTTTCTCCACCACCCCTGCAGGCTAGCGTCACCACAGCAGGAGGTAAGTTTGATCAACTCCTCACCCAATTTCCAGCACTCACAATTCCCAAATTCTCAGCCACAGTGGCTAAACATGGGGTCAAACACTTTATTCCCACAACGGGCCCACCCGTATTCGCCAAAGCTCGGTGCTTAGACGCGACCAAGCTCGCCATAGCTTGGGACGAATTTACCACCCTTGAAAAATTAGGCATTATCAGATGCTCGAAAAGCCCCTGGGCGTCACCACTTCACATGGTCCCGAAATCCGACGGTTCTTGGAGGCCGTGCGGCGATTACCGCAGATTAAACAATGCGACAGCGCATGACCGCTACCCAATTCCTCACATTCAAGACTTTTCACTACATCTGGCGGGTGCGCGCATTTTTTCAAAAATAGACCTAGTCCGCGGTTATCATCAAGTCCCAGTTCGAGCAGAGGACATTCCTAAAACAGCTGTAATAACCCCCTTCGGTCTTTTTGAATTTTTGCGGATGCCTTTCGGCCTCAAAGGTGCTGCTCAAACCTTTCAGCGGATGATGGACGCAGTATTACGCGACCTCCCTTTCGTGTTCGTCTACCTCGACGACATGGTGGTAGCCAGCTTGTCTGAGGAAGAACACAAGCAGCATCTCACTATGGTTTTTCAGAGACTAGAAGAGCACGGGTTAATAATCAGTCCAGCCAAATGCAAATTCGGCGTGTCACAAATTGATTTTTTAGGACACAGAGTTTCTCCGAAGGGGGCAATCCCACTGCCAGACAAAGTTCACGCAGTAAAAAGTTTCCCACGGCCACAAACGGTCAAATCGCTGCAAGAATTTTTGGGAATGGTTAATTTTTACAACTGTTTCCTCCCCCACGCAGCTCAGCTCATGCAGCCCCTATATGACACGCTCAGAAAACAAAAACCTTCCAACGCGGTCGAATGGACCCCGGAGCGCGAACGCGCCTTCGCGGAAGTAAAAAGTGCCCTAGCTAATGCCACATTGTTGGTTCACCCCGATCCCTCGGCCCGCATTGCGCTAACCACAGACGCTTCAGACCTGGCCATAGGGGCAGTTGTAGAACAACACGTCAGCGGAATCTGGCAACCTTTGGCATTCTTCAGCAAATTGCTGAACCAAACTGAGCGTAAATACAGCACTTTTGACAGAGAGCTGCTAGCGCTTCATTTATCCATCCGCCACTTCCAGTTCTGGTTGGAAGGGCGGCGTTTCACGGCTTTTGTAGACCACAAACCGCTCACCTTTGCGATGGCTAAAATTTCCGAACCGTGGTCAGGCAGGCAACAAAGACAGCTGGCTGCGATTTCAGAGTTCACCACAGACATTCGACATGTGGCAGGCAAACTTAACGTGGTAGCAGACTGCCTCTCTCGCGTTGTGACATCGCCAGAGCACGAGGAGACAGATTATACTACCTCAGCCGCTGAACTCTTCGCCAACGCGGACACATACGCAGCACCAATCCACGCAGGGATAGATTATGCAGCCATGGCAGAGGAGCAAAGTAGTGACGCGGACGTGCGCGCACTCCTGTCTGGACCAACAGGGTTAAGGCTGGAGGAAAGGGTTTTACGCGACGGTGTGCCCCCCCTAATATGTGACATCTCAACCGGCCGACCTTGCCCGTTAGTCCCAGCTGCATGGCACCGCCGTATTTTCGACTCGATTCACTCCCTCGCGCACCCAGGTGTGCGCGCTTCGGTTAAAATGGTCGCCGAAAAGTTTGTGTGGCCTGGCCTGCGCAAAAACGTAAAAGAATGGGCAAAGACTTGCATTTCTTGCCAGCGCGCCAAAGTACACAAACACACAAAAGCCCCTCTGGAGCCTTTTCAAATCCCTGCTAGAAGGTTCGACCACGTTCATGTCGACCTCGTGGGGCCACTACCTTCCTCCCAAGGTTTCACACATCTGTTAACAATGATAGACCGCACCACGCGCTGGCCAGAGGCAGTCCCTCTGGCGTCAACCACAGCGGAGGAAGTCGCTCGCGTTTTTTTGACAAACTGGGTGGCACGTTTCGGCGTCCCATCGGACATCACGTCCGATAGGGGGCCTCAATTTGTCTCGGAGCTTTGGTCAGCCATGGCCAGCAGCTTAAGGGCGACAATTCACCGCACCACCGCTTATCACCCTCAGGCTAATGGGTTATGCAAGCGTTTTCACAGATCTTTAAAGGCCGCCCTCAGAGCCTCACTAACGGATATAAATTGGGTAAATAAACTTCCCTGGGTTTTATTGGGGTTGCATGCTGCGCCCAAAGAGGATCTAGACGCCTCCCCAGCAGAATTAGTTTTTGCACAACCTCTCAGGCTCCCAGGTGAATTTTTACCAGAGAACCCAGAGCCAGGGCATCTTCCAGCCCCGAGGTTTTTAGGCAGCAACGGACCGGACTCTCTCCCTGGACCGGCACATCACTCTTTTCCACGGGTTTTTGTCCCCCAAGCTTTAAAAAATGCTGAATTCATTTTTGTTAGGCATGAAGCTTTAAAACCAACTTTCTGCCCACCATACGATGGGCCATTCAGAGTGCTGGAACCTGGTGATAAACATTTTGTGCTTGATTTTGGGGATAGAAAAGAAACAGTCAGCATTGACAGACTTAAACCTGCCTTCTTGTTGAGAGACGAGCCTGCACGGTTGGCGAGAGCACCTCGGCGGGGTAGACCCCCCAAGAGGAAAGACTCAGCCCCCCTGCAGGGAACAAATAATCACTCTCCTCCCCAAGCTGCAGATTCCTTACAGGAAGGTCCCACCAGGACGCCCAGGCAGACCCACAGCAGATTCGGGAGAAGATTAAAATCCAGACAGCACAGAGACTGATGCAAACTACTCAACAGTTGTTCACTAATTGTGCTGTAACAGTTTAGGACTGACTTGTGATATTACTATGCTGTTATGATTACCACTGAACTCTCTTAGGAGCATGGCTGCTGGAAAGTTTCTTCAGTGTCAAGAGGTGTAGCAGTTAGTATGTCATAATAATTATCTTAAACTGTGAATTTTTCTATTGTCCTTTTCTTAGTCGTTTGGGGGGGGGGGGCTGTGGTCTATATTAAACATATATCCCATAACCTACATATGTTTAAGCATGTGAGAGTGTTTAGTGATTACATATGTAAAGCGACTTCACACCTCAGAACAGGACAAAGGGTCTCAACCGCCAGTGAAGATCAAAGAGCATCCGAGGCACTGCGGTGGAGACCGGATGGGTTGCCCTGACCCCCCAGGGCCAGGTGGAGGAGTACGAAGACAAAAGAGGGGATTAAGATAGTGAGGGATGTCAGCTTTTGTTATGCATGTCTTTTGTTATGTGCGAGTATAAGTTCGTAGAGCCGAAGGTGTTCGCTCTCTTACTTCTTCTGCTGCTGCACCTAGATGAGACTTGTTAGAGGAGCTGATAATAAACTTTGGTTTATGAATCACATCGCCTTGTTATTTCAAGCTCCTCTACACCTATGGATCTAACTTTTGCAATGTTCCTTAGGATAGCAGCTCACACAGCGGCAAATGCTGAGGAACATGGTGATTTTTGGATTTGCTAATTTTTCTGAATGTTCACGAAGACTGCACTTTTTTCATGAGGGTTATTTGCAAAAGGTTGGAAAGCAGTTCACACACAGTTTTAAGACTCCCAGTTTTGTCATAAACAGTCTTAAATAGTTGCTAGTGTTCACTACTAGGTGACATAACGTTCGGCTCAGGAGACGCACACACACAGGCTCAAAGTAGTTCAAATAATTTATTGGCAACAGGGGTGAATGGATGAGTGTCTGCGAAATGTTAATGTGTTGGTGGCGGCGTCTGCTTCAGGCACAGAGGCAGGAGACCGTACAGCCGGCAACCCTATGGGAGAGAACACAGAGACACAGGGTGATGGGCACACACCAACACAGGAGGAGAATAGGCGAGGGAGAAGCTTACTTGCTAGGAACAGATGACTGGCACAACAAGGACGGAACCCGGGAGACAGCCACCTGCAGGGCTCGGTGCAGCAGCGAGGAACGACGAGGGAACGGGATTGTCCGCCGCCGAGGAATCCACCTGTGCACAGGGGAGCAGACTGGAAAAGATGAGGTAAGGACTTCTTAACACACAGCGTCGTGCTGAAGAGTAGGTAGCTTCACGTTGAAGGGGAATGAAGTCTGACGGCTTCAGGCCGAAGCTCAGGGCGAGGCGGCTTATATCCCTCGCCGCTGATGATGAACAGGTGTGCGAGCAGGTGGCGCCGCTGATGAGCGGCGCGGCGTGACAGTACTCCCCCCTCTAGCAGCGCCTCCTGGCGATGGCTTCTCTGGGTGCACTCGGTGGAAGTCAGCGATGAGCGATGGGTCCAACACGAACGACGAGGGTACCCACTGTCGATGCTCGGGCCCATAGCCCTCCCAGTCCACCAAGTACTGCAACCCACGACCCTGGCGCCGGGAGTCCAGGATGGAGGCGACGGACCAGGCCGGATGGCCACCAATCATCCGGGGCGCGGGTTGCGCAGCAGGAGGAGGGCAAAGGGGGTCGGTGACTGCCAGCTTCACCTTAGACACGTGGAAGGTGGGATGGATGCGGAGGGAGGGGGGAATAGCCACGCGCACAGCCACCAGGTTGATGATCCGGGTGATGGGGTAGGGACCCATGAATCGCTGTGCCAGCTTCCTCCTCTCGCCTTTTAAGGTTACGTCCTGGGTAGATACGTAGACACGTTGCCCAACTCTGTACGCCGGGGCAGGTCTTCGGTGCCGGTCCGCCACAGTTCTGTTGCGCTCCGCTATGCATAAAAGCGCATTGCGCGCGGCAGCCCAGATGGAGCGGAACTGCCTGAGATGCGCCCTAACCGAGGGAACAGTTACCTCACTCTACTGCACCGGGAACAGCAGGGGGTCATAACCCAGGGACGCCTTGAAGGGGGACATCCCTGTAGCAGAAGAGCGAGCGGTGTTGTGGGCGTATTCAACCCAGGCAAGATGGTTACTCCAGGACGTGGGTTTAGATGCTGTTACACAGCGGAGCGCGGCCTCCAGCTCCTGATTGGTCCGCTCACACTGCCCGTTGGATTGGGGGTGATGGCCGGAGGAGAGGCTCACCTTGGCTCCGATGGCGTTACAGAACGATCTCCAAACCTCAGAAGAAAATTGGGGCCCCCGGTCCGAGACCACGTCCACCGGAATCCCGTGCAGCCTGACCACGTGTTGGACGAGGAGATCCGCCGTCTCCAAGGCAGTTGGAAGACCTCGCAGGGGGACGAAGTGCACAGCCTTGGAGAAGCGGTCCACGATGGTCAGGATGGTGTCATAGGAATTGGAGGCTGGGAGTCCGGTGACGAAATCCAAAGCGATGTGTGACCAGGGCCTGCCAGGGACGGGCAGGGGCTGGAGCAGACCCGCTGGGGGGGGGGGGGCGTTTCCCGACTTGTTGGTGGCACAAATTGGACAAGCCCGGGTGTAGCGGGCTGCGTCCCTCCGCAGGCCCGGCCACCAAAAGGACCGCTGGAGGAGGTCTATCATCCGGGAGGAGCCAGGGTGACAGGTGAGCTTGGAGGTGTGCAGCCAGTGGATGACCTCTCCACGAACCGCGGATGGCACGAACAGCCTCCCCTCCGGTCCGCCGCCAGGGTCAGGTTCCACTTCCTGCGCCTTCCGGATCTTGCTCTCTGTGTCCCAGGAGATGGCTCCCACGACGCTCCCACGACCTGGGCAGGATGGTGTGGAGCGTCTCCTCCGACTCCTCGGGGGTGAACTGCCTAGAGAAGGCGTCAGGCAGGCCGTTTTTGGAGCCAGGCCTGAAGGTGATGGAGAACTGGAACCTGGCGAAGAACAAGGACCAGCGCGCCTGGCGGGCGTTCAGACGCTTGGCAGATCGAAGATATTCCAAGTTCTTGTGGTCCGTAAGGACCACGAACGGCAGGTCCGCCCCCTCTAGCCAGTGGCGCCATTCTTGCAGCGCGAGCTTGATGGCCAGTAGCTCTCTGTCCCCCACATCGTAGTTTCTCTCCGCCGGGGACAAGCGCCGGGAGAAGAAGGCGCAGGGCCGTTTGGCGCCATCGTCAGGCGACCGCTGAGATAGCACCGCCCCCACTCCTGTGTCCGAGGCGTCCACCTCCACGATGCACTGCAGCGCGGGGTCGACCTGGCGAAGGACCCGGGAGGAGGAGAACTCCGCCTTCAGCGCCTGGAAGGCAGCAGCGGTCTCTTCGGTCCACCGGAACGGGACCTTAGGGGACGTGAGACAGGTCAGTGGTCCGACGATGGAGCTGAAATTGGGGACAAAGCGGCGGTAGAAATTTGCAAATCCAACGAACTGTTGCACCTGCTTCCGTGACGCAGGTGTAGGCCATTCTACCACCGCCTTTACCTTCTCTGGGTCAGGGAGCACCTGGTCTTGAGAGATGACGAAACCCAGGAAGGACGTCATTCTGGCGTAAAATTCACACTTTTCAGCCTTCACGTATAGCCGATTCTCCAGCAGTCTTTGGAGGACCCGCCTCACGTGGACCTGGTGCTCGTCCCTGGACTTGGAGAAGATGAGAATATCGTCCAGGTAGACGAACACGAAGAGGCCGGTGAAGTCCCGGAGGACGTCATTGATGAGGCGCTGAAAGACGGCAGGAGTGTTGGTCAACCCGAACGGCATTACCAGGTATTCAAAGTGGCCGTTCGGGGTACGGAAGGCTGTCTTCCACTCATCTCCCTCCCGGATCCGGACGAGGTGGTATGCGCTGCGTAGATCCAGCTTGGTGAACCAGGTCGCCCCCTGGAGGGAGTGGAAGGTGGTGTCCATGAGGGGCAGGGTGTAACGGTCCTTCTCAGTGATGTCGTTGAGAGCCCGGTAATCTATGCAAGGGCGGAGGGATCCGTCCTTTTTCCCAACGAAGAAGAACCCTGCCCCCACGGGAGATGACGATGGGCGAATTATCCCAGCGCTCAGTGATTCTTTCAGGTAGGCGTTCATCGTCTCCTTCTCCGGCGCTGACAGGCTGTAGAGCCGACCAGAAGGTAAGGGAGCCCCCTGGCGGAGGTTGATGGCGCAGTCATAGGGCCGATGAGGGGGGAGAGACGTAGCTTTAGTCTTGCTAAACACCATACCCAGGTCGTGAAATTCCGGAGGCACCAGAGACAGGTCCGGGGGTGCAGCGTCCGTAGCAGGGGGAGAAGCGGACGAAGAGCAGGCAGCGGACTGAAGACAGGTGCCCATGCAGAACGTGCTCCATGCCGATACCCCAGCTGACTTCCAATCCAGGACCGGGTTGTGGAGGCGTAGCCAGGGATACCCCAGGATGACGGGCGACACAGAGTTGGGCAGGACGAGAAAGGTTATCTCCTCCCGGTGGTTTCCAGAGATGATCACCAGGACCGGGATGGTCTGGTGGGTGACTCTCCCAAGGGAAGCACGGGAGAGGTTGACCAGGGAGATGGGGTCCTTGAGCGCCTGGCAGCGGATGCCCAATCGGGTTGCCAGGCTTTGAGAAATGAAGCTGCCCTCTGCGCCCAAATCCACCAGTGCGTGGGTGAGGTGCCCAGTGGGGTTGTGGCAGAAACGGATGGGCAGCTTTAATTGAGTGAGGGGACTTAACTGATTGACGTCCGCGAGGCCCCCTACAGTGACTCGCGGACCCCCCCGTTTGGCTTCTGTGGGCAAAGCTCTACCGTGTGTTGATCATCTCCGCAATACATGCAGAGATTCAACGCACGGCGGCGTTGTCTCTCCACCGGGGAGAGCTTTGTCCAGCCCATCACCATTGGCTCCGACTCCTTGGGGTGCGATGGCGGCGGTGTCACCAGGGGGCGAGCTTGGGGCAAGCGCGACGAGGCTCCGCGAGGGCGAGAAGATGACGACTTCCGCCCCGAGGAGCGCTCGCGCAGCCTGTTATCCAAGCTGATGGCAAGGGAAGACAGCTCCGCTAGCATCTCAGGGAGGTCCCGCCCAGCCAGTTCATCCCTCAGATCATCATTGAGGCTGCGGAGGAAAAGACCGCAGAGGGAGCGTTCCTCCCAGCCTACTTCCTCCGCTGCTACCCGGAAGTCGACCGCATAGTCCGCGGCCAACCGGCTTCCCTGCTGGAGAGCGAGAAGCCGGTCGACCTGGACCGTCTCGGTTCGGGAGTGGTCAAAGACCTCCAGGAAGCGCCTCACGAACTGGTCATAAGTGAGGGTGGCGTAACTGGGCCTCGCCATAACGGCGTAGGTCCAAGTCAACGCGCGCCCCTCCAGGAGATTCCCGATATAACCAATCCGGCTGTGATCCGAGGGAAAGTCTCCGGGCACGCGGTGGAATACGGACTCACACTGCATGATGAACTCCCGCGCTCCGCCGAGCTTTCCGCTAAAGCGGGCAGGGGTCGGAATGGGTGTGAGCCGCGCCGGTGCTACCGGAGCCTGCTGGACGGCCACTGGAGCGGCAGGAGCCGCGCCACCCTGATGAGCCGGGGGGAACGGCTGCTGGGGGTCCAGGCGGTCCAATCGGTTATTAATGAGGATCAATTGATTTAGGATCACCTGCTGCTGATAAGCTATTTGATCCACCCGAGCCTTGAGGTTGGTAAGCCGGTGCGCGAGCCCGCCGTCTGCCAAGCCGCTCTGCTGAAGCCGTACTGACATAACGTTCGGCTCAGGAGACGCACACACACAGGCTCAAAGTAGTTCAAATAGTTTATTGGCAACAGGGGTGAATGGATGAGTGTCTGCGAAATGTTAATGTGTTGGTGGCGGCGTCTGCTTCAGGCACAGAGGCAGGAGACCGTACAGCCGGCAACCCTATGGGAGAGAACACAAAGACACAGGGTGATGGGCACACACCAACACAGGAGGAGAATAGGCGAGGGAGAAGCTTACTTGCTAGGAACAGATGACTGGCACAACAAGGACGGAACCCGGGAGACAGCCACCTGCAGGGCTCGGTGCAGCAGCGAGGAACGACGAGGGAACGGGATTGTCCGCCGCCGAGGAATCCACCTGTGCACAGGGGAGCAGACTGGAAAAGATGAGGTAAGGACTTCTTACCACACAGCATCGTGCTGAAGAGTAGGTAGCTTCACGTTGAAGGGGAATGAAGTCTGACGGCTTCAAGCCGAAGCTCAGGGCGAGGCGGCTTGTATCCCTCGCCGCTGATGATGAACAGGTGTGCGAGCAGGTGGCGCCGCTGATGAGCGGCGCGGCGTGACACTAGGTGAACCAAAAAGAACTTCAGCGACACGCATTACAACAGTTTGCAGTGTGTCTGTAAATGTTTACAAATGTGTTTGCAAACATGTTTCAACCATTTGCAAACACAAGTATTTTGCAACTGTTTGCAGAAAAGTATATTTTTAAAAAAAATACATTTCACAATGCCAAACTACAGAAATACTTTAAACAAGAAAGAATAATTGCTTACCTTAAAAACTGTTGGTGAACTGTTTGGCAACCTTTTACAAACCCTCACAAAGCCCCAAAAGCGCAACATTCATGAACGTTCCTCAGCATTTGCTGCTCCGTGAGATACGGGGGTTAGGTGATAAAAACAAGACTGAGTAAGTGTGGTCACATTATGCTTAAAGCTGAATTTACAGTCAAGAGGGACACCAAGATTATTTACAACAGGTTCAGTGTATTGTGAAAGGTGCCCGGCAGTTGTAAACATTTGTGTAGTAAGGTGCTAGGGACCAATAAGCAGTTTTGTTTTGTTAAGATTTAATTTGAGGAAATTAGTTGACATCCATTTTTTTATGTTGATGAGGAGTTTAATTTAAGTTTAATGTTTATTTGAAAGGGACATTGCATACTAATGAACATTAACACAAATGTAAGTATGCCAGATTTAGCAATACTGCTAATTTGCATCTGTAATCCCCCAGCAGGTCACAAAAACACACAAACAAATGATCATACATGAGAAGAACAACTGCAATGAAACTATACAAAGTGGATATGCTAAAGTGCAAGAGTTAAGGTGCTACAAAACAAAATATTCAAATATCACACGAGTGACAGCGAACTGAAGTTCGAAGTTCAGTGAACTTGGGTTGGCAGCTTTAACAGGGAGGTACAACTGGGTATCATCTGCAGATCATTGAAAAGAGACTCCGTGTCTTTGAATAGCATCACCAAAGGGAAGCATATACACATGTACACCATAATTCACAAGGGAAAAAAAGGACATTAAATCATGAATACAAACACAACTCTGTAAAGTGTATGGAGCCTATCTCTGTTTTCTGTGACCCTCGTCCACACTAACTTTCTTTTCCCCATTCTGCTATGAAAATTATACATATTAGATACAGTAAACCCTGCAGAAAAACATATCCCTGTCATGAATCTGGGTTTGGAGGGCAAACCCTGTTCTGACTCATTGTTATGTTTTGCCCTAGTTTTCCTCTGACAGCTCAGGGACGCCCCCTCCTCCTGGCTAGTGCTATCAGCTGTAGTGTCATGGGTGTTCACACACATACACACACCCACACACACACGCTCCATTCACTCTTATTCACATTCCCTCTCACACACCTGGTGGCAATCAGCTCTGCCCACGCATTCTCACACCAGCAATCTCTTTCCTCGTTAGCTTCAGGAGTATTTGTTTGCCGCTCCGGAGGAAAGAGATTGTCAGGGCATTTGCCTCTATATGCGGCAGCTAGTTCTCCCCGTATATCGTTCACTCCCTTTGTTGTTCTCCAGCCTGTCACTTCTCTCGGATTATTTCCCTTGGTGATTCGGCTGGCCCTGCTCTCCGCTTCATCCACCAGACTGCTTGGTTTCACCCCGGATTAGCTCCAGACCTGTAAGTGTCTTTTTGCCTTTTCTCTTGTGCTGGCAGCCCTGCGGCACTAGGCTGCTCACCTTTCCTGTTTCGTGCATAACGCAGCCCTGCAGCACTAGGCTCCATATTCACCAGGCTGTAGAGCATTTGGCAGACGCCCTGTATGTTTGGTGGCCCAACATCCATCATTACATCTCTCTGTATTTGTGTGGTTTAACTGAACTGAACTTAGTGATAACTGGACTTGTTATTTTGTTTGTGTTTGTTAATAAAAGTGCACCATCAACTCTTGCAATTGGGTTATTCATTCTCGCTCTCGTGCACCGAGCCATGGCGCACGGTGGTTTATGATAATCATAGTTTACTATTATACTAAACCATTTTGCAGCAGAAAAAAGTAATAATATCACAACCATTTTAATAGTTATGAGAAAAAAAACAAAAAGCAGAGAAAATAGCTCATTTTCTAGAAACTCTTACAATGGTCAATGGTCCTCATCAGGGATGAGCATTATCACCCGCCAGTGCGGGTAGATTTTGGAAGTGGCTGGTAAGACAGCAACTCCCACTAGCCATTTTGACGGGTTGTAGCTTTCTTAGATGGTATCTAAAAATGAATGAAATAAAACCTATCTGCAATGCGAGACTACAAAACTACAACTCCCAGAAGCACTATCTGCACACAATTTGTGCTCATTGGTCCACTGTTACTGTGGGCAGAGTTGGGCTGGACCCCTGAAAGCAATGGACAATCTGCTCCACAGGTCGGTTTCCTGTCCTGCCCCAGTTCACACCGCAACCCGGTGGGAAGAAATGTCGTGGTGGGTGGCGACTTCTCATATTGAGCCCAGAGCAGAGCCAGACTCTGTTGCTGTTTCTCCAGACGGGATCCAAAGTGAATTGCCGGGGACGAACAGACAGCAGCTGGCAGAACACACCTGTCCCTGCTCTCAGCAATCAGATCATCGGGACAGCTGAGCCTGATCACTTGTTGTTCGAGCAGTGAGTAGCCCCCAACAGCAGCCCCTACCTCTGTGGTTAAACATGAGTATTTTTAGAGCAAGAAGTTTGCATTTAATGTCTGCAGTTGTGCAAATGTAAGTTTTCTTACCACACAGAGAAAAAGTGAATATGATTTGTTGCTGTAAAGAACAAATAAAGCTTCTTCTAAGGTGAACTTTCATTTATCTGTGCTTTCTATTTTATTTTATCTTATTCATTTACATGCTGCTGTCATATGCAGCTAATTCATGGAAATAAATCCTCTAAATATGTATTTTTAATGGGCTGTGATATGTCGTAACTCGTGGACAAGGACGAGGTCAGGAGTGAAGCTGAACACCGCTTTATTAAATAAACTGGACTCTGTACACCCGACCGTACATGCAGCCACTTGGCAGAGGAAAGGCGGAAGAGACCGCCCCTCTACCAGCAGCCCCTTTTATACCACTGGAGATGGCGGAACCGGAAACCGTGGCCACCATCCGGCACCACACAAACAAGAGCTCCAAAAGAACACTGAACAAATATACAACATCCCCCCCCCCTCCGCAGAAAATCCAAAATACACACACACAATCAACCCACCCCAAGTTGGAACCGGAATCATCCGCTAAATATAAACAAACTAAAATCACCAAAAATGGGCCTATGACATTCACACCAACAAACTAAAATTAGGGGGGACAGGTAGACTGCCATCCTACCCCCCACACTGCGAGGTGGGTTATTCTGCCACCTATGCTATTAAAAGTCTATGAAAGAAAAATACTGCTGTGTCTCCTATACACCATACTAAAATAATCGTCCAAACTATTAACACAGAACACAATTAAACAATTGAAACACTCCCATGACTCGGTAAGGATGACCCATGGCCCCCCCTAGACTCTTCACCATTAGTCCACCCCTGGTGGCAGTCCGCTTCCCGGACCACAACTGGTTGCCTCCACTTCAGAGCATCTTCTCCTCCACACCTCCGAGCGCTCCAACTGTCTGGGGTCGTGCCCACCCGTCTTCTGCGGGGCACGCCATAACTCATTGGGATGGTGCCATGAGCCATCGGACAGCAGCAGGTATCAATCGTGCCACTCACCCATGACCTGCAGCCAACCCTGGTACCGCTCCATGTCCAGCTTCTGTCTCACCAGCCTGGACCTCGCCCCCATCCAAGCCCGAACCCAGTCTGTGACTCTAAGTGGGGCCTTGCACGGCCTGCGGTGTTTTCGCCTGACACTTGATCTTCCAGTGCCACTCGGTCCTGCCCTGACTGCTTGTAGATCTGCTGCTGACCCTGCCCCTGTGGTCCCACGTTCACCAGTCCTCCACAGCCGTGCTCCGGGAACATCTGAGACCATCGTTTGGGCCACACTCGTTGCCGCAGGTCCTCCCCTATGCCGCACGGCACCCACATCCAGGGCAGCTCGGACCCTGGCACCGGGGCCCTCTTGTGGCAACCCTGAGTGCGACGCAGCCTGTCCACTTTCCGGAGTGCCCAGCAACGATTCATCCCACACTGCATTGTCCTGGACCCTCGGAACTGGTCGGTCACTCAGTCCAACACCTGACCACTCTTCCCCAGCGTCGCTCTTGATGGAGAATCCAAGGCCATAAAATAAGTTGCAGTCCATGATGTTAGAGCCGTAGGCCATCACGATGAACTCCACAGTGGCCATCATCGCCAACTTGTACCGAGCCGTCAACGTAATGGTACCCACCGTGGCCAACCATCCTCCTCCATAGCCACAAAGCAGTGCTGAGAAACTTCCAGTCCTGTAGCGGGGAAAACACTGTCTGACTGTAGCCCAATTCAGCACAGAACTCTCCGCTCCCGTGTCAACCAACATCGGTACTGGAACTCCATCCAGAAATACCGTGCAGCATGTACACCCATCGGTACTCAGGGACACCGTGTGTACCACCGTTGGAGCGGAAGAAGTTGAAGTTTTGCGCAGGCTGTCTTGTCCAGCTGACTGGCACATCCTCGCGAAATGGTGGAAACGGCCACAATTTCCACAGCGCTTCCCTCTTGCCGCACACTCTCTGGCCTTGTGGCAGTGTTTTGTGGACCCGCAGCCCATACACCTGGGCTTCCCCGGGGCAGACCTCATCCATACAGCGTTGGCACTCTCGCCGTCATCCTCAACACTCCCATCGTTGTCTGGGTCCACAACCTGTGGGGCCATGGGGGATCTTGAACCTCCCGGTGAAAGGCGCTTGCTTAGCTCCCGAGTTAGCTTATCTGCTGCTTCTAGTTGTAGCACTAACTCGACAGCCCTTGTCAGTGTCAACTCACCCGGGAATGAGAGCAGCTTGGAGCGGACTGCAACACAGTTGGTGTGTTCTGCCAACTGATCGCTTACCATTTCTTTTTCCAATGGCCAAAACCGGCACTTAACGGCCAGCTGCCTTAGGTCCGACACAAACCACTGGATCAGTTCACCCACTGCTGTCTGAACTTAATCCACCTAACGATGACGTTGTCCGGCGCTCTGAAATGGTGGGCCATCAACTGGACCACTTCTTCATACCTGTCCACATCTCTGAGCATGCTCAGAATTCTTTGTCCCTCCATTCCCAGATTGTGTACTAATAATGCACGAGCTCACAGTTTTTCCATTCTTCCCAGTTCCAGCGCTACAGCACAGGCGGCTCCCCCGGGAGCTCCAGGAATGGACAAATTAGTGTTCCACACACCTCGATGAATTTACCTCTTGTCGCCAAATGTTATGTCATAACTCGTAGACAAGGACAAGGTCAGGAGTGAAGCTGAACACTGCTTTTTTAAATAAACTGGACTCTGTACACCCGACCGTACATGCAGCCTCTTGGCAGAGGAAAGGTGGAGGAGACTGCCCCTCTACCAGCAGCCCCTCTTATACCACCAGAGATGACGGAACCGGAAACCAAGGCCACCATCCCGCACCACACAAACAAGAGCTCCAAAAGAACACTGAACAAATATACAACAGGCTGGTCCAGGGGTGTCAAACGTATGGCCCGTGGGCCAAAAACGGCCCACCGGGGGTCCAAATTTTTCTCTGTGAATTTATAGTTTTTTCGAGTAAATTTCTGACTTTTTCTACTGATTAGAATAGTTTGTGTAAATTTGAGACATTTTTCTTCGTAAGATGAGATTTTTTTTCTCATCAGTTTTCTTTTTCTTTTTTCTGATGAGCACAAGGAGCCCTTGATTTCGAGGGCTAAGGGGTAGGCAAAGGGGAAAGGATAGAAATGAGAGTTGGGACGGACCCCAAATCTACCTGTACTTCACTCTCACATTGCAAATATTTTTCTCGACTGATTTACAGTATTTACTGCTGTTATCTACAGAAGTTCTCTGACAACTCTGCGATCGTCGGTCTCATCTCCACTGGAGATGAAGCTGAGTACAGAGGACTTATCCAGGACTTTGTGGACTGGTGCCATCGGAACTGCCTCCAGATCAACGCGAGGAAAACTAAGGAGCTGGTGGTGGACTGCCGCAGGCAAGGGCAGCCCCTCACAGCACCAGTAAACATACAGGGAACAGACATTGAGATGGTGACATCCTACAAGTACCTGGGTGTTCATCTGAACAATAAACTAGACTGGTCACACAATACCGACGCACTCTACAAGAAGGGACAGCGCAGGCTGTTCCTACTGAGGAGGCTCAGGTCGTTTGGTGTACAAGGGGTGCTCTTGAAGACATTCTACGACACGGTGGTGGCATCAGCCATCACTTTTGGAGTGGTCTGCTGGGGCAACGGCATTACAGCAGCCGATAGGAAGAGACTGAACAAACTGATCAAGAAAGCTAGCTCTGTCCTGGGGCAACGCCTTGACCTAGTGGAGGAGATAGGAGAGAGAAGGATGGTGGCTAAACTGTCATCTCTGCTGGAGTCCGAGTCCCACCCTATGCAGGACATACTGGATGCACTGAGGAGCTCATTTAGCAGTAGACTACATCATCCTAGGTGCGTGACCGAGAGGTTTCGCAGGTCCTTCCTACCTACGGCTGTCAGACTGTATAACCTAAGCAGGGCTGCTTGCAGAGATATCAAAAAAAACGTGACGACCTAATAGTATTGAATGCAAAAGACGCAACAGACTTACACAAATGGTCCCCTCCAGTATACAACTAGGACAATATCAGTCGCTATGGAGGATGACAATATGTATGGTTACATATTCATACCATGAAGGGTAACTAAATAGACGTTTATGCTGTTTAGCCCATCTAGCTACAATGCTCCGCACTGTGTGTATATATATATATATATTTATGTGTACGTATGTATATTCACTGCTCTTATTTCCTTATCTTCTAAATTATTGCTCTGAGTGTTACTATCCCTGTGCTGTTGCAATCCTGGAATTTCCCCATTGTGGGACTAATAAAGGCTTAACTTATCTTATCTTATCTTATCTTATCTTAACAACTACTTAGTGTTTCCCTTGCTATTTTTATAAGAGTTATTACATTTAAAAAAGTTATGCATTTAATTCAGCTAAATTTTAGCATGCGATAGTCAAATTTGGTCATATTAAACAATTTTCCAACCACAAAACTGTGGCTAGTGAAAAGGTTGAGTGGCTAGTAACTTTGGAAAATCACTAGCCACAGTTGCCAGTGAACAAACAACATCATGTCAAGCCCTGGTCCTCATCCACAGTGTCAGGATCCATCTTTTTATCTGACTGACAAGACAATCCTTTAAATTAGGTTGTCTCAAAACACTGGTGCTATCGCTAATGTGTTTTAGTCTGTGTTAATCAGGTTAATGTTTTAACCTTTATTTACACAGGGAAAGGTCCTGTTCACATTCACACCTGGAAGCTGCCCAGTACAACCACAGATGGACCTGTGGCCACTGAGCAGCTCCTCTGGAGCCTTGCTCAGGGGCACCACAGTGGGGTTAAGGAGGGTGGGGCAAACACTTATCTGTCCCACTCAGATCCGATCCTGCCAGTCCAGGGTTTGAACCAGCAACCCTCCAGTCACCAGTCCATATTCCTAACCATTAAGCTGCCCCAAATGCAGTAGTGGGCCAGCAATCCTTTAATTAAAGATTTTGAGCTTTAGAGCCACAGGTGAGTTTGCAAACCATGGCCCAAAATAGCACTTATTCCATTATAGTTTAGCACCCAGAACATGGAACTAACAAATATGACTGTTATGTCCATAACCAGTGTCCCAATAACAAGGCCAGAGGTGCAATAGAACTTAACTTTATTTAGTTACTCACAGTATGACAAGGCGCTCCTGTACAGGCAGAGGCGAAGGTCAAAAGAGACCGTGCCTCTTCCGCATCAGACCTTTATACTCAGGGTGGCGGCAGAACCAGAAAGGCAGAGCAATCACCCACATCACACAATAATACTTCATATTAATATATGACATTTCCCTCCCCCCTTTAGAAAAGTCCAAAACACATGCACATTAATTAGGGCCTCCCAAATTTAGTACCTGAGTCACACTCTAATGGTAAACAAATAAAGCAGGCCTGTCCATGCACACAAACAACTAAAACTAGAGGGGGACAGGTGGACTACCGTCCCACCTCCACACGGCCAGGTGGATTATTCTGCAGTCTTTAATAATAAAAGTTCATGAAATAAAAGATAGCCGTGTTCCTATTATAACATAAAATAATCCCATAAACTTATATACATATAGGCAAACCATAACTCAACAAACATGCACAAGCATCAGTTAACATGCACATTCATGCCATGTTACCAACATTCCCAATAATACCACCCCAACCTGAGCAAACCCTACAGTAATACACACTCCAAACATGGTGATACACACATTACTTGAGTATTTTTTTTTTCACATGGTCACCCTGTTGTAGCAGTTCTGCACGAGAAACAAATTAACTAAGTAGCCCGGGCGAACATACAGTATTTAATCCAACTCATCATCCCTTGCTACCGTACAGTCTCAATGGCGAGACTGTATGAGAAGACTCATCTGGCAGGTCCCACCCAGAGCATCTTCATCTCTTCGTCCCTGGAGATGAGCCACATCATGGCCCCAACACCTCCTTCTCCCGATAGCCTGCCACAGTTCATTGGGGTGTCTCCGTGAGTCATCTGACAGCCGAAGGTACCTGTCATCCCGAACAGCCACCACCTTCAGCCGCCCCTGGTCCTCCTGTCGTTTCTTCTTCCCATGGACCCCTTTCAGCCGAGCCTCCTCTCTGAGTCAAACCACATCACCAACTCCCAAAGGAGCTCGACTCGGCTTCCAACGTCCACGATGTCTCAACCGGGCCTCCACACCAGGTCGCACCCCACCGGTAACCCTCTGTGAAGCCCGACTTGGCCTCCAGTATTTCTGTGTGGCACGTCTGTTTCCCATGCCAGCCGGTCCTGCCCCACTCTCTTTTATTTTGAACACTGGGGTAGCCGTTGCAGCCCCACGCTTCTCAGTATCTCCAGGCTTAGCCTCAGAAGCAGAGGGAGCCGTCCTCACAGCCTCAACCGCCATTACGGGCGTTCCACCATGCCGCCCAGTTCCCTCACCTAGGGTAACGTGGGCCCTGGCACCGGAACCCTGCTCTGATGGCCCTGGGTGGTATTCGTCCTGTTCATCTCCCAGAATACTAGGCCATGTATCATCCCAAATTGCATCGTCCACCACTTGCGGCACTGACCGGTCCCACAAACCACAGCCTGACCACTCCTTGCTGCTGCTGCTGGTGATTGAGAAGCCCAGTCCAGAAAACAGGTCGCAAGCCATCACATTCAACCCACTCGCAGTCACCATGAACTGCAGGCTGGACACCACCGCTGTCTTGTACCTCGCCGTCAGCTCCAGCGAACCCACGATGGACAGCCTATTACCCCCATACCCACACAATGGTGTCAACAGACCTCTCACACAATGGTAGGGGAAAAAACTCCTCACAGTAGGCCAATTCAACACGGACCTCACTGCGCCCGTGTCCACCAATAACGGCACTTCCTCGCCATCCAACGTAACCGTTAAATACGTACTGCCTTCTGTGCTCGGGTAGACGGTGTGAATAACCGTAGGAGTCGTGGCGGGGGAATCCACTTCACATCGCCATTCCCCTCGCTCAAACTTTTTACAGACCCTGGTGATGTTACAACTCGCTCTCGCCTGTCATCAGTGCCAGCGGCGCGCACACCTGTGCCTCATCAGCCTCCGCCTATGTAACTCCCTCTGCCCTCAGCCTCAGCCTGGAGTCGTCTGCTCGTCTACGCTCCCTTACCTCCAGCGCTCGACCGATTCGTCCCGGCCAGCGTACCTTCTTCCAAGCACGTAAGCTGCATAATTCATCTTACCTTCTCTCCAGCGTCTCCCCTGTGCACAGGTGGACCTCCAGGGCGGCGGACTTCCTCATCCTCGCCTCTTCCCCGTCATCCTCTCTCCAGCATGCCGGGAGCGCGCAGGAGCACTGTCCTCCAGGCAGCATCAGCGTCGCCAACGCCAGCCACCATCTCACCTGCACGTAAGCAGCACATTGTGGTTATCCCCTACGGGGCATCTGACTGTTGCTAGTTCCCTGCTCTGCTCTGCCCATAGGTTTGCCTGGCTGCATGGCGAACTGTTCCGCTCTCGGTGCTCCTTGTTCACCCACACTACATCCGCACTTCCTTTCACGCATCCAAACACCACTGGTTGTTGAATAAAGCCTTAAATCTTTCCCGAGCCTGTGTGTGTGTGTTCCCTGAGCCCATCATTATGTCAGTACGACTCCAGCAAAGTGGCTCAGCGGACAGTGGGCTCACACGCTGACTTTCCACCCTCGAGGCTTGGGTGGATTTAATCGCTCATCAACAACAAGTGATTTTCAACCAACTCACCCAAATTATCCACCGATTAGATCGCCTGGATCCTCCACAGGCTTTCCCTCCGGCTCCGGTTGGCGGGCCATCTTCTGTCCCTTTCCTGGCTAGCCAAGCTAGCTCGGGACCTCTGACCTAACTCACTCCCATTCCGACTCCTGCGCGCTTCAGCGGAAAACTCAGTGAGGCGCATAGGTTTCTCCTGCAATGTGAGTTGGTGTTTCAGTGTGTCCCCGGGGACTTCCCTTCAGATCATAGCCGAATTGGGTATGTGGCTAATCTTTTGGAAGGGTGAGTGCTAGCTTGGGCTTACGCCGTTATGGCGAGGCCCAGCTACGTAAACCTGACCTACACCCAATTCGTGCATGCTTTTAAGGAGGTTTTTGACCATTTGGACCGAGACAACGTCCTGACCACCCGGCTACTAAATCTTCGTCAGGGTAGTCGGTCGGCTGCCGACTATGCTGTCGACTTCCGGGTGGTTGCAACAGAAGTCGGGTGGGGCAAGGCCGCGCTCTGCAGCATCTTCACTCGCAGCTTGAATTCTTCCTTACAGGACGAGCTGGCCTCCTGGGATATACCGGACCGGCTATCAGAATTAATATCCCTTGCAATTAATTTAGATAATAGGCTGAGGGAACGGGCTGCCGAGCGGAGGGCATCCAGCCGCTCGAGCGGAGCTTCCGCCCGCATCCCTCAGTCTCCCTCAGGATCATCCCTCAGGGTCCACCGACGACACTGAGGCAATGCTGATCGGACGGACTAAGCTTCCACCCGTGGAGAAACAGCGCCGCAGAGAGTTGGGCCTCTGCATGTATTGTGGGGGTGACCAGCACTCTGTGGAAGACTGTCCGATTCAGCCAAAAGGGGGCATCCGTGAGTCGCTGTAGGAGGCCTCGCGGACGCGTCCCATTCTAATCCCCTCACTAAATGCCTCCACCCAGTTAGGTTCTGTCACAACCCCACGGGCCACGTCACACATGCACTGGTGGACTCGGGGGCGGAACAGAATTTCATTTCTCAAAGCCTAGTAACCCGTTTGGGCATCCCCTGCCAAGCGCTGCCAGTTCCCATTAACCTGGTCACTCTTGCCCGTACACCTCTTGAGAGAGTCACCCACAGGACTAATCCGGTCCCAGTCATCGTCTCCGGCAACCATAGGGAGGATCTCAGCCTCTACGTATTACCCACCTCGGCTTCACCTGTCATCCTGGGTTATCCCTGGCTGTGTCTTCACAATCCCACCTTTGACTGGCAGTCTGGCAGCGTCTTCTCCTCGAGCACCTTTTGCATGAGCACCTGCCTCCAGTCCGCTGCCTGTGCCCCGTCGGTGCTGCTACCTGCTCCTGACTCACCCCCGCCGGACCTCTCCTTGGTACCCCTGGAGTTCCATGACCTGGGCCTGGTCTTCAGTAAGTCCAAAGCACTGTCTCCCCCCCCACACCGCCCCTACGACTGCGCTATAAAACTCCGCCCGGGGGCGCCCCTACCATCTGGCCGCCTCCACAGCCTGTCAGCCCCGGTGCACGAGGCTATGGACGCTTATATTAAGGAGTCACTCAGCGCAGGCATCATCCGGCCCTCCTCATCCCCGGTTGGAGCCGGATTCTTCTTCGTGGGTAAGAAGGACAGGTCCCTGCAGCCATGTATCGACTTCCGGGCCCTCAATGACATCATGATAAGGGGATAAGTACACGCTGCCCCTGAGGGACTCGGCCTTCAACTCCCTCCAGGGGGCCTCCTGGTTTACCAAGCTGGACCTGCGCAGTGCTTACCACTTTGTTTGGATCTGGGAGGGTGATGAATGGAAGACGGGGTTCCGGACGCCCAGCGGCCATTTTGAGTATCTGGTCATGCCGTTTGGGCTCACCAACGCTCCGGCCGTCTTCCAACGCCTCATCAACGACGTTCTTCGGGACTTCCTGGGGGTCTTCGTCTTCGTTTATCTGGACGACATCCTGATCTTCTCCCGGTCCCGTGAGGAGCATCAGGCCCATGTGAGGCGGGTCCTTCAGCGACTTCTGGAGAACAGGCTGTACGTTAAAGCGGAGAAGTGTGAGTTCTACACCAACCAAACTTCCTTCCTGGGGCTCATCATCGCTCACAACCAGGTTCTCCCCGACCCGGCTAAGGTCAAGGCGGTGGTGGAATGGCCTGTCCCCTCCTCCAGGAAACGGATGCAACAATTTCTCGGGTTCGCCAATTTCTACCGCCGCTTCGTGCCGAAGTACAGAGCCATCGCTGCTCCCCTGACTCGCCTCACCTCTCCCAAGGTGCCGTTCCAGTGGACCGAGGATGCAGCATCGGCCTTCGAGACCCTGAAGATGGAGTTCACCTCCTCCCAGGTCCTCACCCAGGTTGACCCGACACTCCAGTGCCTGGTCGAGGTGTACGCATCCGACATGGGGGTGGGGGCAGTGCTGTCCCAGTGTTCACCGGTGGATGGGCAGGTGCGCCCCTGCACCTTCTTCTCCCGGCGCCGTTCCCCTGCAGAACGAAATTACGACGTTGGTGACAGGGAGCTCCTGGCGGTGAAGCTCGCACTTCAGGAGTGGCGTCATTGGTTGGAGGGAGCAACTCAGCCATTTGTGGTCTGGACCGATCACAAGAACTTGGAGTACCTGAGGATGGCCAAGTGTCTGAATGCCCGCCAGGCGCGTTGGTCACTCTTCTTCGGACGCTTCAAGTTTACCATCACCGATCGCCCCGGTTCCAAGAACGGCAAACCGGATGCGCTGTCCAGACAGTTCACCCCTGAAGACCCAGAGGATCGGGACCACATCATCCTGCCCACCTCGTGCGTAATGGGGGCCATCTCGTGGGGGATTAAGGCCAAGGTCCGGAAGGCACAGGAGGCGGAACCTGATCCTGGCGGCGGTCCGGTCGGGAGACTGTTCGTTCCATCATCAGTCCGGGGTGGTGTCATCCACTGGGCTCATACGGCCAAGTTCGCCTGTCACCCTGGCATCTCCCGGCTGGTGGAGCTCCTCCAACGATCCTTTTGGTGGCCTGGTCTTAGGAGGGATGTCACCAACTATGTCTGTGCCTGCCCCCAGTGCGCAACGGGTAAAACCTCCACTTCTCCCCCAGCTGGTCTCCTCCACCCACTGCCGGTCCCCGGTAGGCCCTGGTCTCATGTGGCTTTGGACTTCGTCACCGGTCTCCCCAAGTCCAACTCCTATGACACCATCCTGACCATCGTCGACCGATTCTCCAAGGCGGCCCATTTCGTGCCTCTCCATGGGCTCCCTTCAGCGTGAGAGACAGCCGACTTATTAATCCAACACATGGTCAGGTTGCACTGGTGCGGTGGCGGAGTGGTTAGCACTGCACCAGCACAGTAACTCACCCTTGGCCATGGGATCCCTGGTTCGATCCCAGCCCCTGACCAACAGTGATCTGTGTGGAGTTTGCATGTTCTCCCCATATCTGCATGGGTTTACACCGGGATTTCTCCGGTTTCCTCCCACATGCCAAAAACATGCACATTATGTTAACTCGAGACTCTAAAGTGGCCCTAGGTGTGAATGTGTGTGTGAATGGTTAAGGGATAGCGCCGTACTGTGGCTGCTTGATCCATCAAGGTGGATGCCCTCAATTTCCCCTCTGGGGATCAATAAAGTATACAAAATCAAAAAAAAAAAAATCCCTGCGGATGTGGTCTCGGATTGGGGGCCTCAGTTTGTGTCCAGGGTTTGGAAGTCCTTCTGTAACGCACTGGAGGCCACGGTGAGTCTGTCTTCCGGTCGCCACCCTCAATCGAACGGACAGTGTGAGCGCACTAACCAGGAGCTGGAGGCAGCTTTGCGCTGCGTCACCACTTCTAGCCCCTCTTCCTGGAGCACCTGCCTACCCTGGGTTGAGTACGCTCACAACTCGACCTTGTCATCGGCCATCGGAATGTCCCCCTTCTGGGCATCCCTGGGGTATGATCCGTCCTTGTTCCCCGAAGAGGAAGGTGAGGTGGCGGTCCCCTCTGTCCAGGCACATCTGAGGCGCTGCCAGCGTATTTGGACCAAGACGTGCAGGGCGCTTTTACGCACAGCGGAGCGCAATTCTCAAGTCGCCAATCACCACAGGAGGGCCACTCCCAGCTATCAGGTGGGCCAGCAGGTATAGTTGTCTACCCGAGATATTAAGTTGAAGGCTGAGAGGAGAAAGCTGGCGCAGCGCTTCATCAGTCCCTATCCCATAATTAAGATAATTAATCCGGTGGCTGTGCGTTTGGCTCTCCCCCCTCCCTCTGGGTCTGTCCAACATTTCACGTTTCCCATATTAAACCTGTTGTTTCTGACCCTCTCTGTCCTCCTCCCAGAGCCCCTCCTCCCCCCAGGATGATCGACGGCGATCCGGCATGGGGGGTCACGGCCATCCTGGACTCCCGCCGCCATGGTCGCGGTCTCCAGTATCTGGTGGACTGGGAGGGATATGGCCCTGAATGCAGATCCTGGGTGCCCCCGTCCTGGGTGCTGGATAAGAGTCTCATCACGGAGTTCCACCGGGCGCACCCAGGTAAGCCAGCGCCGGGAGGCGCTGCTCAGGGGGGAGTACTGTTACAACTCGCTCTCGCCTGTCATCAGTGCCAGCGGCGCGCACACCTGCGCCTCATCAGCCTCCGCCTATATAACTCCCTCTGCCCTCAGCCTCGGCCTGGAGTCGTCTGCTCGTCTACGCTCCCTTACCTCCAGCGCTCGACCGATTCGTCCCGGCCAGCGTACCTTCTTCCAAGCACGTAAGCTGCATAATTCATTTTACCTTCTCTCCAACATCTCCCCTGTGCACAGGTGGACCTCCAGGGCGGCGGACTTCCTCATCCTCGCCTCTTCCCCGTCATCCTCTCTCCAGCACACCGGGAGCGCGCAGGAGCGCTGTCCTCCAGGCAGCATCAGCATCGCCAGCGCCAGCCACCATCTCACCTGCACGTAAGCAGCACATTGTGGTTATTGCCTACGGGGCGTCTGACTGTTGCTAATTCCCTGCTCTGCTCTGCCCATAGGGTTGCCTGGCTGCACAGCGAACTGTTCCGCTCTTGGCACTCCTTGTTCACCCACACTACATCTGCACTTCCTTTCACGCATCCAAACACCACTGGTTGTTGAATAAAGCCTTAAATCTTTCCCAAGCCTGTGTGTGTGTGTGTGTGTGTTCCCTGAGCCCATCATTATGTCAGGTGAAATGATTTAGGAGTCCACACTTGCCACAGCGTTTGCATTTTGCCGGACAGTCTCTCACCTTGTACCGGTGCTTGGTAGACTTGCAGCCAAAACACTCTGGTGATCCCGGGGCGGACCTTATTTTTATAGCGGTAGCGTATTCTTCTCTGTCTTCCACGCTGTGGTCGCTATCCAGGTCTACAGCCTGCACCGCTGATTGTGAGTCGGGTTGCCCCAATGCTGTTCTCTCACCAAGGTCCCGTGACAGTTTATCCGCTGCTTCAAACTGTTGGGTTATCTCCACAGCCTTGGCCAACGTCAGTTCACCAGAATGAGTAAGGAGTCTTGACCATGCGGCTGCACACAGCATGTGCTCCGCCAACTGATTGCGGACCATTTCCTCTTCCAAGGTCACAAACTGGCAACACCCAGCCAGTTGGTGCAGGTCAGCAACATATTGCTGCACTGACTCTCTAGTCCACTGGCGGCACTGTCAGAACTGGATCCTCCGGACGATGACGTTCTTAGGGGCGCAAAAGTAGCGCGCCATTAGCCCAATCACATCCTCAAAAGTGTCGCTCATTCCCAATGTGCTAAGAATGTGCTGTCCCTCCGTGCCAAGGTTATGGACCAATATTGCCCATGCACACAATTTCTCTAGTTCACTGAGGTTCAGTGCCACCAGATAACTCTTGAATGCAGCAAACCACCTCTTCCATGGCACCGACGGCTCGCCGGGAAGCTCCAGAAATGGACAAATTCCCGAAATACCTTTATCCATACTTTTATCCTCATCACCAAATGTTATGTCCATAACCAGTGTCCCAATAACAAGGCCGGAGGTGCAATAGAACTTGACTTTATTTAGTGACTCACAGTATGACAAGGCGCTCCTGTACAGGCAGAGGCAAAGGTCAAAAGAGACAGTGCTTCTTCTGCATCAGACCTTTATACTCAGGGTGGCAGCGGAACCGGAAAGGCGGAGCCACCACTCACATCACACAATAATATGACACTAACATATAACAATGACTAAGTTTATTGCCGACATGTACTATGTAATTGTTAGATAATTGTTGTTTTTGAATAATCTTTCAATCTCCAGTTGCCCTTTCACCTGCAAGACTCTGAAGTATCAAGACCTATGTGATATGTATTTTCTGTTTTCTTCCTGTGGACAAGGCACCAATCAACTGCCAACAAACTGCCGCAGTGCCTAAATGTTCCCATTGTCACCCCAAATGTGAAATGTCCACTCAAGACTGAGGGTGCTTTCACACCTGTAGGCTTTAGCTCATTTCAGTTAAACTTGAGTTCATTGTCTCCGTTAGTGTGGTTCATTTTGTCTGGTGAGAACATGGTAATTGCCCTCAGGTGTGCACCATAACAACTGTACTGAGACCTCCTGAAAGAAGTGGTCAAATCAACTGGCAAACTCTGATGCACTCCTGCAGGTGAAAAAGGGACCATACTAAAACAGGACCAGCAGCAAACGGTAAAACATTTTATGCCACTGTACCTGATGGATCTTGGAAAATATCTGTGGCTGAGCATGTCACAGTTCTGAAGGATTAATGAACGTTAACATGATATTTTCCTTCTTTAGCCGTGCTTCATTTTCAAACTGTATAATTTGCTGAAAGTGATACATGCACGTAATGTAATAAACAATAACCAGGGTGATGAAAACCCCCCATAGATTACACTACAATTTGTATTATTTTCTCCCCAGAAATACATAAATACGCAGTACTCATCCTACCTCCTGTATTTACCTTTCCTGTTCTCGCAGCAAAAAAATCTGACCAATAAGAACAGAGAACCAGTTTTTCAAAAAATAATAAAACGACTCAGAGTGTGAATGCAGTTTCAGCTGCAGATGAATTTAATAACTTTTTTGTTAACACTGGTCCTAATTTGGCTCAAGAAATACCCATTACGGCACCTACGGGTGATACAATAAGCAAAAACACTGCTATAATAGTATATATAATATTATATAATATATATATAAAATATATATATATATATATATATATATATAATTTAATATATAATATAATATATCCCCTCATGGATCGTCACCTTATCGTGGTGGGGGGGTTTGCGTGCCCCAGTGATCCCAGGAGCTATGTTGTCCGGGGCAATTTGCCTCTGATAGGGTCTCCCAAGACAAACTGGTCCTGGGTGAAGGGCCAGACGAAGAACGATCCAACAGACTCTCATGATAAATTGTATATCAAGGATTCAGTGTACCCCGCCCGGTATGGGGTTACCGGGGCCCCACCCTGGAGCCAGGCCTGGGGGAGGGGCTCGAAGGCTAGCGTCTGGTGGCCGGGTTTCCACCCATGGGACCCGGCCGGGCTCAGCCCGAAGGAGTTACATGGGTCCGCCCTCCAGTAGGTTCACCACCTGCAGGAGGGATCATGGAAGTCCGGTGCTATGTGGATTAGGTGGCAGTCAAAGGCGGAGACCTTGGCGGACTGATCCCAAGCTTTCTAAACTGGCTTTTGGTACGTGGAATGTCACCTCTCTGGTGGGGAAGGAGCCTGAGCTGGTGTACGAGATTGAGCGATACCGGCTAGATATAGTCGGCCTCACCTCAACACACAGCTCCGGTTCCGGAACCAGTCTCCTGGAGAGGGGCTGGAGCTTGGCCTTTTCTGGAGTTGCCCCGGGCGAGAGGCGACGAGCAGGGGTAGGTATTCTTGTATCGCCCCACCTTGCTGCCTCTATATTGGAGTTTTCCCCGGTGGACGAAAGGGTTGCTTCCCTGCGCCTTCGGGTTGGGAAACGGGTCCTGACCATCATTTGTGCCTATGCACCAAATGATGTTTCAGAGTACCCACCCTTTTTGGAGTCTGTGACTGGGGTGCTGGAGGGTGCTCCTCCTGGAGACTCCATTGTCCTACTGGGGGACTTCAATGCGCATGTGGGCAACGACAGTGAAACCTGGAGGGGGGTGATTGGGAGGAACGGCCTGCCCGATCTGAACCCGAGTGGTGTTCAGTTATTGGACTTCTGTGCTAACCACAGTCTGTCTATAACGAACACCATGTTCAAGCATAAGGGTGTCCATATGTGCACCTGGCACCAGGACACCCTAGGCCGCAGGTCGATGATCGATTTTGTTATCGTATCATCAGACCTGCGACCGTATGTCTTGGACACCCGAGTAAAGAGAGGTGCAGAGCTGTCAACTGATCACCACCTGGTGGTGAGTTGGATCCGATGGCAGGGGAGGAAGCCATTCAGACCTGGTAGACCCAAACGTATAGTGAGGGTGTGCTGGGAGCGTCTGGCTGAGGCCCCTGTCCGGGAGGTCTTCAACTCCCACCTCCGGAAGAACTTCAACCACATTCCGAGGGAGTCTGGAGACATGGAGTCTGAATGGGCCATGTTCTCCACCTCTGTTGTTGAAGCGGCAGCCCAGAGCTGCGGCCGCAAGGTGGTCGGTGCATCTCGTGGTGGCAACCCCCGAACCAAGTGGTGGACACCAGTGGTGAGGGGGGCCATTAAGCTGAAGAAGGAGTCCTATCAAGCTTGGTTGGCTTGTGGGACTCCCGAAGCAGCTGAGGTGTACCGGCAGGCCAAGCGGAGTGCAGCTCGGGTGGTTGCTGAAGCAAAAACCCGGGTATGGGAGGAGTTCGGTGAGGCCATGGAACAAGACTTTCGGTCGGCTTCAAAGAGATTCTGGCAAACTGTTCGGCGGCTCAGGAGGGGAAAGCAGCTCCCCGTCCACACTGTGTATGGTGCGGATGGGACACTGTTGACTTCAACTGGGGATATCGTCGGGCGGTGGAAGGAATACTTCGAGGATCTCCTCAATCCCACTGATACGCCTTCCACAGAGGAAGCAGGGTTTGGGGACGAGGGGGATGACTCGCCTATCACAGGGGCTGAGGTCGCCAAGGTGGTTAAAAATCTCCTTGGTGGCCGGGCCCCGGGGGTGGACGAGATTCGCCCCGAGTACCTCAAGGCCCTGGATGTTGTTGGGTTGTCATGGTTGACACGCCTCTGCAACATTGCGTGGAGGTCGGGGGCAGTGCCTTTGGCATGGCAAACCGGGGTGGTGGTTCCTCTCTTCAAAAAAGGGGACCGGAGGGTGTGCTCCAACTTTAGAGGGATCACACTCCTCAGCCTCCCTGGGAAGGTCTATGCCAAGGTACTGGAGAGGAGAGTCCGGCCGTTGGTCGAACCTCGGATTCAGGAGGAGCAATGTGGTTTTCGTCCTGGCCGTGGCACATCGGACCAGCTCTTTACCCTCTCGAGAATTCTTGAGGGTTCGTGGGAGTTTGCCCAACCAGTTTACATGTGTTTTGTGGACTTGGAGAAGGCATTTGACCGCGTCCCTCGTGGATTTTTGTGGGGGGTGCTTCGGGAGTATGGGGTATCGGGCTTGTTGTTACGAGCTATTCGGTCTCTGTACGACCGTTGTGAGAGTTTAGTTCGCATTGCCAACACTCGGTCGGAGTCATTCCCAGTGAGAGTTGGACTCCGCCAGGGCTGCCCTTTGTCACCGGTCCTGTTCATAATTTTTATGGACAGGATTTCTAGGCGCAGCCAGGGAATGGAGGGCGTCATGCTTGGTGACCACAGGATCTCATCTCTGTTGTTTGCAGATGATGTTGTCCTGTTGGCTTCATCCAGCAATGACCTACAGCTCTTGCTGGGACGGTTTGCCGCTGAGTGTGAAGCGGCTGGGATGAGAATCAGCACCTCCAAGTCCGAGTCCATGGTCCTCAGCCGGAAAAAGGTGGATTGTCCTCTCCGGGTTGGGGACAGGCTCCTGCCCCAAGTGGAGGAGTTTAAGTATCTTGGGGTCTTGTTCACGAGTGAGGGGAAAATGGAGCGAGAGGTCGACAGACGGATTGGAGCAGCATCTGCAGTGATGCGGACGTTGTACCGGTCTGTTGTGGTGAAGAGGGAGCTTAGTTCTAAGGCAAAGCTGTCAATTTACCAGTCAATCTACGTTCCTACTCTCACCTATGGTCACGAGCTTTGGGTAATGACCGAAAGAACGAGATCGCGGATACAAGCGGCTGAAATGAGCTTTCTCCGTAGGATTGCTGGACTCACCCTCAGAGATAGGGTGAGGAGCTCAGTCATTCGGGAGAGGCTCAGAGTAGAACCGCTGCTCCTCCACATTGAAAGGAGTCAGTTGAGGTGGTATGGGCATCTGATTAGGATGCCTCCTGGACGCCTCCCACTTGAGGTGTTTCAGGCACGTCCCACTGGGAGGAGACCCCGGGGCAGACCCAGGACTCGGTGGAGAGACTATGTCTCCCAGCTAGTCTGGGAACGCCTTGGTATCCCCTCTGAAGAGCTGGAGCAGGTGGCTGGGGAGAGGGAAGTCTGGGCTTCTCTGCTTGAACTGCTGCCTCCGCGACCCGGACCTCCGGAAAAGCGGTAGAAGATGGATGGATGGATGGATGGATGGAATATAATATATATATATATATTATATATATATATATATATTATATATATATAATAGATATAATAATATATACTGCAGCCGATAGGAAGAGACTGAACAAACTGATTAAGAAAGCTAGCTCTGTCCTGGGGCAGCGCCTTGATCCGATGGAGGAGATAGGAGAGAGAAGGACGGTGGCTAAACTGTCATCTCTGCTGGAGTCCGAGTTCCACCCTATGCAGGACATACTGGATGCACTGAGGAGCTCATTTAGCAGCAGACTACATCATCCCAGGTGCACAACCGAGAGGTTTCGTAGGTCCTTCCTACCAACGGCTGTCAGACTGTACAACCTAAGCAGGGCTGCTCGCAGAGATAGCAAAAAGACGTAACAAACTAATAGTTTTTTTGAATGCAAAAGATGCAATAGACTTACACTATGGTCCTCTCCGGCATACAACTAGGAACATACCGGTCGCTATGGAGGGTGAGAATATGTATGGGCACATAATCATACCATGTAAGATAACTAAATAGACGGTTATGCTGTTTCATCCCACCTAGCAACAATGCTCTGCACTGTGTGTGTTTATATATTTACATATTTATTCCATCTAGCTACAATGCTCAGCACTGGGTGTGTTTATATTTATATATCTATATATTTATTCCATCTAGCTACAATGCTCCGCACTGTGTTTTTATATATCTACATATTATTCCATCTAGCTACATTGCTCCGCACTGTGTGTGTTTATATATTTACATATTTATTCCATCTAGCTACAATGCTCTGCACTGTGTGTTCATATATTCATATATTTATTCCATCCAGCTACAATGCTCTGCACTGTGTGTCTGTGTGTGTGTGTGTGTATATATATTTTATAGTAATATGTACATATGTATATTAGCTGCTCTTGCTTGCTTGTTTTTTTTTCTTGCCTTCTGATTGTTGCTCTGAGTGTTGCTATCCCTGTGCTGTTGCAATCCTGGAATTTCCCCGTTATGGGACTAATAAAGGCTTATCTTATCTTATCTTATCTTATAAAAGACTCCATGTTCATAAAGAACACAGACGAGAGAGAGGTCATTGAAATTGTTAAATCGTTTAAAAGTAAAACATCTACGGACTGTGATGGTATTGACATGCTCTTAGTCAAAACTATTATTGAATGCTTAGTGAAACCACTGACGTATATTTGTAACCTGTCTCTCCAAACAGGTATATTTCCCAATGCAATGAAAATAGCTAAAGTAATTCCGATATACAAGACGGGTGACAGGTTTTCAAACTATAGACCAATTTCACTATTGCCACAATTTTCCAAGATACTTGAAAAAATATTCTGTGAGAGAATTGACAACTTCATAATGAAGAATAATTTATTGTGTGAGTAGCAATATGGGTTCAGACACAAGAGGACAACTGCATTTGCTCTAATGGAATTTATAGAAGAAATATCAACTGCCGTTGAAAATAAAGAGTACTCAGTTGGGGTATTCCTGTATCTTAAAAAAGCATTTGATACATTCATTCATTCATTCATCTTCTTCCGCGTAATCCTTTTCGGGTTGCGGGGGGGGCTGGAGCCTATCCCAGCATCTTTGGGCGAGAGGCAGGGTACACCCTGGACAGATCACCAGTCCATCGCAGGGCCAACACAGAGAGACAGACAACCATTCACTCTCACAGTCATACCTAAGGACAATTTAGAATCCCCAGTTTCTGATGCCAATTAACTTAACTTGCATGTTTTTGGCATGTGGAAGGAAACCGGAGAAATCCCGGAGTAAACCCACGCAGACACGGGGAGAACATGCAAACTCCACACAGATCACTGTTGGTCGGGGGCAGGGATCGAACCCAGGATCCCCCGGCCAAGGGTGAGTTGCTGTGCTGCCGCAGTGCTAACCACTCCGCCACCGCGCCATTTGATACAGTGGATCATAATTTATTATTAAAGAAACTACAAAATTGTGGTATTGGGGAGGTAGCACTGTCCTGGTTATGTAGTTACTTAAAGAATAGATATCAGTATGTATGTGTTGGTAACAAAAACTCACAGTTACTGAAGGTTACTTGTGGAGTCCCACAGGGTTCAGTTTTGGGGCCACTGTTATTCAATATGTATATAAATGATATATGTAAAGTTTCAGAAAAAATGGATTTAATATTGTTTGCCGATGACACTAATCTATTATGTAGTGGAAGCAATTTGGAACAACTTTTGGATACACTCAGAAAGGAATTAGGAAAGCTTAAACTGTGGTTTGAGTCAAACAAATTAACGCTCAAATTAAGTAAGACAAAATTTATAGTTTTTAACAGCCATCACAACAACTTAGTATCTAAACTCAGTGTAAATGGTGTAGAGATTGAAAGGGTATCCAAAACTAAATTTCTTGGAGTAATAATTGATAATAAACTGTGTTGGAAGTCACATATTAATTATATTAAAGGTAAAATATCTAAATCAATTGCAATACTTCACAGAGTGAAATATTTGCTGAATCAACCCACACTATATACTTTGTATCATTCATTAATACTCCCATACATGACATATTGTACTTAAGTATGGGGAAATACATATAAAACAAACATATATCCAGTCTTTATGCTTCAGAAGAGAGCTATTAGAATAATAAACAAAGCTGCTTACAGGGAACCAACAAACCCACTTTTTCTTAAATTAAAAGCTCTCAAGTTGAAAGATCTGGTTGACTTTAAAACTGCAGTAATAATGTTTAAAGTGAAGAATCTATCACTGCCCGCAAATATCCAAAAGTTGTTCCAAATAAGGGAGAAACAATATCATTTCAGAGGAACATGTATATTTCAAAAACCTTCAGTGAGAACTACCACCAAGCAACACTGTGTTTCAGTGCAAGGAGTCAGATTATGGAACACTTTTGGACCTGAATTAAAATCATGTACAACGCTTGGACAATTTAAACAAAAACTAAAGGAAGAAATACTCCAAACATATATACAAGATGACATGTAAAATCACATAATGATTGTCATATCCAATCTGTGTTGTGTTGTTGCTTAGTTTTTTTTGTCACATTTTGTCTTAGCTTTGTTCCGAATTGTAATCGCTCTTGTTTTGTTTTTCTTTTGAATTCTTGGATGGAATATGGGTGGGCAATATAAGCTGCGGCTTCAGCCATCACCCATTTCGGATAACTTATGTTGAACTGTATAATCAGAGGAGTTATTGTTTAATTTGACCTTGTTGGATTTTTTTTTTCTTTTTTCCCCTTTGTCATATTATTCTGTTTCTTTTTAATCTTTACTTTTAATCTATCCAAAAATAAAGATTCATTCATTCATTCATTCAGAACGTTCTGACATAAGTCTTGCGGGATTTAACGTGACGCAGTTTGGTCTGCTTGAATTTTTGCCTGTGTGAAAGGGAACTGAACCAAGGAGAAAATGAGACAAAGTAACAAACTTATCAGCTGATTCTGACCAAAGTAAACGAATTTAGGTGTGAAAGCACCCTGACTCTCATTTTGAATGTTTTTCTGGGTGTTCCCTTGATTTCCTTACCAATTTTGGAATGAATCTGCAGCAACAGGCAGATGCATTCCTGTGCTGTCAGGAGTGCGGTAGCCGCTGGCCCGAGTGCTTTTCATATCGAAACAGACCCCACCCTTTTGTTTCAGGTTTTTAGGCATCCAGAAAGAGGACTTGGGTGAGGGCTTTAAAACTTAGCAATCTCCATTTAGATTTGTTTTCCAGTTTCTCACAGCTCAAGCTCGACCACTAAGAACTGAAAATGAATGAGCCAGAGATCAAGAGCCTCACAGCTGCAGCTCTTCCCTTCTCTTCTGCATATCAGTTTGTCCTTAGTTTAAGCACTCTTTCAGGACATTAAGAAGGCTAAGATGTGCAATGTGATGCCAGCAGAACCACGTGCACCTGGAGCACTGCCTGTTAGGCAGGTAGTTTATGACCTGCAGGAACATGAACACATTTACAAGCAGCAGAAAAGGAAACTAATGTCAGAACACAGTTTTGCTACAAAGATTACAGTGAAAATATCCCAGTTGTGTAAAAATCAAAATTCTTTAACATCAAGGCATGGTTAAATTACAACGGTATCCTCAATAAAACTGATGCAAAGTAAGTAAATCCCCTTTTACACTGGGATGGAGATTGTTGCGAGATTGTTGAGTGATGGAAAAAATGGCCAGATTTCTCAATGATCTTTCAATGATCTCTCAGGGTAGTATCTCATGGTGCGGCGAATGCTGAAGAATGTGGAGATTTTTGTATTCAACATTCTTCAGTAAAGTTGGCGAAAATCAAGAAAAAAATGTCATGGAGCGGCAAATGCTGAGGAACGTTCACGAATGCTGTGGGTTTTGGGTTTCATCAGGGTTCGTAAAAGGTTGCAAAGCAGTTCACACACAGTTTTTAAGACTGCCAGCAGTTTTAACATACAGGGTCTTAAACCGATGCTAGTGTTCACTACTTGGCGAACCAAAAAGAATTTTAGCGGCATGTGTTACAACTGTTTGCAAACGTGTTATAACCATACGGGGGGGTCAGTGATGGTCAGTGATCTCCATGGTCCTCAAAGTTTTGACTCAGTCCAAAACAATCTCTCAACAATCACTGAAGGAAAGCAATCTCTCAATGAACTCTCAATGATCTTTCAATGAACACCAAATTTTTCCACCCTGAAGTGACTTATTTTAGAGTATAGAGTATGAAGGTAAAGATGGCTGAAAGATCAGTGAGGGACTGGTGAGCATTCAATAAAAGACAATAGAGTTCATTGAAAGACCACTGGGAGATCACTGAAAGATGATGAGATCTTTGAACACTCCTTGAGAGATTGTTGACAGTTCAGTGAGAGATGACTTCCCCTTGGTGATCGCTGAGAGACTGTTTTGAACTGAATTAAAACTTTGAGGAGGCCATGGCGACCGTGGAGATCACTGGAAGATCACTGGGAGATCATTAAGAGAACTCGTCGATCTAGAAACAGATTTTTTAATGCTTTAGGAGTGTTGAGCGATCGGTCCACTTTTTGACCTCTCCATGGTCACCCAATGATCTCCATTTGTGCAAAGGGGCATTTACATTTTATTTTAACAGTAGAATGTAAGGTGCAAACTGCAACACAAAAGAGAAAAAAGAAACTCAAAAAAGAGATATCATTGCAATTTAAACATGGGACAAAAAAAGAAACAAAAATGCCACAGATCAAATATTGAGTACAACATATTGAGAAGAGATAAGTACTTTTAGATACCTTGTCAGACAGTTTTAATATAAAACAATTACAGCAAATCATAATAGAATATCGAAGTAAAAATAAAAGATGTCATGGGCAGCGAGAGCGTGCCCCCTCCTTCCCGTTCATCTCTCCTCAGCTCATCATCACACATGAGGGAGAGGACACACCTACGCCCTCTCATCAGCCAGCGTACTTAAGGAAGCATCCTTCAGTGATTCAACGCTGTCTGGGTATACTGCCACTAAGGCAGCAAGTCGATTATACACTGGTGTAAGAAATTATTAACCTGTGTGCTTTATCTCCTTTGTGCAGGTTGCTGCCATCACGCGGGTGTGTCACTGGGGGCTACGCGCGCTCTTCCTGCCACTTCATCCCACACCACAGTAACCTCCACCCGGTCTGGCTCCACCAGCTCATTCCCCACCCTGATGGTTTGTCTATTCCCCGCTGGAGTCCTGCCGGCGCTCCCTTGGAGCCCACATACTGTAAGTGGTAATTTGGCTTGCCCATTTTCCCTTACTCCATTCCCCTGTTTACAGCTCTCGTCTTCTCCCCACAGGCTCCTTCCTCTGGCGAGTGACTGTTCTGTAGCAGTGCGGATTTTGCTATTCAATAAAAGATACTCAAAACATGTGTAATAGTTTGATTGTCTCTTTGTTGCTGCATCTTGCACGTGGACTGAATAATCTAATCAGTCATGACAGAACGAGTCTGTCATGGTTCTTCATGGTTTGTCATGGTCACTTCCTTATGGTAACGTATCGTCACTTCCTGTTTTGCTGTCTGCCTGTGTGGTTTGCTCTCCAGCTCTCGAGCCACTAGCTATGGCTACTAGCTCTCTTTCCTCTCCTCTGGTGTGCTCTCTCTGTCAGATGTTTAGCTACACCTCTGCCTCTTTTAGTGATAACGGTAAATGTAATAAATGTTGTCTTTTTGAGGCGCTCGAGGCGAGGTTGTCTGATTTGGAATCCCGGCTCCGCTGCATTGAAACACCGTCTGCGCCAGTTAATCTCGACGGACGCCCCTTAGCTGCAGCGGAGCTAGCTAGCTTAGGTCCCCCTGTCACCGGTTCCCCGGCTCTCCTCTGCAGCGAGGAGACTGGGTGGGTGACGGTGAGAAGGAAGCCTAGTCGCAAAGCCCCAGTTCACCACCAACCTGTTCACGTTTCTAATCGTTTTTCCCCGCTCAGCGACACACCCGCTGAGGAAAAAACTCTGATCATTGGCGACTCTGTAGTCAGAAACGTGAACCTAGAGACTCCAGCGGCCATAGTCACATGCATTCCTGGGGCCAGAGCAGGCGACATCGAGTCAAATTTGAAAATGCTGGCTAAAAGTAACTGTAAATATTCCACAATTGTTATTCACGCCGGCATTAATGACATCCGTCTCCGGCAGTCGGAAGTCACGAAACTTAATGTAGAATCGGTGTGTGACTTTGCAAAAACGATGTCTGCCACTGTAGTATTCTCTGGGCCCCTCCCCAATCTGACCAGTGATGACATGTTTAGTCGCTCGTCATCCTTGAACCGCTGGCTGTCTGTGTGGTGTCCTAAAAATGACGTGGGCTACATTGACAATTGGAGCTCTTTTTGGGGAAAACCTGGTCTTATGAGACGAGACAGCATTCATCCCGCTTTGGATGGTGCTTCTCATTTATCTAACAATCTGGCATCTTTTTTATCCAAATTTCCAAAACCGTGACTACTCAGAGTTGGGACCAGGAAGCAGAGTCGCAGTCTTACACGCCTCTCTGCAGCTCCTCTTCATCCGCCACCCCTCAGCTTAGCCCCTGTCTTCCCCATCAGAGAATCGTTGTCTGCTCCCTCCAAAGTAAATAAAAATATAATGTATAAGCATCCCAAAGTGATAAAGCAAAATATTGGTAAAACTCAAATTAAACATAAAGCCTCTAAATTGAATGATTTGGCCTCTGTTCCTCCTCATAATTTAAAAATTAAATGTGGTTTATTAAATATTAGGTCTCTAACTCCCAAGTCTCTGTTAGTCCATGATCTGTTAATTGATCATCAGATTGATTTAATTTCCCTTACAGAGACTTGGTTAGGACAAGAGGATTATGTTGGTTTAAATGAATCAACTCCCTCTGGTTATTTAAACTGTCAAAATCCCAGAAGTTCTGGTCGTGGAGGAGGAGTAGCAGCAATTTACCATTCCAAATTACTAGTTAATGTAAAGCAAAAAACATGTTATAATTCCTTTGAGGGCCTGGTCCTCAGTATTGGGCACTTTAGCAATTCCAGGTTAAACCCAATTTTATTTGCCATAGTTTATCGTCCCCCATCAACCTATTCAGAATTTTTATCCGAATTTCCTGATTTCTTAGCTGATTTAGTGCTGAAATCTGATAGAATAATTATAGTAGGGGACTTTAATATACATGTGGATGTAGATAGTGACTGCCTTAATGTGGCTTTTAATTCAATATTAGACTCGATTGGGTTTTCTCAGAAAGTAGGAAATTCTACTCATTACCTCCACCATACATTGGACCTTGTTCTGACATATGGCATAGAAATAGAAAATCTGGTAGTGTCTCCTCATAACCCTGTACTGTCAGACCATTGTCTGTTAACCTTTGATTTTACTATTTCTGACTATTTGGCTCCTAAAGAAAAATATTATCACAGTAGATGCCTCTCAGATGATGCTGTTTCCAAATTTATGCAGATTGTTTCCTCTATGCCATGTGTCAACACAACGGAAATAAGCTATAGACAGCTTGCTCCTTCTGTAATTGATAACATGGTGGATAGTGTTTCAGCTTCTCTACATCAGGCTCTAGACTTGGTGGCCCCCTTAAAAAAGAAAAAGTCTAATCAGAGATTTTTAACTCCTTGGTTCAACACAGAAACTCGTAGCTTAAAACAGAAGACTCGTCAATTAGAAAGAAAATGGCGCTCTACTAATTTAGATGAAATCTATTTAGCTTGGAGAAATCATCTTTTAATTTATAAAAAATCTCTTAGAAAAGCTAGAACGAGTTATTACTCTGCATTAATAGAAGAGAACAAGAATAATCCCAGGTTTCTTTTCAGTACTGTAGCCAGGTTGACAAAGAGTCAGGACTCTGTCAATCCTAGCATCCCCTTAGAGCTTACTAGTCAGGACTTTATGAACTTTTTCAATAATAAAATTTCATCCATCAGAGATAAAATCAATCAGATTCTTCCCACAGTTAACTTAAATACTGTAACTACTACAACTCCTTCTATTGATGTCTGTCTTGATGAGTTTACTCCAATCGACCTTTGTGAGTTAGACAAAATAGTTTCCTCATCCAAACCTTCAACTTGTCTTTTAGGCCCTATTCCTACCAGGTTATTTAAAGAAGTCTTCCCACTTATTGGTAGCTTTATTCTTCATATAACCAATTCTTCATTAACTTTAGGCCATGTACCGCAGGCTTTTAAAACGGCTGTAATTAAACCCTTACTCAAAAAGCCAACGCTAGATCCAGGAGCTTTAGCTAACTATAGACCAATCTCTAATCTCCCTTTCATTTCAAAAATCTTAGAAAGAGTTGTTGCTATGCAATTATTTGACCACCTGCAGGGAAATGGTTTATTTGAGGAGTTTCAATCTGGGTTTAGAATCCATCATAGCACTGAAACAGCCTTAGCGAAGGTCACTAACGACCTCCTCATTGCATCTGATAATGGACTAGTTTCTGTACTTGTCCTTTTAGATCTTAGTGCAGCTTTTGATACTATTGATCATAATATTCTACTTGATAGATTAGAACACTATGTTGGACTTAATGGAACTTCGTTGCAGTGGTTTAGATCTTATTTATCTGATAGGTTCCAGTTTGTTCATGTAAATGATGAGTTTTCTCTCAGCTCAAAGCTTAGTCATGGAGTTCCACAGGGATCTGTGCTTGGCCCTACTCTTTTTAGTTTATATATGCTTCCGTTAGGCAACATTATTAGAAAGCACTGTATACATTTTCACTGTTATGCAGATGACACACAATTATACCTGTCAATGAAGCCAGATGATACTAATCAATTAGCCAAGTTAGAAGCCTGTCTTAAGGAAATCAAAGTTTGGATGACTTGTAATTTCCTGCTATTAAATTCAGATAAGACTGAAGTCATTCGTGTTGGTCCAAAAAACCTTAGAAATTCCTTTCCAAATCAAACTTTCAGTTTGGATGCAGTTACTCTTTCTCTTAATAGCTCTGTGAGGAACCTTGGAGTTATTTTTGATCAGGATTTGTCCTTCAATTCACATATTAAATTTGTTTCTAAGACTGCCTTCTATCATTTGCGTAATATTGCCAAGATTAGGAGCATCTTGTCTCAGAGTGATGCTGAGAAGCTGATCCACGCTTTTGTTAGCTCGAGATTAGATTATTGTAATTCTTTATTATCAGGTTGTCCTAAAACATCTTTAAAAAGTCTTCAGCTGATCCAAAATGCTGCAGCAAGAGTTTTAACAGGTACTAGAAAGAGAGATCATATCTCTCCGGTTCTGGCCTCCCTTCATTGGCTTCCCATAGAGTTTAGAATTAAGTTTAAAATCCTTCTTCTTACTTACAAAGCTCTAAACAATCAGGCTCCTTTTTATTTAAAAGATCTGATACTACCGTATCATCCTAACAGAGCACTACGCTCCCAAAATGCAGGTTTACTTGTAATACCTAGAATCTCCAAAAGTGCAATGGGAGGCAGAGCCTTCAGTTATCAAGCTCCTCTCCTGTGGAATCAGCTGCCAATCTGGATTCGGGAGTCAGACTCGATCTCTGTTTTTAAGAATAGGGCTAAAACCTACCTTTTTGATATAGCCTACAATTAGGGAGGGATCATGTGTTTTCTGAACCCTCCCTTAGTTATGCTGCTAATAGGTTTAGTCAGCCGGGGGACCTCCAGTAATGCACTGGGCCTCACTCCTTTCCTCACTCTCTATGAAATATTTTTTTTTTTTTTTTTGCTGGTCATTAACATTTGTTTGTTCTCTCCCATAGATTGAGTCCCCATCGTGCTGTTTGCTCTCTACATGTCTGTTCTTTTCTTCTTCTCTATCCCCTCACCCCCCAGCCAGTCGCAGCAGATGACTGCCCCTCCCTGAGCCTGGTTCTGCTGGAGGTTTCTTCCTGTTAAAAGGGAGTTTTTCCTCTCCACCGTCGCCAAGTGCTTGCTCACAGGGGATCGCCTGATTGCTGGGGTCTTTCTGCAACTGTGGGGGTCCTCCCTACAGTTGATAGTGCTATGAGATGACTGTTGTTGTGAAATGGCGCTATATAAATAAAGTTGAATTGAATTGAATTGAATTGAATTGGTTCGAGCGCCGATCTCGTCCGCACTCGGGCCATGCAGCAGTTTTTCCCATCTGGTGTGTGTGTGTCCCTTTTGGCTCTCCAAGCTTTTATTATGACAGCGCTCGGAGGGACTTCCGGCTGTCAGAGCTGACAGCTGAGCTGCATTTCTCCTCATCAGCTGCTCCCTACTTAAGAGGGCAGCTGAGAGCGAAATGTGCGGCAGTCTCATCAAAAACTTCCCCTTGTCTGACGTTATCGAGCATCCCTCTGTTCAGACGTTGACTACTCTTCTTCTGTGATTGTAAGTTTATTCCATTGTGAACCTGTTCTCCTTTGTCATAGCCTGAGTTCTCATTGTAGTGTGTTTTAGCCCCCCGTGGCTCATTATTTTGTGTCCTTTTCCTTTCCTTTAATAAAACTGTGCAAACTCACCGGCTGAGTGGCGTCTTATGATGGCTCGTGAGGGCCATCCATGACAGTAGACTGCCGCCAGACTGAGACGCCTGTCGCCGTGAGTTTTGCCTAAATTGGACTTGTTTATCCCTGTCTGGGTGCCTGTGCGCTGGGAGGTCATGTCATCATTCAGGAGCCGCGTTCGGAGCCTGGGCTACGAGCTGGCGGAGGCCCTGGACTATGTTGATGGAACTCTCATCACCGCTAGCCTGTACGACTCTCCCAGCGATGTACGCCGGCACCTGGACCTCGCTGAGGACATCCTTCCTTCCTGAGGACATCCCAACCTTCCTCGCTACTCCAACCACCTCGAAGTCATTACGAGGAAGGCAGACATCGCGGCACAACGGGAGATACTCCGTGGGCTGGAGGGAAACTCCGGCAGGAAGCCGAAGAGGAGGCATCCTTGCGCCTCACTTCAGGATCCCATTCCTGTCCCCGCTCCAGGCCAGGAGGTCACACCGCCCAGGGGTGATCCCTGAAGGAGTGACACGTCAGTCAGAATTCCCCCGGAGAGACTACAACTGTCAGATGTTTCCATCCAGGACCGAGTGGCGGCAGCGCACTCTGCTGTCCACCCCACGCAGATGATTAAGCATGTGACGGCGGCAGTCAGGCTGATGGAGAGGAATCCGGCGTTAAGGGACTTTCCAGAGTATGCCGACCTGCTTGCTTCTGTTTCCGCACAGGAGCGGCGATTCCCGAACCTCTACTTCGCCTCACCCACTGCCGGTAACCGTCGTCACACCAACAGGAAACCTCAGCAAGAACCCCGTCCGGATCCTGTTCTGAATAGTCGGAGAGACTCCACCTCTCTGACAGCTGCCGCTCCTACGTCTCGCCAGGAGGGAATCCCCGCAGCCTCTCTCCCCGGGTCTCCTCTCCCTGCTGTTCCGTCAGCTCCTCGTGCTCGGATCACCTTGGCTGTCATCCCCTCCTCCTTGACATCCTCCTCGGCAGCTGCGAGTGTTATGAGTCCTGCTCCGACAAAGCCCGTTACTGGACCATCACAAACGGCTCCTCTTCGTCCTCCCAGGGGGCCCTCCGTCACCATCCAGCAGGGAAAGGAAGGAACAACGTCCGCTACAGCAGGCTCCATCCATCCTCCGGGAAACAGGCAAGTGCAAGTTCATTCTTCTCCTCATAGTTGTGATTTGCCTTGTCTGACTCCTGGTGGTGGAGTTCGGGGTTTGCAGTCCCCCAAGCTCCCACCACCTGCTGTAGCTTCTGACATCAAACCTGCTGCCTCTGTGTCTCCCTCCGCTGAGCGGTCCACGACACAAGGCCTACGTCGCCGGACGAGGAGGGGGCTGTGGTTCTGGAGAGCCTGGTTCCAGCCCCACAGCCACGTCATGGGCAGAGGAGGAGAGCAGACTGCAATGTGGAGCCTGCGCCGACGACGAAATGTCCCCGGGTCTCCACCGATGAGCAGTTCAATCCAGCGGGTAGAGGATCCCCTGCCACCACGCCGTTTGGGTCGTCGGCGTGGACATCAGCCCCGGAGGGTCCTCAGGCTGCGGAGACCATCATGCCGGCTGCGGAGCCCGCTGTAGCCAAATGGGAGCCAGACGACAACCTTCTTCGTCCTGAGCCCAGATCGTCAAAGTCCTGGACGGCGACAGAACTCGAGTGCAGGCAAGTGCTCTACTTTGTTTTCCTTCTTTCTATTTTGGAGCATTTCTGCCTGTCTCTCGGGGAGACGAGCCAGGGGCAGCTGTCCACTGCACCCGAGCTCGTCTCGCTGGGCTCTGTCGCTACCGGTGATCCTGATCCCGGTTCTTCTTCTTCTCCTGAGCCTTCTCCCCGGGGTCACCGGTGCAGAGTCAACCCCGGTCGCTGTGCTGGAGGTTCCGGGTTTGGGGTTGGAGGTCGTTCCTGGTGCTGCGCCGACCCAGTCGGGGTCCATCGCGGGTGCAGCCAAGACCCAATCGGGGTCCGACGTGGGTGCAGCCAAGACCCAATCGGGGTCCATCGCGGGTGCTGCTCCGGCCCATCGGGGTCCGTCGTGGGTGCAGCGCTGACCCGCTCGGGGTCTAGCAGGGGTGCAGCGCCAGTTTGGTTCAAGGTCGGTGAGGGAGCTGCAGATCCTCTGCCGCCTGACACTGGACTGGCTCATCGTCATCATCATCGTCATCGTCACCATCTTCATCCCAGCTCATCTCCACCGGAGGCCGTTGGGGTTCTCAACGTTCGGCCCGGCTCTCCCTCGTCTTTCCCCTCTCCAGGGAGGCTGTCTTCAATTTTTCCCCTGCGGTCCTGGTGGCTGAGTGATGCGGGTCGGCCACCTGGTGAGCTCTTTCGCCGGTTCGGGATTCTGGGTCGGCCACCCGACGTACTGTGCTTCCTACTGGGCGACCTGGTTCGGCCGCCGGAGGTTCCGTCTTTCCGGGCCTGGGACTGGGGTAGGCCGCCCGAGCGTTCCCTGTTCCCCTTATCGACAGCCCCCCGTGGCTCGTTATTTTGTGTCCTTTTCCTTTCCTTTAATAAAACTGTGCAAACTCACCGGCTGAGTGGCGTCTTATGATGGCTCGTGAGGGCCATCCATGACAGAGCCAGCCTTAACCTCAGCTCAGCAGGTGCAACAGGGGGGCAATCAGCTCTGGATCGCCTAGAGGCAACCGAGCAACAGGTCTCCGTGGTGAACCAGCAGCTGCAAACCACGATGCAGCAATTGGACATCATCACGTGGCATTTGGCCTGGATGGCTCCTCCGGCTCCTCCTCCTCAGCCTGCTCCCATTGTTCAAACTCTAGTCTGCCATACCACCTCCATTCCCACACCTGCCCCATTCGCGGGGGAGGTGGGGAAATATAAGGAGTTTCTCCATCAGGTACGGATGTACTTGGAGCAGGTCGAGGGGGAGTACCCGGGGGATGCCACTAAAATTCAATTTTTCACCCTACTGCTGCAGGACCAAGCCCTTAATTGGGCTCGGGCCACATCAGACAGCCCAGAGGGCCATAGTTGCATGTTTGATCAATTTGTGGCTGTTTTTTGTCACGCGTTCGACCACACCAAGAGTCAGGGGAACATAATGAGCCACCTTATGACTCTCTGCCAGGGGGTTCGGTCTGTGGCCAAGTTCTCTGTGGAGTTTCAGGTCGAAGCAGCAGACTCAGGGTGGAACGAAGTTGCGTTACACAGCGCGTTACTCCACGGGTTAAACGCCCATCTCTGCAACAACCTGGCAGTTTATGCCATTCCCGACACGCTCGATGGTCTCATTGATCAGGCTGTGGGGTTGGACAACCACTATCGTGAGCGCGTGAAGGAGCGACAGGCCTCCTCTCACCCATCCGCCAAGCGGGTATCCACTGCGGGGACTGATACTGGGGGGGCCAGTTCTCCTCCCAAGTCAATGGACCTCAGTCGGTTCCAATTAACCAACGACAAGCGTCGGCAAAGGAGGAGGACTGGTGCATGCATGTACTGTGCCTCCCTGAGGCACAGTTGGGACGAGTGCCCCCAGCGGCCAAAAGACGCGGCCTGTCAGTAGCTGTGGGAGGTTTGGCGGGCGGGACCAAGTTAACTCCCCCCGGCAATTTCTTTATTCCGGCCCTCGTGCAATTGCCGGGGGTCGAGAGGAGGGTCTTGGCATTAGTTGATTCAGGGGCAGAGGGCAATTTTGTGTCGGCCCGGCTCGTCCGGGACCTGGGTATTCCCACTCTTAACCTGCCCAGTCATCAACGTATTACCACCATACCCAGCCGTGAGGTTGCGGTAATCGCCGTATGCACGAGGCTGGTCACAATCCTCTTGTCCGGAAATCATCGGGAAGAACTCACTTTCCTTACTCTCCCAAATTCATCATCCCTGATGATTCTAGGGTATCCGTGACTCCGAGGCACAGCCCCATTATTAACTGGGGGTACAATTCTATCTTCTCCTGGAGTCCGTTCTGTTTGGCCAATTGTCTAAGTTCAGCTGAATGTGCTCCATCTCTTCCGGTCTGTCTTCCTCCGGTCGAGCCGCCAGACCTCAGCCTCATCCCCCAGGTTTATCATGATTTGGGGGAGGTCTTCAGCAAGTTGAGAGCACTGTCGCTTCTGCCTCATCTCTCTTATGACTGTGCTGTGGACCTCATCCCAGGGGCGAAGCTGTAGTCCAGCCGGCTCTACAGTATTTCTGGGCTGGAGAGAGAGACAATGGAAAAGTATGTTAAAGAATCGCTGAACACCGGCCTTATTCGGCCGTCTTCGGCCCATCTCGGGGCCAGGTTCTTCTTTGTCAGCAAGAAGGATGGTTCACAATGCCCGTGTATCGATTACCGCGAGCTCAACGCTATAACAGTTAAGGACAAATATCCTCTGCCCTTGATGAATTCCGCGTTTGAGCTCCTTCAGCACTCACGGGTGTTTACCAAATTAGACCTACGCAACGGGTACCATCTCATCCACATTCGTGAGTGGAAGACAGCGTTTAAAACACACCTGGGGAAATTTGAGTATTTGGTTATGCCTTTTGGGCTCACCAACGCCCCCGCTGTCTTCCAACGGTTGATTAACGACGTCCTCCGTGATATGCTCTACCAATTTGTGTTTGTCTATTTGGATGACATTTTAATTTTCTCCCACTCGCCAGAGGAACATGAGGTCCATGTGAGAGCCGTTTTACAACAGCTCTTGGAGAACCAGCTCTACGTTAAGGTCGAGAAGTGTGAGTTCTCCACATCTACTTCCTTCTTGGGCTTCATAGTGACTGAAGGGAGACTGATTGCCGACCCGGCCAAGGTGAGGGCAGTGCTCGATTGGCCGATACCTCACTCCCGCAGGGAGCTTCAATGCTTCCTCGGGTTTGCAAACTTTTATCGCTGGTTCATCAGGAACTATAGTGGGGTAGCACTGCCCTTAATGCAGCTGACCTCTGTTAAGGTCCCCTTTTGGTGGACTGAGGCAGCGGAACAGGCCTTTTTCCAAATTAAAAGGCCTGTTCACTGAAACACCTATCTTGGCCCAGGCCAACACGCAGCTCCAGTTTGTCCTTGAGGTGGCACATCTGATTCGGGGGTGGGCGCTGTCCTCTCACCACATGCATCCTCCGATCAGAAGCTCCACCTGTGCGTGTATTTCTCTCGTCGGCTTACACCGGCTGAGAGGAATTACGACGTAGGGGACAAAGAGCTGCTCACCATTAAATTGGCACTAGAGGAATGGAGACATTGGTTAGAGGGGGCTATTCACCCCATTGTTGTGTGGACCAACCACAAGAACCTCGAGTACTTGCGGTCGACCCGCTGACTTAACACCAGGCAGGCTCGCTGGGCTTTGTTTTTCCAGTGGTTTAATTTCACCATCACTTACTGGCCTGGCTCTTGGAACACCAAACCGGAAGCACTTTCACGCCAGTTTGATTCCTAGGAGGTAATGCCCCCTTCCCACCCCCAATCCATTCTTCCCCCTTCATGCGTCCTCGGTGCCCTTACGTGGGATATCGAGCGGAGGGTTCGTCAGGCCCAGTCTCGGGATCCTGTGCCAGCAGGGTGCCCCCGGAACCACCTGTACATCCCCGCTGCCCTCCACAATGACATCATCCAGTAGAGTCACACCAGCCGCTTCGCCTGTCATCCTGGTATCACCCGCATGACGGATCTAGTTCGGCGGGTGTTCTGGTGGCCTACATTGTGGCAGGATGTGCGGAAGTACATGCGGGCCTGCCAGACCTGCATCCGGGGCAAGTCTGACTCCTCCCCCTGACTGGACTTTTCCATCCTGTTCCCGTCCCCAGTCGGCCGTGGTCACATATCGCTGTGGACTTTGTCACTGGACTTCCCCCCTCCCATGGTAAATCAGTGATCCTGACCATTGTGGACCACTTCTCCAAGGCTGTCCACCTGGTGGCGCTCCCTAAACTCCCCTTAGCCTTGGAGACGGCTATCCTACTGACTGACCACGTGTCTGACCGGGGCCCGCAGTTTACATCACAGGTTTGGAGGGCCTTCTGACGCACCCTGGGGACGATGGTGAGCCTCTCCTCTGGAAACCACCCACAGAGCAACGGGCCGGCAGAGTGCGCCAATCAGTCCTTGGAGGCCACCCCGCAATGTGTGGCAGCCGAGCACACATCCTCTTGGAGTTCGCACCTGACCTGGGTGGAATACTCTATGAACTCGACTATTTCCACGGCAACGGAGCTCACTCCTTTTGAGGCTTCATTAGGTTTCATCAGAATCAGAATCAGAATCAGAATCAGCTTTATTGGCCAAGTATGCACAACACATACAAGGAATTTGACTTTGGCTAAAAAATTGCTCTCGTTGTTCAGGTGGAGGATTTAAATAAGGATTCAATGACAACAGAGTATGTACAGTAAATTACAGTCTGTCCACGTTTCTATAAAAGGATGCAAATATATACAGGAATATATGCAGTTATTTACTCAAACTAACCACACTTTGCAGAAATATATGAAAAAATATACAGTCACACAGTATTTCAATGTGAACTCAGATTCAGTGATATAATGTGAATGAAGTAAAAAGCAGTGTGAGAGTTATGTGCAATGTAATAATGGATGAAAAGTCATGAGTACAGCAACAGGTAGGACTAGGTGAATGTTAGGAGTTCATCAGAGTGATGGCTTGAGGAAAGAAACTGTTCCTGTGACGGGTGGTTTTGACCTTCAGTGATCTGTAACGTTGACCAGAAGATAGAAGTTCAAACAGTTTGTGACCGGGGTGTGATGGGTCAGCACAGATGTTTCCCGCCTGTTTCCTGGTTATGGACCGATATAAGTTCTCAATGGAGGGTAGGTCGGTACCAATGATCCTCTCCGCAGACTTAACGATCCGCTGCAGTCTGGTCTTGTCCTGTTTAGTGGCAGATCCAAACCAGACAGTGATGGAAAAGCAGAGGACAGATTGGATGATGGCGGTGTAGAAGACAACCAGCAGCTCCTGAGGCAAATCAAACTTCTTGAGCTGATGCAGAAAAAACAACCTCTGCTGGGCCTTTTTCCGGACAGTGTCTATATGGGAGGACCACTTCAGGTTCCGGGAGATTGTGGTACCCAGAAACTTGAAGGAGTCCACAGTGGACACTGTGCTGTTGAGGATGGTGAGTGGGGGGAATGAAGGGGGGTGTCGCCTGAAATCCACAGTCATCTCCACCATTTTGGCTGGGTTAAGTTCAAGATGGTTCTGGCTGCACCAGAGGATCAGCTGCTCCACCTCCCGCCTGTATGCAGACTCATCATCATCCCGGATCAAACCGATGACTGTGGTGTCGTCCGCAAACTTCAGGAGCTTCACCGAAGGGTCCTCTGAGGTGCAGTCGTTGGAGTAGAGAGAGAAGAGCAGTGGGGAAAGGACACATCCTTGGGGGGCGCCAGTACTAGTACTAATTTTTGGTTCATGCCTCCGCTTCTACCCATGACTGAGAAGGAGGTCGCGTTTCCCTCCGTGGGGGCTCATGCTTGCCGCTGTAGGTGGATCTGGAGATCCACGCGCGTTGCCCTTGCCCGCTCTGTCGAGCGCAACCGGGACGCGGCTGATAAGCAACGGGTACCTGCTCCCAAGTACACAGTGGGGCAGCAGGTCTGGTTGGCGGCCAATCAGGTTCCGCTGAAGACTACTTTGAAGAAGCTGTCTCCTCGCTTCATCGGGCCTTTTCCGTTCTCCAGGATTGTCAACAACGCCTCGGTTCAGCTCAGCCTTCCATCAGCCCTGCCAGTGAACCCGACCTTTCACATCTCTCACATCAAGCCCCTCTCAGTCAGTCCTCTCCGCCCTCCCCCAACCCGAAACCACCTCCTCCTCCCCGGATTATCGACGGTCACCCCGCCCACACGGTCCACCAAATCCTGGAGGTTCGCCGTTGGGGCCGGGGTCTCAAGTATTTGGTTGATTAGGAGGGCTATGGCCTGGAGAAATGGTCCTGGGTTCTCTCGTCCCGAATCCTGGACAAAGAGATGCTCCATCAAGCCCATCCCAACAAACCTTATGGACCACCAGGAGGCGCTCCTAGAAGGAGGGGCCCTGTCATGGGTGGCGAGAACGCGCCCCCTCCTTCCAGTTCATCTCTCCTCAGCTCATCATCACACCTGAGGAAGAGGACACACCTGCACCCTCTCATCAGCCAGCGTACTTAAGGAAGCATCCTTCAGTGATTCAATGCTGGCTCGTCTGGGTATACTGCCGCTAAGACAGCGAGACTCTAAAGTGGCCCTAGGTGTGAATGTGTGTGTGAATGGTTAAGGGATAGCGCCATACCGTGGCTGCTTCATCCATCCAGGTGGATGTCCTCAATTTCCCCTCTGGGTATCAATGAAGTATAAAAAATCAAAAAAAAAAATCAAAGTCAATCAAAGTCACTGGTGTAAGAAATTATTAACCTGTGTGCTTTATCTCCTTTGTGCAGGTTGCTGCCATCATGCGGGTGTACCACTGGGGGCTGCGTGCGCGCTCCTGCCATTTCATCCCACACCACAGTAACCTCCACCCGGTCTGGCTCCACCAGCTCATTCCCCACCCTGATGGTTCGTCTATTCCCCGCTGGAGTCCTGCCGGCACTCCCTTGGAGCCCACATAAGTGGTAATTTGGCTTGCCCATTTTCCCTTACTCCATTCCTCTGCTTACAGCTCTCGTCTTCTCCCCACAGGCTCCTTCCTCTGGCGAGTGACTGTTCTGTAGCAGTGCGGATTTTGCTATTCAATAAAAGATACTCAAAAGTGTGTAATAGTTTGATTGTCTCTTTGTTGCTGCACCTTGTACGTGGGCTGAATAATCTAATCAGTCATAACAAAAAGAAACCGACTTATATGAAAGCTTTATAGAAGGTCAACAAGTATAAGGTTTTAGCTTTTCATAATTACATTTCTATAATCACGTTGAAATTGTTGCCACCCTGGATCAGTATTTCATGAGAATGGCTGCCTGTAACTGCACCAACCTTCACATATTATTCTGTTCTTTATGGGGACGCTTTAAATACCTTCAGGTGTGATTGTACATTGAGTCTGAGTCTCGCACTTCCTGCTGTTTCCTGTTGTCACATCATGATGAAAATACTGTTAAATGTGGCACAAAAATCTCGCCTCCTCCGTACTTCACAGAAACAGTGGGTGCCAACGCCTTTAGGAAATTAGCAGCTACTTTTTGCATCACTTAGGGTTATTGCTCTTCGACACAATGAGTGTTGAGGTATAGTAAGTACACTGTAGGTTTTATGACCAGCCAAATCTTTGTTTCAATTAACACCTCCCTTTTTTCTGTTTTGCAACATACAGTATATTGTTTTTAAGGAGGATGAATAAGAACAAAAAGAGAAAATTCTATATTTTAACACCTCTAAAAGGCCAGCCCTAATAACAAGCATTGTTCACACCAAAGCCTGCCAGCAAATTGAACAGCAGGGTTACTGCTAATTAATGTGGCATAAGGGCAAGATTTGCCACTTCTTCATGGACAAATACTTTTTGTAAGGTAATAAAGCAAAGGACATGTTTGAACAGTTACTGAAGTTATAATGTGAAGAGATAAACTTAATACAAGATTCAAGATTCAAAGGCTTTATTATCACGTGCACAGTTAAGAAATGCTACATTTCCTGAGCAATGAAATTCTTACTTTGCTCTCCGAACGAATGCCAAGTTAAAGGTACAGAAACAACAATTCTAATAGGTCATGACACACTAGCACAGTAACTCAATCCTAGTACTGATGGATGCTAAGACACATATACCAACACACAGTTAGGCAGTAGAGGAATGAAAATCAAGTTACTGGATGACTAAAGTGATAGTGGTATATTGATATCAGAGATGATGTGAACCTGAGATGGTATGAACCTATGTACAGTGTGCAAATGAGCAGTGTGCAACCTGATGCGAACCTGAGATGGCATAGACTTATGTACAGTGTGCAAATGAGCATTGTGCAACAAGCAGTGTATAATTACAAATTATTGATAAGTAGCAGCAGAGATGATATGGACATCAGACAGGTGATACTATATCTACTGTACAGGTGAGCAGTGTGCAAATTTAGCAGCCGGTGTGTGAGTTCCTATATGCAAAGCTGTGTTAGAGTTTTGGGAGTTGTCTGTTCATGAGTCTGATGGCAGTGGGAAAGAAGGAGTTTTTCAGTCTGGTTGTCCGGCATTTCACACTTCTGTACCTCCAACCTGAGGGTAGAAGTGTGAACAGTCTGTGTTGTGGGTGGGTGGGGTCCCGGAGGATGACGTCAGCTCTCTTTTGGACTCTGCGGTGGTAGGTGCACTGCAGAGAGGGGAGTGGAGTCCTGATGATCTTCTCCGCTGTCTTCACCACTCTCTGCAGGCATTTGCACTCCAAGGCAGTGGTGTTCCCGTACCACGCAGTGATGCCATTGGTCAGGATGCTCTCGATGATGCAGCTGTAGAAATTGTTGAGGATCCTGGAAGACATGATGAACTTCTTCAGCCTCCTCAGAACGTACAGTCGCTGTTGAGCTCTCTTGACCAGCTCTGTGGTGTTGTGTGTCCACTTAAGGTCCTCGCTGATGTGGATGCCCAGGTATTTAAAGCTGCTCACTCTCTCCACCTCAAGCTTCTGGATTAACAGTGGCCGATGGGGTCTCCTCCTCCCTTTCCTCATGTCCACTATCATTTCCTTACAGCTAAACATAAAGCAAAATGTTCTACACTCAAACACATCTGGACAGGTTGAGAACCATATTTAAACTAGAAGGTGTTAGCAAGTGCATACTTCTACCAAGGTGGTTTGTCCAGCAATTTAAATGTGATCAGAATGTGTCATGAGATGGAGCATCGACTGTCAGTTGTTAGTCCACTCTCTTTCATGATATTAGTGAAAACTCACATAGCAAAATTGGACTGGCCCAGTTCTGACCCATGCAATGCACTGACACTCAACCCACATCCTGCCCTCAGGTGGCCCACATCTGGTTTGCCAGAGGTCTGCCAGCCACCTCTGGCAAACCAGATCTGGGCCACCAAAGGGTTGTCATTCTTTGCGGCATGTGGGCCAAGTGTCAATTTTGCTATGTGGGCATCTACTATGAAGCTAATTATCAGTGTTTTAAAAAATAAATTGAACTAGTCCAGTCTACCAACTGGTTCCATGCCTAAATCCTTCATATTTGCGTGGCTGTAATTCAAAAACTATTAAAGACAGGTGAAAACCATTGAAACCTTCAACTACCCCAATGTGTATCTGCACGCTTCTCGCCTCATTTGTCAACATGCAAAAGTTTGAAAAAGATGCTCTCTATAACCATAATAAAAGCATATTTGTGTCCACTAGATCCAATATTTGCTTTGGATGTATGCCAAACTGTACTCATTCATATATAACAACATCCTAAATATGCCTGTTTTTTTTATCAAGATCCATACATTTTTCACTGAAAAAAATTATAAAAATGGTTTTTCCTACCTTGCAATGCTGACAAAGGTGACAAAAAATAATAGCTCTGACCTGAAAAAGGCGGTTCATGCTCGAAAACCCTCTAGTGTGGCTAAATTACAACAATTCTGCAAAGATGAGTGGTCCAAAATTCCTCCACAGTGCTGTGAAAGACTCATTGCCAGTTATCGCAAATGCTTGATTGCAGTTGTTGCTGCTAAGGGTGGCCCAACCAGTTATTAGGTTTAAGGGGCAATCACTTTTTCACACAAGGCCATGTAGGTTTGGATTCCCCCCCCCCACCCCAGTAATAAACACCTTCATTTAAAAACTGAATTTTGTGTTTACTTGTGTTATCTTTGTCTAATATTTACATTTGTTTGATGATCTGAAACATTTAAGTGTGACAAACATACAAAAAAATGAGAAATCGGGACGGGGGCAAACACTTTTTCACACCACTGTATATGACAGCAATACAAGACAAAATATTCAGATTTTTGTTTGTTTAACCACTTATTTTGCATGTGAAAAACAGTCCCCTCTGAATTGACCTGCTGTTGCTGCACCTCAATGAGCATAATATAGAAAAGAATGGGTGTATTATTGTCATTTCACACACATGTAGCCAAATTAAATATTGTCCAGTGCAGAAGTCATTGTTTAAATACATACCACTCCACCCACTGAGTATGTTTTTCAGGTCATTTTGAGTCGCAGCAGAGGCTAGTTTGTTGTTAGCTTGAGAGCGATTTAGCTTCTTGGTAGTTTTTGTGCACTTCTCTTGCCTTTTCTTGGTATTTTCAGATTAAACAAAGAGTCCATCACCACAAAGGTATTATGGTTGGCTAATCGAGACCATAAATCCAATTCTAGCTTATCTATTTTGTTGTAAACAGACGTGAAATATTTAGCTGAATGTTCACAAGGGAGGGACTTCCAGATCAGGGAGGTCTGGATTTTTAGGCCCATCTTTTTTTCAAACAGCGCCTCACTGTGGAAATTAAGGTGTCCAACACAGTATTACAATTCTCACCTATTATAAGAAGCCACTGATATTAACTATATTTTAAAGATTATTAAAACACAGCTGGAGCTAAGTGATATATACTGTATTCAATGAAATGTCTGAGTGCAATTATCAGGGAATATAGTAACTCCTGGAATCGCTATTGTCCAATCAGATTGCTCGGTCCAAACTTTCTGTTATATAATGTCCTTTAGATTGAGAACAGTTCTTTGATAATTCCTACTTTTGCTGAAGTTTGTTGTCAGCTGCTCACAGACTGATCAAATAACCTCTATAAAGAAACAATCAGGCAGCGCATCCAGACATACCTCTTTTTTCTTCTGCTCCTTTGTGTCTGGCTTAACTTTTGACTTTCGGATGAGGAATCTAAATTGGCTTTCAGTGACCCCTTTCAGTCCCTTCAGACAGCGTATTGACTTTCTTCATCAAGATACCCAAACCCCGCGCTCCAAGGATGGCGGAAAAGGACAAAATCAATCTAGGGGTGAATGTGCACATTTGAAAACAAGGATTTGGGGGGAATACACCTTGAATAACCTTTGCTTTATTGTTTAAGCTGGGAATTCACAGTCTCAAGTTACAGACAAAATTAAAGGGCAAAGCTGCCCATGAACAATATGATGTTTCCTTACTCTACGCTGATGTCCACACACTCAAAAACACACAGCGTCAATCACCTTTTGGAAGACAACCTCCAAGCATGTGTATGACACCCGGTGCACCATGTCTGTTGTGTAGTGTGACCAGGTTAACTAATGGACAAGATAATCAAAGCATGATGGTCTTGTGTGCCTCACTCCTTTGTCAATAGATGAGCACTGACCTCTCAACTATGCTTCCCCTCCTTTGCTGCAGCACAGACACAGAAGCCCTATATGCTCATTAAGCACACAGCAGGAGTAATCAGCACCTACAGCCTGCTGGAATGTTCCCAGTTTCTATAGAGAGAAAAACAGACAGGTATTCTGAGCGGAAAACAAGCCTGGACTCATTCACCTGCAAGGCTGCAGTACATCCTTATAAAAAAAAAATGGGAGTGTTTGGGAAGCTTTTGTAAAAGGGTGTTTGTTTCCAGGAGGGGGGAAAAAAAAACAGCAAAATATCAGTATGAATGCCGCCATGACGAATAAAGCTATGTGTATTATATACTAACAAGGTACAGCGGTGATTATTGACACCTTTAACATGAGTAAGAAGCCAGCTTTATTGTCATTCAATCCATACAGCCAATCATATACAGTAGAACAAAATTACATTTCTCTTATCTACAATGTTAATCACATCTAGAATCAGACGGGTCGCTGCCATGCAAAGCACCGCTACAAACAACTTTTCCTTCTCCCATTCTATTATGTTGAGCACTAAGCTAGAAGGTAGAAAGTACCACTTCTTATATGGTCTTTAGTATGACCCAGGTGGGGCTTCAACCCATGATCTCCTTGCTGTGGGGTGGATGCTCTCCCACCAGGCCACCACTCCAGTAACTACTGATATAGTGTTCTTCTGTGTTGTGCTCCAGCCATGGAAATAACTAACCATTCACACTCCAATAATATCTGGGTTAGGCATAATATTGCACCAAAAAAAGCAGCATTTTCCGTGAGGCCTGCTGCGATGCCATCCTTCCACTGTTATTAGTGCTCTTTCCATGTCAGCGAGAGAAGTGCATAAACATAGGGTACTAACAGACCCCCTGTCTCTCACATGAATGGAAGAATTATCCAGCTCACGCCTGCTCCACCACATTCAGTTTTGGCGCTGTAAATTTAGCCAGTTCCACACAGAGGACGAATAAAGACCATTATTATGGGGTTTAGAATGCTAAATGGCATTTTGTTATTTATATAGTAAATTTTGTAGAAAAGATATTGCGCTCCTTTTTTTATTAAATGCTTCTTTAAGGACTGTAAGGCAATCAGTCTCATGTTTTGTAAAATAATAAACTTTAATCAGCAAGTTTTAGATGACTGCACTGGTTAAATATGATACGACTCTATATGATACAGCATGAAAATAAATGATTTAGTATACTGTACTATGTGTTTCATTTCTAATACTGCATGACATATTAGAGTTAAAAAAAAATAAAATCTTAACTGTGGAGCAATTTAAAAGGGTCAATGATTTTACTTTTTTCCCCTCCATTTTAACAGCTCACACCCATCTTAATCAAATGTTTGTGACGTGTTTTGGTCAACATTTCTTTAATTATTTAACTATAGAAGACTAATTTGTGAATTGTTTTTGCAGCCTTTCCGAGAATGCCTGGTTTCAGTGCATGTCTCTTTAAATCTCTCAGACCGCATTTGACTCCACCCTCCCTCTTATGTCACTATTGCTAACATTAGCTGGCTAGCTCAGAGCTTGCCTGAGCCAGCTAAGGTAAATTTGTCTCAAAGAATGAATGAAACGATTCATCGCTGGTGGGCAGGGGTGTGTGCCTGATAGGATATGACTTGTCCCTGGAGAACAATAAGCACAGAAGCATTCATGAATGAGCCAAGACTCGTGACTGAAATGCTAGCTTCAGCTAGCCACCTTGGTGGTACTTGTTATGTCTGTAAATACCTCGATACAAGGATGAGGCCAGGTGAACAGTCAAACTCATCGGCAAAGAAGCCCTAAAATGGATGCCCCCTGGTATTTATAGGGCGGTGCAGCGGCGGAACCAGAAATGGCTGCCACTACGCCGCACTTCACAATAATGGCACAAATCACAATGTCACCACCCCCCCCACCCCCCCGTAGAAAAGTCCAAAATCACACATACAATTAAGACCCTCCCCAATTTAGGATCCGAAACACACACTACCAAAATGAAAACTGAAATCACTAAATGGCCTAACACATTCACACAACAGAACCAAACATAGGGAGGACTGGTGGACTACTGTCCTGCCCCACATGGCAAGGTGGATTATTCTGCCACCTGTTGGTCTAAACCCAAAGTCCATTAATAACTTAAAAGTATTGCTGTGTTCCTAAACTAATAAAACACCCAGAACAATATATTTTTTTTTTTTGCATGCACAAACATATGAACCCTAGAACTAGTTAACATAATTTACATTACTGTCCTTTAGGCAGAAAAGGGTAAAACCGGCTTGTGGGGGGCCCAGGGCAGCCCCTCAGCAGACCCGCCTTTGGAAGCAGCATGCCCCTGGGATTGCAGCTGATCTCATGCAAGAAAGCGCCTCTTCTCATCGCCACCGACCACCTCTCTTGCCCAGCACCGCCACCAGGAGCCTCCTCCCGGACATGCTACAGCTCGTTGGCGTGCCTAATCGAGCCATCCAACAGCTGGAGGTAAGCTGCGCCCAATTTAGCCACAATGCACAGGTGTCCCTGGTGTTCTGCTGGCTGTCATCTGGCCCGTATCCACCATGGACATTCCTCTCCTTGAGCCCAGACCAAGTCCATAACTCTAAGAGGGGCTCTGTTCAGCCTAAAATGGTGCTGTTTGGCATGCAGTCTCTCCGTGCCTGTCGGTCTGGCCCCAACCTCTTCTAACACTGTTGCAGTGGTCGTCATCGTAGCTGCAGATCCTCCAGCCCTCTGTGGCCAAGCTCCGGAGGAATCTGGGGCTAGCACATCGGCATCACTCGCCGATGCAGGCTCCTTGCTGACGCAGGCACCTCGCCACCACGCTCGGTACCCCTTCCCACCATTGCCCAAGTGCCGGCACTGAGACCCTCCTGCATCGAACCTGAGTGAGGCTGGTCCTGCTTGACCGCTGTGATGTCCGATAGAGCTTCGTCCCACACAGCGTTGTCCTCCACTACCAGAACCAGGGGGTTCCACTGGCCACAACCAGACCATTCTTCCCCAGCGTCGTCTTTGATGGTGAAACCCAGTAAGTAAAACAGGTCACAGCCCATGATGTTGTCGCCTTGGGCCGTCACATGGAACGTGAAGTCAGCCATCGTCACTGACTTGCATCAAACTGTTAACTCCAATGTTCCAGCCACACACAGCCTGCCACCACCATAACCGTAGCATGGCGCTGGGTTACCTTTTATCTTGTAATGGGGGAAAAATGTCCTCACTGTGGCCCAATTTAGCAATGATCCCTTTGCCCCCATGTTGAGCAGAAGCAGCACCTCCACTCCACCTAGCATCACCGTGCAGAACCTGTACCTGTTAGTCCTCGGGGACACTGTGTGGATAGTTGTCGGGGGCGGGTGAGGTGATTTTCTCCGTGGGTTCTCTGGCTTGGACACACGGCACACTCTGGCGTAATGGTTCAAGTGTCCACACTTGCCACAATGCTAAACTCTAGCCGGGCAATCCCTAGCCTTATATTGGTGCTTTGCGGACCTGCAACCCATGCACAGGGGTTTTCCCAGGGCAGACCTTCAGCTGGTAGCATTGGCTTCTATCATGCCGTCATCCATGCTATCCTCACTATCCGGGTCTGCTACTAATGTTGTGGTGGAAGGCTCCAGCTGCCGTTGTGACTCAAACCAATTTAGCTTTGAGGTTAGCTTGTCCGCGGTCTCCATCTGGAGAGCTTCCTCGACAGCCCTAGCTAACATTAAGTCACATGGCGCCGTGAGTAGCCTAGCTCATAAAGCAGCGCTGCTTGTGTGCTCCACCAGCTGGTCACATACCATTTCTTCCTCAGATGGCCCAAAACAACACTCACTAGCCAGCTGCCTCAGGTCAGCGATGAACTGGTGGACTGGCTCACCCACCCACTGGTGTCGCTGCCGAAACCTAATTCTCCAAACAATTATGCTATCTGGGGTGTGAAAATGGCTCGCCAGCAGTTCGACTACATCCTCAAATGAGTCCACAGCCCCGAGTGTGCGTAGGATATGCTGGCCCTCGATCCCTAAATTATGCACCAGGAGCACATGTGTGCTTAGTTTTTCTAGCTCACCCAGGTCGAGCGCAATGATGTAGTTCTGGAAGGTCGTGAACCATCTTGGCCAAGGCACAGGTGGCTCGCCCAGGAGCTCCAGGAAGGGGCAAAGTGGTGCGATATATAGTTTGTCCTTATCGCCAGAATGTTATGTCTGTATATACCTTGGTACAAGGATGAGGCCAGGTGAATGGTTGAACTCAGCTTTATTTATAGTTGGACACACAATACAACCATCAGGCAGGGGCATCGGCAAAGAGGCCCTAAAATGGATGCTCCCTGGTATTTATAGGGCGGAGCAGTGGCGGAACCAAAAACGGCCGCCACTACGCCACACTTCACAATAATGGCACAAATCACAATGTCACAGTACTAATGATGTAGCATCACATGGAAAATATAGCAAAATAAGCCAGAATGATGTGAGATATATTGACTGTGGATTAGTGAACCAGGTGGAGACAGGGATATCACAAGCTTTCTAGTCCCACTGTTAAGCTAATGCCTTTGGCTCCTCGCCCATCTACATGACAGACAGCTTGGCTGGTCAGTAATACAGCAGCAGTCAGGTATCAGGGCTGGTGACGTTTACCTTTTAGGGACGTTTCCCATTTCTTGAAATGCCTGAAAATACTCAAAAGAGTTTAAATGGCTTCTTGGAGAGAAAACATGATAACGGCTGTGTGTTTTGCTTTTTGTTTTTTTAAGAGAAATGAGTTTTAATATTTTTTTGATAATCACATGACCAATCAACACATTTCAGAAGATTAAAACCTACAAAAACACAATTTTTCAGTCAGTGGCCACTTTCTGATAATTTTGCCTAAAGTTATTTTTTTCTACTTTTTGTTACTCCTGTTGAAGTTGATTCACTGATCAAAGTTCTCAAGAAAGGCAAATCAGCTGGCCCTGACTGTCTCACCAGTGAATGCCTCATCAACGCTGATTTCAATTTGTGTATTCTGTTGTCATTGTGTTTTAACTGTATGTTTGTTCATGGTTACATGCCAGATATGTTGATGGACTCTGTTATTACTCCTTTGGTGAAAAACAAGTGTGCCAGTCTTTCTGATATGAACAACTACAGACCTATAGCTATTGCAAATGTTATATCTAAACTGTTAGAGGGTTTACTCCTGAACAGAATTGAGGATTATCTGTGGACAAACGACAATCAGTTTGGTTTCAAATCAGCTCTTTCAACTGACAAGGCTGTTTACCTACTCCATGAATTTGTTGACTACTTCAGAAGCCATTCCACTAGTGTCTATGCTACGTTCCTAGATGCTAGCAAAGCTTTTGACAGGATTAACCACTGGTGTTTGTTCAGAAAATTGATCGATCAGGGTATTCCTATTTACATTGTTAGCATCCTGTTATACTGGTACAGAAGGCAGTCTATGGTTGTTAGATGGGGCAATGTCACCTCATCCAAATTTCATGTGACCAACGGTGTTAAACAAGGTGGTATACTGTCACCCTTGTTGTTTAATGTCTATGTTGATGATCTCAGTGTACTGTTGAACAATACTAATGTGGGCGGCTCCTTTAACGGTGCACTGTTAAATCATATTTTCTACGCTGATGACCTCTGTTTGTTAAGTTTGTCTACTGCAGCGATGCAACATCTCCTTTCGGTATATGAAAAATTTGGTGAAAAAAATGACATCTTGTTCAACTGTACTAAATCTATGTGTATGGCTTTCAAACCAAAGGGTGTCAATACGTCGAATCCTGTTATGCCACTTTGTGGTAATAGCTTGAACTTTGTTGAAAAAGTCAAATACCTAGGTGTGTGGATTGAATCTGATAAGACCAATGTTGATTGTAACAGGCATCTCAGGAAACTGTACGCTCAAACAAATTTACTGTTGAGAAATTTCCATAGATGTTCCCCTGATGTCAAATGTATGTTGTTCAAGACCTTCGGTACCTCAATGTACTGCTCGCCTTTATGGTTTAATAGCAATGTTGCTGTTAGGAACAAAATCCGCATTGCATATAATAACTCCCTAAGAAGGTTGTTAGATGTACCACGAAGGGCGAGTGCAAGCAAGATGTTTGTGTCTGTGAACATTCCGTCTTTTGGCGAATTGTTACGTAAGAATGTTTACAGTTTTATGAGAAGGTTGCTGGCATGTAACAATCATCTTATATCAGCAATTGTCAACTCGTCACTCACACTTCATTCCAGCATTTGGAAGTGGTGGCGTTCCATTTTATACTGAGCCCATTATTGTATGTTATTGTTGTTACAAGAGCGCCGAGTGTCTGCTGATCTGTATATACTTTTATTTATTTATTTATCTATTTTCTACTCATTTTAGTTTTGCTCTTAATATGAACCCTGAGTTTGAAATAAACATTTGAATTTGAATTTGAATTTGAATTTGAATTTCTAGGTTCGTCTTAATGCTTAAAAAAAGAGATAAAACAATTTTAAGATCAAAGTGGGAAAAATCTAAGCAGTTTTTAAGCACTTGAAACGCAGTGACCATTCAGGTAGTTGCATAAAATTTGCTACAGTCAATAACTGAAATTATGTATAATTATGTCCATTTAGTTGGTTGGTTATTGTATGGTGATGCTAATTCTCAATAGGATCTAATCACATTGGACCTGTAGAGCTCACACAAATCATTTTCAGATGAAGCCTCTGTTCATTTCAGCCCATTTGTATTCTGTGTATGACATTTCAAATCTGCATCCAAACGGCGAATGGAATATTTATGCAGCAAACTGATGGCGCTCTTCATTGTCAATTTGCTTGAACATAAAAGTGCATTAGAAGGTAGGTGAATTCCTGCTTGCGTGAATCAGAACAGAATCAGCCACGAAGGCATCAGGGAAAGAAAGATGGAGAGGAGTATCAAATTAAGGGGAAAACCTTTGGGAGACTTCAAGCTGTACAGAGTCTGCAGACTCAGCAAAAAAACAGGATTCTCACACAAACAAACTACCTTCAGTGCTAAAAGCTTCTCAAGCAAGCATCATCATCGTTATTCGTAGTTTGTCTGACTGATAATCAGCAGGATTACACAAAAACTACTGAATGAATTTCCATGAAACTATGGAATAGTGGAACTTGGCCCAGACCATATGCCACTAAGTTTTGATGTGATTCTGGATAACGGTGTGGATCCAGGAATATTTTGTCACTTTTTCTAACATTGTGGCAATGTTTCGACATTTTCATTTTCAGTGAATATTGCATAGTGGGGTTAATATTTCTGATATCACTTGTGAATTGACTTTTTATATTTATCGTAGAAAATACAAACTTGTTAGCAGCCTTCATTAAATGTAGGAATAACTTTTTTCCTGTGTTAAGTTGTAACGCCTAATTTACAATAACTACAGTTTCAGTCCATTGCAGATACAGTCCGGTCCCAGCCTTGAGGCCATCTTCACTGGCTTTGTTTGTGTTTCAAAGTGGCACGGATCAGAACCATAGACCATATAAAAAAAAGCCAATGTTTTCATGACAAGATCAGGTGAGAATTACATAAAATAATGCGAGAGCTCCAAAGAGACTGAAACAGGCTGAGACAGACCAAGGAGGACCAATCACAATCACACGACGACAACAAGGAACCATGATGCACTGGCTATGTGTCGGCTGGCCATCTGGGTTAATGTGTGCTCTAGTAAAGGTAAGTAAGTTTAATTCTGTGAAGTGTTTGTATGTTATATCAAAGTTTTTATCTTCTTTGGCTCAGTGGTGGAGGAGTAGAAGATGTGCAGCCCAGTCTCACCTAAAAAAAAATGCACAAATTCAGTTTCTCACTCTGAGAAAACGTGCATACATGTAAGAAAAACTTTTTCACGTGCAATGGATACATGACGTTTACACCTTTAAGAAGCGCATCTGCCGACACCGTAACATTTCTCTACCACTTTCTCTTTCTCTCTCTTCCTTTCTGTTTAACCATTAGAGGTGATGCCCAACACTAATGTTTTTTCTAATCTTAACCATTAGACGTGATGCCTAAGGGTGCATTCACACAGCCACTGTTTGGTCTGAACCAAAGGAACTCTGATCTGCTTCTGAGGATAGTTTGGTTTGTTTGGTGCAGTCTGAATGCACATTTGAACTCTGGTGCGCAGCAAACAAGGGAACTTTGGTCCGCCTGAAAACGAGAGTCAGTTCACTTGCAAATGAACCCTGGTGCACTTTTCTTACACTGTGAATGCAAACGGACTATCCAACAGACCAAAGGGCAGAAGTGCCCCTCAGTGTTTGTGTAACCATAGCAACACGTAGTCTGAGAAGAGGAAGTGGCATTTACCGTAGTGCATTTTGGATAGAAAATAACAATAAAGACAACCGTGCAAATCTGAGAAATCATTTTACTGGAGAAAGCCAAGGAGAAAAGTTAAAAAATGTCTCGTTTGTGGTGGACAAACAACCCAGCCGAAGGGAACAGATTTCCGTTTTTGGTCCTGGACAATCGATGAGCCAGATTTTTCTTCTTCACCGAGACTTTTTCTTCCTGGTCAGTGGTGCCTTAGGCTACAGCGACCCAAATGAGCAGTTGTTGTATCTGCGTGACGTTGTCCAGGCAGTTTTGTCCACTGTGGTGTGAATGCAAACCAAGCCAAACCAAAGTGTAAAAATTCTCGGCATTCCCCACCCAGTTGAACCAAGACCCCCAACTATCCTGGACTGAATGCAGCCTAACACTAACGTTTTTCCTAATCTTAACCATTAGGGGAGGTAACGCCTAAAGCAGCACAGTGGTACAGTGGTTAGCACTGTTTCCTGACAGCTAGAAGGTTCCAGGTTCGAATCCCCAGGCTGGCAGGGGTGGGAACCTTTCTGTGTGGAGTTTGCATGTTCTCCCTGTGCTGCGTGGGTTTGCTCTGGTTTCCTCCCACAATCCAAAGACATGCATGTTACATTAAATGGTGATTCTAAATTGTCCATAGGTATTCATCTCTGATAGGCCCTTAGAATACAAGGTTAGTACTAGTGAAGGTCTTTGAGACTAGAAAAGTGCTATACAAGTACAGGTCCTTATCCCTTAAAGCTAACCATTAGTTATATTATGAGAAACTTTAAAATTTATTAAGTAAATTTTGTAAATTCATGAGAACAAGGTACTAAATGTTTGAGAAAGCAGTTGGAAATTTATGAGAAAAGAGTCACAAATTCAATAGAAAAAACTCAACACTCAAATATAGGGTAGATAGGGAGTGTTTGGCCTGCCTGTTATGGGAGCATCTGGTTGTCCGTCCATGTTTCCCATCTCTTTTAAATGCCTTTAAATGACCTTGTATATCTGCTGGCCCCCTTTGCCGTTCTGGCCCTGTCCCCTCTTCCCCCTGTGATCTCAAATGACACACACACAAACAAACACACACCCCTTCTTAATAAAAGAAAATAAGATTAAAAAAAAGCATATAAGAGGCCAGCCAGAAGTGCAAAATACTCTTACCTTATATGGCTTAACATTAATTCCTGTCACAATCTGTATTGTGCAAAATTCTGTGGCTTTATTCAATTGTTGTATTAAAATGACAAGTTAAAGTGGCAGAAATGAAAAAAATCTCTATACAGAGAAATATTATGTAACATCACTGTTGTGTCTGAGAATGAGGTGCTGACAAAGGACGTGAAGTGAACTCTGCTTTATTAACCTCTTGCACTCCGGGATACTGCGGGCGGTCACGCCTCTGCGTCCTAGTGCGTCTTCGTGCATCCTAGTGCACACTGTGCGTCTCAGTGTGCACTGAAAAAAAAAAAAAGCTGCATTTCCGTTCTTCCACTACAGACACAGCCGTGAACAGAAAGCCAAAGGAGTGCTTTGATTGGTTTAGATTTGATTGACCTCTCATTCGACTAATAAGAGCCTTGAATTGGGTTTCTGAAACCTTGAAGAACCAATGACTGAAAACCTAGCAAGAAGGACCCGCCTACCAACGACTGCGAATACAACGAGCCAATTGAAGCAGAGAAGTTCGACGATTGAAAGCATGCATCCCGTGCGTAAAATCTGTTTTGTGTAAGCCGCTGTGTGTAACGGTAGCGTTCGCCAGTCTTTTTTTATTACTACTGTTCTTATTTGTTTTGAAAAATCGTTCGCCAAAACCGCAATCATGGAAGCGCAAAACCGCAATACAGTGATCCCTCACTTATCGCGGTTAATGGGTTCCAGAACCGACCGCGAAAAGTGAAAAACCGCGAAGTAGCGTCACCCCCCTTTGTGGAATTCCAGGCTGATCTCGTTAGTTTTTTGATACATAAAATAATGTGTAAATAATATAAATAATACGTACGTTCATTCTCTCACTCTCTCTCTCTCGGGAGAGAGAAAGAGCGAGAGAATGAAAAGAATCTCGCGAGAGTGCATCTCTCGCGAGATTCCCGAGCCGAGTCAACACGAGAACAAAATCTAGAGTCGGGAGCGATCTCTTAGGGGGGAGATGCTGGCCAGCGAATCAGAGAGGTGAATTTTGAGTTGTGCGGGCTCTCCGTGTTGATACGTGATGTTCTAATGTATTTTTTCTCAATTTTGAATTTTTGATGAATATTTTTGAAAAATCCGCGATGCACTGAGGGTGCGAAAGGTGAAGCGCGAAGTAGCGAGGGATCACTGTAATGGCATCATGGTTTGACCGGGTCGCGTGACCAGAACCACGAGTCGTAACAAGCAGACCAGCGTCATGTTCGTCTGACAATGAGGAACAGATGTTCGCCAGCGACACTGCTGTTGTGGACAGGTAAGTGTTATAAGCTAAATTATTCTTTATCACTGAAAATAGTAATCAAAATGACTTTTGACCGATCGGTGATTACAACTGTGCGTCATCGCCACATGACGGACCGTTGACGGACCGTTTTTTGTGCGCCATGCTACTCTGTAGCGGGGGGGGGGGGGGAGTTGTTATCGTCTACATTGCAGATATTTTAGTATAATTTTTATTGCACTGTAGGTTATTTTTTCTTGTAAAAAAAGGCCACACATTTTTTACGTGGCATGCTTCTTTGTATGTGGGGGGCTTGTTTGTTCATTCATTCATTCATGAATGAATAAACAACCTCCCCCCACACACACACACACAGCTCTGAGTGTCACCTTTCATTTGAGCCCAAGATGAAGCTTCTATGTTGAATCATTCAAAAGTTACAGACGTTTTTCCAAACTGTGCCATTTGGCACAGTTCAAAAACGCCTGGGAACAACCTGAGAAAAAAGCTGTGTAATATGTTCATTTTTTGTGGTATTGCTACAAAATTTTGACCTCAGCTGGATAATACTTGGTTCTACATTTCTGTTGCATTTTCCAGCCAGTATCTGACAGCTGTTTGTTATTTGCAAGCATTTGTATCTAAAAAAACACCCAGGCAAACTTTATTTTCTTCAAGTTCAGTATGTTTAGATGACTGTTACTCAGTGGCAGGAGCACTTACAGAGATTATGATTGTTTTGCCAAAAAATTCAAAGTGTTTTCTTTTAAATGAGACCAACCCCATGAAGATGCTGCAAAGGGTTGAAGAACAGCTTTTGATTTACTTTGGGTATGTTATTTTTAGGCGTTTTTAGGGAAATTGACCAGAGTGCAAGGGGTTAAACACACGACTCAACTATAAACAGAAGGGTGGCGCCGTCCCATGCCACGTCCAGTTTGCCACGTGACAACATCACCTACAGCACGTCACCATGTCCAAACACCACATTTACACCGCCCCACCTTTGAAAAATCTAAAGAACTCAAAGCTACTAACTGGGCACCCAGGTGGACCACTGGTATGCCCGCATAACCGAGTGGAGTTGGTCATGTCCTAGCTAACACCAAGAGTCCCAATGTCAAAAGTTAGTCATAAAGTCCTTTAGGTGGCGGGGTCTTTGTTGAACCCGGGCCGAGCGGTGCTTGGGCTGTGCCTCCGCCACAGACTCCAGCAGACGCTGGAGTTGTGGGTTTTGTGTTGACGAAGTCCCAGCCCGATTTCATCGTGTCTGCAGCCATCTCCTGATCCAGGGCCAAAGTCGGTATCACTTTCCTGAGGCATCTGGCGTGCCACCATGACCCATCAGTGAGATGAAAGGTGGCTGGCCCCAACTGAGCTGTGATCTGCATCAGCGTTGTCCATGATGACTGCAGCTTGTGAGTGCAGTTGGCGCACTGGATCCGGACCACTCCAGTACTGCAAGCCCGGGTTGCTTCACCCAGCATTTCTTGTCAAACCTTTGCTTCATACGTTGCTGCTGTTCAACCACCCTCCCCCTAGGTGAGGGCATTTCTGTCGGGGTAGCGTCCAATGGGGGGGCGTAGTCGGTCCAGGGGAAGGCACATCTCACGTCCTAGCATTAGTAGAGCCGGGAAGCTGGCTGTCATGGCATGAGGCATCGCTCTGTAATGTAGCAGGGTGACATGTAGTGCAGCCGAAAATGGGAACTCATCCACTAGATGTGCCCTGAGAGCGTTCTTGAGGGTCTGGTTGAACATCTCCACCCACCTACCCCCATTTGCCTGAGGATGGTAGAAGGTAATCCTTATGTGCTTAATGCCTCTTCCCCCCACGAAGGCCGTGAAGTCCGCTGAGGTGAATTGCGATCCATTGTCTGTTGCTGGTACACCCCAGTGGGCAAAAAGGGAGGTGAGGAAATTGGTGACTATGTCGGTGGTGACTGAGCTGGTGGGCAACACCTTGGGCCATTTTGAGTGGAGATCATTGGCCACTAATAGAAAGCATTGGTGCGGTGGGGGGGCTGCAGTTTGCCACATATGTCCAATGGGACGTGTTTCCATGGAGCCAATGGCCAGGGGGAAGCGTTGACTCATTCGATGATGCCGGTGTCTAGGAGCTTCTGCAGTTCTGCCGTCATGTCGTCCCGCAATGCGAGGGGGAGTCGGCGGAGAGGCTGAATTTTTGGTGACATTGTCAGATCAATTAGTGGTCTGTGGTTGGAAGAGGTGAGGCAGCCCAGTCCTGTGAAGAGCGCTGGCCAACGGTGTTGCAAGGATGAGAAAACTGTCAAAACGGTAGAGTCCATTGGATCGGTGATGGACAAACCCAGCTCGCTGATCAGATCGATGCCCAGCAGGTTGGCCCCCTGACACGTCACTTGGAAAGTGAACGACAGAATAGTTTTAGGGCCGCAGCATACAGAAAGGGCGACCGTTCCTACCATGCCAATTCTGGTGTGCCCATAGCCGAATAAGTCCTCTGCATTAGCCGTGATAGTCTTCTGGGGAAACAGTTTCCTGACCGTAGCCATGCTGAGAAGAGACCTCGAGGCCGTCATGCCCAGTAGCAGTGGCACATCGACACCATCCAGCTCCACTGTGTACCACTTGAACGGCCAGCTTTTGGCGCCGACTGTGTGAATGGTGGTTGGGTCTGATGGGCGGGCCGTTGAATTTGCAAAGGTTCAGCAGCAAAGTCTAGCAAAGTGGTTGGGCTTCTTACAGTGGTAGCATTTCAGCTCTCTGGCTGGGCAGGCAGGTGATTGAGTCTGATGTCTGAATGAACCACAGTCATTGCAGGGTAGGCACTCACCTGTGTTGTCCTCTTTCCTACTCTTCTTCTGGTTGTAGCAGGGAGATGTGGGGTCAGAGCGCTGGGTGGCGGTGGTGAGGGCCTGTGCTCGTGGGGCTGGAGGAGGGGCTTGTTGGTTAGGCAGCGTTAGCTACATTGCTAGCTGGGTGGCCGTTTCCATTTGGGACACCATCCTCACAGCCTCGTCAAATTTCAGGTCAATCTCTGCCAGTATCCGCGTCTCCTGCAGCCACTTGCTCTTAGCATGCTCTGCTAGCTTGTCATGTACTGTCTCTTCCTCTCCGTCGCTGAAGGCACACATGTTGGCCAGGACACGGAGCTCGGTGACATACTAACAGACCATCTCATCCTCACACTGGAGGCACTGGTTGAAAGCGACTCTTCGTGCCATGAGGTTACGTGTGTCGGCGAAATATCTTTCCATCACAGCAACACAGTCTTCATATGTGTCCGCAGGGACGAGAGAGTGGAACACATGCTGCCCCTTGCTACTGAGACCGTGGACTAGCACACCCTTTAGCCTCTCATTCCTAGCATCATTTAAGCTAGCAGCAACAATAAAAGCCTGGAATTTCTTATGCCAACGGGGCCAGGGAATCAGTGGCTCACCTGGTAGAGGGAGGAACGGTCATTTTTATCCTCATCGCCATTGTTGTGTCTGGGAATGAGGTGCTGACAACAGACGTGAAGTGAACCCTGCTTTATTAAACACTCAACTATATGCAGAAGGGTGGTGCCAGCCCACGCCACAGCAAGTTTGCCACGTGATGACATAATCTATGGCACACCACCACAGGGTACATGCACACACAGTGACCCGCAGTGGGTGAAAAAGTTTGGCGTCTTTGTCTCTGTTTTTATGCACTTTAATGTGTTTTAACATAATTCTCTGTGCCGTTTTTGTCCTCGAATTGTTTGTGGACTATAAAATGAAGAGGTCTTTGGTTCCATCAGTATGGATTTTCTTCTTGTTATTGCACTGTGCCTTCTTTCTTACCGGCTCTTTGTCTGGGATGTCAGCACGGTCACGGTGGTAAGAAAGCAGTACTCCAGGGACATGTTACTGCTACTAAACATGGATAATCCAGCGTCTGTGTTTGAGTATGTGTCGCAACTGCCGGACTTTATTTTAAGAGACTTTCATGGACACAGCAATGAAAAGAGAGACAAAAGGAGGAAACGCGGAAAGCGTGGAGGCGTAAGATTAAACCTGAGGAGACGTCAGCTTAACCGCATTCCTCTTCCTTCCATTATTATGGGGAACGTACAATCCCTGAGAAATAAAGTGGATGAAATTCAAGGAAATGTCCAATATCAGAAGGATTTCAAGAACTGTTGTGTCATGGCTTACATGGAGACATGGCTTACGGAGCATGACCGGGACCCAGGCCTGAGTATTGACGGCTTTGGAGCCCCACTTCGCTTGGATCAGCAGGAAGAGGTAACGGGGAAAAGTCAGGAAGGCAGAGTATGTTTGTATATTAATAAACAGTACTGTACATCTGTCACGGTCAGAGAGCGCATCTGTACACCAGATGTGGAGCTTCTGTCCGTATCGCTACGTCCCTTTGATCTGCCTTGCGAGTTCCCCCAACTTTTCATAACGACTGCGTACATTCACCCGAGGGCGGATGCTGCCTCCGCCTCCAGCACCGTCTTTGATGTGGTACAGCGGTCGCAGTCGATTTCCCCAGAGGATCCAAATTTTATCCTTGGGGATTTTAACCATGTGTCTCTAAAGAAGACACTTAAAAGCTTTTATCAGTATGTCTCCTGCCCAACCAGGCGAGAAAACACATTGGACCTGTGCTATGGATTTATAGAGAGGGCCTATAAATCTCTTCCCCTTTCTCCTTTAGGATCCTCAGATCACAACTGTGTACATTTGCTGCCCACATATAAAACTGCTCTCAAAAGAGAGAAGACAAAGACCAGGGACATAAACGTTTGGACAGATGATTCAGTGCTCTGCCTCCAGTAATGTTTTAACCGTATGGACTGGGAGGTGTTCACACTGTCGTGTGGGGATGATTTGGACTCTTTGGTGGATGTAACATGCTCTTACATGGCTTTTTGCAGGGATATGATTGTTCCACGTAAACATGGCAAAATATTAGTGATGGGAATTCCGGCTCTTTTTAGAGAACCGGCTCTTTTGGCTCGGCTCACTAAAAAGAGCCGGCTCTTTCGGCTCCCAAGCGGCTCTTCAGGTTGTTTTGTTGCTTTAATTTATTATCAACAACAATATAAAATTATGCACAAAATTAATTACTAATGTAAAAAAATGTTTTTTATTTATATATGTTTATTATATAAATATGCTTTTATTTATTCACTCCACATAAAATGTGAAAAGTAAATTATAAAATTCAAAAACCAACTATTTACAATTCAACTTATAGCTCTTTAAATTTTCAGCTTTTTCCTTTTAAACAAATTTAAAGTGAAACAACACAAAACACTGCAAACCAGTGTTTGAGCAGCTCTTCTGCTAAGTTCTCAGAAGTGTGTTTGTCGCTGAACTCAAAACAATCCAGAAGACAGGACACCATTTTATAATTTTCAATAAAGTGACACGTTACTGACAAGAAGGATGTGGTGGTTTGGGATGTCCAGCTGTCAGTTGTTAGACAGACTGCTGTCGCTTTTTTAACCCTCTCTTGCAGTGATGCACGTTCTCTGTCACCGCCCCTCCCCCCTCAGCGCAAACACAAGGCAGGCACAAACACATATTGACCAATCACGTGCGGCTAGAAGAGAAAAAAAAAGTGAGAGCGAGAGGGTGAGAGAAAGGAAAAAAAAAAACAACACGGCTCCCAACACGGCTCCCAATAAAGAGCCGGCTCCCGTCGTTCACTTCAAAGAGCCGGCTCTAAGAGCCGTTTCATTCGCGAACGACCCATCACTACAAAATATATCCCAACAATAAGCCATGGGTTACAAAATCAGTTAAATCCTGCTTACAGAGGAAAGCACTTGCCTTTAAACAGGGGGTTGTTTCTAAGCTGCAGGTTGCCACAAAAGAGCTGAAGGCCGAAATTTTAAGAGCAAAACAGAATTATAAAGCAGAATTGGAAAGCAAGATGGCAGCAAAGAAGCTTGGTTCAGCCTGGGCTAGTAAGAAAGCTGTTGCAGGCCTTCAGAGCACAGAGCGCAGTAATTGTGTGTTTTTAGATGGTTTTAATTCAGACACAGAGCTGGCTAATGCTCTTAATTGTTTTTATGGTCGTTTTGATTCTTTTGATTTTAGCACAGAAACCCAAGATTTGAAACAGAAACTCAAAGACTATCAGCACTTTAATACTGAGGTGCAGGATGTTAAAAGGGCGTTCTGTGCTGTAAAAGTGAACAAAAGTCAGGGCCCTGATAATATATGCGGGCACTTGGTAAAGTCCTGTGCACATGAACTGAGTCCTGTGTCTCACTACATTTTTAATAAGTCCTTACAGACACAACATGTGCCTAAGGTCTGGAAAGATGCTGTGGTTGTCCCTGTTCCAAAATCCAGCTGTCCTAAAACAGTTAATGATTTTAGACCAGTTTCCTTGACTTCAATTTTAATGAAAATTTTTGAAAAACTGGTCAGATTTGAGGTCCTAAAGCAGACTGAGCATGCATTGGATCCTCTGCAGTTTGCCTATAGGCCTCACAGAGGAGTGGAGGATGCCACTGTCACTCTGCTTAACATGCTTTGTAACCATCTGGATTTTAATGGGACACACGCCAGGCTTTAATTTGTGGACTTTTCTTCTGCTTTTAATACAATCCAACCTCATGTTTTAGTTGAAAGGCTCCTGCAACAATTTGATTTGAGCAATAATCTGGTGGGTTGGATTCTGGATTTTTTAACCAACAGGACACAGAGAGTAAGGGTCAATGGTACATTGTCTGACCAAAAGTGTTCTTCTACTGGCTCTCCTCAGGGGTGTATGCTGTCACCACTACTCTTCATCCTGTACACAAACATGTGTCAGAGCAGACATGACAACAGACACATTATAAAGTATGCTGATGATTCAGTTATTGTCAGTCTCCTTCAGGATGGTGAAAGTGGTCACGGCCCAGTAATTGATGATTTTGTTCACTGGTGTGAGGATTCCTACCTGCAGCTGAATATGACAAAAATTAAAGATATGATTATTGACTTTAGGAGGAAAACTCCCAGGTACAAAGTCACTGTACTAAAAGGCCAGACAATTGAATGTGTGCAATCTTACAAATATCTTGGGACGATTATTGATAGTAATTTAAACTTTGAAGAGAACTGTGAAAGGGTGTGCAAAAAGGGTCAGCAACATTTGCATTGTTTAAGGAAACTCGCACACTTCCAAATTGACCGAACCATAACGACAATGTTTTATCGGGCTTTTAGTGAATCTGTTTTATCCTTTTCTTTAGTGTCATGGTTTGGTCAGATAAAACTGAAACAGAGGAAATCCTTGGATCAGGTAGTTAGATAGTCCAGTCGTTTGCTTGGTGAGTCACAGCTGAGCCTGACATCCCTGTACACCAGACAGGTACAGAGGATTGCTACCTCCATTTTAAATGATGACTCCCACCCTTTGCACTGCCACTTTCAGCTTCTTCCCTCCAGACGGAGGTTTGTTGTCCCAAAATGAAAAACCCAGCGTTACAAAAACAGCTTTGTTCCTGTTGCTGTCAAAGAGTTGAACAAGATGTAACAATATATTGCACATAATTTAGTTATCTATTTATCAATTTTTATTTTATGTTTATTTATTTTTGTAGGTTTTTTATTTGGGTTTCAAATCTTTTATTGGGTTTTAAACTTTTATTGAGTTTTTAATTAAGTTTTTTAATCTCTTTGACTTAGTTTTTAACTTTTTTAATATGACCCTTCTCTCTTCTCTCTTTGTTTTTTCTCTTGTCTCTTTGTCTTATGTCCTGATTGGTGGAGCCTTGAGTACTTTTATCGTGTTTATAGTCAGCTTCATGTTTGCCTGTGTTTGTGTTCATGTTGAATGTAATTATGGCTTGTAAATATGTGTCTAAAAGGATGTCACCTGACTGCAAAACAAATCTACCTACGGGTACAAATAAAGTAACCTGAACCTGAACCTGAACATCCAAACATCACAATCACTAAGCATGTGTTTGAAATTTATCCTGGACAATTTTTAACACACACATGAAAAACAAACCTCCTTGTTGTTTATGCATTGACTTACCAGAGCATTATTTTCTTACACGATCAAGATAATATGGAGCACTTCAAAAATGTTCAAGCTGAGTGGTTTCAAGTGATCAGAGAATGGAAAAATTTATTTCATTTTTCCACGTGTTTTCTACCGAAGCAATCAGATAATGGAGTCTTGCAGTCATCTGTGGAAGGCTGCAATGAAGACATTTTCCCATGCTAGTTTAACTACAAGGCATCACAAAAATTTTCTACACATCTGAAAACCACTGACGCTCACATTCCTCACAGTGATGTGCTGACGCAGCCATTGCTCTGCACGAAGCCTCCAGGGAATGTAGTGCTGAAATACAGTACCTTTCCATTCTTTCCGTTTATATTTATATATCTATATATTTATTCCATCTAGCTACAATGCTCAGCACTGGGTGTGTTTATATTTATATATCTATATATTTATTCCACCTAGCTACAATGCTCCGCACTGTGTTTTTATATATCTACATATTATTCCATCTAGCTACGTTGCTCCGCACTGTGTGTGTTTATATACTTGCATATTTATTCCACCTAGCTGCAATGCTCCATACTGTGGGTGTTTATATATTTACATATTTATTCCATCTAGCTACAATGCTCTGCACTGTGTGTTCATATATTCATATATTTATTCCATCCAGCTACAATGCTCTGCATTGTGTGTCTGTGTGTGTGTGTGTGTGTATATATATATTTTATAGTAATATGTACATATGTATATTAGCTGCTCTTGCTTGCTTGGTTTTTTTTTGTTTTGTTTTTTTTTTTTCTTGCCTTCTGATTGTTGCTCTGAGTGTTGCTATCCCTGTGCTGTTGCAATCCTGGAATTTCCCCGTTGTGGGACTAATAAAGGCTTATCTTATCTTATCTTATCTTATCTTATCTTAAATCTCTCTGTGTGAAGGTCAGGACTTTCCTCACAACACTCAGACTGGCTGTGTTTTCCAGCTAGTAACCCTGTTGTTAAGTGGATGTGCAGCTCTTTACAAAGTGTTGACTGACACTGTCAACCTGAAGGAATGCTACCCATGAGGACAACATAAAAGTTTGTTAACAGTTCTCTGTGTGTGTGTGTGTGTGTGTGTGTGTGTGTGTGTGTGTGTGTGTGTGTGTGTGTGTGTGTGTGTGTGTGTGTGTGTGTGTGTGTAAGAGAATCTAAATGAGGGTGTGGGGAGAATAGTTTAGGGAGCCTTACACAAAGACTAAAACACAAATGTAAATGAGTCTCTAAATACACAGAATAGATAAACTCCTATCTGCCATTATTTTTCCAAGTATCTATTAATAAGTATTGACAAATCATAACAAGAGCATAACAGACAATTCGTTATATGCACAGAGCTTTTTTTGTCAATTCCGGTTTATCCTTAGCCAGCCGCATCACTTCCAGTCCACGCCTGTTGCTGTTGTTTCTGTCGACTTGCCGACATGTCACAGAAAAATAAGTTTAAATTTCAAAAAACTGAGAGCACTACAGCGGAACATTGCTGTGTACCTTTGTGTCTGGCCTCTAGTAAGTTTTCATACATTTCTGTCACACAAAGAAACCAGGCGAAAATGGATCGTTGCTATCTGGAGAGTTAACTTTACAGTTACCCCCCGTACTAGAGTCTGCAGCCAGCATTTCAGACAGGAGGACATCCGTGAGCCATCATCTGAGACTGGACCAAGACTATTAAAAAAGGGAGCAATCCCTTCTTTGTTTGAATGGAACAATTACTCCGTTCCACAGTCAAGACTGGCGGTCTGGGAGAGGATACAACGACAGGTGGAGGATGATCCATTGGATCACACAGTGAGCAACCAGAGTGCTAGCATACACCGTGATCATGACTACGCCTCGGCTCCAGATCCTGCTATCGTTGACATGGCCCTGGCTGAAAACATGTCTCTCAGAGATGAGATTGAGCAGCTAAAACAACAGATCGAGGAGCTAAATATCAAGCAGCAGTTTGGAGTACAGCATTTTGCTGGCTCTGACAGAGACATCCGTTTTTTCACAAGGTAAATCTGAATGCACCAAATATGTTAATTTTATGGATTTATTCATGACCTGATCTCAGTTTATGAATTAGAGAATCCCTGTTTATTTGTAGTGTTTTAAAAGTAGCATAACAGGCATGATAAGAAATACAGCAACAAAGCTAAAAATGGAATAACAGAAAATAAATCTTGTAGTAAACAATCTATCCAAAAAAATATTGCTGCTGCTGATAAAAAAATATTGAATGAATATTAAATTGACATGATTAAAGTGCCCATATATACACTACCGTTCAAAAGTTTGGGGTCACTTAGAAATTTCCTTATTTTTTAAAGAAATGCACTTTTTTTCAATGAAGATAACTTTAAACTAATCAGAAATACACTCTAGACATTGCTAATGTGGTAAATGACTATTATAGCTGCAAATGTCTGGTTTTTGGTGCAATATCTACATAGGTGTATAGAGGCCCATTTCCAGCAACTATCACTCCAGTGTTCTAATGGTACAATGTGTTTGCTCACTGCCTCAGAAGGCTAATGGGTGATTAGAAAACCCTTGTGCAATCATGTTAGGTCTGCAATGCTGTAATTGCTGCAAATGGAGGATTCTTTGACGAAAGCAAAGTTTGAAGGAAAAAATTATTATTTCAAATACAAATCATTATTTCTAACCTTGTCAATGTCTTGACTATATTTTCTATTCATTTTACAACTCATGGTGGTAAATAAGTGTGACTTTTCATGGAAAACACAAAATAATTGTCTGGGTGACCCCAAACTTTTGAACGGTAGTGTATATATATATATATATATATATATATATATATATATATATATATATATATATATATATAGATATATAGATAGATATATATATAGATATATAGATATATAGATATATAGATATATAGATATATATCCATCCATTTTCTTCCGCTTAATCCTTTTCGGGTAATGGGGGTGCTGGAGCCTATCCCAGCATCTTTGGGTGAGAGGCACACTACACCCTGGACAGATCGCCAGTCCATCGCAGGGCCAACACAGAGAGACAGACAACCATTCACTCTCACAGTCATACCTAAGGACAATTTAGAATCCCCAGTTTGATGCCAATTAACCTAACTTGCATGTTTTTGGCATGTGGGAGGAAACCGGAGAAATCCCGGAGTAAACCCACGCAGACACGGGGAGAACATGCAAACTCTCTCTCTCTCTCTCTCTCTCTCTCTCTATATATATATATATATATATATATATATATATATATATATATATATATATATATATACATATAAAGCCTAACATGACTTGATTAAGATGGATGATTATTTCACTGTACATAAAGACTTGTCAATATGCAGTTTCCATAGGAAATGTATAATGCTGCAGTAAATAGAAATGCTGAAGATTCTGTATTACATATGGGTATTGGATATGCAATATATGATGACATTAATTGGTAGAATATTATTTGGGATAGCTTATTTCATAATGCTTTTGTTATGATACATATAAAGTAGAGGGGGAAAGAGGTGGACAGAGAAGGGAAAAAGGAAGTCAAAGCAAGGGAGGGGACTCACATGAGCACGTGAGTCCCCTCCCTATGTATGATACAAGATTACATTAACTTTTTGTGTTTTCTTAGTTTATGGCTTACTTTATTGGAAGTGAAAATTTTAACAATGGGCTCCTTTTTTGTAAGGTTTGCATCCTATGAGCATCTTATGCACTTCTGGACCTTGATAGAGCAGCACTGTCATCTATGATCTCTGTCACCCAAGCGCAGAGGGGCAACTTTATCGAGCTGAATCATACTACAGTAAGTGTTTGTATTAAAAATTACGTTAATACTGTATGATTCTTCTATGGACTGGCATGACAAAAAACGATGTTATCAAAAAAATGTCAGAGAAAAATAATGCACCTTTTCATTTCCTTCTTACAGACTCATTCCCTGCAGCCAATAGATGAGCTTTTTATGTTCCTGAACTACCTTGCACTGGGTTCAAAACAGCATGACCTTGCTGACTGGTCTGGGGTCCACCAGTCCAAATCTGCATGAAATCCATAACTGAAAATAGTAAATGTAAATTCAGCACTTACAAGTTTTATTTTGCTATTTATAAACATTTTTCTTATAAGTATACATGGTTATTAAACATGTGTTCACTTATGTGAAACATGTTTGTAAATAGCAAAATTTGTTGCTTAACAGATTTACTGTGTGTGATATTAAATAGGGCAGCTCGGTGGTGCAGTGGTTAGCACTGTGGCAGCACAGCAAGAAGGTCACAGGATCGATCCCACCCCTGACCATCGTGGGTTCAATCCCACCCCCAGACCACTGGTGACTCTTCTGTGTGAAGTTTGCATGTTCTCCCCGTGTCTACATGGGTTTATTCCAGGTACTTTGGTTTCCTCCCACAGGCCAAAGACATGTAGGTTTGGTTAACTGGCATCACCTAGGGATTCTAAATTGTCCTTCGGTATGTATTTGAGAGTGAAAGGTTGTCTGTCTCTCTGTGTTGGCCCTGCGATGGACTGGCGATCTGTCCAGGGTGTGCCCTGCCTCTCACCCAAAAGATGCTGGGATAGGCTCCAGACCCCCCACGACCCAAACAGATTAAGCTGTAGAAGATGGATGGATGGATAATATTAAATATCAGTATACTCACACAAACTGTTTAATAGCAAATTTTTCTATTTACTGTTAATAACACTGTGTGTTATTTTACTGTGTGTAAAAGGCACTGTGTGTCTGTGTGTATATATATATATTTATAGTAATATGTACATATGTATATTAGCTGCTCTTGCTTGCTTGTTTTTTTCTTGCCTTCTGATTGTTGCTCTGAGTGTTGCTATCCCTGTGCTGTTGCAATCCTGGAATTTCCCCGTTGTGGGACTAATAAAGGCTTATCTTATCTTATCTTATCTTAACTTAATGTATGTTCAATATCCATCTTTTCCTGCTTGAAATGTTTGCAAAAACATCTGTGTGTAGTTATAATAAAATTTGTAAATACCAATTACTGTATATGTGTATACTTGCATGAAATATTTTGAAATATACTGTATGCTCTTTGCTCAAGTTAATGAGTCCCTTTATATTTGTCATGGCCGCCAATCATGGCACCTGTGTGCGCACCTGCCTGTTGTCTCCTGCGACCCTATTTATTCCCATCAGGACCAGTGTTGGGCGCGGAGTCGTCTGATTCCTTTGGTGAATCACACCACATCCTGCCTCTGTGCTTCCCTGCACTGAATTCTCCTGCCTCCGGCTTCCAAGCCCAGCAGAACGACGTTCGGGTCGATTTCGCCTGGACCAACAACCAAGTAAGCTCTATAGCTTCTAACCTGTCCATTTCCCCTGTGCACAGGCGGAGCCCGCAACGGCGGACCTCCTTCTCCCTCCAGGCGGCGGACTTATTCCCCTTCCAGCTAACTAGCCCGCAGACACTGTCTCCCTGGCTGCAGCTTCAGTGCGACCTGAAGACTCATCTCCATCTGTTGACAGTAAGCCCAGTAACATCAGACGTGCTGCATAGGTGTACTGTTGCTAACGGCCCTTGTCTCTGTTTCAGGGTTGCCAGTCTGTACGGTGCTCTGCCGGCCCCAGCTGGAATACACGGATTGCACTACACTACATTTCACCTCATAACCGCACTCACGCACCCACTCACTCACGTTAACAAAATAAAGTACGTTAATTGTGTTAATCCTGAGTCCTGTCTGTCTGTGGGTCACCTGAACCATGTCAATATTGGACCTTACATCTGTCAGGTTTTCTTATCTGACCTTCTATGATAATTGCCATATTATGGATAAAACAAATGCTCCCATGCTTTTTATCTTTATTACAATGGTTAACTACAGACATTCATGCAGTATATATTTATGCATAAAATACAACAATCATGTAAACTGTTAACAAATGTCATTTTAAAAAAGGTACAAACTATTGTCAGAGTGTATTATAGTGGCATGAACTTGTGAAACAAAGAAGAGAGAGTACAACACTTATTTATGAACAAATTATTTCTAGTAAGTTTTGAGTGATCAGAGCAAAAGTCCACATCTGATCAATCTTAACCCAATCAAGACTGTCACATTCTGGTTTTGTAGCAGAGACCTATTTCCATCTAACTTACAAGGGAGGCATAGAGATACACATAAAAAAAAGAAATAGTCCACTTTTCTTTGATTATTTCAGTCATTTCCTTGTCTCTGGGAATCCTCTGAATAAACATGTCTTCTTGTGTGTTGACAACAAGTCACATCAGTCCAATCCAGATGTCAGCATCTGGCCCTGGATCTGCCAAAAGTAAGGCTGTGATCTCTTCAGTGTTTGTTTACCCTCACTGATCTGAATGTATGGACAGTCCACATAGCTTGATACATTTGGACATTTAGTTTCAACAAGGCCAAAAAAATGCTGCTCCTTCGGATCATACACAATCCCATCAGGTGATGACCCCATCCATGGTGCGTCTGGATGGATCAGGAACCCACAGGGATAATGGTTGACCTCCCTTGCTCTGCAGTACTCCTCTACTGCAACAGGTTCCATGTCAAGGCCCCTCCTCATGTCTGCTGTCTGGTAGTTTGGTCTCAGAAGTCTTTTAGCAAGATTTTCAGCTGAGCTTTGTGCTCTCATGTGACACACCTCCCTGAATTTTGACGAGGTGACACGGGGCCTCCTTAGCTGGTGCCACTCAACACATGAACTTTGTTCTTTTGTATTGTTTTCAATTTTGTGTGCCGTTTCAAATGATGTTTCCAGAGACGACATGTGGAGCTGCTGATGTTCAGAGCAAACAAAAGAACAGGTAGAGGGTCCCAGTCTGTATTCACGCAGTGGAAGCTGTGGGGGAGCTGGGGCATCTGTGTGTGGACAGGTCTTTGGCACTCTCTGTGCTGGCATGTGATAGGATGATACACTACCTTGTTGCACTTTTCCAAACACGGGAGTCAATCAGAGGTACATCATTGGCTATACCCATAGTCGTTATCAGTGGAGCCATGTCAGTAGGAAAATCACGGTAGACTTCATCTACCCTGAGTGTGGACAGTTCAGGCAGCAGTGAACTAACTCCCTTATACAAGTTGCTTCTATAAAAAGAGAAAATATGTTATTAGCATCTTGTTTTCATACAAGATGAAAAGGTAAAGCATTTCATTACAAAGAATAGAGACAAGAACTTATTTTTATTAAGTAGTAATAGTAGTTGAAACATCCCATTTGTGTGGAAAACTTAGATGGGGTTAGATTTTTTGTTAGATTGTTTATATTTATATATCTATATATTTATTCCATCTAGCTACAATGCTCCGCACTGTGTTTTTATATATCTACATATTATTCCATCTAGCTACGTTGCTCCGCACTGTGTGTGTTTATATACTTGCATATTTATTCCACCTAGCTGCAATGCTCCGTACTGTGGGTGTTTATATATTTACATATTTATTCCATCTAGCTACAATGCTCTGCACTGTGTGTTCATATATTCATATATTTATTCCATCCAGCTACAATGCTCTGCACTGTGTGTCTGTGTGTGTGTGTGTATATATATATTTTATAGTAATATGTACATATGTATATTAGCTGCTCTTGCTTGCTTGTTTTTTGTTTTTTGTTTTTTTTCTTGCCTTCTGATTGTTGCTCTGAGTGTTGCTATCCCTGTGCTGTTGCAATCCTGGAATTTCCCCGTTGTGGGACTAATAAAGGCTTATCTTATCTTATCTTATCTTATCTTATTTTAGTCCATCTTGCATGACTGATTTAGAGGAGTGGTTCTTAAAGGAAACCAGTACTGGCCACTATAACAACATTAATCCTGCATTATTGGCATTCACCATGCCAATTTTGAGCCATATGACATCATAAAGACACATTAGTGTAGGCATCGTGAGTGATGGTCTATATGACATCATAAAGACACATTTGGACACATTTGTCTATATGACGGCATCGTGAATCCTATGTTGCCTGATATCATAGGATCATCATAGGACATCATGCCTCATAGGACATCATGCCGACATCATAGGGCATCCTATGATGTGCTATATGAATATGACGTCATATAGACATCATATCTTTATGACGGCATTGCGAGTCCTATGATGCCTGAGATCATAGGATCATCACAGGACATCAGGCAGACATCATAGGCCGTCCTATAATGTCCTATGATCGTGATAGGACATCATGCCTCATAGGACATCATGCCGACATCATAGGGTGAACAGGAACCTTCCTGCAGGATAACTTTCTCTTACACTCAAACTGTGAGGCTTTTGGCTTTTCTTCATTGATCTGTAGCACTCAGTCCTAACAGTTATCGTCCCTGTTGTCAAATCCCTGTTTGAAACTGAGACCGACAATGGCATCAAAACACCTGAGACAGCTGTAAACAGACATTAGTACAGCAGTATCATCGCAGTAGCTAACATGCTAATGGCTAACACTTTACGTAAAATGCTTACTTTCGTAATTGTGGATGTAGCTTGAAACGTAAAATCTGAAGCCTTTCTCTTTTTTGGTCACCGACGTCTGACATAATTCTTGAATCATGCGACTGACATTGTTTACTGTGAGTTTGGGTAAGTCCTGCAGTGACTGAGTGAAAAACGCCATAGCCATTCAATGGCACAGAGCTGAACCGGAAGCTGTTGACCTGGCTAAAGTGTGCATATAGTGAATTAAGGGGCAACTCCTTGGCCCAGAGGGGGTGGGCAGTATGGATTCGTGTTGGCAGCACCAGTAGATAAGCAAATCACTCCAACCCCCCCCCCCCCCCCCCCCAAGCAGGAATGCTCCCCATGGGGAATGGGAGGGGGGCAATCCAGGGAAATCGGCAGACAACCCCAACTGACAACCGAACCCATCACCTGTAAGCCCCCACCACTCCACCAAACAGGGGGTGGCTCCCATAGAGAAAATAGATATTTATTTTTCAGTGGAAGCTACCCAATTTTTGTCATTGACCTTTTGTCATGTAAATACACAATGATGAAGACCATGGTTTCAGTGTGAGCTGAATTTTGCAGAAATCTATGAGGCATTACATTCTCCATAGAGAAAAATACATATACTGTATCAAGTAAGCACAATAAAATTTGTGCCACTGTATGTAAGTTCCCTTTTTTCGGTATTTAGGAGTGCCCTCTGTCACTGAAAAAAGGAGGAGCAGAGGTGCATGTTAATGTTGGGGGACCAGGAATTGCAATGCATGAAAAAGCAGAGCTGAACAGGGAGACTACCTCACGCCTGTCGTGGTTCGAGCGCCGATTTCGTCCGCGTTCAGGCCATGCAGTATTTTCCTCCCATCTGGTGTGTGTGTGTTCCCTATGGCTCTCCGAGCTTTTATTGTGACAGCGCTCGGAGGGGCTTCCGGCTGTCAGAGCTGAGGCTCTGACAGCTGAGCTGCATTAACAATCGCTTCATCAGCTGTTCCACCCTGAGCCCTATTTAACAGGGCAGCTGAGGGCGAAACGTTGCTGCAGTCTCCGTCAAACTATTCCTCGTCTGACATCGTCGAGCATCCCCTGCCGAGCTTCCTGGTCAGACGTCATCTACCTTTCATCCTCGTCCTTTATTCTAAGTGTGTTTCATTATGTATCCGCTCCTCCGTGTCATAGACTGAGTATTAGTTATAGTGTGTTTTAGCCCCCCGTGGCTCGTTATTTTGTCATCTTTCTTTTCCTTTAATAAACTGTGCAAACTCACTGGTCGATATATAGCGTCTTATTGATGGCTCATGAGGGCCATCCATGACAACGCCAGCCCGGACCAATATTTTCCACAGCAGCCAAAGATGGTCAGAGCCACTGCAGGTTCCCCTGAAGTGACTGAAAAAAAACACTTTAAAAGAAATTTCTCACTCTCAGATATCTGTGTAATTGTGGCACACATGGTTGTCTATTGCAGCTTCAAAATTAATATAATCTGTCAGAATAATGACAGCCTTCAGATTCATTTCCACTTTCTGTCGCTGTGCTGTGACATGGTGACGGTGACACCTACTTAAGATAAGATAAGCCTTTATTAGTCCCACAATGGGGAAATTCCAGGATTGCAAAAGCACAGGGATAGCAACACTCAGAGCAATGATTTAGACGATAAGGAAATAAGAGCAGTGAATATACATATGTACACATAAATATATAAATATGTATACACAGTGCGGAGCATTGTAGCTAGATGGACTAATCAGCATAACCGTCTATTTAGTTACCCTACATGGTATGAATATGTACCCATACATATTGTCACCCTCCATAGCTACTGATATTGTCCTCGTTGTATACTGGAGGGGACCATTTGTGTAAGTCTGTTGGGTCTTTTGCATTCAATACTATTAGATCATCAAATTTTTTTGCTATCTCTGCAAGCAGCCCTGCTTAGGTTATACAGTCTGACAGCCGTAGGTAGGAAGGACTTGCGAAACCTCTCGGTCGCGCATCTAGGATGATGTAGTCTACTGCTAAATGAGCTCCTCAGTGCGTTCAGTATGTCCTGCATAGGGTGGGACTCGGACTCCAGCAGAGATGACAGTTTAGCCACCATCCTTCTCTCTCCTATCTCCTCCACTGGGTCAAGGCGCTGCCCCAGGACAGAGCTAGCTTACTTGATTAGTTTGTTCAGTCTCTTCCTATCGGCTGCTGTAATGCCGTTGCCCCAGCAGACCACTCCAAAAGCACCACCGTGTCGTAGAATGTCTTCAAAGCACCCCTTGTACACCAAAAGACCTGAGCCTCCTCAGTAGGAACAACCTGCGCTGTCCCTTCTTGTAGAGTGCGTCAGTATTGTGTGACCAGTCTAGTTTATTGTTCAGATGAACACCCAGGTACTTGTAGGATGTCACCATCTCAATGTCTGTTCCCTGGATGTTCACTGGTGCTGTGAGGGGTTGTCCTTGCCTGCGGCAGTCCACCACCAGCTCTTTAGTTTTCCTCGCGTTGATCTGGAGGCAGTTCCGATGGCACCAGTCCACGAAGTCCTGGATAAGTCCTCTGTACTCAGCTTCATCTCCGTTGGAGATGAGGCCGACAATCGCAGAGTCGTCAGAGAACTTCTGTAGATGGCAGTGTGTTGTGTTGTGTGAGAAGTCCGCAGTATAAAGGGAGAATAGGAAGGGAGCCAAAACCATTCCCTGGGGGGCCCCCGTGTTGCCAATGATCGTGTCGGACACACAATCCCGGGTTCTCACAAACTGTGGCCAGTTAGTGAGGTAGTCCAGGATCCATGATGACAGGTGCTGGTCCACCCCTGCGCACAGCAGCTTGTCCTTCAGGATCATCGGTTGGATGGTGTTGAAAGCACTGGAGAAATTAAAGAACATGAGCCTCACCGCATTCCCGGGCTTCTCCAGGTGGGACAGGGAACGGTGAAGGAGGAAGATCACTGCATCCTCCACCCCAATGCCATGCTGGTAGGCGAATTGGAGTGGATCCATCACTGGCCCCACTAGGGGGCGGAGGTGAGCAAGGAGCAGTCTCTCCAGGGTCTTCATCATGTGAGACGTCAGGGCCACTGGTCTATAGCTGTTCAGGTCTTTGGGGTAGGAAGTCTTTGGTACAGGTACCACACAAGATGTTTTCCACAACTGTGGTACCCTCCCCAGCTTCAGGCTCAGGTTGAAGATGTGCTCCACAATCCCACACAGCTGGTCTGCGCAGGACTTGAGGAGCTTCGCGCTGATGCCGTCCGGTCCCGAGGCCTTCCTCTCCTTGATCTTCCTCAGCTCCGTCCTCACCTGGGTCTTAGTGAGGGTCAGGTTGGGGGGCTGTGTGCTGGGAGTGGGGGGGGTGTTGGTGAAGTGGGGTGTGGACAGCAGGTCTCGATGACTTTAGAGGCAGCAGTGGTTGGTGTGCAGTCGGGGGGGAGGGCGGTTGGTCAAACCTATTAAAAAACAGGTTCAGATTGTTCGCTCACTCCCTGCCCCCCGTGGCCTGGGAGGAGGTATTCTGGAGCCCAGAGATGGTTTTAAGGTTTCTCCAGACCCCGATGATGTCGCTCTGTTGCAGCTTGTTCTCCATCTTCTTCCTGAAGGTGTCCTTGCCTTCTCTGATCTTCCTCCTCAGCTCCCTCTGTACAGACTTCAGCATCTCCCTGTTCCCCGACCTGAAGATCCTCTTGCTTCTCTCTCAGAAGTGTTTTTATCTCAGGGTTGATCCAGGGTTTGTTGTTCGAGCAACACCGTATTGTCTCGGTGGGTACGGTGTTGTCCACACAGAAGTTGATGTAGTCCGTGATGGTGTGAGTGAGGCCATCAATGTCCTCACCACGTGGATCGCAGAGCTGCTCCCAGCCAGTGGTTTCAAGACAGTCCTTTAAAGCGTCCATTGCCTCCTCCGACTATATCTTCACTGTGCGCATGACCGGAGGTTGTCTGTGTACTAGGGGTTCGTACACCGGCAGGAGATGAACCAAGTTGTGATCCGATCTCCCGAGTGGGGGGAGTGGTGATGAGGTGTACGCCTCCTTAGTGTTAGCATAGAGTAAGTCCAGTGTTTTATTGTTTCTAGTGTGGCATGTGACATACTGGGTGAATGTGGGCAGAATGGGGGACAGTGAAATATGGTTGAAATCACCGGAGATGAGGAGAAGAGCATCTGGGTGTTCTGTCAGCAGCCTGCCAGTTACTGAGTGAATGATGTCATGCGCTGTCCCCGCGTTCGCCGTCGGATTTGCATAAATAACAATGCAGATCACGTGTGAGTATTCCCTCGGGAGATAGGTAGGCCGCATGCTAACAGCTAGCAACTCAATGTCTTTGCTGCAGTGATGTTGTTTAACCGTGATATGTCCCGGTCTGCACCAGCTGTTATTGACATATATTATCACTCCTCCGCCCCTTGCCTTCCCACTGTCTGGTGCCCGGTCTGCCCGTATTGCGTGGAAACCCTCCAGTTCAATGTTAGCATCTGTTGCTAGTTCTGTTAGCCACGTCTCAGTAAACAACATCATGCTACTCTCTCTGAAGACGCTCTCGTAGCGGGAGATGGCCGCTAGCTCGTCGGTCTTATTGAGTAGCGATCGAACGTTCCCCATAATAACAGATGGAAGGACGGTTCTGTACCTTATATTTCTCGCCCGCCGTCTTGCTCCAGCACGGCATCCACGTCATTTCTCTTATTTCACCCGGTATGTCGAAGTCTTGCGCTAGCATCTTGGTCCAGTTAAGTACTAGCAGCTGGTCTCTGCTGTAGCGTATCCTGCTAAAAACAGTGGCTCCATCTGCCAGCCCAAGAGACATTTGGGCGATCCGTGTGTCCGTCCGATGTATAAGGTGTCACCGGATCAGAAAGATTAGCAAGAGAAGTGAGATAGTAAATAGAAATAGGAAGAAATTGATCCGCTGTTGCAAAAAGGCAGCCTACTCGTGTGGCGCCGGAAGTAGGTCATCACATCACAGTACTTCAGCACATGCTTATCTGCATTGTCCTATTTGAATGTCAGTACAGCTGAGGTGAGGTCAGCAACAACCCATGTCACTTGCAGGATCATTAAGCTCGCGTGAAGTTGTGCAAGTAACCTGATTCGGGCAACAGAAGGAACCCAGACCTATTGGGCTTGCCTGGGGGCTAAAGGAAGCAGGTATATATTGAAGTTATGTAAGGACAGAACTGATCTGAAGCAGCTTTATCCCTGTCAAAGCTCATCAGCAGGGAAATATATACTGCTCAAAAAAAAAAGGAACACTTTTTAATCTGAGTAAGTTTTGGAGTGTTTTGAATTCAGCCCTCTGTAGGTTGTAGGTTGATAATTTTCATTTCCATCAAAAGATGTGGCATCTTTTCATTCTTAACACATTATCCAGTCCATATCAGTATAGATATCCAGCTTATTTTTTCCCATTTAAAATCTGATGTGTTTTCAAAGTGTTCCTTTTATTTTTTTTGAGCAGTATACTTTGTAGAAAGTTTGATGCAGTTTTGATGTTTGTGTTTTTAAATATTTGAGCAATGCTGATTAAAAGTAAACTGCTGTGAGCACTACCTTTTGTGTAAATGGAGGCTCTTTTCCCAGAAACAGTTCCCGCTGTTGTTAGAGACTACAGTGAGACATTAGCTGATATGTTTGAGCGGATGTGTTTGATGAGCACTGATTCAAGCTGCCAGGATGGTAAAGTCTAGCTGTGAAAAATGGATGAAAAGGGATTTATCATCCATCATTTGTTTAAAATTTCTAACTAAGCAACACTGTTAGGTGTGACAGTCCAACAGGCAGAAATTCTCCGTCAAAGTTTTTCTCAGCATAGTTAGTAAGCCAGACACGGGCCTGCTTCATGCAGTGTGTTTTAGAGGCTCGTTTTTCAGCTGTCACCTCTCAGTAGTCCAAAAGATTACCCTGAACAAGTCACACTGTCCAAAGCTATCTGGCCCACACCGAACACAGAGGTAAAGCACAGCCTGTCTCTGGAGAACAACAGCTCATAACTCAAAGAAATTGGTGTTCTTGTCAATAAAATCACACATAAAGAAGATTGGGCTCAAATGAATGTACTCTCAAGAGGAATCTCTTGTCAGGTGAGGTATGGTGCAGCCCTCTACCTTAGGAATGCATCTTCCTCTTTCTTCCTCACCCATCCCCCCCAACCCTGCCATTGTGAGTGTAAGGAATGCTTTTCAAAAAGTCGATTCTTTCATGCCAAGGTGTGGTGGGGGTCTCTGGGAAGTAAAGCATAAATGTAAATATCAATCTAGAAAAAATAGGTGCTTAACTCTGAAATGGTTGCACAGTTTCTTTCAGAAATCCTTACTTTAGCTGCAGTGGAAACAACAATAGTTTACCTACTGCAAATATTGTTCTTACTTATTACAATTATGTGGTTTGCAGTGACCTAATTGGAAGGAACATTGTATTATGGGGAGATGCAAACTGACTCCAAAGTGATTTTGTTTTTGTAGACACTACATTTCAAATGAGAGCTGAAAAGCTTCAGAGCTGCCCGGGTCTAATGAAAATTAGGTTTACTCTTGAGGTGTAAAAAAAATTAGCAAATTACTGTGGAGAGTGATCAAATAATGAACACAAGGGCCTTAACGTTGCATGAAAGTGAGCGTTTGAAGCGGTTATGCCTAGCATGTCAATAAAAGATCTGATGTTTTCAGTGATATTGCTGAACTGTTGATCACTGTTGTGAGGAATATTACTCATGTTTATCAGTTTCTGTTTCTTAGCTCTTTCTCCTAATCCCCTGGTAGTAAGAGCACACCACATGGCAGGGTGGGGCAAGTCTTTATGACAGGAAAAGGGGGTGGCTCTGGAAACTCAGGTACTCAAATGTCATTGGTCGGTTCCGTCCTCAAATACATTAATACCTGCATCAGGTAGTGAAAAAAGTCACAGACAAGCCTGGTAGCACCTTGTCAGTTGTACTTTGGTCCCCCGGGAAGACTGCTTTGTGTTTTTTTGCACCTTTGCATTCACAGTATCAGTGAGGAGCTAAAGGAGCAAAAGAGGTAAGTGGTATATATTAAATAAGGTATGTTATTTATCTACATAGAAAAAATGAAACCGGTTCTGCTTCAAAAATGTTACTCGATGATCACTTATTATAAAGAGCTGTACATATTGGTATTTCAAAAAAAGTATAAAATCATCTGAAATCAGACATTTTCAGCACAGGAAGTAACACTTCTCTAGAAAAACAAAGTATGCATGCCTAAGTGCATAAAAGAAGAACTATGACTATCAGAAAGCTTCAGGTGTGCCTAAATTGCTGTGTTTCCCCAAGAGCTAGACTCTGAGGTATACAGATAAGGAGTCTTGCTGGTGAGCTGAAGCAGGGCTGTGGTGGAGTTGCATCACCGATGACTAAACAGTCGTTCAGCTCAGGCTTGTGATAGCGTGCCAGAGCCCAGGATTTCGACAGCTGCCTGAGAGCCTGGAGCCACGGAGCAGGGCAGGCCTGGTCTCGCTCGGGCCCGGGCTTGGGCTCAAACTTAAACTCAAGAAAAAGGGAGAGGCTTGCATCCAATTCCTGCTTGCAGTTCACTGCCACCCCATCAACCTTGCTTCCTCGTCAATCACATGGTCCCAACTGCTTTCTGTGCCCCAGGTTCTAAAGTTGGCCTCTATGCTGAAGCTTAACATTGAAGTAGAGCTTGAGGCTTTCTTTAATGTAACTTAGCTCTCGATGATCCTACAAAAAAAAAAAAACACTGATTGTCTATATTACTTTGGGGAAACAGATGAATCCAAGCCAAAAAACATAAAAAATTTGACGTTGGAGAAGGTGGTGCTATTCTATGTTTTGACGATGTACATTTCATCTTTCTTTTCAGACACTGCAAGAATATTCCATGTGTTCTATCCTTCATTCCACCGGAGTCTGTATCAGTATTTAACCAGATTTCAGTGGTGTGAAGTGTAAGAGACATGGGGATATGACTTCAAAAGGTGACAGTTGTGTAATACCAGAAGGCAACCAAGTCCGAAGCGGAAAACCTAAGATTCAAGAAGTTGTTTTTCACCATAATTTTTCTTTGTTTCTCCTTAGAATGTTGAAATCTATTATGGTTTACCACAAGATGTTTGGTATATTGTATGTATTTATTTATAAAATGTGTTATGCATTTATTTTCACCCATAACAACTGCACTGAAAACTGAGTAATATGAATAAATTCCCTAACCTTGTACCCAGTGTTTCTTTTTTTTTTCTAAAAGTGCAACATCTCAAATCATTACAGAGCCATTATACCACCCACACCCGAGTTTCTGTGGTTCTCAGCCCCAGAGCATGATTTTTTTTCATTAGCCAACATGGAGAATTTAAGACTCAGCCCACACAAACAACCTTTACTGTTTGGCAAATGAAGCTTATTAACAATTTAAAACATGCCCTCGCTGTAGCCCACACAATAATGCCATTAAACACGTTTCTCCCTGCTAGAGAGAGAGATGCATCTTCACTACTCGCAACACACTTTTCTCTCGAAGAAAAAGTGAAGACAAACATTGTAACCTTTGCTTTATTACTCTCAGCATCAATGCTGTTTTGGCATTTTGTATTACCCATGACAAGACTCCATATGTAGGCTATACTCTGGAGTTTCTGGAAATTGCAAAGGCTGTAAATGTAATAATTTTCCAAACAGTTTTGGTCTGAGTTTTGGTCTTCTGAGTAAAACTGAATTTTAAATAAAGCATGGCATTGGATCTGGTGATTCAGCATTTTCAGTTTAGTTCCTGAAGATCAGTCTTTTCAGAGATATTTTGAAAGAAGTAATGATAACAGCAGAGCGGAGCAATGTAATGATTACCCATGTTATGCATGTGGGTGGGTGCATGTTAATATAAATGCATCACTTTACTCTCAGTGGAGTGAAATCTAATGGTTCATTAATGCTACCAGACTTTTTTATGAACAGAAATGTGAGTTTTTCAGGTAACGCAGCAGTAGAGACAGCAAACACAGCCAGATAAACTGCCCCTCAGAGATGTCAAACTTAATCCATTCCGGGCCAAGACCCTGCACATTTCACTTCCACCCAGTCTCTTCAGCAGGTGTTTTTCCTAGTCAGCAATCAGTGGGAAGAAATTCAGTTAAATCACCTGTGGAAGACACTGGGTGGAGGTAAACCCCGCTGGGTCTTGGCATTGTGTACTGCACAGTCAATTAGTTTTTATTACTCTGGTACCTAAGTAGGTAAGTTTGTGTTTGCAACATTTATTAATAATTCTTAATAAAGTATCATGACACTAATGTCTCTGAATCGATACAGTATCACCACCACAAAGTATTGTGATATTACGATGCATTCATCCCCCCTTCACCAATTCTTCCACTCCTAAGAAAACCCCTGATCCCTTGACCTAGACACTAACGAGATCCAATGGCTCGACTTTGCTGTGCAGGGATTTTGTTGACAGGTTTGGGGTCAAACTTTCACCTTAAAGGTAACTGTCCTTCTATATCTGTGTACTGAGTGATCACATATGCTAGGATCAAATGGGAGCAGTTTCAGAATGACATCCATCCATGGACCTCAAAGGCCCATTAAATGGTTTAATAAGTTTACATATACAGTATGTACGTATGTCCTTCATACCACACCCAGCTAAGCACCTATGGGAAATCTGGACAGAATTTATATGCATCACCAAATATCAGGTATATATTTAAAAGTTATTGGAAAAATTGGTTTGAAAATATTAATTAATCTGTCACACAGACTGTATGCCACACGTCTTGATGTATTATATAAAATGACCCACAGATACATTAATACAGCATTTCTATGCAATACATATCAACTAACATGAAAGGAGGAAACACATAATTCAATGTTAGCTTCTCTGTTGCCCCATCTATGATTTAAAGTATTCAACTCTTTCTGGAAATTGGTACGACAGTGATTAATTGGTTAACTAAGTGGTCAATTATCAGCATTTGCTGTTAATTAAGATTTTAATTCAATTGATGGATTGTTAAATAATTTAAGAAGTGCAGTGGGAAATTATCCTAATTTATGAACTGAAGAATTACCATTCCAAGTGTTGATTAAGTTGGGGGGGAATGACCTTGCAACAAATGTGTTCAAAAAATTTTATATTCAAGTTATAAAATTAACACATCAGTAACAGAAGGTATGCACTACAACAGAACTCTTGGCAGTTAAATGGCAGTTACTGTAGTTACACAGCACTGATGAAGTGGTCGGAAGTGGTGGGGGTGAAGAAGTGGGCAGTGTTCAACTGCATACAAACTAATGCTGCCGCTCATTTTTGACACTCAGTGTTTTGTAGCTGCCATTCAACTTTATTTATATAGCGCCATTTCACAACAACAGTCATCTCATAGCACTATCAACTGTAGGGGGGAACCCCCACAGTTGCAGAAAGACCCCAGCAATCAGGCGATCCCCTGTGAGCAAGCACTTGGCGATGGTGGGGAGGAAAAACTCCCTTTTAACAGGAAGAAACCTCCAGCAGAACCAGGCTCAGGGAGGGGCAGTCATCTGCTGCGACTGGCTGGGGGGTGAGGGGATAGAGAAGAAGAAAAGAACAGACATGTAGAGAGCAAACAGCACGATGGGGACTCAATCTATGGGAGAGAACAAACAGAAGTTAATGACCAGCAAAAAAAATATTTCATAGAGAGTGAGGAAAGGAGTGAGGCCCAGTGCATTACTGGAGGTCCCCCGGCTGACTAAACCTATTAGCAGCATAACTAAGGGAGGGTTCAGAAACACATGATCCCTCCCTAATTGTAGGCTATGTCAAAAAGGTAGGTTTTAGCCCTATTCTTAAAAACAGAGATCGAGTCTGACTCCCGAATCCAGATTGGCAGCTGATTCCACAGGAGAGGAGCTTGATAACTGAAGGCTCTGCCTCCCATTGCACTTTTGGAGATTCTAGGTATTACAAGTAATCCTGCATTTTGGGAGCGTAGTGCTCTGTTAGGATAATACGGTAGTATCAGATCGTTTAAATAAAAAGGAGCCTGATTGTTTAGAGCTTTGTAAGTAAGAAGAAGGATTTTAAACTTAATTCTAAACTCTATGGGAAGCCAATGAAGGGAGGCCAGAACCGGAGAGATATGATCTCTCTTTCTAGTACCTGTTAAAACTCTTGCTGCAGCATTTTGGATCAGCTGAAGACTTGTTAAAGATGTTTTAGGACAGCCTGATAATAAAGAATTACAATAATCTACTCCCGAGCTAACAAAAGCGTGGATCAGTTTCTCAGCATCACTCTGAGACAAGATGCTCCTAATCTTGGCAATATTACGCAAATGATAGAAGGCAGTCTTAGAAACAAATTTAATATGTGAATTGAAGGACAAATCCTGATCAAAAATAACTCCAAGGTTCCTCACAGAGCTATTAAGAGAAAGAGTAACCGCCTCCAAACTGAAAGTTTGATTTGGAAAGGAATTTCTAAGGTTTTTTGGACCAACAAGAATGACTTCAGTCTTATCTGAATTTAATAGCAGGAAATTACAAGTCATCCAAGCTTTGATTTCCTTAAGACAGGCTTCTAACTTGGCTAATTGATTACTATCATCTGGCTTCATTGACAGGTATAATTGTGTGTCATCTGCATAACAATGAAAATGTATACAGTGCTTTCTAATAATGTTGCCTAACGGAAGCATATATAAACTAAAAAGAGTAGGGCCTAGCACAGATCCCTGTGGAACTCCATGACTAAGCTTTGAGTTGAAAGAAAACTCATTATTTACATGAACAAACTGGAACCTATCAGATAAATAAGATCTAAACCATTGCAACGAAGTTCCATTAAGTCCAACATAGTGCTCTAATCTATCAAGTAGAATATTATGATCGATAGTATCAAAAGCTGCACTAAGGTCTAAAAGGACAAGTACAGAAACTAGTCCATTATCAGATGCGATGAGGAGGTCGTTAGTGACCTTCGCTAAGGCTGTTTCAGTACTATGATGGATTCTAAACCCAGATTGAAACTCTTCAAGTAAACCATTTCCCTGCAGGTGGTCAAATAATTGCGTAGCAACAACTCTTTCTAAGATTTTTGAAATGAAAGGGAGATTAGAGATTGGTCTATAGTTAGCTAAAGCTCCTGGATCTAGCGTTGGCTTTTTGAGTAAGGGTTTAATTACAGCCGTTTTAAAAGCCTGCGGTACATGGCCTAAAGTTAATGAAGAATTGATTATATGAAGAATAAAGCTACCAATAAGTGGGAAGACTTCTTTAAATAACCTGGTAGGAATAGGGCCTAAAAGACAAGTTGAAGGTTTGGATGAGGAAACTATTTTGTCTAACTCACAAAGGTCGATTGGAGTAAACTCATCAAGAAAGACATCAATAGAAGGAGCTGTAGTAGTTACAGTATTTAAGTTAACTGTGGGAAGAATCTGATTGATTTTATCTCTGATGGATGAAATTTTATTATTGAAAAAGTTCATAAAGTCCTGACTAGTAAGCTCTAAGGGAATGCTAGGATTGACAGAGTCCTGACTCTTTGTCAACCTGGCTACAGTACTGAAAAGAAACCTGGGATTATTCTTGTTTTCTTCTATTAATGCAGAGTAATAACTCGTTCTAGCTTTTCTAAGAGATTTTTTATAAATTAGAAGATGATTTCTCCAAGCTAAATAGATTTCATCTAAATTAGTAGAGCGCCATTTTCTTTCTAATTGACGAGTCTTCTGTTTTAAGGTACGAGTTTCTGTGTTGAACCAAGGAGTTAGAAATCTCTGATTAGACTTTTTCTTTTTTAAGGGGGCCACCAAGTCTAGAGTCTGATGCAGAGAAGCTGAAACACCATCCACCATGTTATCAATTACAGAAGGAGCAAGCTGTCTATAGCTTATTTCCGTTGTGTTGACACATGGCATAGAGGAAACAATCTGCATAAATTTGGAAACAGCATCATCTGAGAGGCATCTACTGTAATAATATTTTTCTATAGGAGCCAAATAGTCAGAAATAGTAAAATCAAAGGTTAACAGACAATGGTCTGACAGTACAGGGTTATGAGGAAACACTATAAGATTTTCTATTTCTATGCCATATGTCAAAACAAGGTCCAATGTATGGTGGAGGTAATGAGTAGAATTTCCTACTTTCTGAGAAAACCCAATCGAATCTAATATTGAATTGAATGCCACATTAAGGCAGTCACTATCTACATCCACATGTATATTAAAGTCCCCTACTATAATTATTCTATCAGATTTCAGCACTAAATCAGCTAAGAAATCAGCAAATTCGGATAAAAATTCTGAGTAGGTTGATGGGGGACGATAAACTATGGCAAATAAAGTTGGGTTTAACCTAAAATTGCTAAAGTAATTGCCATGAGTTAAAACACAAAAAATACACACAGCATTCAATCACAGCAGTACACAGAGTACTTGGCTTGCATTGTGGAGAGCTAATCTCATTCCATCTTGTATTAATTGGCAATAAATAAATAAATATATAAATAAATAAGGGCTTTGAATCGGTTCTTCCTGTACCATGTGCTCCTTGGTCTTTACCCACACATTACTACAGTCAGCTAAATGATGTGGTATCAACATGTAAAGTTTAAAAAAAAGGTACTCTGTGCGCTGCTGTGACTAAATATTTTGTGTGATTTTTATGTTTTGCTGTATACAAAATAAAGCTGTCACATGTGATTGCCACTCAGTGTTGTGTTGCTATGTTAACTGTCCTGTAACTGCCAAGAATTCTGTTCTCATGCATCCCCTCTATAGTGAGTGACTGAATATTTTGAAAGAAAACAATGAACTTTTACGCTTGTGTTTATGGTGCATCAAGTGCTAGATCTTTTTTTTTTATTTGAAAATAAACAAGCAAGATTTTGAGCAGCATGCATTGGTTCGATGAAGAGACTAGCTATTACAATCCCTGCTGTCTGCACCACTTCTGAGTCTGTGGGGAGTTCTTGATAGATGGCTGCCATAAGGCTTCACTGCCGGAACACATCATCAGTTGTGTACCTCAGCATCACAGGGTGTTTCGGCCATTTATCACAAGACACCCTCCACTGAGGCAGGCCCACCACAGGATGATCAAGCCTGGGTGTGTGTCCCGTGGTTTAGCTGTTTGCCTTAGAAGTGAAGATGGTATCTGTCCCTTTCATTCCCAGCCAGCAACTGGTCCTCTCTTCTTCTTCTTCTTTTTCTTCTTCTTCTTCTTCTTCTTCTTCTTCTTCTTCTTTTAGATTTGATTGGCGGTTTTGGCAACCAGCTTACAGGTGCATTACCGCCATGTACTTCACTCTATATCATCACTCTATCTGGTCAGGAGCTGTAGTCCTTACCGCCACGTACTTCACTCAGTAAACATCACTCTATATATCAAAAGTCAGAATTCTTCTCGGTTGGCAACCTCTACTTCGTTTTCTTCACTGTATATCTTTGTACAAGGAGTTCTTATAAGGAGTTCTGAACATTCTTCTCTTTCTTCTTCTTCTTCTTCTTCATCAAACAGTGAGATTTCCATGTTTACATGATGTCTATAACACTCTGTCTGGTCATTACTCAATAAGGAGTTCTTATAAGGAGTTCTGAACAATCTTCTTCTTCTTCTTCAGTGAGATTTCCATGTCTACATGATGTCTACAACACTCTATCTGGTCCCACTCTATATTTTTCAGGTCATCACTCTGTCTCGACTCTATATCTTTCTTGGCCATAGCCAGGTGCAATTGGCATCACTCTTCACTCTATATCCAACTGGTCCTCTTCTTCTTCTTTTAGATTTGATTGGTAGTTGGCAACCAGCTTACAGGTGCATAACCACCACTAACTTGATTATCATCATTCTATATCTTTGTATAAGGAGTTCTTATAAGGAGTTCTGAAAAACTCCTTATCAGTGAAAAAATATCCGTCCTTGGACTGTGTCCTCGGCGGCGTCGACCGGCTGTCTTCACACACTTGTGGGTCTTGTTGTGTCTTCAGCAAAAAGTTTCTGGGATCATGAAAATAGATCTGAGCAAAGAGTGGCTTTTGAGACACACAGCCACTTGTTTTATTCTTTTTCTTCTTCTCTCAGTTACTGACAGATAGCAAACAACTGAAAGGTTCATGCCGCCACCTACTGTACAAGATTGTGTAACATTATGTCATTTGAGCCCAACCCCTAAAGTCTATGACTTAATCCTGTGTTATTTAAAAAAGAGAAAAGAGCCCTTCTCATGATTCTTAGTGCCTCTCCATCTCCATCTGTTCCCAGAATCCCAGTTAAATCCCATTCCCTACCAGCCTCTCGAACTTCATTTTTCATTCTCTCGCTTTCATTTCCATACTTGTGACAGTGAAATAAGATGTGCTCGACATTTTCTTTTACTCCACATTCTCTACATTTGTCACTTTCGCTTTTCCCCATGGTGAATAAAGTGCCATTTAAACCTGTATGATCCAGTCTGAGTCTTGCCATAATGATGTCTTCCCTCCTGCTTGCTGTTTTATGATTCTTTATTGAAATAGATTTTTGTATTTTGTAATATGATCTACCTTTATGATCTTCATCCCATCTTTTTTGCCATAGCTCAGTTCCTTTTTTCTTGATTATTGCTTTCCCTTCACCTTTTCCAAGAGACAAAGGTATAGTTATTTCTTTCCCAAGTGCACTTTTTGCTAATTTGTCTGCACAGTCATTCCCTTTCAACTCTTCATGTGCAGAAACCCAACAAAACCAAACTTCTCCACCACCCCTGTGTACCCTAAATAAACTGTGACATAGCTCAGTCGCCAAGTCCTCCCTTGTAGATTTTTGTGTCTGTATGGTTTTAAAAGCTGCAAGTGAATCTGTGCACACCACCACCCGGTCTGGTTTGACCTCCTCCACCCACTGCAAACCAATAATTATTGCCACCATCTCTGCTGTAAACACGGAGGATTTTTGAAATGGTCACTTTAAACTCTGGAATGTATACTCCAACTCCAACAGAGCCATCTTTGTTCTTTGAACCATCAGTATATGTCACGCCGCGCCGCTCATCAACGGCGCCACCTGCTCACACACCTGTCAGTCATCAGCGGCGAGGAATATAGGCTGCCTCGCCCTGAGCTTCGGTCTGAAGCCGTAGACTTCATTTCCCTTTCATGGGCTTCTACCACATTCTCTTCAGCATCCTCGTCACCGGTAAGAAGATCACTTACCTCATCTCTCCAGTTTGCTCCCCTGTGCACAGGTGGATTCCTCGGCGGCGGACAACCCCGTCCCTCGTCTCTCCTCGCTGCTGCACCGAGCCCTGCAGGTGGCTGTCTCCCGGGCTTCCATCCTTGAAGCGCCAGTCATCTGTCCAAACAAGTAAGCTTCTCTCCCTCGCCTATTCTCCTCCTGTGTTGGTGTGCGCTCATCACCCTGTGTCTGATTTCTCCCATAGGGTTGCCGGCTGAACGGTCTCCTGCCTCTGGGTCCGAAGCAGACACCACCACCAACACATTAACATTCCGCAGACACGCACCCAAACATCCCTGCTGTTAATAAACAGTTCGAACTACTCTGAGCCTGTGTGTGTGCGTCTCCTGAGCCGAACGTTATGTCAGTACGGCTTCAGCAGAGCGGCTCGGCAGACGGCGGGCTCGCACACCGGTTTACCATCCTCGAGGCTCGGGTGGATCAGATTGTTTATCAGCAACAGGTGGTTTTCAATCAATTATTAGAATTAACTAACCGATTGAACCGCTTGGACCCCCAACAGCCGTTCCTCCCGACTCGCCAGGGTGGCGCGGCTCCTGCTGTTCCAGCGGCCGTCCAGCCGGCTCCAGTGGCACCGGTTCGGCTCACACCGATTCCGACCCCCGCCCGCTTTAGCGGTAAGCTCGGCGGAGCGCGGGGGTTCATTATGCAGTGTGAGTCCGTGTTCCACCGTGTGCCCGGAGATTTTCCCTCGGATCACAGTCGAATTGGTTACATAGGGAATCTTCTGGAGGGGCGTGCGTTAACTTGGACCTACGCCGTAATGGCGAGGCCCAGTTATGCCACCCTCACCTATGACCAATTCGTGAGGCGCTTTCTGGAGGTCTTTGACCATTCTCAAACCGAGACGGTCCAGGTCGATCGGCTTCTCGCTCTCCAGCAGGGAAGCCGGTCGGCAGCGGACCACTCGGTCGACTTCCGGGTAGCGGCGGAGGAACTGGGCTGGGAGGAACGCTCCCTCTGTGGCCTGTTCCTCCGCAGCCTCAATAGTGATCTGAGGGATGAACTGGCTGGTCGAGATATCCCTGGGACGCTAGCGGAGCTGACGTCCTTAGCGGTAAGTTTGGATAACAGGCTGCGCGAGCGCTCCTCGGGGCGGAGGTCTTCTTCTTCTCGCCCTCGTGGAGCCTCGCCGTACCTGTTCCAAGCTCGCCCCCTGGCGGCGCCGCCAGCATCGCGCCCCGAGGAGTCGGAGCCGATGGTGACGGGCTGGACTAAACTTTCCCCTGTGGAGAAACAACGCCGTCGTGAGTTGGGCCTCTGCATGTATTGCAGAGGCGACCAACACACCGTGGAGCGTTGTCCACGGAAGGCCAGTCGGTGGGGTCCGCGAGTCACTGTTGGAAGTCTCGCGGACATCAATCGGTTAGGATCACTTACTCAATTGAAGCTGCCCATCCGTTTCTGCCATAACCCCACTGGGCACCTCACCCACGCACTGGTGGATTCGGGCGCAGAAGGCAGCTTCATTTCACAAAGCCTGGCAACCCGATTGGGCATCCGCTGCCAGGCACTCAACACTCCCATCTCCCTAGTCCATCTCTCCTGTGCCACCCTTGGGAGAGTGACACATCAAACTGTCCCCCTACCGGTCATCATCTCGGGAAACCACCGGGAGGAGATGACCTTTTATGTCCTTCCCAACTCTGTGTCGCCCGTCATCCTGGGGTATCCCTGGCTCCGCCTTCACAATCCGGTCCTGGATTGGAGATCAGCTGGGGTATCGGCTTGGAGTACATTTTGCCTGGGCACCTGCCTCCAGTCCGCTGCCTGCTCGCCGTCCGCTCCTCCTCCAGCAATGGACGCTGCACCCCCGGACCTGTCCCTGGTGCCTCCGGAGTTTCACGACCTGGGTATGGTGTTCAGTAAAGCGAAAGCTATGTCTCTTCCCCCTCATCGGCCCTACGACTGTGCCATCAACCTCCGCCAGGGGGCGCCGTTACCTTCTGGTCGGCTCTACAGCCTGTCTGCGCTGGAGAAGGAGACGATGAACACATATCTGAAGGAGTCATTAAACGCCGGGATAATCCGCCCATCATCGTCACCCGTGGGGGCGGGGTTCTTCTTCGTGGGAAAAAAGGATGGGTCCCTCCGCCCTTGTATCGACTACCGGGCCCTCAATAATATCACGGAGAAGGACCGTTACACCCTGCCTCTCATGGACACTGCTTTCCACTCCCTCCAGGGGGCGACCTGGTTCACCAAGCTGGACCTACGCAGCGCTTACCACCTCGTCCGGATCCGGGAGGGAGATGAGTGGAAAACGGCCTTTCGTACCCCGAACGGCCACTTTGAATACCTGGTGATGCCGTTCGGGTTGACCAACGCTCCTGCAGTCTTCCAGCGCCTCATTAATGACGTCCTCCGGGATTTCATTGGCCTTTTCGTGTTCGTCTACCTGGACGATATCCTCATCTTCTCCAAGTCCAGGGATGAGCACCAGGTCCACGTGAGGCGGGTCCTCCAAAGGCTGCTGGAGAATCGTCTGTACGTAAAGGCAGAAAAGTGTGAATTTTACGCCAGGAGTACGTCCTTCCTGGGGTTCATCATCGCCCACGATAAGGTGCTCCCTGACCCAGAGAAGGTAAAGGCGGTGGTGGAATGGCCTACACCTGCATCCCGGAAGCAGGTGCAGCAATTTGTTGGCTTCGCCAATTTCTACCGCCGCTTTGTCCCCGACTTCAGTACCATCGTTGGACCACTGACCCGCCTCACGTCCCCGAAGGTCCCGTTCCGGTGGACCGAAGAGGTCGCTGCCGCCTTTGAGGCGCTGAAGGCGGAATTCTCCTCCTCCCGGGTCCTTCGCCAGGTCGACCCCGCGCTGCAGTGCATCGTCGAGGTAGACGCTTCGGACACAAGAGTGGGGGCAGTGCTGTCCCAGCGGTCACCGGACGATGGCGCCAAACGACCGTGCGCCTTCTTCTCCCGGCGCTTGTCCCCGGCGGAGAGGAACTACGATGTGGGGGACAGAGAGCTCTTGGCCATCAAGCTCGCCCTGCAGGAGTGGCGCCACTGGCTAGAGGGGGCGAACCTGCCGTTTGTGGTCCTTACGGACCACAAGAACTTGGAGTATTTACGGTCTGCCAAGCGCCTGAATGCCCGCCAGGCGCGCTGGTCTCTGTTCTTCGCCAGGTTCCAATTTTCTATCACCTTCAGGCCTGGCTCTAAGAACGGCCTGCCTGACGCCCTCTCTAGGCAGTTCACTCCCGTGGAATCGGAGGAGACGCCTCACTCCATCCTGCCCAGGTCGTGCGTCGTGGGAGCCATCTCGTGGGATATCGAGGCAAAGATCCGGAAGGCACAGGAGGTGGAACCTGATCCTGGCGGCGGACCGGAGGGAAGACTGTTCGTCCCATCTGCGGTCCGAGGAGAGGTCATCCACTGGCTCCACACCTCCCGGCTCACCTGTCATCCCGGCACCTCCCGGATGATCAGCCTCCTCCAGCGGTCTTTTTGGTGGCCGGGCCTGCGGAGGGATGCAGCCCGCTACGCCCGGGCTTGCCCAGTCTGTGCCACCAGCAAGTCAGGAAATGCCCCTCCAGCGGGTCTGCTCCAGCCTCTGCCCGTCCCCGGCAGGCCCTGGTCGCATATCGCACTGGATTTCGTCACCGGACTCCCCGTTTCCAGCTCCTTTAACACCATCCTGACCATCGTGGACCGTTTCTCCAAGGCGGCACACTTCGTCCCCCTGCGAGGTCTCCCTACCGCCCTGGAGACGGCGGGCCTCCTCATCCAACACGTGGTCAGGCTGCACGGGATTCCGGTGGACGTGGTCTCGGACCGGGGTCCCCAATTTTCATCCGAGGTTTGGAGGTCCTTTTGCAACGCCATCGGAGCCAAGGTGAGCCTCTCCTCCGGCCATCACCCCCAGTCTAACGGGCAGTGTGAGAGGACCAATCAGGAGCTGGAGGCTGCGCTCCGCTGTGTTGCAAGATCCAAGCCGACGTCATGGAGCAACCATCTCGCCTGGGTGGAGTACGCCCACAATACCGCCCGCTCTTCTGCAACGGGGATGTCCCCCTTCAAGGCGTCCCTGGGTTACGACCCCCCGCTGCTTCCAGCGCAGGAGAGCGAGGTAACTGTCCCGTCAGTTAGGGCGCACGTGAGGCAGTTCCGCTCCACCTGGGCCACCGCGCGTCATGCGCTTTTACGCACAGCGGAGCGCAACAGGACCGTGGCGGACCGGCACAGAAGACCTGCCCCGGCGTACAGAGTTGGGCAACTTGTCTACGTTTCCACCCAGGACGTCACCCTAAAAGGCGAGAGGAGAAAGCTGGCACAGCGCTTCATGGGTCCCTTTCCCATCACCCGGATCATCAACCCGGTGGCTGTGCGCGTGGCTATTCCCCCCTCCCTCCGCATCCATTCCACTTTCCACGTGTCGAAGGTGAAGCTGGCAGTTACCGACCCCCTTTGCCCTCCTCCTGCAGCGCAACCCGCACCCCGGATGGTTGGTGGCCACCCGGCCTGGTCCGTCTCCTCCATCCTGGACTCCCGGCGCCGGGGTCGTGGGTTGCAATACTTGGTGGACTGGGAGGGCTATGGGCCCGAGCATCGACAGTGGGTGCCCCCGTCGTTTGTGTTGGACCCATCGCTCATCGCGGACTTCCACCGAGCGCACCCGGATAAGCCATCGCCAGGAGGCGCTGCTAGAGGGGGGAGTACTGTCACGCCGCGCCGCTCATCAACGGCGCCACCTGCTCACACACCTGTCAGTCATCAGCGGCGAGGAATATAGGCTGCCTCGCCCTGAGCTTCGGTCTGAAGCCGTAGACTTCATTTCCCTTTCATGGGCTTCTACCACATTCTCTTCAGCATCCTCGTCACCGGTAAGAAGATCACTTACCTCATCTCTCCAGTTTGCTCCCCTGTGCACAGGTGGATTCCTCGGCGGCGGACAACCCCGTCCCTCGTCTCTCCTCGCTGCTGCACCGAGCCCTGCAGGTGGCTGTCTCCCGGGCTTCCATCCTTGAAGCGCCAGTCATCTGTCCAAACAAGTAAGCTTCTCTCCCTCGCCTATTCTCCTCCTGTGTTGGTGTGCGCTCATCACCCTGTGTCTGATTTCTCCCATAGGGTTGCCGGCTGAACGGTCTCCTGCCTCTGGGTCCGAAGCAGACACCACCACCAACACATTAACATTCCGCAGACACGCACCCAAACATCCCTGCTGTTAATAAACAGTTCGAACTACTCTGAGCCTGTGTGTGTGCGTCTCCTGAGCCGAACGTTATGTCAGTATAGAGCTGTAAGTAGTTATAGTAATTGTTCCTGAGGTAAATGCTTGTTTTAACACCAACTTCACTCATATGCCAACCTTTTTTCCTCATTAGCAGACTAATGTCTACTTCTTTTCTCAGAAACAGCCAAGGGGGAGCATTACTCACTGGGGTGGTGTTAACAATATCAATAGTGTGTAGTCCATACATTCTGGCTTTTCTTTCAATTGTCCACCCAAACCCGTGTCCCTGGAAGTTAGAATATTCCCAGCAGTCTTGTAGTGCTGTTTTTGAAATATTTGCTTCCTCACTTCCTTTCAGCTTGACCCAGTATGATAATGCGAGTTTATCTCTTCTCAAATCCAGTTGCATTTCTCCTGCTTCTATTAAAACTGCATTGTTTGGTGTTGTTTTGACGGCTCCAATGCACAGGCGAAGCGCTCTATGCTGCATTCTGTCTATTTTTTCCAGAGTCGTCTTTGCTGCTGCTCCATAAATCATGCATCCATAGTCTATTGCAATCTCATTAGTGCTCTGTAAATGTCAATTAATGCCTGTTTATCTGCACCCCATTCGTGTCCAGCTACAATTTTTATGAGATTAATGACTTTTTTGCACTTTGTCTCGAGATTTTCAACATGAACTCTCCATCTGTATCCACTATCAAACCACAATCCTAGATATTTGAACTCATTCACTTTCTCTACTGGTTGATTATATAATGTTAACGGTTCTGTACCAGTTCTGCGTTGTTTTGTTTTTTTTGTTTTTTGTTTTTTTGTGAAAATCATATAGCAAGTTTTACTGTTTGATGGCAATAGAGGGATATCAGATGTTTCATATTAACAGATCTCAAAAAAAGGGTGGTGGTGCTGCACTGTATATTGATGACCTGTATAGGTGTAAGCTTGTAAATGGAATGTCCTTTGCACTACCAGGGATTTTAGAATGTGTTACTGTTGTGATTGACCAAGATAAAACAAAAAATCTAATTATAAGTTATATAGAACGCCGGGAACTTGCATTGAGACATTTAGAGATAAATTAGTCGAGCTGTACAATAATATTACTAGTAAGAAAATGGTAGTAATTTGTGGAGATTTCAATATTGATCTACTAAATCCATATCAACAAAATGTAATTACAGAGTTCATGAATTCTATGTACAGCATGAGTCTATATCCCACAATAACACATCCCAGTAGAATCACAGTTCACACTGCTACACTTATTGACAACCTGTTTGTTAATATTATTGATAAGAAAATAGAAAGTGGATTATTGATAAATGATATAAGTGACCACTTGCCAACGTTTGCACTTATCCATGGCCACACGGGGGCCAATACAGAAAAAATTTTAAAATCGTTCAGATACAAATCACAAAATGCAATCAGTTCTTTTAAAGAGGACTTGCTGAAGCAAGACTGGACAGAAGTCTATGTATCAGATGTAAATGAAGCCTATGACACATTTATAAACATTGTAACCACTCTTTATGAAAAAAATTGTCCATTAGTAAAGAAAAAGCTTAAACATAAATTTGCCGATAAGCCATGGTTAACCAAAGGATTACAAAAGGCGTGTAAAAAGAAAAATTTATTATATAAAGCTTTCCTAAAGAAAAGGACAAAAGAAGCAGAGCAGCGGTATAAAACATACAAAAATAAGTTAACATATATAATAAGATGTAGTAAGAGAGACTATTACAGTAAAGAACTGTAGAAAAACAGAGACAATATTAAAAATACATGGACAATACTTAACAGTATTCTTGGAAATAAAAACAGAAATACAAGCTACCCAACCGATTTTTCAAAAAATAATAAAACGACTCAAAGTGTGAATGCAGCTTCACCTGCAGATGAATTTAATAACTTTTTTGTTAACATTGGTCCTAATTTGGCTCGAGAAATACCCATTACAGGACCTACAGGTGATACAATAAGCAAAAACACTGCTATAAAAGACTCCATTTTCATAAAGAACACAGACGAGAGAGAGGTCATTGAAATTGTTAAATCGTTTAAAAGTAAAACATCTACGGACTGTGATGGTATTGACATGCTCTTAGTCAAAACTATTAATGAATGCTTAGTGAAACCACTGACGTATATCTGTAACCTGTCTCTCCAAACAGGTATATTTCCCCAATGCAATGAAAATAGCTAAAGTAATTCCGATATACAAGACGGGTGACAGAGGGGAATTCTCAAACTATAGACCAATTTCACTATTGCCGCAATTTTCCAAGATACTTGAAAAAATATTCTATGAGAGAATTGACAACTTCATACTGAAGAATAATTTATTGTGTGAGCAGCAATATGGGTTCAGACACAAGAAGACAACTGCATTTGCTCTAATGGAATTTATAGAAAAAATATCAACTGCCATTGAAAATAAAGAGTATTCAGTTGGGGTATTCCTGGATCTTAAAAAAGCATTTGATACAGTGGATCATAATTTATTATTAAAGAAACTACAAAATTGTGGTATTAGAGGGGTAGCACTGTCCTGGTTATGTAGTTACTTAAAGAATAGATATCAGTATGTATGTGTTGGTAACAAAAACTCACAGTTACTGAAGGTTACTTGTGGAGTCCCACAGGGTTCAGTTTTGGGGCCATTGTTATTCAATATGTATATAAATGATACATGTAAAGTTTCAGAAAAAACGGACTTAATATTGTTTGCCGATGACACTAATCTATTATGCACTGGAAGCAATTTGGAACAACTTTTGGATACACTCGGAAAGGAATTAGGAAAGCTTAAACTGTTGTTTGATTCAAACAAATTAACGCTCAATTTAAGTAAAACAAAGTTTATAGTTTTTAACAACCATCACAACAACTTAGTATCTAAACTCAGTGTAAATGGTGTAGAGATTGAAAGGGTATCCGAAAATAAATTTCTTGGAGTAATAATTGATAATAAACTGTGTTGGAAGTCACATATTAATTATATTAAAGGTAAAATATCCAAATCAATTGCAATACTACACAGAGTGAAATATTTGCTGAATCAACCCACACTATTTACCTTGTATCATTCATTAATACTCCCATACATGACATATTGTACTGAAGTATGGGGAAATACATATAAAACAAACATATATCCAGTCTTTATGCTTCAGAAGAGAGCTATTAGAATAATAAACAAAGCTGCTTACAGGGAACCAACAAACCCACTTTTTCTTAAATTAAAAGCTCTCAAGTTGAAAGATCTGGTTGACTTTAAAACTGCAGTAATAATGTTTAAAGTGAAGAATCTATCACTGCCCGCAAATATCCAAAAGTTGTTCCAAATAAGGGAGAAACAATATCATTTCAGAGGAACATGTATATTTCAAAAACCTTCAGTGAGAACTACCACCAAGCAGCACTGTGTTTCAGTGCAAGGAGTCAGATTATGGAACGATTTTGGACCTGAATTAAAATCATGTACAACGCTTGGACAATTTAAACAAAAACTAAAGGAAGAAATACTCCAAACATATATACAAGATGACATGTAAAATCACATAAGGATTGTCATATCCAGCCTGCGTTGTGTTATAGCTTAGTTTTTTGTTTCATTTTGTCTTAGTTTTGTTCTGAATTGTAATCGCTCTTGTTTTGTTTTTCTTTTGAATTCTTGGATGGAATATGGGTGGGCAATATAAGCTGCGGCTTCAGCCATCACCCATTTCGGATAACTTATGTTGAACTGTATAAACAGAGGAGTTATTGTCTAATTTGTCCTTGTTGGATTTTCTTTCCCCCTTTGTTATATTATTCAGTTTCTTTTAACCTGTACTTTTAATCTATCCGAAATAAAGATTCATTCATTCATTCATAAATCCCCACTCATATGGCCCATCCCTCCATCCATCTTCTTCCGCTTAATCCCTTTCGGGTCACGGGGGGGCTGGAGCCTATCCCAGCATCTTTGGGCGAGAGGCAGGGTACATCCTGGACAGATCGCCAGTCCGACCACTTTTCCACTTTCTCCATTGCTTTCCTGATGTTTTTGAACACAAATTTCTCTTTTCTTCCCCTCGTCCATATGGCTCCATCATCTGCATATAGTGCTGTTTTGATGGATCCCTCTTGATCCTCAAACATGTCAGTGTTGAGAGTTGATAGAGTGAAGGAGTGTGTGGCATGAAGAGGCGGCAACTCTCTGCTGAAGAAGAAGAAGGTGATTCGACCAGGACACGAATTCAACTAGGAGGAATGGAGGTGGGAAGTGAGGAAGTTTGGAGCACGGTGGAGTCTAAAAGAAACAAACGTAGACGTCAAGAAACTCAATCAAGACCATTACCAAGTGCTGAAGAATCAGAGGATGAACAATCCCGGAATGAACAGAAGGAGTGGAAAGTAATCATTAAACTTACTCAGGAAGGGGCATCGTTTCGTGAGTGGAACCCAATTAAGCTCACAAATGCAATTAATGGATTACTTGGAGAAGTTTTAAATGCAAGGGTTCTTCGAAGTGGTTTGTTGCTGGTTACATGTAAAGATAGTGTTCAACAGGGAAAAGCAATCACAGTCACTCAGATGGAGGGAAAAAATGAGCAGTGTTCAGTATTGGAAGGAAATAAGACAATGAGAGGAATGATATTGGGCATTTCAATGGCTGTCTCAACTGATGAAATAATGAGGAACTTAACTGGAGCAAAAGTGACAGAGGTACGGTGATTGAAAGCTAATAGAAATGGTGAAAAATGTAATAGTCTGTCAGTAATGTTAAAATTTGATGAAACAAGACTGCTACGTAAGGTGTACAGTATATTGGCTAAATGAGCTATGAAGTCAGACTTTACGTTCCTCCTCCACTCAGATGTTTCAAATGTCAAAAGTTTGGTCATGTAGCTGCGATATGCAAAGGTAGACAACGATGTGCCAGATGCTCCGGTGAACATGAATATGGCAAATGTGAAAGAGGATCCAAATTAAAGTGCTGTAACTGTGGTGGTGAACATAGCTCTACATATCAAGGTTGTGAAGCCAGCAAAAGAGCAGCAGAAATTCAGCAGATAAAAGTCTCCCAGGGACTAACATATGCCGGAGCTGCGATAAAGGTGCCAGCTAAAAAAGTGGGAGTGGACTCGAACAGGGAAAGTGTGCAGACTTGCAGTGCATGCAGTAAAATTAAGGCAGATACTCTGGTTTTGAAGGAAAATATTTTTGTCTTATTTGTGGTAGATGTGATAAACTGTACTGCACAGACTTCCAAGAAAACAGAAAATCAAAATCATTGTGAACGCATCAGAAAATATCTTGGCATTAAGGAGCTACAGTGGAAAGCAGTTGAGGACTTGTTAAGTGCGGGACCTTTAAGTTCAAAGACATCATGGGCTGGTGGATCAACCACCAATCAAGTCTAAAAGAATAATAATAATGAGACGCAGATACGAGAATGAAAAAGAAGAAAAACGTCACAAAGCTCTGAGGAAAATGTCACAAAGCGATGAGGAAAATGTCACAAAGCTATGAGGAAAATGTCATAAAGATATGGGGAAAACGTCACAAAGCTATGAGGAAAAACAGACACACAGAAAGACAGACATACTGTATATGGAGTGTGTGGCGGTAATGCACCTGTAACGCTGGTTGCCAACCGCCAATCAAATCTAAAAGGAGAAGAATCATTATGTTGAATAAAACTGGGCTTATCACACTCCCCTGAGGAACATCATTTTCTATTTCAAAGTCAATAGAAACTTCTGATCCTATTTTAACCCTAATTGTCCTGTGTAAAAAAAAAATCCATTATCCAATTATACATCCTACCACCAATGCCCATCATCATCACTCTATAAATTCAAGAAATCTGTGTCTGTGTGTCACGATCATAGGAGATCATAGGGCAGCCTATGATGCTCCTATGATGTCTGCATCATAGGACATCATGCCTGCCTTGATGTCTTTATGCTATATACAGTGGTGCCTGCCTTGATGTTTATATTAAGTCATATAGACCATGATGTCCTATGCCTGCCTTGATGTCTTTATGATGTCATATAGACCATCCCTCACCTGTTGGTTGCAACATCTGTGATTGGTGTCAATGCTGGACACACTCTCCTGATTCCACGAATCACAGTCACACCATCTGACAACATGTTCTTCTTCTTCTTCTTTTAGATTTGATTGGCAGTTGGCAACAAGCTTACAGGTGCATTACCGCCACTGACTTGATTCTTCATATAAGGAGTTCTGAACAACTCCTTATGTGTGAAAAAAATTATCCGTCCTTGGACTGTGTCCTCGGTGGCGTCGACCAGCTGATTTCTTCTTCTTCTTCTTCTTCTCTCGGTTACTGGCAGATAGCAAAAAACTGAAAGGTACATACCGCCACCTACTGTACAACAGAGTGTAACATTATGTCATCTGAGCCCGACCCCTAAAGTCTATGACTTAATCCTGTGTTATTTAAAAAAAGAGCCCTTCTCTTAATTCTTAGTGCCTCTCCATCTCCATCTGTTCCCAGAATCCCAGTTAAATCCCATTCCCTACCGGCCTCTCAAACTTCATTTTTCATTCTCTCTCTTTCATTTCCATACTTGTGACAGTGTAATAAGATGTGCTCGACATTTTCTTTTTCTTCGTAAATGACAAATGTGGACAAATGGAGGTAGGGTGGTTGGTGGTGGGATGAGGCGTCCACATTTACTTGGACTTCTCGGTCTTCTTGGGCAGCAGCACAGCCTGGATGTTGGGCAGAACTCCACCCTGAGCGATGGTGACTCCTCCCAGCAGCTTGTTGAGCTCCTCGTCGTTGCGGACAGCCAGCTGCAGGTGACGGGGGATGATCCTGGTCTTCTTGTTGTCTCGGGCAGCGTTTCCAGCCAGCTCCAGGATCTCGGCGGTCAGGTACTCCAGCACGGCAGCCAGGTACACGGGGGCACCGGCACCCACGCGCTCAGCATAGTTGCCTTTACGCAGCAGCCTGTGGACACGACCCACGGGGAACTGGAGTCCAGCCCTGGAGGATCGGGACTTGGCCTTAGCGTGGGCTTTACCGTCTGTCTTGCCTCCTCTTCCACTCATGATTTCACGATCTTCTTCGGGGAGTTATACCTGAAAGAAAATGTAAATGGTAAATGGCATTCACTTATATAGCGCTTTTATTCTCATCTCTTGATGACCAAAGCGCTTTACAGATCCTGCTATCCACCCATTCACGCACACATTCACACACTGATGGTGGCATGCTGCCTAACATGGCGCTTCCAGACCCACCAGGAGCAATTGGGGTGAACTGTCTTGCCCAGGGACACAACGGCAGCATATCTGGGGAGAACGGGATTTGAACCGCCAACCATGTGGTTATTGGACGACCTGCTCTACCTCCTCAGCCACAACGTGGGGCTGCACGGTGGTGCAGTGGTTTAGCACTGGGGCAGCACAGTTTTACCCTCGGCCGGGGGATCGCGGGGATCATGAGATCGTGGGTTCGATCCCAGCCCCCGACCAACAGTGAGCTGTGTGGAGTTTGCATGTTCTCCCCGTGTTGCGCGGGTTTACTCCGGGATTTCTCCGGTTTCCTCCCGCACACCAAAAACATGTAGGTTTAGGGCGCTCACGCACACAGCGACCAGCAGCCGGTGGCTTGTCACCAGACTGCAAACCAAATCTACCTACGGGTACAAATAAGTAACAAAAAAAAAAAAAAATGTAAATGTCTTCCCTCCTGTTTGTTGTAATGTTATAGTTATTTCTTTCCCAAGTGCACTCTTCGCCAGTTTGTCTGCGCAGTCATTCCCCCTCAACCCTTCATGTACAGGAACCCAACAAAACCGAATTTCTCCTCCACCCCTGTGCACCCTAAATAAACTGTGATATATTTACCTTTATGTTCTTACTAAAGACAAAAATAGAAAGGAGATGTTTTTACCTTCTTTACATGTTTCGACTGTTCACTGTAGCCTTCATCAGAAGTGTCAGCTGATTGCTGCCAGGTGTCATTTTAATCAGCTGACTTTCGTAGGCGGGGCCAGCCCAGCAGACCTGTCAGATCCCCCGAGCCAGCGTTTGTGTCTGTTGCTCTCCAATCCAATAATTTGTGCATTGGGACAACTGGGACTGCAAAAACTCAAAAGAACTGGCACAAGAACTCATCCATCCATCCATTCATCCATCAATCCATCTTCTACCACTTTTCCAGAGGTCCGGGTTGCGGAGGCAGCAGTTCAAGCAGAGAAGCCCAGACTTCCCTCTCCCCAGCCACCTGCTCCAGCTCTTCAGAGGGGATACCAAGGCGTTCCCAGACCAGCTGGGAGACATAGTCTCTCCACCGAGTCCTGGGTCTGCCCTGGGGTCTCCTCCCAGTGGGACGTGCTGAAACACCTCAAGTGGGAGGCGTCCAGGAGGCATCCTAATCAGATGCCCATACCACCTCAACTGACTCCTTTCAATGTGGAGGAGCAGCGGTTCTACTCTGAGCCTCTCCCGGATGACTGAGCTCCTCACCCTATCTCTGAGGGTGAGTCCAGCAATCCTATGGAGAAAGCTCATTTCAGCTGCTTGAGTCCAGCAATCCTACGGAGAAAGCTCATTTCAGCCGCTTGTATCCGCGATCTCGTTCTTTCGGTCATTACCCAAAGCTCGTGACCATAGGTGAGAGTAGGAACATAGATTGACTGGTAAATTGACAGCTTTGCCTTAGAACTAAGCTCCCTCTTCACCACAACAGACCGGTACAACATCCGCATCACTGGAGATGCTGCTCCAATCCGTCTGTCGATCTCTCGCTCCATTTTCCCCTCACTCGTGAACAAGACCCCAAGATACTTAAACTCCTCCACTTGGGGCAGGAGCCTGTCCCCAACCCGGAGAGGACAATCCACCTTTTTCCGGCTGAGGACCATGGACTCGGACTTGGAGGTGCTGATTCTCATCCCAGCCACTTCACACTCAGCGGCAAACCGTCCCAGCAAGAGCTGTAGGTCATTGCTGGATGAAGCCAACAGGACAACATCATCTGCAAACAACAGAGATGAGATCCTGTGGTCACCAAGCATGACACCCTCCATTCCCTGGCTGCGCCTAGAAATCCTGTCCATAAAAATTATGAACAGGATCGGTGACAAAGGGCAGCCCTGGCGGAGTCCAACTCTCACTGGGAATGACTCCGACCGAGTGTTGGCAATACAAACCAAACTCTCACAACGGTTGTACAGAAACCGAATAGCTCGTAACAACAAGCCCGATACCCCATACTCCCGAAGCACCCCCCACAAAAATCCACGAGGGACGCGGTCAAATGCCTTCTCCAAGTCCACAAAACACATGTAAACTGGTTGGGCAAACTCCCACGAACCCTCAAGAATTCTCGAGAGGGTAAAGAGCTGGTCCGATGTGCCACGGCCAGGACGAAAACCACATTGCTCCTCCTGAATCCGAGGTTCGACCAACGGCCGGACTCTCTTCTCCAGTACCTTGGCATAGACCTTCCCAGGGAGGCTGAGGAGTGTGATCCCTCTAAAGTTGGAGCACACCCTCCGGTCCCCTTTTTTGAAGAGAGGAACCACCACCCCGGTTTGCCATGCCAAAGGCACTGCCCCCGACCTCCACGCAATGTTGCAGAGGCGTGTCAACCATGACAACCCAACAACATCCAGGGCCTTGAGGTACTCAGGGCGAATCTCGTCCACCCCCGGGGCCCGGCCACCAAGGAGATTTTTAAGCACCTTGGCGACCTCAGCCCCTGTGGTAGGCGAGTCATCCCCCTCGTCCCCAAACCCTGCTTCCTCTGTGGAAGGCGTATCAGTGGGATTGAGGAGATTCTCAAAGTATTCCTTCCACCGCCCGACGATATCCCCAGTCGAAGTCAACAGTGTCCCATCCGCACCATACACAGTGTGGACGGGGAGCTGCTTTCCCCTCCTGAGCCGCCGAACAGTTTGCCAGAATCTCTTTGAGGCTGACCGAAAGTCTTGTTCCATGGCCTCACCGAACTTCTCCCATACCCGGGTTTTTGCTTCAGCAACCACCCGAGCTGCACTCCGCTTGGCCTGCCGGTACACCTCAGCTGCTTCGGGAGTCCCACAAGCCAACCAAGCTTGATAGGACTCCTTCTTCAGCTTAATGGCCCCCCTCACCACTGGTGTCCACCACTTGGTTCGGGGGTTGCCACCACGAGATGCACCGACCACCTTGCGGCCGCAGCTCTGGGCTGCCGCTTCAACAACAGAGGTGGAGAACATGGCCCATTCAGAATCCATGTCTCCAGACTCCCTCGGAATGTGGTTGAAGTTCTTCCGGAGGTGGGAGTTGAAGATCTCTCGGACAGGGGCCTCAGCCAGACGCTCCCAGCACACCCTCACTATACGTTACTATACACAAGAACTCAAAAATATGAAAATAGAATCAGACGAGATCCTCATTTCACATGATGTCATTTCATTATTCACAAAGACCCCTGTTGATATCACACTATACATAGTGCAAGAACGCCTCAGAAATGACAGAACCCTAAAAAGACGCACCAATCTCACAGTTGACGACATATCTGAACTATTACAATTTGTTGCAAAATCCACCTATTTTCAATACAGAGAAAAAATCTACAGACAAAAAGAAGGATTTGCAATGAGAGACCCACTATCAGCCATCACGAGCAGCTTTTTCATGGAGGATCTGGAAAACAAAGCCATCAACGCAGCACCTACACAATGTAAACCCACCCTCTGGAAGAGATACGTGGATGACATTCTGGAGAAAATAAGGAAAGGACACACGCAAGAACTCCCTGACCATCTGAACAGCACGGACAGCACTGGGAATATAAAATTCACACACGAAGAGGAAGAAAATGGCACCATAGCCTTTCTGGACATGAAAATCCACCATAGCAATGGCGGCAGTATAAAAAAATCACAGTCTACAGGAAACCAACCCACACGGATCAATACCTACTATGGACATCAGAACACCCCACAGCACACAAAGTTGTCAGGACGTTATATGAACGAGCCACCATCATCACAGGCCAAGAAGACAGACAGGAGGAGGAAAACCACATAAAACATGCACTCATATGCTGCCAATATCCAGTATGGGCCATAAACAAAGGGAAACAGCAAGTCGAAAACAAAGAAAACAAACAAGAAACAAGACACAGAACACAAGCCGAAATCAAAAACAAGCACACCATAACTATACCATACATCCGAGGGATAACAGAGCCAATTGAAAGGATCATGAAAAAATACAAAATAAACACAGCAGTAAAACCACACAAAAAATTAAGGCAGTTATTAGTACACCCCAAGGAAAAAATAGAACAAGACAAAAAATGCAATGTAATATATGAAATATCATGCAGATCATGCAACAAAACCTACATTGGAGAAACCGGAAGATCGTTCACTACAAGGAAAAAAGAACACCAGAAGGAATGTGAGAAGGAAACACCAAAACAACTCACAAGATCACAAAAAGAAAAGGCAAAACAAGAAACATTAAAATCAGCAACATGAAATCACTACAAAAGAAATAATCACATCATGGACTGGGACAACGCACAAATTATTGGATTGGAGAGCAACAGACACAAACGCTGGATCAAGGAGGCCATAGAAATCAGGAAGCGGGGAAAAGATGACATGAACCGGGATGAGGGGGCCTTTATGCTTTCCCACACCTGGGATCACATTCTCCAGAGACCATCAGACAGCGGAAAGCGGGGCCGGCTTGGTGGATCTGACAGGTTTGCTGGGCTGGCCCCGCCTACGAAAGTCAGCTGATAAAATGACACCTGGCAGTAATCAGCTGACACTTCTGACGAAGGCTGCAGTGAACAGTCGAAACATGTAAAGAAGGTAAAAACATCTCCTTTCTATTTTTGTCTTTAATAAGAACAAAAAGGTAAATAATTAAAAGAAGACAAAATGAACCTACTTGAGCTAAACTGTGATATAGCTCAATCACTAAGTCTTCCATTGTAGATTTTAGTGTCTGTATGTTTTTTAAAGCTGCAAGTGAATCTGTGCACACCACCACCCGGTCTGGTCTGACCTCCTCCACCCACTGTAAACCAATAATTATTGCCACCATCTCTGCTGTAAACACGGAGGAATTGTGAATGTGTAGTCTGATGCCGCTGGAGGACAGCAGAACACCGTACAACCTGGCAACCCTGGGAATACACAGAAGTAGGGACAGTTAGGGGTTATCACCGATGGGAATGAGCAGTTAAGTTCAAGGCCTACTGTTAGTAGAGATGTTGTGCTGCTCAGGTTTAGCTCGGCGGCTACGGCCAAGAAGACAGTGTTCTCCGTTCTCGTTGCGGCAGCTGGAGGTGAAAATGTGCAGGATGAGTGGTGCGGCGTAGTCCGCCGCCAGGAAGGAAGGTGGATGGTCCGCTGCCACAGAGAGGGAGAGAATCGCTGTCACAGAGCTCCGCCTGTGCACAGGGGACTGGTAGAAGGATTGCAGGAATGAGCTGGGCTTACTTGGACTTGAGAAGGAACTTCCTGAAGCAGGAGGGCTGGAGGCTTGGAGCGAGGACAAAGGTAGACTATGGCTGGAGCTCAGGAACAAAGACGAAGGCAGGAGAAGGTCGTATGGAGTGTAGACAGACGACTCCGCACTGAATCCAGGGCAGCGTGGTTTATGTAGCCCCGGTCGTGATGAGGAACAGGTGTGCATGCAGCTGAAGGGAATGAGCACTGAAACAGACCATTACAGTACTCCCCCCCTACGAGACGCCTCTCGGGGATCGATCCAACCTACCTGGGTGCGCCCGATGGAAGTCCCTGATGAGGTCTTTATCCAAGACACAGGAGGGACGCACCCAGGACCGCCATTCTGGCCCGTAGCCCTTCCAGTCCACCAGGTATTGTAGGCCGTGACCCCAGCGACAGACGTCCAGGATGGCATTGACCTTCCATGCCGGGTCGACTTTGATCAACATCGGAGGAGGTGGAGACCTGGGAGGGGGGCACAGAGGGCTAGAACAGAAGGGTTTGAGCTGAGAAACGTGGAATGTAGGACAGATGTAGAGGGAGGGGGAGAGAGCTAGGCGCACAGAGACAGGGTTAATAATACGAGAGATGGCAAAAGGCCCAATGAACCATTGGGACATCTTCTTAGACTCTGCCTTCAGGTTAATATGTCTGGTGGATAGCCATACCCGTTGACCCACCTGGTAGGAAGGGGTTGGTGTCCTGTGGCGGTTGGCAACCGTGGAATTGCGCTCTGCCGTGCGCTGTAGCACAGTCCGGGTCGCTCTCCACAACTGGCGGCAGCGCCTCAGGTGTGCCCGGATGGATGGGACGGCGATGTCTCCATCGAATGGGACATGCCGATAGCCAAGGAGACCGTTGTGTTGTGGGCATATTCAATCCACGGTAGATGTGTGCTCCACGATGCCGGGTTGGAGGTGGCCACACACCGCAGTGCAGCCTTCAGCTCCTGGTTAGCCCGCTCGCATTGCCAATTGGTCTGAGGGTGGTATCCGGATGACAGACTCACCGTAGCCCCAAGGGCATTGCAGAAAGACCTCCATACCTGGGAGATGAACTGGGGACCCCTGTTGGAGACGATATCCAGGGGGATCCCGTGCAGTCTCACCACATGCTGGACAAGCAGGTCCGCCATCTCCTTCGCCGTAGGCAGACCCTGCAGGGGAATGAAGTGAGCAGCTTTGAAGAACTTGTCGACAATGGTGAGAACAAGAGTATGGTTAGTAGAAGGCAGGAGGCCGGTGACAAGGTCCAACACCACATGGGACCAGGGTCTGCCAGGAATAGGGAGAGGGTGGAGCAGCCCGGCTGGAGGAGAAAAAGACGTCTTGCCGGCGGCACACTGGGGGCAGGCGCGGATGTAGTTCCCAATGTCCTTCTGAAGGGAGGGCCACCAAAACGTCCTCTGGGGGAGCGCTACCATGCGGACCCTCCCAGGGTGGCATGAGAACCTGGATGCGTGGGCCCAATGGATGACTTTGCCCCGAATGGTCGATGGGATGAACAGCCTCCCCGCTGGTCCTCCACCCAGGTCCGCCTCGGCATCCTGCGCCTTCAGGATCCTCTCCCTGATGCCCCACGAGAGAGCGCCCACGACACACGAAGGAGAAAGGATAGGATGATCAATTACTTCAGTAGCATCCGAGGTGAACTGCCTAGAGAGAGCGTCCGGTTTGGTGTTTTTGGACCCGGGGCGGTACGTGATGGTAAAGTCAAAGCGTCCAAAGAACAAGGACCAGCAGGCCTGGTGAGCATTCAGGCGCTTGGCCGTCCTGAGGTACTCCAGATTCTTGTGGTCCGTCCAAACCACGAACAGCTGAGAGGCCCCCTCCAACCAATGGCGCCACTCCTCCAGCGCGAGCTTGACTGCCAGAAGCTCTCTGTCACCAATGTTGTAATTCCGCTCCGTCGGGGACAGCCGACGAGAGAAGAAGGCACAAGGTCAGATCCTGCCATCTGTCGGGGACCACTGAGAAAGAACAGCTCCCACCCTCGAGTCTGAGGCGTCCACCTCCACCAGACACTGGAGCGCACAGTCCACCTGAACCAGGATGGGGGAGTCAGAGAACTTCTTCTTGAGGAGCTCAAAAGCCATAGCCGCCTCCTCCATCCACCGGAAAGGGACCTTGGGAGAAGTGAGACGTGTCCGGGAGAGAGCAAAAATGCTGTAATTCTGCACGAAGCGGCGGTAAAAATTGGTGAACCCCAAAAACTGCTGAAGCTGCTTCCTGGAAGAGGGAGTGGGCCTTTCTACCACTGCCTTTATCTTGTTGGGAACTGAGAGGATTTCATTATGGGAGATTATGAAGCCCAGGAAGGATGTCTTGGAGGCGTGGAACTTGCACTTCTCGGCCTTGACGAATAACTTATTTTCCAGAAGCCACTGCAAAACCCACCTCACATGCACCTGATGCTCGTCCAAAGTCTGTGAAAAAATTAAGATATCATCAAGATAGATGAACACAAATACACCCAAGAAATCCCTCAGCAAATTGTTGATTAGGCACTGGAACACAGCAGGGGCATTGGTCAGACCAAACGCCATAACAAGGTACTCAAAGTGTCTGCTGGGGGTCCAAAACCCCATGTTCCACTTGTCGCCTCCCGGATTTGCACCAGATGGTAGGCATTACGGAGATCCAGCTTGGTGAACCAGGAGGCCCCCTGGAGGGAATCGAATGCTGTGTTAATCAGAGGAAGGGTGTACTGTATTTGTCCTTGACAGTAATGTTATTTAATTCCCTAAAGTCAATGCGTGGCCTCAGTGAACCGTCCTTCTTGCCAAGAAAGAAAAAACTCACCCCCACTGCTGAGGATGGCGACCGAATTATGCCAGAGTCTAAGGATTCGTTAATATAAGTCTCCATGGCTTCCTGCTCCGGAGGTGACAGGCTGTACAGATGACTCGATGGCAGCGGGGCTCCGGCACAGAGGTTGATGGCGCAGTCATAAGGGCAGTGAGGGGGGAGAGAAAGGGCCTGGGACTTACTGAAGGCGGCCCCAAGGTCATGGTACTCCGAAGGAACTTTGGACAGATCAGGGGGAGGGGTGATGGGAACACCCAGGGGCATGGATGGCGAGCAAGCCGCTGATTGCAGACAGGTGTCAAGACAGAACGAGCTCCACGACATCACGTTCCCAGAGCGCCAGTCGATGGAGGGATTATGGAGGTGTAACCAGGGGTAGACGAGAATCACAGGAGAAGTGGAGACCGGCAACACAAAAAACCTCAACTCTTCCTGATGATTCCCAGAGATAATGACAGACACTGGGGCGGTCTGCTGAGATACTGTGGCAAGGGGGGCTTTGGACAAAGTGATGAGTCTAAGTGGGGTTCTGAGTGATTGACAAGGAAGGCCCAACCGGGTAACCAGATCCCCCGAAATAAAGTTCTGCTCCGCCCCTGAGTCAATTAATGCATGTGTAACCAGTTCCTTATGATTGTGAATGAAACGAATGGGGAGAAGAAATCTGGAGAGGAGATTAAGTTGAGGTGAGTCTGTGAGTCCCCCTACTGTGATGCACGGACTCCCCCTTTTGGCCGTAAAGGGCATGACGCTACCTCGTGCTCCTCGCTCTCACAGTAAAGGCACAGCCCCAATTCACGGTGGCGCTGTTTTTCCATGAGAGATAGCCTAGATGGTCCCACTACCATAGGTTCTGGGGCCTCAGGGAAGTCAGCGTGAGGTAGAGCCAATAGGGAAGGCTGAGGGGCGTGACGATACTGGGCACCCGAGCGACCGGAAATCCTGCGCTCCGCTGCCCATTCCCTTAGTCTGTTGTCGAGGTTTATGGCCAGGGAAATTAACTTGGTCAGCCTACTCAGTTCTTCTAAGGGGGCTAGCTCGTCACACAGGCTAGGGCTAAGACTTCTGGTGAAGATGCTGGTGTCCTCCCACCCCACCTCTGTGGCCACCACCCGGAAGTCGACAGCGTAGTCAGCCATGGACTTGGTACCCTGTCTCAAATTCAGCAGCCGGGAGGTAAGCACACTGTCGCAGTCAGAGTGGTCAAACACCTCCTTAAACTCACAGACAAGCTGGTTATAAGTCAAGCTGGTGTAATTTGCCCTAGCCATAATGGCATATGCCCAAGCTAGCGCTCGCCCTTCCAATAAATTATGTAGCCAATTTGGCTGTGATCTGTGGGGAAGTCCCCAGGCACCCACTGAAATATTATCTCGCACTGCATGATGAACCCCCTAGTCTCCCCTAGTTTACCACTAAAACGGGTGGGAGTAGGAATGGGAGTTAGCCAGGAAGGAGGCCCCTGCCCGGGTTGGCTGGAAGGGGAGCTAGTGGGAGCTGAGGAGCTGCTTGCGGCCGAAGGAGCCGGAGGAAATGCCTGCGGGCCTGCCAGGCGATCCAACCGATCTGTTACGCGGGCTAATTGGGTGAGGATAATTTGCTGTTGATAAGCTAATTGATCTATCTGAGTCTCCAAGTTGTTAACTTTGCGCACCAAAGCGCTGTCAGCTGGGTCTTTTTGGCAGAGTCCTACTGACATGGTGTATGGACCCAGTGACCTGACACAGACTCAAGTACAGATACAATTAAGTTTATTAACAATAATGTGTGTGTATGCGTGTGTGAATGTGTAGTCTGATGCCGCTGGAGGACAGCAGAACACCATACAACCTGGCAACCCTGGGAACACACAGAAGTAGGGACAGTTAGGGGTTATCACCGATGGGAATGAGCAGTTAAGTTCAAGGCTTACTGTTAGTAGAGATGTTGTGCTGCTCAGGTTTAGCTCGGCGGCAGCGGCCAAAAAGACAGTGTTTTCCGTTCTTGTTGCGGCAGCTGGAGGTGAAGATGTGCAGGATGAGTGGTGTGGCGTAGTCCACCACCAGGAAGGAAGGAAGACGGTCCACCGCCACAGAGAGGGAGAGATCCGCTGCCATGGAGCTCCGCCTGTGCACGGGGACTGGTAGAAGGATTAGAGGAATGAGTTGGGCTTACTTGGACTTGAGAAGGAACTTCCCGAAGCAGGACGGCTGGAGGCTTGGAGCGAGGACAAAGGTAGACTATGGTTGATAGTTCTTGATTAATTGTCTTTGCTCTAGTACATATGAGAGTCTGTTAACTAACACCTTCTCCATCCATTTCCCTAAGTGTGACGTTAATGCTAATGGCCTGTAGTTGCCTGGATGAGCTGGATCTTTCCCAGGCTTATTAAATGGTAAAATTACAGCCTTTTTCCACCCACTTGGGATAACCGCCCCCCCTTCCATATTCTGTTAAACAATTTCTGCACCAGTTCCATTGATTGCATAGGCAACTGCCGGAACATAGCATAGCTTAGCTGATCATATCCTGGAACTGTGTATCCACTGTCTTGCAAAGCTCTTAAGCTCTGACATTGTGAGCTCGAGATCTAACACAGTCATATGTTCTTCTTCTTCTTTTAGATTTGATTGGCGGTTGGCAACCAGCTTACAGGTGCATTACCACCACGTACTTCACTCTATATCACTCTATCTGGTCAGGAGCTGTAGTCCTTCTATCATCATTGCTGTGTCCAATCAAACCTCAACTCTTCTTCCTCTTCTTTTTGATTTGATTGGCGGTTGGCAACCAGCTTACAGGTGCATTACCACCACTGACTTGATTATCATCACTCTATATCTTTGTATAAGGAGTTCCTTATGTGTGAAAAAATTATTGGTCCTTCGACTGTGTCCGAGGTGTGGGTGGTAAGCTTCTTCTTCTTTCTCTTCTCTCGGTTACTGGTGGATAGCAAAAGCTGCTTCTTCTTTTTCTTCTTTTAGATTTGAGTGGCAGTTGGCAACCAGCTTACAGGTGCTTTACCACCACACACTATATATATGTCTGTCTGTCTTGTCTGTCTGTGCGTCTGTTTTCCCTCATAACTCTATATCTTCGTATAAGGAGTTCTTATAAGGAGTTCTGAACCACTCGTGTGAAAAAATTATCCTTCCCTGGACTGTCCTGTGACATTTTCCTCATAGTTTTGTGATGTTCTCAACGGAGTCATCTTCTTTCACTTCTTTTTTTAAGTTTGCATTTTCTCCGAGTTTATGCTCTCAGTGGTATCGACCAGCCCTTGATAGCCTATAGATCATAGGAAATTGTGATGTCCTATGAAGACTATATGATGTCATGATGTCCTATGAAGACTATATGATGTCATAGACATCCCATGTGATGTCATAGACATCCTATATGATGTCATAGACAAACGATCAAATGGAATCCTTGAAGAAAACACTTAACTTTTACTCTTGTGTTTATGGTGCATCAAGTGCTAATCTTTTTTTTTTTAATTTGAAAATAAACAAGATTTTGAGCAACATGCACTGAATCTCAATGGCCAATATGAAGGACTGGGAACTCTATCTCTTCTTTGTGTTTCTGCAACTGAGTTCAGCTTTTAGGGAGGATACAGGTAAGACCAAAATGTTGAGATTGCAGGGTTTAAGTTTAACCATCCAGAAACAATCAAAAAATTATTGATTATTGACTGTTTCTCGTGAGTTGAGTGGGATGATTTTTCATTTTGTCACCGCATGGGCATAACTTGCTAAATTAAACCAAAAAACAAGCCACAAGTGTGTGATCATGCTTCTGTGCAACAGCTGATTAGCCAAATTGTTGTGTATGCATTGCTTTCATTAGTGTGCATAATGGCTGTTTAGATTTAGAAGACATTGGTTCCCATCAGTTGGAACGTTTGGTGGAGTTGCTCACTGCCAAGGAATGTGAGGACCTCCTCTATACGCTGTCTCACCAAGAAGAGAACATCTTCCAGCATCTTGAGCAACTCTCACCTGAAAACAACACACTTGGCCTTGTCCTTCGAGTCAAGAGAGATGTTTCATCTGCAGAAGGTTAGGGCATCATCTAATTTTGGTAAATCATAAAACCCTGATGTCTATTTAAAATATGCTTGTGTCCATTTGATTGGTAGTTGCTTATATCACCCTGTTACATATGAGTTTAGTAGTAGTAGTAAGATGGCGGCTGGGTTGGCCGGGGAATAGACAGGGGTGGCAGACTGCCGTTTCCGGTAGTGACGCCACCCGAGGTATAAAGGGCATGAGTGGAAGAGGCTCATCCTCTTTCGTCGTTGGCATATGGAGAGAGCTGAGAGTCCCGATTTACTGTCAACCTTGTGTTATTAATAAAGCTCCGTTAATAGCACCTTCTCTCTGGTCATTACTGCCTAAGTTATGGACACAACACACCCATCTACAAAATGTACAAAAATGCATCTAAAAGTCCAGCTGAATGGGGTATTAAAGCTTAGTAGCTATCAAAGAAGTAAAAAAAGTGTACAACAATTCTCTGAAAAATTTTGTCAAAATGATGGCCCCAATTGCTAAATCATCAACAAACTTCATCGATCCATCCACTTTAATTTCCCTACTGTTTTCCAGCTAGCAAGATGCTGTGCAAAGTGATAGAGTACACCCTGGCTAAGACACCAGTCCATCCAAAGTCCTCCAAATTAGGTTGTAAGTTCCTAAATTTGGAATACCAAATGCACCATCTCCAAGAAGTTTATGTCACTGCCTTTCACAGTTTTTCCCCTTTTTCAATTAGGCAATATTATACGAGAGTGAGTACAGTGTGATGTAAGGGTTAATCACAGGTAGCGGCATGATGACGCAGCCGGCTGGTGACGTCATCACGCTGAACCACATATAAGGGGAGCGCCGCCATCTTCGGGCCTCTTTCCTGGCTGGCTCAGTATTAGGAAATAGACCTGCATGCATGTATATTCTACTGCAGTACTTACTGTAATAAAGTTTGTGTTCACAACAGCACCACTCTTTGTGCATCACTTCGGGTTTCCAGACATAACATTTGGCGATGAGAGTTAAACCATGGAAGCGTGCGTAAGGCCACTATAGCCATTTCAGGAGACCCCAGGTGAGCCGCTCTTCCCGTGGCGCCATTGGTTTGACATGTTATTGGCATTGACATCAACATAACATCCATCAACATAATATCCATAATACCCGCATCAACATTATGTTGATATTATGTTGATGCGGTTTGCCTGAGTGACACTGATGAGGAGAAGCTGAAGGGCGCACTGGTTGTCAGTCTAGGCAAAGAAGGGTGGTGCAAGCTCTGTACCCTGGGCCAAGTGGACTCATTCGGCGACTGTGTGAGTCTAATGAAGAAATATTACAATGGCACGACCAACATTACAGCCCAAAGAGTCATTTTCTTTGGCCACAAATGGCATATGGATGAGTCAACTCAACGTTATGCTACAGCGCTCAAAGTCTTTGCAAGCCCGTGTGCCTTTGGGCCCTGAAAAGACAAGCTAATCTGTGACAAGCTAGCCGAAGAGCACAGCACAGAGAGTGAGCACAGGAAAAAGGGAGAATTCAGTAGTGAGAGTGACCACAACACTGTGGGTGAACACAACATGGAGAACAAAGATGACACAGAGGGAGAACAGCGACCGGACTCGTCTCAGATCCTTGCCCAGGTGGAGCTTCATAGAGCCATTGCAAAGTTGCAGGAGAGGGAGCCCGCATCTATCGGGAACAATGCCAATGAGAAATCAACTGTCCCCTGCGCACAGGAGGAGCGCTGCCAGGAGGAGGGGCAGCTACGGGACTCGCCTCAGATCCTCGCCCAGCAGGAATTTACAGGAGCCACTGCGGAGTTGCAGGAGAGGGAGCCCACTCACACAGAGAACATCGACACATCACTCCGACCTGGACCAGCACCAGACGAGGGTGAGAAGGAACCGGACTGCTTCAGAATCCTCACTTAGCACCAGTCTACAGGAGCCATGGCTGAGCCGACGGGTGAAGAGTCCATGACTGTAAATGACACAGGAGAGATGCTGCACGTCTTCAGGGACCACGGCCAGCATTGGCCCCCAAGGATGGCTGCTGTAGCATTGGTTGAAGAGTCCGTGACCCAACAGGATGTGACAGAACCACCACAACTTGATAGACACTTCATGACAATAATGAGTACCACACCATTACAACCACAACGCCATATGCAGCTATACAGAGCGCCACTCACAATGAGGAACCGGGTTTGGGCCCGCAAAGCCTGGCAACCGGGCTCACAGTTAGCTGTTACAATGTTACCACCATTGGCACGTATGAGGATAGCGGCACAGCTGGAAATAGGATCGGGATGGCAGGACTGCCATCCGCGGGAGGTGAGAGCAGCTGCTGCGGATTGGAATGCGGCGTTGGAGCCGATCCAGCTGGTGTGGGATCCAGGCCGGGACAGTGTTGACAAGCGTGCCGTGGCTTCAGAGGGATGACGCCTGGGCCTGCTGGGATTGGTGCCACCAGGGGCATGTCCACCACAAGCCCGCTACATGGCCCCTCCGGCAGAACCGCCTTCCCCATGAAAGACTGTGGAAAAAAAAGAGTGTGACTGTTTAGTTGGGAGTGTGGCTGCCAAGGGATGAGAGGCAGAGTGAGCCACTTAGCCGCACTGGGTTATGCGGTGGTCTTCCCGCTGGCCCTAGTTACAGTATTGTTAATGTTGTTTATGCCAAATTGGGAAGTACTGCAATTTATTAAAGTGCTCTGTGTTTTTCCAAGGGGGGAGGTGAATGTGATGTAAGGGTTAATCACAGGTAGCAGCGTGATGACGCCGCTGGCTGGTGACGTCATCACGTTGAACCACATATAAGGGGGACAGCAGCCATCTTAGGGCCTCTTTCTGGACTGGCTCAGTATTAGGAAACAGACCTGCATGTACGTATGTTGTACTACTTATTGTAATAAAGTTCATGTTCACAACAGCACCACTCTCTGTACATCACTCCGGGTTTCCAGACACAACATACGGTATCATGAATATAGTAACTGCGGGATGTGATGTGACTTGTGCCCTCCGCTAGAGTACCACACCCGGAGTTAGTATATTCATGGTACCGTAACGAACTTGAGTGTAATATTGCTTTTATGCAGCAGTTCCACAAGCACAATGTATTAAATGACAGCAATATTGGACAAAATATGATTTGTTTGTTTAATCAGGGGCGCTGCTGAAGACATTCTATGACACGGTGGTGGCATCAGCCATCACTTTTGGAGTGGTCTGCTGGGGCAGTGGCATTACCGCAGCCGATAGGAAGAGACTGAACAAACTGATCAAGAAAGCTAGCTCCGTCCTGGGGCAGCGCCTTGACCCGGTGGAGGAGATAGGAGAGAGAAGGACGGTAGCTAAACTGTCATCTCTGCTGGAGTCCAAGTTCCACCCTATGCAGGACATACTGAATGCACTGAGGAGCTCATTTAGCAGCAGACTACATCATCCCAGGTGCACAACCAAGAGGTTTCGCAGGTCCTTCCTACCAACGGCTGTCAGACTGTACAACCTAAGCAGGGCTGCTCGCAGAGATAGCAAAAAGATGTAACAACCTAATAGTTTTTGAATGCAAAAGATGCAATAGACTTACACAATGGTCCCCTCCGGCATACAACTAGGAAAATACCGGTCGCTATGGAGGGTGAGAATATGTATGGGCACATAATCATACCATGTAGGATAACTAAGTAGACGGTTGTGCTGTTTCATCCCATCTAGCAACAATGCTCTGCACTGTGTGTGTTTATATATTTACATATTTATTCCATCTAGCTACAATGCTCCGCACTGGGTGTGTTTATATTTATATATATATATATTTATTCCATCTAGCTACAATGCTCCGCACTGTGTGTGTTTATATATCTACATATTATTCCATCCAGCTACATTGCTCCGCACTGTGTGTGTTTATATATTTACATATTTATTCCACCTAGCTGCAATGCTCCGTACTGTGGGTGTTTATATGTCTACATATTTATTCTATCTAGCTACAATGCTCTGCACTGTGTGTTCATATACTCATATATTTATTCCATCCAGCTACAATACTCTGCACTGTGTGTCTGTGTGTATATATATATATATATATATATATATATACTGTATATTTATAGCAATATGTACATATGTATAAGCTGCTCTTGCTTTTTTTTTCTTGCCTTCTGATTGTTGCTCTGAGTGTCGCTATCCCTGTGCTGTTGCAATCCTGGAATTTCCCCATTGTGAGACTAATAAAGGCTTATCTTATCTTAATCAGTTATTTTGTGCAGCTGAGAAAAAAAATAGTCCCTTCTAAATCTAGCCAGTAACCGTTGCGAAACATCTCAAGTCAGCAAGAAGACGGCTATTGTCATTTCACACACATGTAAACAAATTAAATACTGTCAAATGCAAACGTAAGAAGTGTTTATAAAACATATACCTGTTGAGTCGGTACTGCAGAAGACCCCAGATCAAAACGTATCCAATGCCGGTCATCAGAACACCGGCAGTAGCTAGCCGGTAGTTAGTAGTTAGCATGCTAGTGATTTAGCACACCTTGCTCGCTTTTTTTTGCATTTTCAGATGAAACAAAGAACCCATCAAGACAAAGGTATTGTAGTTTGTTAATCGAGACAATAAATCAAACTCTATCACTGCCTATTTTTTTTAAATAGACGTGAGATAGCGTAATGAGCTTGATGGAAGGCTAGACGGGTAGAAGTAAAGTTTTTTTTCAAAAGGGTGGCACTTCCGGAGTACGGATGTATAATTTCTTGTTAAACAGCGCCTCACTGTGGAAATTAAGGTATCCAAAACAGTACTGCAATTGTCATAAAGAACTCTCTGACAAGCACTCTTTGAAGCAGAGTGACACATATCCAGTGAAATTGAAGTGCAGTGCCTTGAGACGACCTGTGCTGTGATTTGGCTCTATATAAATAAAACTGAATTGAAATTGAATTGAATTGCAATTATCATGGAATATAGTAACTCCTGGAATCCCTATTGTCCAATCAAATTGCTCAGTCAGAACTAACAGTTGTATAAAATTGCTTAAAGAACCCCTATGATGCTCGTTTTCCACATATTGAAACAGCTCCCAGAGATATTAATGTAATGTCAATTAATTGTTTTGTTCAGAACCAGTGTCAGGAATAATGCGTTACTGTCATGAATGCTCCTTTGGAGCAGAAGGACAGATCAACAATCCAATTTAGCCACACTGAAACAGTGAAACGACAGTGCTTAAATACACACAGGCAAATGTGCTACAGGTGTGAGTCACTGAGTGAGCAGGAGCCTAATTAACCCAACTGCCCACAGCTGAGCTGAGAGGGCAGGCTGTGAGCAGTGGAAGGGAGTGTCTGGGAAAGGGGAGGCACAAGTGAAAACAACTCCAAAGTATATACAGAAAACTAACAAAATCAAACTAACCAGACATACTTACCAAGACGTAACAAACTAATAGTTTTTTGAATGCAAAAGATGCAATAGACTTACACAATGGTCCCCTCCGGCATACAACTAGGGACTTACCGGTCGCTATGGAGGGTGAGAATATGTATGGGCACATAATCATACCATGTAGGATAACTAAGTAGACGGTTATGCTGTTTCATTCCATCTAGCAACAATGCTCTGCACTGTGTGTGTTTATATATTTACATATTTATTCCATCTAGCTACAATGCTCAGCACTGGGTGTGTTTATATATTTATATATCTACATATTATTCCATCTAGCTACATTGCTCCGCACTGTGTGTGTTTATATACTTGCATATTTATTCCACCTAGCTGCAATGCTCCGTACTGTGGGTGTTTATATATTTACATATTTATTCCATCTAGCTACAATGCTCTGCACTGTGTGTTCATATATTCATATATTTATTCCATCCAGCTACAATGCTCTGCACTGTGTGTCTGTGTGTGTGTATATATATATATTTTATAGTAATACGTACATATGTATATTAGCTGCTCTTGCTTGCTTGTTTTTTTTTTTTGTTTTTTGTTTTTTGTTTTTTTCTTGCCTTCTGATTGTTGCTCTGAGTGTTGCTATCCCTGTGCTGTTGCAATCCTGGAATTTCCCCGTTGTGGGACTAATAAAGGCTTATCTTATCTTATCTTATCTTATACAATACTTAAAATAAAGTGAGGGTCTGAGCTCAGTGAAAACATGAGCTCAGACACATGACAGAGACCCCCCCCCCTTAATGGGTGGATTCGAGACACCCCCAGGTAACACTAAAAGGACACCCCCCCCCCCCGAGAGAAAGAGGTAGATCACAAAACCACCCCAGGAGGGAGGTGGGGGAAACAGGCTAGGAGGGAAACACAAACCTGCTCATGACCAGCACCCTGCGCAACACCAGGCCCCAGGGCCCCCCTAGACCAAACACCCAGGCAGTTCAGGTGGTCAGCCAAAGTTCCAGGCCAGCCAGATGGCAAGGTGGTAGGAGTCGGGTGGCCTGCCCGAGAATATGGGCCACCCAACCCAGCGGCTCAGTCTATCAGGCAGCCGGCCTAAGTTCTTTAGCCACCTGGACTGCAGGGGTGCCCCAGGATGCAGCCTCCCCGTGGGAGGGCCCACGGCAATGTTAGGTGGCGGAGGATGGGAGACCCCGACGGAGTCTGGCTGAGGAGGAGGAGAGACGACAACACCCTCGGTGATCTGGGGCAGGAAGACTGTAGCACCCGCAGTGGCCCTGGACTGTAGCATAGCAGCACCCGTGGTGGCCCCAGGCTGAGGCATAGCAGCACACATGGTGGCTCCGGGCTGGAGCACTGCAGCACCTGCGGTGGCTCCGGGCTGGAGCTCTGCAGCACCTGTGGTGGCTCCGGGCTGGAGCTCTGCAGCACCCGCAGTGGCTCCAGCTGGAGTTCTGCAGCACCCATGGTGACTCCGGGCTGGAGCTCTGCAGCACCCGCACTGGCTTCAGATAGGAGCAGAGCTGCACCCTCGGTGGCTCCAGGCAGGAGCAGAGCTGCACCCTCAGTGGGTCCCAACTGGACCAATGCTGCACCCACAGTGGGCCCCAGGCTGGGGCACAATGCCCATGGCGGATCCAAGCTGGAGCGACCCACGAAGACCCTGATAGATGCGGGACCCAGACGACAGCCTCGGGCAGAGAAGGGGCTGCACCCACAGTGGACCCAGCCTGGGCCAAAGCAGCACCCACGGCGACCTCCACAGCGGGGGAAGCTGGACCCTCAGCAACCTCGGGCGGCGAACCTGGACCCAAGAAGACTTCCAGCTGTGCTGGATCTCATTCCCAGTGACCCTGGAAGAAGACTCGGATACACATAGAACAGGGGGGTCAGGGTCACCTGCAGCAGCGGAGCCCGGTGAGGTGACCTCAGGTGCAGCGGGCGGCTGCACCCGGCTCTCCTCACCAAGAGCCAGGCAAGATTGCTCTAGCACAGAAAGGAGGAAGACAAAAGAGAGCACTTGCCTGAGCTCGAGCTCCACCGCCGTCCAGGACTCCATCAATCCAGGCAATGATGGTGACTCGGGCTTGGTCCTCTGGAGGTCCAGCTCTGGTGTTAACTCTGCTATGGCAGCCCCCACAGCAGGCATGATGGTGGTAGCAGTCCTTGTGTCCCCAGGTAAAGTGGCCTATGCCGGTGATTCCGTCGTCGTGGGCACTGGGGTATCGCTCACCGCTGGCACTGGAGAAGGGTCTTCCAGGGCCACAGGCTTCTCCATTGTCTGTTGGCTCAGTTCCGGGGCCGGCAGACACTCAGGAATATCAGGAGGAGACACGGAGAGGGTAGGTGAGGATTTAATAATTGCAGCAGGAGAAGAGAGCTCAGGAACTGCATAACCTGAGTCTCTCTCCCAGGAATCAGACAAGGCATTTCATCATAAGTCGAAGCAGAAATAAATGACACTTGCTTGTCATCCCGGTGTGCGATGCTCTCTGCTGCAGCAGATGGGCAGTCATCCCTCTCTGTGTCTATGGTGAACCTGGGCCCCTCAGTGGATTGTGGAGGAACCGTCCCTGAAGACACGGAAGTGGGCAAAGCCAGGGGAAGCCTGGAGGATCTCTCGGCAGCTGGGGGACATGTCGAGGCGATGGCGATTACAGCAGCAGCGGAGAGAGCACAGGCTGGCAAGACAGCCGGCGAAGGAGAAGAGAAGAGGGGCTCTGCCATGAGAATTGTTGGGCTCGACGTCAGGGAAGCGGCTGCCAAAGAGGAGGAAGGCTTCTTCTGGCGGTCCAGTGCAGGATGACGTTGTTGTGTTGGAGCTAATGAAGCTGGAGCAGGACTGAGCGCACTGGAGGTGTTCTTCCTTGGAGTGCATCTTCGTGTGGGCACCGGTTTGGCTCGAGGCACCCCCCACATCAGCTCAAGAAAAGACCGTTGCAGGACAGCGAGCGTAGCCAACACATCTGCGAACTCTGGGTATTTCCTCAACCCAGGAAGTGCCCTCAGCCTCTCGACCGCTGCCTCCACATTCTGCAGGACTCTTTGGATTTCGAGAGGCGAGAGCATCGGAGATGCAGTCCTGGATAAAGACAGCTCCCCACTGCTTTGCCAGGCTGGGATCCCTGGCCACTGATCCTCCTTTGCTGGCCGAGAACCTGCGTGCTGGGGACATGATGAGCTCCAGGTGTCAGGTGAGTGAAAAAAAGGCAAAAGAAAAAAATGCATCCACACAACAGCTGGATCTTTTAACTGGTGACTAAATTCTGTCATGAATGCTTCTTCGGAGCAGAAGGACAGATCCAAGTGCTGAATTGTGCAGGTGACATTTATTCAATTCAATTCAATTCAATTCAACTTTATTTATATAGCGCCATTTCACAACAACAGTCATCTCATAGCACTATCAACTGTAGGGAGGACCCCCACAGTTGCAGAAAGACCCCAGCAATTTATTGACAAAAAATAAAGTGCCAAACAGTGACAACAATACAAAAATGCAAACAAGAATAACTAACACGGTTAACTTCAGAGCAAGACACACTCTGAAGAAGAGAATACTTCAGAGGCTGGAACCTGTGTAGAGAGAAGACAATTCAATTTAGCCACACTGAAACAGTGAAACGGCAGTGCTTAAATGCACACAGGTAAATGTGCTACAGGTGTGAGTCACTGAGTGAGCAGGAGCCTAATTAACCCAACTGCCCACAGCTGAGCTGAGAGGGCAGGCTGTGAGCAGTGGAAGGGAGTGTCTGGGAAAGGGGAGGCACAAGTGAAAACAACTCCAAAGTATGTACAGAAAGCTAACAAAATCAAACTAACCAGACATACAATACTTAAAATAAAGTGAGGGTCTGAGCTCAGTGAAAACATGAGCTCAGACACATGACAGTTACAAAGTATTGCATCACTATCACTATCAGTTCAAGAAATCTGTGTGGCTGCCTGTGTGTCACGGCCGTAGGACATCATAGGACGGCCTATGATGTCTGCATGATGTCCAATGATGATCCTTTGATCTCAGGCTACATAGGACTCGTGATGATGTCATATACTGTAGGTGATGCCATCATAGAGGCAATAGGACTGACTGCCTATGATGTAGTGTCCTATGATGCCTGCCTTGATGTCTTTATGATGTCATATAGGCCATCATTCACGATGCCTGCCTTGATGTATTTTATGACTGGCTACACATGATGTAGTGTCCCATGATGCCTGCCTCGATGTCTTTATGATGTCATGTAGACCAACAAGACACTACATAAATGGAGAGCAATAGAGTGCAAAATAGTGGATACACAGCTCCAGGATATGGTCAGTTAAGCTATGCTATATTCCAGCAGTTGCCTATGCAATCAGTGCAACTGGTGCTGAAATTTTTTAACAGGACATGGAAGGAGGGGGTTATCCCAAGTGGGTGGGAAAAGGCTGCAATTTTACCATTTAATAAGCCAGGGAAAGATCCAACTCATCCAGGTAACTACAGGCCAATAGCATTAACGTCACATTTAGGGAAATGGATGGAGAAGGTGTTAGTTTACAGACTCTCACATGTATTAGCGCAAAAACGATTAATAAACGACTATCAGAATGATTTTAGAAGAGGAAGATCCACAGTGGATGCTCTAGTTAGGGTAAGTAATGATATTGAAAAGACTCTCAAAATGAAAGAAGTAATGGTTAAAGTTTATCTGGATATTGAAAAGGCTTATGTCTCACTGTGGAGGGATAGACTTCTTATGAAATTGAATAAAATGGACATTGGTGGTGGTGTGGGAACCCACTCAGTATGTTTCCACTCAAACTGAAGGGTAATGGTCATGGGGGGATTTGTGTGTTGATGCGAACAGTGGCAAAGGCGAATGGCAAATATATTTACGTTAATGCAGCACCCCAGGTCGCGGAGATAGTGGGATGCTATAAAAGGAGAGGTGCCTGCGACCCTGCTTTTTATGCTTGTGATTCTTGTGAATGTGAGTGAGAGATTAATAAAGTCTGCTCTGCTCTGATCCACTTCGCCCAATTATTTTTCTCTCCACACTGGTGACCCTTGATGCGCAATGGAACTCGAGGCGAACACCCCGGAGACGACCCGGACGGGAGGGGCCAGCAACGCGTGCGCCGTTTCAGTCAAACTCCCAGACTTTTGGCTACATGACCAGAAGTCTTGGTTCCTCCACACCGAGGCCCAGTTTGCGCTCCGGGGAATAACGGCGGATGACACCAATTACTACGTGGTTACAGTACTGGACGCACGCACAACTCAGCAGGTGGTGATGATCTCAAAACGCGCTGACCCGGCGCTACACGCTCTCGGACTGCGAGAGAGCGGAAAGGCTCCTGACGTGCTCCCGAGTTCGGAGACGGGTCAGCGGTCAAATTAATGAAGATGTTGGCACTGATAGGCACAGATGACGGGCATTTCCTCTTTGCTCACCTTTTCCTCCGGAACCTCCCGACAGCGGCCAGGGCGGTCCTTGCCAATTCACCGCTGCTGGCCGCGCACAACTACCGGGCGCTAGCACAAGAGGCAAATCAGATTATCCTCACCACCAGAGCCCTCGTAGTGAACGCAGCGGTGTCGGAACCCAGTGAGATGGCCAGCGGAGGCGAGGGGCCAACGACGGTGGCTGCAGCGGAGGCCAAGAAGCACCGAAAAGACACACTCTGCTTCTACCACCGCCGTTGTGGAGAGGACGCATGCCAATGCGTGCCACCATGCCAATTCAAGCGCTCAGGAAATGCCAGGGCCAGCAGTTAGTAGCAGCTGCGACCGCCGGTGAAGCAAGCAAGCTGCTCTTTGTGACAGACTCACGCTCGGGGAGACAGTTCCTCGTGGACTCCGGCTCCCAAAAGAGCCTCATCCTGCCGTCCTACGCAGACCGGCTGGTGGGAACTAGCGGCCCCGAGCAGACGGCCGCAAACGGCTCAGACATTAAGACTTTTGGGGAGAGGACACTGACTGTATCCTTGCACGGCCATACATACCAATGGACATCCGTCATAGCGGTATGCAGCTTCCCCATTTTGGGCACTGATTTTATGTGTTCACACGGACTATTAGTCGATGTGGCTAACAGATGCTTGATTAACACAATGTCTTTTAATTCTCTCCCCTGTACAGCTAGAGGAGCCGGGTCCACAACACTAGCCAACGTCACAGCTCCAGGGGGTAAGTTCCACACACTACTCCCCCAGTTCCCAGCACTCACGGCCCCGACCTTTTCGGTGACCGTCACTAAACACAGGGTGGAGCACTTCTTTACCACCATGGGGCCGCCCGTTTTCGCACGACCTCGGTGCCTGGACGCAGCTAAACTGGCCATAGCGCGCGAGGAGTTTGCCAACTTGGAAAAGTTGGGCATCATCAGATGCTCAAACAGTCCATGGGCGTCCCCACTACATACGGTTCCTAAAGCCAAGGGATCGTGGCGACCTTGCAGAGATTTCCGCAGATTAAACAATGCCACAGCGCACCACCGCTACCTGATCCCCCATATTCAATTCAATTCAATTCAATTCAACTTTATTTATATAGCGTCATTTCACAACAACAGTCATCTCATAGCACTATCAACTGTAGGGGGGACCCCCACAGTTGCAGAAAGACCCCAGCAATCAGGCGATCCCCTGTGAGCAAGCACTTGGAGATGGTGGAGAGGAAAAACTCCCTTTTAACAGGAAGAAACCTCCAGCAGAACCAGGCTCAGGGAGGGGCAGTTATCTGCTGCGACTGGCTGGGGGGTGAGGGGATAGAGAAGAAGAAAAGAACAGACATGTAGAGAGCAAACAGCACGATGGGGACTCAATCTATGGGAGAGAACAAACAAATGTTAATGACCAGCAAAAAAAAATATTTCATTGAGAGTGAGGAAAGGAGTGAGGCCCAGTGCATTACTGGAGGTCCCCCGGCTGACTAAACCTATTAGCAGCATAACTAAGGGAGGGTTCAGAAACACATGATCCCTCCCTAATTGTAGGCTATATCAAAAAGGTAGGTTTTAGCCCTATTCTTAAAAACAGAGATCGAGTCTGACTCCATCCATCCATCCATCCATCCATCTTCTACCGCTTTTCCGGAGGTCCGGGTCGCGGAGGCAGCAGTTCAAGCAGAGAAGCCCAGACTTCCCTCTCCCCAGCCACCTGCTCCAGCTCTTCAGAGGGGATACCAAGGCGTTCCCAGACTAGCTGGGAGACATAGTCTCTCCACCGAGTCCTGGGTCTGCCCCGGGGTCTCCTCCCAGTGGGACGTGCCTGAAACACCTCAAGTGGGAGACGTCCAGGAGGCATCCTAATCAGATGCCCATACCACCTCAACTGACTCCTTTCAATGTGGAGGAGCAGCGGTTCTACTCTGAGCCTCTCCCGGATGACTGAGCTCCTCACCCTATCTCTGAGGGTGAGTCCAGCAATCCTACGGAGAAAGCTCATTTCAGCCGCTTGTATCCGCGATCTCGTTCTTTCGGTCATTACCCAAAGCTCGTGACCATAGGTGAGAGTAGGAACGTAGATTGACTGGTAAATCGACAGCTTTGCCTTAGAACTAAGCTCCCTCTTCACCACAACAGACCGGTACAACGTCCGCATCACTGCAGATGCTGCTCCAATCCGTCTGTCGATCTCTCGCTCCATTTTCCCCTCACTCGTGAACAAGACCCCAAGATACTTAAACTCCTCCACTTGGGGCAGGAGCCTGTCCCCAACCCGGAGAGGACAATCCACCTTTTTCCGGCTGAGGACCATGGACTCGGACTTGGAGGTGCTGATTCTCATCCCAGCCGCTTCACACTCAGCGGCAAACCGTCCCAGCAAGAGCTGTAGGTCATTGCTGGATGAAGCCAACAGGACAACATCATCTGCAAACAAGAGAGATGAGATCCTGTGGTCACCAAGCATGACACCCTCCATTCCCTGGCTGCGCCTAGAAATCCTGTCCATAAAAATTATGAACAGGACCGGTGACAAAGGGCAGCCCTGGCGGAGTCCAACTCTCACTGGGATCCCCCTCATGGATCGTCACCTTATCGTGGTGGGGGGGTTTGCGTGCCCCAGTGATCCCAGGAGCTATGTTGTCCGGGGCAATTTGCCTCTGATAGGGTCTCCCAAGACAAACTGGTCCTGGGTGAAGGGCCAGACTAAGAACGATCCAACAGACTCTCATGATAAATTGTATATCAAGGATTCAGTGTACCCCGCCCGGTATGGGGTTACCGGGGCCCCACCCTGGAGCCAGGCCTGGGGGAGGGGCTCGAAGGCTAGCGTCTGGTGGCCAGGTTTCCACCCATGGGACCCGGCCGGGCTCAGCCCGAAGGAGTTACATGGGTCCGCCCTCCAGTAGGTTCACCACCTGCAGGAGGGATCATGGAAGTCCGGTGCTATGTGGATTAGGTGGCAGTCAAAGGCGGAGACCTTGGCGGACTGATCCGAGTCTGACTCCCGAATCCAAATTGGCAGCTGATTCCACAGGAGAGGAGCTTGATAACTGAAGGCTCTGCCTCCCATTGTACTTTTGGAGGTTCTAGGTATTGCAAGTAATCCTGCATTTTGGGAGCGTAGTGCTCTGTTAGGATAATACGGTAGTATCAGATCTTTTAAATAAAAAGGAAGCCTGATTGTTTAGGGCTTTGTAAGTAAGAAGAAGGATTTTAAACTTAATTCTAAACTCTATGGGAAGCCAATGAAGGGAGGCCAGAACCGGAGAGATATGATCTCTCTTTCTAGTACCTGTTAAAACTCTTGCTGCAGCATTTTGGATCAGCTGAAGACTTTTTAAAGATGTTTTAGGACAGCCTGATAATAAAGAATTACAATAATCTACTCCCGAGCTAACAAAAGCATGGATCAGTTTCTCAGCATCACTCTGAGACAAGATGCTCCTAATCTTGGCAATATTACGCAAATGATAGAAGGCAGTCTTAGAAACAAATTTAATATGTGAATTGAAGGACAAATCCTGATCAAAAATAACTCCAAGGTTCCTCACAGAGCTATTAAGAGAAAGAGTAACCGCATCCAAACTGAAAGTTTGATTTGGAAAGGAATTTCTAAGGTTTTTTGGACCAACAAGAATGACTTCAGTCTTATCTGAATTTAATAGCAGGAAATTACAAGTCATCCAAGCTTTGATTTCCTTAAGACAGGCTTATATTCAGGATTTTTCCATTCACCTCACCGGGGCACGCATTTTTTCCAAGATAGACCTGGTCCGCAATTACCGCCAGGTCCCGGTGTGCACTGAGGACATACCTAAAATGGAAGTAATAACCCCGTTTGGTCTTTTTGAGTTTTTACGCATGCCTTTCGGGATAAAAGGCACGGCGCAGACATTCCAACACATGATGGATGCGGTGTTGCATGATCTGCCGTTTGTGTTCATCTACCTGGACTACAGCCTGGTGGCCAGCGCGTCCGAGGATGAACACGTAGCCCACCTCAGGACAGTTTTCCAGAGGTTGGAGGAGCACGGGTTAATAATCAACCCGGCGAAGTGCCAGTTCGGGGTGATGGGAATCGATTTTTTGGGCCACCACATCTCACCGGAGGGCACAATACCCTTACTGGACAAAGTGCGCGCAGTGGCAGATTTTCGCCAGCCTCAGAGATGGTCAGGGCGCTGCAGGAGTTTTTGGGGATGGTTAACTTCTACACCCGTTTTCTCCCCCACGCAGCCCAGCTCATGCAGCCGTTGTACACTGTGCTTAAGAAACGGAAACCGGCGGACAGAGTCGACTGGACTCCTGAGTGAGAGCAGACGTTTTCTGAGGTTAAAACAGCTCTGGCGAACGCCGCACTACTGGCGCACCCTGACCCGGCGGCTCAGATAGCGCTCACTACCGACGCATTGGACGTGGCCATAGGGGCCGTCGTGGAGCAGTGCATCGTCGGTTCTTGGCAGCCGCTTGCCTTTTTTAGCAGGTCTTTGCGCAACAATGAGTGTAAATACAGTGTGTTCGACAGGGAGTTACTGGCTCTCCACCTGGCCATACGTCACTTCCAGTTCTGGCTGGAAGGGTGCACCTTCACTGTGTTCGTGGACCACAAGCCACAAACGTATGCAATGGCCAAAGTTTCGGAACCATGGTCAGCCCGGCAGCAGAGACAGCTGGCCGCGATCTCGGAGTTCACGACTGACAATTCAGCATGTGGCCGGTAAACTCAACATGGTGGCGGACTGCCTCTTGTGCGCATCAGTGGCCCCAGTCTACGTGGGGATAGATTACACAACCATGGCCACTGAGCAGATCGGTGATGCAGACGTTTGCGTTCTCCAGTCTGGACCATCAGAGTTCAGGCTGGAGAGCAGAGTACTCCAAGATGCCCCCCCCCCAGTCTGTGACGTCTCCACGGGCCGCCCACGCCCGGTGATCCTACGTGCTTAGCGCCGCCATGTTTTTGAGTCGGTTCACTCCCTGGCGCACCCAGGAGTTTGCGCATCAGTCAAAATGGTGGGAGCAAAGTTCGTCTGGCCGAGCCTGTGCAAACAGGTGAAAGAGTGGGCTGCAGCCTGCGTAGCGTGCCAATGAGCCAAGGTGCACAGGCACACAAAGGCCCCCTTGGAGCCATTCCATATCCCGGCTAAGAGGTTCAACCACGTTCACGTGGACCTCGTGGGCCCCCTCCCGCCATCGCAGGGGTTCACGCACCTCCTGACAGTGGTGGACCATACCATGCGCTGGCCCGAGGCAGTCCCGCTAGCTTACACCGCATCCGCAGAAGTTGCACATGCTTTTATGACGACATGGGTGGCACGTTTCGGCGCCCTTTCGGATATCACATCCGATCAGGGCCTGCAGTTTGTTTTCGACCTCTGGTCCACCATGGCCCAGAGCCTGGGCGTCACAATTCATCGCACGACCGCGTACAACCCCCAGGCCAATGGGTTATGCAAGCGCTTCCATAGATCACTTAAAGCAGTGCTCAGGGCTTCGCTTACGGATGCAAATTGGGTGGACCGGTTGCCGTGGGTTCTATTAGGGTTGCGTTCAGCACCAAAAGAGGATTTGGCAGCCTCCCCAGCAAAGGTGATTTTTTTCCCAGCCGCTGCAGTTCCCCGGAGAGAGTTGCCGGACAACCCCGCACCAAACGCCGATCCATCCCCGCTTTCACTGCATAGCGCAGAGGCAGGGACGGTACCCGGCCCAACCCACCCACCACTGTTTTCTCTGCGCTTTTGTGACAAAGACCTTGAAGGACACGTCGTTCGTATTTGTCAGGCACGACGCCCACCGGACCCCATTGCGCCCACCCTACGATGGCCCATTCAGAGTGCTAGAACCCGAGGAGAAACATTTTGTGTTAGACTTGGGGGGACGCAGGGAAACAATCTGTATAGACAAGCTTAAGCCCGCCTTCATTTTAGCAGACTAGCAGGTGGTGTTGGCCCGAGCTCCTCGGCGCGGACGACCCCCCACTGAGACTTCCCCAGGTAAATGACTCATCAGATCAGTCACAGTGGCATACTGAAGATGCCCCCCCCCCAGTGTCCCCCCACAGACGGACGCACCCTCAGGAGCCCCCCACTGGCACAGCAGCGCCTCAGAGCCACCGACCCCCCGTTACAGCCGCTATAGACGTGGGCTGAAGCCCAAAGGACATGAGGGGTTAAGGCTCAGTCTTGAGTTTCGGGGGGGGGGACCCAGTCAGTGTGTTTCCACTCAGACTGAAAGGGAATGGTCATGGGGGGATTTGTGTGTTGATGCGAACAGTGACAAAGGCGAATGGCAAATGTATTTATGTTAATGCAGCACCCCAGGTCGCGGAGAGAATGGTATGCTATTAAAGGAGAGGTGCCTGCGACCTGCTTTTTTATGCTTGTGATTCTTGTGAATGTGAGGGAGAGATTAATAAAGCCTGCTCTGCTCTGACCCGCTTCGCCAGATTATTTCTCTCTCCACAGTAGGATGTATAATTGGATAATGGATTTTTTAACACACAGGACAATTGGGGTTAAAGTAGGATATGAAGTTTCTAATGACTTTGAAACAGAAAATGGTGTTCCTCAGGGGAGTGTGATAAGCCCTGTTTTATTCAATATAATGATTAATGACATGTTTGAGGATCAAGAGGGATCCATCAAAACAGCACTATATGCAAATGATGGAGCCATATGGACGAGGGGAAGAAATGGGAAATGTTTGTTCAAAAACATTAGGAAATCAATGGAGAAAGTGGAAAAGTGGTCATATGAGTGGGGATTTAAATTTTCAGACAGTAAAACCTGCTATATAACTTTCACAAAAAAACGCAGAACTGGTACAGAACCATTAACATTATATAATCAACCAATACAGAAAGTCAGTGAATTCAAATATCTAGGATTGTGGTTTGATAGTGCATACACATGGAGAGGTCATGTTGAAAATCTGGAGACAAAATGCAAAAAAGTCATTAATCTCTTAAAAGCTGTAGCTGGACATGAATGGGGTGCAGATAAACAGGCATTAATTGTCATTTACAGAGCACTAATGCGATCGACAGTAGACTATGGATGCATGATTTACGGAGCAGAGGCAAAGATGACTCAGGAAAAAATAGACAGAATGCAGCATAGAGCGCTTCGCCTGTGCATTGGAGCCGTCAAAACAACATCAAACAATGCAGTTTTAATAGAAACAGGAGAAATGCCAATGGATTTGAGAAGCGATAAATTCACATTATCATACTGGGTCAAGCTGAAAGGAAGTGACGAAGCAAATATTTCAAAAACAACACTACAAGACTGTTGGGAATACTCTAATTTCCAGGGACATGGGTTTGGGTGGACAATTGAAAGAAGGACCAGAATGTATGGGTTGCACACTATTGATATAGCTAACACCAGTCCAGTGAGTAATGTTCCCCTTTGGCTGTTTCTGGGAATAGAAGTAGACGCTAGTCTGCTAATGAGGAAAAAAGATTGGCATATGAGTGAAGTTGGTGTTAAAACAAGCATTTACCTCAGGAATAATTACTACAACTCTATAGTGATGGTTCAAAGAACAAAGATGGCTCTGTTGGAGTTGGAGTATACATCCCAGAGTTATGAATGAATTGAATGAATGAATTTATTTATTTCGGATAGTACATTACAGGTTAAAAGAAACTGTATAATATAACAACAAGGTCAAATTAGACAAAGACTCCTTCTACTATACAATTCCACGTGAGTTATCCGAAATGGGTGATGGCTGAAGCCGCAGCTTATATTGCCCACCCATATTCCATCCAAGAATTCAAAGGAGAAAAAAGAGAAAACAAGACAAGAGCGATTACAATTTAAAACAAGGCTAAGACAAAATATGACTGAGAGAAAAAGAAAACTGAGCTAGTCTAAGTTAAGCGGTTACTATTCAAAAACAAATCTAAGACATAGTGTCACAGAGAAAAAAGAAAAACTAAGCTATAACACAACACAGGCTGGAAATGTCAATCCTTATGTGAGTTTACATGTCGTCTTGTAAATATGTTTGGAGTATTTCTTCCTTTAGTTTTTGTTTAAATTGTCCAAGCTTTGTACATGATTTTAATTCAGGTCCAAAATCGTTCCATAATCTGACACCTTGCACTGAAATACAGTGTTGCTTGGTAGTTGTTCTCACTGTAGGCTTTTGAAATATACATGTTCCTCTGAAGTGATATCGTTTCTCCCTTGTTTGGAACAACTTTTGGATATTTGCGGGCAGTGATAAATTCTTCACTTTGAACATTATTATTGCGGTTTTAAAGTCGATCAGATCTTTCAACTTGAGAGTTTTTTGTTTAAGAAAAAGTGGGTTTGTTGGTTCCCTGTAAGCTGCTTTGTTGATTATTCTAATAGCTCTCTTTTGAAGCATAAAGAGTGGATATATGTTTGTTTTATATGTATTTCCCCATACTTCATTACAATATGTCATGTATGGGAGTATTAATGAATGATACAAGGTGTATAGTGTGGGTTGATTCAGCAAATTTTTCACTCTGTGTAATATTGCAATTGATTTGGATACTTTACCTTTTATATAATTAATATGTGGCTTCCAACACAGTTTGTTATCAATTATTACTCCAAGGAATTTAGTTTCGGATACCCTTTCAATCTCTACACCATTTACACTGAGTTTGGGTACTGGGTAGTTGTGATGGTTGTTAAAGACTATAAATTTTGTCTTGCTTAAATTGAGCGTTAATTTGTTTGAATCAAACCACAGTTTCAGCTTTCCTAATTCCTTTCCGAGTGTATCCAGAAGTTGTTCCAAGTTGTTTCCACTGCATAGCAGGTTAGTGTCATCAGCAAACAATATTAAGTCCATTTTTTCTGAAACTTTACATATATCATTTATATACATATTGAATAATAATGGTCCCAAAACTGAACCCTGTGGGACTCCACAGGTGACCTTCAGTAGCTCTGAGTTTTTGTTGTTAACACATACAAACTGATATCTATTCTTTAAGTAACTTCTTAACCAGGACAGTGCTACCCCTCTGATACCACAATTTTGTAGTTTCTTTAATAATAGATTGTGATCTACTGTATCAAATGCTTTTTTAAGATCCAGGAATACTCCAACTGAATACTCTTTATTTTCAATGGCTGTTGATATTTTTTCTGTAAATTCCATTAAGGCATATGCAGTTGTCCTTTTGTGTCTGAACCCATATTGCTGCTCACACAATAAATCATTCTTCAGTATGAAGTTTAAAGTGATCATCTCAAAAAGACTCCCCAACAATTCCTCCGTGTTTACAGCAGAGATGGTGGCAATAACTATTGGTTTGCAGTGGGTGGAGGAGGTCAGACCGGACCGGGTGGTGGTGTGCACGGACTCACTTGCAGCGCTAAAAACCATACAGACACTAAAATCTACAAGGGAAGACTTGATGATTGAGCTATATCACAGTTTATTTAGGGTACACAGGGGTGGTAGTCAAGTTCAGTTTTGTTGGGTTCCTGCGCATGAAGGGTTGAAAGGGAATGACTGTGCAGACAAATTAGCAAAAAGTGCTCTTGGAAAAGAGATAACTATACCACTGAAAAGGTGAAGGAAAAGGTGAAGGGAAAGCAGTAATCAAGAAAAAAGGAACTGAGCTATGGCAAAAAAAGATGGGATGAAGATCATAAAGGTAGATCCTATTTCAAAATAAAAAAAATCTATTGCAATAAAGAATTTCATAACAACCAAAAGGAGGGAAGACATCATTGTGGCAAGACTCAGACTGGATCACACAGGTTTAAACGGCACTTTATTCACCATGGGGAAAAGCGAAAGTGACAAATGTAGAGAATGTGGAGTAAAAGAAAAGGTCGAGCACATCTTACAGTATTTCACTGTCACAAATACGGAAATGAAAGACAGATAATGGAAAATGAAGTTCAAGAGGACTGGGATTCTGGGAACAGATGGAGGTGGAGAGGCAGTAAGAATCACGAGAAGGGCTCTTTTCTCTTTTTTAAATAACACAGGATTAAGCCATAGAATTTAGGGGTCGGGCTCAGATGACATAATGTTCCACACTCTTGTACAGTAGGTGGTGGTATGCACCTTTCAGTTGTTTGCTATCCGCCAGTAACCAAGAGAAGAAGAAGAAGAGGAGGAGAACTCGGGGATATGTAGACAGGCCTGGATGGCTGACATCTTGGCCGTGGCAGTTGCCATGATGACGATAGCAGTTCCACTCCTGCTACCGCCGTCATGCCTGCTGCGGGGGCTGCCGCAGTGGAGTCGTCCCCAGGACCTGATCTCCAGCCGATGGGACCCAGGGCATCGTTGTCGAAGTCCTGGATGGCAGTAGAGCTTAAGCACAGGCAAGTAGTCTCTCCTGTAGTTCATTTATTGATGGTGGAGGGATCTTGCCTGGCTTTTGGGGAGGGGAGTCAGGTGCGGCCCCCAGCCGCATCTGGATCCCCCTCGCCGGGCTCTGCCGCTGCCGGTGACCTAATCACTCTCCCTCTCCTATCCCCTTCGAGCTCCATCCTAGGGTTGCTGGAGAGGAGCAGCCACCACCTGAGCCGCCCATTGACAACCAGGTGGGTCCAGCTGCCGCGGTGGGGGCCGACAGGGATAAGGCACCCAATGGACCAGAAGAACCAACGCACCCAGGATCGCCAGAGTCCTGGACGGCGGTGGAGCCAGAGTTCAGGCAAGTGTGTTCCATTAAATCAGAAATGTCAATATTAATGTCACACTGCACAACTCATGGTGGGGTGGACCCGGGGTAGCTCACAGTTGCCCTCGGGACCGCCACACCGGGCTCCACCACTGCCGGCGACCCTGACCTGGTTTTTCTCTTTCTCCCTTCGGACTCGGAGCCTCCGGCTAGGGTCGTCAGAGAGCTGATGGAGGCAATCGAGGATCGGGGTTCGACTCCTGAGGACGTGAGGAGCATTACCTCCCTCGCTGGGGAGGTCACCGTGGGTGCAGCAGAGCCCCAGCTGGAGGCCACTGCCGGTGCAGCAGAGCCCCAGCTGGAGGCCACCCACTGGTGCAGCCACGACCCAGACCCAGACCATCGCAGGTGCAGCCACATCCCAGACCGGGACCATCGCAGGTGCAGCCACGTCCCAGACGGTCTTCCTGCTCCAGGCCTCGAATAGCAGGGGGGCTCCTGTTCCTTGGCTTGGCTGCCGATGTTCTCGAGTATGGAGGCTATCTCTCTGCCATCCTCGCAGGTCCTGGTGGCTCCACCACACTGGTCGGCCACCCGAGGAACTTGGTTTATGGGTCAGGTGGCCCATGAGCCTGGGCAGGCCGCCGGACACTACCCCACGGGCCGCCTGCTGGACTTGGGACTTGGGCAGGCCACCCGATCTGCCACTCATCACCACACTGGGGGCCTGGGACTCTGGTGTCCGTGTCTGGGTCTAGTGCTCCAGGTTGGGAGTTTATTAGGAGGGATTGTTATTTATTCTGTTTTTGTACTATTGTGTTTTCACAGGTTGCTTCCCTCCTAACCAGTTTTCCCCCACCTCCCACCCTGGGTTAGTGTTTATTATCGGGGGTGAGGGATCCCCTTGAGGGGTGTTGTCTCCCTTCTTTTTTGGCTGATGGTGCAGGGGTGTCTGGTGTCCACCCCTGGGGGGGGGGGGTGGCTATCATGAATCCGGGTTGGAGGCCAACCCGATTCTGACTCATGGTTATGCTTTGACCTAGTTTCCTCCTGACAGCTCGGGCACTCCCCCTCCTCCTGTCAAGCTCCGTCAGCTGTACTCACTGGGTCACACACACACACACACACACAAACATACTCACGCTCCATTCACTCTCATTCACATGCGCTCTCACACACCTGTTCCCAATCAGTTCTGCCCACGCATTCACACCAGCAATCTCTTTCCTCATTAGCGTTTGGAGTATTTGTTGGCGACCGCTGAGGAGGGAGATTGTCGGGACATTCCTCTTCATACAGGGCAGCATGTTCCTCTGTGTATGTTCATTCACTCCCAGCACTTTACCCAGCCGGACACTTCAAGACAATCCATACCTTGGTGTTACGGCTGGTCCGCTCCTCTGTCTCTGCCTCCTGACTGCACGACGTGCCCCAAATTGGCTCCAGCCCTGTAAGTGTGTCTTAGCCTTCTCTCCTATGCTAGCAGGCCTGCAGCATTAGGCTGCTCGCCTTTCCTGTTTTATGCGTAACGCAGCCCTGCAGCACCAGGCTTTATATTCACCAGGCTGTTGAGCATTTCGGCAGGCGCCCTGTATGTTTTGTGGCTAATACTGTCATTACACCCTTCCATATATTTTGTGGTAGACTGAACTGCATTGGTGATTAATGAACTGGTTGTTTGGTGAACTTTAATAAACATGGCACTCTCTACTCCTGCAATTGGGTTTTCATTCTCTCCCTAGTGCACCGTGTAATGGCGCACAGGGGTTCATGACACATAGCTGAAACGTAGTCATTAGTCAACGTTGTTATATGGGCACTTTATTGTGAAGTGCAGTGTGGTGACGTGGATTTCCTGTCACGCCCTATATAGCGGTGCAAGCTGCCATGGCACGGCCTCTTTACGCCGAATGCCCATGCTAGGTGCCTGCCGTGTAACTGCTGTGTTCAAGCTATCAATAAAGTTGTGTTCAACGCTACCTCACCTTGCCTTATTCATCACCAGGTTCTCCATACATAACATTTAGCAACTGAGGATTAACTTATGGAGGCATGCATTACACCATTCCGTCCCTTCATTAAGCTCCCGGGCAAGCCATCGGTTCCATGGCCGCATTGGTTGGAGGCCTATCAAATGTACATTACAGCAATGGACCTGGGGAAGCTCAATAAGGTGAGGGCAAGTGCGATTCTTGTCCACAACCTGGGTATTAAAGGCCGGAGGGTCCTACAGACACTCAGTGCATCGGACTCATACGAGGACATCGTGGAGCTGTTAGCTAAATGTTTCTCCACCCAAGACAGCGTGACTGTTCGGAGAATTTGCGTTTGCCGGAGATGCCAGTGTGTAGGTGAGCCTGTCCGTCAGTATGTCATTGACTTGAAGCAGCTAGCTGTCGAGTGTCATTTTGGACCGCTTGAAGACGAGATGGTATGCGACCAACTAGCAGAGTACACGTGCAATGCTGAGCTGCGTGCTAGGCTATTAGTGGCGCCTAATGACTTGACATTAGCTAAAGCAGTTGAGCTAGCTCTCCAGTTGGAAGCCGTTGATAAGCTAGCTGTGGAGCTAAATTGGCACCAGCCACAGAAGCCGCCGGAGCAGCCCGCCTCAGCTAATGTTACAGACCCTGATAGCCAGGATAGCTTGGACGAAGATTATTGGGAAATCAATGCTGCCAGCCGAAGGTCTGCCCCGGGAAACTCCCATTGCAGGGGTTGTGGGTCCACAACGCACTGCCATAAAGTGAAGGAATGCCCGGCAAGAGGGAAACATTGTAGTAGATGTGGATGCTTGAATCACTACACCAGGGTGTGCTGTTTGTCTTACCCGGGGAACCCACGGGAAAAAATCACCCCGTCTGCCCCTGACAGACACTGGGAGTGAATGGTACGAAGAGCTAACGGACACCCTCATTTTCAAGTCGGACAGTTCTCTCTCAGTGCCGGTACCCATGCCAATGAGTGACACCATGCTAGCCCCAGATGCCTCCAGTACTTGGCCGCAGTTGGGTGGGGGTCTGCAGCTACGACGGTGAACACTACAACTTTTATAGAAGAGGACAGGACCAGACTGACAAACATGGAGTTACCGCATGCTCAGCAGCAGCTTATCAGGCCGAGTAAGAGTCTACTTCGGGTTATGGACTTTGTTTGGGTTTGGGGTGATGAACGACCACAGCGAAGATGGGCCAGACAACAGCCAGCAAAATGTAAGTGACATCTGTGGATAGTGGCGAAGTTGGGAGCTGCGTGCTTCCGGTTGTCCGACAGCTCGATGAAGCATGCCAACCAGCCGCAGCGTGTCCAGGAGGATGCTCCAGGTGGCGAGGCTGGACGGGAGTTGGTGATGGCGGTGTGGGATCTGGGCTTCGTCATCCAGAAGATCAGCCATCGCTCTGGGGACCTGCTGCCTCCAGGGGTGTGCCAGCTGAGGGGCTGCCCCAGGCCCCCCCATGCCGGTCCGACCTTTCTCACCCAAGTGATTGTGCGGTAGCACTTTGTTTATAGGTCTTGTGTGTTCTTATGTGCATGTTATGTTATGGGATGTGTATTACTGTTTTAATTTAGGAGCATGACAGATATTTTAGTTTAATAAAGGAGTCTTTTTAATTTATTTGGTGGCAGAATAATCCACCATGCCGTGCGGGCTGTATGGCAGTCCACCCACCAGCCCTATTTTAGGTTGTTTTGTGTGAGTGTGTTAGGCCAGTTAAGACAGTTTTCGTTATTTTAGAGGATGATTCGGGTTGAGGTGGGTTTGATTGTGTGTGTGGGTTTTGGACTTTCTAAAGAGGGGGAGGAATGTTATATGGGCACTTTATTGTGAAGTGCAGTGTGGTGACGTGGACTTCCTGTCACATCACCGCACTGCCCTATATAGCGGTGCGAGCCGCTATGGCCCAGCCTCTTTACTCCGGATACCCATGCTAGGTCCCTGCCGTGTAACCGCTGTGTTCAAGCCATCAATAAAGCTGTGTTCAACGCTACCTCATCTTGCCTCGTTCATCACCAGGTTTTCAATACATAAGAGATGTGACCTGTTGCAAAAAGCCTAACTCTTCATCACTTTGGGCGGAGGAAGTGAAGCTACTTTGTTTTTTGTGGAAATAGATTATTTTTTCCTTTGTCGCGGTTAAGCACAAAAGAATATTGGTGGGTTGCAAGCAAGTGCCAGTTGAGACCTACTGCAATCTTCAGAAGTGCCTGAAATCAGCAACAAGCTACGATAAAGCTAGTGCTAAGTAACGGCTAGCTATGCTAACAATTAACAACATGAAGTGGATCTACAATATCTGAACAGCCATGGCAGGACGGAAAGTGGAAATACTCTTGTTTTAACACCATGGCTGGATTTCAAGCACAGGAATGCATCTGAATAGTTTGTGACCCAGCAAGAATTAAACCGACTGATTGTCAAGATACGTACGTTGTTCCAGTCTGAACATGTTATCAACAGTCACTTTCCATCAGACAGCTGAGACTGTGATCCACTGAAGTTAAAATGCATTTCTTTGCTACCTGGATAAAGGTTATTCAAAAATGGATTTTGATCTCCACAGCGTGGTGGAGGGTTAGCACTGCAGCAGCACAGTAACTCACCCTTGGCCAGGGGATCCCGGGTTCGATCCCAGCCCCTGACCAACAGTGATCTGTGTGGAGTTTGCATGTTCTCCCCGTATCTGTGTGGGTTTACTCCGGGATTTCTCCGGTTTCCTCCCACATGCCAAAAGTCTGCAAGTTAGGTTAATTGGCATCAAATTGGGGATTCTAAATTGTCCTTAGGTATGAATGTGAGAATGAATGGTTGTCTGTCTCTCTGTGTTGACCCTGCAATGGACTGGCGATCTGTCCAGGGTGTACCCTGCCTCTCAGCCAAAGATGCTGGGATAGGCACCAGCACCCCCCCCCCTTCCCCCCGCAACCCAAAAAGGATTAAGCGGAAGAAGATGGATGGATGGATGGATGGATGGATTTTGATCTCCAAAAGGCATTTGAGAGACTGGATCATGTCATAATGTCACAGCAGACATTTGGACTGTGGATAATGGACATTTTCTTTGGATCACTGCACATCAGGTTAATCCATAACATAAGGTAAGATAAACATGGACAGTTTTATGCAGTATTGCCAACTCTCACACTTTTGGAGTGAGTCTCACTCTTTTTCCCTCTCTCTCACTCCACAAACCATATTTCTTACTCAAAATGAGGAAATTACAGGCAATATTGTGCTAATTTTCTGCAGATTTTTCCTCACAATAAGTACTCTCAAGGCAGGATAAAGCAGACTGAACATGTTCTAAAACTTACTCTGAGGTAAAGAAGTGTATGCCTTGAAAGAAGTTTGGTATACAATACAATACAATACAATACACAATACACAAACCCTGTTTGTGTATTGTGCACCTGCATGCTGACTGCACCCCCATGCCCCAGTCTACCCTTCATGCTAAATCTCACTCCAAGCCTTTCTGAAAAGTTGGCAGCTCTGTTTTATGTCCCACACACTGACACATGTGCAGCAACGTCAACATAAAAAGCTGTCTGTGAAGCTCTGTCTGAAACGGTCTGTTTTCAGCCTGCCATTAATAAGCCCGTAATGTAATCCATTAATTATCGTGCTGTGTGCAAGATGATTTAAGTATGCACTTAATAATTAATCAAGCAGTAATTGGTAAAGTAACTCAATTACCTTTGAAAAGAGCTTAACTAGTAACTGTAGTAAGTTTTATTTTTAGTAACTTGTCCTACACTGGTCAGAACATACAGAACCATTTTAAATGTGGGGAAGGAGCTCTCCTCAAAAGTGACTGCTTTATGGCATATTACTTTAAATGCTAATGATCCCCAGTTCACCCCACCCTCTTTTTTTCATTTATCTGAGATCTCTGTTTTGATGACAGCACCATATTTAACGTTAGCTTTTACCTTCAGTTGTCAGAATAAGTAACATACTTTAAGAATGCTGACTGAATGTTAGAGTTTAGAAGCCCAAAAGGAGTGTGTGGTTTTGAGTGGTGGATTGACCCGTCCCGGGGATGTAATAAGAACAGAAACAGCCCTGAATGGTTTAATGGCTAACTCTGCTAAAGGCAGCTACATTATCTGATGCTAGACTTGCGGTGTCAAGTCCATGGTATCCACCTTATTCCTAGGCCCCATGATGCCTTGCGTGAATTATGGTAGCAACTTCCAGCACTAGTTTAAAACATATGGTCGTCACTGAAATGGGACACTTTTCCTTGTTAAAAAACAATGACTTTAGCATCAGAAATGCGGGAACACGGCCTTTTGCACCTCAAAAACAGTAATGTAATCATACCACTTCCCACGATTATCGAGAGGTGAGAAGATGACCTTAAAAGTGGCCTAGCAGACAGCAGCTCCGTTGGTTAGCGCCACTGCTAAGATCCTAATGCTGTAAACAAAGAAAAGCTCTGAGATACAGTATATCAATGTCTCCACCACAATGAAGTCGGTTGCATTTTGTTAAAATATGTTGGACATAATCAAACTTACCTCAGAGCAGACGTAGAGTCTAGTCCAGGGGTGGGCAATCATGTGCCATGGAGGGCCATTCCACTGCAGTTTTTCTGTTCCACCCAGTGTCTTCAGCAGGTGTTTGCTCTGATCAGCTTCAAGGATCGCTAATAATTGAAAACACCTGCTGAAGACACTGGGTGGAACAGAAAATCTGCAGTGGAATGGCCCTCACTGCCCACCCCTGGTCTAGTCAGAGCTACAAAGAACCACAGCACTGTGCTTGGGCATTTTAAATTCGGGGTAAAAACATCAGATCTGTGACATTCATACAAGTGAAAACATACCTGGTGCTGCTGTGTCTGTACCACCGATCACACGAACAATCCTTTAGTTTTCACTGCATGATTTACTCATTGCTGTCAAAGCCACAGATTTAGCTGTGCTTTTCTGTGAGGAGCCTCACACCACGAACAGCAGCAAGTCCCAGAACTACGCAAAAATATTAAAAAATACAAAAACTACAAGTGCTGAAATTAGCTGCCACTTGAGTGCAAAACATGTATGTGGACTATACACTAAAATGAATTTGAAAAACTTTTAAAAATGCTATTTTAAATGTCCCTGCTACTCCACTCTTACTGACTGATTTAACACTACGTCCGCTGAAACCGGAAGCTCAGCCCATAATAGTTCCGACAGCGGCATCCCCAGGAATAAGGTGGATAATAAATTTTAACCTCTTGCACTCCGGTGTACCGCGGGCGGACACGTCTCTGCGTCCTAGAGCGCACGAGGGCGCCCTAGGACGCACAGGACGCACTGAAGAAAAAAAAAGCTGCATTTCCGTTCTTCCACTACAGACACAGCCGCAAACAGAAAGCCAAAGGAGTGCTTTGATTGGTTTAGATGTGATTGACCTCTCATTTGACTAATAAGAGCCTTGAATTGGGTTTCTGAAGCCTTGAAGAACCAATGACTGAAAACCTAGCAAGAAGGGCCCGCCTACCAACGGCTGCGAATACAGCCAGCCAATTGATGCACAGAAGTTCAAAAGCTGTTTTGTGTAAGGCTGGGTGACACACAGACATTCGCCAGTCTTTTTTTCTTACTACTGTTCTTATTTGTTTTGAAAAATCGTTCGCCAAAACCGCAATCATGGAAGCGCAAAACCGCAATAATGGAATTATGGTTTGACCGGGTCGCGTGACCAGAACCACGAGTCCGTAACAAGCGGACCAGCGTCATGTTCGTCTGACAATGAGGAAGAGAAGTTCGCCAGCGACACTGCTGTTGTGGACAGGTAAGTGTTATAAGCTAAATTATTCTTTATCCCTGAAAATTGTAATCCAAATGACTTTTGACTGATCAGTAAATTACAAGCCCCCCCCCCCCCCGCTACTCTTCTGTAGCGGATTGCAGATATATTGCAGATATTTTAGTCCAACTGTGCGTAGTAGACCGCGGCGCACCGTCACCGCTTTCCGTCATGTAGTGATGGGCAATGCCCGTCGTCTGTAGCGGGGGGGGTGGGGGGCTGGGAGTTGTTATCCTCTACATTACAAATATTTTAGTATAATTTGTAGTGCACTGTAGGTTATTTTTTCTTGTAAAAAAAAGCCACACATTTTTTACGTGGCATGCTTCTTTGCCACACACACACACACACACAGCCCTTCACCTTTCATTAGAGCCCAAGATGAAGCTTCTATATTGAATCATTCAAAAGTTACAGACGTTTTTCCAAACTCTGCCATTTGGCACAATTTGGCACAGTTCAAAAACGCCTGTTAACGCCTGCCTTAACAACCTAAGAAAAAAGCTGTGTAATATATTCATTTTTTGTGGTGTTGTTACAAAATTTTGACCTCAGCTGGATAACACTTGGTTCTACATTTCTGTTGCGTTTTCCAGCCAGTATCTGAAGCTGTGTATTATTTGCAAGCATTTGTATCCAAAAAAACACCCAGGCGAAATTTATTTTCTTCAAGTTCAGTATGTTTAGATGACTGTTACTCAGTGGCAGGAGCACTTAAAGAGATTATGACTGTTTTGCCAAAAAATTCAAAGTGTTTTCTTTTAAATGAGACCAACCCCATGAAGATGCTGCAAAGGGTTGAAGAACAGCTTTTGATTTTCTTTGGTACGTTATTTTTTGGCGTTTTTAGGGAAATTGGAGTGCAAGGGGTTAATATAAGCTAAAATAAACTAATAAACTATAATCCTCCGCCACACCGTTTTACGTATATCATTACCAGAGATCACTTATGTCCAGTGTTGGGCAAGTTACTAAAAAATAGTAACTAGTTACAGGTACTAGTTACTTCTTTTCAAAAGTAACTGAGTTGCTTACCAATTACTGCATGATTAAAGTAACTAGTTACTTGGAAAAGTAACTTTCACGTTACTTTTAAATGCATACTTAAATCATCTTGCACACATAGCAAGATAATTTAATTAATGGATTACATTACAGGATTATTAATGTCAGGCTGCAAACAGACTGTTTCAGACAGAGCATTTAGAACATGTTCAGTCTGCTTTATCCTACCTTGAAAGCTCTTATTGTAGGAAAAATCTGAAGAAAGTCCAGACAAAACTGCCACTAATTTCCTCATTTTGGAGTAAGAAATAGGGTTTGTGGAGTGAAAGAGAGGGAAAAGGAGTGAGAATCACTCCAAAAGAGTGAGTTGGCAACATTGCATAAAGCTGTCAATGTTTCTTACCTTCAATATTATGGATTTAATCCGATGTGCAGTGATCCAAAGAAAATGTCCATTATCCACAGTCCAAATGTCTGCTGTGACAGAGACATGATCTAGTCCCTCAAATTCTTTTTGGAGATCAAAAACTATTTTTGAATAATCTTTATCCAGGTAGCAAGTAAATGTATTTTAACTTCAGTGGATAACAGTCTCAGCTGTCTGATGGGAAATGACTGTTATCAGATCTTCATTCTGTAATGACGTATCTGGCAATCAGTTGGTTTAATTCTTGCTGGGTCACAAACTGTCCAGATGTATACCTGTGCTTCAAATCCATAACATGTGCACTAATAACATAACGTGCTTCAGAGAGATTAGCTTGATGTTGTTTACTGAGACGTGGCTAACAGAACTAGCAACAGATGCTAACACCAAACTGGAGGGTTTCCACGGAATACAGGCAGACCGGAAATCAGACAGTGGGAAGGCAAGGGGCGGAAGAGTGAAAATGTATGTCAATAACAGCTGGTGCAGACTGGGACATATCACGGTTAAACAACATCACTGCAGCAAAGACATTGAGTTGCTAGCTGTTAGCATGTGGCCTACCCATCTCCCAAGGGAATACTCACACATGATCTGCATTGTTATTTATGCAAATCCGACGGCGAACGCAGGGACAGCGCGTGACGTCATTCACTCAGTAACTGGCAGGCTGCTGACAGAACACCCAGATGCTCTTCTCCTCATCTCAGGTGATTTCAACCATATTCCACTGTCCCCCATTCTGCCCACGTTCACCCAGTATGTCACATGCCACACTAGAGACAATAAAACACTGGACTTATTCTATACTAACACTAAGGAGGCATACACCTCATCACCACTCCCCCCACTCGGGAGATTGGATTACAACTTGGTTCATCTCCGGCCGGTGTACAAACCCCTAGTACACAGACAACCTCCGGTCATACGCACGGTGAAGATTTGGTCTGAGAAGGCAATGGACGCTTTAAAGGACTGTCTTGAAACCACTGGCTGGGAGCAGCTCTGCAATCCACATGGTGAGGACATCGATGGCCTCACTCACACCATCACGGACTACATCAACTTCTGTGTGGACAACACCATACCCACCAAGACCAGACGGTGTTGCTCGAACAACAAACCCTGGATCAACCCTGAGATAAAAACACTTCTGAGAGAGAAGAAGAGGATCTTCAGGTCGGGGAACAAGGAGATGCTGAAGTCCGTACAGAGGGAGCTGAGGAGGAAGATCAGAGAAGGCAAGGACACCTTCAGGAAGAAGATGGAGGACAAGCTGCAACAGAGCAACATCAGCGGGGTCTGGAGAAACCTTAAAACCATCTCTGGGCTCCAGAATACCTCCTCCCAGGCCACGGGGGGCAGGGAGTGGGCGAACAATCTGAACCTGTTTTTTAATAGGTTTGACCAACCGCCCCCCCCCCCCAACTGCACACCAACCACTGCTGCCTCTAAAGTCATCAAGCCCTGCTGTCCACACCCCACTCCACCAACACCCCCCCCACTCCCAGCACACAGCCCCCCAACCTGACCCTCACTAAGACCCAGGTGAGGACGGAGCTGAGGAAGATCAAGACGAGGAAGGCCTCGGGACCGGACGGCATCAGCACGAAGCTCCTCAAGTCCTGTGCAGACCAGCTGTGTGGGATTGTGGAGCACATCTTCAACCTGAGCCTGAAGCTGGGGAGGGTACCACAGTTGTGGAAAACATCTTGTGTGGTACCTGTACCAAAGACTTCCCACCCCAAAGACTTGAACAGCTACAGGTCAGTGCCCTGACGTCTCACATGATGAAGACCCTGGAGACTGGTCCTTGCTCACCTCCGCCCCCTGGTGGGACCAGCGATGGATCCACTCCAGTTCGCCTACTAGCATGGCATTGGGGTGGAGGATGCAGTGATCTTCCTCCTTCACCGTTTCCTGTCCCACCTGGAGAAGCCCGGGAATGCGGTGAGGATCATGTTCTTTGACTTGTCCAGTGCTTTCAACACCATCCAACCGATGATCCTGAAGGACAAGCTGCTGTGCGCAGGGGTGGACCAGCACCTGTCATCGTGGATCCTGGACTACCTCACTAACCGGCCACAGTTTGTGAGAACCCGGGATTGTGTGTCCGACATGATCATCGGCAGCACGGGGGGCCCCCAGGGAATGGTTTTGGCTCCCTTTCTGTTCACCCTTTATACTGCGGACTTCTCACACAACACAACACTCTGCCATCTACAGAAGTTCTCTGACGACTCTGCGATCATCGGCCTCATCTCCAACGGAGATGAAGCTGAGTACAGAGGACTTATCCAGGACTTCGTGGACTGATGCCATCGGAACTGCCTCCAGATCAACGCGAGGAAAACTAAGGAGCTGGTGGTGGACTGCCACAGGCAAGGACAACCCCTCACAGCACCAGTAAACATCCAGGGAACAGACATTGAGATGGTGACATCCTACAAGTACCTGGGTGTTCATCTGAACAATAAACTAGACTGGTCACACAATACTGACGCACTCTACAAGAAGGGACAGCGCAAGTTGTTCCTACTGAGGAGGCTCAGGTCTTTTGGTGTACAAGGGGTGCTCTTGAAGACATTCTACGACACACGGTGGCGGCATCAGCCATCACTTTTTGAGTGGTCTGCTGGGGCAATGGCATTACAGCAGCCGATAGGAAGAGACTGAACAAACTAATCAAGAAAGCTAGCTCTGTCTTGGGGAAACGCCTTGACCCTTGAAGACATTCTACGACACACGGTGGTGGCATCATCCGTCACAAGGATGGTGGCTAAACTGTCATCTCTGCTAGATTCTGAGTCCCACCCCGTGCAGGACATACTGAACGCACTGAGGAGCTCATTTAGCAGTAGGCTACATCATCCTAGATGCGTGACCGAGAGGTTTCGCAGGTCCTTCCTACCTACGGCTGTCAGACTGTATAACCTAAGCAGGGCTGCTCGCAGAGATTGCAAAAAAAATGTGACCTAATAGTATTGAATGCAAAAGACGCAACAGACTTACACAAATGTTCCCCTCCAGTATACAACTAGGACAATATCAGTCGCTATGGAGGGTGACAATATGTATGGGTACATATTCATACCATGAAGGGTAACTAAATAGACGGGTTATGCTGTTTAGTCCATCTAGCTACAATGCTCCGCACTGTGTATATATATACTTATGTGTACATATGTATATTCACTGCTCTTATTTTCTTATCTTCTTGCTTCTTCGTGTTGCTATCCCTGTGCTGTTGCAATCCTGGAATTTCCCCATTATGGGACTAATAAAGGCTTATTTTATCTTAACATGGTGTTAGCATAGCTTTGATCTTGCTGCTGTTCTCAGGCACTTCTGAAGATTGCATTCGGTCTCACATAACCCACCAATATGCTTTTGTCCTTAACCGCGACAAAGAAAAAAATAATCTGTTTCCACAAAAACAAAGTAGCGTCATCTTTTCCCAGCAGGAGCAAGCTCCATTTGTGGCTGCAGCAGTGAAGAGGCTCATTGACTGTTGGCTGCGTCAGCTGTGTAGGGTCAGTTTGTATTTATTTGCGCTAAAAATATGTATCCATATTAATAAAATGTGTAATGCAAGCAACGCATCTGATCAAATTTCACTAACTGTAATGGATTACTGAATTTTTAAACAGTAATTTTGTTTCACAGCACATTACTGCAAAAGTAGTGGTGTTACAGTAACACATTACTTTGTAGCACATTGCTTTGTAACGCATTACTCCCAACACTGCTTATGTCAAAACATACTCATATGATAAGATCTGCTGATCATATATGGCATTTACTGGTCCACCACAGGTCATAATAGTTTGTCATGTTAGTTATTCAATTTTGCCATCCATCACCATTACAATGGCTTGAAGTTATGTACTCAATTTACATTGATTTTGAGTGTTATAGTGTGAACCTTCTCTATTGAGAGCTACAGGCAAGATAATGCAGTGACAGAAAAGCCACACTGGCCATAACAGGTGTAAGGCAGAAATAAAGAAAAAGTTCATCTTCTGGACTGTTACTCACACTTCCAGCTTGGTTTGAAAAGTTTCTGGCAGCAGGCTGACTGTCAGATACCTGTCTTTCTGAGGACCATATGTTTTGTGTTTACTAGATAGTGAAACTCAGTGCCGAACAGCCCTGACAGACTGGCTGCTGAAATATGGCAAGAAGACCTTCTACGACAGGCTTTCACTTGCCTTACAGCACATCGGCAGAACAGACATCGCCGTTGGTGAGAAATAGAGACAGAAAGACCACATGACTACTTTAACATTGAATAATTTCTTTTTAAATGAAATAATTGTGCACTGGGCCACTAACGTGCTGGTTTGCAAATTGGAATAGCTCCCTTTTTATGTACAGCTCAGTGTTGTTGATAGAAACAAATCCCTGTGAGCAGACACTATAGCAGGTCCCCTGACAAAAGGAAATTAGAACAATGACTCATTTGGGTACATGCTAGCACATTATTAAAATTGGTTTATTGCGGTCAAGAAGGAATCCATGAGATTTTAACAACAGTGTATAATTGCTTCATTACTTTGAGATTCATTTTAATTGGAACTTCAAAAGTGGCATATCTAGTACGCTGCCAGTCACTGGCATGTGTTGCAGTCCAGTGTGCAAGCAGCTCCACAGCCGAGTGGCATTGCATAGAAGGAGGTGTTAATGATCTGACGGAGGACTCAGCGGAGCTGACACCAGCCACAGAACAAACCATCTGCTCCTTTCATCAGCAGCTTTAGGGGAGGGGGGGCAAGGAAGGGATGGGAAGAGAAGAGTTTGGAGAAGCATTGACGACTTTGGTGAAAAAGACTCTGGATGCAGAATGTAGAAATTATCACACACTTGATTGCAGTCTTGAGAAAATCTACCCTAATGTAGAAACCCGAGAGAGTTGCTTTCTTTTACTGAGAACAGGGCAGTAGTTTCTCTTCTGCTAGAAATTATATTTTAGAAAACTATAATTAAAGCTAAATTAACATTTTCATAGAACTGTATCATTACGTAGTCAAACATTTATCACTTGACATCTAAAATGACGTTGATTTGGTTTATTTTCTTGTTTTGCAGAAGTAGGAAAGAACATCAACCAGGACATAACCTTAAGCCTGAAACGATACGTTGAAGATTACCACAAATATGTCACCTCTTTAAACTCTGAGTCCATAAAGTCAAAGGACCAGAAGGGTGCACCACATAGGGTCAGGAAAGGAAATGGTAAGCTCATTTATTCTAAAACATGAAAGATTTGCTCATATATTGTAATGACTTGTGGGAAGCACAGAGGAGAGAGAACCACACAAGGATTTATTTATGCCAGAAACAAAATGTAGCACAGGGGCTGAAAACAAGCTAATCTAAACTTAACGCATGAGAGGAATAAACTAGAAATTATAAAAGGGAAGCAGAGCGAAAGAAAGCTTGGAAGATGAGGAGCAAATCTTAACCTGTGTAACGGGATGAAAGTATAATGTGGCCACAAGGTGCTGAGAGACTAAAGTGAACTTAAAGAAAAACTGATCATTACAAATGAGAAACAGGTGGGGATGAAGGTGTGTAGAAACAAACTGATGAGACAGTTACATAATACACAAAAGGTAACCTGAGGATCATGACTGAGGACTAACAGGAAATTACAAAATAAAAGAGGAATTAAGTTATGTAAAATTAACCAAACCTAAAACCCAGGGAAACTTTCAGAATACTTTTAGAATAACTCAGAAGAGAAGAACCTCACCTAGAACAAGAACAACACAGGAGACAGTTCACAAACTAACCAAATAACAAGGGCAACTAGCAGTGACATGCGGTCAGGGGAGGTAGGTGAGGCTGAAAATCACAGTCAGAGGCTGCACAGTACTGTTGCCCCAACGAGAGGGGGCATACTTGAGCACCGTAAGCACAGGTCTATTTAAATAAAGGAAGATAAGGATATTTTTTAACAAAGTTACTGAAACAGGCAGATTTGCTTCATTTACAAGAAAACGTAAGACCATGCATGCATAGTAGTTGAAAATACTAATAATAATTTGTAATAATGAGTGTAAATTGTGGAGTTGAAACACACAGAGATGCATCTCTCTGAACCACTATAATTTATTCCTTGGTAAAAACAAAGTATAATGAATTTTTGGGCCAAAAAAAGTTGTATGTGAAAAAATTTATACTTGCATAACCGAGGGTCTTTGCATGTTGTCTATACTCAGGAGAGGTCTAAAATGAAAGCATGGACTTTTATTACTGCCTTTTCTGTGTATTCCATTAAGAGGTAATTTAATAAAATACCTTACACTTGTTTTGCTAAAATTATTTATAAAATCCAATTTGTAAATGTGACCCTAAAAGCATCCCAGTCTCACCAGAAATGAAACTCACCACATGTCACTGGCAGCTAGCCTTGACACGAGAAATACTACAACAGAATAAATCATAATAATAATGAGTCAAAAATAATACCATAACTCAGGGGGTGGAGCGTGATCCTAATCATGCTCCTCATGACATATATGGTATGTCACAAAACTATAATAACAACAGAGACCTGAGTCTTAGCATGTGTGTCCATATCTTGATGTCAAGAGGAGATTTTTGTGTTACACCTCTAGAGACTGTCTGGATGACAAATGATATAATGCTTCTCTGAACCCTGAATCTATTAAATGTTTAGATGAGATGCTGGATTAGATTTGGTGGCCGTGGGCATGCTTCCAACTCATTACTTCTCAATATCAACACTCTCACCATACAAGGAATATTTCCCTAGACAGTTAGAAATTCAAAAATGTAATTATCACCTGTCCACATCTTCAGTCTCCTAGTGCTTCATTCAAGTCAAAACTTGACGAAAAAAATGCTACTAAAATCCTCCGGGATGGTAACTGTGTCTGTGTTGTTTGTGCTGTGTGTTAGTTAAAGATCTGACATGGCGTGACCTGGATCTGAATGTGAAGCGAGGTCCTGTCCCACTTTACCCAAAGGGGCCCATGAGTGTAGTGCTCCCACTTGTGTACGGCATCCTGCTGGGCTTCGGAGGCACCTTGCTTGCAGGTGTATTCTTATTTCTCATTGCTGTCCGCATTTCTAGTAGAGGGCAGCAGAGCCATCACCACAGGGTCGCCAGCAGTTCCAGGAGGGAGGCCGTCATGACGATGTGATGCTGGGAGCAGCGTCTTAGGAATCTAATGAAAGAAGACTCCAAACTGGCATAAAAACAAAGGATAAAATAAAATGATCTGATCAGTCTTTTGCTGATTCAGTGCAGTCTGTTACAGATTTTCAAAAGCCTAAATCACCTATTCCACCACACCACAAAAAAAAAATGAGAACAATCTAATTTCTAATGAAACAATTATCAGTGTTTCCTATTGCTTTTCTGGTAAAGCATTATTGTCTCGCCAGTGGGTAGATGACTACTGTGACAGATGCACTGGAACCCAGCCCTCACACCAAAGGTTGTTCCGGTGTTACTGTGATAGTAATGCCACTTTCCATTTCCCCTCCAAGTGACAGCAACGTGCCCGTCTGGCATCGAAGAACAACTAATTATCCAGCTTGGCGCCCGCTTCCTCGGAGCCAGCCGATTCCTCCACAGGCAATCCAAAAGACTAATAACAATGACAATGCTAGCAGACAATGGAGCACCCTTGGTTGTGATGGCAGCTTGCGGTGGGTGACTGAAGCCAAAGAGAAAACACAGAGCTATGTTTTCGAAGGTGTAAAGAAGGAGGGATTCTTAGCCAGCTGAAATACTGTAACTTGATATAGGAAAGGATGCAATGACAATAGTTCCGTAAATTGGTATCAGAAACCATACCAAATAAAATATCCAATTTCAAATTTATTTTGTCGATATGTGCAGGCTTTAATTAAGAAAATCATTTGCTCACAAAGGTATTATTTTCACATGCTCTGCTGAGACAAACTGTTTCATAGCTGTGAGACAGAAAACAAGCTCATGGCGATTGAATACTTTTGAGCTTCGTGTTTCTTTACACTTTCCCTACTTTCTTCATCATAACTGAACTAATTACTTCATAAAACAAATCTGGTGTAATGTGCTTCAGGAGGCAGGACTCCTGGATTAACTGTGGCACTAAGCAGCAATTACAGACTAGTCGTTCATGAATCAACACTTAAATAAATTATAGTGCCCAACAGAACTACATGAGTAAAGCTCTCAGGGGCCAAAAGTGCAAAGATATGACTTTTGACTTGTTGCTGAAGTGCTGACCTATATAGGTCATTAGAACTCTGCAAGTGCAATGACACCATCTTACTTCTTATTTTTGCACCCTTGGACAGACATGTACACAGATAGAGCCCAAGTGGTACTCAAGGACCTCCCTCTCTGCCCTCTGCCCTTTGAAGTGTCTTTCTGGAGAGCTTTTTTTAAGGCATTATAAATTTTAATTTACACCATGGAGACACCAATTGCTGATCAAATGTGTTTTAATGTCCAATAACTATATTTTGATGTCCAATTAATTCTGTGTGACCAGGGCATGGGCCCGCTGCACACATACCATTCCATAGCAGCTGCAGCCTGGGTTTTCTGTCCATAAAGTGCTCAGAGCCAGGTTAGTGCTTCATCGCCTTAAGCCTCAGCATTTTTTGTTACTGTTGTGACAGTACATGCAATAGGTGATTTATTATTTTTTTAGCAAAGGAAATATGGTGGTTTTGGTGGATATTCATAAATTTAGCATATGGTACAAAGGTATGAATGCAGTTTCAACAATTTTTTTTGCAAGAATAAAGGTACAAAAATATGATAAAAGATGCTAATTTACAATTTAAAAAGTCACAAATTTTCTTTAAAGATGGACTCCAGTGGATATAAAGTCCCTATAAACACAAATCTACATTGTCTTAAATGGTGTCTTATGCCCTTTTTCTCAAAAAAAAAAAAAGCAACTTTTCATTGTCTTAGTTTTGTGCCAAGATTTTTTTCACTTTTCCTCCTCCTTCAAATGCCAGGATCTGTGACTAGGCCCACCCACATAACACAAGGCTAACTGGGACTAATGCCACATTAAACAGAAAAAATGCTGTGATAAAAAGACTTACCAGTTGAAGGACATGCCCAGTTGTATGCACGGTGGCCCAGGATAATGACTGAAACTGCATCATTCCTTAAAAGCAGTTTAATGGTAAAAACCCATTTTAATTTGGGTCAAGTTTTCAAAGCAGCTGTCCAAAAATGCTAACTGGCCGGAGGCTAACTTTGGTCAGGACAGAGATAGTTCTTATCTCCTGATTGACTCAACACTATGGACATGTTATAGTGAAGTCACTAAAAACTCTCAATCTAAACTTGCCTTTTTCCAAGGGGAGTAGCTTAACTGAAATTTCACAGCACAGACATGACACATTTGAGGGATTTCACTCTTGATACGCCTTGTAAGTCATAAAAAAACATGTTATAGACATGTTAAGAACAAAAAGAGCTTGATTTTTGGCAGTGTCACTTTAAGCAAGTTACATTTTTCTGAAAAATAACACAACTTCTAAATGCCAAAAAAAGTATAATATTTCCAAGAAAAGTCATAAATTTACAACAGTAAAGTCCACAAATTTACAAGAAAAAAAGCCAGTTTTCAAGAACATTTTTTTTGTCTTTTTTTTTTTTTTTAACTTTTTTCTCTCATGAAAACCCAATTTTCTCACCAAGGTTTTTCTAGTCAACTTTAACATTTTTCTTGAGTTATAATTTTTTGCGTAATTCGCAACTTTGTTTTACAACATGTTTTGTGATCAACTTGTTACCTTTCCCCCACACAAATTTACAACAGTATACTCATAAATTTGCAACTTTTTTCTCAAATGTTTATGATTTTTCCTGTACACTTGCTACTGTACTCGCATTGATATATAAGTTGCCCTGTACTGTATAAACTATCCTTGCAGTCTTTACAGGGCTGGAGGGTGGCAGGTTAACGAGAGGGTATCATTTTGGGTCATTTAGCTGACAATGGGAATGGCCTTGTCGTGGTCTGAGCGCCAATATCGTCTGCGCTCGGGTCATGCAGTATTTTCCTCCCATCTGGTGTGTGTGTTCCCTATGGCTCTCCGGGCCTTTATTCTGACAGCGTCACGACGGGGCTTCCGGCTGTCAAAGCCGGGTCACATTGTGACAGCTGTTTGGCATCTCCCCTAGTCACTCTCCCCACTGATTGGGTTATCTCGGGGATTTAAGGAGGCAGCTGAGGGCTAATCCCTGCTGCAATCTCTTCAAACATTCCCTCGTCCAACCTCCGTGCTGGTTTCACAATTCATACCTTTCTCTGTAAGTGTTTTCATTGTGATTCTGTTCTTCCTTTGCCATAGTCTTAGTCTTAGTGATAGTGTGTTTTTGCCCCTCGTGGCTCATTATTTTGTCGTTGTCTTCCTTTAATAAATTGTGCAAACTCATCAGTGGCCTATAGCATCTCATTTGCGGCCCACGAGGACCGCAGCATGACAGTAGATTGCAGCCAGAAAGAGATACCGGTCACCGTGAGTTTTGCCTAAATTTGGACTTGTTGTTTTCCTTGTCTGGGTACCTGCGTGCTGGGAGATTATGTCGCTGCTCAGGGGCCACGCTCGGAGCCTGGGCTACGAGCTGGTGGAGGCCCTTGACTACATTGATGGAACCCTGTTCACCGCTCGCCTCTATGACACTCCCAGTGATGTACACCGGCACCTGGACCTCGCTGAGGCCATCATTAACCGCCATCCTCGCTACTCCAACCACCCTGAAGTCATGGCGAGGAAGGCGGACATCTCTGCACTCCGGGAGAGACTCCGTGGGCTGGAGGGAAACTCCGGCAGGAAGCCGAAGAGAAGGCACCCTCGCTTTGGGATCCTGTTCCTGTTCCCGATCCAGTCCAGGAGTTCACACCACCCAGGGGTCATTCCAAAAGGAGTGAGACGTCAGTCGGGATTCCCCCGGAGAAGTTATAGCTGACAGCTACTTCCATCCAGGACCGAGTGGCTGCAGCTTGCTCCGCCGTCCACCCCACACAGATCATGAAGCATGTGACGGCGGCGGTCAGGCTGGTGGAGAGGAATCCTTCTTCTTCTTCTTCGTCGATCACTAGATGGTCACACCAGCTGCTCTGATGAATGCTGCCATCCTGTGGAGGTCCCCGAGGTCCCCGTGCAGCTTTTGGTTCAGCGATGTGGGGTCAGGCCACGTAGCTCGTCTGAGTGCAGCGTGGTCTGGGCAGTCTTGGAGGAGGTGTTCGCTGGTCATTTGGGCAGTACCACATGGGCATCTGTCCGATTGTCCAACTTTAAGTTTCTGGTGCATGTGAGCATGCATTCTGTTATGTCCAGTTCGGAGTCTGAACAGAACGACTTGGTCAGCCCTGCTCAGACTGTAGTAGTTGTCATCCTTGCAGAAGTTTGGGTGTTGCTGCTGCCACTTCTTGTGAGACAGGGCCTTAATAATGGTTTTCTCCTTACTGTAAAAGACCTGCCTGTCTTCCTGGTCTTGCTGCCCACCCTCCTTAGCAAGTCTGTCAGCCGTCTCATTTCCATAGACTTCACAGTGGGCAGGAATCCACTGGAGTGATACGTTCGCCTGTGTTGCTAGTTGAGACAGAGTGAGGGCGAGTTCATTCAGTTCTTTGCGTCGGGGGTCCTGAAGTGCATCCAAGACAGAGAGGGCATCAGTGAGGATGACGACCCGCTTGTGTGCCTTGTCTTGATGTTCCCTGACGTGGGCCGCTGCTGTTCTCAGGGCCTCTGCCTCAGCCCTGAAATTGGTGGAGTACTTTCCAGTCACAATGGGAATGTGGATCTCCTCGTCAGCGTACCTGATATACATGCCGCCTCCTCCATTCCTGGTTGCTTCCATGGCAGAGCCGTCTGTGTAGACGTGAGTCCGCTGCTCTTTAGGGTAGACAGACCGAATGAACTCCAGGGCCAGCGACTTCCTCTCTTGGTCTGACTGTGTTCCTTTCTTCTCAATGCCCGATATGTTTGTGCGTATGGCTGGGAAGTTCTGTCGGTTCCAGGAGGGAACAGATGCTATGGGTGGTATTGGTGTGGGTATGTGGTCCATCAGTTCTGGGTCTCTCCTTTCAAGTGTCCTGCTCTGGTGGATGAAACTTGATCTCTTAAGTCTCCCTTTTGTTGGCTTGCTCAGTCTGTCCTTCATGGGATGGTTTTCCAGTCTCTTGAATTTGGCGGCCTGGGTCAGTACCTTGACATTTCTTCTGTCTTCCAGTGGTGCAAGGCCTGTTGTTGTCTCCAGCGCTTTGATAGGGGTACTGCGCATGGCTCCTGTCATCATTCGCATAGCTTGGTTTTGGAGTCTGTCCAGCTTCTCAGTGTTGCTTTTGGCAGCTGTTGAGGTTGCTGCCATGCCATACTCCAGAACAGGCCGAATCCTCCCCACATAGAGCTTCTTCAGGACACCCTGGTCTGCACCCCAGTCTGTTCCTGACAGTTTCTTCATTAGGGTCATCCTGATCTTTGCTCTTGCCTGGTTCTTGTGCAGCTGGTTCTTCCAAGTCAGTCTGCGATCCATGGTGATTCCGAGGTATGTGGGTGCATATTCAGCCTGGAGCTCATGGGAGTTGATCTGCAGTTTCACCTTCTGGGGTTGGGTGGACAGGGTGAAGACGGTGTATGTAGTCTTCCTCTCATTTAAGCTCACAAGCCATGACTTGGTCCATGCCTCTGTCAGCCGGAGAACTTACTGCAGTCTGTAGCTTGCGGTTGCGATGCTTTCCTCACTGCACCAGAGGGCTAGGTCATCGGCATAGATGGCACCTTGTACGTTCCTTGGCAAACTCTGGATGATGTCCTTGATGAATACAAGGAAGAGTGTTGGGGAGAGCACTCTTCCTTGTGGGACTCCTTCCCTCAACACCTTTCTCTTGCTGGAGTACTGTCTGACCTGGACTCTGGCTCTTCTGTTGTGCAGGTATTGGGCAATCCACTTGTACATGCGCCCAGCGACACTGCACTGGCGCAGTTTCAGCTTGAGGCCGTCTTTCCATACCCTGTCAAACGCCTTTTCTAGGTCAATCCACACAGCGAGGGTGTGCTTTTTTTCTTGGAAGGCATCTTCTATGGCTTGAGAGATGTATGTTATTTGGTCCTCTGTAGACCAGTTCTGCCTGAAGGCTGCTTGCTCTGGGCCGATGTGTTGCTTTCCTTCCAAGTGCCACATGAGTCTGGTGTTGATGAGACGCTCTAGCAGCTTTCCTATGCAGCTTGTAAGGCTTATGGGGCGATAGCTTTCAGCCTTCAACTTATCTTTGCCTTTTTTGTGCACTGGAATCATCGTGGCTTCTCTCCAGATCTGAGGCACAGTCCCTGATCTCCAACTGTCGTTGAAAAGTTGCAGAAGTTTCTTCTTGGTTTTGGAGCCAAGGTTCAGCAACATTTCGTTTGTGATCTTGTCAGATCCAGGGGCTTTTTTCAGCTTCAGTGTTGTCATTGCATCCTCCAGCTCCTTGAGAATGAATGGCGAGTTCATCACTGGTTCTATCTGTGTGTTCTAATGAATTCGCTGGGCTCCTCTGACAACCTTTCTTCTCTCTGGTGGAATCTGAAGGTGGCTCGTCTTCGCATACTGGTTGATGAAATGGTCTGCTGCTTTCTTGCCAGTCAGCAGTTCTTGATCTGCCTGTACTGTGATCGGCGAGCTTTTGCTGTTCTCGTCATTGAGGGCTTGAGCCAGTTTCCAAAGCTTGTTGCCGTCCTTGTCCAAGTTGAGCTGCTCTGTCTTTTTTTGCCATCTCTTTCGAGCTTCCTGTATAAGGTAAGATAAGATAAGATAAGACAAGATAAGCCTTTATTAGTCCCACAATGGGGAAATTCCAGGATTGCAACAGCACAGGGATAGCAACACTCAGAGCAACAATCAGAAGGCAAGAGAAAAAAACAAGAGCAGCAAGTATACATATGTACATATAAATATAAATATACACTACCGTTCAAAAGTTTGGGGTCACTTAGAAATTTCCTTATTTTTGAAAGAAAAGCACTTTTTTTCAATGAAGATAACTTTAAACTAATCAGAAATACACTCTTTACATTGCTAATGTGGTAAATGACTATTCTAGATGCAAATGTCTGGTTTTTGGTGCAATATCTACATAGGTGTATAGAGGCCCATTTCCAGCAACTATCACTCCAGTGTTCTAATGGTACAATGTGTTTGCTCATTGCGTCAGAAGGCTAATGGATGATTAGAAAACCCTTGTGCAATCATGTTAGGTCTGCAATGCTGTAATTGCTGCAAATGGAGGATTCTTTGACGAAAGCAAAGTTTGAAGGAAAAAATTATTATTTCAAATACAAATCATTATTTCTAACCTTGTCAATGTCTTGACTATATTTTCTATTCATTTTACAACTCATGGTGGTAAATAAGTGTGACTTTTCATGGAAAACACAAAATAATTGTCTGGGTGACCCCAAACTTTTGAACGGTAGTGTATATATGTGTGTCTGTGTGTGTGTGTATATATATACTGTATTTTATAGTAATATGTACATATGTATATTAGCTGCTCTTGCTTGCTTGTTTTTTTTCTTGCCTTCTGATTGTTGCTCTGAGTGTTGCTATCCCTGTGCTGTTGCAGTCCTGGAATTTCCCCGTTGTGGGACTAATAAAGGCTTATCTTATCTTATCTTATATATAGACACACTGGATGGAATAAATTGTAGCTGGATGGAATAAATATATGAGTATATAAACACACAGTGCGGAGCATTGTAGCTAGATGGAATAAATATGTAGATATATAAACACACACAGTACGGAGCATTGTAGCTAGATGGAATAAATATGTAAATATACAAACACACACAGTGCAGAGATTTGTAGCTAGATGGAATAAATATGTAGATATATAAACACACCCAGTGCGGAGCATTGTAGCTAGATGGAATAAATATGTAAATATACAAAAACACACAGCGCGGAGCATTGTTGCTAGATGGGATGAAACAGCACAACCGTCTACTTAGTTATCCTACATGGTATGATTATGTACCCATACATATTCTCACCCTCCATAGCGACCGGTATTTTCCTAGTTGTATGCCGGAGGGGACCATTGTATAAGTCTATTGCGTCTTTTGCATTCAAAACTATTAGGTTGTCACGTCTTCTTGCTATCTCTGCGAGCAGCCCTGCTTAGGTTGTACAATCTGACAGCCGTAGGTAGGAAGGACCTGTGAAACCTCTCAGTTGTGCACCTAGGATGATGTAGTCTGCTGCTAAATGAGCTCCTCAGTGCATTCAGTATGTCCTGCATAGGGTGGAACTCGGACTCCAGCAGAAATGACAGTTTAGCCACCGTCCTTCTCTCTCCTATCTCCTCCACTGGGTCAAGGCACTGCCCCAGGACAGAGCTAGCTTTCTTGATCAGTTTGTTCAGTCTCTTGCTATCGGCTGCCGTAATGCCACTGCCCCAGCAGACCACTCCAAAAGTGATGGCTGATGCCACCACCGTGTCATAGAATGTCTTCAGCAGCGCCCCTTGTACGCCAAAAGACCTGAGTCTCCTCAGTAGAAACAGCCTGCGCTGTTCCTTCTTGTAAGAGTGCGTCAGTATTGTGTGACCAGTCTAGTTTATTGTTCAGATGAACACCCAGGTACTTATAGGATGTCACCATCTCGATGTCTGTTCCCTGTATATTTATTGGTGCTGTGAGGGGTTGTCCTTGCCTGCGGCAGTCCACCACCAGCTTCTTAGTTTTCCTCGCGTTGATCTGGAGGCAGTTCCGATGGCACCAGTCCACGAAATCCTGGATAAGCCCTCTGTACTCAGCTTCATCTCCATTGGAGATGAGGCCAACGATCGCAGAGTCATCAGAGAACTTCTGTAGATGGCAGTGTGTTGTGTTGTGTGAGAAGTCCGCAGTATAAAGGGTGAACAGGAAGGGAGCCAAAACCGTTCCCTGGGGGGGCCCCCATGCTAAAGGTCTGCCTGTGTTTTGCAGTGGCCGCCTTCAGGGCAATGTTGTTTTCTACTGTAGGATCTGCTTCTACTTTTTCCCTTGCCTCTGCCACACTGTCTTCAAGCTGCTGGAGCTCCTCTGTCCAGTAAGGCCTATAGTACTTTCTGGCTCCCCGAGGTATAGATTCATTTGCAGCCTTCAGAATAGCATGGTTCAGCACCCTGACTTTCTTGTTGAGGTTCTGCTGCTTGTGACAGATCTCTGCAGAGTACCGGTCCACCAGTGTTGAGAAGCGCACCCAGTTGGCCTTCTTGTAATTCCACCTGGGGAATGTCTTAACTTCTTGTGGTGTGTAGCTGATGTCCAGTCTGATCTTCACAGATTTATGGTCACTTCCCCCGAGCTGGCCAAGTATCGTTCTTGTTGCCAGCCTGGCCATGTCGTTGGTGGCAAACGCAAGATCGGGCATGGTGTTACTCAGCCATACCCTGGAGAAGAACGTTGGTGGATCATCAGGATCATTCATTAGCAGAAGACTGTTGTCGACTTGCCAATCTTCCACCTCCTCTCCTCTTCTATCTGCTTTGCTGTATCCCCATGCCTCTTGAGTGACTGTTGAAGTCACCGATGACTAAGCATCGGTGGTCTGGGAGTTCCATTTGGTCAAGTGAGAGCTCTCGCTCTGGGGAGCAGTAGACATTGAAGATCGTGACGCTTTCATTGTGAACCATGATTCGAACTCCATGGATTTCTGCCTGGTTGTTGGTACTGACGTCAAACTCTTGTGCTGGTATGGTGTTTTTGACAAGAATCGCCACTCCTCCTTTTGTTCTTCCTTTTCTGTCTTTCCTGAAGACCTGGTATCCCCTAACACTGAAGCGTTGGTTTTCCTTCAGGTGTGTCTCCTGTAGGCAGGCGACATCAATGTCTTCTGAGTGGAGTCTTTCGGCAAGGGATATCTTTTTGTTGTAGACTCCTTCTGTGTTCCACTGGAGGATGTTGACGTTCCTGTCCTTTGGAGTCTCTTTTCGGCCAGTAGCATTCCTTGTTCCCCGTACCCTGGTCGTGCAGGACGAGGTGAGGTGACCTCCGGTAGCTGAGGGTGGACCCCTTTGAGGCTGAGGGCCCGGCACTCTTCCTCCCCGGCGGATCCCCGCAGGAAGAGCACCATCACGTGCAACATCAGTGTGACTCATCATGAAGCGGATATGCGTGATGCAGAGGCTTGTGGCACCACAGGGGTCCTGCATCTCCATCTTCAGCCATGGATGTTTGTTGGGGATCCCTCCCCTAGACCAACTGTCTTCCATGGCTGGGCTGTTGAGAGCTTGGTCCACCCTGTAGAAAGGTTGCCTGCCAAGGCTTTCCGAGACCCTTCATCCCATGCAACTGTCTGTCCTCCTCCGCCTTCACAGCCGTTGGGAGTTCGCTCTCCTCTCCGCCTGTTCCGCCGTTGGGACATTTGTTGCTGTAACAAGACTTGGGTTTTCCGTGAGTGATTTGTTACATGCTGCACAACCCCCAACCTGGAGGACCAGGGTGCACTCTTTAGTCTGGCCTCTACCCCACGTGGACCTGTTTGACATGGTTGAACCTTCTGGGAGCACTAGGCTTCCGTCGACATAGCTCCGGGGGTTGCTGAGGCACACAAGCCGCTGCACCCCGACAAGGTATGTGCACCATTGGCAGCGGAGAGGAATCCTGAACTGTGTGATTATCCGGAATACGCTGACCTGCTCGCCTCAGTTACCGCGCAGGAGCGGCGTTTTCCTAACCTCACCTTCCCCTCACCCTCAGCCAGTAAACGTCGTCTCCATGCAGATTATAAACCTCAGCGAGAACCCCGTCCGGATCCTGTTCCGGGTAGCCACACGAACTCTGTCTCCCAGCCAGCTGCAGCCTCCGTGTCTCGCCGTAGAGGTAAAACAGCCACCTCCACCTCCGGGTCATCTCTCCCTGCTGTTCCGTCAGCTCCTCGTTCCCAGTTCGCCTCGGCTGTTTCTCCCTCCTCCTCGACGTTCACCCCAGCTGCTGTGAGCTCCACGAGTCCGTCTCTGGATGCTCCCGTTCCTGATCCGGTGCGAGAGGCTCCTCTTCGTCTTCCCGAGGGATCCTCCATTTCCATCCAGCAGGGGAAGGGAAGATTCAAGTTCACTGCGGAGGATCCCATCAGCCCTCCGGGAATCAGGCAAGTGTCTATTCATTCTTTTCCTGTATTGGGTGAATTGCCTCATTTGATTCCTGGAGGGGGAGTTCGGGGTTCACAGCCCCCCGAGCTTCCTCCACCTGCTGCAGAAATTAATTATGAACCTGCCGCCTTTGTGTCTCCTTCCCCTGAGCGTTCCTCGGCGCCAGGACAACTCCAGCGGACGAGGAGGGAGCCTGCGGGCTTGGAGAGGCTGGATCCAACGCCGCAGCCGCGACACGGGCAGAGGAGGAGGGCGGACTGCAGATTGGAGCCTGCGCCGACGAGCAAGCGTCCCCGGGTCTCCACTGATGGACAGTCCGACCCAGCAGGTCACGGAGCCCCTGCCATCACACCGTGCGGGCCCTTGGCATGGACATCTGCGTCAGGGAGTCTCCAGACTGTGGACTCCATCATGCCGGCTGCGGAGCCCACCGTAGCCGAGTGGGAACCGGAGGACGACCTTCTTCCATCTGAACCCGAATCGTCGAAGTCTTGGATGGGGACAGAACTCAAGTTCAGGCAAGTGCTCTATTTTGTCTTTCTCCTCTCAATTCTGGAGCATTCTTGCCTGTCTCTCGGGGAGACGAGCCGGGTGCAGCCGCCCGCTGCATCCGAGCTCGTCTCACTGGGCTCTGTCACTACCGGTGATCCTGATCCTGGTTCTTCTTCTTCTCCTGAGCTTTCTCCCAGGGTCACTGGTGCGGAGTCGATCCCGGTCGCTGCGCTGGAAGTTCCAGGTTCAGGTTTGAAGGCTGTCCCTGGTGCTGCGCCGACCCAGTCAGGGTCCATCACGGGTGTGGCATTGACCCAATCGGGGTCCGACGTGGGTGCAGCCGTGACCCAATCGGGGTCCGTCGCGGGTGCAGCATTGACCCAGTCGGAGTCTGTCGTGGGTTGTGTTCCGGCCCAGTCGGGGTCCGACGTGGGTGCCACGCTGACCCAGTCGGGGTCCGTCATGGATGCTGCTCTGACCCAGTCGGGGTCCGTCGTGGGTCCGGCACAGTCCCGCTGGGGACCCAACGTGGGCGCAGCGCCGGTTCAGTTCGAGATCGGTAAAGGAGCTGCAGATCCTCTGCCGTCTGACGCCAGGCTGGTCCTTCATCCTTCCCCCAATCCTTCTCGACCGGGTGCCGTTGGGGTTCCCCGTATTCGGCTCGGCTCTCCCTCGCTATCCCCCTCTACAGGGAGGCCATATTCGATTTCTCCCCTGAGGTCCTGGTGGCTGAGTAATGCGGGTCAGCCACCTGGAAGACTGCCTCGCCCGTTTGGCGTTCTGGGTCGGCCACCCGACCAACTAGACTTTCTGCTTGGCGACCTGGTCCGGCCGCCAGAGGTCGTGTTTCTCTGGGCCTGGGACTGGGGTAGGCCGCCTGAACTCTTCCATTTTCCCTGGCCAGCTATCTGGATGCTGGACGCAGGTAGACCACCAGAACTAATTGTTGTCCCATTGGGCTCTGCCTGCCGTCATCCCTGTTTTGTTTTCTTCTTTCCACTGAAATATTAGGGTCGCTTGGGTGTTTTGTCATTTGCACTATTTTGGACTATGTATTCACCGCTGTTTAGCGTGTTTTTTTTTTTCCTCTCCCCTCCTCTGTCTGAGGGATGATATGTGGTTGCCACGTTGTGTCTTATGGGCCTGTGTATCTTTGTTATAGGCCTTGTTCTCCTGTTATTTGCATTTTTTGTCCTGTCTGTTGTGCCATCCGTGCATTATGGAGTATTGTGGGGGGGGGGGGGTTGTTTTTTTTCCCATGCTCTGTAATTGCTTCATGTTTATTTCCTGTGCTCTCCCTTATCACTCTTTCTTCTGGTTCCTCGTCTTGATGTTTTGTTTTTTTTTTCTTTTTTGGTTCTCACCCTCCTGGCCTTTTCCCCCATCCTCCCACCTTGGGTGGGGGGTGGGGGGTGGGGGGGCTTGGGTGTCACACGGCGCCCAGAGTGCACTGTTCGGGGGAGAGTACTGTCGTGGTCTGAGCGCCGATATCGTCCGTGCTTGGGTCATGCAGTATATTCCTCCCATCTGGTGTGTGTGTTCCCTATGGCTCTCCGAGCCTTTATTCTGACAGCGTTACGGCGGGGCTTCCAGCTGTCAAAGCCGGGTCACGTTGTGACAGCTGTTCGGCATCTCCCCTAATCACTCTTCCCACTGATTGGGTTATCTCGGGGATGTAAGGAGGCAGCTGAGGGCTAATCCCTGCTGCAATCTCATCAAACATTCCCTCGTCCAACCTCCGTGCTGGTTTCATGATTCGTACCTTTCTCTGTATGTGTTTTCACTGTGATTCTGTTCTTCCTTTGCCATAGTCTTAGTCTTAGTGATAGTGTGTTTTTGCCCCTCGTGGCTCATTATTTTGTAGTTGTCTTCCTTTAATAAATTGTGCAAACTCATCGGTGGCCTATAGCATCTCATTTGCGGCCCGCGAGGACCGCAGCATGACAGGCCTTTTTAAATTTTTTTGCGAAGATTTATTTATTTGAATGGAGGTTTAATATTTTATTTATTGAAAGAAATGACTTTTTAACCCAGCCACAGGAGGTACACAAGCCAGTATACTCCTAGTGCCAGTCCCAAGCCTGGGTAAATGGGGAGGGTTGTGTCAGGAAGGGCATCCAATGTAAATCCTTTGCCAAATCAAACATGCGGATCTTGACAAATGAGACTTTCATACCGGATCAGTTGAGGCCCGGGTTAAAAACAACCACCACCGGTGCTGTTAACCGACAGGGTGCCAGTGGAAAGTGAGCTACTGTTGGTCGAAAATCAAGGAGGAGTCAAGGGGGAAGGCGTGTTCGGAGGGAGAGAGAGAAAAGGAAAGGTAGAAATGTGGAGGTGAGAGTAAGGATGTTAAATGTAGAGAGTTGGCTGATATGATGGAGAGAAGAAAAGTAGATATATTGTGTGTTCAAGAAACCAGATGGAAGGGAAACAAGGCTAGGAGCACTGGAGGTGGATTTAAACTGTTCTACCATGGTATAGATAGGAAGAGAAATGGAGTAGGCGTAATCTTGAAGAAAGAGTATGTGAAGAGTGTTCAGGAGGTAAACAGGGAGCCAGACAGAATCATGAGCTTGAAGCTAGAAGTCAAAGGTGTGATGGTGAATGTTGGCAGTGTGTATGCCCCACAAGTTGGACGTCAGGTAGAAGAGAAAGAGGAATTCTGGAGTAAGTTAGATGAAGTGGTAGAGAGTGTTCCGGTGGTGGGGGGGAGAGTGGTGACTGGAGTGGACTTTAATGGACATGTAGGTGAAGGGAACAGAGGTGATGAGGAGGTCCTGGGTAGTTATAGTCTTCAGGAGAGAAATGTGGAAGGGAAGATGGTTGTGGATTTTGCTAAAAGTGATGGAAATGGCTGTGGTAACACATACTTCAAGAAGAGAGAGGAACATAGGGTGACTGACAAGAGTGGAAGAAGGTGCACACAGGTGGACTACATCTTATACAGAAGGAGAAATCTGAAAGAGATAGGAGACTGCATTGTGGTGGCAGGGGAGAATGTAGCTAGACAGCATCGGATGGTAGTCTGTAGGATGACTTTGGAAAGCAAAAAAAAGGAAGAGAGTGAAGGCAGAGCCAAAGATTAAGTGTTGGAAGTTACAGAAGGAAGAAGGTCACACAGAGTTCACGAAGGAGTTGATACAGGCTCTGGGTTGTAGGGAAGAATTACCAGATAACTGGGAAAGTACAGCAAAAGTGTTGAGGGAAACAGGTAGAAAGGTATGTGGTGTATCAAGAGGACAGAGGAAGGAAGACAAGGAGATTTGGTGGTGGAATGAGGAGATACAGGAAAGTATTCAATGGAAGAGGTTGGCAAAGAAAAAGTGGGATAGTCAGGGAGAGGAAGAAAGTAGACAGGAGTATTTGGAATCTAGGCGCATGGCAAAGAGAGAGGTGGCAAAGGAAAAGGCATATAGTGAGTTGTATGAGAGGCTGGACACTAAAGAAGGAGAAAAGGAGTTGTATTGGATTGGCTAGACAGAGATCGAGCTGGAAAGGATGTACAGCAGGTTAGGGTGATTAAGGACAGAAATGGTAATGTACTAATAAATGATGAGAGTGTTGAGAACTCTGTCACGCTGAGTACCGGAACCCCTCAAGGCTGTGTACTCAGTCAACTGTTGTTTACACTTCTAACACATGACTGTGTATCCAAACACGAGGGGAACCAGATTATTAAGTTTGCAGATGACACCACGGTGGTGGGACTTATTTCAGAGGGATGAGGAATCAATGTACAGGGAAGAAGTGAGAGACCTGGAGGGCTGGTGCAGGGAGAACAATCTGGTGCTCAACGTGGACAAAACAAAGGAGATGATTATCGACTTCCGGCGGTCACAGCCTGAGCACGTCCCCCTCAGCATCGGTGGCCGTTTAGTGGAGAGAGTAGAGAACATCAAGTTCCTTGGAGTGCAGATCTCGCAGGACCTGACCTGGAGCAAGAATTCCTTGGAGATCAGGAAGCGAGCTCAGCAGAGACTACACTTCTTGAGGAAACTCAAACAGGCCTCTCTCTCCATCTGCATCCTCAGGACCTTCTACAGAGGTGTGGTGGAGAGTGTTCTGACGTACTGCATTGCTACATGGTACTCCAGCTGCAGTATGTCAGACAAAAAAGCCCTGCAGAGGATAGTCAAGGGGGCGGAGAGGATAATTGGAGTCTCCCTCCCCTCTGTCCAAGAACTTTTTCAGAACCGTTGTAGGAGCAGGGCACTGAACATTGTCAAGGACCGTTCTCACCCTCTGCATAAACACTTTGAACTTCTTCCATCTGGTAAACGATTCCGGAGCATCAGAGGCAGAACCACCAGACTGATCAACAGCTTCCTCCCACAAGCTGTCAGGATGCTGAACAGCTGACCCGGAATCTCACATACACACTACTGCACCTATGGACATTTTGTATATTATAGTTAGTTATTCTTTTTCCCCAAGTATGTCTCAGGGATGTGTGAATGGATGGGGGGGTGGGAGCTATGTGGGAGTGTGTCTTAATCATGCTGCTGCTTATATGGATGCCGAGAGAAACGCAATTTCATCTTGCCTGCACTACAGTTGTATGTACAGCAATATGACAATAAAGTTTGATTTGATTTGATTTGATTTGATTTGAGAAGGTGGAAGGAGTACTTTGAAGAGCTGATGAATCACTATAAATTTAAGAAATCTCTGTGTCTGGCATGATCGTAGGACATCCATCCTATGATGTCTGCCTGATGTCCTATGATGACCCTATGATCTCAGGCTACATTGGACTCACGATGCCATCATATAGACGATGCCGTCATATAGACAATGGGACTGGCTACCTGTGATGTTGTGTCCTATGATGCCAGCCTGGATGTCTTTATGATGTCATATAGACCATTACTCACAATGCCTGCTTACCTATGATGTAGTGTCCTATGATGCCTGCCACAGGAGGAGACCCTTCACCAGCATAGGGTACAACAGACAAGGGATGCACACAGACAGGAAATGTGTGGCAGTGCACTATGCACGTGCTAAGTCACTTGAAGCCTGAAATGCCCGCAAAGCGAGCAACGCTGCACGCCACGCAAGGCACAGACAAGCTGAGACCCAGGAGAGGCGGAATAGTCTGCTGGCCGCCAACGCTGCACGCCAGGCAAGGCACAGAGAAGCTGAGACCGAATACGACACACTACTTTAAACCACACCCATTTGAAGCAGGGCATTGGGAAATCTCACTCAGTAAGGCAGAAGGCACTCTATAAATTCAAGAAATCTCTGTCAGTGATGCCTGTGGGCGTGACTGTGAACAACACAGCCATCTCACACAGAAGGAGACCCTTCAGCAACATCCATCCATCCATCCATTTTCTTCTGCTTAATCCTTTTTGGGTCGCGGGGGGGGCTGGAGCCTATCCCAGCATCTTTGGGCGAGAGGCAGGGTACACCCTGGACAGATCGCCAGTCCATTGCAGGGCCAACACAGAGACAGACAACCATTCACTCTCACAGTCATACCTAAGGACAATTTAGAATCCCTAGTTTTATGCCAATTAACCTAACTTGCATGTTTTTGGCATGTGGGAGGAAACCGGAGAAATCCCGGAGTAAACCCATGCAGAAATACTTGCTTATACTTGGTTTCTACGGGCATGGACGGGTACGCACGGGTATGTCCTAGTAAAGAAAATGAGAGAGAGAGGAGGATGGATGAAGGAAAGATAGTGAACAAGGAAGTCCCGAGGATTAGCAAGGCGGAAGTGAGGGCAGCTTTGAAGAGGATGAAAAATGGAAAGGCAATTGGTCCAGATGACATACAGTGGTATGAAAAAGTCTTTGCCCCGTCCTGATTTCTCATTTTTTTTTAATGTTTGTCTCACTTAAATTTGTTTCAGATCATCAGAAATTTAAATATTAGACAAAGATAACACAAGTAAACACAAAATGAAATTTTTAAATGAAGGTGTTTATTATTAAGGGAAAAAAAATCCAAACCTACATGGCCCTGTGTGAAAAAGTGATTGCCCACTAAACCTAATAACTGGTTGGGCCACCCTTAGCAGCAACAACTACCATCAAGCATTTACGATAACTGGCAATGAGTCTTTTACAGTGCTGTGGAGGAATTTTGGCCCACTCATCTTTGCAGAATTGTTGTAATTCAGCCACACTGGAGGGTTTTCGAGCATGAGCCGCCTTTTTAAGGTCATTCCACAGCATCTCAATTGGATTCAAGTCAGGACTTTGACTAGGCCACTCCAAAGTCTTCATTTTGTTTCTCTTAAGCCATTCAGAGGTGGACTTGCTGGTATGTTTTGGATCATTGTCCTGCAACAGAACCCAAGTGCGCTTCAGCTTGAGGTCACGAACAGATGGCCGGACATTCTCCTTCAGGATTTTTTGGTAGACAGCAGAATTCATGGTTCCATTTATCACAGCAAGTCTTCCAGGTCCTGAAGCAGCAAAACAGCCCCAGACCATCACACTACCACCACCATATTTTACTGTTGGTATGATGTTCCTTTTCTGAAATGCTGTGTTACTTTTATGTTAGATGTTTGTTTTGTTTTTTTTGATTGAGTCTCCTCGGGAACAAGTGTTCCTTTCTATAGCTTATACAGGACAGGGGTCTCCACTCCTCTCTGCCCACCTTTCCCCAGTCTATTATGCTGAGCACCAAGCTAGAGGGTGGAAAGTACCATTTTTATCTGGTCTTTGGTATGACCCACCGGGATTTAAACCCCAGCCTCCCGGTTGTGGGGCGGATGCTCTACCAACTAGACCACCACTCCAGTTGATGCTAGGTGTGATGGGACACACACCTTCCAAAAAGTTCAACTAAAGTTCAACTTTTGTCTCATTAGTCCACAGACTACTCTCCCAAAAGTCTTGGGGATCATCAAGATGTTTTCTCGTAAAAGTGAAATGAGCCTTTATGTTCTTTTTGCTCAGCAGTGGTTTTCATCTTGGAACTCTGCCATGCAGGCCACTTTTGCCCAGACTCTTTCTTATGGTGGAGTCATCAACACTGACCTTAACTGAGGAAAGTGAGGCCTGCAGTTCTTTGGATGTCGTTGTGGGGTCTTTTTCATACCTGTCAAGTGATACGGTTTCACTGTATTTTAATATGGGGAAAATGCAATTTTAGCAAATACGGGCGTACTGTACGCCAAAAAGAAAAATATACAGGAAAAAAAATTATTGAGAGTGTGGAGGAACACCTCGTGTGTGACCCCCACAGCGTATGGGGCTGGCAGAGCGCTCAGCGTGAGCAATTATCAGAACAGTGAGAGGTGTGGACTGATCATTATGCAGATGCGCCTCGCACCCTCTTTCGTCCTGCAGCTCCGGAACAGAGAGGAATCCCAGCGCCAGTAATCCTGCGGCTGATATGTGTGACTCTAATGCAGATGTCCATGCTTTCCTGCTGTATACTGTGATGCTAATGTGCCATGCATGCATTGTCTGAGCTGGGTATATAAGTTGACTGCATATCTCTTGCTCTCTCTCTTTTTGATCACTCGCATTGTTTGTTGCTGACTTTGAGACGCAGGGCTTGCTCCAGCACGCTGCCACAGCCCTGGGCGAGCCTCGTGGAGGATGAATAAAGCACCCTTTTAAACTTCAGTTCGCCGTGTCCGCCTGCACTTATTTTGTTCCTCCACAAGAAAACCTAAAATCAACTGAACAGTAATTCGATGCCTGGCGAAATTGAGCGCACCTAACCAAGTTCATCCAAGTGCATTAGTGTAACAAAGCTGACAATTAAAAACTCTTTAATTCCAAGTGTATATATCTAGCTGACAATTAAGAACTATATTCAGAATTATTCTTATTGTGTACTTTCAAATTAAGCAATCTACCTTGTGCTAATGTAAATTTGAAAAATATTTTTTTATTTTTATTTTGTTTATTATTAATATTATCATTTTTTTAAGTTTATTTATTTTTAATTTTTTTATTTATTTTTTTGTGCTACTTGGCTTATTATTTTCACATTACCAAAAAGTTATGGCTCAAGATTGTGTCCATATAAGTGTACATTTGAATAAATATGTTTGAAATAGTTCATGTTGCAATTGTTGTTGTTTGTTTGGAGGGTTTTTTGTTTGTTTTTTTTTTGGTTCAGTTTTCTTTCATCTGCCGATAAATACAGTTTAAGCACTCAGTACAGGTTGTGAAAGCCCCCCCAATAAGGGAGGCATGAGGTATGCCTTGACAGGTATGCTTTTGTGACCTCTTGGATGACTGAGTCACTGCGGTCTTGGGGTAATTTTGGTCGGCTAGCCACTCCTGGGAAGGTTCAGTACTGTTCCATGTTATGTTTTCGCCATTTGTGGATATTGGCTTTCACTGTGGTTCGCTGGAGTCCCAAAGCTTTAGAAATGGCTTTATAACATTTTCCAGACTGACAGATCTCAGTTACTTTGTTTTTCATCTGTTCATGAATTTCTTTGGATCACTAGCTTTTGAGGATCTTTTGGTCTACTTCACTTTGTCAGGAAGGTCCTATTTAAGTGATTTCTTGATTGAGAACAGGTGTGGCAGTAATCAGGCTTGGGTGTGGCTGGAGAAATTCTACTCAGCTTTCAAAGATGTGATAAACCATAGTTAATTTATGTTTTAACAGGGGGGTCAATCACTTTTTCACACAGGGCCATGTAAGTTTGGATTTTTTTTACCCTTAATAATAAACACCTTCATTTAAAAACTGCATTTTGTGTTATACTTGTGTTATCTTTGTCTAATATTTAAATTTGTTTGATGATCTGAAACATTTAAGTGTGACAAACATACAAAAAAAAGAGAAATCAGGAAGGGGGTAAACACTTTTTCACACCACTGTACCTGTGGAGGTATGAAGATGTTTAGGAGAGATGGCAGTGGACTTTTTAACCAGATTGTTTTACACAATCTTGGAGAGTAAGAGGATTCCTGAAGAATGGAGAAGAAGTGTTTAGGTACCAATTTTCAAGAACAGAGGTAATGCTCAAAGCTGTAGTAACTACAGAGGCATAAAGTTGATCAGCCACACTATGAAGATATGGGAAAGAGTTGTTGAAGTCAGGTTAAGAGGAGAGGTGGCAATCAGTGGGCAGCAGTACGGTTTCATGCAAAGAAAGAGTACTACAGATGCAATGTTTGCTCTAAGAGTGCTGATGGAGAAGTACAGAGAAGGTCAGAAAGAGTTGCACTGTGTCTTTGTGGATCTAGAGAAAGCATATGATAGGGTGCCAAGAGAGGAAGTGTGGTACTGTATGAGGAAGTGAGGAGTGGCAGAGAAGTATGTGAGGGTGGTGCAAGACATGTATGAGGACAGCAAAATGGTAGTGGGGTGCGCTGTAGGAGTGACAGATGGATTCAAGGTGGGGGTGGGATTACATCAGGGATCGGCTCTGAGCCCCTTCTTGTTTTCCATGGTGATGGACAGGGTGACAGATGAGGTCAGGCAGGAGTCCCTGTGGACCATGATGTTTGCAGACGACATTGTGATCTGCAGTGAGAATAGGGAGCAGGTGGAAGAGAACATGAAGAGGTGGAGGAGGTATGCTCTGGAGAGAAGAGGAATGAAAGTCAGTAGACGCAAGACCAGGACACATAAATGTGAATGAGAGGGAGGCAACTGTAATGTTTTCAGATTTTTGCAAAAATGTATTCATTTTGAACAGGTTTTCATTTTTCAGTGGAAGCTGACCATTTTTTATCACTGACCTTTTGTCATGTAAGGAAATAATTAATGAGGAAGACCATGGTCTCTGTGCGGGTTGATAATTTTGTAGAACTCTATGGAATATTAAATACTTCCATAAGTGTCTGCTTCTTATTCTACTAACTATTCCCACGTTCTGGTGGAGTCGCTGTGGCAGACACCGATATAGCTGCCATATCCATATAGGATATACATAGATTGGAGTTGAGTTTTATGCCAGATGCCCTTCCTGACGCAACCCTGCCCTTTTTGTCTGAGTTTGGTCTCAGCACAGGAAGGACTGGCTTGTACACCTTATGTGGCTGGATAAGCAACATTTCCTTCCTCCATTCCATTTTTGCTGAGTACCAAGCTGGATGGCAGGAGGTTCCATTTTTATATGGTCTTTGGCATGACCCGGCCGGAACTTGAACCCCGACCTCCCAATTGTGGGGCGTATGCCACCACTCCGGTGGACTTCCATAAGTGTATAGGTATCAAAATAGATATGACAAGTAAGTACAGTAAAATTTGTGCTACTGTAGTATGTAGCTTTACTTTTTTCAGTATGTAGGAGTGCCCTTTTATTTGGTTGAGCAGCTGCCCCCAGAAATGTCTGTGCACATCACTGCCCTTGAAGTTTACTGACAAAACTATGGATCAGGTCATACTCCTCGATGTGGATTTCCTTGATACATCACTGGCATGTCATCTCTAACCTACCATAAAGATGTTTTGTCGCAGTTTGTCTTCCTCGCCATGCATCTTAAGGCAACATTTTGTTTCACCTTCATCCCAGAGCTTCCCAGGTGGTAAAGCAGAACTCTTCATAACAAAACTTCCGCCGTCCTTTAGTTTCCTCTCCTGGTTGTTAGGATCCTGCAGGTGCTGACTGTGACAGGTTCACCTGCTGTGGGCTCGTCCATGTTTCTGTAACCAGTGGAGAGGAAAGCCAGAGTTCTGTATGCCTGAATGACTCTCAGAAACAACATGCCACATGGGGCCTGCATCATAGTTGTGACACTCCTTAGCACAGCCAGGGTTCCACCAGGAATTTCTGCTACTGGATAAAGAAAACTAGAAACATAACTAGCTGGTTGAGTTAGAGTACATACAGTACTGTAACTAATGAAATGTGCAGACGTGCGCAATTTCAGATTGCATAGAGCAAAGTCCACAACCCAATTTTAAAATGGCTTTCATTTACACAACAGAAGAATAGGGAAATGTTCATTTCATGCCATTCTCATGCAAAGGGATGAAGTAATGACAGATGGGATGAATGGAGAAAGAATCTGTCATGAAATTGACATTTACAGCCAAGGCAATGCTGATGTGTGAAGGTTTCCAGACATATCCATTCTCATGTAAAATACTGTTCCTTTTCTAAATCCTATGCTTTCTTTGAGCTATTTAACAGTTTGTGGAGCAGGACCTTATCAAATTTGAGTCTCCAAGGAGGGCACATCTGTCTCTTGTTATTGGCTGAGCTCAGCACAAGATGCCAAGTGTTTGTCTGACTGAAAGCGTAGATAGACTGGATGTAATGCGTGCCGAGGGGACACTCAGACAGGGACTGTGTCCTTGATGTGCTTAGGCTGTGCGTTCTGCACCATGGCCTCTGGGGTGTGCTTAGTGTCACTAAAGGCTTTAACTTTTCCCTCCCTCCATTTGCATCTTCATTCATCTGCAGGGCCACTGAGGTGCTGCAGTCCCCACTCAGCCATCATTCTCAACTCTGCTCAATATATATGGATCACAAGAAACAGGATCACAACACCAGCTCTTTTTAAAGTCATACTTTTCTTTAAAAAATCGGCTAAGCTTCAGCTTTCACAACTTTGTCTTTCATGGTTTCCTTGGGGGGGGGGGGGGGAGAGGACTTGATACTTCTTTGAAGTTTTAAGCGCTGATGAGACAAAAGAAGCAGCGTGGGTATACAGATGAAACCACAGTGCCATCCCATGGTCATAGAGGGTTATTACAGTAGATTATGACCATGTTATTTGCAATTGTGAACGTTTTTATTACTCTTCTTGCAGCCTTTTGTGTGCATGTTCTCCCTATGCTTGCATGGGTTTACTCCTGGTTCTTCTGGGTTTCCTCGCATGGGCCAAAGACAAGTGATTGCTGATCCTAAATTGGCCCTAGGTATCTGTCTCTGTTAAGCCCATGGAAGAATGGAGGGTTAGTGTAGTTAAGCACTTCAATTGGTATTAGAAAATGGATGAGATTCTGAAATGGCTCTCAAAAAAATCTGCATGTTTTAATGGTATGAAATACTTTAATGGCCATACACTACTTTATATACAGTGGGGAAATTAAGTATTGAACAAGTCAACATTTTTCTCATTAAACATATATTTCTGATGGAGCCATCAACCTGAGATTTTCACCAGATATCAGTAACAACCCAAGTAATCCATACATACAAAGAAATCAAGGCAACTGTGTTCACAAAACAAGTTATATTTAATAAAGTGGAATGACACAGGGAATAAGTATTGGAACACATGAAGAGAAGCAAAAAGGCATAGAAAGCCAAGAAACCATCAGAATTTAGGAAGCCATCCCATCCCCCTTTAGTGCAAATTAATTTCAGCTGGTTATGTCCTGACTGATAGCCTTTCAAAAGGTCTGTGAATATCAGATTGCACAACTCAAAGAACTCATGATGGGTAGAAGCAAAGAGCTCTCTAGACCTTTGCAACCTCCACCCATCCATCCATCCATCCATCTTCTACCGCTTTTCCGGAGGTCTGGGTCATAGAGGCAGCAGTTAAAGCAGAGAAGCCCAGACTTCCCTCTCCCCAGCCACCTGCTCCAGCAATTCAGAGAGGATACCAACGCATTCCCTGACCAGCTGGGAGACATAGTCTCTCTAGTGAGTCCTGGGTCTGCCCCGGGGTGTCCTCTCAGTGGGACGTGCCTGAAACACCTCAAGTGGGAGGTGTCCAGGAGGCATCCTGATCAGATGCCCATACCACTTCAACTGGCTCCTTTCAGTGTGAAGGAGCAGTGGTTCTACTCTGAGCTTCTCCTGGATGACTGAGCTCCTCACCCTGTCTCTGAGGTTGAGTCCAGCGATCCTACGGCAAAAGCTCATTTCAGCCGCCTGTATCTGCGATCTCATTCTTTCGGTCATTACCCAAAGCCCCTCATGGATCATCACCTTATTGTGGTGGGGGGTTTGTGTTCCCCAGTGATTCCAGCAGCTATGTTGTCCGGGGCAATTTGCCTTTGATAGGGTCACCCAAGACAAACTGGTCCTGGGTGAAGGGCCAGACTAAGAACGATCCAACAGACTCTCATGATAAATACTAGAACAAGGATTCAGTGTACCCCGCCCGGTATGGGGTTACCAGGGCCCCTCCCTGGAGCCAGGCCTGGGGGAGGGGCTCGATGGCTAGCATCTGGTGGCCGGGTTTCCGCCCATGGGACCCAGCCGGGGTCAGCCCAAAGGAGTTACATGGATCCACCCTCCAGTGGGCTCATCACCTGCAGGAGGGATCATGGGGGTCCGATGCTATGTGGATCAGGTGGCGGTCAAAGGCGAAGGCCTTGGCAGACTGATCCCAAGCTTCCTAAACTGGCTTTTGGTAATAACCTTTGCAACCTTATTGTTGCAAAACATAATGATGGCACTGTTTACAGGCACATTTCTAAACTGCTGAATGTTCCATTGAGCACTGTTGGAGCCATCATTTGGAAGTGGAAAGAACATCATTTTACCAGCTCCTTGCAAGATTTCTGACAGAACAGTCAAAAGAATTATCAGAAGAGTTATCCAAGAGCCAAAGACCACTCATGGAGAGCTCCAGAAAGACCTGGAGTTAGCAGGTACTGCTGTTTCAAAAAAAACCAAAAAACAATAGGTAATGCACTCAAACCAACATGGGTTCTATGCCCGCTCACCTTGCAAGACTCCATTGCTGAAGAAAAAGCATGGTGAAACTCATTTAAAGTTTGCTGCACAACATTTAGGCAAGCCGGTAAAATACTGGGAGAATATAGTCTGGTCAGATGAGACCAAAATTGAACTTTGTGGATGGCACAACACTCAGCATGTTTGGAGGAGAAATAGCACTGCACATCAGCCCAAAAACATCATCAGGAGCATCATGGTGGGATGGTACAAGCAGACTTCATATAATTGAAGGAAAGATGAATGGGAATTATCCTTGATAAGAACCTGTTGTCATCTGCCAAGATGCTGAAGATGAAACGAGGGTGGACATTTCAGTAAGACAGTGATCCCAAACACACAGCCAAGAAAACTCTCAACTGGCTCCAGAGAAGGAAAATAAAGCTGTTAGAATGGCCCAGTCAGTCACCTGACCTGGATCCAGTTGAAAATCTATGGAATGAACTGAAGATCAGAGTTCATTGAAGACACCAACGGAACCTTCAAGACTGAAGACAGTTTGCGTGGAAGAATGGGCTAAAATCACTCCTTAGCAATGTCTGCACCTAGTTTCTCCATGCAGGAGGTGTCTAGAAGCTGTTATTACCAACAAATACTTTTCTGCTAAATATTAAATGAATTTCACCAAGTGTGTTCAATACTTATTCCCTGTGTAATTCCACTTTATTAAATATAACTTGTTTTGTGAACACAGTTGTCTTGATTTCTATGTATGTATGGATTACTTGGGTTGTTACTGATATCTGGTGAAAATCTTAGGTCAATGGCTCCATCACAAATATATTTAATGGAAAAAATGTTGATGTGTTCAATACTTATTTTCCCCACTGTACATCTAGTGGTTTGTGCAGGTACAAAAATTACTATAAATATACATGTGAGTAGGAATGAAAATTTCTTTTGAACCGGTACACATAAACACGCTCGCAGCATCAGTCCAGAAAAAATTGACAATTTTATTAATAAATCAATATTTGTACCAGCGATTAATCAGTCTCAGCTAAAAACCTGTGAGTTCTTTCTGCTTTTAATCGAGAAGATTAAAGAATTAAAGAAATAAAACAATAACTCCAATATGCGTTTTTAACAGTTTAGTAAGAAATTTCAGGATAGATGAACACATTCAGATGACTTTATGTCACGAGCTAAGTTCTGGTAGTTCTGCCAGACTCATTTTCATGGTTTTTTTCTTTGTATTTATATACATGTGTTGTATTTTGTGCTTTTGAATTTTTGTACTGCCTTCTATTCTTCTGTTTTAGCTTCAGTGTTGTTTCATTTCAATTTGTAGTTATTAGCCTGCATTTGATTATGTTTTATTCTTTTACTGTAATGTCCTTCTCTGAGCTGACAGCTGTCAGACTGCATTTCCGGGTTTGTGCTCTGAGTGGGCATCACCTGTCAGCTATCAAAGCCCAGCTGCTCCCCCCTCATCTCCTTCAGCTGATCCCAATCGCCATTCATTGTTCCCTTTTGCCCGCTCATATGAACCCACCCCTGTCACCACTTGTGTTATTCATTCCTGCCCTATTTTAAGACCTGCATTTCCTTTTCTCCTCCACGGAATTGATTACCTTCTCTTCATCTCCACCAGAGCTCTGCTTCACTCTGGTGCGTATTTCTTAAAATAAGTTTTTTCTCACTTGTTATGCTTTGTGTTTTGAACATTCTGTTGAACTTTGGTTAGTTATTTTGTCAATAAACTATCCAAACTCACAGTTGGCGCGTGGGTCTCAATTCTTTGCCCTAAGAGGCAATTTATGACACTTTAAGACAGTGAATTCAATATGCATTATGAACACATTAAACTGTTGAGTATAACTTGTTTTATCAAACATTTGTGGAACCAAAGAAAAACACAGCTTAAATTGGCACTGTAATGGAAAATGAAAAACCATAAAATAGCTGTAAAATATAATGGTTAGGAAAACTGGATGCAATTTTATGAAGAATAGGATGATAAAAATCAGTGTATGAAAAGGAAAATTTGTGTTACTCTGAAAAGGAATGAAGCTTATTGAAAAGATAAATGTATTTGAAGTTCTGAAAGGAGTCTGAAGATGTTAGGTTTATCAAAGGAATATTCTGAAAATTAGGTTTAATTTGGACAACAGACCTTAAGCACAGCAGATGAAGTCAGATTGTGCCTTGGTAGCAGGCCTTTCAGGTACCAACCTTGATCCAGATGGATGTTCGTTGGTGAAGTTGAGAAGAAGGGGCAGGTTCTGCCACCAAAAGGTCTTTTACCGGCTACTGCCCTTTGGGTCACAACTGTAGAAGCTAGATGTTCGTCACACTGGTCATCGTCTCAGTTTATACACAGAAAAAGGAATTTGACGTCTGGCCAGGGTGTCAAATTCCAAATATTTGTTTATCATTCAAAGTCTGATCAGAAAACAAACTTGATAAATACATATTTAAAAAAAAAAAAAAAACACCAGTGCGGCGGCATGAAATAAGGCGGCGTTGTTGAAGGTTTTAAGTAGAGTTTATTAAATCACACCGCCATCACAGGATCCCCGCTCCGGCCCAAGTGTGTGCAGGCTGGAGCGGGATCCTCAGGCTCTCAGAGAAGAGACACAAAGTGCGTGTCTGCAGCAGCAGTTGAAGTCAGTCAGAGAGAGGATGAGTTACAGAACCTGTGCAGTATTTGTACCCAACTCAAACAATACATCAAAGCAGATTCACAGCAGTTGGTCTGATCAAAGGGACTGCAGAACAGGCATGAGACATTTGCATTTGTAAGACCTACATAACAATAGGCAGATGCAGCCTCTGCTCAGCTTGCGGAACAAAGAGGTTACAAGGCACATCTACATATTGAACTGTCTCTAGGTCACAGCAAGGACAGGACGCATGAACACTATACATGAATGGCACATTACGTCACGATACATGCATGGCACATTGCATCACAATACATGCAGGGCACATTGCATCACAATACATGCAGGGCCATTGCATCACAATACATGCAGGGCACATTGCATCACAACACATGAATGGCACATTACATCTCAGTAGTGCAGCAGGGAAAACCAAGAGAAAAGAGCTGACTGTCCTGTGTGTTGTGGGGGGGTTGAGTCAACCCGCCACACACGCTTCCCCCCAGAGGGCACGGCAGGGGGCCAAGACCTCGATAATCCATCTATGGGAGCGAGCTGTGGGAGAAGCTCGCTGCAGGCGGAGGTGGAGGGAGGGGAGGGGTAGTGTGTGCCGGCAGGGGCGGTGAAATCGTCCGAGCCGTGCAAAAATTGCTTGCTGCTCCGCGACGTCGAGGGGCTGTCCCGTTGAACGTGCAGAGGTCCACAAGAAGAAAAATTAGTCACTGGCTCCTCCCGCGATTAAGTCCTGCAAGGATAAATAGTGGCCGTGAAGAAAAGCAGGAGCGGTTGTAAGAGAAACATAAAAGCAGGGGGACTGGCGTGTTGACTTTAGGTGCGGGCACAACCTTAAAAGCCGTCGGGAACCGCAAAACCGCTGAATTCCCCATGTGCGCCGTGGCTGAGACCATTGACAAATCCTTTGTGCATGCTGCGTGCGTGCTTCAGGTGTGAGGGCAGCTCTGAAGGCTCTGTGTGCAGCGGCGAAGGAGGATGGGGGTCTGTAAGCCATATGCATCCCGTGCGTGGTGCGCCGTCCGCGTAACTCTCCGTGCGTTGTTGGGCCAGCTGGAGAGGAGACAGGGTCAGGGAGCTTAATCATCCCTGTTCAATGTGTTGGAGCGGTGAAGGGAAGTAGACGCTCTTGTCACTCGCTCGGTCATGGTGCGTTCAGGTCCACATGTGCTCCGTCGGCCATGGGAGTCGCCGTCGCGGAGAAAGGACGAGGTGAATGCGCTCTCATGTGGAGGAGCTGCGAGCGCGGCTGGTCCAGCGTGGATGTGCCAATCTAGGCGTGCAGATCTCACCATGAAGTTTGCTGCGGCTTTCCCGGTCGTGGGTGGTCTCCGGAGAGTTTCACCTGGAAACTCTGCGTCGAAGTCTCCCTGAAGCAGAAGGGAGGGCAGATCAGTCAGGCTGCCGCGTTCGCTTGTCGTCGGAGAGTCCCCACCGGGTGCTGCGTTCGCCAGCAGCGTGTTCGTTTCAGCGTTGGGTCACCAGTGCAGCGGCATGAAATAATAAGCGTTGTTGGAGGTTTTAAGTAGAGTTTATTAAATCACACCGCCGTCACAGGATCCCCGCTCCGGCCCAAGTGTGTGCAGGCTGGAGCGGGATCCTCAGGCTCTCAGAGAAGAGACACAAAGTGCATGTCTGCAGCAGCAGTTGAAGTCAGTCAGAGAGAGGATGAGTTACAGAACCTGTGCAGTATTTGTACCCAACTCAAACAATACATCAAAGCAGATTCACAGCAGTTGGTCTGATCAAAGGGACTGCAGAACAGGCATGAGACATTTGCATTTGTAAGACCTACATAACAATAGGCAGATGCAGCCTCTGCTCAGCTTGCGGATCAAAGAGGTTACAAGGCACATCTACATATTGAACTGTCTCTAGGTCACAGCAAGGACAGGACGCATGAACACTATACATGAATGGCACATTACGTCACGATACATGCATGGCACATTGCATCACAATGCATGCAGGGCACATTGCATCACAATACATGCAGGGCACATTGCATCACAATACATGCAGGGCCATTGCATCACAATACATGCAGGGCACATTGCATCACAACACATGAATGGCACATTACATCTCAGTAGTGCAGCGGGGAAAACCAAGAGAAAAGAGCTGACTGTCCTGTGTGTTGTGGGGGGGTTGAGTCAACCCGCCACAACCAGTCCAATTCCTACGATGTCCCTTGGTCAGAAGAAAGTTGACTTAAGCTTGGTGAAAATCAGGACAAAATCTTCTTAGCATGGTAATTTAAGAAAAGGGAGTAAAATAGGGAAAAGGGTGATTTCTAAAGAAAAAAATTGCAAAGTTACATGAAAAACACAGAGCTTGCACTCCGGGCCTGGCTTCAAAAGGGAGAGCAGAACATGACTTTACCTGGACTTCTTCATGACATAGCTCTCCCCAGACTTTTTCAAGACTGTCTTTTGAAACAAAGGGAAAGTTTTCTAACTTGGTGGGATGGCGCAGTATTTTTGAATGACAACTGAGCCTGACCAATTACATTCAAAGATTAGGATTGGATCTGACCATTAGTGTAAACTTTTGGCCAATTGCACCGAGTTCCTTTGTTTGAGCTGGAGTTGTAAAGTTAACTAAAAAGGGTATGAAGGAAGGGCTGAAACCTGACTGGTCAGTTCACAGCTTTTGGAATGTGAGCCTCACACAGGAAGAGAGAAGGAGAGAGCATATTTGATATGAGAAGTGAAATCACCTTAAAAACATATATGCTGCCTATTAAAGCATAAATTCTTTAAAACTTTAGTTACAAATATATTCTACTTAACAATAAAGGAACAAAACAATGTGTCTACATTGTTAATGTAATAATTTTTTATAGTGGATATGCAAAATTAATTCTTTGTGGAGATAAATGAACACATATCAAATCATATCAATAAAAGCATTTCAAACCATAATTGTCCATCACAAGGTCCATCCATAATCTTCAATAGCTGATGTTGTCTGTGGAGAATGACAAGTTAGTTCATTGTTCACAATTCATAGCTTGAAGGTACAAGGAAGATATTCAGTCGTCGGGATATATATTCCTATGTTATCCATTGGTGGGCAATGTTGGGAGTTTCACAGTTTTAATGAGAGGAACCTTGGTTGTGTCTGTGGAACATCAAATTGACAGGTTATCATAAAAATGCCTAAACATGAGTCTTCTGGGTAGATTGCTGTAGGGAGGTAACTCCAGACTTCCTTGCAGGGGGGTCAATTCCGCCATGGAAGGCGGCTTTAAAGCTCTGGCTGTCTTGTGTGTTTTGGAAAAGGGAGTTTTACGACCACACTTCAGAGTGAAGCAATTTCGCCTCAGCAAAGAGTAGTTTTATAAATTTGGATCCAGCTGATGATGCTACATATAATCATATGCCAAAATCCTCCTTAAAAAAGATGTAAACACAGTCTCTGTAAGCATGGAAAAGAATTACAATATTAGCAGCATAACATAAATGCATAGTTACTTTTATTATATCATCCATCCATATATAAATACAAGTGCAAAGGTTTGGGCACCCCACACCCTTAATTAATTACACATTAAAAAAAAACTCACCAAAATATCTTTAAAATGATGCTTTATCTGCTGTAACCTACCAACAGCTGAGCAGCTGCATCAAAGCGTTACATGCATCCCCACTGCAATTCTGTCAGTGAATGAATCCTATTCCAGATTCTTTAAAGCTATCTTCAAAGCAGCAAAAGTGAACATACCTTGTGGCTTCTGGCCTAACTACATCCCATGATTGAATTCAGAATGCCAACTCCTCCTTGAGGAGTATGCTAACTCTGATGATCCAGGCACTGCTGACCACCTTGTTGAAAGTCTGGACAAGGCACGCCAGGCTAGATGGGAGGAAAGCACCAATGAATTGGACTTTACACGCTCGAGTTGGAAAAGCTGGAACCTGATTTGGTGACTCAGCATTAATCAACAGCCGTATACTCCAACCAGACCATCAGTGAAGCCTAAAAATAGGTAAAGCCCCAGTCGACAAACAAGTAAAACATTCAACCAAAAAGGAATATTAGACCTTCAGAAAGTCATCACCACTAGAGACTATAATGGCATCCCCCATCTCTTCCGAAGAAGTAGACTGTGCTTTGAACAAAATGAAAAATGGTAAAGCGCCAGGATATGAAAACATTTATCCTGAATTTCTAAAACACCTGGGACCATCGGCAAGAAAATGGCTAGCTCTCTTTCTCTCAAGGGTAATTGTGGAGAAAATCCTTCCCAAGAGCTGGAGAACTGCAAAAATAATAGCAATCTCAAAACCTGGGAAAGACCTGAAACTGGCTTCAAGTTATAGACCAATATTCCTCCTCTCAATGTGCTATAAACTGTTTGAAAGGACTATCCCTCACCACATCAAGCCAATAGTGGAGGAAATATTATATATTGAACAAGCTGGCTTCTGCCCTGGCAGAAGTACACAAGATCAAATACTAGCTCTCACCACATACATTGAAAATGGATACCAGCAAGGCTTAAAGACTGAGGTGGTCTTGTTTGATCTTACTGCGGCATACGACACAGTCTGCAAGGCCTACTAGTAAAAATATCCAAGGTCCTTCCATGCTGGGTTGTATACACAGTTGATCTACTGCTTCAACAACGTTGGTTTCATGTTCACCTTGGAGATTCCACCAGCTCTTGGTGAAGACAGAAAAATGGGCAGCCACAAGGTTTGGTCCTGGCACCCATCCTGTTCAACCTTGTATGTCAATGATCACCCAACTACAATATCATGGACGTTTGTCTATGCCAACGACATCTGCCTTGCTACCCAAGCAAAAGTCTTTGCAGAACTCAACTCTGCCCTAAATAACGACATGACCAAGATGAATGAATATTGCAAGTGCTGGCGTCTTCAGCCGAGCACCGCCAAAACCGTGTCAAGTGTATTTCATCTACACAATGCAAGAAGACAACAAGAATCAGGCATTAATCTTAGCAGAAAATGCTTGAATCATGACCCTCAGCCCAAATATCTTGGTGTCACTATTTGTATTGATATGTGAAGTTCATATGGAGTCACCACTAGAGGGCAGTATGACCCCGGCCATAACCTGACTATAAAAGGAGATGTACATGTGTCACTGTGTGGTTAGTTGTGAGTTGCTGTTGAAGTGACAAGTAAAAATTCCTAACTGACACCCGGTGTGTGCGCCTCGTCATTACATGTTCCAGGAGAACATTACATGGTACCAGGAGTAAATTACATGATACCAGGATATAAAACTACGAACCGACGGCGAAGATGAACGCTCTTCGACAGCCGGACGAGTTAAAGTTGACCGGTAACGTCAACGAGAACTGGAAAGTATTCAAACAGAGTTCTGAACTTTATTCGCTTGCTATCGGTCTCCGTGACGAGGAGAGGAAAATAGCATTACTGCTAACAGTAGCAGGGCGAGCGGCGCTAAATGTGTTTAACACATTCATCTTCACGGAAGAAGAAAAAGGCAACTTCGACACCGTGATGAAGAAATTTGACGATTATTGCACACCGAGAAAGAATGAAACGTACGAGAGGTATGTGTTCAGAAAAAGACTTCAGAAAGAGTCAGAGTCCATCGAGCTGTATGTCACAGACCCACGGTTGAAATGTCAGTCATGCAACTTTGGAACATTGAATGAGTCAATGATACGGGACCAAATTGTAATAGGGGTCCAAGACAACAAATTGCGGATGCAATTACTGAAAGAGACTAACTTAACGCTGGAGAAAGCGATACAGATTTGCCAAGCGTCTGAGAGTACAAAGGCACAATTAAAGACTTTTAGCAGCAAGGAAAAAGAGACTGCTGAGGTCGATGCAGTGCAGCGTGCGAAGCCGAAAGGAACGTTGCAGGCAAGAAAAAGGGAGGCAAACCCAGAGCGCGCGCGCGGGAACTGCGAGCGGTGTGGAAGGCAACACGCGCTGAAACAGTGTCCAGCATTCGGGAAGGAATGTCGCAAGTGTGGCGAAAAAAATCACTTCGCAAAGACCTGCTTCTCAAAGAGGAGGGTGCAACTCGTGGAGAAAAAGAGCGACAGCGAGGAGGATCAGTTTTACGTGGACGCCATCGAGGGAGAGACGAGCGTTGACGAATGGATAGTGTGCCTGGAGATGAATGACACGGACATGTCACTGAAGCTCGACACAGGTGCGCAGGTAAACATCCTGCCAATGAAAGAATTTAAAAGACTGAAAAACAAGCCGAAAATAAGAAATAAAAAGATTAATCTGAGAACATATGACGATAAGCCAATACCCACTAAAGGAATGTGCAGGGTTACACTGTCAAACAAAGGTAAAACAGTGAATGCATTGTTTGTACTTGTTGATGGAAATAGACAAGCAATTTTGGGTTTAAAAACATGCGATCAGCTAGGTCTGATCAAAAGGGTGAATGTCATTGATACAGACAAAGTGACAACACGAGAAAATACAGAGGCTACAACAAGTAAGCACAAACACACTGACTGGGTGAAAAAATACAAAGAGGTGTTCAAAGGAATAGGCCGCCTACCAGGCAAACAAAAAATTAGGCTGAAAGAGAATGCAGAGCCAGTCATACATGCAGCAAGAAAAGTGCCAATAGCTCTTAAAAAGAGGCTGAGAGAAACACTAGACTCACTGATAGCAGACGGAGTGGTCAGAAAAATAGAGGAACCAACTGAATGGGTTAACTCACTAGTTATAGTGGAGAAGCCAAATGGGAGATTTGAGATTGTGCATAGATCCAAAAGATCTAAATAAAGTAATACAGCGGGAGCATTACAGGCTACCAACAAAATCTGACATAACCAGCACAATGAGTGGAGCAAGTTACTTCACAAAATTAGATGCCAAATCTGGGTTTTACCAAATAGTGCTCGATGAGGAAAGCGCTAAATTGTGCACATTTAATACGCCATTCGGAAGGCATTGCTTTCTACGAATGCCGTTCGGGATTAGCTCAGCCCCTGAAATTTTCCATAGAACTGTGCAGCAATTGTTTGACGCAATAGAAGGGGTGGGAGTTTTTCTTGATGATGTGGTAGTCTGGGGAAAAACAAAAGAGGAGCACGACGAAAGGTTGGCAAGAGTTCTCACACAGGCGCAAAAGTCAGGTATGAAACTGAATAAGAGTAAGTGCCAATTCGGGGTACAGGAGATTACATACCTGGGAGAGAAATTATCTGGGGCAGGCGTGCAACCAGATCCAGAAAAAGTGCAGGCCATAGCAGAGCTGCCAGTACCGCAGGACAAAAATGACTTGCAAAGAGCCCTAGGGCTAGTCAATTACATGGGGAAATTTATCCCAAATTTATCAGCTAACACAATAGCTCTTAGAAGCTTGTTAGAGACCAATACAATGTGGCAGTGGATGGCAGAGCATGCCAGAGAATGGGAGTGGCTCAAAAGCAGTCTAATAAAGGAGCCAGTGTTAAAATTCTATGATCAGGACAAACTGCTAAAAGTGTCCACAGATGCGTCCAAAGCCGGCCTAGGAGCTGTGCTATTGCAAAAACATGACACAGAGTGGTATCCAGTCGCATACGCATCGCGCACCATGACAAGCGCAGAAAAAAATTACGCGCAAATAGAGAAAGAGACTCTAGGTGCAGTGTTTGGATGTGAGAAGTTTCATGAATATGTGTATGGACGGTCAGTAATACTAGAAACAGACCACAAACCACTGATTGCGATCTCACAGAAGCCACTGGGTGACGCACCACCGCGCATCCAGCGTCTAATGTTAAGATTACAGAAATATGACTTGAAATTTGAGTTTACACCAGGCAAGCAACTAATTGTAGCCGATGCGCTGAGTAGGGCTAGCTTGAGCAACACCAGCAGCACAACAGAGGAAGCTGTGCAAATACATGTAGACTCTATTAAGGCGCACATGCCAGTGTCAGATGCAAAATGGACGAAGATAGTGAAAGAAACACAAAAAGATGAGAAACTAAAAAGAGTAATGGAACAGATACATCAGCCAGGACAGGTTATGATTGACAAGCCTTACCAACACTTTAAAGGTGAACTGTTTGTGTTAGATGGGGTTCTGTTAAAAGGTACAAGGATAGTCATACCTACCTCCATGAGATCAGAAATGGTTAAATTAGTGCATGAGGGGCATTTGGGTATTGAAAAGTGCAAAAGACGTGCACGTGATGTTTTATATTGGCCCAACATGCACAAGGACATTGAGGCATATGTGCAGCGCTGTGACATTTGCCAGCGCCACAGGTATCAACAGCCAAAGGAGCCTATGAGGCCCCATGAGAAGCCTCAAGGGCCATGGAGAAAAGTGGGCATGGATCTATTTCAGCTTAAGGGCAAGGACTATCTGTTAGTCATGGACTATCATTCCACCTACCCAGAGTTTGCAGGGTTGAGTGACACAACAGCAGAAAAGGTGATTGCACATACAAAGACAATGTTCGCACGCCATGGAATTCCAATGACTGTTGTAAGTGATAACGGACCACAATTCACGAGTCAGTGCTTCAAAGACTTTGCAGACACATATGGGTTCAAGCACGTGACCTCAAGCCCTCTGTACCCACAGTCAAATGGGTTAGCAGAGAAAGGGGTGCAAATTGTGAAGCGCATACTGAAAAAGGCTGCAGACAATGCAGAAGACCCACATCTGGCGATCCTGAATTACCGAGCATCACCACTGGAGAATGGACTGTCCCCAGCAGAAATGCTCATGAACAGAAAACTCAGAACGCGACTTCCATCAGCATCTCAGGTGATGGAAAAGAGAGATGTGAGGCGTGATGAGAGGCAAACTGAACTGTACAACAGAACAGCACGACCGTTGAGACCACTTGCACATGAGGACATAGTGCGAGTGAGATGTGATGGAGAATGGGGACCGCTGGCAAAAGTGGTTAAAGAAACAACTCCCAGATCATATGAAGTCATCACAGAGCATGGGAAAACAATGAGGCGAAACCGACGTCACTTACTGAAAGTGCCTCAAACAAAAATGAGAGTCACAGACAGTGAAACAAGCGACATGCTAATTTCCAGCCAAACCGAACAACCAGAAATGACTGAGAACCAAAACTTAGAGACAGACAATAACGAACAGACTGAGGTGACACAAATCAGAAGATCACAAAGGCAAATTGTGAAACCGAAAAGATTGAGTGAGGAAATGTAAGGAGTACTGAAATGAAAAAAAAAAAAAAAGTGTTGATATTGAATTGTAAACAGAGAGAAAAAAATGTGTTGATGTTGAATTGTAAACAGAGAAAAAATTGAACTTGTGATTCAGTGTACAAGGTTGAAAAAAAAATGTAAATAGAAATGGAATTTATTTTGTTTATTGAAAGTAGAGAAACAGTTTAAGTTTATAGTAGGACGACCTTTTACTTAAAAAAAAAGGATGTATTGATATGTGAAGTTCATATGGAGTCACCACTAGAGGGCAGTATGACCCCGGCCATGACCTGACTATAAAAGGAGATGTACATGTGTCACTGTGTGGTTAGTTGTGAGTTGCTGTTGAAGTGACAAGTAAAAAGTCCTAACTGACACCCGGTGTGTGCGCCTCGTCATTACATGTTCCAGGAGAACATTACACTATTGACTGCACCCTGACATATAACCTCATCTACAGAAGGTAGCCACCAAATTGAGAACCAGAAACAACCTCCTCCATATGCTTGCAGGTACAACCTGGGGCGCAAAAGCAAAGACAACAGCGCTGGCACTCTGTTATTCAGTGGCAGAGTACTGCTGCCCAATATGGAGAAACTCTGGACATACCAATCTCGTCAATGTCCAACTAAACAACACAATGAGGAACATCAGCAGTGCAGTTCACTGTGCCAAGACAGACTGGTTTCCAGTGCTGAGCAACATCACTCCCACAGACATCCATGGAGAGGTTGCTACATTCAAGCTACTTCAGAAGATCCGAGACAATCCAGCACTGCCAGCATTTGAGGGCATTGTTTACCATCCAAGACCAAGACTTAATCTCGACACCCGATCTGGTCCAGTGCCCCAGAGACCACAACAACATCAACAGATCTGTGGCGCAAGAGATGGCACAGAGATATCCCCAACAAATTCTTGGTTGACAACCCTACTATTTAGCTCCCAGGAATGGAACTTCCCCGAGGACAATGGAGACTGCTCAATCAGTTTTGTTCCAATGCTGGACCTTGCAAATCAAGCCTTCACAAATGGGGTTTTGCTGTATCCCCCCTGTGTGACTGTGGTGACATCCAAACAATGCAACACATTGTGAACAACTGTTGCTGTACCCACCTCCAAGGTGGAATTAAGGGGCTTCACAAAGTGGATGACCTTGCTGTCAGCTGGCTAACTGGCTTTGTTTGTATTTGTGCAGCAGGACTACACAAAAACTACTGGATGGATTTGGATGAAATTTTCACCAGAGGTGCTTCTTGGGCTAGAGAGGAACCCATTATATTTTGGTGATGATTTGAGAATGCATACCTCAGCCAAGGCTCTTATCTTCTCACAGTGTGTTAGCAACAATACTCCAAAAGTTATGAATGGATTTTGATGACATTTTCAGGGAAGGTGTGTAATGGCACGGGGAACAGATGATTACATTTTGGTGATGATCTGAGAGTGCATACCTCCACCAAGGCCTTTGTTTGTATTTGTGCAGCAGGATTACACAAAAACTACTGGATGGATTTGGATGACATTTTCAACAGAGGTGGTTCTTGGGCTAGAGAGGAACCCATTATATTTTGGTGATGATCTGAGAATGCATACCTCAGCCAAGGCACTTATCTTCTCACAGTGTGTTAGCAACAATACTCCAAAACTGATGGACAGACTTTGATGCAATTTTCACCACAAGTGGCTATAGGCCTACACACAAACCCATTACATTTTGGAGGTGATCCATGAGAAACAGAAGGAGCCTTGGTGGAGGTATGCGCTCTATGAGTGCTTTTCTAGTTTTTTATTGTTGTTGTTAATATTCTGTATCTGTTAAAAAACCTACCTTGAAAATTATGGACTATTCTTTGTAAAGGGGTAAACTTTCAGCAGGGGATCAAATAATTATTTGCCCCACTGTGTGTGTGTGTGTGTGTGTGTGTGTGTGCACTGCTGAATAATTTATCTGCTTAATAATAGGTCTGCTTAATAAGTAAATGCTATTTTACTTATTTTTTTTTACTTTTTGCACTGTGTGTAACTGTTTTCCCCTATTTTATTATTTATTATTGCGCTGAGTGCTGCTGCAATCCTGTAATATTTTTATATAGGAGCATTCAGGGTGGGACTAATATCCATCGTAGAAAATTTGGTGAAAATCATACAAAGTTTGTCCAAGTTACAAGTGTCCATTGTTCTAACCACTAGGTGGCGCTATAACTTTTGTTTATTATTTAAATTTCCTCACCATGGGACTAATAAAGAATTATCTTTACAAAATGTTTCTTACCAGTCATTATGCTGTGATAACGTATTGATTTATCTGGCATAAAATTGAGAAAAGAAGCTGTTATTCTGTCATAATGCATTAATTTGTTCCAAAATCATGAGAAAATTATCCAATATTCCACAAAAAAAGCTATAATGTATCCTAAGATTATGAGAAAATAAGATGTTACTTCATGATAGCACTCTTAACACATAAAAAACACAATGGAAAAAAAGATTGTAGTAATCATGACCGCTCTCAGCTTCCTTACCTTAAGTAATAGTGAAACATTTTTGTTATTAATACTTAATTAAGGGTCCATGTCTGAATACATCAGAATGGGTGTTTGTGCCATTGGTAACATCTGTGATTTCCTGCTATTTTATGTCAAGCTATCCACTGTGAAATAGACTTACAGAGATGGGGATCATTATAACTGCCCTGTGAGACTATAATGCAATTCACTAAATTAATGAAGTAATCGTGCAAAAGCTATCAAATTATGATTGTGTAATAACACTCACAACACCCTGATGACATGCTGCAAAGCATCATGTGGCTTCTTCCCATGTTGTATTGCTCTAATGAGTTCCCCCAGCATTGCACCACACTGTGTTGTTTTGCATTTTCTTTTCTAATTTCCCCACTGATACTGAATGGCTCAGTGAGGAGCTAGTATCCAAAGTCATCACTCTGTTTTTTATCTAATAATAAGACAGGAGCGCAAACAGAGCCTGCCGCTCTGTTTAATGAGTTGATGGGATGATAAAACGCCTCACTGACATACCTGTCCAACACAATAGCAGCAAGGTTATCTTTGCACTACTGACATGTTTAGAGGGAAGGTCAAATTTGTTTATTTCATTAAAGCTTTGTCTTCTTGTTTCATGTCTGTTTTAATGTATTGATTCTGGCATTTCAATTTTGAGGGCTACGCATTAAAGATTTCCCCTGTCTCATTTCCCATGGGCCGAGAGGACACAAACTTGGTACAGTTATTAGTATTTGTCTACATAGGTGTGGTACCATTGTAGACACTTCTTCCATCGCTTTAGGCTGCTGTGGAGACCTCGCGTGTAGAAGTCTACAGGTTGCGTCTTGAAGTCACAATTTGACCTTGGGAATCAGCAGTTCATCTCCTTGGAAGTGCTTGCCCTTCAAAAATGACTTCATGGTTGGAAAGAGGCGGAAGTCAGATGGTGTGAGGTTGACAGAATAAGGAGGTGAGGAAGGATTTCATAGCTGTAGGATCATGCTTCTGTCTGGGCAACATACAGGTTGTGAAGTGAAGGCAGATACCTTTGGTCAGCATGCCAGGCCTCTCGGTTTTGATGGCTTTCTGCAATTTCTGCAACAGTGAAGCATAGAAGCGTAGTAAATCCCGGTAATTGTGGTACCCTTTACCAGGAAATCCATCATCAATGCTCCATGTTGGGCAGACATATGCCTTCTTCAGAGGTGGTGAGTCAAAATTCCAGCTTCTACCTTCGTGCTCAGCATAATAGAATGGGGGAAGGAAAAGTTGTTTGTGGTGGCACCTTGCATGGCAGTGGCCCCTCTGATTCTAGATGTGATTAACATTGTAGATAGGAGAAACATAATTTTGTTCTACTGTACATGATTGACTGTATGGATTGAATAAGATAAGCCTTTATTAGTCCCACAATGGGGAAATTCCAGGATTGCAGCAGCAAAGGGATATCAGCACTCAGCGCAATAGTCAACAAGATATAAGAACTGAGTAGCCAAAGCAGTAAATTAATATACATATGTACAAAGATATATACACAGTGTGGGAGCATTGCGGCTAGATGGAATAAACAGCATTATGATTTGTTAAATTACCCTGCAGAATATGAACATGTACCCAGACAGTATATTTTGCATTTGAATCAACAGTGTTGTTGCCACCCTCAGTAATAATTGTGATCGTCCTAGTTGTGTATTAGAGGGGACAATCTATTGTGCAAAGTTGTTACATTTAGTACATTTAATACAACCTCTACGGGCAGCCCTGGTTAGGTTATAAAGCCTGACAGTCGTAGGTAGGAAGGACGTGTTGAACCTCTCTCGTCGTGTACCTAGGATGACACAGCCTACCGCTAAATGAGCTCCTCAGTGCATTCAGCGTGTCCTGCATCGGGTGGGACTCGGACTCCAGCAGAGATGACAGCCACCATCCTCCTCTCACCCTAACTCCTCCACTGGGTCGAGGCATCACCCCAGTACAGAACTAGCTTTTTTGATCAACCTGTTCAGTCTCTTCCTGTCAGCTGCCGTGATGCCGCTGCCCCAGCAGACCACTCCAAATATGAAGGGTGATGCTACCACCGAATCGTAGAAGGTCTTCAGGAGTGCCCCTTGTACTCCAAAAGACCTGAGTCTCCTCAGGAGGAGCAACCTGCGCTGCCCCTTCTTGTATAGCGCATTGGTGTTATGTGACCAGTCCAGTTTATTGTTCAGGTGAACACCCAGGTACTTGTAAGATATCACCATCTCAATGTCTGTTCCATGGATGTTTACTGGTGCTGTGGGGGGTTGTCCTCGCCTGCAGCAGTCTACCACCAGTTCCTTAGTTTTCCTTGCATTGATCTGGAAGCAGTTCTGTAGGCACCAGTTCACAAAGTTCTGGATAAGTCCTCTGTACTCTCCGCCATCCCCATCAGAGATGAAGCCGACAATCGCAGAGTCATCAGAGAACTTCTGTAGATGGCAGTGTGGTGTGTTGTGTGAAAAGTCAGCAGTGTAGAGGGTGAACAGGAATGGAGCCAGAACTGTTCCCTGGGGGGCCCCGGTACTGCAGATGAATGACAATAAAGTTGTAATGTTTCCATTGCTTCGACTGGGCTGTAGTGTCTGGATCATAGTGATGGACCCATGTTTCTTCCTGTGTGATTAGTCTGGTGAAGAAGTCCTCCTGGTTTTCTCCTCCTGGTTTTCTTGGCACATGGCCAAAAGAGCCTGAGAACATGTCACTTGTTTCTGCTTCTGGAAAGGTTTGAGCAACTGGCGAATACGTCATGTAGACAACTTTCACAGGTGATTTTTTTTCCACAAACCCCACACTGATCTTGACATCTTCGGCTAATTGGTAAATAGTTATGTGGAAATCCTCCAAAATGGTGGCCTCCACTTGCCATATATAAGATAAGATAAGATAAGCCTTTATTAGTCCCACAATGGGGAAATTCCAGGATTGCAACAGCACAGGGATAGCAACACTCAGAGCAACAATCAGAAGGCAAGCAAAAACAAGCGCAGCTAGTATACATATGTACATATTAATATAAATATATATATATATATATATATATACGTATATATAGACACACAGTGCGGAGCATTGTGGTTGGTGGATGTGCAGCAGAAAGTCTAAGCTCTCTCTCCGCGGATGCGGCGGGCCAGCTGGATGTCTTTGGGCATGATGGTGACCCTCTTGGCGTGGATGGCGCACAGGTTGGTGTCCTTGAAGAGACCCACCAGGTAGGCCTCGCTGGCCTCCTGCAGAGCCACGACGGCAGAGCTCTGGAAGCGCAGGTCGGTCTTGAAGTCCTGAGCGATCTCCCTCACCAGGCGCTGGAAGGGCAGCTTACGGATGAGCAGCTCCGTGGATTTCTGGTAGCGACAGATCTCTCTCAGAGCCACAGTACCGGGCCTGTAACGGTGAGGCTTCTTCACTCCGCCGGTGGCCGGAGCGCTTTTTCGAGCAGCCTTGGTGGCTAGCTGCTTCCTGGGGGCTTTTCCTCCAGTAGATTTACGGGCGGTCTGCTTGGTTCTTGCCATCGCTCTTTATTATTCTATCTTATATTTCTTGCACGCCGCCTAAACTCCAGCCCGGCACCCGCGTCGTTTTCGCTTCAGTTCTCCCGGTATGTCGAGTTTCTCCGTTAGCACCGGGTGGCGGTTGAGTGCTAGCTAGCTCTTCCCTGCTGTATCGTCTCCTGCTGTAAGCAGAGGCTCCGTCCGCCGACTCGGGAGACCTTTGGGGCGATCTGTGTGTCCGTGATATATATAGAGTGAAAGGTGTGCCGGATCAGAAAGTTATCACCGGATCAGAAAGAAGAAGGAAGATAAAAAGACTCAGAATTGAGCCGCTGTTGCAAAAGGCAGCCAACTCGTGTGGCGCCGGAACCGGAAGATATCTTCATCAATGGTGCATTGGGGTTGCCAGGAATGGGTCCCGTTTCCACTGATGTCTAACCACACTTTTAACTGTCAATGCCAGTGCTTGACCACATCATATGATGGCGCATCCTCCCCATAAGTCTCCTTCATGTCATCAAGCGTTTCCTGTGGTGTGCGACCTCTCAAGTACAGGAACCTAATGACCGCTCTGCATTCATCTGGCTCCATTATCACACCTTACTCTACTTTAGCACCTGTGAAAGAGAAACTCTTAGGAATTTGGAGAGGTAAATTATGTGGCCTATAGAGATATGTACTGTTATTCATGTGCAATGTCAGCCTCCTACAATAATCATAAGTGGGTCGGGAAATCTTTAATGAGCCCTACTTGTATTGTTCCCAAAATTAAAAATAAAATAAAATCCTTAAAATACCAACACCTCTGCAGCCTTGATTCTCCTGTTTCACATCTGCAACATTTTAATAAAGGTCAGTGCTCTCTGAACTAATTAACTCTATGATTATTTTTAATGCAATAGTGGTGGTGTGTAATGAAAGAATGCATTTCATTTACAAGTTGCTATAGAGAGGAACAAAAATGGCAAGCTGGGTGAGCAGCTTTTTAATCTGTCATGGGGTGGTGGCTTAATGAAACTATAAATAATAACCATCTTCCAGTCAGAGACGCAGACTCAATAATTTTATGCCTTAATTAATCACAAGAGAATGTTCTATTGTTGGTGCATTTAATTGCCACTGAACTATTGGAATGAGACAATATGCAACATTAATTAATACCAGCTATCAGTGGTCAGATTTACAGCTCTGAAAACAAACCCTGTCTAAAGACAATTTGCTGACGCTCCGCATTCAAGATTTATGATACCCTGGATGAAAAGGGTTTGGTAATGAAGCAGAATAGGTCCCCAAACATAGGTCTCTTGAAATGCATAGTCTAAGAGCCAACTACTGTCACTTGATCAATGTCAAACACTCATTATTAAAATTTCTAGAAGAGTTTTTTTGCATTGCTCGGTCTTCTTCACTCCATCAGACGCATCACACAAGCCCACAGTCCATGTGAGCAATTGTATTTTAATAAGGTTTGGCTTCCTGGATCTTTATCAGAACACTCTAATTTCAAATCTTGATTCTGAAAGGTCAGAGCTAAATATTTTCTCAGCAAAGGCGCTTCATAAAAGCAGACGGCCGTTAAATGACAGGGTCCCATAACTCAGTCTGAAGATACCCTTTGACACTGTGCAATTAGTCTCAATAGTGTGAAACCACTGGACGTGTAAACAAATTTAATACATAAATCTCTCGGTTTCATATTTCTAAAAGGGGCCTTGTTAATTAAGTCATCATGGTCAATGGATGTGCGGCGAGTGTAAAATTAATTTTGATCTTGCTATTACAGGATTGATTAGTTACTCCATTGTAATGGTACCCCTATTGAAAAAAGGATTTGGGTGGAAGTATTTAATTACTCTATGCATTCATCATTTGACCTACAGAAAGGCTGTGATTTTTTGTCTGTCTATAGGTTACATGATAAATAGGTCTGTTCTTGAAATTAGATTACATTTTAACAATGTAATACAAGGTGCAATATATTCTTTGCATTGAATACATGTAACAAGGGCATGGGAAAGGTAAAAAAAAATACTTACCAGTAACAAAGGAGTGTGTACAGCAGAGGTTGCATTAACTGAATATTCTCCATCACTGGTAGATTTTTTTTTTTTTTTTTTTTTAGCAGTGACTGAAAATTTTCAAGGCTGTCTGTCATTTTGATAGATTGCAGTTATGGTGATGAAGCTTCTGTTAATTGCCACCCCCGTCCGTTGTATGGCATATATTAATGAACTTCTTCAGGTTGGCAAGATGGCGCAGTCTGTGTGGCATGTGTCTACCACTCTCCACTGTGCTTACGTTTCTGTTGCTGTTTCTATGTGTCTCAAAAGCACTTTTGGAGCTTTGTCTGTGTGCTGACTTACTCGTGCAGTCTGACCATAAAAGAAAAGATTCTTTTCCCCCACTCTTACTGGAATACTGATTTATGCCTACTGAGCTCAAGCCCCACCTCTCTAGAGGAAGCGTCGCAGACTCTGTGGTTAGCGCACTGGGTTGCTCAAGAAGCTGACGGCCTCTTCTGCATTCTTGTCTAAGGATTTCCTGGGACAACACGGATGGGTTCTGTTATGTCTGTTCTGTTATGCTTGGAAATGATAGGTAGCAGACACATCCCTGTGATGAAGGTTGCTTTATTAAATGTTAGCTTGTGGAGAAAGGAAGCAGGCGAGGCAACGAGCTGAACAACACACAAACTTTATTCCTTCTCCAACATTCAGTACAGAAAAATCTGCTGGGTCTCCGTACATCCTCTTTTTACAGTCTTTAATTCCATGCATGAAGACCCAGGAATCCTGACCATAATCATTGTGTGGAACAAAGACTTACGTGGCACATTAACATAACGCCAGTACCGCATTCTCACACCTTTTCCTCCTCCAGTGGATCTGGCGCTTCCTCCTCTCCCCGGGGGGCGAATAGTCCTTACTGTCCTGTCTGAGACCCCCCGGTGACACTTCCTCCTTCAGCACATTGTTTCCTCTTTCACCCAGCTGCCGTCTCTGGGTGGAGAATTCCCCACCCATACCACCACACAGCCCCCCCCCAACTCCCGAACACCCAGAAAGGGCACTAACACCCCCCCCCCCCCATCCTTTGGGCTTGAGCCGGCGCCCATAGCGGCTGTGCCAGGGGGTCACCGATTCAGTCGAAACACCCTGCTGGCGAGGTGGACCGGAGGGCACGTCAGTCTGTGGAGGAAAAAGGGGGGGGGACACATTAGCTTCGCGAGTGCCAGTTCCTACCGAGGGAACACCAACTTGCGGAGCCCCCAACGGCGGCCATCCGCACCGGGGAGCTTGGGCCAACACCACCTGCTCGTCTGCCAACACAAAAGCGGGCTTCAGCCTGTCGATGCAGACCGTCTCCCTACACCCACACCCCCCCCCCAAAGTCTAACACAAAATGCTTTCCCCAGGTTCCAACACCCTGAACAGTCCGTCGTACGGTGGGCGCAGCGGAGTCCAGTGTGCATCGTGCCTGACATAAACAAAACCGGCATTCTGTAAACTCTTGGGGACAAAAGTGCGGGGAAAGCAATGGTGGGCCGGGCCCGGCACGTTAAAAGCCTCCGTACTATGCAAAAATTGCGTTGGTGGATCGACTCCCGGGGCAGGGTTTTCTGGTAAAACTCCCCTGGGATCCGCAGCGGCTGAGAAAAAATGTGTTCTGCCGGGGAGGCTACCAAATCCTCCTTAGGCGCGGAGCGCAACCCTAAAAGAGCCCAGGGCAGGCGGTCGACCCAATTTGTATCTCTGTGAGCAAAGCACTGAGCACTGCCTTAAGCAACCTAGGAAAATGCTTGCATAACCTGTTAGGCTGGGGGTTGTACACGGTAGTAGGGTGAATTTTGACCCCTAGGCTCTGTGCTATCGCGGACCAGAGTTCCGAAAGGAATTGTGGACCCCTATTGGAAGTGATGTCCGATGGGGTCCGAACCATGCAACCCAAGCTGACAAAAAAAAAGCATGAGCCACTTCGGCAGACGTGGTAGAAGCCAGCGGAACCACCTCAGGCCAGTGTGTGGTGCAGTCCACGACTGTCAAAAGGTGTGTGAAACCTTGTGACGGCGGGAGGGGTCCCACCAAATCCACATGGACATGGTAGAACCTCCTGGCCGGGATTTAGAATGGCTCGAGGGGGGCTCTGGTGTGCTTGTGCACTTTGGCCTGCTGGCACGCAACGCAAGCTGTAGGCCACTCTTTTACACCCTTGCGCAAGCACGGCCAGATGAATTTCTCCCCCACTAGCTTCACCGGAGTGGTGGCTCAGTTGGTAGAGCATCCGCCCCACACCCGGGAGGCAGGGGTTCAAATCCCGGCCGGGTCATACCAAAGACCATATAAAAATGGTGCTTTCTGCCTTCTAGCGTGGTGCTCCGCATAATGGAATGGGGAAAGTAAAGTTACACACAGAGCTACCAGAGGACTGACCCCCCGCTGTAGCTTTCACTACTTACAGTAGCTGTGTGGCCTAGGGTCAGAGAAACGGAGATAGGCGCCGCCCATATACACCTTCAGGTGTGAAGGGATTAACTAACTAACTAACTAGCTTCACCGAAGCGCGAACACCTGGATGCAAAAGGGAGTGGACTGACTCAAAAATGCGGCGGCACCAAGAGCTCGGAATCACCGGGCGCGGGCGGCCGGTGGAGACGTCGCAGAGCAAGGGAGGGCACCCTTCTTGCACAACCCTGCTCTCCAGCCTTAATCCAGTGGGTGCCGACTGGAGCGGGCAAATGTCCGCGTCCCTGGCTTGCTCCGCGGCCATGGCAGGGAACTCTATTCCCATGTAGACCGGGGAGACTAACGCGCGTGACAGGCAATTGGCCACGATAAACTCCGAGATCGCGGCCAAATGCCGTTGCTGCCAGGCCGAGTCACTCTCCATGGCATGTCTTGTGGTCACCAATGTGGAGAAAGGAAGCAGGCGAGGCAACAAGCTAGACAACACACAAACTTTATTCCAACATTCAGTATAGAAAAATCTGCTGGATCTCCGTACATCTTCTTTTTATAATCTTTAATTCCATGTATGAAGACCGAGGAATCCTGACCATAATCATTGTGTGGAACAAAGACATGCATGGAACATTAACATAACATAACACCAGTACCGTATTCTCACACCCTTTCCTCCTCCAGCAGTTCTGGTGCTTCTTCCTCTCCCTGGGGAGCAAATAGTCCTTACTGTCCTGTGTGAGACCCCCCCCCCCCCCCGGTGACCCTTCCTCCTTCAGCACATTGTTCCCTCTTTCTCCCAGTTGCCGTCTCTGGGTGGAGAATCCCCCATCCATACCACCACAAGCTAAACAAGCTAGTGGAGAGTGGGTACAGAGGGTTTTGGCACAGGAAGACTTACAATGACTTCGGCCCATAGCTCACCATGGAGCATAGGCCATTGACGACCCTTGGCCACCACATTTGGTTCTTGGCTGCTTTCTCTACTCCACTCCAGTTGGTTCCCTGCTATTTCAGCTCCACCTCAGTGTCTCGTCTTGTTGTTTTGAGCCCGGCCTCTCTTTCTCTTCCCCTGCGGGTTCCAGGACAGGCATGTGATGCTGGATGCTGGTTTCCTTAGGGGGTGTCAAATCCAGGCCCACTTCCTTCACAGAATAGTAGTAATGGCCTGAATGCACAGTTGCTGGTTTTATTTTATCACTCTGCTATTGAGAGCATTTTGTCATATGGCATCACAGTTTGGTATGAGGGCTGTTCAGCCGCAGACCGCAAAGCCTTGCAGAGTGATCGAGACTGAGCAAAAAATCACTGGCTGTTCTCTCCCTTCTGTGGAAGAGATTTCCAGGTCTCGGTACCTCAGCAGAGCTACTGCCATTATTAAGGATTGCACTCATCCAGGTCATGATTTCTTTCACTTGCTCCCCTCAGGAAAGCGGTACAGATCTCATAAAACCCTGAGTACCAGGTTTAATCGTAGTTTGTTTTTTTTTTTCCCAACAGCAGTACGTATTTTGAATGGACTTATGTAACACATACAGACTGCTGATGTTATTTTAGGTTATGTTGTGGCAATAACCTTGTGTATAAGCTGGTCTTATTTACTTATTGCGCAGTATGTTTTTATTATTGTTATGTACAGTGGGGCAAAAAAGTATTTAGTCAGTCACCAATTGTGCAAGTTCTCCCACTTAAAAGATGAGAGAGGTCTCCAATTTTCATCATAGGTATACCTCAACTATGAGAGACAAAATGAGAAAAAAAAATCCAGAAAATCACATTGAAAGATTTTTAATGAATTAATTGGTAAATTCCTCAGTAAAATAAGTATTTGGTCACCTACAAACAAGCAAGATTTCTGGCTCTCACAGACCTGTAACTTCTTCTTTAAAAGGCTCCTCTGTCCTCCACTCGTTACCTGTATTAATGGCACATGTTTGAACTCGTTATCAGTATAAAAGACACCTGTCCACAACCTCAAACAGTCAGACTCCAAACTCCACTATGGCCAAGACCAAAGAGCTGTCAAAGGACACCAGAAACAAAATTGTAGACCTGCACCAGGCTGGGAAGACTGAATCTGCAATAGGTAAGCAGCTTGGTGTGAAGAAATCAACTGTGGGAGCAATTATTAGAAAATGGAAGACATACAAGACCACTGAGAATCTCCCTCGATCTGGGGTTCCACGCAAGATCTCACCCTGTGGGGTCAAAATGATCACGAGAATGGTGAGCAAAAATCGCAGAACCACACAGGGGGACCTAGTGAATGACCTGCAGAGAGCTGGGACCAAAGTAACAAAGACTACATCAGTAACACACTATGCCGCCAGGGACTCAAATCCTGCAGTGCCAGACGTGTCCCCCTGCTTAAGCCAGTACACATCCAGGCCCATCTGAAGTTTGCTAGAGAGCATTTGGATGATCCAGAAAAGGACTGGGAGAATGCCATATGGTCAGATGAAACCAAAATAGAACTTTTTGGTAAAAACTCAATTTGTCGTGTTTGGAGGAGAAAGAACACCATACCTACTGTGAAGCATGGGGGTGAAAACATTATACTTTGGGGCTGTTTTTCTGCAAAGGGACCAGGATGACTGATCCATGAAAAGGAAAGAACGAATGGGGCCATGTATTGTGAGATTTTGAGTGAAAACCTCCTTCCATCAGCAAGGGCATTGAAGATGAAACGTGGCTGGGTCTTTCAGCATGACAATGATCCCAAACACACCGCCCGGGCAACAAAGGAGTGGCTTCGTAAGAAGCATTTCAAGGTCCTGGAGTGGCCTAGCCAGTCTCCAGATCTCAACCCCATAGAAAATCTTTGGAGGGAGTTGAAAGTCCGTGTTGCCCAGCAACAGCCCCAAAACATCACTGCTGTAGAGGAGATCTGCATGGAGGAATGGGCCAAAATACCAGCAACAGTGTGTGAAAACCTTGTGAAGACTTACAGAAAACGTTTGACCTCTGTCATTGCCAACAAAGGGTATATAACAAAGTATTGAGATGAACTTTTGTTATTGACCAAATACTTATTTTACGGAGGAATTTACCAGTTAATTCATTAAAAATCCTTCAATGTGATTTTCTGGATTTTTTTTTTCTCATTTTGTCTCTCATAGTTGAGGTATACCTATGATGAAAATTGGAGACCTCTCTCATCTTTTAAGTGGGAGAACTTGCACAATTTGTGGCTGACTAAATACTTTTTTACCCCACTGTACATATTGTATTTAACTTCTTTAGGTATCATTGTTTTAGGCATTATTGTTGTAATTATGAGAATGTTAAATTCATGAGTGAACTGTGAGTGTGATAGTTTGTTTTAGGGAGCAGCATCTCAAATTTCGTTGTATTGTTTTTTTAACAATGGAATGGCAATAAAGGCACTTTGACTTTGACTTTGACTTCGAATCTGTTCTGCCACTGGTTTCTGTCCCACTCGCTCCCGCAGGTCTTCATTCCTGATCTTCTCTGGCCACCTGAAAAATGCACCTCAGGCATGTGTTAAAGAAAGTCTGGATCTTCTGCTGCATCATCTTTGTTGTCCTCCAGGTCTCACATCCATAAAGATTAAGAGGTTAAGAAAAGCCTTTATTAGTCCCACAATGGGGAAATTCCAGGATTGCAACAGCACAGGGACAGCAACACTCAGAGCAATAATTTAAAAGATAAGAAAAATAAGAGCAGTGGATATACATACAGCCGTGGACAAAATTGTTGGTACCCCTCTGTTAATGAAAGAAAAAAAACCCACAATGGTCACAGAAATAACTAACCACAAAAGTGGTAATAAATAAAATTCTATGAAAATTAACCAATGAAAATCAGACAATGCTTTTGAATTGTGGTTCAACAGAATTATTTTAAAAAACAAACTCATGAAACTGGCCTGGACAAAAATGATGGTACCCCTAGAAAAGATTGAAAATAATGTGACCACAGGGACATGTTCAACCAAGATGTGTCCTCTAATTAACATCACAGGTGTCTACAAACTTGTAATCAGTCAGCCGGCCTATTTAAAGGGTGACAAGTAGTCACTGTGCTGTTTGGTGACACGGTGTGTACCACACTAAACACGGAGCAGAGGAAGCAAAGGAGAGAGTTGTCTCAGGAGATTAGAAAGAAAATTATGCACAAGCATGTTTAAAGGTAAAGGCTATAAGACCATCTCCAAGCAGCTTGATGTTCCTGTGACTACAGTTGCACATATTATTCAGAAATTTAAGATCCACGGGACTGTAGCCAACCTCCCTGGACATGGCCGCAGGAGGAGACGGATAATACGAATGGTAACAAAAGAGCCCAGAACAACCTCTAAACACATTCATGGTGAACTCCAAGGTCAAGGTACATCAGTCAGTGTCAGATTGCACCATCCGTCGTTGTTTGAGCCAAAGTGGACTTCATGGGAGACGACCAAGGAGGACACCACTGTTGAAAACAAATCATAAAAAAGCCAGACTGGAATTTGCCAAACTGCATGTTGACAAGCCACAAAGCTTCTGAGAGAATGTCCTATGGACAGACAAGACAAAACTGGAACTTTTTGGCAAGGCACATCAGCTCTATGTTCACAGACGCAAAAATGAAGCATACCAAGAAAAGAACACTGTCCCTACTGTGAAACATGGAGGCGGTTCTGTTATGTTCTGGGGCTGCTTTGCTGCATCTGGCACAGGGTGTCTTGAATCTGTGCAGGGTACAATGAAATCTCAAGACTATCAAGGTATTCTAGAGAGAAATGTGCTGCCCAGTGTCAGACAGCTTGGTCTCAGTCACAGGTCATGGGTCTTGCAACAGGATAATGACCCAAAACACACAGCTAAAAACACCAAGAATGGCTAAGAGCAAAACATTGGACTATTCTAAAGTGGCCTTCTATGAGCCCTGATCTAAATCCTATTGAACATCTGTGGAAGGAACTGAAACATGTCGTCTGGAGAAGGCACCCTTCAAACCTGAGACAGCTGGAGCAGTTTGCTCATGAGGAGTGGGCCAAAATACGTACCTGCTGAGAGGTGCAGAAGTCTCATTGACAGTTACAGAAATCGTTTGATTGCAGTGATTGCCTCAAAAGGTTGTGCAACAAAATATGAAGTTAAGGGTACCATCATTTTTGTCTAGGCTGGTTTCATGAATTTGTTTTTTAAAATAATTCTATTGAACCACAATTCAAAAGCATTGTCTGATTTTCATTGGTTAGTTTTCATATAATTTTTATTTAAGATAAGATAAGATAAGATAAACCTTTATTAGTCCCACAATGGGGAAATTCCAGGATTGCAACAGCTCAGGGATAGCAACACTCAGAGCAATAATTAAGAAGATACGAAAAATAAAAATAAGAGCAGTGAATATACATACGTACACATAAATATATACAGTGGGGTAAAAAAGTATTTAGTCAGCCACCAATTGTGCAAGTTCTCCCACTTAAAAGATGAGAGAGGTCTCCAATTTTCATCATACCTCAACTATGAGAGACAAAATAAGAAAAAAAAAATCCAGAAAATCACATTGAAGGATTTTTAATGAATTAATTGGTAAATTCCTCAGTAAAATAAGTATTTGGTCAATAACAAAAGTTCATCTCAATACTTTGTTATATACCCTTTGTTGGCAATGACAGAGGTCAAACGTTTTTAAGTCTTCACAAGGTTTTCACACACTGTTGCTGGTATTTTGGCCTATTCCTCCATGCAGATCTCCCCTAGAGCAGTGATGTTTTGGGGCTGTCGCTGGGCAACACAGACTTTCAACTCCCTCCAAAGATTTTCTATGGGGTTGAGATCTGGAGACTGGCTAGGCCACTCCAGGACCTTGAAATGCTTCTTACGAAGCCACTCCTTTGTTGCCCGGGCGGTTTGTTTGGGATCATTGTCATGCTGAAAGACCCAGCCACGTTTCATCTTCAATGCCCTTGCTGGTGGAAGGAGGTTTTCACTCAAAATCTCACAATACATGGCCCCATTCATTCTTTCCTTTACATGGATCAGTCGTCCTGGTCCCTTTGCAGAAAAACAGCCCCAGAGTACGATGTTTCCACCCCCATGCTTCACAGTAGGTATGGTGTTCTTTCTCCTCCAAACATGACAAGTTGAGTTTTTACCAAAAAGTTCTATTTTGGTTTCATCTGACCATATGACATTCTCCCAATCCTCTTCTGGATCATCCAAATGCTCTCTAGCAAACTTCAGATGGGCCTGGATGTGTACTGGCTTAAGCAGGGGGACACATCTGGCACTGCAGGATTTGAGTCCCTGGCGGCGTAGCGTGTTTCTAATGTAGCCTTTGTTACTTTGGTCCCAGCTCTCTGCAGGTCATTCACTAGGTCCCCCCGTGTGGTTCTGGGATTTTTGCTCACCGTTCTCATGATAATTTTGACCCCATGGGGTGAGATCTTGCGTGGAGCCCCAGATCGAGGGAGATTCTCAGTGGTCTTGTATGTCTTCCATTTTCTAATAATTGCTCCCACAGTTGATTTCTTCACACCAAGCTGCTTACCTATTGCAGATTCAGTCTTCCCAGCCTGGTGCAGGTCTACAATTTTGTTTCTGGTGTCCTTTGACAGCTCTTTGGTCTTGGCCATAGTGGAGTTTGGAGTCTGACTGTTTGAGGTTGTGGACAGGTGTCTTTTATACTGATAACGAGTTCAAACAGGTGCCATTAATACAGGTAACGAGTGAAGGACAGAGGAGCCTCTTAAAGAAGAAGTTACAGGTCTGTGAGAGCCAGAAATCTTGCTTGTTTGTAGGTGACCAAATACTTATTTTACTGAGGAATTTACCAATTAATTCATTAAAAATCCTTCAATGTGATTTTCTGGATTTTTTTTCTCATTTTATCTCTCATAGTTGAGGTATACCTATGATGAAAATTGGAGACCTCTCTCATCTTTTAAGTGGGAGAACTTGCACAATTGGTGGCTGACTAAATACTTTTTTGCCCCACTGTAAATATATATACAAAGTGCGGAGCATTGTAGCAAGATGGAATAAACAGCATAACCGTCTACTTAGTTATCCTACATAGTATGAATATGTACCCATACATATTGTCACCCTCCGTAGCGACTGATATTGTCCTAGTTGTATACTGGAGGGGACCATTTGTGTAAGTCTGTTGCATCTTTTGCATTCAATACTATTAGGTCGTCACTTTTTATTTTTGTTTGTTTTATTTTTGCTGTCTCTGCGAGCAGCCCTGCTTAGGTTATAAAGTCTGACAGCTGTAGGTAGGAAGGACCTGCGAAACCTCTCGGTCGCACACCTAGGATGATGTAGTCTACTGCTAAATGAGCTCCTCAGTGCGTTCAGTATGTCCTGCATAGGGTGGGACTCGGACTCCAGCAGAGATGACAGTTTAGCCACCATCCTTCTCTCTCCTATCTCCTCCACTGGGTCAAGGCATTGCCCCAGGACAGAGCTAGCTTTCTTGATCAGTTTGTTCAGTCTCTTCCTATCGGCTGCTGTAATGCCACTGCCCCAGCAGACCACTCCAAAAGTGATGGCTGATGCCACCACCATGTCGTAGAATGTCTTCAGGAGCACCCCTTGTACACCAAAAGACCTGAGCCTCCTCAGTAGGAACAGCCTGCACTGTCCCTTCTTGTAGAGTGCATCGGTATTGTGTGACCAGTCTAGTTTATTGTTCAGATGAACACCCAGGTACTTGTAGGATGTCACCATCTCAATGTCTGTTCCCTGGATGTTTACTGGTGCTGTGAGGAGTTGTCCTTCCCTGCGGCAGTCCACCACCAGCTCCTTAGTTTTCCTCGCATTGATCTGGAGGCAGTTCCGATGGCACCAATCCACGAAGTCCTGGATAAGTCCTCTGTACTCAGCTTCATCTCGTTGGAGATGAGGCCAACGATCGCAGAGTCGTCAGAGAACTTCTGTAGATGGCAGTGTAGAACAGACTTGATGTTAGATTTGAAGATGTGAAGTTTTGTTCTCGTGCAGATTTCTTTTGATGCCCAGATATTCTTCAGTATGACAAAAGCTGCTCTTTCCTTGCTGATCTTGGCTGTGACGTCTCGGTCTGTGCCCCCCTGTTGATCCACTACACTTCCCAAGTAGACAAAGGATTCCATCTCTTTGATTGGCTCTCCTCCAACCGTGACAGGTGTGCTGGCAGGGGGGTTCATCAGCTCGGTCTTCTTATTGATCTGGAGTCCTGTCCCGGCTGATGTAGTCTCCAGGCAAGTAGTCTTGTCCTGCATCTGGCTGTGGTTATGTGACAGGAGCGACAGGTCATCAGCAAGGTCGAGGTCATCCAGCTGTGTCCAGAGTGTCCACTGTATCCCGTTTTTCCTGCCTGTTGTCATGTTCTTCATGATGTGGCACAGGAAGACGTGGCACCAAAGAGGATGTCCAGCCCAGGCAGCCACTTTAAATATGCATGATGACGTCACCCATGCATGCATGTGGTCACAATATGGTGCATTGTGCCATTCCCTATATGTCACATTTATCCCCCCTCCCCCTTGGAAAAAACCCAGAACATTATCTGGCCAATTTAGCCTTAGCGAGGGCAGTAAGTAAACACAATAAGTGGCATATAGCCTAGCGCACAAATGGTCAAAACTACACAATGTGAAGTAGCATGGCATAAACGACTGACTAAGGAACACAAATATTGCTAGCACATCAGGTTACTGCGTAGCTGACTGCACATGCATATGGTTTGACCTTTCGGCAAATGGTAAATCTGGACATATGCGAGTTGACTAAGCAAGAACACCCAACTTAAAAACACATACTTGTTAGCACGTCAAGATTGAAGTACAGTATGACACACAGACATGATGTGGCCAAATGGGCCAATACAATGGTTAGCGTATTGCCTGATGTAAAACACAATATGAATACTTGACTGGACCATTGTAGAAACCACCCAAAGCTCATTTCAACCATAACAATTAGTTTTTTAAAAATATTTGTCTTAACCTGGATAACTGGATAGACTGCCGGTGTCCCCACATGGTCGTGTGGGTTATTCTGCCACTTTGAACGGATCATGCCCTGACTGAACATGCTTTGAACACAGAGTCAGTAGCAGTTCAAACCTCAGCAGGGCCTCTGTCAAGCCCATGTGGGTGTGGGCCTGGCAGCACTGGCGCCGGCGAAACTGGGTGCCACCTTGCTGGAATTGTGGCCTGCTCATCAGCAAAGTCCCAGTCCGGGCCCCACGCTGGCTGGGTCAGCCCGGTCACTGCTTCTTGGTCTGGGGCAGGTGGTGGTGTTACCTTTCGCAGACGACTGGCATGCCATCGCGACCCATCAGCCATCTGGAAGGTGGCTGATCCAAGTTGTGTGGTGATCTGCATCGGCAGTGACTGGAACAACTGCAGCTGGTGCAGGCGGTTGGGTCGGCGGATCCACAAATAAATACAAATACAAATACAAACAGGTTAGAAATACAAATCATTATTTCTAACCTTGTCAATGTCTTGACTATATTTTCTATTCATTTTACAACTCATGGTGGTAAATAAGTGTGACTTTTCATGGAAAATACAAAATAATTGTCTGGGTGACCCCAAACTTTTGAACGGTAGTGTACATATTTATTCCATCTAGCTACAATGCTCCGCACTGTGTGTTTATATATGTACATACTATTTCATCTAGCTACAATGCTCCACACTGTGTGTTTATATATTTACATATTTATTCCATTTAGCTACAATGCTCCGTACTGTGTGTGTTTATATATCTACATATTTATTCCATCTAGCTACAATGCTCCGCACTGTGTGTTTATATATCTACATATTTATTCCATCTAGCTACAATGCTCCGTACTGTGTGTTTATATATTTACATATTTATTCCATTTAGCTACAATGCTCCGTACTGTGTGTGTTTATATATCTACATATTTATTTCATCTAGCTACAATGCTCCACACTGTGTGTTTATATATTTACATATTTATTCCATTTAGCTACAATGCTCCGTACTGTGTGTGTTTATATATCTACATATTTATTCCATCTAGCTACAATGCTCCGCACTGTGTGTGTTTATATATCTACATATTTATTCCATCTAGCTACAATGCTCCGCACTGTGTGTGTTTATATATCGACATATTTATTCCATCTAGCTACAATGCTCCGCACTGTGTGTTTATATATCTACATATTTATTCCATCTAGCTACAATGCTCCGCACTGTGTGTGTTTATATATTTACATATTTATTCCATCTAGCTACAATGCTCCGCACTGTGTGTGTTTATATATTTACATATTTATTCCATCTAGCTACAATGCTCCGTACTGTGTTTATACAGTATATCTACATATTTATTCCATCTAGCTACAATGCTCTGCACTGTGTGTGTTTATATATTCACGTATTCATTCCATCTAGCTACAATGCTCCACACTGTGTGTTTATATATCTACATACTATTCCATCTAGCTACAATGCTCTGCACTGTGTTTATATATTTACATATTTATTCCATCTAGCTACAATGCTCCGTACTGTGTGTGTTTATATATTTACATATTTATTCCATCTAGCTACAATGCTCTGCACTGTGTGTGTTTATATATTCATGTATTCATTCCATCTAGCTACAATGCTCCACACTGTGTGTTTATATATCTACATACTATTCCATCTAGCTACAATGCTCCGCACTGTGTTTATATATTTACATATTTATTCCATCTAGCTACAATGCTCCGTACTGTGTGTTTATATATCTACATATTTATTCCATCTAGCTACAATGCTCTGCACTGTGTGTGTTTATATATTCACGTATTCATTCCATCTAGCTACAATGCTCCACACTGTGTGTTTATATATCTACATACTATTCCATCTAGCTACAATGCTCTGCACTGTGTTTATATATTTACATATTTATTCCATCTAGCTACAATGCTCCGTACTGTGTGTGTTTATATATTTACATATTTATTCCATCTAGCTACAATGCTCCGCACTGTGTGTTTATATATTTACATATTTATTCCATCTAGCTACAATGCTCCGTACTGTGTGTGTTTATATTTCTACATATTTATTCCATCTAGCTACAATGCTCCGCACTGTGTGTTTATATATTTACATATTTATTCCATTTAGCTACAATGCTCCGTACTGTGTGTTTATATATCTACATATTTATTCCATCTAGCTACAATGCTCCGCACTGTGTTTATATATTCACATATTCATTCCATCTAGCTACAATACTCTGCACTGTGTGTTTATATACTCATATATTTATTCCATCCAGCTACAATGCTCCGCACTGTTTATATATTTATATATCTATCCCATCTAGCTACAATGCTCCGCACTGTGTGTCTATATTTATATGTACATATGTATACTTGCTGCTCTTGTTTTTTTCTCTTGCCTTCTGATTGTTGCTCTGAGTGTTGCTATCCCTGTGCTGTTGCAATCCTGGAATTTCCCCATTGTGGGACTAATAAAGGCTTATCTTATCTTATATGTATGCTGCTTTTATTTTATTTTTCTCTGAGATGGAGGCAGTGTGAGGCAGCCCCATTCATTTATTTTGTGTAGTGCATTTTTGTAGTGTAGAGTACCCCATTTAGACACTTAAAAGACTTTTTTCTCACTATGCACACTCCCTGTGTTAAATATGCATTGCAAATGGCACACACTGTGCACTTATGAAACACTGAAACATCTGTAGAAAAGAAAGGCTGGACAAAGTGGCATAACACGTTAATCATTTGCCATACAATAGTCAAACAAATTCCTCCAGTCACCTCTTTTGCACAATATTATTTCAATCAAGTTCAAGCGGGCAATCTGAAAAAAACAATGACAGAGAAGAAAGAGAAGAATAAGTTGTGGGTGATGAATTAAACACAAACACACGCAGACTCGCGCACACACATTAAGTGATGAGAGACTTTCCCAGGGCTCCAAATTAAAGCTGATGGCCATAGAAACCTTGTAATCACTTGTGGTGCCAATTTGCTGCAGAGACGAAGGGGAGCGATGGAGCAGATGTGTGCCAGAATACCTTAGGATGATTTCTTAATAGCTTCATAAATCCATTCATGCATCACAGGCATACCAAACAACACTGACGGCCTGCCGCCAGCCGAGAGACACCACAGGTCTGTGAGCACCTGCTGCACAAGCATGAGTTAGTTGGCTCAAAAAACACAATTAGGAGTGTTGTTTTGGTTGCTGTACTGTGGAACATTATGGAGACTATACACCATGATAGAGTTTAAAAGGCAGAACAAGCTATGGAAGCGCTGATACTATGTAATCTTTGATTTTTGTGTAGCCCTCTGCAGTGTCTTGCCTCCACAGGGACTGAGGCAGGCTGCTCAGGTGGCTGCACTGCACAGCTGCGGTCATGCACACTCTCAGTTCATTACAGGAGCACTTCTGTATCACTGCAGTCAGCAGTTCACTCTTCACTTATGGCAACAGCGAGGCAAACTTGCTTGTTAATGGGATCTCGTGCGCTGGTGTGTACCACCACCTGTCAGTGAAGGAAAGTACTGATTATTACTGTAAAAGTAAAAATAGTCTCAGACACTAAATATTGGCATCATGAGTGAAAACTAAAATAGGTAAAAGGGTCATTTTGTAACAAAAAATGAAAATCGTAGTAGGAAAAGTGCCACTTTTAGACAGTTAAGTGTGATGTTTGGTACCCTTTGGTAGCATCTAACGTCAAAAAATACACTTGAGAAACCGATCGTAGTGTGTCACTCAGCTACATTTTGCCAGCCATCTTGTATCACACATTTTCACACACCAAATCTCGTGAGACTTGACTCATGACATGTATAACAGCAACATAGGTGGTTAAACAGTGCCATCTAGTGGGCTGGATGTTACATCCCCTTTTTTCTGAAAAGCTGAGCATTCTATATCAGCAAAAACAAGCTTCAGCAAAATGCAAACACTGAAATAATATCACTTTATGAAACTCTGTGGAACATCATCAATCACATAGGCTAAGACTAAACATCATTTATAATTATCAAATGTAGCAATGTGAATATTAGTTTTAACCTGAGAGGAGTAAAATGTGTAAGAGTAGCCCAAATAAAAAAGAAATAAGGTGTCTCTTTTTACAAAACAACAACAACAAAAAAAAACTCTTAAGCTCTGTTTCTCTCTTTAAAAAAAAACAGGTTCTTATAGGTAATAGGTAACCCTATGCGTTAACAATGTAGACCATTCAAATCGCACGGCAAAAAATAAATTCACTGTACTCATATAAGTGATTTTTTTTTTTTTTAGCAATTACAAATCAAGGATTTGTCTCAGTTTAGAAAGCTTGGGATCAGTCCGCCAAAAGGAGCCAGTTGAGGTGGTATGGGCATCTTGATTAGGATGCCTCCTGGACGCCTCCCACTTGAGGTGTTTTGGGCACGTCCCACTGGGAGGAGACCCTGGGGCAGACCCAGGACTCACCGGAGAGCCTGTGTCTCCCAGCTGGTCTGGGAACGCCTTGGTATCCTCTCTGAAGAGCTGGAGCAGGTGGCTGGGGAGAGGGAAGTCTGGGCTTCTCTGTTTGAACTGCTGCTTCCATGACCCAGACCTCCAGAAAAGCGGTAGAAAATGGATGGATGGATGGATGGATGGATGGATGGATGGATGGATGGATGGATTTGTCTCAGTTTGACAACACGTCCTGACTTTGTAATATAACCAGAAGGGTGGTCATTTGTCTGTGTTAATAGTTCAGGTTCAGCATCCTGTACATTGCTGTTGCTGGACTCGACTGGTTGGATGTCTGTTGTGGTCATATCCTCTCTGTTGTCTTTGAAATGTCTCTCTCTGAGGTGGCATCGGTTTCTGCGATATGTCTGACCTTCGCTGGTTGTGATGTGGTAACTCCTGTCTGTCTCTGCAAGTCAGGTAACTGTTGCAAGTTTCCAGGAACCATCTTCACATTGAAAACGGATGGCTGCACCAACAGGCAGGGGTGGCAGAAGTCTGGCAGTTTCATTATAGTAGGTCTGCTGGCGGTTCTGTCAGGCTTCCCTCCATTCACGAACTTTCTGTTGACAGGTAACTTGGGGCTGGAGCTGTTTAGCTGTTGTGGGAAGGATTGAGCGCATTCTGCAGCTCATGAGAAGCTGCGCTGGTGATTTCAAGTTGTCCACAGGAGCATTTCTGTACTCTAATAGGCTGAGGTACTGGCCTTTGCCTTCAGCTTTGGCCTTGTCTAACATGCGTTTGGCTGTTTGGACTATTTTTTCTGCAAGACCATTGCTCTGGGGGTGGTAGGGGCTAGAAGTGATGTGTGTGAAATGCAATGTTTACGTGAAACGTTGAAACTCATGTGAACTGCAACATGGACCATTATCACTGATGAGAGTCTCAGGAATGCCATGTCTCACCATTGCTGACTTACGTTTGTGGATGATAGCGGAAGCAGTACAGCTGTACAGTCTCTCTAGTTCAAAGAATCTGCTGTGGTAGTCTACTATAACAGTGTAGTCACTGGAGGTCTTCTTCTTCTTCTTCTTCTTCTTCTTCTTCTTCTTCTTCTTCTTTAAGATTTGATTGGCAGTTGGCAATCAGCTTACAGGTGCATTACCGCCACTGATTTGATTATCATCACTCTATATCTTTGTATAAGGAGTTCTTATAATTCAATTCAATTCAATTCAATTCAACTTTATTTATATAGCGCCATTTCACAACAACAGTCATCTCATAGCACTATAAGGAGTTGATTGATTGATTGATTGATTGATTTTATTTGAACATTCAGACAAAAAGAAAAAAGAATTTAAAACAAAAATCAAAACCAAAAAAATAAAATGTTCAAAAGGAGTGGGAAGAAGCCAGTGCTTATATAGTCCCACCCCTTTCCCATGCCCAACAAATTACAACATCACTCTGGTCATCATTCATCCCACAACCACATTCACCATGCAACACCATAATACATAATACACCCCATAATCAAATTATGCAACAGAAATGATACAACAATGACAGTCCATATTGACAACAATACCAACAGTTCTGAACAACTCCTTATGTGTGAAAAAAATATCCATCCTTTTCCAGGGAGAAAATTGGTTTTACTGTAACCCTAAATCAGCAAAGAGTTCCATGTGAAGAGGTCTGTGCCTATTACTTGCCATGGCAACTTGGCAACTCTGGTATAGCATGTGACAGTAGAGGTTCTTTGGGGTTAGCGCTGTGACCTTTTTGGCATATACTGCAGGTGCCTACTGCTGCTTCAATTTGTTTTCCCATGCTGGGCCAGAAAAGAGTGTCTCTTGCTCTGCTTTTTCTTTTTTCAATTCCCATGTGGCTGGAATGTATGTGCTCTATCATGTTTTGTCTCATACTGTGGGGAATTATGATCTTTTCGCCTTTGAACATGATACCATCAATTTCAGAAATTTCATCTCTGTGATTCCAGTATTCTTGTATACTGAGTGGGCATTGTGATCTTGTCTCAGGCCAGCCATTCAGGGTGGTATTCTTTAAAGTGGTGAGCTGTGGATCTTGACTTGTTACCTCCTTGATCTCTTTCAGTCCCTGGTCACTTACGGGAACAGTGTTGATGACAGTGTGTAAATGGGCTTCCATTCCTTCATTTAGGGCTTGATCCTGGTATTCTATAGATTTTCTGGACAGTGTGTCTGCTACTGGAATGTCTTTTCCAGGTCGATGGATGATGCTGATGTTCTATCTTTGGAGCTCCAGTATCATTCTTTGTAGCCATGGTGGTGCTGCTGCTGCTAATGGTTTTCTTAGTATTGATTCTAAGGGCTTGTGGTCTGATTCCACGATGACCTTGCGACCATACATGTAGTCATGAAAATGTTAGCAGCCAAAGAGCACAGCATACAGCTCCTTTTCGATTTGTGCATAATTTTCTTCTGTGTCATTAAGTGACTTTGATGCATAGGCAACAGGTTTGCCATCTTGAAGTATGACTGCTCCAAGGCCGCTTTTGGAGACATCAACTTGGGAGTCGTAGCTCTTTCTGGGGGTCGAAATATGCAAGTACTGGACCTGGCTGTTGTGTTATCAGGTCTTTCATGTGCTGAAATGCTCTGTCATGGATAGAGTCCCATACAAAATCATTCTGTTCTTTTAACAGCTGGTGCAGTGGTGCATTAATTCCAGAAAGGTGCGGTGTGAACCGGGACAGGTAGGTGAACATCCCAAGAACTGTTTCTAATTCTGCTTTGTTTCATGGAGGCTGCATCTCATTGATTGCTTTCACTTTCTGTGGATCTGGTTTCAAACCTTCATGTGTCAGTGTGTGTCCGAAGTAACTGACTTTAGGTAAGCAGATACGGCATTTGTCAGGGTTTAGTTTCACACCTCTCTCTCGTGTGCACTGTAGCATAGCTTTGAGGTTACGATTGTGGTCTTGTTTGGTCTTTCCAAATACCAGCACATCATCGACAACGGCTGCCATGCCGTCGAGGCCTTCATACGTCTCATCTATGCGCCGCTGTAACTCGTCTTAGGCTGAGATGATGCCGAAAGGTAGTCTGAGGAAACAATACCTTCCAAAAACTATTAAATGTTGTTAGGAGTGATGACTCATGACTCAGTTTAATGTTCCAATAGCCTGACTTGGCATCTAAAATGCTGAAGTATTTTGTTCCTGCGAGCCTTGCAGTGACATCTTAATTAAATTAAAATTAAATTAAATCACCCTTTATTGTCATTCAACTGTACAACCAATCATGTACAGTAGAACGAGATTGTGTTTTACCTAGCTACTGTGTTAATCACACACACCCCAAGTGTAGAATCAGAGGGCCGCTGCCATGCAAGGCGCCGCCACAAATTTCCCTCCTCCATTCCATTATTGCTGAGCACCAAGCTGGACGGCAGGAAGTTCCACTTTTATATGGTCTTCGGCATGACCCAGCCAGGATTTGAACCCCTGCCTCCCGGGTGTGGGGCGGATGCTCTACCAACTGAGCCATCACTCCGGTAGATGCCTTCTAATGTAGGCAAGGGATAGTGAGGTCTCTGTATTGCCTTATTGAGGGGTCTCGGGTCCTAGTGGGTTCTTGTGGGCTGGATGTTACAATAAGGATTTCATAAACAGACATGTGCACAATAGGATGCAAACACTATAACCCAGTATCATGGTTGTGCGTGTAACTGACACATTGATCCACTACTGGACATTGTATCGCTGTTCCAGCTTCCCCCGAGTGCATAGCCATTAAATGAAGTGTTTATTGTTTAATGTTTATTATTGATGGGTAGCTTTACTTTTGTTACTCTTGGTGAAACTTATACTACACCATTTCAAAGGTGCTCTTGTTACTCCAGTGGCTAGGGTTAGGGTAACCAGAGGGTAAAGGGCTCATTTAGAGCAATTTGTAAACGCCTCTCACTGCTTGAAATGAGAGGAGTTTATTTCTTCCTGCTAAAAGGAAGTTTTTCCTCTCCACTGTCACCATGTGCTTGCTCACAGGGGATCGCCTGATTGCTGGGGTCTTTATGCAATTGTGGGGTTTTCCCCTACAGTTTGACAGTATTATGAGATGACTGTTGTTGTGAAATGGCGTGATATAAATAAAGTTGAATTGAAGAAGGCAGTGATGGCAACTATGTAGATATAATTTGTGCCACTTTGCCCTGCATTGCCATACCTGAAAAAGGTGCCCATGTGAAAGCGTCAGCGAAGACAAAATAGAATAAAGGAGACTGCATAATACTGCCAAAATTAGGAACATCTTGTCCCAAGATGATGTGGAGAAATTAATCCAGGCCTTCTCCCTTGTAGATTAGATTATTCATTTGCCTAGCCTATCCCAGAGTCTTTGGGTGAGAGGCAAGGTACGCAGGGCAAGCATATAGAGACAGACAACCATTCACTCCCACATTCATACCTTAGGACAATTTATTCCCAACTGATGCCAGTTAACCTAATGTGCATTGGACTGTGGGAGAAAACCAGAGTACCCAGTGAAAACATATCCAAGTATGCAAACTCCACACCAAAAGGTCATCGCTGGCCAGGGATGGGTTCAAACCCACAACCTTCTTGCTGTGAGATGATGGTGCTAACCACTGCACCACAAAGCTGCCCTAGATTAGACCACTATAATTCGTTATCATCAGGTTGTCCTAAAACTTCTACAGATAAAAGCACCATAGGTGCTGATGCCTCGGTGTGGACAGACAGACAGACACACACAGATATATTGACACACTGCTGTATGTGTCTTCTGAAGTCAACTGAAGGCAGCGAGAATATGAACAGCCATTAAAAATAACAATCTAATTTCTACCATATAAACCTCCCTTCACTGGCCTACTGTAAAAGTCAGAATCAAATTTAAAATCCTCCTTCTGATATGTAATGCACTACATAATCTGTTCCTGTGGTGGACAACAATGGAACTTTACACTCTCAGAATCCAGAGTCGTTATCAGGCTCCTTTTTTATGGAACCAGTTACCAGCCTGGTCCGGGAGGAAACTGGAAGCTGGAAACTTCTCTATTTAACAAGCTCGGGGCTATTCAATTACAAAATCAGTTGGGCCACAGTTTGAAATCAAGACATGTAACTGGGCTGCACATTTTCAGCGATCTGATGAATATGACAAATTTCAAACCAACACAGGTCAGTATGATGAAAAATATGCACTTTTTATTCATTGTCTTGGTTTTAAATGTGTGCTTGGCACATAAAGGCACATCAAAAGTGCGTAAAAACACAATAACAGTGCTGGGGTTGAGTAGAACTTGAAGTCGTAAAAATATTTTTTCTCTTGAACAACAATTAAATAAATACAATGAAAAAATAAAACTGTAGATAACCATTTTGGTCACATCTTTCTCAGACATATCTCAAACTGCATAAAAACTCAGTGTACACCATTAGTAGCATTAACATTTGTTTACCTTTTGAAATAAAGTATGCTCCATCCTGGTCATAACTGACTTTGGCACATCACAAAGTGCATTTAGTTGAATAAAAGATGAACTGTCAAACACTTCAGTGCACAAACCTCCCAACAAAAGACTGATAACATTAACAAACATTACACATCCACTATTGTGGTTTGTTTTGTTTTAAATCACCACATGTGTGAGTAGGAAACTCTTTCTATAACTATACATTCCATTACACACACACACATATCAGTCCAGGCAGGGTTAAACCAATGATTTTCATCAATTTTACCACTTCAGAGTTGACAATAACATGTTTTAAGATGCCTTCACACCAAACGCAAACTGGCGAATTTTTCACGCAGTGTGATTATATTATAACTCAACGTAGCAGGCGAATAGACATGAATTCACCATCTGAGCGAGTTGCAGACAGGTAAAGTTACCTTTATAACTTCTGCAGCTGTGTTCAACCTGATGTTGAAATCCCCAAAATAATGTCATGCTTAGGTTTACATTATCCGAAAGGGACTCACCTGAAAAAGTTGTCCCTACCTCCAAAACTTCACAAGATGATAAGCATTTACGTTGCTAGCCTGCTAACCTTGTTAGCCGACATCCCAATTCAGCTGAAGAGCTCCCAGTCCTTCTTTCTCCAGATGAGTGTCAGTCTCATTTTCAAAGTAGTTTACTCTCCAGTGTTGATACTGCAGTATTAATCCATGTGGCTCCAGTCTATAAAAGCACTCTTCACCTTAAAGAAATTGTTTCACCCAAAAGTCTGGTCAAGAATTGTTTCCTTCACCTAAGGACCACAGTTTGAAAACACATTCCATGGTAAAAGGGCCGATAAGGATCACATTTTGTGCCAGGAACGGATTCTTTTATGAGTCATAAATCCCGAAGCTTCCTCAGGCAGTTTTATGCTTAGAGTACTCTGTGAGATACCCCAGATCCCTTGACTGCATTCCACAAGTCACTAGGAATTATCCACAGCTCAACATTTCCCCCTTCTGTCAATTCAGGGACGTGTTGGATTTAATCAACATTGGAATTTGGGGTTTTATCTGCTGAAACAATCCTTTCTCCTCAAGACTTTTTTTTTTCCAGGAAATACTGCTCAGAACACTGTTGAAGATGACCACCTCTGTGTTAGAAAATGATGGGTTCGAAATGTTTCATTAATCATTGATTTTAAATGTGTTACATGTTTGAAAATGCTTAAATGAACCTTATTCCAATGCATGTTAATTATAGAAGGACAAGTTTGTAAAAGTGCATGCTCGCTTAAAGTTAGTCATGAATCACTGAAGTTAGCTTAGATTTCATATTAAGTATATAATGAATTTCACAGTTAAAACGTGTATATGCCTTCTGAAACTTATGCCAGTCATCTGACTGATACCAGCCAATCCACAGGCTGTCTCTGTTGGATGATGCCCCTTTCATTCTATTGGTCGGTTACAGACAAAGGACTGCTTTCTTATTGGACCAGAGCCCATTCGAATCTCCCAAGATGGCCGATAATTGGTTCTTCCTGCTGCCAGTCATATTTTATGATCCAAGGAGTGCGCTCTGTTAAATAGAGAAAACGCCCTAGTAGTCCAGTTAAGTTTTTGTTTTCAGTTCAGTCTTTGTTTTAGTCTTTGTCGAGTTTTCTAAAGTTTTTAAAGTTGTCTTTTGTTAAGTCTTTTTCTGTTTTTTCTGGCATCTGAGAAGAGATCATCCTTTCCTGTTGCGCTCAAACCTTCTTACTTGGAGTGAAACTCCAAAACGCCTTTTTCCTTCTCCTCAGAAGCCGTGTTTATTCTGCTGAACAACTCACCGTATAAGTGGACTGATAGTGATTTTTGAACTTTTTCCCCTCAAGACTGCCTCACCCATATCCCACGACTTCAGAAGAACTAGGATTTTGTGGGTGGAACTGTCTAAATACATTTTTTCCTTCAGCTGTGGTTTTCTTATCGGCTGGTGGACATTCTAAATTTGCAGGCCAGGAAAGGATCTGTTGACCCAGAAAAACATCACACCTGTCCCAGGGCCAGCCGTCTATACTCTCCTGCCGGCTACACTCTATGGTTGTCCCGCTGCTAAGTCTGTACTGTCACCGCTGTAACTGAAAGGACTGCTGGCAGTCTTTCCTTCTTTTTGCTACCTGCTGGCATTCAAGATCATCGCTAGACTCTGAAGACATAGCTGTTCGTGAGCCAGACTTCCACTTCCTATCTGCTGGGCTAAATGTGATGTCTAATTATAATTGAATATGACCAATTTTCATGTTAAAGTTAGTCCATAAGCGATGATAGGAGCTATAAACTGAAGAAAAATTAATATTCCATTTTCAATAACCTCTGTTCTTTTTGTAGAGTAACTCAGAATTTTCTTTTCCATATAATCAGCTTTTATCATTTTCCCATAGAATTGCATCTAATTTTATGCATATTTTTGTTACAGTTATTCCATAGTCCCCCATTGCACTATAGTCACAAATTCAAAATCTGGTTTCTCTTGTTTCCACAAAGGTTTAACTATAGACTTTATGCTCAGGAATGACATGGTTGCTTGACCCAGGAGACAGACACTGACACGAGTAGAGTGATTAGACAATTATTTATTAACCCAGTGAAGTTAGTGTGTGTGTGGATGTGTGGATGAGTGCGGTGCTGACAGACAGCTGGAGCTGAGCGAGTCTCGCTGCGACCTGGCAACCCTGGAAACACACAAGCACAAGGGATTAATGCAGCTTGCAGCAACGGGAGATTGTGATTTGTGCTGCTTACTTGCAGGTGCCGCTGTGAGACTTCTGTCCGCTCCGTGACTTGATGTGGCTGGGTGAGCATGGAGCTTGGTGCTGTGAAGGTGAGGAGGAGATCCGAGGAGGAGGAGGAGAAGCCCTGTTGTCAGGGGAGACGAGTCCACCACCAGGAAGGTCCACCTGTGCACAGGGGAAATTACTTTGACAAGGTAAGGTTTGCTGGTGCTTACGTGATGTGGCTTGGTGAAGAGGCTTTGTAGTAGCTCTGGCTTGAGGTCGTGTCCTTGACGCGTTGCGTGGCGAAGACGACAGATGACTCCGTGCAGAGCAGTCAGTGACACCGGCTTTTAAAGCCTGCTGGTTATTGGCGGCAGGTGTGTGCGCAGCTGGAGCTGATGACGGCCCAGCGGCTGCCATGACAGTACTCCCCCCTCTAGAGGTGCCTCCAGGCACCTGCCCTATCCTACCTGGATGCGCCCGATGGAAATCGCAGATGAGCTGCTTGTCAAGGATCAATGCTGGGCGAATCCAGGAGCGGTGCTCAGGGCCGAATCCCTCCCAGTCCACCAAGTACTGAAGACCCCGGCCCCGCTGGCGGACATCCAAGATGGCAGTAACCCCCCAAGCTGGGTGGCCGTCGATCATCCTCGGGGGGGGAAGGCGCCGCGGGGGGCGGGCACAGAGGGTTGGAGATGTAGGGCTTGACCTGAGAGACATGAAAGGTATGGCAGATGCGCATGGAAGGGGGGAGAGCTAGGCGCACAGCCACCGGGTTAACAATACGTGAAATCACATATGGGCCGATGAAACGCTTCGTTAACTTGCGCTTCTCGGCCGGCACACTGATATTCTTTGTAGACAGCCAAACCTGTTGACCCACCTTATAGTCCGGGGCAGGCCTCCTGTGATGGTTGGCCACCTGAATATTGCGTTCCATGGTCTTGAGGAGGGCTCTGCGGGTGATGGTCCAGATCCGACGACAACGCCTGGCATGAGCCTGCACCGAGGGGACAGCCACCTCCTTCTCCTCCTCCGGGAATAGTGGTGGATCATACCCCAAAGATCAGAATCAGAATCAGAATCAGAATGAACTTTATTGCCAAGCATGTTTACACATACGAGGAATTTGACTTGACATTAGGTGCGCTCATATTAAGCACTCACTAATGACGCGGCAGCCGACAGGCGCCTAATACAGTGGGGGTAAAGAGGGAGAGGGGAAGGGGATGACACATTGGGCAGAGAGAAAAAAACATAGTTATCAGAATAGCGCTCGAGTGAGCAAGATTATGATCACATAGAAAAAAACCCTCAATGCACACTTAGCAGACAAGTTACAATACACACGTTAACAAAGCAAGTTGAGAGAGACAGTGTGTGTGTGTGTGTGTCAGTGTGTGTGTGTGTCAGTCATGTAATGTTGTATGCAGTGTGTGTATCAGTTACTGGTGAACAGCAAAAATCCTCTCCTGAGCAACGATTAGATGTTATGTCCTTAGTGTCCTAAAACATAGATAACATGTCCACAAGAGTCCATCTCTCAGTGCATGTCCGATGGTAGATTCCATGCTAGTCACATGACGCTGTCCTTGAGAGTTCAGATTACTGCACACCAGTATGTTTGGGTTAGGGAGAAGCCATAACTCCCTTCTGCTTTATCTCTATTCCTGGAGGAATGAGTTATCCAAGGACGCCGAATCAAGGCCTGATGAGCACAGTTCACTTAGAGCATAGAAATTTCATCTCTCATGCGATTCTGTGCATCACAGTTACATTAAGGCTTTAAAATCATTCCCTGGAGAGCACCCAGCGACTCCGAGATGTTTCCCACCTTTTCCCACCATTTGCCGCTATCAGTGCACTCCCCATCTGGTTGAATTGTTAAAGGAGCTTCTCCGGGATCGCATTTTGATTAGCTCTTTCCAGCTTCTTTAATTTCCGATACACCAGGAAAACTCCAAAGCCAAACAGCAGAAATCCTGTGTTCATATCCAAACAGGTAGATGTCTTCCACATCCTCAATCGAATCACACAGACACATGAGTTTCCAATTGTCCCATGAGTCTCTCCCACACCTGGGCTCCCCCGGGCCCGATTTTCTGTTTGAAAAGGTGACAATTGCATTTAAAGCCCAGCTTACCAAATCCATAATTTTCCATTTGGATCGAGATTCAGCCAGAAGAAGAGCGAGACACAGACAGGACACAGCAAGCTGGGATTATTGAAGGGAGAAGGAGAGGAGAGGGGAAGAAATGCGTCTGCTCTCTCTGAAAGCCGGAAGAAAGATGCCTTGAACGGGGACATCCCAGTCACTGAAGACACCGTGGCGTTGTGCGCGTACTCAATCCAGGGCAGGAACATACTCCAAGAGGAGGAACAAGAGGATATGATGCAGCGGAGTGCAGCCTCCAGCTCCTGATTGGCTCGCTCACACTGGCCGTTACTCTCCGGATGATACCCCGACAAGAGACTTGCCGTGGCCCCCAACACCATGCAAAATGCCTTCCAAACCCGGGAGACAAACTGCGGACCTCGATCTGAGACAATTGCCGCAGGGATGCCATGAAGGCAGACCACATGCTGCACCAGGAGATCCGTCGTATCCTGTGCTGAAGGTAACCCCCGGAGAGGCACAAAATGGGCTGCCTTGGAGAAGCGGTCCACTATAGTCAGGACCGAGGTGAAGTGATCAGAAGGGGGCAGGCCAGTCACAAAATCCAAAGCCACATGGGACCAGGGGCGGGAAGGAACTGGCAGAGGATGGAGAAGACCTGCCGGAGGGGAAGATGACGATTTCCCGGTGGTGCACTGGGCGCAGGCCTGGACATAGCTGGTGACATCCTTTCTCAGCCCTGGCCACCAGAAGGCTCTCTGAAGCAGGTCGACCGTGCGAGCGATTCCTGGATGGCACGCCAACTTAGCAGCATGACCCCACTGGATGACCTCGCTCCTGACCGAAGGGGGGACAAATAAACGGCCCGGGGGACCCCCACCCGGGTCGGGCTCAGTCTCCTGCGCCCTCCTGACTCTGTCCTGGATCTCCCATACGAGGGCGCCCACCACACAGGATGAAGGCAGGATGGTCTCCTCCTGATCTCCGACGGTCTCTGCCTTGAACTGCCTGGAGAGGGCGTCCAGCTTAGTGTTCTTGCTCCCTGGCCGGTAGGTGATCGTGAAATTAAACCAGCCAAAGAAGAGAGACCAGCGGGCCTGGCGGGAGTTCAGCCGTTTAGCCGTCCGGAGATACTCTAGGTTTTTGTGATCCGTCCAGACGACGAACGGTTGGGCAGCCCCCTCCAGCCAGTGCCTCCATTCCTCCAAGGCGAGCTTCACAGCCAGCAGCTCCCTGTCACCGATGCCGTAGTTCCTCTCAGCAGGTGTTAGGCGGTGGGAAAAGAAGGCGCATGGCCGGATCACCCCATCCACAGGGGAGCATTGAGAGAGGACCGCCCCAACTCCAGAATCCGAGGCGTCCACCTCCATCAAGCACTGCAGGGCCGGGTCCACCTGGGTCAAGACGCGGGCAGAGGCAAACTCCTCCTTCATCTTCCCGAACGCCGCAGCCACTTCCTCGATCCAGCGGAAGGGGGTCTTGGGGGACGTGAGGCTGGTCAGGGGCCGGGCGATGATCCCAAAATTCGGCACAAAACGGCGGTAGAAGTTGGCGAATCCCAAAAACCCCTGCAACTGTTTCCTGGACGTGGGCGTGGGCCAATCCACCACCGCCTTGGCCTTGGCAGGGTCAGGGAGCACCTGATTGTGTGCAACAATAAACCCCAAAAAGGACGTCGAGCCTGTGTGAAACTCACACTTCTCGGCCTTGACAAATAACTGGTTCTCCAGGAGGCGCTGCAGGACCTGTCTAACGTGCACCTGGTGTTCCTCCAACGTGCGTGAAAAGATCAGGATGTCATCCAAATAAACAAACACGAAGGAGTTCAGAAAGTCCCGGAGGACGTCGTTGATTAAGCGCTGGAAGACGGCCGGAGCGTTGGTTAACCCAAATGGCATCACCAAGTACTTAAAGTGGCCGCTTGGGGTCCGGAACGCCGTCTTCCACTCATCGCCCTCCTTAATGCGCACCAGGTGATAAGCGTTACGGAGGTCCAGCTTCGTAAGTCATGATGCCCCCTGGAGAGAGTCAAAGGCCGAGTTCATTAGGGGCAGCGTATATTTGTCCTTGATGGTAATTTCATTGAGCCCCCGGAAGTCGATACAGGGACGTAGCGAGCCATCCTTCTTTCCCATGAAGAAGAAATCTGCCCCCACCGCCGAGGAAGATGGTCGAATGATTCCAGAGCTGAGGGACTCCTTAATATATGTGTCCATGGCCTCACGCTCCGGGGCAGACAGGCTATACAATCGACTTGCCGGGAGCGGGGCCCCTGCCCTGAGGTTGATCGCACAGTCGTAGGGGCGGTGGGGGGGAAGGGACAGCGCCCGTGATTTGCTGAAAACCGCTCCCAGATCATGGTAGACCTCTGGTACCTTGGACAGGTCCGGGGGCGGTGTCGAGGGCGGGGTCATCGATACCGAGGGGGCACATGCTGCAGACTGGAGGCAGGCACTGAGACAAAAGGTGCTCCACGCAGTGATGTTTCCTGCTTGCCAGTCGAAAGTGGGGCTGTGAAGTCGTAGCCACGGGTAACCCAGGATCACAGGCAAGGAGGAGATAGGCAACACCAAAAACCGGATCTCCTCCCTATGATTTCCAGAAATAATCACCGACACAGGGGCCATCTGGTGGGAGACAGTGGTTAGTGAAGCCTTTGACAGCATAATGAGGTTGACAGACAGGCGAAGGGGTTGACAGCTGAGGCCCAGATGGGTTGCCAGGTCTCCTGAAATGAAGCTTTGCTCAGCTCCAGAATCAATGAGGGCATGTGTCATGTGTTCCCTGTGTTTATAAATTAATCTGATGGGGATAAGGCAACTGGTGAGGGTTTTTTTCTGATTAACGTCCGTGAATCCCCCTACTGTAACCCATGGACCTTCCCTTTTAACTGGTTGGAACACTCAGCTACCCCGTGGGACTCACTACGACAGTAAAAACACAGGCCCAGATCCCTTCGGCACTGTCTCTCAGCCGCCGAAACACCCGATTGCCCAATAATCATTTCCTCCTGCCCCAGAAGTTCCTCCGGCGGGGGCAGAGCTGGGAGAGGCGGCCGGGAGGAGCGGGGGCATGGTTTAACCAAACGGCTGGCAGCCCTACGTTCAACCGCCCGCTCCTTCAGCCTGTTGTCCAAACTAATGGTGAGTGAAATCAGTTCACCTAATCTGTCTGGCTTATCCCGTGTTGCTAGTTCATCTCTTAGCTCCGAGCTAAGGCTGCGGAGAAAAATACTGCAAAGAGCAGACTCCCCCTACCCAACCTCTGCAGCTAGCACCCGGAAGTCTACGGCGAAATCGTCGGTGGATTTGCTGCCCTGCCGAAGGTTAAGCAACCGGTCTGTTAACACCGCGCCCTGGTCAGTATGGTCAAAAATCTGTAGGAACTCTGCCACAAATTGCTGGTATGTTAAATGGGTGTAGCTGGGTTTAGCCATAACTGTGTACGCCCAGGCTAACGCCCTCCCTTCAAGCAGGTTTGAGATGTACCCAATCTTGCTATGATTCGTGGGGAAATCTCCTGGGATGCGGTGAAAAACTGTTTCACACTGTAGCAAGAAACCCTGTGCCTCCCCGAGTTTTCCGCTAAAGCGGGCGGGGGTAGGCTCGGGAGTGAGGCGAGGTGAAGGAGGCTGGTGTCTCTGACTAGTAGGTGGGTTGGCAGGGGCTGGTGAGGCCCCTGCGTCCAGGGGGAACGCCTGGCGTCCTTCCAGGCGATCCAGCCGGCTGTTAATCTGAGTTAATTGATTAAGAATAACCGTCTGTTGATGGGCAATTAGATCTACTCATGCGCTAAGGGTGATAAGACGGCGCGTCAGCGCGCTGTCTGCTGGGTCATCTTGACGGAGTCGTACTGACATGGTTGCTTGACCCAGGAGACAGACACTGACACGAGTAGAGTGATTAGACAATTATTTATTAACCCAGTGAAGTTAGTGTGTGTGTGGATGAGTGCGATGCTGACAGACAGCTGGAGCTGAGTGAGTCTCGCTGCGACTTGGCAACCCTGGAAATGCAGCTTGCAGCAATGGGAGATTGTGATTTGTGCTGCTTATTTGCAGGTGCCGCTGTGAGACTTCTGTCCGCTCCGTGACTTGACGTGGCTGGGTGAGTGTGGAGCTTGGCGCTGTGAAGGTGAGGAGGAGATCCGAGGAGGAGGAGGAGAAGCCCCGTTGTCAGGGGAGACGAGTCCGCTGCCAGGGAGGTCCACCTGTGCACAGGGGAAATTACTTTGACAAGGTAAGGTTTGCTGGTGCTTACGTGACGTGGCTTGGTGAAGAGGCTTTGTAGTAGCTCTGGCTTGAGGTCGTGTCCTTGACGCGTTGCGTGGCGAAGACGACAGACGACTCCGTGCAGAGCAGTCAGTGACACCGGCTTTTAAAGCCTGCTGGTTATTGGCGGCAGGAGTGTGCACAGCTGGAGCTGATGACGGCTCAGCGGCCGCCATGACAAGGAATCCATTACTAGTTAATATGATATTGGACACTTGATCATTTCACCTGCTTACAAATCAATTGAATGTAATGTCATTTAACCTGAGTGTGATTATTAAAACTGTTAACGGTATAGAGAAGTTTCTGCTTGATTTCTTTTGTGTATGTGCTTTTCTGGGTCACGGCAGAAGAATTCACAAATATTGAGACTGGTTAAGGACAGGTTCAAGGATTATTTATTAATAAACTGTCCAAGTTGGACTGGTGCCCCAAAAACGAGTTTTTCCGGTGTGTGCGTGGACTTGAAGTGAACCTCTGTCTCCACACACACAACTCTAAATATAAATTAAATAATCCTTGTATCTTATCACACTTATAATCAATTGTTACACGCTATAATGCTTTTACTCCGATGATGGCAGAATCTCAAAGCTAATGCTATCTCTCGGACGCGAATGTGTGATTTCGCATGTGCTTGCCTTTTTCCATTGATTTTGCATGCATTCGTGCCGCCTGTTCGTGTTTGGTGTAGGCTTGGTATCTTGCCACTAGCACTGTTAGTCACTGTCATAGTATCATGCATGCCCCTTTCAGGGCATAAATGAGGCGCCAGATGCCAACAGAGAGTTTGCTTGTTTATTAAAGAAAGGACAAAATAAAGAGCCACGTGGGGCAAAACACATACATTAAACTAAAGCACAAAAATAAAGAACACTGACATCAATTGTAAGAGCGCAGCGAGGGCGGAACCTGACGCGAAAGAATACACACTTACAAATGCTGGAGCGAAGACGGATCAAACACGGAGGGAAGACTGGAGTCAGGGATAGGGACTCCAGTCCTGGTACATAGATGTAGGTCGCAGCAAGGAGTGAGCCTCAGTTGCTTCCGTAAATACTGATAACAAAAGTAAAAGAACCAAACAGGAAAAGGGGGACATAATTACCGAAATCAAGATCAGCTGTGACAGCGCTGGTTCGGCTTTGACAGCCAGAAATTCGGCCGCGACGCTGTCACAACAAAAGCCCTGGGAGAACAATAATAACCAAACCGAAATAATATGGGAGAAAAAGGGAAAATGCAGAGTAACCCAAGTATGGATGAGTTCAGCGTTCGGATCACCACACATGGAGCCCACACTTCAAAACAAATGCGCTGCATTGTGGGTTGATGGTTGTTAGACTACGCAGAGTGTTGCATTTACGGTCTGTAGTAATTAATGGATTTCTGCAATTCTGTGAAACGTGTTGGCCTTTGCTTCTCTGGCTGGACCACAGACTGGGCCTGGGCCACTCGGAGGTTGGTTCTGGGCTGCATGTGGCCCGTGGGGTGCTAATTGAATAGACCTGCTCTAGAATACAGTTTCTCCATGTTAGAATTATATGACTGTTACTATTTATTATCTACTATATCTGTTGCTAGACTGCTTCTTTGTGTGCACCGTGCACGGCCGCTGCATCATCAGGGCCTGGCTACACATGTGTTTATAATACATTTCTGCTGGAGGTTTCTTAAGGGAGTTTTTCTTTCCCACTGTTGCCTAGTACTTGGTCACTTGATTGATGGCGTTTTCTCTGAAGTATTCATAATGATTTGTGCCTTATATATCTAGTGCCTTGAGACAACCTTTTGTTGTGATTAGGTACTTAGATGAAGTTCAAAGTCCCCAGGCTGGCGAGAATAGGTGTCTTTCTGTGTGGAGTTTGATGTTCTCCCTGTGCTATATAGGTTTACTCTGGGTTTTCAGGGTTCCTTCCACATTCATGTTAGGTTAATTGCTGATCCTGAATTGGCCCTAGGAATCTGTCTCAGACAAGGCTGTAGAAGAGACAAATAATGAAGTTACTAGTTCAGCTCTTTGAGATTAAAGAAAGCATTCTTATGCTTTGAATCAGACAAGGTGCTTACTTAATTAACTTAATCCTCGCCTGACCACTTAAGTGACCATTGCGGTCAGTCGTCTGAAGGCAGCGCGATCTTGGGCTAGGGCAATGAGGTCGGCCAGAGGTCTTATCATTGCAACCTGGGTCTTCCAGGACAGTCTAGGCCAACCTCAGGGGTGATGCCAGCCCTGGGGGGGAAGGGTGGGGCAGAGATGGCCTGCATGGCTGATGTCCCGTCTTCCAACCTGGCCATGTGACCGAGGAGCCACAGCCTCCCTCTTCTGACGACGGTGGAGATGGGGATAGGACAAGCCAGCTCTCCTGTAGACCTCATCGGTTGTGGTGTGGTGGAACCAATGGATGCCAAGGATGTTACGGAGGCAGGTCCAATGGAATGTATCCAGATGGTGGGTGGTTGTGGTGGAGAGGATCTAGGTCTCTGACCCCTAAAGGAGGACGGGGATCACACAGGTGTTAAAGATTCACAACTTTGTTGTTATGTGGATCTTCCCGTTCTGCCAGACTCTCTGGAGGTGGCCGAAAGCACTGCAAGACAGCTGAAGGCAGCGAGTAATCTCTGGGTCTGGCAAGCAGGAGCTGGTGAGGTAGACAAAGTTGTTGACAATCTCAATCAGCTCGTTGTTGATGGTGATGACTTGTGGTGGTGGTGGCAAGAAGTCTGACAGTGACTGGATCTTTGTCTTTGTCCAGCTGATGGGAAGGCCCAGGGGTGGTACTTCCTCTGCAAGCAGCTCCAGTGCCTCAGTGATTATGTCTATATGCGTGGCAAAAAGCACCACGTCGTCCGCATAGCACAGGTCTGTGAAGTGGGAGTGGAAGTCAACTTCAAGATTGGGGCAGCGTTCCGTCGTGTTCTTGACTGTCGTGTTTTGGACTTAATGGAACGTCGTTGCAGTGGTTTAGATCTTATTTATCTGATCGGTTCCAGTTTGTTCATGTCAATAATGAGTTTTCTTTCAACTCAAAGCTCAGTCATGGAGTTCCACAGGGATCTGTGCTAGGACCTACTCTTTTTAGTTTATATATGCTTCCCTTAGGCAACATTATTAGAAAGCACTGTATACATTTTCATTGTTATGCAGATGACACACAATTATACCTGTCAATGAAGCCAGACGATAGTAATCAACTAGCCAAGTTAGAAACCTGTCTTAAGGAAATCAAAGCTTAGATGACTTGCAATTTCCTGCTATCAAATTCAGATAAGACTGAAGTCATTCTTGTTGGTCCAAAAAACCTTAGAAATACCTTTCCAAATCAAACTTTTAGTTTGGATGCGGTTACTCTTAATAGTTCTGTGAGGAACCTTGGAGTTATTTTTGATCAAGATCTGTTTATTAATTCACATATTAAACTTGTTTCTAAGATTGCCTTCTATCATTTGCGTAATATTGCCAAGATCAGGAGCATCTTGTCTCAGAGTGATGCTGAGAAACTAATCCACGCTTTTGTTAGCTCTCGATTAGATTACTGTAACTCTTTATTATCAGGTTTTCCTAAAACATCTTTAAAAAGTCTTCAGCTGATCCAAAATGCTGCAGCAAAAGTTTTAACAGGTACTAGAAAGAGAGATCATATCTCTCCGGTTCTGGCCTCCCTTTATTGGCTTCCCATAGAGTTTAGAATTAAGTTTAAAATCATTCTTCTTACTTACAAAGCTCTAAACAATCAGGCCCCTTTTTATTTAAAAGATCTGATACTACTGTATTATCCTAACAGAGCACTACGCTCCCAAAATGCTGGATTACTTGTAATACCTAGGATCTCCAAAAGCACAATGGGAGGCAGAGCCTTCAGGTATCAAGCTCCTCTCCTGTGGAGCTAGCTGCCAATCTGGATTCGGGAGTCAGACTCGATCTCTGTTTTTAAGAATAGGGTTAAAACCTTCCCTTTTGATATAGCCTACAATTAGGGAGGGATCATGTGTTTCTGAACCCTCCCATAGTTATGCTGCTAATGGGTTTAGACAGCCGGGGGAACGCCAATAATGCGCTGGGCTTTAAATTAAAGCCCAGTGAATTATTGGATTAAATAATTAAAAAAAAAATTTTTTTTTTTTTTGCTGGTCATTAACATCTGTTTGTTCTCTCCCATAGATTGAGTCCCTATCGTGCTGTTTGCTCTCTACATGTCTGTTTTTTTCATCTTCTCTATCCCCTCACTCCCCAGCCAGTCACAGCAGATGACTGCCCCTCCCTGAGCCTGGTTCTGCTGGAGGTTTCTTCCTGTTAAAAGGGAGTTTTTCCTCTCCATCGTCGCCAAGCGCTTGCTCACAGGGGATCGCCTGATTGCTGGGGTTTTTCTGCAACTGTGGGGGTTTCCCCTACAGTTGAAAGTGCTATGAGATGACTGTTGTTGTGAAATGGCGCTATATAAATAAAGTTAAATTGAATTGACCCAGTAGTCAACTGCAACATTAAAGAGGTTTGGCGCGGCAATGCATCCCTGCTGGACTCCAGAGGTGGTGACAAATGGGTCTGATATGTCACCCTCAGCATGTACCCTGCACATGGTGTTGGAGTAGAGGTCCCGGAGAATGTTGATGTACTTGGATGGGACTCCAATGCCACAGAGGAATTGCCAGAGGGCGTTCCTGTCTAGGGGGTCAAGGTGCCAACAGTCCTGTATTCCCAACTACTGAATATGTGCTTGTGAACACATGTTTTTACAGAGCATGATTTTATGAAAAACACTGGCACAATAAAATGATTTTATGCTGAGGGGTCTCCCTCCGAAGACATTCACCTCTGTCCAGAAGTCTACTGAGCAAACAGAACAGCATTATGAACACAAAGATGAAACTGCTTCAGCTTATTTCTGTCATCAAAGTCTCCAGTTCTTCACACACCTGAAATGCAGACAGCAGACAAATATTACACAACAGTTCCACAATAAATCTTAAGTTAGGTGCCGGGATTTTCCTTAGGCTCATACTCTTACACTGAGTAATGTATTACAAGAGACTGAAATGTTTTGGAAGGGGTTATATTAGAGATACAAAAGGTGGAATTTATGAAATGTTTTTTTTGTTTTGTTTTGTTTTGGGGTTTTTTTTTTGGGGGGGGGGGGTTATATTAGAGATACAAAATGTTGAATTTATCATGTCTGGTTTGCTGTTGAATTGTATTAATGTCCTTCACAGGGTTTCTGTTACTATGCCAACTGCTCCGGAGAGCCATCAAGTGTGAATGCACTTAGGTCATTTAGACTTTTACCTTAAGCATCAACCAGGTGTAATTCAAAGACTCATTAATGTGTAGTTTGAGTCATTTTTTGTGGATAATAAAAGAGAGCACTGTTCATGGCATGACTGTAGCCCCCATTAAGACTGAAAAATGAGCCCTGTATGCCCAATCTATGATATCCAAAAGACTGACACCAGAAAAATTAAATCATACAAATGTAAAAATGAAATTGCTCTTGAGGGCATTCCTTGGTATAATGCTATCAACATCAAAACTGAGCAATATTTTGATTGCACTTGGAAGAAAAAGAATTGTTGAGCACTCCTTGACTGCTCAACATTCTCATTGCTCTCCCAGTGATCTTTCAGTGAGCTCTCAATGATCTTTCAATGAATGCCAAATTTGTCAACCCTGAAGGTAGAGATGGCTGAGAGATCAGTGAGATAAATAGAGTTCATTGAAAGCTCATTGAGAAATCATTGGGAGATTAATAAGATCTTTGAACGCTCCTTGAGAAATCAATGAGAGATCATGTGCCTTTGGTGATTGTTGAGAAATTGTTTTGAACCGAGCCAAAACCTTGGTGACCATGGAGATTCCTGAAGATCATTGAGAGATCTTGGGGATCACTGAAAAATCAGTGAAAGATCGTTAACAGAACTGGCCATTTTTTCATCAGTCAATGATCTCTCAACAATCTCTACCACTGTGTAATGGGGGGACGATAAAGTAGTGGGCTGCCCGTAGCAGCTCCAATATTGTGTGCAGCACCAAAGACTGTCAGGTGGACACCAACTTCCACATTTAAGAGTCTGTTTTCTTAATTCCAGCAAAAGGAATTATGTTAGTAATTTATGTTATTAATCTACATCCACACAGCACGACTGCATTGCCCCAGCAAACCTACACGAACACCCAGATCCAAATAAAATAAGGACAAGGTTTAAACAATGATAACTGCATATTTTGTCTGAACAATGCCATAAGTCATTCAGGGGCACACACCCTCGTATCCCTGACAAAACACGGACCAAATCTTCAGTCAGTCTGACAATAGGTTTGAGAGATATGCAAGGAACACACACAGATGCACATAAATGTTCCTTGCATGATTCTGACAGATAGCTGGCAAAAAAAAAAAAAAAGCCGCCAAAGTCCATGAAGGCCAGAACAATCCAATCTAGCGTAAATCATTCTTAATAGTTCACCTTTAAACTGTACCTCATACTCCTTTCAAATTTTACTTTAAAGACTGAGTTTTAACTGGTAAAAGTACTTGTATGATGTCAATTTAACAGGAAATTGATCAAATATACCCGGGCAAAGCTCATTCATCTTCTGTGTCCACTGCTGCTGTATTAAGAGTGGTATTGCATGACTAAAATCCAACTCTGGGGCCAACCCGAATGCTTGGTTCCCACCATAATGCCAAGGACAGCAGGACTACTTGGATATATAAGGTAGTGTGTCACATCTATTTTCCTTGCCATAGTGCAAAGTGGGCAAAGTAAGGCTGAGTGCAGCACTGTGCACCTCTGGCAACTTATCACTGTCATCATGGAAAATTACTGCAGATAAATCACTCTGATTTGCTTGGGACCATCTGGTGAGCAGTACCCATGGAGAAATATGGCATAAGGGTGGAAGAAAGAAGAGAGATTGTTGACTTGAAGGGAAGACATGTCAAGCCTGTAAGAAGGAAAACTATGAAATAAATGGCAAAAGAAGGCCCTTATGTATTGTAGCAACTAGCATGAGTCAGAGGCTTTTTATACAAAGGTAGCAGATAGGAGAGGACTGGGTGACCTTGGGGAACATGGATGGCACCAGTGGTGACCCTACTGATGACATATCACATGGCAGCTTTTCTTTCACTTTGTTGTTTGGAAGCCAGCACAGTAAAGGCATGTCTGAATAACAAGTCTTGGCACAGTGTGTCTGACAGAAACAAATGGGAGATATTCCTTCTTGTAAAAGTCCATAGCATATGTCTTAACATTGTACTGAGTCATAGCAGCAGTGCCCTTCACCATTTGATCACAAGACAAAGCATGTCGGAGGCATTGTTTGTGTGATCATACTGGCTGTGCAGTGAGACTTCAGATCTGTGTCTGAAGACATTCCTGACTTTTTCTCCAATGGGATACTGCTGACTCTTGCTGTCAAAATCTCTCTCAAAATGTAGAAAGTTCTATGCAAGCGTGTCAATCACTAGGAGGCAGTCCTGGTGCATGGCTCCAGCTTAGTGAAAGACATTAAGCATTCTCTTTTTGTTGTTTTGGTTGTGTGTTTAAACTGTCTTCTGAACATGCAATTCAGAGTTACCTTTGCTAATGGGGGGGGGGGGGGACAGCAGCTGCCAGTGGTACCCCTCAGCTTCTGCTTGTTGTTGAGATGTAGTTTATATGGTGTTTTGACCTTGCAATCCCAAAACCATAGGCAAATGTCAGGGTGACAGGGTGACTTTGTACATGTGTACAAAGTTTGGTGACCCTAGCTTTACTGATTGTATAGTAATAGGGCATAGGGAAAGCTAACCATGACCTTTTGACCCCAAACCCATAGATGTGCGTTGGGGTCTCAAGGTGAACAGGTGTACCAAGTTTGGTGACCTTAGCTTTACTCGTTCTATCCTAATAGTACAAAGGGAATGTTAACTTTGACCTTTTGACCCCAAACCCAAAGTTAGAGGGCGGGGTCTAAGCCAGAGGTCACCAGCTAAAACTGCAAGAGGTTCAATAAGTCAGTCCTCCTCCCCAGCCGAGGTCCGAACTAGGTGTGGGAATCTTTAGGCACCTCATGATTCAATTATGATTCAGAATTCCGATTTGATTCTAAAACCATTCTCAAAGGATCTTAATGCATTTTTTTTCTATTCAGGATTTTTCCCTCCCACTGTGTGACAACTTGGTCCTTTTAAAGCAAAGTATTTGCAATGACCCATGAATTTGCTTCCAACATCTTTTATTAAAACAACTGGAAGAGAAATCTAGATGGATGGATGGATGAATGGATGGATGGATGGATGGATGTGTAACAACACCATGACAGTAGATGACCAAAACGAAGACCTGACATATCCAAATCTGACACATGGACAAATTTATCTCAAGACGTGCTTTTAAAAACTGCCATCCTTTCATTGACATTCTTTCAGAAGACCACAGCTGTCTACAGACAGGCCAGTATCACAGAACTTGCTTTCACACATTATTTTATTCAGCTCATGTTTTAGCTGCTTTTAGCCCTATATTAATTTTTAAACAAAAAAATTAAAATGATTTTTTTTTTGTTCAAGTTCAAACAAAATATGTAATTTAAAATTTTGTAATACAGAAGAACACAATGTGTTTGTTAACTCCAAATAACTAGGTCTAAAATTCTAAAATCTACAGCTAAAATCCTAAAAATGTTTTCCAGGGGAACACAAACTAAATTAATTGCATTTTTTTTTAAAAAAGAATTAATATCTAAAACAAAATGTCACAAAAAGTCCACCTCTATACTATATTTTCATCCATCCATCCATCCATCCATCTTCTTCCTCTTAATCCTTTTTGGGTTGCGGGGGGGGCTGGAGCCTATCTCAGCATCTTTGGGCGAGAGGCAGGGTACACCCTGGACAGATCGCCAGTCCATCGCAGGGCCAACACAGAGAGACAGACAACCATTCACTCTCACAGTCATACCTAAGGACAATTTAGAATCCCCAGTTGATGCCAATTAACCTAACTTGCATGTTTTTGGCATGTGGGAGGAAACCGGAGAAATCCCGGAGTAAACCCACGCAGACACGGGAAGAACATGCAAACTCCACACAGATCACTGTTGGTCGGGGGCTGGGATCGAACCCAGGATCCCCCGGCCAAGGGTGAGTTGCTGTGCTGCCACAGTGCTAACCACTCCGCCACCGTGCTGCCCTACTATATTTTCAGTGCACTATATTTTCAGTGCAGAAAAACTGTTTCAAACTGTAAGAAAAAAACGGGCACAAACTACAGTTCCACACTACAGAATTCCTCCGACATTTTTTTTTTAATCTGTGTTACAGCATGGATGGAGCTGTAACTCCATGATTGCAGGCAAAGGGGAGGTGGAACTTTTCATGTTCAGTAACACACGGAGCTTTTACTGAGTTTTTACATGATATCAGAGGCTACAAAAAGGACCTCCATAACCAGCGACCTCACCTCTGCATCTCAGCATGGACCACTCACGGCAGAATAGAGGAAGAAGTACTGCAGTAAATACATTCAATTTCACAACGGCGCTTGATTTCGTGGATTTTGAGGAGGAGGGGGGAAGGCATGTTAGAAGGGAGAGAGAGAAAAGGAAAGGTAGAAGTGTGGAGGTGAGAGTAGGGACGTTAAATGTAGGGACTATGACATAAAGGCAGAGAGTTGGCTGATATGGAGAGAAGAAAAGTAGATATACCGTGTGTTCAGGAAACCAGATGGAAGGGAAGCAAGACTAGGAGCATTGGAGGGAGATTTAAGCTGTTTTACGATGGTGTAGATAGGAAGGGAAATGGAGTGGGAGTAATCTTGAAGGAAGAGTATGTGAAGAGTGTTCAGGAGGTAAAGAGGGAGTCAGACAGAATCTTGAGTTTGAAGCTAGAAGTCAAGGGTGTGATGTTGAATGTTGTCAGTGTGTATGCCCCACAAGCTGGATGGCAAAGGTGATGCTCAGAGCTGTAGTAACTACAGAGGCATAAAGTTGATCAGCCACACTATGAAGATATGGGAAAGAATTGTTGAAGCCAGGTTAAGAGGTGAGGTGACAATCAGTGAGCAGCAGTATGGTTTCATGCCAAGAAAGAGTACTACAGATGCAATGTTTGCTCTAAGAGTGCTGATGGAGAAGTATAGAGAAGGTCAGAAGGCATTGCACTGTGTCTTCATGGATCTAGAGAAAGCATATGATAGGGTGCCAAGAGGAGGAAGTGTGGTATTGTATGAGAAAGTCAGGAGTGGCAGAGAAGTATGTGAGGGTGGTGGAGGACATGTATGAGGACAGCGAAACAGTGGTGAGATGTGCTGTAGGAGTGACGGATGGATTCAAGGTGGGGGTGGGATTACATCAGGGATCGGCTCTGAGCACCTTCTTGTTTGCCATGGTGATGGACAGGCTGGCAGATGAGGTCAAGGAAGAGTCTCCATGGACCATGATGTTTGCAGACGACATTGTGATCTGTAGTGAGAGTATGGAGCAGGTGGAAGAGAACCTGGAGAGGTGGAGGTATGCTCTGGAGAGAAGAGGAATGAAAGTCAGTAGAAGCAAGAGAGAATACGAGTGTGAATGAGAGGAAGGCAGGTGTGACGGTGAAGATGGAAGGAGTAGAGGTGGTGAAAGTAGATGAGTTTAAATACCTGGGGTCAACCTTCCAAAGCAATGGAAAACACACAAGAGAGGTGAAGACAAGTGTCAGGGGTGATTTGTGACAGAAGCGTAGCAGCAAGAGTGAAAGGGAAGATTTACAAGACGGTAATGAAACCTGCGATGATGTATGGTTTGGAGATGGTGGCACTGACAAAAAGACAGTGCTGGAGGTGGCAGAGTTGAAGATGCTAAGATTCTCATTGGGAGTGACTAGGAGGGACAAGATTAGAAACGAGTATATCAGAGGGACAGCTCAGGCTGAGCGGTTTGGAGACAAAGTAAGACAGGCACGGCTGAGATGGTTTGGACATGTGCAGAGGAGGGATAGTGGCTATATTGGACAAAGGATGTTGAAGATGGAGCTGCCAGGCAGGAGGAGGAAAAGAGGAAGACCACAGAGAAAATTAATGGATGTAGTGAAGGAGGACATGGAGAGGGTTGGTGTTACAGAGGAAGATGCAAGGGATAGGGTGAGATGGAAGCAGATGATCCGCTGTGGTGACCACTAAAGGGAGCAGCCAAAAGAAGAAGAAGCTTCATTTCATGGATACAGACCTAAAACGAAGCGTGTTTGTCTGAAGCGGATGTTCTGGCTGTCGGTCTTGTGTGCGTGTGTGTGGCGCCCACAGCGAACCATGACATTGCGACCCGCTGTATGTACTCTGGAGCGGTTGCAGCCGCAGAGTGACAGTGATGAGTGGCATTCATGACAGTGGCGTGCCATAATCTGTCCGGGCAGTCACCAATACAGTAGTTATCAAAACAAAACAATATCCCTCTTTCTCAAATTGTATTAAAAGGCTTTGGGGTCCGCATAGAGGACTCTTGGGGTCTGGATCCAGAGTCCTCCAGTTGGTGACCCCTGGTCCAAGCCAGCCAAGACTTGTCTTAGGCATGATAAGATAAGATAAGATAAGCCTTTGTTAGTCCCACAATGGGGAAATTCCAGGATTGCAACAGCACAGGGATAGCAACACTCAGAGCAATAATTAAGAAGATACGAAAAATATAAATAAGAGCAGTGGATATACATACGTACACATAAATATATAAATATATATACAAAGTGCGGAGCATTGAAGCAAGATGGAATAAGCAGCATAACCGTCTACTTAGTTATTCTACATAGTATGAATATGTACCCATACATATTGTCACCCTCCGTAGCGACTGATATTGTCCTAGTTGTATACTGGAGGGGACCATTTGTGTAAGTCTGTTGCGTCTTTTGCATTCAATGCTACTAGGTCGTCACGTTTTTTTGCTATCTCTGCGAGCAGCCCTGCTTAGGTTATACAGTCTGACAGACGTAGGTAGGAAGGACCTGCGAAACCTCTCGGTTGCGCACCTAGGATGATGTAGTGAACTGCTAAATGAACTCCTCGGTGCGTTCAATATGTCTAACTAACTAACTAACTAACCTGCACTTATATAGCGCTTTTCTAGTCACAAAGACCACTCAAAGCGCTTTCATTAATACTAACCCTCTATTCTAAGGGCCTATAGGAAACAGATATCTAGGGACAATTTAGAACAGCCAATTAACCTAACATGCATGTTTTTTGGCATGTGGGAGGAAACCGGAGAAATCCCGGAGTAAACCCACGCAACACGGGGAGAACATGCAAACTCCACACAGATCACTGTTGGTCGGGGGCTGGGATCGAACCCACGATCCCACGATCCCCACAATCCCCCGGCCAAGGGTAAACTGTGCTGCCGCAGTGCTAACCACTGCGCCACCGTGCAGCCTGCATAGGGTGGGACTCGGACTCCACCAGAGATGACAGTTTAGCCACCATCCTTCTCTCTCCTATCTCCTCCACTGGGTCAAGGCATTGCCCCAGGACAGAGCTAGCTTTGTTGATCAGTTTGTTCAGTCTCTTCCTATCGGCTGCTGTAATGCCACTGCCCCAGCAGACCACTCCAAAAGTGATGGCTGATGCCACCACTGTGTCATAGAATGTCTTCAGCAGCGCCCCTTGTACACCAAAAGACCTGAGCCTCCTCAATAGGAACAGCCTGCGCTGTCCCTTCTTGTAGAGTGCGTCGGTATTGTGTGACCAGTCTAGTTTATTGTTCAGATGAACACCAAGGTACTTGTAGGATGTCACCATCTCAATGTCTGTTCCCTGTATGTTTACTGGTACTGTGAGGGGTTGTCCTTGCCTGCGGCAGTCCACCACCAGCTCCTTAGTTTTCCTCGCATTGATCTGGAGGCAGTTCCGATGGCACCAGTCCACGAAGCCCTGGATAAGTCCTCTGTACTCAGCTTCATCTCCGTTGGAGATGAGGCCGATGATCGCAGAGTCATCAGAGAACTTCTGTAGATGGCAGTGTGTTGTGTTGTGTGAGAAGTCCGCAGTATAAAGGGTGAACAGGAAGGGAGCCAAAACCATTCCCTGGGGGGCCCCTGTGCTACCGATGATCGTGTCAGACACACAATCTCGGGTTCTCACAAACTGCGGCTGGTTAGTGAAGTAGTCCAGGATCCATGATGACAGGTGCTGGTCCACCCCTGCGCACAGCAGCTTGTCCTTCAGGATCATTGGTTGAATGGTGTTGAAAGCACTGGAGAAGTCAAAGAACATGATCCTCACTGCATTCCCGGGCTTCTCCAGGTGGGACAGAGAATGGTGAAGGAGGAAGATCACTGCATCCTCCACCCCAATGCCATGCTGATAGGCGAACTGGAGTGGATCCATCACTGTTCCCACCAGGAGGCGGAGGTGAGCAAGGAGCAGTCTCTCCAGGGTCTTCATCATGTGAGATGTCAGGGCCACTGGTCTGTAGCTGTTCAGATCTTTGGGGTGGGAAGTCTTTGGTACAGGTACCACACAAGATGTTTTCCACAACTGTGGTACCCTCCCCAGCTTCAAGCTCAGGTTGAAGGTATGTTCCACAATCCCACACAGCTGGTCTGCACAGGACTTGAGGAGCTTCGTGCTGATGCCGTCCGGTCCCGCAGCCTTCCTCGCCTTGATCTTCCTCAGCTCCGTCCTCACCTGGGTCTTAGTGAGGGTCAGGTTGGGGGGCTGTGTGCTGGGAGTGGGGGGGGGGGGGTGTTGGTGGAGTGGGGTGTGGACAGCAGGTCTCGATGACTTTAGAGGCAGCAGTGGTTGTTGTGCAGTCGGGGGGGAGGGCGACTGGTCAAACCTATTAAAAAACAGGTTCAGATTGTTGGCTCACTCCCTGCCCCCCGTGGCCTGGGGGGAGGTATTCTGGAGCCCAGAGATGGTTTTAAGGATTCTCCAGACCCCGCCGATGTCGCTCCGTTGCAGCTTGTCCTCCATCTTCTTCCTGAAGCTGTCCTTGCCTTCTCTGATCTTCCTCCTCAGCTCCCTCTGAACGGACTTCAGCATCTCCCGGTTCCCCAACCTGAAGATCCTCTTCTTCTCTCTCAGAAGTGTTTTTATCTCAGGGTTGATCCAGGGTTTGTTGTTCGAGCAACACCGTATGGTCTTGGTGGGTACGGTGTTGTCCACACAGAAGCCGATGTAGTCCGTGATGGCGTGAGTGAGCCCATCGATGTCCTCACTATGTGGATCGCAGAGCTGCCCCCAGGCAGTGATTTCAAAACAGTCCTTTAGCGTGTCCATTGCCTCCTCAGACCATAACTTCACCGTGCGCATGACCGGAAGTTGTCTGTGTACTAAGGGTTTGTACACCGGCAGAAGATGAACCAAGTTGTGATCCGATCTCCCAAGTGGGGGGAGTGGTGATGAGGTGTACGCCTCCTTAGTATTTGCATAGAATAAGTCCAGTGTTTTATTGTCTCTAGTGTGGCATGTGACATACTGGGTGAACGTGGGTAGAATGGGAGACAGTGAAATATGATTGAAATCACCTGAGATGAGGAGAAGAGCATCTGGGTGTTCTGTCTGCAGCCTGCCAGTTACTGAGTGGATGACGTCACGCGCTGTCCCAGCGTTTGCCGTCGGATTTGCATAAATAACAATGCAGATCACGTGTGAGTATTCCCTCGGGAGATATGTAGGCCGCATGCTTATTTATTTTTATTTATTTAGTGAATGCAAAGTCCTCAAGCCAAGCAATTGCCTCCTGGTTTGCTGTATGGAGGGTGTGTAATCCTCCTTCCAGTCTTTGGAGCGGGCAAGCCTCTATGATGTGTTCCATTGTTTGCTCCTCTCCACATGCGCACAGTGGGCTAGGGATACTGCCCCATCTGTGAAGGCTGGCCAAGCAGGGGCCATGTCCAGTCCTGAAGCGATTGAGTATAGACCACTGTCTCCTTGGGAGGTTGGTGCCCGGGACCTGTTGGTTGGGGTTTGTCACCAGGTGTTTGTTTGGGACCTCCTTGGTCTCCCATTCCGTTTGCCAAGCTGTCTGGATGGTGAAGTCAGCTGGGGGAGGGTTTTTCCAAATCAGCCGTCTGGATGGAAGTCGGGCAGTGGGTGGGGTGTAAATATCTGCATGGATTGGTAAGTGAGGAGAGTCTTTGGCTTTTTGAAGCATCCTTTGAGCTAGTGCTGCTCGCCGGATGTGTGGGGGGGCTATGTTTGACAATACAGGGAGCCAGGGGAGTGGTGTTGAGCGGATTGTCCCAGTTATGGTTCTCATGGTTGTGTTGAGCTGGGTGTCTACGAGGTGTGTGTGGGATGACCTGGACCAGACAGGGGTACAATATTCTGCTACAGAGTATGAAAGAGCCAGTGCTGAGGTGCGCAGGGTGGAGGCTGCCGCCCCCCATTTTGCACCAGCGAGCTTGCAGAGCAGGTTGTTTCATGCCTTCACCTTAGCAGCCGTCCCCTTTAAGTGTTCCTCGAAGGATAGGGTCCTGTCAAGGGTCACTCCAAGGTAGGTTGGATTCGAGGCATGCTTAAGCTCGAGTCCGCTCAGGTGGATGTTTAGTTCTCTGGCAGTTTTTATATTGTGGAGATGGAATACACTGGAGACGGTTTTTGCTGGGCTTGGTTTTAGGTGCCAGGTTTTGCAGAACTGGTTCAGTTTGGCAAGATCTTCCGTGAGCACCCATTCCAGTGGCTCAAAGTCTGGTGCTTGGAGTGCCAAACAGATGTCGTCTGCATAGATGAATTTGCGGGATTTTGTAGCAGGCAGGTTGTTTATGTTGAGGTTGAACAGGGTTGGAGCTAGAACTGAGCCTTGTGGGAGTCCGTTTTTTTGCCGCATGCTAACAGCTAGCAACTCAATGTCTTTGCTACAGTGCTGTTCCTTAACCGTGATATGTCCCGGTCTGCACCAGTTGTTATTGACATACATTATCACTCCTCCGCCCCTTGTCTTCCCACTGTCTGGTGTCCGGTCTGCCCATATTGCGTGGAAACCCTCCAGTTCGATGTTAGCATCTGTTGCTAGTTCTGTTAGCCACGTCTCAGTATATAGCATCAAACTACTCTCCCTGAAGACACTCTGGTAGCGGGAGATAGCCGCTAGCTCATCAGTCTGAGTAGAGATCGAACATTCCCCATAATAACGGATGGGAGGACGGGTCTGTACCTTATATTCCTCGCCCGCCGTCTTACTCCAGCTCGACACCCACGCCGTTTCTGTCTTATCTCTCCCAGTATGTCGAGTTTTTGCGTTAGCATCGTGGGCCGGTTAAGTGCTAGCAGCTGGTCTCTATTGTACTGCCGCCTCCTGCTAGAAACAGTGGCTCCGTCCGCTTGCTCAGGAGACATTTGGGCGATCTACATGTTTGGATGGAATAAAGGTGACGCTGGATCAGAAAGATTGGCAAGAGAGCCAGATAGAAAATAGAAATAGGCAGAAATTGATCCGCTGTTGCAAAAAGGCAGCCTACTCGTGTGGCGCCGGAAGTCGCTCCTTTGACATGACATTGATTTGAAAAGGCTACATCATTCCTTTGTGTAGTCATCGCATTACAAGATTTAAGGAGAACTGACCTGAGGTCAGAGGTCACCCAAATTCAAACTCGTCCAAGATTTTTCATAGATACACCCATGGTATCAATTTGTAAAGCCCACATCATTCTTTTTCTCTAGTTTTCATGGTCAGAATGTAGGTGTTGACGCCACTGCCACTGCCACCGCCACCACCACCAATGCTGCCACACATCCGCCCGGTGGGGTGACGACAATACCCCTTCAGCCTTTAGAGGTTGAGGGCTAAAACATCCACTAATGTACTGTATGTCTGTATCATTAAAATATTAATTCAGAAATACAGTATATGTGCAAAAGTCTTACATCATTAGGCTATATGTAATTCTCTTTATACAACCAAAAAAATGATCAAATCAAAGTAAATTTTGATTTTTGCCAGCATTTTCCTCAGAACATTGTGTTCTTTACCGCATACATATTCCTTGTTACAACTTTGCTAGTGTAACCTAGGTTTTTTTACACAATACTGTGGGCCCCATTACAGTGATCTAAAGTGTGCATTTGCACCACACTTGCCATCTTACACCTGTCAGCACACAATTTTTTTGCCCCACCCCTACAGCTTACCATGATAAACTACTGATATGTGTAAAAGGGATGAATAATTTTAGAAGTTGTTTCACTAGCTAATCTATGAATTACAAAGTAAGCACATGATAAAATCAACAACAACAAATGAGTCTTTAATGGGTTCATTTTCTATTTACATGTAGAATCCTTACATTTACACTTGAATTAATGAAGACACAGTTTTACATGGTTTCAAAGGGTAAGAAAAAGGTACATCTAGAGATAAAACAAATGCATTCCCCAGTGTATGCTCCATTCTGAAAACAAACAATACATATAAATAGCTAATAATTTTAAAAGGGTAAGCCATGAAGGACAGTTGTAAATTGTTTTGCAAAACTGTATCAGACTCTGTGCAAAATATCAATTTCACAGACTAAAGTGCAGTTACTCAATCTGTCTAATTGTGTTTTTAAAAAGAGGAATGTCAAAATATTCCTAGACTGAAAAAAACATGTTGCACCCTATTGGAACAAAACTCAAAAAAAGCGCATTCATCTCATTCAAGCATGACCGACAACACAAATATTTCTATAAGTAACATTTCTAAAAGTAAAAATGAGGATAACAGAATGCATCCTAATACATTTCTCTTGAATTAAAGCTTTACATCAAAGTGCTGCTGTTCATATTGGTGGCTGAACCAATTTTAAAAGAATAGTAAATCCTCCGGTGCAAAATCAGTGCCAGTTTTGTGGAAACATGACAGGACTTCCAAAAGACAAAAAGTGTTGTGGTTATTTTAAAGTACAGGACAAACAGGATAATGATGAATGCTGGAGGTCAAATGAGTCTTGCCCATTGTGGACAGTAACTTTTTACAGCTTATCAGGCATTTAAAAGCCAGAATAAAGACAAATCACCAAACAATTTTATTCTGATAGGGAAATGACTCAAATTCATATTTGCAGATATAAGATGGGCATTTGAATCTTTACAATAGTTTAAAAGTTTTAGTTGATAATTTTTACGTTACTATGTTTCCATCTCTGTAAATTTTAGCAGATCCAACAACCTTCTATGCACAATGTTGAAAGAGTCAAGTGTTGTTAAGGTCAATACAGTGATAACGCAAAGGTCACAAATTGAAAAATATAACAAATGGTCTTTTTCAAAGTTTCTCCTCGTCCCTCAAATTCTGTTAGAAAGATAAAACAGTCCATCCATCCATCCATTTTCTACCACTTTCCGTAGGGCCGGGTCACGGAGGCAGCAGTTCAAGCAGAGAAGCCCAGGCTTCCCTCTCCCCGGCCACCTGCTCCAGCTCTTCAGAGAGGATACCAAGACGTTCCCAGGCCAACTGGGAAATGTAGTTTCTCCAGCATGTCCTGGGTCTGCTCCGGGGTCTCCTCCCAGCGGGACAAATCTGAAACACCTCAAGAGGGAGGTGTCCAGGAGGCATCCTGATCAGATGCCCAAACCACCTCAACTGGCTCCTTTTGATGTGGAGGAGCAGCGGTTCTACTCTGAGCTTTTCCCGGATGACTGAGCTCCTCACCCTATCTCTGAGGGTGAGTCCAGCAATCCTACGGAGAAAGCTCAATTCAGCCGCTTGTATCCACAATCTCATTCTTTCAGTCATTACCCAAAGCTCATGACCATAGGTGAGAGTAGTAACGTAGGTTGACCAGTAAATCGACAGCTTTGCTTTAGAGCTCAGCTCCCTCTTCACCACAACAGACGGGTACAATGTCTGCGTCACTGCATATGCTGCTCCGATCCATCTGTCAATCTCTCACTCCACTCCCCCTCACTCGTGAATAAGACCCCAAGATACTTTGTCAACATATAAAAATATATTACCTTATAAATGTTTTGATGGTGGCTGAGAGTACTTTCCCACACTTATTTCACCAATAACCAATTGTACTAAGACTTGGTGAGCACACAGGTGGCAGCAATAAAATTTACTTCATTTTCATAATTTACTTTTAAGCATTCAGTGACCCGATTTGTGCTATACTGTAGCTCAGAACATAGACTTAATTGCACCACTACATCTCCTCCATGCAGGGGTCAAAGGATTGAGTTTTTAAATGTGTCACTAGAAAGCAGCAATTTTTAAACAAAAGCAAAAAAAAAAAAAAAAAAACCCTCAACATTTTTCCTCCTTTTCTATATAAAGAATTAATTATTATAACTGGCATTTACACTGTTTTTAGTTTTGGTTCTGAGGATGTAGAGTGTTTTTAAAAAGGATACACTGGATTAAAGCTTCCTGTGATATGGACTTCATAGTTTCCTTCTTCCCACAACATACATTAGTCAGAAAACCATCTGTAGGCCTCTTCATAAATGGCCTCAATCAGTTCACCGTCAGGAAAGTAGTTCCAGTCTTTAGATGTTATGACTTACTATGGAAAGATAGTATGTGGATCGTTTAAAGTATAACAGGTTACAATAGAAATATACAGCTTGTTAAACAAATGCAGCAAGTCCACCTCCAAGAAGTACAAGTCAGGTGACTTTTTGTTAACAATCCATGTCTGATTTTCTTCCTCTGTGTTACAAAAGCTTGTTGACCTTCTGGTAGCAGACACCCACCAATATCCATTAGTCTTTAAAATTGCCACCAACTAGAAATCACTGAGAATGCTGATGTCTGCAAATTCCTGGCGGTACCTATATGAATATAAAGCCAAGAGAAAGGACCACTTCAGAGTCAGGAAGCTCCACACACATGAAAGGTAGAAGCTCCTTGGATTTTTAATGGCTGGGGGAGAAAATAAAGATGATTAGTATTTGCAATATTAGAACAAACCACTCTGTAAGTCTAAAACCAGAAGAAAAAGTATAGACAGGATTACATTGGTTCTGTGTTATAGCCAGAACTAGAAAGGTGATGAAAGCGGCTACAGCCAAAACAGAGAAGAGGACACCGACAGCGATGAAGAACTTGAGGCCCTTTAGCCACGTGCGCCAGTAGTCCTGTAGATACATGATGTGTGTAACTAATGCCCAGAATGCCAAAACCCCTGTCAAAAGAGAAACAATTTTTCAGTGTTTAAAATACGATTACATCCAAACAGCTATAGATATGTAATAGGAAAGAATGCATCAAATATAGGGCTGTAGCTATCACTTATGTGCATCACCATTTAACATTTTAATAATCACTTGCTACATGATTAATTAGTATAGAATTGAATTAGTTTTTTTTATTCTTTTGATTTTTAGAAAAAAGTTAAGATTAATTTTCTGTTTAATTCATAACTGACTGAGAAAAAAAAAGTTTGCGAAGTGATAAATATATATTTGTATACTAGTAGATAAACCATGAAAATGTTTTCTGCTGGAACTACCTATTTTAGAACTACAGTCATTAAGGCTGTAACAATTCATATTAAAATGTGTCCTGGATCTGACTTTGCATTGCCATCAGCCTTACCACCAAATCCGTGTGAGACAGGTGCAGCAACCCACTTCATAAAAGAGAAAAGATGACAAAGTTTTACTTACTTTAGCGAACTTCCTAACACTAGTAAGACATCCTAGCATTGGGATACAACACATTTACAGCATCAATATAAAAAATATGTAACCCCACGCTCAATATTTATTTGTGCATGTTCCTTAAGCTGCACAACTGAACGATTATAAAGTGGGTAGCTGACTTTTGGAGCTTATTTGTAGGATTTTTTTTATGAATTTTATTGTACTCTTATTTTCTAGATCTGTTAGTGTGTGCATATGTTTCAACAATCACGTTTAAATGCAAGACAATACAACCTTATTTAGGGTCTCACTAAGCTTTTTTTCATAAACAGAGAAAACGCTTCAAATGTGTATTTTTTAATATTCTTACACTTACAAATTATTACATGTTACTGTAATTCTAACGGTCATTAAAAATTTACAAAATACGTTTATGGAAGTCTCCATGATGCGATTCTTAAGAGACAACATTCCCTTTAGTTTCTGAACTTCGCTTCAAATATGGTCGGAAAGAAAGGCGAAAAAGTGATGACGTGCAGGAGGTGCAACAGCTGACAGGTTTAAATGAAGAGCTTTAGTGTTTTTTCTATGGTCTGACTATTCTGGCCTTCACTGAGACGATGAAAACAGGGAGACCAAAACAGACTCTGATATCATGTAATAAAGTCATATGTGGGTATAACCCTGTGAATTCCAGATAGCATTTTGTGTGTTTAACATACCTGACAGGCCTCCCATGGCCGCCGTCCATGGTTGTTTATAGGCGATATTCCAGACCAGCAAAGCCGAAAACCCGACCACACTCCCAAAGGCAGCATAACCTATCTTAAGGTGTGTCCTGCCGCCCATATTAAAATATTGCCACTGCTGTTTGTATCTGTATGTGAAATGAAGGTTTTATGTGACTATTTTAAACCGATTGAGCAAGCTAGTCGGGCTACTCAAAACAGCTTACCGCCGATGCATTATGTAATATTTTAGCGGAGGGACGATATGAATTTCCTCTCCGCTAAAAGACCCACAGAACAACAGCTATTCAGACTTACCAAAATGAGCTAAACTATGTTATGAAATAAATACCAGATTATGTATCTTTCCTGTAAAAGACAGAATTGCCGCTAATATACTTTATATTTTTTTCCTGCTAGCTAGCACCGAGGCTACTGTTTATCTCATGCAAAGATAGTATATTTCTCCACGAAATCTTACCCCCACTTCCATCAATGTCGTCAGGAGGTGAACAAGCACTTCAGTAAATTCTTTCTGTTCTTTATATGTACACTTATTATGGTCACTTCCTGCGCTATACTACATTAACTTTTACATAAAAGCACCGGCGATAATGCTCAAAATAAGCGACAAACGCTCTTGTGTGATTTCAACAATTTGCTTCGGAGTTATCCATCTTTAATGTTGAACATCTTTGTTCAAAGGAACTCTCCCCCCCACACTTACCTATTGGACACACCGCCCCCAGTGGACCCAACAGAACCTGCAATTTTAGATCTACAATTTTAGACATTTATTTAGAAAACATATTTTTAGAGATACTCGTAAACACAGAGTAAATTTAACTCAGGGCTTTTAGGCGGAGGTAGGTAGAATATCCAGAAATGTTTCTCAAGTAAAATTTATTGATATTAATTGCTTGAACATAAGGAAAAGTAGACACCAAAGAATAAAAAAAAACTATGTACTAAAAAGGTTAGTTGAGTCACATTACTGCTCTGTTCTTAGCAGTTTGTTTTCCTCATAATTTTAATTTTAAAAATTTACATTTTTTTTCCTAATTTTTCCTTTTATCTGTGTTTTGATATTGTAAGATTAATTAAATTGTGTGTGTTATACAAGGACAAAGTGAATTTGTCCGAGTGTCAGCTTAATGGTGATGCATGTCTGGTGCTTTTTTTGTCATTTAAATTTCCATTGATTTAATTTTTTTAGCCTATGTCTGTGTGTGTAAGAAGAGTTTTTTGATTAAAAACTGAGCAACTATTCATCTTCTTTGTTTCCTTCTTGTTTATCTCTTTACTTTCATCCCACTGCCCATGCCCTGCATGTCTTCCACCAAAACTCTTCATTACCTCCACCAAGGAGGTAATGTTTTCATCCGTGTTTGTTGGTTGGTTGGTTGGTTGGTAGGCTGGTCTGTCAGCAGGATTATGCAAAAAGTACTGGACAGATTTGGATGAAATTTTCACCAAAGGTGGCCCTTGGCCTAAGGATGAACTCATTAGATTTTGATGATGATCTGAAAGTGCATACCTACACCAAGGGCCTTGTTTGTATCTGTGCAGCAGGATTACACAAAAACTACTGGATGGATTTGGATGAAATTTTCACCAGAGGTGGTCCTTGGGCTAAAGAAGAACCCATTACATTTTGGTGCGGATCCGAGAATGCATCAGCCAGTCAGTCACTCAGTCTTCTGGCAAGCCGGTGACTTAGAGAATGCATACCTCCGCCAAGGCTCTTATCTTCTCACAGTTAGCAAGAACACTCCAAAACTACTGGACAGACTGATGCAATTTTCACCAGAAGTGGCTCTTGGTCTACACACGAACGCATTACATTTTGGAGGTGATCCATGAGGGACGGAAGGAGCCTTGGCAGAGGTATGCGCTCTCTGAGTGCTTTTCTAGTTGTCATTGTGCAACACAATTCAGCAAAATTGAAATGCCCACAAAACCAACTTACATATGCAACCTTTATCTTTTTGATGATTTATAAGGTACACTGCAATTTTGCACATGCCTATACATATCTTTCATTTTACACAGCACATTGTCATGGCATTAACTTAAAGTTCTGACATCTACAAGGACATAAATCTTTAGTTTTAAAGATCAAAACTCACACAGCTTATCAAAAAGGCTGCAGTAACCGTCAGAGTCCAGTCTGCACACTAAAATTAATGAGCCCCCAATCTAATTGGGTAAAGGTAAAGGCATACCATGCAACAGAGGCAGAGTTTAATAGCCAATAGGACTATGACTAGTGGAGAGCTGAAGGCATGACTTGTTCATTAAGGATTTCACTAAACTCAGGCAGTATAATCCCCTTGTTTCTTCCAAAATTTAACAAAATGAAATCTGAGTTTCTCCCTGAAGTGAGTATTTAAATGTTATAATGGTATACGTGTGAGTCATGGGCATACTTTATAAGTTTAAAACTCACAAAAACACAGTTTTCACAATATTGGCCTTTTAAAGGTCCTGCTAACTGCAGTATTGTGTTTTTAAAGATTCTAATGTTATGAAATATGTCCATGGGTCAAATGTATGTTCACGTCACAAAGAAGCGCACACTGTTTTTATTTAGTTAAACTCTTAAAGCAACACCATGTGACTTTCCTGTCTCTAGTAGGTACACTAAAAATGCTACAATAGCTAGTCACAGGGTGTTTTGCTAGTTGATGGCTTAAGGTGTTCCCTATGATTGGCTAATGGGACTCATGCTATAAGATGTGCCGGTTGTCTTTTCAGCGCACCTGCCAGGAACAGGAAAGTCAGTGTGCTGTTGCAGGTGATGCAGGCCCATTCAAGTTCTGGTGGTAGCGGCATTCATTTAGTCAAAGGTTGATGTATCGTCAAAATGATTTTGGAAACACTTTAAGGTGAAAATCTAACATGCTTTAAAGAAACAAACAGATTGCGCTTCCTGAGTTTTGTGATGTCACAAATCAGTTAGCCCCGACTTCAGTTCTCTTAAGTTGGCAAATCAGATTGCTTCTTTACTTGTGATTGGCCCATTCAAAAAGCCTTTACCCGATCAGTTTAGGGGATCCGGGTTAGGAGGATACAAAAAACTTGAAATTAATCTACAAAAAATCGACAGCATGGGCAAGTATGTTGCATTTCTCAGAAGAAGGAAATTCACCTTTTGACCATGTTTGCCGCATGTGGGAAAGCTTACTGTGAATTACTCTGAACTGCATAGACTGCGTAGCTACCTGCTATCCTGCAGCCCAGGTCCCGACTTTGTTCTTGGAAGGATTTGCTGGCAAAGATGCAACCTTCGTGGTATGGGGCCTTTTAAATTGAGACATGGTGTTAAAATTGAAATCTAGAAAACAGTAAGCAAGACATTTGGTGTGCCATTTTTGGTGTGCACTACAAATAGGTTTTGATACCTTGTTTTAATTAGAAAAAAAGACAAATAAGGCTTTCATTAAAACAACCAACTCTTTATTTTGTTCCTGCATATAGCAATAAAGCTTCTGAATCCTCTCAATCCCTAACTGTCAGGTAGGAACGAAGACTTCACGTGTATTTCTAATCAGACTCAGACAATTGCATCATTTTAGAGTAAGGACATTTTTGCATTACACTTGAAGTTCACCCTCTTCCTGTGGGTTTTTTGCAGAATACGCTGCAAGCATATATGCACATAACAAAAACCACAGAATTCACCATATAGTGAAACTAGAAAATCAATGACTGTACAGTGGCTCATTCTCATTCTGATAATCTCATCACTCAGTCACATAAACTGTTGTGTGTCAGAGCTGAACTCAGTACATGCCCTCTGGTGCGCTCCTCATGACCAATCAGAGAGATATGGGAAGCTGTCTCCAACAACACTCCCCACAACTCACACAGACCACCGTGACTGGGAATTTATCTACACACATATGACAGAAGGGAAGACTGTGGAAGGAAAGCAGAATACGCAAAGTGGTGAAGCCGTCAAACTGAAGAACCTTAGAGGAGCACGCTACTGGTGAGTTAGTGTCTACCTAAAATATTTGTTAAACAGGTGATAGAACATTATTCTATAAATATTTTTTTTTAAATTTGGATAGAAATTGATTTAATTCATAATAAGCTTTGAAATGCAGTACCTTGTTTATGTCCTCTGTTTTTTATAGTAATAAACAGGGATTTTGTTGTGATTGTTGTTCCAAATTTCAAGACTAAGTAAGTCATTACTAAGTAATTCTTTTCTAAATAGTTCATTCAAGTTGGTTTTTAGTCTTAAGCAAAATCATTGTCTCCATCTGTTTCATTACCTTTGCCTCATGTTCTACTTTGTTCCTCATTAGACCACTGGGGTCAAACAGATTAAATATACAGCATCTCTGTCCCTGTCATTGCTAACTATCCAGGAGAAAGGAAGGAAAAGGTGTGTGTGTGTGTGTGTGTGTGCGTGCGTGCGTGCGTGCGTGCGTGCGTGCGTGCGTGCGTGCGTGCGTGTGAAAAGGTTGGCAAAGTACATTCCATGGGCGTTTTGCAGGAAATCCCACTCCCATTCCCAAAGGATCTAAATAGAAACACTTGCATGGACACAAATAAATACAGAAGGACACAAAGAGAGAGAGAGAGAGAGAGAGAAAGCAAGTGAGGCACACACAGAAGGGTGATCATAGACATAACGTCAGATATACAAATACAGAAAAAAATCATTTCGAGTTGTTAAGTGTGAGAATGTAAGCATGCATCCATTCCTAGAATGTAAATTATTTTTTTGCATTAATGTATACATATTCCTATTAGAGGTGTTACAATATCAACAATAACCACAGTATTTAAATATACTGTATATATATATATATATATATATATATATATATATATATATATATATATATATATATATACGTATATATATGTATATAAATTAGATACTGCAGTAGTAATACAGACACATATTTTTCATCAGGTGCCTTTCACAATCCATTAAGAGTTATTGCCAGTGACAGAGTAGCTTATTCAGGCCTGACGAAATCGCCCCAGGAATGCTCAGATCGACTGTTGACCTTGACCTTAAGCACATTGTAGATGCAGAATCATCAAGAATGTGCTTAAGGTCAAGATCAGTGGCTTAAGAAAAGTAACATTTTTTCATGAAATCATAAATGCCCAGATCTCCTGACCTTTGCCAATGACCATGACTTTGAGCGCAAACTGGGTGCAGACCTGAGGATCCTTGTAAGTGAACTTGGTGAAAATCGAGCTAATTGCCTGGGATCAGTGATTTTTCTTAAATCATATAAGTGCAGCAGATCTCTTCACCTTTGACATCGACTTTGAGCACATCCTGGATGCAGACCCTCCTGAGGATCACTGTGAGTGTGTTTGGTGAGCATTGAGGCAATTTCCTAGGAGGAGTAGCAATTTTTCTAAAAAAACACATAATCTCTTAAACTTTGACCTTGAACACAACCTGGATGCAGATGGACGGACAGATGGACTGATGACAGACACCGTGTTATCGCATTAGCTCCTTTTGGTTCCACCAGAATGAGCTAAAAGCAATAAACAAGATCAATTTGAATTATCACTGTTTTCTATTTTCACTCTTTTTCAAGTATTGTAATAAGATTCAAAAATTTTTATTTGACAATACTTCTATATGTACAGAACATACAGGAGAATTAAAATGCCATTTCTCTCTCTCTTAGTGGTGTGCGCAATATATAAGAAAAGAAGGAATAAGGATGAAAAACAACAGCAGTCTATGTACAGTAATGCTACCCGTAGTGCAAATAAACATAAAAGATAAACCCCAGCAATCCTATGTACAGAAAAAAGTAGAGCCGTAATACCCGTAATTGCAAGTTAAGTGCAGTAGTGTAGGTGCAGACAGTGACAGTTTGGACTGCACATGATCAATATTGCAATAACAGAGACAGCAGCAGGTATGGCATTTGTGCAAATGGTTGCAGTAAGGTGCAGAGACATATAGCAGCAGATGTATTACTGGTGGTGTGCCAGTCTTTCTGTGCAAACAGCTCAGGTAGTTATTGTGTGGGTGAGTGTGTTATGGTCCAGTTGGGGTAATGGGCAGAGTTCAGGGTCCTGATGGCCTGGTGAACAAAGCTGTTTAGCAGTCTTGTGGTGCAGGCCTGGAGGCTCCAGTACCTTTTCCCCGAGGGCAGGGGGCTGAAGAGGGAATGTGAGGGGTGGGAGGTGTCGCCTGCAATGTTGATGGCTCTGCGGGTGAAGCAGGTGTGGTAGATTTCCAAGAGGGAGGCAGAGGGGCAACGATGATCTTGCTAGCTGCTTTCACTGTGTTAATAACATTGTTACCACAATATTTCTGGCCCATGATAATCATGTAGTGAAAATCTGATAGTGTGCCAGCCCTTATTCATAGCACGGTGGTGCAGTGGTTAGCACTGTTGCCTTACAGCTAGAAGGTTCCTGGTTCGAATCCCCAGGCTGGCAGGGGTTGGAACCTTTCTGTATGGAGTTTGCATGTTCTCCCTGTGCTGCGTGGGTTTACTCCGGGGGCTCCGGTTTCTTCCTACAATCCAAAGACATGCATGTTAGGTTAATTGGCTGTTCTAAATTGTCCCTAGATATCTGTTTCCTATAGGCCCTTAGAATAGAGGGTTAGTGCTAGTGAAAGCACTTTGAGTGGTCTTTGTGACTAGAAAAGCACTATATAAGTGCAGGTTAGTTAGTAGTTAGTTAGATATTACATACACAGTATATATAGCAGTTTGGCAGTCAACATTAATGCATCATCTAAACATCATCCTTAAGTCAGTGTTGAAATTTGACACTCAACCCTTTCCAGCATTACCATTTTCCTATTCATCAGTGTGGAGGACTTGCTAAACATCTAATTATGTAATTATGCATAGATTGGACTACATACTCAGTACCCTCACTCTTTCATCATGTGAGCTGCTCGCACTCTCAACAGAGGGCAGCATGTAGTTTCTTAAATGTCAACAAGACTGCCATGCGAAATGCAACCAAGTACATGTTTTTAAAAGGACCTCAGGTATCAGCAGTATAAATTTACTTCATCCTGTAACTTTTTCTTTAAGATTATAAAAGCATGATATTCTCTGAGCCTCAAACAAGGTCATCATAACCTGTAGCTGAGTTAATGAGCTTTGATTTTGAACCCAGAGCCACAAAACTATTACCATCCATGGATTTCCTGTTTTTCATTAATTAGTCCAGAGGTTATTTCTACCCATGGTAGATTAGCCTCCTAGAAATCTGTTGTTACTTCAGAGGTGCTCTGGCCTTTTCACATCCGGTACAAGATCAACAAAAATTCTTTGAAATTATCACATTTTTTCCCCTCAGTGATGTGCCACAATGCACAGAAGACGATCAAGGCAGTCACTTTGTCAGATACTGGCAGAAACAGGCTGTGGCAATATCCCGTTCCTTATCACTTAATCCTCTGTGTTTGAGTTCCCGCAGGAGGTCATAAGAAGCAAAACTGGATTCCTTTGCTGTTAACATTCTTAGTGTGGCATCCCGGAGCCCCTGTGAGGCATTTGGAATAGACAGAGAAGCACAGTTTAGTGAGACCGGAGATCAGCCACACTTTAAAAGTCTTTTCTCTTTAGTGTGGATTGATCGCTTGTTTGCTGTTATTAGTACTGCTGCTGGAACAGCCTCATGACTCTGAGAAAGTCTAAACTTGGTAAGAAGTGGCTATATTTTTCTGAGCAATCAAAGGCAGATATGCTTCAAAGTAGCTTTCCAAATATAGATACCACAACTAGCTTCCTGGTATTGACCTGTAATGGCTGAATATTATGATCAAAAGCAAAATGTCTTCTGTAAACTTTAAGATCAATCACACCACTGATGGAGCATGGCTGCAAGGTAGAAGCTATAATGTCTGCAGCAGACAGCAGCACTGCTGGCGTACTCTTTATCAAGAACATGTACACATGGTCTTTTCAATAAACTGCTCTGACTGTTTAGCATGTAAAGCAGAGGTAAGTGGATGTTATGGTCAGTGTGTGTCTCGTGGAAAGCCTTGGCCAAATCACTCAGACACAGGTCAGCTCAGGAAGGGCAGCCCTGCACTAGAACAATAGCTGGGATTTAAACTGTTCTTACGTAATGTTTCCAGGCTGCAGGACAAAGTTGGGCATGGTCCAGATATAACTGCTCATGCATGAGAAATTAACCAAAGGGTTTCCTTGTCCTTCTTTACAAGTTCTTTTATAATTGTTTTGTTTTGAGTAATGACTGACTAAATAATGTAGTTTGCTTTTTTGACCATCCCAGAAGAAAAAGGTTACCTTGTTTGTGTTTCCACAGATATTCTTAAAGCCATTTTCTCTATGGAGAACCTCAAATCCATCTGTTATCCACCAAGGCGGTGCACACCAGAGATGGGTGAAGTAAGTCATCTGCCTCTATAATAAAGCTTCCAGCATTAGATCTGAAACAGACACATTGAACAAATTTTCAGAAATAACCCTACTATTGTTTCTCTATTCAACAAACCATTATAGAGCAGTTTTAGGTTTGTGCAAAGAACACCTGCTCTCACTAAGAGCTAAAACTGCCAAAAGACACAAAGTGCAGTTCTACCAAAGTTGCTTTCTGTACTTGAGAAGGTTTATCAGCACTTGCAGACCCAGCAGAGTCAGGCAGCTGGACAGCCTGATAAATGTGTTGCCTGTATGAGGTTCTGCTGCTTTTCTGAACAACTGCACTGAACAAACTTCACCATACACTCATCCTCTGACAGTGAGGTTACATTTTCACCTCTGTGTGTGTGTGTGTGTGTGCGCACACGTGTGCACATGTGTGCATATGTATGTATGTTAATAGCGTAACTCAAAAAGTGTTTTGTAGATTGTGGTGAAATTTTTAGAAATAGTTCAAGAACTAATCAGTTAGATTTTAAGGGTGATCTGACTCACTATCAGGATTTTTTTAAAAGGATTCCTGAACTAATATCATCCTTATCTGGTGTTTTGTTTCTCACTGACATGGGGTGCTTGTGTTCTGACAGTTTAAAGGTAACAGAGGCAACATTCTGACTTCCTGGCCAGTAGGTGTCACACTTACTGTTGCTTCAACTGCTTGTTAGAGACACATGACATCAACCCAGTTATACTATTGGCTGTTACCAGCTGTGACATCCTTACCAAGTGTACTAGATAAAACATGGGTAACATTTTTATGGCAGAGGTGCAATATTTTGTCAGTAATGAACAGTGTTGGAAGTAACGCATTACTGTAACGCCACTACTTTTGCAGTAACGTACTGTGTAATGAAATTACTGTTTAAAAATTCAGTAATTTGTTACAGTTACTGAAATTTGAACAGATGTGTTACTCGTTTTATTAATATGGATAAATATTTTTAGCGCAAGTAAATACAAACTGGCCGTACATATCAGTCAATGTTGCAAAGAGCCTCTTCACTGCTGCAGCCACAAATGGAGCTTGCTGCTGCTGGGGAAAGATGAAGCTACTTTGTTTTTGTGGAAATAGACAGATTATTTTTCCTTTGTCACGGTTAAGGAGAAAAGCATATTGGTGGGTTGTAAGCTAAAGTAGTGTAGCGAACTCAATATGAGCACCCTACTTGGCTTGCCAAGTGGGTTGACCCTATTGGCGACACAGGTAGGGTGCGGGACTCCGGAGCGGGAGGCGTGAGTTCGAATCTCCCGGTGGGACGTCGCCATGTCGAGCAGCACGTTACACTGGTGTCAGAAGTGGGATCTCCTGTCCAAAGCAGTAATGGGGCGCTGACATCGGGACGATGTCGAGAACCAGAGGGGAGTAGTGTAGCGAACTCAATATGAGCACCCTACTTGGCTTGCCAAGTGGGTTGACCCTATTGGCGACACAGGTAGGGTGCGGGACTCCGGAGCGGGAGGCGTGAGTTCGAATCTCCCGGTGGGACGTGCTGCTCGACATGGCGACGTCCCACCGGGAGATTCGAACTCACGCCTCCCGCTCCGGAGTCCCGCACCCTACCTGTGTCGCCAATAGGGTCAACCCACTTGGCAAGCCAAGTAGGGTGCTCATATTGAGTTCGCTACACTACTCCCCTCTGGTTCTCGACATCGTCCCGATGTCAGCGCCCCATTACTGCTTTGGACAGGAGATCCCACTTCTGACACCAGTGTAACGTTTGCAGGGGTTCACACAAAAAGACAATGGAGCAGATGGCTCTGATCAACCAGATTTATTTTCACACACCCCGACCCCCAACCTCAACTTAGTACCCAGAGCAGTGGAGGTCATTCCCACAGACCTCTGTTTACATCACGGTTACACACACATGATACATCTTGCCCTAATCCTGCTAAACACTGCTGGGCCATTATAATGCAGTTATAATGACACAGCAGTATAACTCAGAAGTAACACATTTAACACACACAGTAACGTTTCAAACTGGCAAAGCATGCTGGGAAATCCCTGGCTCCCTTAAAATGGCCCCGACGTTACACTGCCCCCCCCTGGACTGGTTTCTGTCCCCAGAAAATTCAAAGTCCACTTTCAGAAATCCAACGCGAGTCAGCCCGGTGCCAGGGCGGCATGCACGGGCCATCTGAGTCTCGGTCAGAGCATCTGGTTGGGGTAGGGTTCCGGTTTGGCCATCAGCGGGCGGATGGACACATCTGACAGCCTCTGTAGGACCACGCACAGTCCCTTCCCTGGCAGCGGGAGTCCCAGGCCCGCTCCGGCCAACTCCCACCGCTGCCAGTTCTCCCATGCGTCCAGCCTTTGCCGCGCCTGGAAAGTGGCCGCATCTTCGTCCTGCTCGCTCCGCGGCGTCGCTCCTGCGCCTCTGTGACGTCATCTGCCGGGGGAAGCATCTGCAGGAGGCGGCTTTTTTTCCCGTCCATGCCACCTCGCTCTAATTTAGCGTCGGCGAGGGGCCAGTTTGTCGTGTGCTGTGTGCGGGGCAGTACCATGCCATGTACCCTGGTACTGTGCAGCGGAAGCCGTCCTTCCTTGCGTCGCCACGGCTGTTTCCTTCGTGCACGCGCTGCTGTGATCTGCCGTAGCTCCTCCTCCACTCGCTCTCAGCACGGTGGTTTCCTCTGATGATCAGCGCGGCAGCCAACTCGACCTGGGCCAGGCGGTCATCCAACAGGTTCTCGCCGTTGTAGCGGGGAATCTTGGCCCGCTGCTGGATGGATGGGACGGTCATCTCCCGGTAGATTGCCGCTCCTAATTGCTCTGGAATCGCCAGCCCGTCCTGCCCTGAAAAGGGCGGGAAACGGGGCTGGCTTGCTCTGCTCCGTCCATCGCAGCGAAGCTCTCCAGGGGCCAGCGTCTCTGCTCTATACTCCGTTCCCGGCTGAGCGATGAATCGCTCCGGCCGCTGTACCTCCGCCTGGATCCTCATCTCGCTCCATATCCCACTCCTGACACCAGTGTAACGTGCTGCTCGACATGGCGACGTCCCACCGGGAGATTCGAACTCACGCCTCCCGCTCCGGAGTCCCGCACCCTACCTGTGTCGCCAATAGGGTCAACCCACTTGGCAAGCCAAGTAGGGTGCTCATATTGAGTTCGCTACAATATGGTTGAGACCGACTGCAATCTTCAGAACCGCCTGAGAATAGCAGCAAGATCCAACAAAGCTAGTGCTATGCTATGCTAACACCGTGTTAGTGGATTTACGCTATCTGAACAGCCACGACTGGATTTCAAGCACAGGTATGCATCTTGATAGTTTGTGACCCAGCAAGAATAAAACCGACTAATTGCCAGATACGTTGCTACAGAATGAAGATCTGATAACAGTCATTTCCCATCAGACAGCTGAGACTGTTATCCACTGAAGTTAATAAAACACATTTACTTGCTATCTGGATAAAGATTATTCAAAAATGGATTTGATCTCCAAAAGGAATTTAAGGGACTGGATCATGTCTTTGTCACAGCAGACATTTGGACTGTGGATAATGGACATTTTCTTTGGATCACTGCACATCGGATTAAATCCATAATATAAAGGTAAGAAATGACAGCTTTATGCAGTGTTGTCAACTCTCACTCTTTTGGAGTGATTCTCACTTTTTTCCCTTTCTCTCACCCCACAAACCCTATTTCTCACTCCAAAGTGAGGAAATTATTGGTAATTTTGTGTTGATTTTCTTCAGATTTTTCCGCAATTAAGAGCTTTCAAGGCAGGATAGAGCAGACTTAACATGTTCTAAAAGCTCTGTCTGAAACAATCTGTTTTCAGCCTGACATTAATAAGCCCGTAATGTAATCCATTAATTAAATTGTCTTGCTATGTGTGCAAGATGATTTAAGTATGCATTTAAAAGTAGCATGAATGTTACTTTTCCAAGTAACTGGTTACGTTAATCATGCAGTAATTAGTAAAGTAACTCAGTTACTTTTAAAAAGAAGTACTGTAACTAGTAACTGTAACTAGTTACTATTTTTTAGTAACTTGCCCAACACTGGTGATGAATGAACTAGAAGGAAGAAAATGCAGCGCATGCCTATGTGTCACAATGAATTGTTTCTGTTTCTTTACCTGGTCAGTATAGCAGCTGTGCTTGGCCAACTGTGACTAGCCTGGTGGCTAGCCATGTCTTATCTAGTGTTTGTATATCTACAGTTTCATCACCCAACTGCTCAGGTGTAAATATTGGGATTATTTCGGACCTGTAAACATTTTTAAAGCATTTTTTATCAATAATTATTTTTTTACTGGTTTTTTTTAATTGTTTTCATCTAGTATAACAGATTAAAGGCTGTTTAAAGAAACTGACATAAGAGGAAGAAAATCAGCTGCCTCGGTGGAGGTTTGCACTCTCATGATTTCAAGCTCATGAAAGGAGCAACGAATGAACCTTTTTTTTTTTTTTTTTTTTTTTTTTTGTGTGTGTGTGTGTGAACCTACTTTGATACAGGGGGATGTGTGTTATGCTTGTGAGTGCCCAGAGTGCTGTTAACCTTGTTACGTCAGATCTCAGAGGTGAACTTTAAATTCACTTTTCATATCTACAGTATTTTAAAGGAAGGGTGAATACAAGTATAATTCAGGTCGTCTCACCTACAAGACATGGAACCTCCGTAAATAGATCAATATGGTCAATATGCTGTAAACTTAAGGAGAAAACACCAGTTTGCATCCGTCCATTTAATTTTTTTTATTTTTTTTAAGTGCGCAAACACGCACCCTGCAGCGTGCCTGTGCTGGGAGGGATGGCTGAGCGTTACAGAGTCCCTCCTCACTGAGCCACAGCCGTCTACGGGTGAGGTGGAAGCTAGAAGAGGAGTCCTGCCTACATTTGGGGAACGGAATGCCGAGTCCTGAGCCGGCCTAGCGGCGGTGATGAGTCGTCGTTGCGCAGTGATGAGCCGGTGTCTGGACAGCCTTCTGAACCATGACTGTCCACCGCTGACACGGAGCGGGGATCTCCAACCTGGGAAAACTGTTTTGTTCTGATGTGAGACAACATGCATCTGTTTCGGACGCACCATTACCAAGTGTTCCCAGACCGCCGCTCAGGGGAAGCGCCGATGATCCGGGGCGTCAGCTGGGTATGCTGCTCTGTCCACACCTGTTTACGTAGGAGAAACGACGCTGCGGCCGACAACTTTAGTTTGGTGGCAGAAATTAAGATGGGAATAATATTAGTTAATGATGTTGAGTTTTAGTCGTTTTCATTGTAATCCTCTAATATTTTGGGCATTGCTAGTTTACTTTTGCAAAATGAGATTACAGTCTTGGACTTTAGGACAAAATAGGACCTCCAAGGTGGAATTTTAATCACTACATTTTCTGATTTTAGCACGAAATTGATGTTGGCCTGAAAACCATTATTTTGGAGCGGGCTACATTTAGGAGATGCTTAACACAAGATGGCTTTAAAAAATCCTGAAGGTTTTGGAGAAAGTGATGCAACTACAAAAATAAATCCCAAAAAAGTGCAGATAAAATGTGCTTGTGCTTAAAAAAACGGGCGTTCAGAAGTTTGTCAAAGTACCTCACATTTAACCAAACAAACGAGATTTCTTTTCGTAGAGATTTATTTTTTCATTTCTCTTTTCACTTTAATGTTATCTTTTTATTTCATAGCAACAAATTGCCGTGCTATATGTTCTTATATAACTAAAACACTGCTGATTTCTTTATTTGGATTCTAGACAGATGTAGCTACGTATAGGGATTTGTTGATGCATGGCAGTAAATAGTTTTGTTGTTGTTGTTTACTAATTTTACAGTCAATTGATTCATATAGATAATAGTCAAAATATAGTCCCTAAGGTTAAAAAGATTACAAAAATGGGGGAAAATGCTTTTTTTCATTAATATTTCCAAAAACATTGAAGAATTTTCTTTTGTGTTCGTAACTGTGTTGTCAGGACACAGGAAGGCAGCAAAGCTTCAACTTTTTTTTTTTAATTAATTCAAGTTATAAATAGTGTATTGTTTATTATCCACCTTCCTTGTAACACCCTTACTCGGTTTACAGAAGAGTTTGCAGAAGAATGTGCAAAGGGGAGGTTTTGGTTTCCAGGTCACAGGAAGGGGCGGAACAGGGCTAATGTTCTTAGGTTCTAAATTTACTCCTCTTTTAAGTTTCAGGGGCCCATATAGGCAACTTTGCCTCTCCAGAGAACAGATCTTGTGCCTCCTTTCACCAGCAAAATAACCGTTTTGCCACAGATGAGTTTTAAAAGATAACGTTGAAAAAAATAACATTTATACATTATGTCTGAGAGCTTTTGGTCTTTATAAATGATTTTCAAGTGGTAAAAAAAGAGAAGTACATTTACCTATATTCTTAGAAGTCATGTAAATAGTCAACTGTACTTTTACTCAAGGACATTTCATCATACTCTTAAGTTACTTTTGATTTTACCAATTTAAAAATCAGTTGGAAATGTTCTTGTTTATACTATATGGAGAGGAATTAAAAATGCAACATTGTAAAATCTGTTGTAAGCTGTCATTGAATAAAACACAAATGAAGATACACTTCATAATGTTTATTAGCTAATGGTTATTAGTGCACAAATTCAGATCATCTGGACATACAGATATGCAATTAAACATAATCTTTAATCATTTTTATTGATTTTATTATTAATATCTAGTGGGTCCTCCATTTGCTGCCAAGAAAGCCTCAATTCTGCATGGGACTGATGCCACTAAGTTGTCAGTTTGACTGAGGAATGTGGTTTAATTCAGCAAGCAGCACCGCCTCAAGCTCAGTGTGATTTGTTGGTGCAGGATCCTGACAGCATGCACGCTGATCCAGAACATCCTGTAGATGTTCTGGTGGGGAATTTTATACATTGAGATGCCAGGGATTATTATATTGACCATGGATTAACAGAGCCCTATGAAAAAAGTTACAACAAAGGCCCAGTGTGCCCACAGGAGCCATATGGGTCAGCCTTCCAGTGGGCTCACCACCTGCAGGGGATCATGGTGCTACTCTATGTGAACTGGACAACAGTCTGGGCTATTCTGCTTGGACCGTTGCCTTTGCGAACAGACCCATAAGCAGTAGAGGATGAATGGATGGGTGGATGGATGGATGATGCGTTAACATTGTAAAAAAATTACCAGTTTTAAATCACATAATCATTATAAAGATATACAGGATTTTTGTCAAAACTCCTCGGGCGTCATTACGTAGCACACCGAGGAGTGAGGTGAAGGAATGGATTTACGTGCCAGGCTACACCACAACACATTTATTAAAGTAACGACAGATGACAAACAGGTCCCAAAAACAGGTGAAGACTTACAAAAATACAGAAAACACTTACTGCTGGCGTTCGGGGGCTGGCATCACCTAGCGAATGAATGGAGAGAAATGTGTTAGTCACAATTGTGCCCCAGAGCCGACATCACTTCAAGGACGCATGGAATCACGGCAAACACAGAGTGGCTAACACGTCATGAAAATGCTGATAATAACAGCAGACTTACAGCACAGAAGACAATTCAGGAGACAATTCAGTGGTCCAGCAATGCTTGACTGGCAACAAGCCGCCTAAGTACAAGCATTGCTGGCCGGAACAATTAGGTACACCTAGGCGAGCGTGATAAGGTAATCGGCACCAGCTGAGGAGAGAGGGGGCATTGCCGGATCAACAGGCTGTCAGCGCATGCTACCAGAAAGTAGGTCAAGAGGCTGCCTGACAGCTGCCGACCAGAGCAGTGGCTGCAGGCACAGCAAAATAACTAAAAGAACATGAATACCATCAAAACACAAAGGAAAACATAATACATAAGTAACCTGACCCACCACAAGTCAGAACCGAGCCCGAAGAACCCGGTTTGGTTCATGACAGAGCCCCCCTCTCTAGGGGTGGATGCCAGACACCCACAGTAACATCACCTAGAAGAAACACACACACACACACCCCAGCAGGAACAACAACCCACAAATCCGGGTGGGAGGTAGGGGGAACAGGAATGGTGGGAACAATATACAACCCCGCCCAGATCCCATAACCGAAAAACAATTACCCCCCCTTCCCCCAAGTCCAGAGGCATGGAGGCTCAGGAGGGCACCCCGAGTACCAGGCCCAGCCAACAGTCCGGAAGACAGAGTCTGGCGGCCGCCCAGGAAACATGGACCACCTGACCCCAAAACTCAGTCCCTCCGCTGGCCGCCCAGTGCTGAAGAGTCACCAGTACCAAAAGGGTGAGGCAGGTGGTGGCCTGCCCACCTGGAGGCTTATAGGTTGGTGGACAGACAGCAGGAGGGGAACCCCCACAGGACCTGGTGGGGAGGTGAAGGGGACCACAACTGCACCAGGCTGAGGAGTGAAGAGCTTGGCGTCCACAGGCTGGCCGGCAGCTCCCTCGGTGGTCCCAGCTTGGGACACAGCTGCATCCGCAGTGGACCCTGACCGGGCACACGCTGCACCCATGGTAGCTCCCGGCTGGAGCTCTGCAGCGCCCGCAGTGGCTGCCAGCTGGAGCTCTGCAGCACCTGCGGTGGACTCCGGCTGGAGCTCTGCAGCACCCGTGGTGGACTCTGACTGGAGCTCTGCAGCACCCGCGGTGGACTCCAGCTGAGCCAATGCTGCACCCTTGGTGGGCCCAGACTGGGCCAAGGCTGCACCCTCGGTGGGCCCCGACCGGGCCAGTGCTGCACCCTCGATGGGCCCCAACTGGGCCAACGTTGCACCCTCAGTGGACCCTGCACTGGGGCAGGGCACCCATGATGGGTCCAAACAGGAGCACAGCACCCACGTCTTGCTAACCTTGGGGCGTAGCCCCCATGACAGACCCAGGTCAGGACGTCGCACCCACGGAGACCCACACAACGGCCTCAGGCAGGAGGGGAGCTGGCTCCGGGCTGACCCCAGCAGAGAGATCTGGACCCGTGGCATCCTTTGGTGAAGAGACCAAATCCACGGAGGCCCCTGGTGATTGTGGAACCTCCCCGGTGACCCTAGAAAAAGGCTCAGGAACAGAGGAGAGACACTGGTTAGGGTCGCTGGCAGCGGCGGAGCTCGGCGAAGGGAGTTCAGATGTGGCTGAGGGCTGCACCTGACTCTCTTCACCTAGAGCCAGACAAGATCTCTCTAACACCAACATAAGGAATACAGGAGAGAAAACTTGCCTGAGCTCAAGCTCCACCACCATCCAGGACTCCGTCGATCCTGGCGATGTTGTCTCGAGCCCGGCCTCCAAGAGGTCCAGCTCAGGCTCCCACTCTGCTGCAATGGCCTCCACAGCTGGCATGATGGTGGTGGCAGTCCCAGTACCCTCAGGCGAAAGCTCCAACGCAGGTCCCAGATCCGGCGAGGAGGCTGAGAGTTGGCTCCATGCAGGCTCAGGAGCAGGATCCACCAGGGCCCCAGGCTCCTCCATCGTCCGGCTGCAATGTTCTGGGGCCGGCGGACACTCAAGGGAAACAGAAGGAGACACGGAGAGGATAGAAATAAAGCCAGCATTGGCAGCTGGAGGAGAGGACTCAGCGGACTGCTGGAACTGAGCCTCTCCCTCGGGAGACAGACAAGGTTCAAAATAATTAGGTTGAATTAAACGAAAAAACCCTTGTCTGTCATCCCGGCGTGTGATGATCGCAACTGCAGCTGGCTGGCAGTCACCCCTCTCCATGTCCATGACCATACCGGCCCCTTCCAATGGTGACGGAAAAGCCAGTTCTGACGCCGATGACTCCTCCGGCATGACTGCAGGGGACCAGCTCCCTGCTGGCTCCGGAGCGAAATCCTCCAGGGCCCCCAGCTCCTCTGTCGTCCGGCGACTCCAGTCACACTCAGGGATTGATGGGGGAGACACGAAAAGGACAAGAGAAGAGCTAACCTCCACAGCTGGAGGAGAGAGCCGAGCGGACTGCTGGAACTGGGTCTCTCTCCCGGGAGACAGATAATGTTTATCATTATTACATTTAATTGAATGAAAAAACACTTGCCTGTTCTCCCGGTGCTCAATGTTGACAGCTGCAGGCAGTTGGTCATCATTCCCCCCCATGTCACTGGCCGTTTTGGCCCCTTCAAAGGATAGTAGAGGAGCCGGCTCCGATGACGTGGAGGTGGTCGTAGCTGGGACAACCCTGGAGGACCTCTCGGCGGCTCAAGAGATGACGGCGGCTGAAGATGAGGAGGGCTTCTCCTGGCATTTCAACATTGGATGACGCCGTCTGCAGGGGGCTGGCGCTGATAAGGTTGGAGCAGGAACAGGCGTCAAACTCTGGCGTGGAGCAGCATCAACGGAGCCCCGGGAGTGCCCTCCCTTTGGCGCAAGCCTGGTCTTCTTGGAGGACTTCCTCAGCCCTCCGCCGAACTCTCGCCGCAGTGCTGCCAATCAGGTTAGCCTCTCAGCTCCCTCTGGATGCTCCGCGAGCTGAGGGCACCGCCGAGCTGCTGCGTCTGCCAAGTCCACTTACCACAGTACGTCCTCCGGGGTTGAATATGTGCTTGCTAAGGCAATGAGCCCGTCTATCTCCATGAGTGTCCAGCAGCACTCCCACCCTAAACACAGAGGATAACTGCGCGTGCCTGCCAAGTCCAACATAACACCAGACTGGTGAGTGACCGATTATTCAAAAAAGAAAAAGGTATGTGTCGGTGTAACCCGCTAAATCCTTTCACGGCTGGACCATTCTGTCAAGACTCCTCAGGCACCATTACGCTGTGCACCGAGGAGTGAGGTGAAGGAATGGATTTACGTGCCAGTTTACACCACAACACATTTATTAAAATAACAACAGACGACAAACAGTTCCCAAAAACAGGTGAAGACTTACAAAAATACAGAAAACACTTACTGCTGGCGTTCGGGGGCCGGCATCGCCCAGCAAACAAATGGAGAGAAACGTGTTAGCCACGATTGCGCCCAGGGCCGACGTCGCTTCAAGTGCGCATGGAACCACGGCAAGCGCAGAGTGGCTAACACGTCATGAAAATGCTGATAATAACAGCAGACTTACAGCACAGAAGACAATTCAGGAGACAATTCAATGGTCCAGCAATGCTTGACTGGCAACAAACCGCCTAAGTACAAGCATTGCTGGCCGGAACAATTAGGTACACCTGGGCGAGCGTGACAAGGTAATCGCACCAGCTGAGGAGAGAGGGGGCATGGCTGGATCGACAGGCTGTCAGCGCATGCTGCCAGAAAGTAGGTCAAGAGGCTGCCTGACAGCTGCCGACCAGAGCAGTGGCTGCAGGCACAGCAAAATAACTAATAAAAGAACATAAACACCATCAAAACACAAAGGAAAACATAATACATAAGTAACCTGAGCCACCACCAGTCAGAACCGAGCCCGAAGAACCCGGCTCAGTTCATGACAGATTTTGGCTTCTGTGTATGTTACATTTTTAATGCTACTCACTATATTACTTGTACTTACCAGAAATTGCTACATCTTTATCATAGCAAGAGTATGGAGCAGGTGGAAGAGAACCTGGTGAGGTGGAGGTATGCTCTGGAGAGAAGAGGAATGAAAGTCAGTGGAAGCAAGACAGAATACATGTGTGTGACTGAGAGGGAGGCAGGTGTAACAATGAAGATGCAAGGAGTAGAGGTAGTGAAGGTAGCCAATCAAATCTAAAAGAAGAAGAAGACTTTAAATACCTGGGGTCAACCATCCAAAGCAATGGATTGGTGTTACTAATGGATGCCTCAGGAGTGGAGAAGAAGTGTTTTGGTACCAGTTTTCAAAGGTGATGCTCAGAGCTGTAGTAACTACAGAGGCATAAAGTTGATCATTCACACTATGAAGATATGGGAAAGAGTTGTTGAAGCCAGGTTAAGAGGAGAGGTGACAATCAGTGAGCAGCAGTATGGTTTCATGCCAAGAAAGAGTGCTACAGATGCAATGTTTGCTTTAAGAGTGTTGATGGAGAAGTACAGAGAAGGTCAGAAAGAGTTGCACTGTGTCTTTGTGGATCTAGAGAAAGCATATGATAGGATGCCAAGAGAGGAAGTATGGTACTGTATGAGAAAGCTGGGAGTGGCAGAGAAGTATGTGAGGGTGGTGGAGGACATGTATGAGGACAGTGAGATGGTGGTGAGGTGTGCTGTAGTACTGTGCTGGATTCATGGTGGGGGTGGGATTACATCCGGAATCGGCTCTAAGCCCCTTCTTGTTTTCCATGGTGATGGACAGGCTGACAGATGAGGTCAGGCAGGCGTCTCCATGGACTGTGATGTTTGCAGATGACATTGTGATCTGTAGTGAGAATAGGGAGCAGGTGGAAGAGACCCTGGAGGGGTAAAGGTATGCTCTGGAGAGAAGAGGAGTGAAAGTCAGTAGAAGCAAGACAGAATATATGAGTGTGAATGAGAGGGAAGCAGGTGTAACTGTGAAGATAACAAAGAGTAGAGGTAGTGAAAGTAGATGAGTTTAAATGGGGTCAACCATCCAAAGCAATGTAAAATGCATAAGAGAGGTGAAGAAGAGAGTGCAGGCAGGGTGGAGTGGGTGGAGACGAGTGCAGGGGTGATTTGTGACAGAAGAATAGCAGCTAGAGTGAAAGAAAAGATTTACAAGACAGTAGTGAGACCTCCTATGGTGTATGGTTTCAGACAGTGGCGCTGACAAAAAGACAGGAGGCGGAGCTCGATGTGGCAAAGTTGAAGATGCTAAGATTTTCATTGGGAGTGACTAGGATGGACAAGATTAGAAATAAGTATATCAGAGGGACAGCTCAGGTTGAGCAGTTTGGAGACAAAGTAAGAGAGGCAAGGCTGAGATGGTTTGGACATGTGCAGAGGAGGGATAGTGGATATGTTGGACAAAGGATGTTGAAGATGAAGCTGCCAGGCAGGAGGAAAAGAGGAAGATTACAGAGAAGATTCATGGATGTAGTGAAGGAGAACATGGAGAGGATTGGTGTTACAGAGGAAGATGGAAGGAATAGGATGAGATGGAGGCAGATGAGCCGTTGTGGCGACCACTAAATGGAGCAGCCGAAGAAGAAGTTTCTTTGAATGAACTGGATGGTATAAGAGGGTACATGAGGTAATTTTAAGTTCCTTTATGTTCCTCAGACTAACAATAAAGAGCAAAACTTCACAAATTAGCAAGAGTAAAGTTGTAGAATGCAGACAAATTTATCAGAAAAAAGCTGAAAATTTACACAAAAGTCACATTTATAAAAGAAGTGAATTAATTAGAAAAAAGGCATAAGTATCTTAGAAAACTAAATCACAAATTTATGAGAAAAAAATAATTCATTTAAAAGTCACAATTGTAAAAGCCTTACAAAGTGGCAATAGAAAATCATTGCTCAATATTCAGGTAATATTTTTAGTATGCTCTTCCTTACTTTTGCTCAAGTCATTTTTTGGTGATTATTCTTACATGTACGTACTTGAGTGATGAATATCATAAGTTAATGGTAACGCTTAAGTCCAATTTTCATCTACCTTACCATCGCTGCATGAATGACACAGCAGTCTATTTTAAAATGAAAACACTCAGAGTAATCATCAAACATATAAGTTAGTAATTAAAAGCACAAGTAAATAGACCACGAGCCATAAACTTGTATCTCCTTCTCTGAGCATGTGTGATTAAAAGGGGTGAAACTGTACTCTTTTTTTAATCATTATTAAAAGACATGACAGTGTCATCTATCTGTAAGACAGCCTTGTCTTGGTCATACATTTCACAGCTGAGACATACGTAAGAACCAAAGCACAAAAAATACCTCAGAGATCCCTATCTTTTGTATGTCAGATCGAAACTAACACTGGTCTTTTCACATTTTTTCACTTATAAGTCACATTCGTCACTTACTGTATGTTGCATCATATCCGGTAAAACTATTCAATACAAAGATTCAAAGATTTTTATTTGTCAATACTTCTATACATACAGGAGAATTGAAATGTTGTTTCTCTCTCTCCTAGTGGTGTGCGCAATATATAAGAAAAGAAGGAGTAAGGATGAAAAACAACAGCAGCAGTCTATGTACAGTAATGCTACCCGTAGTGCAAATGAGGATAAAAGATAAAACCCAGCAATCCCCTAGTGCAAATAAAGATAAACGATAGCAATCCTATATACAGAAAAAGTGGAGTCGTAATACCCGTAATTGCAAGTTCAAAGTGGTAGTGTAGGTGCAGACAGTGACAGATTGGACTGCACATGACCAATATTTCAATAACAGACAGACAGCAGCAAGGATGGCATTTGTGCAAATGGTTGCAGGAAGGTGCAGAGACATACAGCTGCAGATGTATTACTGTTGGTGTGCCAAGTCTTTCTGTGCGAACAGCTGAGGTAGTTATTGAGTGGGTGCAGAGTCATCAGAAAATTTCTGTAGATGGCAGTGTGGTGTGTTGTGTGAAAAGTTAGCAGTGTAGAGGGTGAACAGGAAGGGAGCTAGAACTGTTCCCTGGGGGGACCCCGTACTGCAGATGATAGTATCAGACACACAGTCCTGGGTTCTCACAAACTGTGGTCAGTCTGTGAGGTAGTCCAGGATCCACGATGACAGGTGCTGGTCCACCCCTGCGCACAGGAGCTTGTCTCTCAGGGTCACTGGTTGGATGGTGTTGAAAGCAGTGGAGAAATCAAAGAATATGGTCCTCACAGTGCTCCCAGGCTTCTCCAGGTGGGACAGGGAATGGTATAGGAGGAAGATCACTGCATCCTCCACCCCGATGCCATGCTGGTAGGCAAACTGAAGTGGATCCATTGCTGGTCCCACCAGGGGGCGGAAGTAGGCGAGGAGCAGCCTCTCCAGGGTCTTCATTAAGTGTGGTGTGAGGGCCACTGGCCTGTAGCTGTTCAGGTCCTTGGGGTGAGGGGCCTTCGGTACGGGTACCACACAGGATGATTTCCACAGCTGTGGTACCCTCCCCAGCTTCAGGCTAAGGATGAAGATGTGCTCCACAATCCCACACAGCTGGTCTGCGCAGGACTTGAAGACCCTTGAGCTGATGCCGTCTGGACCTGCAGCCTTCCTCGCCTTGATCTTCCTCAGCTCAGCTCTCACTTAGGTCTTAGTGAGGGTCAGGTTAGGGCAAGGGGACTGCGTGGTGGGAGTGGGGAGTGTTGGGGGGAGGCCGTGGACAGCGGGACTAGATGAAGGTGGAGGTAGCAGTGGTTGGTGGGCAGGTGGAGAAGAGGGCAGTTGGTCAAACCTGTTAAAAAACAGGTTCAGGTTGTTCACCCATTCCCTACCCCCTGTGCCCTGGGAGGAGGTATTCTGGTGCCCAGAGATGGCTTTGAGGCTTCTCCAGACACCATTGATGTCACTCTGTTGCAGCTTGTCCTCCATCTTCCTCCTGTAGCTGTCCTTCCCCTCTCTGATCTTCCTCCTTAGCTCCCTCTGTATGGACTTCAGCTCTTCCTTGTTTCCCGACCTGAAGATCCTTTTCTTCTCCTTCAGCAGTGACTTTATCTCATGGTTGATCCAGGCTTTGTTGTTTGAGAAACACCATATGGTCTTGGTGGGAACAGTGTTGTCCACACAGAAGTTGATGTAGTCTGTGATGGTGTGTGTGAGGCCGTCAATGTCCTCACCATGTGGATCACAAAGCTGCTCCCATACATTGGATTCAAAACAGTCCTTCAGAGCGTCCTCCACTTCCTTAGACCAAATTTTCACTGTGCGGGTAACAGGAGGTTGTCTGTGTACTAGGGGTTTGTACACAGGCAGGAGGTAAACCAAGCTGTGGTCCAATCTTCCGGGGGTGGGGGTGGGGGGGTGGCAATGAGGTGTAAGCCTCCTTTGTGTTAGCATAAAATAAGTCCAATGTTTTATTGTCTCTGGTGTGGCACGTGACATACTGGGTGAAAGTGGGCAGAATGGAGGACAGTGAGATATGGTTGAAATCACCAGAGATGAGCAGGAGAGCATTTGGGTGTTGTGTCTGCAGCCTGCTAGTGACTGAGTGGATGACGTCACACGCTACCTCAGCGCTCGCAGAGGAGGGTACATAAATAACATTCGCAATAACATGTGAAAATTCTCTGGGGAGGTATGCTAACCGCTAGCAATTCAATGTCCTTGCTGCAGTGTTGTTCTTTAATCGTGATGTGCCCAGGATTACACCATCTGTTATTCACATACATTTTCAGCCCCCCACCTCTGCTCTTCCTGTTGTCTGGTGTCCGATCTGCCCATATTGCATGGAAACCCTCCAGATAGATGTTAGCATCTGTTGCTAGTTTTGTTAGCCATGCTTCAGTAAATAACATAATGCTAATCTCTCTGAAGATGCTCTCATATTGGTACATTGCCACCAGTTTGTCCGTCTTGCTCAGCAGCGATCTCACATTTCCCATAAAAATGGATGGAAGGATGGGTCTGTACCTTATTCTCCTTGCGCATCGCTTCACTCCAGCTCAACATTCATATCATGTATATTCGTGTATATTGTGTATATTCATATTGTGGGCTGCACGGTGGCGCGGTGGGTAGCACTGTGACAGCACAGTTTACCCTCGGCCGGGGGATCGCGGGGCTCATGAGATCGTGGGTTCGATCCCTGCCCCCGGCCAACAGTGATCTGTGTGGAGTTTGCATGTTCTCCCCGTGTTGCGTGGATTTACTCCGGGATTTCTCCGGTTTCCTCCCACATGCCAAAAACATGCAGGTTAGGGATAAGGGGCGCTTGCGCATGCAACGACCGGCAGCTGGTGGCTTGTCACCAGACTGCAAAACAAATCTACCTACGGGTACAAAATAAGTAATAAAAAAAAAAATACATATCGTTTTTGTCTGATTTCTCTTGGTATATTGGGTTTTTGCGTTAGCACCGCGGAGCAGCCCAGTGCTAACAGCTGGCTCCTACTGTAAACAATAGCTCCTCTGCTCACTGGGTCGGGAGTCTTTGGTGATTTGAGCTGAAAGATGGCTAACATCAACGCCAGTGTGGCAATCTATTTGTCCTTGGCGTCCGTGATGGATACGGGGTCGCAAGATCAGAAAGTTGTGGCAAGAAAAAAGACAGATAGTAAATAAAAAATGAGAAAGAAACTCAGAATTGAGCTACTGCTGCAAGAAGGCAGCCAACTAATGTGGCACCGGAAGTAAAAAAAAGTACTAGTTACTTCTTTTCAAAAGTAATCGAGTTACTTTACTGGGAAAAGTAACTTTCACGTTACTTTTAAATGCATACTTAAATCATCTTGCACACATAGCAGGACAATTTAATTAATGGATGACATTATGGGCAGTATTAATGTCAGGCTGAAAACAGACCGTTTCAGCCGGAGCTTTTAGAACATGTTAAGTCTGCTTTATCCTGCCTTGAGAGCTCTTATTGTGGGAACAATCTGAAGAAAATCAACAAGATATTGCCAGTAATTTCCTCATTTTGGAATGAAAAAAAGGGTTTGTGGAGTGAGAGAGAGTAAAAGGGTGAGACTCACTCCAAAAGAGTGAGAGAAAAGCGCTATATAAGTGCAGGTTAGTTAGTTAGTTAGTTAGTTGACAACACTGCATAAAACTGCCCATGTTTATCTTACCTTTATGATATGAATTAATCCAAAGTGCAATGATCCAAAGAAAATGTCCATTATCCACAGTCCAAATGTCTGCTGTGACAGAGACATGATCCAGTCCCTCAAATTCCTTTTGGAGATCAAAATCCATTTTTGAATAATCTTTATCCAGGTAGCAAGTAAATGCATTTTAATTTCCGTGGATCACAGTCCAGGGTCTGGGTCACAAACTGTCCAGATGTATACCAGTGCTTGAAATCCAGCAGTGGGTGTGGAGACAAGAGTATTTTCACTTTACATCCAGCCGTGGCTGTTCAGATAGAGTAGATCCACAACATGGTGTTGTTAGCATAGCATGCTTTGTCGAAGCTTTGTTGCGGTTTTCAAGTGCTTCTGACGACTGCAGTAGGGCTCAGCGGGCACTTAGCTTGCAAACCACCAATATGCTTTTGTCCTTAACTGCGACAAAGGAAAAATAATCTGTTTATTTCCACAAAAACAAAACACGGTGTTGTTAGCATAGCATAGCACTAGCTTTGTCAGAACTTTGTTGCTGTTTTCAAGCACTTCTGAAGATTGAAGTAGGTCTCAACCGGCACTTAGCTTGCAAACCACCAATATGCTTTTGTCCTTTACCGTGACAAAGGAAAAATAATCTATTTCCACCAACACAAAGTAGCTTCATCTTTTCCTCCGCTCAGTAGTGAAGACTTGCAACAGGTCACATCGACTGACGGCTGCGTCAGCTACGGTAGGGCCAGTTTGTATATTCATTTATTTGGGCTAAAAATATCTATCCATTTTAATAAAACAAGTAATGCGTAACACATCTGATTAAATTTCAGTAACTGTAACGTATTACTGAATTTTTAAACAGTAATTTCGTTACACAACACATTACTACAAAAGTAGTGGCATTACAGTAACACATTACAGAGTAACAAAGTAACTGCTAATGAGTTTTTTATGTCTATGTAAAAACGCACAAAAAAGCACAGCACAGCACAGCAGGACAAAAGTCTGACTGCAGAAAACAGTTGTGTCTCCTCTCGTCCACTAATAAACAGACTTGATCACAACTTCTTGATCAGTATCTTCACCTTCTATATGTAACAGTATCAACAATGCCATGTGACTAAAAGATTTTGAGGGATCATTACAGCTGCCTTCACAAAACCTTATGGTTTAATTAAATTCACTCCCTTGGGAATGCAGGTACATAGTAGCAGGTGCATGGCTGTAAAAGCATAAAAACCAAGCAACAAAGAGGAAGTCTGACTTAGGCCAAAGTACAGACATGGGAGTGTGGAGGAATGGTACATAGTAAGAGGTTATTGCAATCTTAGAAAGGGCCCAAAACTTTTAAGTACTCATAGTAAAGTGTCTCCAAGAAGAAAAAAAAATCTAATGTTTTTATTTTCTATGGCAGTTGCTGTACAACACAGAGGCAAAATGTTATGAATTCCTGCCTGTTTGAGGCAGGAGAGACAAAAACCCACGTGCAGGAGATGTTGTATGCAATTTATTGTACAAAAATATCACAAACAGTCCTGAAAAACAACAGACAAACACAGAATAATGAGGAAGCTCAGGGAAGCTCACGAGATGCTCCTCAGCTCACCAGTGAGTAAGTCCAGGGAGGACCCAAGGCGCTTCAGGTGAGACTGGCAGCGGGGAAAGGCAACCTGGACACCTGAGCACCTCCAGACGTGACTGGAGGCGGCGAGGACAGAAATACTCACTGGGCCGGGAACAGAGTCGTCCGTGACGTGAAATCCCAGAGCTCGTCCAGCGTAGAACAGCACAAAGCAAAGCAGTACAATGCAGTACCGAGCAGTGTAACAATCTGGCAACTAACAACAGCAAACACAGGGTTTAAATAATGCAACACATAATGAGGAGAATGATTGCCGGTGCGTGTAGAGTGAGTGCAGCCATGTGAATGTGTGCATGCATGTATGTGTGTGTGTGCGTGGATGAACAGAGAAATGGACATAAACAATAATGACAAACAGCTGAGAGGCGCTGGCAGGAGAGGGGGCATGACTGTCAGCTGTCAGAGAGTCAAGGACGCCACAGAGGCTCCCAAAGAGCTGCCTGATGGTAAATAAGGAACAAAAATACACTGACGATACAGCAGCCACCGTGCCATGGAGCTGGGCTGGAAAAGATCCACCCCAGTCCATGACACCAAGTCCTATTCATCTAAGCATCTTTAGCATGGTGGGACCTATGTAATGTCATGGCTGCCCCTCCGGGGCAGGGAAGAGAAGAACCCAGATGTGAGGCAAATTTGATAAACCATGGTTTATTGTGAAAACTGAACAAAAAGCAGAAAATAATACAGCTCGTGGGCTGAAACAAAAGCATGGCTGGGCAAGACAAGGTAACAGGCAGGATAACTCAGGCTAGGAAATAACACGGACTCAGACTGGGAAAATAAAGAGGCTTGGCAGAAGCGTGGGTAACACGCTGACATAAGACAAGGACATCACACTGGACATAGACTCACACTGGCATAAATAGATGAGGGGCAATCAAGACAACACAGAGCAGGTGAGAACAATCAGGGGCAATCAGAGACAGCAGGGCATGGCAACAGGTACAGAAAGCATGAGGAACTGAGACAAAAGGGAAACAGGAATGGAGGACACACAAGAAACATGAACACAGGACCAGGGAATACATGACCATGAAAAATGATGATGATAATAACAAAGAGAATGATACAAAACTCAGCTCAAACCCCAGACCAGAATAAAGAACATAACCCGACTATAATGAATAATAATAAACACAGAGAATTCCAAAGTACAAACTGGGCTGAGGCAGGGAAAACACAGAAAAAAGCAAAAATAAACTCACAGCATGAGCATGGTCATCAGACCATGCCCAGAACACTGACAGCCCCCCCCCCCAAGAGTCGGATACCAGACGACCCAAAATGACCCTCCCAAGGTGGGTGGTGGGGGTACAAGGCTAGGTGGGCCAAGACAAACTCTTACCCCCCACAGAGTCCAAAACAAAGCACAGTTTGTGGGGGCAAAACAGAGTCCGAGAACCCCACAGCACTGGGCAAATTGGTTGACCTTCCAGCATTCCTAAGCCACCAGATCACGAGACAAGATGGGTCAGGAGGCCTGCTCAAGTCCATGGACCACCTGATGGATGAACAGAGAGCGTTGGGTGATCTACCGAAGTCCATGGGCCACCAGACAGAGTAACCTGGTGCCATAGGAGCATTGAGCTCAGAATCCCTCAACATGGGAGATAGCATAGAAGCTCTTTGCACAGGAGACAGCATAGGAGTCTCCTGTTCTGGAGTTAACAACTCAGGAGCCTTTTGCTCTGGGGACAGTCCTTGAGGGGCCTTCAGCGCCCTGACCTCAGGAACACATGGTGGAGGCTCCCGGCTTCTGGAACACATGGTGGAGGCTCCCGGCCTCTGGAACAACAAGTGGTTGAGGTAGAGTGTGGCCCTCCAGTGGCTCATCCTCAACACAGCCTCCTCGGACGAGGGAGGAGAACAGGAGGTCAGTGAGGTGACACCACAGTCATCAGCAGCAGAGACTGGTGGGGAAGACCCAAAAGCTGGTGGAATCTGCGCTTGGGTCCCCTCACTCAAGGCAAGTCTTTTCTAAAATTGTTTTTGAAAATAAGGGAAAAGGTACTTGCCTTAACTCCTGGTCTCCTGCTGCCGGGGTGATGACCTTAGGATGAGCTGCAGGTGCTGCGGCTTCTGGAAGAGCTGCAGCAGTGGCAGCCTCTGGTACATAACATTGAAAACACGCTGACCTCTGGAGTTGACGGCCGGGGTACACTGGCCTCAGGAGCAGAGGTCATTGGTGTGGAGGTGAGGTGGAGAGCAACGACTGGAGGGGAGATCTCTATTTCCCATGAGCTGGGAGCTGAAGGCTCTTCCACCTCTGATGTGGGGGAAAAATCATCGAAGAGGAAGAATTTGCTGATGAAGGCTAGAATGTCCCCCCTCATATGTGAGTTGGATGCCACCAACTGATGTGCCTCCTCCCACGCTATGTCCCACCATCCATCCCACCAAAGGCAGAGTTTGTAGCACTGTCCCAGCTGCTAGATGGGGTCCCGCAGCTCCCTGCAGTGGGTCAACTCCTCCGGCGTGGAGCTAGGGAGAGAGGAGAGGCAGGTGAGGATGAAAATATTGAAGCAGCAGCAGAATTGACAGCAGAGACAGGTGGGGGAAGCTCAGCAGCAATTGAAGGTTGCTGCTGAGCTCCCTCCCAGGGAACAAGGTAAGACCTCTCATAACTAGGTGTTAAAAAATGAGAAAATGATACTTGCCTTATTCCCTGCTCTGCTGCCTCTGAACTGCCAGGCGAACATGGTGGAGCATCTGCTGTGGACACTGAGGCTGGATCACGTCGTGGAGCTAGGACTGGGTGCAGAGAGTGACAAGGAGCCGGGACTTGAGCCACCAAACGACATGGAAGCGTGATAACAGGCAAAACTTAAGGCGAAGCTGCAGTCATGATGGCAGGCAGACCAAACTGCTCCAGCGAAACAAGTGAAGCGGAGGCTGGTGTTTGCATCATGAAGAAAGCTGGAGCTGTGGCGCACACCTCAGGGACAGCTGGAACTGTCTGGGGAGGAGCCGGAGCCGACATTGGCATAAAGCATCGAAAGGAGCGGCATCTCTCAGAACCTTCTTTCCACCCAGGCCTGCCTAACACCAACCGAGATCCCCGAAACTGTTCTGTCTCGGCGGCAGATCTCTCCCAAGGGACCCATGGTGCTGCGTGCTCCGCAGGACATAACGTTTACAGGAGGGCGGCTGACTCCAGCAAGGAAGAGACTATGGGAACTGGTGGTAGTGGAGGGAGGGAGAGGTTCTGAACCTGGGGGTGGAGGCGCACACTCGGTCTGGCAGTAAGTAGGTTGGCAACTCATCCCCAGCAAAGCATCTCATCCCATCGGGAATAGTTGTTCCAGGCTCCGATTGCCATGTCCTCTGTCGTGGCCACCACCTCCAGCTCATCCTGACTCCATTTCTTTTTCCTCCCTTTTTTCGCTCGCTGGGTCCAGTATTGACAGTGTCCAACTGTCATGGTTGCCTCCCGGGGCAGGGAAGAGGAGACCCTAGATGTGACGCAAGTTTGCCTTATTGTGAAAACTGAACAGAAAGAAAATAATACAGCTCGTGGACTGAAACAAAAGCACAGCTAGGCAAGACTAGATAACAGGCAGGGTAACGCAGGCTAGGAAATAACACAAGCTCAGACTGGAAATATAAACAGGCATGACAGAATCGTGGGTAACACACCAACATAAGACAAGGACACTGCACTGGACATAGACTCACACTGGCATAAATAGATGAGGAGGCAATCAAGACAACACAGAGCAGGTGAGAACAATCAGGGGCAATCAGAGACAGCAGGGCATTGCAACAGGTACAGAAAAACATGAAGAGTTGAGACAAAAGGGAAACAGGAATGGACCACATACAAGAAACATGAACGCAGGACCAGGGAATACATGACCATGAAAAATGATGATGATAATAACAAAGAGAATGATACAAAACTCAACTCAAACCCCAGACCAGAATAAAGAACATAACCCGACTATAATGAATAATAATAAACACAGAGAATTCCAAAGTACAAACTGGGCTGAGGCAGGGAAAACACAGAAAAAAGCAAAAATAAACTCAGAGCGTGAGCATGGTCCCCAGACCATGCCCAAAACCCTGACACGTAACTTCAGAAAAAATAGGCATTGGAATCAGTGGCAAATGAAAAATTTTTTTCCATCTCAGGGGAATTTTGCCATGAATTACACATATGATGCTTGTCAATTTCAAAGATAACACTGGTCAACACCAAATTTATTGTCTAAGTTTTTTTTAGCTGATTTAGGACAATTTTGATGTGCTGAGTCCAAAAATCACATTGGTTTTGCTCAATCAGGTCAACTTTTTGAATTATGGCCACATGTTGTTTTATACATTTTTGTTTACATGTACAGGTATTTTCACTTTATATGATGCAAAATTCTTTTTTATTTCTTGAAATTTTCTGAATTTTGAACAATGATGATGTAACATTCAATTTACATGTGCTTATCTTTATATAATGGTAAGTACATGCACAGTACTAAGTAAGTACAGGTTTTTACTTAGCACCTGATCGAGAGAAACGGATGTCATTTTTGGATTCAGCGTTGCAAAATTGTCTTAAATCAGTTGAAAAAACAGAGACAACTAACAAAAAAAATTATTGTTGTAACCCTGTGTAATTTTCCTCATAAATAAAGTTGTAGGTTGTTGTCAAATTAAAGAGTGGTATTTAGTTTTGTGTGAAACTTCTTATGGATCTATATCTCGTTGTCTCATACTGTATATATCACCAAACATGGCAGTTGAATGACAGCCAAAAAAAGTATCAGAAAAGGAGAAAATCACTACAAATGTGGCTGCTTCAAAAGCTGCAGCTACTGCATAGGACTGCTAGGTGGCTGCTCTTGGGCTCACTATGAAAACAATGACATATATATAACAGAAAACAGTGAAATATGTATTGTCACAACCTTACACGTCAACAGTTAGATGACAACCTACAACTTTATTAACGTGGAGAATTATCTTTAAAATTGGCAAACATCATATGTGTAATCCATGGTAAAATGTGATTGGGATTGAGACTGTACTTCAACAAAAACCAACCATATAAAGTCTTTTTATCAGTGCTTTTACACCTCTTTTGTCAAGGCTGCTACTAATGGTTGTGAAATAACTGCATGAAGTGAGATGGTGGAGGGAGAGGAGTTTAGAGGTTTAACCCCTAACCTTAACCTTTTCCCTTTTTTACTGTTTTTATCGACACACCCAGCAATTACTGTAATCTTAATTATAGGAAAAAATATAATAATGAGTAAAAGAAGTGATTGGCATCCTAGAAGTATGGTAAATTATGAAGATTGCAAAGGCTTGCAGCTGTATTTTAACCCTGGTCGTCTGTGTAGAAGCATTATTTAAAGTGCTATCTCTTTATTTTGTTGTCATCCTGCCTCCTTAAACAGGCACATATGTTTTGTTATATTGGGAGAATTTTAACTTACAATGACAGTATTAGTTGGATCACATGTGTTTTTTAGTGGTATCTTTTTTTCTTTAAAGATTGTGGGGAGGTGGGGGTAAATTGGATGGTAGACATTTGTACTCTTTACAGATTAATTACCCTTGATTTACCATGGATTACCGGAGTGGTGGCTCAGTTGGTAGAGCATCCGCCCCACACCCGGGAGGCAGGGGTTCAAATCCCGGCCGGGTCATACCAAAGACCATATAAAAATGGTGCTTTCTGCCTTCTAGCGTGGTGCTCCACATAATGGAATGGGGAAAGTAAAGTTACACACAGAGCTACCAGAGGACTGACCTCCCGCCGTAGCTTTCACTACTTACAGTAGCTGTGTGGCCTAGGGTCAGAGAAACGGAGATAGGCGCCGCCCATATACACCTTCAGGTGTGAAGGGATTAACTTAACTAAGACTAAGATTTACCATGGATAAATGTGTTTTAAAAAGTGTAATCATATATGAAAATCCTGCATGTGTCTGTGTAAATAAATCTGGACCTCAGTTTAGAAACCAGCTCTGCAGTGGTCTGTAGTTCAAATTAGCTGTTTGATTTAACCACCTTTAAAGCAGTTATTCTCCTTTGTTGTCCTTTTTACACATACATATATACTTGACCCACACCTACACTCCAGTGGTAGATCATATCATCAAGTTTGTGTTAACCTTCATCACAGTAAAAAGAAAATAATTATTCTTTCTATCTTGACAGCCCAGCTTGGATAAATCTGTTCATTTTGTTGATATGATCAGAAACCAGTCCACCAAGTTCCTGAAAAGTGTTCCAATGCAATCTGTCTGCACTATCTGTCTGCTCTGAGAGGTTTTAGATGTGTAAAAAATGGCTCAGTGGAAATAAAGTTTTGCTTTCCGTTTCTTTCAGACTCCGCTGCCAGAGGCCTTGGATTCAAAGGACACAATGAAGCAGGTGTGTATAGAAACAGATAGGACTAATTCATTGCTTCTACCAGTGAGATGTGACGGTTAATTTTATTTTCTCTGAGGTTTTTCTTGTTAATTCAGGTGGGTAGTGGATGGGTGGTGTGATGTGGAGTGTGTCAAATAAGAGGCAGATTCATGGCAGACGGTTTATTACACACTTCACGTCTCTCAAGCACAGAACAGAACTAGAAAAGCACTCAGAGAGCGCAGACCTCCGCCAAGCGCCACAGTTCCTCCCATACAGTGTTTGTGTGTACATTTTGAGATTCCTTGACCATGAGAACATATGACTAGCAATTGAATTGACAATGATAGGATTAGTGGTTGAGTAGTTATTCACGAAAATCGCATTTTCCGTAATGGCGGTTTTCTTCTGGACGGTGATCCGGATCACCACCAATATCTAATCATCTGTAGGATACCCCATTTCTGACAATCTGTGAAAATTTCATGAAAATCCATCCATAACATTTTGAGTTATGTTGCTAACAAACAAACAAACAAACAAACAGACAGACAGACAGACAAACCAACGCCGATGAAAACATAACCTCCTTGGCGGAGGTAATGAATCATTTCCACAAGCTCTCTGCTTTTACCCCAATAACTCTTCACAAGTTTCATGGCACTTCTGAACACACAGCATGGCATTTACATTACACTGCATTCAACCCCCTATGTCCTTGACTCCTTCCTGCCATCTCGCCAGGAACTCCCTGGGCATTGTTCTCCTATGCTTATTCACTGTCTCTGTCTGAGATGCTAAATAATCTGACTCCCCCAAGGTCCCATGCCGCCCCCCACCCCAGCATCTTAGATAGAACAATAGAACATCAGTCCACATGCCATTTTGGTTTCAGTCTCCTCCCATATTTGCTGCAACTGGAGTTTACCGCCTCCGCGGCGCTGCTGTGCCGGTGGGGGGCTGTTGGGAGTGTGTCTGACTGCGGGTGGGCCGTGGTGAGGAGGGGGGGGGGGGACCTCGCTCTGTCCGTGAGGCTGCCCTGGTGAATCGTTTCCCTGGGGTAGGTTTCAGGTGGGTAGGCGATTTTAACCATATTTCACTGTCTCCCATTCTACCCACGTTCACCCAGTATGTCACATGCCACACTAGAGACAATAAAACACTGGACTTATTCTACGCAAACACTAAGGAGGCGTACACCTCATCACAACTCCCCCCGCTCGGGAGATCGGATCACAACTTGGTTCATCTCCTGCCGGTGTACAAACCCCTAGTGCACAGACAATCTTCGGTCAAGCGCACAGTGACGTTATGGTCTGAGGAGGCAATGGACGCTCTAAAGGACTGCTTTGAAACCACTGCCTAGGAGCAGCTCTGCGATCCACATGGTGAGGACATTGATGGCCTCACTCACACCATCACGGACTACATCAGCTTCTGTGTGGACAACACCGTACCCACCAAGACCATACGGTGTTGCTCGAACAACAAACCCTGGATCAACCCTGAGATAAAAACACTTCTGAGAGAGAAGAAGAGGATCTTCAGGTTGGGGAACAGGGAGATGCTGAAGTCCGTACAGAGGGAGCTGAGGAGGAAGATCAGAGAAGGCAAGGACAGCTTCAGGAAGAAGATGGAGGACAAGTTGCAACAGAGCGACATCGGCAGGGTCTGGAAAAACCTTAAAACCATCTCTGGGCTCCAGAATACCTCCTCCCAGGCCATGGGGGGCAGGGAGTGGGCGAACAATCTGAACCTGTTTTTTAATAGGTTTGACCACCTGCCCTCCCCCCCGACTGCACAACAACCACTGCTGCCTCTAAAGACATCGAGTCCTGCTGCCCACACCCCACTCCACCAACAACCCCCCACTCCCAACACACAGCCCCCCAACATGACCCTCACTAAGACCCAGGTGAGGACGGAACTGAGAAAGATCAAGGCGAGGAAGGCGTCGGGACCGGACGGCATCAGCGCAAAGCTCCTCAAGTCCTGTGCAGATCAGCTGTGTGAGATTGTGGAGCTCATCTTCAACCTGAGCCTGAAGCTGGGGAGGGTACCACAGTTGTGGAAAACATCTTGTGTGGTACCTGTACCAAAGACCTCCCGCCCCAAAGACCTGAACAGCTACAGACCAGTGGCCCTGACGTCCCACATGATGAAGACCCTGGAGAGACTGCTCCTTGCTCACCTCCGCCCCCTGGTGGGACCAGCGATGGATCCACTCCAGTTCGCCTACCAGCATGGCATTGGGGTGGAGGATGCAGTGATCTTCCTCTTTCACCGTTCTCTGTCCCACCTGGAGAAGCCCAGGAATGAAGTGAGGATCATGTTCTTTGACTTCTCCAGTGCTTTCAACACCATCCAACCGATGATCCTGAAGGACAAGCTGCTGTGCGCAGGGGTGGACCAGCACCTTTCATCATGGATCCTGGACTACCTCACTAACCGGCCACAGTTTGTGAGAACCCAGGACTGTGTGTCTGACATGATCATTGGTAGCACGGGGGCCCCCCAGGGAACGGTTTTGGCTCCCTTCCTGTTCACCCTTTATACTGCGGACTTCTCACACAATACAACACACTGCCATCTACAGAAGTTCTCTGACGACTCTGTGATCGTCGGCCTCATCTCCAACGGAGATGAAGCTGAGTACAGAGGACTTATCCAGGACTTCGTGGACTGGTGCCATAGGAACTGCCTCCAGGTCAACGCGAGGAAAACTAAGGAGCTGGTGGTGGACTGCCGCAGGCAAGGACAACCCCTCACAGCACCAGTAAACATACAGGGAACAGACATCGAGATGGTGACATCCTACAAGTACCTGGGTGTTCATCTGAACAATAAACTAGACTGGTCACACAATACCGACGCACTCTACAAGAAGGAACAGCGCAGGCTGTTCCTATTGAGGAGGCTCAGGTCTTTTGGTGTACAAGGGGCGCTGCTGAAGACATTCTACGACACAGTGGTGGCATCAGCCATCACTTTTGGAGTGGTCTGCTGGGTCAGTGGCATTACAGCAGCCGATAGGAAGAGACTGAACAAACTGATCAAGAAAGCTAGCTCTGTCCTGGGGCAGCGCCCTGACCCAGTGGAGGAGATAGGAGAGAGAAGGATGGTAGATAAACTGTCATCTCTGCTGGAGTCCGAGTCCCACCCTATGCAGGACATACTGAATGCACTGAGGAGCTCATTTAGCAGCAGACTACATCATCCTAGGTGCGCAACCGAGAGGTTTCGCAGGTCCTTCCTACCTACGGCTGTCAGACTGTATAACCTAAGCAGGGCTGCTCGCAGAGATAGCAAAAAAAATGTGATGACCTAATAGTATTGAATGCAAAAGACGCAATAGACTTACACAATGGTCCCATCCAGTATATACAACTAGGACAGTTTCGGTCGCTACGGAGGATGACAATATGTATGGGTACATATTCATACTATGTAGGATAACTAAGTAGACGGTTATGCTGTTTATTCCGTCTTGCTACAATGCTCCACACTTTGTATATATATTTATATATTTATGGGTATGTATGTATCTCCACTGCTCTTATTTATATCTGCCGTATCTTCTTAATTATTGCTCTGAGTGTTGCTATCCCTGTGCTGTTGCAATCCTGGAATTTCCCCATTGTGGGACTAATAAAGGCTTATCTTATCTTATCATATCTTATCATAGTGTACCCAAAAACTGTACACAAGAGTAGCGATACCTTACGATATTAACTGCTCAGGTGGAAGTCACCCCAAAAAATTAGTTAAGTAAAAAAGTTATTTTAGTAGTCAATGCATTGCCCATGGATCAATGGATCCATGGGCAATGGATCAGCGTTCTCGTCGCGCCCTCCGCCAGTACCTGGGCTCGCCTGGGGAAGCTAATGATCCTACCAGCAGACTAAATTCGAAGAGACGACGCCTCTGTGCCAAGTCAAAGAAGAATCCTAGTCACAGTCCTAAAGCCGAAAGCAAACAGCCCCAAGAGCACTTTGTGGTAGGATCTGCCCTTCGCATATTACAACTAAACGTTGAAGGCCTATCTGCAGCCAAGCGAAGCCTTATCGAAGTCCTCGCCTTCCAACATTCGATTGATGTAATCTGCCTCCAAGAGACTCATATTGACACAGAGGAAGCTGGCCGCTTCACCATCAAAGGCTTTGACCTCCTGTGCTATGTTCTACATGCTAAACATGGACGTGCCACCTATGTGCGTTCTGACATAGTTGAAGCAAATCACCTGATAACAACACATTTCTCAGACACCATAATCATTGGTGGCTTCCATATTGTCAATGTGTACAAGCCCCCTAATGCCAACTGGGATCTGCAGGTCTTACCCACCCTACCCCACCCTGCCATCTATGTGGGGGACTTTAACAGCCATCACCCTGACTGGGGGTACCCAGCAGTGGACAGTGATGGGGAGGCACTTTCAGACTGGGCATCCAGAAATGACCTCGCTTTGATATACGACCCCAAACAAAGAGGAACCTTCCACTCTGCTAGGTGGAAGAAGGACTATTCTCCTGACCTGTGTTGGGTCAGCTCTTTGAATGGGGAACCATATCCTACACAGATCCTCATTCTTGATGATTTTCCACACAGCCAACACCGGCCCCTGCTTGTACACATTGGCCTACAACTTCCAGTCATATACAGCCCAAGGAAGATGCGCTGGAACTTCCGCAAAGCCAACTGGAAGAAATTCAGTGAAACTCTGGACCGGAGCGTTGTTACCATCCCACTCCACACCATCACTGTAGATGAAGCATACAACCGCTTCTGCAGCGCAATCTTCAAGGCTGCCCATACTGCAATCCCACGAGGCTACCGACCCCTCTATGTCCCATGTTTGGACGGAGAAAGTGCTGCCCTCCTACAATCCTATCAAACATCAGGGGACCCAGAGATAGCAGACCATCTCATTGAATCGTTAAATACAGCCCGGCGAAAGAAATGGGAGGAGACAGTTGCTGACCAGAGCTTTACCCACTCTAGCAGGAAATGTTGGAGCCTCATCCGTCGCCTAGGAGCTGCACAGAAGCCCCCTAGCCAAAGCCGAGCATCCGTCACACCCAACCAAGTTGCATCCCACCTACTGACTATCGCCAAAGCACCCCAAGACAAAGACACCAGAAGAGCAGTTACAACTGAGCTAAAAAAAACACCAAAAAATGCCTGTAGAGGAAACGAACCCTGAACCCTTCGAGGCTGCTGAACTGGAGAAAGTCCTACAGGGCCTGAAATGTGGAAAGGCAGCAGGATACGATAACATCTTCCCAGAATTCATGAAAAATCTTGGCCCCCGAGCCCTAACCTGGTTGACACAATTCTACACAAGGATCACACAAACAAACTCGATCCCAAAGAAATGGCGGACAGCAAAGGTCATTGCCATCCCAAAACCTGGCAAAGACCACAAACTACCAGCAAGCTACCGCCCAATCTCCCTACTCAGCGTTCCTTACAAAATCATGGAGCGCCTAATACTGCAACGCATTTCCCCAGAAATAGAGGATATTCTAAGTGTGGATCAAGCAGGTTTCCGCAAGGACCGCAGTACAGGAGAACAAGTACTGGCCCTAACCACCTTCATTGAAAATGGCTTCAAGAGCAGACTGAAGACAGGGGCTGTGTTTCTCGATCTTACAGCCGCCTATGATACGGTCTGGCACAAAGGCCTCCTCCTGAAACTTATAAAGGCGATCCCTGCTTGGGCAACAGCAATTATAAAAACCCTGCTGACCAACCGAAGGTTCAGAGTCCACCTCAGTCAGAACACAAGTGCATGGAGAATGCAGAAAAACGGACTCCCACAAGGCTCAGTTCTAGCTCCAACTCTGTTCAACTTCTACATAAACGACCTGCCTACTACAAAATCCCGCAAATTCATCTATGCAGACGACATTTGTTTGGCATTCCAAGCACCAGACTTTGAACCACTGGAACGGGTGCTCACGGAAGATCTTGCTAAACTGGACCAGTTCTGCAAAATCTGGCGCCTAAAACCAAGCCCAGCAAAAACCGTCTCCAGCGTATTTCATCTCCACAATGCAAAAGCTGCCAGAGAACTAAACATCCACCTGAGTGGACTCAAGCTTAAGCATGCCCCAAATCCAATTTATCTTGGAGTGACCCTTGATAGGACCTTATCCTTCAAGGAACATCTAAAGGGGACGGCTGCTAAGGTGAAAGTACGAAACAACCTGCTCTGCAAGCTCGCTGGTGCAAAATGGGGGGCGGCAGTCTCCACCCTGCGCACCTCAGCACTGGCCCTTTCATACTCTGTAGCAGAATATTGTGCCCCTGTCTGGTCCAGGTCATCTTACACACACCATGTAGACACCCAGCTCAACTCAACCATGAGAACTATAACTGGAACAATCCGCTCAACACCACTCCCCTGGCTCTCTGTACTGTCAAACATAGCCCCTCCACACATCCGGCGAGCAGCATTAACTCAAAGGATGCTCCAAAAAGTTAAAGATTTTCCTCACTTGCCAATCCATGCAGATATCTACACCCCACCCACTGCCTGACTTTCATCCAGACGGCCGATTTGGAAAAACCCTCCCCCAGCTGACTTTACCATCCAGACAGCTTGGCAAGAGGAATGGGAGACCAAGGAGGTCCCAAACAAACAGCTGGTGATAAACCCCAACCAACAGGTCCCGGGCACCAACCTCCCAAGGAGACAGTGGTCTACACTCAATCGCTTCAGGACTGGACATGGCCCCTGCTTGGCCAGCCTTCACAGATGAGGCAGTAGCCCTAGCCCACTGTGCGCATGTGGAGAGGAGCAAACTATGGAACACATCATAGAGGCTTGCCCGCTCCAAAGACTGGAAGGAGGATTACACACCCTCCATACAGCAAACCAGGAGGCAGCTGCTTGGCTTAAGGACTTTGCATTCGCTAAATAAATAAAAAGTAGTCAGTAATGACTATTTTTGAAGTTTTCGCATAGACTTGTGACATTGTTCTTGTCAATTTACAACCTTTTTTTTCATAAATTTGTGAAAATTTTCTTATAAATGTGTAACTTTTTCACACAAATTTAAGCCATTGTTATTTTAAATTTGCAACTTCTTGTGATAAATTTAGAACTTTTTCATGTTCATTTGCATCTTTTTATTTGTAAATTCACAACAATTTTCTCAGATTTTTAAATTTATTTTTCAAAAATTCTTTTACATTTGTAAATTAGATATACAGTATTAATCTGATGAAAGTAACATTTAAACTAGTGGCAAGCACCCTTCTTTGTAATCTGTATTATGTTAAAAAATAATAGTAATAAATCAAATATTTACTGAGCAAGAATAGAAGAAAATTGATGGGAAGAAAAGCTGATGAAAGAAAAATCCCCACTCATTTCAAATCAGTGAAATCAAAAATACAAGTACAACTAAATGTACTTGCAAAAAAAAAAAAAAAAATCATTCATATATGTAGTCTAGTAAGATCATAAGTATCCTGCAGTAAAACTATTCACAAAAGTACATTTTGTGAAAAAGTTACTTAAAGGGGTCGTTTACTGAAAACTTGTGTTTTTTGTAGGTTTTAATCTTTGGAAATATGTCTATTGGGCACGTGATTATGGAAAAATATAAAAACACTCACTTCTCTTGACTGTTCCAGGTTTGCTACTGAACACCATAAACATAGTTAACTCAGCCTTGATACCCACCCACTGCTTTACCATTGGCCAATTAGCTGCCTGTCTGCAAACATGTAGATGGGAGGGGAGCCAAAGGTGTTAGCTTCAGAGCTAACAATGCTACTAGGGAGTTCACTTAGCAATGCTGTTTATATTATTTTCTTTAGTTTCCATCACCCTAATATACATCCATGTTTCCACCTGGTTCACTAATCTACAGTCGATCTCATGTTATTCTGGTTATTTTGTTATATTTTGGCTGTGATGTAACATTAAACCGTTAGCATTGGCTCAGCAGCCAGACAGGTTGGCTGCATTAGCTTAACTGTTGGTCTGGCCAGTTTTGATCACTATTTTTGATAAATTCTATTCACCCTTCAAGTTGAATACTTGTTCATCTACCAATACCTGGCCATATAAATGTTATTTTTAGCAGCTAGCTGACACTAGCTTTGGGCCACCATTCACTCATTCGCAAATGTTTCTGTACTTATTGTACTCCAGGAACCAGTCATATCCTATTGTCCACTAAAACCACACACCACTGCTCACTAGTGAGTCATTATTTCATTCAATCTTAAGACAAATGTACGTTAGCTGCCTCAGGCTCGCTATCTGAGCTAGGAGCTAGCCAGCTAAGATTAGCAATAGTGACGTAAGAGGAAAGGCGGCGTTAACTTCTGTTCTTGAGCATTTAAAGAGACTGGCACTGAAACTAGCCATTCTCAGGAAAGCTGCAAACGATGCTCATGCAATATTTAAATAATTATAGAAAATTTTTAGCAAAAGCATTTCATTAAGACCTGTGGGAACTGTCAAAATGTGGGAAGAGTGCAGCCAAAGGCCCTTTTAAGTATTTGTTTTTGAGTGAATGTAACTCATTAATATCCACCACTTATCAACTAAACATTAAGTAATGCAACATTCTTTAGTTTTTTTTAGTAGTGAGACATATCCACTCATTTTCTGTGAACCGCTTTTTAAGCCTGTTTGAGCCTTGCCAGTCATGTCACTCTAACAGTAAACAGATCATACATTGTCTCTAGCTAGCAAAGTGTTTGACAGTTTTGCTGATGGCCTAAAGTGACTTTAGACTTACTTAGAGTTGCAGAGTTTGCATCCTCTCAAACTGCTGAGCTTGTTCTTTCCTTGTTATAATATCCTGCATTACTACTCAAGCGAGTCTTTTTTAAAAATCACATTCCTAGCAGGGACGAGTGGTCATGAGGAGTCTAAAGGGCACTCCAAGGTCCACAGTTAATTGACCCTCCCAAACCTCCCGAGTCCTGCCTCACTCTGTCCAAGCTCTTTATCTCAGCTTCTTCAACACCAAGCCAAGGAAAGAAGCTTTAAAACTCTGATAAGATCCGGCATGGAAAGTGGCTCTTGGGGTTCTCTATTGACAGAATAGGTAGAGAGCAAGAAAGAGAAAGCATCATTTGATCTCCAAATAATCAATGTTGTGAGTTTTTGTGTGTGAAAGAGACAATGGTAAGATTAAGTAACGGAGTCTACAGGAGGCAAGTTTAATCTCCTGGAGCTTTGTTTGGTTGCTTGGCAAGTGTTGGCACACAAACCTAAAAGTCATTAATGATCATAATAACCTTGTACAAGATATATTGTTATTAATAAGATGTGTTTCATTTTGCTGTCTTTTAACCTCTTAGACTCTGCGATTCCGCGAGCACGGTGGAGTAGAGTTCACCATTTAAACACAAGTTTGGCCTGCAAGTGATTTAAAATAAATACTGTTGCAATTGTTTGTTTTTTAAGCCTTCAGTCTCTGTCTTCCATAGCTTTTCTTGCTTTTGGGTATTGTTCAGTCTATAGGTGCAGGACATACTGTAGGTTGAATCCAGTATATTCCCATACAGCACATACATACAGTATCTTCCTAGTTCATATAAAATTCGGAAAAATCATATTAAATCATGTTATCACAAGTCCAAAATATATTGAAGATTACAGCTGTTGTTAAAGGTAAAGCATTTTTCTCACAAAGAGAGAGGGGGGAAAAGTCAGCCCATAAGAGCTGTAAGAAGCTTCTTGTCATCTCACTCTGTGTTCCTCTGTAGCTGCATTTCAAACAACACAACCCACCAAGGTCACACAGAGAGCAGAGAAATGTCTCGCCTACAGAGGATAGCTGTTCTTTTCATTATTCTGCCAAAACAAAGACATTAAGGTACACTTCAAAAGCTATCAGTTTCAGGCAAAATTGAGTTTGTTAAAGGGGATCATACAACAGACTGTCCTTCAACAGAAAATAACCATAAAAAGCATTTTTTCCACAAAGAATTTGCCTTATAGTGTCTTCTTTTCAAAAAGCGACCTCTGGTGGTTGTGAAAATGACTACATGAAGTGAGATGGTGGACAGAGGGAGATGTAATGTGGGAGAGAAGTTAAATGTGTGAGAGGTTTAGCCCCTGACCCCCATGTAACTGCAACTAACACTAACATTTTCCCTTTTTATTAGCTCATCCGGGTCTTTGGACCCAGAGATAGGCTCATGCATTAATGTCATGTGCGTCAGAGTCAGTGTGGGAAAATGTAAAGGTCCAGTTTAAAGTTTTTTTTATAGATGACTGGTAAGCAAAAACAGTAGCATTTCAACACCAAATTCAGGGCAAGATTAGTATATGCAATGTTCTAGAAATGCATTTCTAGAATGTAGAATTTCTAGAATTTCTTTCTTAGAGCCTTAGTCTTGAATGAAATTGTTGTTGCTCTGGTTTTATGACATTTGGAATATTGCTGTTTTGTGTGGTCATCTGCTTCAAAAGGGCAGCTTATTAGATTACAAGTTGAACAAAATAAAGCAGACTTGTCTTGGGCTGCTCCCCTGGAACCAATGTCTCTTGCATCAGTATCTTAATTGGTTAACTGTTGAAAAGACTTTTAGCCAACCTACTTACAATTTTTTTGTCATAAAGTAATTCAGAGAGAAAATCCCAAGTTTATCTATCCATCCATCTTCTACCACCTAATCCTTTTTGGGTTGCGGGGGGCTGGAGCCTATCCCAGCATTTTTGGGCAAGAGGCAGGGTACACCCTGGACAGGTCACCAGTCCATCACAGAGCCAACACAGAGAGACAGACAACCATTCACTCTCACATTCATACCTAAGGACAATTTAGAATCCCCAGTTGATGCCAATTAACCTAATGTGCATGTCTTTGGCCTATGGGAGGAAACCGGAGTTCCCGGGGAAAACCCACGGAAACACAGGGAGAGCATGCAAACTCCACACAGAAGGGTCACTAATGGTCAAGAGTGGGATCGAACCCGTGACCTTCTTGCTGTGCTGCCACAGTACTAACCACTGCAGCACCGAGCTGCCTCCCAAGTTTATATTTGGAAAAAAAACACACAGTTCAGTTGTGCATGATTATGCCACCAAATGGATGAGTAGATGGCTGATGATTGTATCCTGTGCAAAATCCAATAAAATGCAAAATACTATTTTATACAGGGCTATACATGCATTGAATTGTCTTCCAACTGGGGTATGGGACATAAAGGAAAAGCTTGGTTTCAAAAAGAAATTAATAATCCTACCTACACTGGAGCCAATGTTTAATTTTTGTGCTATGTTGTGCAGTTTTTTCTTATTGTGGTTGTTATTGTTTATTTTCTTTGGTGCATTGGTCCTCTTATTTATTTATTTTTGCTTATTGAGTTTTTTATGTATTTATTTTTTAGTTGTTTGGCGGCACGGTGGAAGAGTGGTTAGCACTGCGGCAGCACAGCAACTCACCCTTGGCCGGGGGATCCTGGGTTTGATCCCATCCTCCGACCAACAGTGATCTGTGTGGAGTTTGCATGTTCTCCCCATGTCTGCGTGGGTTTACTCCGGGATTTCTCCGGTTTCCTCCCACATGCCAAAAACATGCAAGTTAGGTTAATTGGCATCAAACTGGGGATTCTAAATTGTCCTTACGTATGACTGTGAGAGTGAATGGTTGTCTGTCTGTCTGTGTTGGCCCTGTGATGGACTGGCGATCTGTCCAGGGTGTACCCTGCCTCTCGCCCAAAGATGCTGGGATAGGCTCCAGACCCCCCGTGATCCGAAAAGAATTAAGCGGAAGAAGATGAATGAATGAATGAATGATTTGTGTCATGATATTTTTAACAATGTAGTTTAATTACGGTCATCTAGGTGTCAGCTAATGGGGATCCTTTAAAAAAAAAAAAACAGTAAACGTTTATTTTGAGGTCAGAAAGCCAAAGTTCAAGGTTACAGAGTCAAATGTTTGTCTGAATTTACCAAACTAGGGGCAGGAACAGTACAGCCAAAGTTCTACACGTGTATTCATTTTGAGGTCAGTAAGTCAGTCACAGGGTTGTGTTACTCTGCGCCTCTCCTGAGTGCTTTCCAGTTTTGTCAGGTTCTGAGCATCATTTAATTCAGCATGGGGTTTTTGTTTGTTTGTTTTTTACTTTTCTGTTATATACTGTAGGGTAGCTTGGTTTTTGCGTAGTTTTGAGTGTGCTGTTGGGCTTATCTTTGGCATGCTAGTGTTTTTTTGTACTCATCCAAGGAGTGTTGATATATATACACTCATGGTTAAGGGCTGTCCTAAACAAACTTTGGTATGCTTCATGAACATCTCTGGTTTAATGTTTTTGAGTGGCCAATTGTAACTGTTACTGTAATCTTAAGCACTTGTAAAAAGAAGTGAATGGGCTCTCTGAAAATACAGCAAAAGTCAGCAGTTTTTTTGCAGCTGGACTGGAACCCTCGTTGTTTGTAGTAATGCACTCTCTTTAGTGCCACCCCAGTCTATTCCTAGCCTCCCTCATTATGTAGATTCCGCTACCTTTGAAACATTTGAGATGTGTGTATTTGTCATATTGGAACATCAAGAACTAATGATGATAGTAAGCATATCAGTTGGTGTCAGGTACAATCCTTCGATAGGCAGAAAGGAAGGATGACTCCTAAAGGCAGCTTGGACTTCAGTGCAAGAATGTTTTTATTTCAGGAATAAACAAAGCAAGAGACAGCATGGGGCCTGAACAACGAGTACCAATGAAAATGAAACCAGAGAGAAAATCCTGTGATGTTGCCACAACAAAAACTAAAAAGTGGTGGGTATATATAGGGACAAAGAAATACTAAACAAGGGACAGCTGGGACTAATCAAAGGCTAAATGATAACAACAGGGGAAGAACCTACAGGTAGGGAAAACAATGAAGAAACCTTACAAAATAGAAGCTGAACTAGAACTAAGGATAAACACAGAACAATAACAAAACAATAATAATGATACAGAAAGTTCAAAAACATAACCAAAAGCATGGACATGGTCATAGACCATGTCCAGATTATGACAGTTGGAAGACTTTGTTGCAGCATTGCACTTAAAAAGGTGTTCTCTCACATGCAAAAATTTAGTGTGTAAAATATATGACATAACGCACGGCTCAGGAGACGCACACACACAGGCTTAGAGTAGTTCAAAGAGTTTATTAACAGCAGGAGTGAATGAGTGCGTGTCTGCGGGATGTAAATGTGTTGGTGATGGTGTCTGCTCCAGGCACAGAGGCAGGTGACCGTACAGCCGAGCAACCCTATGGAGAGAGCACAGGGAGAGGGTGACGGGCATACACCAACACAGGAGGGATTTATGGCGAGAGAAGGACTTACTTGGTGGGTCAGGACAGCTGGCACAACAAGGGGGCGAAGCCCGGAAGACAGCCACCTGGAGAGCTCTGTACAGCAGCGAGGATTGGGCGATGGAGTGGAGATGTCCGCCGCTGGGGAATCCACCTGTGCACAGGGGAGAAGACTGAAGAAAAGAGGTAAGCGATCTTCTTACCAAAATGGTGACGCTGAAGGGAAGTATGCTCACAACGGTGAGGGACGAAGTCTGACGGCTTCAGGCCGAGCCTCCGGGCGAGACGGCCTTTATCCCTCGCCGCTGATGATTGTCAGGTGCGTGAGCAGGTGGCGCCGCTGATGAATGGCGCGGCGTGACAGTACTCCCCCCTCTAGCAGCGCCTCCTGGCGATGGCTTATCCGGGTGCGCTCGGTGGAAGTCCGCGATGAGCGATGGGTCCAACACAAACGACGGGGGCACCCATTGTCGATGCTCGGGCCCATAGCCCTCCCAGTCCACCAGGTATTGCAACCCACGACCTCGGCGCCGGGAGTCCAGGATGGAGGAGACGGACCAGGCCGGATGGCCACCAATCATCCGGGGCGCGGGTTGCGCTGCAGGAGGAGGGCAAAGGGGGTCAGTGACTGCCAGTTTCACCTTCGACACATGGAAAGTGGAATGGATGCGGAGGGAGGGGGGAATAGCCACGCGCACAGCCACCGGGTTGATGATCCGGGTGATGGGAAAGGGACCCATGAATCGCTGTGCCAGCTTCCTCCTCTCGCCTTTTAACGTGACGTCCTGGGTAGACACATACACGAGTTGCCCAACTCTGTACGCCGGGGCAGGTCTTCTGTGCCGGTCCGCCACGGTCCTGTTGCGCTCCGCCGTGCGTAAAAGCGCATGACGCGCGGCAGCCCAGGTGGAGCGGAACTGCCTAAGGTGCGCCCTAACAGAGGGGACAGTCACCTCGTTCTCCTGCGCTGGAAACAGCGGGGGGTCGTAACCCAGGGACGCCTTGAAGGGGGATATCCCCGTTGCAGAAGAGCGGGCGGTGTTGTGGGCATACTCCACCCAGGCGAGATGGTTGCTCCAGGACGTCGGCTTGGATCTAGTAACACAGCGGAGCGCAGCCTCCAGCTCCTGATTGGTCCTCTCACACTGCCCGTTAGACTGGGGGTGATGGCCGGAGGAGAGGCTCACCTTGGCTCCGATGGCGTTACAAAAGGATCTCCAAACCTCGGATGAAAATTGGGGACCCCGGTCCGAGACCACGTCCACCGGAATCCCGTGCAGCCTGACCACGTGTTGGACGAGGAGGCCCGCCGTCTCCAGGGCAGTAGGGAGACCTCGCAGGGGAATGAAGTGCGCAGCCTTGGAGAAACAGTCCACAATGGTCAGGACGGTGTCAAAGGAGTTGGAAACGGGGAGTCCGGTGACGAAGTCCAGTGCGATGTGCGACCAGGGCCTGCCGGGGACGGGCAGAGGCTGGAGCAGACCCGCTGGGGGGGCATTTCCCGACTTGCTGGTGGCACAGATTGGGCAAGCCCGGGCGTAGCGGGCTGCATCCCTCCGCAGGCCTGGCCACCAAAAGGACCGTTGGAGGAGGCTGATCATCCGAGAGGTGCCGGGATGACAGGTGAGCCGGGAGGTGTGGAGCCAGTGGATGACCTCTCCTCGGACCGCAGATGGGACGAACAGTCTTCCCTCCGGTCCGCCGCCAGGATCAGGTTCCACCTCCTGCGCCTTCCGGATCTTGTCTTCAATGTCCCAAGAGATGGCACCGAGGACGCACGACCTGGGCAGGATAGTGTGGGGCGTCTCCTCAGCCTCCACGGGGGTGAACTGCCTAGAGAGGGCGTCAGGCAGGCCGTTTTTGGAGCCCGGCCTGAAGGTGATCGAGAAGCGGAACCTGGCGAAGAACAAAGACCAGCGCGCCTGGCGGGCATTCAGGCGCTTGGCAGATCGTAAATACTCTAAGTTCTTGTGGTCCGTCAGGACCACAAACGGCAGGTCCGCCCCCTCTAGCCAGTGGCGCCACTCCTGTAAGGCGAGTTTAATGGCCAGGAGCTCTCTGTCCCCCACATCGTAGTTCCTCTCCGCCGGGGACAGGCGCCGGGAGAAGAAGGCGCACGGCCGTTTGGCGCCATCGTCAGGTGACCGCTGGGATAACACTGCTCCCACTCCCGTGTCCGATGCGTCCACCTCCACAATGCACTGCAGCGCGGGGTCGACCTGGCGAAGGACCCGGGAGGAGGAGAACTCCGCCTTCAGCGCCCTAAAGGCAGCAGCGACCTCTTCAGTCCACCGGAACGGGACCTTCGGGGACGTGAGGCGGGTCAGCGGTCCGACGATCGAGCTGAAATTTGGGACAAAGCGGCGGTAAAAATTGGCGAAGCCAACAAACTGTTGCACCTGCTTCCGGGATGCGGGAGTAGGCCACTCCACCACCGCCTTCACCTTCTCTGGGTCTGGGAGCACCTGATCTTGAGCGATGATGAATCCCAGGAAGGATGTGGTCCTAGCGTAGAATTCGCATTTCTCAGCCTTCACGTACAGACGATTCTCCAGCAGTCTTTGGAGGACCCGCCTCACATGGACCTGGTGCACGTCCCTGGACCTGGAGAAGATAAGGATGTCATCCAGGTAGACGAACACAAAAAGGCCGATGAAATCCCGGAGGACGTCATTAATGAGGCGCTGAAAGACGGCAGGAGCGTTGGTCAGCCCGAACGGCATGACGAGATACTCAAAGTGACCGTTCGGGGTACGGAAGGCTGTCTTCCATTCATCTCCCTCCCGGATCCGGACGAGGTGGTAAGCGCTGCGTAAATCCAGCTTGGTAAACCAGGTCGCCCCCTGGAGGGAGTGAAAGGCAGTGTCCATGAGGGGCAGGGTGTAACGGTCCCTCTCAGTGATGTCATTCAGCGCTCGGTAGTCTATGCAGGGGCGGAGGGATCCGTCCTTTTTCCCGACAAAGAAAAACCCTGCCCCCACGGGTGACGACGATGGGCGAATAATCCCAGCGCTCAGAGATTCCTTCAGGTATGTATTCATGGTCTCCTTCTCCGGCGCCGACAGGCTGTAGAGCCGACCAGATGGCAGGGGAGCCCCCTGGCGGAGGTTGATGGCACAGTCATATGGTCGATGCGGGGGAAGAGACATAGCTTTCGATTTGCTAAATACCATACCCAGGTCGTGAAATTCTGGAGGCACCAGTGACAGGTCCGGAGGTGCTGTATCCGCCACAGGGGGAGCCGCGGATGGGGAGCAGGCAGCGGACTGAAGGCAGGTGCCCATACAGAAGGTACTCCATGCCGATACCCCAGCGGACCTCCAGTCCAGGACAGGGTTGTGGAGGCGTAGCCAGGGATACCCCAGGATGACGGGCGACACAGAGTTGGGCAGGACGTAAAATACCATCTCCTCCCGGTGGTTCCCTGAGATGATGACTGGGACAGGCATGGTTTGGTGAGAAACTCTCCCAAGGGAGGCACGGGAGAGATGGACCAGGGAGATGGGGTGTTTTAATGCCTGACAGCGGATGCCCAATCGGGTTGCCAGGCCTTGTGAAATGAAGCTGCCCTCTGCGCCCGAATCCACCAGTGCGTGGGTGAGGTGCCCAGTGGGATTGTGGCAAAAACGGATGGGCAGCTTTAATTGAGTGAGAGAGTCTAACCGGTTGGGATCCGCGAGGCTCCCTACAGCGATTCGCGGACCCCGCCGACTGGCTTTCCGTGGGCAACGCTCCACAGTGTGTTGGTCACCTCCGCAATACATGCAGAGGCCCAACTCACGGCGGCGTTGTTTCTCCGCAGGGGAAAGCTTGGTCCAGCCCGTCACCATCGGCTCCGACTCCTCGGGGCACAATGCTGGCGGCGCCGCCAGGGGGCGAGCTTGGAACAGGTGCGGCGAGACTCCACGAGGGCGAGAAGAAGAAGACTTCCGCCCCGAGGAGCGCTCGCGCAGCCTGTTATCCAAACTTATCGCTAAGGATGTCAGCTCCGCTAGCGTCCCAGGGATATCCCGTCCAGCCAGTTCATCCCTCAGATCACTATTGAGGCTGCGGAGGAACAGGCCACAGAGGGAGCGTTCCTCCCAGCCCAATTCCTCCGCCGCTACCCGGAAGTCGACCGAGTAGTCCGCTGCCGACCGGCCTCCCTGCTGGAGAGCGAGGAGCCGATCGACCTGGACCGTCTCGGTTTGAGAATGGTCAAAGACCTCCAGAAAGCGCCTCACGAACTGGTCATAGGTGAGGGTGGCATAACTGGGCCTCGCCATTACGGCGTAGGTCCAAGTTAACGCACGCCCCTCCAGAAGATTCCCTATGTAACCAATCCGGCTGTGATCTGAGGGAAAATCTCCGGGCACACGGTGGAACACGGACTCACACTGCATAATGAACCCCCGCGCTCCGCCGAGCTTACCGCTAAAGCGGGCGGGGGTCGGAATCGGTGTGAGCCGAACCGGTGCCACCGGAGCCGGCTGGACGGCCGCTGGAACAGCAGGAGCCGCGCCACCCTGACGAGCCGGGGGGAACGGCTGTTGAGGATCCAAGCGGCCCAACCGGTTAGTTAAATTCAATAATTGATTAAAGATCACCTGTTGTTGATAAGCTATTTGATCCACTCTAGCCTCGAGAGTGGAAAACCGGTGTGCGAGCCCGCCGTCCGCCGAGCCGCTCTGCTGAAGCCGTACTGGGCTGCACGGTGGCGCAGTGGTTAGCACTGCGGCAGCACAGTTTACCCTTGGCCGGAGGATTGTGGGGATCGTGGGATCGTGGGTTCGATCCCAGCCCCCGACCAACAGTGATCTGTGTGGAGTTTGCATGTTCTCCCCGTGTTGCGTGGGTTTACTCCGGGATTTCTCCGGTTTCCTCCCACATGCCAAAGACATGCATGTTAGGTTAATTGGCTGTTCTAAATTGTCCCTAGATATGTTTCCTATAGGCCCTTAGAATAGAGGGTTAGTATTAATGAAAGCGCTTTGAGTGGTCTTTGTGACTAGAAAAGCGCTATATAAGTGCAGGTTAGTTAGTAGTTAGTTAGTAGTACTGACATAACGCACGGCTCAGGAGACGCACACACACAGGCTTAGAGTAGTTCAAAGAGTTTATTAACAGCAGGAGTGAATGAGTGCGTGTCTGCGGGATGTAAATGTGTTGGTGATGGTGTCTGCTCCAGGCACAGAGGCAGGTGACCGTACAGCCGAGCAACCCTATGGAGAGAGCACAGGGAGAGGGTGACGGGCATACACCAACACAGGAGGGATTTATGGCGAGAGAAGGACTTACTTGGTGGGTCAGGACAGCTGGCACAACAAGGGGGCGAAGCCCGGAAGACAGCCACCTGGAGAGCTCTGTACAGCAGCGAGGATTGGGCGATGGAGTGGAGATGTCCGCCGCTGGGGAATCCACCTGTGCACAGGGGAGAAGACTGAAGAAAAGAGGTAAGCGATCTTCTTACCAAAATGGTGACGCTGAAGGGAAGTATGCTCACAACGGTGAGGGACGAAGTCTGACGGCTTCAGGCCGAGCCTCCGGGCGAGACGGCCTTTATCCCTCGCCGCTGATGATTGTCAGGTGCGTGAGCAGGTGGCGCCGCTGATGAATGGCGCGGCGTGACAATATAGAGTCGTACATGAAGACAGTGGACCCTATATGTCTTTGCACTTTAACTGCAACCATTTGCACAAATGCCTTATCTGCTGCTGTCTGTCTGTCATTGCTGTTCTGATCATGTGCAGTCCTATCTGTTACTATCTGCACCTACACTACCGCATTGAACTACAACTATGAGTATTACATCTCTAGTTGGCTGTGTATAGGATTGCTGGGTTTTATCATTGTTAATCATTTAGCTCTATTTGTACTATGGGAGGTCTGGGTCTATCTTTTGTCGCCATTTGCACTACGTGTTGCATTACTGTACATAGACAGCTGTTGTTTTCTTTTTTTTTCCAGCCTTATTCCTTTTCTTTTTTATATTGTGCACACCACTGAAGAGAGAAACGCCATTTCAGCTCTCCTGTATGTCCTGTACGTATAGTAGTATTGACAAATAAAATCTTTGAATCTTGAATCTATTAGGACAGTCTGGTGTGGACATTTGTGCCACACTTTGTGCTTTGTTCTGGTGCTTTCACTAGTTTCTGTCAGCACATTGTCTGGTTTTCTGCTGTGCGCCCTTGCCACCTAATTAAAATCCAATTTGGTGCCGACTAAAAGGATTTTAGTCGGCACCAAATCCACATTATCAAAAGTTGATAGTTTTTCCCTCGCCATCGACGGTTCCTCAGTTTGCCCCTCCCCTCAGGTCAAGAGTCTGGGTGTCATCCTCGATGGGTTTCTTTCCTTTCACTCCCACATCAATAACATCACCCGGTCTGCTTATTTTCATCTTCGCAACATTAATCGTCTCCGGCCTTTGCTCTCTCCCCACACTACTTCTATTCTTGTACACAGCCTTGTCACTTCCCGTTTAGATTACTGTAACTCCCTACTTGTTGGTCTCCCTCAGAAATCCCTTCACAAGCTCCAGTTGGTCCAGAATTCAGCTGCCCGCGTTATCTCCAAAACCCCCTCCTTCCTTCACATCTCCCCTGTTCTCCTGCGACTTCACTGGTTCCCGGTCAAATTTCGCATTGACTTCAAAATTCTCCTTCATACTTTCAAAGTCATCCATAACCTCACCCCTTCTTATCTGGCTGATCTCCTTCACATTGTCACCCCTACCCGCTCCCTCAGATCCTCCTCCTCTGTCCACCTCGCTGTCCCTCCTGCTCGCCTCAGCTCGATGGGGAGTAGAGCCTTCAGCCGCTCTGCTCCCAAACTCTGGAACTCGCTGCCACCAGCCATCAGAAATATTGACTCCCTCCCTCAGTTTAAATCTGCTCTCAAAACTCACCTGTTCAGATTAGCATTTTCATTGTAATTGCCATGTTTTTTATGACTGTCGTTTTTGTGTTTTGTTGTTTATTGTTACTGTGTTTTATCTATTTCTGTAAAGTGTCCTTGAGTGTCTTGAAAGGCGCTTTTAAATAAAATGTAATATTATTATTAATTAGGGAATGACTGTGTGTGTGCACCTCGCACAACTAGAAGGGGACTGATGTAAAGTGGGTGAGGCTCGGCGGCAAGTTTGGCATGTTAAGGTGCATTTTATTCCAATGCGCTTTTGGTCTGGAAAAGTAGGTGGAAGTCAGCAGTGCATTATCAACCACTATTTCAGCAGCACATTTAAAAGACATGAACATATGCCTGTTCTTACACCAGGGCTAGAATTTCTCTATGTCCATTATTTTGACAGACTAATTTTGTAAAAATCTGTCATAATTCTTTACCTGATCTTTCATTCATTCATCTGTCCAGGATGTACCCTACCTCTTTCCCAAAGATGCAGGGATAGGCTCAAGCCCCCCCCCCCACACACACACACACACACACTCCCCTTCAACCCTGACCTGTGGTTAAGCTCTAGATGATGGATGAAAGTATATGTAAAATATGTGCAGGCCAGAGGGTAGTTAAAAACATAAACTGCAAGGTTCTTTAAAACCAGGTGGAAAGGTCACAGGTAGCAAAGGGGAAACCTTAAATGTTTGTTCAAACAAATTTATTTCCATAGAATTATGTACAAATAAATGCTCATTTAAATAAAAAGCTAAACAAAAACCTGAGAATTAAAATTAAGTTAAAATAAGCTAAAATAGGATAAATACTGCCTACAAAACCCAAGCTAAAAAAAAAACTAAAAAACAAACCTAATGTGTATGTCTTTGGCCTGTGGGAGGAAACAAAAAAAAGTCCATAAAAGCTGAGGAGGATCCACTCTTCCAGACCATGCTCCATCTACCGTCACGACACTGACATCCTCAGGAAACCTATACAGGGGAAAACACTTGCCAGCAGTGTATCCAGATTTCTAATTATCATTTTGGGGTACTGCTGTCTGGGAACCAGATACTTACAGCAAAGGTAGAGCTCCTCACTCTGCTCCTCCTTCACCTGCAGCACCCCAGCTGCTCCACACAGAAGTGTCCTCCCCCATATGTCGGCGTCATAGTGGTCCTGGGCTATTACTGCTCCTCCTCCTTATTCATGCCCTCCTCCAGCCATATTCTCTGGGACCAGCAGCCTCCTCTCATCCAGCAGGATTCTCATCTGGCCAGCTATCCTGGCAGGGCTCTCCTCCTGCTGGTCTCTCATCCAGGCAGCCCCTCAGCTGGTAGGCCCCGCCATCCGGCCGGGTCTCCTCAGGCAGGGCTCTCCTCCATCCAGTGTTCCATTCAAGCAGGCTCTCTCATTTGGCAGGGCCCCTGTCCTCTGGCCGGGTTCTCCTCTGGACTGCCAAAGCACCTTTTATATTGTGTGCAGCCACTGGTGCTGCACATCCCCAGTCAACACAGGTGTCACTGATCAGTAATTAGGGGAAGCACAGGGTGGAAGTAGACAACACTGCCTATTGAAAGCATACAGTTAAAATACAAAAAACACAAAACATGCAAAGTTATAAAACATGCAACCTAAAAACTATAAAACACAAAAACACAATAAAATACCTCCACCCCATGACATATATTCCGACAGTTTTTTTTAAGTTAAAATACAAAAATTTTGCATTCAGCAGAGGGAACATTACAGGACCTCAGGCTGAGATCTGCTGGAGGAACAGGTCTCTTTTCATGAAGGAGTTTTCATGACCGTCGTAGGTCTCCTGAAGGAATTTTTACATCTCAGTCTGTCAAAATAATAGACAAAGAAACAGACTGGCATAACCTCTGAATTATACATAAGTGCATAATTAGCATCACGTATCCCCAGTGCAAGCAGGGCTGTGGACAAGGAGATTAAAAAACTCCTTTTAAGCTCCTTGCCCTTAACTGCATTTTCACGTTGTGAACAAGCTGACGTTGTCCTCTAATTTAAATAGCATCATAATAGTTTTACACCTTTGATCTTGTGCCCCTGTTTGTTAAACGGAATTAGAGCAAAGACAACGATTGGTTTATTTCACACATCTCTGTATAACTAAAAGTGTTAGGACAGTCTCTTTGCATGTTTCACCAGGTGAAAAAATCATTTTTGGACTGCTGCAATAGCAAAATTAACTTGGACCCACCCATAAATGCATTCTGTGCCATAGACAATAGACTGTCGATTAGATCATTGTAATAGGGCCCAACACGTTTAAGTGTAAGCAGAATTCAGTATGGATTTAGAGATACAATTCAACCCCTCAGTCATGAGGCACTTTTAAAATATAGCCTCTTGACTGTAAATTTCTCTCAACAGTAAACAGACCCCAATCATAAATGGGCTATGGCTGCCTGTCTAAATGTTACAGATGGGAGATAGATCAACATTGATGCTGCACTTTAGTTGTATGTCTGTTTGTGTTATTGACTGACACACCTGTGAGAAACATGTTTGTTCTATAACGTAGGTCTATTTGAACAGTTACCTGTAGGTTATACTGTAGATCCTAGATAACATAATTCGATAATGGTCTGCATAGAAAATATTGTAGCATTCAGTAGTGACAGCCAATATCATGGTGTCGAACAGAAATAGAAAATCTGAAATGATGCCAAAACATTGTTTTCTGCTTGTTCACTTAAACTGTCAGGTTTAGCAGCAAAAGGTTGTTTGGTTTGTGAAATATGGCTTCTGATATTGTTTTTGTAAAGACTGGTTTAGGTAATGGAAAACTATTGCATCAGGAAAATAAGCTAGGACCTGACAGGCCTGAGAACGTGACTATGGGAATCCTGAGGGCAAAATGGGCCCCTGGGAATCATAGCGACCTCATGACAGCATAACTCTAGTGGGCCACAGGAGGCACCTCAGGGCACATTTACTCCATTGATGTCAGGTCTGGGAAGAGGCCATTCTGGGAATGAATGGTCCAAGTCTGAACTGTACAGCGTTACCCACAGTAGTCAATTATACTTTGTTAAGTCAGTTAAGTCAGAGGTCACCATTTGTTTTTATCCTGAATCGGCTGCAGAAGACTGTAGGCTAAAGATCATATAGTTCTGTTGTCATCTTCACACATCAGGAAAGTCAATACCAACTGGCCAATGATGGATTTTGTGTGCAATTCAAAACCACCTCCTTGGGCAAACATTATCTCATGGAAAATTATGAGGCACAAGCAGTCAACATGTGTCGCAATCACATGACATGCAGAGGAGTCCGGAAGGGGAGATGAGCAAGGAAGCGCAATATCAAAGTTTCTGCTTCTGATTCTAATTCTGTATTGCTGAGTAGTAGTTTTATTCAGTTTATTTATTTAGAAGCACAAATTCACATGATTTCAGCCATAAGTGTCTTTTCTGCATCAGTGGGTGCATTTTTCCACTGTTGTCCACTGTTTTATTTTTTATTATACCTTGGCCTTAATGCTTCTTTTAATAATCATAATTCCAAGATGGTTTGTAACAAGTTATTTTTGCTCAAATTATACATACACTCAAATTTGTATTTTTATTAGTAGTTTTAATACTGAATACCCTGTTAATTGAATCCATTTTTGAAGAACATTTTGGACAAATATAACTTGCTTAGTTTTGCTAACTTTGTCAGATACACAAATGTTTGTCTTGTTTATAGAATTTCTTCTCTTCTTATTGGTATCGGAGAGCAGTGCACTTACAACACCTTCAAATATAAGTTAAAGAGATGGTTGACTGATATTCATGGGTTTTTTTAGGTCATTCTAGCGAAGCCCAAAGGACCTAATGTGATGATGCAGTGTCCATCATCCATCTGTCCATCCTTGTTTTTGTCTGTCTGTCCACATTTCACGGGAATTGCTACTCTTCCCAGGCATTTGCCTCGATGCTCAACACACTCACAATGATCCTCAGGTGGATCTTCATCCAGGTTGGGTTCAAGGTCAGAGGTCAGGAGATCTGGGATCTTATACGATTTCTGAAAAATCACTTCTCCTTCTTGGCATTTGCTCTAATTCCCAATAAATTCATGCACAATGATCATCAGGGTGGTCTCCATCAAGGCTGTGCTCAAGGTCAGTTTCAAAGGCCAGGATATCTCAGGGCTTATATGATTTTATAAACTTAATTGCGGATGCTCTACCAACTCATCGGCCCCACACCCGGGAGGCCTGGGTTCAAATCCTGGCTGGGTCATGCCGAAGACCATATGAAAGTGGAACTTCCTGCCATCCGGCTTAGTGCTCAGCAATAATGGAACGGAGGAGGGAAATTTGTGGCAGCGACCCCTCTGATTCTAGATGTGATTAACGTTGTAGATAAGAGAAACATAATTTCGTTCTGCTGTATGGATTGAATGACAATAAATTTGCCTTTACCTTTATGAAACAGACAGAGATTTCTTGAATTAGAGGCTCCTCTGATCTGAGCTCCTGGGCAGTCTGGGGACGGATGGTTTTTTCGCACTTGGGGAGTTATTCAGAGCTCCTTGTGGGAGCTCCTTGTGCAGAGGTGTGGAGTGGTGGTGGTTGGGTCGGTGGCGGTGGTGCACCTGTGGGCTGGTTGCCAGCCGCCAATCAGGTCTGGAGGAAGAAGAAGAAGAAATGCACTGTTTGAGAGATTTATTTAATTATATAGAGCGTGATAAATAGTTTGGCTGCTGAATTATATAGAGAGTGATATTTAGTAGAGTAGGTGGTGGTAATGCACATGTAAGCTGGTTGCCAACTGCTAGTCAAATCTAAAAGAAGAAGAAGAAGAATGAAAAATGTTACTCCCCCTAGGCAATTGCCCCGTTGTCCATCAAACCCACGCACAAATGAGTGCGTCTAGGCTGTGCTTAAGATCAGGGTCAGTGGTCAGGAGGTCTGAGTACTCTTGGTGTGATTTCATCAGACTTTAATGAGCTACTTCATCATTAATGGTCTGGTTCAGCGTTGCTTCATCCTTCCTGATGCCATTTAGCTTCTTTTTCTTTTTTCTTTCTTTTTTAAAAATGTTTATTTATATGTGTGTGTGTAGATGTAATGAACAGTAGAATATGTACAGAAATTTTATTCTACCTTTTCTGCTTTCTAGGTGGCTTTTAAAATCTGCCCAGTGGCCACAGATGAAAATTAGCCTATAGCTAACTTATGTGTTTTGCAATATATAAAAATGTCCATCGATGTATATTGACCAAGTTATAAAAAATAAATAAAACAAATAAGCAGAGGAAAGAAAAGTTACAAATTTACAAGAAAAACCATGAATAAATAGAAGTGAAAAGTTATACATTTGTGTGAACAGGGTAATAAATCTATCTCTAAAAGTTAGAAATGTATTCAAATTCATGAGCAAAACATGTAAATGTATCAAAAAACAGTTGTACATTTATGAAAAAAATACAAATATAAGAGAAAATCCTCACAAACTGGTAAGTCTTCTTCTTCTCTCAGTTACTGGCGGATAGCAAGCAACTGAAAGGTGCATACCACCACCTCAGATAGCTTTTGTAGTAGATAGTTTCTTACTTTTACTTTATATTAGGGACTACTTTTACTATTACTTGAGTAATTAGCATCTTAAATTAACTAGTGCATACCTGTGCATGCCCATAGAAAGCAAGTGTAAGCAAGCATTTCTGTATGCTGTATGGGTTTCCGGTTCCGGTTCCGCTGGACCGGCAGCGCCACACGAGTTGGCTGCCCGTTGCAACAGCCTTTTTTTTATCTTCCTTCTTCTTTCTACACCTTTCACTCTATATATATATCACGGACACACAGATCGCCCCAAAGGTCTCCCGAGTCGGCGGACGGAGTCACTGTTTACAGCAGAAGACGTTACAGCAGGGAAGAGCTAGTGCTCGCTAGCACTCAACCGCCACCCGGTGCTAACGGAGAAACTCGACGGGAACTGTAGCGAAAACGACGCGGGTGCCGGGCTGGAGTTTAGGCGGCGTGCAAGAAATATAAGACAGAATAATAAAGAGCGATGGCAAGAACCAAGCAGACCGCCCGTAAAATCTACTGGAGGAAAAAGCCCCCCAGGATGTAGCTGGCCACCAAGGCTGCTCGGAAAAGCGCTCCGGCCACCGGCGGAGTGAAGAAGCCTCACCGTTACAGGCCCGGTACCGTGGCTCTGAGAGAGATCCGTCACTACCAGAAATCCACGGAGCTGCTCATCCGTAAGCTGCCCATCCAGTGCCTGGTGAGGGAGATCGCTCAGGACTTCAAGACCGACCTGCGCTTCCTGAGCTTCGCCGTCATGGCTCTGCAGGAGGCCAGCGAGGCCTACCTGGTGGGTCTCTTCTTCGCTAACAGGGTCACCATCATGCCCAAAGACATCCAGCTGGCCCGCCGCATCCACGGATAGAGAGCTTAGACTTTCTGCTGCACATTCACCAACCATAATGCTCCACACTGTGTGTCTATATATATATATATATATATACACTCACCGGCCACTTTATTAGGTACACCATGCTAGTAACGGCTTGGACCCCCTTTTGCCTTCAGAACTGCCTCAATTCTTCGTGGCATAGATTCAACAAGGTGCTGGAAGCATTCCTCAGAGAGTTTGGTCCATATTGACATGATGGCATCACACAGTTGGCGCAGATTTGTCGGCTGCACATCCATGATGCGAATCTCCCGTTCCACCACATCCCAAAGATGCTCTATTGGATTGAGATCTGGTGACTGTGGAGGCCATTTGAGTACAGTGAACTCATTGTCATGTTCAAGAAACCAGTCTGAGATGATTCCAGCTTTATGACATGGCGCATTATCCTGCTGAAAGTAGCCATCAGAAGTTGGGTACATTGTGGTCATAAAGGGATGGACATGGTCAGCAACAATACTCAGGTAGGCTGTAGCGTTGCAACGATGCTCAATTGGTACCAAGGGGCCCAAAGAGTGCCAAGAAAATATTCCCCACACCATTACACCACCACCACCAGCCTGAACCATTGATACAAGGCAGGATGGATCCATGCTTTCATGTTGTTGACGCCAAATTCTGACCCTACCATCCGAATGTCGCAGCAGAAATCGAGACTCATCAGACCAGGCAACGTTTTTCCAATCTTCTATTGTCCAATTTCGATGAGCTTGTGCAAATTGTAGCCTCAGTTTCCTGTTCTTAGCTGAAAGGAGTGGCACCCGGCGTGGTCTTCTGCTGCTGTAGCCCATCTGCCTCAAAGTTCGACGTACTGTGCGTTCAGAGATGCTCTTCTGCCTACCTTGGTTGTAACGGGTGGTTATTTGAGTCACTGTTGCCTTTCTATCAGCTCGAACCAGTCTGGCCATTCTCCTCTGACCTCTGGCATCAACAAGGCATTTCCGCCCACAGAACTGCCGCTCACTGGATATTTTTTTCTTTTTCGGACCATTCTCTGTAAACCCTAGAGATGGTTGTGCGTGAAAATCCCAGTAGATCAGCAGTTTCTGAAATACTCAGACCAGCCCTTCTGGCACCAACAACCATGCCACGTTCAAAGTCACTCAAATCACCTTTCTTCCCCATACTGATGCTCGGTTTGAACTGCAGGAGATTGTCTTGACCATGTCTACATGCCTAAATGCACTGAGTTGCCGCCATGTGATTGGCTGATTAGAAATTAAGTGTTAACGAGCAGTTGGACAGGTGTACCTAATAAAGTGGCCGGTGTATATTTATTGTAATATGTGCATATGTTTACTAGCTGTTCTTGTTTTTTCTTTCCTTCTGATTATTGCTCTGAGTGTTGCTATCCCTGTGCTGTTGCAATCCTGGAATTTCCCCATTGTGGGACTAATAAAGGCTTATCTTATCTTATCTTATGCCCGTAGAAAGTTATTGTTACCATGGCAACAGTAACCATGGTGAAACCTGCCTGTGATCTTAGATGTCACCTCTCATTCAGTGATGACTGCCTTTGATTTGTGATGGCTGCCTTTGATCTTTGAAGATGTCAAAGCGAGTCCTATGATCTTTTAGCGAGTCCTATGATCGTGAGTGATGCCTGCCTGCGATCTTTGATGATGTCATAGCAAGTCCTATGATCTTTTAGCGAGTCCTATGATAGTGAGTGATGCCTGCCTTTGATCTCATACCGGGTCCTATGATCTATATGACATCATATAGCCATCATGTAGCAATCATAGGAACATCATAGGCGATCCTATGATCTTTCTAGCGAGTCTTATGGTCATGACAGACACACAGAGATTTCTTAAATTATATATAGTGATGCTACTTTTACTTGAGTACAATTTATACAGCCTCAGCTTTATTTTTTATTCCTTGCTTTGCGGTAGTGATAAGTTTAGATTAAAGGGCAGCTGTGGTGCAGCTGTAGTGTGACGACTTCTGATCAGAGGGTCATTGTTCAATTCCCACTCTCTCTGCAGTCATGTGTCAAAGTGTCCTTGAGCAAGACACTGAACCCCAAGTTGCTCCTGATGGATCAGGCCAATGCCTTGCATGGCAGCTCTGCTGCCATCAGAGTGTAAATGGGTAGATGGCAGGATCTGTAAAGCACTACAGTCATCAAGAGATAAGAAAAAAAGTGCTATTTAAGTGAATAGCATTTTAATTTAAGGATTAGTGTCTCTACTAAGTAAACTGTAGTTACAAAGTAATGTCATTTTACTGTGAGCACTTGCTGTCTGAATGACAGTAAAGTTGGCTTTTATTTTCTTCGTAATCCAGTGTCCTGTGAAGTCATGGAAACAGTTGTGTGTGTGTATTTGGTGGTGGTGGTGGTGGGAGGTGTTACGGCACTTTCAGAAGAAATATATCAGGGGTGGTCAGAAAGTGAAAGTTTCCTGTTGCTGCATTTCAGCTTGGCTTTAAATTTTTTGTGGAGGCTTAAAACTCAGGTGTGGGAGAACTTAACACATTCTTATGTTCCTACGACCCCCACACAACACGTACCTCACTGCTTTGAATGCCTGTGGAAATCTCCACTCATCCTGGTTGACGTGCACCAACACTTTTTTCTGATTCTGTCACACTGTGGTTGACTGAACTTTGTTAAATATAACAAAAGTTAGAAAGTTACTTAACTGTTAAATAAGAAAATCAATAATGGTATTGTTATTTTTTTATTTTCACTTTTGTCAATAGTTTGTATCATAAAAATATGTTCTTATTAATTATTGGGTTAGACTCTCAGATTATATCATAGTCGATGAGATACAAAAAAAAATTACAAAACACACTGTAATTTAAAATATACTATACAATGTTAAGTACAAGTAACCAAATCCCCAACAGCACACATACAGTGGGGCAAAAAAGTATTTAGTCAGCCACCAATTGTGCAAGTTCTCCCACTTAAAAGATGAGAGAGGTCTCCAATTTTCATCATAGGTATACCTCAACTATGAGAGACAAAATGAGAAAAAAAAAATCCAGAAAATCACATTGAAGGATTTTTATTGAATTAATTGGTAAATTCCTCAGTAAAATAAGTATTTGGTCACCTACAAACAAGCAAGCTTTCTGACTCTCACAGACATGTAACTTCTTCTTTAAGAGGCTGCTCTGTCCTCCACTCGTTACCTGTATTAATGGCACCTGTTTGAACTCATTATCAGTATAAAAGACACCTGTCCACTATGGCCAAGACCAAAGAGCTGTCAAAGGACACCAGAAACAAAATTGTAGACCTGCACCAGGCTGGGAGGACTGAATCTGCAATAGGTAAGCAGCTTGGTGTGAAGAAATCAACTGTGGGAGCAATTATTAGAAAATGGAAGACATACAAGACCACTGATAATCTCCCTCGATCTGGGGCTCCACGCAAGATCTCACCCTGTAGGGTCAAAATGATCACGAGAATGGTGAGCAAAAATCCCAGAACCACACGGGGGGACCTAGTGAATGACCTGCAGAGAGCTGGGACCAAAGTAACAAAGGCTACCATCAGTAACACACTACGCCGCCAGGGACTCAAATCCTGCAGTGCCAGACGTGTCCCCCTGTTTAAGCCAGTACACGTCCAGGCCCGTCTGAAGTTTGCTAGAGAGCATTTGGATGATCCAGAAGAGGATTGGGAGAATGTCATATGGTCAGATGAAACCAAAATAGAACTTTTTGGTAAAAACTCAACTTGTCATGTTTGGAGGAGAAATAACACCATACCTACTGTGAAGCATGGGGGTGGAAACATCATGCTTTGGGGCTGTTTTTCTGCAAAGGGACCAGGACGACTGATCCATGTAAAGGAAAGAATGAATGGGGCCATGTATCGTGAGATTTTGAGTGAAAACCTCCTTCCATCAGCAAGGGCATTGAAAATGAAACGTGGCTGGGTCTTTCAGCATGACAATGATCCCAAACACACCTCCCAGGCAATGAAGGAGTGGCTTCGTAAGAAGCATTTCAAGGTCCTGGAGTGGCCTAGCCAGTCTCCAGATCTCAACCCCATAGAAAATCTTTGGAGGGAGTTGAAAGTCCGTGTTGCCCAGCGATAGCCCCAAAACATCACTGCTCTAGAGGAGATCTGCATGGAGGAATGGGCCAAAATACCAGCAACAGTGTGTGAAAACCTTGTGAAGACTTACAGAAAACGTTTGACCTCTGTCATTGCCAACAAAAGGTATATAACAAAGTATTGAGATGAACTTTTGTTATTGACCAAATACTTATTTTACCAAGGAATTTACCAATTAATTCATTAAAAATCCTTCATTGTGATTTTCTGGATTTTTTTTCTCATTTTGTCTCTCATAGTTGAGATATACCTATGATGAAAATTGGAGACCTCTCTCATCTTTTAAGTGGGAGAACTTGTGCAATTGGTGGCTGACTAAATACTTTTTTGCCCCACTGTACATCTGCCCTACTTCTGCCCAGTGTACAAAGTTTATAATGTGCAAATGACCTCTATAAGATGTATTCCTGATGCAAACTTGTTGACATTGGCCCAACCTATGTGTGCTGTTGGGGATGTTGCTGATGTTTTCCAATTAAGATTGGTCACAAATGAATCTATGAGATCTATTTCCCAGTGAAATACTGCTGCTTCCTCTAAGAATTTAAGATTTAAACGTTCATAGAATCTGTAGTAATGAGATGAGTCACTACTTGGAAGGTGTTAACCGAACAAACAGTTAAAGTATCTACTGTATGTTATCTATGGTGGGGGGGACACACCTATTTTTAAAAAAATGTTGGTCTTCTTTTTTTCACATTCCATCCCCAAAAAATTATAAAAGACCAGGTACAACTATATAATTGCCATCAAAAGAATTTCATCATTGCAATACACAAGCTATATAATTGTTTACAAAAGTATGTAAATATCAGTTGGAAATTTTTCATAAAATGTAAATAATGTAGAAAACAACGGTGGTTATCACCAGTTTTTGTTTGTTAACAGTAAATAACTCTCAAATAATGTTTAATTAGTATTGTAGTCAAGACCTTGTCAAGTCCAGACTGAGACCAGAGTCTCCCAAGACCAAAACAAAACCAGATAGGATCAATACCAAATTGAGACCAAGGCCTACAGTACATACACCGTGGTTTTGGTCTCAACTTTTTTTTTCTATTTCCTACCCTATTATGCTGTGTGTATTTCCGTCAGTTTGGTCATCTAATTTCCCAGTTTGGGATCGATAAAGTACATCTATCTATCTAGCTAGCTAGCTAGAAAGTATTCATAGTGCTTCACTTTTTCCACATTTTGTTATGTTACAGCCTTATTCCAGAAGGGATTAAATTCATTTTTTTCTCAAAATTCTACACACAATAATAATAATGACAACATTTAAAAAAAAGTTTTTTTGAAATTTTTGCAAATTTATTAAAAATAAAAAACTAAGAAATTACATGTACATAAGTATTCACAGCCTTTGCTCAATACTTTGTTGATGCACCTTTGGCAGCAATTATAGCCTCAAGTCTTTTTGACTATAATGCCACAAGCTTGACACACATATCTTTGAGCAGTTTGGCCCATTCCTCTTTGCAGCACCTTTCAAGCTCCATCAGGCTGGATGGGAAGCGTTGGTGCACAGCCATTTTCAGATCTCTCCAGATACACACGTGGACAAAATTGTTGGTACCCCTCTGTTAATGAAAGAAAAACCCACAATGGTCACAGAAATAACTTGAATCTGACAAAAGTGGTAATAAATAAAAATTCTATGAAAATTAACCAATGAAAATCAGACAATGCTTTTGAATTGTGGTTCAACAGAATTACTTTAAAAAAAAGAGTTGTCCTTTGATATCTTGGCTGTGTGCTTAGGGTCGTTGTCCTGCTGAAAGATGAACCGTCGCCCCAGTCTGAGGTCTGGAGCAGGTTTTCATCCAGGATGTCTCTGTACATTGCTGCATTCATCTTTCCCTCTATCCTGACTAGTCTCCCAGTTCCTGCCACTGAACAACATCCCCACAGCATGATGCTGCTACCAACATTGGCGTGGTTATGAACGGTGCCTAGTTTCCTCCAAACATGACGCCTGGCATTCATGCCAAAAAGTTCAATCTTTGTCTCATCAGACAAGAGAATTTTGTTTCTCATGGTCTGAGAATCCTTCAGGTGCCTTTTGGCAAACTCCAGGTGGGCGGCCATGTGCCTTTTACTAATGAGTGGCTTCCGTCTGGCCACTTGTATCATACAGGCCTGATTGGTGGATTGCTGCAGAGATGGTTGTCCTTCTGGAAGGTTCTCCTCTCTCCACAGAGGAACGCTGGAGCTCTGACAGAGTGACCATTGGGTTCTTGGTCACCACCCTGACTAAAGCCCTTCTCCCCCAATCACTCAGTTTAGACGGCCGGCCAGCTCTAGGAAGAGTCCTGGTGCTTCCGAACTTCTTCCATTTACAGATGATGGAGGCCACTGTGCTCATTGGGACCTTCAAAGGAGCAGAAATTTTTCTGTACCCTTCCCCAGATTTGTGCCTCGAGACAATCCTGTATAGACAATTCCTTTGACTTCATGCTTGGTTTGTGCTCTGACATGCACTGTCAACTGTGGGACCTTATATAGACAGGTGTGTGCCTTTCCAAATCATGTCCAATCAACTGAATTTACCATAGGTGGACTTCAATTAAGCTGTAGAAACATCTTGAATCCAATTGAACTTATCTGGAGAGATCTGAAAATGGCTGTGCACCGACACTTCCCCTCCAACCTGATGGAGCTTGAGAGGTGCTGCAAAGAGGAATGGATGAAACTGCCCAAAGACAGGTGTGCCAAGCTTGTGGCATCATATTCAAAAAGACTTCAGACTGTAATTGCTGCCAAAGATGCATCAACAAAGTATTGAGCAAAGGCTGTGAATACTTATATACATGTGATTTCTTAGTTTTTTATTTTTAAAAAATTTGCAAAAATCTAAAAAAAACAAACTTTTTTTACGTTGTCATTATGGGATATTGTGTGTAGAATTTTGAGGGAAAAAATTAGTTTAATTCATTTTGGAGTAAGGCTGTAACATAACAAAATGTGGAAAAAATGAAGCGCTGTGAATACTTTCCGGATGCACTATAAACTATGGTTTGAAAAGGGAGAACAACACTTTTCTATGACAGAAATAAACTATAACAATAAACTGTTTAACAGGCTTTTTATGTGTGTATAGTTTCTTTCAGATCGTGTTGTGAAAGCAGCCAGATCAGTGTACAGTGTTATGATAGAAAGGAACCCTGGACTGATCCGAGACAGAAAGTATCACCTCAAAACACACAGGTACCTACAATACCATACTGATTATTTTTGTCTTGAAATGCAACAAGTTTCACACATGCTAGTGTGTTAAATTTCTTTCTCAGACAGTGTTGCTCCGGTAAGGACCTTGTTGATTGGCTGATGAACCAAAATGAAGGTCTGCAATCAAGAAGTCAGGCAGTGGGGATATGGCAGGTCTTGGTGGACGAAGGAATCCTTGTTCATGGTAACAGACAAAGAGCTCAAGCTTGATGGATCGTCCTCAAAAATCCTTTACTTATGCAGCAACCATAACAAAAAGCTAAATTAGCATAACATTTATCACAGGGTCAGGCATAAATAAAGATTGTTGATGAATGTGGAATAACTCCATCATCAAATCCTGCATTATTTAGTCATTTTGATATAATGTGATGATAATGTTTTCAATGGTATTCAAGAATTCCTCTCATGTCCTTGCATATATTGAATGAGTGAGTGTTTTACAATGTGATCTTAGTAAGTGAAGTGATAGCTAACTGCACTGTCTTGCTGGAAGAGAGATACCACTCCAATCAGGGCATAAAAGCTTTATCATCAAATGAAGGCAATCACTCAGAAAACATTTGCACTTATTTTCATGTATTTGTTCTTTCTTTGCATTTATAAAGTCAACGTAGGATCTTGTAATGCTCACTTTTTTCTTTCTTTGCTTTTTTTAATTATATGCATGTGACTTAGTATGTGTGTAACAAAGAATGATATCCAACTCATACACAGCAGTTCCAAAAAAGTTGTGACATTATCAAATCTAAAGAGACTCTGCCTCTCTGAAGCACGACTCTCACTGAGCAGCAAAGGGTGGCAAATGGTGACGAACGTTGCAATTTGGGGGCTTCTTCAGGGTTTGTAGAAGGTTGTGCAACAGTTCATCAACTGTTTTTACAGTCACAAACATTTTTTCTTGTCGCAAATAAATTTTGAACATGCAAACTGTTGTGCAACTTTGTACGAACCCTGACTAAACCCCCAAAATCACAGCTTTCTTCAGCATTTGTTGCCCTTTGCCGCTCCATGAGATACATGCTTAAGGTGCTCTTCTGGAGGATGAAAGCAGACGAGACACGAGCTGACGAAACAGAGGTTTATTTCTCCTCCAACACAGAACAGACTAACCCTGAGTGCCAAAGCGATCTGCTTTATACATTTTCTCCCCGCCTCTGGCACTCCGGGTAAACACATTTACATACCTGTTACCAAGTGTAAACACACATCAACACACACATTAACATATTTGTGCCCCTGTGTCCTCAGGTGTGAGCCTGGCACAGCGGGGGTGAAAGGCACATCTTTATTTACTGCATACCCCCCGGTGCTCTGGCGCCCCTGGCTAGCACCCCCAACACCCCGAAGTACTGGGTGGAGTGTCATCTCCTTTGTGTCACCACACTGTCTTTATATCCAATCATCTGTCCTGTTGCCCATTAATATAATTAGTTGCAACACGGTCCTCCAGCTATCTCGTTTTAGTACCACTTACTTTACCATGCCTTTGTGGACCCTATCCCAACTTTTTTGTAGATGGGTTGCTGCCACCCAATTCAAGATGATCTAATGTTTTTCATGAAATAATGAAATCTCTCATTCTTGGCATTTGATATACTATAATGCTGGAGCTGTGACAAGGGGTGGCTTTGCACTGCCGTGGATTCATAGACAGTTATAATTCTTGTGTTCTGAGCATTGTTGTTGTAGTGTTAAAAGTCTGGTTGTAGTAGTGTTGTTTTCCCTGCTTGTGAGAGATTACGTGTCTGTGCCACTCTGAGTGAAGAGAGAGTGTGTGTGTGTGTGTGTGGATAACCTCCCCTCTGTTCTGCGTTATCAGAGAGATGAAATAAATGCCTGTTACATTCCAAATCCTCTCTCATTATTGTGTGAACCATTGAAACGTCACACTTGGTGTCAGTAGTGGGATATTGAGAGATGGAAGTGAGGTTTGAGGCAGAGATTTGACAGCTTGAACAGCTCACTGCCCAGATGGAGATGGACAGAAGAGCAGACACGTCAGTCCCCAGAGCTGCTCGCCGCAAAGAATGGGGAAGTGGGCCAGACGGAGCAAGTGTGTGTCGTGTCCTGCCTTTTTCAAGGCAGAATGGGATGCGCCAGCGGGGAAACTACGAGCCAGCGATTCCACTGCAGCCGAGGGCAGTGATCAGCATGGAGGTGACCGTCCCAACCCCAGTACCGCCAACCTACCAACTGGCCAAGCTTCCCCGCTTTGGTGGCGAAACCTCGCTCGATGATTACTTCGTCCAGGTCGAACTGGCCGCCACGCTCAACGGCTGGACACCTGAAGAGACAGCTGTGCCGGTCGCACTGGCTCTGGAGGGCGGAGCTCTCTGCATGCTGTCCGATCTCCAGCCTGAGGAATGGCACAGCTGGCCAGCGCTACAGGGAGCACTTTCGAGGTGGTTCGGGAGGGTGACCCATGCTGACCACGCCTGGGAACAGCTGGCCAGCTGCTTGCGATGCAACCGAGAGAGCCTGGGGACTTATGCACCAGATGCCTGGCTGCTGACTCAGTGCGGATACCTGGACTTCGAGCTAGAGGTGGTGAAGAAGTTTGCCCTTCAGTGTTTCATGCGAGGGCTCTGCCCAGCCGGGCTATGAGAACATGTCCGGATTCATGCCGTGAGCAGCTGGGAGACTGCCATGGCAGAGGCAGAGTGGGTGGAGCCGATATTGGAGCACACGGCTAACATTTCATCATCAAAGCAGAGAGCTTTCCAGGCCACGGCTGAGAGTGAGGACGAGGAGGAGCTCCACCAGACCACAGCTGCATGGCCGGCGAGAGTAGGTGCGTTCACACCAAACGCAAACAGGCAACTTTTTTTCATGGCACAATTACATTATAAATCAATGTAAACGCGCCAACAGACATGAATAGTGAGATGCAAACAGGCGAAGTTGTCTTTAAAACTTCTGGAGCTGTATTAAACCTGCTGTGGAAATTCCCAAAATAACGTCACGCTTAGGTTTAGGTTTTAGGTTTTTAGGTTTTAGCACTGTTGCCTTACAGCTAGAAGGTTCCTGGTTCGAATCCCCAGGCTGGCAGGGGTTGGAACCTTTCTGTATGGAGTTTGCATGTTCTCCCTGTGCTGTGTGGGTTTACTCCGGGGGCTCCGGTTTCCTCCCACAATCCAAAGACATGCATGTTAGGTTAATTGGTTGTTCTAAATTGTCCCCAGATATCTGTTTCCTATAGGCCCTTAGAATAGAGGGTTAGTACTAGTGAAAGCGCTTTGAGTGGTCTTTGTGACTAGAAAAGCGCTATATAAGTGCAGGTTAGTTAGTTAGTTAGTAGTTAGGTTTACATTATCCGACTGGGGGCTCCCCTGAAAATGCCGTCTCAAGCCTCCAAAACTTCACAGATGATGGGTGTTTACATTGCTAGCTTGCTAACTTGCTAGGACGTCTGTGGCCAGAAACTGTGGGTAAATAACTCCAAAATCCCGATTCAGCTGAAGAGTCCCCGGTGCTCCTGTCTCCCAGTGAGTGAGTTTCATTTTCTAACTAGTTTACTCTGCAATGGTGATTTGAATTTGAATTTGAATGAATTTTGAATGAATCTTTATTTCAGATAGATTAGATTAAAAGATTAAAAGAAAGGAACAGAATAATATAACAAAGGGAAAAAAAATCCAACAAGGTCAAATTAAACAATAACTCCTCGGATTATACAATTCAACACAAGTTATCCGAAATGGGTGATGGCTGAAGCCGCAGCTTATATTGCCCACCCATGTTCCATCTAAGAATTCAAAATAAAATAAAATAAAAGTGATTACAAATCAGAACAAAGCCAAGACAAAACGTGACAAAAAACTAAGCAACAGCACAACATAGACTGGATATGACAATCCTTATGTGATTTTACATGCCATTTTGTATATATGTTTGGCGTATTTCTTCCTTTAGTTTTTGTTTAAATTGTCCAAGCGTTGTACATGATTTTAATTCAGGTCCAAAAGCGTTCCACAATCTGACTCCTTGCTCTGAGACACAGTGTTGCTTGCTGGTAGTTCTCACTGAAGGTTTTTGAAATATACATATTCCTCTGAAATGATATTGTTTCTCCCTTTCTCTGCAATGGTGATAATTTTACTCCGGTGACAGCAGAATCTCAAAGCTAGCTAGCAGCTATGTAGCTAGCTGCTAGCGGATGCGAACGCGCGACCACGCAAATTTGCGCGCACTTGAGTCTTCCCACTCAACTCTCATCATGTCTGGGCCAACTTGGACACTCGCCAGGGCTGTATCTGCAGTGCAGCCTGGACTGCACTCCAGTCTGGGTCAAATTGACACTGGCTCCACCATCTCCTTGGTCTGATCTGGGGCGCTGCCCGGTACAGATGAACTCAGACCACAGGGATGGAAACCCACCAGGCACTGCCATCACCACAGCCACCGGTGAACGTGCCAGATTGGGAGGGCAATGAGTCCTTGTTGTGGAAGTGGCCAGTCAGAACACGAACCACTCATTCTGGCTGGCTGACATCCAAGACCCCTGCATCATTGGACCAGATCTGCTCGCAGCATGGGGAGCAAAGTTCAACACTGCCAGCTCTTCTCTCCTTCTGGGGGCTCAGACCATCACACTCTTCAGCAAAAGCCAGATGGGGAGCCAGGGGACCCCCGCGCGATCGAAGGGCCATCAGCGCAGGCCAAGCGGAGGGGATCAATGCCAGAGCCAACCACTGTAGAACCACCAGCGCGAGTGGAGAGATCATCCTCTCCGCCAAAGACAGCAGTGAGGGGGCTGCCAGCAGAATGAATCTCCACGTCATCAGAAACCCAACAGGCAATCGAGGAGCTTTTCCAGTGGAGCTGCAGGTGGTTAGAGTCAGGGCAGAGACACCAGCTGCGGGAGCTGCTGGACTTCTACATCGATAGTTTTGCCACCAGGGATGAGGAGTGCACCCGAACCAGCTTGGTGCAGCACCAGATCGACACCGGTGAGACCAGGCCGATCCGGCTTCACCTCTGCTGTCTGCCTTTTTTCAGTCGCCAGTGGTGGTTCTGTTCAAGAAGAAGGACGGTTCATAGTGGTTCTGTGTGGACTACCGGCGCCTGAATACCATCACACTTAAAGACTCCTACCCTCTGCCCCGCATTGATGGTGCGCTGGATGACATCGTCGGCTCCGGCTGGTTCAGCTCGCTTGACCTCTGCAGCTGCTGTTGGCATGTGGAGCTGTCATCAGAGGCTCACCAGAAAACAGCCTTCTCCATCAGGCAGAGACTGTGGCAATTCGAGGTGATGCCATTTGGACTTTGCAATGCCTTGGGCACCTTTGAATGCCTGACGGAGCGAGTGCTGGCTCACGTCCCCCCCGGAGCCACAGCATCGTTTATCTCAACAACCTGCTGGTTCATGTAGCTGATTTTGGTGGCGCCCTGTCCAACCTCCGGGAGGTATTGGATGCCATCTGCCAGGCTGTGCTGCGGCTCCACCCTCGGACATCCCACCTGTTTTGGCGAGAAACCACCTTCCTGGGCCATGTTGTCAGTGCTGTGGGAGTCGCCACCGACCCAGAGAAGTTAGCAGTGGTGAAAGTGGTGAAAGCGGTTAAAGCGGTGATGCTTTAACCAGACCCTGACCACCCAGCTCGCTGTCCTAGTGGACCAGCAAAAGCAAGACTGGGACCTGCACCTGCCCCTGGTCCTGAGGGCATACGGGACACCAGTTCAAGAATCCACCTGGTGCACCTTAGCAGCGCTGATGTTAGGACGCAAGCTGTGCACCCCGATGAACTTGGTGTTTGGCCCTCCCCCAGAGGGCCAACCAGGGTTAGATTATTTGTTTTGCTTGAGAGAACGTTTTCACACGGTACACGAACTGGCTCGGGAGGCCCTGATAGCGGCGGGGAGTCAACAGAAGCAAGCGTACGACTCCCGCTCCCAAGGGAGAGACTTTGCACCCTGGGATCAAGTCTGGGTTTTCTGCCCGGAACAGAAAAAGGGATTGTCACCAAAGCTGGCGAGCCATTGGTCGGGACCATGCATGGTCCTACAGAGACTGTCGAACGTCGTGTGCAGGGTGAGGCTGCAGAAGAGGAACCGGGTGGTGGTCTTTCACTGTGACCGCCTTGCTCTGTACCAGCCAGCTGGTTTTCATAGACAGTTATAATTCTTGTGTTCTGAGCGTTATTGTTGTAGTGTTAGAAGTCTGGTTGTGGTAGTGTTGCTTTCCTTGTGTGTGAGAGATTATGTGTCTGTGCCACTCTGAGTGAAGTGTGTGTGTGTGTGTGTGTGTGTGTGTGTGTGTGTGTGTGTGTGTGTGTGTGTGTGTGTGTGTGTGTGTGTGTGTGTGTGTGTGTGTGAGACCTCCCCTCTGTTCTGCGCAATCACAGAGTTGAAATAAATGCCTGCTACGTTCCAATTGCTATGTTACGTTGCCTGCTATGTTACGTTATTGTGTAAATCCTTAAAAAGTCACAATACTTTCTATTTTCTATTTTGAATAAAATAGAGATTTTTATTTAGATTTGACACAACATCCAAACCTTTTTGCACTTGGCGTTGTCATTGAATTATACAGTTTCATAACACTTGCTCTCCTAAAGCTTCCATTTGATACAGTGGTTTTCCCTTTTTTTCGCTTTTCTTATCCATTCAAGTGAAACATGAATTGAACTTCCATGACAAGGACACCCAATTCTACCGCTTCCAGAACTCACAGTTTGGCCTGAACCACATAACAAATGAAAAGGACTCAGACGATGAGCTGCAGGAGAGTCTCTCCCTGCTGTCTCAGCTGGGTCCTGATGCTCTCCTCACTATGATTCTACGCAAAGGGTTAGTATTAACTAATTAGGACTTCTCCACACTTTTAGTGTCATCCTATCACTAACCTTCTTATGCATGACAAAACAATTCAAATAAAACAATGCAGTATTGTAATGAATATTCATCGTGAGCAATAGTGCATAATAGTCTCAAATGCTCTTTCACTCAGTCCCAGTCAGAGGAGTGCGGAGGACCTGGAGGTCATCTACGAAGAGCTGCTTCATGTCAAGGCCGTGGCTCATCTCTCAACCTCAGTCAGTCATTGCTTACTAGTTTTTTCAATTCCCTTCCAGGCTACTTTTTCCCATATCATTTTTGTCTGTGTGTATCTTTAAGAATATCCTGATAGTAGACTTGTTTGAAAGATAAAGGTTTTTCAAAAGACTGTTTGTAGTACAGATTTCACCATAAAATTTTTATTTCCCTGACATTCTTTAAACTGCTTTGGGATCAAACACTTCTGGAACCAGTTGCATTTGTAAGAAGAGCCATCAATAGAGTCCATTCTGATTTCTTGCCCTGTCATGCCTGTAGGTCCGTAAGGAGCTGGCAGCAGTGCTGGTCTTTGAATCGCATGCCAAGGCTGGAACAGTCCGTGAGTTGACAGCTTTCTTGTTTGAACTTAGTTAATTTTTTTTACCTCACAGACACATGCATTGCTTCATTGTGTAGCAGTCGGACACCATATTCCTCTAATGTTCTTTTGTGTAACACTCCTATCATAAATCAACAAGTCCTCCAAGTAATACATCACAACCTCTGAGCTCAACTAAATGTACCATGTCGAAGATGGGGACATCACCAATTTTCAAAACCACAGAAGTGGGAGAGTGACACAGAGTGGACCTAAAATAGGAATTCAACCCTGGAGATCCATGTTCCATATTGCCCTTTTGGTATTAAATATGTATTTTTAGGTGGTTAAGGCTGGAGTAAAGGTTTGGATTATAGTATATGCCCATCTACACACAGATAAACTAGAAAAGCACTCGGGAGAGCGCAGACCTCCGCCAAGTACCTCAGTTCCCCCTAATATTGGGATTTTCCCCAAATATAATAGTGCTACATTTATTTTATCTATATTTTCAGATTCCTTGACCATCAAAACATACCTTTAGCAACTGGATTGACATTGATATCTGTATTAGTTCAGTAGTTATTGACAAAAAGCACATTTTCGGTAATGGTGGTTTTCTTCTGGATATAGCTCCATAGCTTTTGAAGATACAACAAATCCATTGGCACACTACTGATTCCTCAGTGTCTTGGCTATATTTTGGTGTTTGTTGTATGTTTATATCTTAATTTGTTACCTTACAGTGATGAAAATTCCAAAGATCCCCTATTATTTCCTGTTCTGGATCACAGTATCCAGATTTTTTGCAGGATCCGGATCAGTCTTTGATATTTCCTAGAACCTATTGGGATCTTATCCTGTATTTTTTTGGCAAGCGTCCTGACCATTTATTGTGGCGTTATATACACATATGCTAAAAATGGCCCTATCTCGCAATGATAAAGAAACCTTTAAAAAATTCCTGGATCCAGACAATGATCCAGATCACTCCCAAAATCTAATAATTTCTTCCTTGTCCTATTTGGGACTTCAAAATGTGTTCATAACTTTTTGAGTTATGTTGGTAACAGACAGACAGACAAACAAACCCCGGTAAAAACATAACCTCCTTGGCGGAGGTAATAATCCTTCTTAAATGGTTTTTCACAGAGATTTAGGGTTCTTCATCTTAGGGGCACAACAATGTTTTCACCCCAACCTGTGTAAGTTCATGTACAGTTTAGCTGTCCATGCATACTACACTGGGTATTTGGAGGTGTGAGAGTGTAGAGGATGTGATGTGTGAGAGTGTAGAGATTTGAAACCAGTCTCCAGAGTGGAGAGGTTTTCTTGGTGCTGATTTTGCACGTCCGTGTGCACAGAAATAAAGAGCAATGGGATGTTAGAGCCCCAATTTACAATAAATTTCAGCCAATCCACACACCAAGGACCATTTTTTTCTCAAAGAGAAATGCAAATACAGAGTTTGTATTTCTGTATTTCTCACAGAAATATAAGCTCTGTGATTAAATAGTTAGGATTTGTGATGGTTGGGCGAGTGTGCTCCCCCTCCCCTCCTGTCTGTCTGTTCAGCTCTGGAGAATTGGGCACACCTGTGTAGTGTGATTTGTGGGTTTTATAGGTATTTTATTGTTGGTACAAGTATTAATGTAAATATGAATGTGAGTAGGAATGAAGATTTATTTTCATTAAACTCATATTCTCGTAGGGCACCAGTCCAGGTAATGGACAATTTTATTAACAATTCCTTATTTGTACCAATTATGAATCAGTGTCAAAAAAAACCCTTGTGAGTTCTTGTCTGCTGATAATCAAGAAGATGGACATGAAATCAAACAGTTACTCCCATATGTCTTTCAATAGTTTAATAAGAAATATCAGAATAGGTTAATACATTCGGATGACTTTAAAACAGAGAATTCAACATGTATCATGGGCATCATAGACTCCATTGAGTTATGGAGTATCACATGTGAATCAAACATTTGTGGAACCAAAGAACCCTTGTTTAACTTGTCAGTATACTGGAAATTGGAAAACCATAAAATAGCATTGGTTAAAAAAAGTGGATGCAATTTTATGAAGAAAATGATGAGTAAACTATTAATAACTAGAAAAGCACTCATAGAGCGCATACCTTCGCCAAGGCTCCTTCCGTTTCTCATGGATCACCTCCAAAATGTAATGGGTTTGTGTGTAGGCCTATAGCCACTTGTGGTGAAAATTGCATCAAAGTCTGTCCATCAGTTTTGGAGTATTGTTGCTAACACACTGTGAGAAGATAAGAGCCCTTGGCTGAGGTATGCATTCTGAGATCATCACCAAAATATAATGGGTTCCTCTCTAGGCCAAGAACCACCTCTGTTGAAAATTTCATCCAAATCCATCCAGTAGTTTTTGTGTAATCCTGCTGCACAAATAAAAACAAAGCCCTTGGTGGAGGTATGCACTCTCAGATCATCACCAAAATCTAACCATTTCTTCCTTGTCCCATTTTGGACTTGTCCTGAAAATTTTGTCCAAATCCGTTCATAACTTTTTGAGTTATGTTGTTAACAGACAAACAGACAAACAAACCCTGGTAAAAACATTTTTATTTATTTATTTTTTTTTATTTTGTATACTTTATTGATCCCCAGAGGGGAAATTGAGGGCATCCACCTGGATGGATGAAGCAGCCACGTTACGGCGCTATCCCTTAACCATTCACACACACATTCACACCTAGGGCCACTTTAGTGTCTCCAATTAACCTAACCTGCATGTTTTTGGCCTGTGGGAGGAAACCGGAGAAATCCCAGAGTAAACCCATGCAGACACGGGGAGAACATGCAAACTCCACACAGATCACTGTTGGTCAGGGGCTGGGATCGAACCAGGGATCCCATGGCCAAGGGTGAGTTGGTGTGCTGCTGCAGTACTAACCACTGCACCACTGCACCGCCCGTAACATACAAACATAACCTCCTTGGCGGAGGTAAAAATAGAAAATTGATGTTACTCTGAAGAGAATGTAAATTAATGAAAGGACAAAATGCATTTTGAATTTCTGATGGGGGTTTGCATGAAATTAAGTTTAAAGAACTTATACCAGGAATATGGTATTCCAGGAATATATACCAGGCCTTATACCAGGAATATGGAATATGGTATGGTATGGAATAATGGTTCCAAGGTTGTCATAGCCAGGAGCGGCACTGGGGTTAAGCTCCCAGTGCTCATAAAATGCTCCTTACGGCGTGCGTCTCGAAAAGCCTCTGACAATTAAGTCCAACTCCTAGCCTGCCCATGTGGTTTAATCTCTAAGCCCGGCGGAACTGCTTTTACTAATAGGAGAAGGGGCGAGGGCGGATCTCTGGCGCCTTAAAACCAGATGCTTCGGGTAGATGGTGGCTCGTCAACCTGGGAAGGTAGCCCATCTAGGGGAAGGTAAACCCTGATTTCAAACCTCCGCTGCCTTGCGGCACACCCGGTCACGGGAAAGGCTTCAGGAGTCAACCCTGAGGAAAAATCCGGAGTCGGAGCCCCTAAGGCAGTTCTCTGTTGTGCTCAACATCGTTCTGGCAGCTCCTGCGACGGCGCTGGTGCCAAACTATAGCAGTCCTGCTGTTCCTTTGGATTCATCAGTGACGTGGAGAGGGGGGACATGCTGCATGGGTAACATCTTGTCCTCCATATCTTCCTGCCCAGGCTTGAATCCTACCAACGCCCAACGCTGGAAGGTAGAACACCGGTGTGCATCGGCCTGTTTAGCCACAGGCAGTGCTGTTCCAGCAGAGTAGACGTTTAGGATTCTCTTCCATGGTCATCATAGACCGACGGAGGCCGACGACGACCAGGAATATTCTGAAGAATTAAGTTTAAATTAAACAACAGACCATCACCCAAGAAAAATCATTGTGTCCCAGTAGGTAGGAGGCGATCCACTGGATTCTGTTTCAACTGGACCGGCGTGGATTCTGTTGTAATACTGGCAGACAGGCTCCTTACCACGGTTATGGCCTACTCCTAAGATCACAAAGGGCTGGTTCTTCAGCAGGCTGGCTTCGGTCTTCTCTTATGCACTGAAGAAGGCATTAGTTTATTGTACAAAGTCCCATCAGAAATTCAAACTGGGACAAGAACACCCCACAGATCCGTTTCTTCCAATGTATTGTGGCTGGAATGAGTTGGTTTAAACTAAAAAAAAAATCAAACAAAATCTTGCAAGGTAATTTAAAGAAAAAGATTAAAATAAGAAAAAAAATGAACTTTAAAGAAAGGAAAAAAAAATTTTCACAGAGCATGACAGGCTCTGGGTCTTACTTGGAAGACAGAAAAAAATGGGAGAGCAGAGAAGTCTGCTCCTTACAGCTTGACCACCGCCCCAAAACTGCACAAAAGAAAGTTTTTTATCGGGTGTGGCAGAAACCCACTGAATTTCATGGAACTGAGCTGAACCAATTATATGGAGTTTTATTCAACAGAAGTCACAAACTCGACCTAAAAAGGAGATGCAGTGAAGCCTGGAACTCTATTGGTCAGTTAAAGTCCAGCTATGGTCTCCCAAAGAGCAGAAAGAGGTAGGAGGGGGAGAGACATTTGATATGAAAAGTGAGACCCCCCTTAAGACACATATGTTGCTGAATAAAGCATAAATTCCTTAAACTTTAGTGACTAAGATATTCTACTCAATAATAAGGGAACATACAATGTCTCTACATTGTAACTGTAATTAATTTGTGATACTAAGCATGCAGAAATTAATTTCTTCCTGAAAATAAAGCAACACATCAAATCATATCAATAAAAGCATTTGAAACTGTCATGATTGGCCCCTCCGAGGCAGAGACAGACCCACATGCTGGAGTGCAGTAGTGGCATTTATTCAAAACAACAAACAGAAAAACCAAAGCTGTGCAGGGTAAACAAAAATACAAACAAAAGGTAACTTACAAAAAGGCACTCCAGAGCCGGAATCGCTCTGCAAGTGCCAATGAGAAGACTGGGCAGGATCAAACAATAAGTTGTCCAGTTATCCAGTCAGTAATTCAATCAAGACTGCCGCGATGAGAAAGTGAGCTGACAGTGCTTAAATACATGAAAACAAATGAGCAGCAGATGCGGGCAGCTGAGTGAGCAGATGGCCTAATTATTCAACTACTCACAGCTGAGATGGCAGTGGAACAGAGTGAATCGCTGGTGGGAGTGTCTGGGAAGGAAGAAGGGCACTCTTGTCACAAAACCAAAAATAAACACAGAAACAGACAAAATAATCATAACACATAAAATACTCAGACATAAATTGAGAGTCTGAGCTCTGTGAGAACACTGAGCTCAGACTCATGACAGAGCCCCCCTTTAAGGGGTGCACCCCAGACACCCCAAGGCAACACCCAAGAGGAACCCCCCTCCCCCCAAAAAAAGAAACAGTACAGCAATGAACCACCCCAGGTGGGAGGTGGGGGAAACAGGTAGGAGGGAACAAAAATATGGAGCCCGCTCAGAACCCGCACCCATGCTACGCCAGGCCCCTGGGCCCCCTAGGCCAAAGAACTAAGCAGTTCGGGTGGCCGGCCGAAGTCCCAGGCCAGACAGATGGCAAGGTGGTATGAGTCAGGTGGCCTGCCGGAGAATATGGGCCACCCAACCCAGCGGCTCAGTCTATCAGGCGGCAGGCCAGATTTCTTAAGCCACCATGACCGGAGGAGTGACTCAGGAGGCGGCTTCCCCACGAGAAGGCCCAATGACAGGAAGGAGGGCCGAAGGACGGGGACCACAACAGTGTGTGGTTGCAGAGGAGGACCCACGACGGCGTCTGGCAGTGGAGGGGGAACCACGGTGGTGTCAGGCATAGGAGGGAAGGCCTCGATGCCCTCAGACAAACACCCTCGGTGGTCCTGGACTGAGACACGGTTGCACCCACAGAGGTCCCGGACTGGGACATAGCTGCACCTGTAGCGGCTCCGGGCTGGAGCAAGGCAGCACCTGCAGTGGCTCCAGGCTGGAGCATTGCAGCACCCACAGTGGCTCCTGGCTGGAACATGGCTGCACCCACAGTGGCTCCGGGCTGGAGCAATGCTGCACCCACAGTGGGCCCAGACTGGGCCAATGCTGCACCCTCAGTGGACCAGGACTGGCCAATACTGCACCCACGGTGGACCCCGGGCTGGGGTGTAGCGCCCATGGCGGGCCCAAACTGGAGCGCAGCACCCATATTGGGTTTAGGCTGGGATGCAGCACCCACAAAGGTCCCCGACCGGGACACAGCACCCACAGAGACTTGGACCGAGGAGGAGGAACCCAGACGACGGCCTCGGGCAGGGGGGGAGCTGCACCCACGGGGGTCCCAGGGTTGGGGCAGAGCACCCGTGACGGCCTCCACTGCAGGGGAAGCTGGACCCATGGCGACCTCGGGCAGTGAGCCTGGACCCACAAAGACATCTGGCTGTGCTGGAACATTCCCAGTGACCCTGGGAGAAAGCTCAGACAACACACACAGAGAAGCAGAATCAGGGTCACCGACAGCGGCGGAGCCCGGCGAGGCGAGCTCAGGCGCAGTGGACAGCTGCACCCAGCAGTGGCAGTTCATGGTCGAGGTGGATGCTTCCAACTCGGGAGTGAGCGCAGTCCTCTCCCAGTGCTCCTTCTCCGATCAGAAGCTCCATCTGTGCATGTATTTCTCCCGGCGGCTCACGCCAGCCGAGAGGAACTACAATATTGGGGATTGCAAACTGTTGGCCATAAAGCTGGCATTGGGGGAATGGAGACACTGGCTGGAGGGAGGTAGCCAACCGGTCATTGTCTGGACCGATCATAAAAATTTAGAATACCTTCGATCGGCCAGACGATTAAACTCTCGGAAGGCTCGGTGGACCCTGTTCTTTAATAGGTTCAATCTTTCCATCTCGTATCGACCAGGGTCCCGTAATGCAAAGGCTGATGCTCTCTCACGTCAGTTTTCTCCTGACTTCTCTTCCTCCACCTCTTCCTCCGCAGCTGCTGCGTCTCCCCTGGAGACTATTATCCCTCCCTCCTACTTTCTCGGGGCACTCTTGTGGGAGATTGAGCAGAGGGTCCGGCACGCACAGTCATCTGAGCCCATCCCGGAGGGAGGCCCTCCAGACCGGCTGTATGTCCCCTTGGTGCTACGGGGTGAAGTCATCAAGTGGGGCCACACCAGCTTTTTTTTGCCTGCCACCCCGGAATCTCTAGGACTGTTGAACTACTCCAGAGAGTGTTTTGCTGGCCCACACTCGGGAGGGATGTGAAGGAGTTTGTTAAGGCCTGCCATGTCTGTGAGGCCAACAAGTTGGACTCTTCTCGTCCTACTGGCCTCCTCCATCCCCTCCCGGTGCCGAGCCGACCATGGTCACACATAGCATTGGATTTCATCACGGGTCTCCCTCCATCCCAAGGTACCAAGGCCGGTTTCCAAACGGTTTACCAAGGCCAGTTTCTCCAAGGCCGTCCATCTGGTCCCGCTGCGCAAGTTGCCATCTGCTGTGGAAACGGCTGACCTACTGACACAGCATGTTATCCAGCTGCACGGTATCCCTTTGGAGATCGTCTTGGATCGGGGCCCTCAGTTCATGTCCCAGGTATGGATGGAGTACGTTCTGCCTCTTCCTGTGTGCCTCTGCCAGCTTGACGTCCAGCTACTATCCTCAAATTAACGGTCAGACTGAGCATGCTAATCAGTCTCTGGAGGCCACCCTCAGGTGCGTAGCATCCCAGAATCCATCCACCTGGAGTTCCCACCTGACCTGGGTGGAATATTTCCTGAACTCCGCTGTGCGTGCTTCCATTGGACTTACGCCGTTCGAGGCCTCCATGGGCTACACACCGCCGCTGCTGCCCATGGTGGAGAGGGGGCTCGCCTTCCCATCTGTTGAGCTTCACATGCGCCGGTGCTGCCATCTGTGGAGGGCCACTAGAGCTGCCCTCCTCCACTCTGTGGGGCACCATCAACGGTACGCCAATCGCAGACGCTCACCGGCATCCAAGTACACCGTGGGTCAGAAGGTGTGGCTGTCCACCGATCAGGTCCCGTTGAAGACGGAGTCCCGGAAACTTTCCCCCGTTATCTGGGACCATTTACCATTAAGCAGCTGATCAACGTTGTGACCGTTGCCACCCTCGATGCGAATCCATCCCACCTTCCATGTCTCCCACATCAAGCCCCTCTCCGCCAGTCCTTTCTGCCCTCCTCCAGATCCTTCCACCCTGGATCATCGATGGTCAGACGGCGTACACAGTGGAGAGGATCCTGGATGTCCATTGACAGGGTCGGGGGTACCAATACCTCGTCCACTGGGAGGGTTACAGTCAGGAGGAGAGGTCCTAGGTCCCAGTTTTTGTATCTTGGATAAGCAGGTGGTGCGGGCATTTCACCAGGCTTAGCAACATAAATCCAGTGGGATGCTGGGAGGCTTGGGGGGAAGGGCACTGTGATGGTCGGGCAAGCGTGCTCGCCCCCCCCCTGTCTGTCCATTCAGCTCCGGAGAATTGGACACACCTGCGTGATTACACACCTGCTGTGTCCTGATGACCAGGATGAATAAATATGACGACAGCATATTTAAGAGCCAGCGTGTGGAGCAGCCACCACTGGATTGTTAGGTTTGCTGCCCACCTCCGCAATGTGTCTTCCGGAGATGATCACACTCGCCTGGCCATTGAAGATGCCAGACAAATTCACCCAGGTCGACGCCTTTCCCCTGTTTCCCCTGGTTTGCTTAGGAGTTCCATGCCAGGCTCCTTTGCTCTTGAGTAAGTGTGCATCTCACATTCTCTCCTCATTTGGGAGAGGCTGTCCCTAATAATCTCTGTCTGCTCTTTCTCCTGTAGGCAGCGTGTGCTCCAGCGGGCACCAGTTTATGTGAAATTTAATTGTGGGTGTTTGTGTTTCGTTTTCCTTAAGGTCCATACCTTTATTTACCGTGATGTATTTATTTTCATTTTTGTAATAAACTGGTGTGCTTTTACTTCTGAGTCTGAGTGTTCATTCTGGCAGCTCAGCATTTGGGCCTCACTTACCTGAATCATGACAGGATTGGGCTAAAAAAAAGGCTCTTAATGGTATCTGTAAAATGCTTTCTTTTACACAATAGGTCCAGCCTTATATAGAAAAATAATCATCAAAACTATAACCATGGAGGATGTCTACCTTTGCTGGATGACGAACAGATCACTGTGGAGCAGTTGATGTTTCAAATCCAGTTTTGTGCAACTGCAAATGATGCCATGTTGACTGCAGCCAGCATCACATCATGTCACTTTTTTTTCTTACTTGTAATGCTTTGTAAAAATTATAACTGAAGACTCCTTATCAATTATTCAAACCAGCTGTCAATAAGTCAGATTTTTTTTTATTGCCTGCAATCATACAGGTTATTTACAGTATCTCACAAAAGTGAGTACACCCCTCACATCTTTGTAAATATTTTATTATATCTTTTCATGGGACAACACTGAACATATGACACTTTGATACAATGTAAAGTAGTCAGTGAACAGCTTGTTTGAATGGGGAGCAGGTGTGTTAAATTTGGTGTTATTGCTCTCACACTACTAGTCAGTGGAAGTTCAACATGGTACCTCATGGCAAAGGACTCTCTGAGGATCTGAAAAAAAGAAAAAAGAATTGTTACTCTACATAAACATGGTATAGGCTATAAGAAGATTGCCAACACCCTGAAACTGAGCTGCAGCATGGTGGCCAAGACCATACAGCGGTTTAACAGGACAGGTTCCACTCAGAACAGGCTTCGCCATTGTTGACAAAAGAAGTGGAGTGCACGTGCTCAGCCTCATATCCAGAGATTGTCTTTTGAAAATAGACTTATGAGTGCTGCCAGCATTGCTGCAGGGGTTGAAGGGGTGAGGGGTCAACCTTTCAGTGCTCAGACCAAACGTCGCACACTAAATCAAATTGGTCTGCATGGCTGTTGTCTCAGAAGGAAGCCCCTTTTAAAGATGATGCACAAGAAAGCCCACAGTTTGCTGAAGACAAGCAGACTAAGGACATGGATTACTGGAACCATGTCCTGTGGTCTGATGAGGCCAAGATAAACTTATTTGGTTCAGATGGTGTCGAGCGTGTTTGGCAGCAATCAGGTGAGGAGTACAAAGACAAGTGTGTCTTGCTTACAGTCAAGCATTATGGCGTGCGTTTCATGGTTTGGGCCTGCATGATTGCTGCCGGCACTGGGGAGCTACAGTTCATTGAGGGAACCATGAATGCCATCATGTACTGTGACATACTGAAGCAGAGCATGAGCCCCTCTCTTTGGAAACCGGGCCACAGGGCAGTATTCCAACATGATAATGACCCCAAACACACCTCCAAGATGACCAATACCTTGCTAAAGAAACTGAGGGTAAAGGTGATGGACTGGCCAAGCATGTCTCCACACCTGAACCCTATTGAGCATCTGTGGGGCATCCTCAAACGGAAGGGGGAGGAGCGCAAGGTCTCTAACACCATGATATCATCATGAAGGAATGGAAGAGGATTCCAGTGGCAACCTGTGAAGCTCTAGTAAACTCCATGCCCAAGAGAGTTAAGGCAGTGCTCAAAAATAATGGTGGCCACACAAAATGTTGACACTTCAGGCACAATTTGGTCATTTTCACTAGGGGTGTACTCACTTTTGTTGCCAGTGGTTTAGACGTTAATGGCTGTGTGTTGAGTTATTTTGAGAGGAAAGCAAATTTGCACTGTTACACAAGTTGTACAATGACTACTTTACATTGTATCAAAGTGTCATATCTTCAGTGTTGTCCCATGAATAGATATAATAAAATATTTACAAAAACGTGAGGGGTGTACTCACTTTTGTGAGATACTGTATTTATTTATTTATTTGTGACTCCCTCATTCTTTCAGCTTAAAAAATGAATATAAATATTTCTTGCAGATGGAATGTGGTGTTTATAGTTATAAACCAAAGTCCCTAGTAAAACCTCTACTTGTTATCCGTTAAGCTGGGTTCACACTATAACGTTTGGACCAACTTTTACTAACGTTTTGAAAAATCAGAGAAATCAGTCCAAACGTTGGTGAAATTACTTTTACAAACTTTTACAAACTTTTGCTAGCATTTTCCAGCATTGCATTCAGCATTGTAAAACTTTTGCCGACTTAGGCTAGTGTATGTGTAGTAGTTGCCAACTTAGGTTAACTTAAGCTAAGAATACTCAGCGCAGTTCAGCTGATATTAGCGTCAGGCGACACTCATATAAAGATCAGTGTTTGTAGAGGCATCCTGCCATCCTGGACCTGCTTTTTTGGGTGGATTCACACTACAACATTTGGACCAACTTTTACTGACATTTTGGCAAATGTCTGGCTCTGCTGGCAAAAGTTGATAAAAGTTAATGATAGTTGGAATTTGTTGGCAAACACTGGTGAAAGCTGTATTCGTTGAGAATTTTCAGCATGCTTAAAATTTGCTGACATTTGGAAATAAACGTTGGTGAAAGTTGTGCTCGGTTTGTAAAAGTTCCAGAGTGCTGGGCTAAGTTATGCAGAGTTTACCTAAGTCAGCCTAAGTTAAGCTCCTTTGGCAAACGCTGACTGAAATGCTGATAAAAACAGATGTTTTTAGATCAAAACTCACTTCAGACATGCACGGACAAAAGAGAAATAGAGAGAAGGGGGAATTTTAAAAAAAAAAAGAAAATATATATGGAAGAGCATAATGTACATTATTTGTTTGGTGATAACAAGGTGTGTATGACATGGGTTTTTTTTATTTTTTTAATGTACGAGATTACATATATATGTGTGTGTGTGTGTGTGTGTGTGTGTGTGTACATATATATATATATATATATATATATATATATATATATATACAGTATACACTACCGTTCAAAAGTTTGGGGTCACCCAGACAATTATTTTGTGTTTTCCATGAAAAGTCACACTTATCTACCACCATGAGTTGTAAAATGAATAGAAAATATAGTCAAGACATTGACAAGGTTAGAAATAATGATTTGTATTTGAAATAATAATTTTTTCCAGATACTAACCTGCTCAAAGGAAGGTCAGTTTTATAGCTTCTCTAACCAGCTAAACTGTTTTCAGCTGTGCTAACATGATTGCACAAGGGTTTTCTAATCATCCATTAGCCTTCTGACACAATGAGCAAACACATTGTACCATTAGAACACTGGAGTGATAGTTGCTGGAAATGGGCCTCTATACACCTATGTAGATATTGCACCAAAAACCAGACATTTGCAGCTAGAATAGTCATTTACCACATTAGCAATGTATATTAGATATTAGAGTGTATTTCTGATTAGTTTAAAGTTATCTTCATTGAAAAAAACAGTGCTTTTCTTTCAAAAATAAGGAAATTTCTAAGTGACCCCAAACTTTTGAACGGTAGTGTATATATACTGTATATATATGTACATATTTTTTTTTTTTTTTTACAGGCATTTGATGGTGTGATGGGTGTGGTCTCGTGAGTGGTTTGGGATTTCGTGTCTTTGCAGTGTTATTTTTCTACCTCTAGGCTGTGCTGTTGCGCAAACGTGTGTTTTGCCAGTACAAATTACTGGTTGCCTTGGAAACAACAGCTGTGGAGACTGATCTTTTTTTTTTTTTTTTTTTGCTGTCTGAAAAAACATTTTCTTGGTATGTGGAATAAAGTTTTTTTTCATGAAATTTTCAGTCACAGTCTTTCTACTCTCTGCCTGCCACATATATAAATATATAATCTCCCAAAAATGTGACAGCCCAAAAGAAAAAAAAATGTCCACATTGAGAAATTTACTGTTGTTAATTTTCTGCTCCATGCGTAATCATTCTCCAGGATTTATTGGTTCACTTCCATTGTGGGGAATCAACGCTGCGCTGATGATGCGCAGTGCTGATGTGGCGTCAAAAAGTAAATGACATTTAATGGGATGTTATGTTATTTTAATGTAGAGGGTTGTAACAGTCAAAATATAATCACCCATCATTTTATTTATATGATAATTCATAAATATTTTTTTTATTCCATCCACATTCGCATTTTAATTGCGGACTTAGAGTTGGATTCTATGCATTGTTTTATTATTTTTTTATATGAATGAATGAACAGGGGAAAAGGGTATGCAGAAGTAACTACACACGTGGACAAAATTGTTGGTATCCCTCTGTTAATGAAAGAAAAACCCACAATGGTCACAGAAATAACTTGAATCTGACAAAAGTGGTAATAAATAAAAATTCTGTGAAAATTAACCAATGAAAATCAGACAATGCTTTTGAATTGTGGTTCAACAGAATTACTTTAAAGAACAAACTCATGAAACAGGCCTGGACAAAAATGATGATACCCCTGGAAAAGATTGAAAATAATGTGACCATAGGGACATGTTCAACCAAGATGTGTCCTCTAATTAACATCACAGGTGTCTACAAACTTGTAATCAGTCAGTCGGCCTATTTAAAGGGTGACAAGTAGTCACTGTGCTGTTTGGTGACATGGTGTGTACCACACTAAACATGGACCAGAGGATGCAAAGGAGAGTTGTCTCAGGAGATTAGAAAGAAAATTATGGACAAGCATGTTAAAGGTAAAGGCTATAAGACCATCTCCAAGCAGCTTGATGTTCCTGTGACTACAGTTGCACATATTATTCAGAAATTTAAGATCCACGGGACTGTAGCCAACCTCCCTGGACATAGCCGCAGGAGGAAACTTGATGAAAAATGGAACAGACGGATAATATGAATGGTAACAAAAGAGCCCAGAACAACCTCGAAACACATTCATGGTGAACTCCAAGGTCAAGGTACATCAGTGTCAGATTGCACCATCCATCGTTGTTTGAGCCAAAGTGGACTTCATGGGAGACGACCAAGGAGGACACCACTGTTGAAAACAAATCATAAAAAAGCCAGACTGGATTTTGCCAAACTGCATGTTGACAAGCCACAAAGCTTCTGGGAGAATGTCCTATGGACAGACGAGACAAAACTGGAACTTTTTGGCAAGGCACGTCAGCTCTATGTTCACAGACGCAAAAATGAAGCATACCAAGAAAAGAACACTGTCCCTACTGTGAAACATGGAGGAGGTTCTGTTATGTTCTGGGGCTGCTTTGCTGCATCTGAGAGAGGGTGTCTTGAATCTGTGCAGGGTACAATGAAATCTCAAGACTATCAAGGTATTCTAGAAAGAAATGTGCTGCCCAGTGTCAGACAGCTTGGTCTCAGTCGCAGGTCATGGGTCTTGCAACAGGATAATGACCCAAAACACAGAGCTAAAAACACCCAAGAATGGCTAAGAGCGAAACATTGGACTATTCTAAAGTGGCCTTCTATGAGCCCTGATCTACGTAAATCCTATTGAACATCTGTGGAAGGAGCTGAAACATGCCGTCTGGAGAAGGCACCCTTCAAACCTGAGACAACTGGAGCAGTTTGCTCATGAGGAGTGGGCCAGAATACTTGCTGAGAGGTGCAGAAGTCTCACTGACAGTTACAGAAACCGTTTGATTGCAGTGATTGCCTCAAAAGGTTGTGCAACAAAATATTAAGTTAAGGGTACCATCATTTTTGTCCAGGCCTGTTTCATGAGTTTGTTTTTTAAAATAATTCTGTTGAACCACAATTCAAAAGCATTGTCTGATTTTCATTGGTTACCGGAGTGGTGGTTCAGTTGGTAGAGCATCCGCCCCACACCCGGGAGGCAGGGGTTCAAATCCCGGCCGAGTCATGCCAAAGACCATATAAAAGGGGAACTTCCTGCCATCCAGCTTGGTGCTCAGCAATAAATGGAATGGAGGAGGGAACTCTGTGGCGGCGCCTTGCATGGCAGTGGCCCTCTGATTCTGCACTTGGGGTGTGTGTGATTTACACTGTAGATAGGTAAGGCACAATCTCGTTCTGCTGTACATGATTGGTTGTACGGCTGAATGACAATAAGGGTGATTTAATTTAATTTAATTAATTTTCATAGACTTTTTATTTATTACCACTTTGGTCAGATTCAAGTTATTTCTGTGACCACTGTGGGATTTTCTTTCATTAACAGAGGGGTACCAACAATTTTGTCCCCGTGTGTACATAAGAATATAAAATGAAAATAAATACTGAAACATATGCCCAAAGGACATGTGTTCACTCCAAAAGCAGGTCCAGAATGGCAGGAAGCCTCCATAAAAGCATATGAGCATCGACTAACGCTGATGTCAGCTGATCTGCGCTATTTCTCTGTGATTTTTCAAAACATCTGTAAAAGTCGGTCCAAATGCTATAGTGTGAACCCAGTTTTAACTTAGGCTGACTTAGGTAAACTCTGCATAACTTAGCCCAGCACTCAGGAACTTTTACAAACTGAGCACAACTTTCACCAAAGTGTATTCCCAAACAGCAAATTTTCAGCAAGCTGAAAATTTTCAAAGGGCACAACTTTCACCAGCGTTTGCCAACAAACACCAACTATCATCAGCTTTTGCCAGCAGAGCCATACGTTTGCCAAAACGTCACTAAAAATTGGTCCAAACGTTGTAGTGTGAATCCACTTTTAGTTACAACAGCAGTTTTCATGCCTTCGGTGGATCCGTGTGCACGCATGGGTGCTTCTGTGACGTGTAGTGGGCACACAGCTCTCTGGAGTAAATGAAAACATTGTTGTATACACCAGGCCTTAGCCCTCTCCGCACATACGTGGGTATTTTTACACACACTGCAGCTATAAACCTCCACCATGCTTCTTCAGTAGAAGTCATTTAATGCCTAAATGCACATATAGATCATAATTTCTGATGGTAAAAGTGACTATATATATATAGGACATATTCTTTTTAAAGATTTATTTTTGGGCATTTGTGGCCATTATTGGACAAATTTGGGAAAAAGGAAGACAGGAAATGGGGTGAAGACCAAGGGAGAAACATGCAGAAAATTTTGATGTGGCTGGATATTAATCCAGGGACCACTGAGTTTGAGCAATGTGCTTTTTTGGTATGCTTCTTGAGCAATAGGCTTCTTAGACACCCCTATGTGGTGTTTTCTGTCAGAGGGCGGTCTGCCATAAACAGAAGTGCTTGAAAGAAAAAATTGCAAGATGCATTAGAAACATTAAAACCTCCTCTTGTCGTGTGTTTCCTCACTGACGACACATAGACAGTCATGTCTTTAGTAAAAGTAACCTATTCCCTATGTAAAGTCCATTACAGGACAGCATAATCTTAATGATGTCATCAGTTAGATTCACTCAAACACATGTCAGTGACTATTGCTGGGTGTTTTTCTGTCTTTGTTGGGTTGCAGTGTTCAGTCAGGGTGATAAAGGCACCTCCTGGTACATAATCTGGAAAGGCTCTGTGAACGTCATCACACATGGGAAGGTAAATCCATTCAAGAGTTCCAAATTAACATTAACCTTCCTAGCTCTTTATGATAAAGTGCTTTGCAGTTTACTTCATGTATACTCAAAGCTCTGTGCACACAGGGCCTGGTAACGACACTACACGAAGGTGAGGACTTTGGGCAGTTAGCTTTGCTGAATGACGCACCTCGTGCTGCCACCATCATCTTGAGGGAAGACAACTGCCATTTCCTCCGTGTTGATAAACAGGATTTTATACGGATCCTCAAGGTTTGCTTGCTTGATTGCCTCATGTACACCACAACCTGTTTGTCAGATAAAAATAAACAAGGTAATTTCCTCATAAGGGCCCACGTGGTGGTGTTAGAGCTGTATTTCTGTCTTTTTTATATACTGTATGTTCCACAAATTGAAATTTGCAATTAAATCTGTTTTTAACTGGGCCATCACTCATTTTGGCCCTTCAGGATGTGGAAGCTAATACAGTTCGACTGCAAGAACATGGGAAAACTGTGCTGGTGTTGGAAAAGAGTACAAACTGTGCTGGGCAAGGAGGAGCGGGAAACAACAGCAAGTGAGGAAAAAAAATGACACACCTACCGATGATAGAATATAACAGGCACTTCAAAATATATGGCCTGGGTGTGGGCAGATACTGCAAACACTGGCACTAACATGACACTAAATGGGAACTATTATACAGATCTCCTCTTAACAGTATTATCTGGCTTTTTTTCATTTTAAAGGACCTTAACCCAGTCTTATTGAATGGCTTATCAATCTTAAAGCATTTGCACAAATACGCACATAAATTCAGTTGATGTTGACCCTTCATCTGAGTCATACTTGACCCAGATTTCTTTATTTTTTTTCTCTTTGTTAATTATCATCCAATCTGTATTACATTTTAAGCATAATAATTGTAGTACAGACAAAAATACCACATAGCTGTCCACTAGCTTGTCATTTAGACAGTGACTTCTCCTTTTCTGGACACATTATCAGTCAACATTAACACAACAATAATACAAGTGTGTGTAATAAAATACTTGCAGTAATTTATTTATAATTTATTAGTTTACTGTACAGATACAGTAGTGCATGTTGGCAGTAAAAGAACCCAAATATTATTTTACCTAAAGGGAATGAGAGGTGGTTTTTGTGGTCCCATTCACTGAAAAATTGTGTTTGTAGGTTTAACCTTCTGAAATGCATCTATTGATCTCATGAATATCAAAAAACATTAAAACACTCACTTCTCTAAAGAAAAAACACACACACACAGCCTTTATATTGTTTCTGTCTCTGACGAGCCCGTGTACCTCTTCCATGTTTGATCTGGTATGTCATGAAAAGGAAAACCCAGCCTTGATACCCACCCGCTGCTCTATTATTGCCCAGCCTGGTGTCTGTGTGCAAACATGTAGATGAGCAGGGAGCTCAGCTTCAGAGCTAACAGTGTTTCTCAGGAGCTAGCTTACCAAGTGCAACTTATATTGTTATTTTCTTTACATTTCAGTCACCCAAATTAGACATCCCTGTTTCCTCCTGGTTCACTAATCCACAGTTGATAATATATCGTGCATCATTTGCCATGATGCTACATCAAACCGTTAGCATTAGCTCAGTTAAGCAGTGAGACCCCATCAGTGTAACCTCATCAGACCTCACCTCAGCAGGGAAAGACTGATAGACAGCCATTCAGTCTGCTTTTGATTGCTATTTTCTATAAATTCTATTCACCCCCTACTAGAATCCTTGTTGATCTACCAGCACTTGATCATATACATCACTCTTAGACTGTCATGAATGGCACCTCGGGGCAGAGAGACGAGACCCACGCGCTGTACTGCCGTTTGTGGACTTTATTACAAAAACAACAAATATAAAGTAAAACAAGATGTTCAAAACACAAAGTAGAATGAGGGAGAAAAACTTACGAGTATTACGCGCCAGAGCGAGGCAGGCTCTGGCAGAGACAAGGAGAATATCCAAGACAGCGGCAATGCGAAAATGAAAATCAAACCCTTAAATAGGGTCAGAATCCATTGATATAATAGGTGACAGGTGTGAGTCATCTGAGGGAGCAGGAGAAGGCAATAACACACAATCAGGACCAGCTGGAGAGCAGTGAGAGGGAGGCAAAGCAAAAGTGACAGCTGACAGGGCACGCCCACACAACGCTTCATGCCCCTGACAGCTGTCAACAGTAAAAGGGTAATACTAGAGATGTAGAGAATAAAATAACATACCAAATAAATATACAAAATACAGAATAAAATATAACACTAACACAAACAGAAAAAATGGCAAGCAGAACAAGAACACATAACCCCAAAAAGTAATAAAGTGCAACAAATGAGTAAATAAGCAGAAAAGCCATGAGACCAAGTCTGGTGAAATCTCCAGCACTCAGCTCATGACATAGACATTATTTTTAGTGGCTAGTTAACAGTAGCAGCTAGCTAGCGTCATATCCTATTGACCATTGAAACCACACACCCCTGTCCACCAGTGATGCATTATGTTATTAAATTTACATTAGTTGGCTCAGGCTCACTGTCTGAGCTTGGAACTAGCCAACTGAGGTTAGCAATAGTGACGAAACAGGGCGGGCGGAGTTAATTGCGGTTCTTGGGCATTTAAAGAGACATGCACTGAAATGAGACATTCTGAGTCAGACAGCAAAAGATGATTCACAGTGATGCTACAATAATTAAAGGCGATTTGACCAACATACACTACTGTTCAAAAGTTTGGGGTCACCCAGACAATTATTTTGTGTTTTCCATGAAAAGTCACACTTATTTACCACCATGAGTTGTAAAATGAATAGAAAATATAGTCAAGACATTGACAAGGTTAGAAATAATGATTTGTATTTGAAATAATAATTTTTTCCAGATACTCAACCTGCTCAAAGGAAGGTCAGTTTTATAGCTTCTCTAACTAGCTAAACTGTTTTCAGTTGTGCTAACATGACTGCACAAGGGTTTTCTAATCATCCATTAGCCTTCTGACGCAATGAGCAAACACATTGTACCATTAGAACACTGGAGTGATAGTTGCTGGAAATGGGCCTCTATACACCTATGTAGATATTGCACCAAAAACCAGACATTTGCAGCTAGAATAGTCATTTACCACATTAGCAATGTATATTAGATATTAGAGTGTATTTCTGATTAGTTTAAAGTTATCTTCATTGAAAAAAACAGTGCTTTTCTTTCAAAAATAAGGAAATTTCTAAGTGACCCCAAACTTTTGAATGGTAGTGTATGTTACAAACATTTCACTGAGACCTGTGGGAGCTGTCAACATGTGGAAAAAGTGCAGTAAATGGGATCTTTAAGAGCAAACAGTATTTTTCTTATAAAGAAGCCACTCCCTTTATGGCATTAGGAACATCAGTAAGTCAAAATAAAATCCTGACCATGGTGTATGATATTATTAATTAACAACCACTGCTGCCTCTAAAGAAATCAAGTCCTGCTGCCCACTCCCCACTCCACCAACACCCCCCCACTCCCAACACACAGCCCCCCATCCTGACCCTGACCAAGACCCAGGTGAGGACGGAGCTGAGGAAGATCAAAGCGAGGAAGGCGCCGGGACCAGACGGCATCAGCGCAAAGCTCCTCAAGTCCTGTGCAGACCAGCTGTGTGGGATTGTGACGTATATCTTCAACATGAGCCTGAAACTGGGGAGGGTACCACAGCTGTGGAAAACATCTTGTGTGGTACCTGTACCAAAAACTTCCCACCCCAAAGACCTGAACAGCTACAGACCGGTGGCCTTGACGTCCCACTTGATGAAGACCCTGGAGAGACTGCTCCTTGCTCACCTCCGCCACCTGGTGGAACCAGCGATGGATCCACTCCAGTTCGCCTACCAGCATGGCATTGGGGTGGAGGATGCGGTGATCTTCCTCCTTCACCGTTCTCTGTCCCACCTGAAGAAGCCCGGGAATATGGTGAGGATCATGTTCTTTGACTTCTCCAGTGCTTTCAACACCATCCAACCGATGATCCTGAAGGACAAGCTGCTGCGCGCAGGGATGGACCAGCACCTGTCATCATGGATCCTGGACTACCTCACGAACCGGCCTCAGTTTGTGAGAACCCGGGACTGTGTGTCCGACACGATCATCAGTAGCACGGGGGCCCCCCAGGGAACGGTGCTGGCTCCCTTCCTGTTCACTCTTTATACTGCGGACTTCTCACACAACACAACACACTGCCATCTACAGAAGTTCTCTGATGACTCTGCGATCGTTGGCCTCATCTCCAATGGAGATGAAGCTGAGTACAGAGGGCTTATCCAGGACTTCGTGGACTGGTGCCATCGGAACTGCCTCCAGATCAACGCGAGGAAAACTAAGGAGCTGGTGGTGGACTGCCGCAGGCATGGGCAGCCCCTCACAGCACCAGTAAATATACAGGGAACAGACATCGAGATGGTGACATCCTATAAGTACCTGGGTATTCATCTGAACAATAAACTAGACTGGTCACACAATACTGACGCACTCTACAAGAAGGGACAGCGCAGGCTGTTCCTGCTGAGGAGACTCAGGTCTTTTGGTGTACAAGGGGCGCTGCTGAAGTCATTCTATGACACGGTGGTGGCATCAGCCATCACTTTTGGAGTGGTCTGCTGGGGCAGTGGCATTACTGCAGCCGATAGGAAGAGACTGAACAAACTGATTAAGAAAGCTAGCTCTGTCCTGGGGCAGCGCCTTGATCCGATGGAGGAGATAGGAGAGAGAAGGACGGTGGCTAAACTGTCATCTCTGCTGGAGTCCGAGTTCCACCCTATGCAGGACATACTGGATGCACTGAGGAGCTCATTTAGCAGCAGACTACATCATCCCAGGTGCACAACCGAGAGGTTTCGTAGGTCCTTCCTACCAACGGCTGTCAGACTGTATAACCTAAGCAGGGCTGCTCGCAGAGATAGCAAAAAGACGTGACAAACTAATAGTTTTTTGAATGCAAAAGATGCAATAGACTTACACAATGGTCCCCTCCGGCATACAACTAGGAACATACCGGTCGCTATGGAGGGTGAGAATATGTATGGGCACATAATCATACCATGTAGGATAACTAAGTAGATGGTTATGCTGTTTCATTCCATCTAGCAACAATGCTCTGCACTGTGTGTGTTTATATATTTACATATTTATTCCATCTAGCTACAATGCTCAGCACTGGGTGTGTTTATATTTATATATCTATATATTTATTCCATCTAGCTACAATGCTCCGCACTGTGTTTTTATATATCTACATATTATTCCATCTAGCTACATTGCTCCGCACTGTGTGTGTTTATATACTTGCATATTTATTCCACCTAGCTGCAATGCTCCGTACTGTGGGTGTTTATATATTCATATTTATTCCATCTAGCTACAATGCTCTGCACTGTGTGTTCATATATTCATATATTTATTCCATCCAGCTACAATGCTCTGCACTGTGTCTCTGTGTGTGTGTATATATATACAGTATATATATTTTATAGTAATATGTACATATGTATATTAGCTGCTCTTGCTTGCTTGTTTTTTTCTTGCCTTCTGATTGTTGCTCTGAGTGTTGCTATCCCTGTGCTGTTGCAATCCTGGAATTTCCCCGTTGTGGGACTAATAAAGGCTTATCTTATCTTATCTTAATTTATACAGAAGTTTAAATTGCCACATCATCATGGTGCCAACAGGGAATCACAAAGTCTCATATCTATACCTACAACAGATTTAGTATCAGCAGTCACTCTAACATGTACTGTATGTCTTTGGACTGTGGAAGGAAAGCAGAGTACCTGAAGGACAAACATGCCTGCAAGGACAGCATGCACAGTACACTAAGAAAAGTCTAGTTTGGCCTGAAGAGTTGTCACAACCACCATCCTGCTGTACAAAACAAGCGCAAGAATCATGATGCAATTCTTCTTTTTGCCCTTTCTGTCATAATGCATCTAGGTACACGGTTATGTCGGGAACACCTGAGAAAATCCTGGAGCACCTACTGGAGACAATAAAATTGGACGCAAATGGGAATGATGCTTTAGGTGGGAGCCTGCAGATACATTTTTTCCTGTTCATATTATACTAACTGTGACTCTCCAGATCAAGTTTGTGTTTATCGACTCAGTGTTGTCGTGGCGTTTGTGTGCCTTCAGATCCCTGTGTGACTGATTTCCTGCTCACCCACAAAGTCTTCATGCCCTACAGCCAGCTGTGTTCTTCACTGGAGCACTAATATCCTTTTATTGTCAATCAGGTTGACGGGACATGTGATGATGATACAGACAATATGGATAATGCTGTTTGTGGTGATGACTGGTGTTTGAAAAATGACGTTATGCCCCCTAACCATCGCGGCACTTACCGGGCAGAGCTCTCTGAGGGTTCAGTTCAGGAGAAGGCTGCATACATTCTCAACATCAAGCGGAAGGTAGTGAAGCTGATTGGCCAATGGGTGGCACTGTTCAGCCTTCTGCTCAAAGAAGACCCCACTGTTGTGGACTTTTTGGAGGTGAGAGTTCAGGTTAAAATTAAGTTAATTTCTACTTGTTTTTATATACTCTATTTTGGCATTTTAATTATATTCCTCTGTTGAAATTTTTGTCCTTGGGATGAAACAGACGCTAAAGAAGGAGGTGGCAGCAGATTACCGTCTGTCCAGTATCCTAAAAGAACAATTCAGGGAAAAGAGGAGAACAAAAGTGTAAATATTATCAGATCCATCCATCCATCCATAAAGATATTTGCTATTTACAAAATTCTCTTGTCTAATATATTGAAATGATCTAACAATCTTTTCCACTGCATAACTTTCATAGGTTAGAGAATGGATACCAGTCACTAGGCAGGGTAAGTCCAAATGGGTTTTAGGGAATCACAACTTAATGAGAAAATTGAAATCATTATTTTCTACTGTTTTTGTTTATGTATTGTAACATACTTGCTCTGATGCTTTCAACAGAACCAGCCGTTTGATTGGTTTTCACACTGTGAGGAGCACATGGGGAGGTTACAGCCAATAGGAGCACACGATAAAGGTGAGGGAACCTTCCGTGAAGTCCTGTGCTTTGTCACAACAACTGGTCACAAGCTGTAAAAGACAAGACAAACAGTGATAGCATCATCAGTCATAACTTCAGCATATCTTGACATCTTGGTTTCTGTTCTCTCCTTTCAGTCTTGTACGAGATCTACAATCCAGACAACAAACCACTCACACTGATGCTGCCAGTCAATGCATCTGTACAGGATGTAATGTCAGCAATAGTCAAGCCTGGTGGAGATCATGTCCTGGTCAAAATGAACTCCACAGGAGGTAGGATTGTTGAGCTTATTTTCAATCTACTCATGAGTTGCCTTGCACTCCACTGTGTCTTCTTATCGTCCTGAACATTTTTTTTATATATATATATTCGTGTGAATGTGTACAGAAAGAGTTCAGTTAAAGCTGGATGCTACTTCAGTCTACACTGCCCTGGGCCTCAATGAGAGGCTTTTCATCTGCACAAGCAGCCAAGTGGATCAGCTGGTGAGGAATAGATGTCTTCATCACTTTGTTTTTCAGAAAGGTTTTTATATAATTTTTATTCACATAGTTGAGTTTATTTTATTGATTTGTTTCAAATTATAGCCTGGATATAGACTGCATATAAAGTTGCAAGATTGTTCATTAAAGACTTCCCTGACTCATTTCCCACGGATTGAAAGGAACTAAACTTGGCACAGTTATTAGACTTTCTCTACCACCAAGGGTCACACACTTCTCCCATCGCTTCTGTCTGAGCAACATGTGAGTTGTAAACCGCGGTGTTGTCTTGCAGAAGGTGGACCCCTTTGATCAGCATGCCACTCCTCTCGGTTTTGATATTCTACAATTTCTGCAGTAGTGAAGCATAGTAAATCCCGGTAACTCTGGTACCCTTTGCCAGGAAATCCATCATCAGGACTCCATGCTGGTCCCAAAAGGCCATGAGCATGACCTTCCCACCAAGGGTTGAACATGTGCCTTCTTCAGAGGTGGTTAGTCATAATGCTTCCATTGCTTCAACTGGGCTTTAGTCTCTGGATCAGAGTGATGGACCCATGGTTCATGCTGTGTGATTAGTCTTCCGAAGAAGCAGTTTCAGCCTCCTACAATAATCAGAAGTGGCTCAGGGAAAGTCTTTAATGAGCAGTCCTCATAAACCTTTGTCAGATACTGGCATTTAATTAAACTTAAAAGGCATCAACTCTAAACTCCATGAAACAGCTGTGACTCCAGTTAGCAGCCAGTCACAGCAGCCACGCCCTAGTAATGCAAACTTTAGGTGTTCATAAAGCTCAAACAGGTGAGTTATAAAACAATTCACCTGTCATATGAGAGACCAGACCCAGCTTCCACATTATTTCAGTACAGCCTGATGTCATGAAAACATATGAATAGTGCACCTTGTTGACTATGTATGCTATTAGAATGTTTTTTGAGCTTTGGCACATAGTTTCACAAGACTGTTTCACCGGCATGAATGGGGAGCCCTAGTTAGGTTTGGAAGAAAAGGGTTCGATCCCAGCCCCCGACCAATAGTGATCTGTGTGGAGTTTGCATGTTTTCCCCGTGTCTGCGTGGGTTTATGCCGGGATTTATCCGGTTTCCTCCCACATGCCAAAAACATGCAAGTTAGGTTAATTGGCATCAAACTGGGGATTCTAAATTGTCCTTAGGTATGACTGTGAGAGCGAATGGTTGTCTGTCTCTCTGTGTTGGCCCTGCAATGGACTGGCGATCTGTCCAGGGTGTACCCTGCCTCTCGCTCAAAAAAGATGCTGGGATAGGCTGAAGACCCCCCGTGACCCGAGAAGGATTAAGCAGAAGAAGATGGATGGGACATCTGATGGTTCTAAAAATAATTACATGAAATGAGTGTGGCAACCATTTCAAGGTGTTTAATGTATAAATTGGGGTCTCCCTTTATCTTAGCACTAACTTACCCATTCCGCCTCAATCTAACCACCCAATAGCACAAAATTAAAACACCAGTTGAAAGCAAAGATGGATGGGATGATGGACATGTTAAAATCAAGCTCACGTCTCTTGCACTGCAGCACAACATGTACACCCTCCGTCCACCCAGCCTTCCTCCTTGTAAGTGTTTTAGGCTGTTTTCACATAAAGCCAGATCAAGCCCAAACCCAACTGTGTAATTTTATGTAAGTTTACATATGTAATGCTTATAATGTATGTACATGACATGGGAAATGGCCTTAAGTGGTCTGCTCTTTATATGCATTTCCATGGCAACGCATTGTTGGCTAAGCATACTTTGTTGTCTTCTCTTGCTGATTTTCTTTCTCTCTCTTTTGATTCCAGGTGCCTCTGAAGGAGCAGCAAAGCCCAGAGGGAGGAACAGCCGACATCCTCGAGCAGATCGGATCTAAAGACCTTGCCAGTGAGCTTGCCAATTATGACTGGGAGCTGTTCACCGCCATGCATGAGGTGACTTCTGCATGGAACTATGTCTAAATTTACATCAGTCCTCTGTGTGTAGCTAGCTTTCACAGAGTTAAAGTAAAATTGTTACTGTTGCTGGATTTGAGCAAAAAAACACTGTAATATCCTTTTTTTAATCTTGTGACAGGATCACACACATTGGCACCTTTTATCTGGTGGCACCATCAGTACTCACGTTAGTTTCATCATTACTTACATGCCTCATGTGTGCCTTGCATGTCTCTGAGGTCATCTGTTAACACTGTTGTCGCTGATCTCTGATCTTTATTTTTACATAATCTTTATAATCTCGTCTTTTGTTGTCCCGACCTATTGTCCCTCTCTCTGCAGGTGGAGCTTGTGTACTACATATTTGGACGCCATAAATTCCCAGGTGCCATTACAGCTAACCTGGAACGGTTTGTGCGACGCTTCAATGAGGTGCAGTACTGGGTGGTGACTGAGCTGTGCCTCTGTGAGGACCTGGTGAAACGGGCTCTTCTGCTCAAGAAATTCATCAAGATTGCTTCAGTGTAAGAGTATAGTGGTTAAAAAAATGTGCACATGCCAGTCAGAATGTCAGGTTTTTTGTGATGTAAAAAATGAGACCCTAAAAAATAGTTTCCAAACTTTTCCCACCTCTAATATGATTTATACCCTGTTCATTTCAATTAAAAAAAAGCAACTCCATTAGGGGGGAACATTTGGAAAAATAGGGATGCCGCATTTCTTTTTTTTAAATTTATGCTGTCAGGCCACTCCCTAAGGTGATGTCCACAGTGGTGACTGGTTTGTCTCAGCAGCTGGCTCAGACAAAAACAAGAGTAGGTCTTTATCAGCATTTAAATTTACACAATACCTAACTGGCCTCATCCTGCTTGCACAAACCCCACTTAAAACACACAAAACACACACACACACACCTGAGAGTGTTATTGGTGGGGGCTGCTTGCTCAAAAGTATGAAAAGAGGGATTGTTTCTGTCAGACTGAGTGGGGGAAAACACACACTCTAATATAAAGTAAATATAAATTGCTATCTCACCGATAAGATTGGGAGCTCTGGAAATCAATTAAGAATTGCTCAGTTTGTTTGAATCAGAATCAGAATGAGATTTATTGCCATTGTTCATGTAGTACACAAACTAGGAATTTGTCTCGGTGCAATGCTGCAACATTAAACATAGAGTAACACTAAAGATAAAAACTATGCATGCAATAAAAAGTAGAATAAGAATAAGTAATGCTATTCTATGCTATTCTATTCTATTTAGAGTAGTATCTCACTGAGCAGCGACTTTTCTGATGAATGCTGGCAAAAATCAAGCTAGAATCTTATGGAATGCTAAGGAATGTTCAAAATCGTTGCGATTTGAGGGGATCGTCAGGGTTCGTAAAAGGTTGCAAAACAGTTTGCACACAGTTTTTAAGGTCTTAAAGGGGTCATTGCTTAGTATGGTATGTTTGTAGGTTTTAACCATATAAAATGTGTCTATTGGTCAAAGATTGTCAAAAAATATAAAAATACTCACTTCTCTTAAAAAACATAGCCTTTATCTCGTTTTTCTCTCTAAGAAGCCATTTTGATTCTTTGGTTGTTTTTCCTCTACATCAAGAAATGGGAAACGTCACTAAAAGGTAAACGTCACTATTCTTAATACCCACCCACTGCTCTATTATTGTCCTGCCTAGTTGTCTGTCATGTAAATGAGCAGGGAGCTAAAGGTATTAGCTCTTGAGCTAACAGCATTAGCCCCCGAGCTAACACTGGTATTAGGAGGGTCGCATAAAGTGCAGCTTATATTGTAATTATTGTAATTTTTATTGTAATTTTGTATTTATATATTTACATATTTATTCCATCTAGCTACAGTGCTCCACACTGTGTGTGTTTATATATTTACATATTTAGTCCATCTAGCTACAATGCTCCGCACTGTGTGTGTTTATATATTCATATATTTATTCCATCTAGCTACAAGGCTCCGCACTGTGTGTGTTTATATATTTGCATGTTTGTTCCATCTAGCTACAATGCTCTGCACTGTGTGTGTTTATATGTTCATATATTTAGTCCATCTAGCTACTATGCTCCGCACTGTGTGTTTATATATGTATATATTTATTCCATCTAGCTACAATGCTCCGCATCGTGTGTCTATATATTTATGTTTATATGTACATATGTATACTCGCTGCTCTTTTTTTTTCTTGCCTTCTGATTGTTGCTCTGAGTGTTGCTATCCCTGTGCTGTTGCAATCCTGGAATTTCCCTGTTGTGGGACTAATAAAGGCTTATCTTATCTTATCTTCTTCAGATCTTAGTCACACTAATAGCCATCCCTCTTACCACCTGGTTCACTATCCACCGTCAATAATATATCTCACGTCATTATGACTTATTTTTTAATCATTTCACCGTGATTCTACAATAAAATGTTAGCACTACCATGCTAGGCAGTCCGTGTTGGTCACCGTAGTCGGGACACAATTTGCTAAAGCGGGGATTAGGTGATATAACGGTTGCATGTATTTGGCTGATTTCGACTGCTATTTTCTATAAATTCTTTTCACCCCCACTGGAATCGTTGTTTATCTAACAACGCTTGACCATATATTTCGTTCTTAGATGCTAGCAGAAGCTAGCAGTTTAGCCACTCATTCACATTTGTTTTTGTGCTTAATGCACTCCAGAAACAAGTTATATCCAATCGACCCCTACAGCCGCACAGCCCTGTCAAGCAGTGATGCTTTATTTCTTTCATTCTTTAAGGCTACGGTCACACTGCAGGTCTTAAAGGGCCTATATCATGCTATTTTAAGCCTTTCAGAGTAAACTATATGCATGTATGTGATAGTATATTACCTTCGGTACACTGGAGAATGAATTTCTTATGAAATATGAGTTATTTTCGTGAGCTACTTTTCTAACCCGGAAGTAAGATGCCTCGATCTCTGAGGCTCCGCCTCTCCTTCTTGTGGCTGCCGCCCATTTCATGACGATAAACTCCAACCATTTCTGGCGAGTAGGCTCTTCTTTAGGAAGGCTGAACAAACTCCTAAACCTCTCACAGCCAAAGACACATTTACGCCACTTAGAAGACATTGTCTTACGTAAAAAAGCAAACAGTTGCTGTCACTGAGCAGATTAGGTGCGAGAGGAACTACTTCTTCACAGCGTCAGTGCTAAAGTGAAAGAGTTTTGCCGATCACCGCTCCGTTAGCTGTGCGGAGAAAGTGGGTGTGTGCGTTAGCCTGGGGGCGGTGCTGGCAGCACAGGCACTTCCTGGAGTGGGCGGCTCACCCACGTTCATACGTATGAACGTGGGGACCCAGTCATTATCAGGGACAGGGCGGAGCAGCAGCTCAGAGAGCAAGGTTGAGGAGGAATACTCAGAGATGCATGAATGGAGCAACATACCACTTTGGGGGTGTTTTTGGTGAGGAATTAACATTATAACATGCTTAAAAGCTCAAAAAAGTCAATTTTGCATGATATAGGCCCTTTAATGCTCAATTCAGATTTTTTGCCTAGATAACGATTTTTTTGTGTGTGGGCGTTCACATTATAATAATTTAAATGTGACCCCCATCAGGCTCCAGTGTGAACAGTCTGCAACTATGAAGTGACCTGCATGTGCAAAAGAAAAAACATAACATCAGCCACAGCGTTGTGTTTACGGAAGTAAATATGAACCCAAACGATTGAGAGGGACAGAACTTCTTCACCTTGATGCCATCCATTCATCCATCCATCCATCCATCCATCTTCTACCACTTTTCCAGGGGTCCGGGTCGTGGAGGCAGCAGTTCAAGTAGAGAAGCCCAGACTTCCCTCTCCCTGGCCACCTGCTCCAGCTCTTCAGAGAGGATACCAAGGTGTTACCAGGACACGCTGGGAGACACAGGCTACGGTCACACTGCAGGTTTTAATGCTCAATTCCGATTTTTTTGCACACGTGACCCATATCTGATTTTTTAATGAGTGTCTGAACAGCACATATCTGATTTTTTCACACTAGACCCAGGCCACTTTCATATGTGGTCCTAATTCGGATACATATCTGATATTTTCCAAAGCGACCTCAGTCTGAACTGTCATGTCACATTTCATCCGACTTTTTCCTCATTGAAGTGAGACAGACGCTATTCTGCAGTGGAGGATGTAGCAAGCACAGCAGACACAGCTGATTTGTGCTCTCTTTTTAATCAATCTTCTTCCCTTTATCACTGGATCGTAATTTTGTCAGCTCCGACTACACAATAACTTCAAAATTTCGGGGGGCGGGGGGGTGTTCGGGGCTGAAACCGTCAGACATTACAGGAGCATAGTAACAGCACTTTTACTGAACGCTGCAAATTCCTTTTTCCTTGTAAACAGCTCACCGTGAGTCCTGGCTGCTGTAATATCTAAAATGTAAAGTTAATAATGACACAACTGTGGAACGGAATGGTCAGATAGGGGGACACACAGGAGAGAGAAGTCTCTGGCGGCTTCTCATTCCTGTGCAGGACCGGTGTCTTACGCCGCTGGTACGAACCATGCAGTTTATTACAGCGTGAGCCACTGACCATGTCAGTGGGCGAGAGCCCTATTGTAATCGCTAGGATTATTTAGTATTAACCTTATTTATACAGGTAATCCCACTGAGACATGGGGTCTCATATTAAAGAGAGCTGTTTTTATGATTTTAACATTTTATGTTGCTGCGCAGCATCAGGGTGAAGAAGTTCTGTCCCCCTCAATCGTTCGGGCTCATATTTACTTCCGTAAACACAACGCTGTCTGATGCTGCGTTTTCTTCTGCGCATGTGGGTCACTTCATAGCTGTAGACTGTTCACACTGGAGTCTGATGGGAGGCACATTTAAGTTGTAATGTGAACGCCCACACAAAAAAATCAGATCTCAGCAAGAAATCGGAATTGAGCATCAAGACCTGCAGTGTGACCGTAGCCATAGTCTCTCCAGTGAGTCCTGGGTCTGCCCTGGGGTCTCCTCCCAGTGGGACGTGCCCAAAACACCTCAAGTGGGAGGTGTCCAGGAAGCATCCTGATCAGATGCCCATACCACCTCAACTGACTCCTTTCAATGTAGAGGAGCAGCGGTTCTACTCTGAGCCTCTCCCGGATGACTGAGCTCCTCACCCTATCTCAAAGGGTGAGTCCAGCAATCCTATGGAGAAAGCTCATTTCAGCCATTTGTATCTGCGATCTCATTCTTTCAGTCATTACCCAAAGCTCATGACCATCGGTGAGGGTAGGAATGTAGACTGACTGGTAAATTGACAGCTTTGCCTTAGAGCTTAGCTCCCTCTTCACCACAGCAGTCCGGTACAACATCTGCATCACTGCAGATTCTGCTCTGAACCATCTGTCAATCTCTCGCTCCATTCTCCCCTTACTCATGAATGAGACCCCGAGATACTTAAACTCCTCCACTTGGGGCAGGAGCTTGTCCCCATCGTGGAGAGGACAATCCACCTTTTTCCGGCTGAGGACCATGGACTCGGATTTGGAGGTGCTGATTCTCATCCCAGCCACTTCACACTCAGCAGCAAACCGTCCCAGTAAGACCTGTAGGTCATTGCTGGATGAAGCCAACAGGACAACATCATCTGCAAACGGCAGCGATGAGATCCTTTGGTCACCAAGCATGACTCACTGATGCAGTGCAGCAAAATGAAATGTTAAAATCGTTCAGAAATAATTTTGCACAAAATAATTATGAGACCAGCTTTATTCCTCTACACCAACTGCTGTGATCAACTCTGCTTTAACAGAACTGATCAATTAAACAGCTCTCTTGAAAATGAGACCCCCGTGTCTCAAAGCGATTACCTGTGTAAATAAGGTTAATAATAAATAAACAGCATGGCTCATACCAGCGGCGTAACACTGGTCCCACACAGGAATGAGAAGCCGCCATAGACTCCCCTCTCCTGTGTGTCCTCGTATCCCCGTATTTGGCCATTCCGCTCCACAGCCATGTCAATATTAACTTTACATTTTAGATATTACAGCGACCAGGACTCACGGTGTGCTGTTTACAGGGAAAAAGGAATTTGCAGTGTCCAGTAGAAAGGGCCGTTACTGTGCGCCTGCTTGTCTGATGGTTTCAGCCCCGAACCCCCCCACCCCCAAAATTTTGAAGTTGTTGTGCAGTGACAGCTGCCAAAATTACAATCCAGTGATAAAGAGAAGAAGAAGACTGATTAAAAAGAGAGCACAAATCAGCTGTGTCTGCCATGCTTGCTGCATCCTCCACCGCAGAATTGTCACGTCTGTCTCAGTTCAATGAGGAAAAAGTCAGATAAAATGCGACATGACCGTTCAGACTGAGGTCACTTTGGAAAATATCAGATACGTATCAGAATTAGGACCACATATGAAAGTGGCCTGGGTCTGGTGTGAAAAAGTCGGCTGTGTGCTACTCAGACTGTCATTAAAAAGTCAGATATGGGTCACGTGTACAAAAAAATCAGAATTGAGCATTAAAACCTGCAGTGTGACTGTAGCCTAAGACAGATGTTCAAGGCTCAGGGATAACGTGTCGGATCGGCCACTGACCCAGTCAGCTCCCGAGCAGGAGCTAGCTCCATTTGTGGCTGCAGCCAGCACCACAAAGGGAGCTTGCTCTTTCTCCAGCTCCTGAGGTCGGCATTGGGATCCTTGATGGCTCGAGCGTTGAACCCCTTACAATATTCCTTGCATTTGTTGGTGACATTGAAAAATCTTCAACAGTTTTACATAAATTCTCCGCTTGCGCCATTACCCCCCATGTCCCGCAGAGTGTTGGGGAGCCATAAGCGTGAGGGAGCCCCCCACAAATCCAACACTCGCCAGCACCCACCTCCCCCCTGCCGCTCCACCCTGGATGGATGGCCCTGGATCCCAGGCCCAACTTGACTTGTATTCAACTCAGAATACATCTGAGCCAGCACCCTGCTGATCCAAGCTAAAGGCTGGGAGCTAGCCAGCTAATGGCTAAGTGACATAAGAGGGAGTTAAATGGGTTAGGCTTTTTCTTAAAATGGCAGGAATAAAACAAAGCGTTTTTGGGAAAGGTTGGATAAATAAAAAACAAATTTACTGCAATAATTAAATAATTAAAGAAAATGTGCAGAAAATATGTGTGAGCTGTTAAAATGTGGAAAACATGCAGTCAGTGACCCCTTTAAACAGTTTTGTCATAAAGGTTCTTAAACAGTTGCTAGTATTCACTACTCTGTGAACCAAAAACAAGTTTAGCAACATGTGTTAAAACTGTTTGAAAATGTGTTACAACCATTTGCAGATGCTTACAACTATTTTGCAAGCGCTTGCAGCTGTTTTTGGAAAAATACATGTTCAAAATTTTTTTGCGACAAGAAAAACTGCAAGCTGTTGTGCAAACCTTTTACAACCTTGATGAAACCCAACAACCACAACATTCATGAAAATTCTGCAGCATTCTCCGCTCCATGAGATACAGGCTTTAAGGGTTGTGATAATTTGGAAAGTTACCTTAAGTAGAAGGACTGACTTCCTCTTTGACATTTCAAAATAAAACAGGAAATGTGACAGTAATATTAAAAATTGTAGTTTTGCAGACAATTTGACTCCGTCATTATAATGAACTGAAAAAGAATATTACAAATTGCTATCATACACATTTTAATTGAATATTCATTCATAATTATCAAGTGTTTGATGTTGTTCTTGCAGTATTTTTGTTGAATGTGAGGATCACAGCTTTTTATGAAAAATACTTTGTTTTCATTGTTTGGTTCAAATCCCCAGGCTGGCAGGGGTTGGAACCTTTCTGTGTGGAGTTTGCATGTTCTCCCTGTGCTGCGTGGGTTTACTCCGGGGGTTCCGGTTTCCTCCCACAATCCAAAGACATGCATGTTAGGTTAATTGGCTGTTCTAAATTGTCCTTAGACATCTGTTTCCTATAGGCCCTTAGAATAGAGGGTTAGTACTAGTGAAAGCGCTTTGAGTGGTCTTTGTGACTAGAAAAGCGCTATATAAGTGCAGGTTAGTTAGTTAGTTAGTTAGTTAGTTAGTTTCTTCAATGTAATTTTAGCGATAAATTACAGTTACAGAAAATGTTCAGTTAATTAGTAAAAAAATATTTAATCAATTCTCTGCCCTAATAGAAAAAAAAATTACAATAAGCTTGTTCCATAAGTGTGCACATCCTTAAACTAATACTTAGTTGAAGCACCTTTTGATTTACGGCACTCAGTCTGATATCTTAATATTTGCCCTCCTTCCAAAAGAGACAATGTTTCTAGTCAATGTTCCATTTTAAATAGCCATCCTTAATCTATGAGCACTTGATCATTAACTAAAAAAAGTGCACAATGTCATTCTGGAGCCTAATTGTTTCTGTCTTTATGTCTTGTTTTCAACAGATTAAAGGAGCAAAAGAATCTCAATTCTTTTTTTGCTGTGATGTTTGGGTTAAGCAATAGCGCCGTGCAGAGGCTCTACAAAACCTGGGAAGTGAGTTTATCCTAAATGCAGCAGTCATAATTTATAAGACTAATACTTTTGAAATTATTAATGCAACCTTTTAAATGTTTGTTAGAGAATACCCAACAAGACAAAAAGAGTTTACTGCACCTATGAGAGACTGATGGTAAGAATCTTATATTTCAGTGAATTTCATAAATGTTCAAAAACTCTAACTTAAGCACTATTCTCAGTTATAAGTTTTCTACAGCCTCCTTTTACTTGCAGTAATTTGTGTCTTAAAAAGCTGCAGTTCACGGGACCACAAGATATCATTAAAACCAGCATTTCCAGATTTTCAGATTCTGATATTTCTCTCTTTTTTTCTTTTTTTTTTTTTTTGGTTCTGTTAGGATCCTTCACGTAACCACAGGGCGTACAGACTGGCCGTGGTTAAGCTCAGTCCTCCGTACATCCCCTTCATGCCTCTGCTGCTGAAAGGTAACACAGCAGTCATCTGATAATCAATATATACAAAATCATTGAGATACTGACTGCTTCTGTTCTTGTCTGAATCTAGACATGACATTTATCCATGAGGGGAACCCAAACTATTTAGACAAGCTGGTCAATTTTGAGAAGATGGTACATTTTTTTAAATGATGTTTTCTCCTTGATTATTCTCCAAACAACTCATCATAAGAGACTGATTTGAAGTGTTTCATCCTTTTTTTGTCATCATAGCAAATGCTTGCAAAAACATTGAAAATTGTACGAGAATGCAGGAGTCAACCCTATGGTAAGTGATCCAGTTCAGGTCATGTAATCCTACTGTAATATTACAGTATAAATGTAACAGCAACAATGGTTTCACGTCTTATACCAGGGGTCTGCAACCTGCTGCTCCTCTGACCATAGCCTGTGGCTCCATCTGGCCTTGGCAAGAATAAAAGTCAAAATATGCTAGAAAAGCTGCACAAACCTTATGAATTTAGAGGGAAAAGACAGCAAATATATAAAAACTTGAAAATTTAGATGAAAAAGTGTACTTTAAGAAAAAAATCAAGGGAAAAGAAGTTGTAAATTTTCAACAAAAGTTCCAAATATATGAGAAAAGAATTTGCCTATTTAAGACAAAAATCCTTAACTTCTAATGTTGGAAGGTCAGTTTATACATTTTTGCAGCTTCTACAGAATTTTGGGGCCAGAAATTGCTTAAAATAGCACGTTCCATCATAGAGGTCGCCATCAATGTGCCCGAAGAATGGTTCAGTAAATTTCACAGACGTGTTTGAGTTCATGTGTGATGGTGATTTTTTTTGTTTGTTTGAATAATGCATGGAAGTAAAGAGGTCTTCTCCTGTGCAGTGCCTTCATCTCCACAGAGGGGCCTGGCTGATCGGATGTTTCTCGATGGTGCTGCTCCTCGCATATCTACATGTGAGCTTCTTCTGCAGTTTAACAAAAATAACTCTGTGGCCCCTATTATGATGATCTGAAGAGACAATTTTCACTGCACTTTGCACTTTCTGCAAGTAGTTTTGGTTGTCTTTGGCAGTACATTGCCCATTTTTCCACTTTACATCTTCATTGTCCAAATGACAATTGACTTTGCATGCACTTTAAGCTCATAGGAATGGTGTCTTTTAAAAGGGGTGTGACTGCTCGCAAAGTCAATGCATTGTTAGTTTTACATCGTTGTGCTTTTGACCAACAAAAACCACATCTAAAGTCAGTAGTGCATTATCCATCACTATTTAAGTGGGTGCATTTCAGAAATATGTAGGTGAATGTCACTCGTTGGGCACACAAGGACACACTCACAGACAGATGCTAGAATTTCTTGTTGTCAGATAGATAGATAGATAGATAGAGTGGATATACAAAGTCTACAGTCCCCTGTTCAAATGCCAGGTTTTTGTGATGTCAAGAAATGAGACCAAGATAAATCATTTCAAAATTTTTCCATGATTAATGTGACCTATAACCTATACACCCCAAATGAAAAACAAACTAAAATCTTTTAAAGGGAAAAAATAAAAAATAATAAACTTACAGTAACCTGGTTGCATAAATCAGTCCCTCCAGGATTTTGTGATGTTGCAATTGCGTCAATTCACGCAGAATCAGCCAATCAGCGCAACTATTGCGCGATCTTGCAACTTTATCCAATCACCGCAACTTTCCCGCAATTTTGGCCAATCCTCATCAACTTCCGCCAATTTCACCAATCAAATTTCAGCTGAGTGGCGCTGAAACGCTCAGTCTAACCAATCAAATGCATCGCTACATCGTGTTCACTTCCGTGTTTACAGTAAGTATTAACGGAATGCTTCAGCAAAAAACAGTGTGTGATAAAAAAAAACCACTCACCTGCAAGGTTTCCAACACCGTCCCTTCCTCCGTGTCCCCCAGCCTGCCGGTGAACATCAACATCCTGACCCCGTGTACGAAGTGCTGGGTTTGTGTTGAAAAACGTCCGCCTGCCCCAAAAGCACCCCGTTGCGGGAGCGCATGTGACAAGAGACTCCATAAAATCACAAACAGACAAGCAAGTCTAACACTACAGCCAGTGTGTGATCACTTCATACATCTTTAGAGGTAAAATCATTACTACATCTTGTGAATGAGCTTTAAAGCTGTGAATCTCTGGTCTGAACACGGACAGACCCCCCCCCCCCCACTGCGCCCGTAAATGAAAGATGTGTGTCTGATGAGACAGGTGTGTGTGTGGGGGGGGGGGGGGTCAAGACGCGCAGCAGATATATAGACAGGTAGGAGTAAGGCATAGGAATATTGTCTGCATTTTTTTCCCCAGAAAATCACCGACTCCAATAGACAATACAGACTAACAGAATAAATTATTTATTTTTTCCTTTCCGCTTGGTAAGGAAACCACTGGGGACCGCCCTATGGTCCCCAGTGGTTGGGGACCATAGGGCATTTTCAAATGAAGGCGCTGCAAATAATTTCCGCATCTCTACTCTTTAACATGCATTCAGTGCAATTTAGCTGTTGTAATGGATATTGTGTTACAGTCTGTACTGGCTGTTGCACAAAAGTTTTTTTTGTATAGCAGAAGTTTCTGCTTAATTTACAGATCACTGTAATAGGAAATGTTTGACGATCCTGTTGTTTTCTTGTATTGTTATATAGAAAACCACTGTAGTAAGCTGGAAAAACCATCTGCTTTAAAATTTGTAATTCTTCCCACAACTTTTAGTGCAAAAAACCTCTCCAAACTTCACAACTTTTATCGCACAGTTTAAAAAGAGCTCCTGTGAATTCAAGCGTTTTGGGCCGCAACAATCATAAAAACATCCCGCAAAATCCTGGAGGGACTGACAAATATGTACACCCTGTTGTAACTGGGGATGTAGCTGTGTTCAGAATTGAACAATCATATTCAAACTCATGTTAATGGGAGTCAGCACACACCTGCCACCATTTAAAGTGCCTCTGATTAACCCCAAATAAAGTTCAGCTGTTCTAGTAAGCTTTTCCTGACATTTTTCTAGTTACATCTTACAGCACAAGCCACATAGCCAAAGCATCAGAGGGATCTCATTGTTCAAAGGTATCAGTCAGGAGAAGGGTACCAAAGAATTTCAAAGCCATTAAATATACCATGGAACACAGTGAAGACAGTCATCATCAAGTGGAGAAATTATGGCACAACAGTGACATTACCAAGAACTGGATGTCCCTCCAAAACTGATGAAAAGACAAGAAGAAAACTGGTCAGGGAGGCCGCCAAGAGGCCGACAGCAACATTGAAGGAGCTGCAGGAATTTCTGGTAAGTACTGGCTGTTTAGTACATGTGGCAACAATCTCCCGTCTAGGGTGGCAAGGACGGAAGCCTTATCTTATGAACACATTTGAAATCTCCCAAACACATGTGGGAAAATGTGTTATGGTCCGATGAAACCAAGGTTTAACTTTTTGGCCATAATTCTAAAAGGTATATTTGGCACAAGTACAACACTGCTCATCACCAGAAGAGCAAGCATGGAGGTGGCAGCATCATGCTTTGGGGCTGTTTTTCTTCAGCTGAAACTGGGACTTTAGTCAAGGTGGAGGAATTATGAACAGTTCCAAATACCAGTCAGTGTTGACAAAAAACCTTCAGGCGGCTGCTAGAAAGCTGAAGATGAAGAGGAACTTCATCTTTCAGCACGACAATGACCCAAAGCACACATCCAAATCAACAAAAGAATGGCTTCACCACAAGAAGATTAAGGTTTTGGAATTGCCCAGCCACAATCCAGACCTGAATTTCATCAAACATCTGTGGGGTGATCTGAAGAGGGCTGTGCACAGGAGATGCCCTCACAATCTGACAGATTTGGAGCATTTTTCCAAAGAGTGGGCAAATATTGCCACATCAAGATGTGCCACACTGATAGACTCCTACCCAAAAAGACCAAGTGCTGTAATAAAAGTCAAAGGTGCTCAACAAAGTATTAGTTTAAGGGTGTGCATATTTATGCAAACAGGTTATTTTTTTACAGGTTAAGTTTTTTATTTTTCCCTTTAAAAGATTTCAGTTTGTTTTTCAGTTGGGTTGTACAGGTTATAGATTACATTAATGATGGAAAAAGTTTTGAAATGATTTTTCTTAGTCTCATTTTTTTACATCACAAAAACCTGGCATTTGAACAGAAGTGTGTAGACTTTTTATATCCACCGTAGATAGATAGATGGATGGATGGACTTTATTGATCCCAAACTGAGAAATTACAGTGTAATTGTCATGAGCCAAGTGCTGGAGATCTCCACCAGACTCGCTCTCATGGCTTTTTGTGCTTATTTACTTATCTGTTGTACTTATGCCTTTTTGGGTTTCTGTATTAATGTTCTGCTTGCCATTTTTCTGTTTGTGTTGGTGTTATCATTTTATTTTTTGTACTTATTTATAGTTATACTTTGGCATGTTATTTTATTCTTTATATTCTTAGTATGGTCCTTTAACTGTTGACAGCTGTCAGGGGTGTGAAGCTTTGTGTGGGCGTGCCCTGTCAGCTGTCAGTTTGGGTTTGCATCTCTCTCACTGGCCCAGCTGATCCATATGATGTATCATTGCCTTCTCCTGCCTGTTCAGGTACCCGCACCTGTCATTACCTCTGCCAAAGGGGGAGGTTATGTGATCATCAGCGTTGGTTTGTTTGTTTGTTTGTTAGCAAGATAACTCAAAAAGTTATGGACGGATTTTCATGAAATTTTCACAGATTGTCAGAAATGGGGTATCCTACAGATGATTACATTTTGGTGGTGATCCGGATCACCGTCTGGATCCAGGAATTTTTTAAAGGGTTCTTTTTTTTTGACAGATTTTCATGAAATTTTCACAGATTGTCAGAAATGGGGTATCCTACAGATGATTATATTTTGGTGGTGATCCGGATCACCGTCTGGATCCAGGAATTTTTTAAAGGATTCTTTTTTTTTTTTTTTTATTACCTCCGCCAAGGAGGTTATGTGATCAGATAGGGTCCAGCCACCCCCCACCCCCACCCCAACCCCCGGCGACCCTAAAGAATTAAGCAGTTGAAGATGTAAAAGAATTAACATTTTCTTCAACTTTTTCTCAATAAATTTGTAACTTTTTTTCTGTTACATTGGTGAATTTTCTCTCAAAAATTAGAAACCTTTTTCTAGTTAATTTTTACCTCCGCTAAGGAGGTTATGTTTTCATCGGCGTTGGTTTGTCTGTTTGTCTGTCTGTTTGTTTGTCTGTCTGTCTGTTTGTTTGTTAGCAAGATAACTCAAAAAGTTATGGACGGATTTTCATGAAATTTTCACAGATTGTCAGAAATGGGGTATCCTACAGATGATTAGATTTTGGTGGCGATCCGGATCACCATCCAGAAGAAAACCGCCATTACGGAAAATGCCGTTTTCGTCAATAACTACTGAACCACTAATCCTATCATTGTGAATCCAATTGCTAGTCATATGTTTTCATGGTCAAGGAATCTGAAAACGTACACACAAACACTGTATGGGGGGAACTGTGGCGCTTGGCGGAGGTCTGCGCTCTCCGAGTGCTTTTCTAGTTTATCATGTAATAGGTTTGAGCCCTATTTTAGGTCTCTATTTTCATTTCTTCCTGGTTGCCGCTTTGGTTTTGCTTGTCTTCATCTCGTCTCCACCAGAGCCCTGCTTTGCTCTGGTGTGAATTCCTGACGTAAGTTTTTCTCATTCATTTGTGTTTTGTGTTCTGAACACCCTGTTGAACTTTGTTTGTTGTGTTTTGTAATAAACTTCATAAGCTCACAGTACAGCACGTGGGTCTCACCTCTCTGCCCTGAGGGACATTCATGACAGAATACAGCCGCCACGTCGGGACAAGCCTCCTGCGTGGGTCTCTTCACCTGGGGTCATAGAGACTGCATCTATCACCAAGGCTACTGCGCAGCAGAGTCGGAGCTGGACCTCCAGGGGGCCAAGCCCGGAGTACCATCGCCTGGATCGACAGAGTCCTGGACAGCGGTGGAGCTCGAGCTCTGGCAAGTGCTCTCCTTTGTTTTTCTCATATCTGTATTGGAGAAATCTTGTCTGGCTGTTGGTGAGCTCACCTCGCCGGGCTCCACCGCTGCTGGCGACCCTGACCCTGTTTCTTTGCCTGTGTTGTCTGAGCTTTCTCCCAGGGTCACCGAGGATAATCCACCTGTGCCAGATGTCTCCATGGATCCAGGTTTGCCGCCCAAGATCGCCGTGGGTCCAGCTCCCCCCGCTGAGGTCATCGCGGGCACTCCGTCCCAGCCCAGGACCTCTGTGGGTGCTGCTCCCCCTCCAGATGAGGTCTTCACAGCTGCTCCATCCCAGCCTGGGACCTCCGTGGGTGCAGCTCCTCCTCAGCCTGGGTTTCCATGGGTGCTGTGTCCCAATCGGGAACCTTCGTGGGTGCTGCATCCCAGCCTGAGAGCAACTTGGGTGCTGCATCCCAGTGTTGGCCCACCGTGGGTGTTATGCTCCAGCCCAGGGGCCACCGCGAGTGCAGCCATGGCCCAGTCCGGGTCCACCATGGGTGCAGCCGTGGTCCAGTCCAGGTCCACCAAGGGTGCAGTCTTGATCCAGTCCGGGCCCACCATGGGTGCAGCTTTGCTCCAGCCCGGAGCCACCGCGGGTGCAGCTTCGCTCCAGTCTGGAGCCACCACGGGTGCAACTTTGTCCCGGTCCTGGACCACCGAGGGTGCTGCTGGCCAGATCAAGGGCATCGTGTCTCCCCTTCCTTCACCAGACATCGTCATGGCCCCCTCTCCCCTGCTGGACGCCGTCGTGGTTTCCTCTCCTCCTCTGTCGGATGCAGTTGTAGTTTACCATCTTCTGCCTGATGCCATCATGGTTCCCCCAACTCCTCAATCCTGCCCACTGCTTGCCCTTCCCGTCAGGCAGCCACCTCTTGGACCACCCCTCCTGTTCGGGTGGTTGATAGACTCTGGCAGACCAAACAACAGGCAGTGCCACAGAGTGGAGTGGCCCATGTTCCCTGGGAGGACACCCAACTCAATCCATTGGGCCATCTGGCGGGCCTGAGACTCTGGTCGACTGCCTGGCGGACTGAGCTGTTGGGTTGGGTGACCCATGTTCTTGGGCAGGCCACCCGACTCGGACCATCTCGCAGTCCACCATGTCTGGGACTTTGGCCTGACCTTTCTAGCACTTTGACCCGGGGTGGGGGCTAATTATTGATTTCGACTGGTGTGGGTCCTGAGCAGGGTTTGTTTTGTTCCCTCCTAGCCTGTTCCCCCCACCACTCACCCTGGGTGGGTTATTGTGGTACCTTGCTGGGGGGGCGGGGTCTTTCCTTTTCCTTTGGTGTTGCCCTGGGGTGTCTGGGCTCCACTCCTTGAGAGGGGGGCTCTGTCATGAGCTGAGTGCTGGAGATCTCTCACAGACTTGGTCTCACGGCTTTTTCTGCTTATTTACTTATCTGTTGTACTTATGCCTTTTGGGGTTTCTGTATTAATGTTCTGCTTGCCATTTTTCTGTTTGTGTTAGTGTTATAATTTTATTTTTTGTACTTATTTATAATTATACTTTGGCATGTTATATTATTCTTTATATCCTTAGTATGGTCCTTTTACTGTTGACAGCTGTCAGGGGTGTGAAGCTTCGTGTGGGCATGCCCTGTCAGCTGTCAGTGTTGGTTTGCCTCTCTCTCACTGGCCCAGCTGATCCATATCATGTATCATTGCCTTCTCCTGCCCGTTCAGGTACCCGCACCTGTCATTTATTATGTAATGGGTTTGAGCCCTATTTTAGGTCTCTATTTTCATTTCTTCCTGGTCGCTGCTTTGGTTTTTCTTATCTTCATCTCGTCTTCACCAGAACCCTGCTTTGCTCTGGTGTGAATTCCTGAAGTAAGTTTTTCTCATTCGCTTGTATTTTGTATTCTGAACACCTTGTTGAACTTTATGTTTGTTGTGTTTTGTAATAAACTTCACAAGCTCACAGTACAGTGCGTGGGTCTCACCTCTCTGCCCTGAGGGGCATTCATGACAGTAACAGCAGCATGACACAGTAGACAACCCAAACCAACAGAAATACACACAGCATAATAGAAAATGAGTTACCCAGGGAAGTACAAATGCTTAGATATCCTTATATACTACATGGGCTACTACCAGATTAAATAGATGATGATCCTTATGAATCTATGGGTAGTACTGACTGTACGAAGAAGGATTATAAGGTGCAGGGTGAAATGTGATAGGTACCCATTCGACTGTAAGGTGCAGTATGGCAGCATTGTTATGACCAGAATTCAACATTAGAGTGCTTTATTGTACAGTGAAATGGTATGTGGCAGGAAAGATTTCCTATACCTGGCTGTTCGGTCTATCTGTAGATAGAGTTGTAAAAATTCTGTCATAATCTATTATTACACATCATTTTAATTTTCTATGTCCATTTCCTCATTGCACAACCAGTCTTTCTTCACAGGTAAAACATGCCATCGTATCAATATACCACAGATCATGCATCCCTGTCTGTTAAAGGGGAGCCGTCCTGAGTGGTTTATTGCATGTTACACCCAAAATACACTTCTAGATAATTAACCTCTTAAAATTCCAGGGTTCTGCCCACAGGATATTTCAAATTTTCTGCTGTCAACCAGTGAAGAAAGAATTTGATTTACTTTGCGTATGCTGTCTTTAGGCATTTTTTAGGGAAATGTATGGAATGCTAAGGGGTTAAGAAAGTTTGTACGAATGTTTTGCATTTTTTTCCGGTGTTAAATCTTTTTTTTCTGCCATCGTGATAGCTAAATGGACTTGAACATGCCCATAAATAAGGTTTGCACTTTTGACAAAACATTTTTGACTCGATCATCATAATAGACCCCTGTGTGTCCTCTAGCAAGTTCAGGCTGTTCTCAATAAATATATCCTCCTTACTGTCACTAATTCTATTCTGCTAATACAAACAATGCATATGTATTCACACTTGATTTCTTCATCCTCTCCAGGTTCAGACTACGCCTTGCCTCTTCGGAGCCCCACCAACATCCGACATTACATTCAAAGTCTGAAGGTGATTGACAACCAGAGAAAGCTAACGCAGCTATCAAGAACACTTGAATGCTAGGACATAAGCCCGCAAATATACAAGCACTGTGAAACTTTAGCAAGATTGATACCATAGAATGGATTTTAGCCCAGTGATGCAATCTTCCACACTCACCTGAGTAACAGACCCCTGGAGGTTTAGAGTGCCTTGGAAATCTAATGGAATTTATGAAGAAGCTTTGGACACAGCACAGCACTGAGAGTGAAAATGTGCTGTGTGCACAGTAATGACCTCCAATGCTGAACAAGAAAATCTGACTTTGTGTCGACAAGACGCTTGGGACTCTATCCGACAGGCCTTACATCAAACTACTGTGTAAAGATCTCTTCAAAAGACTATGTTACATCAGAATTTCTTTGCTTAGCATGTAACATATTGCGTAATGCTGTTATCTATGGTAGAATCATACAGATGGTTCCACTGGAGGGTAACAAGAACAGATACATGTGTGTCACAGACTGTAAATAAAGATGTACAATACACCACCAGTTACATCCTACAACCAAAATTTAAGGTTTATTTCCTGGATTTTGGGTGCTGTCATCTGGCTCTTACAGAGTCTGTGTAGTAGTTAAGCATGATGCTGAGTTCTCGCTCATTTTAGTCTACACAGCAGCCTATAGACTCATTCAGTCACAGCTCAGACCAATCTCAACCATACTCAAGTCTACAGCTCCAGAAAAAATTAAGAGACCAGAGAGACTAATGTAAAAGTAAAACTTTATCTGGTTTTACTATTTATAAGCACGTGTTTGAGTAAAATTAACGATTTTGTTTTTTTCTGTAACCTACTAACAACAAGTCGCGCAAATTCCAAGTCAAACAGCCTTTATTTATAGAAAAGGGCAACTGGCCAAAACGACGAAAAAGATTGTGCTTTTAGATTTTACAAGTTCATGATCATGCTTAAACACTACAATAAAGTTTTAACTTAGGAAGAACTTGGAAACCTGTATTTGTGTAATAACTGATTTTTATTCACAGCTTTCATACAACTTGCCATGCTTAGAGGATTGTCGAATCAATTCCTCAAGTAGACTGAGGTGTCCTTGAGTTGGGATTCAACAGATACTCAGTGAATGGCTGCCATACATGTAGAGATGCAAATTTAGGAAATATTGTACAGTGGTCTCTTATGTTTTTTTAGGATCTGTACAGCACACCCTCATTTTTATGTCATCAAATAACTAAAGAGAGGGCACTCAGAGAGCACATACCTCCACCAAGGCTTTGTCTGTCCCTCCCTCCTTCTGTAACTCTGTCCATATTGACAGAGGTATACATTTTCGAATCACCCCTAATTTCTAATGGGTTCATCCATATCCCAGTGCCACCTCTGGTGAAAATTTCATCAAAATCCGTCTGGTAGTTTTGGCGTAATCCTGCTATCAAACTGATTGGCAGACAAGCAGGCAAACAAACAAACCGTCCCGAACAGATTACCTCCTTGGCAGAGGTGATTAAATTATAACTGATATGAAAAATGCTTGAACATAATGAGGACAGATACTGTCTTTTGGAAAATTTGAGTATGTTTAGTTTTAGTCAATAAGGAGAGGTGGGGTATAAAATCTCACTGCAGCCACTCACCAGAGGGCAGTCACAATGCAAGGGCTTCATTTGCTGTCCATCTTTATTTACAGTCTCTGATCCATCACCGCTGCTCAATCTAGGTCAATTTTTCTGTATTAATGTTCTCATATAACTCATCAAGGAATTTTTGGCAGCATAGCCGCTGACTGACATATGAATTTCATACAATGTTATTGTTTTTAATAAATTATTTTCCAGTACTGTACGTGTGTGTTTAATGAAACAGATTGTGGTAAAAGGGAAATATTTTTATTTTAAAAAAAAACAAACAAACCCATAACAAGTAAAAATTGACCTTCAAAGAGCCCCTTTCCATCTGACATAAGTCTCCCCAATATGGGGTGTGAAAATTCACAAAAAAAAAAAAATTCAAAACACTGTCCGTGACATAAATATGTACATCATTTTGAAAGTCCAGGAAAGAAAAAGATGAAGGGATTCAGAAGGTTACTGTGTGGAACCTTGGGAAAGTCTGGGTTTTCTGGCCTCTCATGGTTAAGGTAAACAGCAGTCCTGCTGACAACTATTCATACCTTCAGTCCTTCACTGCAGTTCCCTTTTTTGTCCACAAGGTGTCTCTAAAATCCAGGTTTTCAATAGTTGCACACAGTACCTTCAAAGAAGTACAAAAACAAAAAGGAAACAGTGCCTTCTCCTGATGTGGCCATGGGGGAAGTAGTACAATGATCCCCTGTGGCTGCACTATTGGTACATGGAACAAGATCAGGACCCAACATAAAAGACATAACATTTTTTTAAAATTTTACATTTGTGTATTGAAGACGTGACAAAGTACTTAATAAAAATCTGCAATTTACTCAAAACCAAAGCTATTGAGTTGTTGAGTAATTTAAAGACGCACTCCGGCAGCTCTAAAACCACCTCAAAAACAAATATATATTCTCCACAACAGTATATTGTGGCTTTTTACCCACCAAAAATCTTTCATTGCCTTGGAATTGCTTGAAAAGAACTTTTACATCTTCCACCTACTTAAGTATGTGCAGATCTATGAATATTCTAATTAGCTCCACCCATACCCCTGCCCACTAGTAGTGTACGCTGCAAGGCCAGCTCTCCCCTCTTGGCTCTCCTCTGACCTGAGAACACTGAAGACTGCTTCGCTAAACAATGGCCAACTCGCCTCCCTCCTCCGGAGGCAGCAGGGGGCTTTAATGTCTCCTCCTCTGTCCTCCCTGGTGTGGACAGAATGGCGCACCTGGGGGGGGGGGGGGGTATGTCCCCCCCGAAAACCCCTTCACCGAACTGAATCAAATGAAAGCAAAACAGATGCCTTCATCCCCCTAAGAGCAGACGTCTCTCTCTGGTTTGGCCTTCGGACCGTGTGCGCTTCTGGGACCCCGCACGTGTAAGCGCGGCAGCCGGTGGACTCCACTCTCCGAGCTGATCACGCCCCACATGTGGTGGAAAAATACAGGCGGCCGCGGTGGGTTTCGCAGCGTCCCTGGGAAGGGACGCTCGCTGACTGTCAGCGTGGTCAGTGGTAGGTAGAGGAATATTGGCCAAAGTGTTGTTCATCACCATGAGACCCTGGGAGATGGTTTGAGCCGGTCCTCTCAGGCAGCTTGTTATCTCACCGGCTCAGGGCCACATTCAAGCCGGATCCCCCCCTTCTCCCCTCCCTCCTCTCTGCCTCTCATCCACTCTCTCTCTGCCTCAGTCCTGCTGCTCCTCAGCTCCTCCCTCTTCCCGAGGTAGCCAAGAGTATCCGTCTGATTGGTTAATGTTATAACCAATTTATAACCGTTTTTCCGATCACAGCAGAAAAACGCAGACTTGGGACTGCGGTCAGATTTTGCTCTGGATATGTCTTGTAAGTTACAAAAAACATGTTACAGACATGTTAACAGAAAAAAAACTGATTTGAAATTGAGCGTCACTTTAAAAACATTTGTCATGACGTTGCACATGCGTGTATGTCGAGTGAAGTGGTTTTGTGCATGTGGGGCACCAATCTTGTTCCGAGGTTGTGCAGCCACACCCCCATCATAAATAACTGGATGTCCTGTTCAGTAAAATGGGGGAAAAGTTATATGGACTGTGTTACGGCATTTAAGTGATTACTAAATGAGGAATTTGTGAATCATTATCCAATAAAAGGGGGAATATTGTGACAAGTGTAATGATGTAAACAAATGTATACCATATAGTTTTTATAGCTGGGTTGTTTGGACAGGTACAAAAGCAGACCTCATAAATTATGAAACCATCAGCATACCCAAATCCAACTCAGATATGCTTCAGTGGTTATGTTTGTGGAAATATAAAAAAATCGGTTTGCTACAAAAGGCAGTCCAGCAGTAAAGAGGTGAGAAGTGGGAAAATCCTTTTGGAAAAGAACACACTTGGAAGTACAACAACTGAATCACAAATGAAACATAAATCAAAAAGAAAGCACTGAAATATTACAGAGTGGATATAAATATTGCACTTTCAAACGTAGTTCCCAGTGCCTAGTTATCCCTTTGTTAGAGGTATTTATGCTGTTATGTTCATTACAAAGCAAGATTCATGAACCTCAGTTATAGGAGTTACAAATGTGACGGCCATTTAAAAAAAGGACTAGGCAGTGGGAAAGGTCATAAGCTCACTCTGACCAAACATTCATAAATATATCATTCACACAAGCACATGTATGATGAGGTCACACATCTTCACATGCTAGCCCACGCAACATGACCTCTAACCAACAGTATATATACACTTATGACACAAAACATATACACGTGACGAAACAAACCAACATAAGGCACTCTTAATGTTTTGTCCCTGCAGCCTTTTGGTGATGGGATGATTCCAGCCACGTGTCGCTCTGAACACGGCAGTCCATATGGTTTCTCCCAGCAAAACGCACCGTAAGCTGAGTGGATTCTTCTGTCTCCAACCTTCTAACTCAGCTACAACACTGCTGATTGTCACATCATCAGTTAAAGACATCCTTGACTCACCCCTAAGCATCATTGGTTTGCACATGTTCTCAATTCCCATTTGAGCCCAACCCAAACAAATCGGGAGTTAAAAACAAAAACAAACAGCAAACGTCTTTCAAGGGGAACACCACAATATAACAGACGCGCACTGCTTCAAGCCTTGGAGGAGGTTTCACGTCTGTGGTGGTTCCAGTCCCATCCCAGTTGACAACACAACGGTGATGCCAGCATTGGTCTCTCTGAACACCAACATACAGAATTCAAACAAAGCAATCAGTAGGAGTCAAATTCAGAACTCAAAGGAAGGTCAGTCAGTGAGTCGGTCTTTGATGTTTTTTTGGGGGGAAAAAGATCAGTAGAATTCCTTTGAGTGCAAAAAAAACCCAGCACTGTCCACCAACCTGAGGCAGAAAGAGAACATTTAAACAGTTGTGAAGCATCCATCTGTGGTATTCATTACCCGCTTTTCCTGGTCAGAGTTGTAGAGTTGGTGGAGCTGATCCCAGCACGCACTGGGAGCAAAAAAAAAAAAAAAAAAAAATCGGGGAAACACCTCAGACCGGCCGGAGCTCAAAGTATAAATGGAAATTAAAACATTGAGCTATTTAAAAAATAAAGCTTAACAATTTTGAATCTGACTACAAGTGTTTTGGCAACTAAAACATGTTTTCAGGCAGTGTAAAAAAAGAAAATGGTCAGGCCTCAGCAGGCGGCGTAATTCACAGCTCCTGATACCACAAGCAGCGTGTGGCCGTGTCCTGTCAGTGGCGGCAAACACAACACCGTTAGCACCAATACAAGGCAGATATCACAAAACTCCTCATTACAACAAACCACACTGTTAAACCCAACGTGTATCACGCTGCAGTGGCAGGCTGGTGTACCCTGAACATCATATGCAGTCGCTTTGTTTGCTGTACAGTCAGTCCAACGTTTGCCATTAGAGGCACTGAAACGTGTGCTATTCCATAACAACCCAACCTGCCTGTAAAACATACATAAATAAAAAAAAATACTTTAAAAAGAAAAAAAAAACATTCATTTGGCTTGGAGATCTTTGGGGTTTTGTCTTTCTTTAGTGCAGCACAGTGAAGTTCCAGTAGTCTCTCCTTCACACACAACTCTTCATCTGCTTGCTTGTCCATCGTGTTTCTCCATTGCAATCATATGGCCAGGTACTGTGGTTCTTTTAGTTCTGGTGGTTGTTTAGGCCTCAGAAGCGGGCTGTGGTTTGAGCTGTGCTTTCTCCATGGCGGTGCCGTAAGGTACAGATCGTTTAAAGAAGCCAAACTGCAAGGAACAGATGAAAAGTTCAGGAAAAAACATAATCCAGGGGGGAAAAAAAAATGCATGCATGACATTATGTTGCGTAGCAGTGCTCACCCTGTAGAGGACATAAATAAGAAGAGCCAGAAGTAGTAAACCAGCCAGAATAGCCAAAATGATAATCCACAGTGGAACAGAGTTCTCTATATCAGGTTTGTTCCACACCACTGGGGTCACCACCTGAGGAGAACACAAAAATATGTCTTCATCTATATGTAACAAAAGAGAAAGATAACTTCTCATTAGGAAAGAAGGAATAAAATGAACCAGGGCTTCAATGATGCATGAATATAGCCTAGGTCAGTGTTTTTCAACTAGGGTTCTTTGAGGGGACATTCAGGGTTCTGTGGGAAATTGTCTAATTTCACTCTTTATTGTTCCAAAAAATTTCAAATAATTTGCCATTGCTGTGCATGAGTTCTGTAGTGGCTCTTATTCGTCAGTAGGTGGCAGTATGAAGGCATTATGGTTGCCGTCTTCTCCTCCTCTTCTTCATGTGTTTTATGGAGGTTAATGACCTTGTTAAGACATGCCAGGTCATGGTGACTACATGAAAAACAGCGATGGATAATTATTTGAAGAGGAAAGATTCAGACTCTGAACTGGGCCCTGGTCCAAATTCTAGCCTAGGTGATGGAACAAGTGATTGTCAAAAGAAAGATAAGACAATGAAGACAAGGAATTACAGCAAAAGTTATCTTTCCTTTGGATTTACTTCTGCTGGGAATCCCACTGCACCAAGCTGTTATGCTTAGTGTGTGGGGAAAACCTACCCAACAATGCCATGGCCCCATGCAAGCTTAAACATCACCCCCAAACAAAACACTCATCACTTCAAGATAAGAACACCTCTGTGAGCACACAAAGAGACAAGCAACTTGAATGAGAAAAACCTGGGCTTTTCAAGCCTGACTGCTATAAAAACTAGAACAAGACAGGGGCTGAGAGCTATGGAGGAAGAGCTTAGTTTATGCTTTTCTTCAGTTCCTGCCAGGATATCAGCTTTGCATTCATTTAAACAGGCCCAGGTTTCACACTGAGTACAAACTAATTACTAATTACCATTAGGGCGGTACAGTGGCGCAGTGGTTAGCACTGTGGTAGCACAGCAACTCACCCTTGGCCATGGGATCCCGGGTTCAATCCCAGCCCCTGACCAACAGTGATCTGTGTGGAGTTTGCATGTTCTCCCCGTGTCTGTGTGGGTTTACTCCGGTTTCCTTCCACAGGCCAAAAACATGCAGGTTAGGTTAATTGGAAACTCTAAAGTGGCTCTGTGTGTGAATGGTGAAGGGATAGCACCGTACTGTGGCTGCTTCATCCATCCAGGTGGATGCCCTGAATTTCCCCTCGGGATCAATGAAGTACACAAAATCAACAAAAAAAAACTGCAAGACTAAATTTTCATTACATATGCTGTAATAGGCTACAATATGTAATTTTTTTTACATTTGTGGTTGGTGGGGTGCCACAAGAGCTTTTCAATGTAAAAAGGGTTCCTTGACTAAAAAAGGTTGGAAAACACTGGCCTAGGCTATAGAGGTGGGAATCACCAGAGGCCCCACGATGCAATATTATCACGATACTTGGGCCACAATGCAATGTTATCACGATCTTGCAATGCGCCGAGTATTCCAATATGATATATTGTGATTTCCCATCTCGATCTTTTTCTTGTTCAACTTCCGACTACATTTCAAGAGTCACTCCTTTACTGTGTTAACCTAATCAGGCAGTGAGCATTTGGCACCATCAAGTGGACTGGAAATTCTAGTGGTTTTTCTTATTCTGGTTCCTAATTAGGTAGGTTTGTATTTACATTATTTATTATTAACAGATTCAAGATTCAAAGTATTCAAAGGCTTTTATCATCATGTGCACAGTTAAGAAATGCAACATTTCCTGAGCAATGAAATTCTTACTCTGCTCTCCGAACAAATGCCAAGGTAACAGATACACATCAATACTAATAAAGGTAACAAACACACCTTAATACTAAATACTAATACTAATGAATACTAATAACACACATTAGGCAATTAGGACAGTTAAAGCAGTTACTTTTTAAGCAGTTAAACTAGAGGAAACAAGAAGAATGAAAACTGAAAATTCACTGGATGACTATAGTGGACAATGGCATATCAATATTAGAGACGATATGAACCTGAGATGGCATAAGCCTATGTACAGAGTGCAAATGAACAATTTACAATGTGCAAACCAGCAATGTCCAAATTAGCACCCAGTGTGAGAATTTCTCTGTAATGATAATACCCAGTAGACTATAAAATGATAATATAGCAGCAGAGATGATATTGACATAAAACTATGTACACTGTGCAGCTGAGCAATGTGCAAATTTAGCAACCAGTGTGTGTAACCAGTGTGTGAATTCCTATTTGCAAGCTGTGTCCAGAGTTTGTTATTTATTCAGGAGTCTGATGGCAGTGGGAAAGAAGGAGTTTTTAAGTCTGGATGTCCTGCATTTCACACTTCTGTACCTCCAGCCTGAGGGTAGAAGTGTGAAGATTCTGTGCTGGGGGTGGGTGGTAGATGCTCTGCAGAGAGAGGAGTGGAGTCCTGATGATCTTTTCCGCTGTCTTCACCACTCTCTGCAGGTGTCTGCAGTCCAGAGCAGTAATGTTGCCATACCATGCAGTGATGCAGTTGGTCAAGATGCTCTCGATGATGCAGCTGTAGAAATTGTTGAGAATCCTGGGGGACATGTCAAACTTCTTCAGCCTCCTCAGAAAGTACAGCTGCTGTTGAGCTCTCTGAACCAGCTCTGTGGTGTTGAGTGCCCACGTATGGTCCTCGCTGATGTGGATGCCCAGGTATTTAAAGCTGGCCACCCTCTCCACCTCAAGCTCCAGGATGAACAGCGGCCGATGGGGTCTCCTCCCTTTCCTCATATCCACTATCATCTCCTTTGTTGTGTTGGTGTTGAGGGTGAGGTTGTTGTCCTCACACCATGACATCAGGCTGGCCACCTCCCTCCTGTAGGATGCTTCATCACCACCAGTGACGCGTCCTATCACTTCTGTTATCCGCAGACTTTAAGATGATACTGTCCTTGTGGGAGGCAACACAGTCATGGGTGAAGAGGCTGTAGAGGATGGGGCTGAGAACACAACCCTGTGGGACACCTGTGTTCGTGTCCACTCGTCATTCCACTTTATTAAATATAGCTTGTTTTGTGAACACACTTGCCTTGATTTCTTTGTATGTATGGATTACTTGGGTTGTTACTGATATCTGGTGAAAATCTCAGGTCAATGGCTCCATCAGGAATATGTTTAATGAGAAAAATGTTGACATGTTCAATACTTATTTTCTCCGCTGTATTCATTTCACTTATGAAAAAGCTGAATAATAAAATGAAAACTTATGTCAAAGAAAATTCTTCACAACAATATGTAACTGAGCAAAGTGTCTTTTTTCCTTTGTTTAACAGAACTCACGTTATCAAGTAATCAAGTATATCCACATGGGCAGAAATGTTTCAGTTTACCACACACAGTTCACTCCTTAAGGATTACATTTGATTGCATGATCTACCTCTCCTATGGCTGGTGTCGCATATCTGTGCCTGTCACGTGATCGGTCATAAAGTATGAAAAAAAAATAAATAAATAAACTCAGATGTACCAAGCATTTCACATCACTAGATGGCAGACACATATAGCTTATTGGTCTGCACTGAAGGACTCAGTTCAGCCGTACAGAACTTGTTCAAATTCGATATCACTTCCACGGTGCAGAAGAAGAGCCGTAAAAACAATTGCGCAACATATATTTCCACAGGGAGGAAGCATTTGCTCCTCCAAATTTTGCCAACTATGATTCTAAAAAGGATTATTTAGCTTCTGAAGGGAAATATTTACCTTCTGGACAGCACAAGATGGACCGGAGTGGAACACTTCGTCCGCCATTGACGAAGCTGCACGTGACAGAGAGAAAAATACTGCCGGTTCCGCGGCGTAATCTAACCGAAATTGAGGTGGAATTTATCAGAAGATAAATGTGATTGTTTCTGGATGTGGGAGAGAAAGCAAAAATGACTGACAGAAGACAAAATAAGGACTGGGGTGAGCACACGGATGCATGGAGACACATGATGAGCGGTAGGTCTGATGTTTTTTATCAGTTTGTTTACATTCTACTGATTTTCTTGTTCATATATTTTGAAGATAAGAGAACAAAAAAACAAAAACAAAGACAAAAAAACAAAACCCTCCTTTGTGTAAATATGTCCAAAGTCCACTTTGACCGTAAGTTATGCAATCTGATATGGTTGCAGTCACATTATGCAAATTAGATGCATAAATTTACTCCTATCATAAACTTTGGATCATATTCTACATCTTTCTCATTGATAGTAAGCCATTATCTCTTACCACTTTCAAGTTATAGCCTTTGGAATTTGTGATATTTAAATATCTGAATATTTTCTTGAAAAAAATCTTCACCACCAGAGGGTGCATGCAGATGGTGCGGCTCTGCAACTGAAATCATCAAGTAGTTAATACTTGACGGTCTAGTAAGTGACAGAAGTATAATTTATCACTTATTTTTTTAATGTGTCTACATTCCATCAGTTGTTTATTTGGCAAGCCACTCGCTCTTATTTTGAAAGGTTCAAGACTGGATAGCTTTTAGCAAAGGAATGTGCAGAGTTCAGACTTAAAATATTTATCCTTCTACCCCCACCCCATTTGCCGTGCTTAAGGTGAGGGTACGTTTATTCTGTTATCTTCCTTTTAATCTCTGCTCACTGCAGTTTAGATTTCTCTGTGAGCATGCAGGGGGGCGGGGCAGCTGCAGTGAGCTAGAGAACTTCTGCTTTAAGACTTCAGCGGCCAAGCTGCAGACAAACCTGTCTTGCAGCAGCTCATTTTAGCATGATAAATATTTGAGTATCCACAAGATAATGATTTATGTATTGCGGGCAGCCAAGTGTACTGATACAATGAATGTATTCGGTATATCAAACAACTCCAAGACTGTGACAGGAAGTCATCTGTGTGCTGTAAAAAAAAAAAAAAAAAAAAATCACACTGTCGCCTCTAGTGTCCTGGCATAGTTATTACAATACCTTTTTTGCGTGGCTACATTGCACAGCAATGGCGAGTTCAGTTTGTGTTTATTTTAAAAGCAAAGCCTTATCTCGCAATTCTGGCAAATTAAAAGTCAAGAAAATATGGCGATACAATGATACAAGCATTTAGTTCCACTTAATTTTGCCCAAGCGAGCTGAAACAGAGAGGTGGACAGATCCACACACAGACGCATTGAGTGATTACCCTATGCCTCCACTTACACTGAGGCATAATAATGTGCCTAAAATAATAACACACAAAATTAATAATAATAATTATTATTATAATAATAACACAAAAAATTCTGATCTTTCATGTCCTTTCATTATTTTTATTCTTGTTTTTGTTTATTTTGTTGGAAATAAATAGCATCAACCTCAATCTCATGTCTTTATTGAGAACACCAGTTATTAACTCAAGGGTTCACATACTTTTTCTTGCTACTGTATGCGAAATGACACATAACTCATAAGAGGACCTTTGAACCTTAATGTGAACTTGAGCAGAATTGGCAAAACATTAGAAAAAAGCTTAAATACCTTTTTATGTCCACTGGGGAAAGTTTTCGGTGTGATTGCGTATGGCATCTTCTTCACACTGAACTGGGCGAGGCACTCCAGCACATAATGCTTGTGTGCTCGCTGAAGAAAAAAAGAAGGCTATTACATCACAAATCTACAAGAGTGAAAATGCATGCAAGCTTTTAACCAAACACTAGATGGAGCCACTGATCATGTGTGTCTAAGAAAGAAATCTCTTCGGCATTCCTAACCCCTGAGCAGCTGTGACAAGTGGTTAATGAATTTCCAATACATCACACAAATGTTTTGTGTAGCAGATTGCAGGGTAGCGGTAAATAAGCTGTGTGAAGCTCAGACACGACAGGCAGAAGCTACAGTCTGAAGGAATCTACAATTTCAGATAGCAACTGGGTCCCATTTGTTGAAGGAAATATTTGAAACTGGGTGTAGTGGCAACTGATGCTCACACAACACAAACATGTTTGACTGACAGCTGCGGCTATTTGCCTTCCCTGGTAGCACATTTCAGATTAGCTCTCTTTTTTTTAATGTTTTAATTAAAATTGCTTCTTAACTTCCTGCCAAAGACCCACATGAGAAAATATACAGGTAATACTGAAAAGCAGGTTAATCTACAGAGCAGATTTTCTCCTCTGCCAGGCTTTTGTCATCTATGAGGAACGTGTATTAATGCACCACATGTGCCCAAGGAGTTTTAATAGTAAGGCTCATCATGCACAAACCTCAATGAAGGTCTCAGCCCAGATGCGGGATCGCATTTTGAGAATAGCCGTAGTCCCCTTTTTTATGAGGCCCACCTGGCACTGGAGTGTCCAGCACTCCACAGAGCTGGAGCACGACTGCGGAAGAAGAGAACATGCTAATTAATTTTAAATACATTTGCCTAGTGCACATTTAAACACTCCCACAAAGGCTTCAGCACACTGACAATACCTTTGTTTATATTAAAGTCATTAAATCAAATTGGGAAAACTAGTAGAAGATACATGGAAAGGTCAAATAACAACCCAATTCATATAAATATGACAAGGAGCCCAATGTTATGATCATCATTCTACCACGCCTGCTTCGAATTAGATTGAAGGAATGTCATGAGACTGTAAAAATGCTGCATGCACCACTCGCCACATTATTGCCCAACCACTAACACCAGCCCATTTTTCTCAAGACTGTAGAATACACAGTCTTAATTAGAGCCCATAAGGCAGTTTGGTACATTTAACAGTTTAAAACATGCACATTCTGACACCAGACCACCTACAGGTTTCAGCAAGATTCCTACGGAGTCACATTAGTTTACTTATCACGCCAAGTGGGGCAAACACGACAAATAGTTCTTTTAACTCAGTCTTAGACAGACTTAGGTATTCAGACAGACAGGGAGGTTGACGCCTCGGGGTAAAGGGGCCACAAAGGTTTGTGAAAATGACATGAGCATGGTCCAGTGCCAAAGAAGCCTCATATGTCCTCCCTGGTGGGATTTTGTGATTACGATTCAGACCATGGGGACTAGAAGCTGTTCCCACAACTAACACTACAGGCTGACCTGACTGTAGAGGTGAATGTTAACATGATGAGTGACATATTAAACAAAATTCTTGATTAAAGGAAAGAAAACAAAAATACATTTTAACTAACTTTATATTTTTTTCGTCTACCAGGCCAAGCGGTTGACGCATGCGCACAACTGTTGTTTGTAGTTTCGCTCCAGCCCTACGGGTAGCGCAAATGTGCTAACATGCCAGTTTGTTCACTGGCTATAAATGCGAGAGCGACGCACAGTTTTTTGGTAGCAACAACAATGGCATCGTTTCAAGGAAAAGGAGGAATTGCTGTTTTCCAGTGCTCTTCTCTGCTCAAGCTGCTGCTGCTGCAAAACAATTCATGTATGTTTATTCTCGTCTTCCGCTTCATCTTCATCTTCTTCGTCTACTTTGACTTTGTATGCTGTGTCGATAGCGCCACTTCATGAATGGGACATCCAATCTTGCGCATGCACAGTCAACACAGGCAGGCCTTGGACAGGCCATGCAGTCGGAAAATTGGGGCTGCCCGCGGTCATCCGCAGAAGAGCTCTGTGGACACTAGCGGGCTGGAGACGATGACGTACATTTCGTCACACGAGCCATCCGGTCACACGTATGCGGACAGCAGAGGTGCAGCATGAATCCAGCTTTAGCATCTTCAACCATGCCACCTCCAGCTCCTGTCTTTTTGTCAGTGCCACTATCTCCAAACCATACATCATAGCAGGTCTCACTATGGTCTTGTAAATCTTCCCTTTCACTCTAGCTGCTATCCTTCAGCCACAAATCCCCCCCGACACTCGTCTCTGCCCGCTCCACCCTCCCTGCACTCTCTTCTTCACCTCTCTTGAGCACTGTCCATTGCTTTTGGATGGTTGACCCCAGGTATTTATTTATTTCATGTTTATTTGAAAAGGATGATGCATATTAATGAACATCAATGTAGATGTAAATATGCCAGACTTAGCAAACTTTCTAAATTACATCTGTAGTCCATATTTACATCCATATCCGTATTTAAACTCATCCACTTTCACTACCTCAGCTCCTTACATCTTCACTGTCACACCTGCCTCCCTCTCATTCACACACATGTACGTATTCTGCCTCTGTATTTATCATGGTGCATCTATGAGCTTGGCTAATCTGTTAATTAGCAGCATCTTCCACACAAACATACAATCTAGTTGGCAGTCATGTGCTAATAAAGCTTCAGTAAAACAACTTTGGCATGGATCCTCTATAGCTGTTTCAAGATGTGGTCACAAGATTAGAGGACCATAAATTAAAGAGCTAAAATACCAACCAACAACCCTGCATTAGATTTTAAGAGCTTGTGTGTTTGTTATAAAGAATTAACAAATGATAAAGTTATCAACTGCAACTTATAAGGCTTTTAGTAAGGATTATTCATTAGAAAGTGACACAAACTTATGAACTGTGCCACATGGGCCAACAAAAACGGCCTTTTTGATATCTAGTGCCATCAGAGAAAGTCTCGTCTTTGTATTGAGTGCAGCTCTTCAAAGACCGAACAGGTCACTTCAAATCCTGGAACTTTGACCTTCCCTTAGAGCTTCATGCAGGCATTGCTAAACACCAACACAATGATTAAGAATCACACTGAACAGAGATGGCTGCTCTCTCTTGCGTAAAAACAAAAGTGCAGACGCAAGTGAAACAAGAGAATGAGGTCCTTCATGCTAACGTGTCATTGGACATGCTTGATAAACGAGCTTAGTTGGGAGAGACGGCAGCCAGACAAAGGCCTCTTTGGTAGGGGCAGGTATCCACAGATTGAGTGGCTACCTAGTACCGGGTGGATCAATGGGACCAGTGTGTGCGTGGGAGGGGGCCTAAAATACCCAGAGCCAAAAAAATTAGAGAGCTGTCGATGAAGTAAGCAGTGCATCACCAACAAAAAAACCCTCCACCACTGCTGAAGGTTCTTTAATGTTAATCACCATAAGGGGACAAGCCTGTGCACTCTGACCTCTCCCTTTTAACTACATCACAACCTAATTTCCCATTCCCTGGAGCCTCATCAAAGAGCATGGGCAGTGTCACCAAAACATGCCCAGATTCACACACACGGGGGAAAAAAAATCTATTGTTTCAAACTCTAGATGCAGCAGCTGTGATGCAAAAGTGCTTCTAACTCATAGGTTATGTATAAAATGGCTGAACCACTGTGACTTCACTCATTGATGTGGATCTAATTGAAAAACTGAGGTAGACTGCACAATCATATGGCAACAATTTTAGCTTTGTGGCACTAATCAGAACCATTTTTTCTTTAAAAAAAAAAAAAAAAAAAAAAAAAAGCACTGCGACCATAAACAAGTGCTGTCTGCAACAGACAACGAAGTGTTATCTGTTGTTGCAACTGGTGTTGGCAACCTCTGCTATTTTATCATTTGTATCCAAAAAACATCAGCATTAAAGAGAAAAACATGTTTAAGCCTCGACATAAAGGTAAAACAGCCGGGTTTCAAATATAAACTAAACTGTAAACATTATTGTCAGGAGAGTTTTTCCTCTCAAATGTGCAAAATCCTGGGACTTTTCTCACAAACGTGCACATTTTTTCTGATTAATTTAGAGGTTTGTTTCAAGCAACTTTGTAGTATTTTTCCCTATTTATTGTTTGTGTTCTGCACAGCTGTATTCTTATTCCTTTGTGACTTTTTGCCAATTTGTGACTCTGTTTTCTTAAATATACTACTTATACGGGACCCTTTTTCTCTTAAATTGGCAAGCTTTTTTAGAAAACGGCAGGCTTACAAGGTTAAAGTTTTACTTTTCAGTCTCTGAGCTTAATATCTTGCTCATCCAATCCATACTATAACTCTGCATTAAACTTGTTAATCAGTTTACCCTGAGCTGCAAACTCGAGCTCTTACTTCTTTTATTTAGAAGCCAGCAATCAGTCTTCTCACAGATCAGTCCAGCTGTCTTCAGTGGTGCATATAACACGTTTAAAGAATGTGATGTTTCATAATCGTCTTACCAGATTAGTCAAATGATCAAGTGAGTTCTTGTGGACGTCCCTCTTCTCCATGTGGTGCCCCGGGGCCTTCAGCGCCAGTATAGGTGATTCTGTGGCTGGGTGCTGGAGCTGAAGGACGACACAAACACATGCGCACACCACCCGTTATAACAACACAGACAATGACCTCACCGAGCAGAGGCGCATGCCGCCCTTTCTGTCAATATAAGCCCTAATGTTAGCATGACCCAGAGGCTTTTTGTCATTAATCAGAAGCATGTGAGCGCTACCCCTCACGGGTTCCCTTGGAAATGTACCGTACTTAGTAATTCACCCAGGGGAAGAAAACACATTAGATCACAGCTAAGACTGATGACCACTCGTGGCCCTGCTCAGCATCTGTCAAACTCCAACTGTAAACACAAACAACTGCTCTAAAATGCTTTGGCCACAAAATCCCAAGGCTACAACTTGGCATGAGTGGGGTGCTGCTGGGTGAGTGAGGTAACTTCATCAACCCACACTGAGCGCAGAGAAGAGCTGGAACTTCAAAGCGGTGGTGGGGTAAGTGTCCTGGGCGGGACCCGAGGATCTGGGAGGAGGTGGTGGGTGTGGACCAACCATCGGGGGCATGACCGGGACACGATGAGAGATCTTCACTGTGTGTGTTTGCCTCATTTGACCCCGGGAGGTGTGCATCTGCACGGAAGTCACTTACTCTGAGTTTTCGGTGGTTCATGTGCTTGTCGGTGGTGCAGTTGATGGGCCCTTTGGTGGAGAACTCCAGCGGGTAGAGGAGGTTGTGACCCTGGACAGCGAGAGGGCAGCGCAGCTCGAGTCGGGTGTGGCTGATCTGACTGGGGCCATTGTTCACTAGCTGGAAAATAAAAGTCAAAAGGAAAGGATTAGTATGTTAAAGGAAATTCAAGAACAGCCTTGATTATTTCCTATTACGCTTCTCGCAGAGCTTGACATTAAATGTGTGGTCACTGCGTCTAGTAGGTTTACAGAATCATTAGCTACAACATCCTTTTACCAGCCAAGGGACTGGAAACCTCTAGTATGGAAAGACTCGTTTTAAGCAATTATTGGACAAAAAAATCTGCAAAGAGCCACAAAAATATTTGACATTAAAATGAATGCAAAGCAGTTCAAATATCACTGTGCTCTGTAGAATCAATAATAATAATATTATAACTAGAGGGTACTCAGAGAGTGCATGACTCCACCAAGGATGTCTGTCCATCAACTGTGATTAAAACAGGTCAACAGACAGAGCGACATAAGCTGTCAGTGCTTACGGATTTTCAGGTTGATTTTCATTATATTAAAAAATGCCCTATACCACAATATTAAAAAGTGAAAACGTGATATACTCCTATAGAAATCTGAAGGGTTCATCCTTGTAAAAGGGCCACATGTGATAAAAATTCCATCAAAATCTAGTCAGTGGTTTTTGCATAATCCTGCTAACAAAGAAAGAAACAAACCCCATTGAATGTGTTTCCTCCACCAAGGAGGAGCTGATAAGTCAGCCCCTACGCACGAGTAATAAGTGTTTTCTTTGTAAATCTGCACCTTTTTTCTTGTGAATTTACATTTTCTATTGTAAATTTTTGAGCTTTAATTTGTAAATTTGCAGCTTCTTTCATGTAAATTTCATCACAAACTTGTGATTCTGTGATTGTTTCTCCCCACATTTTTCTAAATTTATTCTCATGACTTTGTGACTTGCTCATAGTAAATGTGTGACTTTTTATTACAAATTTTACACCATTTTAATCATATTTTTACCTTTAGTGTCACAGATTTGTTGTTTTTCCTCTCTGAAGTTTGTGTCTGGCTCATGGTGATTTTGGTGACTTTTATCATAAATTTACTCTTACCTCATGAATGCAGTGGGTTTATTAATGCAGCTGACATTGCAGAAACTATATAACAGAATGTGACACAGTGGCTAGTTGGGGGTGACTGATCGACCGACCTGTATTTGTCTAATGGGACTAGCCCTGAATACAACTTATATTTTGAGTAAAATGTTCCATTTAAAACTATCTAAAGTGTTGTGTCATCTGGTTTTCTGGCTCTTCTGCTATGCCTCAATAAGTTATTCTGCTGAAACTTCAATGATTCTGTTCTCTTACCTCATAGATGTGCTCCACTGCTGGCCCAACATCCCGCTCCACCTCATAATTTTTGGTCACTTTCCAGTTAGCTGGTGGAAAAAAGACCTTATCTGGCCGAGACACACTTAAAAAAAATGAAAGAGGGGTATAAGAGAATGTGTAGGGAGGGAGCTGAGGGTTAATGAGTCTGCAAAACTGTAAATGAGGGAACCCTCGGGCTCAACTCACCCTTGTAGAATGACTTTAGCCTGAGCGACCACCTCCAGCTTGTAGGTCACATCTTCGCTGTGGGAATTGTTCTCATTTTTACTGCGGAAACCAAGAAGGGAAAAGATTCTGATTAGCTGATGTCATTTGAAAGCTGTGGAGGTCAGTGCTGCTGAGTAAGAGTCAGGACACAGTTTATGAACTTTCTGTCTCTCTGGTGTGTACCTGCGAATCTGGGCCTTAAAATGAACAGTCTTGTGCATGTCTGTCAGCCGCGGCAGCGTGAAGCGCAGGCCTGCCCTAAGCTGTGAAAAAGAAGACATTTTAAACATACTGTAGTGGAATCATGGGGATTAGGAGAATTATTCTTCACTACTAACAAACATCCTTTTAGGTAATTTGTTGCATGTGAGCGTGCATGTCCTGTCGGGTGCAAACCTCATATCTGCATAACAGACATTTTTCAGAAAATGAGAACAACCCTGTATTTTCTGATTGATTTAGCAGTTATGAAATTTATTCACGTGGGCTTTCTAAAATGCTTATCATTGGTTTGATTTTATTACAAAGAAAACATCCAAAGACAAAAAGGTTGACCAATAAAATGAGCTTATACAAAAATAATATGGAGATACAGTATGAGGTTTTCGCCAGACAGTAATGACACTTAACATGCTTTAGCAGCCAAAAGTTTAATGGGCTACATTTTCATGAAAACAATTTTTAAAAACTAAAACATCCATAATGTCAGGAGCCAAGCCAGCTTGGTTTCCCCCGGCTTGGTCCTGGCCTCTCTGCGGGTAAGGTGCCACGTTGTATGTATGCTAGTATGTATTTCTGTGTGCTTTGCTGTACCCATAGCCACTGCTTTCTGGCCGGCAGTGGTGAGGCAGCCTCTTGGGCTCGCGCTGGTGTGAGCGCTGTCTAACTATCCGCCGGTCCGACCACGCCCCCTCTCTATTACTGTCAGCTGTTCCCACTCCCGTTTGCCATCTCCCCGCTCCTCGCCCAGGTGCGACCAATTTACCATCCCCAGCAATGCGTGTACTTTAGGAGCCTTTTGCCAGTCACGCGTTGCTAGGTCACTGTACTAGACATGCGGTCTTTAATCGCCGTGTGTTAGTCAACGTCATTTAAGGACTGTGTTCCACTTGGTGCTTTGTTTGGACTTACTCGGACAGCTCCGGTCCTGTGAGTATAATCTGTGCGTGTTTTCCCCGGTATCCTTGCCTTAGACTGTCGAGCGTCCTGGAGGACTCCTTGAGCCATTGTGGAATGTACGCACTGGAACTGTTTGTCAGTTATGGCGTTTAATGAATGTGTGTGTGGTGAACCCAGTGCGTAAATCCTCATCTTTTCACCCCTCCTCCGTGCGCCGTGGAAAAGCGCACGGGGAGTTCATGACGCATAAACCTTTTAGAAAGGTGCAGAATGAAAGCAGAATTGAAATGTAACTTTTCCCAGCAGAAATAACCCTCATGATTATTCATGAAAATGCCACACACAGAAAATATTGGTTAGAAATAAGTTTGGAATCTAAATGTGAACAGAATATACTTTGTTTTCCTCAGACTAATACACTTAGGAGAAAAACCTCATAACTAGACAAGAGTAAAGTAGCGAATTTACAAGATAAAATTGTAAATTTACACATAAAACTCTCCTAATTCATGACAAAAAAAACTTGCAAATCTATATGAAAAAGGCACAAATTTATCACCAAGCATAGTCACTTTAAAAAGAAAAAATCTAAGATGGATCTTAAAATATATATCTATGAGAAAGGAAATACAGGGGGAAAAAGCTACAAATGTATGAGGGATGTTTTTTTAAAGTCAACCAGACCGTCAGAACTGGAGAAGCTCATTCTGGCCTGATGAAATTACCCCGAAGATGCTCAGGTCTCCTGACTGTTGACCTCGACCTTGAGCACACCATAGATGCAGACCCACCTGAGGATCATTGTAAATGAGTTTGGTACAATTGGCTAGGAGGAGTAGCAATTCCTGTGAAATGTGGACGGACGCTGCGCCATCACATTAGCTCCTTTCAGCTTCGCCAGAATGAGCTAAAATCAAAACCTGGCAAGAACAATGTTACTAAAGTAAGTTTTTTTGTAGATACTTTCTTACTCTTACCTAAATTTGTTTTTTTTCCTGCTGACTACTCTTACTTATACTAGAGTAATTAATATTTACCCACCTCCATCTATGATTATATGAGTTATATGTCACTCATATGAGATCAATAAGAGACTTCAGAGAACAAAATGAGTAGAAACTAAATGCACTGTCACAGCAGACTTAGTCATTAAAAAGGGGAACTCTTCCCAGTGAGCAGTTGAGGGCACAGATGGAGTCTAACTTCCTGTCACAACATTTCCGGACACATCCTGACTTTTTCCTGTGTTGTTCGCAGCCATCCCCAACAAGACAACTTTTTCCTACAATCAGTATAAATCAGTGGCTTGTTGTCGACAAATGACTATAGTTAAATACACTTCAGATCCAGTGCTGTAGCCTCGATGATTTAAATGTATTTGAGAAGAGAAAAAAACAGTGTTCATACATTGATACCAGACTTCATTGGGTTGCCCAAATCACAGCTGAGGTACTGGGTCTGGTTCCCCGTCCCATAGCTGCAGGTCAGCTGGGTCAGGCTCTGGGAAAGCAGGACAGACGGGTCAAATCACAGAAGGATCCAACAGGCAAACATGCAGATTTCTCATAATGCATTTATATTCACCTCATTGTTTCGAGCGATACCGATGTAGTCAGCTTCAGGCGGCAGCAAAACATACAGCTCGGCCTCGTACGCCCCTCCCTCACCCTCATTTCTGGCATTGAAAGTCAGGGTCAGAGGGTTTTCGTCATCTAGATAGACTTCCTTCCTGTCACTGTGGGCCCAAACAGAAAAATTCCAACGCTAAAATTCCTTATACAAACAAACATCAACTGGGTTATGCTATGGTGAGATAATCAAGCAAAGACTTTCTTTGAAGACCGGCATGACCATGGAGATTGGACTGTCATCGCTTTAAACTGATCTACTCACAGCATTTTTTTTTTCTGTAGAGCCTGATTGCAACAATACATACATTTGATTAATCTCAATAAATTACTTCCTGCAAACTTCCTGCACAGCTAAAAACAAGCAGATATTTCTTCAGGAGGGCCACACACATGATTCCGATTACAGCCCTTTCTCATAAAATCCTGGACAGCAAGAGGAAGACGATTACTCTGCTGGCCGAAGAGTCACCTGTAGTCCAACTATGACTGACACTACAACTTTTAAGCCAAACAATCATAATTGGAAAACTTTAAGAGTTCCCAGAGGGAGACTTTATCTATCAGCTTATGTGACTCCACTGTGGAAAACAAGAAATAACACCATTTTTTTCTGCTTAAATTCCACTAAATCACATCCATCCCATCAATGCCTCCAACCACTATGCTCCCACAATTTACCACAGAGCAGACAAAAACAACAAGGTATTATTTGAAGGTATTATTTGCATTGCACTAATCACGCTCACTCTCAGATTCTGTTGGATGGGATGCGGCGATAGCTCTCAATCACGGTAGGTTGTCCCATATGTGACAAATCAGCCACACGTTGGAAAAAAAAAGAAGTCAAGATGGTAGATAAATATAGGAATGTGAAATTGAAATGACAGAGCAGAGAAGGGTGTATCAGGGAGGCTGTTATTTTTGAGCAAAATGGTAACAGATTTCTTGAATCGATGCAGCGAGCATGGTGCTCCTGACAGCAGATGAGGCTGAAGTTTGGGCTAACAGCTCTCCAGACAGACCCCGCTTTCATCTCTCCTGTCTTTTCCCCTTTCGTACCGTAGCACCTGTGAAACAGAGCCACTTCCTGCTTTTTTTACTAAAACACTGACTATTAACACTCCCTCTCTGGTATGCTAAGCTAAACAAAGCAGCGGGAAAAGCGCTATATAAGTGCAGGTTAGTTAGTAGTTAGTTAGTTAGAAAACAAAAACAGCTGTATTTAGGCACCCAAATCTGAGGCCTGATTTGCACAGCAGAGGTGAAGAGTTCAGCGTCTGTGATCGTGTTCAGTTTGCAGTGTGCTAGCCACTTAATTCTGATCCACTTCCTAAAACCTGCATGTTCTGGGATTTTTGGAAAATGAGTACAGTGCTTAAGACAGGAGTGTACAACCTGCAGCTTTGGAACCCCATGGAGTTCTTCTGACAATAGACAGTTACTCTAAATAAATACACAAATCCTACGAAAAAAAAGTTGCTTCAAAAGCTACAAATTTGAGGGAAAAAATCAAATCTATAAGAAAGAAGTCTCTAGTTTACATGAATAAAAGTTGCAAACTTAGAAAAATTATCTACTTAAAGGTATCATTCAATATTAAACGGTGTGTTTGTGGGGTTTAACCTCCTTACATTCTTTCTTGGATATGACTGCAATAAAAAATCCTTAGAAATAGATAAACAGTGCCTCTAGAAAGTTTAGAGGCTTTTTAATTTTTACACAGTTTGCTACAGGCTTATTTGAAAATGTATTGTGTCATTCTCATTTTTCTCCTAAATCAAGAAATGGCTAGAAAATCACTGAGTGCATACTTCCGCCAAGGCTCCTTCCGTCCCTCATGGATCACCTCCAAAATGTAACAGTTTCATGTGTAGGCCACAAGCCAGTTCTGGTGAAAATTGCATCAAAGTCCATCCAGTAGTTTCGGAGGATTCTTGCTAACACACTGTGAAAAGATAAGAGCCTTGGTGGAGGTATGCATTCTCAGATTATCACCAAAATGTAATGGGTTCATCCTTGGCCCAAGGGCTACCTCTGGTGAAAATTTCATCAAAATCCACACAGTAGTTTTTGCATAATCCTGCTGACAGACAAACAGACAGACAAACCACCCTGATTACATTACCCCCTTGGTGGAGGAAACAAGACTGCCATAACTGTATTGAGCAAACATTAGGGCTGGGCAATTGGGGGGGGGTCTTCCCTCACCCCTGTTGCCCTCCTTCTGTTGGGGGCCAGTGGGGGGCCTGGGACTCTTCATGTTATCAAAACCTCCTGGGTGCTGCCGAATGAATAGATGCGAGTGTGACTGAGATCATCCTGCGCAGTTCGCCCACTCGGGACACGAACCCGCGACCTACCAGTCAACTACACAGTTCGAGCATGGGAGACACAGCACGATCGCGCTGAGCTAAAGGTCTGACCGATAGCTCAGCGCTACCGATACTGTATGAGGCTTTTCGGGAGGGAGGTTTTACTAATGTTCTACGCCGAACAGTGCTAGTTGGCATCCGTTACACTCTCCCCCTTAAACCTCACTCCCAGCCGGGTCACGGCACCATTGTGACTGAGATCATCCTGCGCAGTTCGCCCACTCGGGACACGAACCCGCGACCTACCAGTCAACTACACAGTTCAAGCATGGGAGACACAGCACGATCGCGCTGAGCTAAAGGTCTGACCGATAGCTCAGCGCTACCGATACTGTATGAGGCTTTTCGGGAGGGAGGTTTTACTAACGTTCTACGCCGAACAGTGCTAGTTGGCATCCGTTACACGAGCAAGGGAGTGATAGAGGGATTGAACAAGAGAGTAAGCAAGAGTGAGGGAGTGATGAGTGGAGGTGGTGATGGTGGGTCGGTTTTGTGTGGCGCTTTGCGTGTCAGGTGGCATCTCAGGGTGCCTGCCATGGTCTGCAGATCAGTTGCTCGGGTGGGTGCTGGGGGTGGGGGTCTGCTTAAATGGCCACAGCCGTCGTGGGGTGGGATGGCGGGGGGGGAGGGGGGGCTGCTGGCCTGCCGGGCACTGGTGCACGTTCAGGCTCGCTGCATCTGCATCACCGTCGCCCGAAGTAATAAGGGTGAATGAGGGTGGGGGAGTGTGTGGTGGAGAGCACGAACGGATGTGAGTAGGTCGGCGTGAGAGTGCGTGTATGCGTGAACGTGAGTGAGTGTGGGTGACCCTGAGGGCGAGTGGGAGAGAGATTGAGGGGGTACAGTAGTGAAAGAGAATGGGTGGGTCCGGGAGTGCAAGTGTGGGACTGTGTGGGGGAGTGGGCGAGCAAGAGCGAGTGAGTGCATGTGGGTGCGTATGAGAGCATGAGGGTGTGAATGTGTGGGAATGGGTGTGTCTGCTAGTTGGGAGGTGCTGGATTGAGAGGGTAGTGCCTCTCGGCTATGTGGGCTCCCCTCTACGGGGGGGGGGGGGGGCTTCTTTGGGTGTGCGGCGGTGGCACTGGGGGGGGGGGGCAGCCCACTGTGGGGGTGCCTGGGGGGGCTCATGCCAGGGGCGCAGGCTGCTCTCCGGCCCAGGGGGTGGGGGCACTGGCCTCCTGGCACCTGGGGCCCGGGAACTGGCGTTGGCCCTGCTGGGAGGATGGGGGGTTGGTGGGCCTGGGGGTGTAGGCCCACCGCGCCGGCCGCCTGGCGGCTTGGCCTGCCATCCAATAAATTAAAAATAAATAATTTTTTTAAAAAAAAGATAATATTAATAATAAAAATAAATTAAAAACCAATATTTTTCAAATTTACATTAGCACAAGGTAGATTGCTTAATTTGAAAGTACACAATAAGAATAATTCTGAATATAGTTCTTAATTGTCAGCTAGATATATACACTTGGAATTAAATTGGATTTTGTGAAAATCACAAAAAGACTGCTTAGGTGCGCTCAATTTCGCCAGGTATCGAATTACTGTTCAGTTGATTTTAGGTTCTCTTGTAGAGGAACAAAATAGGTGCAGGCAGACACGGAGAACTGAAGTTTAAAAGGGTGCTTTATTCATCGTTGTGGGGGTCACCACACGAGGTGTTCCTCCACACTCTCAATAATTTTTTTTTTCCCGCTGTATATTTTTCTTTTTGGCGTACAGAAATGGCAATACGCCCGTATTTGCTAAAATTGCATTTTCCCTGTATTAAAATACGGTGAAACCGTATCACTTGACGGGTGTGCAATTATACTGCTATACTTTGCAGCATTCAGCTTTTCATCAATCTGAACTAGTCTCCCAGTCTCTCTTGCTTAAAAATATCCCCACAGCACGATACTGTGACCACCATGCTTCATCGTTGGGATGGTATGATGGAGATGATAGGCAGTAAGAACTAAGGAGGGAACTGTGCTCCGAGGAGCAATTAGTATTTCAGAGGGTTTTTTTGTAGCCTTGTCCAGCTTTGCGACTCTTCCCAATCCTCTCTTAGCTCTTCAAGCAGTTCCTTGGACATCTTGGCTTTACTTTTGCTTAGCACCTCTGTATTATATTTCTCTCCTTCAAAAGCATGGAAACCAGCCTTCAGTTAGTCCCCATGTTCATGCTTTTGGCTGTGATATGGATCCAGTCCACACCATGATCTTGCACAAGATGGGGATCCTAGTCTTTAACATCAGAGCTAACAATAACAAAAACAACATAATGTGGACCCCCCCAAAAAAATGAACATGTCATACTGGGGACAGAATGTTTCTTTATCCACCTCTGGGGAGCTATTTATTGATTAAAAAAAAAAAAAACAGTGATTCTGGACATGACGGGTTGTATTATTGTGAGACAAACACTGAAGGAGTTATGGGCTCACCAGGATGGACAGCCTTCACTCAGAAGCCCAGTACATACTCCTCAAGAACAGAGAAATTTGTTCTCTCTTCCAGGGCTGCAAGAACAAAATGACGTTATTTTGTTCTTGTAGCCCTGGTTTGGGAGTTCTTGCAGCTTGCTCTTGACACATCATTGTGGCAGAACTTTCTTCTTGCGTGGTGTCCAAGAACTATTGTGTGACTGGTCAGAAATTTCAATTTCCCTTCCCTCTTGTGAAGTATGAAATGTCCTGGCCAGAAAGAACTTTATTCTTGTTCTTGCCAACTCAAGAAAAAGAAAAAAATTCTCTGTTCTTGTGAAGTATGTAAAGGCCTAGAGTCACAGATTAGAGGGGTCTGTTAACATCACAACTAACATGAATGTCAATGACTTGACCAAAACAAAGTTTGTGTTTTTAAATTATGCTGTGACATTACTTCTTAAGAATGGGATTGGGCTGTGCTTCAGACCCACAACCCATAAGTGAATTATTCAAATGTTTCATCGATGAGGCTGAATAACAGAAGGTTGTCAGTACTGTTAGCCTCACATTAATATATTGTTCTAATGAGAAAATACATGTATGCTTCCTATATACGATTATATTGGTGGATGTTTAATTTTTTTATTGTTGGATTTGCTGTTATTCATCTTTTGGTACAAATGCCAGTAGCCATGAGATGGGCCATGTATAACAGTTAGGGTTAGCTGTTAGCGCTTGCTGTGCCAGGTGTTGTTGCTTTTGATTGATCTTACTGCGACACTAGGGTTGCCAACTGTCTCGGTTTAGCCGGGACATCCCGTTTATTGAGCTAAATATGTTTGTCCCAAGTGGGATGTGCGTTGTCCCATATATTCAAGGCCACCTTAATGAATGGGCTAGGCGGGGCTGAAGCCCAGGGGCCTACAAAGATCAGGGCCTATTATGAGCCAATAAAAAAAAAAAATCATCTTGTTGTTAATTGGTCAAATTCTATGTCCATCACTTGATAATCATGTGTGGCTGCTGACTGGTCTAATTTACAACTGCCCTACATGGGTACCACGTAACAATAGCCTATCAGAGGAATTGTTTTGACATATGACTATGCGGGCGACGCGGTGGGGGAGTGGTTAGCATTGCGGCAGCACAGCAACTCACCCTTGGCCGGGGGATCCTGGGTTCGATCCCAGCCCCCGACCAACAGTGATCTGTGTGGAGTTTGCATGTTCTCCCCATGTCTGCATGGGTTTACTCCGGGATTCCTCCGGTTTCCTCCCACATGCCAAAAACATGCAAGTTAGGTTAATTGGCATCAAACTGGGGATTCTAAATTGTCCTTAGGTATGACTGTGAGAGCGACTGGTTGTCTGTCTCTCTGTGTTGGCCCTGCAATGGACTGGCGATCTGTCCAGGGTGTACCCTGCCTCTCGCCCAAAAGATGCTGGGATAGGCTCCAGCCCCCTCGTGACCCGAAAAGGATTAAGCGGAAGAAGATGAATGAATGAATGAATGTGACTATGCAAGTGCCAGTGAGAGGCAAGAAGTAATTACCTTGGTCAAAATGTCTGGAAAAAAAGTTTGAAAGTGGCGCTCATAAAACTATTGAGAGGAAAAGAGATTAGGGGAAACAAATTTGCTCAAAAAATCCTGAAGCATAAAGGACTTTCTAAGCTGGAACATCAATTGGAGGAGGCTGCTAATTATTGCACCCAGAAGACAGGTGGGCCGTTCAAGCACTCACCTGGAGGAGAAGGGCGAAGGGAGAAGAAAGGCTATGATTGCTTACATCAGACAGCTGTGCATGGGACAGTGGACTCCAACTTGGTAAAAAGCAGACTAGATCAAGCCTGCTTCCATAGAGTATGACAATATTTGTGAACAGGACTTAAAGGACATGATGAAGGATTTTTCTTTAAAGAAGGCCAGAAAAATGCACTTCTGAAAAGTAAGACATGCTATTTGCAGTGGTTTCCAGCCACTTGTGCAGGTTTTTCATTACTGCTGTTGTTTGAATCAGGAATACTTCACTGATGTAATTTTATGCCAAAGGCAGTATCTGTCACACTGTAAAAAGGGAAATTTCAGTAAGACAAAATATCCACAATCAAGGCTTTATGCTTGTTTTTCTCTCACAAGATAATTTTGACAAGACAAGAATTTTTTTGTTGTGCAGTTTTCTGTACGATTTTACTTGCTTTATGAAAGTTTTTACTTATTTTAAGCAATTTAATCTTACTTTGTTGGCAGATATTTTTTTTTTCTAATTTTAACTAGAATTATCTATTGCCAGAAATTTTTTTGTTTATTTTAAGTAAAATTATCTGCCAACAGAGCAAGAAAATTTGACCTATCAAACTGCTTAAAACAAGTTAAAACTTTTGGAAAGCATGTAAAATTTTCTTATACATAAACTGCACAGCAAGAATAAATATCTTGTCAGACAAAAAACAAGCATAAACGGCCTTAATTTATTTCATTTTACTTATATTTGACTTTTTGCAGTGTAGTTGTGTTTTCTAGCTCAAAGTTGCATTATTTCTCAAAGAGAAACAAAAATGAGGCCATAGTGGCTCAGGAGTTAGAGCAGGTTGCCCAATAACTGGAGGGTTGGTGGTTCAAATCCCACTCCACCCACCTCGCCATTGTGTTCTTGGACAAGACACTTTACCCACCTTGCCTCCAGTGCGTTCATGGTTCGTGACACTGATGTATGAATGTGAATAAATGTTTGGTGGTGGTTGGAGAGGCCGTTGGCATGGATTGGCAACCATGTTTCCGTCAGTCTGCCCCAGGGCAGCTGTGGCTACAGAGGTAGCTTATCACTATCATTGTCTGTGGAGTGAATGGATAATGGACTCATTGCAAAGTGTCATGAAAAGTGCTATATAAATGCAATCATTATTAAAAACATAGCTATTACAGTTTTAAAATGAGATTCTGTATTCTGTAAAATCTGAAATTTTTAGGTATACAGTATGGTATTTTTTTCCTTGTACTATTAAACATGGCACTGAATGGTAAATGGTGTTCCCTTATATAGTGCGTTTTACTCATTTCTAGATGGCCAAAGCGCTTTACAGATCCTGCTATCCACCCATTCACACACACATTCACACACTGATGGCAGCAGAGCTGCCATACACAGACGCTGGCCTGACCCACCAGGAGCAACTGGGGGTTCAATGTCTTACTCAAGGACACTTCAACATGCAGACTGCAGACAGAGCGGGAATCAAACCCCTCACCTTCTGATCAGTAGTCGACCACACTACACCTGGGCCACAGCCGCCCACCCAGAATATCACTATTTTTAAGGTATTATCAAGGTAAAAAAAAAAATCCCAGTATTATGACAACACTAATGTCCACAACACCGTGGCACCGAGCAAAAGTTAAAACCCTCTGTTCCTTATTTGGTTGTGAGAAAGCTGGCAACCCTAGGTGGCACACACACCCCAAAAATGACCAAAACAGATAAGAGGCTCATGAATGTTAATAAGCAGGCAGAAAACCGTGTTTGAAAATGAGGGGCACAGGAGCTGTTTTTAATGAGCTGTAAAACAACACAGGAATGATTTTGGCCTTTAAAACTGCATCTATATATTAGTGAAGATGTCAAAACATGATTGCCCAGAAAAGGCAACCAGCGGGGCCTTTTAAGAGGAAAAAACTTGACTTTTACTAAAGTTGACGTGGCAGTTTGCACTTATAGATTAGCTGGTTTAATGTTATATTAAGGCTTTTTTTTTGGTCAGAAAATGTTCTATTTTGACCCCTTTCCATTTGGCACAGCGGTGAAAGGAAATGAACACACTCACCCGTCCATTGCCAGCTTCAAGTCAGGAACACAGATGTTGTCCTCTCCACAGTCTAGCAGAATCTGAGCCTAAACGATGTACATCGAAAGGATGATAAAAGTTATTTTTCATTAAGAGAGAACTGGGTGCACAGAATAAATGCACATCCTTGTAAAGGTGACAGGAAGATGAGTGTAGCATGAGGCAACATGCAGTATGACTAATGTATTCCACCCCAGTCTCTGGACCACCACCCAAGACGGTGCACACACCTGGCCTACAGCCCCCTTATTTACAAGGCATCATCACTGCAGTCAGACAGCTAAAAACAATGTTGTGGCTCACAGGGACAATAACTGACTCAATGAGGTCATGACAGGAACAGATACAGTCAGATGGAGCAGCTGTCCTGGCTCACACATGCTTTCTGTCTGCTGTGCTGGAAAAAAAAAAAAAATGAGGAACAGGGTGCAGTTTAGATTCCATGTTGTAGGAGATACTCCTGCAGAGCTGAGCACAAAGCAGCCTCTTCCGAGCACACACCAGTGTCCCACATCACAGCACTTTGTCAAACCACACTTTCACCACATAGTACACCGCCCAGCGAACCACAGAAGTGTATGATCATATGGTGAGGGAGGAGCGTATACCCTAATGTAACTTACTGAGAAATAGGATATCTCTGTTGACCTGAAAACACAAGCGAGGGTTCAGAAATTATAGCTGAAGGAGAGACAACAAAGGAGTAGAAGCACTGCTTGATAAGTGGACGACCGCTGAGCGTGTGGCAGGGAGAGCCCTGTGGATCGCTAAACTGCATCCCGCCGTGACTGTGACAGTGCGATGATGCTCGTGACGATGAGGATAATAAATAGAAATGAAGGAGGAGATTAGAGAGAGACAGGCACCCCCTTGTCATTACACAATCCAGGGGCTCTAATTATGGACACACATGATAACCGCCATGCTAACTTGGCCACATGTGCGCCCCGCGTGTCTGCCAGGGGCAGGAAAACAACATTTGCCATAACACCACTGCACTTAAACAACACCCACACTGACATCTGTGTCATGCACATCGTGTATTGAAATTCTAACACTAACTTGGCAATATGGATGGAGTACATTAATCAAAGTCATGCTCACTGGGTCAGATGATTTCATTCTAAGAACAATAAGGGCATTGATAAGCAATTTAAATCATCTCCAAGCTCTAATACAGTAGCAACAAGAGGGACGTTTTTTTTTTTTCCACAAAGATCTTTCCTAAAAATATATGACAAAAAATGAAAATTAACAGATCCACAGTTCAGCCATAAATCTCCACAAAAGCACGTGGAAAATATTAAGATGATAAATAGTCACTCTTCGCTCATTCTCGCTCCAGCTTGAAGATGGTAAGAATTTGGCACAGTCACTGAAATGCTACATTGGCTGCCACACATTCTCAAGGCACATGTTTTAACCAATGGGGCATCGTGCGTCTAATCTAGGCCAAAGCTGTGATATTATAGACACCCTACACTGTTACATTCACACAGCAAAAATAATGAAACCTGCTGGCAGTCGGACACAGCTCCCTCTCACCATTTTAAACATACAGACACCGATCAGGTTCAGTTTTTGGGATAAAATGTTGATTTTCAGCTTAAGCTTGTCTCAAGGTCTTGGTTTAGCTGTTGACCACATTTGTTAGTGGCCCGGCTGCTTTGATATCTTTGACATCAGTGATGGTGTTGAGCAGGAAAAAAAAACCAGAGACCAGAATGAAATGAAGACAGACAAAAAGATCAAACTACAGTACAGAGACCGCCACTACCCAAGTGCTCTGATCTAGAAACTGTTGTTCAACTCACAGAGCTGAAAGGATTCCCGTGTGTTTAGCCAGCTCTGCTCAAGGCTAGAGGTAAAACTAGCCCAGCACTAACACATCTTAACCAAGAGCCACTTTGACACTGTTATCCAGCCCAGCAGGACAAGAACGATTCCTGCTGGGACAGGGAAGCACTCTGTTCGGCATATGCCTCACATTTGTATTTTCAAAACAGCTTTCCAGATACCTTGGACCTTCTCCCAGCAGAGTAATTCAGGATTTACATCAAAAAGAACAGACTTGTGCTTTCATTGGGGACAGGAGAGTCAGGGAGCAGCTGGCAATAACATGAAGAAAAGTGGCACACGGTTTTAACACATGTACAATATACTGATTTTTTTTTTTTTTTAAACTGCGGAATGGTTTTATTTAGACATCTCCAGGTTCAGCTGACCTTCTGCTCGATGACGCTGGTGGTCTGATAGTTGAGGATGGGCCGCAGCCCGTAGGAGTCAGCAGCAGCTTTTGGATCCAGGCTGAAGTTCAAGGCCACGAAGATAGAGGAGAGTTTATCTCTGAATTCCTTCTCATCCTGCACGTCAAAGAAACAGATTCCAGAGGTTTTTTGTTTTTTAAATATGCAGTTTGTACAAGTGAAACACAGCTGTTATTCAAGAATAACAGCTGCGTGACCATAGACAACCTTTTTTCCACTGTAAGCACTCTGGACCTTTTTTTTTTTCCCCCAGAGTGTTTGAACTCTCTGAAAAAAAGGTTTGTATATTGTATCCTAGCAACAGCTTAACCTGTCACTTGCAGTTCAGTGCTTTGCCCTTTCACACTGAGGGTGCGTTCCGATCGCCCAGTAGTGTACTCCGAAGTGGACTGCACAGGGTATCTGCCATATTAACTGAGATTCCAAACCAAAGGGAGTGAATGTTCTTGAGTTCAAAGGGAGCTGAGAACTGAGCAGGGAAGAACGGAACAACGGTACATCACTTCACCGGAAGTTGACAAGAAGATTACCCATAAGCCATTGCACCTCAAATACGAGTAAAATAATCTATTGTTGCTAATGTTATTAACAAGCTAAACTGATGTTGGTTATTGTTTATATCAACTGATTGTAATAAAAATATATTTGTATTAATATTTTATTTAGGAAATATAAATCAATCCCAGCCTCCAACCAACAGTGATCTGTGTGGAGTTTGCATGTTCTCCCCGTGTCTGCATGGGTTTACTCTGGGATTTCTCCGGTTTCCTCCCACATGCCAAAAACATGCAAGTTAGGTTAATTGGCATCAAACTGGGGATTCTAAATTGTCCTTAGGTATGACTGTGAGAGTGAATGGTTGTCTGTCTCTCTGTGTTGGCCCTGCGATGGACTGGCGATCTGTCCAGGATGTACCCTGCCTCTCACCCAAAGATGCTGGGATAGGCTCCAGCCCCCCCATGACCCAAAAAAGGATTAAGCGGAAGAAGATGGATGGATGGAAATTATCCACCATAGTATCAATACGTGTCTATGGTTACCATGGTTACGCACAGAGGAGGGACAAAATTGGACAAAAAATGGACAAAATTTGCAAAAGGCAGTTAACTTCACTGATATTCCCCGAGAACGGAGCAGGGAGTAGGCAATACAGTTGAAGTACACTATGGATCGGAACGTAGCTTGAGACACTCTACTCATAACAAACTGGTAAGAAAACATACATCCGTCCAAGCTTTTGCTTTTAAATTTTGATCATGATATCATTTAGCCTATTTCTGATTGGCTGGTTAGAGAGGTGTGCTGTTGATGAGTGATTTCCAAATCTGAAGTATGTACAGTATCTCATGGAGCAGTGAATGCTGACAAAAGCTGCAGAACATGCAATTTTGGGGGTTTTGTCAAGGTTTGTAAAAGACTGCACAACAGTTCGGCAACAGTTTTTAAGGTTGCAACCTGTTTTTCCTGTCGCAAAAATTTTTTGAACATGCTAAAATTTTTCTTTATTCATTTTGAATATGTTCAAAATTTTTTGCAACAAGAAAAACTGGCTGCAACCATAAACCTGTTGCCAGACTGTTGTGCAACTTTTTACGAACCACGGCAAAACCCCAAAAATTCCATGTTCCGCAGCATTCATCAGTACTTGTCGCTCCTCTCAGCTCCGTGAGGTACACGCTTGAGTAGTCTGTGGGCAGTGATAAATACCGCTGAACACCCATAGCATTTGTGCACCTAAAGCATTGTGCACTTTAAGCATTCGACTATCCTGACAATGAACAGAAAAGGAAACACCGTCTGCGGACACGCAGGCTAATATAGCATACTAATTTTCAGTGAACTGCATTTAATTTCATTTGCAATGGTGATTATAACATTACATAGGCTTAAAAGACGGGGCATACTCTTAGGTAGATCTTGGTGTGGTTGCATATGCGCTCGCCGTGGTGCACCCTCACACTCCTCTGGAGCAAAGGCTGCTGGGAATCCAAAAACAGAGCCCTCTTCACAGCACCTTTCTGCTGGTGCTTATGACTGTCAAGCTTCACCTCCACCTGGAAATCTGGAGCACAAAGAACACAGACATGATCATTCATGGTATGATGGATGTTTCTGAGTCACCTAATGACAGGTCTGAAAAAGCCCTTTATGTATACTTTGAAGCATACACAATGCAGCTGATGTAACTTAAACATGTAGACAGATGGAAGAAAGTGTAATGAGGAATGATAACTGAGGGATCAAATATAGTAAAGTTTGATTGCTCAGTGGTGCATCATAGGATGTATCTGGCATGAGGCACAGCTTTTTGACTCATGAAAAAATACCAAAATCCTACATGACCTGCCAAAACACTTCAGCCTTGACACTGTGACAGATTTAAAGCATTACCATTGGTGGCCATTTGAGAGTTTCCTTACGTGTAATAAAGTTCAGATGTGGAAATTTGGCTCACCTAGTTTGGCTGGTAGGTGCTTCCCTTCGGCAGATATGCAGAAACTCAAGTTGACACTGTTTGGGGAGAGAACGGGAAAGGACAGGATGAGTGAAGCATATCAATTTATGGCTGAGAATCTGGATAAAGTGAGCACAGACAAGACATCTCAGCCGCCCTTCCTTATTCTGTTACTTTGTCCTGTGGCCCACTTTTTCACAGGCTTCATATTACAAGCCACGAAGCATAATAAGAGTTCAACCACTAATCCAAAAACAAGGAAAATGTTTGGAGATAAGATGGCATCGGTGTCTCTACATTTGAACCCTATGATTCTTTCTCTCTCTCCTTGGCTCTCTCTCTCTCTCGCTCGCTCTCTCTCTGTCACCATCTCTCACAAAGGAATAGCTGAGTTAAGAAGGGTGAAATTGGGCAGCAACTCGTGTTTCAGTCCTGACCAGTCAATGGCCGTCTATATAAGCCTGTAGCTCTCTCCCATGACATCAGCTGTACAACACGCCGTGCTGCTGTCCAAATCTGCAGCTCTGCGCCCCCAAAGGTTTCACTAGTCGCCCTACATAAGACATGGAGCAGGAGAAAAAAACTGAGACTGAGACATTGAAAAAGAGGTGAAAAGTAAGACACAGAAAGAGCAAGGACTTATTTTTAGGAGTAGTTTTAAGTTGCTGTACATGCTCCAATGTCTGCACCACTTTTCCTGCACCACTATGCATGCACGCTCGCGGGAGTCTGCGTGTCCTGATGTTTCCCAGCTGTGCTCCACTACCAAACAATATCTCATTCAAAGCAACTGCAAAAAAAAAAAACTCTTCCAGCCCCTCCCCTCACAGCCTCCCTCCCATTATCCCCCTGTGCTCTCCTTTCACCCCCACCAAAAACTCCTCATCACCAAGCAACGCAGCATAATCAAGACACATGTGTATACAAGAGTTTCCTTTATGGATTGGGATGTGGAGAGTGGGGGGAACAGGCACATGAGCACACTGTCAGCCATGTTGAGCAGCGAGCAACCGTTTCCTCTATCCCTTTTTTTTCTGGAAGGGAATACTATGCACTGTTGAGGAAGGCCAACATGGCTAACAATGCTGCTATTCAGCATGTTATTTCTATTGCCAACAACAGCAAACTTATGATATGAACACATTTTGAAAATGAGTCTGATAAGAACATTGCTCTTTAATAAATTTGACTGCCGTTGTAAAGGGTATTCTTTATCAGAACATCCTGTCATGACAGAGGTGTTTATGTATGTGGGGGGAAATGGAGAAACCTAGCTCTCTGCCGCTGGGTCAAACAACAACAGCGGCCTGCATCAGAGTCACAGGAAGCAGAGTGCTGCATGCTGGATGATCGAACACTCACCAGGAAACAGGAATGCTGGAGTTTCCACTGGCGATCACGCAGTTCTTCTCTTCAGGGTTGATCATGGTGGGATAAACTGCCAGGGAGGCGCTAGTGTTCACTATGGGGCGAGATCTACAGGAAACAGAGTTGATTGAAAACACCACAATTTCCCCCGATAATTCCAATATTTAGGAAAATGTGCTATTTTGTCAACATTTAGATGAGAAAATTAGAGCTAATCTCAAAACTGTCCATTAGAAAGAAGTTTTTAGCATAGTAGAAAAACTACAGACAGGCATATGATTCTTTTAGGCCCTGCATAACCCCATACGCACCTGTAGAGGACTGCCTTAGAAACACCAAAGGCTCCAACAATGAGATCTGAGGAACCAAAGGAAAACTTATAAAAACACCTGAAAATTACAGGAAAAAAGCTGATGATGTCATTAGATATTTTACCCGTGCTTACCTGGGTATCCATTCATATCCAGGTCTTTGGCTCCTCTGAGAGCGAATCCAAAGCTGGCAGGTATAGACCCAGCAGCCCACTGACCCCTGATCACCTGAGACGGCTTCTCCCTGAGTCCATTTGAGTGTCCATTATAGATGTAGACCAGCCCCTGCTGATCTTCTCCTCCAAACGGACAGCTGATGGCCACATCTTATAAGGAGCAGGAAATCAGGAGAAATAAATCAATAAATAGATAATATATTCTAACAACAAAAAAACACTTCATTGATGTTACACAACAGTAACAATACTTTTGTAGCATTTCCAATCAAATTTCCTCCCATCAGAGGATTAGGAGTTAATATCTGCCATGCGACGATTCCCTCACAGAGCAACGTCACCTGTCCTGTTAGTCATATTCAACAGAAACCAGCGCAATGAGGCAATGGTTGCAAGTTCTCCTTTTGAGAAATGACATCCATTGGTCCTGATGAAATTTCACACCCATGCATGCTAACATGCACACAAAGGCTTACGACACACTCCAAGAAAGTTGAAACATGTCATGAAGTTCACCTGGCAATGATCAATCAGAAAAGCTCTCACTGGTGAACCAATGCGATAACAAGATACTGCCATGTCTAGATAAGCACTACACATGGTCAAACAAAGAAAGACTTGATCATGTTGTCAAGGTAAACGCATTTAAAATTACATGTTAATGAAAACTTCATGTCAATTTAATTTGAATTGATGTAGAAAACTTGCAAAATAAGCTTTCAGCTATATGTTCTTCTAAAAACCATATCTTTCTTAAAGGGGACCTGTGGTGGTCGTGAAAAAAAAGATATTATATTGAGCCCCTGTCTCACGTTCTAGTTCAAGTTTAAGTTCAAGTTCAAAGCAATGCGATATAAATCCATTGCTGATGTGCTGGTTCAGTTATGTCAGCAAAACATGCGCGCAGCCATACTGGCGGTTACATGGCCTGCCAGGACGCTTCCTGTGATGTAGTGTCGTGGATACCGCGATCTGGATCCTGGACTACCTCACGAACCGGCCTCAGTTTGGGAGAACCCGGGACTGTGTTTCCGACACGATCATCAGTAGCACGGGGGCCCCCCAGGGAACGGTGCTGGCTCCCTTCCTGTTCACTCTTTATACTGCGGACTTCTCACACAACACAACACATTGCCATCTACAGAAGTTCTCTGATGACTCTGCGATCGTTGGTCTCATCTCCAACGGAGATGAAGCTGAGTACAGAGGGCTTATCCAGGACTTTGTGGACTGGTGCCATCGGAACTGCCTCCAGATCAACGCGAGGAAAACTAAGGAGCTGGTGGTGGACTGCCGCAGGCATGGGCAGCCCCTCACAGCACCAGTAAATATACAGGGAACAGACATCGAGATGGTGACATCCTATAAGTACCTGGGTGTTCATCTGAACAATAAACTAGACTGGTCACACAATACTGACGCACTCTACAAGAAGGGACAGCGCAGGCTGTTCCTGCTGAGGAGACTCAGGTCTTTTGGTGTACAAGGGGCGCTGCTGAAGTCATTCTATGACACGGTGGTGGCATCAGCCATCACTTTTGGAGTGGTCTGCTGGGGCAGTGGCATTACTGCAGCCGATAGGAAGAGACTGAACAAACTGATTAAGAAAGCTAGCTCTGTCCTGGGGCAGCGCCTTGATCCGATGGAGGAGATAGGAAAGAGAAGGACGGTGGCTAAACTGTCATCTCTGCTGGAGTCCGAGTTCCACCCTATGCAGGACATACTGGATGCACTGAGAAGCTCATTTAGCAGCAGACTACATCATCCCAGGTGCACAACCAAGAGGTTTCGTAGGTCCTTCCTACCAACGGCTGTCAGACTGTACAACCTAAGCAGGGCTGCTCGCAGAGATAGCAAAAAGACGTAACAAACTAATAGTTTTTTTGAATGCAAAAGATGCAATAGACTTACACAATGGTCCTCTCCGGCATACAACTAGGAACATACCGGTCGCTATGGAGGGTGAGAATATGTATGGGCACATAATCATACCATGTAGGATAACTAAATAGACGGTTATGCTGTTTCATCCCACCTAGCAACAATGCTCTGCACTGTGTGTGTTTATACAGTATATTTACATATTTATTCCATCTAGCTACAATGCTCAGCACTGGGTGTGTTTATATTTGTATATCTGTATGTTTGTTCCATCTAGCTACAATGCTCCGCACTGTTTTTATATATCTACATATTATTCCATCTAGCTACATTGCTCCGCACTGTGTGTGTTTATATACTTGCATATTTATTCCACCTAGCTGCAATGCTCCGTACTGTGGGTGTTTATATATTTACATATTTATTCCATCTAGCTACAATGCTCTGCACTGTGTGTTCATATATTCATATATTTATTCCATCCAGCTACAATGCTCTGCACTGTGTGTCTGTGTGTGTATATATATATTTTATAGTAATATGTACATATGTATATTAGCTGCTCTTGCTTGCTTGTTTTTTTTTCTTGCCTTCTGATTGTTGCTCTGAGTGTTGCTATCCCTGTGCTGTTGCAATCCTGGAATTTCCCCGTTGTGGGACTAATAAAGGCTTATCTTATCTTATCTTATCTTATTGGCTGAGCCTGTAGTGCCCGGATGAGTAGTGGCTTTCGGGATATTCAAATTCAAATTCAAACGTTTATTTCAAACTCAGGGTTCATATTAAATGCAGAACTAAAACGAGTAGAAAATAAATAAATAAATGCTTAAATTCAGCGGGTCGTCTCATCTGATCTGAGGTCGTAACGGCCGCCAGACGGCCGGGGATTCGGCGCTGTGCTCTTCCCTCACTGCTAAAACTATATACAGATCAGCAGACACTCGGCGCTCTTGTAACAACAAAAACATACAATGCGATATGGATATCGCAACATGGCGGAATGTAAAGCCTTTGGATGTCTCAATAATAAGCGAAAAAACAAAGAAACACTTCTTTTGTGTACTCAAACCCAACACACCTTGTTGGAAGATCGTAGCGGAAAGTGGTTGCGCAATCTCGGAACAGGGCACAGACGTTTCCTTTCGGACGAAATTCCGTTGTGTGTGAGGACCACTTCGTCACTTTCACCCTCAGAAGACCTTTCTGGCTCAAACCTGTAGCCATGTTGACTGAATTCTTCCTCAGAGTCCGACAATTCAGAGCAAAAACACTGATAAAAGCACCCTAGTCGCTGATACAGGCGGAGTATTGACTTTTCAATAACAACGTGGTGACGTCACATCCGCATGTGTCATGGCTGCGCGCATAGTTTTCATTGGCTGGCCATGCCGGCGGTCGTATTTGCATATTTCTCTGGTGGTAGATGGCTGGCAATAATTATTTAACCAAATAACGAATACTTTGCCTAATGTTTTCAAGTTGAATGTGTTTAGATGACCACCACAGGTTCCCTTTAAAGCTAGTATCTCATGGAGCAGCGAATGCTGAAGGACATTGCTATTTTTGGATTCGCCTACTTTTCTGATGGATGCTTATGAAAATCAGGGGTCGCCTCTGTCACTGGCAACATTCAGCAACATTCGTGCAAATGTTTGCGAAAGTGCTCGTGAAAGACCGTTGATGAATATCAGCAACTGTAGGCAAATGTTAGCGACACTGTTTGCAATGATTGGCCACTCTTTTGCCACTGTTTGAGACCTATTGCCAAATCCAAGTAAAATGTCAGGTGACTGTCAGGCAAATCTTGAACCTAACCCTATGAAAAGGGTGAGCAAACCCTCCCCAGCATTCAGATTTCTCCTGGGTTTGTAAAGGTTCTTAAACAGTTGCTATTGTTCAATACCTGGGGAACCAAAAAGAACTTTAGCAACACATGTTACAACCATTTACAAACATGTACAATTATTTTGCAAACATTTGCAACCGTTTGAAGACCTGTTTGCAAACTGTTGTGCAAACTTTTACGAACTCTGACAAAGAGTTGCTAACTTTTCAGAAAAGCTTGGAGTGAGATTTAGAGGAAACTGTGCACAGGGAAAACTAGGGGGAGTAGGGGTGGGGCACAAACAATACACATAAACAGTCGTTTCTTTTTTCAGCACATACTGTCATGAGCCTGAGCGCAGAGCTCAGACTCTTAATGTATTTCTGTGTATGTTAAGTCTATTATGATTATTTTGTCAGCTGTTGTAGTGTGGTTCCATATTTTGTTTTGTGACACGAGTTCCCTCCTCATTTTCCAGACACACCCACAGCTGAGATGGAGAGCAGACCGTGAGTAGCTGGGTAATCAGGTCACCTGCCCGCTCCCTTGCCTACACCTGTTGTTCATTGGTTTGTCACATCCTCAGCTATTTAAGACTCCCAGCTTATTCCCTCTCTGCAGCTGCATTGCTGACTGATTTACTCTCTGATCTCCTCCAGAGTGTTTTCAGCTCTGGAGTGCAATTCCTGTAAGTTACTTTGTTTGTATTTTTGTGTTTTTGCAATGTTCTGGATTTTTGTTATTAAATGTCACTAATGCAGTTCAGCTCTTGGGTCTGTCTTTCTGCCCCGGAGGGGCCAATCATGACAGAATGCAGCCACCAGTGAATAAGACCCAGCTGCTGCGATAGTGATTTTTTTTTTGTTGTTGTTCTTTTTGTGTTTTTCCACTCACCTGTCCGGCAGAGCTGTCATGTCTCTTGCAGCTGAACCAGACCGGAGGAGAAGGAAGTGGAGTCGGGATGAGCTGGAATTTGTCTCCATGATCGAGGACATGGCGATCGGTGCTTGAAACTGCTCATCCCACAAGGGCGAGATGCTGTGCTGGGGTGGAGTAGCCAACTTGCTGGAAGTCAAACCCAGTGTGAGCTTCCATCCTTGGGTGATAAGACTCTCCCTTCCTCCACTCCCGCCAATGACATCTGCCTTCTCCTCGCCTGCTCCGTCAGCTCCATGGCGGCAATGTCGTCTCACTCCGGACCGCCAGAGGAATCCTCCCACCTCTTCGGCAGCCATTTCCCTTACACCGAGCCCGACAATTCCCGCAGCAGTTCCACTCTCTCCTTCTCCTTCGCCGGTTGTCCCATCAGCCTCCACTCTCTCCGCTGCTGCTGCAACTTCCGTCCCCTCGATGTGTGCTCCTGCTGCCAAGAGATCCTCCATGTTTTCCCCGGCTATGTCCACCTCCGTGACTACAAGGGCGGCTCCTCCACAATCCTCAGGGGAGCCCAAGCTCACCGTAGACACGGAGAGGGATGACTGTTTGCCTGCTGCAGCAGTTAACATCGCACACCGGGATGACAGGCAAGTTTCATTTCATTCTATGTCAATTTATGATGACATGCCTTGCCTGATTCCCGGTAGGGAGACTCAGGAAATGCAGTCCCCTGAGCTCTCCCCACCTGCTGTAATTCCTTACCTGCCTTCTCCATGTCTCCTCCATCTGTCTCTGAGTGTCCGCCGGTCCCTGAACTGAGCCACCGAACAATGGAGGAGCCTGTGGCCCTGGAGGACCCAATCCCGGTGCCAGCGTGAAGCCGACCCCAACTGCCATGCCGGACGAGCCGCCAGCGTGGGCTCCTTGGTCGGGGGAGACAAGAACTGTGACCACCATCATACCTGCTGCGGAGGCCGCCGTAGCAGAGTTGGAACCAGAGCTGGACCTCCAATGGACCGGGCCCGAGACATCCTCATCATCTGGATCAATGGAGTCCTGTACGGCAGTGGAGCTCGAGGTCAGGCAAGTGCTCTCTTTTGTTTTTCTCTTTTCTGTTCTGGAGAAATCTTGCCTGGCTCTTGGTGAGGAGAGTCAGGTGTACCCACCAGCTGCACCTGAGCTCACCTCGTCGGGCTCCGCCGCTGCCAGTGACCCTGACCCTGTACCTCTGCCTGTTTGTTCTGAGCCTTCTTCCAGGGTCGCCGGGGAAGATCCAACTTCACCAGATGTCTCCGTGGGTCCAGGCTCGCCACCGGAGGACATTGTGGGTCCAGCTCCCCCTGCTGAGGTCGTCGCGTCCCAGCCCGGGACCTCCATGGGTGCAGCCTCCCCTCTGCCCGAGGTCTTCGTGTGGGTCCCTCCTCCTCAGTCAGAGTCTCAGTGGGTGCTGTGTCCTAGTTGGGGACCCTTGTGGGTGCTGCGCCCCAGCATAAGTCCAACATGGGTGCTGTGCTCCAGCTTGGGCCCGCCATGGGTACTACGCCCCAGCCCGGGGTCTACCGAGGGTGCAGCATTGGCCCAGTCCGGGTCTACCGAGGGTTCAGTATTGGCCCAGTCCGGGTCTACCGAGGGTGCAGCGTTGGTCCAGTCCGGGTCTACCGAGGGTGCAGCGTTGGCCCAGCCCGGGCCCACTGAGGAGTGCAGCACTGGCCCAGCCCGGGTCCACCACGGGTGCTGCGGCGCTCCAGCCCGGAGCCACCGCGGGTGCTGCAGAGCTCCAGCCCGGAGCCACCGCGGGTGCTGCAGAGCTCCAGCCCGGAGCCACCGCGGGTGCTGCAGAGCTCCAGCCCGGAGCCACCGCGGGTGCTGCAGAGCTCCAGCCCGGAGCCACCGCGGGTGCTGCTACACTCCAGCCCGGAGCCACCGCAGGTGCTGCTATGCTCCAACCCAGAGCCTCTGTGGGTGCAACCATGTTCCAACCCTATGCCGTCATGGGCCCTCCTCTGCTGCCAGACGTAATCCTGGTTCTTCTGGCTCCTCCTGGTGGGCGGCCACTCCCTGGGCCACCCTCGCTGTTCGGGTGGCTGAAAAACTCTGGTCAACTGCCTGACGGACTGGACCGTTGGGTCAGGCAGCCAATGTTCTCCAGCACGCCACCTGACTTGTTCCAACTTGCCGTCCGCCAGGCCTGGAACTTTGGTCACCCACCTGAACTTTCCAGCTCTCTGGCCCGGGGGGCCTAATACTTCTTATTTTGACGGGTGTGGGTCCTGAGCGGCCTTTTGTTTCATTCCCTCCTGGCATGTTCCCCCACCGTGGGGGGAACATTAGTGAATTCGTTCTGGATCTGCTGACATCCTTTGCCATTTGTCAGGTTGTCACGTACCACGTGCCGCCACCTTAAGCAGAGCAAAGCCATGTCTTGTATGAATCCTGCTATCCAATTGTCACTTTACTAAAGTCTTCTGCTACTTTTAGACTGCTTGATCTTCAACATTCTTATGCATTAAGTTTTGTCAGCCCTTGTGTTACAACCAATTACCATTCTTAAAAGAAAAGCAATCGCTACAGCAATGTATAAAGTGGACTGAAATGTTCTTCTAGCCGCAAACGAAATTTCACAAGTTCATATCATAAACCCCCTCTGTGGATCACCACCTTATCGTGGTGGAGGGGTCTACATGCCCTAATGATCCCAGGAGCTATGTTGTTGGGGGCAGCTCACCCCTGGTCGGATCACCCAAGACAAACTGGTCCTGGGTGAACGGCCAGGTACAAAATGGTCCATGGATCTCCATAAAAGTTACAACAAGGAACTGGTGTGCCCCAGCTATTTTGGAGTTAGTGGGGTTAAAGCGCAAGTGCCTGGCGCCCGCATTTCTGCCCACAGGACCTGGCTGAGTTCAGGCCGACAAAGCCACATGGGTCCCCCTCCAGTGGGCTCACCACCTGCAGGAGAGATCATGGGACTCATCTGTGCTGTATGAACTGGGCAACGGTCTGGGCTTCTCTGCTTAATCTGCAGCCCCCACAACCCGGACCCCAGATAAGCGGTAGAAGATGGATGAATGGCATATCATAAGTACAGCTCTCATAAAACTGAACGTAACTTCTGTTTTTTATTGTATTTTTTTCTTTTAGATTACAGTTACTTCCACCTTCTACTCTTTCAGCAAAAGAACATGCTGGTAATGAATATTCTTACTGTAAATTTGTCATCATTGATCCATCCTTACCATTGAAACCATCCAGGTTCAGATCTCCCAATGACGCAATTGTGCTGCCAAAGCGCCCATACACATCCGTGCCCGTCAGGTGAGGCTGACGGTGCTCCAGGTTCAGGGGGCCACGCTGCAGATAAACATAGACCCGGCCCATCTCTTCTAAACGACCATCAGAGCCCCGGACCATGAGCATGGGCGCCCCCACCAGCAGGTCGGCCATTCTGCAGAAAACATGACGATCACACAAAGTCATTTAAACTCTGACAGTGTCAGAATTATGTCATAAAGAAATACGTGCAAACAGACAGGAATAAACTACTGCTCACCCATCATTGTTGATGTCAACTGTTGTCACTGCATAGCCAAAATATGACCCCATCTATAAACAGAATTTTTGTTTTCATGAGGCAAGCAGGAAACAGTTGTGCTTTGATAATCCAAAATATTTGTGCTATTAAAAATATCCCACATTCTTTTTCCGTTTATGGAATAAAATCAAACTTCAGAAAAATGCAATGGCTTGATGGGTTTTACAGATTTGGTCCAGTTTGGGGCTTAATGCTTCAGTTTTATTGAATTTTCTGCTACAACCTTTAGTTTAAACACCAAACAGAAGAAGTCTGAACTGCCAAAGTCCATGTAAATCCACATGTGATTTTATTTATTCAGCTGAGACAATCATCACTGTTGAATACTTTTTCTGTTCCCAGAGCCAATTCAACAAATTACCACTGCACTTTCCCCTCAGTAATTGGGCTTTTACAGCAAACCACAAAAGACCAGAATCTAGTAAACACAACACTGTAACGGAAATTAATTTTGCTTACACTTGCTCAACAAATTATGAGCTCTCACAACGAGCTGAGCAATGAACGTTGCTCAGCTCGTGGGCATTTCTGCAGGGGGCTGATAGTAGCATTCTGACTCACCTGCTCGCCAGTGTAGTTAATCATGGTTGTCAGATCTGTGCCATTCAGAATGAACACCTGCAGCACAGAAACCCCATGTGGTGAACATCATTTTATAGGATCTAATATAAGCACAGTCTCTGGTAAGGAATGCACTGCAAAAATAATCCCCACTGTGACAATATCGCCAAGGCTGTTTTCATTCTTTTTCTTTCTTGCATGAGTCCCAAGTCTAAGTCCCTGTCTTCTCATTCTCAGAGCACTTAAGAAAGCCAAAATTAAAGTGATTATTAAGTGAGCTTACCGAACCATAAAGCAAATGTCCTTTTGGAACCCCGGCAACAAAATCTGTGAAATGAAGCAAAGATTTAGAAAGAGGAAAGTTGTAGGTCAAGCCTAGCAGGAGGATTAAGGAATTCTACTATTGACAACATTCCCAGTTCAATATTCAGGTGAACATTTCTAGCTGATTTCCATTTAAAGGGGTCATTGACTGAAAAATTATGTTTTTGTAAGTTTTAGCATTCAGAAATGTGTCTATTCATTATCAAAAAATCAAAATACTCACTTCTTTTAAAAAATGCACAGCCACTGCCTTGGATTTCTTTCCAAGAAGCCATTTTGACTCTTCTGGGTATTTAGCAAACATCACTAAAATGTAAAAGTCACTAGCCTTGATACCTGCCTGCTGCTCTATTATTGGCCAGCCTAGCTGTCTGTCATGTAAAGGTACAGAGAACCAAAGACGTTAGCCTAAGAGCTAAAAGTAGTACTAGGAAGCTTGCATTTATAATATTTTTTTTTTTTAGATTTCCATCACCCTAACAGACATCACCATTTCCACCTGGTTCACTAAAGCACAGTTGATAATCTATCTTGCATCATTCTGGCTTATTGTGTGATATTTTCGCCCTGCTGTTACATCGTTACCACCATTAGCACCACCAAGGCGGCTAGCTGAAGCTAGCAGTTTAGTCACTAGTCCTGGCTCATTCACGATTGCTTCTGTGCTTATTGTACTCCAGGGAATGATCATATGCTATCAACCACTGAAATCACACGCCACAGCCCACCAGTGATGCATTATTTCATTCATTCTTTGAGACAAATGTACGTTAGTTCAACAGGCTAGATCCGCGCTAGCCAGCTAATGATAGCCACAAGTTACGTCCTGATCCACAGTTTACTTCAGTGGTACTCCCTACTCCCGGCTCCGTTCTCAGGCAGTTAAAGGGAACTGCCCTTCACAAAATTTCTTCATTTGAAACACCCTGCAACATCCTCTCTATATTTGAGGTGTAATGACCTATAGGTAATCTTACTGTCAGCTTCCAGTGAAGTGATGTAGGGTTGTTCATTTCTTCCCTACTCAGTTCTCAGTTCCCTTTGAATTGAACACTCTTCGCTCCCTTTGGTTGAATCTCACTTAATATAGGAGAATACCCTATGCAGTCCTCTTCGAAGGGCACTAATGGGCGATCAGAACCCACCCATAGTGACGTAAATTGGAGGGTGCAGTTGAATGCCATCTGAGAGATTAAAAGAGGCATGCACTGAAACCAGCCATTCTCAGAAAGGCCGGAAGAGAAGAAAAACAAATTTGCTGAAATAATTAAATAAATAAAGAAAATGTGACTAAAACATGTCACAAATATTTCATTAAGACCTGTGTGAGCTGTTAAAATGTGAGAAAAGTGCAATCAGTGACCCCTTTAACTTTCAGCCCTCTATACTTGTGTAGACTGGTTGTCTTACCTTCTACCTGATCTCCACTAAATTCCCCAACAGCAACAGAATAGCCTGTAGATTAAAACAAAAGGGGAAAACATCAGCCTCGAACATCATGGCAATCATCTGAGGATATAAGAACACTTACAGGTGTTAACATGTTTTTACCTTGGTAACTATCATCATATGCAGCCTGGACCTGTTTGGTCTGTATTTGACCTTCCACGGCCTGCATAAAGTAACCTGGATAGTAAGCCCTGATAATGTCCTCCTTAGCTGCAGAGATCACCTGGCCTAAAGTAGAAACAAAACACGAAAATGGTAAGAAAACAATACTTAAAAAAGTGAGATTTTTTTTTTACTTATTATTTGATGATGTTTGTCCAAATTACCTTGCCAAAAGTAGCTGCCTGGTCCTCCCAAAACTACTTTGCCATCCTGAAATATAACACCATTGAGTTATACAGTAATTCAATAACTTCTGAAGTAATACCAGAGAGGTGGTCTCGTGGTAGAGCATCTGCCCCACAGCTGGGAGGTTGTGGGCTCATGCCCCAGCAGGGTCATACCAAAGACCATATAAAAATGGGATTTTCTGCCTTCTAGCGTGGTGCTCAGCATAATAGAATGGGGAAAGGAAAGTTAACACACAGAGCTACCAGAGCACTGACACCCCCCACCCCCACCCCACTGTAGCTTTAACTATGTATAGTAGCTGTGTGGCCTAGGGTCATAGAAACAGAGATGGGCACTGCCCCTATACACCACATGGTGTCCCACATCCTGTGGAAGGGAGTTATACACTAATTCAGTAACCTCTACTGGTTCTCCGTAGTCCCTTTCCTGTTGGTCAAGAAACCCAGGAAGATCCTCCAAGACCCAACTTTAGTCTGCAGTGGGAAAACTGTCAACCTGTACCCAGTCCTCATTCAAATACAGTGGTGTGAAAAAGTGTTTGCCCCCTTCCTGATTTCTCATTTTTTTTGTATGTTTGTCACACTTAAATGTTTCAGATCATCAAACAAATTTAAATATTAGACAAAGATAACACAAGCAAACACAAAATGCAGTTTTTAAATGAAGGTGTCTATTATTAAGGGTAAAAAAAATCCAAACCTACATGGCCCTGTGTGAAAAAGTGATTGTCCCCCCATTAAAACATAAATTAACTGAGGTTTGTCACATCTTTGGAAAGCTGAGTTCAATTTCTCTAGCCACACCCAGGCCTGATTACTGCCACACCTGTTCTCATTCAAGAAATCACTTAAAAAGACCTGCCTGACAAAATGAAGTAGACCAAAAGATACTCAAAAGCTAGACATCATGCTGTGATTCAGAGAAATTCAAGAACAAATGAGAAACAAAGTAATTGAGATCTATCAGTCTGGAAAAGGTTATAAAGTCATTTCTAAAGCTTTGGGACTCCAGCAAACCACAGTGAGAGCCATTATCCACAAATGGTGAAAACATGGAATAGTGGTGAATCTTCCCAGGGGTGGCCAGCTGATCAAAATTACCCAAAGAGAGCAGCGACAACTCATCCAAGAGGTCACAAAAGACCCCACAACAACATCCAAAGAACTGCAGGCCTCACTTGCCTCAGTTAAGGTCAGGGTTCATGACTCCACCATAAGAAAGAGACTGGGCAAAAATGGCCTGCATGGGAGAGTTCCAAAACGAAAACCACTGCTGAGCAAAAAGAACAAAGACTCGTCTCAGTTTTGCCAGAAAACATCTCGATGATCCCCAAGACTTTTGGGAAAATACTCTGTGGACTGATGAGACAAAAGATGAACTTTTTGGAAGGTGTGTGTCCCATTACATCTGGCGTAAAAGTAACACAGCATTTCAGAAAAGGAATATCATACCAACAGTAAAATATGGAGGTGGTAGTGTGATGGTCTGGAGCTGTTTTGCTGCTTCAGGACCTGGAAGACTTGCTGTGGTAAATGGAACCATGAATTCTGCTGTCTACCAAAAAATCCTGAAGAAGAATATCCGGCCATCTGTTCGTGACCTCAAGCTGAAGCACACTTGGGTTCTGCAGCAGGACAATGATCCAAAACACACCAGCAAGTCCACCTCTGAATGGCTTAAGAAAAACAAAATAAAGACTTTGGAGTGGCCTAGTAAACGTCCTGACCTGAATCCAATTGAGATGCTGTGGCATGACCTTAAAAAGGCGGTTCATGCTCAAAAACCCTCCAATGTTGCTGAATTACAACAATTCTGCAAAGATGTGTGGGCCAAAATTCCTCCACAGCGCTGTAAAAGACTCATTGCCAGTTATCGCAAACTCTTGATTGCAGTTGTTGCTGCTAAGGGTGGCCCAACCAGTTATTAGGTTTAGTGGACAATCACTTTTATCACACAGGGCCATGTAGGTTTGGATTTATTTACACTTTATAATAAACACCTTCATTTAAAAACTGCATTTTGTGTTTACTTGTGTTATCTTTGTCTAATATTTAAATCTGTTTGATGATCTAAAACGTTTAAGTGTGACAAACATTAAAAAAAAAGAGAAATCAGGAAAGGGCAAACACTTTTTCACACCACTGTAGCTCTGCAATGGACATGGGGTTTTGTTTGTTTGTGTGTTTGTTTGTTGCTCCACTTCCAATCAACAGTGATGTGAACAGTATAGAGGGCAAATTTTCACAACGATGCATGCATTTGCACCAGTGACTGACAGTGAGTTTCTTTTTCAGCCCAAGCCTGATTTGAAGCGCACCCAAAAACTTGGCCATGAAGTTGGTTTTCACATGAGAAGTCGAACAAGCCGTGACAAGACTGACTTGAAGTCCATACTTGAAGACGGCTACACCCATGCACCGTGAATCAACAATAAGAGTAAAATGTACCTTTTATCAGCACTTAGGTTTTACACGTCCCTTCCAGTCAGTCGTACACACAGTATTGCCCAACTTCTATTTCTGAACACATTGCTATGGTGCATTTATATGCATATTATTGTGTACTCGCAATGGCTTGTGGCTAACCAGCAAGAGCAGATAAATCCCCCCACTTCATACAACAAAAGAAAATTAACTATTTTTTTAATGTGCAACTTATAACTTAAAAGTTAAAGAGTTAAAAATCCTTTCTACACTGGGTTAGATTAGTCAAATGACTGTGCATTTCAGCTAAATTTCCTGAAAACACTTAAATGATCTTGGTTGGAGTTATTGTTACAGAACACCATAGATTTGGTTGAGATGTTTTCCGCCTGAGACAGAAAAGAAGTGCCGCACGAGGACCAAAACAATTAAGCAGGAACCAAGGATCAAACATTACTGTTTGTGAGTTGGGTCTGCTCTGAGATTGTTTTGTCTGAAAGAGGGACAAAAGTAGAAGACATGAAAAAAAAAATGCCAACAACTGACAGCTTCCTGGCTTCCTGGATTGGTGCAAATATGACATCACCAAAATGATGACGACAAACACAACATACCGGGGGAGGGGGAAAAAAGATACGAAAGCCTGTCTGCCATTGATCAGACCTGACTCTACTCACAGAGGAAAACATGCCAGTGGCGGGTCGATGGCTAGTTTATTTGTATTCAAAAATCCAGATATGCTTGCAAATTTTGGTGTGAAAGCAACTCAACAGTAACGTGGGTTTTACCATTGTAAAGTCAGCGCTGAATCCTCCCTGACAGTAGCCTTGTCCCGCTGGATCGCTGAGTTCTGAAACATAAAGTCAGAATTATTTCCACATTTTGCTGTGAAGTGATTAAGAAATGCTGAGCGACCATTGTCAAAGCAAGCATGTATATAATTTAATTTGTTCGAAGAGGGTTGAGAAATTAAGCTACAGGCCACTAGTTCCTTACGAGTTTACAAATGTTACACCATCACAAATGTTCATATATTATTTGAAAATAAACACTTATCAATGCTTATGTACAGAAAAATGTTACAAAATATTTAGGTTTTCTTTTTCTTTTTTTGTCGTATAAATATTTGCTATAAATATGTGCATCAGAAGATGGGCATTAAAACAGAAAAAGCACAGCTATATTATCAGCCCTACTGGGAGATTTGGAGAAGTAACAGTTACCTGTACGACAGGGAGCATACTCCACAAACTTGGTGAAATTATGGACTGAGAGGTAGCAGGTTCCTGTAGCGTCAGAACGGGGGTCGTCCTTTTCAGTCCGCCAAGAGTAAAGAGGGGCACAAGCCTAGAGTATGCAGCAAGTGGAAAAAGAGAAGGGCAATTGTGTTGATGAATGAGGTGAGCTGATAGGCAAGAAATGTTTTTTGAGTTGCAACAGTCTTGTGATGAAGTCAGGAGGAGTCTGAAGTGGAGGTCAGCTGTGCATTTGGAGCAGGGTGTCAAAGTGGCTCAACCCAGGTCGCAACCCGAACAATCACACCAAACAACAGACGGCTAAAGTTTGATGCCACATAGGTACACAAAACACTTCCTGACAGTGTGCTGGCACAAGAATGACAGAATGACAGCAGCTTAATTGACTTTAACCACTGAGACGACCTTCTAACAAAGGATATACACATGACACCCCCACCCTATCTAAGTGAGACATCTCTACAATCTGAAGGTTTGTCACAGCTCTGTGGTTGTAGTTGGGTACTATAATGAGCAAAACAGTCTAATCCTTTATTTCCCAGTTCCTAACTGTATCAGACAGAGGGTTAACTTACCAGAATCGTGTCACCGTGAGAACGCACTGTGGCGCCAAACCACTGGTGGGATTTGAAATCACCTTGGTGTTCGGTGTCATTGAGAAGTACTGTCCGATCCCCTGGGAAAATAAGAGGGAAAAAACACTGATGCACGATAAAGCAAGCATTCATTCAGCTTCACCTCAATTATCTCAATTGTACCTCCCCTCCCTTCCATGCCCCTGAAAACATCTACAAGATTTAAGTCTCTCACAAATCAAATCATCCCTCAGTCCAAATTTGAAAATGACATTTACTCTCAGGCCACTGTTCATCAGATACTAGCTGTCTTAGCCTTGTCAGGTTTGGATTGGCCCAGCCCAGCTTAACCCTGGTGACCTTTTGCTCCGTCTGACCACCTGGCCAGTAAGGTCGATCTCCCACTTCAGCGATTTGACAGCAGCAGGTGATAAGACAGATGGTCCGGGGAGTCAGATTTAAAAACAAGTTTATTGGAAGGCAGATGCTACATCTGTGCTATGATAAAGAATAGAATATAAACAAATTGATTATTCAAGGAAGCTACAACTACACCGTGGAGCTTATATCAGTGTAACAGATAGGAAAATGTGTTTTTTATGCCATTTGCAAGACCCATTTTTCATGCAGACTTCATCAAACCAGAAGGCATACTCAAAGAAAAAAAAACAGAGCAACATCTGTGAAGGACTGAGCACTGAGATCACGACCTATGCAGGGCTGAGGAAAGAAGACTTTGTCTCAGACCTCTCTATCCATGCCTGTCTGCCTCAAGTCCTTCTTTCCAACCCACTGAAGGCTTAAGCATGAAATGCGGCCCACTCCACGTCTTTGTGGAAACAGGGAAGGGGATGGGATCCAAGGAAAACATACACGTTCTGGGCTGGCTTCCTCACAGAAACTCCCCACTCATCTCTGCTCAGTCACCCACTTCACTCGCTCATTCGCTGTTTTCATTTTTCACATCACCATTTTCCTCTTCATTTTTCTTACATTATCTCACCCTAGCCTCACAGTCCACACAGCGCGTTCTCTCATTTGCTTCCAGGAAGCGCTGCCTTGCATCACCCCAGACAGTAAGCAGAGAGACTACAATTTCTTTTTTTTAAAGAACTCAAATGTATTTCTGTCTAATCTTTAGACTTTCCTGCTATCATTCATTTTGAGCCAACAGCAGTCACCCCTCCCTGCGGTGTTCTGATAGGTGAAAAGTAGTGATTTAACCATATGAGCAATAACATGGCCGGCAGCACTTCAGACCCTCTGTTACGCTAACTAATCCCCCCCCCCCTTTGCTGCTTGGTATGTTTTCTTGGCGTTTCACAAGTTTGGGAAAGAAAATGCAAACCCACCAAGCGAAACTTGATGCTGACCAGTGACTGCTGGTTTAAGTGAGGTTTCCATAGCAACTCCAGTCCAAGCTGAGAAACTATAAACAGCTGTTATGAAATGTAAATGAGAAGTGCCCTAGAGAAGCTCGGTAAAGTTCTCACATGGCAGGATAAGGTCTGGGTTACTATGATAGCTGATGAAAAGTTCTGTTTGTTGTCTGCACAGTCAGTGGAGGCAGAAACGATGACAGTAGCGGAGGTTCACGGGGGAGATAAAGGGTGACCCACAGCAAGATGTCACATGACCAAAGTCCCACTGGGAGGCTGGTCGAGGCAGCTTGCTGATGTGACTCCGTGCCAGGCCCAGTTTCTCCCGGGACCAGCGGAGCGCTGATGAGGTCTGAAGTGCATCCATAGTGGCCCTGTCCACTTTGAACTTGGCGTGAGAGGAAAGCCATTAGTGAGGTTAGAGCATCTCATTTTGAGTGTGTATGAGTGTGTTTGTGTGGGGTAGCAGACAAATGGCCAAATTCACTCATCACGTGAGCCTCTCCTATGGGAGGCAGATCCAAAGAGAGGGGCTCTGGTTTCTCCCTCCCCTCCCATCCTGCATGTGCCCTGTCACACATGGCCTGCTGCCCTCCTCCTTTCAGATCCATACACAGGCTCTTATCTCTATGGAAGAGGAAGTGGATGGGAGGGGGGCTCTGGCCACTTTGACCCAATTAGTTTGGCTAATTAAGAGGGTCTGTGGCCTGTGGGTCAGAGCTCAAGCACACTCAGAAACAGGGAGGCATCTGACATTACTATATTTAAAGAATATGCTCCAGAGCCATTTTTTTTAACTTGGAATTCATAGCGGAAAAGTCGCTGAATGCCTCTTTTTTATTGCTCTAGTCTTTACTATCATGGCTGGCAAAGAAAGCACAGGCAAAGCTGCAGTGAATTAACTGCAGCAGTAAAAGTCATCCATGTAACAGCTGTTTGTCACAGCAATATTTGCATGCAGATGTTCATGTTACTGAGTGCTGCTCCCCATGCAGAACTGCACCATGATCCAGATGTCAAAGCTGGCTCTGGCACTCTAATCTGCCCCTTCAAAGCACTTTCAAACACATGAAGGACACCCCCTGAGAACTTGAGGGACTAACCTTGACCGTGAGGCCTAACCGACGGTGCATGATATCACTCCCTGTGGCTTCTAGCCAACATACATGGACGCACGGCACATTTCGGGTTGCAAGAATAACGGTGTGGAAAAACGGCAGAGCAAAGGGTGCCAAGCACTGGCCCATAAAAACCAAAGACTTGTGAAACACTCAGTGGAATATTTCTCCCTTTTGTCAAGTTGGCCCATAGTGAGTAAAGTTTGATTTTTTCAGGAAAGAAGCCAAAAGATACGCAGTATCTGTCCTGCAAGTGTGTGTGTGTGCATGCGTGCAAGCAAAAGTGTGATATTTCAGTCTAAGATTAATCTGAAAGCTGGAACATCGGCTCTATTGTGCAAAAAAAAAAAAAAAACCTGACGGACACTCTGTCAACACAATGAAAAACAAATCCCTTCATTAGGCAATCCCACAGATGTTCTCACATTCTCTTAATCCATTTTATTCAACTTTGACTCAACTGGGGTCTTTTTGCTTCGTCTGTCAGACAAACGGGACATCTCTTTGTCTATCCTATTTGTTTATCGGTTACTTATCTCCCCACACTTCCTGAAGCAAGGCAACACAAACACGACCCGAAGGAAGGAAGAAGCATCCCTCAATAACCTCTTCAACACCCTATTATCCTTTTCATGCCCAAAGAAGAGACACAAACAGGAAAGAAGACGATCACGTGTCTGTCAAAAAAAAAAAGTGAAGTGAAGTGGAACAGCATTGCTCCTATGGCATGTACAAAAGTTTATATAAAGAAAAATGCTGCTATTCAAAAACTATTTAGACTGTAGGTACAGAAACAGCTGGGTAACAAGACAAAAACATATTAACAGGCAAAAACTGTTCAAAGATTCAAACATTTGATCCTTTATTAAAGGGGTCAGTGACTGCATTTTTTACACATTTTAACATCTCACATGTGTCTTAATGAAATGTTTGTGACACATTTTGGTAAAATTTTCTTTAAATATTTAATTATTGCATCAAAAAACTTTTTATCATCTTTCACAGTCTTTCTGAGAATGGCTGGTTTCAGTGCATGTCTCTTTAAATTTCTAAGGAAGCATTTAACTCCACCCTCCCTCTTCCATCACCATGGAGAGCCTAAGTCACGCCCCCTCTACTTCGTACATGGGACATTAAATCAGGAAAAAAAAAAAATCTACAATGAAGTGAATAGCAAGAGCGAAATTATCTTTTGATCTCGATCAAATTTTGCCACGAGTTACATCTGATCTTTGTCAATTTAAAAGACAATTTTCAACGTAATTAAAGTTGTTGGTTGTCGTATAATAAAAAAGTAATATTTAGTTTTTGTGAAACCGCTTACCCCTCCGTGGATCGTCACCTTATCGTGGCGGAAGGGTTTGTTGCCAGGGGCAACTTGCCTCTAGTAGGATCTCCCAAGACAATCTGGTCCTGGGTGAAGGGCCAGACTAAAGCCCCATTTCCACCAGTATCACCTGGGCTTTACTTTTTTTTTTACTTGGTTCGGTTTTTCGCCATTTCCACCCAAGTCCTCACGGTTTAACCGTTACGATTTTCGTGCCTGTTCAGAGGCAGGGTACAGCCGAGCGAAAAGCGAGGTGTGATTTGACGTCAATCGACTGCTAAACGCTGATTGGTCAGGGCGTAACGTCACAAAACGTGTCCGTTTTCTGTTTTCTGTTGAAGCTGCACGACTGCCATTTGTAATTTCAGCGAGTAACCGTGGTGACTGGATTCACAATTGTGTTCTCATATAACGATGTCCACGCGCAAGTTTATTCCATGAACAAACGAGGAGGTGCGGACTTTTCTGTCCCTCGTAGCCGATGACTACATCCAGAGCGAGTTGGTGGGGCAACTCGCAATGAAAAAATATACCAGGAAGTGTCCGGCCTGCTAGCAATGGCAAAGAATTTGGACTCGACATGGCCACGCAATTGGAAAACGGTGACGGTGAGTGTTGTTTTGTTATTGTCCGTCTTCTTGCCTTTCGGTCAAAAGCGCACTTTATTTAAGCAATAAAGAAAGTTGTTTGATTGTGGGCAATTGTGGTGATGGCTAGCCCGCTAATAGCTAGCTACCTCTGTACCTTGCTACCTCGCATCAAGCTGCTGAATCGCGCTTTTATTTCAGTATTCACGTGAACAAAACGCTGACGTAAGCTTATTGTATTCTGGTTAAAAAGTTTTGTGTTTGCGGTACATGTTGCACTTTGTTTGTGAGCTTTATTGTGTGTTTTTTCCTTCTATACACAGTTTTCAAATCCCAGGGGTCCGCCTCACTGGACTGCCAGCTCCATCACTATCCGGCATCTCCCGGTCAAGTGCTGGTAAGGCACAACAAACTGAAAATTACCACCCGGTTGTTTTTATATGTGATTGTTATTTTCTATAGACGCATAATAAGGAATTTAAAATGTCTTTCTACGTTTATAAAAATACTAGATTCAGGGGTGTTCATAGCCACAGTGGCCCATTGTTATAGGTGTGTTGGTGGTGGAAATACTGTTGTATTTTCACAAAAAAAAAAAAAAAAAGGAGCACATGTACCGACTTCAAATCAACATGCTTGATTGAAATTCTTCAAGTCAGCTAACACTATTAACCCATTCTGATTTATGAGGCCACAGTACAAAGAAATTCTTTTAAAAATAACCCATTAAATCAAAATACTTTTTACAATTAATCCTTTTTGAAATGAAGGGGGGCCTAACCACAGCACCACAGAAGTTGCAGCCCACTCTACTGAGGGGCAACAACATGACAGTTGAGCTTAAATACAGCAACGAAGCATCCCACCACAGGCTTTCAACGGTTTAATTCCATAATATTTTTTCTGACATGTTTTGATCCGGTGTTATCTAAATACAATGACTTCTGTCTTTCATATAGGCAAGCTGAAAAGCAAAAAGATTGCAGACCTTGCATCACTGATGGCCCAGAATCATGCTGAGGAGATGCGGATCCATGAAAGGATGCTCGAACACCATCAACGGCAGCATGAACAGCGCGAAAGACACCTGCAGTTAGCCCATGAGCAGGAAGCCGCATTAAGAAGGGATGAGCTGACAGAGACGACTTCCTTCCACGGAGCCTTCCTAAACCATTTTGGCAGTCTGGTCGAAGTACTGAAAGCTCCCCATTTGTAAACATGTTTTGGGAATATTTGTAATGTAATAAAATGTTAGTCTTTTGGATAAAAGTGTGGTTTGTATATTATAACACTGGATGATAAAGGCGAATAATTACATACACATTCCATTGCCTCATATGACCCTAATCCTGCTGTTCAGCCATAAAGGTGTCAAGATTTTTAATGGTAATGTAATTGTTATTGTTAAATTTAATAAATATTACCACTGCTGTATCCATTGCTCTACATTGGGTACAGTTTTTAAGTAAAATTGTAAACAGTTGCACAGGTGTAATTTACATTCAGCAGTAGACACTGATAAAGGTGAAAGTCGAATTAGGTAAAAGGTAAGTACATGTGAATTGAATGTTCTATCGGCATTCCAAATTCTGAGAATTCCAATAAATTATAAGCAGTCTAGTATAATATAAAGCGAAAATACCCATACATGTAAACCCAAATATAACATTTTCGATGTTGTAAACGTTGACGTGAATATGATAAACCTATGCTATTGTGATTCAATAGATCCATAGTGATCTTTGGTTTGAAAAAGAAAATTATAATTTGGTGTTGGGCAGTGTGACAATGTCACAGTATTTAGTAGGATTAAAAAAAGTTTCATCATAAAATTTCTAGGTTCATTGGCAATTCCATCAAACCAAAAGTGAGTTGTCTAGCTGCAGCATTTTTTTTAGAGTCATTTCTACGTTGTTTTAGTGTGTAATTAGCCACCACTGAACAGATAACCGTTATAAATAACAATAGATGGGAAAAATGATACTCAAATGATACACAATGGGCCTAGATTTGGATTGGCTTTTTTATAATATTATAAATTATTTGGTAAGTTAAAGTTAACTGGCAGTATAACAAGTTTCCACATATAATTCCAAGGTCAATTGGCAATTCCATCAAACCAAAAGTGCGTTGTCTAGCTGCTGCTTTTTTGGGGAAGTCAGTTTATCATCAGTGTATCATTATTACACAATACACAAAATGGGTCTAGATTTGGATTGGCTTTTTTATAATATTATAAATTATTTGGTAAGTTAAAGGGATTTAGGATTAAGCTTCTGCATTATTTTAAATTACTCCGGTGTTTCAGCATTTAATTAACCGTCTGTTAACATTTAACCGTTTTGAACAACAGAGGCGACGTAGTTGAAAAGTGCACAACATTTTATTTAAAAAACACGTTTGACATATGTATGCACATGAACACTGAACAAATGAAATGATCTCTGCTTCATATGCAGCTGCTTCAGATTCCTCCTGGGCAACCGCTATTCTCCTCTCCTGCTCCAACGTTTGTTGTCTCAATCCACGTCGTCTTCTCCTGTAAAATTCTCTTGTCTCGTTAAAGACATTCATTGTGTTAAAAACCCACAGAAGAATAGTGACCACCGTGGAAATCCTCCGCTCGTAATCCGCTATTTTTTTCTTTGTTGTGGAGGAGTCGGTCGCGTCCTTTACTACGTCAGCAGAGTGTAGCGCCACCTCAATCCCGCCCACCCCAGCAATACTCGGCTTTCCGCGGTTGTGATGGAGGCGCAGCCGCGGGAGAAACAACTAAAAAAGAAAAGAAAAGAGTAGAGCAGAACTATATAGTGGAAATGTGGCATAAGAGTGGTCCAGTAGGTCTCCATGAAAAACGTTACATCAAGGACCCAGTGTACCCAAAGGAAGGACAATGGACACTAGAAGATGTCCTCCCTCCAGTGGGCTCACCATCTGCAGGAGAGCTCATGGGGATCATGGAGCTATGTGAACTGGATGGAAGTCTGGGCTACTCTGCCTGGACTGATGCCCCCGTGACACAGATCCCCTGATAAGTGGTAGAACATGGATGGATGGATGGACGGACTGTGGTTCCCCTCTCAAAGCTCACCTCCTGTTTTCTGACCGATGAAAAATAGGATCTAATGAAGAGAAAAACAACACAAATGTATTGTATTGTATTTTGAGAGCTGGAGCTAAACCACAGGACTGCTAGTTACTTCTGCCAAGGAGGTAATGTTTTTACCAGGGTTTGTCTGTCTGTCTGTCTGTCTGTTACCAACATAACTCAAAAAGTTATGAACGGATTTTGACGAAATTTTCAGGAAAGGTGTGTAATGGCATGGGGAACAGATGATTACATTTTGGTGATAATCTGAGAGTGCATACCTCCACCAAGGGCTTTGTTTGTATTTGTGCAGCAGGATTACACAAAAACTACTGGATGGATTTGGATGAAATTTTCACCAGAGGTGGTTCTTGGGCTAGAGAGGAACCCATTATATTTTGGTGATGATCTGGGAATGCATACCTCAGCCAAGGCTATTCTCACAGTGTGTCAGCCACAATACTCCAAAACTAATGGACAGACTTTGATGCAATTTTCACCACAAGTGGCTCTAGGCCTACACACAAACCCATTACACTTTGGAGGTGATCCATGAGAGACTGAAGGAGCCTTGGCGGAGGTATGCGCTCTCTGAGCGCTTTTCTAGTTAGTATTTTATTCCATCCATCCATCCATCTTCTACCGCTTTTCCGGAGGTCCGGGTCGCGGAGGCAGCAGTTCAAGCAGAGAAGCCCAGACTTCCCTCTCCCCAGCCACCTGCTCCAGCTCTTCAGGGAGGATACCAAGGCGTTCCCAGACCAGCTGGGAGACACAGTCTCTCCACCGAGTCCTGGGTCTGCTCCGGGGTCTCCTCCCAGTGGGACGTGCCTAAAACACCTCAAGTGGGAGGCGTCCAGGAGGCATCCTAATCAGATGCCCATACCACCTCAACTGACTCCTTTCAATGCGGAGGAGCAGCGGTTCTACTCTGAGCTTTTCCCGGATGACTGAGCTCCTCACCCTATCTCTGAAGGTGAGTCCAGCAATCCTACGGAGAAAACTCATTTCAGCCGCTTGTATCCGCGATCTCGTTCTTTCGGTCATTACCCAAAGCTCGTGACCATAGGTGAGAGTAGGAACGTAGATTGACTGGTAAATCGACAGCTTTGCCTTAGAACTAAGCTCCCTCTTCACCACAACAGACCGGTACAACGTTCACATCACTGCAGATGCTGCTCCAATCCGTCTGTCGATCTCTCGCTCCATTCTCCCCTCACTCATGAATAAGACCCCAAGATACTTAAACTCCTCCACTTGGGGCAGGAGCCTGTCCCCAACCCGGAGAGGACAATCCACCTTTTTCCGGCTGAGGACCTTGGACTCGGACTTGGAGGTGCTGATTCTCATCCCAGCCGCTTCACACTCAGCGGCAAACCATCCCAGCAAGAACAGTAGGTCATTGCCGGATGAAGCCAACAAGACAACATCATCTGTAAACAACAGAGATGAGATCCTGTGGTCACCAAGCATGACACCCTCCATTCCCTGGCTGCGCCGAGAAATCCTGTCCATAAAAATTATGAACAGGATCAGTGGCAAAGGGCAGCCCTGGCGGAGTCCAACTCTCACTGGGAATGACTCCGACCGAGTGTTGGCAATACGAACCAAACTCTCACAACGGTCGTACAGAGACCGAATAGCTCGTAACAACAAGGCCGATACCCCATACTCCCTAGTATTTTATTTCTCATGAAAATAACAATAAAAACACGAGCTTCCTAGTACCACTGTTAGCTGTGAAGTTGACACCTTTGGCTCCCTGCCCACCAACATGACAGACAGCTAGGCTGGCCAATTTTGCAGCAGGCAGTTATCATGGATAGTGATGTTTACCTTTTAGTGATGTTTCCCATTTCTTGACATACAGGAAGATACCCGTTAGAGTCAAAATGGCTTCTTGGAGAGAAAAATGAGAGAAAGGCTGTGTTTTTTTCAAGAGAAGTGTGTTTTGATATTTTTTGATAATCATGAGATCAATTCAGAAGGTTAAAACCAACAAAAACACATTTTTTCAGTCAATGACCCCTTTAAAAGTCAGACAGAAAGCATATTAATCTACTGTCACTGCACAAACAACCCATTGGTGGAAACACCAAGTATTCTTTAGCCTTCCAATGTAGCAAACAGAAATATTTGTTGTATATATCTATCTATAAATTCAAGACATCTCTGTCTGTTTGTGTGTGTGTGTGTGTGTGTGTGTGTGTGTGTGTGTGTGTGTGTGTGTGTGTGTGTGTGTTCCTCAGATATCTCTCAAACCACTCGTCACACTGACCTAAGCTTTTTAACGGGCTTTGCTGAAGCTACAAGGGTGTGCATCCCCGAATATGGAGTCACTCAGTCAAAATATGTAATTTTTATCAATAAAAGTTTAGCCACCGCTGTGTGACCGCTCTATGTCTTCATCCTCTGGCTTCAAGAAGTGTAAACGGGGTTTCGGATTGACTCTGTGCTCAATGGAGAATACACTGCATCACGGCCATGCTGATTGGATAACACAGCATCACGACCTGTCAGTCACCACAACACTTTGCAAACAAAGATTTTAGCAGTACTTTGTTGCTGAGGCATGCATCCACGAGTATGGAGCCACTCAGTCAAAATATAGACCATAAAGTTGCTGTGATTGCATAGGTCTAATGGATATATTCGCCATAGAGAACATGAGGTGCGGGGATGGGGGGGGGGGGGCTTAGCAAAGAGAACACGAGGTGCGGGGCGGTGTGGGGGGGACCTGCGGTGCCACAAATGACATCACTGGCACATGGGTAAAGCAGCAGCCGAGACTCCCATCCCGTCCCACTGGCCACTCCACGAACGTTCGGGGGGAGGCATACTCAGCCTGCCCAGTCAGTGGTAGACGAAAGTCCCGCCTGCTGCTTCATTATGGAGTGGAATGACCAGATCAACTGCATATTGCATGCAGACACATATGCATGCTTTGACTAAACAACAAGAAGATGCAAAAATGTCCAAATAATGAAATACAGTGGGGCAAAAAAGTATTTAGTCAGCCACCAATTGTGCACGTTCTCCCACTTAAAACACACCATCAATCTCAGTTCAGTCCCTTTCATATTTGTCAAAGTCTAACATGTGTGACTGCCTACATACAGGCTAGACCTCTGTATTCCACTTTCAAACACAGCCTACATTTGAGCCTGCAAAGCCTGATTGGGCTACCTGTTTCAGACAGGAAATCTTGCTTTCTACGGGCATTCATTCATCCATTCATTCATTCATTCATCTTCTTCCGCTTAATCCTTTGTGGGTCGCGGGGGGGCTGGAGCCAATCCCAGCATCTTTGGGCGAAAGGCAGGGTACACCCTGGACAGGTCGCCAGTCCATCACAGGGCCGACACAGAGACAGACAACCATTCACTCTCACAGTCATACCTAAGGACAATTTAGAATCCCCAGTTTTTGATGCCAGTTAACCTAACTTGCATGTTTTGGGCATGTGGGAGGAAACCGGAGAAATCCCGGAGTAAACCCACCCAGACACAGGGAGAACATGCAAACTCCACACAGATCACTGTTGGTCGGGGGCTGGGATCGATCTAAGGGCATGTACTAGTCAATATAAAATACATTAAAAAGCTTTATTCCGCTAAAAGCTTAAAGCTAAATGATCTCTGTATTGTTCTCTTCACACAATCTGTTTACTTCCAAATGTCCACATGTGCTCAAATGTGACTGGTCAATAAAATATGGACAAGAGGAGCAGAAAATTAGCAACATTTGCAACAACTAATAAAAAGCCATATATGAATTTTGTGCTAATAAGTAACAGCGGAATGTTCAGCTGTCTGACAAAGCAGTTCTTGCTCTGCTCTGCAAAGACTACCTTTACCACTATAGCCCCTTTTCCACTAGTCCCCAGTCAGCCCTACATGCCTCAACATGGCTTTACACGGCTCAGCATGCTTCTGTTTCTATTACAGCAGAGTACCGCCTAAGGTGGGTGGGATTTTTTCACAACAAGGCGGTGCCACACTCCCATGACGTAAAACACATGGCACAAGCAAAACACAACATGGCGGCTTACGAAGCAACTCCTCGGTCTCTGGCTTTTTGTCAGCGTAAAGGCAAAAAAGAAGAGCCAGACAAGGGTACAGGCAGCGAGACGAAACACTCTGGAAACGTACTGAAGCGTTTAGGAAGCCATAGAGCCAAAGACATGAGGATACAAACTAGATCACATATGAAGGTAAGCTAATGATTGCTAATGCTAGTTTGCTTTAAGTCCGCCGTACTATATTGTAATGTCTGCAAGTTATCGCTATTAGGTACTAAAATATGTATGTTGTGTGTGTGTGTGTGTTTCAGATGGCTCTTTCGTGGCAAAATTACCGCTTCAAACCGTGGGTCTGGGCATTCAACACAGCCTCTCACTGATGTCACCCCAGCTTACAGCTTATATTAGCCATAAAATATATATTTCAACAGGTAAACAGTACTGAGTTAGGTATAATGAGATATATTTAGCAATTATGGTGCATTTTAGGTCAAAACAAACTTGATCTAGGATTAAAAGCAATTAAAATAATACAGTCACAAGGTTACATGGAAAATACTTGATTTACTGGATACATGTACTGTATAAATATATATATTCTCTGCATCAACAATGTACTATATACTGTATGTATTCATTTAGTATTGCACTGGCAATTTTGACAATAAACCTTTGTACTTTTTGCAGATCTGTCTCCACTTTTGTTTTATGTGTGAAGGTTACCACCACCAAGTGACATAAATTAAATACTAAAAGATTGGAAGAGCTGTCTAAGAACAATCCAGCAGTCTGAGAAATCACTTTTGGTTTGTTGTAAGTCTGTCAACAGAATTATGAACCATAAAGCAATTTGTGTTCAGATGTTAAATCCCATTAAACCCTAACCCAGGGGTGTCCAATCATGTGCCATGGAGGGCCAAGGCCCTGCAGGTTCTCTCTTCTACCCAGTCTCTTCAGCAGGTGTTTTCACTGATCAGCAGTCAGTGGAAGAAATCGGTGGAATCTGCTGTTGAAGTCACTGGTTGGAGATAAAGCCTGTAGGGCCTTGGCCCTCCATGGCACATGATTGGACACCCCTGCCCTAACCCATTATTAGAAAATACAGATTCTAATATGGCCCAGAATTCCTCCATATACTGGTACTATCACTAAAGTGTGCAGTGTCTTCTGCACTGGCACATCCAGTAATACAGTCTTCAGTAAATAAAATAATTGTTTTTGTTTACTTTTTCTTAAAGATGAGCCATTATTTTCAAAGTCACTGATAAATGGTTTGCACTGTTGACTCTTAAGCTATTTGTTTTGGGTTTTTTTGTTTTTTTTACTTTTTCTTAACCCCTTAGCATTACTGCCAATATTCCAGGGTGGAAAAGTAGAATTTTGGTTAAGAAAAATTGTTCATTATTTACCATTACACACAGATAACATGGAAACATAGCACGGCTGGATTACCAAAATGTGTAAATATTTTTTAACTACAATGTCATGATTCACTGCATCACAAGATTTTGTTGGTCCAAAACTGCTCCCACAGCCAACAACCTGACCTTGATCTATAGACTTTTATAGGATGTTTAAGTAATTAGACTCCATAATATACTCCAATAAAATTGTCTAGCAACGCTTTTTTTTTCTAAAACTTTGGAGAAAGTTGGTAATGTACTACAGACACATAACTTGATTTACAGCTGAATTTGGTCAGAAGAGAGGATGTGTGTATAATTATTGACTCTTTTCCCACCAGTGTCACAACAGACAAAACACAATCATGATGCAAACACAGTCACTGGTTTATTACAAGTATCAGCACAATTACAGACCGTTTTGTTTCGTATGTACACAAGTTAAAAAAAACACTGGGGATGGGGAGCCAGCCACTCATCACGTTCACAAGCTTGTCCAGTTCAGCCAGAAAAGCTTGATTGAAGGCAGCAGTTTTTGTGTCATCTCCTCCCTTCGGAAGGCGACTTCTTGCTCCTCTGCTTCACGTGCATCATCGGCAAGCCGGTTGATGGCCTGCATGTTCTGGGCAAGTGCTTCATAGTGCTGTTCAAGCTGCCATTCAGGAAGCCACACCTCGTCACCAGGCATCTGGGCAAACACAGTGGCAAGGTTCATTGTGGGGTGGCTCCTTTTTCTCTTGCCTAGACGAAAGACAGAAATGGATGGTGGTTAGTTAAAGCAAGTTCAAAACATATATTAGGCAAATACACTTGTGAAAGCCAGTGGTGGGATGTGATAAAAATGCTTCGTTGTTGTATTTAAGCACAATTGCCATGTTGCTGTGCCTCAGTAGAGCAGATTTTGCAGGCACCAGGTTATGTTTAACATAATTTGTTTTTATTGTGGCCTCAGAAATCTGAATGAGTTAATACAGTCAACTGACTTGAATAATTTCAATGAAGCACGTTGACTGTAAGTACATTCGAAAGTGAGTTCATGTGCTACATCAGTTTTTCAAAAACAAGAATTATATCAGTACTTCCTCCACCACAACTAAAAATGGGACCAGGTTATGGACCCCTGACAAGTGAGCACCCCAGGATCCACTCTGTACATGTACAAGTACATTTTCAATCCAGGGATTTATGGTGGAAAAGAAACAGCATGACAACACTTTTCCAGCACTGTTTTTGAAAAATCCACAAAATAGGTATGTGGGTCTATTATGAGACTTTAGGAGATTATATGAATCACTTTATAAATCGCTTTATAAATCACTGGTTAGAAAATGCACTTGTATATGTTGAGATTTTGGATCCTGGGGTCCACTTGACCTGTATCCATATAAACACAACACGCTGAGGGAGGAGGACCCCTGGCATGTGGAAACAGATTCTAGCAAAAAAAATACACACAATGCACAGCACCAAGGTGCAACATGTACACATGCAACACGTACACAAACCAGGATTTTAACCAGGACTAGCATATTTCATCGTTTTGCTATCACAAGCGAATACTTCAGACAAAGCAAGCGCGAATCAGCAGAGTTGGCTACTAGCTAGCTTGCTACTAGCTAGCTTGCTACTAGCTAGCTTGCGCTCCTCGTTAAACTCGTTAGCCAGGAGAGAACGGCGTTGTTTTGCTCAAAAAAGTGAGCTTGCCACCAATAGGATAAATAAGCGAAAAGATACACAATATCACAAAACACTTACCATCCATGGTTCTCTCACCTTCACCTTCAGCTTCTCCCTACATTGTTTTAATGTCCAGTTGTATCTGTAGGCTGCCATCTGTTTCGTTGCGGGTCGCTCCATCTTGCTCTGGATACTATCAGCCACCAAGCACAGAAAAGTCCACACCTCTTCGTTGGACCACAGTGTATATTTCCGCGAAGCCTGTGAAGCCATCTCTATTATATCGTGTCCAATCGCTGAAGAATTGCAAATGGCAGTTGGAGATTCTGCAGTAGACAGCGCTCTCATGACGTTACACCCTGACTAATCAGTGGCCTGCAGTCTGATGACATCCCATTTTCAGCCCGATTCAGCACGGTTAGAACCCCAGTGGAGTGGGTACGAAAAAAGTACCTGGTACCAGGTACTAATGGAAAACCCTACAAACAGGGTAGAGTCGAGGCAAGTAGGGCTGAGTGGGTACTAGTGGAAAAGAGGCTTATGGATGTGAGCTAGTTAACAGTGATTGCATTTTAGACACTTTCAAAATAACAGCCCTGTTCCATGTCAACCATAAGGTTTACCTTCACTATCAAAGTCAATGGTGTGACAGTCTGATTGGCTGAGGCTCCATGGGCAGTAGAACACAGAGCCTCCCTCTGTAATGTTGAACTGCTTCGTGCTGGCTTTGGGGGCTCCTATCACCACACTCGCACTGCAAGGGAGAAATACAGGAAGTTCATTAGGAGTGCACTCAGTGTTAGAAGATTAGCAAATGACAAACTTTAAAGGCTCAGTCACGCAGGCTTGCACCTGTGAGAAAAATGCACTTTAGGTCACACTCATCATTCACGTGTGACTGCAGTTTTGAGGGACATCAGGTGGATGCCCTCAATTTCCCCTCTGGGGATCAATAAAGTATACAAAATCAAATCAAATCAAAAATCATCTGATGAATGTGCACTGAGCCATGCTGGACTGAACAAAGGGCATCAGTACCTCACATTGCCTTACTTGACTTCACCTGGGTTTACTTCAGATTATGTGCATGTATGTCTGCAATCACCTGCATATACTGTACAGATGAATTTTAAAACTTTTACATTTTTTTCTAGTGTTCCACATGCACCTCATCTGCACACCACTTGGTCTGCCTGTGCTACAGTGGATATAAAAAGTCTACACACCCCTGTTCAAATGCCAGGTTTTTGTGATGTGAAAAAATGAAACCAAGATAAATCATTTCAAAACTTTTTCCACCATTAATGTGGCCTATAACCTGTACAACCCAATTAAAAAACAAACTGAAATCTTTTAAGGGGAAAAATAAAAAATCTTACAATAACCTGGTTGCATAAATATGCACACCCTGTTATAACTGGGGACGTGGCTGTGTTCAGAATTAACCAATCACATTCAAACTCATGTTAAACGGGAGTCAGCACAGACCTGCTACTATTTAAAGTGCCTCTGATTAACACCCCAAAAAGTTCAACTGTTCTAACAGGCTTTTCCTGACATTTTTGTAGTCACATCTTACAGCCCAAGCCATGGTCCGCAGAGAGCTTCCAAAGCATCAGAAGGATCTCATTGGTCAAAGGTATCAGTCAGGAGAAGGGTACAAAAGAATTTCCAAGGCATTAAATATACCGTGGAACACAGTGAAGACAGTCATCATCAAATAAATATGGCACAACAGTGGCATTACCAAGAACTGGACATCCCTCCAAAATTTATGAAAAGACGAGAAGAAAACTGGTCAGGGAAGCTGCCAAGAGGCCGACAGCAACATTGAAGAAGCTGCAGGAATTTCTGGCAAGTACTGGCTGTTTAGTACATGTGACAATCTCCCGTTTTCTTCATATGTCTGGGCTATGGGGTAGGGTGGCAAGACGGAAGCCTTATCTTACGAAGAAAAACATCCAAGCCCAGCTACATTTTGCAAAAACACATGTGAAATCTCCCAAACACATGTGGGGAAAATGTGTTATGGTCCGATAAAACCAAGGTTGAACTTTTTAGCCATAATTCCAAAAGGTATATTTGATGGAAACACAACGCTGCTCATCACCAAAAGAACACCATACCTACAGTAAAACATGGTGGTGGCACCATCATGTTTTGAGGCTGTTTTTCTTCAGCTGGAACTGGGGCCTTAGTCAAGGTGGAGGGAATTATGAACAGAAAGCTGAAGATGAAGAGGAACTTCATCTTTCAGCATGACAATGACCCAAAGCCCACATCCAAATCAACAAAAGAATGGCTTTGCCAGAAGAAGATTAGGGTTTTGGAATGGCCCAGCCAGAGTCCAGACCTGAATCCAATCAAACATCTGTGGGGTGATCTGAAGAGGGGATGGAGATGCCCTCACAATCTGACAGATTTGGAGTGTTTTTGCAAAGAAGAGTGGGCAAATATTGCCAAATCAAGATGTGCTACTGTACACCTCTATATAGATGCATTTACACAATCAATTCCTCTACCCACCTGTGTGAAGCATACAGGTCTGTGTGACTGGTGATTTTTTTTTTTTTTTATTTTGTATGCTTTATTGATCCCCAGAGGGGAAATTGAGGGCATCCACCTGGATGGATGAAGCAGCCATGGTACGGTGCTATCCCTTTACCATTCACACACACATTCACACCTAGGGCCACTTTTAAGAGTCTCCAATTAACCTAACCTGCATGTTTTTGGCTTGTGGGGGGAAACCGGAGAACTCCCGGAGTAAACCCACGCAGACACGGGGAGAACATGCAAACTCCACACAGATCACTGTTGGTCAGGGGCTGGGATCGAACCAGGGATCCCATGGCCAAGGGTGAAATGCTGTGCTGCCACAGCGCTAACCAGTGCGCCACCGCGCCGCCTGCTTAACTAAACCTATATTTCTTTAGCAATCACTGGTGTGAACCAAAGTACTTACCCTGGACTTAAAAACATCACATTGCCCAGTGACTACAGTATGTTTTGAGATTTAGTCGGGCACAATGACGACACCCCCCCACCACCACCACCACCAAGATAATCAAACGGGTCACTGACTGCCCTTTAATCACATTTTAATAGCTCACACGTCTTAATGAAATGTTTGTGACATATTTTGTTCACATTTTTTTAAATTTTTTGATTATTGAAGCAAGTCTGTTTTGTATTTTTCCTGGCTTTCTTGAAACGCTCTGAATTAAAGCCTGTGCATCCTTCACCTATTCAACTCCGCCCTCCTCTTACGTCAGTTAGCCATTAGTTGACTAGCTTCCAGCGTTTAGCCTCCTTCTAGCGCAGATGAGCGGTGCTGGTTCACTGATCTACAGTCGATGGTGTATCTCGTGTCAGTCCGGCCCATCTCTCAGTAATTTTGCTGTGATGCCACAACAAATTGCTAGCACTGGGTGCAAAGCGGCCCCCAATTTGCCGCAACCAACGGGGTCCGGGACCTGAGGCTCCTGGCCGAGGCGGTAGTTGGCCGTGAGAGCCAGCAGCCTCAAGATGGTTGCGACGACTGGCACATCGGTGCTGGCAATTTGCTGTGGAATCAAAGCAAAATTACTGGGAGATAGGCTGGAGTGACACGAAATGTGTTGTTGACTATGAACCAGGTGGTAACAGGGATGGCTACTAGGGTGACTAAGATCTGAAGAAAATAACAATATAAGCCACATTTGGTGCGCGCTTCCTGGTACCAGTGCTAGCTGGGAGGCTAATAGGCTACCTTTAGCACCTTTCCATCTACATGACAGAGAGCTAGGTGGGCCAATAATAGAGCAGCGGGCGGGTCTCAAGGACGGCGGTGGGTTGGCTTTTTCTAATCATGACGTATATGATTTACCTGGAAGAGTCAAAAAGTTTCTGGCATTTCTGGGGGAGAAAAATGAGATAAAGGTTGTGTGGTTTTTTAAGAGAGTTGACTGTTTTGATATTTTGGGGGTAATTACGTGACCATTAGACATTTCAGACAGTTAAAACCTACAAAGACACAATTTTTCAGTCAATGACCCGTTTAAAGGGATTCAGACTTGCCACTGTTGCCAAAAAACTGCCTTCATTGTATCCGATAAAGTCCACTGCAATCAGTATTTTTTCTGAAATTTCATTTTAAAAAAAAAATAATTTCAGTGGTGGCCTAATGGTTAGAGATGTGGACTGGTGAGCGGAGGGTTGCAGGTTTGATCCCTGGACCGGCAGGATTAGATCTGGGTGGGACACATAACATAGCAGTGTTTGCCCCACCCTCCTTAACCCCACTGTGGTGTCCTTGAGCAAGGCCCTTAACTCCATCTGCTCCAGTGGAGCTGCTCAGTGGCAACAGGTCAGTCTGTGGTTGTACTGGGCAGCTTCCTGGTGTGAATGTGTAACTGTGTGAACAGGGCGTCCTTGAAAAAGAGAGGTTTCCTCTCAATGGAACAACCCTATATAAATAAAGGTTAAATAAAAAAATAAAATTATTCACCCAAGCTCAATATGAAACACATTAAACCTATACTTCCCTCACATCAGCTGCACTGCTGCACCTCTCCCAGAAAACCTCTGTGATTAAATGTGATTATTTTTAGAGCCAGAGGCTCCTATTTGTTGCCAAAGTTATACAAATATGAGTTTTGATAGAAGAGAGAAAAAAGTAACTGCAGCTCATTTGTATTTTTTTTTCTTATGACTGTAGCCTACATTTTTCCCACATAATTTTTAGATTTTTTTCCACTAATTTACAACTTCTTTTTTGTAAATTTCTGTCTTTTTCCCCTTACATACTTTTTCCATGTAAATTTGAGACTTTTTTTTCTTATAAATGTTCTTTTTCTTTCTGTTCTTTTGTTCTGGCAAAAAGTGGTCTATTTACCTAAAGGTCATCAGCGACTGCTGGGTGTCCCATGCTTTTGGGGCAGTTTTTGACCACTTCCCCTTGTATCCTGATTTCAAACATGTCATGAGCCGAGCACCAAAGGTTTCCATCAGGCTCGGTCTCATGGCTTTTTCCTTATATTTATATATTTGTTGTATTTTGTGCTTTTTGGGTTTTTGTAATTCTTGTACTGTTTGCTATTTTTCCTGTTTATGTTTTAGTTTTGTCACACTTTTATTTTGTATTAATTTACATTGATATTTACCTCCGCCAGGAGGTTATGTTTTTGCCGGAGTTTGTCTGTTTGTCTGTCTGTCTGTCTGTTGGTTAGCAAGATAACTCAAAAAGTTTTTGACGGATTTTGATGAAACTTTCAGGCGTTGTTGGAAATGGTACAAGGAAGAACTGATTAAATTTTGGGGATGATCCGGATCACCGTCCAGAAGAAAACTGCCATTACGGAAAATGCCATTTTCGTGAATAACTACTGAACCACTAATCCTATTGTGATATCCTACCGTGTAGCAATGATCACACTTGAGTTATTTCTTTGGCTAACTCTTGCCATTTATTCTGCAACACACACGACAATGACTGAACATGGATTCTACGCGGGGTTTTCACACTCTTATTCTAATGTCCCCTTAGTAGTAGTGCTGAACAATACAGGTAGTTCCCCCTAGAGGCCTGTGCCAGTAATGTTTTAATTTTAGACTTGCAGTCTACCACATCCCTCCCCTCTAGATTAAACTACTTTTAATTACACTAGCCAATTATACTAGACATCCTGGAACTCCCATTTAACCCTAAACTATCACAGTTACTTTTTAACTTCTTAAACACATGTGCCATACACATAATTTCTTTCTCTTTTTTTTTTTTTTTTTTTTTCACATGTATAACACACATAACAGTCTAACTGGGGAATTGGTTTGACTACCGCATCCCAGTGAGGTTCCAGGACGCATTCTTGTCCTGTGGCTGGGGAACTCACTACTGACTAAGTATAGTCCTTCAAGTAGTCTGGAGCTTTCCTAGCTCGCTGAGATCTTCTCACGGCTGGTGAGCCAACTGCAGGTGAAGACTCAGACTGCTCCACTGTTTCGGCTGCTGCAGTGCTGCCCGTAGAATCTGCAGAGACGGGTACCTCAGGTATCACCTGAAGTGGTGGTTCGTTGATGCTCTCCTCAGAATGGGTGTCAGACAACACCTCTGGTGCCATCGGCAGGGGAATGGAGCTCCTACCACGAACTTGGTCGATGTGTCGCCTCACCACTTGTCCATGGCCTAATGTCACCTTGAATGACACAGGGCCTGTCTTTTCTGTTATTTCTCCTGGTACCCAGGCTGGTCCTGAGCCAAAGTTGCGGGTGTAGACCACGTCTCCTTCTCTCAGTATTCTCTCTCTAGCATGCATGTCATGATAACCTTTTTGTCTCTCTTGTTTATCATGCACTTTGTTTCTGAAGTCTGGATGTATTAAGTCAAATGTTGACCTCAACTTCCTTCCACACAACAGCTCAGCTGGTGACTTGCCAGTTGTAGATTGGGGTGTTATTCGATAGCTGAACAGAGCTCGCGACATTCGGGTTTCAATAGAGTCTCCTGCCATCTTTTTCATGAGTGACTTGAACGTCTGCACGGCCCTCTCGGCTAAGCCATTAGAAGAAGGATGGTATGGCGCAGTCGTGATGTGACGTATGCCATTCTTTTCAGAAAACTCTTGGAACTGTTCACTTGTAAAACATGTACCGTTATCTGATACTATGATTTCAGGTATGCCATGTTGGCTGAAACTCTTTCTAAGACATTCAATGGTAACAGTAGAAGTAGAGCTACTCACAGAATATGCATCGATCCACTTTGAGTATGCGTCAACTATGATCAGGAACATTCTTCCCATCCATGGACCTGCGTAGTCAATGTGAATTCTTCTCCATGGTTTATCTGGAACTTCCCAGGGATGTAGTGGGGCTGCTGGAGGACTGTTCCTGTTCTCCTGGCATGCCGCACATGACTTCACAAGCGCCTCCACCTCTGCATCCATGTTGGGCCACCACATGTAACTCCTCGCCAACGCTTTCATGCGAGTGATGCCAGGGTGTGCTTGGTGTAGTTGTTGCAGTAAGGCATTCCAACCAGGTGGTGGAACAACCACGCGTCCTCCCCACAGGATACAACCTTCCTGGGTGCTGAGCTCATCCTGTCGTCGGGCATAGGGAATGAACTCAGGACTGTTCATCTTCGGCCATCCTCGCAAGATGTATTCTCGCACTCTTGCTAGAACAGGGTCTTTGTCTGTCCACTTCTTTATTTGTTGTGCGTTCACCAGGGGCACGCCGATATCTTCAAACAATAGCACTCTCTCCTCCTCCTCAGGCGTGCTGTCTCTTCCTCCATCCAAGGGTAGCCTACTCATCGCGTCAGCATTCGTATGGTCCCGTCCGGCTTTGTAAACGATGGTGTACTCATACGCTGCTAATGTAACGGCCCATCTCTGAATTCTCTGAGATGTCATCTGGGGTATGGCTCTCATTTCACTGAACAGTGAAATTAGTGGCTTGTGGTCAGTCACTATAGCAAACTGTCTCCCGTACAGGTATTTGTGGAACTTTTTTACACCAAATACTACTGCAAGGCCCTCCTTGTCTAGCTGGGAGTAGTTTTTCTCAGCTGCACTAAGAGTTCTTGAGACGAACCCTATGGGTCTCTCTGAGCCATCCTCCATACGATGAGAGAGTACAGCTCCCACACCGTAGGGTGATGCATCACACGCCAGGATGAGTGGTTTGTTTGAATCATAGTGCACTAACACACTACAGGACTGAAGTAGCGCTTTGGACTCTTCAAACGCCTTCTGCTGCTTGACCCCCCATGACCATTTTTCTTCCTTCTTAAGTAAGGTATGTAGTGGTGCCAGCAGCGTGGAGAGCTTTGGGAGGAACCTATGGTAATAGTTCAACAAGCCCAGGTAGGCTTTTAACTCAGTAACATTTTGTGGCTCAGGCGCCTCCGCAATGGCTTCCACTTTGTCTGTTAGAGGGTGTAGACCACTGGCGTTAATCTTGTGGCCTAGGAACACCACCTCTTTTCCCATGAACTCACACTTGCTTCTTTTCAACCTCAGACCGCTTTTCTCCAACCGTTGAAGCACTTCCTCCAGCGTTTTCAGATGTTCTTGTTCATTTGGTCCTGTACAAAGGATGTCATCCAAATAAATGGCAACATTCGGAATTCCACCTAGGATGCCCTCCATAGTTCTCTGGAATATAGCAGGACTGGAAGCTACTCCAAATGGTAAGCGTGTGTAGGTATATAAGCCTTTGTGTGTATTGATGGTTACATACTTTCTTGATTCTTCTTCCAGGACTACCTGTTGGTAAGCGTGACTCATGTCTAATTTCGTGAAGTGTCGGCCGCCATTCAGCTGTGCGAAGAGGTCCTCCACTTTAGGAATTGGATACTGATCCACCCGTGATGCTCGATTGACAGTGAGTTTGTAATCTCCACATATTCTAATGGAGCCATCCGGCTTTCGCACTGGGACTATGGGCGCCGCCCATTCTGCAACCTGCACTGGCTCAATGATCTTGTCATCCAGCAGCCTCTGTAGCTCGCTTTCGACCAGTGGCTTGACTGCATAGGGCACCGGTCAGGGTTTGCAGAATCGTGGTTGGGCCTCCTTGTCCACATTAATCTTTGCAGTGACACCTTTTAGCTGTCCTAAGCCTTCTTTGAACACCTCAGCGTGTCTTTCGAGGATCTCCTCCAGCTGCAATTTGGGCTGAGATTCCACCTTATTCACTAACTGATCAATCATGGCCAGTTCTTGTAGCCAACTTCGCCCTAGTAGATTTGGTCCTTCGCCCCCAACTACTACTACAGGTAAGTCCTTTTCTTTGTTTTCGTGTTGCACCTTCCCTTGTGCCATGCCTAGCACGTCTAGCTTCTCTCCTGTGTATGTTTTTAATTTTAATGAACAGGGATTTAATTCTGCTGTGTCTGTTTTCTTCCACAGTTGTGTATATTGCTGTTTACTTAACATGGTTACTCCACAGCCTGTATCAACTTCAAATGTTACTTTCATTCCATTAACATTCATGGTACGCGTGATGGGCGCTACCTTGGTCAGCTCCTCTGACATGTTGTAAATTGTGTGAAAACCCATGTCTTCTGCATCACTTTCTCCCTCCCCTCTAAGTTGATTCGCTCGCTGTTCCTTTCCTGGGCCCTTGTTTTCATTCTTTTGCCCTTTTACTGTTGCCTTCTGCACCTGTGCATTGCCCACCTTTGTTCTACATGCTTTCTTGATGTGCCCTCGCTTGCCACAATTATGACACAGCTCAGTGGCAAATTTGCACTCGGCGGCATTGTGCTGGCCTTTGCAGCGATAACAACTGGGGAATTTGCGCTGAGTTTTGTCAGTCGACACTTTGTAGACACCTACTTGGGTCTTAGGCACACGAACATGCGTTGCTGTGTCCTCTGTTAGCTTCCCTTGCATTTCTCTCACATCTTTAGATGCTGTTTCCATCGCTTGGCATAATTCCAAAGCCTTTGCAAAAGTGAGTTTTGTTTCAGATAAAAGTCGCCGTTGCATTCGGTCATCATTCACTCCACACACAAGTCTGTCTCTTAACATTTCTTCCAATGAGTCTTTGTAATCACAGTGCAGTGCCAATTTCCTCAATTCTGCCACATACTCTGCTATGGACTCAGTGTTCCTCCTTATGCATGAATTAAATTTGAATCGTTGCACGATTTCACTCGGTTTGGGGCTAAAGTGCTTCTGAAGCTCAGCAGTAAGCTGGTCGTACGTTTTATCTTTCGGTAATGCAGGGCTTATTAAATTTCCCAACAAGCTGTAAGTAGTTGCACCAACTCCACTCAACAGTACAGCCTTCCGTTTGTCTGGCTCCTCAATATCATTAGCTTCGAAGAAAAAGTCCAACATTTCACTATATTCTTCCCATGACTGAGTCGAGTTATCAAAAGGGGTTACCGTTCCGATTACAGCCGCCATTGCTCGTCGTGGTGGGGAAACCTCGTTTTCCTCCTCTGAACTTGCACTCGAACTACTGGAGTCACTTGAGTTCGCCACACTTGCAATGTTCTCTGTTTCTCGCCGCTAATTTTTTTTTTTAATCCTCGTCGCCAATTGTGTGATATCCTACCGTGTAGCAATGATCACACTTGAGTTATTTCTTTGGCTAACTCTTGCCATTTATTCTGCAACACACACGACAATGACTGAACATGAATTCTGCGCGGGGTTTTCACACTCTTATTCTAATGTCCCCTTAGTAGTAGTGCTGAACAATACAGGTAGTTCCCCCTAGAGGCCTGTGCCAGTAATGTTTTAATTTTAGACTTGCAGTCTACCACACCTATCATTGTCAATCCAATTGCTAGTCATATGTTTTCATGGTCAAGGAATCTGAAAACGTACACACAAACACTGCATGGGGGGAACTGTGGCCGCCATTACGGAAAATGCCATTTTCGTGAATAACTACTGAACCACTAATCCTATCATTGTCAATCCAATTGCTAGTCATATGTTTTCGTGGTCAAGGAATCTGAAAACGTACACACAAACATTGTATGGGCGGAACTGTGGCCGCCATTACGGAAAATGTCATTTTCGTGAATAACTACTCAACCACTAATCCTATCATTGTCAATCCAATTGCTAGTCATATGTTTTCATGGTCAAGGAATCTGAAAACGTACACACAAACACTGTATGGGGGGAACTGTAGCGCTTGGCGGAGGTCTGCGCTCTCCGAGTGCTTTTCTAGTTTAGTCTGCTTTGGTTGCAATTTTATTCTTTATTATCTTTACTGTTGTTCTTCTGCTGGTTGACAGCTGTCAGTGGCGTGGTGCTCCGTGTGGGCGTTGCTCTGTTAGCTGTCGGCTTCGTCTTCGCTTCCCTCTCACTGCTCCCAGCTGGTCCTGATTATGTATCATTGTTTCCTCCTGCCCGCTCATGTGACCCACACCTGTCATTGATTATGTAAATTGTTTTTTACCCTATTTAAGCAGCACACTCTTTAGGGTATGCATCCTAAACCACTGGAGCACTTGGCACCCCTTAAGGGATATAGTCTAACTCGGACGCAAAAGATTTTAACAAATCATAGCACAGTTGAACATAATCCCACGTAGTCACTGGAAACTTGCAGCAAGGTTCACATTTTCACTTCACATCTATGCAGCCAAAAGCACAAGTAGAAACACTTGCGTGGTCACACATGCCGCCCTGTGGGCCGGATTCAGTAAGAAAACAAGAGAGCAGACAGGCTAAGTGGAGTCACACTCTTGTTTCTGCAGCTGTGATGCAAAACAATGGCGTCCTTGGGGCTACAGTGTGCAACTGCAGTAAGTGTTGGGAATCACTTCAGCAGACGAAGACAGAATAGTAAGGTTAAAGGTGGGTGAGGCCTGCAGCAATGATACTATAAAGAAAAGAGATGAGACAGATGGATGGATGAATGAAGAAAAGGCAGAGAGTGACACTGTGAAATTCGAGACAACCAAGATTTGGGCAAAGACAATTTGGGAAAAGAAGTCTGCAGTATATAATGTGCCTTAAGTGGACGGTTTAGCCATTACCTCATTGTGGACCCATTTGACCTAACAACCATCACACAGTTGCAGGCACTGATGTGGGTACAGGAGGCATGAGACCAGACGGTGTCTGGGGGGTTAAAACAGGAAGAGTACACCCATTCCTGCTCCACTTCTGCTAGTAGTGCATGAAGGTTTACATTCTGGATGAAGTCGGTATCCTGCCCCCAAGGACAACTACTCAGTGGGGTCCAGTAAAAGCTAAGAGAGTCAGCTTGAGTCAAACCGTTTTCCACCATATTCCACTCACTTTTTACGCAGCACAGCTTATTTCACTGAATCTACTGCCACAGAAGTTATGGGGTGAGTTATGGGGAAAATCTAACAGATGTGAGTAAAGCAGCCCCAAAAGATTGTGGTGGTCAGACAAAGCTTTCAAATAGCATCAACATCTACTGTTTACAAGGCAGTGAGAGAACAAAGAGAGAGGCATAGTTGCATTGTTATTTTTTCCCTCAGTATGTCACCAGAGGTGAGATCTATGTCAAGTGTGGAGCAAAAACTCCTTGTTTTTGCTAGGACGAGGAGCAGAAACAAACAAGCACAAGAAAGACACTCATTCATTCATCTTCTTCCGCTTAATCCTTTTCGGGTCGCGAGGGGGCTGGAGCCTATCCCAGCATCTTTTGGGCGAGAGGCAGGGTACACCCTGGACAGATCGCCAGTCCATCGCAGGGCCAACACAGAGAGACAGACAACCATTCACTCTCACAGTCATACCTAAGGACAATTTAGAATCCTCAGTTTCATGCCAATTAACCTAACTTGCATGTTTTTGGCATGTGGGAGGAAACCGGAGAAATCCCGGAGTAAACCCACGCAGACACGGGGAGAACATGCAAACTCCACACAGATCACTGTTGGTCGGGGGCTGGGATCGAACCCAGGATCCCCCGGCCAAGAAAGACACTGATGTTTGTAATTCCTGGTCTAATATAGAGACCCGGGAATATCCCAGCTCCACCGGTACAGTGACCTCCATCACAGATGGTTTCTCTCGCTCACCATCACCTTTAAAGTGTCGGCCAAATATAGAAACCGTCAGGAAATGTGTAGACAACCATATGATCATGGTAAACGTCCCTGTCACTTGGAAAACTGACAAATCTGCATAAGAGGGAAAATATGCACTTTAAAAACTTTAAGCAAAATTTCCTGTTTTCATGCAAAGCTCTTCAACAAAATACAAGTGTTTCACGGATGAGAAAAGGGCATAATGCATCTTGGGCAAAACTAGTCACAAAACAGCAATGTGAACAGGATCCAGCTATGGCTGGCCATGGCAGCTGTTCTAAGGAATAAAATACAGGAAATAACTAAACAAGCAGATCTTGCTTTAATCAGTAAGTTGGCAGCTGAAGCAAGCTTTTAACTACTTTACAGTGAGATACTTGCTGAAGTGCAGAGATTTGCACACAAACACGGACTGATAAGAATCTAAAAAGTTTTGTGCAGTGAAAAGGGAAGAATTAACATTTAATTGGACTTTATCTAAAAGAGAATCGATTTATTTCTTACTAGCAGTTCCCCACCCAAATTCTTATCTTCTAGCAATGTGCTCAAAAGGCACAGCTTGTGTATCATTAACATTTAATGGGGCTCTAACTGCAGTCTGTTGAGTGCAACATGACACATTCCTTTGCAAAAGAGGGTCTCTTGGAATGTGTATACAAAAATATGTAATTAGCAGGGGGTGAGAACTCCTCAGCTGTTCGACTGAGGGACAGACGTGTTTATGAGACGGTCTGAATTCATGCTGCAAAGGCAAACGTGAAGCTAGACAAAAGGAGTGTGTGAAAGCTGTGCCATCACAAGCTCAGTGGGAGTCAAAAGAACCAGCATAGATCTCACACCCTACAAAAAGAAATTAAAAAAAAAAAAAGCTGATCTACTTCTACTGCTTTACCCTGACAGAGATCGTTGGGTGACTATTAAACTATCAAAACTGTCCCAATTCTCCTAAAGCCTCAAAAAAGCAGTTTCTGTGTGAATGTTTGGTCGATCATTGTACGATTTCTATGGCCATCTGTAGAAATCTTTGAAAGATCCTTGAGAGATTACTGAAGGACCAGAAGAGATCATTGAGTGATTACTGAGAGTTTATTGGGCAACCAAAGAGGTATATAAAAACATATTTGGGTGGGTGGAGATCACTGAGATTATTGAAAGAGGAAAAAATGGCCAGATCTCTCAATGATCTTTCAATGATCTCTCAGCAATCACAAAGGTATCTCAATGATCTTCCAGTGATTTCCACAGTCACCACAGTTGAGAGATTGTTTTGAGTCAGTCCAAAATAATCTCTCAATGATCACCAACAGAAAACAATCTCTCAACAAACTCTCAATGAACTCTCAAGGAGCACTTGAGAGTGCTCCTTGAGCAATGAACTCTATTGGTCTTGCATCAAACACTCAGCAATCCCTCACTGACCTCTAAGCCATCTGTACCTTTGGAATGGAAAATGTGGCATTCATTAAGAGATTGCTGAGAGATCATTGGAAGATTGATCTCCCAATGATCTCCATCCCTGTGTAAAGGGGGTATAAGTAACTTAATGTTAAGTTGGACTTTTCTCATGTTTGTGTCACCACAGCTAGATAAACAATCCATACTGCAACAGAGATGTTTAAGCAACATTTTGGTGAAGAAGTACTGGCAAGAGAAAAAACTTAGCAACTTCACCATGTCTCACCAGCTGCGATAGAGCGGCCACTAATGAGCTCCACTAACCGGCTGACAATTAAGCATTAATTAAACCCCCGCAAATGATTTAGTCTGCCAGTGAGGAATGTGTAAATAACAACTTTACTGTAACCGAGGACTGGGTTTGTTTCATTTAAAGGTCAAAAAATATGAGGACGGTCTACAAAAAAAAAATCTCTCAGTTACCACACAACACTGTCAGACTGTAACCACGACTCACCAGAGGTTGGGAAAGTTACTCATGTGACACCATCATGAGTGGCTATAACTAATAGGTTATAATAGAGTTACGGGGGAGGTTGTCAGCAGGCACATTCCTAGCTCACCCCCCTCCCATGCAGCCTGTGATTTCTTCCCCCCATTCAACACTTAATTGTCTTCAACCCAGCTGTGTGGCTGATGTCATTTAAACATTATTATAACAGCTTTAAGCGAGAAGGAGAGAAAAAAATCAATCACATTTGTTAGACCCACCAGTCACCATCTGCAGTCATAAACACATCTCTTGAAATGGCCTTCAAACCACGCCAAGATCTAAGCAAAACATGTAAAGAACTGCATGGAGTTTTATTATTATAATTCCATGAGTTGTCCTTGGAGTAGAACAGCCAAATCCAACATGCGGATCACAATAAGACTTTCATACTGGATCAGTCGAGGCCCGGGTTAGCAACGACCGCCCCCGGTGCTGTTAACTGACAGGGTACCGGTGGAAATTGGGCTACTGTTGGTTGAACATCAAGGAGGAGGAGAGGGGGAAGGCGTGTTAGGAGTGAAAGAGAGAAAAGGAAAGGTAGAAGTGTGGAGGTGAGAGTAGGGATATTAAATGTAGGGACTGTGACTGGTAAAGGCAGAGAGTTGACTGATATGATAGAGAGAAGAAAGGTAGATATACTGTGTGTTCAAGAAACCAGATGGAAGGAAAGCAAGGCCAGGAGCATTGGAGGTGACTTTAAACTGTTCTACCATGGTGTAGATAGGAAGAAAAATGGAGTAGGAGTAATCTTGAAGGAAGAGTATGTGAAGACTGTTCAGGAGGTAAACAGGGAGTCAGAAAGAATCGTGAGTTTGAAGCTAGAAGTCAAAGGTGTGATGTTGAATGTTGTCAGTGCATATGCCCCACAAGTTGGATGTCAGGTAGAAGAGAAAGAGGAATTCTGGAGTAAGCTGGATGAAATGGTAGAGAGTGTTCCCAGGGGGGAGAGAGTGGTGATGGGAGTGAACTTTAATGGACATGTAGGTGAAGGGAACAGAGGTGATGAGGAGATCCTGGGTAGGTATGGTTTTAAGGAGAGAAATGTGGAAGGACCGATGGTTGTGGATTTTGCTAAAAGGGTGGAAATGGTTGTGGTGAACACATACTTCAAGAAGATAGAGGAACGTAGGGTGACTGAAGCTGGATTCATGCTGCACCTCTGCTGTCCACATACGTGAAACCGGAAACCTCGTGTGACAAAATTTACGTCATCGCCTCCAGTCCGCTAGTGTCCGGAGTGCTCAACCGCGGACAACCGTGTGCAGCCCAAATTTTGTGACCGCGCTTCCTGCCCACAACCTGAACGCATTGACAGCGCATGCGCAAGACTGGACATCCTGTTCACGAGGCAGCGATATCAACACAGCATACAAAGACAAAGTAGATGAAGAAGACAACAAGGAGGCGGAAGACGAGAATAAACATACTTTTTTGTAATTCTGCCGCAGAATATAGTAACAGCAGCTCCTCTTCCTCTTGGTGATGGTTAAATGATGCCATTGTTGTTGATGTGCATTGCTCTCGCGTTTCTTCGTTGGTAAAAATCCTGGCGCATCAGCGCACTAGCGCTACCTATAGGGTGGGAGTGAAACTACAAATGATGGTTGTGCGCATGCATCAACTGCTTGGCCTGGGTAGATGAAAAAAGTGAGCATGTACAGTACCGTGTGCGTGCCGGGCTTGTCCAAAGCGCACGCGTACCAAAGCGGACTAGAGGGGAAATGCAGCATGAATACGGCTTCACAAGAGTGGAGGAAGGTGCACTCAGGTGGACTACATCTTATGCAGAAGGAGAACTCTGAAAGAGATAGGAGACTGCAAGGTGATGGCAGGGGAGAACGTAGCTAGACAGAATTGGATGGTAGTCTGTAGGATGACTTTGCAAAGCAAGAAGAGGATGACTGTGAAGGCAGAGCCAAAGATTAAGTGGGAGAAGTTACAGGAGAAAGAAGGTCACACAGGGTTCAGGAAGGACTTGATACAGGCTCTGGGCGGTAGGAAAGAATTACCAGATGACTGGGAAAGTACAGCAAAAGTGTTGAGGTAAACAGGTAGAAAGGTATGTGGTGTATCCAGTGGACAGAGAAAGAAAGACAAGGAGACTTGGTGGAATGAGGAGGTACAGGAAAGTATTCAAAAGAAGAGGTTAGCAAAGGAAAGGTGGGATAGTCAGGGAGATGAAGAAAGTAGACAGGAGTATTTGGAATCTAAGTGCATGGCAAAGAGAGAGGTGGCAAAGGCAAAGGAAAAGGCATATAGTGAGTTGTATGAGAGGCTGGACACTAAGGAAGGAGAAAAGGAGTTGTATTGATTGGCTAGACCAGGAGTGGGCAATCATGTGCCATGGAGGGCCATTCCACTGCAGAGTTTCTGTTCCACCCAGTGTCTTCAGCAGGTGTTTGCTCTGATCAGCTTCAAGGATCGCTAATAATTGAAAACACTTGCTGAAGACACTGGGTGGAACAGAAAATCTGCACTGGAATGGCCCTCACTGCCCACCCCTGGGCTAGACAGAGCTCGAGCTGGAAAGAATGTACTGCAGGTTAGGTTGATTAAGAACAGTAATGTTAATGTACTAACAAATGACAAAAGTGTGTTGAGAAGATGGAAGGAGTACTATGAAGAGCTGATGAATAAAAAAAAGTGAGAGAGAGGAGGACGGATGAAGGAAAGATGGTGAACAAGGAAGTCCCAAGGATTAGCAAGCCAGAAGTGAGGGCAGCTTTGAAGAGGCTGCAGAATGGAAAGGTGGTTGGTCCACATGACATACCTGTGGAGGTATGAAGATGTTTAGGAGAGATGGCAGCGGACTTTTTAACCAGATTGTTTAACACAATCTTGGAGAGTGAGAGGATGCCTGAGGAGTGGAGAAGAAGTGTTTTGGTACCAATTTTCAAGAACAAAGGTGATGCTCAGAGTTGTAGTAATTACAGAGGCATAAAGTTGATCAGTCACGCTATGAAGATATGGGAAAGAGTTGTTGAAGCCAGGTTAAGAGGAAAGGTGACAATCAGTGAGCAGCAGTACAGTTTTATACTACAGATTACTACTACTATAGAGTACTACAGATGCAATGTTTGCTCTAAGAGTGCTGATGGAGAAGTACAGAGAAGGTCAGAAGGAGTTGCACTGTGTCTTTGTGGATCTACAGAAAGCATATAATAGGGTGCCAAGACAGAAAGTGTGGTACTATATGAGAAAGTCAGGAGTGGCAGAGAAGTATGTGAGAGTAGTGCAGGACATGTATGAGGACAGCGAGACGGTGGTGAAGTGCGCTGTAGGAGTGACAGACTGGTTCAAGGTGGGGGTGGGATTACATCAGGGATCAGCTCTGACCCCTTCTTGTTTGCCATGGTGATGGACAGGCTGACAGATGAGGTCAGGCAGGAGTCTCCGTGGACCATGATGTTTGCAGACGACATTGTGATCTGTAGTGAGAATAGGGAGCAGGTGGAAGCGAACCTGGAAAGGTGGAGGTATGCTCTGGAGAGAAAAGGAATCAAAGTCAGTAGAAGCAAGACAGAATACATGAGTGTGAATGAGAGGGAGCCAGATGTAACGGTGAAGATGGAAGGAGTAGCGGTAGTGAAAGTAGATGAGTTTAAATACCTGGGTTCAACCATCCAAAGCAATGGAAAATGCACAAGAGAGGTGAAGAAGAGAGTGCAGGCAGGGTGGAGTGGGTGGAGACGAGTGTCAGGGGTGATTTGCGACAGAAAGATAGCAGCTAGAGTGAAAGTGAAGATTTACAAGATGGTAGTGAGACCTGCTATTATGTATGGTTTGAGGATGGTGGCGCTGACGAAAAGACAGGAGGTGGAGCTGGAGGTGGCAGAGTTGAAGATGCTAAGATTTTCATTGGGAGTGACTAGGAGCGACAGGATTAGAAATGAGTATATCAGAGGAACAGCTCAGGTTGAGCAATTTGGAGGCAAAGTAAGAGAGTCAAGGCTGAGATGGCTTGGACATGTGCAGAGGAGGAACAGTGGATACACTGGACAAAGGATGTTGAAGATGGAGCTGCCAGGCAGGAGGAAAAGAGGAAGACCACAGAGAAGATTCATGGATGTAATGGAGGACATGGAGAGGGTTGGTGTTACAAAGGAAGATGCAAGGGATAGGGTGAGGTGGAAGCAGATGATCTGCTATGGTGACCCCTAAAGGGAGCAGCCAAAAGAAGAAGAAGAAGAAGTCCTTGGTCTGGAACGGCTCTATATCAGTGAGTCAAGATACAGTGATCTCATCAGAGCTAGAGGTAGCTCTTGACCAAAGAAAGAAACAAACATTTCTTTCAACAGCAAAATTAAGCAAGACCTTAATTAATACAGGGATGGCAACAGGAAATTCTGATTTCAGCTGAAATCTAATTTGGTCGATTGACTTATGGGGGGGCTGGGGGGGGCACAGCCCCCCTGAAGCTGGGAGGTTTTCAGTAAAACAGAAGTAATTTAGACTGAAAAAAAATGATAAAAAAAAATAAATGAAATACTAGACTTAGATAAATCATTAAATTTAATGAAAAGTTAACTTACTTTTTCTTCAATGTTGTCTCACTGTCTTTAGTCCAACATATTTAACAGTTCTATAAGAGTTTATTACACTATTTACACTGGTCACCAAGTCACTTCTAATGTGAAACTCTCTTCCTTTTGGCAGCAAGCTGTGTCAGTCTCTGAACTTTGAACTTCATCTCCTTTTCTGGTTTCTTCAGAAAGTTTCCAGTGTTTCTGTTACCTCGTCGAACTTTGAGCCAATTTTCACCTTTACCGTCACTTTTCTCTCAAGCCAATTCCATCGGAACTTATTTTTGACACTTTTGTCTATTTCTAGCACTGATGACTCCTGATCCTTTGATAAAAATCTCATAATTCCGCTGAAAACAATACCGAAAGCTCAGAATTCCAACACGAACCAGGGATGTGATTTGGGGTTGGGGAAATTATCTGAAAATTCAGCAGGGGGCCTGGGAGACGTAGTCCCCCAGCGGGGGACTGGGGGGCAAGGGGGGCAAAGCCCCCCGAAGCTCCTGGGTTTTTATGATTTTTAAGTACCAGAACTGTGCTTAAATGACATAAAACAAACAGCTGAATGCCACTTATTACTGTATAATATTGACCTATATTGCAAGAAGATAGCATTCCTAAACTAGAAAAGCACTCGGAGAGCGCAGACCTCTGCCAAGCGCCACAGTTCCCCCCATACAGTGTTTAACATCATAAATATTAATCCTCCATTTATTTTGTGTAACTTTATAGATTCCTTGACCATGAAAAAAATGCCATTCGCAAGTGTCATATATTAGCTATACTGTGATGCTTGTTGCATGTTTATAGCTTCATTTGTTCTTTTAAAAATTTCAAAGGTTCCCTATTTTTTTATTTTTTTGCATCATTATCCAGATTTATTCCATTTCCTTAGGTCTTAAATGTCTTGTAGAAGCTGTTGAAAACTTGTCCTGTATTATGCAAATTACTGTGATTTCCGTTTTGGAAATCCCAATAAGTAAAAAAATTCCTGGATCCAGACGGTGATCCAGATCACCACCAAAATCTAATCATCTATAGGATACCCCATTTCTGACAATCTCTGAAAATTTCATGAAAATCCGTCCATAACTTTTTGAGTTATCTTGCTAACAAACAGGTAAATATTCCAACAAGCATTATCCATCACATGCTTTAACACTTGATCAAATCAAAATCAGTTCATTTTATCTATTCCATAATAGAAACTAGAAAAGCACTCGGAGAGCACAGACCTCCACCAAGCGCCACAGTTCCCCCCATACAGTGTTTGTGTGTACGTTTTCTGATTCCTTGACCATGAAAACATATGAGTAGCAATTGGATTCACAACTATAGGATTAGTGGTTCAGTAGTTATTGACGAAAATGGCATTTTCCGTAATGACGGTTTAGCGCCACAGTTCCCCCCCCATACAGTGTTTGTGAGTACGTTTTCAGATTCCTTGACCATGAAAACATATGACTAGCAATTGGATTGACAATGATAGGATTAGTGGTTCAGTAGTTATTGAGGAAAATGGCATTTTCCGTAATGACGGTTTTCTTCTCGACGGTGATCCGGATCACCACCAAAATGTAATCATCTGTAGGATACCCCATTTCTGACAATCTGTGAAAATTTCATGAAAATCCGTCCATAACTTTTTGAGTTATCTTGCTAACAAACAAACAAACAAACAAACAGACAAACAGACAAACCAACGCCGATGATCACATAACCTCCTTGGCGGAGGTAATAAAATTCCAACATACCATTACTTTTTATAATTTCAGCATTCATTTCAGATCACCAGTTTCAATCTCTATTGAGACTTGAACTGTTCATTTTGCACAATCACTGATGTAGCCAAGTCTTACAAATATTCAAGTTATGAGTCAATGTCCACTGTGCACTGTCAATTTCAAACTGTTTGGAATCATAAAAGGGGATGGTTAACTTTTAATACCGTTTCCTTCCCCGCACAGCCCAGCTCATACAGCCGTTGTATGCCGCCAGTAACAGAGAGTTAATGGCTCTCCACCTGGCCATATGCCACTTCCAGTCCTGCCTGAAAGGGCGCACCTTCACTGCGTTCGTGGACCACAAACCACTAACGTACTTAACATACTTTATCTTCCTGGAAGATAAAATAAAGCGGAATTCGGCGAATTAGCAGAAAATCACATCCCTGAGAACACGCCGCCATGAATTTTTGAAAAAGCATACAACGAGCCATTTGATTGGTCCAATCGTTTGCAACTATCCAATCGCAGGGCTGTTTACAATACAGCAGTAGCTTGAACACAACACATCCGGGTTATCGTGGGAGACGACTTCCGGAGAAGCGCCAAGCGCTTATGTAATCGTGTTGATTTTCGCTAAAATCGGTAACAATAAGGTACCTTACCCCCCCTAAAATTTTCTCAACGGATTTAGACGATTCACAGAAATGATCAATTTGAAAATAAATCGGCGGAAATCCGCGGATTGGCGGAAAATTGCCATCCCTGTTAGTAGGAGGAGAAATGTGGACCTGAATGAACCTGTGCGTTCAGGTAGCCCTTCAAACTAGGGCTGCATGATATTAGGTAAACATGCAGTCAACATGCACTATTTGATATTATTGGTAAACACTGCTATAAGATATGGCTTTCAATATCAAAACAGATATTTCACTACCTTGTTCCCTGTACAAAAATCTTTACAATACGTGAAGATATGGTTTAAGAGGTATTTTTAAGTTCATCGTGCAAAAAGCTAAAAAATAAAAAAATAAAAAGTATTAAAAGGAGATGCATTTCCATTACTGGAGTAAAGTTGTTGAATAATTTCAGTTCGGATTTAAGTGTATAACTCACTTCACCTCTTCAAGAAATTGGTTTGCAAAGTTATTTTGAGAGTTACCACTGTGGCCCTCAGATGTAGCTGGAACTTTTTTTTTCTCCTTGTCTTTTTATTATGAATGGCAGCTATAATGGATGAGAATATAGGTTGGGCACACTGATAAGCATTTTGCTTCTGCCCAAGCCTGTTCAGTCACTGCATCCTTAATTATTTTGTCTTGTTGCTGTTCATTACATTTGTTATGGTGACTGAATAAAAATACTATGACTACTACTACTGCTGATATCTCTCGCTGCTTTAGTCTAGTTCTTCTTCCCCCATATTTCACTGCTTTGCCTCCATCCCTTCAACCATGATGATGCTCACCACCCTCCACTCCTGACTCTTCTTCTGCCTTAAGGTACGTTACCTCCACCTGTAAATGCTGCTACCAAAAAAGCACATGAAAACAATATTAATTATCACTTTTAAAGCTGTCTTTAGTGATATGCATTGATATCACAGTAATGCTAGACAATAACATGTTAATATATTGTACAGCCCAAACAACTGAATGATGTCACACTGTATCATGTGTGACATGAGTGACGGCAATAAGAAGCACACGAAGCGTGACGGCTTATTCCAGCCAACATATGGAGATGCCGTACTTCCATCCTCTCGGAGTCAAGGCCAGACAGAAGCTGTTTGAGTCCTTACGGACGCCATATGGGCAATCGTCTAGTCACAGACACACATGACGTCCGCGCTGCTGTCCAGGAGCCTAAGTATAATGAGAGTAGCAGTGCCTGTTGGGATGGCGTGTGCTGACTACAGAAAGTCTACTGTGTTGAGCCGAGGCCACGGCAGTCAGATGGTGCAAAGAGAAGTCTCCGTACCGGGGGAAAAAGATCTGTGTGGTGTTCTATAAGCCTGGAGCAAGTCTTGCCTTTTATTACAATTTATAGACATTTCAAGAACCCAGGATTGACTTTGAAATAGAGCCATTAACATCTGAACCTGCACCAAGAGTCGGTGATAAGATAAGCAGCACAGCCCGTTGAGGATCTGACCCCGTATCAGAGCAAAACCGTTTCCTCTGTATCCTCAAAGGCAACAAATGGCCTGGAAATTACAACAAACGCTGCCTGCTAAAGTAGCCCAAAATCACTGGTTCTCCATGTAGGAAAAATGAGGGGAAATCCAGCTATCAGTAGAAGGCTGATGCTTCATAAACTTTAAGTGATTTAACAAGTCAATTTAGTGACACCCCCGCCTAAACAGTACAATTTTACATTCTACAACCTTATCTATATATAAATGCAAGATATCTCCGTGTGTGTGTGTGTGTGTGTGTGTGTGTTATGATCCCTCGCGTGCTATTGCGCAGCGCACAGAGGGAGGAATGACAAGCCACGAGCAAAGATTGACTTGTGCACTTTATTAACAAAAACCCCCCAAGCCTTGTCCAGTAAACAGTCCCACAATGAACAGAGAGCGAAAAAGATGAGTTTAGGCCACCAGACATACAGGGACGCCACCTGGATGCTCTACAGCCCGAGGAGGGGAATGCCTAGTGCCGCAGGGCAGCACGGGGTGAAAGGCAAACATAGACTTACTGAGCTGGAGCGATCCGGGGCAGTCCGTACAGTCCGGTGGATGAGAGTATGGCAGATTCAGCTGCTAACACCAAGGGAGTACCCAAACTTGAAGTGTTAGAAAAGACTAAGATGTCAGGCTGAACGTAAATGAAGGTAATGATACTTGCTTACACGGAGGAACACGCTGCCGTGCAAGAAGCACATACAATGCTCCGGCGATCTCTCTCAACTCTTTAAAGTAACCGTAAAACTAATGAGGAAAGAGACTGCCGGTGTGAGGATGTGTGGGCTGGACATAATTGAAAACATGTTTGCATGAGTGAGTGTATGAACGTGTGAGTGAGAATGAATGGAGTGCGTGCATGTATGTGGGTGAAACACCCATACTGCGGATCAGCTGGCGATACTGACAGGAGGAGGGGCGTGCCCGAGCTGTCAGGGAGCGAGGACCCAAAGGACTCCCTGAAGTGCCTGATGGACAATAAATAGGAAAGCTGGCCAAAATAACCATGGGTCAGAACTGGGTTTGAGACCACCAAACCCAAGTTCATGACAGTGTCTGTCTGTCTGTCTGTCCCTCACATATCTCTTAAGCTGTTCATCAGACTGACCTCAGATTTTATAAGTGTTTTGCTGAGGTTACAAGGGTGTGCATCCCTGAGTATGGAGTTGCTCAGTGAAAATATGTAATTTTTAACAATAGAAGTTTAGCCACCGCTCTGTCACCACTCTCTCTTCATGTCCTGGCTTCAGGATGTGTGGGCAGGGTTTAACTCTGTGTCTGTGTATGCGCTGCAGGCAACAGCTGAGCAGAGCTCTGTACGGGTTTTTGCTGTGAACAAACGCTGCAAATATGCCATTATAGGGTATCTCCAACTTAGAAACCCATTCAATTATTCCCTTTATCACTGGATTGTAATTTTGTTTTCTCCAACTGCACAACAACTTCAAAATTTCAGGGGTGAGGGTGAGGATTCAAGGCTGAAACCATCAGACAAGCAGGCACACAGTACCGGCACATTTACTGGATGCTGCAAATTCCTTTTTCCCTTTAAACAGCAAACAGTGACTCCTGGCCACTGTAATATCGAAAATGTACAATTAATACCGACATGACTGCAGAGCGGAATGGCCAGAGGACCCACAGTTCAGGAGAGGGGAGTCTGTGGTGGTTTCTCCTTCCTGTGCGGTACCGGTGCCACTGGTACTAGCCACGCTTGTCATGAGATGCCTGTTTCACGGGTGAAACAAGACACCAAGCGCCTTCTGTGGGTTTGTAACATTTATTAAAGGAAAAATACACATACAAATAACACAACACTAATAACAGAACGGGAAAAAGCCCATGCCGGAGGAGAGTGGAGCTCGCAACCAGGGGGAACAGAACAGCCTGGGCAAAACGGCTGAGGCGCTCAAGGACGCCGGGGAACCAGAGACGAATACAGCCGTAGCCCATCCAGGGAACAGCGGGGCTCAACGGCTGAAGGGATTAAGGGAAGGGAAGATTGGTCGGAGCTCAATGCGATCTCCTCAACAGCGACAGCAGACAAAACACTCAGACTGCAGCACAACATCTGAGGATGTCTCAGTAGGGCGCGACAACAGAGAAGGTTGTCATGCCCTTTAAATACCTTTCTCATGATGGTAAACAGGTGTGGATCCATGAGTTGAGAAAATAACAATGAATAGCAGCTGTGCAGCTCCAAACAGTTTGACAGCCGGAAGCTGCACAGTGCTGTCAAAATAAAACACAAACCAGAAACCAAAAAGATACAAACACAACAGAACCCAAAATGTACATAATACTACAGATACACAATGACAAGAATTAAACAGGAACCAAGTACAGCCGACATGACAACAAAGAAACAAGCAGACAGAAAAACATTAAACTAGACAGGGAACTGGGCACGGCACCTGCCCGTGCCCCAGGATCATTTATTATTAACCTTTATTTATACAGGTAATCCCTTTGAGACACGGGGTCTCATTTTCAATAGAGCTGTTTTATCGATCAGTTCTGTTAAGTAAGTAAGTAAGTAAAATTTATTTATATAGCACTTCTCACAGAAAGAATCACAAAGTGCTTCACAATAAAATGAAACACACAATCACAAATACAACAATAAAAGCATTAAAAACAAGTATAAAGACATTAAAAACATAAAAACCATAATCCATAATTAAACTAGAAAAGCACTCGGAGAGCGCAGACCTCCGCCAAGCGCCACAGTTCCCCCCATACAGTGTTTGTGTGTACGTTTTCAAATTCCTTGACCATGAAAACATATGACTAGCAATTGGATTCACAATGATAGGATTAGTGGTCCAGTAGTTACTGACGAAAATGGCATTTTCCGTAATGGCGGTTTAGCTCTGTTGAAGCAGAGCTGATCACAGCGGTCAACTGGCATGTAGAGGAATGAAGCTGGTCTCCTTTATTTTTGTGCATAATACTTTCTGAATGATTTTAACATTTTATTTTGCTGCGCTGCATCAAGGTGAAGAAGTTCTGTCCCCCTCAATCGTTCAGGGCTCAAACACAACACTGTGTGTTACGTTATATTTTCTTCTGCACATGCGGGTCACTTCATAGCTGTAGATCGTTCACACTGGAGTTTGATGGGGGTCGCATTTAAATTATAATGTGAACACCCACAAAAAAAAAAAAAAAAAAAAAATCAGATCTCGGCAAAAAATTGGAATTGAGCATTAAGACCTGCAGTGTGACTGTAGCCTATGAGTTGCTGACAAGTTAAGTGTGTGAATGAACACAACACATAACTTCCCTACAACCTTTGCTCTGCGAATGCGGGACATATCAACCATATGCTAGATACGTCGGAAAATTTTCAGCATGCGTAAAATTTTCAGAGGAGCTTAGCGAACTATACCAGTGTGTTTCAGGGTGCTTCAGAGTTCTTCAACGTGCTTTTAACTTAGACAAAACTTAGCCATAACTGATTCAACATACGCCAGCGTATTCTCCAAATTTTTCATACACTTGACAAACGCTACCTAAATTGTCTAGGTGTGAGAAGGCCTAAACGCAGGACACAAAAAAGCCAAAATCACGAAATAAATCACTTTTAGCTAAATATTTACTGACAAATGGGCAACACTGATGTAATGGCTGCAGTCAAACGGGTTCTTCTGCTAATAATGCTGGGTGTTTTGTAGTTAATTTGGTTGATTACAGTTTTAAAAAACCTTTTAATAACAAAATATTGCTAAAATATAAAATGATACACTACAATGGGTCTCAAACATTTGTAAATGTATCCTGTTATTGTACTGCATGAGTTTATTAACAATACACAGAAGAAATTCAACATTACACTTACAGTGGTGTGAAAAAGTGTTTGCCCCCTTCCTGACTTCTCATTTTTTTGTATGTTTGTCACACTTAAATGTTTCAGATCAAACAAATTTAAATATTAGACAAAGATAACACAAGTAAACATAAAATGCAGTTTTTAAATGAAGAAGTTTATTATTGTCACAGTCTGAGCGCGGGGGGATTTCACCGTGCTCTGTCTCTTTTCCTTTTGTTTATCTTTATTTGTATAATGTATTTTGGAGTTCTATGCCTGTTATATTATCTCTAGTTTGTTTTCACATATTCGGTATTGTTTCTTTGCATGATTTATTTTCCTGTTTATGTTCAGTGTAGTTTTGTTATTTGCATATTTGGGTTTATTTGTCCTAATTTGTTTCCGCATTATTTTTGCCTGCGTTTTCTCTTTCTTTCTCTCTTGGGGGGTTGCAGTTGTCAGGGGCACTGCCAGGTTGTGGGCGGTGCTCCTGTCAAACTGTCAATCCCGTCTCCTCTCCTCATGACTCACAGCTGATTGCCATTTTCTCCCCAGCCGGCTCATGTGATTCACACCGGTTACTATTTGCGTTTAATAGTTTCTGGCCCTATTTAAGGGCAGTTATTCCTTTCTTGTTTGCTAGTGTCTTGTATGAAGAATTGCTGTGCCAGAACCCTGTACCTGTTCTGGCTTTTCCTTTGTTTCCGTGTTCTCTGCTATGCTCATAACTTCTGCTTTATGCACCTTTTGGATTTTTGTGTTTGTACAATGTTTGGATTTTTATTTTTTGTTAATAAATTCACGAACTGCAGTCCAGCATGTGGGTCTCTCCTCTCTGCCCCAAGCGGCAATTCATGACAGAAGACACCAGCCAGTTAGAGACCCAGCTGCTGCAGTTCGTAGTTTTTCTTTTTTTTTCACCTGGGGTTTAGTCATGTCTCTCACCCCGGATTTTTCAATTCCTGGTCTGAGCGAAGTGGAGCGGTGGACTGTGTGTGTCCTGGAGGACATTCTCTCACAGGCTCGTGCCTCCCGTACTCCTGAGGCAGCCCGAGAGTGTCTGGAGGGCGCGGTGCAGGTACTCGAGGCATGCCCCAGCCTGTGGGACCACCCAGAGCCCGCAGACCTACTCCTCTTCATAATCACCTCACCATCCATGAGTCACAGGCTGGGGGAGATCACACCGATGTCCGTGCCTGCGCCGACGAAGAGCAAACACTCACGCACTCGGAAGCCTCCAGCCTCTCACCGCTCAGTGATGGCAGCTCTGCCTCCTCCTCCCAAACACTGGCCCGCTCCATCGGCCGAGGAGCTGGAGGAGCACAGGCAGGTTATTTTAGCAGAGACGGAGCTTTTATTGGAATATAAGCCATGGCTCCTCCCAGATCTCGCCCAGGAGCTGAAGGAGGTCTCACCGGGTCCTCTTCCACCTCTCCAGGAGCCGACGTCTCCGCCTCCCGCTCCCCGCTGTCGCCCAGGGAAATCTTGCCAGAGGAACAACTCCACCTCTCAGGCAGCAGTTTCTCCCTTGCCGAGGCAGAAGACTCCTGCAGCAGTGCCCTCTTTGTGTTTTTCCTCTCTGGCTGTTCCGCCAGCTTCTTCTTGCTCCGCATCTGCTGTTTCCCGCTTCTCTTCGACGTTCCCTCCCACTGCTGAGTGGTCAGCTGTTTCCTCTCTGGCTCTGCCCGTCACAGTGTCTGCACGGGCGGCTCCTCCACGTTCCACTGAGGGGCCCACAAAATCACGGAAAAGCTGAAGTCACGAAGAGGGTTGATTCCCAACCAGCTGCAGCAGAAGACATCGCATCCCAGGAACTCAGGCAAGTGTTTTTTCACTCTCATTTATCTAAATATGAATTATCTTGCCTGATTCCCGGTGGTGAAGCTAAGACTAGGCAGTCCTCTGAGTCCTCACCACCTGCTGCAGCTTTAGACTGTTCACCTTCTCTCTCCGTGTCTCCTCCTTTTCTCCCTGAGTGTCACCGGCCCCAGGATTGAGCCACCGGATGATGGAGGAGCCTGCGGCTCTGGAGGACCAGGTCCCAGCCCCACCGCCACAGTCTGGGTGGAGGGAGAGAGCTGCGACTGAGCTGAAGCCTGTGCCAATGATGGAATGTCCCCTGGCCTCAGCAGAACAGGATCCAGCGCAGGCAGGGAGCCGATCTCCTGTGTCCACGTCGGGCGAGCCACCTGCGTGGGCCACTTTGCTGGGGGGGGTCTCAGGACTGCATCCACCACCATGACTGCTGCTTGGGCTGCCACAGCAGAGTCTGAGCTGGACCTCCAGAAGGCTGGGCTTGAGGAGTCGTCATCTGGATTGGCGGAGTCTGAACGGCAGTGGAGCTTGAGCTCAGGCAAGTGCTCTCCTTTGTTTTCATTGTTTCTGTGTTGGAGAGATCTTGTCTGGCTCTTGGTGGGGAGAGCCAGGTGCAGTCATCAGCTGCACCTGAGCTCACCTCGCCGGGCTCCACTGCCGCCGGTGACCCTGACCCTGTTTCTCTGCCTCTCCAGTCTGAGCTTTTTCCCAGAGTCACCGAGGGTTGTCCAGTTTTGCCAGAAGTCTCCGTGGGTCCAGCATCGCCGCCCGAGATCACCGTGGGTCCAGCTCCTCCTGCTGAGGTTGTCACGGGTGCTCCATCCCAGCCCAGGACCTCCGTGGGTGCTGCTCCCCCTCCGGCTGAGGTCATCACAGGTCTCCGTTCCAGCCCGGGGCCTCCGTGATTGCTGCTTCCCCTCCGGACAAGGTCTTCGCGGGTGCACCGTTCCAGCCCGGTGCATCTGAGGGTGCTGCTTCCCCATCAGTTGAGTTCATCACGGGTGTTCCGTCCCAGCCCGGGGCCTCCGTGGGTGCAGCTCTGGTCCAGTCCGAATCCACCAAGGGTGCAGCTCTGGCCCAGTCCAGGTCCACCACGGTTGCTGCTTTGCTCCAGCCCGGAGCCACCACGGGTGCAGCTTTGCTCCAGTCCGGAGCCACCGTGGGTGCAGCTTTGCTTCGGCCCAGAGCCACCGTGGGTGCAGCTTTGCTTCGGCCCAGAGCCACCATGGGTGCAGCTTTGCTTCGGCCCAGAGCCACTGTGGGTGCTGCGATGTCCCAGTCTGGAACCACCGAGGGTGCTACTGGCCAGCCCGTGGGCATCGTGGTTCCCCCTCCTCTGCCAGGCACCATCGTGGTTCCCCCTCTTTTGCCTTACACCGTCATGGCTCACCCTCCTTTGCCTGATGCCGTCGTGGTCCTCTCTCCTCTGCCAGACGCCGTCGTGGTTCCCTCTCCTCTGCCAGACACCATTGTTGTTCCCTCTCCTCTGCCAGATGCTGTTGTGGTTCCCTTTTGTCCGCCAGACACCATCATAGTTCCCCCTCCTCTGCCAGACGTCGTCATGGTTCCCTCTCCTCCACCGTACATCGTCGTGGTTCCCTCTCCTCCACCGGACATCATCATGGTTTCTCTAATTCCTCTGTCCCCTTCTTCGTTGGGCCTCCCCGTGGGGCAGCCGCCTCCTGGGCCACCTCTTCTGTTTAGGTGGCTAAAAAACTCTGGTTGACCACCTGACGGATTGTGCCGTTGGGTTGGGTGGCATATATTTTCTGGCAGGCCACCCGACTCTTACCCCCTCACCGTCTGCCAGGCCTGGGACTTTGGCCGGCCACCAGAACTGTCTAGCTCCTTGGTCCAGGGGGCCTAGGTCCCTGGGTTTTCCTGGTGTGGATCCTGAGCAGGGTTTTTTGTTTTTTGTTTTCTCCTAGCCTGGGTTTTGCTGGGGTGTGAGTCATGGGAGTTCTTATTATTTTCTCTGGTTTGTTTTGATCCCTCCGTGCCTGGGTGCCCCTCTTCCTGCCCGGGGTGGGGTTGTTTTCTTGTCTTTTGGTGGGGTGGGTTCTTAGTGTGGGTGGGCCCTTGTTCTTCTGTTGATGTTGCCCGGGGTGTCTGGATCCACCCCTTGGTGGTGGTGGGGGGGGGGGGTCCGTCACAATCTGAGCACAGGGGGGATTTCACCGTGCTCTGTCTCTTTTCCTTTCATTTTTCCTTAGTTGTATAATGTTGTATTTTGGAGTTCTATGCCTGTTATGTTATCTCTAGTTTGTTTTCACATATTTGGTATTGTTTCTTTGTATGATTTATTTTCCTGCTTATGTTCACTGTAGTTTTGTTATTTATATATTTGAGTTTATTTGTCCTTTTTTGTTTCCACTTTATTTTTGCCTGTGTTTTCTCTTTCTTTCTCTCTTGGGGGGGTTGCAGTTGTCAGGGGCATTGCCAGATTGTGGGCAGTGCTCCTGTCAAACTGTCAATCCCGTCTTGTGGGAGAGAAAAACAAGATAAAGGCTGTGGGGGTTTTTAAGAGAATTGACGGTTTTGAAAATTTTTCAATAATTAGGTGACCAGTACACTCATTTCAGACGGTTAAAAACCCCTTGACGCCTGTTGTCGCGAATTCGCATCAATCCAAAAAAAAAAAATATAAAAAACAAAAAAATAATGATTTTCAATTATGAAAAAAAAAAATTTAAAATTGTTCACAATTGGAAATAAATTCAGGCGTCAAGGGGTTAAAACCTACAAACACACCATTTTTCAGTCAATGACCCCTTTAATTCCTGGAAATGGCAAACAAATGGGACCTTTGAAAGGGCTTAAAATATAAATATCTAAATCTAAATACAGTGGTGTGAAAAAATGTTTGCCCCCTTCCTGATTTCTCATTTTTTTGGATGTTTGTCACACTTAAATGTTTCAGATCATCAAACAAATTAAAATATTAGACAAAGGTAACACAAGAAAACACAAAATGTACTTTTAAATTAAGGTGTTTATTATTAAGGGTATAAAAAAAAAAATCCAAACCTACATGACCATGCGTGAAAAAGTGATCCCCCACCACCACCACCACCGTTAAAACATAAATTAACTGTGGTGTATCACATCTTTGGAAAGCTGAGTTCAATTTTTCTAGCCACACCCAGGAATGACTACTGCCACACCTATCCTCAATCAAGAAATCACTTAAATAGAACCTGCCTGACAAAGTGAAGTAGACCACAAGATCCTCAAAACCTAGCCATCATGCTTTGATCCAAAGAACTTCAGGAACAAATGAGCAACAAAGTAATTGAGATCTATCAGTCTGGAAAAGGTTGTAAAGCCATTTCTAAAGCTTTGAGACTCCAGCGAACCACAGTGAGAGCCATTATCCACAAATGGCGAAAACATGGAACAGTGGTGAACCTTCCCAGGAGTGGCCGGCTGACCAAAATTACCCCAAGAGTGCAGCAACAACTCATTCAAGAGGTCACAAAAGACCCCACAACAACATCCAAAGAACTGCAGGCCTCACTTGCCTCAGTTAAGGTCAGTGTTCATGACTCCACCATAAGAAAGAGACTGGGCAAAAATGGTCTGCATGGAAGAGTACCAAAATGAAAACCACTGCTGAGCAAAAAGAACATAAAGGCTTGTCTCAGTTTTGCCAGAAAACATCTTGATGAGCCCCAAGACTTTGGGGAAAATACTCTGTCAACTGATGAGACAAAAGTTGAACTTTTTGGAAGGTGTGTGTCCCATTACATCTGGCGTGAATGTAACACAACATTTCAGAAAAGGAACATCATACCAACAGTAAAATATGGTGGTGGTAGTGTGATGGTCTGGGGCTGTTTTGCTGCTTCAGGACCTGGAAGACTTGCTGTGGTAAATGGAACCATGAATTCTGCTGTCTGCCAAAAAATCCTGAAGAAGAAAGTCCGACCATCTGTTCATGACCTCAAGCTGAAGCACATTTGGGTTCTGCAGCAGGACAATGATCCAAAACACACCAGCAAGTCCACCTCTGAATGGCTTAAGAAAACAAAATGAAGACGGTGGAGTGGCCTAGTCAAAGTTCTGACCTGAATCCAACTGAGATGCTGTGGTATGACCTTAAAAAGGTGGTTCATGCTCGAACAACAATTCTGCAAAGATGAGTGGGCCAAAATTCCTCCACAGTGCTGTGAAAGACTCATTGCCAGTTATTGCAAATGCTTGATTGCAGTTGTTGCTGCTAAGGGCGGCCCACCCAGTTATTAGGTTTAGGGGGCAATCACTTTTTCACACAGGGCCATGTAGGTTTGGATTTTTTTTCCCCTTAATAATAAACACTTTCATTTAAAAACTGCATTTTGTGTTTACTTGTGTTATCTTTATCTAATATTTAAATTTGTTTGATGACTTGAAACATTTAAGTGTGACAAACATCCAAAAAAATGAGAAATCACGAAGGGGGCGAACACTTTTTCACACCACTGTGACTCCATCACTGAACAGTGATATAAACTAAAATGATTATAATGATGACTGAACAACTCCCACTCCCCAAAGTGCAAGATACACTATTATCTTGAATATAAGTGATAAAAATCACACAAATACGTAAGTGATCTGACAAACAAATAAACAAGGGATCTGAAACAGTCGCCAATATTGGATGTCCCATTCATTTTCAATATTTAGGTATTCTGTAATTAATATTCACACAATCAAATAAATCTGCCATTTACTCCCTTTTATATTTGTCAAAGTCTAACATGTGATTGCTTACATATAGGCTACACCTCTTTGTATTCCACTTTCAAACACAGCCTACATTTGGGCCTGTAAAGCTTGATTGGGATACCTTCTGACAGGAATACTTGCATTCTACGGGCAATGCACTAGTGAGCTTAATGTGGGAAAAGCTGCAGCTGTTTTGCTAAAACCTCCAACCTGTCAAGTTATTTCACAAATGGCAAGAGAAACCTGAAACACCTTGTTACCACTGCAGAACATCAATATTTGTTCATACCAAACTGTTGCCCATCCCCAACCACAGCCACGCAAAAACCCCACCAGGAACCCCTTCACAGTCCCACGTCCTGGAATCCTGCAGGGAGCTTAACATCAGTGGTTCACACATCTCCACAATGACCACGTCAGGGGGTCTCACCTCAGAAGAAGGAGGTTGTTGTATTAAACGTGGGGGGATTGCAGCTGTTGGAGCACTTTGCCATTACACCCGAAACCCCTGCTGCATTCCATCCATCTATCTTCTTCCGCTTAATCCTTTTCAGGTTTGCACGTGCAGTCCATTGTCAGGCACGTGTACCCTGCCTCTCTTTGAGCGAGAGGTAGGGTACACCCTGGACAGATCACCAGTCCATCGCAGGGCCAACACAGAGAGACAGACGACCTTTCACTCTCACAGTCATACTTAAGGACAATTTAGAATCCCCAGTTTGATGCCAATTAACCTAACTTGCATGTTTTTGGCATGTGGGAGGAAACCGGAGAAATCTTGGAGTAAACCCACGCAGACACGGGGAGAACATGCAAACTCCACACAGATCACTGTTGGTCAGGGGCTGGGATCGAACCCAGGATCCCCCTGCATTCATGCATGAATATACAACGTTTCCTGAAGACTGCAGGTTATTTATATGTTAAATGTTGGAAGAGACTCGGATTTCTGATTTGAAATGGGAAGAGGAATTCTCTATCTCATGAGCAGTCTTGGTCTCATGTGCTTGTTGTAATTTCAATGACAGATTCTGTCAAATTACCATAGATGTGAGTCGTTTCGTGTTGAACCAAGCCAGGCTTGCTGGCAGTCAGCGATTATATCTCGCTAAGTGTGAGTCAGGACAACCCTGGCCAGAGGCTAACTCCACTCCAAAGCCAGCGCAGACGTGATGTCCCCGGGGCATTCCCAAACCAGCGCAGCAGACGTGACGCAGGGTCCCTGGCCCCTCATCACTGCTATCCACACCACCATCTTTTTCCAGTGAAACCAGTAGGCTCATTATGCAAAGCCCCTTTTACTGACAGGCCAGTAAAAGCTTGACAGAGACTCCAGTGTGGCTGAGTATATCATGAGTGACCTTTACAGAAGCACACACTAATCTTTCCAGTCCACAAGTCTGATTATCATAAGTGTCTATAACAATTTGTCTACAGAAGATTGTCAAAAATCAGCATTTTTAAAGGCTAGTCGTAAAATTAAAAAAGAAAAGACTGGATGGTTGGAAAACAGTAAACAAATTCTGCCATCAGACAAAGGGGCTCTTTGTCTGCAAATAGGAGAACCTGGATGAAGAAAAGCTTGGCAACTCAAATACACAAGCTGTGCTCCTGCAGCTCAAACACTTACTGGACTAATTTAGAAACAGATCTGCAGAAAAATCCCCAGTGAACACATCAACGAGGACCTCAGCGCAAAGAAAACATTAGCAGCCAAAGGTGATCTCCAGACCAAGGTCAATACAGGCTCAACTCTAACCCTCATCTTAGAAGGTAAACCATCAGAGACCTCTCTGCGGGCTGTCTGACCTCTGCATGTCATGGTCAAACTATCCATGACCTAATGCACATCACCAGTAACTCACTGACACACATGAACCTGCAGACCAGGCATATTATTACATATGTACAGCCCCTGTCCTTTGACCTCTTCTATCGCAGTGTGTTTCCCTCCCTCATCCCTGCCTGGCACTGAGGAAGGGAAAACATGGGTCTGTTACGGCTGTTTGATTATTAATTGTGTGAAGGGAGAGTCAGCTTGCTCTCAAACCTGAATGAAAGAACATGGCAAGACTACAAAAGGTCCACCTTTGCTCCGTGATGAAAACGTAGACATACATGAAGCAGGATGACTATATGCATCTGGCACAGTTCTCCGACACTATCCTGAGGCATTCTTCCATGGTGGTCCCTCTACAAGTGTCCACAATTTTATTTTATGATGTCATGCCAAAGGGCCAGGCAGACATATAAACTCCTGTCAGGGGAAGAGAAAGCCAGCCATTGTAGCTGTTGGCCTGGCAGGGGCCGTTATGGATGGGAGAAGCATTTCTTCCCTCTCTCTAGATCATCTGCCAGTTGTCTCGTTTTGAAATTGCACGTGTCATCCAACCACTGATGAAGCCGAGTTTTGTCTCAAAACAGCAATAATTTTACCATCAACGTTCGGCCAGACGCATCCTGACAAAGAAGAATCTCAACTGAGCTCACAGGGTCTACAGTTACTCCCCCACTCCTGAGGTCTCTAACGTGTGGGCACTGATGATGTGACAGAAAAACAGCAGACGACACAAACTCATTTCACGTCTCTACGCGTGTGTTTTGACGCGTCGACTCCTAAGAAACTGTGGATGAAGTGTAGCAGACGCATGTGGTCCGTGGATAAAGCGATGAGTAACTGTCTTAAATCGGCTGTCTCATCCTTTGTTTTGTTTGACATTTAACTTCTGCGTATATTGTACATCATCTGGAAGAAAATTACAGACACTGGGTTGTAGGAAGCTGCTTTTAAATGTGAGGCCTTCTTTGCACGTGCAGTCCATTGTCTCATCTCCGCCTCCACAAGCAAGGAGTCCCGACTGCGGAAAAGTTCAGATTAAGTCATCGGTGAGATGACGTCTGCTGTGGATGATACTTAATGGGATGAGAAGGAGAGAAAATGGCAGACAGTGGGGGGAGGTCTAGGCGACGGATAAATTAAAAAGCTCTGCAGAATGACATCAACACAGGGGGACGCAATAGGGAGGGGAGATAGGGGTCTATGTATATAAGCTCCACATCTTAAATCATAATGTTCTCGTGAAGCCCCTGCATCCACTTGCAGCAGACATATAGAGAAACAGTGAAAGCTAAAAAAAAAAAAGGGGGGGGGGGGTCTCCCCATGTTTGTGTCTGCTTTAAAGGGAAGTGGGGAGGAGAAACAGAGAAACTTAAGCTGCTGCTGGCGACCCACTCGGCATAAAGCCCTTCCTCACATGCCAGCGCGCTGGCTTGGTGAGACTGAACTGCTGCTCAGCGCAGTCAGGAGTCGCTGTGTCCGAGTGAAAAGTGACTGCACAAGCTTTTGTTCATGATCACTGTGATCACAGGGCTGTGTCCACCACTCCTCTAAAACTGCATGGACAAGAGCACCACATCTGTCAGTAATGAGTTACACTGACTGGATTCCAGCTGTTGCGGCACCGTCTGTCCCTAAGCCCAACCAGGATCCCTCACTCACCCCATACACGTACTGTACAGAATGTCAGCACAGACATGAATGAATCAGTTTGAATAAGTTTCTCAGGAAGAACGTTCACGCAGTCATCCACAGCAGAATTTTACCCCAGGAAGACATGATTCCTAAGGTACAGTGGACTGGCCGGTTCCAGCGTTTCAAGGCCATGGCAGATTAAAAAAAAAGTCAGATTTATATTTCCTTCTGACACTAACTAGGCTAGGGTTTGGGGGAATTTTTGTTTAAGCTCATTATAGCTTTATTTGAAATAGCCACTACCTTATCTGGCCTTAATCGCTGGACACAAATGTAACTTCCTGAATAAATGTGCTGTTGCAATCCTGGAATTTCCCCATTGTGGGACTAATAAAGGCTTATCTTATCTTATCTTATCTTATCTTAAATTCCACTGTATCTTGAACGCACGCGGAGTGCACGCCGCTGTGCGTACATGCGCGTGCCGAACGAGCGCAGTGTTTCTGACTGAGCCACAACATCCCACACACAGAATGGGTTTCCTACTGGAAAGTTTTCATTAATTTTCAACAGAAGACCTGTAGATGGTCTGAAGTTTGGCCAAATCCCCCAGTGGAAAATCCACGGCGTGCCCAACATATTTGCGTGCAGCTGCTAAAATGTTTCAGACTTTGCAGAGTCCGAAACTTTCGAATTTTCTATTGTGCCCATCAGCGTTTATGAGACGTGAATTTTCTTCTTCTTTCAGATTTGATTGGCGGTTGTAAACCAGCCCACAGGTGCATTACCGCCGAGGACTTCACTCTAAATCCACTCTGTATCTCCAGACGTGAATTTTATTGAATACAGAAGAAACTCACCTGGCAGAATCCGACAAATAAAAATCAACAGCATATCCGAAGTAGCTCGCCGTCGGTCCGCTGTAGACAGTTGGCTCTCCCACATCCAAGTTGAAAGCCTTGCATGCTGGCGGAGAAGTGAGCAACAGCCCGATAACACAGCAGAATGAAGGGCAGATGAAGACCACTGTCCCTGGCGTCTTTGGACGGAATCTTCCCAAACCCATTTTGGGAAGAACTTAATCCGTTAAAAGTTTGCTTTCAAGGACCAAACTCGCTCAGTTTTGAGTTTTAATCCAAAGGATTATAGACTGAAAGAAGAAAACTAAAAGCGCATCCCGTTCCCCTTATGACCAGTTGCCAGTACTGCTCCGTCAGCTCCTCTGCTCCCCACGCCTTCTCTGCTCCTCTCATCAGCTGAACAGGGAGTTCCCACAGCCCGGGCAAAAAAGTTTGGGAGACCGGGGGGAGGAGGAGTCTGTCGTGATTCCCCGAAAGACGCTGGGAGCAGTAATCCACTGTTATCACTGAAGCCCGGGTTGTTGACCAAATTAACAATGGCTCTGAAATGGATCTTTTGTTTTATCTCACTGTTATCCAGAGTCTTACGGAGCTGCAGTCAGAGAGGTGATGGAGAGGTCAGTGGAGCGTCACATCTCTGCCTCTGACGTCTCTTTTTCATTCTGTTTCCTCAAGATCACGAGATCAAGTAATGCATTATCACCTGACAACTGCTTGTTTCTCACAGTGGCATGGCAAGTTAATGCATTATCAGGGGCGATGGTACAAGATCTTGAGAAAACAAAGAAAAAGTAGGTTTAGGTTGGCGGTATGTTTTCATCTCAGTTCTGTGTGTGTGTGTGTGTGTGTTCACAGAATAACCAAAAAGGTATTCATGAATTTTGGTAAAATTTTCAGGAGAGGTTAGAAATGAATTTAAATGTCAATCTACTGTAATCTATTAAATGTTAATCTATCTACAGAACACACCTAATTCACACCCTCCCCGATTTGGTATAATACAAACTCCATTTACAAACTCCAAACTCCATCAAACCTCGGATTCAGGAGGAGCAATGTGGTTTTCGTCCTGGCCGTGGCACATCGGACCAGCTCTTTACCCTCTCGAGAATTCTTGAGGGTTCGTGGGAGTTTGCCCAACCAGTTTACATGTGTTTTGTGGACTTGGAGAAGGCATTTGACCACGTCCCTCGTGGATTTTTGTGGGGGGTGCTTCGGGAGTATGGGGTATCAAGCTTGTTGTTACGGGCTATTCGGTCTCTGTACGACCGTTGTGAGAGTTTGGTTCGTATTGCCAACACTCGGTCGGAGTCATTCCCAGTGAGAGTTGGACTCCGCCAGGGCTGCCCTTTGTCACCGATCCTGTTCATAATTTTTATGGACAGGATTTCTAGGCGCAGCCAGGGAATGGAGGGTGTCATGCTTGGTGACCACAGGATCTCATCTCTGTTGTTTGCAGATGATGTTGTCCTGTTGGCTTCATCCAGCAATGACCTACAGCTCTTGCTGGGACGGTTTGCTGCTGAGTGTGAAGCGGCTGGGATGAGAATCAGCACCTCCAAGTCCGAGTCCATGGTCCTCAGCCGGAAAAAGGTGGATTGTCCTCTCCAGGTTGGGGACAGGCTCCTGCCCCAAGTGGAGGAGTTTAAGTATCTTGGGGTCTTGTTCACGAGTGAGGGGAGAATGGAGCGAGAGGTCGACAGACGGATTGGAGCAGCATCTGCAGTGATGCGGACGTTGTACCGGTCTGTTGTGGTGAAGAGGGAGCTTAGTTCAAAGGCAAAGCTGTCGATTTATCAGTCAATCTACGTTCCTACTCTCACCTATGGTCATGAGCTTTGGGTAATGACCGAAAGAACGAGATCGCGGATACAAGCGGCTGAAATGAGCTTTCTCCGTAGGATTGCTGGACTCACCCTCAGAGATAGGGTGAGGAGCTCAGTCATCCGGGAGAGGCTCAGAGTAGAACCGCTGCTCCTCCACTTTGAAAGGAGTCAGTTGAGGTGGTATGGGCATCTGATTAGGATGCCTCCTGGACGCCTCCCACTTGAGGTGTTTCAGGCACGTCCCACTGGGAGGAGACCCCGGGGCAGACCCAGGACTCGGTGGAGAGACTATGTCTCCCAGCTGGTCTGAGAACGCCTTGGTGTCCCCTCTGAAGAGCTGGAGCAGGTGGCTGGGGAGAGGGAAGTCTGGGCTTCTCTGCTTGAACTGCTGCCGCCGCGACCCGGACCTCCGGAAAAGCGGTAGAAGATGGATGGATGGATGGACAAACTCCATTTAACCCTTTGAGTGTGAGAATTTGCGTACCCCTAGTGACAGGTCGCGGCACTGCGCCTGCCTTCTCACTCTGACTTTGTTAAAAGTAAGTGAGAAATTTCTGTTTTTTGTTGTTTTTTTTAATGTACTGATTTCTTGTTCATGTACTTTGAAGATAAGATGATGAGGTACCTCTGTACAAAAAACGGTGTCAAAAGACTGAACCATTTTTTGTGTAAATACATCCAAAGTCCAGTTTTGACTGAGTTCATTCATTCATTCATCTTCTTCCGCTTAATCCTTTTCGGGTCGCGGGGGGGCTGGAGCCTATCCCAGCATCTTTGGGCGAGAGGCAGGGTACACCCTGGACAGATCGCCAGTCCATCGCAGGGCCAACACAGAGAGACAGACAACCATTCACTCTCACAGTCATACCTAAGGACAATTTAGAATCCCCAGTTTTGATGCCAATTAACCTACTTGCATGTTTTTGGCATGTGGGAGGAAACCGGAGAAATCCCACAGTAAACCCACACAGACATGGGGAGAACATGCAAACTCCACACAGATCACTGTTGGTCGGGGGCTGGGATCGAACCCAGGATCCCCCGGCCAAGGGTGAGTTGCTGTGCTGCCGCAGTGCTAACCACTCCGCCACGGAATTTAAAGAGGTGCCGCAACATTATGCAAATTAGATGTGTATATTTATTCCTGTCTGAAACTTTGGATCATATTTTACATCTTTCCAATTGACAGTAAGCCATTATCTCTTACCACTTTCAAGTTATAGCCTTGGAAATCTTAACTATTTTATTGACAAAAAATATTTACCACTCTTGACCACTAGGGGTTATGTCGCAGTTTGGCAACATACACACTCATAGGGTTAACACACTGAAACATTAGCAAACATTCAATATATTTTAAAACATCAAACCAAAACCTGGAACTAGGGTCAGTGGGTAGACTGCTACCAGACCCGGCACGACTAAGTGGGGTATTCTGCCACTTGTGTAGCCGCGCTCCTACTTAAACAGTCTTTTTTTTGTTTACATTCTCCCATGGCAAGAGTGGTTCTACCAGGGGGGCCCTGCAGCGGTCCCACAGCAGACGTGCCCCTGGAGGCACCAGGCCCCCAAGGCAAGGGACAATCTTCATAACATAGGGGCCCGAATCCCACATCGCATCCGCTGACTCCCGCGCAGCCTTGTCACCCAGAGCAGCCACCTGGACACACCACCACTGGTTTGTGTGTCAAACCGAGTCATCTGTCAGCCAAAAACATGCCATCCCCAGCTTTGCCACAATCCTCAGTGGCAACCGTTGTTTCGTCGGCTGTGGCCCAGCCAGTCGTCGCCCCAGTCTCTTGTCGGCATGAACCCGAACCCCAGTCCATGACCTGGAGCAGCAACTTGCTTGGCTTTATGTGCTGCTGTGCTCCTGGTGGCTCTGCGCGCTCATTCGACTTGGTACCTCCATCATGCTGCGGCGGCTCGGCAGTCACCATACTCGTAGCAGATCCCTCACCCGTCGTCTCCATTGCCAGTTGGGGCTCGTCATGGGTAGTAAATGTGTCCGGTGCTTCCCCGGTGTTGCTCGTCGAGGCGGACTCTTCACCCATCAGCTCAGTGGCCCCCATTGTAGCCTGTTGAGCGAAGGCACTGAAGCAGCCTGGTTCCCTCTCCAGGCAGCTCTCCTCCCGAGAGCGCGAAGTGTACACTTTGGTGTTGGTACCATCTGCAAGTACCTCATCCCACACCACAATGTCATCCTCCAGGTCTGGTGAGCCCCAACTGCCACACCCAGACCATTCGAACCCAGCACTGTCCCTAATGGCGAAGTCCAGTCTGTAGAAAAGGTCGCATCCCATAATGTTGTCACCATGCGCTGCCACCTGGAATGTGAAGTCGTGCACAGCTTTGGACTTGTAGCGAGCAGTCAGTTCCACTGTTCCGACATTGCACAGTCTGTGACCACTGTACCCGTACAACAGTGTTGGGTTCTTTTTTATTCTGTGGTTGGGGAAAAACTTTTTCACTGTGGCCCAGTTTAACATCGACTGCACCGCCACTGTGTCAAGCAGGAGTGGCACAGCTACTCCGTCCAATTCAACTGTGCAGTACAAATACCTTGGAACCTTGGTTCCAAGGTTGTCATAGCCAGGAGCGGCACTGGGGTTAAGCTCCCAGTGCTCATAAAATGATCGTTATGGCGTGCGTCTCGAAAAGCCTCTGACAACTAAGTCCAACCCCTAGCCTGCCCGTGTGGTTTAGTCTCTAAGCCCGGTGGAACTGCTTTTACTAATAGGAGAAGGGGCGAGGGCGGATCACTGGCGCCTTAAAACCAGATGCTTCGGGTAGATGGTGGCTCGTCAACCTGGGAAGGTAGCCCATCTAGGGGAAGGTAAACCCTGATTTCAAACCTCCGCTGCCTTGCGGCACACCCGGTCACGGGAAAGGCTTCGGGAGTCAACCCTGAGGAAAAATCCGGAGTCGGAGTCCCTAAGGCAGTTCTCTGTTGTGCTCAACATCGTTCTGGCAGCTCCTGCTATGGCGCTGGTGCCAAACTGTAGCAGCCCTGCTGTTCCTTTGGATTCATCAGTGACGTGGAGAGGGGGGACATGCTGCATGGGCAACATCTTGTCCTCCATATCTTCCTGCCCAGGCTTGAATCCTACCAACGCCCAACGCTGGAAGGTAGAACACCGGATCACTGGAGAGGACACTCCAGCTTCGCCTTTGGCGTAGACAAAACACGGGGAATGACAGTTACCGGTTATAAGCCACCGCTCAACTGGCATAGAGTGCGGCGCCAGGGGTTGTTCCCGACGGTGGGAGGGATCATCGGATCTCACTGGACAGCTACCGCCCGCCTCAAGCTGGGCAGCCCCCAGCCAATAAGGTGTTGTCCCGCCACAGCTTGCTTTCCTCATTGGGTGCATGGGGATGAGCAGAAGTCCGAACGGCAGGCTGAGAACCTTCGCACCAGGCAAGACAAAAAAACAAAAGAGACCAAAACGTCCACACTATGATGACAGGACTCGCTGCTAACCTCAAGGACATCAACAACACCAGGAAGGCTGCCATCATCAATAATGAGCTGAAGAGACTGGAAGTGGATATCGCCACTCTCCAGGAAACACGGTTGGCTGACGCAGGCACACTGAGAGAGAAGGACTACACGTTCTACTGGCAGGGAAAGGGCAGTGACGAACACAGGGAACACAGAGTGGGCTTCGCATTGAAGAACACTTTGCTGAAGATGGTGGAACTGGGCAGCAATGGCTCTGCACGACTCCTCACCCTCCACCTGAACACCACTCAAGGCCCAGTCACCCTCGTCAGTGTGTATGCCCCAACACTGACAGCCACACCAGAGGCAAAAGACGAGTTCTACGAGAATCTCGCAACAACTGTCAGGATCATCCCCAACTCTGAACAACTCATTCTCCTTGGAGACTTCAATGCCAGAGTGGGTGCTGACCATGACTCCTGGCCCTCCTGTCTTTGACCATTTGGCGTGGGCAGAATGAACGACAACGGACAGCGGCTGCTCGAGTTCTGCACATATCACGATCTGTGCATCACAAACTCGTTCTTCAAGACCAAGCCCCAACACAAGGTTTCCTGGCGACATCCGCGCTCAAAGCACTGGCACCAGCTGGACTTGATCCTGACCAGGCGCACCTCACTGAAGAACGTGCTAATCACCCGTTCGTTCCAGAGTGCAGATTGCGACACAGACCATTCATTGGTGTGTTGCAAGGTCAAGCTGCAGCTGAAGAAATTCCATCGTGCTAGACAGCCTGGAAAGGCACAGATTGACACCAGCAAGATGGCCCAACCAGAACTTGTTGAGCAGTTTGCCTCCACCTTTGAGAAGGAACTTGGTGTACCACAAGAAGGAGAATCTGCAAAGCAGAAGTGGGAAGAGTTGTGAAACACCATCCACCGCACAGCCTTGGCTACCTTTGGGAGGAAGACCTCGAAGTCACAGGACTGGTTTGATGCCAAGTTGACCGAGATGACCCCCGTCATTGAAGCCAAGCGCTCAGCACTTGCTGAGTACAAGAAGTACCCAAACGAGAAGAATCTCCAGATTCTCAGGGCTGCGAGAAGCAAAGTTCAGCAGACTGCTCGGCGCTGTGCCAACGAGTACTGGACTCAGCTCAGCCAAGACATTCAAACCACTGCCATAACAGGGAACATCCGTGGTATGTACGATGGCATCAAGAAAGCACTTGGTCCGGCTCAGAGCAAGACGGCCCCCCTCAAATCCTCCACTGGGGAGATGATCACAGAAAAGAACAAGCAGATGGAGAGATGGGTGGAACACTACTCGGACCTCTACTCCAGACAGAACACCGTGACACCGTCAGCCCTTGATGCCATCGACTGCCTGCCATCCATGGACGAACTTGACGCCGAGCCAACCATCGACGAACTCAGCAAGGCCATTGATAGCTTGGCCGCTGGCAAGGCACCCGGCAACGACGACATACCCCCCGACCTGATCAAGCACTGCAAGACCGCCCTACTGCTGCCATTGCATGATGTCCTCTGCCAGTGCTGGAAGGAAGGTGCCGCACCACAGGACATGAGGGACGCCAAGATCATCACCTTCTACAAAAACAAAGGGGAGAGAAGCGACTGCAACAACTACAGGGGCATCTCCCTCCTCAGCATTGTTGGCAAAGTCTACGCATGAGTTGTTCTCGTTCGTCTACAGAAGCTTGCCGAACGTGTCTACCCCAAGTCTCAGTGTGGCTTTTGTGCTGAGCGATCGACGGTAGACATGATATTCTCCATCCACCAACTCCAGGAGAAATGCAGAGAACAGAACATGCCCCTGTACGTCGCCTTCATCGACCTCACCAAAGCGTTCGATCTGGTCAGCAGAGAGGGCCTTTTCAAGATCCTGCCAAAGATAGGATGCCCACCAAAGTTGCAAAGCCTCATCAAATCATTTCACACCAACACGCAGGGGATAGTGCAACACGACGGCAACGTCTCAGAGCCATTCAACATACGCAGTGGAGTGAAACAGGGCTGTGTACTTGCGCCAACCCTCTTTGGGATTTTCTTTGCTATGCTCCTGAGGCATGCCTTCAGCACAGCAACAGAGGGAATCTACCTGCACACAAGATCTGACGGCAGGCTTTTCAACCTCACCCGCTTGAAAGCCAGAACCAAAGTACGCGAGGCTCTAATCAGAGACATGCTGTTCGCAGACGACGCTGCAGTCGCAACCCACACACAGCAGGAGCTTCAGACCCTGATGGACCGCTTCTCCCAGGCATGCAAGGGTTTTGGGCTTACCATCAGCCTGAAGAAGACTAACGTCTTGGCGCAAGGCACGGAAGCACCACCAACCATCACCATCGACGACTACGAGCTGGAGGTCGTGAATCAGTTCATGTACCTGGGGTCCACGATCAGCAACAACCTCTCCCTTGATACAGAGATCAACAAGAGGATTGGAAAATCAGCCTTCACACTCGCTCGCCTCACCACACGAGTGTGGGAGAATCCCAAACTCTCTGTCAAGACGAAGATGGCAGTGTACAACGCCTGCGTCATCAGCACACTGCTCTATGGGAGTGAGAAGTGGACAACATACACCCGGCAGGAAAAGAGACTGAACTCCTTCCACTTGCACTGCATTCGCCACATCCTGGACATATCCTGGCAGGACAAAGTGCCCAACACAGAAGTTCTGTCCCGCGCCGGCCTTCCCTCCATGTTCACTCTACTCAGGCAGTGCAGGCTCCGCTGGCTAGGCCACGTTCACCGTATGGAGGATGGCAGAATCCCCAAAGACGTCCTCTACGGAGAACTGGCGACTGGCAGGAGAGACGTTGGCCGCCCACAGCTGCGCTTTAGAGACGTCTGCAAGAGAGACATGAAGGCCCTGGAGATCAACACAGAGCGCTGGGAGGACCTTGCAACGGACCGCTCCAAATGGAGAGGCACCCTGACCAGACAGCTCAAGGCGGGTGAAGAGAGACTGACTGCTGCAGCAGATGAAAAAAGGACCCACAGGAAGAACCGCCACAGACCCAGCAGCACGGAGACCACCCACAAGTTCGACCTGTGTGACAGGGACTGCCATTCGCGCATCGGCCTGTTCAGCCACAGGCGGTGCTGTTCCAGCAGAGTAGACGTTTAGGATTCTCTTCCATGATCATCATAGTCGCACTGTGTGTTTACATATTCATATATTTATTCCATCCAGCTACAATGCTCTGCACTGTGTGTCTGTGTGTGTGTATATATACAGTATATTTTATAGTAATGTGTACATATGTATATTAGCTGCTCTTGCTTGCTTGTTTTTTTTTCTTGCCTTCTGATTGTTGCTCTGAGTGTTGCTATCCCTGTGCTGTTGCAATCCTGGAATTTCCCCATTGTGGGACTAATAAAGGCTTATCTTATCTTATCTTATCTTATCATAGACCGACGGAGGCCGACGAGTACAAATAATCGTTGACGTCGGGGCTTACTGAGTGAATGGTCGTTGTTGGCGGGCGGGCTGGCTCACTTGGCAGGCCCCACAGTGCTGGCGACCGGCATACCCTGGCGAAATGGTTTACGCGCCCACACTTGTTACAACGTTTTCCTCTTGCCGGGCAAACTTGTGCTTCATCCCGGTGCGTTAGGGACCTACAACCCTTGCAGACGGGGCCTCTCGGAGCAAATCTTTGGCTCACTGCATATGCCTTGTACTCTTCTGCCATGTACTCTTCGTCCTCCATGTCTACCACATTAGCTAGCATCAACTGTCTGGGTAGCCTCTGTGTCTGGTGTCCATTTAGCTCCGTGGCTAACTTCTCTGCTGCTTCTAGCTAGAGCGCTAGCTCAACCGCTCTAGCTAGCATCAAGTCATTAGGAGCCGTTAGCAACCTACCTCACAGCGCAGTGTTACATATGTGTTCGGCCAATTAGTCCCATACCATTTTGTCTTCCAGTGGCCCAAAATGGCATAAACTAGCCAACTGTCTCAGGTCAGCGACGAACTGCTGTGTTGGCTCACTGACTCTCTGTTGTCTCGTGAAAGCAAATTTGTCGTACTGTCACGCTGTCCGGTGTAGCAAAATGATTAGCTATTAGCTCCAGATGTGTCCATCGCACCAAGCATGAGGAGAATCCTCTGGATTCACATCCTCACCTTATCCAACTTTCCCTGGTCCAATGCTGTAATATAAATCTTAAACCATTTCGCCAGAGTGTGCTGATCACCGACGCCATGGAGCCCGCCAAGTAAGCCAAGCCGCCCGCCAACAACAACCATTCATGCGGTAAGCCTCAACAGTAATGGTTATTCATACAGCACGGTTGAGTTAGACAGGGTAGCTTTACCGCTACTGCTCGACACGGCGGCGGTCAGGTCGATGTTAAACTGGGCCACAGTGAAGAAGTTTTTCCCCAACCACAAAATTAAGAAGAACTAACTAACTAACTAACTAACCTGCACTTATATAGCGCTTTCCAATGGCGCTGTATGGATATGGTGGTCACAGACTTTGTAATGTGGGAACAGTTGAGCTGACGGTCTACTACAAGTCTAAGATTGTGTACGACTTCACGTTCCAAGTGACAGGACATGGTGACAACATTATGGGATGTGATCTCTTCTATAGACTGGGCTTCACTATCCGAGACAGCGCTGAGTTTGAATGGTCCAGGTGTGGCAACTGGGGCACGACAAACCTCAACGATGACAATGTGGTGTGAGGTGAGGTAATTTAAGGTGGCACCGACACCAAACCATCCACCCCGCATGCTCAGGAGGAGAGCTGCCCGGGAAGGGGGAGGGGAACCGGAGCCACAGGAGAGGGAACCCGAGCATGCAGAAAAACCCGAAACACAGCAACAATAACAACCGGGCACAGACACTGCTCACGACGCGGCACAACAGAGCACATTGGACGGGAGAGAAGAGGAACCGGGCTGCTTCCGTACCCACGCTCAACAACAACAAGCTATGGAGGTTACGACCGAGCCAACAGGTGAAGAGTCCACCTCAATGAGTGACACTGGAGAGACACTGGACACCTTCCATACCCATGACAAGCTTCAGTCTACAGGAACAATGACGGCAGCAACGGGTGAAGGGCCTGCAGCAAACACAGTAACAGTGGAACCGCCACAGCATGACGGAGGTCCCAAGCCGGATGAGCATGCAGAGCCACCAGGATCACAACGACACACGAAACCGAGCAAGGCGCCGCTCTAAGTTATGGACTGGGTTTGAGTTTGCGCTGGCAAGATGCTGGGATGGTGACTGACTCGGCCACAGCCGACGAGACAACGGGTGCCGCTGAGGATCATGGTGAAACTGGGATCAGCCTGTTTTCGACTGACAGACGGTTCAGTTAGGCATGTGAACCAACTACTGCGTGTCCAGGTGGTTGCTCCAGACGGCGAGGCTTCGTGGGAGTCAGCTGCCTCAGTGTGGGACCCAGACCCCAGCATCATGAAGATTGGCCCTGGCCCCGGGGGTCCGACAGCTCCAGGGATGTGTCCGCCTTGGGCCCGCTACAAGCCCCTCCGGCAGAACTGTTTTTCCCATGGAAGACTGTAAAAAAAAAAAAAAAACTGTTCAGGTAGGAGCGTGATTGAGAAGGTGGCAGAATAACCCACCCAGCCGCACTGGGTCAAGCGATGGTCTACCCACAGACCCTAGTTCCTAGTTTTGGTTCTAAAAAAAAGTCCTTTAAAAAAAAAAGAGAGTGTTCTTTAAAAAAATAATAAATAATAGATGATGTTAAATGTCTTGAGTAAATAATAATGTTAGGCCTTTTGTCTAGATGATAATGTTGTCGTCGGCCTCGTCTACTGTTTTGATATATACTAATGCTTAAGTGTGTTTAGAAAATAGGAACTGTTGATAATATGGGAATATTGTTATGCTAAATTGGGGAGGGCTGATTTGCTAAATTTTTGAATATTGTGTTCTGCATTTTTGCAAGTAGAGGGGAGAATGTGGTGTATGAAACAAGGGGACATTCGGAGTGGAACGCGGCCTGCAGCTGACATCACCTCCACTATATATTGGGCAGTCTGCCATCTCATTGGGAGTTAGCAGGTTGTCGCTCATGAGGGTTACCACTGAGTGTACATGTGTTTTACTATTTGGCATTGTAATAAAGTTCAGTTCTACTGTAGCATCCTCATCCGTCTTCATTCCAGGTTTGTGGACATAACATGTTCCAGCAAGTGTTTGACACATGTGCAAGCATGCAGTGTCACCTCAGCCCACTAGGTAACACAAATGCTCTGACATGCCAGTTTGTACACTGGATATAGAAAAGAGAAGAAAAGCAAGAGCCGCACACATTTTAACGACAGTAGCAACTGCACAATTACTTTTTACCACTAATCGTCTTTTCTTTTTCTCTCTTTGGTCTCGTCTTGTCACGTTTCTTTTTAATTCTCCATCATCTTCCTTCTCTTCATGCTCTCATGCTGTGTCAATGGTGCCAACTTTTGAACGGGAGGTTGGATCTTGCGCATGTGTAGTCGGCATGCACTGTCATCGTGGTCACAAAATTTGGCTCAGCTGTGGCGGGACCTCGCGGAGCCTAGCGGACTGGGGAGTATGATGAAATTTACGTCACACAGTCCTCAAGTAAACATGCAAAGCATTGAGACAGCTTAAGGGTTTGTGTCGTGAGTGCTTCTCAGATGTTTTGATGGGCATCAACAGAGGGCGCTGTCTGCCGACAGCTACCAGGATATTAATTAAAATGTAGCTTCTAATGGAGGTTTGTTTGTTTGTTTACAACCAAAAATAAACATTTTCTGAGCTTCAAAAGTACGACTTCTAAATTACAGAGCAATAACTTATTTGTGTAATTGAATGGCCTGCTAATTATCCCTTCATCAACCTCTTTCTTGCAGCTCGGTGTGTGATCCATATGAAGTTCTAATTACAGTGTTGATCTGATTTGGGCATATGATGCTCCCTGTCCAGTTTAGGGGGGTGTGGGAAGTTTTTATAATCCTGCCTGAATCACACGAGACCGAGGAAAGTGGTTAGGCTGTGAAGAGCAAGTACTCACTGCAATGAGACCTTTAATAAACGGCTGGAATTAGCGACTGTTGGTTTAGCTGATTCACTGGAGGCCTGAGGGATTGAACACAGGGGCCAAATTTGGCTGTGTGGCAGTAGCAGCATGAACTCTCTGTGAAGCGCTGCTCGTATTTATAACTCATCTAAGTGCTCCGACACACTGAGCAAAGACTGATCCATACAGACTGATGTGAGTAATCCGGAGTGTCTGGAGGGGCCAGCCCACAGCTGTTGGGGGCACTTGATGGTTCAAAGCCCTAATCCCAGAGGGGTCTCATTCTCTCACTTGTTTTTAGGTCCTTAAAATGAGACTGTATGAGAAGGAGTGCATGGTGTGTAGACGATAGAAAGATAAATAATCTGGAGCAAAGTGAAGTCCCATTCTATTTTCATGGATGGAATCTGCAGCGACAGTGTCAATGTGTCATGCTGAGGTTTCTTGACATTTTGAAAGAGGGAAATCATTAGAGGACATGATAGTCAAGCAGTTCATGACCTCATACATGAGGTAAGTCAGACTAGGTGGCAGCCTTGCAAAATTCTGTAGATGATACTGTATCAGGAGTTGATAATCAGAGCTTTGTCATCATGGCTGTCTTTACTGTCGGCTCCACTGACCACCACTATCTCACTCTCAGGGGATTTATCAAGCCTCAGCTATTTACTTACTCCTTTCAAAGTGTCACAGCATCACCAGCAGAATTTTATTTAAAGTCCCACCCAGCTAGTACCACCCACTCTTTCTCTCCATACTCATGAACGTTTGTGTGATCCAGTAACCTACAACCCAGCTTATATGACCATGTTCCTCTTTGCTCGAAGGCAGGACCTCTTCTGCTTTTGGTGATGCATACTGGGGTGTGGCAAACTGAGCACTATTTTCCATGTACACTTTTCACTTGAAAAGGGGGGTGTGGTTTTATTCCAATGCCTGGACTTTGACATCATCACTCAGCCACTATGGAAACAGATTTGAAGTGCAACAAAACACTTATAGAAGTCCTCACAGCTGGCCAACTGTTTTAAATATAGATGTGGCACGTTGACACTTCTGAAAGGCTCGGCCTACACATGCAGCATGTGTTCTATGTGCATGCACACACACGTGCAATACTGTATATACAGCAACTTAATATCTTTTCCAGGAGCAGAGGAAGAAATATTAGCACTATCAGAAAGTCACAAAGTGTTGTTATGTTCACACATTTTAGCTTATGATGGGATGTGGAGATGTAATCTCAGTGCTCTGCCCTCTTTTACTTTATGACAAATTTCTATTATTTTGTGAAACTGTTTTGGCTTCACAATAATAAATATTTAAATCACTCATTTGTTCTTGTATAGAATGAAATGGCATAATCAAGATATCTCTTATGAATATATTAAACTTATTTATCTTGTATCTTTCTTTGGGAGGTTAGATAACATGAGAATGCTTTTAATTTTTTTTCTTTTGTAAGTTTTTTTCCTTAAATGTTATTCATTTGGGTTCAACATGATAATGAAGCTCTTGCCGCTAGTCCAGCAAAAGCTAGCGGTACTCAAATACTTTGCAAGCAGTTTTATGAAATGGTCACTCCGGCTCGGACGTCACCCGGGTTAACTAGGTCAGGAGTTCCAGGCAGTGGAGGGCGAAGGGCAGAGCTGTGTGGAGGAATCTGATCAGACCTAAATGAAACAGTCATTGTCGCCCCCTGACAGACTGCTATGATGATGATCACTAATTATACACATTATACATGTATATTCTTTACTTGTTTTGATAGCATTGCTGCACATATAAAGCACGTCATTAAACCTTTTTTTTCTGTTTTCATAGGAAGTTTGCACCTGTTTATCATCTGAACCTCAAGCAAATCAAGTTGTATTTTTAACTCTTTTACTTTCTCATATCAACACAGCAGGGAATAACATGCTTCAGCCTGCATGCCCATGTGGGCCCCACCAAGGCTTAAAACTGGGCTATGGGTCCCATTTGGGTTTGTCCTCGGGTTGCTGGCCCCATCTCTGTTTGCCCACATGGACTTCGCTTATTTACCTATTTTCAACTTAAAATTTATTACTTTTTCCTTGTAAATTTGCTATTTTCTTGTAAATTTGTGACTTTTTCTCATAAATTTGAGACATTTTTTGTAAATTTGGAAGAAAAAAATGTAATGTTCTTCTTGTAAATTTTCAATTTATTTACTCATATATTTTCTACTTTTTTGTTAATTTGCAACTTTTTCTAAATTTTTCCTCAAATTTATGATTTTTTTTCTTGTAAATTTGCAAATTTGTTCTTGTAAGTTTGTAACTTTTTCAAGTAATTTTACTAATTTTTTCTTGTAAATTTGCAATTTTTTCTCATAGATTTTCACTTTTTTCTCATAAATTTGAGATTTTTTTCCTCATAAATTTGTGACTTTTTTCTTATAATTTTTTTTCCTATATGGTGCCAGTGTTACTGAGACCTGCTCACCCACGTTAAACCCATGTGGGGCCCAGCTGAAAAGTGGAGACAGGGACTGCTACAGGGAGGTTAAATACCGGTTTAACAGAGAGCTGAAGAGGGCTAAATCTGTGTACTCAGAGAGACTCCAGCAGCAGTTCACTGCTAATGATTCGGCTTCCGTGTGGAGAGGACTGAGGCAAATCACCAACTATCGACCTAAGGCTCCTAAAGGTCAGGATGACAAAGCCCTTTGTCAGAGACTGTCCCAACACTATGCCCGTTTTGACACCTCGTCATCTGTGTCCAACTCCCCCCCCTCCCTCCAGCTCCACAGCCTCCACATTCCCTACTTCATTTAAGGCACCCCCCCCCCCTCCTCCCCCCCTCCCCTTATCATCAGTGAGCAGGATGTGCTCAAACAGTTCTCCAGACTGAACCCGCGCAAGGCCCCCGGCCCAGACGGCGTGTCTCCCTCCACCCTGAGACTCTGTGCGAAACAGCTGGCTCCTGTATTCACAGACATTTTTAACACCTCCCTTAAGTTATGCCACGTGCCATCCTGCCTCAAATCCTCCACCATCATCCCTGTCCCCAAGAAGCCACGGATCACTGGACTTAATGACTACAGACCTGTAGCGCTCACCTCTGTAGTCATGAAGTCCTTTGAGCGCCTGGTCCTGTCCCACCTCAAGTCCATCACCACCCCTCTCCTGGACCCGCTGCAGTTTGCCTACCGAGCCAACAGGTCTGTAGACGATGCAGTCAACCTGGCCCTCCACTCCATCCTGCAGCACCTGGACTCCCCGGGAACCTACGCCAGGATCCTGTTTGTGGACTTCAGCTCCGCATTCAACACCATCCGCCCCGCTCTGCTCCGGGACAAGCTGTCCCTGCTCAACGTGCCTGACTCCCTCTGCAGGTGGATCATCGACTTCCTGACGGACCGGAGGCAGCATGTGCGGCTGGGAAAGACTGTCTCAGACTATACTAGCATCAGCACCGGATCACCCCAGGGCTGTGTACTTTCCCCCCTACTCTTCTCCCTTTACACCAACTCCTGCACCTCCAGCCACCAGTCTGTCAAGTTGATCAAGTTTGCGGACGACACCACCCTCATCGGGCTCATCTCCAACGGCGACGAGTCCGCCTACAGGAGAGAGGTGGCCCAGCTGGCGTCCTGGTGCAGCAATAACAACCTGCAGCTGAACGCTCTGAAGACAGTGGAGATGATTGTAGACTTCAGGAAAGTCACTACTCCTCTGCCCCCCCCTCACCCTCTCAGGCTCTCCCATCACCACTGCTGATTCCTTCCGCTTCCTAGGCACTACCATCACCAGGGACCTCAAATGGGAGCTGACCATCAGCTCACTCATCAAAAAAGCCCAGCAGAGGATGTTCTTCCTGCGGCAGCTGAGGAAGCTCAAGCTACCCACCAAGATGTTAGTGCAGTTCTACACAGCCATCATCGAGTCCATCCTCACCACCTCCATAACCGTGTGGTACGCAGGAGCCACTGCCAGGGACAGACTAAGGCTGCAGCGCGTCGTGCGCACTGCTGAGAAGGTGATCGGCTGCAAGCTCCCATCTCTCCAGGATCTGTACATCTCCAGGACCCGGAGGCGTGCTGGCCGGATCATAGCCGATCCCTCACACCCTGGTCACGTACTGTTTGCCCCCCTCCCCTCTGGTAGAAGACTTCGGTCCATCCAGACTAAAACCTCCCGTCACATGAACAGCTTCTTCCCCTCTGCCATTAGACTGCTGAACACTAAGTGACTCTCGTGCACCATGTACAGCAGCTCAACCAGACTCATGTCAATCATCACTGTTTTCTTCCTGCATTACCGACTGCACTATATAGTTCTCCACAGTATCTGCTGCTGGCTAATATATATTTTAACTGTTGACCAGTATCACTTAATCTTATCCTACACTTTATTACATGTATAGTTTATTTCTCTTATCTTATCATGTTTAATGTTGCAGCATTGTACCGAGACAAATTCCTAGTTTGTGTACTACATGAACAATGGCAATAAACCTGATTCTGATTCTGATTCTGATTCTGAGATGGGTTTAACGCAGGTAAACAGATCACCTGCTTCCCTGTGCCATAGGTAAAGCCCATCTGGGCAAACACAGATGGGGCCAATATGGAACCTGCAAACAAACCCACATGGGACCCATAAGACAGGCCAGATTTAACCTATAGTGGGGCCCACATGGGCATGCAGGCTGGGAGGTGATCCACTAAAAATGTCCATATGGTTTAAGCTAGGAAGCTGCCTGAAATAAACACAGCTTCTCATGAGCCAAAAATTATTGCTCTCGTCACTTATTGGCGCTTATTGCATCTGAACCATAAAAATGTTGAAGGGAAAGACTGTGTTTTTGTAGGCTATAACCTGAAATACATCTATTGGCTGTCTGTTGTGATTATCAACAACATCAAAATGCTAATTTCTCTTTAAAAAACACACACAACCTTAGCTTTTGTCTCTGATAAGCATTTTAACTCTTCAGGTTTGTTCCTCTACATCAAGAAAAGGTAAGCCTAGTCTTGATACCTGCCTGCTGCTCTGTCATTGGCCAGTTTAGCTGTCTGTCTGCAAATGTAGAAGGCGGCGAGCCTAACAAAGATGTTAGCTTCAAAGCTAACATGCTATAGGGAGTTAGCTTACCAAGCGTGGTTTATATTGTTATTTCCTTTAGATTTCAGTCACCTTCATAGACATCCCTGTTTCACTAATCCACAGTCATTAACATTTCTTGCATCATTCTAGCTTATTTTGTTATTACATTTTCGCTGTGACGCTACATCGAACCATTACTGCAAGCTTGGCTAGGCAGTCGGACTTGATCAGTTTAGAACTCACCTCAGCAGGGAGAGATTGACAGACAGGCTATCTGGCGTTAGCTTAACTGTCGATTCGGCTGGTTTTGATTGCTATTTTCTATAAATTCTATTCATCTCCACTGGAATCCTTCTTCATCTACGCTTCACCATACATGTGGCTCTTAGCCGTTATTTTTACCGGCTGGCAGCAAGCCGCCTTGAGCCTCCATTCACTCATCCGTGAATGTTCCTGCGCTTGCTGTGCTCCAGGGATTGGTCTTATCCTATCGGCCACTGAAGCCCCACATCTGTCCACCAGTGACTCTTTAATTATTAATTCTTTTAGTAATATTTACGTTAGTCGTCTCAGGCTGGCCATCCAAGCTAAGAGCTAGCCAGCTAAGATTAGCAATAGTGATGTAAGAGGGAAGGTGACCAGCGTTAAATACAGTTGTAGGGCATTTTAAGTGGCATGCACTGAAGCGAGCTGATCTGGGGAAGGTTGCAAAAGATAATTCACAATGATGTTGCAAAACAGTTAAATAATTAAAGAGAATTGGACCAAAATATGTCACCAACATTTCAGCACCTGTGAGAGCTGTCAATGATCCCTTTAAGGTTATGGCCAGACTGTGGTCAACAGAATTTCACTCTGAACTGCATCAATAAGCCACAAACCTGTGATTATCTAAAATGTTTATTCAGCACCACGTCGATCGGGTACATGATCTTTGTCCTCTGAGGCAGCCCCTTTCCCCCATTTCTCTTGGTGGCACAAACTGCAAGCCGATGCTGATGGGCCCCGTGGTGGTGGAAAGGACACTAACGGATGCCATTAAGCAACTGGCTCCCTTTTAAGTCACAAAACAAACACAGCTTTATCACTTGGGGGAAGACAGCAAATAGAGGCAACAACAGGGAGCTAAAAGAAGTTTATATAACCCTGGCAAGAACAATTGGGGCTTAATAATCCGCTGTTCCTTTTAGCAGCTCACCTGTTCCTTTCAGATGGACTGTTGTAAGTGATTCTGCTGTGAACATGTACAAACAGGTTGATTAATATTGTTGGAGGAATCTTTCAGAAGAACTGCAGGACTATGACTAAAATTAGAGCCTTCATTTGCTCTGAACAGTAACTTGAAGCCTGTGAATTTCCTCTCTTCCTGTCTTTAACAGTGGAAACACAGATACACATCTTACAGCAGGAAATTCTTCCAGGGTAAAAGCCTGCTCGGACTTCCTGTTCCACCAAGCTCCGACTCTTTGCTCTGGTTCACTCAGGAGTCTGTTCAGTGCTCTGCAACATTCCCCATGTACAAGGAGGAAGGGTGGTGAGGTGCTAACTGACTGTCCGAGGCATTGCCTGGTGAAGTGACAGATCTGTCGAGAAGGGGTGGGTGTTTGGCCCGTGTTGCTGAGTGGACTGTCCTTTGTTTTCAACACAAGCTCTTAGCAACCAAGTGGCTGAGTGAATCATATGATTGTTTTAGATGAAGAAATCATCCCAGAAGGTTCCTTGGAAGACAAAGCTCACCCACCCTTGTGTACTATAGCTGCTTCCTGTGAGCCTTTTAATGTCAAATTGAAGCGACTTGTGTGGCAAACAAGATAATCCAAACAGTGTCCATTGTTTTGTTGCCTTGTTAAAGCCGCTACAAAATGTGTGGAAACGAGTAGTTGTGTGTGTGGGGGGGGGGGGTTCTTATGTGCATCTGCAAATTAGTTTGAGGGAGAAGGGCAGTAAAGCAAAAGCATGCAAATGCCCGGGGGGGGGGGCACACTGTCAACTCCACCCGCTATGCTGTATAACGCACACATGCACAAGTGTCCCAAACAGCAACCATGACCTGCCTGCTAGGACTGCGCTTCATTCGCTGTTTAGTTGCTCGCTGGTAGTTTACCATACTGAGCCTATTTGCCAAAATAAGCAACTTTTTAAGGGGCCTCATAAAATGCTTGACATCCTTTAATGAGAGGTCACTGAACCAGGCTCAGAGGATAAGGGAAGTTATACAGAAGTACCAAACTTAAAAGATGGGACGGTAAAAAGTCAGAGTGAACAGTGACAAATGAAACTAGTAATTCTGCTAATACTCGCTTTACACTGGGGTGGAGATCATTGAGAGATCAATGAGTGATGACAAAATGGCCACATCGCCAAACGATCTTTTAATTTCTTAGCGATCGCCAAGATCTCTCAATGATGAAAGATCATTGGGAGATTGAGCTGATCGCTGAGGGAGATTGATGTGATCACTGAGCTCTCCTTGACTGCTGAACAATCTCATCGATCTCCCAATGATCTCTCAGCGATCTGTCAATGATCTTTCAATGAATGCCAAATTTTTTCACCATGAAAGTAGAGATGGCTGAGAGATCAATGAGGGATCGCTGCACAGTCAATGAAAGACCAATAGAGTTTATTGAAAGATTACTGAGTGATCATTAAGAGATCGAAGAGATTGTTGAATGTTACTTGAGAGTTCACTGAGAGTGTGTTGAGAGATCACTTTCCTTTGGTGATCATTGAGATATTGTTTTGGACTAAGCTAATCTCTCAACTGTGGTGACTGTGGAGATTACTGAAAGATCACTGAAAGATCTTGAGAGATCTTGGCAATTGCTGAGAGATTGTTGAAAGTTCATTGAGATATCCAGCAATTTTTTCATCTTTCAATGATCTCTCAATGACCTCCACCCCTGTGTAAAGGGGGTAGAAAAGCACTGGAAAACTCTCAAATATACATGCCTCTTTGGTTGCCCAATAAACTCTCAATGATCCCTCAGCAATCTCTCCTGGTCTCTCAATGAACTCTCCTGGTCCTCAGTGATTTCTCAAACACACAGCAATAGCAGCAGCTTTTCTTGAGGCTTTAGTAGATCATTGAGAGATTGGGTCAGTTTTTGATCTCTCAAGGGTCACCCAGTGATCTCTGTCTGTGTCTCACTGAGTGATGGTGTGCCCCCCTGACTTCCTTCTGTGTTTTCCTTTTGGGGCAGGCGTGCTGTGGGGTTGCCTCCGGGACTAGAGTGAAGGAATGTGGCTGTTAAAGTGTGTAGCATATCTGCAGGAGAGGGGGAACTGAATCAGCGTGGACACCAGACCGCCAATCTGCTATTGTTTCGCTCACAAATTCACATACACATTTATAGCTGTTCACACATTCCCTCCTGATTTGCCGCTGTTGTGTTCCCACACCCACTCCCTTAACCAAACATGTTTGATGCAGCACATATGGAAACAGCTACCGCCACCTTCACAGGACCAAAACAAACCACACTAAAGTGAGGATGGATATGTATAGATGCTGTTCCCTCTCATACTCACAGACATAGCATCAATATGCTCTTGTTATCGCAGCACCCTTTTATGGTAAAAACTGCATAAGCTAAAATCAGGCGGTGCAAATTTAAGCAGATTTGTGTGTGCTGCTGAACATTCAGTTCAGCAGGGAAAGTTCATCACCAGAGAATCACCAAACTGAAAAAAACGGCCTCTAGTGGTTGGGAAAATAACTATGCAAAGTGAGATGGTGGAATGAGAGAGTCCCTCATCTTTCTGCAACCTTGACCCAGGGGTCTGCAGTCTGTGGCTTCGGAGCCACATGTGGCTCTGAAGAAATGCAGTATAAGTTTTACACAGAAATGTCAGAAATTAATTTTAAACTTTAAATTTCAGAGGAAACACATTATGAGTTAAAAGTGGCAAATTATAAGGAAGAAGTAATGGATTTACAAAAAAAGGTAACACATCTAGAACAAAAGTACTAAATTTGCAAGAAAGTTTTAATTTTTCACAACGAAAAAAGTCGCAAATTTACAAGATTAATGGAAGTGTATGAGGAAATACATGCATATCTAAAGGGGTGTTCAGACCAAACGTGAAGGGGTGAATTTTTAACTTAATGTAAAAACTCGAACAGACATGAATTCACTGTCTGAATGAGTTGAAGACAGGCAAAGTTGCCTTTATACATAACTGCTGCAGCTGTGTTCAACCTGCTGTGGAAATTTTCAAAACACCATCATGCTTAGGTTTACATTATCTGATGGGGTCTCACCTGAAAAAATTGTCCCTGCCGCCAAAATTTCACCTGGATGATGGGTTTTTTACACTGCTAGCCTGCTAGACTTGTTAGCATGTGTGTGGCAGGAGTCTGTGGGTAAAAAAACTCCAACACGCTGATTCAGCTGCAGAGCTCCCAGTCCTTCTGTCTGCAGGTGAGTGTCAGTCTCATTTTCAAACTAGTTTACTCTCCAGTGTTGATACTTTTACTCCGGTGACGACAGAATCCCAAGGCTAGCGCTATCCCTCGGACGTGAACGTGCGAATGGGTGAGATTCACGTATGCTCACCTTTTTCCATTGATTTTGTATGTGTTCGCGCCACCCATGCACGTTTGGTCTGAACCCACCTAAAGAGGTAAAAACATATCCATGATAGTGACAATCCTGTCAGACTTACTAATAAGAGAAAATCTCACAAACTTATGACTCATATAATTGCAGTAGAAAAGTCACAGATTCAAGAATAAAAAGCTGCCAATTGAAAAGAAAAGTCACTGAATTCACAAGATTTTTTTTTTTTTTAAAAAGTGATGGTTTTATTAACAACAAATGCTAATTTAATGGGAGAAACACTGACAACATAGTTTATTATTATACTTATCTGCTGTTTTACCTTCACTTTAGGGCTCAGATATGTTTTGCGGCTCCATGCAGATTGTTTGGGCCAAAAATCACCGAAGTGGCTCTTTTCCATAGCTGAGGTTGCTGACCCCTGCCCTAACCTTAACCTTTTGCCTTTTTATTGTTTTAATTGTCAAACCCTAACTCTTACTGTTACTTTGAGAACATGTAAAAATATAGTAACGAGGCAACATGGGAGGGAAGTGAAAGTTAGCTGAGGTCTGCAACCTTGATTACATGGAAGCCCTTATCAATGTGGACTCCAGCGCTTGAAAGACATCACATAATTTTTGCTCATTTGATGCTGTTTAATCACTTAAATGTGATGCAAGTTATTAGTCTGAGTATGAGCTATGCAGAAAAATGTTCAACTCTTGATCAGCTACCAGCTATAGTGTAATTCTCAGTTGTCTTCTTGCTAAAAAGAACGGACCGTCAACACATGAATGCGTCATAGCACTCAGGCCACATTTGCTGGGACTGGTCTTTGAAATGTTTGGACAATCCAACATCGCCACCACCATTTTTACCCTTGCCATCAGCGAGGGTAGAAACACACCATCAATCTCATCCTGACACTTACCTCTGACTACTTCCTGACAACTTGTGTGTTATTTCCTGTCCAGACTGTGGCTGATGAACAGCAGAGTGGGTCATAAACTATGTGAAAGTCTCAAAAGACTGTAAACACTCAGGAAAACAATGTTTGGGGATGATGAGTCACAATGCCAGTTTAAAAAGTTACACCTACTCCCCGTGACTCCGCAGTAATCTGCCCTCTTCCCCTTCCTTATAAGTCAATGTTGATGTTAACACTGTCCAGAACACCAAGGTGTCAAGCACTCCTGCACATCCTTATATAGAAGCCACGAGGGGGTTTATGATCAGTGCATTAGTAACATCAGCTGCTGCAAACCAACGTGGAGGGTGTCCTGTCATCTCGCTAATGTACAGGTCACACTGGGGTTACAGTCTGTGGTGTGCTAATCAAGTTGTTCAGTAATAGCTCAATCATATGTGTCAGGGTCCCTCATGGTGCAGGCTTTAGATGATGAGCGTGAAAATGTCAGTGCTGATGTTGTTGGTGAGACCCCAAAAAAAGAAGAACAAACAGTACATGCCCCAAGTAAATAGTGCAGGGGAAGTAATGGGTGTTGCCTAAGGAAAATAACATATACAGTGGGGTAAAAAAGTATTTAGTAAGCCACCAATTGTGCAAGTTCTCCCACTTAAAAGATGAGAGAGGTCTCCAATTTTCATCATAGGTATACCTCAACTATGAGAGACAAAATAAGAAAAAAAAAAATCCAGAAAATCACATTGAAGGATTTTTAATGAATTAATTGGTAAATTCCTCGGTAAAATAAGTATTTGGTCAATAACAAAAGTTCATCTCAATACTTTGTTATATACCCTTTGTTGGCAATGACAGAGGTCAAACGTTTTCTGTAAGTTTTCACAAGGTTTTCACACATTGTTGCTGGTATTTTGGCCCATTCCTCCATGCAGATCTCCTCTAGAGCAGTGATGTTTTGGGGCTGTCGCTGGGCAACACAGACTTTCAACTCCCTCCAAAGATTTTCTATGGGGTTGAGATCTGGAGACTGGCTAGGCCACTCCAGGATCTTGAAATGCTTCTTATGAAGCCACTCCTTCGTTGCCCAGGCGGTGTGTTTGGGATCAGTGTCATGCTGAAAGACCCAGCCACATTTCATCTTCAATGCCCTTGCTGGTGGAAGGAGGTTTTCACTCAAAATCTCACGATACATGGCCCCATTCATTCTTGGTCCCTTTGCAGAAAAACAGCCCCAAAGTATGATGTTTCCACCCCCATGCTTCACAGTAGGTATGGTGTTCTTTCTCCTCCAAACACGACAAGTTGAGCTTTTACCAAAAAGTTCTATTTTGGTTTCATCTGACCATATGCAGACCATATGCAGACCATATGCAGTGCTTTCAACACCATCCAACCGATGATCCTGAAGGACAAGCTGCTGCGCGCAGGGGTGGACCAGCACCTGTCATCATGGATCCTGGACTACCTCACGAACCGGCCTCAGTTTGTGAGAACCCGGGACTGTGTTTCCGACACGATCATCAGTAGCACGGGGGCCCCCCAGGGAACGGTGCTGGCTCCCTTCCTGTTCACTCTTTATACTGCGGACTTCTCACACAACACAACACATTGCCATCTACAGAAGTTCTCTGATGACTGCGATCGTTGGTCTCATCTCCAACGGAGATGAAGCTGAGTACAGAGGGCTTATCCAGGACTTTGTGGACTGGTGCCATCGGAACTGCCTCCAGATCAACGCGAGGAAAACTAAGGAGCTGGTGGTGGACTGCCGCAGGCATGGGCAGCCCCTCACAGCACCAGTAAATATACAGGGAACAGACATCGAGATGGTGACATCCTATAAGTACCTGGGTATTCATCTGAACAATAAACTAGACTGGTCACACAATACTGACGCACTCTACAAGAAGGGACAGCGCAGGCTGTTCCTGCTGAGGAGACTCAGGTCTTTTGGTGTACAAGGGGCGCTGCTGAAGTCATTCTATGACACGGTGGTGGCATCAGCCATCACTTTTGGAGTGGTCTGCTGGGGCAGTGGCATTACTGCAGCCGATAGGAAGAGACTGAACAAACTGATTAAGAAAGCTAGCTCTGTCCTGGGGCAGCGCCTTGATCCGATGGAGGAGATAGGAGAGAGAAGGACGGTGGCTAAACTGTCATCTCTGCTGGAGTCCGAGTTCCACCCTATGCAGGACATACTGGATGCACTGAGGAGCTCATTTAGCAGCAGACTACATCATCCCAGGTGCACAACCGAGAGGTTTCGTAGGTCCTTCCTACCAACGGCTGTCAGACTGTACAACCTAAGCAGGGCTGCTCGCAGAGATAGCAAAAAGACGTAACAAACTAATAGTTTTTTTGAATGCAAAAGATGCAATAGACTTACACTATGGTCCTCTCCGGCATACAACTAGGAACATACCGGTCGCTATGGAGGGTGAGAATATGTATGGGCACATAATCATACCATGTAAGATAACTAAATAGACGGTTATGCTGTTTCATCCCACCTAGCAACAATGCTCTGCACTGTGTGTGTTTATATATTTACATATTTATTCCATCTAGCTACAATGCTCAGCACTGGGTGTGTTTATATTTATATATCTATATATTTATTCCATCTAGCTACAATGCTCCGCACTGTGTTTTTATATATCTACATATTATTCCATCTAGCTACATTGCTCCGCACTGTGTGTGTTTATATACTTGCATATTTATTCCACCTAGCTGCAATGCTCCGTACTGTGGGTGTTTATATATTTACATATTTATTCCATCTAGCTACAATGCTCTGCACTGTGTGTTCATATATTCATATATTTATTCCATCCAGCTACAATGCTCTGCACTGTGTGTCTGTGTGTGTGTGTGTGTATATATATATTTTATAGTAATATGTACATATGTATATTAGCTGCTCTTGCTTGCTTGTTTTTTTTGTTTGTTTTTTTCTTGCCTTCTGATTGTTGCTCTGAGTGTTGCTATCCCTGTGCTGTTGCAATCCTGGAATTTCCCCGTTGTGGGACTAATAAAGGCTTATCTTATCTTATGACATTCTCCCAGTCCTCTTCTGGATCATCCAAATCAGGGGTGTCCAACCATGTGCCATGGAGAGCCAAGACCCTGCAGGTTTTACCTCCAACCAGTGTCTTCAACAGCAGATTTCTGTGAACTTCTTCCCACTGATTGCTGATAAGTGAAAACACCTGCTGAAGAGACTGGGTAGAAGAGAAAACCTGCAGGGTCTTGGCTCTCCATGGCACCTGGTTGGACACCCCTGATCCAAATGCTCTCTAGCAAACTTCAGACGGGCCTGGACATGTACTGGCTTAAGCAGGGGGACACGTCTGGCACTGCAGGATTTGAGTCCCTGGCGGCGTAGTGTGTTTCTGATGTAGCCTTTGTTACTTTGGTTCCAGCTCTCTGCAGGTCCTTCACTAGGTCCCCCCCATGTGGTTCTGGGATTTTTGCTCACCGTTCTCATGATAATTTTGACCCCACGGGGTGAGATCTTGCGTGGAGCCCCAGATCGAGGGAGATTATCAGTGGTCTTGTATGTCTTCCATTTTCTAATAATTGCTCCCACAGTTGATTTCTTCACACCAAGCTGCTTACCTATTGCAGATTCAGTCTTCCCAGCCTGGTGCAGGTCTACAGTTTTGTTTCTGGTGTCCTTTGACAGCTCTTTGGTCTTGGCCATAGTGGAGTTTGGAGTCTGACTGTTTGAGGTTGTGGACAGGTGTCTTTTATACTGATAACGAGTTCAAACAGGTGCCATTAATACAGGTAACGAGTGGAAGACAGAGGAGCCTCTTAAAGAAGAAGTTACAGGTCTGTGAGAGCCAGAAATCTTGCTTGTTTGTAGGTGACCAAATACTTATTTTACTGAGGAATTTACCAATTAATTCATTAAAAATCCTTCAATGTGATTTTCTGGATTTTTTTTTTCTCATTTTGTCTCTCATAGTTGAAGTATACCTATGATGAAAACTGGAGACCTCTCTCATCTTTTAAGTGGGAGAACTTGCACAATTGATGGCTGACTAAATACTTTTTTGCCCCACTGTACCTCATCTTATATGCCTGGTTAGATTTGAAAGCCAAGCAGTGCAAGTGCAGAGTGTTTAATACATCATTGACTTTATGATTCATGTTGATGTTTTTCTAAAATGCTTTGTACAATCATATGACATGAGTAAATCATTCAAATTCAGAAAATATCATGTATTAAAAAAAACTAAGGTAGAAATAACCTAGTCATGTAATTTATTTCTGCTGAGTTCAGTTTGGAGACGTCTCCATGGAAAACAGTTTCAATCCACTTAGGTGTTTGAAACCAATACAACTTCATAGAGAATTGATCAATTTTTATGTTTCTTCATTTGACTAAACAGTTTGCTCTACAGTAAAACAACCTTCTCCAGCTTACACAAACCAGGTCCTTTTCCATCCATCCATCTTCTTCCACTTAATCCTTTTCGGGTTGGGTACTGGAGCCTATCCCAGCATCTTTGGGCAAGAGGCAGGGTACACCCTGGACAGATCGCTAGTCCATCACAGGGCCAGCACAGAGAGACAGACAACCATTCACTCTCACATCCATACCTAAGGACTTTACCTTCATAAACACTCTGGCTGTTACAGCCCGAGTGCTGGTTCCGTCCGCACTCGGATCTTGTGTCATCATTTCCAGGCTTTGACAGCAGAGGTTTCCTTCTAGCTCCCTGGGCTCTTATTGTGACAGCGCCCGGTGGAGCTCCCTGCTGTCAGAGTCAACAGCTGTGCTGCATTCGGGGTCATTAGTGACCGGGGTTAAAAGCAGGCGCTGAATGCTCCCCGATGCAGCAGTCTCTGTTAACGTTCCCGTTAACCTTCCCGTTAAGCTACCTGTTATGATACGCTCTGTTCCTGTTATACTCCCCTGTTAAGGTACGTCCTGTGATTGTCTTACCCGCACTATTGTGTGTATCATTCTCTGTTCCTGCACCTCTTAATAAACATCACTGCAACTCACTGGTGACTGCTGGCGTCTTATGGTGGCTCGTGAGGGCCACCGTGACAGTAGACTGCTGCCAGTACGTCCGGAGAGGGGCGTCGCGCCGAGACGCCATTCACCATGAGTTAGCAGTATTGGACTGTTGCTCTTACCTGTCTGGGTACCGTTGCTGAAGCATGCCGTCGCGGAGGTCCCGCACTCAGAGTCCGAGTGATGTCCTCGCAGACGCTCTCGAGTGCGTGGACGAAATCCTCAACACCGCTTCTCTCCTCGACTCTAGCAGCGACGTGCACCGGTACCTGGACCAAGCTGAGGAGGTCCTCGACTATCTCCCCCGCTTCGCCTGTCATCCTGAGGTGAGCGCGAGGAGGTTGGACATTGCCGCACAGCGAGAAATACTCCGTGGGTTGGAGGGAAATCCCGGCAGGAAGCCGAAGAGGAGGAGACGTCACCCTTCGCTTCGGGATCCCGCTCCTGCCTCTGCTCCGGCCCAGGAGTTCGCGCCATCCAGAGGTCTTTCCCCATCCTGCACGACGTCACTTGGGATTCCCCCAGAGGAGCTGCAGCTGACTGCAATCAAGGTCCGGGACCGAGTGGCTGCTGCTTGCTCCGCTGTGCACCCGTCCATAGTCATTAAGCATGTGGCGGCGGCAGTCAGACTGGTGGAAAGGAATCCACAGCCGCGTGATTTCCCCGAGTTCAGCGCCCTCCTTGCCTCTGTCTCCGCACAGGAGCGGCGGTTCCCGGGCCTCACCTTCGCTTCGCCTTCCACCAGAGACCATCGTAATCTCCATAACCCTCCTCAGCATGAACCCCGTCCGGATCCAGCTCCGGGTTGCCGCAAGGGCCCTCTCCCTCGCACAGCTGCCTCACCTGCGCCTCGTCAGAGGGGATTTCCCGCAACCTCATCTCCCCCTGGGCCATCTCCCGCTCTCTCGTCAGCGTCCCATGCCCAGCTCATTTCGGCTGTCGCCCCCTCCTCCTCGACGCATTCCCTGGCCGCTGTGTGCACTCCGAGTCCAGCCCTGGCGAGTCCCGTCCCGGAACCATCTCCAGCGGGTCCACCTCGTCCTTCCAGGAGGCCCACTGTCACCGTCCGGCGGGGAAAGGGAGGAGCAACGTCCGCTACAGCAGGCACCACTCAACCTTCAGGAGACAGGCAAGTCCAAATTCATTCACACACACGTTATTGTGATTTGCTCTGTCAGACTCCTGGAGGTGGAGTTCGGGGTTCGCAGCTCCCCGAGCTCCCACCACCTGCTGTGGCTGTAATGATTAACCCCGCATCCTCTGTGTCTCCCTCCGCTGAGCGGTCCTCGACGCCAGGCCAATGTCGCTGGATGAGGAGGGGGCCTGTGGTCCTGGAGAGCCTGGTTCCGGTTCCGCAGCCACGTCATGGGCGGAGGAGGAGGGCGGACTGCAGCGTGGAGCCTGCGCCGACGAGGAAGCGTCCCCGGGGCTCCACGGACGAACAGTCCGGTCCAGCGGGTCAAGGGTCCCCTGCCACCACGCTGTGCGGGCCGTCGACGTGGGCTTCGGTGCCGGAGGATCCAGGAACTGCACATACCATCATGCCAGCTGCGGAGCCCGCCGTGGCTGAGTGGGAGCCTGAAGACGACCTCCTGCCGTCAGAGCCCGGATCGCCGAAGTCCTGGACAGCGTCAGAACTCGAGATCAGGCAAGTGCTCTGTTTTGTCTTTCTTTACTCCATCCTAGAGCACTTTTGCCTGTCTCTTGGGGAGGCAAGCCGGGTGCGGCTACCCGCTGCATCCGAGCTTGTCTCACTGGGTTCTGGCGCTGCCGGTGATCCTGATCCCGGTTCTTTTCTCTCTCCCGAGCCTTCTCCCAGGGTCGCCGGCACAGATCTGAAGTGGCCCGCTGTGCCAGAGGTTCCGGGTTCGGGGTTGGAGGTCGGTCCTGGTGCGGCGCCTACCCAATCAGGGTCCAACGCGGGTGTAACCGCGACCCAATCGGGGTCCGACAAGGACGCGGCACCAGCTGTTTCCAGGTTTGGTGGGGAAGCTGCAGATCCCCTGCCGCCGGATGCTGGACGGGCTCATCTCCCTCATCTTCATCATCACCATCATCATCCTCCCCGTTCGCCTGAGGAGCTCAACCCATCTCCACCTAGGGCCGTTGGGGTTCCGAAAGCTCCGCCCGGTTCTCCCTCGTCTCTCCCTTCTTCAGCGAGACCGCCGGCTACTTCTCCCCTACGGTCCTGGTGGGCAAGCGATGCGGGTCGGCCGCCTGAAAGACTGCCGCGCCCATTTGGCTCTCTGGGTCGGCCTCCCGATCCATTGGACCACCTGTTTGGCGACCTGGTCCGGCCGCCTGAAATGTACTGTTTCCGAGCATGGGACTGAGGTAGGCCGCCCGAACTGTCCTTTTCCCCCCTGCCTGCATTGTGGCCACTTGATGCCGGACGGCCCCCTGAACTTTCAGCCTCCATCTCTCAGAGCCAGGACTGCACTCATCCCGGGGTTTTTCATTATGTCTGTGTCTGTAAACTTTTGGGATGTGCGGGGGGGCCTGATATGTGATTTTGTATCTCACTCCTTTTTCGTAGCTGTGTTTGGTGTTTTTTTTTCTCCCTCCTCTGCCTAATGTCAATTTATTGCTTTAAACCGATATATGTATTGCCTGTTGGGTTCTGTCCCGGTTATCCACACATAAGGGAGTATTGGTGTTTTTTTTTCTCCCTCAACCCGTCTCTGTATTGCTTTGTTGGCTTCCGGTTATCATTTTGTTCTTTTTGACTCTCTCCCTCCTACCGGCGCCCCATCCGCCCACCCTAGGGGGTGGGGGTGGGGGCTTGGGTGTTACTTGGGCCGCTCAGGTGCTCGGCCTTGAGGGGGAGGTACTGTTACAGCCCGAGTGCTGGTTCCATCCGCACTCGGATCTTGTGTCATCATTTCCAGGCTTTGACAGCAGAGGTTTCCTTCTAGCTCCCTGGGCTCTTATTGTGACAGCACCCGGTGGAGCTCCCTGCTGTCAGAGTCAACAGCTGTGCTGCATTCGGGGTCATTAGTGACCGGGGTTAAAAGCAGGCGCTGAATGCTCCCCGATGCAGCAGTTTCTGTTAACGTTCCCGTTAACCTTCCCGTTAAGCTACCTGTTATGATACGCTCTGTTCCTGTTATACTCCCCTGTTAAGGTACGTCCTGTGATTGTCTTACCCGCACTATTGTGTGTATCATTCTCTGTTCCTGCACCTCTTAATAAACATCACTGCAACTCATTGGTGACTGCTGGCGTCTTATGGTGGCTCGTGAGGGCCACCGTGACACTGGCAGGTTTTATCAGGTAGTCCATTCTGTATTATTTGCTGGCTGCCACCGTGCCAAAGCCACGCAACAAGTTTAAACAATCCCATTCTTCCTGCATTTGTGTTTAGGAATGTGGTATTTTTACAGCTCCCAATGAATCTCCTGCTCTTGAAAGGGAAGGAGGCAAATTTCACTGCTTCAAAACAAGGTTAAGGAAAATGACTATCTGAGACAATAGTTCTGTGTTGCTGGAAAATGTGACTAGCTTGGTTATTTTCCTATATTAATGCACCTGTAATATCAGTTAATATGATTCTAGCACTGACAAAATGCATTTACCTGACTACATGTATCTGCAGGTATAACCAGTAGGCAATTTGTTATTTTTTAACAAGGGGATGGTGCGAGGGGTATTCATGCAGTGCTGTGAAAAAGTATTTGCCTCATTACTGATTTCCTACCTTTTTTTTTGCATATTTGTCACGCTTAAATGTTTCACATCATCAAACAAATTTTAATATTAGACAAAAATAACCCAAGTAAATGCAAAATGCAGTTTTTAATGAAGGGGGGGAAAAAGCTTCCAAACCTACCTGGCCCTATGTGAAAAGTCATTGCCCCCCCCCATACCGCAATTACATCATGAATTAACTGTGATTAACCACATTTTTTGGAAAGCTGAGTTTAATTTCTCTCCCCACACCCAGGCCTGATGACTGCCAGGCCTGTTAAGTGATGTAGTCTAAAAAATTTCAAAAAGAAACATGTCATGCTGTGATCTGAAGAAATTCAAGAACAGATGAGAAAAAAAGCCCAGAACAGCATCTAAAGAACTGCAGGCCTCACTTGCCTCAGGTTGGACACTGGTGCATGATTCAACAGTAAGAAAGAGACTGGGCAAAAACAGCTTCCATTGGAAAGTTCCAAGGCGAAAACCACTGCTGATCAAAAAAGAACACAAAGGTTCGTCTCACAATTGCCAAAAAAACATCTTGATGATCCCCAAGACTTTTTATGAAAATATTCAGTGGACTAACGAGGCAAAAGCTGAATGTTTTAGAAGAACATCATACTGACAGTTATGGTGTGATGGTCTGGGGTTGCTTAGTTGCTTCATCCTGAAGGATAATGTCCGACCATCAGTTCATGGCTTCAAACTCAAGTTCTACAATATGGCTGAATTAAAATAATTCTGCAAAGAAGAGTGAGCCAAAATTCCTCAGCAGCGATGTAAAAGACTCATTGTCAGTTATCGCAAAACGTTTGATTGCAGCTGTTGCTGCCAAGGGTGGCACAACCAGTTATTAGGTTTAGGGGGTAATTACTTTTTCACATAGGGCCAGGTAGGCCTGGATAGCTTTTTTTTTCCCTTAATAGAAATGCATTTTGTATTTGCTTTGGTTATCTTTGTTTAATATTAAAATTTGTTTAATGATCTCAAACAAGTGTGACAAATATGGGGGGGGGGGTGGCTGAAAAGTTCATAGTTGTCAAATTTGACCAAATATGGTTTATTTTTCAACCGCAGGGATCCAAGCACTGCAATACCGATAGAAGTGTGTGGACCAAAAGGGAAACTATGTTGAAAAATAAACCACATTTGGTCAAATTTAACCCCTATAAACTTTTCAACCCCCTGCCCCCACCACCACCACAATATGCAAATATATAAGAAATCAGGAAAGGCACAAATACTTTTTCACTGCACTGTAAATTTAGCAGAAGGTGCAAACATATAAATGTAAATTACAGTGCAAAATATGATAAAAGAAGCTAATCTACAATTTAATAAGAGCACTGTGAGACGAGTGCAATATCTCCCGCTTCCATTTTCTTTGAAATCCCAATATGTCACTGAAGGAGCGCAGTTTTCAACTTTTTTTTTTTCCACAATATCTTTATTGAACCTTTTTTTTTTTTTTTTTTTTTTTTTTTAACAAACATGATACAAACAATCAAACACTAACACTAAAGTACTACAAAAAAAAAAAAATGCACTAAAAACACCAACAACCACCAACAAAATCAAGTCTTCAACAATGCTCCTCTGTTTAGTCTAGACAATCCAATACATAAGTATACATATTATGTTCACCAGTTTGGAATTTACAAGGTCCACACACATCATTCACCTTCTTCTTCAAGAGTTATGTTTAAATTTTTTACATAATCAATAAAAGGTCTCCATATATTCTCAAACACAATTTCCTTTGATTTTAGTATATATGTTATTCTTTCTAATGGAAGGTTTGTTAACATCTGTCTTAACCACTGAGTCACATCTGGTCTATGAGTCTTTTTCCATAATAGTGCAATACATTTTTTGGCATTAAGCAAACTGAGGTCTATGAATGTTCTTTCACTTTTATTAAAATTATGCTTTTCTGGGTACAGACCCAACAAAAACAGTTTAGGATTCAATATGATTTGTTTTGAGATTATTTTTTCAATTGTTACCCTCACCTCTTCCCAAAACATTCTTATTAATCTACATTCCCATAAACAATGAAATAGGGTTCCTTTACTTTCCATGCATTTTGTGCATGTATCTGGTATATTTTTGTTATATCTATTTAACTCCTCCGGTGTAACATACATCCGCATTAACCATTTGAAATGTATCAATTTAAGGCGTGCATTTATTGATTTGGTTTGAGCTTCTGTACAAGCCAATTCCCATTGTTCCTCTGAAATTTCAATTTGCAGATCTTCTTTCCAGTAGTTTAATCTTTTCAGTGAATTTTCACTTGAAGATAGTGTCAGTGAGTTATAAAACTCTGAAATAATACCCTTTCTTTTACTATCTTTCATCATCATTTTTTCCAAGGATGAATAAATAGGTCGAGTGAGAGCTTTATTTTGATTTGATCGAATAAAGTTTCTAAGTTGAAGATATTTAAAAAAATGTGTTCTATTGAGATTAAATTTGATCCTCAGCTCTTCAAAAGACATTATGTTGTCTGCACATGGCAAATATAAATCCTGAATCTTTTGTATCCCTTTTAAATTCCATACTTTAAATACAGCGTCCGCTCTCCCTGGTTTAAAATATTGATTACCCCATATTGGACTAAATTGTGACAATAACTGTGGTTCTTTTAAATAGTTTTTAGCTTCACACCATATTTTGATCATATGCTTTACAAATGGATTTTTAACTTGTTTTTGTAATTTTTTTGCCGAATCTGAGTATATGAATATGGGAAGAGGTAAAGGTAAATTGTATGATTCCATTTCAGTCCAGTGAGGGAGATCATTTGATGAAAAATAATATGTCATAGACCTCAGTTGTGCCGACCAATAATACAACATAAAATTTGGACATTTCAGACCTCCACGATCAAATGGTAAATATAATAAAGACAAACGTAATCTAGCCCTCCTGTTGTTCCATATAAATTCCACTAACTTTTTTTTTATTCTTGAGAATAGATCTAAAGGTGGTGATAAGGGAATGTATTGAAATAAATAAAGTATTTTAGGTAAAATATTACTTTTAAGTATATTGATTCTCCCGATCATCGACATTGGTAGTGACATCCATCTCTGAGTTAACTCATTGATATCTGACATTAAGGCTTCATAGTTGACACTGGCGACTGATTCTAGCTTAGGCATAATTTGGATTCCTAGATATTTAAACTGATTAACAACATTGAATTGATTTACCTCAGGGGCTGGGTAATTTCTCTGGGTCTCATTTAGCATTAATATTGAAGATTTAGTTTTATTTATTTTATATCCTGATATTTCCCCAAAATTCTTTATTAAATTCAACAAGGTTGGAATTGATTTTTTTAGATTCGACATAAACAAAATTATGTCATCGGCGTACAGGGAGATTTTATGTTCTGTTGGTCCAACTTTAATTCCATATATTTGTGAATGTAAACGTATCGCTATCGCTAAAGGTTCAATTGCCATAGTAAACAGTAAAGGTGAAAGTGGACAGCCTTGTCGACATCCTCTATTGATTTTTATTGGTTTTGAAATATTGTTATTTGTTAGGATTTCTGCTGTAGCATTATTGTATATTATTTGAACCCATTTTATGAAATTATTTCCAAGTCCAAACCTTTGTAGGACTTCAAAAAGAAAGGGCCATTCAACTCTATCAAAGGCTTTTTCGGCGTCCAATGATAGGAGAGCTGTATCCGGTGCTTCTTTATTAAAATAAATAATATTAAATAGTCTTCTTACATTATGGAAGCCTTGTCTACCCTTTATAAAGCCATTCTGATCTCGATTAATAATATTTGGTAAAATTTCTTGTATTCGTCTTGCTAAAATTTTACAGATTATCTTAAGGTCGGCGTTTAATAGGCTTATTGGTCTCATATTTTCACATTTATTAGAGGGCTTACCTGGTTTTGGCAGCAGTATAATTAAGGCATTATTTATGTATGATGGTAAATTATTATTTTGAAATGCTTCTAAAACCATTTCCAAAAAAGGTTTTATTAATTTATTCTTAAATTTTTTATAAAGGTCAACTGGAAGACCATCTGGTCCTGCACTTTTTCCTGATTTCATATTATCAATGGCTAGCCCAACTTCTTCTTGACTAATTTTAGACTCCAATATCTCCCTGTTTTCATTTGGAATACACGGTATAGATAGTTCGTTCAAAAACCCATTTAGTTTTGTTAAATCAGGTTCATTTTTGGTATCATATAATTTTTCATAGTAATCTCTAAAGGCTCTATTAATTTCTAAAGGATCTATAACTACCTGTCCATTACTTATAATACTGGTAATTGGTGTTTTAATTTCCAATTGTTTAATCTGCCATGCTAATAATTTTCCTGATTTTTCACCTTGTTCATAAAAAGATTGTTTCAATCTTAGAAGACTCGAGGCAGCTCTATTCGCTGATTTTTTGTCGTATTCAGCTCTCAAAATCAGTAATTCATTCTCCAACCTTGGGTCACTTCCTGCATACACTTTTTCCTGAAGATTTTTTATTTTATGTTCCAATTTAGCTCTCTCCTCTCGAGTCTTCTTAGATTTTGATCCTGTATAACTAATAATATGTCCCCTAATAAAAGCTTTGAAAGCCTCCCACTTTACACATGCTGATGTTTGTGTAGTATTGATGTCAAAGAACTCGTCTATCTGTTTTTCTATATACTTGACAAATTCCTCATCCTGAAGCCATTTATGCTGAAATTGCCATCTACCTGATTCCTTTGTCAATTTTTTATCTACATATATTAGACAACAGGGTGCATGATCAGAGATCACGATGTTATCATAAAAGCAGTTTTGAATCTTGGACCTTAATTCTGTGGAAATCAAAAAATAATCAATACGAGAGAATGTCTTGTGGGTACTGGAATAACAAGAATAGGCTTTAACTTGTGGTTTCATTTCTCTCCATATATCTAACAATCTCAATTCTTTCATAAAATGATTAATAGTCATCCTACATCCAATGTGCGTACAATCCAGGCCTGTTGATCTATCCACACCTGGATTCAATGTACAATTAAAATCCCCTGCTATTATATGTTGCCCTGTAAGTGATGATAAGATGAGAAATAAATTAGCAAAGAACTTCTGATCATCTATATTGGGACCATATAAGTTCACAAGATTTATATTTTCTAATAGCAAAGAACCTTGAATGATTACATATCTTCCAAATTTGTCTCCAATTACATTTTTCACTTGAAAAGGAACTGATTTATGTATGAGAGTCATAACTCCCCTGGCTCGGGATGAAAATGAAGAGGTGAATACACTTCCCTGCCATCTACTCCTAATTCTTTTAACATCCTCCTCTATCAGATGAGTTTCTTGTAAAAACACAATTCTTGAACCCATGTCCTTTATTTTATTCATAACTTGTTTAAGTTTTTTTAAATTTTGTAGACCTCTGCAATTCCATGAAGTTAAATTAAGATTAACACTTTGGTCCATGATCAATAGAGAGTTTGGGATTACCTTGCAGTGTAAACATGCTCATACAGAGAAGCAAAAACATGAGTGGTTGAACATTCATCCTACAAACTACACACAAACAAATTTCCCCTTCCCACACTTGTGGCAAACCCCCCAAAATCAAAAGAAAAATTCTGTCTCCCGATATAGCCATCGACTGTTCCACACCCACGGGGAACAGCCTAAGCCACTCCTTCTTCATCCTCCCAATCACCCTAACTCTACTGCTTTTAATGACGTAACATTAACTCTCCTCTGTAGTTTTCCAACTTAACTCCAAAATTTTTAACAACTTTGTACATCATAGTTTTTTTTTGTTTGTTTTGTTTTTTTAATATATAATACAATCTATATTTTGTAAACTTACTATTTACTTCAAGTCAGTCAGATGCCTGTGCAAATGCTTAATTATTCTACCTTATATTTTGTTCATGCTTAGCTCCCACCAGTCTCTTCTTCTTCTTTGATCTTCTTGATGAACTCCTGCGCCTCCTCTGGGGTCTTGAAGATGTGGGTTCTGCCCTCATACGTGGTCAGCAGTCTCGCAGGATAGATTACACCATGACGAATCCCAAGGTTGCGCAGCTCCTTACGTACGGGATCAAACTGCTTCCTCAATTGCTGGATTCCTGTGGCCAAATCTGGGTAGAACCGCACCTGCTGGTCCTGGTGTTTAATCTCTCCTTTAGCACGTGCAGCGTTGAAGATCTTCATCCTGTCTCTGTTGCTAAGAAACTTCATAATTAAGGTCCTCGGCGGTCCCTTATCTCTCCGTGGGCCAATACGATGTGCTTTTTCCAGAACCACTGCTGATTGCAACTCCTCGCTGCCCAGCACCTCCGGAATCCACTTTTCCAGAAAGGAACATACGTCCCGACCTTCTGATTCCTCTGGAAGACCCACCAGCCTCAAATTATTCTGTCTCGACCGAGATTCCAAATCCAGAATATTATCTTCCAGAGATTTATTTTTTTTTTCCAAAGTGCGCACCTTTAATTGAAGACGGGTGACGTCATCTTCAGCACTAGCGAGACGGAGCTCCATCTGCGCCGTTCGTTCTACACAGTCACCCAATTCCTTTCTTATTCCTTCCAGCGCTGTCATAATCCCATCAAATCTTGAGGAAAAGTCCGCTCTCATTGAACTCATGGCAGCCATCAGCGCATCTGCGCCATTCCCCGCAGAAATCGCGCCGCCGCCAGCCTCCTCCGCCATATATGGAGCCTTGTTTGCTGCGTCACAGACCTGAAAGTCCGTTAATTTGGACTGTTTCGGCGGCTCGCTTTTTCCTTTTCCTGGTTTTCCAGCCTTAGGCTTCGCCGACATATCCTCGCCCAAATGCTGGGATACGTTCTGTCCCAAATGAGAGAGTTATTTGCCGATTTTTTTCTCCAGGAGCAGAGCAGAGCGAGACACGTCCGTCCTACGTGGCAGCCATAACCGGAAGTCGCAGTTTTCAACTTTTACATGTAATTACTGGAGCAGAACCAAATTATGATACGCCTATCATCCATGAATATACAAGAACTGTTGTATACAGCTCATAGTTGTAGGTCAGTGTCCCAAGGTGAACCTGTTGTATATGGGAATTTTTTTTGTTTTTTTTTTTTTTTGTTACTTATTTGTACCCGTAGGTAGATTCGGTTTGCAGTCTGGTGACAAGCCACCGGGAATGCGTGTGCATGTGATGCTGTGCCCACCCACAGGGTGACGTCAGGTGGGCACGGCCCACTCTGTATATAGTCCCAAGTTCCCTGTAATAAAGTGTTAGTTGGCTGCATGAAGACTCGCCTCCTGCTCACTCATTTCTAGACGTAACATATGGCGACAAGGAGAAAAATGGGCGCGTGCCGGATACCTCAACGAGTAACACCGTTTCTGGAGAGCCCAGGTGAGCCGGTGATTTCGTGGCCAGAGTGGAGACAGGGTTTTGAGGAGTACTTCGGAGAGCTGGATCTCCCTTGGCTTAACGGGAGGTAGCGCTGGGTGATCCTGGCCCATAACCTCGGCACGGAGGGCCAAAGGATCCTCGACTCGCTGGGCATGGAAGAGTGCTACAAGGATGCCGTCGTGCGAATGACAGCGCACTTTGCAGAGCAGAAGAGGGCCGGGGAGCTGCGAGTGAAGGAGCTTTTGGTGCCAGGGACAATGGAGCTAGTTAGCTTTGGACAGCTAACGGCTCAGTCTATGTCAATGGACAGGCTAGGTGACAGGCTAACCTCGCGCCAAAACGAGGCTACGGGCACCAAGCTGGACCTTGAGGCAGAACCAGAACCACCTGTGGAGGAGCCCCTGGCCACTGGCGACAGCGGAGATGGCATAAATATTGCAAGACCCTAAGGTTGGACAGGCCCGTAACGTGTGGTGAAGCTGGACGGCGTGAGGGTGCCCATATTGATAGCCACTGCCGCCGCGCAGTCCATCGTGAGTAAGGCCATGGTTTGGAGGCTCACACCCCAGCGCCCGGACGCAGTGGAACTACCTGATGACGGGAGCTCTGGTACCAACAGGAGCATCACATTGGCAGTGCAGTATGGCGCAAAAGTAATCCCGACGTTCCGGTTCCAGGTGGCATGCCGAGGTGAAAATGTCATGGGGTTGGACTTCAGTGAGCTGGGTTTCACTCTCAAAAATCGGTGGACAAATGGTCAGCGGCCCAGAACCAGTTTGCACAGGCTTTGTGGACGTGGGTGTGACCGAAGATGACAGTGGGAGTGAAACAGCCAGTGAATGGGACAAAGAGAGTGAATATAGCTCGGATGGTGAGGATGAAATGGAGGAAGAACAAGGACCAGAATTGCCCCCACCCCTCGGGCAGCCAGAACCAGAGCAGAAAGAGAGAGAGCCCGAGTTAGGCGGGACCAACACTGGCGGAGAGGAGGTGCGGCAGGAGTCAGCCCCACTGCTGGAGGCTGAACAGCGGGAAAGCGGAATCATGCAGGCTGAGGGCCCCGGGGAGGAACAGCCGCAGCCGGACACGGTGACAGCGCAGTGGAACACTGGGACCGGGAGCGTTGGGAGCAGTGACGAGGTGCCCGAGTCGGACAGTGAAACCGACGAGCGCGATGCTGTGGACCCCGGGAGTGAGCAGCAGCCGCTGTGCACCCTGGAGGTCGGGCAGTGCCTCAGTTCCGGAGCTCCATGCGCCTTGGATGAGGGCATTGGGCGGTACGGCGATGACGAATGGCTTTCGGCTCTCCCCGAAGTACTCCTACTGCGGCCCAGAGCATCTGGAGCCATGACGGCGGTGTGTAAGGCGGTCGGAAACGGCCCGACGGGCACGGAGAGATGACGCACCAGACAACAGCACGGTGGGCCCGGCGGGAAGAAGCGCCGAATGTCGGGAAAGGACATTTTTGCCAGAGAGGGGGGCTTCGATGCAGGGGGTAGACAGTGGCCTGGTGCACAGATGCCGTGGGGCTGCCCAGGTCCTCCAGGGCAGATTGGGAGATGGTGGCTGCCTGGGGACGTTGGTGTCACTAAAGGAACACTTTTTAATCTGCGTAAACTGGACTAGCCTGCCACAATTTCAATATCCAGCTTATTTTTTCCCATTAAAATCTGATGTGTTTTCAAAGTGTTCCCTTTATTTTTTTGAGCAGTATATATATATATATATATATATATATATATATATATATATATATACACGTATATTGATTGCTGGTGTGCATGTGGGTGAGAATGTGGATAATATGGGATTATTTTATGCATTTTAAAGAGACATGGTCCATTTTAGTTGTTCTTTGTGTGAATGTGATAGGTTGTTCTAGTACAACATATTATTACCTCCGCCAGGCCGAAGGCCAGGAGGAGGTTATGTTTTTGCCAGCATTTGTCTGTCTGTCTGTTTGTTTGTCTGTTGGTTAGCAAGATAACTCAAAAAGTTTTGGACAGATTTCGATGAAACTTTCAGGCGTTGTTGGAAATGGTACAAGGAAGAACTGATTAAATTTTGGGGATGATCCGGATCACCATCTGGATACAGGAATTTTTTAAAGGATTCTTTAATATTGTGAGATACGGCCATTTTCAACATGTGTGCTGGGGCAATAGAGGGCGCTGGTCGTCGTGTCTGACGAACACAAACTCCGCCTTCTTCAAAGTTTTAGGCACAAAAGCACGCGGAAAACTGGTGGGCAGGGCCCGCCAGCGTGCCTGTGTTTGCGCGACGCTGCAAAAGCTGAGACGGGCAGCTGTCCGCCACCGGATTATTTGGCAGAAATTCCCCGGCCAGCCATAGGGGCTGCGCAAAAACCAGCTCTCTGCTGGGGAAGCTTCCAAATCCTCTTTTTTTCCGCGGAGCACAAACCCAATACAACCCACGGCAACCTGTCTACCCAATTTGCATCCGTCAGTGAAGCCCTGAGTGCTGCTTTCAGTGGTCTATGAAAACGCTCGCAGCCTGGGACTTTGCACATGAAGGAGATGGACACAACACCAACACTTCAGTTTATTACCTCCGCCAAGGAGGTAATGCTTTTACTACTGAACCACTAATCCTATCATTGTGAATCCAGTTGCTAGTCATATGTTTTCATGGTCAAGGAATCTGAAAACGTACACACAAACACTGTATGGGAGGGGGAACTGTGGCGCTTGGCAGAGGTCTGCCGAGTGCTTTTCTAGTTCCCCATGTTTTTAGCGCGTGATTCGGGTTCTAAATTTGGGAGGTTTTCAATGGTGTGTGTTTGGCTTTGCATTTTTCTAAAGGGGAGGAGAATATTGTGTATGGGAATGTGTGTGTGTGTATGTGATGCCATGCCCACCCACAGGGTGATGTCGGGCGGGCACGGCCCACTCTGTATATAGTCCCAAGTTCCCTGTAATAGTTAGTTGGCTGCATGAAGACTCGCCTCCTGCTCACTCATTTCCAGATGTAGCAGAACCTGTGTAGCAAGTTTTGGTGACCCTAGAGAGGTTCTATAGTAAGAGGGCACAGGGAATGCTAACCTTGACCATTGACCTTTTGACCCCAAACCCATAGTTAGAGGTCACGGTCTCAGGTGAGCCTATGTACCAAGTTTGGTGACCCTCACTTTCTTTGTTGTTGAGATATACTTAACATGCCATTTTGACAATGACCTTTGATCTGGCGATCAAAAAAATCACAGTCACACTTCAGGGTCATAGGATGAACCTGTGTACAAAGTTTGATGATCCTACAAAACGACGTGCCAAACAGAAACACTGTAAGCCAAGTAGGGCCCCTCTGGGGGTCGCAGATGTGGTCCAGGCCCATGAGGATTTACGGTCGCACAGGATTCGGGCCAAGTGTTGGACGGAAGAACACCAGGGGTGGCTACAGGTGGTGCCAGTACAAGAGGATGCCTATCTCCAGCTGTCAGATGGCTCATGGAGGCACCCAAATGAGCTGCAGCACGCCCGGTAGGAGATTGGTGGGCTTGAGCCTGAACAAGGGACGTCCCCAGTGGTGGTGAAGAGGAGGCGCACCGGGGTCAGATCAGCCAGCAGTGACCCAAGGGGTGGTTCTTCCCCTGGGGCAGACTGATGGTTGGACAGTTCGTTGAGAAAAGAAGGGGGGGGGACCATGGGTATGTTCTTATTGTTTGATTTGTTTGTGATGTTTAGGTTAAGACACAGCGATATTTTGTGTTGAATTGTTGTTTGTGAATATATCATAGCAGTCTGTCATGGGCGACAATGACTGTTTCATTTAGGTCTAATCAGATTCCTCCACGCATCTGTCCTTAGCCTTCCGCTGCCAGGAACTCCTCTCTATATCCAACTTTTTCAAGTTTCTTTTTACAGTGTCTTTAAATCTGAGCCTTGGTCTACCCTGATTGCGTTTGCCCTCGCATAACTGTGAGTAAAGTAACTGCCAAGGGAGACGCTGGTGGCCCATCCTCTCAACATGTCTGAGCCATCTCAGGTTCATCTGTATTAGCATGTCCTCCATTGGTGGTAGACCAGCTCATTTCAACACTTCTATGTTGGTTATCTTGTCTTTCCATGAGATGTTCATTATGACTCGAAGGTGTCTCATCATGTATGCATGGAGTTTCTTTACCTGAGCTCTGGAGACAGTCCAAGTTTCTGCACCGTACAATAGAGTAGCCAGTACTGTTGCTCTGTACACTTTGCATTTCACACAAATAAAACAGTGATCTGTGTGGAGTTTGCATGTTCTCCCCGTGTTTGCGTGGGTTTACTCCGGGATTTCTCCGGTTTCCTCCCACATGCCAAAAACATGCAGGTTAGGGAGTTAAGGGGCGCTTGCGCACGCAGCGACCGGCAGCTGGTGGCTTGTCACCAGACTGCAGAACAAATCTACCTACGGGTACAAAATAAGTCCAAAAAAAAAAAAAAATAGACACATGTCGATTGTTCCACAGTCTCTCCCTCAAGTTTCCAAACACAGCGCTCGCTCTTCCCATTCTGAGAGATAGTTCATCAGAATCAGAATCAGAACTAGATTTATTGCCAAGTACATTCACAAGTAAATAACTGGTAAATATACGAGGGATTTGACTTGACACTGAGAACGTCAGGTGACATTTTCAATGACGCGGCAGCCATGAGGCGCCTGTCAGCAGAGAAAGAACAGGATGCAATGGGGAAGAGGGGGGTAAACACAAGAGGAGAGAGAGAAAAAAGCATTGATTGTCAGAATAACGTTCATATATGATCGATATTATGATTACAAGAAAAAAACTCTCAATGCACAATTAGCAGACAATAGAATCCATACAATGACACAAAGAGAGCAGTGAATGAATAAATCTTCAAGTCAGTATAGTGAGTCAGTGTGAGTGTGTGTGTTGAGTGCAATCAATGATATCAGTTGGAGAACAACAAAAGTCTCTTCCGCAGCAGATGTTATGTCTGCCGTCTGAACAGAGGCGCGTGTCCTTGGCACGGCAGATGGAATAGTTTGCCAGACCGCTGGCTGTCCTTGAGAGTCAAATGCTGCCCGCCATGTTATGAAAACAAGTATACTGAAGATAATCTGGAGGACTGTGAGCTGAGGGCGTCAAAACAGGTCGAATAGCACTGACTTCAGAGAAAAAACTTTTTATTCTCTTACAGATTCAGTGCTCAAATCCTTCATGGCTGGACGTTGAAATTGAATCCTGGACGGCTCTCAGCGTGATCGTGATGTAATCCATTTTCCTGTACAGTTCTCCATTAGCCGCTGTCAGAGTCCTGCCCAGTTGGTCAATTTGATGGATGAGCCTCGCCGGGTCCGCTTTTTGATAGGCTCCGTCCATCTTCTTCAATTTGCGGTACACCAGAACAATCCCAGATCCAATCAGTAGAATTCCGATGACCATTGCTCCGAAGAGGTATAAATCTTCAACATCTTCGATAGAGAGATCACACAGGCACAAGAGTTTCCAATTACTTGTGTCCTTCAAATAACCCGCGGCAGCTGTTCCTGCGGGGCAAATCGGCTCCCCCGGGCCAGTTTTTCTCGTTGAAAAAACAGTGTCAATTGCGTTCAAAGCCCAGCTTATTAAATCCATAATTTCGTTGCTCTGTACACTTTGCATTTCACACAAATAAAACAGTGATCTGTGTGGAGTTTGCATGTTCTCCACACAGATCACTGGAGTTCATCCTCCAGCCTCGCATTCTCTGAAACAGTACTCCCGAGATACTTGAAAGTCTTACACTTGACTAGTGGCTCTGTACCAATGCTGATCTATTCTGGTAGTGATGTTGATAACTGGAACTTTGGTGGTTGATAAAGGCACTCTGTCTTCTTGATGTTGATTTTGAGGCTGAATTGGCTAGCTGCTCTTGCAAATTTCTCCACTAAAGATTGCAAATCTTCCACACTATGTGCAACTAGAGCACTGTCGTTGGCAAAGAGCATTTCTCTTATTACCTTTATCGATGTCTTACTCTTGGCTTTAAACTGTGCCACATTGAACAAGTCTGCTTCTTTCCTTGTTTGAATGTATACTCCTTCTGAAGTGTCTTTGAAGGCCACCTCAAGCATAGCTGCCAGATATAGCTGCCAGATATAGCGAGAAGAGTGTAGGCGACAGCACACACCCTTGTTTCACCCCATTGCTTACTGAAAAGTCTTTAGACACTGAACCACTCATTGCCACGTTTGCTTGCATACCTGTATGGAGTGCCTCGATCAGGTTGACAAACTTCTCTGTACAGCCATATTTCTTGAGTACCTGCCAAAGTCCTTGTCGCGATACAGTATCGAAGGCTTTACTGAAGTCAGTGAAAACTACATAAAGCGGCATGCTCTGTTCAATACACTTTTCTTGAACATATTTCAAGCAGAAAATCATGTCCATTGTGCTTCTTCCACTTCTAAAGCCGCACTGGGTTTCCAGTAGTACATTCTGCGAGATGTGTTCATTGAGTCTATTCAGTAGTATACGTGAGAGAATCTTACCAACAGTGGCTAGCAGTGATATACCTTGGCAATTTCCACAATCTTTCCTGTCACCTTTCTTGAACAAAGGCACAATACTTGCATCCTTCCAGTCTTGAGGTACTTTCTGGGCATCCCATATCTCTTGGATGAGCTTGTGTAGGCAGTTGGTCAGCTGAACACCACCAAATTTCCACACTTCTGCTGGAATTCCATCCCTTCCTGGCACTTTACCATCCTGTGTTGTCCCGATAGCTGCCATTAGTTCATCAAGATTTGGTGGTTCATCCAGACTTGATACAGCTGGTTGTTGTACTAGAGCTTCTTTAGCCTCTTCAGTGAGATCTCCAGGGTTGTTTAGTAGTTGGTCAGAGTGGTCTGCAAATCTGTCCAGGATCTTGTCTTTCTCCTGCAAAACTGTTTCACCATCCATAGCCTCTAGTTGGATCAATCTTCTTGGTTTAGGGCTGTAGATTTCTTTCAAACCAGTGAAGAATGTTTTCATGTCCTTCCTCTCTGCTGCAGTTTGAAGTTCCTACGCTTTTTCATCCCACCAGTTGGACTTCATCTCTCTGGTGTACTTCTGTAGCTCACTCTGAGCCTTTGAGTATTTCTTCTTCTTCAACGTTGTGTTACACTGTAGACTTTCCTGCCTAGCTGTATTCCTTGCTTCTAGTAGTTTCTTCAGATGTTCATCATGCTCATCAAACCAATCTTGATGTTTCCTCTCAGGGTGGCCTAAAACATCACTCGCAGTCTGATACACCGTATCCTTCAGTGTTGCCCATTTCTCATCTATGTCATTCTCTGAGTTGTTGCTGTCCCAGTCTTTCAAGTCTCCATCCATTTCCTGTTTAAGGTCTTCCTGCTTCTTTTGGCCTTTCAGTGCACTAGTGTTTAGCTTCTGTGGTGGCTTCGCACACATCCTGCAGTGCTGTTTTCGTCTGCAAATCCGTAATCTAGATCTCAGCATAACATGATCAGTACCACAGTCCGCACCTCTCATTACTCTGGTGTCCAATACATCCCTTATATCTCTCTGCCTTACTATGGTGTTGAATTGTTTACTGTGAATATAAGCGGCAGAATAATCTGCTTCGCCGTGTGGGGTGAGATGGCAGTCTACCCATCTCCCCTAGTGTAGTCCTTTTAGTATGACTGTGTTAGGCCACTTATATTATGTTACTATTCTTAGGGTGTGTTTCGGGTTCCAAATTGGGGTGGGTTCGAATTGTGTGTGTGTGGCCTTATGGCTTTTTGTGAGGGTGGTGGTGGAGAGAATGTTGTGTTGGCGTTTGGACCCTTATTTGTGTGACACGGGTGGTGACTCCACCTTTCCAGTTCCGCCACCACCCAGGGTATAAGAGAGCAGTGAGAGGGAGGGGTGGTCTCTTGGCCACTTCTCTGCCTGGCGGGTATGCTTGTATACTGTGGAGTGTCTACTAATAAACATGTGTCCAGTTCAATACCTGGTCTTGTCCTTGGCTCCTACTCCCGACATAACACATAGTATCAACCCTGCACAGAGCTTCACTGTATCCATCCACCTCCCAAAGACTCGCTGAAGTAACTGATGCAATAGTGTTTTATTTGGCCAAAGGCAAATGTCCAATAAATACTGTATGAGCAACGAAGGCTTCAGAAACATGGTCAAAACACTGTGTTATGTCTGGAAACCCGGAGAGACTGACAGAGAGTGGTGCTGTTGTGAACACGAACTGTATTACACAAAGTAATATAGCATGCATGCAGGTCTGTTGAGCACCGAGCTCCTATGTGGCTATGTATCGAGAGAGAGCCTAAGATGGCTGGGTCTATCTTATTTATAGGCTGGCGTGATGGCATCACCAGCTGGCTGCGTCATCACGCCGCTACCTGTTAAAAATACCCTTTAAAACATTCTCCCCCGGAAAAACATAGAACATTTCATGACTTCCTGTGAACTTCATGTGGTAACGTATCGTCACTTCCTGTGTTGCTGGCTGTCGGTGTGGTTTATGGTTAGCTCTCCTCACTCTCCGGAGGATTATTGCCTTTAATTGTATTTTAATCGCTTTTTTTTCCCATCTGTCACCTCTCACTTCTGTTTAACAAGCCTCTTGCACCTGTGTGCACACTCAGTGTCACCTAATCACCCTCTTTAGCCTTCTGTTCACCTTTCATTGGTGTTTGTGTTAGCTTCGGGTTAGCCACTAGCTATGGCTACTAGCTCTCCTTCCCCTTCTCCTCTGGTGTGCTCTCTCTGTCAGATGTTTAGCTACACCTCTGCCTCTTTTAGTGATAATGGTAAATGTAATAAATGTTGTCTTTTTGAGGCGCTCGAGGCGAGGTTGTGTGTTTTGGAATCCCGGCTCCGCTGCATTGAAACACCGTCAGCACCAGTTAATAATGACGGACGCCCCTTTGCTGCAGCAGAGCACCCTAGCTTAGGGCAGCCTTTTAGCTGTCCTCCGGCTTCTACCTCTCCTGAGCAGCCAGGAGAGAATGGGTGGGTGACAATGAGAAGAAAGCATAGTCGCAAGCCCCTGGTTCACCACCAACCTGTTCATGTTTCTAATCATTTTTCCCCGCTCAGTGACACACCTGCTGAGGAAAAAACTCTGATCATTGGCGATTCTATAGTCAGAAGCGTGAACCGAGAGACTCCAGTGGCCATAGTCAAATGTTTTCCCAGGGCCAGAGCAGGCAACATCGAGTCAAATTTGTAAATGCTGGCTAAAAGTAACTGTAAATACTCCACAATTGTTATCCACGCCGGCATTAACAACATCCAACTTCAGCAGGTGGAAGTTACAAAACTTAGTGTGGAATCAGTGTGTAACTTTAGCCAAAACGATGTCTGCCTCTGTAGTGTTCTCTGAGCCCCTCCCCAATCTGACCAGTGATGACATGTTTAGCCGTGTGTCATCCTTCAACCGCCGGCTGTCTGTGTGGTGTCCTGCAAACAATGTGGGCTACATAGACAATTGGAGCTCATTTTGGGGAAAACCTGGTCTTATTAGACGAGATGGCGTCCATCCCACTTTGGATGGTGCGTCTCTTTTATCTAACAATCTGGCATCATTTTTATCCAAATTTCCAAAACCTTGACAACTCAGAGTTGGGACCAGGAAGCAGAGTTGCAGTCTTACGCACCTCCCTGCAGCTCCTCTTCATCCGCCACCCCTCGACTTAGCCCCTGTCTTCCCCATCAGCGAATCATTGTCTGCTCCCTCCAAAGTAAATAAAAATATAATGTATAAGCATCCCAAAGTGATTAAACAAAAAGTTGGTAAAACACAAATTAAACATGAAGCCTCTAAATTTAATGACTTGGCCTCTGTTCTTCCTCATAATTTTAAAATTAAATGTGGTTTGTTAAATATTAGGTCTCTAACTCCCAAGTCTCTGCTAGTCCATGATCTGTTAATTGATAATCAGATTGATTTAATATCCCTTACAGAGACTTGGTTAGGACAAGAGGATTATGTTGGTTTAAATGAATCAACTCCCTATGTTTATTTAAACTGTCAAAATCCCAGAAGTTCTGGTCGTGGAGGAGGAGTAGCAACAATTTTGTCATGAACGCCCCTCCGGGGCAAAGAGACAGACCCACGCACTGAACTGCAGCAGTGATTTTTATTAACAAAAAACAAACATACAGTGTTTCCTCTGGCTTAAAGATCTTGGCGTGGTGGCAACATATTTTTCCGGGGACGGGGGGTTGGGGGGTAGAAAACACATGACAAGATTATAACCAGAATATATAAATTATACACTATTTATTTTTATTTTTTTAAATTTTGCACAGTAATATTGCATAATGGAACTTACCATTTGAAGTATTGTACAACCAAGGCTTGAATATTGGAATATTGGGCCAGTTGGGGTCCCACCCAGATGTCCTGTGTTTAGACTTTTTTTGTGGCGTTATCCTTCCCTCCTTCCTCTGCTCTCACCTCTCCTGGACCCTCTGCCTGAACACTTTCCCCTCCTTGGCTCCTCTCTTCTTTCTCATCTTTCCCTCTCTGAGCCCTGTCTAATTCAAGTTCTCTCTCTGTCTATGGTGGTATACAAACAGGTTAGAAAATACCAAGTGTCATGTTTTGTCCAGCAGGATTTTTTTTTTTCATCCATCCATCCATCCATCCATCTTCTACCGCTTTTCCGGAGGTCCGGGTCGCGGAGGCAGCAGTTCAAGCAGAGAAGCCCAGACTTCCCTCTCCCCAGCCACCTGCTCCAGCTCTTCAGAGGGGATACCAAGGCGTTCCCAGACTAGCTGGGAGACATAGTCTCTCCACCGAGTCCTGGGTCTGCCCCGGGGTCTCCTCCCAGTGGGACGTGCCTGAAACACCTCAAGTGGGAGACGTCCAGGAGGCATCCTAATCAGATGCCCATACCACCTCAACTGACTCCTTTCAATGTGGAGGAGCAGCGGTTCTACTCTGAGCCTCTCCCGGATGACTGAGCTCCTCACCCTATCTCTGAGGGTGAGTCCAGCAATCCTACGGAGAAAGCTCATTTCAGCCGCTTGTATCCGCGATCTCGTTCTTTCAGTCATTACCCAAAGCTCGTGACCATAGGTGAGAGTAGGAACGTAGATTGACTGGTAAATCGACAGCTTTGCCTTAGAACTAAGCTCCCTCTTCACCACAACAGACCGGTACAACGTCCGCATCACTGCAGATGCTGCTCCAATCCGTCTGTCGATCTCTCGCTCCATTTTCCCCTCACTCGTGAACAAGACCCCAAGATACTTAAACTCCTCCACTTGGGGCAGGAGCCTGTCCCCAACCCGTAGAGGACAATCCACCTTTTTCCGGCTGAGGACCATGGACTCGGACTTGGAGGTGCTGATTCTCATCCCAGCCGCTTCACACTCAGCGGCAAACCGTCCCAGCAAGAGCTGTAGGTCATTGCTGGATGAAGCCAACAGGACAACATCATCTGCAAACAACAGAGATGAGATCCTGTGGTCACCAAGCATGACACCCTCCATTCCCTGGCTGCGCCTAGAAATCCTGTCCATAAAAATTATGAACAGGACCGGTGACAAAGGGCAGCCCTGGCGGAGTCCAACTCTCACTGGGAATGACTCCGACCGAGTGTTGGCAATACGAACTAAACTCTCACAACGGTCGTACAGAGACCGAATAGCTCGTAACAACAAGCCCGATACCCCATACTCCCGAAGCACCCCCCACAAAAATCCACGAGGGACGCGGTCAAATGCCTTCTCCAAGTCCACAAAACACATGTAAACTGGTTGGGCAAACTCCCACGAACCCTCAAGAATTCTCGAGAGGGTAAAGAGCTGGTCCGATGTGCCACGGCCAGGACGAAAACCACATTGCTCCTCCTGAATCCGAGGTTCGACCAACGGCCGGACTCTCCTCTCCAGTACCTTGGCATAGACCTTTCCAGGGAGGCTGAGGAGTGTGATCCCTCTAAAGTTGGAGCACACCCTCCGGTCCCCTTTTTTGAAGAGAGGAACCACCACCCCGGTTTGCCATGCCAAAGGCACTGCCCCCGACCTCCACGCAATGTTGCAGAGGCGTGTCAACCATGACAACCCAACAACATCCAGGGCCTTGAGGTACTCGGGGCGAATCTCGTCCACCCCCGGGGCCCGGCCACCAAGGAGATTTTTAACCACCTTGGCGACCTCAGCCCCTGTGATAGGCGAGTCATCCCCCTTGTCCCCAAACCCTGCTTCCTCTGTGGAAGGCGTATCAGTGGGATTGAGGAGATCCTCGAAGTATTCCTTCCACCGCCCGACGATATCCCCAGTTGAAGTCAACAGTGTCCCATCCGCACCATACACAGTATGGACGGGGAGCTGCTTTCCCCTCCTGAGCCGCCGAACAGTTTGCCAGAATCTCTTTGAAGCCGACCGAAAGTCTTGTTCCATGGCCTCACCGAACTCCTCCCATACCCGGGTTTTTGCTTCAGCAACCACCCGAGCTGCACTCCGCTTGGCCTGCCGGTACACCTCAGCTGCTTCGGGAGTCCCACAAGCCAACCAAGCTTGATAGGACTCCTTCTTCAGCTTAATGGCCCCCCTCACCACTGGTGTCCACCACTTGGTTCGGGGGTTGCCACCACGAGATGCACCAACCACCTTGCGGCCGCAGCTCTGGGCCGCCGCTTCAACAACAGAGGTGGAGAACATGGCCCATTCAGACTCCATGTCTCCAGACTCCCTCGGAATGTGGTTGAAGTTCTTCCGGAGGTGGGAGTTGAAGACCTCCCGGACAGGGGCCTCAGCCAGACGCTCCCAGCACACCCTCACTATACGTTTGGGTCTACCAGGTCTGAATGGCTTCCTCCCCTGCCATCGGATCCAACTCACCACCAGGTGGGGATCAGTTGACAGCTCTGCACCTCTCTTTACTCGGGTGTCCAAGACATACGGTCGCAGGTCTGATGATACGATAACAAAATCGATCATCGACCTGCGGCCTAGGGTGTCCTGGTGCCAGGTGCACATATGGACACCCTTATGCTTGAACATGGTGTTCGTTATGGACAGACTGTGGTTAGCACAGAAGTCCAATAACTGAACACCACTCGGGTTCAGATCGGGCAGGCCGTTCCTCCCAATCACCCCCCTCCAGGTTTCACTGTCGTTGCCCACGTGCGCATTGAAGTCCCCCAGTAGGACAATGAAGTCTCCAGGAGGAGCACCCTCCAGCACCCCAGTCACAGACTCCAAAAAGGGTGGGTACTCTGAAACATCATTTGGTGCATAGGCACAAATGATGGTCAGGACCCGTTTCCCAACCCGAAGGCGCAGGGAAGCAACCCTTTCGTCCACCGGGGAAAACTCCAATATAGAGGCAGCAAGGTGGGGCGATACAAGAATACCTACCCCTGCTCGTCGCCTCTCGCCCGGGGCAACTCCAGAAAAGGCCAAGCTCCAGCCCCTCTCCAGGAGACTGGTTCCGGAACCGGAGCTGTGTGTTGAGGTGAGGCCGACTATATCTAGCCGGTATCGCTCAATCTCGTACACCAGCTCAGGCTCCTTCCCCACCAGAGAGGTGACATTCCACGTACCAAAAGCCAGTTTAGAAAGCTTGGGATCAGTCCGCCAAGGTCTCCGCCTTTGACTGCCACCTAATCCACATAGCACCGGACTTCCATGATCCCTCCTGCAGGTGGTGAACCTACTGGAGGGCGGACCCATGTAACTCCTTCGGGCTGAGCCCGGCCGGGTCCCATGGGTGGAAACCTGGCCACCAGACGCTAGCCTTCGAGCCCCTCCCCCAGGCCTGGCTCCAGGGTGGGGCCCCGGTAACCCCATACCGGGCGGGGTACACTGAATCCTTGATATACAATTTATCATGAGAGTCTGTTGGATCGTTCTTAGTCTGGCCCTTCACCCAGGACCAGTTTGTCTTGGGAGACCCTATCAGACCCTATCAGCCTTTTTTTTTTCATGGTTTACATAAATAACCAAAATGTGTATTTTTTGTATTTTTATTCTAGTGTGTGGAGAGAGCCAAGAACCAGGCAGAGAGTTCCAGATTATATCAAGCTTTATTAAACTCTCTCTCACATTTTCCTAGAAACACAAGCAACAAAAGAGTAACAGATCTCAGGCACCTCTGTTCTTATATCCCCTCACTAGATCAGCCTTCTGTCTGCTGCATTAACGTCAAAGCCTTTGTAATTCCCATTCTTTTTGACACTGTTTACATTAACACCCCAACCCCCTGCATGCACTCACAAACCTCCTATTACGATTCTCTTCTGTCTGAGTGTTAATATACTGAGGTGGATTCCCACACCACCCCCCAGACTCAGACTGAGCCCGGACGCTCCTGTCCTTTGGGTTTCAGCCTACGTCCAAAGCGGCTGTAACGTGGGGTCTGCGGCTTTGAGGTTGGGGGTGCGTCCGTCTGTGGGGGGGCACTGGGAAGGGGAAAACATCATTAGCAGGCCAATGTGACTGATCTGACGAGTCATTTACCTGGGGAGTTCTCAGTGGGGGTCGTCCGCGCCGAGGAGCACGGGCCAACACCACTTGCTCGTCTGATAACACGAAAGCGGGCTTAAGCCTGTCTATACAGACTGTTTCTCTGCGTCCCCCCAAGTCTAACACAAAATGTTTCTCCCCGGGTTCCAGCACTCTGAATGGGCCATCGTAAGGCGGGCGCAAGGGGGTCCGGTGGGCATCGTGCCTGACAAATACGAACGCCGCGTCCTTCAAAGCCTTTGGCACAAAAGCACGCCGAAAACAGTGGTGGACCGGACCGGGTACCATCCCTGCCACTGTGCTACGAGGTGAATGCGGGTATGGATAGGTGTTTGGCGCAGGGCTATCCGGCAAAAATTCCCCTGGGAAAAAACCAGCTCTGCTGGGGAGCTGCCAAATCCTCCTTCGGTGCTAAACGCAACCCTAATAGAACCCACGGTAACCGGTCCACCCAATTTGCATCCGTGAGTGAAGCCCTGAGCACTGCTTTAAGTGATCTATGGAAACGCTTGCATAACCCATTGGCCTGTGGGTTGTACACAGTCGTGCGATGAATTGTGACACCCAGGCTCTGGGCCATGGTGGACCAGAGGTCAGAAACAAATTGCAGACCCTGATCGGACGTGAAATCCAAAGGAGTGCCGAAACATGCCACCCATGTCGTCAAAAAAGCACGTGCAACGTCTGCGGACGCAGTGGAAACTAGTGGGACTGCTTCGGGACAGCGTGTGGTGCGGTCCACCACTGTCAGGAGGTGCGTGAACCCCTGCAATGGCGGGAGGGGGCCCACGAGGTCCACATGAACGGGGTTGAACCGCTTAGCCGGGATATGGAGCGGCTCCAAGGGGGTCTGTGTGTGCCTGTACACTTTGGCTCGTTGGCACACTACACAGGCTGCAGCCCACTCTTTCACCTGTTTACGCAGGTTCGGCCAACCAAACTTCGCTCCCACCATCTTGACTGACGCGTGCACTCCTGGGTGCACCAGGGAGTGAACCGACTCAAAAACACGGCGGCGCCAAGCGCGTGGGACCACCGGGCACAGGCGGCCCGTGGAGACGTCACAGATTGGGGGGGACCCCCATCCTGCAGTACTCTGCTCTCCAGCCTTAACCCTGTTGGTCCAGACTGGAGCACACAAACGTCCGCATCGCCGATCTGCTCAGCAGCCATGGCCGTATAATCTATCCCCACGTAGACTGGGGCCACTAATGTGCGCAAGAAGCAGTCCACCACCACGTTGAGTTTACCGGCCACATGCTGAATGTCGGTTGTAAACTCCGAGATCGCTGCCAGCTGCTTCTGCTGCCAGCCCGACCATGGTTCCGAAACCTTGGCCATTGCGTATGTTAGCGGCTTGTGGTCCACAAACGCAGTGAAGGTGCGCCCTTCCAGCCAGAACTGGAAGTGGCGTATGGCCAGGTGGAGAGCTAGTAACTCTCTGTCGAACGTGCTGTATTTACACTCACTGTCATGCAAAGACCTGCTAAAAATGGCGAGCGGCTGCCAAGAACCAGCGACGTGCTGCTCCACGACGGCCCCTATGGCCACGTCCGAGGCGTCGGTAGTGAGCGCTATCCGAGCCACCGGGTCCGGGTGCACCAACAGTGCGGCGTTCTCCAAAGCTGTTTTAACCTCGGAAAACGTGTGCTCCCACTCAGGAGTCCAGTCGACCCCATCCGCCGGTCTCTGTTTCTTAAGCACGGTGTACAACGGCTGTATGAGCTGGGCTGCGCGGGGGAGGAAATGGTTATAAAAGTTAACCATCCCCAAAAACTCCTGCAGCGCTCTGACTGTCTGTGGCTGGGGAAAATCTGCCACCGCGCGCACTTTGTCCGGTAAGGGTATCGCGCCCTCCGGTGAGATGCGGTGGCACAAAAATTCGATTCCCGTCACCCCGAACTGGCACTTCGCCGGGTTGATTATTAATCCGTGCTCCTCCAATCGCTGGAAAACTGTCCTGAGGTGGGCTACATGTTGGTCCTCGGACGCGCTGGCCACCAGGATGTCGTCCAGGTAGACAAACACAAACGGCAGATCGCGCAACACCGCATCCATCATGCGTTGGAATGTCTGCGCCGCGCCTTTTAACCCGAAAGGCATGCGTAAAAACTCAAAAAGACCAAACGGGGTTATTACTGCCATTTTAGGTATGTCCTCAGCGCGCACCGGGACCTGGTGGTAACCGCGGACCAGGCCTATCTTGGAAAAAATGCGTGCCCCAGTGAGGGGAACGGAAAAATCCTGAATATGGGGGATCGGGTAGCGGTCGTGCACTGTGGCGTTGTTCAATCTGTGGAAATCTCCGCATGGTCGCCACAATCCCTCGGCTTTAGGAACCATATGTAACAGGGATGCCCATGGGCTGTTTGATTGTCTGATGATACCCAACTTTTTACGAGTTTGCAAACTCCTCGCGCGCTATGGCTAGTTTAGCTGCGTCCAGGCGCAGAGGTCGTGCGAAAACAGGCGGCCTGGTGGTGGTAATGAAGTGCTCCACCCTGTGTTTAGTGACGGTCGCTGAAAACATCGGGACCGTGAGTGCTGGGAACTGGGTGAGTAGTGTGTGGAACTTACCCCCTGGAGCTGTGACGTTGGCTAGTGTTGTGGGCCCAGTTCCTCGAGCTGTACAGGGGAGACAATCAAAAGACATTGTGTTAATCAGGCGTCTGTTAGCAACATCAATTAGTAGTCCGTGTGCACACAAAAAATCAGCGCCTAAGATTGGGAAGCTGCATGCCGCTATGACGAATGTCCATTGGTACGTACGGCCGTGCAAGGATACAGTCAGTGTCCTCTCACCAAAAGTCTTAATGTCTGAGCCGCTTGCGGCCGTCAGCTCGGGGCCGCTAGTTCCCGCCAGCTGGTCGGCGTAGGGCGGCAGGATGAGGCTCTTTTGGGAGCCAGAGTCCACGAGCAACCATCTCCCAGAGCGTGAGTCTGTCACATACAGCAGCTTGCTTGCTTCACCGGCGGTCACAGCTGCTACTGACTGCCGGTCCTGGCATTTCACAAACGCTTGAATTGGCACGGTGGCACGCATCGGCGTGCGTCCTCTCCAAAACGGCGGTGGTAGAAGCAGAGTGTGTCTCTCTGGCGCTTCCTGGCCCCCGCTGCGGCCACCATCGCTGGCTCCTCGCCTCCGCTGGCTGTCTCGCTGGGTTCCGACGCCACTGCGTTCACTGTGAGGGCTCTAGTAGTGAGGATAATCCGATCTGCCTCCTAGGCTAGCGCCCGGTAGTCGTGCTCGGCCAGCAGCGGTGAATTGGCAAGGACTGCTCTGGTCGCCGTTGGGAGGTTCCGGAGGAAAAGGTGGGCAAAGAGAAAATGCCTGTCATCTGTGCCCATCAACGCCAACATCGTCTCCATCAATTCGACCGCCAACCCATCTCCTAACTCGGAGTGCGTCAGAAGCCTCTCTGCCCTCTCGCAGTCCAAGAGCATGTAGCGCCTTGTCAGTGCGGTTTTTAGAGTACCGTATTTGTCGCGGGCTCGGGGCTGTTGGAGCAGGCTCTCCACCTGCTGAGTCGTGTGAGTGTCCAGCGCTGCGACCACATAGTAATATCTGGTGTCATCTGCCATTATTCCCCGGAGCGCGAACCGGGCCTCGGTGTGGAGGAACCAAGACTTCGGGTTGTGTAGCCAAAAGTCAGGGAGTTTGACTGAAAAGACGCACGCATTGCTGCTCATCTCCGGGGTGTTCACCTCGCGTTCCATTGTGCGTCAAGGGTCACCAGTGTGGAAAGAGCCAAGAACCAGGCAGAGAGTTCCAGATTATATCAAGATTTATTAAACTCTCTCTCACATTTTCCTGGAAACACAAGCAACAAAAGATTAACAGATCTCAGGCACCTCTGTTCTTATATCCCCTCACTAGATCAGCCATCTGTCTGCTGCATTAACATCAAAGCCTTTGTAATTCCCATTCTCTTTGACACTGTTTACATTAACACCCCAGCCCCCTGCATGCACTCACAAACCCCCTATTACGATTCTCTTCTGTCTGAGTGTTAATATACTGAGGTGGATTCCCACACGTGTTTCTATTTTTCCATTGACGAAGAGTAGGAAAGGGAAGAGAAAAAAAACATTCATAATAGTAATTTACTCATTCATACTTATGTTGTAAGATGTGTCTAACTCATGTGTTTAGATAGGGCAGCTCAGTGCGTGAATGTGAGTAAATGAGTGAGTGCGCTCGCGCAGCCGAGGCACGCCCCGGCCCCTTTGTGAATGGCCCCGCGGAGCGGACGGTGTGTGTGAGGTGTGTGGGTGAGTAGAGAGAGAGAGAGGGGCGACCGGAGTAGGTAGCGAGCTAGAATTGCAGCTAATAACAGTGCAGTCTGTTAATAAAGCCCCAACTCTTCAGCAAAAACGGCCTGTTCAACTGTGTACCACCATACGGTTTTTAACAAGTGTGAGGTTTACTCGGGAGTTGACCCCGGAGGAAAAGCTGCCTCTGGCCCTGGAGAAGACAGATCTCCCCCTGTGTCCCCCAACCACGGTTAGGAGACCAAAGTAGGAAAGGTTAACACTGGCGACCACGAAGGGACTCTCACGTTGTTAAGAGGGTGGTGAGTACTAAAAGCAAAGGACAATAACAACTAGGCCGAGTGACTGTGATAGCAGCTAAGCTAATGCGACATGGCGGCCACTCGCTATCCCGCCAATATTTACAAACAAGAAACTAACTACTCAAACCCGTTCATGTCGCTAACTAATAATCAGGAATACAGACAAGGTACTGTGGAAGCTCATGAACGTCAGGATGAGACAAAGTGTGGGCATTATAACCCATTTCTGTGTGATGAAAGCTGCGCAAACACACTTGTTGATGGAGAAGATGTGTTCGCGCCATTCGGCAGCCCGGTTCAGTTTGCCCCCACAAATCCCTTTTTCAGAGCCGACAGTCAAAGCCACAGCCCCGTGGGAGGCCTAGACATTTACGTGCCCCCAAATCCTGCTCCAAACGCATCGTTAAAGTTGTATTATGCAAATACAAACCCCTTTACCACTGCTCACACGAGAAGTTTTGTACACAGCACACCAGCTACTTCCAAGCCAAAAACAGGTACACTTCCCACGTCTACTCCTTGCATTAATTCAGAGGAGACTGATAAACAGGGACATTCACCACTGAGCCTTCCCTGTCACTCACCTACACATAAGAGCCGCTCTGCGCCCCGTCAGCCTCTTACATTGGACAGTGACGAGGACTATGATCCCAAAGAGAGAGTCTCCACTCTATGTCCAGGCCAGTATGACGGCAGCACACCATGGAGAGAGTTCTTGCACAGATTTGAGAGCTGCGCAGAGGCAAATCACTGGTCAGAAAAGACAATGGCCATCCAGCTGAAATTCTGCCTTGTTGGAGCTGCAGGCGCCATCATCCACAGAAACCCTTGTTCATCCAAATGGGACTACCGCCGCCTGCTGGAGGAACTTGAAACTGCATATGGCCCTTCCTCATATCACTCAGTGGCTGTGGCAGTGGAGCTGAGGCAAAGAGTACGCAAATTTGGTGAGGCCCTTCATGTGTTCAGAGATGACATTTATGGGAAAGTAGCTGTAGCTTATGGAAATTGGTCAGAGGCCGAGCAAGATGCTATAGCTGTTGAAGTTTTCACAAATGGCCTGGGCGATGCAGAGCTAATCCAAAAACTGTTAGAAGAACGTCCAGCCACACTATCCAGAGCTTACGAGATAGCCCATCGCCATGAAACCACAAAGAGAGCTGCGTCCTATATCACCAGCGTCATGCAGCCAGGGGCCCGTAACCTCACTGAACGCAGGCCCCAGGCTGCTGTTGTCAGAGAAAGAGACGAGAATGAGACTTTAACTGCCACTACAGCTGCAGCTAGCTCCTCACCCAATTGCTTTGCCCCACACACGTCTGCAAAAACACCAGGGCAACACAAGAACTTTAAAAAGGGTGGCATTCGCTGCCATAACTGTAAGGGCTGGGGTCACAAACACAGCCAGTGTTCATCCCCTCAAAGAAATGCAAAGACTTTCATTCCGAGCACTCCCCAGGGAAGCCCACAGGCCACTGTGCTCCACTTTAAAGGCCAGAGTCGTGACATGAGCATCCACATGCGCATATATGAACTGGAGGTGTGCGCAATCTTGGACAGTGGAGCGCGGAGGAACGTGCTGCCCCTTCACCATTACAATGCCCTTCACTAAGACATGAGACCCCACTACGGTCATCCATCGTAGAGACTCTGCTTGGGGTGGGACCAGGAGACGTGCTGGTGTGTGGTGAGGCCAAAATACCTGTCAGTATTAACAGCTGGCAAGATGAAGTGGACTTCCTCGTGGCGGACATGAAGTACTGCTAGGCCACCCATTCCTCACCCAAGCCGAGGCCCGCCTTGATTTTGGTAAGCGCCGCATAGTGCTGTTTGGAGAAGAAGTGCCATACTTTCACCCAGAGACTGTCCCAAAGTCACATGCTGTGAGAGTAGCCAGAACTGTCGTGGTTGAACCTGGACAAGAGTACCTAGTCAAGGGCACTGTGCCTTGTGGCAAAGCAGCTCAGGGAGACATGATGCTCACCCCCACAAAAGGCTTTGTTGAGAAGCACAAAATACTCATTGCCAGGGTCCTAGTCAATGCTCAGCCCACCAATGTTGTTCCACTATGCCTCTTCAACCCTGGCAACAAGGCCGTCACTATTAAAGAAGGTGCCATTGCAGGCCTCCTCCAGCCAGCTGAAGCTCTTCCCCCGCCCAGTGCCTCCACAGCGGCAGACTCCCCAGCTAGCCCCCCTGTGGTCCCAGAGCACCTCCAGGAGCTCTATGCCCAGAGTTCCACCGAGCTTAATGACAATGAAAAACTTGAACTGTCTAACCTGTTGTGTGCCTGTGAAAATGTGTTTTCCAGAGGGCCCTGTGACCTGGGACGGACCAGTCTTGTGCAGCATGACATCATAACCCAGCCTGGAGCTCCCGTGAAGCAGCCCCCTCGTCGCATGGCTGGGGAAAAGCAGCAACACACAGACCAGCAGATCCATGAGAGCCTCCAGAACGGCCTCGCCACCCGCAGCCACAGCAGTTGGGCCTCACCGATTGTTATGGTACATAAAAAGGATGGGACTTACCGCCTTTGTATAGACTATAGAACACTCAACAACCGCACCATCACTGACGCGTACCTGCTACCCCGCATCCAAGACACATTAGACACTCTCGCCACCGCCAAATGGTTCAGTACCTTGGACCTTGCTTCAGGTTATTGGCAAGTTGAGCTGACTCCCAGAGCCCGCCGCGCAGCCGCCTTTTGCACCCGAAATGGACTATTTGAATGGAACGTTATGCCGTTTGGGTTATGCAATACGCCAGCGACGTTCCAACGCCTTATGGACCGCGTCCTTGCCGGCATGCAGTGGGAGACCTGCCTCGTCTACTTGGATGACATCATCGTGCTGGCCAAGGATGTGTCCGGGATGCTGCAGCGGCTGAGTCAGGTGTTCCAGAGACTTAAACATGCAAACCTCAAACTAAAACCAGCCAAATGCTGCCTCTTCCGCCGCCAAGTTGCTTTTCTAGGTCACATTGTGTCCGGGCACGGTGTAGCCACTGACCCCAATAAAGTCCACAAAGTCCAAGCTTGGCCCACTCCCACATTGGTCCAAGAGGTCAGACGTTTCATTGGCCTCGCCTCCTACTATCGCAGGTTTGTGAAAGACTTTGCCTCCATTGCCGAACCGTTACACAACCTGACAAGGAAAAAAAGCTTGGTTAGAGGCCAGCAGTGAGCGCCCTCCCTGGACCACAGTCGCCCCTTGCAGTCCAGCCACCAAAACATACTGGAGTCAATGGAAAAGACTGTATTTCCGAGATGGAGTTCTGGTCCGCCGTTTTTACTGTTTGGACGACACACAGTACTACCCCCAAATTGTCCTGCCACACAAAATGCAACCCGATGTCATGCGCCAGATGCACGAGGGGCCAATAGGTGGACATTTTGGTATTGAACGGACTGTGGCCAGACTTCAAACCAGATACTACTGGTACCACATGAGAGAAGACGTGGCCCTCTGGTGCCGGACTTGTACCAACTGTGCATGCAGAGCCAGACCCCACAAAACGCCACAAGCGCCCATGGGAACTGTCAGGGTCGGAGCCCCCATGGAGCGCATTGCACTGGACATTATGGGCCCACTCAATGAGACAGAACGCAAAAACAGCTATGTGCTTGTAATACAGGAGTATTTCACAAAATGGGCTGAAGCATTTCCAATCCCAGAAGAAAAGGCTGTCACCGTGGCACGCGTTGTTGCAACAGAATGGGTGTGCTGCTTCGGAATGCCTCACTCTTTGCACAGCGACCAAGGGTGCAATTTTAAATCAGAGGTGTTTCAAGAAATGTGCCGTCTATTTGGCATTGAGAAAACCCATACTACGCCATTCAGACCACAGTCAGATGGCCAGGTTGAGCGTTTCAATGCCACACTTCAAAAGATCCTGGCCTCTACTGCAGAACACTGTCACTGGGATTGGGACCTGATGACCCCATATGCAGTTATGGCCTACAGAGCGACCAAGCACAGTGCTACTGGTTTCACCCCCAACTATATGATGTTCGGACGTGAAATAAATGAGCCAGTGGACCTTGTAGCTGGTTTGCCCCCAGACTCTGACCATACACCTTCAGCCCCAGAGTACGTGCAACAAATACGCGAGCGGCTGGAGCTGGCTCACAACATCACTCGAGAAGCCCTGGGTGAGTCAGTCACACGTGCAAAAAGACAATATGACAAAAACGCTTGCCACACACAGTACAAAGTCGGAGACACAGTGTGGTACCTCATCAAAGGAACACGGCATGTCAAAAACAGAGTCAAAAAGTTCCTCCCCTCCTACGAAGCACCCTTCTTTGTTATGGGACAGTTGGATGATCTAGTCTACCGGATCCAAAAGAGCCCCAGAGCCAAAGTCAAAGTCGTCCACCATGACCAACTGAAACACTACCACAGCCGTGAGCAGCTGGACAACACTTGGGTCCTGGACCAAGCCCAGAACTGGACACCTTCTGAGATCTTCAGGTTCAGGTTCAGGTTACTTTATTTGTACCCGTAGGTAGATTTGTTTTGTAGTTGGTGACATCCATATTTACAAGCCACTAATTACATTCAACATAGACACAAACACAGGCACACATCTTACAAAATAGGTAAATATAAAATATGTACAATATAATTTTTATAGCTTGTTCAACTCTTTGACAGCAGCAGGGACAAAGCTGTTTTTGTAGCGCTGGGTTCTACTTTTTGGGACAGCAAACCTCCGTCTGGAGGGAAGAAGCTGAAAGTTGCAGTGCAAAGGGTGGGAGTCATCATTTAAAATCGAGTCGGCCATCCTCTGTACTTGTCTGGTGTACAGGGATGTCAGGCTCAGCTGTGACTCACCAAGCAAACGACTGGACCATCTGACTACCTGATCCAAGGATTTCCTCTGTTTCAGTTTTATCTGACCAAACCATGACATTAAAGAAAAGGATAAAACAGATTCAATAAAAGCCCGATAGAACATAGTCATTATGGTTCGGTCAATTTGGAAGCGTGCAAGTTTCCTCAAACAATGCAAATTTTGCTGACCCTTTTTGCACACCCTTTCACAGTTCACCTCAAAGTTCAATCCACTATCAATAATTGTCCCAAGATATTTGTACGATTGTACACATTCGGTGGTCTGGCCTTTTAGTATGGTGACTTTGTGCCTGGGAGTTTTCCTCCTAAAGTCAATAATCATATCTTTCGTTTTTGTTGTATTCAGCTGCAGGTAGGAATCCTCACACCAGTGAACAAAGTCATCAACTACTGGGCCGTGGCCACTCTCACCATCCTGGAGGAGACTGACAATGACTGAGTCATCAGCATACTTTATAATGTGTCTGTTGTCATGTCTGCTCCGACACATGTTTGTGTACAGGATGAAGAGTAGTGGTGACAACACACACCCCTGAGGAGAGCCAGTAGAAGAGCACTTTAGGTCAGACAATGTGCCATTGACCCTTACTCTCTGCGTCCTGTTGGTTAAGAAATCCAGAATCCAACCCACCAGATTATTGCTTAAATCAAATTGTTGCAGGAGCCTTTCAACTAAAATATGAGGTTGGATTGTATTAAAGGCAGAAGAAAAGTCCACAAATAAAAGCCTGGCGTGTGTCCCATTAAAATCCAGATGTTTAAAAAGCATGTCAAACAGAGTGACAGTGGCATCCTCCACTCCTCTGTGAGGCCTATAGGCAAACTGCAGAGGATCCAATGCATGTTCAGTCTGCCTTAGGACCTCACGTCTGACCAGTTTTTCAAAAATTTTCATTAAAATTGAAGTCAAAGCAACTGGTCTAAAGTCGTTTACCGTTTTAGGACAGCTGGATTTTGGAACGGGAACAACCACGGCATCTTTCCAGATCTTAGGCACATGTTGTGTCTGTAAGGACTTATTGAAAATATAATGAAATATAGGACTCAGTTCATGTGCACAGGACTTTACCAGGCGTCCACATATATTATCAGGGCCCTGACTTTTGTTCACTTTTACAGCGCGGAACTCCCTTTTAACATCCTGCATCTCAATATTAAAGTGCTGATTGTCTTTGAGTTTCTGTTTCAAATCTTGGATTTCTGTGCTAAAATCAAAGGAGTCAAAAAGACCATAACAACAATTAAGAGCATTAGCCAGCTCTGTGTCTGAACTAAAACCATCTAAAAACACACGATTACTGCGCTCTGTGCTCTGAAGGCCTGCAATAGTTTTCATACTGGCCCAGGCCGAACCAAGTTTATTTGCTGCCATCTTGCTTTCCAACTCTGATTTATAATTCTGTTTTGCTCTTAAAATTTCGGCCTTCAGCTCCTTGGTGGCAACCTGTAGCGCAGAAACAGACCCTTGTTTAAAGGCAAGAGCTTTCCTCTGTAAGCAGGATTTAACTGATTTAGTAACCCATGGTTTGTTGTTGGGGTATATTTTGACACGTTTACGTGGAACAAACTTATTTTGACAGTGAGCCATGTATGAGCATGTGAGCTCAGCCAGAGAGTCCAAATCATCCCCGCAGGCCATTATGAACATCTTCCAGTCTGTACAGTCAAAGCATTCCTGGAGGCTGTGCTCTGAATCTTCTGTCCACACATCAATGTCTCTGGTCTCCACTTTGCCTCTTCTGAGAGCAGTTTTATATGTGGGCAGCAAATGAACACAGTTGTGATCTGATGATCCTAAAGGAGGAAGGGGGAGTGATTTATAGGCCCTCTCTATGGATCCATAGCACAGGTCCAATGTCTTTTTTCGCCTGGTTGGGCAGGAGACATACTGATGAAAGTTTTTAAGTGTCTTCTTTAAAGAAACATGGTTAAAATCCCCAAGAATGAAGTTTGGCGCCTCTGGAGAAATTGACTGCAGCCGCTACACCACATCAGAGATGGTGCTGGAGGCGGAGTCAGCGTCTGCCCTCGGATGAATGTACACAGTTGTGATGAAAAGTTGGGGAAACTCTCGAGGCAAATAAAAGGGGCGAAGCGACACAGACAGCAGCTCCACATGGGGTGTACAGATGCACTCTCTGACCGTGACAGATGTGCAGTACTGCTTATTAATGTATAAACATACTCCGCCCCCCTGACGCTTCCCAGTTACCTCTTCCTGCCGATCTGAGCGCAGCGGAGCTCCAAAGCCGTCAATCCACAGGTCTGCGTCTCGATCATGCGCAGTAAGCCAAGATTCAGTGAAAGCCATAACGCAGCAGTTCTTAAAATCCTTCTGGTAACGTACGTTGCCTTGAATTTCCTCCACCTTGTTTCTCACAGACTGTGCATTCCCAAAAATGATCGAAGGAAGAGGAATGTTACCAAACTGACATCTCCTAAGGCGCAATTTCACACCTCCACGTCTTCCACGCTTCCTCCTGCCGCTTCTTTTTTCACCGCTGTGACCGTCTCTCAAAATAAAGTCCGGCAGCTGAAATTTGGGCGCAATCAGAGACTCTGCACCAGCTGTGTTAAAGCGCAGCAACACGTCCCTGGAATATTGTATTCTGCCCGCTATTCTGCTCGTCATGGAGCCGAACGCGTTTACCTCAGAGACAAAGAGCCAGAACACAGAAAGCAGCAGTGCGAGATATGAGAGGAAATCCATGTTGCAGATACTAGGGAGCTGTTCGCCATATATTCCACAAACGCTCCAGGGCAGAAACGACACAGAGGATTTTCTAAAAATGTAAAAAAGTACAAAAAACACACACACGCACACACGCACTATATCACCAAGCTGCTGGTCGCTGTGTGCGCATGCGCCCAGACCTTCTGAGATCTTGCCACCGGCTGTGGACGGGGACCCAGCAGACCAGGACCACAGCCTGTACAACTTGTTCGCTACTGCCTCCAGTGATGGCTCCAGCAATTCCCGGCCGTCTACTCCACCTGCTAATGTTCCCAATGTGATCGGGTCTCTTCCATCCACTCCTTCCCATGTGATATTTGACCATGGTGGGGGTGCGGTGGGAGAGCCATGCCATCAGGCTCAGCACGTGTCATGGCCCAAACGTCGGCACAGAGGACCGGACCATTACGGGGACTGGGTTACTGAGTGAGCCAACTGTAGCAGTTCATATTTGCACTAGAGACTCTCCAGTTTACATTTTTGGACTCTAGTCTAGTTATAGTGTTCTATACGTTTGTTTAAAAAAAAAAAGCTGAAGAGACAATGCTTTCATATACCTACATGCACTTTATTTCATTTGAATGTATTGTATTCTGATTAGTTGGTCAGTATTACTCCCGGTCGCCAAGGAATAGGTTTTAAAAGTATAATGTACTCCTTGCTTAATTAGAAACAATTGTATTTCAATGTATTTGTCCCTCATGTTTTCACTGCTAAATGTGCTAATTTTATCACTGCATAGACACTTGTTATTATAGTATAACCTACCTACCTATTTGAATTCATGTTATATATTGGACACTGCTACTGCTACTGCTAGGCCTACGAATGTAGAGAGTGTGTACCAGTTTTGTATTATTTAGATGGAATGGAATTAATATTAATTGCCAGTCCATGGTGGGGGTAGTGTTGTAAGATGTGTCTAATTCATGTGTTTAGATAGGGCAGCTCAGTGCGTGAATGTGAGTGAGTGAGTGAGTGCGCGCGTGCAGCCGAGGCGCACCCCGGGCCCTTTGTGAATGGCCCCGCGGTGCGGACGGTGTGTGTGAGGTGTGCGGGTGAGTAGAGAGAGAGAGAGGGGTGACCGGAGCAGGTAGCGAGCTAGAATTGCTGCTAATAACAGTGCAGTCTGTTAATAAAGCCCCAACTCTTCAGCAAAAATGGCCTGTTCTTCTGTGTACCACCATATGTTTTTTTTTTCTGTTTTTTTTTTTTTTTATTTAAGTTTTTGTAAAGGGTATACATGTCATTACAGCATTGCATTGTTTACATTTTCATCACATATTTCCCCTTTTTTTGTTTTTTGACAACATTGGAAAAAAAATTATTACAACACCCTTTTTTTAAGTGAAAGAAAAAGAGAAATTAAAAGAAGAACAAAAAAAACCCAAAACAAACAGAAAAAATAACAACCCCCCCCCCCCCCAAAAGAGCAGAAAAATGAAAGAGCATCTGAGTAGCGTTGGAGCAAAGAGAGGTGCCATTATTGAAATGGTATTTGTCAATAGTGATCTTAGTGACCCAAGATGGCGCCCACAGCGGTCGACATGGTGCTTCGCTGCGCTCTTTGTTTGTTTTTGTTTGTCAATTGTGTGTCTGCTTGCACTTATACCCGTGAAGAACTTTTAAATATCAGGACTTTGACCCCCACGGACCTCCTCCCAGTTTTTCTAGCCCCTGCCGCCGATCTGGTTTATTGTTTGGCTCGGAAAGTGAGACGGCGGAAGAGAGGAAGACGAGCGGGCGCTCTCGTGCGACTTCGCAGGAGAGGCTCGCGAACGGCGCTGCCTGGCATATTTCTGTCCAATACCAACTCTCTCTCTAACAAGGTGGATGAACTGAGACTGCTGATGCGTTTTAAGGACCTCGCCTCCTCAGCTGTCCTCTGCTTTACTGAGACCTGGCTCCGGGAAAATATACCGGACAGCGCGCTGCGCCTCGACGGCTTCCAGCTCTTCCGTGCTGATCGTGACACAGAGCTTTCCGGCAAGACCACAGGAGGCGGTGTCTGCTTCTACATCAACTGTAGCTGGTGCTCTGATGTAACGGAAATTTCCAAACACTGTTCTCCTGCCTTGGAATTTCTTGTTATCAACTGCAAGCCTTTTTATTCCCCACGGGAGTTTGCTTCTTTTATACTGATCGCTGTGTACGCCCCTCCCGACGCGGACACGCGCGAAGCTCAGCGCGTGCTCGCGGATCACATTCAACACACAGAGCGGAGTTTTCCAGACTCGCTGATTATTGTGGCTGGCGACTTTAATCAGTGCAATCTGAGCCACGATCTCCCCCGCTACAAACAGTTTATTAAATGCCCCACCAGAGGATTAAACACACTGGATCACTGTTACACCACAGTGAAAGACGCATATCACGCTGTTCCTCGCGCTGCGCTGGGATTATCTGATCACGTGATGGTTCACCTCATTCCCACATACAGACAGAGATTGAAGCTCACTAAACCTGTTGTGAGCACTACGAAGATACGGACCAGTGATGCTGAGGAGAAGCTGGAAACGTGCATGGAAATATCTGACTGGGGCATGCTTAAAGGAGCCACGCATGATCTGGATGAGTACACGGACACTGTGAACTCATATATCCACTTTTGTGAAGAGAACATTCTTCCATCACGCACCAGGGTGAGTTACTCTAATGACAAACCCTGGTTCACAGCTAAGCTCAGACAGATCAGGAAGGAGAAGGAAGCAGCGCTGAAAAGTGGAGACAGGGACTGCTACAGGGAGGTTAAATACCGGTTTAACAGAGAGCTGAAGAGGGCTAAATCTCTATACTCAGAGAGACTCCAGCAGCAGTTCACTGCTAATGATTCGGCTTCCGTGTGGAGAGGACTGAGGCAGATCACCAACTATCGGCCTCAGGCTCCTAAAGGTCAGGATGACAAAGCCCTTTGTCAGAGACTGTCCCAACACTATGCCCGTTTTGACACCTCGTCATCTGTGTCCAACTCCCCCCCTCCCTCCAGCTCCACAGCCTCCACATTCCCTACTTCATTTAAGGCACCCCCCCCCCACCTCCCCCCCTCCCCTTATCATCAGTGAGCAGGATGTGCTCAAGCAGTTCTCCAGACTGAACCCGCGCAAGGCCCCCGGCCCAGACGGCGTGTCTCCCTCCACCCTGAGACTCTGTGCGAAACAGCTGGCTCCTGTATTCACAGACATTTTTAACACCTCCCTTAAGTTATGCCACGTGCCGTCCTGCCTCAAATCCTCCACCATCATCCCTGTCCCCAAGAAGCCACGGATCACTGGACTTAATGACTACAGACCTGTAGCGCTCACCTCTGTAGTCATGAAGTCCTTTGAGCGCCTGGTCCTGTCCCACCTCAAGTCCATCACCACCCCTCTCCTGGACCCGCTGCAGTTTGCCTACCGAGCCAACAGGTCTGTAGACGATGCAGTCAACCTGGCCCTCCACTCCATCCTGCAGCACCTGGACTCCCCGGGAACCTACGCCAGGATCCTGTTTGTGGACTTCAGCTCCGCATTCAACACCATCCGCCCCGCTCTGCTCCGGGACAAGCTGTCCCTGCTCAACGTGCCTGACTCCCTCTGCAGGTGGATCATCGACTTCCTGACGGACCGGAGGCAGCATGTGCGGCTGGGAAAGACTGTCTCAGACTATACTAGCATCAGCACCGGATCACCCCAGGGCTGTGTACTTTCCCCCCTACTCTTCTCCCTTTACACCAACTCCTGCACCTCCAGCCACCAGTCTGTCAAGTTGATCAAGTTTGCGGACGACACCACCCTCATCGGGCTCATCTCCAACGGCGACGAGTCCGCCTACAGGAGAGAGGTGGCCCAGCTGGCGTCCTGGTGCAGCAATAACAACCTGCAGCTGAACGCTCTGAAGACAGTGGAGATGATTGTAGACTTCAGGAAAGTCACTACTCCTCTGCCCCCCCTCACCCTCTCAGGCTCTCCCATCACCACTGCTGATTCCTTCCGCTTCCTAGGCACTACCATCACCAGGGACCTCAAATGGGAGCTGACCATCAGCTCACTCATCAAAAAAGCCCAGCAGAGGATGTTCTTCCTGCGGCAGCTGAGGAAGCTCAAGCTACCCACCAAGATGTTAGTGCAGTTCTACACAGCCATCATCGAGTCCATCCTCACCACCTCCATAACCGTGTGGTACGCAGGAGCCACTGCCAGGGACAGACTAAGGCTGCAGCGCGTCGTGCGCACTGCTGTGAAGGTGATCGGCTGCAAGCTCCCATCTCTCCAGGATCTGTACATCTCCAGGACCCGGAGGCGTGCTGGCCGGATCATAGCCGATCCCTCACACCCTGGTCATGTACTGTTTGCCCCCCTCCCCTCTGGTAGAAGACTTCGGTCCATCCAGACTAAAACCTCCCGTCACATGAACAGCTTCTTCCCCTCTGCCATTAGACTGCTGAACACTAAGTGACTCTCGTGCACCATGTACAGCAGCTCAACCAGACTCATGTCAATCATCACTGTTTTCTTCCTGCATTACCGACTGCACTATATAGTTCTCCACAGTATCTGCTGCTGGCTAATATATATTTTAACTGTTGACCAGTATCACTTAATCTTATCCTACACTTTATTACATGTATAGTTTATTTCTCTTATCTTATCATGTTTAATGTTGCAGCATTGTACCGAGACAAATTCCTAGTTTGTGTACTACATGAACAATGGCAATAAACCTGATTCTGATTCTGATTCTGATTCAAAGATTGGATCTGATGGAAGACACATATGCGTTCCAGGGTTGCCAAAAGTTCAAGAACCCATCCATGTCCTGTCTCAGTGCAAATGCCAACTTTTCCATCGAATAAATGTCCTGAATCACGTTAATCCAATCTTCAGGTGTAGGACAGTCTTTCAACATCCATTTTTTTGTTAGAGCTTTTTTACTTGCCAATATTAAAACAGTGAATAAGTATTTTTCTCCTCGTCTTTCCAGTGATTCCGGTAGTAAACCCAAATACAAAGTTACAAAAGAAAAGGGAACTGTTACTTTGAATATTTTCCCCAATATTTTCTGTACATTGGTCCAATATTGGACCATGGTGGGGGTGCGGTTTCCTCCCACATGCCAAAAACATGCAGGTTAGGTTAATTGGAGACTCTAAAGTGGCCCTAGGTGTGAATGTGTGTGTGAATGGTTACGGGATAGTGCCGTATCGTGGCTGCTTCATCCATCCAGGTGGTGGATGACCCTCAATTTCCCCTCTGGGGATCAATAAAGTATACTAAATCTAAAAATCTAAAAATATTGGTGGATAACTGGGCATGACCAAAACACATGAAAATGATTTGCAGTCTCTTCACCACACAAGCGCCAACAATTCAACCCCTTACAAGTAAATTTGTTTTGTGCAGGTGTTCTGAAAAATCTTACCAAATTTTTCCATCCAAATTCTCTCCACTGCAGGGATGAAGTACTTTTCCATTGTTGTTTATTTAGCTTTTCCCATATTTCCACTTGTAAAGTGAAATTCCCCTCTTTTTCCCATCTTTCTTTTATATATTGTCAGGTGGGAAAGGAAGTTTTCTCTCTCCTCTACTTGTAAGATGTAGCCCAGTACAACCTGTCGCATTAAGGGAGGAGGTGTGTCCCCCTTGGGCTGGGCCCAAATGTGAAGCACGCAGGCCCACCGGCGCGTGGACACGCCCTGGTGCCACACAAAACAACCCCCAGCTATGGGCAAATAGCACCACTGCCTTGTGGTCGTCACGGGAGTGACAAAGGCTAAGGGAGACAACCCCTACAGAAAATCGGGAGTGGAGCCCCGAAGGCGGTTGGTCTTCGCGTAGCGGGACCTCCCGGCAACTCCTGTAGCCAAGTTGGTACCAACTGTATTGGCTAGTCCCTTCCATTGGACACTACCAGCAAGGCCGAGAAGGAGGATCTGTCAACTGGGCATCTCAGTTTCTCCACAACTTCGCCCTGGCTTGTGCCCTGGAGAGGTCACTCCAGTGCCGCCTTCTGCGGCAGCTCAAAACGGGGAGACGCAGTTACTGGTTAAAAGTCCAGAGCAAATTGGCGTAAGCTCGGGTGCCTAGGGCTGTCTCCCGACGGTGGGAGGGATCGTCGTGTCCCACTGGCCAGCTACCGCCCGCCTTTAGCTGGGCAGCCCCCAGTCAGTAAGGTGCTTACTTCAAAGGTCCGCTTACTTCAAAGGGTGCTTGAAGTGTAGGTCAAAAGCTGAATCACGGACTGTAATCACTGCACCAGTTAATATCAAGAAACCAAAGCCGCCAGCGCTGAGTCTGGCAACCTGGAACGTCAGAACAATGTGTCCTGGCCTCTCTGACGACCTCCAGCAAATCAATGACGCCAGGAAAACTGCTATCATCGACCGCGAGTTGAGGAGGCTCAATATTGACATTGCAGCACTGCAAGAGATGCGACTCCCGGGCAGCGGCAGCTTGAAGGAGAAGAACTATACGTTTTTCTGGCAGGGACAGGAGCCTGATGAGCATCGCCTGTACGGTGTTGGATTCGCTATTCGAAACTCCCTTCTGTCCTCTATTGAACCGCCGTCTTCAGGCACTCCACGAGTCCTCTCTCTCCGTCTCATAACCTCCTCTGGACCAGCTATTATCCTTAGCGCCTATGCTCCGACGCTCTGCTCTTCAACTGAGGTGAAAGATGCATTCTACGAGGCGCTCGAAACTAGGATCCAGCAGATCCCTGCCAAGGAGCACCTGTTTCTGCTCGGTGACTTTAACGCACGGATAGGGGCAGATCATGACTCCTGGCCCCGTTGCATTGGCCGCTTCGGCATCGGCAAGCTCAACGAGAACGGTCAACGCCTTCTTGAACTCTGCTCCTTTCATGATCTCTGTCTGACCAACACATTCTTCTCCACCAAGCTCTGTCACCGAGTGTCCTGGAGACATCCAAGGTCTCGCCACTGGCATCAGCTGGACTTCGTCATCACCAGGAGATCCCTGCTGAACCGAGTGCTGGTCACGCGCAGTTTCCACAGCGCTGACTGTGACACCGACCATTCCCTGGTCGCCACCAAGGTACGTCTCTGCCTCAGACGTGTCAACCGCTCCAAGCAGAAATCCTGACCCCGCATCAACACAGCTATGATTACAGTACCTAAACTGCGGGAACGCTATGCTAAAGTCATAAATGAAGCCCTGGCGGACTGTCCCACCAACTGTGCTTCTGCAAGGTGGAACCACATCCGTGAGGCTGTGTTTGAGACCGCCATAGGTACCTTTGGGAAAAAGGTGGGGAAGAGTGCGGATTGGTTTGAAGCTGGAGCCGCTGAGATGGAACCTGCAATCGCCTCCAAATGTGCAGCCCTAATTGCCCACAAGAAGGAGCCCTCTGTGCGGACGCTTGCTACACTGCACGCTGCGAGGAACAATGCACAAAAGATTGCAAGGCGATGTGCCAACGACTACTGGCTTAACCTCTGCCAGGACATACAGCTTTCTGCAGATCACGGAAACGTGCACAAAATGTACGAAGGCATGAAGAAGGCTTTCGGTCCCAGTGTCATCAAGACCGCCCCACTTAAATCAGCTGCAGGAGATGTCATCAAGGATCGCGGTAAACAAATGGAGAGATGGGCTGAGCACTACCAAGAGCTCTACTCCAGAGTAACCACCGTCTCGAACACGGCCCTTGAGAACACCCCTCTACTGTCAGTCATGGATGAGCTTGACGTTCCATCCACCATCGAGGCGCTCAGCAAGGCGATAGACTCCATCTCAAACGGCAAGGCTCCAGGCAGTGACAACATCCCCCCTGAAATCGTCAAAACCGCAAAGGAGAGCTCACTCTTGAAACACCTCCATGAGCTCCTGCTGCAGTGCTGGGAGGAAGGGGCTGTGCCCCAAGATATGCGTGATGTCAAAATCATCACTCTCTACAAGAACTAGGGGGAGCGGAGCGATTGTAACAACTATCGTGGAATCTCACTCCTAAGCATAGTTGGCAAAGCCTTTGCCCGTGTTGTCCTCAACAGACTACAACTACTTGCCGAACGTGTGTATCCAGAGGCGCAGTGTGGATTCAGAGCAACCAGGTCAACCATAGATATGGTCTCCTCTATGAGGCAGCTGCAAGAAAAGTGCCGGGAGCAGAGACAACCCCTCTTTTTGGCCTTCATCAACCTGACCAAGGCTTTTGACTTGGTCAGCAGGGATGGACTGTTTGCCCTCCTCCAACGAATTGGATGTTCCCCCAAGTTTTTGAGCATGATCAAGTCGTTCCACCAGGACATGAACGGCATTGTCCAGTTTGATAGATTATCCTCAGACCCTTTCCCGAACAAGAACGGTGTGAAGCAGGGTTGTGTTCTGGCCCCTACCCTATTTGGCATCTTTTTCTCCCTGCTCCTGTGCTACGCCTTCCGGGACTCTGAAGACGGTGTCTTCCTCCACACCAGGAGCAACGGAGGCCTCTTCAACATGGCACGCCTCAGATCAAAGACCAAGGTGCGGAGCGTTCTAATCAGGGAGCTGCTCTTTGCTGATGATGCTGGTCTTGTTGCCCACACCATGTAAGCGCTCCAGCGTCTCATCAACTACTTTGCTCGTGCCTGCTCTGAGTTTGGCCTCACCATCAGCCTTAAAAAGACCGAGGTCATGGGCCAGGATGTCAGCAGTGCTCCCAGTATCAACATCGGCGACCACACACTTGTGGTGGTGGACAAGTTCACCTACCTCGGGTCGATCATCTCCAGCAATCTCTCCCTAGACGCCGAACTGAGCGCCTGTATCGGCAAGGCATCGACGGTGATGGCCCGTCTGGCGAAGCGAGTCTGGGACAACTCTATGCTAACCACCAATACCAAGATAAGAGTCTACATGGCCTGTGTACTGAGTACTCTCCTATACGGCAGTGAAGCATGGACCCTCTACTCCTGCCAGGAACGCCGGCTGAATGCCTTCCACCAACGCTGCCTTCGCAGACTCCTGCACATCACTTGGCAGGACCGTGTCTCCAACATCGACGTCCTGGCCAGAGCAGATGTGCCCAGTATGTTTGCCATCCTGACAAAGAGACGCTTGCGATGGCTTGGCCACGTCAACCGAATGGAGGATGGCCGCATCCCCAAAGACTTACTGTATGGGGAGCTGGCTACTGGAACTAGATCAAAGGGACGCCCAACTCTCAGATTCAAGGATGTTTGCAAGCGCGACCTCAAGGCTGGAGGCTTCAACCCCTCCAACCTGGAGTCAGCCGCCTCCGTCCGCTCCAACTGGCGGACCACCACCCAGGATGTCATCCGAACAGCAGAGGAGAGAAGAGACACTCGCTGGGGGGAGAAGAGACTCCGCAGACAGAGGAGACTGTCGAGACCCCCACTACACTCTGTGTGAATTTATCTGCAGCGGCTAGGGCAGGACCTGCAGATCCCGTATCGTCCTCTACAGCCACGCCCGACCGTGCAGCTCCCTGAATGATGACCCAAGGCACAAAACTCCCCCATGATCTTTCGAGATCGATGGAGCCAATGAATGAATGTCTCCTTTTAAGTCTTGAAGACCATGGTATATTTTAGAAATGTATCTGATCCCTGGGATCTCTTTATATGCCATTAAGAAAACTTTCAGAACACCTGACTGGGCCCTTTCCAAATCCTCCTTTTTAAGTATTTTGTTTATGTGGTGTCTAAGCTGAAAGAACCTGTAAAGGTCTTGATTTACTAGACCTTGTTTTTTCACATCTTCAAAACTTCTTAAAGTTTGCCCTTTAAAAAAATCGTAATATTTTATCAGTCCATTCTCTTTCCACTTTTTAAATCTAGTGTCTGTTTAATTAGGAGTAAAGTCCTGATCATAGGAAATCCATTGCAATAATTGATAGGGTTCTTTAGTTTGATTCTCTCTGACTATCTTAAACCAAATTTTTAGCGGGGTCTCTATCCATGGGTTAGTGTTATTCAAAAGTTTAGGTAAGGCATTGTTCCCTATTATCGCCTGTAGGGGAATGTCACTTGTTATTTGGCATTCCATCTCCTTCCATTGTGCAGTGTAGACTGGGTTACATATCTCTACTAAAGTTTTAATTTGTGCGGCTTTAAAATAGTCCCTGATATTTGGCAGCGCAAGCCCACCTTTGTCTTTGTTTAGCTGTAGGGTTCTATACCTCATTCTTGGTCTCTTGCCCTGCTATATGAATCTTGAGATCCTTCTGTCCAGTTCTCGCCATATTTTTTGGGGAGGTTCTACCGGTATTGTTTGGAAAAGGAATAGAAGACGTGGAAGTATATTCATTTTGACTGCTTCAATTCTTTGTGCAGTACCCAAGAATGGTATCATATTCCATCTTGCTAGATCAGATTTTATTTTTGCCATCAGTGGATCATAGTTTAGTGTTATAATTTTGTTGAGTTGTTTCGGGATATTGACCCCCAGATATTTTATAGATTCCATCTCCCAGTTAGTTTTGAGTTTGCTTAGTAAATATTGATTTGGGTCATAGTTGAATGTTAAAATTTGGGTTTTATGCATGTTTAATTCGTATCCCGATAACTCTTCATACTCTGAAAAAACTGAGATTGGTTCTGGAAAAGAGGTGTCCGGCTGCCCCAGGTATATTAAGATGTCATCGGCAAAGAGTGCTATTTTGTGTTCCTTCTGATCAAGTGTAATACCTTGAATTTTTTGATTCTGTCTTATCCATTGGCTCAGAGGTTCTGTGAAGATTGCAAAGAGCAGTGGAAACAAGGGGCAGCCCTGACAACATCCTCTTTCCAGTTCAAAAGATGATGATAATTTACCGTTAATCCTTATTTTAGCTGTTGGTTTTTTATATAATGCCTGGATGGTTCTAATGAAGTTATTATGAAAACTGAAACTGGATAAGATTCTATATAGGAAAGACCAGTCAACCAAGTCAAATGCTTTTTCAGCATCTAATCCCAATATGGCTGCATTTAAATTATATTTTTTTATATGATGAATTATGTGTAAAGTGCGTCTAATGTTATCTTGTGTCTGTCTTTGTCTTATAAAACCTGTTTGGTCTAAATGAATTAAGTCTGTCAGTATATTTTCTAACCTTTTGGCAAGGATAGCGGTAAAAAGTTTATAGTCCTGATTTAACACACTGATTGGTCTGTAGTTGGAGCAGTCTAGTTTATCCTTTTCAGGTTTAGGTATGACTGCAATGACCCCTTCTCTCCAGGAGGGGGGGATTTCCCCTGTGTGGAGGACATAGTTAAATGTTTTCAGGAGGAGAGGAGATAGTTGCTGTTTAAAGGTTTTGTACCACTCTGCTGTATAGCCATCTGCTCCTGGGGATTTGTTAGAAAAAGCAATTATGAAACTTAAAGCTAATTCTTTAGGTTGTATTTCTGACAGTAGTGTTTTATTTTGTGACTCAGTAAGTTGGGGAAGATTTAATGTATTTAGGAAGGCTTCGGATGCATTTTTGTGTTTTTTTGAGGGAGTATAAGTTCTTGTAGTGATTCTCGAAGCTTTTAAGAATTTCCTGAATTCTAAATTTTATTTCCTTTGATACTGGGTCTCTGACTTTGTAGATTGCTCTCTCCGTTTGTTGTTTCCTCAATTTGTAGGCTAGTAATTTTGCCGATTTGCTACCTGTTTCATAATATTTTTGTTTCAGAAATGTAAGTTTCTTCTGGATTTCTATTGTGTAGATCTCGTTTATTTGTTTTTTAATTTCCTTAATTTTGAGCGAGTCATTAGAATGAGTGTTGTCTTTGTGCTCTTTTTCTAGTTTCTTAAGTTCTGACTCTAATGTGATTAGTTTTTCTTGTCTCAGTTTTTTTTTTGGGTTGCCAGTTTTGCAATAATCTTTCCCCTTATTACAGCTTTGCATGCGTCCCACAGTATTAAAGGGGATACTTCTCCATTATCATTTTCTTCCAAATATCTGAGAATATCTGATTCCAATTCATCTTTCAGTGGTCCTTTCAGCACATTTGAATTTAACCTCCAAGAAAATGTATTATTTGTGTATTTTTGGATATTTAAGTCCATATAGATCGGACTGTGGTCAGAGAGATCCATCAGTCCTATTTTACATGTTTTTACTCTTCCAATGTCTCTATTAAACATAAAAAAAAGTCAATCCTTGAGTATGATGAATGTGGTCCTGAGTGAAATGTATAATCTTTTACACTAGGGTTGAGTTCCCTCCACACGTCACAGATTCCCATTTCTTTTAGTAGCATCCGAGTTTTTCTATTTTGAGTGTTATTTTGATGTGGAGAATTACCTGATGCATCCCAGTATGGGTTCAGTCTTAGATTGAAGTCTCCACCACATATATTAAACCTTTGGCTTTAGTTATCATTAGGTCAAATAGATTTTTATAAAATTTCCAGTTAGCCCCTGGAGGTGCATATACATTCAGCAGGGTGATATCTTCTCACGCTAGCCGACCAAGTACCATGCTAAATCTTCCTTCTTTATCTTTGTGTTCTGAATTTTTTTCAAACATAATTTTGGTTGAGATCAATGTCGCTACCCCCCTCCTCCTCCCTGACTTATATGAGGATGACGAGATCAGTTTTAACCCTTGTCTATTAAGTTTAGTGTGCTCCAAGTCTGTTAGGTGGGTTTCCTGTAAAAATATTATTCCTGCTTTGTCTTTTTTCATTTTGCCAAGAATCTTGGATCTTTTAACTGGATTCAGGATCCCTTTTACATTATATGAGATTATTTTGGTTACACCCTGTTTCTCCATTGTGTTGTCTTATTTAGTATAACAGTGTAGTGGCCCTCTTTTATGCTACTCAGAAACTGAAAGAACATTAAGAACATAGTATATAAAACTTTAAAACAAAAAACTGTCAAAAGATCTTCCTGAGCTGAGGTCTTTTTAGTGACCTTAGAAGAGCCTTGCTGGTGTGTTGGCTCTGAGGGAAATTCCTCAAACTCTGTTACGTGTTGAGGGCCCTCTCTTACCCCTGTAAGTTGTCCCATGTTTTTAACGTGAATTTCAGATCCCAATCCGAACTTGTAATGATTTTTTTTTTTTATGCCTATACCCTATGAAATTGTGTGCAACCTCCCACCACCGTCACAGCAAACAATCACGTTAATACAGTATTTGTTAGTGTGGAGAGTTCATGTGGTTCATTGTCACATTTCTATTTCAACAAGTTTTTTTTTTCTTTTTCTTTTTTTTAAAGACTTACTTGTTTCTAATATTATGACTGTTCCATGAAATGTTTTACCACTTGCTGATTCTGCATCTTCTTTAATGTTTGTTACCTTGTAGGAGGAGGGTTGGATGTGCAGATTGACTAAAAATATTGTTATTCCCTCCTGAAAGCGCTCAGTTTTTCCTTATAGCCCTGGCGCTGGGTTTCCCGCCGCTGGCCCGTGGATTTTGAGGGTCTCTGTGTGCACCACATTTGAGCCTTGATTCTTTCGATCGGGTCTACTGCGGGTTTATACACCGTTACCGGGATCCCTCTTCTCGCCATATCCCTGGTTGCTTCTTCCGCCAAGTTGTAGAGACACGTCTCTTCCCTGTAAAAAACCCGCAGCTTCACCGGAAATGGAGTTTGAAAGCGCAGTTTCTTCTCTCTTAGTACCTTTTTAGCGTCGTTGTATTCCCGACACTTTTTAAGGACCTCCGGGGCGTAGTCGTGCTCCACAAAAACTTTTCTTTCTTGGTGCATAAATCTTTTTTTTTTGCCAAGCCAGTCTCAAAATCTCTTCTTTTGTTCTGAAGTTGGAAAACTTCACCACCACTGATCGTGGAGGCGCTTCCGCCGACGGCCTTGGGGCTAATGAACGGTGCGCCCTTTCTATCTTCAAGTCGGTGGATTGGGGAATTTCCAACCTCTCTCTCAGTATGAATTCCACGCATGCAGCCATTGTGGTGAAACCGTCCTTGACTCCTTCTTTCAGACCATGAATTCTTATGTTGGCCCTTCTTAGTCTTCCTTCTTGATCGGTTAGCTTAGCCTCCAGTCTTGTCTGTCGTTTAAGTAAATCCAGCACGGTTTCTTCCAGCCCTTTTATTCTTTTCTCTGCTTCCATGATTCGGTCCTCAGCCTGGTCCACTCTGTTGTTTGTCCTCTTTAATTTCACGAAATTCGGCCCAACACTCTCGGCGAAATTCTCTTAATTCTTGAATTATCGTTTTTAAGCTAACCGTGTTGCTAGCCTCATTCAGCTCCTCTGTTTCCGAGTGGATGTCCTCCAGGTCAGATTCTCTGGCCGATGCGCGTCTTGGCCTGGCAAATGTCGATCTCTTCTGCTTTCCTTTAGGCATAATGACTTTGTCTTTTGATTTTCACTCTTCCAAAAATCCGTTAAATCTGATTTTCAAGGTATTTTCACAGATGGGGTCTTGGAGCTTCAGCGTTAAGCTGCTATCACCATGGTGTCCAGACCAGAAGTCCACCACCATACGGTTTTTAACAAGCGTGAGCTTTACTCGGGAGTTGACCCCGGAGGAAAAGCTGCCTCCGGCCCTGGAGAAGACAGATCTCCCCTGTGTCCCCCAACCACGGTTGGGAGACCAAAGCAGGAAAGGTTAACACTTAAATTATATGATCAGAGGTGGGTATAGTAGCCAGAAATTCTACTCATGTAAAAGCAGTACTATGAAATTAATAATTAAAAGTAGACGACCAAAAATTTCTAGTTGAGTTAAGGGTACAAAGAGCACCCACTTAAAAATTTGAGTAATGATTTCAGTCTTGAAGGTTTGAGGTTTTTCTCCAAAATTTATAACAATTTTCTTATATTTTTCTATTTTTCTCGGTAAATTTATCTAAATTTGCAACATTTTTCCTCACATTTGTAATTTTCATTCATTCATTCATCTTCTTCCGCTTAATCCTTTTTGGGTCGCGGGGGGGCTGGAGCCTATCCCAGCATCTTTGGGCGAGAGGCAGGGTACACCCTGGACAGATCGCCAGTCCATCACAGGGCCAACACAGAGAGACAGACAACCATTCTGTGCTGACCTGTCAGATATTGGGTGGGGTTATGTTCCCTCTAGTGGTGGTTTGTGTTACTGCACCTTTAATTGTAGCTACTTCCTGTTTCCTATATAAACCCTTTTTTGTTCAATCTGCTATGATGAAAGCAATGTGAAAATGTGCTCGCCAGAAATTTGGTTGTACTAACCTAGGAGTGGAACCAACAGTAAGTTAATGCTGAAAATTGTTGTAATACTTGTTTAAGATGACCATAGTTTGGAATATGATGTTAAAAACGCTAAATTTAAGCTATAAAAAGATCGCGATTAAAAGGTGTTAATGGCTAATCGTTGCAATGGTACTTAGCTAACTGCTGAGTCATTTAGCCCTTTGTTAGCCCAAGTTATATTGTGTTGTAATGGTGCTTCGTGTGAAAGCTAGTTAGCTATTCATTTGGCTATGCTTACCTGCTTACTTAGCTGTGTAGCTGTCCTCTGTAAAATAAAAATGTATTAGTATAATTTCGTAATACTTACCTGATTTAACTTAACTTTGTAACCTGTGGAAACTGTGAAATACTTACCTTAGTTTGAATCTGTAAAGCAAATTACTTACCTGAGTTAAGTGCCTGTAATAAGAGAAACTGTTTATATACAGAGTGTTGTATTATTATTTCTTATGTAACATTCTGTATTATGTATATTTCATTGTGTTTCAGTTTTACAAAAAACAACAAGACAAAAACGATTTCAGTAAATCAGCCAACCTGGAATCAGCCTGCTGTCTTTATTGTTCGCTGTCTACAATACCCAGCCGTATTATCAGGACAGAATAGTAAAATGTTGACCACGCAGCGGGGATAGGCAGCTGAAATACGGTGAACAGCATACAGAAGCAAGCCAAGATGAGCCACGCTGGTGAGGAGGACCGTCCGTCTCAGTTGGAGACAAGGTCTCAAGCCTCAAATTCACACAAGTCCTCCAGAGCATCTACCCGGTCATCTGCCAGCATCGTTGCAGCAAGAGCCAGAGCTAAGGCTGAATCAGAATCAGAATCAGAATCAGAATCAGAATCAGGTTTATTGCCATTGTTCATGTAGTACACAAACTAGGAATTTGTCTCGGTGCAATGCTGCAACATTAAACATGATAAGATAAAAGAAATAAACTATACATGCAATAAAGTGTAGAATAAGAGTAAGTGATACTGGTCAGCAGTTAAAATATATTAGCGAGCAGCAGATACTGTGGAGAACTATATAGTGCAGTTAGTAATGCAGGAAGAAAACAGTGATGATTGACATGAGTCTGGTTGAGCTGCTGTACATAGTGCACGAGAGTCAATAAGTCACTTAGTGTTCAGCAGTCTGATGGCAGAGGGGAAGAAGCTGTTCATGTGACGGGAGGTTTTAGTCTGGATGGACCGAAGTCTTCTACCAGAGGGGAGGGGGGCAAACAGTACGTGACCAGGGTGTGAGGGATCGGCTATGATCCGGCCAGCACGCCTCCGGGTCCTGGAGATGTACAGATCCTGGAGAGATGGGAGCTTGCAGCCGATCACCTTCTCAGCAGTGCGCACGACGCGCTGCAGCCTTAGTCTGTCCCTGGCAGTGGCTCCTGCGTACCACACGGTTATGGAGGTGGTGAGGATGGACTCGATGATGGCTGTGTAGAACTGCACTAACATCTTGGTGGGTAGCTTGAGCTTCCTCAGCTGCCGCAGGAAGAACATCCTCTGCTGGGCTTTTTTGATGAGTGAGCTGATGGTCGGCTCCCATTTGAGGTCCCTGGTGATGGTAGTGCCTAGGAAGCGGAAGGAATCAGCAGTGGTGATGGGAGAGCCTGAGAGCCTGAAGCAGCTAAAGTCAAAGCATCCTTTGCAGAGAAGGAGGCAGCCATGATGAAACAAAGGGCTTCAGTAGAAGCTGCCATAATGGAACAAAGGGCTTCAGCAGAGGCTGCCATAATGGAACAAAGGGCTTCAGCAGAGGCTGCCATGATTAAAGAAAGGGCTTCAATAGACGCAAATCTTCACGTGCTGCAACAAGAGAAAGAAGCAACTGCAGCATCAAGAGAGGCAGCTATATTGGAAGAAGCTGCAGCAGCAGAGCTCGATCCAAGACACAGCGACTCTCTTGGTGAGCTACAGAATCTAGCCCTTGATGATCCAGTGAGACGCACACAACGCTACGTGGAAACACAGCCATTCATTAAAGAACTAGATTCACTGTATGAGTCTTTCGTGGACAGAAATGAACACAAGCCCATGATGGTTGGACACAACGTTCCTCATTCTGCCCCAAAGCCATTTGTTCCAAAGCAGGAACATTCACCTGTTCTCCCTGACATTAAAAGGAAAGACACTGCAGCTAACCCTCCAGCCTCTCATCCCAACCAGGGAAACAAATCCTCACCTCCATCAACACAAACCCATGTCTTGGCCCAGTATCTCATGAGAAAAGAGATGGTGAGCTCAGGACTCCTTACCTTTGACGACTGCCCAGAAAACTACTGGGCGTGGAAGGCCTCCTTCCTAGCAGCCACAAAGGAGCTTAACCTCTCGGAGCAAGAAGAGCTCAACCTACTGATCAAATGGTTGGGGCCCAAGTCGTCAGCTCAAGCCATGAGGATCAGGTCTGTGCATGTAAACAATCCTAGACTAGGTGTGTGGACGGTATGGGAGCGCTTGGAGGAAACTTATGGAAGCCCAGAGGTGATTGAAAGTGCCCTAATGAAAAAATTGGACGCCTTTCCAGTCATCTCTAACAAAGAGACACACAAGCTCAGAGAGTTAGGAGACTTGTTAAAAGAGCTACAAGCTGCTAAGTCAGAGGGATTCTTACCTGGGCTCATGTATCTTGATACAGCTCGAGGGGTAAATCCAATTGTGGAGAAGCTTCCATTCTCACTTCGTGAACGCTGGATGACACAGGGATCCAGGTACAAGGAAGTTTATCATGTGCCTTTCCCACCATTCAGCTACTTTGTGGAATTTGTATGTTCTCAAGCTAAGACTCGCAATGACCCCAGTTTCGCATTCAACCTTTCCTCTACTCCCAATCAGTCAAAAGGTGAGAAAGACCAAAAACACATCTACAAATCCGCTGTAACAGTGAGGAAAACTGATGTCACAGCCACAGGTGGTGCATCTCAGGACAGCACATCTGTGAAGAAAACTGAACCGGACAAAGAATGTCCAATCCACAACAAACCACATCCGCTCACAAAATGCCGTGGGTTCCGAGGAAAGCACCTGGATGAGAGGAAAGCGTACTTAAAGGAGAACTCGATCTGCTTTAGATGTTGTGCCAGCACCAAGCACATTGCCAAAGACTGTAAGACCGCACTCAAATGCAGAGAGTGTGAGAGTGACAAGCACACTTCAGCGATGCATCCTGGTCCAGCACCATGGTCGCCTCATGGGCAGGCTGGGCACTCACCTGGGAATGACCAGAGCGGGGAGCAAGGAAGGGAGCAAAGCGGGGAGAGTGAAGTTGCAGCAACTCCTGTTGTCACTTCTAAGTGCACAGAGAGATGTGGCAATGCACCCCAGCCTAGATCCTGTTCTAAAATCTGCTTGGTCAAGGTTTCCCATGCTGATAATCCAAGCAAGTCTCACATAGTATATGCTGTACTCGATGAACAAAGCAATAGGTCTTTAGTGAAATCTGAGTTCTTCAGTCTGTTGGGTATTAACAGCAGGGCATCCCCCTACACGCTAAAAACATGCTCAGGCAGAGTGGAGACTGCAGGAAGGAAAGCAACCAACATCATTGTGGAATCTCTCGATGGGAAGATCAAGGTCACACTGCCCACATTGCTGGAGTGTGAATACTTACCTGGTGACCGGTCAGAGATCCCGACCCCTGAGTGCGCACAATATTTCCCTCACCTCAGACCAGTGGCCGACAAAATCCCTGCACTTGACAACAGTGCACCCATTCTTCTGCTACTAGGCCGAGATGTTTTGAGCTTGCACAAGGTGCGAGAGCAGCGCAACGGACCACACAACTCGCCATACGCTCAGCGCCTTGATCTCGGCTGGGTCATAGTGGGAGAGCTGTGTCTGGGTGGCGCTCACAAGACTCAGGAAGTCAATGCTTATAGGATCCATGTCCTCCAAAATGGACGCCCTTCCTTCTTTAAGCCCTGCACTAACAGCATTCACATCAAGGAGAGACCCAGTGAACCGATTCAGTGCAGCCTTCAGTTCCCAACTCGCAGTGAGGAAGCCATTCCAGAGACATGTAGGGATGGTCTTGGTGAAAGTATGTTCCAGACAACACCAGCCGACAACAAACCAGCCATGTCAGTAGATGACAGTGAGTTTCTGAGAATAATGGAAGACGAGGTGTATATGGACAATGAAAACCACTGGGTGGCGCCACTACCCTTTCATACTCCTCGTAAGCGTCTTCCGTGCAACAGAGAGCAGGCTGCTCAAAGACTCCAATCCCTCCAACGCTCATTCAGGAAGAAACCTGACATGAAACAGCACTTCTTTGATTTTATGCAAAAGGTCATTGACAACCAACAGGCCGAGCCAGCTCCTCCACTACAGCTCGGGCAGGAGTGCTGGTATCTGCCGACATTTGGCGTATACCACCCCCAGAAGCCGGGGAAAATAAGAGTTGTATTTGACTCCAGCGCGGAGTACAAGGGGACATCATTGAATGATGTGCTTCTCAGTGGACCCAACCTGAACAACACACTAATAGGAGTCCTATTACGGTTCAGAAGAGAACAAATTGCTGCTACCGCCGACATAGAGCAAATGCTCTATGGGTTCAAGGTCAGAGAGGACCACCGCCACTTCCTCAGGTTTCTCTGGCACAAAGACAATGATCCAGACAAGGACATCATTGACTACTGGATGACTGTGCATGTATTCGGCAACAGCCCGTCTCCAGCAGTAGCGACTTATGGGCTGAGGAGAGCTGCAGAGCAAGGAGAAGCTGAGCATGGTAGTGATGCAAAGGAGTTCATCTTCAGGAACTTTTACGTCGACGATGGGCTCATGTCATTGGCCAAGGAGCATGAGGTGATCGATCTCCTGCAGCGAACCAAGGCTCTGCTAGCTGAGAGCAACTTAAAACTCCACAAGATCGCCTCAAACAGTCCGAGGGTCATGGAGGCTTTCCCAGTGGAGGAACGAGCAAGTGACCTGAAAGATCTCGATCTGGGAGCAGACCCATTGCCCCTTCAAAGGAGCTTAGGCCTGAACTGGGTGCTCCAGACTGACAGCTTCACATTCCGAGTCTCAAGAGACATTAAGCCATTTAGTCGGAGAGGCATGCTGTCCACCATAAACAGTCTTTACGATCCCCTTGGATTCGCTTCTCCCATCACTGTCCAGGGAAAGGCATTGGTGAGAGACATCTCCTCTGAACAGTATGAGTGGGACACGCCTCTCCCACCAGAGAACGAGGCACACTGGAGAACATGGATCAACTCCTTAACAGACCTGGAGCAGCTTTGCATTAGCAGATCATACCTACCTACCTCCTTGTCATGCTGTAACAGGATAGAACTCTGTGTTTTCGCAGATGCGTCAACTCTAGCGATAGCTGCCGTAGCTTACCTGCGTGCCTTAGATTCTGAAGGAAGATGGCACGTAGGATTTGTTATGGGTAAATCAAAACTTGCACCTTACCCCATGCACACCATTCCACGCCTGGAGTTGTGTGCAGCTGTCTTGGCCGTTGAGCTGGCAGAAGTGATCCAGTCTGAGATAGACATAGAGCTACAGGCAGTCAAGTTCTTCACTGACAGCCGCATTGTGCTGGGCTACATTCACAACAGTTCACGAAGGTTCTACACCTACGTAGCTAACCGAGTAGCTCGCATTCGTGGATCTACTGAACCAGAACAGTGGCAGTACATCTTGACAGACCAGAACCCTGCAGACCAGGGAACCAGACCACTTTCAGCAGCTCAACTTTCATCTTCCAGCTGGTTGCTCGGTCTCCAGTTTCTCAGGCAGTCAGCCACGGATAAGGTTGAGGAGGCTGAAACGTTTGAGCTTGTTGATGCAGACACAGACAAAGAAGTTAGGCCACAAGCCACCTGTCTACTTACCAAAGTCACAGAACAGCCTCTTGGCTCAGAAAGATTTGAACGCTTCTCTTCTTGGAAGAGCCTAGTAAGAGGTATGGCACTTCTTGTTCATGTAGCCAAGTTTTTCTCTGGAGAGAATAGTGATGGTTGCAAGGGATGGCATCAATGCAGCCAGCTTCTTGCCACAGAGTGGTCCCAAGCAAAGACAAAAATCTTCAAGGCTGTACAGGAGGATGTTTATGAAGAGGAGCTGAAATGCTTAATTCAGGGTTCCACAGTGCACTGTCAAAGCTCCCTTGCAAAGCTTGACCCCTTCATCGATGAGAACGGATTGATTAGAGTCGGAGGTCGGATACGCAGGGCAGACTTGGGAGACCAAGAGAAACACCCACTCATCCTACCAGCCGGCCATCATGTGACCACTCTCCTGGTCCGACACTACCATGACAAAGTAGCCCACCAGGGTCGGCACTTCACAGAGGGTGCACTGCGTACCGCTGGTGTTTGGATAGTAGGAGGTAGGAAGCTCATCTCCAGCATCATTTTCAAATGTGTTACTTGGAGGAAGTTGAGAGGACGGAGAGAAGTGCAGAAGATGTCAGATCTGCCGGCAGATAGACTGGCAACGGATCCCCCCTTTACTCACGTAGGGCTCGACGTCTTTGGCCCATGGACTGTCACCACTCGGCGGACACGAGGTGGTGCCGCTGAGAGCAAAAGGTGGGCAGTCATCTTTACTTGCCTGAGCACCAGAGCGGTGCACCCTGAGGTTATTGAATCCATGTCGACCTCAAGCTTCATCAACGCCATGAGGCGTTTCCTATCCATCCGTGGACCTGTCAAGCACTTAAGGTCGGATAGAGGCACTAATTTCATTGGTGCATGCCGCGAGCTTCAAATCAACACTGACGATCCTGAGATCAAGAACTATCTGCAAGAGCAGGGATGTACATGGACCTTCAATGCTCCCCATTCTTCACACATGGGTGGAGCCTGGGAGAGGTTAATTGGAGTGGCAAGACGCATACTGGATGGACTGCTTGCGAAGGATGGTGCTACCCGACTGTCTCATGAAGTCCTTACAATCTTGATGGCTGAGGTTATGGCTATCATGAATGCACGCCCGCTAGTCCCAGTCTCCAACAATGCAGAGGTACCTGAAATCCTCTCACCTGCCACTCTGCTCACCCAGAAGGCGAGTGTCAGTCCTGCACCCCTGGGAGACTTCGACCTGGATCACCTCAGCCAGGTCCAGTGGCGCCAGGTCCAGAGCTTGGCGGACTCCTTCTGGAAGAGGTGGCGGTCGGAGTACCTGGCCACACTTCAACCACGGAGGAAGTGGACCTCCGAGAAGTCCAGTCTCCAGGAAGGTGACATTGTTTTGATAAAGGACAATCAAGCAAAGCGCAACATGTGGCCTCTAGGGCGAATAGTTAAGGCCATTCCTAGTTCAGACAACAAGGTCCGTAAGGTCACAGTTAAGACCTCTAGCCAAGGGGTAGTTAAAGAGTACCTTAGACCCATCTCTGATGTTGTGCTATTGATGTCACTAGAGAAGGGTAAATAGTGGTATACATGTATACCAAGCGGGGAGTGTGCTGACCTGTCAGATATTGGGTGGGGTTATGTTCCCTCTAGTGGTGGTTTGCATTACTGCACCTTTAATTGTAGCTACTTCCTGTTTCCTATATAAACCCTTTTTTGTTCAATCTGCCATGATGAAAGCAATGTGAAAATGTGCTCGCCAGAAATTTGGTTGTACTAACCTAGGAGTGGAACCAACAGTAAGTTAATGCTGAAAATTGTTGTAATACTTGTTTAAGATGACCATAGTTTGGAATATGATGTTAAAAACGCTAAATTTAAGCTATAAAAAGATCGCGATTAAAAGGTGTTAATGGCTAATCATTGCAATGGTACTTAGCTAACTGCTGAGTCATTTAGCCCTTTGTTAGCCCAAGTTATATTGTGTTGTAATGGTGCTTCGTGTGAAAGCTAGTTAGCTATTCATTTGGCTATGCTTACCTGCTTACTTAGCTGTGTAGCTGTCCTCTGTAAAATAAAAATGTATTAGTATAATTTCGTAATACTTACCTGATTTAACTTAACTTTGTAACCTGTGGAAACTGTGAAATACTTACCTTAGTTTGAATCTGTAAAGCAAATTACTTACCTGAGTTAAGTGCCTGTAATAAGAGAAACTGTTTATATACAGAGTGTTGTATTATTATTTCTTATGTAACATTCTGTATTATGTATATTTCATTGTGTTTCAGTTTTACAAAAAACAACAAGACAAAAACGATTTCAGTAAATCAGCCAACCTGGAATCAGCCTGCTGTCTTTATTGTTCGCTATCTGTCTACAATACCCAGCCGTATTATCAGGACAGAATACATTCACTCTCACAGTCATACCTAAGGACAATTTAGAATCCCCAGTTTTGATGCCAATTAACCTAACTTGCATGTTTTTGGCATGTGGGAGGAAACCGGAGAAATCCTGGAGTAAACCCACGCAGACACGGGGAGAACATGCAAACTCCACACAGATCACTGTTGGTCAGGGGCTGGGATTGAACCCAGGATCCCTCGGCCAAGAGTGAGTTGCTGTGCTGCCGTAGTGCTAACCACTCCACCACCGTGCCGCCCCATTTGTAATTTTCTCTTGTAAAATTATAACTTCTCTTGTACATTTGAGACTATTATAAATGTGGATTATTTTATGGCTTATTTTTTTTTTTATCTTTTTTAATCCAATCCAACTTTATAAAGCTTTTTAAAAACAACAACAGTTGACACAAAGTGCTGTACATCAACGATAAATAAAATATAAAATCAATAAAATACAGCTAAAGTACAAAACAGCACAAATAAAACAATAGTCATACAATAGAGACAATAAGAACAAATAAAACCAATGTCTCAAGCTGGGTCAAAAGCCAGAGAATAAAAATGGGTTTTAAGAGGAGTTTTAAAACTGGATAGTGAAGAGGCCTGTCTGATGGACGAAGGCAGATTATTATAAAATTACTGTTTTTCTAATAAATTTGAAAAGATGTGGGAATTTTTTTACTTTTTTTTTCTCATACAATTTAAACATTTGACCATAATTTTGTAGCGCCAGAGCAGAACAATAACTTTAACTCTGAATTCAAAGAAATATAATTATTAAAATTAAATTTAAAGAAATAAATGACCAAGGATGCCCTTATTTCTGTTATAATATTTCTATATATTTATAGTTTTTTTTTTTTTTTTTTTTTTAAGAAATCTCACCACCACCCAGACAGCAGGAAAAAACCACCCTTATTTTGAAATCCAAATGTTGGCACGTTTAGTTTGTCTGAAGGATGCTGACAGATTAAAGTCATTGACTTGGTGAATTTCGGTCATCTTAAGTTGCCAGGTACATAATAGGGAACATAACTTAATATTGTAGCAGTTGGTGAATATATCTTCAACAATTCATCAGCCCCCCTTGCCTTTCCCTTCATATGAAGCTGGCTGCAATATGAATTCTAACCACATCTCTTAGCTATGCGACTCTTCCATCATTGCTCCCATTTCCAGTGGGTTAAAACCATGATAAATGCCTCCAGTGCTTACATACCTCTTCTGATTTTTTTTCCGCATTTAAAGTACTTTAATAAATGTTACATATGAGAATTGTACTTTGGGGTTTGCTGTAGCTCAGCCGGGGTTGTGGGTGAGTGATGTCAGGCGTCAGGTGGTGTCATGGGCAGTGAGAGCGTGCCCCCTCCATCCCGTTCATCTCTCCTCGGGTCATCAGTGCACCTGAGCGAGAGGACACACCTGCGCCCTCTCATCAGCCAGCGTTCTTCAGGAGGCATCCTTCAGTGAATTAACGCTGGCTCGTCTGGGTTGCTGCCATCGTGCGGGTGTGTCACTGGAACTGCGCGCGCTCTCCTGCCACATTACCACTCATCTTGGCAAAAACCTCCACCCGGTCAGGCACCACCAGCTCATTTCCCTCACCCTGCTGGTTCGTCTATTCCCCACTGGGGCCCTGCCAGTTCTCCCTCGGAGCTCCTGTAAGTGGCAATTTGGCTAGCCCATTTTCCCTTACTCCATTCCTCCTCACTCAGCTCTCATCTTCCCTCCACAGGCTCCTTCCTCTGGCGAGTGACTGTTTCTGTAGCTGTGTGAGAATCTACGATTTAATAAGAACTCTCAAACGTGTATTATTGTGTGATTGTCCCTTCTTGTTGCTGCATCGTGCATGTGGGCTGATTATTGATTACAACCATGACAGGCGGGCTATGGCTAGGAGTATATATTGAGTTGTAGAGCTAAATAATGTATATTCTATGAGCAGCAGAACAAGCTCTCCATTCTCCGTTATTCAGACATCACAATAAACTCATGTTTCTCTTGGACACTCACACAAGCGATAGACTCTGCCTGACTGGAAAGCTCGCATGGGCGGGCGCTTCTAAACTCCGCGTGGATGACGGCCACGTGTGTTGTTCCTGTGTGCTCTTGCGGAAAGTCATTGCTTTGTATATTTTTCTTAAATTCATATCTCCTCATTAGCGCGGCGGTAATTTTTCTGGCGAGGCGGGCCACCACCCAGAAATGTAACCAGAGGAAACACTGACATAAGAACCAAATTGTGCAGGGAACACAAAATACAAACTAAAGGTAACTAACAGAAAAGCACTCCAGAGCCGGAATCGCTCTGCGAGTGCTGAGGGGAAAAGTAACTTACAGAGAAGGACTCTCCAGAGCCAAAATCATACTGTGAGAGGGAATTGAGTTGAATCAGTCCTTAGGACATCAGGAGTCAGTCAATACTGCCGCAGTGAGAGGATAAGCTGACAGTGGATAAAAAGGTGAAAACACATGAGCAGCAGGTGCGGACAGCTAAGCGAGCAGGTGACCTAATTAATCAACTACTCACAGCTGAGATGGCAGGGGAAACAGTGAGTAGCAGGTGGGAGTGTGGGAAGGAAGGAGGGCGCTCAGTCACAAAACCCCAAAATAACACAGAACCAGACAAAATAATCATAACAGACATAAAACACTCAGCCATAAATTGAGAGTCTGACAGAGCCCCCCCCCCCTTTAAGGAGTGGATCCCAGACACCCCAAGGTAACAGCCAAAAGGACCCCCCACCCCCCCACCCCAAAAAAAAAAAAACCACAGCAATGAACCACCCTGGGTGGGAGGAGGGGGAAACAGGTAGGAGGGGAAAAAAACAGGGATCCCACTCAGGACCCGCACCCACGCTACACTAGGCCCCTGGGCCCCCTAGGCCAAAGAACTAAACCGTTCAGATGGCCGGCCGAAGTCGCAAGCCAGACAGTCGGCAAGGTGGTATGAGTCGGGTGGCCTGCCGGAGAATATGGGCCACCCAACCCAGTGGCTCAGTCTGTCGAGTGGCCAGCCAGAGTTCTTAAGCCATCAAGACTGGAGGGGTGACCCAGGAGGAGGTCCCTCCATGGGGAGGCTTGATGAAGGGATGAAGGACCAAAGGGGGGGGGGGGACCACGACGGTGTCTGGTGGTGGAGGAGAGCCCACGACAGTATCTGGCAGTGGAGGGGGAACCATGACGTGTCGGGCAGTGGAAGGGGAACCATGACGGCATCAGGCAGAGGAGGGGAGGCCTCGTCACTCTTGGGCTGGCTGGCAACACCCCCGGTGGTTCCAGACTGAGACACGGTAGCATCCGTGGTGGCTCTGGGCTGGAGCATTGCAGCACCTGCGGTGGCTCCGGGCTGGAGCATAGCAGCACCCGTGGTGGCTCCGGGCTGGAGCATGGCAGCACCCGTGGTGGTTCCGGGCTAGAGCATGGCAGCACCCGTGGTGGTTCCGGGCTAGAGCATGGCAGCACCCGAGGTGGCTCCAGGCTGGAGCATGGCAGCACCCGAGGTGGCTCCAGGCTGGACCATGGCTGCACCCGCAGTGGTTCCAGGCTGGAGCACTGCTGCACCCACGATGGACCCGGACTGGGCCAGTGCTGCACCCATGGTGGCCCCCGGACTGGGGCTTAGCGCCCATGGCGGCTCCATACTGGAGTGCAGCACCCATGTTGGATTTATGCTGGGGCGCAGCACCCATGAGCATCCCCAACCGGGACACAGCACCCATGGAGACTCGGACCAAGGAGGAGGAACCTCAGATGACAGCCTTGTGCAGAGGGGAAGCTGCACCCATGGAGGTTCCAGGCTGGGACGGAACATCCTCAATGACCTTGGCGGGAAGAGCTGGACCCATGGTGGCCTCAGGCGATGAGCCTGGACCCACGGAGACATCTGGCAGAGCTGGAACCTCTTCGGTGACCCTGGGAGAAATCTCAGATGGCACAGACAAAGAGACAGGGTTAGGGTCACCGGCAGCGGCAGCAGCGGAGCCCGGCGAGGTGAGCTCAGGTGCAGCTGATGGCTGCACCCACCTATCCTCACCAAGAGCAAGGCAAGATCTCTCCAGAGCAGATAAGAGAAAAACAAGGGAGAACATTTGCCTGAGCTCGAGCTCCACCGCCGTCCAGGACTCCGTTGATCCAGACGATGACAACGTCTCAGCCCTGGTCGTTAGGAAGCCCGGCTCTAACTTTGCTGTGGCGGCCTCCGCAACAGACATGATGGTAATTGCAGTCTTGGTTTCCCCAGGCAAAGTGGCCCATGCTGGTGGCTCATCCGGCATGGTAGCTGGGGGTCAGCTCACTGCTGGCAATGGAACTGGGTCCTCCAGGGCCACAGGCTTCTCCCACATCTGGCAGCTCAATCCCGGGGTCGACGGACACTCAGGGGTCAAAGGAGAAGACATGGAGAGGGTTGGTGAACAACTAATAACTGCAGCAGGTGGGGAGAGCTCAGGGGACTGCATTTCCTGAGCCTCCCTACCGGGAATCAGGCAACGCATATCATTATAAATTGAAATAGAATGAAATGAAATTTGCCTGTTTTCCTGGTGTTTGATCTTGTCTGCTGCAGTAGGTGTAATGTCATCCCTCTCTGTGGCTACAGCAGTGATGGGCCCCTCGGAGGATCGTGGAGGAGCCACCCCTGTTGTCATGGAGACGGGCATAGCTGGGGAACAAATGTAGGGCCTCTCGACAGCAGGAGAGGACGCCGAAGTGGAGCGGAGAATAGCAGCTACAGGCCTGGAAGAAGCTGAAGATCCAGCCGGAGAAGAAAGGGAGGAAGGCTGAACTACTGAGAGGGGCTTCTGCTTCAGTGTCGAGGATATGGCTTTCAGAGAGGCGGGAGGATCCCTGCGGTGGTCTGGAACGGGATGACGTTGTCGCCGTGGAGCTGGTGGAGTAGGAAAGGCTGCCAGAGACTGGTGAGGAGTTGAAACAACAGAGGCCCGGCAGTGTCTCCCCTTCGGCACGAACCCAGCCTTCTCCATGGAATTCCTCACCTTCCTGCCATTCTCGTGTTGCAGCGCCATCACCAAAGACATCCTCTCCACTCCCTCAGTGTGCTCCAACAGCTGAGGGTATCGGCGGGCAACTGCCTCCGCAAGTCCCAGACACCACAATGCATCTTTTGGAGTGAAGCCACTGTGCGTTACGGAGATTAGCCCATCTATCTCCATAAGGGCTTGGCAGCACTTCCATCCCAGGTGCATCGGGTAGCCCCGTCCACCTACTGCGTCCATAACAGCTCCAACGAACAGGTGAGTGGAGAAAACAAAAGGGCAAAAATGCACTAACTGCAGCAGCTGGGTCTTATTACTGGTGGCAGTATTCTGTCATGAACGCCCCTCTGGAGCAAAGAGACAGACCCACATGCTGAACTGCAGTAGTGATTTGTATTAACAAAAATGAACATAAGAACCAAACTGTGCAGGGAACACAAAATACAAACTAAAGGTAACTAACAGAAAAGCACTCTAGAGCCAGAATCACTCTACGAGTGCTGAGGGGTAAAGTAACTTACAGAGAAGGACTCTCCAGAGCCGAAATTGCACTGCGAGAGGGAATTAAGTTGAATCAGTCCTTAGGACATCAGAAATCAGTTAATACTGCCGCAGTGAAAGGATGAGCTGACAGTGTATAAGTAGGTGAAAACAAATGAGCAGCAGGTGCGGGCAGCTGAGCGAGCAAGTGACCTAATTAATCAACTACTCACAGCTGAGATGGCAGGAGAAACAGAGGGAGTAGCAGGTGGGAGTGTCTGAGAAGGAAGGAGGGCGCTCAGTCACAAAACCCAAAAATAACACAGAAACAGACAAAATAATCATAACAGACATAAAATGCTCAGCCATAAATTAAGACTGAGCTCAGTGAAAACATTGAGCTCAGACTTATGACAAATTCACCATTCCAAATTCCTAGTTAATGTAAAGCAAAAAATATGCTATAATTCCTTTGAGGGCATGGTCCTCAGTATTGGGCATGTTAGCAATTTTAGGTTAAACCCAATTTTATTTGCCATAGTTTATCATCCTCCCTCAGCCTACTCAGAGTTTTTATTCGAATTTGCCGAATTCTTAGCAGATTTAGTGCTGAAATCAGAATAATTATAGTAGTGGACTTTAATATACATGTAGATGTAGATAGTGATTGCCTTAATATGGCATTTAATTCAATATTAGAATTGATGTGGTTGTCTCAGAAAGTAGGAAATTCTACCCATTATCTCATGTTGGACCTTGTTCTGACATATGGCATAGAAATAGAAAATCTGGTAGTGTCTCCTTATAACCCTGTACTGTCAGACCATTGTCTGTTAACCTTTGATTTTACTATTTCTGACTGGCTCTAAAGAAATATATTACTACAGTAGATGCCTCTCAGATGATACTGTTACCAAATTTAAGCAGATTGTTTCCTCTATGCCATGTGTCAACACAACGGAAATAAGCTATGGAGAGCTTGCCCCTTCTGTAATTGATAGCATGGTAGATAGTGTTACAGCTTCTCTGCATCAGACTTGAGACATGGTGGCCCCTTTAAAAAAGAAAAAGTCTAATCAGAGATTTCTAATTCCTTGGTTCAACACAGAAACTTATAGCTTAAAACAGAAGACTTGTCGATTAGAAAGAAAGTGGCACTCCACTAAATTAGATGAAATCTATTTAGCTTGGAGAAATCATCTTCTAATTTAAAAAAAAAAAATCTCTTGGGAAAGCTAGAACAAGTTCCACATTAATAGAAGAGAACAAGAATAATCCCAGGTTTCTTTTCAGCACTGTAGTCAGGCTGACAAAGAGTCACGACTCTGTCAAGGCTAGCATTCCCTTAGAGTTTACTAGTCAGGACTTGATGAACTTTTTCAAATAATACAAGTTCATCTAGCAGAGAAAAAATCAGTCAGATTCTTCCCACCGTGAACTTAAATACAGTAACTACTACAACTCCTTCAACTGATATCTGTTTGGATGAGTTTACTCCAATTGACCTTTGAGAGTTAGATAAAATAATTTCCTCATCCAAGCCTTCAACTTGTCTTTTAGACCCTATTCCTACCAGGTTATTTAAAGAAGTCTTCCCTTTTATTGGTAGCTCTATTCTTCAAATAATCAATTCTTCATAAACATTAGGCTATGTTCCGCATGATTTTAAAACTGCTGTACTTTAACCCCTTGCACTCTGGTCAATTTCCCTAAAAACGCCTAAAAATAATGTACCCAAAGTAAATCAAAAGCTGTTCTTCAACCCTTTGCAGCATCTTCATGGGGTTGGTCTCATTTAAAAGAAAACACTTTGAATTTTTGGGCAAAACAGTCATAATCTCTCTAAGTGCTCCTGCCACTGAGTAATACATACTGAACTTGAAGAAAATAATGTTCGCCTGGGTGTTTTTTTGGATACAAATGCTTGCAAATAACACACAGCTGTCAGATCCGGCCTGGAACATGCAACAGAAATGTAGAACCAAGTGTTATCCAACTGAGGTCAAAATTTTGTAACAATACCACAAAAAATGAATATATTACACAGCTTTTTTATCAGGTTGTTCCCAGGCGTTTTTGAACTGTGCCAAATTGTGCCAAATGGCACAGTTTGGAAAAACGTCTATAACTTTTGAATGATTCAATATAGAAGCTTGATCTTGGGCTCTAATGAAAGGTGACACTCAGGGCTGTGTGTGTGTGTGTGTGTGTGTGTGTGTGTGTGGAGGGGGTTGTTTATTCATTCATGAATGAATGAATGAACAAACAAGCCCCCACACACAAAGAAGCATGCCACGTAAAAAATGTGTGGCTTTTTTTTACAAGAAAAAAAAAACCTACAGTGCACTAAAAATGATACTAAAATATCTGTAATGTAGAGGATAACAACTCCCCACCCCCCACCCCGCTACAGAGGACGGACATCATCCATCGCCACATGACGGACGCGGCGCACCGTCTTCGCGGTCTGCTACGCACAGTTGTACTAAAATATCTGCAATATATCTGCAATCCGCTACAGAAGAGTAGCGGCGGGGGGGGGCGTTCATGGTCCGGACGCGGCGCACGGACTGGTCCGTCATGTGGCAATGACGCACAGTTGTAATTTACCGATCAGTCAAAAGTCATTTTGATTACAATTTTCAGGGATAAAGAATAATTTAACTTATAACACTTACCTGTCCACAACAGCAGTGTCGCTGGCGAACTTCTCTTCCTCATTGTCAGATGAACATAACGCTGGTCCGCTTGTTACGACTCGTGGTTCTGGTCACGTGACCTGGTCAAACCATGATTCCATTATTGCGGTTTTGCGCTTCCATGATTGCGGTTTTGGCGAACGATTTTTCAAAACGAATAAAAACAGTAGTAAGAAAAAAAGACTGGCGAACGCGTGTGTGTCACCCAGCGGCTTACACAAAACAGATTTGACGCACACTTTCGATAGTCGAACTTCTCTGCTTCAATTGGCTCGCTGTATTTGCAGCCGTTGGTAGGCGGGTCCTTCTTGCTAGGTTTTCAGTCATTGGTTCTTCAAGGTTTCAGAAACCCAATTCAAGGCTCTTATTAGTCGAATGAGAGGTCAATCAAATCTAAACCAATCAAAGCACTCCTTTGGCTTTCTGTTTGCAGCTGTGTCTGTAGTGGAAGAACGGAAATGCAGCTTTTTTGTTTTCAGTGCGCTCTGAGACGCACAGTGTGCATCCTAGTGCGCACGAGAGCACTCTAGGACGCAGAGATGTGACCGCTCGCGGTATCCCTGAGTGCAAGAGGTTAACCCTTACTTAAAAAGCCAACACTGAATCCAGGAGTTTTAGCTAACTATAGACCAATCTCTAATCTGCCTTTCATTTCAAAAATCTTAGAAAGAGTTGTTGCTATGCAATTATTTGACCACTTGCAGGGAAATAGTTTATTTGAAGAGTTTCAATCTGGGTTTAGAATCCATCATAGTACTGAAACAGCTTTAGTGAAGGTCACTAATGACCTCCTTATCACGTCTGATAATGGACTTGTTTCTGTACTTGTCCTTTTAAACCTTAGCTCAGCTTTTGATACTATCGATCATAATATTTTACTTGATAGATTAGAGCACCATGTTGGACTTAATGGAACTTCGTTGCAGTGGTTTAGATCTTATTTATCTGATAGGTTCCAGTTTGTTCATGTCAATAATGAGTTTTCTTCCAACTGAAAGCTCAGTCACAGAGTTCCACAGGGATCTGTGCTAGGCCCTATTCTTTTTAGTTTGTATATGCTTCTGCTAGGGAACATTATTAGAAAGCACTGTATACATTTTCATTGTTATGCAGATGACACACAATTATACCTGTCAATGAAGCCAAATGATAGTAATCAATTAGCCAAATTAGAGATCTGTCTTAAGGAAATCAAAGCTTGGATGACTTGTAATTTCCTGCTATTAAATTCAGATAAGACTGAAGTCATTTTAGTTGGTCCAAAAAACCTTAGAAATACCTTTCCAAATCAAATTCATAGTTTGGATGCGGTTACTCTTAATAGCTCTGTGGGGAACCTTGGAGTTATTTTTGATCAAGATCTGTTTTTTAATTCACATATTAAACTTGTTTCTAAGACTGTCTTCTATCATTTGCATAATATTGCCAAGATTAGGAGCATCTTGTCTCAGAGTGATGCTGAGAAACTAATCCACGCTTTTGTTTGCTCTAGATTAGATTATTGTAACTCTTTATTATCAGGTTATCCTAAAACATCTTTAAAAAGTCTTCCGCTGATCCAAAATACTGCAGCAAGAGTTTTAACAGGTAGTAGAAAGAGATCATATCTCTCCGGTTCTGTCCTCCCTTCACTGGCTTCCCATAGAGTTTAGAATTAAGTTTAAAATCCTTCTTCTTACTTCCAAAACTCTAAATAATCAGGCCCCTTTTTATTCAAAAGATCTGATACTACCCTATTATCCCAACAGATCACTACGCTCCCAAAATACAGGATTACTTGTAATACCTAGAATCTCCAAAAGTACAATGGGAGTCAGAGCCTTCAGTTATCAAGCTCCTCTCCTGTGGAACCAGCTGCCAGTCTGGATTCAGGAGTCAGACTCAATCTCTGTTTTTAAGAATAGGGTTAAAACATTCCTTTTTGATATAGCCTATAATTAGGGAGGGATCATGTGCCCATGAACCCTTCCTTAGTTATGATCCCTCCCTTAGTTATGCTGCTAATAGGTTTAGACAGCCGGGTGGACCTCCAACATTGCACTGGGCTTCACTCCTTTCTTCACTCTCAATGAAATATTTTTGCTGGTCATTAACATCAGTTTGTCCTCTCCCATAGAATGAGTCCTCGTTGTGCTGTTTGCTCTCTACATGTCTGTTCTTTTCTTCTTCTCTATCCCCTCACCCCCCAGCCAGTTGCAGCAGATGCTGCCCCTCCCCAAACCTGGTTCTGCTGGAGGTTTCTTCCTGTTAAAAGAGAGTTTTTCCTCTCCACCGTTGCTAAGTGTTTGCTCACAGGGGATCACCTGATTGCTGGGATCTTTTTGCAGTTGTGGGAGTTCTCCTACAGTTGAAAGTGCTATGAGATGACTGTTGTTGTGAAATGGCGCTATATAAATAAAGTTGAACTGAATTGAGCTGAACTTTAATAACTGTAACCCTCCCCAATTTGGCATAAACAACAGCAATAATTATAACTAGGGTTAATGGGTGGACCCCCACTTAACCCAATGCGGAGTGGATTATTCTGCCACTTGTTTCAGCAGCCGCGCTCCTAACTAAACAGTCACTTTTTTACAGTCTTCCATGGGGAAAGTGGTTCTACTGGAGGGGCCTTGTAGCGGGCCCATGGTGGACGTGCCCCTGGCGGCACCAAATTCAGTAGGCCTGGGTGCCATCCCTCTGGAGCTATGGCACGCTTGTCAACAAGATAAGCCTTTATTAGTCCCACAATGGGGAAATTCCAGGATTGCAACAGCACAGGGATAGCAACACTCAGAGCAATAACTAAGAAGATAAGAAAAATAAAAATAAGAGCAATGAATATACACATAAATATATAAATATATACAGTGGGGAAAAAAAGTATTTAGTCAGCCACCAATTGTGCAAGTTCTCCCACTTAAAAGATGAGAGAGGTCTCCAATTTTCATCAGAGGTATACCTCAACTATGAGAGACAAAATGAGAAAAAAAAAAAATCCAGAAAATCACATTGAAGGATTTTTAATGAATTAATTGGTAAATTCCTCGGTAAAGTAAGTATTTGGTCAATAACAAAAGTTCATCTCAATACTTTGTTATATACCCTTTGTTGGCAGTGACAGAGGTCAAACGTTTTCTGTAAGTCTTCACAAGGTTTTCACACACTGTTGATGGTATTTTGGCCCATTCCTCCATGCAGATCTCCTCTAGAGCAGTGATGTTTTGGGGCTATCGCTGGGCAACACGGACTTTCAACTCCCTCCAAAGATTTTCTATGGGGTTGAGATCTGGAGACTGGCTAGGCCACTCCAGGACCTTGAAATGCTTCTTACGAAGCCACTCCTTCGTTGCCCTGGCAGTGTTTGGGATCATTGTCATGCTGAAAGACCCAGCCACGTTTCATCTTCAATGCCCTTGCTGATGGAAGGAGATTTTCACTCAAAATCTCACGATACATGGCCCCATTCATTCTGCCCTTTACATGGATCAGTCGTCCTGGTCCCTTTGCAGAAAAACAGCCCAAAAGTATGATGTTTTCACCCCAATGCTTCACAGTAGGTATAGTGTTCTTTCTCCTCCAAACACGACAAGTTGAGTTTTTACCAAAAAGTTCTATTTTGGTTTCATCTGACCATATGACATTCTCCCAATCCTCTTCTGGATCATCCAAATGCTCTCTAGCAAACTTCAGACGGGCCTGGACATGTACTGGACATGTACGTCTGGCACTGCAGGATTTGAGTCCCTGGCGGCGTAGTGTGTTACTGATGTAGCCTTTGTTACTTTGGTCCCAGCTCTCTGCAGGTCATTCACTAGGTCCCCCCGTGTGGTTCTGGGATTTTTGCTCACCGTTCTCGTGATCATTTTGACCTCACAGGGTGAGATCTTGCGTGGAGCCCCAGATCGAGGGAGATTATCAGTGGTCTTGTATGTCTTCCATTTTCTAATAATTGCTCCCACAGTTGATTTGTTCACACCAAGCTGCTTACCTATTGCAGATTCAGTCTTCCCAGCCTGGTGCAGGTCTACAATTTTGTTTCTGTTGTACTTTGACAGCTCTTTGGTCTTGGCCATAGTGGAGTTTGGAGTCTGACTGTTTGAGGTTGTGGACAGGTGTCTTTTATACTGATAACGAGTTCAAACAGGTGCCATTAATACAGGTAATGAGTGGAGGACAGAGGAGCCTCTTAAAGAAGAAGTTACAGGTCTGTGAGAGCCAGAAATCTTGCTTGTTTGTAGGTGACCAAATACTTATTTTACTGAGGAATTTACCAATTAATTCATTAAAAATCCTTCAATGTGATTTTCTGGATTTTTTTTTTTCTCATTTTGTCTCTCATAGTTGAGGTATACCTATGATGAAAATTGGAGACCTATCTCATCTTTTAAGTGGGAGAACTTGCACAATTGGTGGCTGACTAAATACTTTTTTCCACAGTGCGGAGCATTGTAGCTAGATGGAAAAAACAGCATAACCGTCTACTTAGTTATCCTACATAGTATGAATATGTACCCATACATATTGTCACCCTCCGTAGCGACTGAAATTGTCCTAGTTGTATACTGGAGGGGGCCATTTGTGTAAGTCTGTTGCGTCTTTTACATTCAATACTATTTGACATAGTATTGAATGGCACGGCAGAATGGCACTCCGTGCAGCCAGGCAACCCTATGGAAAGAGCAGAGACAGGGGTATGAGTTCACCTTCACCATGCGAGGTTAAAGTACTGAAAGTTGCTTACTTGCAGGTGGAACGGTGGCTGGCGTTGGCAAAGGATCTCTTGCCTGGGAGACAGCGCCCTGCTGCGCACATGACAAGGAATGGAAGAGAGGGGAGAGGAGCTGGCGAGGACGGGAGGAATCCGCCGCCAGGGAATCCACCTGTGCACAGGGGAGAGACTAGAAGACAGGTGAGTGGAGATACAGCTTACGTGCTGGTAGGAGAAACTGCAGGTCGGGAAGGAACAATCCTGCGGAGGGATTGAGAGCGTAGATTCACAGATGGCTCCAGACCGATGTTCTGGGTCAAGTGGGTTAAATAGCCCGTGATTGACGAGGCGCAGGTGTGCACACAGCTGAGGCAGATGACTGGGAGCGGCGAGTTGTGACACCATTAGGTCGTCACTTTTCTTGCTATCTCTGCGAGCAGCCCTGCTTAGGTTATACAGTCTGACAGCCGTAGGTAGGAAGGACCTGCAAAACCTCTCGGTTGCGCACCTAGGATGATGTAGTCTACTGCTAAATGAGCTCCTTAGTGTATTCAGTGTGTCCTGCATAGGGTGGAACTCAGACTCCAGCAGAGATGACAGTTTAGCCACCATCCTTCTCTCTCCCATCTCCTCCACTGGGTCAAGGTGCTGCCCCAGGACAGAGCTAGCTTTCTTGATCAGTTTGTTCAGTCTCTTCCTATCGGCTGCTGTAATGCCACTGCCCCAGCAGACCACTCCAAAAGTGATGGCTGATGCCACCACCGTGTCGTAGAATGTCTTCAGCAGCACCCCTTGTACACTAAAAGACCTGAGTCTCCTCAGTAGGAACAGCCTGCGCTGTCCCTTCTTGTAGAGTGCGTCAGTATTGTGTGACCAGTCTAGTTTATTGTTCAGATGAACACCCGGCTACTTGTAGGATGTCACCATCTCAATGTCTGTTCCCTGGATGTTTACTGGTGCTGTGAGAGGTTGTCCTTGCCTGCAGCAGTCCACCACCAGCTCCTTAGTTTTCCTCGCGTTGATCTGGAGCCAGTTCCGATGGCACCAGTCCACAAAGTCCTGGATAAGTCCTCTGTACTCAGCTTCATCTCTGTTGAAGATGAGGCCGACGATCGCAGAGTCGTCAGAGAACTTCTGTAGATGGCAGTGTATTGTGTTGTGTGAGAAGTCCGCAGTATAAAGGGTGAACAGAAAGGGAGCCAAAACCGTTCCCTGGGGGGCCCCCGTGCTACCGATGATCGTGTCGGACATACAATCTCAGGTTCTCACAAACTGTGGCCGGTTAGTGAGGTAGTCCAGGATCCATGATGACAGGTGCTGGTCCACCCCTGTGCACAGCAGCTTGTCTTTCAGGCTCATCGGTTGGATGGTGTTGAAAGCACTGGAGAAGTCAAAGAACATGATCCTCACCGCATTCCCAGGCTTCTCCAGGTGGGACAGAGAACGGTGAAGGAGGAAGATCACTGCATCCTCCACCCCAATAACATGCTGGTAGGCAAACTGGAGTGGATCCATCGATGATCCCACCAGGGGGCGGAGGTGAGCAAGGAGCAGTCTCTCCAGGGTCTTCATCATGTGAGACGTCAGGGCCACTGGTGTGTAGCTGTTCAGGTCTTTGGGGTGGGAAGTCTTTGGTACAGGTACCACCACACAAGATGTTTTCCACAGCTATGGTACCCTCCCCAGCTTCAGGCTCAGGTTGGAGATGAGCTCCACAATCCCACACAGCTGGTCTGCACAGGACTTGAGGAGCTTCGCGCTGATGCCGTCCGGTCCCGAGGCCTTCCTCGCCTTGATCTTCCTCAGCTCCGTCCTCACCTGGGTCTTAGTGAGGGTCAGGTTGGGGGGCTGTGTGCTGGGAGTGGGGGGGTGTTGGTGGAGTGAGGTGTGGACAGCAGGTCTCGATGACTTTAGAGGCAGCAGTGGTTGTTGTGCAGTTGGGGGGGAGGGTGGTTGGTCAAACCTATTAAAAAACAGGTTCAGATTGTTCACCCACTCCCTGCCCCCCGTGGCCTGGGAGGAGGTATTCTGGAGCCCAGAGATGGTTTTAAGGTTTCTCCAGACCCCGTCGATCCGGTAAGTCCATATTAAGTATGGCTACTTTGAAAAGACTTTTCCTCCAAAAAAAATCATCAAGGCTGGGGCGGTGAAAATGTTTGGGTACGGTCACGCCGAAATTGTAATGGTGGGCATGGTCAGCTTATCAGTGAAATGTGGCTTAAAGATTGTTCCCGCATTCACCTTACAGATTTTGCGGCGAGGAGCTGATTTGCTGGGGATCGATCTGCTGGGTGAACTGAAATTCTCCATCACGGCCCCAGAGGGCTCAACAGTACTGACAGTGTTCCCCAAAAGGCATGTCCGTTGGCTGGCATTGTTCAGGGGCCTTGGATGCATCAAGGCATTCTACTACTGCCCGCTCATCGATCCAAGTGTGACACCGAAAATTCAAGCACTACGATGGCTTCCCCTCACTCTGCGGGATGATGTCACGGCAGAGCTGAACAGACTGCTTGAAGCTGCCATCATTAAGAGGGTGGACACTTCACCCTGGATATCAAACATAGTGGTGGCCAGGAAAAAGGCAGGTGGCATCTGGCCATGTATCGACCTTAGGATGGTGAATAAGGCGATTGTTCCGGATAAGTACCCACTCCCCACAATGGAGGAACTAACCGCAATGTTCAGCAGCTCAAAGGTGTTCACGAAGCTAGATCTTAACCAGGGTTACCTGCAGGTGCCCCTCCACCCAGCCAGCAGGAACCTGACAGTGTTCGTGACCCATATGGGCGTTTTCTGGTACACCTGCATGCCTTTTGGTCTGAGCTTAGCGCCCAGCTGTTTTCAAAAGATCATGTCCACAATTCTCACCGGCCTCAAGGGTGTGGTGGCATACCTGGATGACATCGTGGTGCACGGCACATCGCGGGAGGAACACAATGATCGTTTGGGATAGTTGATGACGGTGCTAGAGGAGCACAGAGTCACTTTGAATGAGGAAAATGGCATCTTCGTGGCGGACTCCATCGAGTTTGTGGGATTCCAGCTGACGGCAGAGGGTCTGAGACCCCTACATTTGAACATGGAGGCAGTCCTGTGCCTTCCAGATCCAACGACACCCGCACAGATTTCCTCATTCTTGGACATAGTGAACTTTTACGGACGTTTTATTCCCCGCTACTCTGAAACAATCAAACCACTCTGGGCCCTTCTGAAACAGGATGTACCATAGCAGTGGACCCCAGTCTGTTCAGCGGTGGTCACTAAGCTGAAGTCTCAACTCACCTTTCCTCCAGTGTTGGCCCACTTTGACTCAAAACGTCCGACTTTTGTGACCTGTGACGCATCTGGCTTGGTGGTGGGGGCGATCATGTCTCAGGTACAAGATGATACTGAGCGCCCAGTGACGTTCGCATCGAGGTCTTTCTCAGCGGCCGAACAGAAATAAGCCGTGAGTGAGAGGGAGGTGCTCGCCTGCGTCTGGGCATGTGAACGGTGGCATATCTTTCTCTACAGGCATCACTTCACCCTGCGGATGGACCACTGGGAGCTGACAACTCTACTGGAGACTTTTGATTCAGGACACAGACCCCTGCGGATCCACAGGTGGACGGAGCGGCTGAGGGCCTACAACTTTACTACTCAGTTCACCCCTGGAAAAGAGAACGTAGTGGCGGACCTCCTGTCCCATGCCACAACCAACACTGTACAACCAGACGATGACCTTGACAATCCCACAGAGACGGAGCTGGTCAACACGCTGTACGGACCCCTCCGGGACATGGTGTCCCTCCAAGAGCTCCACACAGAATCGGAATGGGACCCCATGTTGTCACAACTGTGCTCGGTCATCAGGAAGGGTTGGCCCGTGAAAGAGCAGGGCGAGCTGGCACCTTTCCACTGGTTTAGAGACGAACTGAGCTGTTGGAATGATGTGTGTGTGGAGAGGGGACACTGCATATTAATCCCGGTGTCTCTGAGATCACGATTTCTGGCAGTGCTCCACGAGAGTCACCTGGGCATGGTCAGGGTGAAGCAGCATTGCAGGGATTCAGTTTGGTGGCCTGGTATTGGTAAGGACATTGAAACTATGGTAAAGAACTGTGTCCCGTGCTTGGAGAGCAGGAAGACCGGCGGACCCCACCCCACCTCTGCAACCATTGCCGTACCCAGAGGGCCCTTGAAAACACATCCAATTAGACATCTGCGGTGAACTGCATACAGCACCCCCAAACAGCTGGTTTCTGCTTGTGGTCTACGATATGTTTTCCAAATGCCCAGAGGTGTTGCCCACTAATTCAGTCACAACGGATGTGGTCACGGGCTTCCTCTCGTCACTGTTCGCCAGATGGGGGGTCCCGAATGCAATCACTACAAACAATGGCCCACAGTTCTCCTCTGGGGTGTTTGAGGAGTTTTTGGGTGCTAGGGGCGTGGAACACATCAAAACCGTGTTCTATTACCCCCAAGCCAATGGGAGCATTGAGCATTTTAACAAGACTGAAAAACAGACTGAGAGCCCATTTGGCGGACGGCTTCACATTTCCAGATGCTCTCCAGAGCACACTCCTTCACTACAGGGCAACAGCCCATATTATGACAGAGTGCTCCCCGGCGAAACTCATGCTGGGGCTTGAACTCCATCTGCCTTTAGACCGACTGAGACCACCCACAACTCCTTCGCCAGGGAGTACGAATTCTCCACGGGACTGGGTCGCTGCTCAACAGTGAAAGATAAAGCAACAGGCAAGAGCTCACGGATTGGAGGTGTCGGATCGTGTTTGGATCAAACATCCTAACCGCACACATAAGCTGCAACCTTTCTGGACAGGGCCCCTACGGATCGTGAGGCAACGAGGTCCCATCAACAAGGCCATTAAGAAATGCCATTACCTTTCAGGGAAAGACCATGCTTGTCTAATAACAGACAGCTTGCAGAAATCAAACTCGGCCACCTCAAGAGAAAACTCTCCAGAAATGAGAGATACAGGGAAGATTATGTCAGATATATGAATGGCATCACTGAAAGAGGTGATACAGAGGAAACTCAGGATGAAGGGCTTTCTGGTGAAAAATGGTGCATATCACATCATGGTATTTATCACACAAGGAAACCAGAAAAATGGAGGGTAGTCTGACTGTTCAGCAAAATACAGAGGAACCAGCCTCAGTGACCACTTGCTTACTGGGCCAGACTTGATTAACAGTTTGATCGGTGTTGATTTTTGGTAGCATCCAATAGCCTTGCTGTGCGACATAGAAAAAATGTTTCACCACTTTCAAGGTCAACAGAACGAATGCAACTACCTTAGCTTTTTATGGTGGAAAATTGGAGACCTGAGCTTACAACCAGAGGCATATAGAATGACAGTACATCTCTTTGGTGCTGCATCTTCTCCAGGATGTGCAAACTATGGGTTGAAGCACTTAGCCAAAAAGAACAGCCTCACATATCCATTAGGAGCACAGTTCATTACCAGAGACTTTTATGCTGACGACAGTGTCACAAGCATAGAGACAGTGGAGAAGGACATACAACTTACTCAAGAGGCATGTGAACTGTGTACAAAGGGTGGTCTGCGGCTGCATAAGTTTGCATCGAATAACAGTAATGTTTTAAACAATGTACCAGCTTCAGAACGTGTGACAGACACTAAAACAAAGGACTTTGCCTTCAGTGATATGCAAATAGAAGGAGCACTAGGCATCCATTGGAACATAGAAAATGACTGTTTCACATTTAACACTGCATTGAAAGAGCAACCTCCCACACGACGGAGAATATTATCAATCATTGCATCTATTTATTACCCTTTGGGATTTGTCACCCCCTATCTTCTCCATGGAAAGGGAATCCTGCAGGAAATGTGTCATCAGGGAACAGGTTGGGATGACCCACTGCTTGACCACCTCAGATCAAGGTGGGAGCAATGGAAAGGGGATCTCATTAACTTAGAGGAAATACAAATACCCTGATGTTACGTGCCTGATAACTTTGGACAGGTGGTTAAAAGAGAACTGCATCATTTCTCAGATGCGAGTGCTACTGGATATGGACAGTGTTCTTATCTGAGACTCAAAAATGAGAATGGAGACATTCACTGTGCTTTCGTCATAGGGAAGTCGTGAGTATCTCCCACAAAGGTCACTACTATTCCAAGGTTAGAACTGACTGCAGCAACAGTCTCAGTCACAGTGAGCATTATGATCAGAGAAGAGCTTGTCTATGCTGATTTAGATGAGTTCTTTTGGACAGACTCTAAAGTCATTCTGGGATACATAAATAATGAAGCGAGATGTTTCCATACTTTTGTTGCAAATAGGGTGCAGAAGATTCAAAATAAGGTGGATTGTCCTCTCCGGGTTGGGGACAGGCTCCTGCCCCAAGTGGAGGAGTTTAAGTATCTTGGGGTCTTGCTCACGAGTGAGGGGAAAATGGAGCGAGAGACAGACGGATTGGAGCAGCATCTGCAGTGATGCGGACGTTGTACCGGTCTGTTGTGGTGAAGAGGGAGCTTAGTTCTAAGGCAAAGCTGTCGATTTACCAGTCAATCTACGTTCCTACTCTCACCTATGGTCACGAGCTTTGGGTAATGACCGAAAGAACGAGATCGCGGATACAAGCGGCTGAAATGAGCTTTCTCCGTAGGATTGCTGGACTCACCCTCAGAGATAGGGTGAGGAGCTCAGTCATCCGGGAGAGGCTCAGAGTAGAACCGCTGCTCCTCCACATTGAAAGGAGTCAGTTGAGGTGGTATGGGCATCTGATTAGGAGGCCTCCTGGACGCCTCCCACTTGAGGTGTTTCAGGCACGTCCCACTGGGAGGAGACCCTGGGGCAGACCCAGGACTCGGTGGAGAGACTATGTCTCCCAGCTGGTCTGGGAACGCCTTGGTATCCCCTCTGAAGAGCTGGAGCAGGTGGCTGGGGAGAGGGAAGTCTGGGCTTCTCTGCTTGAACTGCTGCCTCTGCAACCCGGACCTCCGGAAAAGCGGTAGAAGATGGATGGATGGATGAAGATTCAAAATAGCACAATGCCCCAGCAATGGCTTTATATCGCCACTGATGAAAACCCTGCAGGCAACGCTTCAAGGGGAATGACACTGAGTGAACTATTGTCTTTCAGCTGGCTCACTGGTCTCAAGTTCTTGTGGGAGAACGAAATACATCTTCCAAAAAATGATAAAATAGATCTCCCAAATGGTGACCCAGAAGTTCGAAAGGTTCAGACATTCCAAACAAAGGCTGTTGAACAACTGAGTCTTAAAGACCGCATGGCAAAATTTTCATCTTGGTCCAAAGCTGTCAGTGCAGTTACATGTCTCCGACACCATCTCCTCAAGAGTAAATCTAGCGCACACGCTACAGAAACTGAGTGGAAAAATGCAGCACTCCTGATCATAAAAGACCTGCAAAGAGATGCGTATCAGGAAGAAATAGACATTAACCAATGGAAATCTACTAGTAAAAAACAACAAGCTGTATCCTCTAGACATCTATTTAGACCAAGATGGTGTGCTCAAGGTGGGAAGAAGGTTATGACATTCATCCTTTCCTAGCTCAATTAAACACCCAACAGTTATACCTAAAGAGCATCATATCACGAAACCAATAATTGCACACTGTCATGAAAGGTTTAAACACTAGGGCAAAGGATTTAGAGTCAATGAAAGTTGAGTCAATGGCTATTGGATCCCAGGCTTGTGCCAATCTGTCGCATCCTTTATTCGGCAGTGCATAGTCTGTCAGAGATTAAGGAGGCCTGCAGAAGGACAGAAAATGAGTGATCTTCCAAGAGAGCGAATGGAGCCGGCGCCACCTTTCACATACTGTGGCATAGATTATTTTGACCCATTTTTGACAAAAAAGGGATGTAAAGAAAACAAGATATGGACTGACCTTTACATGTTTTGGCTCTCGTGCTGTACATGTTGAAATGCTAGATGATCTTTCAACTGATGCTTTCATCAATGGTTTATGTTGCTTTATTGCACTGAGAGGCTCAGTCAAGCAAATCAAGTGTGATCAAAGTACCAACTTTGTCAGTGCCAAGAATGAACTGAATGCTGCTCTGCAAGAGGTTGACACCGAGAGGCTGATAACTTTCCTTGCAGAAAAACAGTGATTTTGCTTTCCATGCACCTCACATGAGTCATGCTAGTTGAGTGTGGGAGCAACAAATAAAGACTGTAAGAAATGTTCTCAATGCCACACTCTCACTTTCTTCTCATGGATTCGACGATGCCTCCCTAAGGATATGAGACTGCAGCAATTGTAAACAACCACTTACTTACAACGGACAACTTGAATGATCCAAATAGCTTGGAACCGTTCACTCTCAATCATCTCATCACCTTGAAAACTACTGCTCCACTGCCTCCACCAGGCAGTTTTGTCAGACAAGATCTGTATGGATGGAAAAGATGGCGTCAGGTGCAGTATTTGGTTGAACAGTTTTGGACCCGCTGGAAGAAGGAGTACCTCTATAACACTATGGTCAGACAACGATGGCACACACCTAAGAGAAAAATTCAAGTAGGTGGCATTGTAATGAACATGGATGACATGCAGCCAAGATTTGTGTGGAGACTTGGAAGAGTCTCAGAAACTGTAATGGACAAAGATGGACTTGTAAGGAAAGTCAAGATGGTTTTAGGAGATAGAAATCTAAACAAAAGAGGTGTACGTGTGCACAAAACATCTGTAGTAGAATGTCCTGTTTATAAGTTAGTTTTGCTATTACAGTCTTCTTAAGCATGAGAGGATGGTAAAAAATTGTATATAATTTTATATGGAAAATCACTGCAGAAATTATTAGTGTGTAAGTTTTAATGTAAACACAGATAATTTGGTGGACATGTAATGGTCAGAGATAAGTTTGATTTAGTTTTATGTGTTTATGTGAACTAACAGTTCAATTTTATTATTTACTGCTTTATTTTTTCTACTGCCTGTTAAACCGGAAGCATCTTATTTTGAAAGGAACTGTGCACATGTAAGAAGCAGCAACTTAGCAATGGTAATGCAAGGTAAAGGAATGGAGCTCCAAGTGAATGAATGAATGAATGAATGAATTTATTTATTTCGGATAGTACAGTACAGGTTAAAAGAAACTGTATAATATAACAACAAGGTCAAATTAGACAAAGTCTCCTTCTACTATACAATTCCACGTGAGTTATCCGAAATGGGTGATGGCTGAAGCCGCAGCTTATATTGCCCACCCATATTCCATCCAAGAATTCAAAAGAGAAAAAAGAGAAAACAAGACAAGAGCGATTACAATTTAAAACAAAGCTAAGACAAAATGTGACTGAGAGAAAAAAAAAAAAGAAAAGAAAACTAAGCTAGGCTAAGTTAAGCGGTTACTATTCAAAACAAATCTAAGACAAAATGTCACAGAGAAAAACAAAAAAAAACAAAAACCTAAGCTACAACACAACACAGGCTGGATATGTCAATCCTTATGTGAGTTTACATGTTGTCTTGTAAATATGTTTGGAGTATTTCTTCCTTTAGTTTTTGTTTAAATTGCAACTGCAAGTTGCAGCAAAAGGGTTTAAGGAAATAAGGCACATGGTTTAATTCAGCTCCAGTTGAGAAAGGCAACAAGGTAATTAAGAATGTTATTTTTATGTTTATAACATTTTTATGTTCGTTTATTGATGTAATTAAGGTGGAAAATTGTTTTCTAAAAGGTATATTCTTTACGTTTTATCATTTACTGGATAGTGCTTACATTGGTTTGTATAAAAGGAAGGACTAATAAAGAAACCCAGACCATCAGTCAGGCTTTCTTTTATTCAACTGGGTGCTACATTTTTCAACTTCTGCCAGCAGAGCCAGACGTTTGTCAAAATGTCAGTAAAAGTTGGTCCAAACATTGTAGTGTGAATCCACCCAAAAAAGTAAGTCCAGAATGGCAGGAAGCCTCCACAAACGCTGACCTTTATATGAGCGTCACCTGACGCTGATGTCAGCTGACTTGCACTGAGTATTTGTTGGCTTAAGTTAACCTAAGTTGGCAACAACTACATATACACTAGCCTAAGTTGGCAAAAGTTTGCCGACGCTGAATGCAACGCTGGCAAATGCTAGCAAAAGTTCATAAAAGTTGGTGTGTGCTGGATTAAAAAAAAAACCTGCTTACAAACATAATTTCACCAACGTTTGGACTAATTTGTCAGATTTTTCAAAACATCTGTAAAAGTCGGTCCAAACCCTATAGTGTGAACCCACCTTTAATTCTTTTTGGGTTGCGGAGGGGCTGGAGCCTATCCCAGCATCTTTGAGGGAGAGGCAGAGTACACCCTGGACAGCTTGCCAGTCCATCACAGGGCCAACACAGAGAGACAGGCAACTATTCACATTCATACCTAAGGACAATTTAGAACCCCCGGTTGATGCCAGTTAACCTAACCTGCATGTCTTTCGCCTGTGGGAGGAAACCCACACAGACAGAGAGAACATGCAAACTCCACACAGAAGGGTCACTGGTGGTCAGGGAGTGGGATTGAACCCACGATGGTCAGAGGTGGGATCGATCCCATGACCTTCTTGCTGTGCTGCCACAGTGCCACTGCACCACCGAGCTGCCCATTTACAGCTATATAGTCTCAAATTTGTAACTTTTTTCCCTATTAAATTTGCAACTTTTTTCTCATAAACTGATATATTCGGATGCTTTTGGGTCATTTTTCTGACAATGGAGATAGCATCCCCCCTGTAAAGCAGCTACACAAAGCAGCAGCAAACATGTCTTGCCTGTGGGCAAAATGACAAAATATGCATTTTTTTTTTTTTAATTTAAGTTTTTGTAAAGGGTATACAGGTTATTACAGCATTGCATTGTTTACATTTTCATCACATGTTCCCTTATTTTTTGCTATTTGACAACATTGGTAGGATAGTTATTACAACACCCCCCCTTTTTTTTAAAGTGAAAGAAAAAGTGAAATTAAGGAGAATTAAATAAAAACAAAAAACAAACAAATGAATAAACAAACAAACAGAACAGCAAAAAACAAACAAACAGAAAATTAAGTAATTAAAAGTAAAAGAGCATCTGAGTAGCAGGAACAAAGAGCGGGACCATTATTGAAATGGTATTTGTCAAAGATTAGATCTAATGGAAGACACATATGCGATCCAGGGTTGCCAAAAGTTCATGAACCCATCCATGTCCTATCTCAGTGCGAATGTCAACTTTTCCATCGAGTAAATGTCTTGAATCACGTTAATCCAATCTTCAGGTGTAGGACAGTCCTTCAGCATCCATTTTTTAGTTAGGGTTTTTTTACTTGCCAATATTAAAACATTGAATAAGTATTTATCGCCTCGTCTTTCCAGTGAGTCCGGTAGTAAACCCAAATACATAGTTACAAAAGAAAAGGGAACTGTTATTTTGAATATTTTCCCCAATATTGTCTGTACGTTGGTCCAATATTGGTGGATAACTGGGCATGACCAAAACACATGAAAATGATTTGCAGTCTTTTCACCACACAAGCGCCAACAGTTCAACCCCTTATGGGTAAATTTGTTTTGTGCAGGTGTTCTGAAAAATTTTACCAAGTTTTTCCATCCAAATTCTCTCCACTGCAGGGATGAGGTACTTTTCCATTGCTGTTTATTTAGCTTTTCCCATATTTCCAATTGTAAAGTGAAATTCCCCTCTTTTTCCCATCTCTCTTTTATATATGATGTGTTGTCTCCTTTTAAGTCTTGAAGACCTTGGTATATTTTAGAAATGTATCTGATGCCTGGGATCCCTTTATATGCCATTAAGAAGACCTTCAGAACACCTGACTGGGCCCTTTCCAAATCCTCCTTTTTAAGTATATTGTTTATGTGGTGTCTAAGCTGAAAGAACCTGTAAAGATCTTGATTTATTAGACCTTGTTTTTTCAAATCTTCAAAACTTCTTAAAGTTTGCCCCTTAAAAAAATCATAATATTTTATCAGCCCTTTCTCTTTCCACTCTTTAAATCTAGTGTCTGTTTTATTGGGGGTAAAGTCTTGATCATAGGCAATCCATTGCAGAAGTCGATAGGGCTCTTTAGCTTGATTCTCTCTGACTATCTTAAACCAAATTTTTAGCGGGGTCTCTATCCACGGGTTGGTGTTATTCAAGAGTTTAGTTAAGGCATTGTTCCCTATTATCGCCTGTAGGGGGATGTCACTTGTTATTTGGCATTCCATCTCCTTCCATTGTGCAGTGTAGACTGGGTTACATATCTCTACTAAAGTTTTAATTTGTGCAGCTATAAAATAGTCCCTGATATTTGGCAGCGCGAGCCCACCTTTGTCTTTGTTTAGCTGTAGGGTTCTATATCTGATTCTAGGTCTCTTACCCTGCCATATGAATCTTGAGATCCTTCTGTCCAGCTCCTGCCATGTTTTTTTGGGAGGTTCTACTGGTATTGTTTGGAAAAGGTATAGAAGACGTGGAAGTATATTCATTTTGACTGCTTCAATTCTTTGTGCAGTACCTAAGAATGGTATCATATTCCATCTTGCTAGGTCAGATTTTATTTTTGTCACCAGTGGATCATAGTTTAGTGTTATAATTTTGTCGAGTTGTTTCGGGATATTGACCCCCAGATATTTCATAGAGTCCAACTCCCAGTTAGTTTTGAGTTCATTTAGTGAAAAATGATTTGGGTCATAGTTGAATGTTAAGACTTGGGTTTTATGCATGTTTAATTTGTACCCCAATAAATCTCCATAGTCTGAAAAAACTGAGATTAGTTCTGGTAGAGAAGTGTCTGGCTGCCCTAGGTATATTAAAATGTCATCAGCAAAGAGTGCTATTTTATGTTCCTTCTGACCAAGTGTAATACCTTGAATTTCTTGATTTTGTCTTATCCATTGGCTCAGAGGTTCTATGAAGATTGCAAAGAGCAGTGGAGACAGGGGGCAGCCTTGACAACATCCTCTTTCCAGCTCAAAAGATGATGATAAATTACCGTTAATCCTTATTTTAGCTGTTGGTTTTTTATATAATGCCTGTATAGTTCTAATGAAGTTGTTATGAAAATTGAAACTGGATAAGATTCTATATAGGAAAGACCAGTCAACCGAATTGAATGCTTTTTCAGCATCTAATCCCAATATGACTGCATTTAAGTTATATTTTTTTATATGATGAATTATGTGTAAAGTGCGCCGAATGTTGTCTTGTGTCTGTCTTTGTCTTATAAAACCTGTTTGGTCTAAGTGAATTAAGTCTGTCAGTATGTTTTCTAACCTTTTGGCAAGGATAGTGGTAAAAAGCTTATAGTCCTGATTTAATACACTGATTGGTCTGTAGTTGGAGCATTCTAGTTTATCCTTTTCAGGTTTAGGTATAACTGCAATGACCCCTTCTCTCCAGGAGGGGGGGATTTCCCCTGTGTGGAGGACGTAGTTAAATGTTTTCAGGAGGAGAGGAGATAGTTGCTGTTTAAAGGTTTTGTACCATTCTGCTGTATAGCCATCTGCTCCTGGGGATTTGTTAGCTTTAAGTTTCATAATTGCTTTTTCCAATTCTTTAGGTTGTATTTCTGACAGTAGGGTTTTATTTTGTGATTCCGTAAGTTGGGGAAGGTTTAATGTGTTTAGTAATGTCTCGGATGCGTTTTTATGTTTTTTGTGGGAGTATAAGTTCTTGTAGTAATTCTCGAAGCTTTTAAGAATATCCTGAATTCTGAATTTTATTTCCTTTGATACTGGGTCTCTGATTTTGTAGATTGCTCTTTCCGTTTGTTGTTTCCTCAATTTATAGGCTAGTAATTTTGCCGATTTACTGCCTGCTTCATAGTGTTTTTGTTTCAGAAATGTAAGTTTCTTCTGGATTTCTATTGTGTAGATCTCATTTATTTGATTTTTAATTTCTTTAATCTTGAGCGAGCCATTAGAATGAGTGTTGTCTTTGTGTTCTTTTTCTAGGTTCTTGAGTTCTGACTCTAGTGTGATTAGTTTTTCTTGTCTCAGTTTCTTTTGGGTTGCCAGTTTTGCAATAATTTTTCCCCTTATTACAGCTTTGCACGCATCCCACAGTATTAAAGGAGATACTTCTCCATTATCATTTTCTTCCAAATATCTGAGAATATCTGATTCCAATTCATCTTTCAGTGGTCCTTTCAGGACACTTGAATTCAACCTCCAGGAAAATGTATTATTTGTGTATTTTTGGATGTTTAAGTCCATATAGATCGGACTGTGGTCGGAGAGATCCATCAGTCCTATTTTACATGTTTTTACTCTTCCAATGTCTCTGTTAAACATAAAAAAGTAATCAATCCTTGAGTAAGATGAATGTGGCGTCGAATAAAAAGTATAATCTTTTACATTGGGGTTGAATTCCCTCCATACGTCACAGATTCCCATTTCTTTTAGTAGCATCCGAGTATTCTTACTTTGGGTGTTATTTTGATGTGAAGAATTACCTGTCGCATCCCAGTATGGATTCAGTCTTAGATTGAAGTCTCCACCACATATCACTAAACCTTGGGCTTTAGTTATCATTAGGTCGAATACATTTTTATAAAATTTCCATTTAGCCCCTGGTGGTGCATATACATTCAGCAGGGTGATATCTTCTCCCTCTAGCCGCCCAGTTACCAAACTGTACCTCCCTTCTTTATCTTTGTGTTCTGATTTTTTTTCAAATGTAATTTTGGTTGATATCAATGTCGCTACTCCCCTCCTCCTCCCTGATTTATATGAAGATGAAGAGATCATTTTAAACCCTTGTCTATTGACTTTAGTGTGTTCCACGTCTGTTAGGTGGGTTTCTTGTAAAAATATTATTTCTGCTTTGTCTTTTTTCATTTTGCGTAGAATCTTGGATCTTTTAACTGGATTCAGGATCCCTTTTACATTATATGAGGCTATTTTGGTTACAACCTGTTTCTCCATTGTATTTTCTTATTTAGTATAACAGTGTGGTGGCCCTCTTTTTTGCTACTCAGAAACTGAAAGAACATTAAGAACATAAAAAACATTAAGAACATAGTGTACGAAACTTTAAAACAAAAAACTGTCAAAAAAACTTCCTGAGCTGGGGTCTCTTTAAAGACCCTGTAAAAGCCCTGATGGAATGTAGGCTCTGAGGGAAATTCCTCAAACTCTGTTACGTGTTGAGGGCCCTCTCTTACCCCTGTAAGTTGTCCCATGTTTTTAACGTGAATTTCAGATCCCAATCCGAATTTGTAATGATTTTTTTTTTTTATGCCTATACCCTGAGATTGTGTGCACCCTCCCACCCCCATCACAGCAAGCATTCACTCTAATACAGTATTTGTTAGTATGGAGAGAACATGTGGGTCATTGTTACATTTCTATTTTAACATGATTTTTTTTTTCCCCTTTAAATTAAGAAGACATTTGTTTCTAATGCTATAACTGCTCCATGAAAGGTTTTACCACATGCTGATTCTGCATCTCCTTTAATGTTTGTTACCTTGTAGGAGGGGGGGTGGAAGTGCAGAGTGACTGAAAAGAAAAAAAAACAACAAAAAGGTCGCTATTCCTTCCTGGAACTGGAAAGCTCATCTTTGTAGCTCTGGGGCTGGGTTTCCCGCTGCTGGCCCGTGGATTTTGAAGGTCTCTGAGTGGACCACGTTTGAGCTCTGATCTTCTCGCTCAGATCCGCTGCGGGTTTAAACAACGTTACCGGAAGTCCTCTTCTTGCCATGTCAGTTGTTGCTTCTTCCGCTGAGTTATAGAGACATGACTCTTCCCCGTAAAAGACCCTTAGCTTCACCGGAAATGGCGTCTGAAAGCGTAGATTCTGTTCCCGTAAAACCTTTTTGGCGTCGTTATATTCCCGTCGTTTTTTAAGAACATCAGGGGCGTAATCGTGCTCCACGAAGACTTTTCTCTCAAGATGCATAAATCCTTTTTTCTGCCAAGCCCGTCTTACAACCTCTTGTTTTATTTTGAAATTGGCGAATCTTACCACCACAGAACGTGGGGGCGCTTCCGGGGCTGGCTTTGCGGCTGATGTACGATGGGCTTTTTCTATCTTCAAATCGGTGGTTTGTGGAATATCCAACTTCTCTCTCAATAAGGATTCCACGCATTCCGCCACTGTGTTGAAACTCTCTTCAGCTCCTTCTTTACGACCGTGAATTCTGATGTTATCTCGTCTCTGTCTTCCTTCTTGGTCGGTTAGCTTAGCCTCCAGCCATGACTGTTTTCTGTGTAAATCCAGCACAGAATCTTCAAGCACTTTTACTCTTTCTTCAGCTTCCAAGATTCGGTTTTCGGCCTGGTCCATTCTGCTGTTTGCCCTTTTTAGATCCTCTCTGAATTCAAGAAATTCGGCCCGAAATCGTCGTATTTCATCAAATAGCGATTTCAAGCTAATCCTTTTGTTAGCTAGGCCCAGGTCTTCGTCTTCTGAACGGAGGTCCTCTGGTTCCGATTCTACAGCCGCTGTGCGTCCTGACCTGGGGAATGTCAGTTTCTTCTGCTTGTGGTTAGGCATGGTGTTACTGTCTTTTGATTTTTAATCTTCCAAAAATCCGTTAGGTCTGATTTTGAAGTTGTTTTCCTTGGATTGAGTCTGGGAGTTTCAGCGTTAGGTTGCTATCACCATGGCGTCCAGACCGGAAGTCAAAATATGCATTTTTAACAACAGCACTTCAACTCATATCTCCAACTCATCAGATTAACTGAAGTGGAACACCCAGGTAGAAACAACAGGAAAACTTTATGTTGCCAGTAGCTAAACTCTCATAAAAATACCACAGGAGATGGAAGGTTTTTAAATGACCCAACCACCACCATTTTAACTTTATGGATTTTTTTAACACTTTAATGCACTATGTTAAGGATTAATCTTTTTATGTTTTCTATAAGCAATGAATATGTACAAAATTAACTGATGTAACCACCTCAATCAGGTTTAGATAATTCTTGTTTATTGCAAAAATACAACTGCAGAGTATTGAAACTGAACGGTGACGTCTTTCGTCCTCCAGGAAGTCGCAGCACTGTCCTAAAGACTGATTCACCTCCACAAACTTGGAGCCTAATTGTCTCACTCCTGAGAGGAATTGACCATTCATGGTAGCGCCTGTCTCATAAAGAGCCTGGTGAGCATAAATACCAACACCCAATGTTTGTGCTGCAATGCTGATTCACTGTCTTAATAAATTCCCCTTGGAATAGATTGTGCTGCTGGTGTCTTGTGACTCAAATGCTCTTCCTATGTGAAATTCTAAAAAAGGCAGTTTAGTTCTCGGTACAGTTTATCAGGTCTGTTCAACACTCAGCTGTGCTCACTGTTTCCGATTATGACCTGATGTAGGAGCTGAAGAAAAAAAATCAAGGGAAACCTCTGTTCTCAGTCACCGGATGTTTTACTCATGACTTGTGTGGAATTTTTAGGAGAGATCGCTGTAAGCAGGGTAAAAGGTCTGGTCTTGAGAAAACATCTGATTTACAAAATTATATTGATGAATCATCTTGTCTTATCTTTCCAGTGTTCCAAATTACACAAGTACTCCAGTTCCTCCTCCCCTACTCCCATCTCTGCCACATGCTGTATGATGAAAAAACACTACTAAACCTTTCAAATTTTTCTTGGTTCATTTTAATGTTCTAGCATGTTGCTGGCTACATTTCAATAGACTATCAGTGAGTTCAAAGTTGAAGCTGGGTGGTTATCTGCTTGTGTGTGCATGTTGTTGCAGTTAGGCACTTTTATCCATTAAGCCAAATCAATAAGCTGTCAAGCAGAAGAGACTTTTCTCAAATGCACAGCTGGGGCTGTTTTTAAAGTGTTATCTAAGGTAAATGTTTTGCTGTCGTTTCTCTTATCAGCCAGCCGTACTCGTCTTGTGAAAGAACCCAGGAACCCCAGATGCAAACATGGATTTAATGCTCTCATACCTCAGCCTGGTATCGAGGGCAAATGATGCTAAAATGTTTATCTACTCAGGTCTTTATGTTGACTGTTCTTCGCCTACTTCCTACTTCCCACTTCACACTCCTCTTTTTCCTTCGTCACTCCTCCAGTGTTTCCCTCTGGAGCGCTGCAATGAAAGCCTCACTCCTCATGCGCCATGTGTCTGGTTTCTATTAGTGATTTGGCACAGGCCTCTGTGTGCATTTTACTTAGGTACAGAAGCTGTTAAGGCAAAAATTTCACTTTTTACAAGACAGGCCCAGTACCTCAGTCTGTCTTTTTAATTTTCACTCACACACACGTATATATTGTATACAGACTGTATCAACCTCGAATCACCCCCCACTGTTCCATCTACATACTCTGGGTACAACCCGGAACAAATGAGTAAGCTCTTGTTTTAATGTGTTTCCATTAGTAACAGGAGGGGTGGACTCCCTGAGGAGCTGCCTTCATGGGCGCGTCCAGCTTTTTTGGACCGATCCACCTCAGCTCATCAGGATGTAGTTCAACTAAAGCCACTAAGGAGTTGTTTAATTCTTGGAGGAAATAACTTTTTGATTCCGTAATGGTCTATATTGATCCTTTTTTAGGGTTTAGGAACAACTAGAAAAAAAATAGTAATTTGATGGGAGGATCAGAGATAATGTTAGATCACATTATTTGACATGGAGGGGAAAAAATCTGAAATAATTTCATGGATTTCAAGAGAATTAAACAGCTGGTTTGGTTCTAGAAATGTAATATTTGTAATGGTTTTTTTTTAGATTATCATAAATATGACATATTATTATCACATCCTCTGGGACCCGGCCAGGCTCAGACCGAAGGAGTTACATGGGTCTGCCCTCCAGTGGGCTCACTACCTGCAAGAGCGACCATGGGAGTCCAGTGCGATGTGGATCAGGTGGCAGTCAAAGGCGGAGACCTTGGCGGTCTGATCCCAAGCTTCCTAAACTGGCTCCTCTCTTGTGGGGGAGGAGCCTGAGCTGGTGCATGAGGTTGAGAGATACCGGCTAGGTATAATCGGTCTCACCTTAACACACAGCTCCGGTTCCGGAACCAGTCTCCTGGAGAGGGGCTGGAGCTTGGCCTACTCTGGAGTTACCCCGGGCGAGAGGCGACGAGCAGGGGTGGGTATTTTTGTATCCCCCCACCTTGCTGCCTCTATATTGGACTTTTCCCTGTTGGACGAAAGGGTTGTTTCCCTGTTCCTTCGGGTTGGGAAATGGGTCCTGACCATCATTTGTGTCTATGTACCAAGTAATGGTTCAGAGTACCCACCCTTTTTGGAGTCTCTGACTGGGGTGCTGGAGAGTGCTCTTCTTGGAGACTCCATTGTCCTACCGAGGGACTTCAATGCACACATGGGCAACGACAGGGAAACCTGGAGGGGGTGATTGGGAGGAACGACCTGCCCAATCTGAACCCGAGTGGTGTTCAGTTATTGGACTTCTGTGCTAACCACAGTTTGTTCATAATGAACACCATGTTCAAGCATAAGGGTGTCCATACTGTATGTGCACCTGGCACCAGAACACCCTAGGTCGCAGGTTGATGATCGATTTAGTTATCGTGTCATCAGGCCTGCGACCGTATGTCTTGGGCACTCTGGTAAAGAGAGGTGCAGAGCTGTCAACTGATCACCACTTGGTGGTGAGTTGGATCCGATTGCAGGGGAGGATGCCATTCAGACCTGGTAGACCCAAACGTATAGTGAGGGTGTGCTGGGAATGTCTGGTTGAGGCCGCTGTCTGGGAGGTCTTCAACTCCCACCTTCGGAAAAACTTCAACCACATTCCAAGGGAGTCTGGAGACATGGAGTCTGAATGGGCCATGTTCTCCAAATCCATTGTTGAAGTGGCTGCCCAGAGCTTCAGCCGCAAGGTCGTCAGGGCATCTTGTGGTGGCAACCCCCGAACCAAGTGGTGGACACCAGAATTGAGGGGGGTCATTAAGCTGGAGAAGGAGTCCTATCAAGCTTGGTTGGCTTGTGGGACTCCCGAAGCAGCTGAGGTGTACCGGCAGGCCAAGCGGAGTGCAGCTCGGGTGGTTGCTGAAGCAAAAACTTGGGTATGGGAGGAGTTCGGTGAGGCCATGGAACAAGACTTTCGGTCGGCCTCGATGAGATTCTAGCAAACTGTCCAGCAGCTCAGGAGGGGAAGCAGCTCCCTGTCCACACTGTGTATGGTGCGGATGGGGCACTGCTGACTTCGACTGGGGATGTCGTCAGGCAGTGGAAGGAATACTTCGAGGATCTCCTCAATCCCACTGACATGCCTTCCACAGAGGAAGCATGGCTTGTGGACGAGGGGGACAACTTGCCTATCACAGTGGCTGAGGTCGCCAAGGTGGTTAAAAATCTCTTTGGTGGCCGGGCCCCAGGGGTGGACAAGATTCCCCCTGAGTACCTCAAGGTCCTGGATGTTGTAGGGCTGTCATGGTTGACATGCCTCTGCAACATTGTGTGGAGGTTGGGGACAGTGCCTTTGGCATGGCAAACCGGGGTGGTGGTTCCTCTCTTCGAAAAAGGGGACCGGAGGGTGTGCTCCAACTTTAGAGGGATCACACTCCTCAGCCTCCCTGGGAAGGTCTATGCCAAGATACTGGAGAGGAGAGCCCGGCCGTTGGTCGAACCTTGGATTCAGGAAGAGCAAAGTGGTTTTCATCCTGGCCGTGGCACATCAGACCAGCTCTTTCTTTACCCTCTTGAGAATCCTCGAGGGTTCGTGGGAGTTTGCCCAACCAATTTACATGTGTTTTGTGGACTTGGAGAAGGCATTCGATCACGTCTCTTGTGTTTTTTTTGTGTGGGGTGCTTCGGGAGTATGGGGTATCGGGCTTGTTGTTACGAGCTATTCGGTCTCTGTACGACTGTTGTGAGAGTTTGGTTCATATTGCCAACATTTGGTCAGACTCATTCCCAGTGAGAGTTGGACTCCACCAGGGCTGGCCTTTGTCACTGATCCTGTTGATAATTTTTATGGAAAGGATTTCTAGGCATAGCCAGGGAACAGAGGGTGTCATGCTTGATGACCACAGGATCTCATCTCTGTTGTTTGCAGATGATGTCCTGGTGGCTTCATCCAGCAATGACCTACAGGTCTTACTGGGGTGGTTTGCCGCTGAGTGTGAAGTGGCTGGCATGAGAATCAGTACTTCCAAGTCCGAGTCCATGGTCCTCAGCCTGATCAGGATGCCTCCAGGACGCCTCCCACTTGAGGTGTTTCGGGCACATCCCACTGGGAGGAGACCCCGGGGCAGACCCAGGACTCGCTGGAGAGACTATGTCTCCCAGCTGGTCTGGGAACGCCTTGGTATCCTCTCTGAAGAGCTGGAGCAGGTGGCTGAGGAGAGGGAAGTCTGGGCTTCTCTGCTTGAACTGCTGCCTCCACGACCCGGATCTCCGGAAAAGCAGTAGAAGATGGATGGATGGATGGATGAAATATCACATTACTGTTTTCCATTTTCAAGCACCAAAGACAGTAACATCAGGCGTTGAACTTCCAAAGAGCTGCTGGATGGATCCACACCAACAGTAACACATGAATATAGACACTTTAACCCAGGGGTCACCAACACGGTGCCCACAGGCACCAGGTCACCCACAGGGACAGCATGAGTCAGCGGTGAGTAGGGGTGGGTTCAAAAAATCGAAACAATGATCTAGATCAATCCATTTTTGACTGAGCCGATATTGATCCAAAAAATCCGTGGATCGATGTCTGTGAATGTCTGTCGATTCTGATTGGGTCAAAACTGGGTCAGTGAGCCAGGAACAGTGGCAACAAACCAGAAACACCCGGAGCGCTATCGGAGCTAATAGCTAACAAGCTAACAGATATGCTAGTTCTTCTTCTGTGGTGTTAAAACGGTTCTCATCCGGCAAGAGTTCCCTGTGGGGCATGCGGAGTTGTTAACGTGGATGTCTCTTAATTTATCAGCAAAAGTCACCGTAAAGACTGTCCTCAACAGCTTCTGAATATTTTTCATAAAGCGGGAATACACGGTTTTGTACTATGGGCAGCACTGAGTTGGAACATAAAGTCGACAATTGATAAACACTTCAAAATGCACGGAGGCTGGCTGAAACTCGTGAACAGAGGAAGACCTGGAGCGGCTGAGATTGTAAGTAAAGTATCATTTGTTTGTTTTAACATTTGTGTGGTAAATCAATAATTTATCCGGCATGATGATGTTTTCTTTTACAAACTATGGATACAGTAGTTAACTGTTGGTTAAGCACTGTGAATAAATGCAGAGTAAAGGTATATTTTATGAGATTATGGACTTCTAGCACTTAAGTGAGAGATTTGAAGATAATGATAAATCACAATAAAATGAAAATGACAGAATTAATAAAGGCTGCAGTACAAGCCATTTTACTCAATGGAACTAAACTGAAATGAACAAATCTTCTCAGGAAATAAAATGAAACCCTTTTCAAAAATTGAAAGTTAATTTGTAGTTAAAATATAGACAATACAAAATAAAAGTAACTAAATTGTTAAACCCTACTGTGGTGTGGGGATTTAAAAATATTTGACCGAGCAGCTGGACCGGGATCTGGCAAAGTGCCGATGGTTTAGCATCCAGTGTGACAAGTCCATGGACAGCAGCAGTACAGCTGATAATCTTCATTTGGATGGTGCTTGATGATTTCGCCACAAAAGAAGAACTCCTGACACTACTGCCTCTTAAAACATCTACAAGGGGAGCAGAAATCTATAATGTGGTGAAGGAGTTTTTAGCAGAGAAAATGGTACCATTGGAAAAGCTGGTATCAGTGACTACAGACGGGGTTCCTGCTATGACTGGCTGACATGCAGGATTCATTGTGCACTGTAAAGGTGACGCAAACTTCCCACCATTCCTGCATTACCACTGCATCATTCATCAGCAGGCCATATGTGCAAAAGTGACTGGATTTGAGCATGTGATGACTCCGGTCATGAAAATCATAAACGGCATCCTCTCCAAACCCAGACAACACAGGATATTTAAGGTGCTATTGGAGGAGCTATCAGCTGAATATAGTGATCTTTTATTATACACAGAAAACTGATGGCTCAGCAGGGGAACAGTTTTGCAGCATTTTTTTTTTTGTAATTTTATGTGAAATTAAAGTGTTCATGCAGTCCAAAGGCAAAGACGTCTCACTGCTGGAGGACCCTGAGTGGATATTTGACCTTGCATTTTTAACGGACATCACCAGAAAACTAAACCTTTTGTACTGTGAGCTGCAAGGCAAAGGTAAGACTGTTGCTGACATGATAAGTACTGAAAATGCATTTAAAGCCAAGATGAACATTTTCTCTGTACAATTACAGAGAAAAAAAGTGCTGCACTTTCCCTCCGTGTAGTCACTGCTGAAAGACAATGCTTGTGCACTTGAGACTTTTGACAAAGTTGCAGAAAAGTACTCTCAAGAGTTCTCAAGAGTTTGAGAACAAGTTTTGTGACTTCGATCACCTTGAGCCATGTATGTCATTCATTTCCAATTCTTTCATGCAAGTGGACGTAACATGCACTGCTGAACAACTAAGTGCAACATTCAACTTGGATGCTGGACAGCTGGAGATTGAAACTGTAACATTGCAAAACGACCTCCACCTCAAAGCCTAGCAGGCTGCACCAAACTTTTGTTGCCTTGTAGACACAGAAAAGTACAACGGTATATGCACAGCAGCTATGAAGATTGCCAGCCTGTTTGGTTCAACCCATTTCTGTGAAGCAGCCTTTTCTGACTTGAACTTCATCAAAAACAAACACAGAACGTGCCTCACTGATCCACATCTGCAAGACTCACTCAGAGTTGCAGTGTCAAGCTACACCCCAGATTACAGCACGCAATGCCAGGTAACTGACAAACAGACCAGATGACGGTAGTGGCATGGCAATATTAAATTTAAATGTTAAAAAAATGTTTCAAATATTTTCATAAAGTGTGAGAGATATAATTTTGTTAAAACTAGTGCATGCCCATCGAACCAACTATTCCTGTCTGAAAAAGGTATCCCAGTCAGGCTTTCCAGGCCCAAATGTAGGCTGTGTTTGAAAGTAAAGAGGTGTAACCTATATGTAGGCAATCACATGTTAGACTTTGACAAATATAAAAGGGAGTAAATGGCACTAAGATTTATTTGATTGTGTAAATATTAATTACAGAATACCTAAATATTGAAAATGAATGGGTCATCCAATATTAGTGACTGTTTCAGATCCCTTGTTTATTTGTTTGTTAGATTACTTATTTGTCTGATGTTTTATCACTTATATTCATAATAGTGTATCTTCACTTTGGGGAATGGGAGTTGTTCAGCCATCATTATAATTATTTTACTTTATATCACGGTTCAAAATATTGAATTTCTTCTGTGTATCGTCAATAAACTCATGCAGTACTATAACAGGACATGTTTACAAATATTTGAGACCCATTGTAGTACATCAGTTTATATTTTAGCAATATTTTGTTATTAAAAGGTTTTTTTAAAACTTTAGTGCTAAGATTGAGGCGGTGCTTATGTCGCGCTGGGGGAATACTGAGGGAAATGATCTGAACCTTGAGGGCGTGACTGCCAAAGACTCACAATGTGATCGCCGCGGCTCTACTATAAGCGTTTGTTTTTTATTGATGCGAGAAGATTATTTATTATTATTATTATTATTCCACCTAAACAATCGCATTTTGACCCTCTAAACGTTATCCAAAACGCATTTTTTTCACACACACACCTCAGACCCGTTGAAAAATTTTATACACTGGAAAACATATGTGCCCCATGCTGAAAATTTATCCAGCCTATGGTTGATACATCCCGCATTCATGGAACAAAGGTTATAGGGCCTTCCCCCCATGTTTTTTGATCCAAACAGCTGATCGCTGGAACCACAGAGCTCAGCTGTTTTCCATGATAAATCAGCTTCAGGCCAAAAGCACACGCCATGCATTCTTTTTTTTCACTTTATTGAAAATATATTTTTTTTTTTATTGCCATCAGTTAGCGTGCCTTTGAGCCAGGCTGTGTAAGCCGTGTTTGAAAGTGGAATACAGAGGTGTAGCCTATATGTAGGCAATCACATGTTAGACTTTGACAAATATGAAAGGGACTGAAGTGAGATTTATTTGATTGTGTGAATATTAATTACAGAATGAATGGGACATCCAATATTAGCCACTGTTTAAGAACCACTTGTTTGTTTTTTTTTGTCAGATCACTTATTTGTGTGATCGTTTATGAGTTACTGAGCGTTTTTGTATCTAGTTTGGTCAAGGTCGTTCTTTAGTCAAACCATGCATGTGGCCGCATATGATATGCAGTTGGTCAGGGCATTCTGCTCCACAATTATTAACTTTTAATAATTGTGTGAGCGCACCAAGAGCAGCGCCACCGGCAACTGCGAGTCGTGGTCCTGCAAAGGGACTCCCGTCTACCGCTGACTGGGGCAGGCTAGGCGTTCCTCCCCAGGAAGGACCGTGGTCTGCCCAGTGAGGTTGCTGCGTCTCCTGGCATGTTCTGTGTTGATACACTGGTATTCTTTGTCAGACCTGGGTCCCCATTGATGCTCTGCCCAGTCTGCTCGCGCACCTCATGTTCCCCACATATGCCGAATTATCCTTTAGATCTACACAATCACGGCAACTTTATAGTATAATTTTTTTAGGCATTAAATCTTCAGTATTATATTTTTCTAGTCAAATTTGTCATTTTTCACTTCCTTGCTTTGTCCAGGGAACACTGTGGTGACTGACAGGTCGTGATGCCGCGTATTGTCCAATGAGCATGGAGTCAATCTGAAACCCCGCCCACACTTCTTGAAGCCAGGACACGGAGAGTGGTCACACAGCAGTGGCTAAACTTTTATTGATAAAAATTACATATTTTGACTGAGTGACTCCACATTTGGGGATACACACCCTCGTAACCTCAGGAAACCATAAAATCTTAGGTCAGTCTGAGGAACGGTTTGAGAGATATCTGAGGAACACACACACAGACAGACACACAAACAGACAGAGATCCTTTGAATTTACAGATAGAGGCTGTAGATTTGGTGATTAGTACAAAATGTGATATGATTTAAAAATCTGAAAGAGTTGATTTTTGTAGACTTACATAATTGATAACTTGTACAAACGGTTCAAAATTTGTTAAAAATGGGACATGAAGATTTCCTAGGAAATGTAGAAGTGATCAGTTGAAAATGTGACGTTTACAGAGATTAGAGATAAAGTGTTGTATGTTGAAATGTATCTGTTTCCTACCTTGTTAAATCATTTTTAATAATCATTGTGGGAATTTATTAATGTGATCAGTATCTTTACATAGATGAATATCAGTAATCATTAATAATATATAAACTGAAATGGTGCAACTTTTTTTTCATGTGTATAAAACTGGTAGCACTTCATACTACTCAGTACCCTTGAAGTAGCTCTCAGTTTCAAAAAGGTTGATGACCCCTGCTTTAACCCATTTTAGAACCAAAAGTGACCATTTTTACTGAACTGCTGAACACTAACTCTAACACTGTCAAAGTTAGTTATCAAGATATAACCATAGCGTATATACCGTATGACTGCAACAATAAAATAAATAATGAATATAATAAAATAATAGTTATATTTTATTAACAAAATTTGAATCAAGACTCATATATCTGTAAAGAAAAAGCTCCAAATGGTCAGTTATTCATGAATTTGTAACACTGACCTGGCCTTCTCAACCAGTGCTGATGATTTTTATTGGTATAACCTATAATGCAAGGATTACTTAGTAAATTTTAATGGAAATTATTTGAGAAAAATGCCTAGCAGGATTATAAAAAGCCTACATTTTATTAGTCTGTTACTTAACACTCAGCAGGCAGATGTATGTGAGCATGATCTGTGTGCCCACTACTGACTAAGCTTACTGTTAGCTGAAAATTTGGCGCTTTAACTCACTGTCTTAGTGAACACGCATCTGCTCTAGAAAATTGAGATTGTGAAATTTTAAGAGTTTCATAAAGCTGTAGTGTATGTTTTCTCAAAGTTTAAAGTGTGAAATGTACTGAAGTCAGTCCAAAAATGAAATGAAAATGATTTAATAAAGGTGTCATGCTTAAGTCTAACTCACTTGGTCCAGACTTTTTGAGATTTTTCAATCTGTTGAATCTGTTGGTGTAACAGGTGGGAATCTTCCCCCAAACCACAGTCTGGACCAAAGAGGTGAAATTCAGCCCAACAAAAAGAGGTTGTCTTGGGCTGGGTCACACTGAACCTTGGTCTGTTTCATTTAGATTGTGAAAGTGTAACGTGACTGGCCAAGGGGTAGTTACAGCCGTGGACATACTGTATATACTGTATATAGTTATAACTGATTACGGAGTAAAGGTCATTGAGTCAGAGAGACTTTTGGGATTTGTACCCCTCTGTTAATGAAAGAAAAACCCATAGTGGTCACAGAAATAACTTGAATCTGACAAAAGTGGTAATAAATAAAAATTCTATGAAAATTAACCAATGAAAATCAGGCAGTGCTTTTGAATTGTGGTTCAACAGAATTAATTTAAAAAACAAACTCATGAAACAGGCCTGGACAAAAATGATGCTACCCTTAACTTAATATTTTGTTGTATAACCTTTTGAGGCAATCACTGAAATCAAACAATTTCTGTAACTGTCAATGAGACTTCTGTACCTCTCAGCAGGTATTTTGGCCCACTCCTCATGAGCAAACTGCTCCAATTGTCTCAGGTTTGAAGGGTGCCTTCTCCAGACGGCATGTTTCAGCTCCTTCCACAGATGTTCAATAGGATTTAGATCAGGGCTCATAGAAGGCCACTTTAGAATAGTCCAATGTTTGGCTCTTAGCCATTCTTGGGTGTCTGTGAACATAGAGCTGACATGCCTTGCCAAAAAGTTCCAGTTTTGTCTCGTCTATCCATAGGACATTCTCCCAGAAGCTTTGTGGCTTGTCAACATGTAGTTTGGCAAATTCCAGTCTGGCTTTTTTAGGATTTGTTTTCAACAGTGGTGTCCTCCTTGGTCGTCTCCCATGAAGTCCACTTTGGCTCAAACAGTGACAGATGGTGCGATCTGACACTGATGTACCTTGACCTGGAGTTCACCATGAATGTGTTTAGAGGTTGTTCTGGGCTCTTTTGTTGCCATTCGTATTATCCGTCTCCTCTTGCGGCCACGTCCAGGGAGGTTGGCTACAGTCCTGTGGATCTTAAATTTCTGAATAATATGTGCAACTGTAGTCACAGGAACATCAAGCTGCTTGGAGATGGTCTTATAGCCTTTACCTTTAACATGCTTGTCTATAATTTTCTTTCTAATCTCCTGAGACAACTCTCTCCTTTGCTTCCTCTGGTCCATGTTTAGTGGGGTACACACCATGTCACCAAACAGCACAGTGACTACTTGTCACCCTTTAAATAGGCCAACTGACTGATTACAAGTTTGTAGACACCTGTGATGTTAATTAGAGGACACATCTTGGTTAAACATGTCCCTATGGTCACATTATTTTCAATGTTTTCTAGGGGTACCATCATTTTTGTCCAGGCCTGTTTCATGAGTTTGTTTTTTAAAGTAATTCTGTTGAACCACAATTCAAAAGCACTGTCTGATTTTCATTGGTTAATTTTCATAGAATTTTTATTTATTACCACTTTTGTCAGATTCAAGTTATTTCTGTGACCATTGTGGGTTTTTCTTTCATTAACAGAGGGGTACCAACAATTTTGTCCACGTGTGTAAAACCATAAACTGCAAGGTTCTTTTAAAACCAGCTGGAGTCACAGGTAGCAATCAAAGGGGAAACTTAAAATGAGGATGTTCAAAGGAATTTATTTACAATAAAAAAATGTACAGATGCCCACTTAAATAAAAAGCTATAAAACCATCTAAGAAGTTAAAATAGGATAAAATAATGCCTAAAAACCCCAGCTAAAAAAACTAAAAGTGGGCTAAAAAAAAACAAAGTCCTGAAAGTTAAAGAGAAGGATCACTCTTCCAGGCCATGCTCCATCAGCCACCACAACACTGACTGTCATGTTCAGAGTCGTTCACCCCGTCCATGACCTGTGGCTGTAGGTTTTGATTACTTCTTATTAATTCCAGCTGGCAGATTAAGCCTTGCTCTCTGCCAGTCCTACAGTCACGCCTTCCTCCTCTTACCAGACACTCACCAGCTGTTTGGGATCAGGATGTTCAAAGGAATTTATTTACAATAAAAAAATGTACAGATGCCCACTTAAATAAAAAGCTATAAAACCATCTAAGAAGTTAAAATAGGATAAAATAATGCCTAAAAACCCCAGCTAAAAAAACTAAAAGTGGGCTAAAAAAAAACAAAGTCCTGAAAGTTAAAGAGAAGGATCACTCTTCCAGGCCATGCTCCATCAGCCACCACAACACTGACTGTCATGTTCAGAGTCGTTCACCCCGTCCATGACCTGTGGCTGTAGGTTTTGATTACTTCTTATTAATTCCAGCTGGCAGATTAAGCCTTGCTCTCTGCCAGTCCTACAGTCACGCCTTCCTCCTCTTACCAGACACTCACCAGCTGTTTGGGATCACCACATGCACACACTCACACATACACACACTCACACAGGCACTCACATACGCCTACACACATTCATCCAATTATCTACGCACCTGCTCGCCACACGGCTGTGCCCACTTGCCTTTGTTAGTCTATTGTGTACTTATAGGGAGGCAGTGTGCGCAGTCAGTGTGGCAGCTTAAGTCAGCTTCTGTCAACATGGGACAACCTGACTCCCCGGATTATTGGTTTCCTTCCCTTAGACTGAACATGTTGTGTCTTGGAGCCCTTCCGCTCCAACATATCCGTAAGTCTTTTTGTGCCTTTTACCCCGGCTCCAGACTGTCGCGTTAGGCATTCCCTCTGAGCCTACGAGGGTTGTAGCGGGTTGTCTTACTCTTATTCACAGTGACTGTTATTTGGACACTTTGTACATTTTCCCTTTGTTAATAAACACGTTTCTTACACTGTGTTTTGGGCTCGCTGCCAATTTATATGTTCGCTGCGAGATTACGCAGCAGACATGACAGTAAGCTGTCACCAAAAGAGCCCAAGCAGTAAGTAGCGTGTTACTCATTTTTTGTGTTTTTTCCACTAACCTGTTCGGAGCATGATGTCCTCGATGAGCCGTTTCCACACTGGCAGAAGTGGACGGGCAGCGGACATCCCGACGTGGAGGAGAAATGGGCAGCCGCGTCTATCATAGGGTTCCTGTACAATGCCAATGACGCCTACGGCCCCGGAGAAAAGTGAGACTGCTTCAATGAGGCTCAGGATATTCTGGTAGCTCATCCGGGCCTCTGGAATTATCCCCAGTATGCCGAATTATTGTCTTCCCTCTGCGTGCTCGAACAGGCTTTCCACACCAAGCCTAAACAGAAACGCTCTTCTCCGCTGGTGGCTATCTTCCCCTCTGCTCCATCTTCTGCTCCAAGATGGCCGCGACCAGGTCGGCAACGGCGACGTCAATGTCACCCGGAATCCCAGAAGAACAATTCAGCCCCGCTAACTGTTCCTGCTCCCACACAGAGCCCTGTTACCCCTGCAGCAGATTATCAGTTCCAAGCAGTGCTGTCTGCAGAATCTCCCTCCATATCCGCTGTGAGGTCTTCTTCCTCGGTCTGTTCGCCGGCAGCAGAGGAGCGCTTGCTTTCCTCACTGAGGTCTCCCGTTCCTGTGGCGAGAGAGGTGGGTCTCATATGTTCTACCAAGGAGCCTAGCACCGCCTGACCACCAGCGGACGGGTGAAGATGTCCAAGCAGCAGCTGCAGTCAACCTCATAAACCGTGAAAACAGGCAAGTAATTCTTCATTTGACTCACATTAATAATGAAATGTCTTGCCTGATTCCCGGTAGGGAGGCTCAGGGAAAGCAGTCCCCTGACCTCTCCCCACTGGCTGCTGTTAAAAACTGTTCACCAGCCCTCTCTCCACTCTCCTTTGTTTGCCTGCCGGAACCGGAGCCGAGTGGTCAGGACCAGGAGGAGTCAGAGGTCCGGGAGGATTGTCCTTCCGGGACAGTGGTGAACCAGGTCCCAGCCACCACGCTGGAGGAGTCACCTGCGTGGATCATGGCTACTGGGGAAGATAAGACTGCAGTGACCATCACGTCTGCTGTGGAGGCCGCCACAGCAGAGTTAGCACCCGAGCGGAACCTCTTGGAGACCGAACCTGGGAAGACATCACCCAGATCGCCGGAGTCCTGGACGGCAGTAGAGCTTGAGCAAAGGCAAGTGCTCTCTTTTGTCTTTCTCCTTTCTATAATTGACCATTTTTGCCTAGCTTTAGGTGAGGAGAGCCAGCTGCAGCCAAACGCTGCACCTGAGCTTGCCTTGCCGGGCTCTGCCGCTGCCGGTGACTCTGACCCTTCCTCCTCTCTGAGTCCTTTTCCAGAGTCGCCGGAGAGAGTCCTCCATTGCCGGACGAGTCCATGGATCCAGGTTCGCAACCGGAGGTCACCAAGGTTCTGGCTGAGGTGATTATCGGGGGCACCCAGTACCAGTCCAGGGTGCCCGTGATCGATTGCCTCCTTGCTTGGGTGCTCACACGGGTCGACTGGCCCATGGCCAAGATGGCGTTGGGGTCAGCAGTGGCCCAGCCGGGTCCCACCGCAGGTGCAGCAGGGGTCCAGCCGGACTCCACCGTGCGTGCAGCCATGGCTCGGTCAGGGTCCACCATGGGTGCAACATTGTCCCAGGCTGGGACCACCATGGGTGCAGCCATGGCCCAGCCCGGGTCCACTGCGGGTTCTACGGAGTCTCAGTCCCACGCCGGGACCACCAAGGATGCGACCAGACAGTCTAGGGACACGAGGGTCATCTCTTCCTTTCTGGAGGCCCTGTGGGCCCTTCTGCTGGGCACCATTGTGGTCCTGTCTTCCTCGCCACCTCTGACTGCAGGGGTTTTCCTTCCTCTGCCCGGCCTCCCACCTCTCAGTTTTCCAGTTGGTAGGCCACTGCCTCATTTGCCCTTCCGGTCCTGGTGGCCTAATCGTGTAGGCAGGCCGCCCAAAAGACTGGGTTCCCTAGCTGGGTGGCCCGTGTGCCCTTGCAGGCCGGCTGACATTATTCTGCGGGCTGCCTGCTGGAGTTGGACTCTGGTCAGCCCATTGAACTGTGGGACTCTTGGGGGTGGGGTGGGTTAGTTAGTTTGGGGTTGGGAAGTGTCATGGTGTTGTTTTGTGGTGTTCTTGTCCTGATTGATCCCTCCTAACCTGTTTCCCCCACCTCCCACCCTGGTTTGTTGTGTTGGCCTTTGGGTGGGGGGGGGCAGGTTTTGTTTTCTGTTTCGATGTTACGGTGGGTGTCTGGTAACCACCCCTTGGGGGAGGGGCATTGTCATGTTCGGGGTCGTGGCATCAGCCATCACATTTGGAGTGGTCTGCTGGGGCAGTGGCATCACGGCAGCCGACAGGAAGAGACTGAACAGGCTGATCAAAAAAGCTAGCTCTGTTCTGGGGCGATACCTCGACCCAGTGGAGGAGATGGGAGAGAGAAGGATGGTGGCTAAGCTGTCATCTCTGCTGGAGTCCGAGTCCCACCCCATGTGGGACAGGCTAAACGAACTGAGGAGCTCATTTAGCAGTAGGCTGTGCCATCCACAGTGCTCAAGAGAGGTTCCACAGGTCCTTCCTATCTATAGCTGTCAGACTTTATAACCTAACCAGGGCTGCTCGTAGAGGTCATATTAAATGTACTAAATGTAACAATTTTGCACCATAGAGATTGTCCCATCCAATACACAACTAAGACAATTACAGTTATTATTGAGGGTGGCAACAACACTGTCGATTCAAATGCAAAATATACTGTCTGGGTACATATTTATATTCATCCATCCACCCATTTTTTACCGCTTAATTTTTTTCGGGTTGCGGGGGTGCTGGAGTCTATCCCAGCATCTTTGGGCGAGAGGCAGGGTACACCCTGAACAGATCACCAGTCCATCGCAGGGCCAACACAGAGAGAAAGAAAACCATTCACTCTCACAGTCATACCTAAGGACAATTTAAAATCCCCAGTTGATCCCAGTTAACCTAACTTGCATGTTTTTGGCCTGTGGGAGGAAACCGGAGTACTCCGAGTAAACCCACACAGGCAAGGGGAGAACATGCAAACTCCACACAGAAGGATCGCAGGGTAATTTAACAAACTGTAATGCTGTTTATATGATCTAGCTGCAATGCTCCTGCACTGTGTATATAACTGTGTACATATGCATATTTATTTACTGCTTTGGCTAACCAGTTCTTATCTTATTATCTTATTTACCATTGCTCTGAGTGCTGCTATCCCTTTGCTGCTGCAATCTTAGAATTTCCCCATTGTGAAAGTAATAAAGGCTTATCTTATGTTATCTTATGTGCAGTCACAGGTGCTGCACTTCCCCAATCAACACAAGTACTGCTGATCAGTAATTAGGGAAAGCACTGGGTTGAAATAGACATTTCCAATTTAAAAACAGTGACTAAATATAAAAACTACAAAACATGAAAAGCTATAAATAACATGCAACACAAATTTAAAAACTATATAAAATAAAAAAAAAAACACAATAAAATACTTCCACCCCATGACAAAAGCACTTCACAGAAAGGTTCAGACTTTCAGACCAAACACACAAAGCCACAGAAGAACTCTGTCAGAGGAAGGGACCCAGTTTCAATTGAAATATGGCGGATAGCAGCATAAATAGTCGATTGAAGAAAGAATAATAAAAAAGCAGAAGCCAACCGAATATTTTTGGAGAGGATGCAACAGAGATTATGAGAAAAAAAAAATGGACTAGTAATGCCTCCTAAAAATCATAACGGCCGATGAGAAGGACACACATCCTGGATAACAACGTAGCCTCACATAACTAGTTCACCTCTTAATATGATGGAGTCTTCCCCAGTTACTGATGTATCCAGAGCTGCAGAAACCACCTTGGAGGGTAAGTAACATATTTGCTAACTAGTGGACTGTGCTAACAACACGAATGTGGTCTTGACAACAAAATGTTAGGTGTGTCAGGTAAGGTTGCTTGGTTCGCTTGAGTGAGGAACAGTGTGAATCCAACCCTAACCAGACCAAATGTACAGTGTAGCAAAAACATGAACCTTGGTCCGACCCTTAGTGCAGGCTTTCAGTTATGAAAATGCACTTAGGCTTGCAAGATTTAAAATAATTTAAGCAGGATTTGAGATATTTCAATATTTTTCTTCTCATGTGTTTGCATTTGTTTGTGACCCTAGTCCTCACCTTGATTATGACTGAAAGCACAAAAAAGCTCTAATCTTGCATTCTATACATTTTTTAAATATAAGACAGCATCTAAAAAGCCTAGACTTTGTAAAGGTTGCTGTGATCTGATGTCTATCTTAAATGTTCCAGTTTCTGTTGCTATAATTACTTCCATGTCGCTCAGTTGTGGTGTAAACCCAGTTGGTGGAGGGGATAGGAAGGGGGGTTGGGGGTGTGGCTGAGGACAACACAGACCAGCTGCGAAACCACCTCTCTCAGCTGCGAGTCATGCAGGTTGACGACACAGCTATAGAGACTCCTGTGTGTTCGCTGTATGAGTAAAGGCTCCATTTGCTCATTATGGTCCATTTCCATAGCAGTCATGTTAGGTATCCTCACTTTTTTGACCACAACCTCCTACAGCTAATTAAAGCCGCCACCACACACACACACACACACACACACACACACACACACACACACACACGTGAAATTAGATCATTTCTGAGCATGCAACCTTCTTGGTATGTGAAAGCCAGTCAGATGTGAGTGATGTAAAGCACATTGAAAAATATATTAATTATTGTGCTTGGAGTTAAGTATTCTGTTTGACTGATGACTATTGAAAAACAGGTGTTTTCTTTTTACCTCCGCCAGGCCGCAGGAGGTTATGTTTTTGCCAGCGTTTGTCTGTCTGTCTGTTTGTCTGTCTGTTGGTTAGCAAGATAACTCAAAAAGTTTTGGACGGATTTCCATGAAACTTTCAGGCGTTGTTGGAAATGGTAAAAGGAAGAACTGATTAAATTTTGGGGATGATCTGGATCACCGTCTGGATACAGGAATTTTTTAAAGGATTCTTTAACATTGTGAGATACGGCCATTTTCAACATGTGTGCAGGCGCAATGGAGGGCACTGGTCGTCGTGTCTGACGAACACGAACTCCGCGTTCTTCAAAGTTTTAGGCACAAAAGCACGCAGAAAACAGTGGTGGGCAGGGCCCGGCAGCGTGCCTGTGTTTGCGCTACGCTGCAAAAGCTGACACGGGCAGCTGTCCGGCGCGGGATTATTTGGCAGAAATTCCCCGGGCAGCCATAGGGGCTGCGCAAAAACAAGCTCTCTGCCGGGGAAGCTTCCAAATCCTCTTTTGCCGCGGAGCGCAACCCCAATATAAAACCCACGGCAACCTGTCTACCCAATTTGCATCCGTCAGTGAAGCCCTGAGTGCTGCTTTCAGTGATCTACGAAAACGCTCGCATAACCCATTGGCCTGTGGGTTGTACGCGGTTGTGCGATGAATTGCAACGCCCGCAGCCTGGGAGTTTGCAGATGGAGGAGATGGACACAACAGCAACACTTCAGTTTATTACCTCCGCCAAGGAGGTAATGCTTTTACTACTGAACCACTAATCCTATCATTGTGAATCCAATGCTAGTCATATGTTTTCATGGTCAAGGAATCTGAAAACGTACACACAAACACTGTATGGGGGGGAACTGTGGCGCTTGGTGGAGGTCTGCGCTCTCCGAGTGCTTTTCTAGTTTTTTTTTTTTTTTTTTACTTCTCAACACATGTCGATTTGATAACATTTCAGACAGCAAGTCAAATGCTGATATTCTGGGCAATCAGAATGAACTCAGAATCTAGACTAAATCCAGGTGTTTGGATTGATCCACAACCTGGTAAGAAAGGGAGAAGGCTGAATTCCACAGGTATCATTTGGTTCCTTTGATCTCAGTCTGCCAGGTGTTCCCTCCTCAGCGCAGCTTGATAAGTGAAGAACCTGGGGTTAACCAAGACAAATGTGTGGCTTTATAAAGAAGTGAGAACAGCATGATGTCTAAAATGATTGATAGCAACTTTTAGCCCAAACCACATCATAGAAACACACAGTACTTTTCTCTCTGTTTTTTATATTCCGTAGCTCTTTTCTTGTGCAACCCCAACTCTGGTGAAGTTGAGACATTGTGTAAAATGTAAATAAAAATAAAATACAATGATTTAAAAATCCTTTTCAATCTGTATTCAATTTAATACACTACAAAGACAATATATTTAATGTTCAAACTGATAAACTTTATTGATTTTTGCAAATATTCACTCATATATGTGTGTGTGAATGGTGAAAGGGTTGGGTGTTGCACCAGTGGCTGCCTCATCCACTCATGTGGTGCCTTGTAATTTCTCCATTGTGGGACTAATAAAGGAATCTAAATCTAAATTTTGTATTTGATGCCTGCAACACATTCCAAAAAAAGCTGGTGCATGGGTGAGGGTCATGATTGGGTATGGGAGCATCCCCCAAAAGGCTGAGTCATTTCACATACAAGGGTGGGGCGAGGTTCACCACTTTGTAAACAACTGTGTGAGGAAAGAGTCCAACAAATTAAGAACAATAGCCATGTTTACATGGACACAAGTAACCGGATTGAAAGCCTGATCTGAATAAAAATGCTTCATGTAAACACACCAATCTGAATATTCTGACCCGATCACACTCATTCCGATTGTGGGGGCATGGTGTTGGACTTCTCCACCCAGGGGACAATGGACCGAAGGAGAAGGTGTCACCGGGGGGTATAAGATGGGACAGTAAGGACTATGCGCCCCCCGGGGAGAGGAGTAAATGCCGGAGAGAAGAAGTGTGTTGGAGTGGAGCCAGCATTATGTTATGTTAATGTGCCACACAATTCTTTGTTCCGACAACAATGGCTATGGTTGGAAATGCGGGTCTCGATGCATGGAAATAAAGGTATAAAAGAGGAATGCACAGAGACCCAACATTCTCTTTTGCTGTAAAATATGTTGGAGGAAGAATAAAGTAACTGTGTCATCCAGCTCATTGTCTCGCCTGCCTCCTTTCCCCACAGGATCAAAATTTCCTTCTGATTGAGACGGGTGGGTTATGCCGATTGTCAATCTGATTGGTGCGCATATAAACACTTATTCCGAAGTTTGGGTAGAAATGTTTACTGCGCATGTCTGTACGTCAGCCACATGTCAACGTGACGTATTTCTGCCTTTACAGCAGCTATAGCGGAAGACATGGCGAGAGTAAAACAAAACTGGTCTGTATCGTCCTGCTGTCTCCCTCTGTTCGCCATATGTAGAAGTATGTACTGCTGGACTTGTAGCTTCATTATGGAGACCAGCAGAAGCAAAAGTACAGTCTAAATAACACAATGAAGGTCCATTTCAAAAAGAAAAAGACATGAAGCAGGGTTTGTTTACATCGGAAGTTGCTTCTTCATTTTCTACTATTTCCGGAATGTCAGATAATTGTGCGCATGTCAAAATGATTTAGTCCGTTCAAATGTGTGACAAATGGAAATGCACATCCTAATCAGATCAACTTTTTCAGGATCCATGTAAACAGTAAAGTTCTGATTTGAATTGTAATCAGATTGAAGAAATTTTGCACATGTAACCGTAGCTGTTTCTCTATGTACAATTGCAAGGAATTTAGAGATTCTTCTTATTTTTCTCTGTTAAAAGTGCATGGGGAGCAAAAATGGTAATACATGGAAACTTGAAATTTTACAGTCTGATCAGAACCCCTCCCCACTACTCAGAGACAAAAAGTCAAGGTACTGCATACATAGGTGGCGCGCTCATAAACAGTTTTATGTTTTTGCAAATATCTTGAGAACGGCTGGGTCTAGACTAAAAATTCTTTCATCATTCTATTCACTGAAACCTTCCACAACTTTTTGTCAGTGGTGGCAAACTCTGAAAATGAAGCCTTCAGCACCATATTTTCAAAAATGTGCAAGTGAACTCAGAATGAACTCCTAATTCATTCATCCAAATTGCTTGAAATTAAGCAGAAATCATTTACAGACATTTATAATGAAAAGTTGTTAAAATTTTCTCTGCCATTGTCGGTCCCAAGCCCGGATGAGAGAGTGAGGAGGGTTGGGGCAGGGTTAGCAGCTCTGTCCTGTAAAAACCCACTGCTACAAATGCCAATCATACTAAGGCTGGGCCCTCACGGGCACGGCATCAACCTCATCCCCGGTGGTACACTGGCAAGCATAATGAATCAGAATCAGAATCAGCTTTATTGCCAAGTATATTTACAAGTAAACACACAAGGAATTTGACTTGACATTGGACGCGCACGTTAGGCGCATCCAATGACGCGTCGCCATACAAGGCGCCTGTCAACAGTGGAGGTAAAGAGGGGAGGGGAGGGGGAGGAAAACACAATAGGAGAGAGAAAAAACATAGTAATCAGAATAAACGCTCGTATATGAGCCAAATTTTGACTACACAGAAAAAAACCCTCATGCATTAGCAGACAATAGATACAATCACACAGCAGAGGGAGGGAGAGCAGTGTGTGTATATTTGCATGTCATTGTGTAGTGTGAGTGTAACAGTTGTTAGTGGGCAGCAGAGGGCGCCTCCAGGCAGTGGATAGATGTTATAATCATGTGACTTATAAACAAGACCAGAGATCAGAGTCTGTCTCTCTTTTCCTCTTCCTTGCAGAAGGCACATGGGCATTGTCCTCGAGAGACCAATCCGCTGACGACAACAACTGATTGTTGATGTATGGGTAGACATAAGCCACTTCTCTGGCGTTATCTTATCGAGGAGGAATGTAAACAAGGGTACCAAAACACAAGGTCAAATCTGCACAGTGCACTCAGAGAATAAAAAAATTTCTCTCTCTTCGATTCTGTGCTTCAATTTCATACAGGCTTGAATCATACTTTAGATCATTCTCTGGAGAGCACTCAGCGATCCACAGATGTTATCCACCTACCGAAACATAGGTAAAACATGTCCAGAGAGTTCGTTCTCTCTTCAATGCATGCCAGGTAGTAAATTCCATGTTAATCCTGCCGCTGACAGTCAGTGCTCCCCCCAGCTGGACGAATTGTTGAATTTGTTAAGGGAGCTACGCCGGGGTCCGCATTTGATTAGCTCACCCAGATAATTTCGATACACTAGGAAAACTCCAGGGGCCAAAACAGAAGATCCTGTGATCAGTTCAATCTCAGTCGAATCACACAGACACATGAGTTCCAATGCCATGAGTCTCCCTTGGGTTCCCCCTGACCCGCATCTTCTTTTAAAGGTGACAATCGCATATAAACCGCTTTCCAGATCCATAATTTCCATTTGGATTAAGATTCAGCCAGGAGAAGAGTGACATTGCAAGCTGGGATCAGAAGGGAGAGGATTAGGAGGGAGAGCGAAGAAAAGCGTCTGCTCTCTCTCAGAAGCGGAAGTATATTCTGGTGACGGGGCTCCCCTAAACCTGCAAGGGAGGGGTTCCCCTGATCCCCCACCAGTGCAGCCGCCAACCATTGACATCATCATCAGCCCCATTTGCATCGCCTCCTGGAACATCCTGACCCTAAATGGTTCCAGCCACCCTCAGCTTCTTGCCTCCGAGCTCACCCGTCTCAATGTCTCCATTGCTGGTCTTCAGGAAGTCAGGTGGACACAGGATGGTGAGACACCAGTGGGCAAATACGAGATCATATGGAGGGGAAACAAGACCCACCACACCCAAGGCATGGCCATTGCCATCCACCAATGGTATGTGTCTTCCCTCACCACCTGGAAGCCACTGGGTCTCCGCTTGCTGCATGCTCGCCTGCGACACTCTTTTGGCTACCTTTCCATCTTCGTGGCCTACTCCCCCATGAACATCACCAACAACCAAGCCAAGGATGCATTCTCCACACAGCTGCTCGACGAGCTATGCTGCATTTCCCACTATGACATCACCATTATCCTAGGGGACATGAATGCCACCGTGGGCCCCGACAGGAGCAGTTTGGAATACATCATCGGACCGTTCTCATCTGACATCACCAACAACAATGGTAACCGCATGCTGGAGGTGTGCATCACGCACAATCTGAAAATCCTTGGCACCTGGTTCCAGCATTGTCAGATCCACCGCACCACCTGGTACTGTAACACTGGTGCTACATCCAAAACCATTGACCACATCTTGGTCAGTGGGCGCTGGAGAATTGCCACTGACTGCTGTGTCAACCGCAGCACTGAGCTGGGGCGGACCGACCATCGACTCCTCGCCGCCACTGTGCGCCTCCACCTCCGCCACAATGCCCCTCCTGGCCTTGCCCATTGCCATCCCCCAGATAACAAGAAGCTTTACACCCCTGAGTTTGCCCACCACTACTCCATTGTAGTCACAAACTGCTTTGCTGCCCTTGACCATCCAGAGAGTCTTGAGGATGCCTGGGAGCAGATTACCACCACTCTCACCCTAACTGCTACAAACGTCCTTGGTGATCGCCACCAGAGGATTCAGCCATGGATCTCTGATGTCTCCCTGGAGCTGGATCATCAATGCCGTAAAGCCAGACTCCAGGGGAAGGATGATTACCACAATCTGAACATAGAGAGATGCTGCAGCCTCTAGCATGATGAAGCAGCTTGGCTCCATCGTATTGCCAACAAGGCCAACAACAGCTTCCAAGCAGGGAACCTCTGGTCTGCCTACCAGTCTATCAAGGAGCTGTGCCAAGCCAGCAAGAAATGGCAGTTGTCATTCTCCGTGCTATCGACCAATGGCATAAGCCTCATCACCAAACCGACAGCCAAACTCCAACAATGGCGAGAGAACTGCATGAGCGTCCTATGCAAGCTCCCTCCTTCCACCTCAGATAAGCTGTAGCAGTATGCCGATGCCAGTGTTGAAGACAACTCATTCAGCCTAGCCCCATACTTAATCAGTGAGTTGTCAGATACCGTCAAGAAGCTCCCCTCCGGCACTGATGGAGTTGCGGCAGAGATGATGAAAGCCACCCTAACAGCTGTCATCCCTTGGCTGGAACATCTGTGCCGCTTCATCTGGGCAGAAGAATGCGTCCCTGGGGAATGCAGGGACGGGGTCATTCTGTCCTTCTATAAGAACAAGGGTGACCATCAGAGCACAGCCAGCTATCGTCCCATCACACTGCTGTCCATCTCTGGCAAGGTAATTACCACTGTCATCCTGAGCCGCATCTGCCTCCAGCTCCTTGTCAAGCACTGTCGCCAGCAGGCCGGCTTCACCCCTTGCCAATCTACAACGGACTGCATCCTTGCCTTGAGTGTCCTGGCACAGCAACAGAGGGAGTACCGCCAGCCCCTATATGCGGCCTACATTGACCTCAAAGCTGCCTTCAACTCCCTAGACAGGAATGCCCTCTGGCAACTCCTTTGTGGTATTGGAGTCCCACCCAAGTAAGATAAGATAGGATAAGATAAGCCTTTATTAGTCCCACAATGGGGAAATTCCAGGATTGCAACAGCACAGGGACAGCAACACTCAGAGCAACAATCAGAAGACAAGAAAAAACAAGAGCAGCACATATACATATGTACATATAAATATATAAACACACAGTGCAGAGCATACTGTATTACATCAACATTCTCTGGGATCTCTACACCAACACCACATGCAGGGTACGCGCCGAGGGTGATATGTCAGACCCTTTTGTCACCACCTCTGGAGTCCGGCAGGGATGCGGTGCCGCGCCAAACCTCTTCAATGTTGCGGTTGACTACTGGGTCAAGAACACAATGGAATGCTTCTTCAAGCTCGGAGTTGACTTCCACTACCACTTCACAGACCTGTGCTATGCGGGCGACATGGTATTTTTTTGCCACGCATATAGACATAATAGCTGAGGCGCTGGAGCTGCTTGCAGAGGAAGCATCACCTCTGGGTCTTACCATCAGCTGGGCAAAGACAAAGATCTAGTCACTGTCAGACTTCTTACCACCACCACAAGTCATCACCATCAAAGACGAGCCAGTCGAGACTGTCAATGACTTTGTCTACCTTGGTTCTAAGATCACCAGCTCCTGTTCATCAGACCCAGAGATTATTTGCTGCCTGCAGCTGTCTTGCAGTGCTTTCAACCACCTCCAGAGAGTCTGGTGGAGTGGGAAGATCCGCACAACCACAAAGATGCAAATCTTTAACACCTGTGTGATCCCCGTCCTCCTTTACAGGTCCAAGATCAGGACCCTCTCCACCACAACCACCCACCATCTAGATATATTCCATCGGACCTGCCTCCGTAACATCCTCAGCATCCAATGATTCCACTACACCACAAACAGTGAGGTTTACAGGAGAGCAGGCTGCCTATCCCCGTCTCCACCATCATCAGAAGACGGAGGCTGCGGCTCCTCGGTCATGTGGCTAGGCTGGAAGATGGGACACCGGCCAAGCACTAGTCTCCCCCCCCCCCCACCAGTGCTGGCATCACCCCCGAGGTCAGCCCAGACTGTCCCTGACGACCTAGGTTGCAATGATAAGACCTCTGGCTGACCTCATAGCCTTAGCCCAAGATCACCCTGCCTTCAGACGATTGGCTGCAATGGTCACTTAAGTGGCCAGGTGAGGATTAAGTTAAGTTGTTAAAGTTATCCAAAAATGTCAATCCATTGTGATTTTCTAGGCCAGTCAAGGTGTACAGTTTCTCTTTCATATGTAGTTTTGGGTTTAACTCGAGATATACTGATTCAAATTTGATGAAACTTCAGACTCAGAACAGAATTCTTCAGCTAACCATCAAATTTCATGCAATTCTGTTAATTTAAAAAAAATCATGTCAGTCATTTTGTCTTGTCAGTGCAATGTTTTGTTAGCTTGTGAGGAAGTCAGTGTGTCACTCAAAGCAGTAGTGTGGTGTAGGGGTTAATAGACATGTCCTTTGGAGTGGCAGTGGCTCAAGGAGGTAGAGCAGGTCATCCAATAACCAGAGGGTTGGCGGTTCGAATCCCGATCTCCCCAGTCATCCTGCTATTGTGTCCCTGGGCAAGACACTTAACCCATCTTGCCTCCAGTGTCCATGACACTGGGTATGAATGTGTATAAAATGTTTGGTAGTGGTAGGAAAGGCTGTTGGCGCTGATTGGCAGCCACATTTCCGTCAGACTGCCTCAGAAGTCTGAGGCAGTCTGCAATATAAGCTGCGGCTTCAGCCATCACCCATTTCGGATAACTCACGTGGAATTGTATAGTAGAAGGAGTCTTTGTCTAATTTGACCTTGTTGTTATATTATACAGTTTCTTTTAACCTGTAATGTACTATCCGAAATAAATTCATTCATTCATTCATTCATTCAAGTAGCTTACCACTACCATTGTCTGTGAAGTGAATGAATAATGTATCCATTGTAAAGCGTCTTTGAGTGTCTATGAAAAGCACTCTATAAATCTGATGCATTATTATTATTAAAAGCAGCTGAAAACATTTGTGTTTAATTGGGCTTCCTGTTGTTTCAAATCAACTGCTTTTTAATGGTGCCATTTTTTTAAATTATTTTTTTGTATTTTTGCAAACTTTGTTTTTATTCTACTTTTATTGTGTCTCGACCTAGTTCTTTTTTTAATTCTATTTTGTTATACAATGCTTTGTGAATATGTTTATGAAAAGCATTTGCATTAAATGAGCTGCAGTTCATCCCACCCTCCCTCTTACAGGTTTAAACTTTACTTACTTTTCCACAACATACACTTACTTTAAACTTTTGCTTACTTTTTGCTGATGTATTCCATGAATCAAAAAAATACATTTATGACTCGATCCACACAGCAATTAAGTGTTTTTTCTTTCATAAATTACAATAATAATGTCTGCGTGGGTTTACTCTGGGATTTCTCCGGTTTCCTCCCACATGCCAAAAAAAACATGCAAGTTAGGTTAATTGGCATCAAACTGGGGATTAAATTGTCCTTAGGTATGACTGTGAGAGTGAATGGTTGTCTGTCTCTCTGTGTTGGCCCTGCGATGGACTGGCAATCTGTCCAGAGTGTACCCTGCCTCTCGCCCAAAAGATGCTGGGATAGGCTCCAGCCTCCCCCCCCCCCCCGAAAAGGATTAAGCGGAAGAAGATGGATGGATGGATGGATGGAAATGCTGAAATCTAAAAAAAGAAAAAAAAATACATAGAAGAAATTTTAAAATGAAGATGCAACATCGGGATACATCAAGATGCATCATGAATCATTCTGCATTTGAATCATTAATGCCTCAATCGTAATCAAATTGTGAAACCACCGAAGATTCACACCTCTAGAACCTGGAGGAACTGAGGGTCAGCACTCATGTGGACAGAACAGGGCTGGGCTCAAAATTAATAAAACTGATATTTGACTGAAATAACAATAAAAATGTGTTGATGAATGGTTTTATTGATTGTCCTTAACGGTTTACTTTGCAAGCTGTAACAAGCTAAATGGGAATATTGCATGTTTACTGTTAATAGAAAAATTATTTCAACAAAGTATTTTTTTGAAGAAGTTAATGTCTTTTTGCAAGATAATTCAATAAGCGTTCTCAATATTCATTACAGGCAGAGTGAAACATCTGAAACTGTTCTGATTATGATTATAGTTTCTAAAATTAAATTATAAATCATATCAATTGATTGACTGATGAAGAATATAAGATGGCGGCGCGCCTAGACGCAGCGGCCCCTCTTGGCATCAGCGAGTGTGAGAGTTTTAATCATCCCAGACGTACATTCTGTAAAACTTACAACCGTGAGACCTTATTAAACATCAAGGTACTGCACGCTGCAAGAATCGCGGCGATCGGTTGTGATTTGGACATTCTACGCCAGCATGGAATTCTGGCGGAGTCCCCGCTGGAAGCTACTCGAGAGAGGAGGAAGTGGAAGCAGAGCGAACGCAAGCAAAAGCGAGGAAAAAGGGCCGGGATCCATGCTAGGCTAAAGGCTAACCCCTCCAGACCAGCGGTACCGTCGCTTCTTCTCTCTAACGTCCGCGCCCTCGAAAACAAGGTGGACGAACTGCGTCTGCTGAGAGAAACCCGGAGAGAGTGGAGGGACTGCTGTGTGTTTGTTTTTACCGAGACATGGCTCCACGGCAACATTCCTGACGAGGCCATTCAACTGGAAGATATGGCGATGTTCCGTGCCGACAGGGAAACGGCGAGCTCCGGTAAGAGCCGGGGGGGTGGGCTATGCATCTATGTTAACAAGAACTGGTGCGTTAATGCCACGTTAGTGTCTAAACACTGCTCTCCATTGGCGGAGTTCCTTATTGTAAATTGTCGGCCTTATTATTTGCCGAGGGAATTCAGCAACGTGTTTGTAGCTGGTGTTTACATAGCGCCGAGCCCTAATGCTAAAGCTAATGCTAAGAAGGCACTCAGGGTACTGCACAATGCGATCAGTGAAATCCAAACTTCACACCCGGACAGTTTTGTGGTGGTTGCGGGGGATTTTAACCACACCAGCCTAAAGACTGTGCTCCCCAAGTTTAAACAATGTGTAGACTTTAAGACCAGAGGAGAGAATATGTTGGACTTAGTGTACACAAACACAGATGCATATAAAGCGATACCCCGCCCCCATCTCGGCCGTTCTGATCACATGTCCGTGATGCTGCTGCCTGCCTACAAACCTTTATTGAAGCGCAGCAGGCCAGCAGTGAAACAAATCAGGATTTGGCCAGAGAGTGCAACCTCTGCACTGAAGGACTGTTTTCTGCACACAGACTGGAAGGTCTTCAAAATAGCAGCCTCCCAGGAAGACAAGACAGATGTGGAGGAGTATGCTGATACGGTCACCAGCTACATCGCGAAGTGCACAGAGGATTTCACTACAGTGAAGACCATCACTATGCGGGGTAATCATAAGCCCTGGATGACTGCAGAGGTGCGCTCGCTGCTTACAGCCAGAGATGCAGCCTTCAGAGCGTAGGACAGGATCGCCCTCCGCTCAGCCAGGTCTGCGCTTTCAAAGGGAATTAAGGCGGCAAAGCGCGCCTATGCGGAGAAAATCCAGGGACGCCTCTGTGACACTAGGAACACCAAGCAGATGTGGCAGGGAGTTCGGACACTGATGGGCTTTAAGTCTAGGCAGGGGGTCGATGATGACGACGCTTCGCTTCCAGACAGGCTTAACGACTTCTTTGCACGTTTTGAAGCATCAAACTCGACAATCAGAGGGAGGGCTGGCCCACCCCCACCATCGGTCGGACCAGCTTTTACCATCAACACAGCGGACACACGGAGGACCCTAACCAGAGTCAACCCACGCAAAGCTGCTGGTCCAGACAACATTCCGGGACGTGTGCTCCGAGACTGCGCGAGCGAGTTGGCGGATGTCCTGACTGACATTTATAACATCTCCCTGAGTCAGGCCATCGTTCCCAGATGCTTCAAGACCTCTATCATTGTACCGGTGGCAAAGAAACCAGTGGTGTCCTGTTTGAATGACTATCGTCCTGTTGCACTGACACCAATTGTGATGAAGTGTTTTGAACAGCTTGTCAAACCACACATTACAGCCTGCCTCCCTGCATCACACGACCCGCTCCAGTTTGCATATCGTTCAAACCGCTCCACGGAGGATGCAGTCACCACCCTACACTCTGTCATCACCCACCTGGACCAGAAAGACACCTACACCAGACTCCTGTACGTTGATTTCAGTTCAGCATTCAACACCATTATTCCCCAGAGACTGATGAAGAAATTACTCCTTCTCGGTCTGAACACCGCCACATGTCTCTGGATCCTGGATTTCCTGACTGAGAGACCTCAGTCTGTCCAGGTTGGAAACAACATCTCCAACTCTCACGCTGAGTACCGGATCCCCTTAAGGCTGTGTACTCAGTCCACTGTTGTTTACACTTCTAACACATGACTGTGTATCCAGACACGAGGGGAACCAGATTATTAAGTTTGCAGATGACACCACGGTGGTGGGACTTATTCAGAGGGATGAGGAATCAATGTACAGGGAAGAAGTGAGAGACCTGGAGGGCTGGTGCAGGGAGAACAATCTGGTGATCAACGTAGACAAAATGAAGGAGATGATTATCGACTTCCGGCGGTCACAGCCTGAGCACGTCCCCCTCAGCATCGGTGGCCGTTTAGTGGAGAAAGTAGAGAACATCAAGTTCCTCGCAGTGCAGATCTCGCAGGACCTGACCTGGAGCAAGAATTCCTTGGAGATCAGGAAGCGGGCTCAGCAGAGACTACACTTCTTGAGAAAACTCAAACAGGCCTCTCTCCCCATCTGCATCCTCAGGACCTTCTACAGAGGTGTGGTGGAGAGTGTTCTGACGTACTGCATTGCTACATGGTACTCTAGCTGCAGTATGTCAGACAAAAAATCCCTGCAGAGGATAGTCAAGGGGGCGGAGAGGGTAATTGGAGTCTCCCTCCCCTCTGTCCAAGAACTTTTTCAGAACCATTGTAGGAGCAGGGCACTGAACATTGTCAAGGACCGTTCTCACCCTCTGCATAAACACTTTGAACTTCTTCCATCTGGTAAACGATTCCGGAGCATCAGAGGCAGAACCACCAGACTGATCAACAGCTTCCTTCCACAAGCTGTCAGGATGCTGAACAGCTGACCCGGAATCTCTCATACACACTACTGCACCTACGGACATTTTGTATATTATAGTTAGTTATTCTTTTTCTCCAAGTATGTCTGAGGGATGTGTGAATGGATGGGGGGGTGGGGGTGGGGGGTGGAGCTATGTGGGAGTGTGTCTTAAATCATGCTGCTTCTTATATGGATGCCGAGAGAAACGCAATTTCATCTTGCCTGCACTACAGTTGTATGTACAGCAATATGACAATAAAGTTTGATTTGATTTGATTTTGAAGAACCTCTTTACTGGTCTTGCAGTCATCAGTATTAACCACACCACTGCTGAGCAGCTTTCATATGATGACATAATTGATGACTTTGCATCAAGGAAAACAGGAAAGGTCAGTCTTTAGATTGCAGTTGGGGGCCCAGGGCGTCATACAGTCAGGACTGCCACTGACTAAATACATTCCATGGTTGTGGTAAAAGATGTTTCTCTGTTTCAAAAGGGTCACATTATTGGCCCACATCAAGTAAAGAATAACTAAGGAGATTGCTGAAACTACTAAAACTAGGAAGGACAGTGCTGAACCAACTCTCCTTTCAAGATCATGGCAAAAAATAATGCATCTCTGAACGGAAATACTGTAAAAGTTGTGACAATGAATTAAGCTATTAAACAATGCCACAGTGCTGTAATCAAAGCTAAAGGGTATTCAGCTAAATAATTTTAGAGTATTAACTTTTTATGGCCAGGCAGTGTATGCCTGACTCTCTCTTTGTTCTTATTCACACTGTCTGAGGGCTGAGTTCAAGAGACCTCTGCTCAGTGTGTGGACTTTGCTGAGTCACACACGCCAGTGATGTAACACAAGCATGGTGGTTTTTAGAGGGAATTACATTCTGTCATCATTCCTTAACCAGGGGCCGTGATTTCATTGACTTTTGCTATGACTGTTGGGTTGCAGACTTTTTGTGCTTGTCTTTTAAGCATACATACCAAAAGATTTCACTCATGGAAAATGTTGCGGAAAACAGGAAGTTGGTTTCATTGTCAAGGAAAGACAAATCTGACTGAAGAGCGTTTTCTCTCTGAAGATAGCCACAAAGGTTTACTGTATGTGGTGATTACTCAAATTTGGGCATTTCTTTCTTGCGTTAAGTTTATGAGAAAACTGATACAAATTTTATGCTTTAGATGTACCAGTCAGACTAAGCCAAGATCAAGGTTTCCACATTTTTTTTTCCACAATATCTTTATTGAACCTTTTTTTTTTTTTAACAAACATGATACAAACAATCAAACACTAACACTAAAGTACTACAAAAAAAAAAAAAACCCTAAAAACACCAACAACCACCAACAAAATCAAGTCTTCAACAATGCTCCTCTGTTTAGTCTAGACAATCCAATACATTAGTATACATATTATGTTCACCAGTTTGGAATTTACAAGGTCCACACACATCATTCACCTTCTTCTTCAAGAGTTATGTTTAAATTTTTTACATAATCAATAAAAGGTCTCCATATATTCTCAAACACAATTTCCTTTGATTTCAGTATATATGTTATTCTTTCTAATGGAAGGTTTGTTAACATCTGTCTTAACCACTGAGTCACATCTGGTCTATGAGTCTTTTTCCATAATAGTGCAATACATTTTTTGGCATTAAGCAAACTGAGGTCTATGAATGTTCTTTCACTTTTATTGAAATTATGCTTTTCTGGGTACAGACCCAACAAAAACAGTTTAGGATTCAATATGATTTGTTTTGAGATTATTTTTTCAATTGTTACCCTCACCTCCTCCCAAAACATTCTTATTAATCTACATTCCCATAAACAATGAAATAGGGTTCCTTTACTTTCCATGCATTTTGTGCATGTATCTGGTATATTTTTGTTATATCTATTTAACTCCTCCGGTGTAACATACATCCGCATTAACCATTTGAAATGTATCAATTTAAGGCGTGCATTTATTGATTTGGTTTGAGCTTCTGTACAAGCCAATTCCCATTGTTCCTCTGAAATTTCAATTTGCAGATCTTCTTTCCAGTAGTTTAATCTTTTCAGTGAATTTTCACTTGAAGATAGTGTCAATGAGTTATAAAACTCTGAAATAATACCCTTTCTTTTACTATCTTTCATCATCATTTTTTCCAAGGATGAATAAATAGGTCGAGTGAGAGCTTTATTTTGATTTGATCGAATAAAGTTTCTAAGTTGAAGATATTTAAAAAAATGTGTTCTACTGAGATTAAATTTGATCCTCAGCTCTTCAAAAGACATTATGTTGTCTGCACATGGCAAATATAAATCCTGAATCTTTTGTATCCCTTTTAAATTCCATACTTTAAATACAGCGTCCGCTCTCCCTGGTTTAAAATATTGATTACCCCATATTGGACTAAATTGTGACAATAACTGTGGTTCTTTTAAATAGTTTTTAGCTTCACACCATATTTTGATCATATGCTTTACAAATGGATTTTTAACTTGTTTTTGTAATTTTTTTGCCGAATCTGAGTATATGAATATGGGAAGAGGTAAAGGTAAATTGTATGATTCCATTTCAGTCCAGTGAGGGAGATCATTTGATGAAAAATAATATGTCATAGACCTCAGTTGTGCCGACCAATAATACAACATAAAATTTGGACATTTCAGACCTCCACGATCAAATGGTAAATATAATAAAGACAAACGTAATCTAGCCCTCCTGTTGTTCCATATAAATTCCACTAACTTTTTTTTTATTCTTGAGAATAGATCTAAAGGTGGTGATAAGGGAATGTATTGAAATAAATAAAGTATTTTAGGTAAAATATTACTTTTAAGTATATTGATTCTCCCGATCATCGACATTGGTAGTGACATCCATCTCTGAGTTAACTCATTGATATCTGACATTAAGGCTTCATAGTTGACACTGGCGACTGATTCTAGCTTAGGCATAATTTGGATTCCTAAATATTTAAACTGATTTACAACATTGAATTGATTTACCTCAGGGGCTGGGTAATTTCTCTGGGTCTCATTTAGCATTAATATTGAAGATTTAGTTTTATTTATTTTATATCCTGATATTTCCCCAAAATTCTTTATTAAATTCAACAAGGTTGGAATTGATTTTTTTAGATTCGACATAAACAAAATTATATCATCGGCGTACAGGGAGATTTTATGTTCTGTTGGTCCAACTTTAATTCCATATATTTGTGAATGTAAACGTATCGCTATCGCTAAAGGTTCAATTGCCATAGTAAACAGTAAAGGTGAAAGTGGACAGCCTTGTCGACATCCTCTATTGATTTTTATTGGTTTTGAAATATTGTTATTTGTTAGGATTTCTGCTGTAGCATTATTGTATATTATTTGAACCCATTTTATGAAATTATTTCCAAGTCCAAACCTTTGTAGGACTTCAAAAAGAAAGGGCCATTCAACTCTATCAAAGGCCTTTTCGGCGTCCAATGATAGGAGAGCTGTATCCGGTGCTTCTTTATTAAAATAAATAATATTAAATAGTCTTCTTACATTATGGAAGCCTTGTCTACCCTTTATAAAGCCATTCTGATCTCGATTAATAATATTTGGTAAAATTTCTTGTATTCGTCTTGCTAAAATTTTACAGATTATCTTAAGGTCGGCGTTTAATAGGCTTATTGGTCTCATATTTTCACATTTATTAGAGGGCTTACCTGGTTTTGGCAGCAGTATAATTAAGGCATTATTTATGTATGATGGTAAATTATTATTTTGAAATGCTTCTAAAACCATTTCCAAAAAAGGTTTTATTAATTTATTCTTAAATTTTTTATAAAGGTCAACTGGAAGACCATCTGGTCCTGCACTTTTTCCTGATTTCATATTATCAATGGCTAGCCCAACTTCTTCTTGACTAATTTTAGACTCCAATATCTCCCTGTTTTCATTTGGAATACACGGTATAGATAGTTCGTTCAAAAACCCATTTAGTTTTGTTAAATCAGGTTCATTTTTGGTATCATATAATTTTTCATAGTAATCTCTAAAGGCTCTATTAATTTCTAAAGGATCTATAACTACCTGTCCGTTACTTATAATACTGGTAATTGGTGTTTTAATTTCCAATTGTTTAATCTGCCATGCTAATAATTTTCCTGATTTTTCACCTTGTTCATAAAAAGATTGTTTCAATCTTAGAAGACTCGAGGCAGCTCTATTCGCTGATTTTTTGTCGTATTCAGCTCTCAAAATCAGTAATTCATTCTCCAACCTTGGGTCACTTCCTGCATACACTTTTTCCTGAAGACTTTTTATTTTATGTTCCAATTTAGCTCTCTCCTCTCGAGTCTTCTTAGATTTTGATCCTGTATAACTAATAATATGTCCCCTAATAAAAGCTTTGAAAGCCTCCCACTTTACACATGCTGATGTTTGTGTAGTATTGATGTCAAAGAACTCGTCTATCTGTTTTTCTATATACTTGACAAATTCCTCCTCCTGAAGCCATTTATGCTGAAATTGCCATCTACCTGATTCCTTTGTCAATTTTTTATCTACATATATTAGACAACAGGGTGCATGATCAGAGATCACGATGTTATCATAAAAGCAGTTTTGAATCTTGGACCTTAATTCTGTGGAAATCAAAAAATAATCAATACGTGAGAATGTCTTGTAGGTACTGGAATAACAAGAATAGGCTTTAACTTGTGGTTTCATTTCTCTCCATATATCTAACAATCTCAATTCTTTCATAAAATGATTAATAGTCATCCTACATCCAATGTGCGTACAATCCAGTCCTGTTGATCTATCCACACCTGGATTCAATGTACAATTAAAATCCCCTGCTATTATATGTTGCCCTGTAAGTGATGATAAGATGAGAAATAAATTAGCAAAGAACTTCTGATCATCTATATTGGGACCATATAAGTTCACAAGATTTATATTTTCTAATAGCAAAGAACCTTGAATGATTACATATCTTCCAAATTTGTCTCCAATTACATTTTTCACCTGAAAAGGAACTGATTTATGTATGAGAGTCATAACTCCCCTGGCTCGGGATGAAAATGAAGAGGTGAATACACTTCCCTGCCATCTACTCCTAATTCTTTTAACATCCTCCTCTATCAGATGAGTTTCTTGTAAAAACACAATTCTTGAACCCATGTCCTTTATTTTATTCATAACTTGTTTAAGTTTTTTTAAATTTTGTAGACCTCTGCAATTCCATGAAGTTAAATTAAGATTAACACTTTGGTCCATGATCAATAGAGAGTTTAGGATTACCTTGCAGTGTAAACATGCTCATACAGAGAAGCAAAAACATGAGTGGTTGAACATTCATCCTACAAACTACACACAAACAAATTTCCCCTTCCCACACTTGTGGCAAACCCCCCAAAATCAAAAGAAAAATTCTGTCTCCCGATATAGCCATCGACCGTTCCACACCCACGGGGAACAGCCTAAGCCACTCCTTCTTCATCCTCCCAATCACCCCAACTCTACTGCTTTTAATGACGTAACATTAACTCTCCTCTGTAGTTTTCCAACTTAACTCCAAAATTTTTAACAACTTTGTACATCATAGTTTTTTTTTTGTTTGTTTGTTTTGTTTTTGTTTTGTTTTTTTAATATATAATACAATCTATATTTTGTAAACTTACTATTTACTTCAAGTCAGTCAGATGCCTGTGCAAATGCTTAATTATTCTACCTTATATTTTGTTCATGCTTAGCTCCCACCAGTCTCTTCTTCTTCTTTGATCTTCTTGATGAACTCCTGCGCCTCCTCTGGGGTCTTGAAAATGTGGGTTCTGCCCTCATACGTGGTCAGCAGTCTCGCAGGATAGATTACACCATGACGAATCCCAAGGTTGCGCAGCTCCTTACGTATGGGATCAAACTGCTTCCTCAATTGCTGGATTCCTGTGGCCAAATCTGGGTAGAACCGCACCTGCTGGTCCTGGTGTTTAATCTCTCCTTTAGCACGTGCAGCGTTGAAGATCTTCATCCTGTCTCTGTTGCTAAGAAACTTCATAATTAAGGTCCTCGGCGGTCCCTTATCTCTCCGTGGGCCAATACGATGTGCTTTTTCCAGAACCACTGCTGATTGCAACTCCTCGCTGCCCAGCACCTCCGGAATCCACTTTTCCAGAAAGGAACATACGTCCCGACCTTCTGATTCCTCTGGAAGACCCACCAGCCTCAAATTATTCTGTCTCGACCGAGATTCCAAATCCAAAATATTATCTTCCAGAGATTTATTTTTTTTTTCCAAAGTGCGCACCTTTAATTGAAGACGGGTGACGTCATCTTCAGCACTAGCGAGACGGAGCTCCATCTGCGCCGTTCGTTCTACACAGTCACCCAATTCCTTTCTTATTCCTTCCAACGCTGTCATAATCCCATCAAATCTAGAGGAAAAGTCCGCTCTCATTGAACTCATGGCAGCCATCAGCGCATCTGCGCCATTCCCCGCAAACATCGCACCGCCGCCAGCCTCCTCCGCCATATATGGAGTTTTGTTTGCTGCGTCACAGACCTGAAAGTCCGTTAATTTGGACTGTTTCGGCGGCTCGCTTTTTCCTTTTCCTGGTTTTCCAGCCTTAGGCTTCGCCGACATATCCTCGCCCAAATGCTGGGATACGTTCTGTCCCAAATGAGAGAGTTATTTGCCGATTTTTTTTCTCCAGGAGCAGAGCAGAGCGAGACACGTCCGTCCTACGTGGCAGCCATAACCGGAAGTCCAGGTTTCCACATTTTATTTTGAACAAACTGACTTCTTCTTTTGGCTGCTCCCTTTAGGGGTCGCCTCTGTGGATGATCTGCCTCCATCCCTTGCATCTTCGTCTATAACACCAACCCTCTCCATGTCCTCCTTTGCAACATCCATGAATCTTTTCTCTGGTCTCTCTCTTTTCCTCCTGCCTGGCAGTTCCATCTTCAACATCGTTTGTCCAATATATCCACTATCCCTGCTCTGGACATGTCCAAACCATCTCAGCCTTGCCTTTCTTACTTTGTCTCCAAACCACTCAACCTACTGATATACTCATTTCTAATCCTGTCCCTCCTAGTCACTTCCAGTGAGAATCTTAGCATCTCCAACTCTGCCACCTCCAGCACCACCTCCTGTCTTTTTGTCAGCACCACTGTCTCCAAACCATACATCATAGCAGGTCTCACTACTGTCTTGTAAATCTTCCCTTTCACTCTAGCTGCTATCTTTCTGTCACAAATCACCCCTGACACTCATCTCCACCCACTCCACTCTGCCTGCACTCTCTTCTTCACCTCTCTTGTGGAGTTTCCATTGCTTTGGATGGCTGAGCCCAGGTATTTAGAGCGTATTCAGATGGCTACTGTTTGGTCTGGACCAAAGGAACTCTGCTCTGCTTCCACAAATAGTTTGGTTCGTTTGGTGCAGTCTGAACGCACATTGGAACTCTGGTGCACACCAAACAAATGAAGTCTGGTCCCCCTGAAAACAGGGGTCTCAGTTCACTTGCAAATGAAGTCTGGTGTGCTTTGCTTGCAGTGTAAATCCAAACGGACTATCCAGCGGACCAAAGGGCGGAAGTGCCCCTCAGCGTTTGTGTAAGCATAACAGTCTGAGAAGAGGACGTGGCATTTACTGTAGCGCATTTTGGGTAGAAAATATCAATAAAGACAACCACGCAAATCCGAGAAATCCTTTTACCGAAGGAAGCCGAGAAGAAAAGTTAAAAAATGTCTCATTTGTGGCCGACAAAAAACAGCTGAAGGGAATGGATTTCAGTTTTTGGTCCTGGCCAGTTGATGAGCCGGATTTTTCTTCTTCACCAAGACTTTTTCTTCCTGGTCAGTGTGGTTTTGGCTACAGCATCCCAAACGAGCAGTTGTTGTAACAGCGTGACGTTGTCCAGGCAGTTTGGTCCGCTGCAGTGTGAATGTAAACCAAACTAAATGAAGGTGTGAAAATTCTCGGCATTCCTCACCCATCGAACCGAGACCCCCGGACTATTCTGGTCTGAATGCAGCCTCAAACTCATCAAAGGCCAGGATAGTATATGAAAGATTGGAATAACAATGCCACCTGAAGACCATCACAGTCAATGAGAAGGACAAATGTCCTTTATAATAAAGACCTGGATAAATTTTCTAGCATCACTAAACTAGTTCGCCTCTTAATATGATGGAGTCTTCCCGTTTCAACTTAAAGTGCAGTTACTTATATACCCAGAGCTGCACAAAGCACTTCAGAGGGTGAATAGCATGCTTTCTAAGTACCGCACCCAGTGCTAATGTCAACATGACAAGATGAATTTGCATCACATAAAAATAAAAAAAACTATTTGTCTCTAATCAGCCGGGCCTGTTAATGCTGAAGCCTGTCGCACTTTTTGCGACAAGGAAAACTAGTTGTGACTGTAAAAACTGTTGAACTGTTGTGCAACCTTTTATGAACCCTGACAAAAATCCAACAATCCCATTCATGAATGTTAGTCAGCATTTACCGCAGGGGCGATCCGAGGATCAGAGCTTCAGGGGTGCTGATCACCCAGTGAGCTCCACCACCATGCACCCACCCTTTTTTCACAAAAAACAACAACTGTATATTCTGTTATAGTTTTGGATCATTATTATTATTATTATTATTATCATTTTCTCACCTGATTCTTCCTGCATTCTCTCCCTCTCTCCTCCTCCATCGTTCTCTCTTCCCCTTTGCAATGACAATCATATGCAAATATATTGTGATTAACCAGAAAATGAATAGAATAGAATAGAATAACCACTTTGTAAGATACAGGCCTTAACACACACATCATCATGGCCAGAAGGCATCATCATGACAAGATGTAAGTACATCACGCAAAGTTGTTTAGTTTGCTCTAATAAGGAACAGTTAGGCCTTTTCCACCAAGACTGTTCCAGTGCTTAACTGGAGCCAGAACCTGACTGGCACCAGCTCTTTGGTTTTCCATCGGCTAAAGCACCAGTCTCAGGCTCTCAAAAGTGGGGCTACCCTGGCCCCAACTACTACCTGGGCCAGCGATGGCACCAGTTTACGTTGGTTACGTCCACAGCCATGGGCGTGGTTAACTGACAAGCTTCAAAACATTACTGCATTCCAAACAGCAGAGCAAGCCGTGGATTCCAAAACCAAACAGATTTGGAGCGAAGAGGAGACACATTTTCTGGCTCTGTGGACATGAGCAGCAGAAGTACAAGATAAGCTGGAGGGGGCCACTCATCTGATGAACTGTTTCTGGGGACAGGCCAGCCAACCGGACCATCGTCACTGCTGTGGATGAGTCCGTACAAACTGCTCAAAACGCTACTGGTAAGTGTATTGTCTTTAAAATGCCATAAGTTAACAAATATATATATATATATATATATATACAGTATATATATATACGTATATATTGTACTGATATCTAACGACCAAAGTGTGGATATATATAGTATACTAAAATACTATACAGTGATCCCTTGCTACTTCACGCTTCACCTTTCGCGCCCTCAGTGCATCGCGGATTTTTCAAAAATATTCATCAAAAATTCAAAATTGAGAAAAAATGGGCGGGCGCTAGCAGAAGGCAGGGAGACTACATTACAGCATCAGGTATCAACATGGAGAGCCGTACAACTCAAAATCCACCTCTGACCACCGCTCCACTCCTCTCCGCCCACCTCTTCACTGCTCGGGAATCTCGCAAGCTGATTGGCCGAGACGTTTTACCTCACAAGCTGATTGGCCGAGACGTTTTACCCAGCTTCTCTCCCATACCCAGCGAAGGAAGACCGCATTCATTGTTCTTTATCGCTAGTCTCGCCGCGTGGAACTTTTCGCTGTTCTCTTGTGCCTTTTTGTGCGAAATAGTCTTCCCGTCGAGCCACTACGCCGCCTCCTGCAGCTTCTCCAGCTCTATCGGAAGCTGCCCTCGACGATCCTGCGCCTCTAGCACCTGACGATGAGGCGTCACCTGAGGAGCAGTAAAGCTCTCATTAACCTGTGCAGTAAATCAACTTCATCTTGAGTTACGTATCTTGTTATAAGAATAAAAGTGTTCTAAAAACATATTTATGTACACTTTATTTACATCTACGTATGTATGTACACTTACACACACACACACACGTATCATATGAGAGAGAGAGTGAGAGAATGAACGTGCATATTATTTATGGGTGACGTCATTAGGGGTGACGCTACTTCGCGGTTTTTCACTTTTCGCGGTCGGTTCTGGAACCCATTAACCGCGATAAGTGAGGGATCACTGTAGTATTTTCCATTAGCTATGCTAACAAGCTAACAGTGCTTTTACTGCGACCAAGCATTTCTCCTCGCCATAAAGAAATGAACAGGCCGTCTCTGCTAACAAATATCCGCTTGTACTGATATGTAACGGTCAAAGGGCGGATATTTTTTTACTCACTCTTGTGGCTATGCTATTTTCGGTTAGCTATGCTAACAAGCTAACAGTGTTTTTACCACGAACGTTTCTCCTCGCCATAAAGAAATGCACGTTTGAGAAACGAACAAAAATCTTAGCGTGTTACAGAGTACTTTTAGATATCCAGTGCAAAATACGCTGTTTATTCAGTATCAATACGGTTTATTGTTGTCTCAAATGACGTTAGTGGCGTCGCCATATATCATGAAATGCTCATTTGAGAGAAAACGAGAACAGAAATCTTAGCGTCTTACAGAATACTTTTTTATAAAGACATCCAGCACAAAATACGTTTTTTGTGGTATCAATACTGTATATGTATGGGTGCCTTGCATTGTGTTATGGGAGATTTTTCTCCCAAAGATGCTAGTAACGTCATCATTTTTACTATTTTGCTATTATTTCCATAATCTTGGGCCATTTTTTAAAATTTCACTCGTGTGTTTAATTGTGTGTTGTGTAACCGTGTTTTATCTAATCCTTCTCTTACTTTATTGCGCAGTAGCCTGGTGGAACACCTACACTTTCATTGTACTGTACAACTGTACAGTGACAATGAAGCCTATTCTATTCCTATTCTTCTATTCCATAATCAGACATGTAAGCTTTGCCAATATTGATATTGAATAAAATTGCCTTCTATGTCTGCACATTTAATGGAAGGTTTAAGTTGTACAGTGCACAAACTAAAACACTTTTTTTTGTGTATTTACAGATTTATCACAGCTGGATGATGAGGGAGAACCAGCCAGACCTGTGGTGTCCAGCTCATCATCACCAGCTCCAAGCTTGTCCTCCTCCTGCTCTTCCTCCTCTTCTCATCAGACCAGATTAGGTAATATACTGTATGTTCAGCTCATGACCCATTCACACAAAGGAGGGAGTGAATTAAACCAATTATACACTTGAATTGAATGTTGTGATGCCATTAACAGTAAATGGATGTTGAATAGACACATTCAGTCTTGGACTGATGATTCCTGCGTTTGTCAGTGTGTGATTATTTTATATTGCTTCTTATTTTTGTACTTTAAAGCAAGGAAATGGAAGCAGGACACAAACATGGACCTCCTTCTTGACTACCTGGAGAGGTCAGATGAGAGACAGCAGGAGCAGAGCAGGAGGGAGGAGCAGCTAACCTCCTCTTTGTTGCAAAGCATCCAGAAGATGGAGGACAGTCCCTATACCCTTGTTGGACTGATGGGACACATTGCATGAAATGTAAAGCTATTTAGGATAACAATGCAAATCACTATAACATTACAGTGGTGGGAAGTGAAAGTACAAGTACTGAATTACTGCACTTAACCACTTGCACTCCAGGCAATTTTCCTAAAAATGCCAAAAAAATAACGTGCCCAAAGTAAATCGAAAGCTGTTATTCAACCCTTTGCAGCATCTTCATGGGGTTGGTCTCATTTAAAAGAAAACACTTTGAATTTTTTGGCAAATAAAACATAATCTCTCTACGTGCTCCGGCCACTGAGTTACAGTCATCTAAACATACTGAACTTGAAGAAAAAAAAATTGGACAGTGTTTTTTTGGATACAAATGCTTGTAAATAACACACAGCTGTCCAATCTGGCTGGAAAATGCAACAGAAATGTAGAACCAAGTGTTATCCAGCTGAGATCCAAATTTGGTAACAATACCACAAAAAATGAATATTTTACACAGCTTTGTTCTCAGGCTGTTCCCAGGCGTTTTGGAACTGTGCCAAATTGTGCCAAATGGCACAGTTTGGAAAAACGTCTGTAACTTTGAATAATTCAATGTAGAATCTTCATTTTAGGCTCTAATGAAAGGTCACACTCAGGGCTGTGTCTGTGTGTGTGTGTGTGGGCGGGGGGTCGTTCCCCCCCCCCCCCCCCCCGCTACCAAGGACCGACTTCGGCCCTCGCTACAGACGGATTACACTCCTTGCATGTTTTCACAGCGGCTCCCCCCCCCCTCGCTACTGTGTGTGTGTGTGTGTGTGGGAACCGTGAACGGACCGTGAACGCCCCCCCCCCACTACAGAAGAGGGCCATCGCTACATGATGGAATAGACTGATATGCTTCCCCCCGCGGACCGGGGGGCGTTCGCACCGTGAACGCCCCCCCCGCTCCTCTTCTGCAGCGGCGGGGGGGGGGGGGGGGCGTTCACGGTCTGAACACGGCAAATGAACCGTTTATCGCGGCGCACGCACTTCGTACTTTGTGCGCAGTACAGTTGTAATTTACCGATCGGTCAAAAGTCATTTTTGGATTACAGTTTTCAGGGATAAATAATAATTTAGCTAATAACACCTTACCTCTTCAAAGCAGCAGAGTCGTGGCGAACATCTCTTCCCACGCGTCAGACGAACGCGACACTGCTCCGCTCGTGGATCCCGATCAACATAATTCCATTATTGCCGTTTTGGCGAATGATTTACGACTTTTGTCGTCGGCCTCCGTCTATTCTGCTGGAATGAGTGCAGGTCCCACTTGTGGGTGTTCTCCATGCTGCTGGGTCTGTATTAGATTCGTCCAGCGTCCTTTGTTTTCATCTGTGGCAACAGTAAATCTCTCTTCACCATGCCTGAATTTCTGTGCTTCAATTGGCTCCTGCGTTCACAGTAGGCGGGTCCTCCTTCCTAGATTTTCATTCATTGGCTCCTCAAGGTTTCAGAAACCCAATTCAAGGCTCTTATTAGTTGAATGAGAGGTCAATCAGATGAACTAATCTGTTCGCGGCTGTCTCTGCAGTTTTTTTTTGAGTGGCGCTTGGACGCTACTACATCACCATCACCACCATCATGCGTCATGCGTCCAAGCGCGCACGAGGGCGCTCTCGTGCGCCCTCGTGCGTCATAGGACGCAGAGACTTGCCCGCCCGCGGAACAACGGAGCGCAAGTGGTTAAGTTAATTTTTTCAGGTATTGGACAGTATATCAGGTATTTGTAGACTTACTCATATTTTTGATAATTTTTTTTTACATTTTCTAAAGAACAAGCAGCATCAAGCTAAATCTATGGACTTTTTCTGTGGAAAATGTTCCAAGTTGCCAGCTTCAAAAATGATAATGAATTTATATTCTTTTGACAGTGTACCACATGACATTCTGTCAGCTCTGGACAAGATCATTTCTGGGGAAAGTGCTTTTAACTTGTACACTTTACAGTCTGTCTCAATATCAGTATCAATATCAATCATACACTCATGCTACAACAGGACTGAGAGGTGAGGAGGCTCCCCTGAGTGAATCAGTCTACCTAGAAAACCAGGTGCTTCAGTTCCTTGACAGTAGAGATATAAAGGTCGAAGCAAATGCAATTTCAGAATCAGAATCAGATTTATTGCCATTGTTCATGTAGTACACAAACTAGGAATTTGTCTCGGTGCAATGCCGCAACATTAAACATGATAAAATAAAAGAAATAAACTATACATGCAATAAAGTGTAGAATAAGAGTGAGTAATACTAGTCAGCAGTTAAAATATATTAGCGAGCAGCAGATAATGTGGAGAACCATATAGTGCAGTCGGTAATGCAGGAAGAAAACAGTGATGATTGACATGAGTCTGGTTGAGCTGCTGTACATAGTGCACGAGAGACAATAAGTCACTTAGTGTTCAGCAGTCTGATGGCAGAGGGGAAGAAGCTGTTCATGTAACGGGAGGTTTTAGTCTGGATGGACCGAAGTCTTCTACCTGAGGGGAGGGGGGCAAACAGTACGTGACCAGGGTGTGAGGGATCGGCTATGATCCGGCCAGCACGCCTCCGGGTCCTGGAGATGTACAGATCCTGGAGAGATGGGAGCTTGCAGCCGATCACCTTCTCAGCAGTGCGCACGACGCGCTGCAGCCTTAGTCTGTCCCTGGCAGTGGCTCCTGCGTACCACACGGTTATGGAGGAGGTGAGGATGGACTCGATGATGGCTGTGTAGAACTGCACTAACATCTTGGTGGGTAGCTTGAGCTTCCTCAGCTGCCGCAGGAAGAACATCCTCTGCTGGGCCTTTTTGATGAGGAAGCTGATGGTCGGCTCCCACTTGAGGTCCCTGGTGATGGTGGTACCTAGGAAGCGGAAGGAATCAGCAGTGGTGATGGGAGAGCCTGTGAGGGTGAGGGGGGGCAGAGGGGTTGTGATTTTCCTGAAGTCCACAATCATCTCCACTGTCTTCAGAGCGTTCAGCTGCAGGTTGTTCAAATCAAATCAAACTTTATTGTCATATTGCTGTACATACAACTGTAGTGCAGGCAAGATGAAATTGCGTTTCTCTCGGCATCCATATAAGAAGCAGCATGATTAAGACACACTCCCACATAGAGGAGAGAGGTGGCCAGCTGGGCCACCTCTCTCCTGTAGGCGGACTCGTCGCCGTTGGAGATGAGCCCGATGAGGGTGGTGTCGTCCGCAAACTTGATCAACTTGACAGACTGGTGGCTGGAGGTGCAGGAGTTGGTATAAAGGGAGAAGAGTAGGGGGGAAAGTACACAGCCCTGGGGTGATCCGGTGCTGATGCTAGCAGAGTCTGAGACAGTCTTTCCCAGCCGCACATGCTGCCTCCGGTCCGTCAGGAAGTCGGTGATCCACCTGCAGAGGGAGTCAGGCACGCCGAGCAGGGACAGCTTGTCCTGGAGCAGAGCGGGGCAGATGGTGTTGAATGCGGAGCTGAAGTCCACAAACAGGATCCTGGCGTAGGTTCCCGAGGAGTCCAGGTGCTGCAGGATGGAGTGGAGGGCCAAGTTGACTGCGTCGTCTACAGACCTGTTGGCTCGGTAGGCAAACTGCAGCGGGTCCAGGAGGGGGGTGGTGATGGACTTGAGGTGGGGCAGGACCAGGCGCTCAAAGGACTTCATGACTACAGAGGTGAGCGCTACAGGTCTGTAGTCGTTAAGTCCAGTGATCCGTGGCTTCTTGGGGACAGGGATGATGGTGGAGGATTTGAGGCAGGACGGCACGTGGCATAGCTTAAGGGAGGTGTTAAAAATGTCTGTGAAGACAGGAGCCAGCTCTTTCGCACAGTGTCTCAGGGTGGAGGGAGACACGCCGTCCGGACCGGGGGCCTTGCGCGGGTTCAGTCTGGAGAACTGTTTGAGCACGTCCTGCTCACTGATGACAAGGGCAGGGGGGGAGGAGGGGGGGCGCCTTTGATGAAGTAGGGATCGTGGAGGCTGTGGAGCTGGAGGGAGGGGGGGAGTTGGACACAGATGACGAGGTGTCAAAACGGGCATAGTGTTGGGACAGTCTTTGACAAAGGGCTTTGTCATCCTGACCTTTAGGAGCCTGAGGCCGATAATTGGTGATTTGCCTCAGTCCTCTCCACACAGAAGCCGAGTCATTAGCAGTGAACTGCTGCTGGAGTCTCTCAGAATACACAGATTTTAGCTCTCCTCAGCTCTCTGTTAAACCGATATTTAACCTCCCTGTAGCAGCCCCTGTCTCCACTTTTCAGCGCTGCTTCCTTCTCCTTCCTGATCTGTCTGAGCTTAGCAGTGAACCAGGGCTTATCATTAGAGTACCTCACCCTGGTGCGCGATGGAAGAATGTCCTCCTCACAAAAGTGGATATAAGAGTTCACAGTGTCCGTGTATTCATCCAGATCATGCGTGGCTCCTTTAAACATGCCCCAATCAGTTATTTCCATGCACGTTTCCAGCTTCTCCTCAGCTTCACTGGTCCATTTCTTCGTAGTGCTCACAACAGGTTTAGTGAGCTTCAATCTCTGTCTGTATGTGGGAATGAGGTGGACCATCACGTGATCAGATAGTCCGAGCGCAGCGCGGGGAACAGCACGATATGCGTCTTTCACTGTGGTGTAACAGTGATCCAGCGTGTTTATTCCTCTGGTGGGGCATTTAATAAACTGTTTGTAGCGGGGGAGATCGTGGCTGAGATTGCTCTGGTTAAAGTCGCCAACCACAATAACCAGAGAGTCTGGAAAAATCCGCTCCGTGTGTTGGATGTGATCCGCGAGCACGCGCTGAGCTTCGCGCGTGTCCGCGTCGGGAGGGACGTACACAGCGACGAGGATGAATGAGGCGAACTCCCGCGGGGAATAAAATGGCTTGCAGTTAATAAAAAGAAATTCCAGGGCGGGAGAACAGTGTTTGGAAATTACCGTTACATCAGAGCACCAGCTGCTGTTGATGTAGAAGCAGACTCCTCCTCCTGAGGATTTACCGGAGAGCTCTGTGTCACGATCAGCACGAAACAGCTGAAATCCCTCGAGGCGCAGCGCGCTGTCCGGTGTATTTTCCCTGAGCCAGGTCTCAGTAAAACAGAGGGCAGCCGAGGAAGAGAGGTCCTTAAAACGCATCAGCAGTCTCAGTTCATCTACCTTGTTAGAGAAAGAGTTGGCATTGGACAGAAATATGCCAGGCAATGCCGTGCGCGTGCCTCTCCTGCGGAGCCGGACGAGAGCGCCCGCTCGTCTTCCTTTCTTTCGCCGTCTCACTTTCCGAGCCAAGCAATGAACCAGATCGGCGGCAGGAGCTAAAAAAACTGGGAGTAGGTCCGTGGGAGTGAAAGTCCTGATATTTAGAAGCTCTTCACGGGTATAAGAGCAGGCAGACACACAATTGACAAACAAAAACAAACAAAGGGCGCAGCGAAGCACCATGGCGACCACTGTGGGCGTAGTCAGCCTGTTATGTTTTACTCAGAAAAGATAATAAAACAAAGAAATCAATTGTGATGCGTTTTGTGAACAGAAGGGTAAAGAATGACATTCTGAGGCAGGCCAGAAAGCTACGGGGAACAGAAGTTTACCTAAATGAACACCTAACAAAAACAAATGCTGAAATAGCACGGCAAGCATGGATGCTGAAAAGACAAAATAAGATACAGGCAACATGGACAAGAAATTGTAGAGTTTGGATCAAACTAAATGGAACACCTGAGGAAGCAAAGAGCATAATGATCAGAGATGTTACTGACTTAAATAAATACAGATGAACACTGATTAAGAAAATTAAGAGACAATTATAATCCATATTCACACACACGATAAGAATAGTTCTTTTGACATACCATGTCAATGTACTTTAAAAAAAAATAAGCAAAACAAACAAAAAACTTATGACTGACTTGAGTAGACATCAATTATCCCCAGTTGGAGGAAGTCATTTGACACAGAGTAAGGAAACTCAAACTCTGAAATTATGCCATTATGCTGAACATAAACTACAAGAGATGGAGAATGATATTGATCCTGATAACCACTTTTTCAATAATATTCATAACCATTGTGAATATTACACTGAAAAGCAATTCAAAAGTCAAGTGCAACTAGATGGTAAACTATCAATAATACACTTCAACAGCAGACGTCTTAACAAAAACTTTCCACAGATTCAGGACTATTTAAAACAGCTAGACAGAAAATTTACAGCTATCACAGTCTCTGAAACTTGGCTTAATGAAGAGCAGGCTCCCCTGATGGCAACAGAGGGATATCAGATGTTTCATATTAACAGATCTCAAAAAAAGGGTGGTGGTGTTGCACTGTATATTGATGACCTGTATAGGTGTAAGCTTGTAAATGGAATGTCCTTTGCACTACCAGGGATTTTGGAATGTGTTACTGTTGAGATTGACCAAGATAAAACAAAAAATCTAATTATAAGTTGTATATATAGAACGCCGGGAACTTGCATTGAGACATTCAGAGATAAATTAGTTGAGCTGTACAATAATATTACTAGTAAGAAAATGGTAGTAATTTGTGGAGATTTCAATATTGATTTACTAAATCCACATCAACAAAATGTAATTACAGAGTTCATGAACTCTATGTACAGCATGAGTCTATATCCCACAATAACACATCCCAGTAGAATCACAGTTCACACTGCTACACTTATTGACAACCTGTTTGTTAATATTATTGATAAGAAAATAGAAAGTGGATTATTGATAAATGATATAAGTGACCACTTGCCAACCTTTGCACTTATCCATGGCCACACGGGGGCCAATACAGAAAAATTTTAAAATCATTCAGATACAAATCACAGAATGCAATCAGTTCTTTTAAAGAAGACTTGCTGAAGCAAGACTGGACAGAAGTCTATGTATCAGATGTAAATGAAGCCTATGACACATTTATGAACATTGTAACCACTCTTTATGAAAAAAATTGTCCATTAGTAAAGAAAAAGCTTAAACATAAATTTGCCGATAAGCCATGGTTAACCAAAGGATTACAAAAGGCGTGTAAAAAGAAAAATTTATTATATAAAGCCTTCCTAAAGAAAAGGACAAAAGAAGCAGAGCAGCAGTATAAAACATACAAAAATAAATTAACATATATTAGATTAGATTTGTTTATTTGACAGGGACAGTGCAATAAACATAGACAATTAATCAATGACAATCAATCTGATGTGTTGCATAAAGAGTGTATAGCTATTAGCTAATTTGCAGCTCTTGTCCCTGGATGGGCTTTAGAAAGGAGAAACAAGTGAAAAGAAAAAAGGAAAGGAAAAGATAAAAAAAAAAAAAATGAAAACAGAAAAAAACAATAGTCACATACATCAATGCAAAAAGATTATAAATGCATTATAAATACACAATTATAAATATTATAAAGATTATAAATACACAATATAACAACCTGACTCACATTTGCCTATTTCAGGCCTCCCTCCCTTCGTCACTCACTATAAACAAACACATTCATTCCTTCCCTTCATTCACTCTCACCCTGCAGACAATCATTTCATACATGGGTACATTCTTGTTTATTTTTCAGCCAGTTTTTAACCTTTTTAGTGAATGTTTTAAAGTCCGTTATTATTTTAATTTCATTTGGCATTGTGTTCCAGATGTGACTGCCCTTTATAAAGAAAGCTGTTTGTCCAAATGTGGTTCTGCGGTGGAATATTTTACAGTTATTGTCAACAGAACTCCTGGTGGCTCTGCTGCTGTCCTGTTTTTGGATGAAACCAGTAAGTGGCTCGGGTGCTGATTTATGGAAACATTTGAAAGTTAATTTCAGAAAACAGAGGTCAATGAAACTCTCAAAACTCAATAGGTTGTATTTTTTAAAAATATGACAGTGATGCCACCTAATGGGCTTTTTGTCCAAGATTTTTAGAGTTTGATTATATAATGAACCTATATGCCTTATAGACATATGGTTCCAAGGTTGTCATAGCCAGGAGCGGCACTGGGGTTAAGCTCCCAGTGCTCATAAAATGCTCCTTATGGTGTGCGTCTCGAAAAGCCTCTGACAACTAAGTCCAACTCCTAGCCTGCCCGTGTGGTTTAGTCTCTAAGCCCGGCGGAACTGCTTTTACTAATAGGAGAAGGGGCGAGGGCGGATCTCTGGCGCTTTAAAACCAGATGCTTCGGGTAGATGGTGGCTCGTCAACCTGGGAAGGTAGCCCATCTAGGGGAAGGTAAACCCTGATTTCAAACCTCCGCTGCCTTGCGGCATACCCGGTCACGGGAAAGGCTTCGGGAGTCAACCCTGAGGAAAAATCCGGAGTCAGAGCCCCTAAGGCAGTTCTATGTTGTGCTCAACATCGTTCTGGCAGATCCTGCAACGGCGCTGGTGCCAAACTGTAGCAGCCCTGCTGTTCCTTTGGATTCATCAGTGATGTGGAGAAGGGGGACATGCTGCATGGGCAACATCTTGTCCTCCATATCTTCCTGCCCAGACTTGAATCCTACCAACGCCAACGCTGGAAGGTAGAACACCGGATCACTGGAGAGGACACTCCAGCTTCGCCTTTGGTGTAGAAAAAACACGGGGAATGACAGTTACCGGTTATAAGCCACCGCTCAATTGGCGTAGAGCGTGGCGCCAGGGGTTGTTCCCGACAGTGGGAGGGATCATCGGATCTCACTGGACAGCTACCGCCCGCTTCAAGCTGGGCAGCCCCCAGCCAATAAGGTGTTGTCCCGCCACAGCTTGCTTTCCTCATTGGGTGCATGGGGATGAGGAGAAGTCCGAACAGCAGGCTGAGAACCTTCGCACCAGGCAAGACAATAAAACAAAAGAGACCAACTCTAAAACTGGGAACTTGGAACGTCCGCACTATGATGACAGGACTCGCTGCTAACCTCAAGGACATCAACGACACCAGGAAGACGGCCATCATCAATAATGAGCTGAAGAGACTGGGAGTGGATATCGCCACTCTCCAGGAAACACGGTTGGCTGACGCAGGCACACTGAGAGAGAAGGACTACACGTTCTACTGGCAGGGAAAGGGCAGTGACGAACACAGGGAACACGGAGTGGGCTTCGCAGTGAAGAACACCTTGCTGAAGATGGTGGAACCGGGCAGCACTGGCTCTGCACGACTCCTTACCCTCCGCCTGAACACCACTCAAGGCCCAGTCACCCTCGTCAGTGTGTATGCCCCAACACTGACAGCCACACCAGAGGCAAAAGACGAGTTCTACGAGAATCTCGCAACAACTGTCAGGACCATCCCCAACTCTGAACAACTCATTCTCCTTGGAGACTTCAATGCCGGAGTGGGTGCTGACCACGACTCCTGGCCCTCCTGTCTTGGACCTTTTGGCATGGGAAGAATGAACGACAACGGACAGCAGCTGCTCGAGTTCTGCACATATCACGATCTGTGCATCACAAACTCGTTCTTCAAGACCAAGCCCCAACACAAGGTTTCCTGGCAACATCCGCGCTCAAAGCACTGGCACCAGCTGGACTTGATCCTGACCAGGCGCACCTCACTGAAGAACGTGCTAATCACCCGTTCGTTCCAGAGTGCAGATTGCGACACAGACCATTCATTGGTGTGTTGCAAGGTCAAGCTGCAGCTGAAGAAATTCCATCGTGCTAGACAACCTGGAAAGGCACGGATTGACACCAGCAAGATGGCTCAACCAGAGCTTGTTGAGCAGTTTGCCTCCACCTTTGAGAAAGAACTTGGTGTACCACAAGAAAGAGAATCTGCAAAGCAGAAGTGTGAAGAGCTGCGAAACACCATCCACCGCACAGCCTTGGCTACCTTTGGGAGGAAGACCTCGAAGTCACAGGACTGGTTTGATGCCAAGTTGACCGAGATGACCCCCGTCATTGAAGCCAAGCGCTCAGCACTTGCCAAGCGCTCAGCACTTGACGCCGAGCCAACCATCGATGAACTCAGCGAGGCCATTGATAGCTTGGCCGCTGGCAAGGCACCCGGCAACGACGGCATACCCCCTGACCTGATCAAGCACTGCAAAAACGCCCTGCTGCTGCCATTGCATGACGTCCTCTGCCAGTGTTGGAAGGAAGGTGCCGCACCACAGGACATGAGGGATGCCAAGATCATCACCCTCTACAAAAACAAAGGGGAGAGAAGCGACTGCAACAACTACAGGGGCATCTCCCTCCTCAGCATTGTTGGTAAAGTCTACGCACGAGTTGTTCTCGTTCATCTACAGAAGCTTGCCGAACGTGTCTACCCCGAGTCTCAGTGTGGCTTCCGTGCTGCGCGATCGACGGTAGACATGATATTCTCCATCCGCCAACTCCAGGAGAAATGCAGAGAACAGAACATGCCCCTGTACGTCGCCTTCATCGACCTCACCAAAGCGTTCGATTTGGTCACCAGAGAGGGCCTTTTCAAGATCCTGCCAAAGATAGGATGCCCACCAAAGTTGCAAAGCCTCATCGAATCGTTTCACACCAACATGCAGGGGATAGTGCAGCACGATGGCAACGTCTCAGAGCCATTCAACATACGCAGCGGAGTGAAACGGGGCTGTGTACTTGTGCCAACCCTCTTTGGGATTTTCTTTGCTATGCTCCTGAGGCATGCCTTCAGCACAGCAACAGAGGGAATCTACCTGCACACAAGATCTGACGGCAGGCTTTTCAACCTCACCCGCCTGAAAGCCAGAACCAAAGTACGCGAGGCTCTAATCAGAGACATGCTGTTTGCAGACGACGCTGCAGTCGCAACCCACACACAGCAGGAGCTTCAGACCCTGATGGACCGCTTCTCCCAGGCATGCAAGGACTTCGGGCTTACCATCAGCCTGAAGAAGACTAACGTCTTGGCGCAAGGCACGGAAGCACCACCAACCATCACCATCGACGACTACGAGCTGGAGGTCGTGAATCAGTTCACGTACCTGGGGTCCACAATCAGTAACAACCTCTCCCTTGATACAGAGATCAACAAGAGGATTGGAAAATCAGCCTTCACACTTGCTCGCCTCACCACACGAGTGTGGGAGAATCCCAAACTCTCTGTCAAGACGAAGATGGCAGTGTACAACGCCTGCGTCATCAGCACACTGCTCTATGGGAGTGAGACGTGGACAACATACGCCCGGCAGGAAAAGAGACTGAACTCCTTCCACTTGCGCTGCATTCGCCACATCCTGGACATATCCTGGCAGGACAAAGTGCCCAACACAGAAGTTCTGTCCCGCGTCGGCCTTCCCTCCATGTTCACTCTACTCAGGCAGCGCAGGCTCCGCTGGCTAGGCCACGTTCACCGTATGGAGGATGGCAGAATCCCCAAAGACGTCCTCTACGGACAACTGGCAACTGGCAGGAGAGACGCTGGCCGCCCACAGCTGCGCTTTAGAGATGTCTGCAAGAGAGACATGAAGGAACTGGAGATCAACACAGAACGCTGGGAGGACCTTGCAACGGACAGCTCCAAATGGAGAGGCACCCTGACCAGACAGCTCAAGGCGGGTGAAGAGAGACTGACTGCTGCAGCAGATGAAAAAAGGACCCGCAGGAAGAACCGCCACACACCCAGCAGCACGGACACCACCCACAAGTGCGACCTGTGTGACAGGGACTGCCATTCGCACATCGGCCTGTTCAGCCACAGGCGGTGCTGTTCCAGCAGAGTAGACGTTTAGGATTCTCTTCCATGGTCATCATAGACCGACGGAGGCCGACAACGACGACCTATATGTCTTATTGTGGAAGGGGCTGCTTAAGCCCAGACTGTCAAACAGTATATGAGAAAAAAACCATAGAATGCATATACAGTACCGCTGCTTCGTATGGTATGTAATATCTAATTAATTTAAAGCAGTTCAGATTTTTTTTTACTGTTTTTGAAATTTTCTTTATATGAAGATTAAATTTGAATTGAGGATCTAGTACAATGCCAAGGTATTTGAATTCTGTAACTAAACTGATGTCTTGATCATGTATATTAACTTTAAAACATTGCAGGTTACATTTATTGATTGAAAAGCACATTGAAACTGTTTTCTGAAGGTTCAGCAATAGATGGTTCTGGAAGAGCCACTCTTGGACATCAACCATACTTGTGGACAGTACATCTGCAGCCTGTGCTGGAGTCTTGGCAGCTGTGTAAATACCTGCATCATCTGCATAAAGTTGGCATGTTGCAGCTGAGCAGTGTAGCGGCAAGTCATTAATAAAAATGCTGAAAAGTAAAGGACCAAGAATGGACCCTTGTGGGATACCCATGTGGTTGTTTAAAAATGAGGATTTATCCTGGTGAACTTTAACACACTGTTCTCTATTCTGGAGATAAGATGCAAACCATTCTAATGTATCTGGAGAGAAGTTAAAAGATACCATTTTGGATAAAAGCAAACTGTGGTTTACAGTATCGAAAGCCTTTTTGAGATCTAGAAAAACAGCCCCTACCACATTACCCCTGTCCAAGGACTGTTTGACATTTTCAATAAGGCAACAATTTGCTGTTTCTGTTGAGTATCCTGGTCTAAAACCAAATTGATGTGGATGAAGAAGTTGACTGTCTTGTAAATAGTCTATCAGCTGTGTAGCTACAACTTTTTCAAGAACCTTAGACAGGACTGGTAAAATAGAGATTGGGCGGTAATTGCATATATCGCCTTTACTGCCTGATTTATGGACTGGTATGATGACAGCTTTTTTCCAACCAGATGGAAATGTACTAGACCTAATGGAGAGATTAATGAGATGAGTCAGTGGTTTGATTAATATTTTGCTGTGCGTTTTGAGAAAGGAAGTGCTCATATTGTAGATATCATTAGTTTTTGAGTTTGACAGTGTTTTAACAATACCAGCAATTAACTCCTCATTTACCTCATTGATGTGAAAAGAATCTGTTGGAAGTATTGATTTAGTGTTGTTGAGCACATTTGGCAGCACAAAGTTTTTTGTTAAGTCTTCCACAGAGTCCACAAAATATGAATTAAATTCATTTGCCAATGTAGCCTTGTCACTGATGGTCTTGCCATTGATTCTAAGTTCCTTTACCCCCTTCTGAACATTTTTTTTATTTGTTAAGTTATTTAAATGCCTCCATAGGGAACTGTTGTTACCCTTTACATGATCTATCAGTTAATGGTAATAAGATACTTTTGATTTTCGCAGCTCTTGTACCACTTTATTTCTTAGACTTTTGTACACAAGGTGATCATTTTGTAGTTTAGAGGTTAATGATGTTTTCAATGCTGAGTCTCGCCTCTTCATAAGTTTTCTTATTTCGTTATTTAACCATGGTAGGTTAATCTTCTGTTGTCTACTTTTAATTTGCTTTGTAAATTTTTCTATAGACTTTGTAATTGTTGCAGTTATAAAATTACAACAATCATCTACTTCATATATTGACATGAGCTGCTCCCATATAATAAGATGTAGTAAGAGAGACTATTACAGTAAAGAACTGGAGAAAAACAGAGACAATATTAAAAATACATGGACAATACTTAACAGTATTCTTGGAAATAAAAGCAGAAATACAAGCTACCCAACCGATTTTTAAAAAAATAATAAAACGACAGAGTGTGAATGCAGCTTCACCTGCAGATGAATTTAATAACTTTTTTGTTAACATTGGTCCTAATTTGGCTCGAGAAATACCCATTACGGTGCCTACAGGTGATACAATAAGCAATAACACTGCTATAAAAGACTCCATTTTCATAAAGAACACAGACGAGAGAGAGGTCATTGAAATTGTTAAATCGTTTAAAAGTAAAACATCTACGGACTGTGATGGTATTGACATGCTCTTAGTCAAAACTATTAGTGAATGCTTAGTGAAACCACTGACGTATATCTGTAACCTGTCTCTCCAAACAGGTATATTTCCCAATGCAATGAAAATAGCTCAAGTAATTCCGATATACAAGACGGGTGACAGAGGGGAATTCTCAAACTATAGACCAATTTCACTATTGCCGCAATTTTCCAAGATACTTGAAAAAATATTCTATGAGAGAATTGACAACTTCATACTGAAGAATAATTTATTGTGTGAGCAGCAATACGGGTTCAGACACAAGAGGACAACTGCATTTGCTCTAATGGAATTTATAGAAAAAATATCAACTGCCATTGAAAATAAAGAGTATTCAGTTGGGGTATTCCTGGATCTTAAAAAAGCATTTGATACAGTGGATCATAATTTATTATTAAAGAAACTACAAAATTGTGGTATTAGAGGGGTAACACTGTCCTGGTTAAGTAGTTACTTAAAGAATAGATATCAGTATGTATGTGTTGGTAACAAAAACTCACAGTTACTGAAGGTTACTTGTGGAGTCCCACAGGGTTCAGTTTTGGGGCCATTGTTATTCAATATGTATATAAATGATATATGTAAAGTTTCAGAAAAAATAGACTTAATATTGTTTGCCGATGACACTAATCTATTATGCAGTGGAAGCAATTTGGAACAACTTTTGGATACACTCAGAAAGGAATTAGGAAAGCTTAAACTGTGGTTTGATTCAAACAAATTAACGCTCAATTTAAGTAAGACAAAATTTATAGTCTTTAACAACCATCACAACAACTCAGTATCTAAACTCAGTGTAAATGGTGTAGAGATTGAAAGGGTATCCAAAACTACATTTCTTGGAGTAATAATTGATAAACTGTGTTGGAAGTCACATATGAATTATATTAAAGGTAAAATATCCAAATCAATTGCAATACTACACAGAGTGAAATATTTGCTGAATCAACCCACACTATATACCTTGTATCATTCATTAATACTCCCATACATGACATATTGTACTGAAGTATGGGGAAATACATATAAAACAAACATATATCCAGTCTTTATGCTTCAGAAGAGAGCTATTAGAATAATAAACAAAGCAGGTTACAGGGAACTGTCAGGAATCTGAAACTCAAGACTCACAAAATAATAGTACTCTGTTAGGTTCGTACCTTAATAAGATTCGAGACACAAAATGTGTTCAAAGTTTTACTTGTACAAGGAGCAACACACCTCTGATTACAGATGGGAAATGCGCGCTGCCATACAAAGGCAGCACGTCCCTTTTATACTGAGCAGGTCAGACACAGGAAACATCTGCTGCAACTTTATGGGCACCTTTGTGGTGACTGATAAGACCGTGAAACAGTCAGGCTTTGTGGTGAAACAGTCAGGCTTTGTGGTGACTGATAAGGCCGTGGAACAGTCAGGCTTTGTGGTGAAACAGTCAGGCTTTGTTGTGTAACACAAAGACAACTCCGTGTCAGCACATGACTTCTTGCACACCGGTTTCTAAACTTTAAGTAAATACAGATTATTCCGGTTTGTTGAGGTATGTCTGTTACAGGGTGAGTTAAACCTTCCTGATGCAGCATTGTTGCAGCCATTGTAAGGGAAAAAATACAGAAAAGTTCAGCTAAAAACTAATTATGAAATAACATATTTGTACATATATACAATTTCTGACAATTTCCTCCTGTTTATCAGTTCATAATTTTTATCACATACAGACATCAGAACAATGTAACTTCAAAAGATTTCCTACATTGTCTTCATAGAGTATCATTTCCAAATTTAAACAGGAGCACAATTATCATTGTTATCCACCTCTTCGGTATTTAAAGGAGTGTATTGGTCTTGGAACATTTGTTGTATCATAAATGTATGTTGAGACAGAGCGCGAGACATCATTGATTTGACACAGGGAATCACAAAGCAACATGACAGAAACATGCATATCATTATTATAATAAAAGGCATAAAGGCTTTAAGAAGCACCTGCCACCAACTTCCTGTGAATAACCAGTCTAACCAACCAGATTGTAGCTTCTCTTCATAATCATTCATGATTGCCTACTGCACTTGTTCCATGACGGTAATAGCGGTATCCATACTTTCAGAGACAGATGGAATGTAAGTGCAACAGGACCCGTTAAACATAGCACATACACCTCCTTGGACAGCCAAAACCAGGTCCAATGCTATTCTGTTTTGCATAACCATAACTCTAGTTTGTTCAGTTACATTGGATAAAACCTTCAAAACAACAGTAGTGGCATTAACAAACATTAACAGTCTGTAGTTCATTTCTTCAAATTTTGTCATTAACTGACCAACTCCATATGGGGCGAAAATTGAATGTCCAACCTCGTCACCCAGTGTCCATAATTTATATTTCTGTGGGACAGTAAGTCCAGCAGCACTAAAGAGGGACTGAATACTTCTTTTCTTCTTAGTGTGTCCTGAGGAGTTGTCATCAGAGTAGAGAACAAATGATCCATCAGTAACAGTCACTGGGGCACAAATTCCTCCCCAATTGGGAGGTAATTGAGCGTAGAGTTTGGAACCACATAACCAATGAACTTCTTTGATAACATAGGTGCCATTACTTTGAACTGTGCCCGTAGTGCTAGTCTTCCTGACAGTATAATTTTGTGATCTATACCTTGGACTAGGTAATACGGGTGTAAAAGAACAATCTGTTGCTCCGCTGCACTGTGAGGTGCAAGGTAACAACACTGTCAAACATTGTCGTGGAAGAAGTCTTCCCAACGCCGTGGTACCATTTGAATATACACATGCTGGGAAAGTCACATTTTTCTTTGTAAAGGCAAATCTAGCTAATGGTTGTGTTACATTCATAGCCATAATCTGATCAGGACATGTCATTCAATAAGTGGTGTTATCATGATTTTTCATAGTAATCTTGGGTAGGAATCCCCAGGATGAAATCTCTAGTATACAGTCAGATACGTTTATAGGAAAGGGTTCAGCCTTTAGGATTGGTCCCTTAGTGGTTAAAGGCAACAAAGAACAAGCCCAACAACTGCCGTTTCCTCTTGTCAGACGAGCATTGAGGAACATATACTGATACCACTGATTAGTCATAAACAGTGTTTCTGTGACATGTTCCTCTATATTTCTATTATCTCTTCTCAAGGATGGTGAGGTGATAATGATGAGGACTAATAGCGGGAATCCAAGAAGGTCAGAGTCAGTCTCAGGATTACCATGGTGCCTGATTCCCCTGGGAGTGTGCCTATAGACTCAGGTCACTGTCTTCACCGGGTTTGAGACGAGTCTTATCCTTAAAAGGACTAGACTCCCCTTTGTAACCGGACTTACCCTAGGGGTGGCTGGAGGTCACCAACGGGCACCTGAAGTCTTTTAACATGTGACAGATGAATCCAAGAAGGTCTTTCAGCAATCCTCACTGCGGTAGGTGTGGTCAATAATACTTGGTATGGTCCAAGCCACCTCACGGAATTTCAATTCTGTCGGTGATGGTTCTTTATGAAGACATAATCACCAGGCTGGAGGGAATTTTCTGGGCCCTCCTGTGGAGTAGAGAAAGATCTGACAGATTCAACATAATCTTTCATTTGTTTACATTCTTTCAAATGCTCTCCAAGAGTCTTATAAGGGTTAGTGGCAGTTAATGGGAGTAGGTCAGGTAGAATATAGGGCCTATGAAAGGCGCATTCAAATGGAGATAACCCACTCTTCTTTTCTGGGATGGTGTTAATGGTTAGCTTTACTACAGTTAATGCTTTAGGCCATGAAATTCGTTGGTCATGCATTACTTTGTTTAGCATTTGCTTAACAGTACCATTTTTCCTTTCCACTAGACCTGCACTTTGTGGGTGATAAGCAGTGTGAAACTTCAGCTGTGTTCCAACGGCAGAAGTAAGATCCTTAACCATTTGTGCTGTGAAGTGTGTGCCATTATCTGCATAAATGGTCTCCGGTATTCCAAACGTGGGAAATATGTTGTTTTGTAAAACTTTGCAAACAAATTTAGCATCTGCCTTTGCTGTAGGATGAATTTCTGTCCATTTAGTATAGGTGTCAATGAAGACCAGACAATACTGCAGTTGTCCCACTTTAGATAGTTCAATAAAATCCATACACCATTGAGAAAAGGGCATTTTAGGTGGTGGGAAACTACCATGTCTCGTCCTCATTGCACCTTGTGCATTGTTTTGTATGCAGATTAAACATTGTTGGCACACTTTTTTCATTTCTTTCAAAATTCCTGGGCAGAAAAAATGTTTTTCAGCCTGTACCTTCATTCCTCCTGTGGATACATGGCCACTGCCATGAGTCAAGATCGACAGCCAGCGATACAAGGAGGGAGGAAGGATTATTTTACCATCAGTAGTGCAATAAATTCCATTGTTTGAAACAATTGCTCCAGGGAGCATAGTCATTTCCTTCTGTGCATCAAGCAACACAGTAATATCTACATTGTTAGGTGCTGTAAAATGAGTTCCATTATCTGCACAAATCAGTTCTGGAACCCCAATTTCAATAGAGTTTTACACACAAATGCAGCATTAGCTGAGGATGTGGGATGAATTTTTGTCCACTTTGTAAAGGTGTCAATCAACACCAAGCAATATTGTAGCTTTCCATTGCTCCTTGAGCATTATTTTGTAAACAAATGATGCACTTTTTAGCATGTTTTTGTTACTTCTTTCAAAAACTAGAACAGTTTTCCAACATCCTCACAGTTTTCCCTCCTGTTGGCACATGATTGGCCATGTGCCACCAGGACAGCTCATTTGTATAATGTGGGTGGCAGAGCAAATTTACACATGAAACAGGAGGAAGGTCCATATTATTTTGATAGCCTTTAAAAACATCAACATCAACATTATTAATAAGACAGACGGTTCCTAAAAGACCAATAGCAGCACAGTGAGTAGCGTTATCAGCCAAGCGATTACCGCAGCTAGACAAGTCAGTGCCATTAGTGTGGGCAGGGCAGTGAATAACTGCCACAGAACATGGTAGCATCAGAACATTACATAGTTACAATAATTGCTGTCGATGTTTTGCTGGTTTTTCTGTGGAGATGACAAACCCTCGCAGATTCAAGGTAACAGTATGCAGGTGGCATGCGTTATAAGCATGCTTACTGTCTGCACAGATGTAAGTGCTGTAATCAAAGATGCAGGTTGTGGAATTTTTACACAATCAGGACCCCAGACAACATTGTTACAGCATAAGCAGTGGATGTTGGCCCATCAGGCCTTTTTTACAGAGCAAGCCTGTCGCTTGCTTCTTCCCTTGCTAAGTAGAGAGAGAGAGCTGCCGTTCACCCCCCTTTGCTGATGGGAGAGAGAACCACCGCTTGCTCCTCTGTTGCCTTTTTTTTTTTTTATCAAAAAAGTGGGCCACCAGTAAATAACCACAAGGAATTTGGTACAAGCTTAAGGTGTGGCTGTGACAACAAGGTTATAGTGTACGATAACAGTCTAGCTGGCAACAATATGGAATGGTTGTCCTGCTGTAAATAGAGGAAATGATCTTATTATTTGTATTACCCCATGAATAATAAAAAGTGGTCTGTATTGCCCAGTATGTATTTTAGTTATAAACTGCAGCCATATGTTTATCCTGGGTACTACAGAAAATGAAATGAAAAGCGCTTATGTAAATAAAGTCGAATTGAATTCATCATCAATCATTTATTGATAATTTTTATGCATTATCTATTTTTCTAAGAATTGCTAATTATTTGCTAATTAATTTCTTTGATACCCCCTGTTTTGATACATGGAGGCTCACATGCAGCAAAGTTACAGGGTATTTGATTCTTTTACTGAAAGGAAATGTGCTACCATTTTTAACTTTAAATAAAATCTGCAGGTAGCCCAGTTCCTTCAAAAATAGATTTCAATAATTATAGCTTCTTTTTGTGACATCTCTTAAAATAGTTTACAAATTCCATTTAAGAAAAACAAAATAACTATCTGTGCATTTTTAACATGCTTCAGCATTGATAAATAAGATCAGTTTGTCCAGTTGAACACAGATGGGTTGAATTTGAATAAATGAACAAAGATTGCATCACACTCCTTCAATCAACGGAAAGGTGGACATTTTGCCTAATTAGAATTTGATTTAAATTTTTCCCAGGAATGCCTCATTTTATATATTCCTTGGTAAATTATGGGGTGAATGTAGTTTACCCTGACCCAGCTTGGCCACCGCCGAATCAGGAAAAACACATTCCTCATTACTGTCACATTTCTGAAATATATTGTTACCGCACCATTATGTGGTGAGTAACATCAGTATAAAATCATATAAACATTATATTTGTAAAGTCAAAGTCATTTGAATCAGTACACCTTATGTTATCTACAATGTCATACAAAGTCATACTTGGCTTCAAAAAATGCCCATCAATTTAAGGATTCTTTCTCCAAGACCTGTGTCTGATAATCCATAGCCTCTGGCAGATCATATGCACAGACACATTAATCATCAATCTCTTTTGATCCTCTGTGCTCTAAATCATGTGATATAGGGTAAACATAATACCTTCAGTGATTAGGCATTATTAAATGACATCATAATATGATCATAGTATGGCCTGTAGTCACATTGTCACACGTCAGTCCTTTTTTCTATAAAATGCACTGTCATGTTTCAGTCAAGGACAAAGGTCAGCAATGCATCAAAATTGCCTTTTTTTTTTAAATATGTAAACAGTTTATCACGTACGCAACATTAATCAAGACCTCACAGAGTTAAATTGAAAAAATAAAAACCCAAAACCTTATACCCATATTTAGACCACTTTCTTCACAGATCAATCACACACACAAACAGAGAAAGCAGAGGAGTTTTGTTCTCTCTACACTGCCTCTATCTAAGGCTCACACACAAAGAATAAATAAGAGATAAAATAACTTTCTCATTGTCCATTTTAACGTTATCCAGTTCTGCTGCCATTTAATCCGTCCGTCTTTAAATATTATGGTCTAATTATTATGATTTTATTTGCCTCCTCCTTTTCCCAACCTCTTGGGCTTCTTTAAATTATTTGCCGTATAGACCCTCCTTAGGATCGTGGCATTGATAAGTTGGGGAAGGATTATCTTTTTCATTTAATAATGGTTCGATGCTTGGTTGGTTTTGATATTTATCTCTTTTTGTTGTAAGTTTTTCCGTCGACGCTAAGACTGTGCATTCATCCACATCCAGTGTGGGTTTAAAGGAATAATTTTTTTTGTTTAAATATTTTTCAGGATCCTTTATCTGATCTTTTTCTTTTAGTCGGTTATTGTAATTTTTTTTTTTTTTACCGTTCGGCGCGCAGTTTCCTTTTTTTTTATTTTTCGCTTTATCTGTTTATATAGTCAGGAACGTTGTCAGTACGCCCACTGCAACAATATTACTGCCCAATTTTTTTTAAGTGCGCTCACTTGTTGATGGGGCTAGATCTTACGCAACCTATATTAGGGCTCCTGTAATTTCTTACAGGATCATTACCTGGTATGATCAGATAGGAAAAATATAAAGGACGCCGCCTTATATTACCATTACTTAGCTAAAGCTTGACCTATCAGTCAATACGCAGCACCTTTTACTTTTTGAAACCTGACTCTTCGGCCGGAAAACAACACAATCTTTTTCTGTTTACTCTTCTGTCTATCCGGTTTTCCAGCACAATTGCCCATTTTACTTGTAGTTGTGAAACGCCGTCACACTACCTCATAAAATTATTGCATTCACCTTTTGAATGGAACTAGATGCTCACACAATAATTTTAACCACCAGGAAAAGTACAGGGCGTCACCTTATACTACCATTACTTGCATTTAGCTGACCTGTGGTTTTCAACAATGACAATTACTTTCCGCGATCAGACAAATAATTTTCACTTACTTTTCAGTCTCTGTGCGGATGACCGTCACCAGACAGAGTTAGGACTCCGACGAGGCTCACAGAGTTCCCTCAAGGCGGGTTTTCAAAGCTGACTATAAGTCAGACCATGCGCATGGTTTTCAACCTGGAGTCTGCCCTGGTCCTCACCCAGTCTGGATATTGGTCATCCGGGTCACGGCACCACGCATGTCAGGAATCTGAAACTCAAGACTCACAAAATAATAGTACTCTGTTAGGTTCGTACCTTAATAAGATTCGAGACACAAAATGTGTTCAAAGTTTTACTTGTACAAGGAGCAACACACCTCTGATTACAGATGGGAAATGCGCGCTGCCATACAAAGGCAGCACGTCCCTTTTATACTGAGCAGGTCAGACACAGGAAACATCTGCTGCAACTTTATGGGCACCTTTGTGGTGACTGATAAGACCGTGAAACAGTCAGGCTTTGTGGTGAAACAGTCAGGCTTTGTGGTGACTGATAAGGCCGTGGAACAGTCAGGCTTTGTGGTGAAACAGTCAGGCTTTGTTGTGTAACACAAAGACAACTCCGTGTCAGCACATGACTTCTTGCACACCGGTTTCTAAACTTTAAGTAAATACAGATTATTCCGGTTTGTTGAGGTATGTCTGTTACAGGGTGAGTTAAACCTTCCTGATGCAGCATTGTTGCAGCCATTGTAAGGGAAAAAATACAGAAAAGTTCAGCTAAAAACTAATTATGAAATGATAACATATTTGTACATACATACAATTTCTGACAGGAACCAACAAACCCACTTTTTCTTAAATTAAAAGCTCTCAAGTTTAAAGATCTGGTTGACTTTAAAACTGCAGTAATAATGTTTAAAGTGAAGAATCTATCACTGCCCGCAAATATCCAAAAGTTGTTCCAAATAAGGGAGAAACAATATCATCTCAGAGGAACATGTATATTTCAAAAACCTTCAGTGAGAACTACTACCAAACAACACTGTGTTTCAGTGCAAGGAGTCAGATTATGGAACGATTTTGGACCTGAATTAAAATCATGTACAACGTTTGGACAATTTAAACAAAAACTAAAAGAAGAAATACTCCAAATTTTGTCATACAAGATGACATGTAAAATCACATAAGGATTGTCATATCCAGCCTGCGTTGTGTTGTAGCTTAGTTTTTTGTCACATTTTGTCTTAGCTTTGTTCTGAATTGTAATCGCTCTTGTTTTGTTTTTTCTTTTGAATTCTTGGATGGAATATGGGTGGGCAATATAAGCTGCGGCTTCAGCCATCACCCAATTCGGATAACTTATGTTGAACTGTATAATCAGAGGAGTTATTGTCTAATTTGACCTTGTTGGATTTTCTTTCCCCCTTTGTTATATTATTCAGTTTCTTTTAACCTGTACTTTTAATCTATCCGAAATAAATAAAGATTCATTCATTCATTCATTCATTCATTCTCTTGTTACCCCTACATGAATAAAAACTTGAATTGGTACTTTAACCAGAATAGATTACATACAAGTACATAAGGTGTATACCTTTAACAACTCTGTAAATGTGCCTATAAAATATATAAATACACTATAAATACTTCAAAACAGAGTACACTGAGAACTGATTGTCAGCTGAATTTTTTTATTCATTAATGCTTTTCAACTACTTCACATGTTATATTTTGTAAATGATATGACAGGCACTAAACAGGTTATTGATGCCCACTGTTAAAATACTCCATTCAAGCTGCCCTAATGTCATCCCCTTCTACACTGGCATGGCCAGGTAGTGGTTGAACTTGAGGCTGACTCTGATCATGTGTCTGGGAGTCCAAAGTTGGCACCATGTTCCTCACAAATATTATCAAGTATGCAGCAGGTGAGCACCATTTTCTTGCTCAGCTCCAGTTTGCAGTCATTCCTTGTCAGGAGGGACCTCCATCATCCTTTCAAGCCACCGAAAGCCATTTCCACAACTGAGCATGCACGGCTCATCCAGTAGTTGTAGTTACATTGTTCAAGGGTAAGTCTGCCTGTGTCCGAAAAGGGTTTCATCAGCCACTTCTGCATGGGGTCAGCTGGGTGGTGACATCCGGTGTTGTGCCAAAAAGTGATCACCATCTACAGGAGCCAAGAGTGCCCGCTTGTTAAAGGTGTACTGCTTGGTCTCAGTCCACCTACAATGTGTCTAAATGTTTTGAGGTTTTATCACATCTGAAAAATTATAGTGTTGGCCAACAGTGAGCTGTGTGGAGTTTGCATGTTCTCCCCGTGTTGCGTGGGTTTACTCTGGGATTTCTCTGGTTTCCTCCCGCACACCAAAAACATGTAGGTTTAGGGCGCTCGCGCACGCAGCGACCAGCAGCCGATGGCTTGTCACCAGACTGCAAACCAAGTCTACCTACGGGTACAAATAAGTAACAAAAAAAAAAAAAAAAAAAAAGTGTTGCAGTTTGGAAAACAACATATAGAATTTATCAGATTGCAACTGATTGCAATATTTATGTGCAAAAACATCGTTGTTTGGAGGTACATAGAATATACTGTATATTGATACAGTACATGTATATATGTATATCCAGTAAATCTATGTGTTCTTCCATGTAACTTTGTGACTGCATTATTTTAATTGCTTTTTATCCTAGATCAAGTTTGTTTTGGGTTCAAAATGCATCATAAGTGTTAAATATACCTTATACCAAACTACGTACTGGTTACCTGTTGAAATATATATTTAACGGCTAATATAACCCCATAACAATATGGCCCCTGGCAATAATTTTTTTGGCAGCTGATCACTTTTTGGCATGACATAACAGGCGACCTTTGTCTCGTAATGCGCCATAACACCACCTATTACAGAATTGACATAAATATTACGTTTAAAAGTGTAGTCAGTGCTAGCTAGTTGAGCTACAGACTTGAGCTAACAACGGCTGATAAATAAAATATTGATAATTACCGGTCTCCTTAAACGTAGCCGCCGTTCTCTGCGATTAAGAATGAAACTGCTTTTGGATGGTAATACAGGTTTGAAATAATAAAAGCAGCGCTTCCAAAGAGACAACAAACTCCTCAGTGTTGACAAGTGAGTGCTGCTTCTTCTTCTCCTCTTTTTACTTCTTCTTCTGTGGTGTTCTGCAGGGTTGAATAAAAACAATTCACAGTATGTAATGACGTAGCCCTGACGTAATCCCCGACTAGCTCCATACTGGTGGAAAACCAGTTGGTTCTTATGAGGCACTACAGTTGAACTGGTTTAGCACTAACACAAGCCTCAGAACCAAACTAGCACTGGTTCTTATTTTGGTGGAAATGGAGCAAGTGTGAAACCAGATTTAACCGGATCAAATGTATACAATGTAACAAAAATATGAACCTTGGTCCGGACGTTGGTGTGGACATTCAGGTGTGAAAATGCCCTTAGAAACAGCTAGCCATCTAGTAAAAAGGTTTTTGTTTTTTTTTTCATTTTCAGTTTGATTAACTGAATAACTTGTGTTAATGATAAAGCTGTAGAATAGGTAGTAGTGTAGAAAGAGGAAGAGCAGGCGAGGCAGTAGCTGGAGCAGAGCAGACTTTATTAATCTCGCTCTATCATCAGTCAACAAGAAGAAGAAGAAGCATGACCCAGGTCGCGGGCATCTCTCTTTTTATGTCATACAACTCACCACACGACCTGGGGTGTTTGCATTAACATACATAGATTTACAATGACAATTCCCTTTGTCACCCAGCCTGTCGGCACATTATTATGCAGACCGGAGGAGAATGCATATTATCATGCGGTCTTAAGGAGAAAACCACAGACTGCCCTGCTTATCTGTTTCTCAGCTTTTACGCATCTCCTCCAGCTGTGCCATTCAGTCTGAGTAGAGAACGTACTGACTGAGTCCCCCACACCAGAAGGATTTTATTACCCGCTTAGGGAGTCAGAGAAGCCGTTTATTAACTTTCTTTGTATAAAGCTAATCTACCAAGTCTTTCCAATAGCTTTTTCCACAGTAGTTTGTAGTCGCAAATAAGTATGGAAATTACTCAACCATCTTGAAAATCTGACAAAGGACAACTTCTGGAATGTGCTGAAACACTTCAGACTCCTTCACTCTGTGACTCCATAGTTCCATTTTCCCGCCACCTCTTCTGTATGCAAAACTAGCATGCTGATTTGAGACACAGATACCCTTATTAGTGCCTGGGGCTATGGCCTCTGTTCTTCTCTAATATGGGCACACCCTGTTGTAATGGTGATTTAAAGCCAATAGGGTCTCCTAAAGCTTCTCTGACATACTGTATATTCTCACTTGCTACCATTCTCCTCCGTGTTATCAAAATCATTGTGTGCTAATCTCCCTTAATACTGGCTAACACTACAGGTGCATCTCAATAAATTACAATGTCATCAAAAAGTTGATTTATTTCAATAATTCAATTCAAAAAGTGAAACTCATATATAGATTCATTACATACAGAGTGATATATTTCAAGTGTTTATTTCTTTCAATTTTGATGGTTATGGCTTGCAGCAAATGAAAATCCCAAATTCAGTTTCTCAAAAAATTTAAATATTATATAAAATTAATTTTTTTAAAAAGATTTTTAATAGAAATGTTCGCCGATTGAAAAGTATGTCCAAGTACACACCTAATACTTGGTTGGGGCTCCTTTTGCATAATGACTGCATCAATGCAGCATGGCGGCGATCAGCCTGTGTTACTGCTGAGGTGTTATGGAAGCCCAGGTTGCTTTGATAGTGACCTTCAGCTCGTCTGCATTATTGGGTCTGGTATATTTCATCTTCCTCTTGACAATACTCCATAGATTCTCGATGGGATTTACAGTGGGGCAAAAAAGTATTTAGTCAGCCACCAATTGTGCAAGTTCTCCCACTTTAAAGATGAGAGAGGTCTCCAATTTTCATCATAGGTATACTTCAACTATGAGAGACAAAATGAGAAAAAAAAATCCAGAAAATCACACTGAAGGATTTTTAATGAATTAATTGGTAAATTCCTCGGTAAAATAAGTATTTAGTCAATAACAAAAGTTCATCTTAATACTTTGTTATATACCCTTTGTTGGCAATGACAAAGGTCAAATGTTTTCTGAAACTCTTCACAAGGTTTTCACACACTGTTGCTGGTATATTGGCCCATTCCTCCATGCAGATCTCCTCTAGAACAGTGATGCTTTGGGGCTGTCGCTGGGCAACACGGACTTTCAACTCCCTCCAAAGATTTTCTATGGGGTTGAGATCTGGAGACTGGCTAGGCCACTCCAGGACCTTGAAATGCTTCTTACGAAGCCACTCCTTCGTTGCCCGGGCGGTGTGTTTGGGATCATTGTTATGCTGAAAGACCCAGCCACATTTCATATTCAATGCCCTTGCTGATGGAAGAAGGTTTTCACTCAAAATCTCACGATACATGGCCCCATTCATTCTTTCTTTTACACGGATCAGTCGTCCTGGTCTCTTTGCAGAAAAACAGCCCCAAAGCATGAAGTTTCCACCCCCATGCTTCGCAGTAGGTATGGTGTTCTTTCTCCTCCAAACACGGCAAGTTGAGCTTTTACAATAAAGTTCTATTTTGGTTTCATCTGACCATATGACATTCTCCCAATCTTCTTCTGGATCATCCAAATGCTCTTTAGCAAACTTCAGATGGGCCTGGACATGTACTGGCTTAAGCAGGGGGACACGTCTGGCACTGCAGGATTTGAGTCCCTGGCGGCGTAGTGTGTTGCTGATGGTAGCCTTTGTTACTTTGGTCCCAGCTCTCTGCAGGTCATTCACTAGGTCCCCCCGTGTGGTTCTGGGATTTTTGCTCACCGTTCTCGTGATCATTTTGACCCCACGGGGTGAGATCTTGCGTGGAGCCCCAGATCGAGGGAGATTATCAGTGGTCTTGTATGTCTTCCATTTTCTAATAATTGCTCCCACAGTTGATTTCTTCACACCAAGCTGCTTACCTATTGCAGATTCAGTCTTCCCAGCCTGGTGCAGGTCTACAATTTTGTTTCTGGTGTCCTTTGACAGCTCTTTGGTCTTGGCCATAGTGGAGTTTGGAGTCTGACTGTTTGAGGTTGTGGACAGGTGTCTTTTATACTGATAATGAGTTCAAACAGGTGCCATTAATACAGGTAACGAGTGGAGGACAGAGGAGCCTCTTAAAGAAGAAGTTACAGGTCTGTGAGAGCCAGAAATCTTGCTTGTTTGTAGGTGAGCAAATACTTATTTTACCGAGGAATTTACCAATTAATTCATTAAAAATCCTTCAATGTGATTTTCTGGATTTTTTTTTTTCTCATTTTGTCTCTCATAGTTGAGGTATACCTATGATGAAAATTGGAGACCTCTCTCATCTTTTAAGTGGGAGAACTTGTACAATTGGTGGCTGACTAAATACTTTTTCCCCCCACTGTAGGTCAGGAGAGTTTGCTGGCTAATCAAGCACAGTGATACCATGGTCATTAAACCAGGTATTTGCACTTTTGGCAGTGTGGGCAGGTGCCATGTCCTGCTGGAAAATGAAATCAGCATCTCCATAAAGCTTGTCAGCAGAGGGAAGCATGAAGTGCTCTAAAATTTCCTGTTTGATGGCTGCATTGACACTGGACTTGATTAAACACAGTGGGGAAAAAAAAAAAAAAACAGCAGCTGACATGGCTCCTCATATCATCACTGACTGTGGAAACTTCACACTGGACCTCAAGCAACTTGGATTCTGTGCCTGGTCACTCTTCCTCCAGATTCTGGGACCTTGATTTCCAAGTGACAGGACTTGTCACCTGATTTGGGGAGTGATGTCATCTGCTGGTGTTGGTCCACTGTGTTTTATCAAGTCCAAAGTCAATGCAGCTGCCTACCAGGATATTTTAGAGCACTTCATGCTTCCCTCTGTTGACAAGGTTTATGGAGATGCTGATTTCATTTTCCAGCAGGACTTGACACCTGCCCACACTGCTGTCAAAAGTACCAAAGCCTGTTTTAATGACCATGGTATCACCATATTTTACTGGCCAGCAAACTCTCCTGACCTAAACACCATACAGAATCTATGAAGTATCGTCAACAGGGAGATGAGAGACACCAGACCCAACATGCAAATGAGCTGAAGGCTGCTATCAAAGCAACCTGGGCCTTCATAACACCTCAGCAGTAACGCAGGCTGATCACCTTCATGTTATGCCACAGTGATGCAGTATTAATTCATGCAAAAGGAGCCCTGACCAAGTATTGAGTGTGTGCATGGAAATACTTTTAGTCGGCCAACATTTCTATCAAAAAAAACAACAACAATTTTTTAAAATTGATCTAATTTTTTGAGAAACTGATTTTCAGGCTTTCATAAGCTGCAAGCCATAACTATCAAAACTAAAAGAAATAAACACCTGAAATATATCACTCTGTCTGTAATGAATCTATATAAAATATGAGTTTCATTTTATGAATTGAATTACTGAAAGAAATCAACTTTTTGATGATATTCTAATTTAGTGAGATGCACCTGTATATTTATCTACAGGTTTATTAATATTATAGGAACAGAGAATTTTGAAAAGAAACACAACAACCACCTAAATATTTACAGCCGTGGACAAAATTGTTGGTACCCCTCTGTTAATGAAAGAAAAACCCATAATGGTCACAGAAATAACTTGAATCTGACAAAAATGGTAATAAATAAAAATTCTATGAAAATTAACCAATGAAAATCAGACAATGCTTTTGAATTGTGGTTCAACAGAATTACTTTAAAAAACAAACTCATGAAACAGGCCTGGACAAAAATGATGGTACCCCTAGAAAAAATTGAAAATAATGTGACCATAGGGACATGTTCAACCAAGATGTGTCCTCTAATTAACATCACAGGTGTCTACAAACTTGTAATCAGTCAGTCGGCCTATTTAAAGGGTGACAAGTAGTCACTGTGCTGTTTGGTGACATGGTGTGTACCAAACTCAACATGGACCAGAGGAAGCAAAGGAGAGAGTTGTCTCAGGAGATCAGAAAGAAAATTATAGACAAGCATGTTAAAGGTAAAGGCCATAAGACCATCTCCAAGCAGCTTGATGTTCCTGTGACTACAGTTGCACATATTATTCAGAAATTTAAAATCCACAGGACTGTAGCCAACCTCCCTGGACGTGGCCGCAGGAGGAGATGGATAATACGAACGGTAGCAAAAGAGCCCAGAACAACCTCTAAACACATTCAAGGTGAACTCCAAGGTCAAGGTACATCAGTGTCAGATCGCACCATCCGTTGTTGTTTGAGCCAAAGTGGACTTCATGGGAGACGACCAAGGAGGACACCACTGTTGAAAACAAATCATAAAAAAGCCAGACTGGAATTTGCCAAACTGCATGTTGACAAGGCACAAAGCTTCTGGGAGAATGTCCTATGGACAGACAAGACAAAACTGGAACTTTTTGGCAAGGCACATCTGCTCTATGTTCACAGACGCAAAAATGAAGCATACCAAGAAAAGAACACTGTCCCTACTGTGAAACATGGAGGCGGTTCTGTTATGTTCTGGGGCTGCTTTGCTGCATCTGGCACAGGGTGTCTTGAATCTGTGCAGGGTACAATGAAATCTCAAGACTATCAAGGTATTCTAGAGAGAAATGTGCTGCCCAGTGTCAGACAGCTTGGTCTCAGTCGCAGGTCTTGGGTCTTGCAACAGGATAATGACCCAAAACACAGAGCTAAAAACACCCAAGAATGGCTAAGAGCCAAACATTGGACTATTCTAAAGTGGCCTTCTACGAGCCCTGATCTAAATCCTATTGAACATCTGTGGAAGGAGCTGAAACATGCCGTCTGGAGAAGGCACCCTTCAAACCTGAGACAACTGGAGCAGTTTGCTCATGAGGAGTGGGCCAGAATACCTGCTGAGAGGTGCAGAAGCCTCATTGACAGTTACAGAAATCGTTTGATTGCAGTGATTGCCTCGAAAGGTTGTGCAACAAAATATTAAGTTAAGGGTGCCATCATTTTCGTCCAGGCCTGTTTCATGAGTTTGTTTTTTAAAATAATTCTGTTGAACCACAATTCAAAAGCATTGTCAGATTTTCATTGGTTAATTTTCATAGACTTTTTATTTATTACCACTTTTGTCAGATTCAAGTTATTTCTGTGACCATGGTGGGTTTTTCTTTCATTAACAGAGGGGTACAAATCCCAAAAGTCTCTCTGACTCAATGACCTTTACCCCGTAATCAGTTATAACAAAACAGACTGATTTAAGGGCAGAAAGCAGACCTTCAGGTGATTCGGCAAAGGGTGCGTTGATTCACCTGCAGCTGCTGGTGAGGGGGAGTCAGTGATTAGTAAAAGGCTGGGAGATGACCTCCTCTCTCTGGGTGAATAGTCACACTCTGCGGGAGCCTAATGAAGGGCCTGAAGGCAAAAAAAACCCCCTGCAGGGTCAGAGGCTGATGGTGAGAAACTACAGAACCCTCTAATTGAGTGACACCCTTCACAGAGGGCCAGATGTGTGTGTCTGTGTCTGTGTGTGCGTGCGTGCATACGTTCACAAATGTGTGCATGTGTGGGGTGATAGCCATTTGTTTCTTTTGCTTTTGTTTTCATCTATTCCATTACTCCATCTAACACAACAAAAGAACTGAAATACTGTAAAATGATTCAGTCATGGATAATTTCTGAATTTTCAGCTGTACTTTAATGTTGTTTGTTTCAGGAGAAAATCCGTGCCCACATAACTGGAATTCACCTGATATACAGTATACTGTATATCAGCTGCTACCATGGGTGAAGCTTTTATTTGCTAAAAGTCAATATCAGCCAACAAGGTAAATTTCAGTATATACAGTATATCAGTGCATCTCTAGCTTAAAGCTTTCTCTTATTAGCCTCCTCATGATTCATGAGATGTTTGTCTGTTTCTCAGTGGAGACAGTGTAGCTACTGGTGTTACTCCATTATCTGTCAGTATCATTATAGTGTAAGAATAGGCTTAAAAAAACCATCCAGGCATAACCTTTATTTAGAACTATTTTGAGCAACAGATCTTATTCTGGCTGCTCCCTTTGGGGGTTGCCACAGTGGATCATCTGTCTCCATCTTACCCTGTCCCTTGCATCTTCCTCTGAAACACCAACCCTCTCCATGTCCTCCTTCACTACATCCATGAATCTTCTCTGTGGTCTTCCTCTTTTTCTCCTGCCTGGCAGCTCCATCTTCAACATCCTTTGCCAGTATATCCAAATATATCCACTAATCCTCCTCTGCACATGTCCAAACCATCTCAACCTTGCCTTTCTTACTTTGTCTCCAAACCGCTCAACGTGAGCTGTCCCTTTGATATACTCATTTCTAATCTTGTCCCTCCTAGTCACTCCCAATAAAAATCTTAACATCTTTAACTCTGCCACCTCCAGCTCCACTTCATCTTTTTGTCAGTGCCACCGTCTCCAAGCCATACATCTTTTTTTTTTTTTTTCCCCCACTTCCAGCGCCACACGAGTCAGCTGCCTTTTGCAACAGCGGCTCAATTCTGAGTCTTTTTTTTCTTCCTCTCTCTTCAGCTCCGGTGACAACTCTCTGATCCGGCACACCTTTCACTCCATATATATCACGGACACACAGATCGCCCTAAATGTCTCCAGAGCCGGTGGACGGAGCCACGGTTTATAGCAGGAGACGGTACAGCAGGGGAGAGCTGCTAGCACTCAACCGCCACCCGGTGCTAACGGAAAAACTCGACATACCGGGAGAACTGAGGCAAAAACGACATGGGTGTCGTTCTGGAGTAAGGCAGAGGGCAAGAAATATAAGGTACAGACCGACCCTCCCATCTGTTGTTATGGGGAATGTACGATCGTTACTGGGAAAGGTAGATGAGCTAGCGGTTATCTCCCGCTACGATAGCATATACCGGAGTGTAGCCTGTTTCTATTCACAGAGACTTGGCTAACTGAATTAGCAGCAGATGCTAACATTGAACTGGAGGGTTTCCACGCGATACAGGCAGACCGAACATCAGATAGTGGCAAAGCAAGGGGCGGTGGAGTGATAATGTATGTTAACAACAACTGGTGCAGACCGGGACATATCACTGTTAAACAACAACACTGCAGTAAAGACATCGAGTTGCTAGCTGTTAGCATGCAGCCTACATATCTCCCGAGGGAATACTCACACGTGATCTGCATTGTTATTTATGCAAATCCAACGGCGAACGCTGGGACAGCGCGTGACATCATCCATTCAGTAACTGGCAGGCTGCAGACAGAACATCCAGATGCTCTTCTCCTCGTCTCAGGCAATTTCAACCATGTTTCACTGTCTCCCATTCTACCCACGTTTACCCAGTATGTCACATGCCACACTAGAGACAATAAAACACTGGACTTATTCTACGCAAACACTAAGGAGGCGTACACCTCATCACAACTCCCCCCACTCGGGAGATCGGATCACAACTTGGTTCATCTCCGGTCGGTGTATAAACCCCTAGTGCATAGACAACCTCCGGCCATGCACACAGTGAAGTTATGGTCTGAGGAGGCAATGGACACTCTAAAGGGCTGTTTTGAAACCACCACCTGGGAGCAGCTCTGCGATCCACATGGTGAGGACATCGATGGCGTCACTCACACCATCACGGACTACATCAGCATCTGTGTGGACAACAACGTTCCCACCAAGATCATACAGTGTTGCTCAAACAACAAACCCTGGATCAACCCTGAGATAAAAACACTTCTGAGAGAGAAGAAGAGGATCTTCAGGTCGGGGAACAGGGAGATGCTGAAGTCCGTACAGAGGGAGCTGAGGAGAAAGATCAGAGAAGGCAAGGTCAGCTTCAGGAAGAAGATGGAGGACAAGCTGCAACAGAGCGACATCAGCGGGGTCTGGAGAAACCTTAAAACCATCTCTGGGCTCCAGAATACCCCCCCCCCCCCAGGCCACGGGGGGCAAGGAGTGGGCGAACAATCTGAATCTGTTTTTTTTTTTTTTTTTTATTTAAGTTTTTGTAAAGGGTATACAGGTCGTTACAGCAATGCAGTGTTTACATTTTCATCACATGTTCCCTTATTTTCTGATATCTGACAACATTGGAAGATTAATTCTTACAACACCCCTTATTTTTTTTTTTTTTTTTTTTAAAGTGAAAGAAAAAGTGAAATTAAAGAGAAAAAAAACAAAAACAAAAAACAAATAAAAAAAACAAACAAACCAGTAAAAAACAAACAAAAAGAAAAAGTAAGTAAATAAAGATAAAAGAGCATCTGAGTAGCGTTGGAACAAAGAGCGGAACCATTATTGAAATGGTATTTGTCAAAGATTAGATCTAATGGAAGACACATATGCGGTCCAGGGTTGCCAAAAGTTCATGAACCCATCCATGTCCTGTCTCAGTGCGAATGTCAACTTTTCCATCGAGTAAATGTCTTGGATCACGTTAGTCCAATCTTCAGGTGTAGAACAGTCCTTCAACATCCATTTTTTAGTTAGAGCTTTTTTGCTTGCCAATATTAAAACATTGAATAAGTATTTTTCTCCTCGTCTTTCCAGTGAGTCCGGTAGTAAACCCAAATACAAAGTTACAAAAGAAAAGGGAACTGTAATTTTGAATATTTTCCCCAATATTGTCTGTACATTGGTCCAATATTGGTGGATAACTGGGCATGACCAAAACACATGAAAATGATTTGCAGTCTTTTCACCACACAAGCGCCAACAGTTCAATCCCTTATGGGTAAATTTGATTTGTGCAGGTGTTCTGAAAAATCTTGCCAAGTTTTTCCATCCAAATTATCTCCACTGCAGGGATGAGGTACTTTTCCATTGCTGTTTATTTAGCTTTTCCCATATTTCCAGATGTAAAGTGAAATTCCCCTCTTTTTCCCATCTCTCTTTTATATAAGATGTGTTGTCTCCTTTTAAGTCTTGAAGACCTTGGTATATTTTAGAAATGTATCTGATCCCTGGGATCCCTTTATATGCCATTAAGAAGACCTTCAGAACACCTGACTGGGCCCTTTCCAAAACCTCCTTTTTAAGTATATTGTTTATGTGGTGTCTAAGCTGGAAGAACCTGTAAAGGTCTTGATTTATTAGGCCTTGTTTTTTCAAATCTTCAAAACTTCTTAAGATTTGCCCTTTAAAAAAATCGTAATATTTTATCAGCCCCTTCTCCTTCCACTTTTTAAATCTGGTGTCTGTTTTATTAGGAGTAAAGTCCTGATCATAGGCGATCCATTGCAGAAGTCGATAGGGCTCTTTAGTTTGATTCTCTCTGACTATCTTAAACCAAATTTTTAGCGGGGTCTCTATCCACGGGTTAGTGTTATTCAAAAGCTTAGGTAAGACATTGTTCCCTATTATCGCCTGTAGGGGGATGTCACTTGTTATTTGGCATTCGATCTCCTTCCATTGTGCAGAGTAGACTGGGTTACATATCTCTACTAAAGTTTTAATTTGTGCGGCTTTAAAGTAGTCCCTGATATTTGGCAGCGCGAGCCCACCTTTGTCTTTGTTTAGCTGTAGGGTTCTATATCTGATTCTAGGTCTCTTGCCCTGCCATATGAATCTTGAGATCCTTCTGTCCAGCTCCTGCCATGTTTTTTTGGGAGGTTCTACCGGTATTGTTTGGAAAAGGTATAGAAGACGTGGAAGTATATTCATTTTGACTGCTTCAATTCTTTGTGCAATACCCAAGAATGGTATCATATTCCATCTTGCTAGGTCAGATTTTATTTTTGTCACCAGTGGATCATAGTTTAGTGATATAATTTTGTTGAGTTGTTTCGGGATATTGACCCCCAGATATTTCATAGATTCCGACTCCCAGTTAGTTTTGAGTTTGCTTAGTGAATAATGATTTGGGTCATAGTTGAATGTTAAAACTTGGGTTTTATGCATATTTAATTTGTACCCCGATAAATCTCCATACTCTGAAAAAACTGAGGTTAGTTCTGGTAAAGAAGTGTCCGGCTGCCCTAGGTAAATTAAAATGTCATCAGCAAAGAGTGCTATTTTATGTTCCTTCTGACCAAGTGTAATACCTTGAATTTTTTGGTTTTGTCTTATCCATTGGCTCAGAGGTTCTATGAAGATTGCAAAGAGCAGTGGAGACAGGGGGCAGCCCTGACGACATCCTCTTTCCAGTTCAAAAGATGATGATAAATTACCGTTAATCCTTATTTTAGCTGTTGGTTTTTTATATAATGCCTGTATAGTTCTAATGAAGTTGTTATGAAAATTGAAACTGGATAAGATTCTGTATAGAAAAGACCAGTCAACCGAATCGAATGCTTTTTCAGCATCTAATCCTAATATGACTGCATTTAAGTTATATTTTTTTATATGATGAATTATGTGTAAAGTGCGTCGAATGTTGTCTTGTGTCTGTCTTTGTCTTATAAAACCTGTTTGGTCTAAATGAATTAGGTCTGTCAGTATATTCTCTAACCTTTTGGCAAGGATAATGGTAAAAAGCTTATAGTCCTGATTTAGTACACTGATTGGTCTGTAGTTGGAGCACTCTAGTTTATCCTTTTCAGGTTTAGGTATAACTGCAATGACCCCTTCTCTCCAGGAGGGGGGGATTTCCCCTGTGTGGAGGACATAATTAAATGTTTTCAGGAGGAGAGGAGATAGTTGCTGTTTAAAGGTTTTGTACCACTCTGCTGTATAGCCATCAGCTCCTGGGGATTTGTTAGCTTTAAGTTTCATAATTGCTTTTTCCAATTCTTTAGGATGTATTTCTGACAGTAGTGTTTTATTTTGTGACTCCGTAAGTTGGGGAAGGTTTAATGTGTTTAGGAATGCCTCGGATGCGTTTTTATGTTTTTTGTGGGAGTATAAGTTCTTATAGTAATTCTCGAAGTTTTTAAGAATATCCTGAATTCTGAATTTTATTTCCTTTGATACTGGGTCTCTGATTTTGTAGATTGCTCTTTCTGTTTGATGTTTCCTCAATTTATAGGCTAGCAATTTTGCCGATTTACTGCCTGCTTCATAGTATTTTTGTTTCAGAAATGTAAGTTTCTTCTGGATTTCTATTGTGTAGATCTCATTTATTTGGTTTTTAATTTCCTTAATCTTGAGCGAGTCAGTAGAATGAGTGTTGCCTTTGTGTTCTTTTTCTAGGTTCCTAAGTTCTGACTCTAATGTGGATAGTTTTTCTTGTCTTAGTTTCTTTTGGGTTGCCAGTTTTGCAATAATCTTTCCTCTTATTACAGCTTTACATGCATCCCACAGTATTAAAGGGGATACTTCTCCATTATCGTTATCTTCCAAATATCTGAGAATATCTGACTCCAATTCATCTTTCAATGGTCCTTTCAGGACATTTGAATTTAACCTCCAAGAAAATGTATTATTTGTGTATTTTTGGATATTTAAGTCCATGTAGATCGGACTGTGGTCGGAGAGATCCATCAGTCCTATTTTACATGTTTTTACTCTACCAATGTCTCTATTAAACATAAAAAAATAGTCAATCCTTGAGTAAGATGAATGTGGAGTTGAGTAAAATGTATAGTCTTTTACACTGGGGTTGAGTTCCCTCCACACATCACAGATTCCCATTTCTTTTAGTAGCATCCGAGTCTTCCTGTTTTGGGTGTTATTTTGATGTGGGGAATTACCAGAAGCATCCCAGTATGGATTCAGTCTAAGATTGAAGTCCCCACCACATATCACTAAACCTTGAGCTTTAGTTATCATTAGGTCGAATACATTTTTATAAAATTTCCAGTTAGCCCCTGGGGGAGCATACACATTCAGCAGGGTGATATCTTCTCCCTCTAGCCGCCCAGTTACCAAACTGTATCTCCCTTCTTTATCTTTGTGTTCTGATTTTTTTTCAAATGTAATTTTGGTTGATATCAATGTCGCTACTCCCCTCCTCCTCCCTGATTTATATGAAGATGAAGAGATCATTTTAAACCCTTGTCTACTGAGTTTATTGTGTTCCACGTCTGTTAGGTGGGTTTCTTGTAAAAGTATTATTCCTGCTTTGTCTTTTTTCATTTTGCCTAGAATCTTGGATCTTTTAACTGGATTCAGGATCCCTTTTACATTATATGAAATTATTTTGGTTACACCCTGTTTCTCCATTGTGTTGTTTTGTTTAGTATAACTGTGTGGTGGCCCTCTTTTGTGCTACTCAGAAACTGAAAGAACATTAAAAACAAGAAAAACATTAAGAACATAGTGTAAAAAACTTTAAAACAAAAAACTGTCAAAAGAACTTCCTGAGCTGAGGTCTTTTTAAAGACCCTGTAAGAGCCTTGATGGAGTGAAGGCTCTGAGGGAAATTCCTCAAACTCTGTTACGTGTTGAGGGCCCTCTCTTACCACTGAAAGTAGTCCCATGCTTTTAACGTGAGTTTCAGAACCCAATCCAAACTTGTAATGATTTTTTTTTTTTTTTTCCTTTTATGCCTAAACCCTGTGAAATTGTGTGCACCCTCCCACCCCCATCACATCAAACATTCACGCAAAAACAGTATTTGTTAGTATGAGGAGAACATGTGGATTATTGTCACATTTCTATTTTAACAAGTTTTTTTTTTTTTTTATTACAAAGACTTATTTGTTTCAAATAATATGATTGTTCCATGAAATGTTTTACCACATGCTGAATATGCATCTCCTTTAATGTTTGTTACCTTGTATGAGGGGGGTTGGATGTGCGGATTGATTCAAGAGAAAGGAAAAAAAAAAAAAAAAAAAGGTCGCTATTCCAACCTGAAAACGGATAGTTTATCCGCGACGCTCTGGTGCTGGGTTTCCCGCTGCTGGTCCGTGGATTTTGAGGGTCTTTGTGTTGTCCATGTTTGCGCTTTGATCTTCTCACTCGGGTCTGCTGCGGGTTTAAACACCGTTACCGGGAGCCCTCTTCTCGCCATGTCAGCTGTTGCTTCTTCCGCCGAATTATAGAGACACGTTTCATCGCCGTAGAAGACCCTTAACTTCGCAGGAAATGGTGTCTGAAAGCGCAATTTCTTCTCTCTTAACACCTTTTTCGCGTCATTGTATTCCCTGCGCTTTTTAAGGACCTCCGGGGCGTAATCGTGTTCCACGTAGACTTTTCTCTCCTGGTGCATAAATCCTTTTTTCTGCCAGGCCAGTCTTACAACCTCTTGTTTTATTTTGAAATTGGAAAATCTTACCAACACCGAACGTGGGGGCGCTTCCGCCGCCGGCCTAGCGGCTAATGAACGATGTGCCTTTTCTATCTTCAAGTCGGTGGTTTGTGGAATATCCAATTTCTCTCTTAGTAAGGATTCCACGCATTCTGCCATTGAGTTAAAACCATTTTCGGTTCCTTCTATCAGACCATGAATTCTTATGTTGTCTCTTCTTTGTTTTCCTTCTTGGTCGGTTAGCTTAGCCTCTATAGCTGCTTGTCTTTTGCGTAGGTCCAGCACAGAATCTTCGAGCACTTTTATTCGATCCTCTGTTTCCAAGATTCGGTTCTCGGCCTGGTCCACTCTGCTGTTTGTCCTTTTCAATTCTTCTCTGAATTCCCGAAATTCGGCCGTAACATCTCGGCGAAATCGTCGTAGTTCCTCAAATAGTGATTTCAGGCTAACCCTTTTGTTAGCTATCACCAGCTCCTCGTCTTCTGAACGGGGATCTTCCAGTTCAGATTCTCCGGCCGATACGTGTCCTAGCCTGGAGAATTTCAGTTTCTTCTGTTTTCCTTTAGACATGATGATTTTGTCTTTTGATTTTCACTCCTCCAAAAATCCGTTAAGTTTGATTTTCAAGGTGTTATCCTGGATTGAGTCTGAGAGCTTCAGTGTTAAGCTGCAGTCGCCATGGCGTCCAGACCGGAAGTCTCCCTGAATCTGTTTTTTAATAGGTTTGACCAACCGCCCTCCCCCCTGACTGCACAACAACCACTGCTGCCTCTAAAGACATCAAGTCCCGCTGCCCACTCCCCACTCCACCAACACCCCCCCACTCCCAACAGACAGCCCCCCAACCTGACCCTCACTAAGACCCAGGTGAGGACGGAGCTGAGGAAGATCAAGGCGAGGAAGGCGTCGGGACCGGACGGCATCAGCGCAAAGCTCCTCAAGTCCTGTGCAGACCAGCTGTGTGGGATGGTGGAGTACATCTTCAATCTGAGCCTGAAGCTGGGGAGGGTACCACAGCTGTGGAAAACATCTTGTGTGGTACCTGTACCAAAGACTTCCCACCCCAAAGATCTGAACAGCTACAGACCAGTGGCCTTGACGTCCCACATGATGAAGACCCTGGAGAGACTGCTCCTTGCTCACCGCCGCCCCCTGGTGGGACCAGCGATGGATCCACTCCAGTTCGCCTACCAGCATGGCATTGGGGTGGAGGATGCGGTGATCTTCCTCCTTCACCGTTCTCTGTCCCACCTGGAGAAGCCCGGGAATGCGGTGAGGATCATGTTCTTTGACTTCTCCAGTGCTTTCAACACCATCCAACCGATGATCCTGAAGGACAAGCTGCTGTGCACAGGGGTGGACCAGCACCTGTCATCATGGATCCTGGACTACCTCACAAACCGGCCTCAGTTTGTGAGAACCCGGGACTGTGTGTCCGACACGATCATCGGTAGCACGGGGGCCCCCCAGGGAACGGTTTTGGCTCCCTTCCTGTTCACCCTTTATACTGCGGACTTCTCACACAACACAACACACTGCCATTACAGAAGTTCTCTGACGACTCTGCGATCGTTGGCCTCATCTCCAACAGAGATGAAGCTGAGTACCGAGGGCTTATCCAGGACTTCGTGGACTGGTGCCATTGGAACTGCCTCCAGATCAACGCGAGGAAAACTAAGGAGCTGGTGGTGGACTGCCGCAGGCAAGGACAACCCCTCACAGCACCAGTAAATATACAGGGAACAGACATCGAGATGGTGACATCCTATAAGTACCTGGGTGTTCATCTGAACAATAAACTAGACTGGTCACACAATACTGACGCACTCTACAAGAAGGGACAGCGCAGGCTGTTCCTACTGAGGAGACTCAGGTCTTTTGGTGTACAAGGGGCGCTGCTGAAGACATTCTATGACACGGTGGTGGCATCAGCCATCACTTTTGGAGTGGTCTCCTGGGGCAGTGGCATTACAGCAGCCGATAGGAAGAGATTGAACAAACTGATCAAGAAAGCTAGCTCTGTCCTGGGGCAGCGCCTTGACCCAGTGGAGGAGATGGGGGAGAGAAGGATGGTGGCTAAACTGTCATCTCTGCTGGAGTCTGAGTTCCACCCTATGCAGGACATACTGAATGCACTGAGGAGCTCATTTAGCAGCAGACTACATCATCCTAGGTGCACAACCGAGAGGTTTCGCAGGTCCTTCCTACTTACGGCTGTCAGACTGTACAACCTAAGCAGGGCTGCTCGCAGAGATAGCAAAAAGACGTGACAACCTAATAGTATTGAATGCAAAAGACACAATAGACTTACACAATGGTCCCCCCCCGGTATACAACTAGGAAAATACCGGTCGCTGTGGAGGGTGAGAATATGTATGGGTACATAATCATACCATGTAGGATAACTAAGTAGATGGTTGTGCTGTTTCATTCCATCTAGCTACAATGCTCCGCACTGTGTGTGTTTATATATTTATATATTTATTCCGGTTCCAAGGTTGTCATAGCCAGGAGCGGCACTGGGGTTAAGCTCCCAGTGCTCATAAAATGCTCCTTATGGCGGCCGTCTCGAAAAGCCTCTGACAACTAAGTCCAACTCCTAGCCTGCCCGTGTGGTTTAGCCTCTAAGCCCGGCGGAACTGCTTTTACTAATAGGAGAAGGGGCGAGGGTGGATCTCTGGTGCCTTAAAACCAGATGCTTCGGGTAGATGGTGGCTCGTCAACCTGGGAAGGTAGCCCATCTAGGGGAAGGTAAACCCTGATTTCAAACCTCCGCTGCCTTGCGGCACACCCGGTCACGGGAAAGGCTTCGGGAGTCAACCCTGAGGAAAAATCCAGAGTCAGAGTCCCTAAGGCAGTTCTCTGTTGTGCTCAACATCGTTCTGGCAGCTCCTGCGACGGCGCTGGTGCCAAACTGTAGCAGCCCTGCTGTTCCTTTGGATTCATCAGTGACGTGGAGAGGGGGGACATGCTGCATGGGCAACATCTTGTCCTCCATATCGTCCTGCCCAGGCTTGAATCCTACCAACGCCCAACGCTGGAAGGTAGAACACCGGATCACTGGAGAGGACACTCCAGCTTCGCCTTTTGCGTAGACAAAACACGGGGAATGACAGTTACCGGTTATAAGCCACCGCTCAGTTGGCGTAGAGCGTGGCGCCAGGGGTTGTTCCCAACAATGGGAGGGATCATCGGATCCCACTGGATAGCTACCGCCCGCCTCAAGCTGGGCAGCCCCCAGCCAATAAGGTGTTGTCCCGCTACAGCTTGCTTTCCTCATTGGGTGCATGGGGATGAGGAGAAGTCCGAACAGCAGGCTGAGAACCTTCGCACCAGGCAAGACAAAAAAACAAACGAGACCAACTCTAAAACTGGGAACTTGGAACATCTGCACTATGATGACAGGACTCGTTGCTAACCTCAAGGACATCAACGACACCAGGAAGACTGCCATCATCAATAATGAGCTGAAGAGACTGGGAGTGGATATCACTACTCTCCAGGAAACACGGTTGGCTGACACAGGCACACTGAGAGAGAAGGACTACACGTTCTACTGGCAGGGAAAGGGCTGTGACGAACACAGGGAACACGGAGTGGGCTTCGCAGTGAAGAACACCTTGCTGAAGATGGTGGAAACGGGCAGCAATGGCTCTGCACGACTCCTCACCCTCCGCCTGAACACCACTCAAGGCCCAGTCACCCTCGTCATTGTGTATGCCCCAACACTGACAGCCACACCAGAGGCAAAAGACGAGTTCTACGAGAATCTCGCAACAACTGTCAGGATCATCCACAACTCTGAACAACTCATTTTCCTTGGAGACTTCAATGCCAGAGTGGGTGCTGACCACGACTCCCGGCCCTCCTGTCTTGGACCATTTGGCGTGGGCAGAATGAACGACAATGGACAGCAGCTGCTCGAGTTCTGCACGTATCACGATCTGTGCATCACAAACTCGTTCTTCAAGACCAAGCCCCAACACAAGGTTTCCTGGCGACATCCGCGCTCAAAGCACTGGCACCAGCTGGACTTGATCCTGACCAGGTGCACCTCACTGAAGAACGTGCTAATCACCCGTTCGTTCCAGAGTGCAGATTGTGACACAGACCATTCATTGGTGTGTTGCAAGGTCAAGCTGCAGCTGAAGAAATTCCATCGTGCTAGACAGCCTGGAAAGGCACGGATTGACACCAGCAAGATGGCCCAACCAGAACTTGTTGAGCAGTTTGCCTCCACCTTTGAGAAAGAACTTGGTGTACCACAAGAAGGAGAATCTGCAAAGCAGAAGTGTGAAGAGCTGCGAAACACCATCCACCGCACAGCCTTGGCTACCTTTGGGAGGAAGACCTCCCAAGTCCCCAGTCCCCAGTCACAGGACTGGTTTGATGCCAAGTTGACCCCCGTCATTGAAGCCAAGCGCTCAGCACTTGCTGAGTACAAGAAGTACCCAAACAAGAAGAATCTCCAGATTCTCAGGGCTGCGAGAAGCAAAGTTCAGCAGACTGCCCGGCGCTGTGCCAACGAGTACTGGACTCAGCTCAGCCAAGACATTCAAACTGCTGCAATAACAGGGAACATCCATGGTATGTACGATGGCATCAAGAAAGCACTTGGTCCGGCTCAGAGCAAGACGGCCCCCCTCAAATCCTCCACTGGGGAGATGATCACAGAAAAGAACAAGCAGATGGAGAGATGGGTGGAACACTACTCCGATCTCTACTCCAGACAGAACACCGTGACACTGTCAGCCCTTGATGCCATCGACTGCCTGCCATCCATGGACGAACTTGACGCCGAGCCAACCATCGACGAACTCAGCAAGGCCACTGATAGCTTGGCCGCTGGCAAGGCACCCTGCAACGACGGCATACCCCCCGACCTGATCAAGCACTGCAAGACCGCCCTACTGCTGCCATTGCATGACGTCCTCTGCCAGTGCTGGAAGGAAGGTGCCGTACCACAGGACATGAGGGACGCCAAGATCATCACCCTCTACAAAAACAAAGGGGAGAGAAGCGACTGCAACAACTACAGGGGCATCTCCCTCCTCAGCGTTGTTGGCAAAGTCTACGCACGAGTTGTTCTCGTTCGTCTACAGAAGCTTGCCGAACGTGTCTACCCCGAGTCTCAGTGTGGCTTCCGCGCTGAGCGATCAACGGTAGACATGATATTCTCCATCCGCCAACTCCAGGAGAAATGCAGAGAACAGAACATGCCCCTGTACGTCGCCTTCATCGACCTCACCAAAGCGTTCGATTTGGTCAGCAGAGAGGGCCTTTTCAAGATCCTGCCAAAGATAGGATGCCCACCAAAGTTGCAAAGCCTCATCGAATCATTTCACACCAACATGCAGGGGATAGTGCAGCACGACGGCAACGTCAGCCATTCAACATACGCAGCGGAGTGAAACGGGGCTGTGTACTTGCGCCAACCCTCTTTGGGATTTTCTTTGCTATGCTCCTGAGGCATGCCTTCAGCACAGCAACAGAGGGAATCTACCTGCACACAAGATCTGACGGCAGGCTTTTCAACTTCGCCCACCTGAAAGCCAGAACCAAAGTACGCGAGGCTCTAATCAGAGACATGCTGTTCGCAGACGACGCTGCAGTCGCAACCCACACACAGCAGGAGCTTCAGACCCTGATGGACCGCTTCTCCCAGGCATGCAAGGACTTCGGGCTTACCATCAGCCTGAAGAAGACTAACGTCTTGGCGCAAGGCACGGAAGCACCACCAACCATCACCATCGACTATGAGCTGGAGGTCGTGAATCAGTTCACGTACCTGGGGTCCACAATCAGCAACAACCTCTCCCTTGATACAGAGATCGACAAGAGGATTGGAAAATCAGCCTTCACACTCGCTCGCCTCACCACACGAGTGTGGGAGAATCCCAAACTCTCTGTCAAGACGAAGATGGCAGTGTACAATGCCTGCGTCATCAGCACACTGCTCTATGGGAGTGAGACGTGGACAACATACGCCCGGCAGGAAAAGAGACTGAACTCCTTCCACTTGCGCTGCATTCGCCACATCCTGGACATATCATGGCAGGACAAAGTGCCCAACACAGAAGTTCTGTCCCGTGCCGGCCTTCCCTCCATGTTCACTCTACGCAGGCTCCGCTGGCTAGGCCACATTCACCGTATGGAGGATGGCAGAATCCCCAAAGACGTCCTCTACGGAGAACTGGTGACTGGCAGGAGAGACGTTGGCCGCCCACAGCTGTGCTTTAGAGACGTCTACAAGAGAGACATGAAGGCCCTGGAGATCAACACAGAGCGCTGGGAGGACCTTGCAACGGACCGCTCCAAATGGAGAGGCACCCTGACCAGACAGCTCAAGGCGGGTGAAGAGAGACTGACTGCTGCACCAGATGAAAAAAGGACCCGCAGGAAGAACCGCCACAGACCTCAGCAGCACGGAGACCACCCACAAGTGCGATCTGTGTGACAGGGACTGCCATTCGCGCATCGGCCTGTTCAGCCACAGGCGGTGCTGTTCCAGCAGAGTAGACATCTAGGATTCTCTTCCATGGTCATCATAGACCGACGGAGGCCGACGACGATATTTAATCCATCTAGCAACAATGCTCCATGCTGTGTGTGTTTATATATTTACATATTTATTCCATCTAGCTACAATGCTCCGCACTGTGTGTTTATATATTTACATATTTATTCCATCTAGCTACAATGCTCCGCACTGTGTTTATATATTTACATATTTATTCCATCTAGCTACAATGCTCCGCACTGTGTGTTTATATATATATATTTATATATTTATTCCATCTAGCAACAATGCTCCACACTGTGTGTGTTTATATATTTACATATTTATTCCATCTAGCTACAATGCTCCGCACTGTTTATATATCTACATATTTATTCCATCTAGCTACAATGCTCCGCACTGTTTATATATCTACATATTTATTCCATCTAGCTACAATGCTCCGCACTATGTTTATATATTCATATATTTATTCCATCTAGATACAGTGCTCCGCACTGTGTGTTTATATATCTACATATTATTCCATCTAGCTACAATGCTCCGCACTGTGTGTTTATATATATATTTATATATTTATTCCATGTAGCAGCAATGCTCCGCACTGTGTGTGTTTATATAGCTACATATTTATTCCATCTAGCTACAATGCTCCGCACTGTGTGTGTTTATATAGCTACATATTTATTCCATCTAGCTACAATGCTCCGCACTGTGTGTGTTTATATAGCTACATATTTATTCCATCTAGCTACAATGCTCCGCACTATGTTTATATATTCATATATTTATTCCATCTAGATACAGTGCTCCGCACTGTGTGTGTTTATATATCTACATATTATTCCATCTAGCTACAATGCTCCGCACTGTGTGTTTATATATATATTTATATATTTATTCCATGTAGCAGCAATGCTCCGCACTGTGTGTGTTTATATAGCTACATATTTATTCCATCTAGCTACAATGCTCCGCACTGTGTGTGTTTATATAGCTACATATTTATTCCATCTAGCTACAATGCTCCGCACTGTGTGTGTTTATATAGCTACACATTTATTCCATCTAGCTACAATGCTCCGCACTGTGTGTTTATATAGCTACATATTTATTCCATCTAGCTACAGTGCTCCGCACTGTGTGTGTTTATATAGCTACATATTTATTCCATCTAGCTACAATGCTCCGCACTGTGTTTATATATTCATATATTTATTCCATCTAGCTACAATGCGCCGCACTGTGCGTATTTACATATCTACATATTTATTCCATCTAGCTACAATGCTCCGCACTGTGCGTATTTACATATCTACATATTTATTCCATCTAGCTACAATGCGCCGCACTGTGCGTTTATATATCTACATATTTATTCCATCTAGCTACAATGCTCCGCACTGTGTTTATATATCTACATATTTATTCCATCTAACTACAATGCGCCGCACTGTGCGTATTTATATATTTACATATTTATTCCATCTAGCTACAATGCGCCGCACTGTGCGTATTTATATATCTACATATTTATTCCATCTAGCTACAATGCGCCGCACTGTGCGTATTTATATATCTACATATTTATTCCATCTAGCTACAATGCTCCGCACTGTGTTTATATACTCATATATTTATTCCATCTAGCTACAATGCTCCGCACTGTGTTTATATACTCATATATTTATTCCATCTAGCTACAATGCTCCGCACTGTGTTTATATACTCATATATTTATTCCATCTAGCTACAATGCGCCGCACTGTGCGTATTTATATATCTACATATTTATTCCATCTAGCTACAATGCTCCGCACTGTGTGTTTATATACTCATATATTTATTCCATCTAGCTACAATGCTCCGCACTGTGTGTTTATATACTCATATATTTATTCCATCTAGCTACAATGCTCCGCACTGTGTGTTTATATACTCATATATTTATTCCATCCAGCTACAATGCTCCGCACTGTTTATATATTTATATACCTATCCCATCTAGCTACAATGCTCCGCACTGTGCGTGTCTCTCTCTCTCTCTCTCTCTCTCTCTCTCTCTCTCTCTCTCTCTCTCTATATATATATATATATATATATATATATATATATTTATGTATATGTACATATGTGTACTCGCTCTTCTTGTTTTTTCTCTTGCCTTCTGATTGTTGCTCTGAGTGTTGCTATCCCTGTGCTGTTGCAAATCCTGGAATTTCCCCATTGTGGGACTAATAAAGGCTTATCTTATCTTATAGCAGGTCTCACTACCGTCTTGTAAATCTTCCCGTTCACTCTTGCTGCTACCTTTCTGTCACAAATCACCCCGACACTCATCTCCACCCACTCCACCCTGCCTGCACTCTCTTTTTCACCTCTCTTGTGCATTTTCCATTGCTTTGGATGGTTGACCCCAGGTATTTAAACTCATTTACTTTCACTACCACTACTCTTTCCATCTTCACCGTTGCACCTGCCTCCCTCTCATTCACACTCATGTATTCTCTCTTGCTTCTACTGACTTTCATTCCTCTTCTCTCCAGAGCATACCTCCACCTCTCCAGGTTCTCTTCCACCTGCTCCCTACTCTCACTACAGATCACAATGTCATCTGCAAACATCATGGTCCATGGATACTCCTGCCTGACTTCGTCTGTCAGCCTGTCCATCACCATGACAAACAAGAGGGACTCAGAGGCCCTGATGTAATCCCACCCTCACCTTGAATCCATCCGTCACTCCTACAGCACACTTCACCACCGTCTCGCTGTCCTTGTACATGTCATGCACCACCCTCACATACCTCTCTGTCACTCCTGACTTCCTCATACAGTACCACACTTCATCTCTTGGCACCCTATCATATGCTTTCTCTAGATCCACAAAGACACAGTGCAACTCCTTCCGACCTTCTCTATACTTCTCCATCAGCACTCTTAGAGCAAACATTGCATCTGTAGTACTCTTTCTTGGCATGAAACCATACTGCTGCTCACTGGTTGTCACCTCTCCTCTTAACCTGGCTTCAGCAACCCTTTCCCATATCTTTACTTTATGCCGCTGTAGTTACTACACTGAGCAACAGATATTCAATGAAAATAAAATGAAGTATTTGTCATGACTGAAAACAATCTTCGGATTTTATTAATGATATATAATTTATGAATGTATGCAGGGGTGGTTCTAGGATCAGAGCTTTAGGGGTGCTGAGCACCCAATGAGCCCCACCACACACACACACACACGTTATTTTGTTAGAGTTATCTTTCATACATCTCCTCCCTGGCTTCTAGTTAGTGAACATGGTACGTGATGATCAGTGTTGCTTTACTGTAATGCCACTACTTTTGTAGCAATGTGCTGTGTAACAAAATTACTGTTTAAAAATTCAGTAATGCATTACAGTTACTTAAATTTGATCAGATGTGCTACTTGTTTTATTAATATGGATAGATATTTTTAGCACAAATAAATGAATATACAAACTGACCTTACCGTGGCTGATGCAGCCGTCAGTCGACGCGACCTGTTGCAAGTCTTCTCTACTGAGCAGAAGAAAATATGAAGTTACTTTGTTTTTGTGGAAATAGATTTTTTTTTCCTTTGTCATGGTTAAGGACAAAAGCATATTGGTGGTTTGCAAGCTAAGTGCTGGTTGAGACCTACTGTGATCTTCAGAAGTGCTTGAAAACAGCAACAAAGCTCCAACAAAGCTAGTGCTATGCTATGCTAACAACACCGTGTTGTGGATCTGTGCTATCTGAACAGCCACAGCTGGATGTAAAGTAGAAATACTCTCATCTCAACACCCACAGCTGGATTTCAAGCACAGGTATGCATCTGGACAGTTTGTGACCCAGACCTTGGACTGTGATCCAAGGAAATTAAAACATTTACTTGCTACCTGGATAAAGATTATTCAGGAATGGATTTTGATCTCCAAAAGGAATTTGAGGGACTGCATCATGTCTCTGTCACAGCAGACATTTGGACTGTAGATAGTGGACATTTTCTTTGGATCACTGCACATCGGATTAATTCATATCATAAAGGTAAGATAAACATGGATAGCTTTATACAGTGTTGTCAACTCTCACTCTTTTTCCCTCTCTCTCACTCCACAAACCCTATTGCTCACTCCAAAATGAGGAAATTACTGGCAATATCTTGTCTGTTTTCAGCCTGAAATTAATAAGCCCGCAATGTAATCCATTAATTAAATTGTCTTGCTATGTATGCAAGATGATTTAAGTATGCATTTTTAATGCATTCCAAGTAACTAGTTACTTTAATCATGCAGTAATTGTAAAGTAACTCAATTACTTTTGAAAAGAAGTACCTAAGAACTGTAATTAGTTACTATTTTTTAGTAATGTGTCCAACACTGGTGATGATACATAAAAATAGTGACAGCTTGGATTTAATATTTTGCTTATACCAAAACAACAACAGCTTTTTTCTCTCAAATTCAAACAGTTCACAGTATTTGATTGACAATGCAACTATTAAAGAAAAATGTTTGCTACTAGCTGTCTTAGCCAGGGCTGGACTGGGACAAAAAAACCAGCCCTGGCATTTTTGGTCTAATTTGTTAAGTAGCAACATTCAGCTATCACACTTAATGGTCTAACAGCGGACAGAATTATTTCACTTTTGCCCTTAACAAGTGAATCCCTGTGGTTTTGAAGAAAGAAAGAAAGATATTTTATTATCTATTTTGAATAAATATTTTCATATTTTTAAAGTCCAAAAATTTTTCCAAAGGTGCAAAACTTTGAGAAAAAAGCTACACAATTACAAGGAAAAAACATCACAAACATATATGCAACAAAAGCTTCAAATTTACTTGAATAACATAAATTTATAGGGACGGCTGCCCATTTATTTAAAATATGTACTAAATTCATGAGGAAAAAATACTAAATTACAAGAAAAACAAACTTGAATTTAAAAGATAAAAGTTACACATTCATGGCCAAAGTTGCAAATTTATGAGGAAAAAAAATCACATATGTACAATTACAGTCACTGAGAATGTAACCACTGGAAGTTATTTAAAAGATTTAATATATTCATTAAGAAAAAATAAATTAATAAATTGTTGAGACAAAGGTCAGAAAATCACAAGAGAAATGTAGCTCATTTACAATAATTTAAAAAAAAATAAGGAAAAAATCAATGGAAAGATGACGGAAAATTACTGAGGCAAAAATGCAAAGATGTAAGAAAAAAGATGTCAGCTTATGACGCAAAAGTCACAAATTCAAGAAAAAATGTCAATCCATGAGCAAAAAATTTTCACGAAGTTTCAAATTTCATGAAGTTTCTTAAAAAGTCTATCCACCTTATTCCTAGTCCCCATGATGCCTTGCATGAATTATGGGCGCAACTTCTGGTCCTAGTTTAGAATGTGTGGCTGTCACTGAAACGGGACACTTTTCCCTGTTAAAAAACAATGACTTCAGCATCAAAAATGCGGGAACATGGCCTTTTGCACCTCATAAACAGTAATATAATCATACCACTTCCCACGACTGGAGGGATAGGAAGATGACCTTAAAAAGTGGCCTCGCAGACAGTAGCTTCATTTGTTAGCACCGCCGCTAAGATGCTAATACTGTAAACAAATAAATGCGCTGAGTTATATCAATGTCTCCACCATAATAAAGTCGGCTGCATTTTGTTAAAAGATGTTGGACATAATCAAATTTACCTTAGAGCAGATGCAGAATCTAGTCAGAGCCACAAAGAACCACAACACCGTGCTTGGATGTTTTAATGTCGGGGTAAAACAGACAGCTGCAGCTGTTTGTTACCTCCGCCAAAGGGGGAGGTTATGTGATCATCGGCGTTGGTTGGTTTGTTTGTTTGTCTGTTTGTTTGTTTGTTAGCAAGATAACTCAAAAAGTTATGGATGGATTTTCATGAAATTTTCAAAGATTGTCAGAAATGGGGTATCCTACAGATGATTACATTTTGGTGGTGATCCGGATCACCGTCGAGAAGAAAACCGCCATTACGGAAAATGCCATTTTCGTCAATAACTAATGAACCTCTAATCCTATCATTGTGAATCCAATTGCTTGTCATATGTTTTCATGGTCAAGGAATCTGAAAACGTACACACAAACACTGTATGGGGGGAACTGTGGCACTAAACCGCCATTACGGACAATGCGATTTTCGTGAATAACTACTCAACCACTAATCCTATCATTGTGAATCCAATTGCTAGTCATATGTTTTCATGATCAAGGAATCTGAAAACGTACACACAAACACTGTATGGGGGGAACTGTGGCGCTTGGCGGAGGTCTGCGCTCTCCGAGTGCTTTTCTAGTTTTGTTTGCTTTACCCCAAAATTAAAATGCTCATGCTGCTGTCATGACATGAATGCTTGTTATTTAACGTAACACGTGCAGACATTTTCTGACAATTGTTCAAAATTTTATTGATCTATATTTTGTGATAATTTAAAATCTAATGCATGCTGAAGATGCTAAATATCAAGTCCATATCGTTCCAAGGCAGTGCAACGAATGCAACCGCCCCCCCCCCCCCAAAAAAAACCCCCAAAGCTATTTATCTTTCTTAAATTGTTAAGCCTTAGGAAGCAAACTGTTACTATTTTTTATTTATTACACTGGTCAACACCAAATTTACTAAGTTTTTTTTTAGCTGATTTAGGAAAATTTTGATGTGCTGAATCCAAAAATCACATTGGTTTTGCTCAATCAGGTCAACTTTTTGAACTATGGCCACATGTTTTTTTACGTTTTTGTTTACACGTACGGGTATTTTTGCTTTATATTATGCAAAATTCTTTTTTATTTCATGAAATTCTCTGAATTTTGAACAATGATGATGTAACATTCAATTTACATGTACTCACCTTTATCAATGTCTACTATTCAATTTACAGTACAACTGTACAACTGCTGTACAACTGCTTATAGCTTAACATAAAAACCTGACCTGATCGAGAGAAACAGATGTCATTTTCGGATTCAGCAGTGCAAAATTGTCTTAAATCAGTTGAAAGAACACAGACAACTTACAAAAAAATTATTTTTGTTATGTTGTGTTATTTTACTTCATGCAGCATTGCATCTGGTGACATATGTCATGGCATCATGAGTCATGACGTTTATGCGTATATGACACAAACGTCAGATCTGTGACATTCATACAAATGAAAACATACCTGGTGCTCTTGCGTCTGTACCACCGATCACACCAACAGTCCTTTTTTTAAGTTTTCAGTGCATGATCTACGCATTGCCGGTGAGAAGCCTCCATTTATACAGTCTATTCACAACCACGAACACCAGCAACAAGTACCAAAACTACGCCAAAACATTCAAAAAATATAAAAACTACAAATGCTGAAATTAGCTGCCACTTGAGTGCAAAACATGTATGTGGACTATACATTAAAATAAATTTGAAAAACTTTTAAAAACACTATTTTAAATGCCCCACTACTCCACTCTTGCTGACTGATTTAACGCTACTTCAGCCGAAACCGGAAGTTGCGCCCATAATCGTTTCTACAGCAGCTTCCTCAGGAATAAGGTGGATAACTTAAAAAGAATAAAAAATAATCATAAGAAAAAGTAGGTCATTTATGAGAACGCTCCAAATACCCGCCCCCCCAAAAAAAAAAATAAATAAAAAATTCCACATTTTCAATTTTAAAAAAATCTCTAATTTAGGTGATAGAGTAGCCTGAAACTGTACACACTAGCCTACACACTTTTTAAAAAAAATTTATTTCACCTTTATTTAACCAGGCAGAACAGCTTAACAACGCATTCTTATTTACAACTGTGGCCTGGGGGGAAGGGGCAACTCACATTCATATCTCACCAGATGATGCCAATTAACCTAGCCTGCATGTTTTTGGCCCCTGTGGGAGGAAACCCAATGGGACCCACATATATAAAGATAACCTACCCTATAGGTTACCTTTACTCTCATGTATATTTGAGTGATATATAGTTACCCAAATATACTGTAGTTAAGAAGTTACTGAGATGTGAGTTTACTGTGGACAGTTTGAGGTTTTTTCTCCTGAATTTATGGCAGTTTTATTCTAAATTTACTGCTTTTCCTTATAAATTCGAAAGATTTTTTCCCACTTAAATCAACTTTTTCCTCATAATTTGTGTTTAGTGCTAATTTTGGGCTTTTTTCTTGCACATTTCAGACTTTACTCTTATAAATTTGTGAGGCTTTTCCTCATAAATTAAAAATCAACTAGAAAAGCACTCGGAGAGCGCAGACCTCCGCCAAGCGCCACAATTCCCCCCATACAGTGTTTGTGTGTATGTTTTCACATTCCTTGAGCATGTAAACATATGACTAGCAATTGGATTCACAATGGTTATTTGTTTATTTGACAGGGACAGTGCAATAAACACACAATTAATCAATGACAATCAATCTGATAGTGATAGGATTAGTGGTTCAGTAGTAAAAGCATTGCCTCCACTTCCGGTTATGGCTGCCACGTAGGACGGACGTGTCTCGCTCTGCTCTGCTCCTGGAGAAAAAAATCGGCAAATAACTCTCTCATTTGGGACAGAACGTATCCCAGCATTTGGGCGAGGATATGTCGGCGAAGCCTAAGGCTGGAAAACCAGGAAAAGGAAAAAGCGAGCCGCCGAAACAGTCCAAATTAACGGACTTTCAGGTCTGTGACGCAGCAAACAAAACTCCATATATGGCGGAGGAGGCTGGCAACGGTGCGATTTCTGCGGGGAATGGCGCAGATGCGCTGATGGCTGCCATGAGTTCAATGAGAGCGGACTTTTCCTCTAGATTTGATGGGATTATGACAGCGTTGGAAGGAATAAGAAAGGAATTGGGTGACTGTGTAGAACGAACGGCGCAGATGGAGCTCCGTCTCGCTAGTGCTGAAGATGACGTCACCCGTCTTCAATTAAAGGTGCGCACTTTGGAAAAAAAAAATAAATCTCTGGAAGATAATATTTTGGATTTGGAATCTCGGTCGAGACAGAATAATTTGAGGCTGGTGGGTCTTCCAGAGGATTCAGAAGGTCGGGACGTATGTTCCTTTCTGGAAAAGTGGATTCCGGAGGTGCTGGGCAGCGAGGAGTTGCAATCAGCAGTGGTTCTGGAAAAAGCACATCGTATTGGCCCACGGAGAGATAAGGGACCGCCGAGGACCTTAATTATGAAGTTTCTTAGCAACAGAGACAGGATGAAGATCTTCAACGCTGCACGTGCTAAAGGAGAGATTAAACACCAGGACCAGCAGGTGCGGTTCTACCCAGATTTGGCCACAGGAATCCAGCAATTGAGGAAGCAGTTTGATCCCGTACGTAAGGAGCTGCGCAACCTTGGGATTCGTCATGGTGTAATCTATCCTGCGAGACTGCTGACCACGTATGAGGGCAGAACCCACATCTTCAAGACCCCAGAGGAGGCGCAGGAGTTCATCAAGAAGATCAAAGAAGAAGAAGAGACTGGTGGGAGCTAAGCATGAACAAAATATAAGGTAGAATAATTAAGCATTTGCACAGGCATCTGACTGACTTGAAGTAAATAGTAAGTTTACAAAATATAGATTGTATTATATATTAAAAAAACAAAACAAAAACAAAACAAACAAAAAAAAAAAACTATGATGTACAAAGTTGTTAAAAATTTTGGAGTTATGTTGGAAAACTACAGAGGAGAGTTAATGTTACGTCATTAAAAGCAGTAGAGTTAGGGTGATTGGGAGGATGAAGAAGGAGTGGCTTAGGCTGTTCCCCGTGGGTGTGGAACGGTCGATGGCTATATCGGGAGACAGAATTTTTCTTTTGATTTTGGGGGGTTTGCCACAAGTGTGGGAAGGGGAAATTTGTTTGTGTGTAGTTTGTAGGATGAATGTTCAACCACTCATGTTTTTGCTTCTCTGTATGAGCATGTTTACACTGCAAGGTAATCCCAAACTCTCTATTGATCATGGACCAAAGTGTTAATCTTAATTTAACTTCATGGAATTGCAGAGGTCTACAAAATTTAAAAAAACTTAAACAAGTTATGAATAAAATAAAGGACATGGGTTCAAGAATTGTGTTTTTACAAGAAACTCATCTGATAGAGGAGGATGTTAAAAGAATTAGGAGTAGATGGCAGGGAAGTGTATTCACCTCTTCATTTTCATCCCGAGCCAGGGGAGTTATGACTCTCATACATAAATCAGTTCCTTTTCAAGTGAAAAATGTAATTGGAGACAAATTTGGAAGATATGTAATCATTCAAGGTTCTTTGCTATTAGAAAATATAAATCTTGTGAACTTATATGGTCCCAATATAGATGATCAGAAGTTCTTTGCTAATTTATTTCTCATCTTATCATCACTTACAGGGCAACATATAATAGCAGGGGATTTTAATTGTACATTGAATCCAGGTGTGGATAGATCAACAGGACTGGATTGTACGCACATTGGATGTAGGATGACTATTAATCATTTTATGAAAGAATTGAGATTGTTAGATATATGGAGAGAAATGAAACCACAAGTTAAAGCCTATTCTTGTTATTCCAGTACCTACAAGACATTCTCACGTATTGATTATTTTTTGATTTCCACAGAATTAAGGTCCAAGATTCAAAACTGCTTTTATGATAACATCGTGATCTCTGATCATGCACCCTGTTGTCTAATATATGTAGATAAAAAATTGACAAAGGAATCAGGTAGATGGCAATTTCAGCATAAATGGCTTCAGGAGGAGGAATTTGTCAAGTATATAGAAAAACAGATAGACGAGTTCTTTGACATCAATACTACACAAACATCAGCATGTGTAAAGTGGGAGGCTTTCAAAGCTTTTATTAGGGGACATATTATTAGTTATACAGGATCAAAATCTAAGAAGACTCGAGAGGAGAGAGCTAAATTGGAACATAAAATAAAAAATCTTCAGGAAAAAGTGTATGCAGGAAGTGACCCAAGGTTGGAGAATGAATTACTGATTTTGAGAGCTGAATACGACAAAAAATCAGCGAATAGAGCTGCCTCGAGTCTTCTAAGATTGAAACAATCTTTTTATGAACAAGGTGAAAAATCAGGAAAATTATTAGCATGGCAGATTAAACAATTGGAAATTAAAACACCAATTACCAGTATTATAAGTAAAGGACAGGTAGTTATAGATCCTTTAGAAATTAATAGAGCCTTTAGAGATTACTATGAAAAATTATATGATACCAAAAATGAACCTGATTTAACAAAACTAAATGGGTTTTTGAACGAACTATCTGTACCGTGTATTCCAAATGAAAACAGGGAGATATTGGAGTCTAAAATTAGTCAAGAAGAAGTTGGGCTAGCCATTGATAATATGAAATCAGGAAAAAGTGCAGGACCAGATGGTCTTCCAGTTGACCTTTATAAAAAATTTAAGAATAAATTAATAAAACCTTTTTTGGAAATGGTTTTAGAAGCATTTCAAAATAATAATTTACCATCATACATAAATAATGCCTTAATTATACTGCTGCCAAAACCAGGTAAGCCCTCTAATAAATGTGAAAATATGAGACCAATAAGCCTATTAAACGCCGACCTTAAGATAATCTGTAAAATTTTAGCAAGACGAATACAAGAAATTTTACCAAATATTATTAATCGAGATCAGAATGGCTTTATAAAGGGTAGACAAGGCTTCCATAATGTAAGAAGACTATTTAATATTATTTATTTTAATAAAGAAGCACCGGATACAGCTCTCCTATCATTGGACGCCGAAAAGGCCTTTGATAGAGTTGAATGGCCCTTTCTTTTTGAAGTCCTACAAAGGTTTGGACTTGGAAATAATTTCATAAAATGGGTTCAAATAATATACAATAATGCTACAGCAGAAATCCTAACAAATAACAATATTTCAAAACCAATAAAAATCAATAGAGGATGTCGACAAGGCTGTCCACTTTCACCTTTACTGTTTACTATGGCAATTGAACCTTTAGCGATAGCGATACGTTTACATTCACAAATATATGGAATTAAAGTTGGACCAACAGAACATAAAATCTCCCTGTACGCCGATGATATAATTTTGTTTATGTCGAATCTAAAAAAATCAATTCCAACCTTGTTGAATTTAATAAAGAATTTTGGGGAAATATCAGGATATAAAATAAATAAAACTAAATCTTCAATATTAATGCTAAATGAGACCCAGAGAAATTACCCAGCCCCTGAGGTAAATCAATTCAATGTTGTAAATCAGTTTAAATATTTAGGAATCCAAATTATGCCTAAGCTAGAATCAGTCGCCAGTGTCAACTATGAAGCCTTAATGTCAGATATCAGTGAGTTAACTCAGAGATGGATGTCACTACCAATGTCGATGATCGGGAGAATCAATATACTTAAAAGTAATATTTTACCTAAAATACTTTATTTATTTCAATACATTCCCTTATCACCACCTTTAGATCTATTCTCAAGAATAAAAAAAAAGTTAGTGGAATTTATATGGAACAACAGGAGGGCTAGATTACGTTTGTCTTTATTATATTTACCATTTGATCGTGGAGGTCTGAAATGTCCAAATTTTATGTTGTATTATTGGTCGGCACAACTGAGGTCTATGACATATTATTTTTCATCAAATGATCTCCCTCACTGGACTGAAATGGAATCATACAATTTACCTTTACCTCTTCCCATATTCATATACTCAGATTCGGCAAAAAAATTACAAAAACAAGTTAAAAATCCATTTGTAAAGCATATGATCAAAATATGGTGTGAAGCTAAAAACTATTTAAAAGAACCACAGTTATTGTCACAATTTAGTCCAATATGGGGTAATCAATATTTTAAACCAGGGAGAGCGGACGCTGTATTTAAAGTATGGAATTTAAAAGGGATACAAAAGATTCAGGATTTATATTTGCCATGTGCAGACAACATAATGTCTTTTGAAGAGCTGAGGATCAAATTTAATCTCAATAGAACACATTTTTTTAAATATCTTCAACTTAGAAACTTTATTCGATCAAATCAAAATAAAGCTCTCACTCGACCTATTTATTCATCCTTGGAAAAAATGATGATGAAAGATAGTAAAAGAAAGGGTATTATTTCAGAGTTTTATAACTCATTGACACTATCTTCAAGTGAAAATTCACTGAAAAGATTAAACTACTGGAAAGAAGATCTGCAAATTGAAATTTCAGAGGAACAATGGGAATTGGCTTGTACAGAAGCTCAAACCAAATCAATAAATGCACGCCTTAAATTGATACATTTCAAATGGTTAATGCGGATGTATGTTACACCGGAGGAGTTAAATAGATATAACAAAAATATACCAGATACATGCACAAAATGCATGGAAAGTAAAGGAACCCTATTTCATTGTTTATGGGAATGTAGATTAATAAGAATGTTTTGGGAAGAGGTGAGGGTAACAATTGAAAAAATAATCTCAAAACAAATCATATTGAATCCTAAACTGTTTTTGTTGGGTCTGTACCCAGAAAAGCATAATTTTAATAAAAGTGAAAGAACATTCATAGACCTCAGTTTGCTTAATGCCAAAAAATGTATTGCACTATTATGGAAAAAGACTCATAGACCAGATGTGACTCAGTGGTTAAGACAGATGTTAACAAACCTTCCATTAGAAAGAATAACATATATACTAAAATCAAAGGAAATTGTGTTTGAGAATATATGGAGACCTTTTATTGATTATGTAAAAAATTTAAACATAACTCTTGAAGAAGAAGGTGAATGATGTGTGTGGACCTTGTAAATTCCAAACTGGTGAACATAATATGTATACTTATGTATTGGATTGTCTAGACTAAACAGAGGAGCATTGTTGAAGACTTGATTTTGTTGGTGGTTGTTGGTGTTTTTAGTGCATTTTTTTTTTTTGTAGTACTTTAGTGTTAGTGTTTGATTGTTTGTATCATGTTTGTTAAAAAAAAAAAAAAAAGGTTCAATAAAGATATTGTGGAAAAAAAAAAAAGCATTGCCTCCTTGGCGGAGGTAATAAACTGAAGTGTTGCTGTTGTGTCCATCTCCTCCACTGACGGATGCAAATTGGGTAGACAGGTTGCCGTGGGTTTTATATTATATTGTAACGTGCTGCTCGACATGGCGACGTCCCACCGGGAGGTTCGAACTCACGCCTCCCGCTCCGGAGTCCCGCACTCTACCTGTGTCGCCAATAGGGTCAACCCACTTGGCAAGCCAAATAGGGTGCTCATATTGAGTTCGCTACAATATTATTGTTTTGGGGGTTGCGCTCCGCGGCAAACGACAATTTAGAAGCTTGGCCGGCAGAGAGCTCATTTTTGCGCAGCGCCTATGGCTGGCCGGTGAATTTCTGCCAAATGCGCAGCTCCTATGGCTGGCCGGGGAATTTCTGCCAAAGAATCCGTCGGCGGACAGCTGCCCGTGTGAGGTTTTGCAGTTGCACGCTGGCGGGCCCAGGCCAGCAGTGTTTTCCGCGTCCTTTTGTGCCTAAAACGTTGAAGAACGCAGAGTTTGTGTTGCAGACACGATGACCAGCGCCCTCCATTGCGCCTGCGCACATGTTGAAAATGGCTGTATGTCACAGTGTTGAATGAAAAATGCTTTAAAAAATTCCTGTATCCAGACGGTGAACCGGATCACCCCCAAAATTTAATCAGTTCTTCCTTGTACCATTTCCAACAACGCCTGAAAGTTTCATGGAAATCCGTCCAAGATTTTTGGAGTTATCTTGCTAACCAACAGACAGACAGACAGACAGACAGACAAACAAACAGACAAACCCCGGCAAAAACATAACCTCCTCCTGGCCTTTCGGCCTGACGGAGGTAAATATAAAATGAGCAAAGATGCAGTATTTTCTGTTATATTATGGGCTATTTATAGCCTATTAATAGCCTGTTTTCTAACCCGCACCCGAGGTGAAAACCTCACGTACTTTGAAACCTAAATATTTGCTAGTATGCATCCTACTCTTACCGAATAAATTCAGACAGACCCAAAAACTATTTATAACGTTGCAGAATATTCCAGCTCAGGCTGGTGTCATACATCATATTGTGATGTTTCAAGAGCTCGCACAATGATGAGAGAGGATTTGGAACATAGTAGGCCTTTATTTCATCACTGCCGAATTATGCAGAACAGAGGGGAGGTCACACACTCCCTTTGCTCAGGGTGACACAGGCACGTAATCTTTCACACACAAGGGAAACAACATTAGCACAACGAGACTTATAACACAATTATAACAGTACAACAAGAACGCTCAGAACACAAGAATTCTAACAGTCTTTGAATACCTCACGGCACAAAGCATGCCGGAAGAATTTCCCGCCCCTTATCACAGCCCTGATATTACATTGTCCCCCCTGGACTGCTTTCTGTCCCCAGAACAATAAGTCCAACACAAAAGTCCAATACGAACCCATCCAGGTATCGGGGCACCCGCCATCAACACGGAACCGTTAGTGCCCATTTGATCCTCGACCAGGGTCTCCGGTCGGGATGGGGCCTCTGGCTCGGCCACCCGTGGGGCAGCTGGCTAGCACCACCACCCGGTTCCTCTTCTGCAGCCTCATCCTGTACACTACATCCGACAGTCTCTGTAGGACCACGCATGGTCCCAACCAGTGCCTCGTCAGCTTTGGTGACAGTCCCTTCTTCTGCTCCGGGCAGAAAACCCTGACTTGATGCCTAGGTGCAAAATCTCTCCCCTGGCAATGGGAGTCGCATGCTTGCTTCTGTCGACTCCCCGCCACTACCAGGGCCTCCCGAGTCAGTTCATAAACCATGTGAAGATGCTCTCGTAAGCAAAACAAATAATCCAGCTTCGGTTTGCTCTCCACCCCCACACATGTCATGGGTCCCCCCACCTGATACTGCTGTAATGGCGTGGGAGCGCCGAGTCGGTTCTTTCTTAGCTGTGCAGGTGTCACAGCAGTGGACATGGAGCTCCATGTCCTGCCAAAACCCTGGCCAGTGGAACCGGGCCCGAAGAGTCTTCATCACCCCAAGTGGCCCACCCCCACCAACTTGTGGACCAACTGAAGCACCTTGGGGCGGAGCCGTCGGGGGACCAGCAGCTGCCAGATGTGACACTGCCCAGCTGGAGATTGCCACCACCAGTAGACAACACCCTCATGACAGCAGAGGTTGGACCACTGAGAATGCAGGGCCTTGGTCTCTGGGTCCAGTGCAGACACAGCCTCTCAGGCGGGCCACCGGTCTGTGTCCAGCCACTGCTAGACCTGGGAGATGACAGAGTCTCTATCCTGCTTGACCCGAAGCTGCTGCGCATCGAGGGCCTTTATGCCATCATCACTGGGGAGAGCTGACTGATGATCTGAGGATGAGCTTTCAGCCGCTGTGCTATCCCCAGCTGCAGCGGTCTGGAGAGCAGCTGTCCGTGAGACTGCTGGGTCAAGATCCTTGGCCAGCTGGCAGCTCTGACAGTCCTCCATGACACACAGCCGTGTGGCAGGTGCAGGGCAGTGGCGCCCGACGTGGCCTGGCTTCCCGCAGTGGAAGCATAATGCTATAACTTTTCTCACTCCAATTTGCTATATGCACACTCTTTTCCTTATTCCGCTTTAGCCAGGTCAACAGTTTCCGGTTCAGCTCTGTGCCATTGAATGGCTATGGCGTTTTTCACTCGATCACTGCAGGACTTACCCAGACTCAAAGTAAGCAATGTCAGTCGCATGATTCAAGAATTATGTCAGACGTCAGTGACCCAAAAAAGAGAAAGGCTTCAGATTTTATGTTTCCACAATTACGAAGGTAAGCATTTTACGTAAAGTGTTAGCCATTAGCATGTTAGCTACTGCAATGATACTGCTGTACTAATGTCTGTTTACGGCTGTCTCAGGTGTTTCGATGCCATTGTCAGTCTCAGTTCCAAACAAGGATTTGACAACAGGGACAATAACTGTTAGAGCTGAGTGCTACAGATCGATGAAGAAAAGCCAAAAGCCTCACAGTTTGAGTGTAAGAGAAAGTTATCCTGCAGGTTCAGTACAGGCCTGTTCATGGAAGGTTCCTGTTCATCCTATGATGTCAGCATGATGTCCTATGAGGCATGATGTCCTATCACGATCATAGGACATCATAGGACGGCCTATGATGTCTGCCTGATGTCCAGTGATGGTCCTATGATCTCAGGCATCATAGGACTTGTGATGCCGTCATAAAGATATGTCTATATGACATCATATACACATAGCACATCATAGGACGGCATGATGTCCTATGAGGCATGATGTCCTATGATGATCCTATGATATCAGGCAACATAGGACTCGCGATGCCGTCATATAGACAAATGTGTCCAAATGTGTCTTTATGATGTCATATAGACCATCACTCACGATGCCTACACTAATGTGTCTATATGATGTCATATGGCTCAAAATTGGCATGGTGAACGCCAATAATGCAGGATTAATGTTGTTATAGTGGCCAGTACTGGTTTCCTTTAAGAACCACTCCTCTAAATCAGTCATACAAGATGGACTAAATCTAACCCCATCTAAGTTTTCCACACAAATGGGATGTTTCAACTACTCCATCAATCCATCTTCTACCGCTTTTCCGGAGGTCCGGGTCTTGGAGGCAGCAGTTCAAGCAGAGAACCCAGACTTCTCTCTCCCCAGCCACCTGCTCCAGCTCTTCAGAGAGGATACCAAGGTGTTCCCAGGCCAGCTGGGAGACATAGTCTCTCCACCGAGTCCTGGGTCTGCCCCCGGGGTCTCCTCCCAGTGGGACGTGCCCGAAACACCTCAAGTGGGAGGCGTCCAGGAGGCATCCTAATCAGATGCCCATACCACCTCAACTGACTCCTTTCAATGTGGTGGAGCAGCGGTTCTACTCTGAGCCTCTCCCGGATGACTGAGCTCCTTACCCTATCTCTGACGGTGAGTCCAGCAATCCTACGGAGAAAGCTCATTTCAGCTGTTTGTATCCGCGATCTCGTTCTTTCGGTCATTACCCAAAGCTCGTGACCATAGGTGAGAGTAGGAACGTAGATTGACTGGTAAATCGACAGCTTTGCCTTAGAACTAAGCTCCCTCTTCACCACAACAGACTGGTACAATGTCCGCATCACTGCAGATGCTGCTCCAATCCGTCTGTCAATCTCCATTTTCCCCTCACTCGTGAATAAGACCCCAAGATACTTAAACTCCTCCACTTGGGGCAGGAGCCTGTCCCCAACCCAGAGAGGACAATCCACCTTTTTCCGGCTGAGGACCATGGACTCGGACTTGGAGGTGTTGATTCTCATCCCAGCCGCTTCACACTCAGCGGCAAACCATCCCAGCAAGAGCTGTAGGTCATTGCTGGATGAAGCCAACAGGACAACATCATCTGCAAACAACAGAGATGAGATCCTGTGGTCACCAAGCAGGACACCCTCCATTCCCTGGCTGCGCCTAGAAATCCTGTCCATAAAAATTATGAACAGGATCGGTGACAAAGGGCAGCCCTGGCAGAGTCCAACTCTCACTGGGAATGAGTCCGACCGAGTGTTGGCAATACGAACCAAACTCACACAACAGTCGTACAGAGACCGAATAGCTCGTAACAACAAGCCCGATACCCCATACTCCAGAAGCACCCCCCACAAAAAACCACGAGGGATGCGGTCAAATGCCTTCTCCAAGTCCACAAAACACGTGAACTGGTTGGGCAAACTCCCACGAACCCTCAAGAATTCTCGAGAGGGTAAAGAGCTGGTCCGATGTGCCACGGCCAGGACGAAAACCACATTGCTCCTCCTGAATCCGAGGTTCGACCAACGGCCGGACTCTCCTCTCCAGTACCTTGGCATAGACCTTCCCAGGGAGGCTGAGGAGTGTGATCCCTCTAAAGTTGGAGCACACCCTCCGGTCCCCTTTTTTGAAGAGAGGAGCCACCACCCCAGTTTGCCATGCCAAAGGCACTGCCCCCAACCTCCACGCAATGTTGCAGAGGCGTGTCAACCATGACAGCCCAACAACATCCAGGGCCTTGAGGTACTCAGGGCGAATCTCGTCCACCCCCGGGGCCTGGCCACCAAGGAGATTTTTAACCACCTTGGCGACCTCAGCCCCTGTGATAGGCAAGTCATCCCCCTCGTCCACAAACCCTGCTTCCTCTGTGGAAGGCGTATCAGTGGGATTGAGGAGATCCTCGAAGTATTCCTTCCACCGCTCAATGATATCCCCAGTCGAAGTCAACAGCGCCCCATCCACACCATACACAGTGTGGACAGGGAGCTGCTTTCCCCTCCTGAGCCGCCGGACAGTTTGCCAGAATCTCTTCGAGGCCCACCAAAAGTCTTGTTCCATGGCCTCACCAAACTCCTCCCATACCCAGGTTTTTGCTTCAGCAACCACCCGAGCTGCACTCCGCTTGGCCTGCCAGTACACCTCAGCTGCTTCAGGAGTCCCACAAGCCAACCAAGCTTGATAGGACTCCTTCTTCAGCTTAATGGCCCCCCTCACCACTGGTGTCCACCACTTGGTTCGGGGGTTGCCACCACGAGATGCACCGACCACCTTGCGGCCGCAGCTCTGGGCCGCCGCTTCAACAACAGAGGTGGAGAACATGGCCCATTCAGACTCCATGTCTCCAGTCTCCCTCGGAATGTGGTTGAAGTTCTTCCGGAGGTGGGAGTTCAAGACCTCCCGGACAGGGGCCTCAGCCAGACGTTCCCAGCACACCCTCACTATATGTTTGGGTCTACCAGGTATGAATGGCTTCCACCCCTGCCATCGGATCCAACTCACCACCAGGTGGTGATCGGTTGACAGCTCTGCACCTCTCTTTACCCGAGTGTCCAAGACATACGGTCGCAGGTCTGATGACACGATAACAAAATCGATCATCGACCTGCGACTTAGGGTGTCCTGGTGCCAGGTGCACATATGGACACCCTTATGGTTGAACATGGTGTTCGTTCGTGTTTCAACTACTATTACTACTTAAATAAAAATAAGTTCTTGTCTCTATTCTTTGTAATGAAATGCTTTAAGTTTTCATCATGTATGAAAACAAGACACTAATAACATATTTTCTCTCTTTTTATAGAAGCAACTTGTATAAGGGAGTTAGTTCACCGCTGCCTGAACTGTCCACACTCAGGGTAGATGAAGTCTACCGTGATTTTCCTACTGACATGGCTCCACTGATAACGACTATGGGTATAGCCAATGATGTACCTCTGATTGACTCCGTGTTTGTACAAGTGCAACAAGGTAGTGTATCATCCTATCACATGCCAGCACAGAGAGTGCCAAAGACCTGTCCACACACAGATGCCCCAGCTCCCCACAGCTTCCACTGCATGAATACAGACTGGGACCCTCTACCTGTTCTTTTGTTTGCTCTGAACATCAGCAGCTCCACATGTCATCTCTGGAGACATCATTTGAAATGGCACACAAAATTGAAAACAATACAAAAGAACAAAGTTCATGTGTTGAGTGGCACCAGCTAAGGAGGCCCCGTGTCACCTCGTCAAAATTCAGGGAGGTGTGTCACATGAGAGCACAAAGCTCAGCTGAAAATCTTGCTAAAAGACTTCTGAGACCAAACTACCAGACAGCAGACATGAGGAGGGGCCTTGACATGGAACCTGTTGCAGTACAGAATCAGAATCAGAATCAGAATCAGGTTTATTGCCATTGTTCATGTAGTACACAAACTAGGAATTTGTCTCGGTACAATGCTGCAACATTAAACATGATAAGATAAGAGAAATAAACTATACATGTAATAAAGTGTAGGATAAGATTAAGTGATACTGGTCAACAGTTAAAATATATATTAGCCAGCAGCAGATACTGTGGAGAACTATATAGTGCAGTCGGTAATGCAGGAAGAAAACAGTGATGATTGACATGAGTCTGGTTGAGCTGCTGTACATGGTGCACGAGAGTCACTTAGTGTTCAGCAGTCTAATGGCAGAGGGGAAGAAGCTGTTCATGTGACGGGAGGTTTTAGTCTGGATGGACCGAAGTCTTCTACCAGAGGGGAGGGGGGCAAACAGTACATGACCAGGGTGTGAGGGATCGGCTATGATAGTACAGGAGTACTGCAGAGCAAAGGAGGTCAACCATTATCCCTGTGGATAATCCAGATGCACCATGGATGGGGTCATCACCTGATGGGATTGTGTATGATCCAAAGGAGCAGCATTTTTTTGGCCTTGTTGAAATTAAATGTCCAAATGTATCAAGCTATGTATGCTGCTAGTCCAGCAAAAGCTAGCGGTACTCAAATACTTTGATGATGATGATGTGGACTGTCCATACATTCAGATCAGTGAGGGTAAACAAACACTGAAGAGATCACAGCCTTACTTTTGGCAGATCCAGGGCCAGATGCTGATATCAGGATTGGACTGGTGTGACTTTGTTGTCAACACACAAGAAGACTTATTCAGAGGATTCCCAGAGACAAGGAAATGACTGAAATAATCAAAGAAAAGTGGACTCTTTCTTTATGTGTATCTCTATGCCTCCCTTGTAAGTTAGATGGAAATAGGTCTCTGCTGTGGTCTATATTAATCATATATCCCATAACCTACATATGTATAAGCATGTGAGAATGTTTGGTGATTACATATGTAAAGCGACTTCACACCTCAGAACAGGACAAGAGGTCTCAACCGTCAGCGGAGATCAAAGAGCATCCGAGGCGCTGCGGTGGAGACCAGATCGATCGCCCTGACCTCCCAGGGCCAGGTGGAGGGATACGAAGACAAAGGAGGGGGATTAAGATAATGCGGGATGTCAGCTTTGATATGCATGTCTTTTGTTATGTGTAGGTATAAGCATGTAGAGCTGAATGTGTTCTTCCTCTATTCTACTTCTGCTTCTGCATGGAGATGAGACTTGTTAGAGGAGCGAAGCTGATAATAAACTTTGGTTTATAAGTCACATCGCCTCATTATTCCAAGCTCTTCTACATCTGCTACAAAACCAGAATGTGACAGTCTTGATTGGGTTAAGATTGATCAAATCTGGACTTTTGATCTGATCACTCAAAACTTACTAGAAATAATTTGTTCATAAATAAGTGTTGTACTCTCTCTTCTTTGTTTCACAAGTTCATGCCACTATAATACACTTTGACAATAGTTAGTACCTTTTTAAAATGACATTTGTTTACAGTTTACATGATTATTGTATTTTATGCATAAATATATACTGCGTGAATGTCTGTAGTTAACCATTGTAATAAAGAATGTGAGCATTTGTTTTGTCCTGAATATGGCAATTATCATAGAAGGTCAGGTAAGAAAACCTGACAGATGTAAGGTCCGATATAAAGGGACTCATTAACTTGAGCAAAGAGCATACAGTATATTTCAAAATATTTCATGCAAGTATAGACATATACAGTAATTGGTATTTACAGGTTTCATTATAACTACGCACAGATGTGTTTGCAAACATTTCAAGCAGGTAAAGATGGATATTGATCATACATTAACAGTAAATAGAAAAAATTGGTATTAAACAGTTTGTGTGAGTATACTGATATTTAATATTATCCATCCATCCATCTTCTACAGCTTAATCTGTTCAGGTCACGGGGGGTCTGGAGCCTATCCCAGCATCTTTTGGGCAAGAGGTAGAGTACCCCCTGGACAGCTCGCCAGTCCATCGCAGGGCCAACACAGAGAGACAGACAACCATTCACTCTCAAATTCATACCGAAGGACAATTTAGAATCCCCAGGTGATGCCAATTAACCGGTTGAACTCGGGAGATTCCGCGGGCGGTCACGTCTCTGCGTCTTAGTAGTGTTGTAGTCAAGACCTCATCAAGACCAGCGTCTCCCAAGACCAAGACCAAGACCGAGAAAAAGTTGAGACCAAGACCCACATACAAAGTGGTCTTGACTTGGTCTCAGTCTTGGGATTCTGGTCTTGGTTTGCTCTCGACTACAACTCTATTTCCAAGTAACTAGTTACTTTAATCATGCAGTAATTGGTAAAGTAGCTCAGTTACTTTTGAAAAGAAGTAACTAGTAACTGTAATTAGTTACTATTTTTTAGTAACTTGCCCAACACTGGTTATATGAATACTGCATATAAATGTGCATGTCTGCAATACCCGCATATTATTTATGCATTCTTCACAATAAGCGATGGCAATGTTTGCTCCTTTGCTTCCCATAGAGTTGTAGTCGAGAGCAAACCAAGACCAGAATCCCAAGACTGAGACCAAGTCAAGACCACTTTGTAATGTGGGTCTTGGTCTCAACTTTTTCTCGGTCTTGGTCTTGGTCTTGGTCTTGGGAGACTCTGGTCTTGATGAGGTCTTGACTACAACACTACGTCTTAGTGTGTCTCAGTGCACACTGAAAAAAAAAGCTGTATTTCCGATCTTCCAGTACAGACACAGCTGTAAACAGAAAGCCAAAGGAGTGTTTGATTGGTTTAGAATGAGACTGACATCTCATTCGACCAACAAGAGCCTTGATTTGGGTTTTTAAACCTTGAATAACCAATGATCGTAAACCTAGCAAGAAGTATCCGGCCATCAACGACCGCGAATACAACGAGCCAATTGAAGCCGAGTAATCTGACGATGGACGTGTCGTTTAGCCAATCAATTTGTGACTTCAATGACATCCTACATGTCTAGTTCAGTGTTTATATTTCCGGTAAAATACCATGCGTTCTCGTGCGTAAAATCTTTTTTGTCTCCGCCGCTGTGTGACGCGCAGTCCTTCGTGATACTGTGCAGAAGGGTCAGGGTAAGATTAGCCATTATTTTACTTGTTTTGAAAAATGGTTCACAAAATAAACCGAAAGGGCGTGCATGAAAACGTCGATGGCTTGACTGGGTCGGGTGACCTGGACGACGTAAATAACGGAGGTTTCCATTGATCAACGGAATAGCTGACGATCATCACACGCCAATGAACAATACCAGCGACAGTGCGGTTGTGGACAGGTAAGTCTTATAATCTAAATTATTCTTTATCGATAAAAATAGTAATAAAAATAACTTTTGACCAATCGGTAATTACAAGGGTCCCGCATGGCGACGTTTTTGTGTGCACCGTGGGGGGGGGGGGGTTATTTGTTACTGTGTATATTGCAGAAAAATTTAATAATTTTTTTGTATAATTTTTATTTCACTGTAGGCTATTTTTTCCTGTAAAAAAAAAAAAAAGGAACTGTGCTGTGTATGTCTCGGTTATTATGCCTTTGTTTTACTGTGTAAACGTGATCTGGTGAAATGGAGCCCTGACCATGTGAGCACACTAATGTGAGCACCCCAGGTGGACCTCGGTATTCAATCTGTACATTTTCAATCCAGTGATTTACAAAGTGATTCATAATTTTCTAAAGCCTCATTCAGAGCATTATAGTCCCACAGACTGGTTTTCATCTGGGGCAACATTTATAAATCACTGGATGGAGAATGCACCTGTACATGTACAGATTGGATTCCGTGGTCCACTTGGGGTGCGCACTTGGTCAGGGGTCCAGTTGACCTGTATCTGTGTAAACTGGTGAGATAGTGAACTCTGGAAAAATTGGAGGGGGGAGAGGGTTGTTTTTGTGTATACTTTAGTGAAATGTATTAATTTTTCACATAATTTTTCTTACACTGTAGGCTATTTTTGCCTGTAAAAAAAAAACAAAACAGGAACTGTGCTGTGTATGTCTGGGTTGTTATCCCTTGGTTTTACTGTGCAAACTGCTGAGATAGTGAACTCTGGAACATAGATTTCCAAACTGTGCCATTTGGCACAGTGTGGCACAGTTCAAGGACGCCTTGTTACAACCTGAGAAAAAAGCTGTGTAATATATTCATTTTTTTGTGGTATTGTTACAAAATTTTGACCTGAGCTTGAAAACACTTGGTTCTACATTTCTGTTGTTTTCCAGCAAGTTTCACACAGCTGTATGTTATTTGCAAGCATTTGTATCTAAAAAAAACACCCAGGCGAACTTTATTTTCTTCAAATTCAGTATGTTTAGATGATTGTTACTCAGTGGCAGGAGCACTTAGAGAGATTATGACTGTTTTGCCAAAAAATTCATTTTCTTTTAAACGAGACCAACCCCATGAAGATGCTGCAAAGGGTTGAAGAACAGCTTTTGATTTACTTTGGGCATGTTATTTTAGGCGTTTTTAGGGAAATTGACCAGAGTTTAACAGGTTAACCAAACCTACATGTCTCTGGCCTGTGGGAGGAAACCAGGGTACCTGGAATAAACAAACCCATGTAGACACGGGGAGAACATGCAAACTCCACACAGAAGAGTCACCAGTGGTCTGGGGGTGGGATTGAACCCACGATGATCAGGGATGGGATGGGATCGATCCTGTGACCTTCTTGCTGTGCTGCCACAGTGCTAACCACTGCACCACCGAGCTGCCCTATTTAATATCACACACAGTAAATCTGTTAAGCAGCAAATTTGGCTATTTACAAACATGTTTCACATAAGTGAACATATGTTTAATAACCATGTATACTTATAAGAAAAATGTTTATAAATAGCAAAATAAAACTTGTAAGTGCTGAATTTACATTTACTGTTTTCAATTATGGATTTCATGCAGGTTTGGACTGGTGGACCCCAGACCGGTCAGCAAGGTCATGCTATTTTGAACCCAGTGCAAGGTAGTTCAGGAACATAAAAAGCTCATCTATTGGCTGCAGGGAATGAGTCTGTAAGAAGAAAATGAAAAGGTTCATTACTTTTCTCTGACATTTTTTTGATAACATCGTTTTTTGTTATGTCGGTCCATAGAAGAATCATACAGTATCAACGTAATTTTTAATACAAACACTTACTGTAGTAAGTGATTCAGCTCGATAAAGTTGCCCCTCTGCGCTTGGGTGACAGAGACCATAGATGACAGTGCTGCTCTATCAAGGTCCAGAAGTGCATAAGATGTTCATAGGATGCAAACCTTACAAAAAAGGAGCCCATTGTTAAAATTTTCAATTCCAATAAAGTAAGCCATAAACTAAGAAAACACAAAAAGTTAATGTAATCTTGTATCATACATAGGGAGGGGACTCACGTGCTCATGTGAGTCCCCTCCCTTGCTTTGACTTCCTTTTTCCCTTCTCTGTCCATCTCTTTCCCCCTCTACTTTATATGTATCATAACAAAAGCATTATGAAATGAGCTATCCCAAATAATATTCTACCAATTAATGCCATCATATATTGGATATCCAATACCCATATGTAATACAGAATCTTCAGCATTTCTGTTTACTGCAGCATTATACATTTCCTATGGAAACTGCATATTGACAAGTCTTTATGTACAGTGAAATAATCATCCATCTTAATCAAGTCATGTTGGGCTTTATATATATATACACAGTATATATATATACATAAACTGCTCAAAAAAAATTAAAGGAACACTTTTTAATCTGAGTAAGCTGGACTAGCCTGCCACAATTTCTTCACTTTAAGTTTTGGAGTGTTTTCATTTCCATCAAAAGATGCGGCATCTTTTCATTCTTAACACATTATCCAGTCCATATCAGTGTAGATATCCATATTAATTTTTCATTAAAATCTGATGTGTTTTCAAAGTGTTCCTTTAATTTTTTTGAGCAGTATATATATATATATATATATATATACACTTTAATCATGTCAATCATGTCAATTTAATATTCATTCAATATTTTTTTTTATCAGCAGCAGCAAGGTTGTCATAGCCAGGAGCGGCACTGGGGTTAAGCTCCCAGTGCTCATAAAATGCTCCTTATGGCGTGCGTCTCGAAAAGCCTCTGGCAACTAAGTCCAACTCCTAGCCTGCCCGTGTGGTTTAGTCTCTAAGCCCGGCGGAACTGCTTTTACTAATAGGAGAAGGGGCGAGGGCGGATCTCTGGCGCCTTAAAACCAGATGCTTCGGTTAGATGGTGGCTCGTCAACCTGGGAAGGTAGCCCATCTAGGGGAAGGTAAACCCTGATTTCAAACCTCTGCTGCCTTGCGGCATACCCGGTCACGGGAAAGGCTTCGGGAGTCAACCCTGAGGAAAAATCCGGAGTCGGAGCCCCTAAGGCAGTTCTATGTTGTGCTCAACATCGTTCTGGCAGCTCCTGCAACGGCGCTGGTGCCAAAGTGTAGCAGCCCTGCTGTTCCTTTGGATTCATCAGTGACGTGGAGAGGGGGGACATGCTGCATGGGCAACATCTTGTCCTCCATATCTTCCTGCCCAGGCTTGAATCCTACCAACGCCCAACGCTGGAAGGTAGAACACCGGATCACTGGAGAGGACACTCCAGCTTCGCCTTTGGCGTAGACAAAACACGGGGAATGACAGTTACCGGTTATAAGCCACTGCTCAATTGGCGTAGAGCGTGGCGCCAGGGGTTGTTCCCGACGGTGGGAGGGATCATCAGATCTCACTGGAGAGCTACCGCCCGCCTCAAGCTGGGCAGCCCCCAGCCAATAAGGTGTTGTCCCACCACAGCTTGCTTTCCTCATTGGGTGCATGGGGATAAGGAGAAATCCAAGCAGCAGGCTGAGAACCTTTGCACCAGGCAAGACAATAAAACAAAAGAGACCAACTCTAAAACTGGGAACTTGGAACGTCCGCACTATGATGACAGGACTCGCTGCTAACCTCAAGGACATCAACGACACCAGGAAGACTGCCATCATCAATAATGAGCTGAAGAGACTGGGAGTGGATATCGCCACTCTCCAGAAAACACGGTTAGCTGATGCAGGTACACTGAGAGAGAAGGACTACACGTTCTACTGGCAGGGAAAGGGCAGTGACGAACACAGGGAACACGGAGTGGGCTTCGCAGTGAAGAACACTTTGCTGAAGATGGTGGAACCGGGCAGCACTGGCTCTGCACGACTCCTCACCCTCCACCTGAACACCACTCAAGGCCCAGTCACCCTCGTCAGTGTGTATGCCCCAACACTGACAGCCACACCAGAGGCAAAAGACGAGTTCTACGAGAATCTCGCAACAACTGTCAGGATCATCCCCAACTCTGAACAATTCATTCTCCTTGGAGACTTCAATGCCAGAGTGGGTGCTGACCACGACTCCTGGCCCTCCTGTCTTGGACCTTTTGGCGTGGGCAGAATGAATGACAACGGACAGCGGCTGCTCGAGTTCTGCACATATCACGATCTGTGCATCACAAACTCGTTCTTCAAGACCAAGCCCCAACACAAGGTTTCCTGGCAACATCCGCGCTCAAAGCACTGGCATCAGCTAGACTTGATCCTGACCAGGCGCACCTCACTGAAGAACGTGCTAATCACCCGTTCGTTCCAGAGTGCAGATTGCGACACAGACCATTCATTGGTGTGTTGCAAAGTCAAGCTGCAGCTGAAGAAATTCCATCGTGCTAGACAACCTGGAAAGGCACGGATTGACACCAGCAAGATGGCCCAACCAGAACTTGTTGAGCAGTTTGCCTCCACCTTTGAGAAGGAACTTGGTGTACCACAAGGAGGAGAATCTGCAAAGCAGAAGTGGGAAGAGCTGCGAAACACCATCTACCGCACAGCCTTGGCTACCTTTGGGAGGAAGACCTCGAAGTCACAGGACTGGTTTGATGCCAAGTTGACCGAGATGACCCCCGTCATTGAAGCCAAGCGCTCAGCACTTGCTGAGTACAAGAAGTACCCAAACAAGAAGAATCTCCAGATTCTCAGGGCTGCGAGAAGCAAAGTTCAGCAGACTGCTCGGCGCTGTGCCAACGAGTACTGGACTCAGCTCAGCCAAGACATTCAAACCGCTGCCATAACAGGGAACATCCGTGGTATGTACGATGGCATCAAGAAAGCACTTGGTCCGGCTCAGAGCAAGACGGCCCCCCTCAAATCTTCCACTGGGGAGATGATCACAGAGAAGAACAAGCAGATGGAGAGATGGGTGGAACACTACTCCGACCTCTACTCTAGACAGAACACCGTGACACCGTCAGCCCTTGATGCCATCGACTGCCTGCCATCCATGGACGAACTTGACGCCGAGCCAACCATCGACGAACTCAGTAAGGCCATTGATAGCTTGGCCGCTGGCAAGGCACCCGGCAACGACGGCATACCCCCTGACCTGATCAAGCACTGCAAGACCGCCCTACTGCTGCCATTGCATGACGTCCTCTGCCAGTGCTGGAAGGAAGGTGCCGTACCACAGGACATGAGGGACGCCAAGATCATCACCCTCTACAAAAACAAAGGGGAGAGAAGCGACTGCAACAACTACAGGGGCATTTCCCTCCTCAGCGTTGTTGGCAAAGTCTACGCACGAGTTGTTCTCGTTCGTCTACAGAAGCTTGCCGAACGTGTCTACCCCGAGTCTCAGTGTGGCTTCCGCGCTGAGCGATCGACGGTAGACATGATATTCTCCATCCGCCAACTCCAGGAGAAATGCAGAGAACAGAACATGCCTCTGTACGTCGCCTTCATCGACCTCACCAAAGCGTTCGATCTGGTCAGCAGAGAGGGCCTTTTCAAGATCCTGCCAAAGATAGGATGCCCACCAAAGTTGCAAAGCCTCATCGAATCGTTTCACACCAACATGCAGGGGATAGTGCAGCATGATGGCAACGTCTCAGAGCCATTCAACATACGCAGTGGAGTGAAACAGGGCTGTGTACTTGCGCCAACCCTCTTTGGGATTTTCTTTGCTATGCTCCTGAGGCATGCCTTCAGCACAGCAACAGAGGGAATCTACCTGCACACAAGATCTGACGGCAGGCTTTTCAACCTTGCCCGCCTGAAAGCCAGAACCAAAGTACGCGAGGCTCTAATCAGAGACATGCTGTTCGCAGACGACGCTGCAGTCGCAACCCACACACAGCAGGAGCTTCAGACCCTGATGGACCGCTTCTCCCAGGCATGCAAGGACTTCGGGCTTACCATCAGCCTGAAGAAGACTAACGTCTTGGCGCAAGGCATGGAAGCACCACCAACCATCACCATTGATGACTACAAGCTGGAGGTCGTGAATCAGTTCACGTACCTGGGGTCCACGATCAGCAACAACCTCTCCCTTGATACAGAGATCAACAAGAGGATTGGAAAATCAGCCTTCACACTCGCTCGCCTCACCACACGAGTGTGGGAGAATCCCAAACTCTCTGTCAAGACGAAGATGGCAGTGTACAACGCCTGCGTCATCAGCACACTGCTCTATGGGAGTGAGACGTGGACAACATACGCCCGGCAGGAAAAGAGGCTGAACTCCTTCCACTTGCGCTGCATTCGCCACATCCTGGACATATCCTGGCAGGACAAAGTGCCCAACACAGAAGTTCTGTCCCGCGCCAGCCTTCCCTCCATGTTCACTCTACTCAGGCAGCGCAGGCTCCGCTGGCTAGGCCACGTTCACCGTATGGAGGATGGCAGAATCCCCAAAGACGTCCTCTATGGAGAACTGGCAACTGGCAGGAGAGACGTTGGCCGCCCACAGCTGCGCTTTAGAGACGTCTGCAAGAGAGACATGAAGGCCCTGGATATCAACACAGAGCGCTGGGAGGACCTTGCAATGGACCGCTCCAAATGGAGAGGCACCCTGACCAGACAGCTCAAGGCGGGTGAAGAGAGACTGACTGCTGCAGCAGATGAAAAAAGGACCCGCAGGAAGAACCGCCACAGACCCAGCAGCACGGAGACCACCCACAAGTGTGACCTGTGTGACAGGGACTGTCATTCGCGCATCGGCCTGTTCAGCCACAGGCGGTGCTGTTCCAGCAGAGTAGACGTTTAGGATTCTCTTCCATGGTCATCATAGACCGACGGAGGCCGACGACTACAAGATTTATTTTCTGTTATTCCATTTTTAGCTTTGTTGCTGTATTTCTTATCATGCCTGTTATGCTACTTTTAAAACACTACAAATAAACAGGGATTCTCTAATTCATAAACTGAGATCAGGACATGAATAAATCCATAAAATTAACATATTTGGTGCATTCAGATTTACCTTGTGAAAAAACGGATGTCTCTGTCAGAGCCAGCAAAACGCTGTACTCCAAACTGCTGCTTGATATTTAGCTCCTTGATCTGCTGTTTTAGCTGCTCAATCTCATCTCTGAGAGACATGTTTTCAGCCAGGGCCATGTCAACGATAGCAGGATCTGGAGCCGAGGCGTAGTCATGATCACGGTGTATGCTAGCACTCTGGTTGCTTACTGTGTGATCCAATGGATCATCCTCCACCTGTCGTTGTATCCTCTCCCAGACCGCCAGTCTTGACTGTGGAACGGAGTAATTGTTCCATTCAAACAAAGAAGGGATTGCTCCCTTTTTTAATAGTCTTGGTCCAGTCTCAGATGATGGTTCACGGATGTCCTCCTGTCTGAAATGCTGGCTGCAGACTCTAGTATGGGAGGTAACTGTAAAGTTAACTCTCCAGATAGCAATGATCCATTTTCACCTGGTTTCTTTGTGTGACGGAAATGTATGAAAACTAAATACTTTGTTGTACTTACTAGAGGCCAGACACAAAGGTACACAGCAATGTTCCGCTGTAGTGCTCTAGTTTTTTTGAAATTTAAACTTCTTTTTCTGCGACATGTCGGCAGTCGGCAAGTCGACAGAAACAACAACAACAGGTGTGGACCGGAAGCGATGCAGCTGGCTAAGGATAAACCGGAATTGAAAAAAAAAAGCTCTGTGCATATAGCAAATTTTTAGGGGTGCTGAGTTTAAATTTTGTGTTCAGGAGGTAAAGAGGGAGTCAGACAGAATCACGAGTTTGAAGCTAGAAGTCAAAGGTATGATGTTGAATGTTGTCAGTGTGTATGCCCCACAAGTTGGGTGTCAGGTAGAAGAGAAACAGGAATTCTGGAGTAAGTTGGATGAAGTGGTAGAGAGAGCTCCCGGGGGGGGGGGGGGGTGGAGAGATAGTGGTGACTGGAGCAGACTTCAGTGGACATATAGGTGAAGGGAACAGAGGTGATGAGGAGGTCCTGGGTAGGAATGGTCTTAAGGAGAGAAATGTGGAAGGACAGATGGTTGTGCATTTTGCTAAAAGGATGGAAATGACTGTGGTGAACACATACTTCAAGAAGAGAGAGGAACATAGGGTGACTTACAAGAATGGCGGAAGGTGCACAGAGGAGGACTGCATCTTATGCAGAAGGAGAAATCTGAAAGAGATAGGAGATTGCAAGGTGGTGGCAGGGGAGAATGTAGCTAGACAGCATCGGATGGTAGTCTGTAGGATGACTTTGCAAAGCAAGAAGTTGAAAACAGTGAAGGCAGAGCCAAAGATTAAGTGGGGGAAGTTACAAAAGGAAGAAAGTTGCACAGAGTTCAGGAAGGAGTTGATACAGGCTCCGGGTGGTAGGGAAGAATTACCAGGTGACTGAGAAAGTACAGCAAAAGTACTGAGGGAAATGGGTAGAATGGTATGTGGTGTATCCAGTGGACAGAGGAAGGAAGACAAGGAGACTTAGTGGTGGAATGAGGAGGTACAGGAAAGTATCCAAGGGAAGAGGTTAGCAAAGAAAAGAATCAGAATCAGATTTATTGCCATTGTTCATGTAATACACAAACTAGGAATTTGTCTCGGTGCAATGCTGCAACATTAAACATGATAAGATAAAAGAATAAAAAACTATACATGCAATAAGTGTAGAATAAGAATGAGTAATACTAGTCAAAGCAGTTTTTAAATATATTAGCGAGCAGCAGATATTGTGGAGTACCACATAGTGCAGTCGGTAATGCAACAGAAACAGTGATGATTGACATGAGTCTGGTTGAGCTGCTGTACATAGTGCACGAGAGTCAATAAGTCACTTAGTGTTCAGCAGTCTGATGGCAGAGAGGAAGAAGCTGTTCATGTGCCGGGAGGTTTTAGTCTGAATGGACCGAAGTCTTCTACCTGAGGGGAGGGGGGCAAACAGTACGTGACCAGGGTGTGAAGGATCGGCTATGATCCGGCCTGCACGCCTCCGGGTCCTGGAGATGTACAGGTCCTGGAGAGATGGGAGCTTGCAGCTGATCACCTTCTCAGCAGTGCGCACGACGCGCTGCAGCCTTAGTCTGTCCCTGGCAGTGGCTCCTGCGTACCACATGGTTATGGAGGTGGTGAGGATGGACTCGATGATGGCTGTGTAGAACTGCACTAACATCTTGGTGGGTAGCTTGAGCTTCCTCAGCTGCCGCAGGAAGAACATCCTCTGCTGGGCCTTTTTGATGAGGGAGCTGATGGTCGGCTCCCATTTGAGGTCCCGGGTGATGGTGGTGCCCAAGAAGCGGAAGGAATCTGCAGTGGTGATGGGAGAGCCTGTGAGGGTGAGGGGGGGCAGAGGGGTTGTGACTTTCCTGAAGTCCACAGTCATCTCCACTGTCTTCAGAGCGTTCAGCTGCAGGTTGCTGTGGCTGCACAAGGACGCCAGCTGGGCCACCTCTTTCCTGTAGACGGACTCGTCACCGTTGGAGATGAGCCCGATGAGGGTGGTGTCGTCCGCAAACTTGATCAGCTTAACAGACTGGTGGCTGGAGGTACAGGAGTTGGTATAAAGGGAGAAGAGTAGGGGGGAAAGTACACAGCCCTGGGGTGATCCGGTGCTGATGCTGACAGAGTCTGAGACAGTCTTCCCCAGCCGCACATGCTGCCTCTGGTCCGTCAGGAAGTTGGTGATCCACCTGCAGAGGGAGTCAGGCACGCCGAGCAGGGACAGCTTGTCCTGGAGCAGAGTGGGGCGGATGGTGTTGAATGCAGAGCTGAAGTCCACAAACAGGATCCTGGCGTAGGTTCCCGGGGAGTCCAGGTGCTGCAGGATGGAGTGGAGGGCCAGGTTGACTGCGTCGTCCACAGACCTGTTGGCTCGGTAGGCAAACTGCAGCGGGTCCAGGAGGGGAGTGGTGATGGACTTGAGGTGGGGCAGGACCAGGCGCTCAAAGGACTTCATGACTACAGAGGTGAGTGCTACAGGTCTGTAGTCATTAAGTCCAGTGATCCGTGGCTTCTTGGGGACAGGGGTGATGGTGGAGGATTTGAGGCAGGTCGGCACGTGGCATAGCTTAAGGGAGGTGTTAAAAATGTCTGTGAAGACAGGAGCCAGCTCTTTCGCACAGTGTCTCAGGGTGGAGAGAGACACGCCGTCCGGACCGGGGGCCTTGCGCGGGTTCAGTCTGGAGAACTGTCTGTGCACATCCTGCTCGCTGATGACAAGGGCAGGGGGGGAGGAGGGGGGGACCGCTTTTGATGAAGTAGGGACCGAGGAGGCAGTGGAGCTGGGGGGAGGGGGAAGTTGGACACAGCTGACGAGGTGTCAAAACGGGCATAATGTTGGGATAGTCAGGGAGATGAAGAAAGTAGACAGTAGTATTTGGAATCTAGGTGCATGGCAAAGAGAGAGGTGGCAAGGCAAAGGATAAGGCATATATTGAGTTGTATGAGAGGCTGAACATTAAAGCAGGAGAAAAGGAATTGTATCGACTGGCTAGACAGAGAGCTCAAGCTGGAAAGGATGTACAGCAGGTTAGGCTGATTAAGGACAGAAATGGTAATGTACTAACAAATGACGAGAATGTATTGAGAAGGTGGAAGGAGTACTTTCAAGAGCTGATGAATCAAGAAAATGAGAGAGAGAGAGGAGGATGGATGAAGTAAAGATAGTGAACAAGGAAGTCCCGAGGATTAGCAAGGCAGCTGGTCCAGATGACATACCTGTGGAGGTATGGAGATATTTAGGAGACATGGCAGTGGACGTTTTAACCAGATTGTTTAACACAATCTTGGAGAGTGAGAGGATGCCTGATGAGTGGAGAAGAAGTGTTTTGGTACCAATTTTCAATAACAAAGGTGATGCTCAGAGCTGTAGTAACTACAGATACATAAAGTTGATCAGCCACACTATGAAGATATGGGAAAGAGATGTTGAAGCCAGGTTAAGAGGAGAGGTGACAATCGGTGAGGAGCAGTACGGTTTCATGCCAAGAAATAGTACTACAGATGCAATGTTTGCTCTAAGAGTGCTGATGGAGAAGTATAGAGAAGGTCAGAAGGAGCTGCACTATGTCTTTGTGGATCTTGAGAAATCATATGATAGGGTACCAAGAGAGGAATTGTGGTACTGTATGAGAAAGTCAGGAGTGGCAGAGAAGTATGTGAGGGTGGTGCAGGACATGTATGAGGACAGCAAGACAGTGGTGAAGTGCACTGTAGGAGTCACGGATGGATTCAAATTGAGGGTGGGATTACACCAGGGATCGGCTCAGAGCCCCTTCTTGTTTGCCATGGTGATGGACAGGCTGACAGACGAGGTCAGGCAGGAGTCTTCATGGACCAGGATGTTTGCAGACAACATTGTGATCTGCAGTGAGAGTAGGGAGCAGGTAGAAGAGAACCTGGAGAGGTGGCGGTATGCTCTGGAGAAAAGAGGAATGAAAGTCAGTAGAAGCAAGACAGAATACATGAGTGTGAATGAGAGGGAGGCAGGTGCAATGGTGAAGATGGAAGGAGTAGCAGTAGTGAAAGTAAATATATTTAAATACCTGGGGTCAACCATCCAAAGCAATGGAAAATGCAGGAGAGGTGAAGAAGCGAATGCAGACAGGGTGGAGTGGGTGGAGACGAGTGTCGGGGTGATTTGTGACAGAAAGGTAGCAGCAAGAGTGAAAGGGGAGATTTACAAGACGGTCGTGAGACCTGCTATGATGTATGGCTTGGAAACAGTGGCGCTGGTAAAAAGACAGGAGGTGGAGCTGGAGGTGGCAGAGTTGAAGATGCTAAGATTTTCATTGGGAGTGACTAGGAGGGACAAGATTAGAAATGAGTATATCAGAAGGACAACTCAGGTTGAGCAGTTTGGAGACAATGTAAGAGAGGCAAAGCTGAGATGGTTTGGACATGTGCAGAGGAGGGATAGTGGATATATTGGACAAAAGATGTTGAAGATGGAGCTGCCAGGCAGGAGGAAAAGAGGAAGACCACAGAGAAGATTCATGGATGTAGTGAAGGAGGACATGGAGAGAGTTGGTGTTACAGAGGAAGATGCAAGGGATAGGGTGAGATGGAGACAGATGATCCACTGTGGTGACCCCTAAAGGGAGCAGTCGGAAGAAGAAACTGAGTTTAAATTTTGGGGTGCTACAGCACCCCTAAAAAAGGCCTAATGAAGGTATGAATGTATGTTCGTTAGAAAGCCAGCAGATCAGATTATGACTTTACTTGCTTTTTGCTGGCTCTTTAAAACTGGCAGGGTAAATAAAATATAATCAGGAGTAGCCTGATATCACATGATGTCACACAAATGTCCCACCTCTTCATTAAGTAACTTTCATGCTATTAGACTGCATTTTTTATTTTTCACGTGTCGTTTCATGACACAGTTTTACCAGCATGTATGAAGAGGTGCTGGTTAGGTTTGCAAAAATAACTACACCAAGAGTGAGCGGATAGTTACAGCTGTAAGGTATAATGTGTAGAAAAGAGCTTTCCCTATCTTAAACCTATCCCTAAAACTGGCTTTATGCTTTGCATGTCTGCGATCTGCCTATACGTGTTGGACAAGGCTGGCACGAACACAGCTGTTTAAATGCTTCATTCACATATCTACTGTTTAACCAAGCGTCTGGCATGCACGTGATTATCGTCTGCAGTTTTACCCCAACCTGATAAGGGGCACAAATGTGCTGACGTGCCAGTTTGTTTTCCAGTTATATAATCCATCCATCCATCTTCTTCTGCTTTATACTTTTCAGGTCGCGGGGGGCTGGAGCCTATCCCAGCATCTTTGGGCGAGAGGCAGGGTACACCCTGGACAGATCGCCAGACCAGTTATATAAAAGAGAAGAAAAGCAAGAACCACACACATTTTAGCAATAACAATAATGAATACAAGAAGGCAGTCTCTATTGGAATGTTTACTGCTAATTTTTCTCCTAATCATCTTTTCCTTTTCTGTTTCTGGTCTGATCTTGTCACTTTATTTTTAATTCTTCTTCTTCTTCTTCCCTTTGTCTTTGTATGCTGTATTGTTGGAGCCACATTTTGAATGGGCGGTTGTGTCTTGCACATGCATAGTCAGTGCACACAGTCAACGCGGTCACAAAATTTCGACTGGACGCACACAGCTGTGGAGGGACCCAAGGGAGCATAGTGGACTGGAAAGGATGACAAAATTCACGTCACAAAGGCCTCATGCTCCAGCAGATGTGCAAAGCATAAAGTCAGCTTAACTAGTCCCCTAAGCACAACTGTAGTGTCTGAATAATGGAGAATGGAGAGTCTGCTCTGCTGATCATCGAACACACTTTATTGAACTTCACATCACAATATAAATCCCCAGCCATAGCCCACCTGATGTCACTCACCCCCACCCCCGGCTGAGCTACGGCAAGCCCCAAAGTACATTTCCCATATGTAACATCCCCCACACACACACACACACAAAGCTCCAGACCCCACCCCCTTGCCAAAATTCAATAAACATTAAACTCAACATGTCTGCATCACTTATGATTGTTTTGTTTTGTTTTTTTAAACCCATGAACAAGAATAACTATAAACAGATGAACTCCACGGGTGTCTGGGTAGACTACTTGAATACCCCGCCTAGTTGGAGCGGGTTATTCTTCCACTAGATCTAACCCACGTCAAACATAGCAGTCCTTGAAACAAAGTCCTCCAGGTACCTAGGCCTCTGACGAATTCTATTCAGGCATCCCGCAGGAGGGGACCCTGCACCTGGCATTGTCAGCCTAGCCTGTGGGTCCTCATCAGTCAGGACTCCCCAGTCCCAGCTGTCACTGAAACATCCCACTGTGGGTTCAGTCCTCTGTAACGGTGGCGACCTTCTCAGTCTACTGGCATGCCACCGAGACCCGTCTTCAAGCTCAAACATGTCCGGGTCCCGCTGCCTCGTGATCTGCCATTGCCCCGTCCACAGCGGTTGAAGATTGTGGGTGTGGACAGGGTGTTTGATCCATACCCAGTCCGCCTCCTTCAGTCCATGATCCCTTGCCCTGTGCTTCCTGTCGAACCTCCGCTTCATCCTATGTTGCTGCCTGCCGACCTGGTTCCGCACTGCTTCCGTGTCTTCCCGAGAACCCATCGTTGTTGGTCTCAGCCGACTCGCCAACAAAGGTAACTCACGTCCCAGCATGAGAGCCACCGGAGAACAACCCGTCGTGGTGTGGACAGATGCTCTATAGTGTAGAAACGTGTTGTGCAGAGTGTCCGCGAATGCAAAACCATCCACCAAGTGAGCTCTCAGTCCATTCTTTAATGTCTTATTGAAGCGCTCAACTCCTCTGCTAGCCTGCGAGTGATAGAATGCCGTCTTAACATGTTCCACACCTCTGGTGCTCAGAAACTCTTCAAAAGCTCCGGAGACAAACTGCGGGCCGTTGTCCACGGTAATCGTGCTCGGGGTCCCCCACCTAGCAAACAGGGATGCTAGGAACCCCGTGGCCACTTCCGTCATGACAGAGTTGGTTGGAAGCACTTCTGGCCACTTCGAGAACATGTCGTAGGCCACGAGAAGAAACCAGCTATTCAAAGTTGCCGCATGCAGCTCACCACAGATGTCTAGCTCAACATGCCTCCAGGGTTCATCCAGATATGGCACCGGCCGTAGGGGCGGAGGAAGTGGTCCGCCAGTCTTGCCGCTCTCCAGGCATGGCACACAGTGTTTCACCATGGCCTTGATGTCCTTATCGATACCCAGTCACCAGACAGAGTCCCTACTGTGCTGCTTCACCTTAACCATCCCCAGGTGACCCTCGTGCTGCATCACCAGAACACGAACCCACAGGGACAACGGGATAAGGGCATAATGTCCTCTGGCCACGCATACCTCGTTCCAGCAGCTCAGTTCATCCTTTGCCCGGTGATAGGGTGCTAATTTGCCCAGCATTCCTGCTGGCTAACCCTTTCTGATTGCGGAGCATAATTTCGCCAGCACCGGATCCCGTTCCGACTCCTCCCTGAGGTCCTGAAGAGATACTATCTTCTGGAGTGTTCCGTGCAGCATGTGGATCAGGTCCACCTCTGTTGGGTCATCATCACCGTCGTCCGGTAAGGAGGAATTTACCATGGCGTAAGACAAGAGGTCCGCCACGATGTTATCTTTGCCTGGGGTGAACTTGGTTGTAAAGTTATAAGCTCTCAGCCTCTCAGACCACCTGTGGATACTCAACGGCCTGTGCCCCCCCAACATCTCCAGCAAAATTGTGAGAGCCCAGTGGTCCGTCCTTAGGGTGAAGTGGCACCCATAGAGGTAAATGTGCCACCTCTCACACACCCAGACGCAGGCCAATGCCTCCCTCTCACCCACGGCATATTTTTGTTCCGCCACCGAGAGGGACCTTGATGCGAATGCCATCGGGCACTCCGTACCATCCTGCACTTGGGACATGACTGCTCACAGCGCTGAACCGGATGCATCGTAGGTCACAATGGTCGCTTGATTGGGATCAAAATGAGCCAACACCGGTGGAGAGGTGAGCTGCTGCTTTAACTTTGAGACCGCTGCCGAGCAGGCTGGGGTCCACTCCCACGCCGCATCCTTCTCCAACAGAGCCTGGAGGGGTTTGATTGTTTCCGAATAGTGAGGAATGAACCACCCATAGAAAATGACCATGCCCAGGAATGATGAGATCTGAGCGGGTGTGGAAGGTTCTGGGATGCGTAGAACCACCTCCACATTTGAGAACAGCGGAGGCAGCCCTCATCAGCCGAAATCCCACGAACTCTACGGCATCCGCTGCAAGATATATTTCTCGCCATTCAGGGTAACCCCGTGCTCTTCAAGTGTGTCCAGGACCCTCTCCAGCCTCGCGTCATGTTTGTCCCGCATCGTCCCGTGCACCACGATGTCATCTAAGTATGCCACCATGTCCTTGAGACCAGCCAGCATTGTTGACATGACTTTTTGAAAACAACTTGGTGCAGAGCTCAGGACGAACGGCATCCTGGTATACCAGAAAACCCCCATGTGGGCCACAAACGCAGTCAGGTTCCTACTGTCCGGGTGGAGCAGTACCTGCAGGTAGCCCTGTCAGAGGTCCAGTTCGTGAACACCTAAGACCCACTGAACGTCGCTGTGAGCTCCTCCATTGTCGGGACGGGGTATTTGTCTGGAATGACCGCCTTGTTCACCACCCTGAGATCTATGCAAGGTCTGATGCCTCCCCCTTTTTTCTTGGCAACCACCAGGGTGGAGATCCACGGCAAGGCGTCTACTTTCTCAATGATGCCAGACTCCAGTAGCTTGGACAGCTTCGCAGAGACCTCATCCCACAGCGCGAGGGGAAGCCGTCGCAGTGGATGAATTTTCGGTGTTACGTTCTCGTTGATGAGAGGGTGATGGTGAAAAGCTGTAATACGACCCGGGACCCTAAACAATGCTGGCCAGCAGAGGTGCCAATCTGGACACACCGTCAACACTGTTGAGCCCTCCGGGTCCCTTATAGAGAAACCTAGTTCCCCCAGCAAGTTGATTCCCAATAGGTCCGTCCCCTGGCGTGCCACCTGGAAGGTGAATCTGGACACTGTCTTCGACCTGCATGTTACCAAGTATTCCACTGTGCCCACCATCTCAATCTCCGCATGTCCGTACCTGAACATCTTCACTGCCCCCTCACTAATGGCCTTCGTAGGGAACAGCCTCCGTAGAGCAGTCAAGCACAAGATGGATCTCCCAGCCCCTGAGTCCACCATGAGGGGTGTGTCAACCCCGTCAAGCTGAAGCACGTACCACTTTAATGGCCCTTTCCCCATGCGTGCTACACACACCCGTTCTGGGTTGCTGGGCTCCACCATTACCAGTCTCCTCGTTACCAAATGTAGTGTCTGAATAATGGAGAACGGAGAGTCTGCTCTGCTGATCATTGAACACACTTTATTGAACTTCACATCACAATATATATCCCCAGCCGTAGCCGGCCTGACGTCACTCACCTCACCCCCGGCTGAGCTACGGGAAGCCCCTAAGTACAATTCCCATATGTAACAATAACCATCCAAAAATATGTGTTTAGTGAATAAAATAAGTGTATAATGGAGTGTATAATTCACAAAGTGAAAGCAATGAAAGACTGGCTGTGGACAGAAAGGCACCAAGTTGGTTGGAACTTCTTTTTCCTACATAGCAGCACAATTTTCAATGCTTCCTTTCACGCAGCAGTAATAAAACAGCTAGTTTTCATGTGAAACAGCTTGCAAAATATTTAAAATGCATATACAAGATGCATAAAATCACCTCAAATGTGACATGCTGTGTTATGATCAGGTGAGCGCGCTCCCCCTCCCTTCCTGTGGGAGGTTCTTTGTCTAGTCCCCGGCTCCACAGGTTATCAGTACACCTGTGTGAGTGGATGCACCTACTATCTCTTCCCTGCCAGCACTTAAAAGGACCAGTTTGTGAATGCTCCAGCGCTGGCTCGTTGGGTATACTGCCATTTAAAAGAAAGTAAGTGAAATTTAAGTTACTAAGGAACCCAGACATTAATCTCTTCTTCTCTTCCTCCTTCTCAGGTTGCTGCCATCTCTGCGGTGTGTCTCCGGGGGTTGTTGTGCATTCACCTGCTCCATCATCATCAATCCGGATTGCCTTCTTCACCTGGTCAGACACCTCTCCCAACCCACACATCCGCAATTTCCTCACTGAATCATCTTTGCCCTGCTGGGTTCCTCTGCCGGGTTCTTTGCTCTAATTCATAAGAATATTCCTGATTATTTATTATTCCCAGTTTACCCTGTTATACTAACCTGTTTTCGTCTCCCTCTTTACAGGCTGGGTATTCCTCTGGCGAGTGAGGTGTTTTTCCGCTAAACCTGTGTTTCACTTGTTCAATAAAATTGTGTTTAAACTTTGCTTCTCTGTGTCATGTGCATTCACTGGTGTAGCATCCTGCACATGAGCTGATAATTGTTGTAATCATGACAGCACGAGCCAGCCACGAATTAGGCTCCGCCCTCTATCGCTTCAACATCACAGAGAGGCAGGTGGCCGTGCTGGCAGAACAGCTGCAGACAATTACACAGCAGCTGAGCACGGTCACCGACCATCTTAGCCATATGTTTCATTCGGGTTCTGTCCCCCCACCTGTTAGCCCAGTTTCTTCTATTATTCGCCGAACCACTTCCATTCCTCACCGGCCCCCTATGCAGGGGAAGGTGGGAAAATGTAACGGGTTTCTGTGCCAGGTTCAGCTTTATCTGAGGCAGGTGGGCGGGGAGTACCCGGACGACACGTCCAAAATTCATTTCATGATCCTCCTGCTGCGAGACCGAGCCCTCAGCTGGGCTCAGGCTATTTTAGACAGTGTGGAGGGTAATAGCTACACTTTTCATAGCTTTATTGGTGAATTTCCCAGGCTTTTGATCGCTCGGAGAGCGAGGGTAACATTATGAGCTGTATCTTGTCACTCTGCCAGGGCAGTCAGTCTACAGCCAAGTATTCTGTGGAATTTTGGGTTGTTGCGGCTGACTCTGGTTGGAATGACGTTTCCTTAAGAAGCGCCTTCCTCCAGGGTCTTAATGCCAACCCCCGCGACGACCTGACAGTTCATACTGTTCCCTCCTCTCTGGATAAGCTCATAGATCAGGTTGTCAGCTTGGATAACCGCTACTGCGAGCACGCGAAGGAGTGGAAGGCCTCCTCCGGCCCACCCGTTTCATGCACGTTTTCCCTGGCTACTGGCACAGGTGAGGTCAACTCTTCCACCGAAGCTATGGTACTCAGCCGAGTCCGTCTGACTCCGGAGGCGCACCATCGATGGAGGAGAGCCAGTGCTTGCATGTACTGCGGCTCCTTAGAGCACAAAATTTTTAACTGTCACCTGAAGCCAAAAGACGCGGCCCGTCAGTAGCCATGGAGGGTCTGACAGGTGGGAACTCCATTCATCCCACCGTAGCTTTTCCAGTTCAGCCCTCATTCAGTTGCCGGGGGTTAAGAGGAGGGAATCAGCATTAATTGATTCAGGGGCAGAGCAGAATTTGATCTCATCGTGGCTCATGCAGGAAATAGGCATTCCCACGACTAAACTGTCGACTTCATTAAATGTCACGGCATTGTCTGGTAGTTGTGTGGCGTCCACACCACATTACCAAACACACAGCGCCAATCTCCATTCTCCTTTCTGGGAACCACCGGGAGACCATATTGTTCTTTATTCTCCCTAGTTCGTCCTCTCTGGTGTTTCTGGGGTATCTGTGCTCCAGAAGCATAACCCTATTATTAATTGGGCACAAAATTCAATCTCTTCCTGGGGCCCCTTCTGCTTAGCCTCCTGTCTCTGCTCAGCTGAGTGTTCACCATCCCTGTTTGTCTCCTCTCCTCCGGTGGAGCCACCAGATCTCAGCCTGGTGCCCGAGGTCTATCATGACCTTGGGGAGGTCTTCAGCAAGTCAAGAGCCCTTTCTTTGCCTCCTCACCACTCTTACGACTGTGCTATCGACCTCCTCCCGGGTGTGCGGTTGCCATCCAGCTGGCTCTACAGCCTTTCTGGGCCGGAGAGAGAGGCGATGGAAAGTTATATTAAGGACTCTTTGAATGCTGGCCTCATTCGACCCTCCTCAGCTCCTCTTGGGGCAGGGTTCTTTGTCAGAAAGAAGGACGGATCTCTGCGGCCGTGCATAGATTTTCACTAGTTAAACGCCATTACTGTCAAGGATAAATACCCTCTGCCCCGATCAACTCCACGTTTGAGCTCCTTCAGCACGTGGGTATTTACCAAATTGGATTTGCGCAATGCGTATCATCTAGTTTGCATTCGTGAGGGAGATGAATGGAAGACGGCTTTTAAAACACACCTGGGGCAATTTGAATATCTGGTGATGCCTTTTGGACTCACCAATGCCCCCGCCATCTTCCAGCGAATGATTAATGACATCCTCTGCGATATGGTTAATCAATTCATTTTTGTTTACCTTGAAGATATTTTGATTTTTTCTCGCACACCAGAGGAGCACTCAGTCTATGTCAGGACCGTGTTACAACGGCTCCTGGAAAACCAGCCCTTTGTGAAGGCTGAAAAGTGTGAGTTTTCCACCTGCTCCACTTCCTTCTTGGGGTTGCTGAGGGAGAGCTGAGGACCGATCTGGCCAAGGTGAAGGCTGTGCTTGATCCAGTCCCGGCCGAGCCCTTTGTATCGGCATTCAAGCAAAGGTGTAGGGTGCAGGGAAGGTGCATGCAGGGGCACCAGACTATTATGATGTGTGCCTGCGACATAGAAAAGGAAGTCGTAGGCTAGTGACTGTACGACTCCAGTCCCTAGAAGAAGGATGGACTGGTACCCATGCGCACCCACCGCACCTCCAGCATCCGGGGTGGAGCCAGATCAGCCACATGGAGGAGATGGCATTTTCCAACGCTACCCCTCACAATGGAAGCTACGGTGGGCACAGGGGCTCGAGCTTCATCAACATAGACCGGTGGGTGGCATCCCTGGGACAGCATCACCAAACTGTTCACTGGCTGGACTAGATGTTGTCTACTCTCTGCTGCATCCACCAGACTGTTCTATAAACCTCATGGGATGAGATGTGCCTCTGAAAGCGTGGGCACACAGTTGTTTTGCTTCTAATGGTACCCGTGTGTGTCTACGAAATGGGACTGTGCTCCACAGCTGCAGACACAGGAAGCAGACGCAGAGGAAGGTCAAACCCCTGTCACAACCGTGTGATGACTGCAGCTGAATGATGCGAGCCCTGGCAAAGGTCAACTGATGGACAAAATGTTTCGTGGGCTTCGTGGATTGACCCTGTTTGACCTTATGACCCAAACATGATCCACTCCACCAGACAAAGAACTATTCACATGATGATCAGGAGGAGATTTCAGTGGGGGTTCAGGACTTGGTAAACAAGAACAATTATGTGACTGCAGTTCACCTGGACAAAGACGTGTTGCCTCGGTATGCCCTCTTAGACATCGCTGCACCGCACTGGGGGTGTCCACAAGGGGGGAGGCAAGAGTATCAGAACCAATGGTGCAAACCCATCTTGGGCTGACTGACTGGGTTGTCACACAATGTAGGGGCCTACCTTATTCACCATCTGCTAACCGCTAGCGTATCTCACACCATGTATTATTGACATGATAAAATCATATCAAAGGGGGGAATGAAAGGGTTTTGAAAAGTTAGAGTGCCAAAATAATAATTCTGTAGGTAATCTCCCATTATGCTCTACATATATTCTATACATATTTTGTTAACATTCTTATGAACAAATATGTTGTGTCAAACTACAGTCTGAAGTACTACACAACCACAGTCTGATAAACAGGAATCAGGCAGAGCTATAGAGCCCTCTTTCTCGCTCTCTCCCTTCTTTCAATCAGGTCTATTACATTAGTTACACACCCAAACCAACACTCACACACACACTTTTTATAGTACATCTTAGGAGATAGTTAACGTGAATAGCAGATGGCTGTTCATGTCAGAGTTAAACCAGCCAATCAGACGGTTGCGTACAAGCCCATCCTATTGTACGGGGTTGGTCCAACCAACCTGAGAAGATGAATGTAAGTTGCACCCGGAAGTCGGGGTCAGTCCGGCGACGCTCCCGAGGGAGCTGCGTCACACTGCACCCAGCACTGTTTGCTTTACATGTGACCTCTGAATAAATGTTGCATCTTTGAATTGAAGAATTCTCCGGCTTATTCTTGGATCTTTCAATCAAAGAATCAGGAGTATAACAGGCCGCCAGGAGGCATCCCTTGATCGGGGGGCACTGTTATGATCAGGTGAGCACGCGCCCCCTCCCTTCCTGTGGGAGGTTCCTCATCTAGTCCCCGGCTCCGCAGGTAATCAGTACACCTGCGTGAGTGGATGCACCTGCTGTCTCTTCCCTGCCAGCGCTTAAAAGGACCAGTTTGTGAATGCTCCAGCGCTGGCTTGTTGGGTATACTGCCATTTAAAAGAAAGTAAGTGAAATTTAAGTTACTAAGGAACCCAGACATTAATCTCTTCTTCTCTTCCTCCTTCTCAGGTTGCTGCCATCTCTGCAGTGTGTCTCCGGGGGTTGTTGTGCATGCATTCGCCTGCTCCATCATCATCGTCATCGTTTCAGATTGCCTTCTCCACCTGGTCAGACACCTCTCCCAGCCCACTCATCCGCAATTTCTTCACCGAATCATCTTTGCCCTGCTGGGTTCCTCTGCTGGGCTCTCTGCTCCAATTTGTAAGAATATTCCTGATTATTTATTATTCCCAGTTTCCCCCGTTATACTAACCTGCTTTCGTCTCCCTCTTTACAGGCTGGGTATTCCTCTGGCGAGTGAGGTGTTTTTCCGCTAAACCTGCGTTTCACTTGTTCAATAAAATTGTGTTTAAACTTTGCTTCTCTGTGTCGTGTGCATTCACTGGTGTAGCATCCTGCACGTGAGCTGATAACTGTTGTAATCATGACATGCTGTTTATTTATATGCATTTCCATGATATGACATTGTTTTGAATTGAGCCAGGAAAGGCTGAAACTGATACCTGGACAACTTAAAACTATAACATCAGTAGATTTTCTGGAGTTTTTCAGCATTTGCCATATTTAATTCTGTATTTCATGTCAAAACTTTTCCCGTACTTTTATGTCTGTAGAACTAAATAGGAATCGCTGACAATTGTCCGATCTAACTCTTCAAGTGGGGAGGGGAGCTTTTAAATAAAAGTTCTTTAAAGAGGGAAAAGCGATTTAGTCATGCAACAGTGGAAAAATCTTTTGGTGGAGAAAATGAAATATGGGATTTGCCTATCACTTACTGGGATGTGAGCCATGGCGATTGTCCAGAGAAGAGTTGGCATACAAAAAGTGTATCCGTTCACACACAGCAGCCAAAACACTCTTCAGAAGTCTGTGCCCTCTACATTTAAGTTTAATGATTAATCGAGACAGGAAGACACACTGATTGCATCTATTTAATGCCTTTGTGCCCACAACAATTACTCTCTGTGCTTTAGGGAAAACCGGTGGCCTGTGGGAAACTGCTCCAGAGCGTGAAGCGAGGTGGATCAGGATGTATATAGCTGCTCTTTAGTTCACATTACCACGCCAAGAATTTATGGCAGTTTGAGCTCTTCATCCATTTTTTTTCCCCAGAAGTCTATCTCCTCCCTGGAGTTTAATCTCAAGGAAGGGCGTTTTGAGTTTCTCTTGAAATATTTTATCAGCTCGCAGGATGCTGTCTGACATGGGAGTAAATCTGTACCAAGATCACAGCAGCGGCCTCTGATGTCTGTCAGGAGCGCCTCATCAGTCTTAGTTAACTCTTAAAGATCCAGACAGATGAAGCTCTCTGGTAATCAGATTTCTTTGTGATTCCCTTTGGGGGGGTTGATAGAAAAGCCATCACATCTCAGGGAAGTGCTGAACCATAACATCTTGTCTAAGAGCAGCTGGGAGTGTCTGGTCTATTAAAGAATGGAGGAGATCAAATTGACTTTTGGCACTGTTGTGACCTTCGAAGTCTGCCCTTTTGGTGCCCTATAATCCCCTCTCTTTTCCAATTTACAAAGCACATATAGTTCTGCCTGCCTGTGCTGAGCTTTTAAAGGCCTGTCTTGAATAAGTACCCAACACAGAAGACAGAGAGCCATAGCTGAATGCTATCATCTATCTATAAATGCAACAGATGTCTGTCTGTGTGTCTGTCTGTCTGTGTTCCTCACATATCTCTCAAACTGTTTGTCAGATTAATCTCAGATTTTATAAGTGCTTTGCTGAGGATAGGAAGGTGTGCATCCCCGAGTATGGAGTTGCTCAGTGAAAATATATAATTTTTATCAATAAAAGTTTAGCCACGGCTCCGTTTCCATATACTCTGGCTTCTAGAAGTGTGGAAGGGGTTTTGCATTGACTCCATACTGATTGGATAATACGCAACATCACGGCATCAGTAACCACAGCACACTGTGAGCAAAACAAGGAAGCGAAAAGTGGCAAATTTGACTAGAAAAAGATAATATTAAACATTTAATGCTTAACAATTATACCATAAAGTTGCCATGATTGCGTAGGGCTTATCTTACTTAGCTTACTGGGCAGAGCGTCAGTGGGGACCTGGGTCTGACAAAGAACACCGGTGTATCTAACACAAAACATGCCAGGATAAGCAGCAGCCCGACCAAGCGGACCATGGTCATTTGCGGGGAGGCACGCCCAGCCTGCCCAGTCAGTGGTAGACAGGAGTCCGGACTGCTGCTTCACCTATGTGGTACCACTGTCCTTTGCAGGACCGCGAATCCCCCGTCCCGCGCAAGAATCTAAAAATTAAAAACTTAATACCACCATGATTGTGGAGCAGAATGGCCGGAATGACTTAGCAACCAAACGCAGGACACAAAAACACCCAAATAATGAAATAAATCATTTTTAAATATTTACTGACAAATGGGCAACACTGATGCAATGGCTGCAGTTAAACAGGTCCTTCTGCTGCGTAGAATAATGTTGGGTGTTTTGTAGTTAATTCGGTTGATTACAGTTTTAAAAAACCTTTTAATAACAAAATACAGTGATCCCTCACTTATCGCGGTTAATGGGTTCCAGAACCGACCGCGAAAAGTGAAAAACCGCGAAGTAGCGTCATCCCTAATGACGTCATCCATAAATAATACGTATGTTCATTCTCTCACTCTCTCTCTCTCATACACGTACACACACACGTGTGTGTGTGTGTGTGTACGTGTACATACATACGTAGATGTAAACAAAGTGTACATAAATATGTTTTTAGAACTCTTTTATTCTTATAACAAGATACGTAACTCAAGATGAAAATGATTTACTGTACAGGTTAATGAGAGCTTTACTGCTCCTCAGGTGACGCCTCATCGTGAGGTGCTAGAGGCGCAGGATCATCGAGGGCAGCTTCCGGTAGAGCTGGAGGAGGCGGCGTAGTGGCTTGACGGGAAGACTATTTCGCACAAAATGGCACAAGAGAACAGCAAAAAGTTCCACGCGGCGAGACTAAGTAACACGAGCGATAAAAAGCAATGAATGCGGTCTTCCTTCCCTTCATGGGTGCTCGGCAGGGAGAGGAGGTGGGTGAAACGTCTCGGCCAATCAGCTTGCGGGGTGAAACGTCTCGGCCAATCAGCTTGCGAGATTTCCGAGCCGAGCCAACACGAGAACAGCGAACAGAGAGTTGTGCGGCTCTCCGTGTTGACACCTGATGGTCTAATGTAGTCTCCCTGCCTTCTGCTAGCGCCCGCCCATTATTTCTCAATTTTGAATTTTTGATGAATATTTTTGAAAAATCCGCGATGCACTGAGGGCGTGAAAGGTGAAGCGCGAAGTAGCGAGGGATCACTGTATTGCTAAAATCTAAACTGATGCACTACAGTGGGTCTCAAATATTAGTAAACATGTCCTGTTATAGCACTGCATGAGTTTATTGATGATACACAGAAGAAATTCAATATTACACTGAACTCCATCACTGAACAGTGATATTGTGGCGGGTTGATTCAACTCCCCACAACACACAGGACACTCAGCTCTCTTCTCTCGGTTTTTCCCACTGCACTACTGAGATGTAATGTGCCATTCATGTATTGTGATGCAATGTGCCATGCATGTATTGTGATGCAATGTGCCATTCATGTATTGTGATGTAATGTGCCATTCATGTATAGTGTTCATGCGTCCTGTCCTTACTGTGACCTGGAGACAGATCAATATGTAGATGTGCCTTGTAACCTCTTTGTCCTGCAAGCTGGAGCAGAGGGCTGCATCTGCCTATTGTTATGTAGGTCTTACAAATGCAAATGTCTCATGCCTGTTCTGCAGTCCCTTTGATCGTACCAACTGCTGTGAATCCGCTCTTTGATGTATTGTCTGAGTTGGGTATAAATACTGCACAGGTTCTGTAACTCGACCTCTCTCAATCTCACTTCTGCAACTGCTGCTGTTGGACACAGACATTGTGTCCTCCTTCTCTGAGAGCCGTGGCTCGCTCCCGGCGCGCATGCATGGCGCCGGGAGCGGAGCTCGTGACGGCGGTATGATATAATAAACTCTACTTAAAACCACAGCATCGCTGCTTATATTTTTTCATCCGCCACACTGGTGACCCCGAAGACGCACACGCTTTGTGCGACGCAGCCTTCTGGTCTGGACATCCACGCTGAACCGGCCGAGGGACACAAGACGTCTCCTCCCTCTCGCCGCCCCAACGCACCATGACCTGAAGGCAGAAGGGAACACGCTGCCAGTGAACGCTTCACTGGCGACCCCGTTCATGCACACGTTTGTGCGAGGCAGCCTTCTGATCTGGACAGCTGCGCTGGTGACCCATTCTTCATGATGAGATCTGCACGTCTGAGATCTGCTCATCCACGCTGGACCGGCCGCGCTCGCAGTTCCTCCACACGAGAGCGCAGGCACCTCGTCCCCTCTCCACGACGGCGTCCTCCATGGCCGACGGAGAACGCAACACGTGGACCTGAACGCACCACGGCCGAGCGGTGCCAAAGATCATCTATTCCCTCCCACCGCTCCAACGCATCTGCACGAGCCTGAGGGACAAAAGATCGTCTATTTCCTCCCACCGTTCCAACGCACCATGGCCAAGCTGCAGCCACAGCTCAAACCTGGATTTTATCGCGCCGTCTGCGCCGATCTCCACCAAGATTCTGCACCCTGGTTCTCCTCTCCAGCTGGCCCACCCACGCACGGAACCCCGGCACACACACCGGGGAGTTACGAGGACGGCGCACCACGCACGGGGCAATAAACTGGATTTTCTAATGGTCTCAGCCACGGCACAAAGGGATTTCAGCCGTCAGCTGTTCCCGGGGGGCTTTGGGGTTGCTCCTGCACCTAAAGACAACACACCAGTCCCTCTGCTTTTGTTTCTTTTTTTTTTTTTTCTTACAGCCACTACGCAGCCTCGCCGCTCCTGTTTTCTTCATGGCCACGAGAGGAGTCAGAGACTAATTTTTCTTCTTGTGATCTCTGCACGTGCAACGGGACACCCCCTCGACGCGCAGAGCAACAAGCAATTTTTGCGCGGCTCGGATGATTTCACCGTCCCCCTGCCGGCTACCCCCCTCCTCCCTCCCCCTCCGCCTGCAGCGAGCTTCTTCCACAGCTCGTTCCCATAGAGGGATTATCGAGGTCTCGGCCCCCTGCCGTGCCCTCTGGGGGGGGAGCGTGTGGCAGGTTGATTCAACCCCCCCACAACACACAGGACACTCAGCTCTCTTCTCTTGGTTTTTCCCGCTGCACTACTGAGATGTAATGTGCCATTCATGTATTGTGATGCAATGTGCCATGCATGTATTGTGATGCAATGTGCCATGCATGTATTGTGATGCAATGTGCCATTCATGTATTGTGATGTAATGTGCCATTCATGTATAGTGTTCATGCGTCCTGTCCTTACTGTGACCTGGAGACAGATCAATATGTAGATGTGCCTTGTAACCTCTTTGTCCTGCAAGCTGGAGCAGAGGGCTGCATCTGCCTATTGTTATGTAGGTCTTACAAATGCAAATGTCTCATGCCTGTTCTGCAGTCCCTTTGATCGTACCAACTGCTGTGAATCCGCTCTTTGATGTATTGTCTGAGTTGGGTATAAATACTGCACAGGTTCTGTAACTCGACCTCTCTCAATCTCACTTCTGCAACTGCTGCTGTTGGACACAGACATTGTGTCCTCCTTCTCTGAGAGCCGTGGCTTGCTCCCGGCGCGCATGCACAGCGCCGGGAGCGGAGCTCGTGACGGCGGTATGATATAATAAACTCTACTTAAAACCACAGCATCGCTGCTTATATTTTTTCATCCGCCGCAATATAAACTAAAATAATTACAATGGTGACTGAACAACTCCCATTCCCCAAAGTGCAAGATACACAATTATGAATAGTCATAAAAGATCACACAAATAAATGATCTGACAAACAAATAAACAAGGAATCTGAAACATTCGCTAATATTGGATGTACCATTCATTTTCAATAATTAGGTATTCTATAATTAATATTCACACAGTCAAATAAATCTTAGTGCCATTTAGTCTCCTTCATATTTGTCAAAGTCTAACGTGTGATCGCCTACATATAGGCTACACCTCACTGTATTCCACTTTCAAACACAGCCTACATTTGGGCCTGTAAAGCTTAATTGTGTCATGATTCCTCATGCGCCATAATGCGGCGCACGAGGGAGGGAATGAAAAACTCAAGTGCTGGAGTAGAACGTGCCATTTATTAACATAAACTGCAACAAAATAACAAGTCCAGTAACCACACGAATACAGAGGGTTGAAATGGTGGGATTAGGCTACCAGACATGCAGGAACGCCACCCAGATGCTCTATAGCCCGGCGGAGAAATTGCCTAGTGCCGCAGGGCTGCTGTCAGCACAGGGAGAAAGGCAAACATGAAACTTACGGGACTGGAGCGATCCAGGGCTGTCCGTGCAGTCTGGAGGATGAAGGAATAAACAGAGTCCGCCGCTAACATCAAGGGATTAACCAACTTGACATGACTGGCTGAACAACACAAAGGAGATGAATGCGCATACGTGGAGAAACTTGCTGCCATGTATGTAGGTGAATGCTCCGACGGTCTCTTCCTGCCAACACAGCATTTTTATAATAATGAAACTAACGAGGGAAGAGACCGCCGGTGTGTGAATGCGTGGGCTGAACATGATTGATCCCTGGTGTGCATGAGTGAGTGTATGAGCGTGTGAATGGGAATGAATGCAGTGAGTGTGTGTATGTGTGTGAACACGTAATGTGAAACAGCTGATGGCACTGACAAGAGGAGGAGGAGTGCCCAAGCTGTCAGGGAGTGGAGGACCCAAACAGCTCCCTGATGCGCCTGATGGAAAATAGGGCAAAAAATAACAATGAGCCAGAACTGGGTTTGGAACTGCCAAACCCAGATTTATGACAAATTGGGATACCTGTTTCAGACAGGAATACTTGCGTTCTACGGGCGATGCACTAGTGTGATCTAATTTGAATTAGCATTAGCTAAAGGCTAGCTTCAGCACTCACCTGCAGTGTTGGGTAAGTTACTAAAAAATAGTAACTAATTACAGTTACTAGTTCTTTTCAAAAGTAATTGAGTTACTTTACCAATTACTGCATGATTAAATTAACTAGTTACTTGGAAAAGTAACTTTCACATTACTTTTATATGCAAACTTAAATCATCTTACACACATAGCAAGATAATTTAATTAATGGATTACATTGCAGGCTTATTAATGTCAGGCTGAAAACAGACTGTTTCAGACAGAGCTTTTAGAACATGTTAAGTCTGCTTTATCCTGCCTTGAGAGCTCATATTGTGGGAAAAATCTGAAGAAAATCAACATGACATTGCCAGTAATTTCCTCATTTTGGAGTGAGAGTTGGCAACACTGTATAAAGTTGTCCATGTTTATCTTACCTTTATGATATGGATTTAATCCAGTGTGCAGTGATCCAAAGAAAATGTCCATTATCCACAGTCCAAATGTCTGCTGTGATAGAGACATGATCCACTGCCTCAAATTCCTTTTGGAGGTTAAAATCCATTTTTGAATAATCTTTATTCAGGTAGCAAGTAAATGTGTTTTAACTTCAGTGGATCACAGTCTCAGCTGTCTGATGGAAAGTGACTGTTGGCACATCTGGCAATCAGTCGGTTTAATTCTTGCTGGGTCAGAAACTGTCCAGATGCATACCTGTGCTTGAAATCCAGCTGTGGCTGTTGAGACTAGAGTATTTCCACTTTACATCCAGCCGTGGCTGTTCAGATAGTGTAGATCCATTAGCATGCTGTTGTTAGCATAGCTAGCCATTACTTAGCACTAACTTTGTCGGAGCTTTGTTGCTGTTTTCAGGCACTTTTGAAGATTGCAGTAGGTCTCAACCGGCACTTAGCTTCAAACCCACCAATATGCTTTTGTCCTTAACCACGACAAAGGAAAAGTAATCTGTCTATTTCCAGAAAAACAAAGTAACTTCATCTTTTCCTCCACTCAAAAAAAAAGCAAAATGGCATCCATTAAGACAGACATCTTTGCTCATTCTGTTCACGAATGCCAACTTTTTCTCCTTTTTTACATGTTTGCTGCTCTTTCTACAGTGCATAAAGGTCATGCGCTGCTAACATACAACTGACAGACACTACTGGACATCGCCAAGACAAGCAGTCATACGGAATTTACTGGCTTCATACCACCCGATCTGCAATTCATTGTGTGGCCACACAGTGATCAGCACCACTCCCAGGAAGGCCCCAAAGCATTGAGCACGCATGAGCACGCTGACCCCAAGAGAGCATGTCGGAGGCGGCGCCGGAGACGAGGTAAAAGAGGAGAGCTACATGCTTGGCTAAAGGCTTGCGCCAGCCGACCACCATTGCCCAGCCTCTTGCTGGCGAACTTACGGTCTCAGGAAAACAAGCTAGACGAACTACGAGCAAGGATTGAAGACCAGCGGGAGATAAGAGAGTACTGCGCCCTAATTTTCTGTGAGACCTGGCTCTTGGACAGAATCCCGGAGTGCACCATTCAGCTGCAGACCCACTCAACACATCGAGCAGACACCTTCTGGAGTTTTGGGTAAGACAAGGGGAGGGGGTGTATGTGTGTTTATAAACAACTCATGGTGCGGCAATGTACAGACTGTTTACAAGCACCGTTTGCCTGATGAGGAGTTTTTACTGCTGAAATGCCGTCCCTGTTATCTACCGAGGGAATTTACCTCTGTGTTTCTGGCCACTGTTTACATTCACTCGCAAAGCAACTACACAGTGGCACCAAGCACACTCCATGACATCATCAGCGCAGTAGAGACGACCCATCCCGATGCTGTTTTTATTGTTGCTGGTGACTTTAACCAGTGCAATCTACGGACTGTACTCCCCAAATATTACCAGCATGTGGACATTCCCATCCGTGATAAAAGCACACTGGATCATGTTTACCCCAACATACGCGGTGCTTACAGAGCAGCACCCCACCCCCACTTTGGGCAGTCAGATCACATCTCTCTGTTTATGTACCCAGCCTACAGACAAAAGCTGAAACAAACAAACCCTGTTATTAAGCAAATTAAATGCTGGACTCCAGAGGCTGAGAGCACCCTGCAAGACTGTTTTGCCTGTACAGACTGAGATGTGTTTAAAGCTGCAGTCACCCGGGAGGACTCTTCTGTAAACATACAGGAATATGCTGAGTATGTGACTGGGTACATCAGCACATGTGTTGATACCATCGTACCCACCATACAAGTCAGGAAGTTCCCCAACCAGAAGCCCTGGATCAACAGTCAGGTAATTCAGATGCTGCGTGCTCGCTCTCTTGCATTTAAATCAGGCAATGAGGTCACATACAAAGCTGCAAAGTATGGACTGAGGAAGGCTATACGAACAGCCAAGAGGCAGTACAGGGAAAAGCTGGACAGCCTCTACTCCACTCTTGACCTGGGGCACATGTGGCAAGGCCTGCAACACATCACAGACTACAAGATGATCAACAGCAGCACCAGAAGCTCCACAGACAGCCTGCCGGACAATCTCAACATCTTTTACACCCACTTTGAGACAACCAGCTACAGTGCAAAGAGGAGACACACATCCACGCACCCTCCCCCTCCACTAACAGTCTCACCAGGGACTTCCGGTTATGGCTGCCACATGAGAAGGACACGTCTCACTCTGCTCTGCTCCTGGAGAAAAAAAAAAATCGGCAAATAACTCTCTCATTTGGGACAGAACGTATCCCAGCATTTGGGCGAGGATATGTCGGTGAAGCCCAAGGCTGGAAAACCAGGTAGAGGAAAAAGCGAGCCGCCGAAACAGTCCAAATTAACGGACTTTCAGGTCTGTGACGCAGTAGATAAAGCTCCATATATGGCGGAGGAAGCTAGCAGCGGTGCGGTATCTGCGGGAAACGGCACAGGTGCGGTGCTAGCTGCCATAAGTTCACTGAGAGCAGACTTTTCCTCTAAATTTGATGGGATTATGGCAGCGTTGGAAGGAATGAGAAAGGAATTGGGTGACTGTGTAGAACGAATGGCGCAGGTGGAGCTTCGTGTCTCTAGTGCTGAAGATGACATCACCTGTCTTCAATTAAAGGTGCGCACTTTGGAAAAAAAAAATAAATGTCTGGAAGATAATGTCCTGGATTTGGAGTCCCGGTCGAGACGGAACAACTTGAGGCTGGTGGGTCTTCCGGAGGAATCCGAAGGTCGGGACTCATGTTCCTTTCTGGAAAAGTGGATTCTGGAGGCGCTGGGCAGCGCGGAGCTGCAATCAGCAGTGGTTCTGGAAAGCGCACACCGTATTGGCCCACGGAGAGATAAGGGACCACCGAGGACCCTAATTATGAAGTTCCTCAGCAACAGAGACAGGATGAAGATCTTCAACGCTGCACGAGCTAAAGGAGAGATTAAACACCAGGGCCAGCAGGTGCGGTTCTACCCAGATTTGGCCACAGGAATCCAACAATTGAGGAAGCAGTTTGATCCCGTACGTAAAGAGCTGCGCAACCTTGGGATTCGTCATGGTGTAATTTATCCTGCGAGACTGTTGACCACGTATGGGGGCAGAACCCACATCTTCAAGACCCCAGAGGAGGCGCAGGAGTTCATCAAGAAGATCCAAGAAGAGACTGGTGGGAGCTAAGCATGAACAAAATATAAGGTAGAATATTTAAGCATTTGCACAGGCATCTGACTGACTTGAAGCAAATAGCAAGTTTACAAAATATAGATTGTATTATATATTAAAAAAAAACAAACAAAAAAAACTATGATGTACAAAGTTGCTAAAAATTTTGGAGTTAAGTTGGAAAACTACAGAGGAGAGTTAATGTTACGTCATTAAAAGCAGTAGAGTTAGGGTGATTGGGAGGATGAAGAAGGAGTGGCTTTGGCTGTTCCTCGTGGGTGTGGAGCGGTCGATGGGTATATCGGGAGACAGAATTTTTCTTTTGATTTTGGGGGGATCGCCACAAATGTGGGAAGGGGGAATTTGTTTGTGTGTAGTTTGTAGGATGAATGTTCAACCACTCATTTTTTTGCTTCTCTGTATGAGCATGTTTACACTGCAAGGTAATCCCAAACTCCCTATTGATCATAAACCAAAGTGTTAATCTTGATTTAACTTCATGGAATTGCAGAGGTCTACAAAATTTAAAAAAACTTAAACAAGTTATGAATAAAATAAAAGACATGGGTTCAAAAATTGTGTTTTTACAAGAAACTCATCTAATAGAGGAGGATGTAAAAAGAATTAGGAGTAGATGGCAAGGAAGTGTTTTCACCTCATCATTTTCATCCCGAGCCAGGGGAGTTATGACTCTCATACATAAATCAGTCCCATTTCAAGTGAAAAATGTAATTGGAGACAAATTTGGAAGATATGTAATCATTCAAGGATCTTTGCTATTAGAAAATATAAATTTGGTGAACTTATATGGTCCCAATATAGATGATCAAAAGTTCTTTGCTAATTTATTTCTTATCTTATCATCACTTACAGGGCAACATATAATAGCAGGGGATTTTAATTGTACATTGAATCCCGGTATAGATAGATCAACAGGACTGGACTGTACGCACAATGGATGTAGGATGACCATTAATCATTTTATGAAAGAATTGAGATTGCTAGATATATGGAGAGAAATGAAACCACAAGTTAAAGCCTACTCTTGTTATTCCAGTACCTACAAGACATTCTCACGTATTGATTATTTTTTGATCTCCACAGAATTAAGGTCCAAGATTCAAAACTGCTTTTATGATAACATCGTGATCTCTGATCATGCACCCTGCTGTCTAATATATGTAGATAAGAAATTGACAAAGGAATCAGGTAGATGGCAATTTCAGCATAAATGGCTTCAGGATGAGGAATTTGTCAAGTACATAGAAAAACAGATAGATGAGTTCTTTGACATCAATACTACACAAACATCAGCATGTGTAAAGTGGGAGGCTTTCAAAGCTTTTATTAGGGGACATATTATTAGTTATACAGGTTCAAAATCTAAGAAGACTCGAGAGGAGAGAGTCCAATTGGAACATAAAATAAAAAGTCTTCAGGAAAAAGTGTATGCAGGAAGTGATCCAAGGTTGGAGAACGAATTACTGATTTTGAGAGCTGAATATGACAAAAAATCAGCGAATAGAGCTGCCTCGAGTCTTCTAAGATTGAAACAATCTTTTTATGAACAAGGTGAAAAATCAGGAAAATTATTGGCATGGCAGATTAAACAATTAGAATTTAAAACACCAATTACCAGTATTATAAGTAACGGACAGGTAGTTATAGATCCTTTAGAAATTAATAGAGCCTTTAGAGATTACTATGAAAAATTATATGATACCAAAAATGAATCTGATTTAACAAAACTAAATGGGTTTTTGAACAAATTATCTATACCGTGTATTCCAAATGAAAACAGGGAGATATTGGAGTCTAAAATTAGTCAAGAAGAAGTTGGGCTAGCCATTGATAATATGAAATCAGGAAAAAGTGCAGGACCAGATGGTCTTCCAGTTGACCTTTATAAAAAATTTAAGAATAAATTAATAAAACCTTTTTTGGAAATGGTTTTAGAAGCATTTCAAAATAGTAATTTACCATCATACATGAATAATGCCTTAATTATACTGTTGCCAAAACCAGGTAAACCCTCTAATAAATGTGAAAATATGAGACCAATAAGCCTATTAAATGCCGACCTTAAGATAATCTGTAAAATTTTAGCAAGACGAATACAAGAAATTTTACCAAATATTATTAATCGAGATCAGAATGGCTTTATAAAGGGAAGACAAGGCTTCCATAATGTAAGAAGACTATTTAATATTATTTATTCTAATAAAGAAGCACCGGATACAGCTCTCCTATCACTGGACGCCGAAAAGGCCTTTGATAGAGTCGAATGGCCCTTTCTTTTTGAAGTCTTACAAAGGTTTGGACTTGGAAATAATTTCATAAAATGGGTTCAGATAATACACAATAATGCTACAGCAGAAATCCTAACAAATAACAATATTTCAAAATCAATAAAAATCAATAGAGGATGTCGACAAGGCTGTCCACTTTCACCTTTACTGTTTACTATGGCAATTGAACCTTTAGCGATGGCGATACGTTTACATTCACAAATATATGGAATTAAAGTTGGACCAACAGAACATAAAATCTCCCTGTACGCCGATGACATAATTTTGTTTATGTCGAATCTTAAAAAATCAATTCCGACCTTGTTGAATTTAATAAAGAATTTTGGGGAAATATCAGGATATAAAATAAATAAAACTAAATCTTCAATATTAATGCTAAATGAGACCCAGAGAAATTACCCAGCCCCTGAGGTAAATCAATTCAACGTTGTAAATCAGTTTAAATATTTAGGAATCCAAATTGAGCCTAAGCTAGAATCAGTCGCCAGTATCAACTATGATGCCTTAATGACAGATATCAATGAGTTAATTCAGAGATGGATGTCACTACCAATGTCGATGATCGGGAGAATCAATATACTTAAAAGTAATATTTTACCTAAAATACTTTATTTCAATACATTCCCTTACCACCACCTTTAGATTTATTCTCAAGAATTAAAAAAAAGTTAGTGGAATTTATATGGAACAACAGGAGGGCTAGATTACGTCTGTCTTTATTATATTTACCATTTGATCGTGGAGGTCTGAAATGTCCAAATTTTATGTTGTATTATTGGTCGGCACAACTGAGGTCTATGACATATTATTTTTCATTAAATGATCTCCCTCACTGGACTGAAATGGAATCATACAATTTACCTTTACCTCTTCCCATATTCATATACTCAGATTCGGCAAAAAAATTACAAAAACAAGTTAAAAATCCATTTGTAAAGCATATGATCAAAATATGGTGTGAAGCTAAAAACTATTTAAAAGAACCACACTTATTGTCACAATTTAGCCCAATATGGGGTAATCAATATTTTAAACCAGGGAGAGCGGATGCTGTATTTAAAGTATGGAATTTAAAAGGGATTCAAAAGATTCAAGATTTATATTTGCCATGTGCAGATAACATAATGTCTTTTGAAGAGCTGAGGATCAAATTTAATCTTAATAGAACACATTTTTTTAAATATCTTCAACTTAGAAACTTTATTTGATCAAATCAAAATAAAGCTCTCACTCGACCTATTTATTCATCCTTGGAAAAAATGTTGATGAAAGATAGTAAAAGAAAGGGTATTATTTCAGAGTTTTATAACTCATTGACACTATCCTCAAGTGAAAACTCACAGAAAAGATTAAACTACTGGAAAGAAGATCTGCAAACTGAAATTTCAGAGGAACAATGGGAATTGGCTTGTACAGAAGCTCAAACCAAATCAATAAATGTACGTCTTAAATTGATACATTTTAAATGGTTAATGCGGATGTATGTTACACCGGAGGAGTTAAATAGATATAACAAAAATATACCAGATACGTGCACAAAATGCATGGAAAGTAAAGGAACCCTATTTCATTGTGTATGGGAATGTAGAATAATTAGAATGTTTTGGGAAGAGGTGAGGGTAACAATTGAAAAAATAATCTCAAAACAAATCATATTGAATCCTAAACTGTTTTTGTTGGGTCTGTACCCAGAAAAGCATAACTTTAATAAAAGTGAAAGAACATTCATAGACCTCAGTTTGCTTAATGCCAAAAAATGTATTGCACTACTGTGGAAAAAGACTCATAGACCAGATGTGACTCAGTGGTTTAGACAGATGTTAACAAACCTTCCATTAGAAAGAATAACATACATACTGAAATCAAAGGAAATTGTGTTTGAGAATATATGGAGACCTTTTATTGATTATGTAAAAAATTTAAACATAACTCTTGAAGAAGAAGGTGAATGATGTGTGTGGACCTTGTAAATTCCAAACTGGTGAACATAATATGTATACTTATGTAATGGATTGTCTAGACTAAACAGAGGAGCATTGTTGAAGACTGGATTTTGTTGGTGGTTGTGGGTGTTTTTAGTGCATTTTTTTGTAGTACTTTAGTGTTAGTGTTTGATTGTTTGTGCCATGTTTATTAAAAAAAAAAAAAAAAGGTTCAATAAAGATATTGTGGAAAAAAACAGTCTCACCAGGCCAGGTAAACAAAGCACTGAGGAATATCAACCCCCGCAAGGAGGCAGGACCAGACAATATCACTGGGTGGGCCCTCAGAGCATGCGCTGCCAAGCTGACTGACGTTCTCACATCCATCTTCAACCTCTCCCTCAACCAGAACATAGTCTCCTCCTGCTTCAAAACCACAACCATCATCCCTTTCCCCAAAAGGAGTCCGCCGACTTGTCTGAGTGATTACAGACCGGTAGCACTCACTCCAATCATCATGAAGTGCTTCGAGAAAGTGGTGCTGTCCCTCATTCAGGACAGCATACCAGATCCCCCGGATCCCCTGCAGTGTGCCTACCAGCCCAACAGGTCCACCTCAGATGCCATCGCTGCAGCACTCCATTACTCTCTCTCCCTCCTGGAAGATAAAGACTTCTACATTAGGATGGTCTTTGTCGACTACAGCTCCGCCTTCAACACAGTCATCCCCCACAAACTCACTGACAAACTGTCTTCACTTGGCCTGCACCCCACCCTCTGCAACTGGCTACTGGACTTTCTAGCTGGTAGGCCCCAGACTGTCAGGATGGGTAATGGGACCTCAGCCAGCATCATCACGAACACAGGTGTTGCACAGGGTTGTGTTTTCAGCCCCATCCTCTACAGCCTCATCACCCATGACTGTGTTGCCTCCCACAAGGATATCATCATAAAGTTCACGGATGACACAGCAGCTATAAGACGCATCACTGAGGTGGCCAGCCTGGTGTCGTAGTGTGAGGACAACAACCTCACCCTCAACACGGACAAGACAAAGGAGATGATAGTGGGCACGAAGAAGAGGAGGAGGAAGCCGCTATTCATCCGGGAGCTTGAGGTGGAGATGGTGAGCAGCTTTAAATACAATTCAGTTCAATTCAACTTTATTTATATAGCGCCATGTCACGACAAACAGTCATTTCATAGCACTTTCAACTGTAGGGGAAGCCCCCACAATTGCAGAAAGACCCCAGCAGTCAGGTGATCCCCTGTGAGCAAGTGCTTGGCGACGGTGGAGAGGAAAAACTCCCTTTTAACAGGAAGAAACCTCCAGCAGAACCAGGCTCAGAGAGTGGCAGTCATCTGCTGCGACTGGCTGGGGGGTGAGGGGATAGAGAAGATGAAAAGAACAGACATGTAGAGAGCAAACAGCACGATGGGGACTCAATCTATGGGAAAGAACAAACAGATGTTAATGACCAGCAAAAATATTTCATTGAGAGTAAAGAAAGGAGTGAAGCCCAGTGCATTACTGGAGGTCCCCCAGCTGTCTAAACCTATTAGCAGCATAACTAAGGGAGAGTTCAGAGGCCTTTAGTACTCCCTAATTGTAGGCTATATCAAAAAGGAAGGTTTTAACCCTATTCTTAAAAACAGAGATCGAGTCTGACTCCCGAATCCAGATTGGCAGCTGGTTCTACAGGAGAAGAGCTTGATAGCTGAAGGCTCTGCCTCCCATTGTACTTTTGGAGATTCTAGGTATTACAAGTAATCCTGCATTTTGGGAGCGTAGTGCTCTGTTAGGATAATAGGAAGTATCAGATCTTTTAAATAAAAAGAGGCCTGATTGTTTAGAGCTCTGTAAGTGAGAAGAAGGATTAGCCATATAACAGCCATACAACAGCCATATAACAGTTAAATAATAGTAGTATAATAATAATAATAGTTAAATTAAACTAATATTACAAGGATTTTATACAAATTAAACACTAAATCCAACTTTTAATGACTACTGCAGTCTCAAAATTATTCAACCTCCTAAATACAATTCCTCATTTGAGCACACATTTGCAAATCAGGTGCGGTCTCAAGCACACCTTATGTAACCAATCAAGGGCTTCATTAGATGCATCAGGTATGCTTGCAATAGAACACCTCAAATAGTTGGACTGTTGACTGTGATGTTTCATTGCATGTTAGAAAAAATATGGCTAAGTCAAGAGTATTGTCCAAAAAGTTCAGAGACAAGATCATTGCCTTGCACAAACAAGGAAAAGGATGCAAAAAGAAAGCAAAGGCACTGAATGTTCCTAGAGATACAGTTGGAAGCATAGTTCGCAAGTTTAACGTTTAAAGGAACAGTGGCTACACTACCTACAGGATGTGGCAGAAAGAGGAAGGTATCAATGACTGCCACCAGAGTCCTGAGGAGGCAGGTGGTCAAAAACCCTTGACTGACGGCAAAAGACCTGCAGCAAGCCTTGGTGGCAACAGACATTTAGGTTTCGGTTTCCACAGTGAGGTGCATACTAAATGCTGAATGGCTCCATGTCCAAACTCCAAGACATACACCGCTACTGACCCAAAGGCACAAGAAAAGTTGGCTCCAGTTTGCTCAAAACAGTATAAATAAGTCAAAGGGGTTTGGGAGTCCTGTTCTGTGGAGTGATGAAATAAAACTGGAGCTTTTCGGGCAAGTTATTATGCAAACTATGTAGACATGCACATTACTGTAATTTTGCGGTTTTAAGATGCAATGGCTTGTTGTGATTGTGTTTTGTGTAGATCAAAGTTGTTGTTTTAACTTCATTGTTGAGGCTCTCTCCATTCTGTGGATGTGTAATATGACAACTATGTTGATGCAGAGTGGCGTGTCTTAATATGAGATTGTTCATCAGCAGTTACCTGAGTGACTTCAGAGCTCGAGAGGTTTTGTGTGTGTGTGGGGGGGGGGGGGGGTGCACACACACATGCCCTGATTTCAAATAGAACACTATAATGGCAAGGACTGACTCTGACTAGGGGGTAGGGGTGGGGTGGGAGTGCATATGCGCGATACCCATAAACTGTTTTTTTTAAACACATACACTTCTTTACCTCAGAGTAAGTTTTAGAACATATTCAGTCTGCTTTATGCTGCCTTGAGAGCTCTTATTGTGTAAAAATCTGGAGAAAATCGGGACTTCCGGTCTGGACGCCATGGTGATAGCAACCTAACGCTGAAACTCCCAGACCCCAATCCAAGGAAAACATCTTCAAAATCAGACCTAACGGATTTTTGGAAGATTAAAAATCAAAAGACAATAACACCATGCCTAACCAAAAGCAGAGGAAACTGACATTCCCCAGGTCAGGACGCACAGCGACCGCAGAATCTGAACCGGAGGACCTCCGTTCAGAAGACGAGGACCTGGGCCTAGCTAACAAAAGGATTAGCTTGAAATCGCTATTTGACGAATTACGACGATTTCGGGCCGAATTTCTTGAATTCAGAGAGGATCTAAAAAGGGCAAACAGCAGAATGGACCAGGCCGAAAACCGAATCTTGGAAGCTGAAGAAAGAGTAAAAGTGCTTGAAGATTCTGTGCTGGATTTACACAGAAAACAGTCAAGGCTGGAGGCTAAGCTAACCGACCAAGAAGGAAGACAGAGACGAGATAACATCAGAATTCACGGTCTGAAAGAAGGAGCTGAAGATAGTTTCAACACAATGGCGGAATGCGTGGAATCCTTATTGAGAGAGAAGTTGGATATTCCACAAACCACCGATTTGAAGATAGAAAAAGCCCATCGTACATTAGCCGCTAAGCCAGTGCCGGAAGCGCCCCCACGTTCCGTGGTGGTGAGATTCGCCAATTTCAAAATAAAACAAGACGTTGTAAGACGGGCTTGGCAGAAAAAAGTATTTATGCATCATGAGAGAAAAGTCTTCGTGGAGCACGATTACGCCCCTGAGGTTCTTAAAAAGCGACGGGAATATAACGACGCCAAAAAGGTTCTACGGGAACAGAATCTACACTTTTAGACGCCATTTCCGGCGAAGTTTAGGGTCTTTTACGGTGAAGAGTCATGTCTCTACAATTCAGCGGAAGAAGCAACAACTGACATGGCAAGTAGAGGGCTCCCGGTAACGGTGTTTAAACCCGCAGCGAATCTGAGCGAGAAAATCAGAGCTCAAACGTGGTCCACTCAGAGACCTTCAAAATCCACGGGCCAGCAGCAGGAAACCCAGCCCCAGAGCTACAAAGATAAGCTTTCCAGTTCCAGGAAGGAATAGCTACCTTTTTGTCTTTTTTTTTTTTTTTTTTTTTTTTTTTTTTTTCTTTTCAGTCACTCTGCACTTCCACCCCCCCCCCTCCTACAAGGTAACAAACATTAAAGGAGATGCAGAATCAGCATGTGGTAAAACCTTTCATGGAGCAGTTTTAGCATTAGAAACAAATGTCTTCTTAATTTAAAGGGGAAAAAAAAATCATGTTAAAATAGAAACGTAACAATGACCCACATGTTCTCTCCACACTAACAAATACTGTATTAGAGTGAATGTTTGCTGTGATGGGGGTGGGAGGGTGCACACAATCTCATAGGGTATAGGCATAAAAAAAAAAATCATTACAAATTCGGATTGGGATCTGAAATTCACGTTAAAAACATGGGACAACTTACAGGGGTAAGAGAGGGCCCTCAACACGTAACAGAGTTTGAGGAATTTCCCTCAGAGCCTACACTCCATCAGGGCTCTTACAGGGTCTTTAAAGAGACCCCAGCTCAGGAAGTTTTTTTGACAGTTTTTTGTTTTAAAGTTTCGTACACTATGTTCTTAATGTTTTTTATGTTCTTAATGTTCTTTCAGTTTCTGAGTAGCAAAAAAGAGGGCCACCACACTGTTATACTAAATAAGAAAATACAATGGAGAAACAGGGTGTAACCAAAATAGCCTCATATAATGTAAAAGGGATCCTGAATCCAGTTAAAAGATCCAAGATTCTACGCAAAATGAAAAAAGACAAAGCAGAAATAATATTTTTACAAGAAACCCACCTAACAGACGTGGAACACACTAAAGTCAATAGACAAGGGTTTAAAATGATCTCTTCATCTTCATATAAATCAGGGAGGAGGAGGGGAGTAGCGACATTGATATCAACCAAAATTACATTTGAAAAAAAATCAGAACACAAAGATAAAGAAGGGAGGTACAGTTTGGTAACTGGGCGGCTAGAGGAAGAAGATATCCCCCTGCTGAATGTATATGCACCACCAGGGGCTAAATGGAAATTTTATAAAAATGTATTCGACCTAATGATAACTAAAGCCCAAGGTTTAGTGATATGTGGTGGAGACTTCAATCTAAGACTGAATCCATACGGGGATGCAACAGGTAATTCTTCACATCAAAATAACACCCAAAATAGGAATACTCGGATGCTACTAAAAGAAATGGGAATCTGTGACGTATGGAGGGAATTCAACCCCAATGTAAAAGATTATACTTTTTATTCAACGCCACATTCATCTTACTCAAGGATTGATTACTTTTTTATGTTTAATAGAGACATTGGAAGAGTAAAAACATGTAAAATAGGACTGATGGATCTCTCTGACCACAGTCCGATCTATATGGACTTAAACATCCAAAAATACACAAATAATACATTTTCCTGGAGGTTGAATTCAAATGTCCTGAAAGGACCACTGAAAGATGAATTGGAATCAGATATTCTCAGATATTTGGAAGAAAACGATAATGGAGAAGTATCCCCTTTAATACTGTGGGATGCGTGCAAAGCTGTAATAAGGGGAAAAATTATTGCAAAACTGGCAACCCAAAAGAAACTGAGACAAGAAAAACTAATCACACTAGAGTCAGAACTCAAGAACCTAGAAAAAGAACACAAAGACAACACTCATTCTAATGGCTCACTCAAGATTAAAGAAATTAAAAATCAAATAAATGAGATCTACACAATAGAAATCCAGAAGAAACTTACATTTCTGAAACAAAAACACTATGAAGCAGGCAGTAAATCGGCAAAATTGCTAGCCTATAAATTGAGGAAACAACAAACAGAAAGAGCAATCTACAAAATCAGAGACCCAGTATCAAAGGAAATAAAATTCAGAACTCAGGATATTCTTAAAAGCTTCGAGAATTACTACAAGAACTTATACTCCCACAAAAAACATAAAAACGCATCCGAGACATTCCCAAACACATTAAACCTTCCCCAACTTACGGAATCACAAAATAAAACCCTACTGTCAGAAATACAACCTAAAGAATTGGAAAAAGCAATTACGAAACTTAAAGCTAACAAATCCCCAGGAGCAGATGGCTATACAGCAGAATGGTACAAAACCTTTAAACAGCAACTATCTCCTCTCCTCCTGAAAACATTTAACTACGTCCTCCACACAGGGGAAATCCCCCCCTCCTGGAGAGAAGGGGTCATTGCAGTTATACCTAAACCTGAGAAGGATAAACTAGAATGCTCCAACTACAGACCAATCAGTGTATTAAATCAGGACTATAAGCTTTTTACCACTATCCTTGCCAAAAGGTTAGAAAACATACTGACAGACTTAATTCACTTAGACCAAACAGGTTTTATAAGACAAAGACAGACACAAGACAACATTCGACGCACTTTACACATAATTCATCATATAAAAAAATATAACATAAATGCAGTCATATTGGGATTAGATGCTGAAAAAGCATTCGATTCGGTTGACTGGTCTTTCCTATATAGAATCTTATCCAGTTTCAATTTTCATAACAACTTCATTAGAACTATACAGGCATTATATAAAAAACCAACAGCTAAAATAAGGATTAACGGTAATTTATCATCATCTTTTGAGCTGGAAAGAGGATGTCGTCAAGGCTGCCCCCTGTCTCCACTGCTCTTTGCAATCTTCATAGAACCTCTGAGCCAATGGATAAGCCAAAATCAAGAAATTCAAGGTATTACACTTGGTCAGAAGGAACATAAAATAGCACTCTTTGCTGATGACATTTTAATATACCTAGGGCAGCCAGACACTTCTCTACCAGAACTAATCTCAGTTTTTTCAGACTATGGAGATTTAGCGGGGTACAAATTAAACATGCATAAAACCCAAGTTTTAACATTCAACTATGACCCAAATCATTTTTCACTAAGTGAACTAAAAACTAACTGGGAGTTGGAATCTATGAAATATCTGGGGGTCAATATCCCGAAACAACTCGACAAAATTATAACACTAAACTATGATCCACTGGTGACAAAAATAAAATCTGACCTAGCAAGATGGAATATGATACCATTCTTGAACAGTCGGCGGCCTCCATCGGTCTATGATGGCCATGGAAGAGAATCCTAAACGTCTACTCTGCTGGAACAGCACCGCCTGTGGCTGAACAGGCCGATGCGCGAATGACAGTCCCTGTCACACAGGTCACACTTGTGGGTGGTCTCCGTGCTGCTGGGTCTGTGGCGGTTCTTCCTGCGGGTCCTTTTTTCATCTGCTGCAGCAGTCAGTCTCTCTTCACCCGCCTTGAGCTGTCTGGTCAGGGTGCCTCTCCATTTGGAGCGGTCCGTTGCAAGGTCCTCCCAGCGCTCTGTGTTGATATCCAGGGCCTTCATGTCTCTCTTGCAGACGTCTCTAAAGCGCAGCTGTGGGCGGCCAACATCTCTCCTGCCAGTTGCCAGTTCTCCATAGAGGACGTCTTTGGGGATTCTGCCATCCTCCATACGGTGAACGTGGCCTAGCCAGCGGAGCCTGTGCTGCCTGAGTAGAGTGAACATGGAGGGAAGGCCGGCGCGGGACAGAACTTCTGTGTTGGGCATTTTGTTCTGCCAGGATATGTCCAGGATGTGGCGAATGCAGCGCAAGTGGAAGGAGTTCAGTCTCTTTTCCTGCCGGGCGTATGTCGTCCACGTCTCACTCCCATAGAGCAGTGTGCTGATGATGCAGGCGTTGTACACTGCCATCTTCGTCTTGACAGAGAGTTTGGGATTCTCCCACACTCGTGTGGTGAGGCGAGCGAGTGTGAAGGCTGATTTTCCAATCCTCTTGTTGATCTCTGTATCAAGGGAGAGGTTGTTGCTGATCGTGGACCCCAGGTACGTGAACTGATTCACGACCTCCAGCTTGTAGTCATCAATGGTGATGGTTGGTGGTGCTTCCGTGCCTTGCGCCAAGACGTTAGTCTTCTTCAGGCTGATGGTAAGCCCGAAGTCCTTGCATGCCTGGGAGAAGCGGTCCATCAGGGTCTGAAGCTCCTGCTGTATGTGGGTTGCGACTGCAGCGTCGTCTGCGAACAGCATGTCTCTGATTAGAGCCTTGCGTACTTTGGTTCTGGCTTTCAGGCGGGCGAGGTTGAAAAGCCTGCCGTCAGATCTTGTGTGCAGGTAGATTCCCTCTGTTGCTGTGCTGAAGGCATGCCTCAGGAGCATAGCAAAGAAAATCCCAAAGAGGGTTGGCGCAAGTACACAGCCCTGTTTCACTCCACTGCGTATGTTGAATGGCTCTGAGACGTTGCCATCGTGCTGCACTATCCCCTGCATGTTGGTGTGAAACGATTCGATGAGGCTTTGCAACTTTGGTGGGCATCCTATCTTTGGCAGGATCTTGAAAAGGCCCTCTCTGCTGACCAGATCGAACGCTTTGGTGAGGTCGATGAAGGCGACGTACAGAGGCATGTTCTGTTCTCTGCATTTCTCCTGGAGTTGGCGGATGGAGAATATCATGTCTACCATCGATCGCTCAGCGCGGAAGCCACACTGAGACTCGGGGTAGACACGTTCGGCAAGCTTCTGTAGACGAACGAGAACAACTCGTGCGTAGACTTTGCCAACAACGCTGAGGAGGGAAATGCCCCTGTAGTTGTTGCAGTCGCTTCTCTCTCCTTTGTTTTTGTAGAGGGTGATGATCTTGGCGTCCCTCATGTCCTGTGGTACGGCACCTTCCTTCCAGCACTGGCAGAGGACGTCATGCAATGGCAGCAGTAGGGCGGTCTTGCAGTGCTTGATCAGGTCAGGGGGCATGCCGTCGTTGCCGGGTGCCTTGCCAGCGGCCAAGCCATCAATGGCCTTACTGAGTTCGTTGATGGTTGGCTCGGCGTCAAGTTCGTCCATGGATGGCAGGCAGTCGATGGCATCAAGGGCTGACAGTGTCACGGTGTTCTGTCTAGAGTAGAGGTCGGAGTAGTGTTCCACCCATCTCTCCATCTGCTTGTTCTTCTCTGTGATCATCTCCCCAGTGGAAGATTTGAGGGGGGCCGTCTTGCTCTGAGCCGGACCAAGTGCTTTCTTGATGCCATCGTACATACCACGGATGTTCCCTGTTATGGCAGCGGTTTGAATGTCTTGGCTGAGCTGAGTCCAGTACTCGTTGGCACAGCGCCGAGCAGTCTGCTGAACTTTGCTTCTCGCAGCCCTGAGAATCTGGAGATTCTTCTCGTTTGGGTACTTCTTGTACTCAGCAAGTGCTGAGCGCTTAGCTTCAATGACGGGGGTCATCTCGGTCAACATGGCATCAAACCAGTCCTGTGACTTCGAGGTCTTCCTCCCAAAGGTAGCCAAGGCTGTGCGGTACTGCACAAAGAATTGAAGCAGTCAAAATGAATATACTTCCACGTCTTCTATACCTTTTCCAAACAATACCGGTAGAACCTCCCAAAAAAACATGGCAGGAGCTGGACAGAAGGATCTCAAGATTCATATGGCAGGGTAAGAGACCTAGAATCAGATATAGAACCCTACAGCTAAACAAAGACAAAGGTGGGCTCGCGCTGCCAAATATCAGGGACTATTTTATAGCTGCACAAATTAAAACTTTAGTAGAGATATGTAACCCAGTCTACACTGCACAATGGAAGGAGATGGAATGCCAAATAACAAGTGACATCCCCCTACAGGCGATAATAGGGAACAATGCCTTAACTAAACTCTTGAATAACACTAACCCGTGGATAGAGACCCCGCTAAAAATTTGGTTTAAGATAGTCAGAGAGAATCAAGCCAAAGAGCCCTATCGACTTCTGCAATGGATTGCCTATGATCAAGACTTTACCCCCAATAAAACAGACACTAGATTTAAAGAGTGGAAAGAAAAAGGGCTGATAAAATATTACGATTTTTTTAAGGGGCAAACTTTAAGAAGTTTTGAAGATTTGAAAAAACAAGGTCTAATAAATCAAGATCTTTACAGGTTCTTTCAGCTTAGACACCACATAAACAATATACTTAAAAAGGAGGATTTGGAAAGGGCCCAGTCAGGTGTTCTGAAGGTCTTCTTAATGGCATATAAAGGGATCCCAGGGATCAGATACATCTCTAAAATATACCAAGGTCTTCAAGACTTAAAAGGAGACAACACATCATATATAAAAGAGAGATGGGAAAAAGAGGGGAATTTCACTTTACAATTGGAAATATGGGAAAAGCTAAATAGACAGCAATGGAAAAGTACCTCATCCCTGCAGTGGAAAGAATTTGGATGGAAAAACTTGGTAAGATTTTTCAGAACACCTGCACAAAACAAATTTACCCATAAGGGGTTGAACTGTTGGCGCTTGTGTGGTGAAAAGACTGCAAATCATTTTCATGTGTTTTGGTCATGCCCAGTTATCCACCAATACTGGACCAACGTACAGACAATATTGGGGAAAATATTCAAAATAACAGTTCCCTTTTCTTTTGTAACTTTGTATTTGGGTTTACTACCGGACTCACTGGAAAGACGAGGAGATAAATACTTATTCAATGTTTTAATATTGGCAAGTAAAAAAGCCCTAACTAAAAAATGGATGCTGAAGGACTGTCCTACACCTGAAGATTGGATTAACGTGATTCAAGACATTTACTCAATGGAAAAGTTGACATTCGCACTGAGACAGGACATGGATGGGTTCATGAACTTTTGGCAACCCTGGATCGCATATGTATCTTCCATTAGATCTAATCTTTGACAAATACCATTTCAATAATGGCACCTCTCTTTGTTCCAACCCTACTCAGATGCTCTTTTACTTTTAATTACTTAATTTTCTGTTTGTTTGTTTTTTTGCTGTTCTGTTTGTTTGTTTATTTGTTGTTTTTTTAATTTAATTCTCCTTAATTTCACTTTTTCTTTCACTTTAAAAAAAAAAAGGGGGTGTTGTAATAACTATCCTACCAATGTTGTCAAATAGCAAAAAATAAGGGAACATGTGATGAAAATGTAAACAATGCAATGCTGTAATGACCTGTATACCCTTTACAAAAACTTAAATAAAAAAAAAAAAAAATCTGGAGAAAATCAACACGATATTGGCAGTAATTTCATCATTTTGGAGCGAGAAATAAGGTTGCTGTGAGAGTGAGAGGGTGAAAGAGTGAAACTCACTCCAAAAGAGTGAGAATTGGCAGCACTGCAAACATCCATAGTTCCAGCCAGATTATTGACAAACATGTGATGCCTCTGTGGCGTTGTAGAACCACAGATTTGGTCGGCGAGATGATGGGGCCACTTGGTGACATCATCATACTGAACATATAACTGCAAGGGGTGGCCATCTTACGGTCTCTCTCTTTCGGCCCGCCATGATAGCACACAGGCCCCCCACCAGAGTCTGGAACCATTAAAGTGCTTCATGTAACAAAATTTGTGTTCCAAGCAAACACCACTCTCTGTGAGTCCTTCTCCAGTTTCCAGACATAACAAATGGCGACGAGGAGAAAAATACAGCATTTTTCCTGAAGATGAACATGCATCTGGAAGTGTATTTATGGCCACCACAGCCGTTTTTGGAGACCTCAGGTGAGCCGCTCGCCCCGTGGCACCGCTGGTTCAATATGCTTAAAAGTTATGTCGATGCGGTTGGCCTGAGTGATGCTGACGAGGAGAAGCTGAAGAGCGCACTGGTTCTCAGTCTAGGCAAAGAAGGACAGCGCGTGCTCCGTACTCTGAGTCAAGTGGACTCATTCCACAACTACGTAGCTCTGATGGAGAAATATTACGGCAATGCAAGGAGCACTATAGCCCGAAGAATTTCCTTCCTCCGCTGCGAACAACATGTGGGTGAGTCAACTCAATGTTGTGCTACGGAGCTCTGAGCCTTAGCGAGCATGTGCGCCCTTGGGCCCTTAGTAGATGAGCTAACCCGTGACAAGCTAGCTGAAGAGCACAGCACAAAGAGTGAGCACAGCGCAGAGAGTGAACACAGCGCAGAGGGAGAACACAGCACAGGGAGCGAACATAGCAGAGAGTGAGAGCAGCAACCAGACTCACCTCAGTTCCTCGCCCAGCATGAGACTCAGGGAGCCACTGCAGAACTTCAGGAGAGGGAGCCCGCATCTATTGGGAACCCCAGGACACAACAACCTGGCGCAGGTTCTACCAGTGGCGACAGCAACATATTGCCACAACCAGACTTCACAGGAGAGAGAGAGAACAAACCGGACTCACCTCCAATCCTCGCCTGGCATGAGCTTCAGGTAGCCGCCATGGAGCCGCAGGAGAGGAGCTTCATGGAGAGAGGGAACCCCAGTGACCGAGGATGGCCTGGCGTGCATCCTGTCGCCGACGACAGCGACACATCACCACAACCTCAACCAGCACCGGGTGAGGGAGAAAAGAAGCCGGACTGCTTCCAAATCCATGCCCAGCATTAGCCTTCAGGAGCTGCCACTGAGCCGCAGGATGAAGAGTCCGCAACCCAACAAAATGCAGTAGAGCCACCAGATGTCTTCCAAATCCACAACCAGCATCAGCTTCCAGTAGCCACCACTGAGACACAAGATGAAGAGTCCGTGACCCAACAGGATGCAGTAGAACCACCACAACCTGGTGAACGTCCCACAGGAGATGTGAGAGCTACACCATCACAACCACAATGTCGAATACAGCTGAACAGAGCGCCGCTCACAGTGATGGACTGGGTTCGGGTCTGTAGAACCGAGCAACTGGACCCACAGTTGGCCTTAACATCATCACCACCACCAACATCCAAGAAGACTGGTGTGCAGCTGAGACCAGCCGCCGTCCAGATGGCTGATGGTTCAAGGTGGCAAGCCAGCCATCTACGGAAGGTAAGAGCAGCTGGAGACACAGCGTTGGAGCCGACCCAGCTGGTGTGAGATCCTGGCTGGGACCTTGTTGACGAGCGTGTTGACATTGTTGACATTGTTGACGAGCGTGCCGACGAGCTGCAGCTGGCGCCTCCAGGGGCGCATCCACCACAAGCTCACCTCGGGGTCCCTTGAACAGAACTGCCTTCCTCAATGAAAGGACTGTTTAGCTACAAGCAGTAGCATAATAAACCACTCAGCCGTGCTGGGCTACGCGGTAGTCTACCTGCTGGCCCTAGCTAGTTTGGGGGTTCACTGTATCAAATTGGGGAAGGTTAATTCAGATATATGTGTTTTCTATTTTTCCAAGGGGTGGGGCGGTGAATGTGGTGTTGTAGAACCACAGGTTTGGTCAGCGTTGGCGTGATGACACGGCTGCTCGGTGACATTATCATGCCTAACATATAACTGCAAGGGAGGGCTATCTTACGGTCTCTCTCTTTCAGCCTGCCATGATAGCGCTCAGCCTCCCCACCAGAGTCTGTAACAATTAGTGTTTCATGTAATAAAGTTCGTGTTCCAAGCAAACACCACTCTCTGTGGGTCCTTCTCCAGTTTCCAGACATAACAACCTCATTCTTACATTATTTAGTCTATCTTATTAAAGTTTATTACAGTCTGCCTGGGATGGCTCCTCAAACATAAGCAGTGGTTAACTGCAGCTCTCAGTGCCAGCCACTCACTCGTTGAGGCTAGTTCCTTTGCTTATTATACCTGTCCTTTTTAACCAGCCATTCAAACTACACACCCCTGTCTCCAGTAATGCTTTATTTGGGTTTGTATAATCTCACATTCAACCAATTTTAAATTAAGATAAGATAAGATAAGATAAGATAAGCCTTTATTAGTCCCACAACGGGGAAATTCCAGGATTGCAACAGCACAGGGATAGCAACACTCAGAGCAACAATCAGAAGGCAAGAAAAAAAACAAGCAAGCAAGAGCAGCTAATATACATATGTACATATTACTATAAAATATATATATACACACACACACACACAGTGCAGAGCATTGTAGCTAGATGGAATAAATATGTAAATATATAAACACCCACAGTATGGAGCATTGCAGCTAGGTGGAATAAATATGCAAGTATATAAACACACAGTGCGGAGCAATGTAGCTAGATGGAATAATATGTAGATATATAAAAACACAGTGCGGAGCATTGTAGCTAGACGGAATAAATATATAGATATATAAATATAAACACGCCCAGTGCTGAGCATTGTAGCTAGATGGAATAAATATATAAATATATAAACACACACAGTGCAGAGCATTGTTGCTAGATGGGATGAAACAGCACAACCGTCTACTTAGTTATCCTACATGGTATGATTATGTGCCCATACATATTCTCACCCTCCATAGCGACCGGTATGTTCCTAGTTGTATGCCGGAGAGGACCATTGCGTAAGTCTATTACGTTAGATTACGTTAGACTCAATCAGATCTCAGAAAAATAAGGGTGGTGTGAACTGTTGTTCATTAGCATTTAAAGTTGATAGCAGCAATGTTCTGATGTCCTTGACCAGTAGGTGTCACACTTACTCCTGCCACAACTGACTGGTAGAGACAAACATCAGAACACAGCACAGACTTTTCTACAACCTCAGTGCTTTGGTGATTACAAGCCAGATACAGCATGTCAAGCGTGGACTCTTTTGTGGTATGAACTTAATATGAGACAATAAAATGTGACATCAACCTAGTCATGCTCTTGACTGTGATTGGCTGTGACATCCTTACCTCCCGCTGTAGTCTCATCATCCACCTGATCAGATGTAAATATTGAGATTGTTTTGGACCCATAAAAAAATTAAAAGTATTTTTTAATCAATATATTTTTTTGAAGAATATAAAGGCTTTACTTCTGCACCTTTCTAACCACTTTGTTGATGTATATTTTTTAAAAATATTTATTTTCATGAAAATGTTATCTACTACACCCTTAAAGAAACATGCACTGAAATGGGTGGTGGTTGAAGAAGCGGGTTTAATCTATCTATATAAAGGCACTATATAAATGCAATCCATTATTATTATTATTGTTAATCTGGTTGGGAAAACTGTGCTAAAGTTTTTGCTTGTTCATGGTTACAAGGGTAATCCAATCAGAAGAAGCTTTGATAGTGTTTTAACAACAGGTGATATACAGTCTATGTACATGTTGACTTTAAGCAACCCCTACTGGTTGTGAAAACATTGATATGAACAAATATGGTACAGGATTACAGTTGTGTAAACTAGTACCTCACCTATTGCTCATGCTGTCCCTAACATTTCACAAAACTTAATCCAATTATTTTTAGTGTTTACCCTTCCCCATTACCCTAACCATAACCATTTAATAGAAATTTATTTAATGCGTAACAGAAGTTGTCAAACTGGAAGTGGGTCTCAAATGAGGAAGTGAAAGTAAAAACAGACAGCAGTGACAAACTGTCAAGAGGGAGAGTTAAATTCAAGTTTTCCAGGGTGGGATCACATTTTGAAATGAGGAGACACAGTTGTACATATGAGTGTGTTCTGGGATGAGAAGCTTGCATCTCATAAGGTCAGAAATCTCAAGTTTTTTGAATACATTATATATTACTGTGTATAGTCCACAAGCCAAACAGATGTCAGTCAGTTAACACTTTGAGATTGTTTTGGACCCGTAAAAGACACAGTATATGTACATGCTGACTTTAAGCAACCCCTTTAAGCATATTTACATCTGATATTCCTACTTGCTCTGCAGGGGATCCCATTTCCACTAAAATTTCCAAGCTAGACTATAAATAATCTTCTGAAGTCACCCCTGATGTGTAATTAATTTTTTACAGCGGCCCCCCTGGTGATGAAGTGCTGTAGTGTTTTGACAACCTCCTCCATCATGTTCATCACCTGTCAGGCTCATGCTACACTTGTTTTCCCAACAGAAACTCGAAACCATGTCCCCATTCCCAGCACACACGGGCACCAACGAGGTGGCAGGTAAAATATAGCATTTGTGTGGTAACAGTTTCTTATTTTGAGGACACGAAACATTTTACAGTGAACGAGAAACAGTTAATTAAAATATACCATCTTTCCCTGAACTGCACCTGCAATCTAAAAGGTGTCACGTTTCAGATCGTATTTTTCACACTTGTAATAATTCCTTCAACATCCCCACACCAAACACACACAGACACTCTGAATTCCCTGTTTCTGCAGCACACACAGTATGGAAAGTTTGACCCACAGGAAAGCAGGGCAAAACATTGTTTTTACAGGTAGACCCATAAACCTCCTCGTTTCAGGAAATGAGATCATTTGATTATAAAATACCAATATACAAGAGCACTACTGAAAAGTGAACCACTATAAACATCAGCAGAGCATGGTGCCTGCTGGGGACTGCCACTGCTGCTAGTTTTATAACCAAAGAGGAGGAGCAAGACAAAAAGTATAAATATGGTTTTGATTAAGGTTGACGTGACTGCCATAATGGGGGTTAGACATTTGCCACAAGTGGGGTTTTTGCATGATTCACTTCATCATCCATTAGGGAATAAGGCACATGGGCAGGAAGTGACTCTACACCCTTTCACAGATTTTCAAAAGCACATCTCTCCTACTGTCCTTTTCTCACAGACAGTGTGCATCAAAAGCATCATGGACAGTGTTATGTCTGGAAAAACAAGCGAACAATGGCCATAAACTGAACTCAACTTTATTCATACACAAGCTGAATAATAATACAGCAGCGGCGCTTTCCTGTGCTAAGACTTAACTGAGATGTGGTGACGTCACCTGCATGAACGTACGTACATCCATGCACCACATATATACCCCCCCCCCCGAAAAACCAGAACAACAACAACATCTGCCTGTCAGTTAGTTTAGCATGAGTGGTTAGTACAAGTATGCGGGTATAACGACAAATATGAAGTGAAGCACATACTTGATTAGGCCAGACCAACCAATGCAAGAAACCACCAAGGCACTTTCCAACCATCCATCCATCCATCCATCCATCTTCTACCGCTTTTCCGGAGGTCCGGGTCGCGGAGGCAGCAGTTCAAGCAGAGAAGCCCAGACTTCCCTCTCCCCAGCCACCTGCTCCAGCTCTTCAGAGGGGATACCAAGGCGTTCCCAGACTAGCTGGGAGACATAGTCTCTCCACCGAGTCCTGGGTCTGCCCCGGGGTCTCCTCCCAGTGGGACGTGCCTGAAACACCTCAAGTGGGAGGCGTCCAGGAGGCATCCTAATCAGATGCCCATACCACCTCAACTGACTCCTTTCAATGTGGAGGAGCAGCGGTTCTACTCTGAGCCTCTCCCGGATGACTGAGCTCCTCACCCTATCTCTGAGGGTGAGTCCAGCAATCCTACGGAGAAAGCTCATTTCAGCCGCTTGTATCCGCGATCTCGTTCTTTCGGTCATTACCCAAAGCTCGTGACCATAGGTGAGAGTAGGAACGTAGATTGACTGGTAAATCGACAGCTTTGCCTTAGAACTAAGCTCCCTCTTCACCACAACAGACCGGTACAACGTCCGCATCACTGCAGATGCTGCTCCAATCCGTCTGTCGATCTCTCGCTCCATTTTCCCCTCACTCGTGAACAAGACCCCAAGATACTTAAACTCCTCCACTTGGGGCAGGAGCCTGTCCCCAACCCGGAGAGGACAATCCACCTTTTTCCGGCTGAGGACCATGGACTCGGACTTGGAGGTGCTGATTCTCATCCCAGCCGCTTCACACTCAGCGGCAAACCGTCCCAGCAAGAGCTGTAGGTCATTGCTGGATGAAGCCAACAGGACAACATCATCTGCAAACAACAGAGATGAGATCCTGTGGTCACCAAGCATGACACCCTCCATTCCCTGGCTGCGCCTAGAAATCCTGTCCATAAAAATTATGAACAGGACCGGTGACAAAGGGCAGCCCTGGCGGAGTCCAACTCTCACTGGGAATGACTCCGACCGAGTGTTGGCAATGCGAACTAAACTCTCACAACGGTCGTACAGAGACCGAATAGCTCGTAACAACAAGCCCGATACCCCATACTCCCGAAGCACCCCCCACAAAAATCCACGAGGGACGCGGTCAAATGCCTTCTCCAAGTCCACAAAACACATGTAAACTGGTTGGGCAAACTCCCACGAACCCTCAAGAATTCTCGAGAGGGTAAAGAGCTGGTCCGATGTGCCACGGCCAGGACGAAAACCACATTGCTCCTCCTGAATCCGAGGTTCGACCAACGGCCGGACTCTCCTCTCCAATACCTTGGCATAGACCTTCCCAGGGAGGCTGAGGAGTGTGATCCCTCTAAAGTTGGAGCACACCCTCCGGTCCCCTTTTTTGAAGAGAGGAACCACCACCCCGGTTTGCCATGCCAAAGGCACTGCCCCCGACCTCCACGCAATGTTGCAGAGGCGTGTCAACCATGACAACCCAACAACATCCAGGGCCTTGAGGTACTCGGGGCGAATCTCGTCCACCCCCGGGGCCCGGCCACCAAGGAGATTTTTAACCACCTTGGCGACCTCAGCCCCTGTGATAGGCGAGTCATCCCCCTCGTCCCCAAACCCTGCTTCCTCTGTGGAAGGCGTATCAGTGGGATTGAGGAGATCCTCGAAGTATTCCTTCCACCGCCCGACGATATCCCCAGTTGAAGTCAACAGTGTCCCATCCGCACCATACACAGTGTGGACGGGGAGCTGCTTTCCCCTCCTGAGCCGCCGAACAGTTTGCCAGAATCTCTTTGAAGCCGACCGAAAGTCTTGTTCCATGGCCTCACCGAACTCCTCCCATACCCGGGTTTTTGCTTCAGCAACCACCCGAGCTGCACTCCGCTTGGCCTGCCGGTACACCTCAGCTGCTTCGGGAGTCCCACAAGCCAACCAAGCTTGATAGGACTCCTTCTTCAGCTTAATGGCCCCCCTCACCACTGGTGTCCACCACTTGGTTCGGGGGTTGCCACCACGAGATGCACCGACCACCTTGCGGCCGCAGCTCTGGGCTGCCGCTTCAACAACAGAGGTGGAGAACATGGCCCATTCAGACTCCATGTCTCCAGACTCCCTCGGAATGTGGTTGAAGTTCTTCCGGAGGTGGGAGTTGAAGACCTCCCGGACAGGGGCCTCAGCCAGACGCTCCCAGCACACCCTCACTATACGTTTGGGTCTACCAGGTCTGAATGGCTTCCTCCCCTGCCATCGGATCCAACTCACCACCAGGTGGTGATCAGTTGACAGCTCTGCACCTCTCTTTACTCGGGTGTCCAAGACATACGGTCGCAGGTCTGATGATACGATAACAAAATCGATCATCGACCTGCGGCCTAGGGTGTCCTGGTGCCAGGTGCACATATGGACACCCTTATGCTTGAACATGGTGTTCGTTATAGACAGACTGTGGTTAGCACAGAAGTCCAATAACTGAACACCACTCGGGTTCAGATCGGGCAGGCCGTTCCTCCCAATCACCCCCCTCCAGGTTTCACTGTCGTTGCCCACGTGCGCATTGAAGTCCCCCAGTAGGACAATGGAGTCTCCAGGAGGAGCACCCTCCAGCACCCCAGTCACAGACTCCAAAAAGGGTGGGTACTCTGAAACATCATTTGGTGCATAGGCACAAATGATGGTCAGGACCCGTTTCCCAACCCGAAGGCGCAGGGAAGCAACCCTTTCGTCCACCGGGGAAAACTCCAATATAGAGGCAGCAAGGTGGGGCGATACAAGAATACCTACCCCTGCTCGTCGCCTCTCGCCCGGGGCAACTCCAGAAAAGGCCAAGCTCCAGCCCCTCTCCAGGAGACTGGTTCCGGAACCGGAGCTGTGTGTTGAGGTGAGGCCAACTATATCTAGCCGGTATCGCTCAATCTCGTACACCAGCTCAGGCTCCTTCCCCACCAGAGAGGTGACATTCCACGTACCAAAAGCCAGTTTAGAAAGCTTGGGATCAGTCCGCCAAGGTCTCCGCCTTTGACTGCCACCTAATCCACATAGCACCGGACTTCCATGATCCCTCCTGCAGGTGGTGAACCTACTGGAGGGCGGACCCATGTAACTCCTTCGGGCTGAGCCCGGCCGGGTCCCATGGGTGGAAACCCGGCCACCAGACGCTAGCCTTCGAGCCCCTCCCCCAGGCCTGGCTCCAGGGTGGGGCCCCGGTAACCCCATACCGGGCGGGGTACACTGAATCCTTGATATACAATTTATCATGAGAGTCTGTTGGATCGTTCTTCGTCTGGCCCTTCACCCAGGACCAGTTTGTCTTGGGAGACCCTATCAGAGGCAAATTGCCCCGGACAACATAGCTCCTGGGATCACTGGGGCACGCAAACCCCTTTCCACTTTCCAACCATAACACCTAAATGAGCAACCGGGAAGACTGCCGGTATGCCCACACGACCATGTGGATTATTCTGCCACTCAACAGATCATGCTCTAACTACTAAAATATATTCAAAAGTCTGTCACAAAGTCCTCGAGATAACGGGGCATTTGTCAGACCCGAGCTGAGCGGCGCCCTGGTTGGGCTGCCACCATGGGATCCAGTGGGTGCCCCAAGGGGGTTGTGGGCCCTGCATCACCAAAGTCCCTTTCCAACCTAGTCGAATCAGCCGCATTCTCCTAACTCAGAGTGGGGGCCGGTGTTACCTTTCTGAGACAACTGGCGTGCCAACATGACCCATCGGACAGACTAAAGGTGGCTGGTCCCAGCTGAGCTGTAATCTGCATCGGCATTGTCCAGAACGACTGCAGTTTGTGTGAACGGTTGGGATGGCAAGTCCAGGCCCAATCGAGCACCATGAGCAAGGGGCACTTTGCCCAGCATTACCTGTTGAATCTCTGTCTCATACGGTGTTGTTGCTCGGCCACCCTTTCCCTAGGGGAGGGTGTTGCCACCGGAACGTCGTCCAATGGGGGACGCAGCAGGTCCAGAGGGAGGCGTATGTTATGCCTCAGCATAAGGAGAGCTGGAGAGCTTCCCGTTGTAGCGTGTGCCATCACCCTGTGGTGCAACAAGGTGCTCTGGAGTGCGGCGGAGAACGGAAGCCTATCCGCCGGTGTGAACTGAGTCCATTTTTTTAGGGTTTGGTTGAACCTCTCCACCCCCCATTTGCCTGAGGTAGAAAGCAGTTCTAACGCGCTTAATCCCTTTTCCTTCCACGAAAGCTCCGAAGTTTGTTGAAATGAACTGCGGTCCATTGTCCGTCATGATCGCATGAGACACACCCCAGCGGGCAAACAGGGAGGAGTGGAAGTCAACGACTACTTCGGTAGTGACTGAGCCAGTTGGCAGCACCTTGGGCCATTTTGAGTGGAGGTCATAGGCGACCGGTAGGAAGCGTTGATGTTGAGGGGCACTGTGTAGCTCACCGCAGATGTCTATTTAGATGTGTGTCCATGGGGCCAATGGCCATTGCAGGGGTTGCAGGGGTGGGAGCAGTGGCAGGCTTGTCTTGGTGCTGGTGAGGCAGGCCATGCAATCCTTCACCATAGTTTCCACGTCCCTGTCGATGCCTGGTTACTAGACTGAGCTCCTACAGCATTGTTTGACCCTGATCATGCCCAGGTGGCCTTCATGTACCATGGCCAGGATGTGGCCCCTCAGCGCCTCAGGGATCACCATGCAGAGCCCCCTTGTTCACGCAGACAATGTTCCAACACGATAAGTCATCCTTGACCCTATGAAAAGGTGCAAGCTCTCCTGGCACACTGGATGGTCAGCCCTCCCTGATGAAGGTGCGGAGCTGGACCAGTGTGGGGTTTTGTTCGGAGGCAGTTTGGAGCTCTTGCAGCGAGACGGTGGTCTGGAGGGGTCCGTGTAGCATGAGGACCAGTTCCGGTTCTAATGGGTCCTGGTCAGTGCTTGGCACGGGGCTAGATGTGGACTGGGAAAGTAGGTCCGCTGCCATGTTCTCCCTGCCAGGTGTGAACTGGGTGGTGAAGTTATATGCCTGCAATCTTTCTGTCCACTTGTAGATATGCAGCAGTTTGTGTCCCGACCCCGATGTTTCTAGCAGCGCTGTGTGAGCCCTGTGGTTCGTTCTGAATGTGAAATGTCACCTGTACAGATACATTGCCAAGGTTTGCATGCCCACACACACGCCAGCGCTTCCCTCTCCCCCACTGAATACTTCTGTTCGGCTGGTGTGAGCAACCTCGAAGCAAAAGCCATTGGGCGTTTGGCTCCTCCCTGGAGTTGAGACAGCACAGCGCCCACTGCAGTGTTGGAGGCGTCGCAGGTCACAAACCTGGGGCTCTGCAGGTCAAAGTAGGTGAACAGAGGCGGGGAGGTGAGCTGCGTTTTCAGCCGGTGGATGGCGGCGGAGCATGCAGGGGTCCATAACCAAGGTGCATCCTGTTTCAGGAGAGCGCGCAGCAGCTCTATTGTCTCTGAGTATTGAGGATTAAAGCGCCTGTAAAAGTTTGTCAAAAAAAGATGAGAGCCGAGTGAGGCATGATGGCACGGGCAGGTGCAGCACCGCTTTGACGTTTGAATATAGGGGGCTCAGGCCCTCAGTGATCAGGCAGAACCCCACAAACTCGATGGTGGGTGCCTCGAAGATGCACTTCTCCCTGCTCAGTGTGAGGCCATGCCTGGCGAGCACCTCCATCACCTTAGAGGGGTGGGTGTCATGAAAAGCTGATGTTGCACTGTGCGCCACAATGTTGTCCAAATATACTACCACGCCCGGGAGGCCAGCAACGATGGTGGCCATGATCTTTTGAAAGCAGCTTGAGACAGAGGTGAGGCTGAAGGGCATGCGGGTGTAGCGAAAAACTCCCATGTGGATGACGAAGTAGCTTTTCAAAAGTAACTCAGTTACTTTTGAAAAGAAGTAACTAGTAACTGTAACTAGTTACTATTTTTTTGTAACTTGCCCAACACTGTTTTTGAGCGACCTTGCAACTTTTTCCAATCACCGAACTTTCCCGCAATTTTGGCCAATCCTCATCAACTTCCACCAATTTCACCAATCAAATTTGTCCCTGAGTAGCACTCAAACGCCCAGTCTAACCAATCAAATGCATCGCTGCTCCGCAATCACGTCCATGTTCGCAGTGAGTATTAACAGAACACATTAGCAAAAAACAGAGTGTGCAATTTAAAAAAAAACCCACTCACCCGCAAGTTTTCCCATTCCTTCCTCCGTCTCATGCAGCCCACCAGTGGACGTCTCCCCACGTCTCTGTCTTGATCATGTGTACAAAGTGCCGGATTTGTGTTGAAAGAAGTCCGCCTACCTGAAAAGCACCACGTTGCAGAAGCATGCGTGAGGACAGATGCTGTAAAATCACAAACAAAGGAGCAAATCTAACTCTACAGCCAATGTTTGAACATTTTATACATCTTTAGAGGTAAAATCATTACTACGTCTTGTCAATGAGCTTTAAAGCTGTGAATCTTTGGTTTGGACACAGACCAACGTACGCCCCCGGCAAACCCCCAAGGAGAGCCCCTTCTCCCAGTGAAACTCCCGGTAAAGGACAGATGAGTATCTAATGAGACAGGTGTGTGTCAAGACGCACAGCAGATAAAAAGACAGGTAGGAGTCAGGCATAGAAAGACAGAGAATATTCAGTATTTTTTACAGAAAACAGATTCCAATAGACAATACAGAGCAATAGAATTTTTTTTTTTCTCTGCGCTCGGTACCCAGTGGTTGGGGCCCACTGCGGTTAGGGAGTTTTCAAATGAAGGTGCTACCATAATTTCCAAAGCTAAACTCTTTAACATGCATTCAATGTAATTTAGCTGTTGTAATGTATAATTGTTTTTTCATCCTTTTTATTCAAGTTCTCAGCAAGAGTAGCCTACAGTGTTGGTCATTTTTATGGCAAATTTATGAGTAGCTTCTCCATTCTCACTTGTGTTAAAGTCTGTATTTGCTGTTGCGCAAAAGAGTTTTTCTGTATAGCAGAAGTTTCTGCTTAATTTACAAATCACTGTTTAATAGGATTTTTTTGACAATCCTGTTTTTTGTTGTGTTAAATAGAATATAGTCGCAGTAAACTATAGAAAAAAGCTTCTGCTTTAAAATTTGTAATTCTTCCTACAACTTTTAGTGCAAAAAACTCCTCTCAAAACATCACAACTTTTATTGCAACTTTTTAAAAAAGCTCCTGCAAATTCAGGCTTTTTGAGCCACAACAATCAGAAAAACATCCTGTAAAATCCTGGAGGGACTGACTTACCCACATTTGCCAGCTGGGTCCTGTTCACGATCTGCTGATTGGTCCATTTTGCAGAGGCATCTATTGTGTCCCTCCTCTGTACAACACAGACACAAGGGAGAATATATGTTAGTACCCCAGGAAGAATAGCCAGTGTTTTATACAGGTGCTAATGGGGATCTTAATAAAACAAACATCTCATGTAATGTCATCTGCTGTGAGGCTACAGATATCCTGTGCATGCCTGGGGAGCACAGTTGGTCAGATATAAATTTTACCTTGTGAGCCTTGGCCTCTGCAAATCTTGCAATTAGAAAAAATAGTAAAAAAAAAAAAAATAATTGTTGTTTACCTGTACTGTCAGCAACCGGCGTCACCACTGTCTCCTCATTAACAACAGGTGCTCGTCATTAGCATCATATGTGCTCATACAAGCAGTGTTGCTCTCTAGCTGCTCCTCTGGAGGGTTAGTCTCCTCCCTGGTTGAAGTAAAAAAGGTTGTTTTGATTAAAAAAAAAAATCTGTGCTCGTCCCTTTTTCTCCATTTCTCTGCACCACTCGGATAACTTTGTTTCATTTTGCCGCTATTCTACACACTACACGGTTTGTAAACAATGTAACCAACGATACGCGCATGTCTCAGAGACAACATGGAAGAGTCCAACAGTCTGAGGAGAAGGGAGGAGGATGTTACGTTTTTGATTTGATTTGCCGTTTATGTAAACGCTGGTGTTTCTTTATTTTGTCGGACATCATGTTAAATATGCTAAACATTTTTTAAAAAAGTATATGGGGCTCCTAGTAGATGGGGGCCCTTAGCAGATCGGGGCCTAAGGCAGTCGCCTACCTTTGCCTAATGGTAAGTCCACCTCTGACCTGCAGTCTTCTACAGGTGAGGTCTCCACAGCTGCATGGGTGAAGTGTGTGACCCTTGTCAGTGTGGCCAGTTCCTTTGGCTTTGGCCTACCTGGAGAGCATCTGAGAGGCAGAGGAAGAATAATGTGACTGCCGATTAGAACAGCCAGGGACGTAGCAGTGGGAATATTTGCCTTCAACTTTCCATGTCCCAACTGGCCTCAGTGTGAACCTGCACTTAGAATCAGCTTCTTGAAATTTCACAAGAAAATTCTTATCAAGTAAAGATGGTTCCACCATTTTCAACAAATTAACCAGCGACACACCGTTTTGTTGACACAAATTAGAAAGATTTTTAGAGCTGCAAGGGTCAAGGTCTGGGTGTTGACTTTTTGAAAGTGAGATTCCACTGCTATAAAGTCACGTTCCTTGGTAAGATAAAAACCAGCAATATGAAATTACCCTCACTTGCTGCTAAGAGAATATGTCAGCCTAAAGATATTCAGACTTCCAGTCAAGAACAGCTGGGCACACTGCCAACACTTTAGAGGAGGAACTCTTCTCATGAATATGATCTTAAAAAGGCACACAAAGAAAACACGCTCAGGGCTGAAACTACATGCATTTTCCTTGGTAAAATCCATAATGAATAGTGTTTTAGGATTGTTGAAGAGCTTGTATTGAAGGACGTGTCCTTGGAGACTAGCGGGCAGCAGGGGATCCTCTATATTTCACACAGCTGTATGTCCACAGCTGTTATTGCTGGATCTGCTGGGAGTCATTTGGCTTTGATTGCTTTGCTATGACAGTGCCATCTTATACCCAGTGCCAGCTAACATAAAAGAAATCTACTTTTTGATTCTTTTCACAAATTGTTCAATTGTGTAAACTACCTTTAATCAGTGATCAGCTGCTACAATCCAATTTATTGTAAAGAGAGACATTGGCTTATGGTTTTTTAAAGGTGTAGTGTGTAATAATTAGTGTAATCTCCATCCATCCATCCATCCATCTTCTACCGCTTTTCCGGAGGTCCGGGTCGCGGAGGCAGCAGTTCAAGCAGAGAAGCCCAGACTTCCCTCTCCCCAGCCACCTGCTCCAGCTCTTCAGAGGGGATACCAAGGCGTTCCCAGACTAGCTGGGAGACATAGTCTCTCCACCGAGTCCTGGGTCTGCCCCGGGGTCTCCTCCCAGTGGGACGTGCCTGAAACACCTCAAGTGGGAGGCGTCCAGGAGGCATCCTAATCAGATGCCCATACCACCTCAACTGACTCCTTTCAATGTGGAGGAGCAGCGGTTCTACTCTGAGCCTCTCCCGGATGACTGAGCTCCTCACCCTATCTCTGAGGGTGAGTCCAGCAATCCTACGGAGAAAGCTCATTTCAGCCGCTTGTATCCGCGATCTCGTTCTTTCGGTCATTACCCAAAGCTCGTGACCATAGGTGAGAGTAGGAACGTAGATTGACTGGTAAATCGACAGCTTTGCCTTAGAACTAAGCTCCCTCTTCACCACAACAGACCGGTACAACGTCCGCATCACTGCAGATGCTGCTCCAATCCGTCTGTCGATCTCTCGCTCCATTTTCCCCTCACTCGTGAACAAGACCCCAAGATACTTAAACTCCTCCACTTGGGGCAGGAGCCTGTCCCCAACCCGGAGAGGACAATCCACCTTTTTCCGGCTGAGGACCATGGACTCGGACTTGGAGGTGCTGATTCTCATCCCAGCCGCTTCACACTCAGCGGCAAACCGTCCCAGCAAGAGCTGTAGGTCATTGCTGGATGAAGCCAACAGGACAACATCATCTGCAAACAACAGAGATGAGATCCTGTGGTCACCAAGCATGACACCCTCCATTCCCTGGCTGCGCCTAGAAATCCTGTCCATAAAAATTATGAACAGGACCGGTGACAAAGGGCAGCCCTGGCGGAGTCCAACTCTCACTGGGAATGACTCCGACCGAGTGTTGGCAATGCGAACTAAACTCTCACAACGGTCGTACAGAGACCGAATAGCTCGTAACAACAAGCCCGATACCCCATACTCCCGAAGCACCCCCCACAAAAATCCACGAGGGACGCGGTCAAATGCCTTCTCCAAGTCCACAAAACACATGTAAACTGGTTGGGCAAACTCCCACGAACCCTCAAGAATTCTCGAGAGGGTAAAGAGCTGGTCCGATGTGCCACGGCCAGGACGAAAACCACATTGCTCCTCCTGAATCCGAGGTTCGACCAACGGCCGGACTCTCCTCTCCAGTACCTTGGCATAGACCTTCCCAGGGAGGCTGAGGAGTGTGATCCCTCTAAAGTTGGAGCACACCCTCCGGTCCCCTTTTTTGAAGAGAGGAACCACCACCCCGGTTTGCCATGCCAAAGGCACTGCCCCCGACCTCCACGCAATGTTGCAGAGGCGTGTCAACCATGACAACCCAACAACATCCAGGGCCTTGAGGTACTCGGGGCGAATCTCGTCCACCCCCGGGGCCCGGCCACCAAGGAGATTTTTAACCACCTTGGCGACCTCAGCCCCTGTGATAGGCGAGTCATCCCCCTCGTCCCCAAACCCTGCTTCCTCTGTGGAAGGCGTATCAGTGGGATTGAGGAGATCCTCGAAGTATTCCTTCCACCGCCCGACGATATCCCCAGTTGAAGTCAACAGTGTCCCATCCGCACCATACACAGTGTGGACGGGGAGCTGCTTTCCCCTCCTGAGCCGCCGAACAGTTTGCCAGAATCTCTTTGAAGCCGACCGAAAGTCTTGTTCCATGGCCTCACCGAACTCCTCCCATACCCGGGTTTTTGCTTCAGCAACCACCCGAGCTGCACTCCGCTTGGCCTGCCGGTACACCTCAGCTGCTTCGGGAGTCCCACAAGCCAACCAAGCTTGATAGGACTCCTTCTTCAGCTTAATGGCCCCCCTCACCACTGGTGTCCACCACTTGGTTCGGGGGTTGCCACCACGAGATGCACCGACCACCTTGCGGCCGCAGCTCTGGGCTGCCGCTTCAACAACAGAGGTGGAGAACATGGCCCATTCAGACTCCATGTCTCCAGACTCCCTCGGAATGTGGTTGAAGTTCTTCCGGAGGTGGGAGTTGAAGACCTCCCGGACAGGGGCCTCAGCCAGACGCTCCCAGCACACCCTCACTATACGTTTGGGTCTACCAGGTCTGAATGGCTTCCTCCCCTGCCATCGGATCCAACTCACCACCAGGTGGTGATCAGTTGACAGCTCTGCACCTCTCTTTACTCGGGTGTCCAAGACATACGGTCGCAGGTCTGATGATACGATAACAAAATCGATCATCGACCTGCGGCCTAGGGTGTCCTGGTGCCAGGTGCACATATGGACACCCTTATGCTTGAACATGGTGTTCGTTATAGACAGACTGTGGTTAGCACAGAAGTCCAATAACTGAACACCACTTGGGTTCAGATCGGGCAGGCCGTTCCTCCCAATCACCCCCCTCCAGGTTTCACTGTCGTTGCCCACGTGCGCATTGAAGTCCCCCAGTAGGACAATGGAGTCTCCAGGAGGAGCACCCTCCAGCACCCCAGTCACAGACTCCAAAAAGGGTGGGTACTCTGAAACATCATTTGGTGCATAGGCACAAATGATGGTCAGGACCCGTTTCCCAACCCGAAGGCGCAGGGAAGCAACCCTTTCGTCCACCGGGGAAAACTCCAATATAGAGGCAGCAAGGTGGGGCGATACAAGAATACCTACCCCTGCTCGTCGCCTCTCGCCCGGGGCAACTCCAGAAAAGGCCAAGCTCCAGCCCCTCTCCAGGAGACTGGTTCCGGAACCGGAGCTGTGTGTTGAGGTGAGGCCGACTATGTCTAGCCGGTATCGCTCAATCTCGTACACCAGCTCAGGCTCCTTCCCCACCAGAGAGGTGACATTCCACGTACCAAAAGCCAGTTTAGAAAGCTTGGGATCAGTCCGCCAAGGTCTCCGCTTTTGACTGCCACCTAATCCACATAGCACCGGACTTCCATGATCCCTCCTGCAGGTGGTGAACCTACTGGAGGGCGGACCCATGTAACTCCTTCGGGCTGAGCCCGGCCGGGTCCCATGGGTGGAAACCCGGCCACCAGACGCTAGCCTTCGAGCCCCTCCCCCAGGCCTGGCTCCAGGGTGGGGCCCCGGTAACCCCATACCGGGCGGGGTACACTGAATCCTTGATATACAATTTATCATGAGAGTCTGTTGGATCGTTCTTCGTCTGGCCCTTCACCCAGGACCAGTTTGTCTTGGGAGACCCTATCAGAGGCAAATTGCCCCGGACAACATAGCTCCTGGGATCACTGGGGCACGCAAACCCCCCCACCACGATAAGGTGACGATCCATGAGGGGGAATTAGTGTAATCTAGCAGGCATATTTCAATGCCTGCAATGCCTGCATATGCCTGCTAAATTAGTGTAATCTAGCAGGCATATTTCAAAATACAAATATTTTCTTTATATTGGTCATTACTCCCTTCCTAAGCATTTATGATAACTTACAAAGTCATTTGTATAATTAAAGTTGTGTAATTAAAGACATTATGGTAATCCAAGATGGCTGCTGACATGGAAGGGGACCCTCTTCCTGTGTATAAAAAATAAAATAATGTCATGACATACGAAATGCAGCAAATTTTACTTAAAATTTGATTATATAGCAATAGAAACAAAATTATGATTTTATGCTGTATTGGACTTCAGAATTCAGATTACTAGGAGTGGGAATCGCGATACTTGGGTCATGGTACGATCCTATCACGATGCAATGATGATCACGATATCACAATACTGAATATCGCGATACCATAGCTTTCAAATTTTTTCACCTTATTCAACCTTAAATCATGCCCAAAGTAAAACTGTTGACATTTCTTTCATATTGTAACGTTGGGGCCATGTTAAGTGGGGCAGGAATTTCCCAGCATGCTTTGCCAGTTGAAAACGTTATGTGTGTGTAACCGTGATTTAAACAGAGGTCTGGGAGAATGACCTCCCCTCCTGCTTGTGCTCAGAGTGTGTGAAAATAAATCCGGTTGATCACAACCATCTGCTCCATTTTCTTTGTGTGAACCCTGCAAACGTCACACTGGTGTCAGAAGTGGGCATGGAGCAGATGGATGCCAGGATCAGAATGGAGATCCAGCAGCTGGAGCAGTTCATTGCTCAGCTGATGATAGATGATGGGACCGAGACACCACCCCCGGGAGCCGGGAGCCGGGACGAACGAAGCGGCGGCGGACCTGACGGGGCCAGCGCACCCCGCCTTCTGTCTTTTTCAAGACAGAGCGGGCAGAGCAGAGCAAACCAGCCCCACATTCCACCCTTTTCAGGACAGGACGGGCTGGCGATCCCACGGCGATCGAGAGTGACGATCGATCAGGAGGCGGCCATCCCATCTGTTAGGCAGCGGGCCAAGATTCCCCGCTTCAACGGCGAGGCCACGTTGGATGACTACCTGACCCAGGTCGAGCTGGCCGCTGCGCTGAACGGCTGGTCACCAGAGGAAACCGCCGTGCAAGTCGCGCTGGCCTTGGAAGGGAGAGCTCTCTGCATGCTCTCTGATCTCCTGCCTGAGGAGCGCTACAGCTGGCCAGCGCTACAAGGGGCGCTCCAGAGACGATTTGGGAGAACGGCGGACGCTGAGCACGCCCAGGAACAGCTGACCCGCTGCCGTAGAAGCAACCAGGAAAGCCTAGGAACCTATGCTGCAGACATATGGCTGCTAACCCGGCGCAGCTACCCGGATTTCGCACCGGAGGCGGTAGAGAAGCTCGCCCTCCGGAGCTTCATCCAAGGTCTCCACCCGGCCCAGCTCCAGAGCCACGTACGGATCCACGCCGCGAGCGACTGGGAGACTGCAGTGGCAGAAGCAGAGCGGGTGGAGCCACTGATGAATCGCACAGTTGAAGCGCCAACGCACAGACAGAGAACCTTCCAGGCCACGATGGAGAGCGAGGAGGAATTACGGCAGACCACGGCGGCGCGTCCCCGGAGAAGAACACCCCTCGCCGGCGTTAAACTAGAGCAAGGTGGCGTGAACGGGAACAAGCCGCCTCCCGCAGATGTTTCCCCCGAGGAGCCGGCACCACGCGTGGGCCGAATTGGACACTCTCCAGGGATCTATCTACAGTGCAGCTTGGGGAAGACGTCGATCCGGGCCCTGATTGACACCGGCTCTACAATCTCCCTGGTTCGACCCGGTGTGCTGCCGGGCACGAACAAGACGGCCCCACGGGGGTGGGAACCCACCAAGTGCTGCGTCACCACGGCTACTGGTGAGCGTGCCAGACTGGGGGGGCGGAGAGTTTTGGTGGTGGGGGTGGCCGGTCAGAACATAAAACACCCGTTCTGGCTGGCTGACATCCAAGACCCCTGTATTATTGGACTAGACCTGCTCACAGCCTGGAACGCCAAGATCGACACCGCCGGACCTTCCCTCCAGCTGGGAAACCGGACCATCACGCTCCACAGCAGAACCCAGAGAAGGAACACGGGGGCCTGCGCGATCGAGGGATCGCCAAGACAGACCGGACCAGGCAGGCCACCGCGAGGACTGGACACGATGACGTCACCAGCGCGGACAGAGGGAGCACGAATGCACACAAGGACAGCAAGGGGAGGGGTCAACGTGTCAGCAGAGACGCAGCAGGTGGTGGAGGAATTATTTCAGCGGAGCTGCAGCGGGCTGGACCCGGAACAGGGACGCCAGCTGCGGGAGCTATTGGACTGTTTTATGGGTGTTTTCGCCGCGAAGGATGAGGAATGCGGCCGGACCGGGTTGGTGCAGCACGAGATCGACACCGGTGAGGCCAGGCCGATTCGACTCCACCCACACCGGCTGCCCTTTTCAAGGCGGGCAGCGGCGGAACAAAAAGTGCGAGAAATGCTGGAGGCAGATGTCATTGAGCCCTCCAGCAGCCCCTGGGCGGCGCCGGTGGTGCTGGTCAAGAAGAAGGATGGGTCGTGGCGGTTCTGTGTGGATTACCAACGCCTGAACGACGCCACCAGGAAAGATTCCTACCCCCTGCCCCGCATCGATGACGCACTGGACCACATCGCCGGCTCCAGCTGGTTCAGCTCGCTGGATCTACGCAGCGGCTATTGGCAGGTAGAGCTGTCACCTGAGGCCCGCCAAAAAACAGCCTTCTCCATCGGGCAGGGACTGTACCAGTTTAAAGTGATGCCGTTTGGACTCTGCAACGCTCCGGCCACCTTTGAACGCTTGATGGAGCGAGTGCTGGCTCACGTGCCCCGGAGTCGCTGCGTTGTTTACCTGGATGACCTGCTGGTGCATGCAGCTGATTTTGACAGCGCCCTGTCAAATCTCAGAGAGGTGCTGGGAGCCATCCAGCAGGCAGGGCTACGGTTACACCCTAAGAAATGCCACCTGTTTCGGCAGGAGACCACCTTTTTGGGCCACGTCGTCAGCGCAGCGGGGGTCGCCACCGACCCGGAAAAAGTGGCAACAGTGAGAGACTGGCCAGTGCCGCGGAACGTTGGAGAACTGAGAAGTTTTCTTGGATTGGCCTCCTATTATAGGAGGTTTGTGAAAGACTTTGCCACCATCGCCAGCCCGCTGCATCAGCTGACGCAGAAAGGACGCACATTTCAGTGGAGTGACAGCTGTGCTGCTGCTTTCTCCCAGCTTCGCGCAGCGCTCATCAGAGCCCCCGTCCTGCGGTATCCTGACCCGAACCGCCCTTTCATCGTGGACACGGACGCCAGCAACCAGGGCATCGGGGCGGTGCTATCCCAGGAGGGAGAACATGGAGAGCAGGCAGTCGCTTTCTTCAGCCGCACTCTCAGCAGAGCCGAGAGAAATTACTGTGTGACTCGCAGAGAGCTGCTGGCTGTCATTCAAGGACTGCGTCATTTCCGCCCGTATGTGTACGGGGGGAGGTTCCAGCTCAGGACGGACCACGCTTCCCTGACCTGGTTGTTAAACTTCAAAGAACCGGATGGACAGTTGGCGAGATGGCTGGAGGCACTGCAGGATTATAATTTCCAGATTGTGCATCGGGCAGGCCGCCTCCATGCCAACGCTGACGCGCTGTCTCGGCGCCCCTGTGCGACAGAGGAGTGTCGGCACTGCCAACGGGCTGAAGATCGGGACCAAACCGCCCCACGGGCTGCCGCTCTCCGAGCCGCTGCGAGCAGGAATAACGCAGCGACGCACAGCCCCTCAGATGATCAGGCAGTTCTCCCCAGCGATGACGTCACAGAGGTTCTTGGCACGCAGCAGCTGCAGAGCGAGCAGGACAGAGACCCGGTCATTTCGCGGGTTCGGCAGTGGCTGGACGCAGGACAGCGGCCCGCCTGGGAGGTTGTGTCGCCGCTGGACCCAGAGACTAAGGCCCTGCACTCCCAGTGGGCCAACCTCCGCTGCCACGAGGGCGTGGTGTATAGACAGTGGCAGACTCCAGCTGGGCAGCGGCACGTCTGGCAGCTGCTGGTTCCTCGTCGACTCCGGCCCAAAGTACTCCAGCTGGTTCATGGGGCGGTAGGAGCGGGCCACTTCGGAGTGACAAAGACGCTGCAGCGCCTTCGGGCCCAGTTCTACTGGCCCGGTTGTCATCAGGACGTGGAGCTCCACGTTCATCGCTGCGACACATGCACAGCTCAGAAGGGACCAACTCAGCGATCCCACGCTCCCCTGCAGCAGTACCGGGTGGGAGCACCGATGGAGCGAGTGGGAGTGGACATCCTGGGCCCTTTCCCGACCACGGACCGGGGGAACCGCTACGTGCTGGTCGCGATGGATTATTTCACTAAGTGGCCAGAGGCGTACGCGGTCCCGGATCAGAGCGCCGCTACGACGGCATCAAAGCTGGTGGATGAAATGTTCTGTCGGTTTGGCGCACCGGAGGAGCTGCACAGCGATCAGGGTCGGAACTTCGAGGCGGAGGTCTTCGGAGAGGTCTGCAAGCGGCTGGGCATCCGGAAGACCCGGACCACCCCACTGCATCCACAGAGCGACGGCCTGGTCAAACGATTCAACCGGACCCTCACCACCCAGCTCGCTATCCTAGTGGACCAGCAACAGCGAGACTGGGACCTGCATCTGCCTTTTGTTTTGTGGGCGTACCGGACGGCAGCTCAGGAATCTACCCGGTGCACCCCTGCGGCGCTCATGTTTGGACGCGAGCTGCGCACACCGGTGGATTTGGTATTCGGTTGCCCCCCTGAGCTGGAGGTGGAGGGAAAACCCGGATTGGATTTTTTTTTTGTTTGAAAGAACGTCTCCACACGGTGCACGAGCTGGCTCGAGAGGCCCTGGCAGCGGCAGGGGGCCGGCAGAAGCGAGCGTACGACTCCCGCTGCCAGGGGAGGGACTTTGCACTGGGAGATCGAGTCTGGGTTTTCTGCCCTGAGAGGAAGAGAGGACGATCACCGAAGCTGGCAAGCCAGTGGTCGGGGCCATGCGTGGTCCTGGAGAGACTGTCAGATGTGGTGTACAGGGTGAGGCTTAGGAAAAGGGACCGGGTTGTGGTCCTTCATCGTGACCGTCTCGCCCCGTATCGGCCATCTGCACCGCTGGAGCTTCCATCCCGGCCCGATACCCCGACCGAGACCCAGATGGACACTAGGGGGCCTGTACGTGTTGGCTGCTGGCGCCGAAGACCGCCCCGACACCTGGATGAGTTTGTATTGGACTTTTAAATTGGACTTTAATTTTTCTGGGGACAGAAACCAGTCCGGGGGGGGGGGGCAGTGTAACGTTGGGGCCATGTTAAGTGGGGCAGGAATTTCCCAGCATGCTTTGCCAGTTGAAAACGTTATGTGTGTGTAACCGTGATTTAAACAGAGGTCTGGGAGAATGACCTCCCCTCCTGCCTGTGCTCAGAGTGTGTGAAAATAAATCCGGTTGATCACAACCATCTGCTCCATTTTCTTTGTGTGAACCCTGCAAACGTCACAATATAATAAAGTATTCTCAGGGTTTCATTTTCCCTGGAGATGCGTCTCTGCACACAGGGAGGGCAGTGGATGGTTTTGTTTGAAATAGATTCCCACTCCAGCTATGTTTGTCTGACTCTGTGGACTCTTTTAAAGCTGCACTCTGGCAGCTCTAAACCCACCTGAAAAACCAATGTGTTTTGCCCCAAATAGTATATTGTGTCTTTTTATACACAAAAAACTTTCATTGCCTTAGAATGGCTTGGAAAGAGCTTTTATGTCTTTGACCTACTTAAGTATGCATGGATCTATAAATATTCTAATTAGCTCCACCCATACTCCCGCCCACCAGTACCTGGAAGAAAACAAAGATATTGTACAAGGCTCTGAGAAGGCAATCTAACTTGAGGAAGTACCATTGTAGGTAAACCCACGGAAGAGTCACTGCCCGGCCCGACATGGAAGCTGGAAGGCTCCCCACCGGTCTGTGGTTACCCACTCACCGCAGATTGCCTCGCTGGGAGCCGGTGAGCAGTTCATCTCAGTCCGGTGCGCCTGCCAGCTGACTCGCCTCCAAGGTGCTCCCCAGGCTCCTTCCTCCAGAGCTCACCTCGCTTCGCGCTGCTCCGAGGTAAACTGCTCGCCAGCCCTCAGCGAGGCGATCCGCGATGAGTGGGTAACTAGAGACCGCTCCTTTGGGGGAAGAGGGAGGAGCTGAGGAGCACTCAGTTCCTTCAGAGCATTTTCCCCAGCTCGCTCCGGGAAAAGGTGAGGCAGCTGGCGGGGCACACCAGCGGGTGCTCCCAGCAAGGTGAGGGGAGCCCTCCAGCCAGGCAGCGACTGCCTTTCCGCTCCACCGAGAATGATCATTCCGCAGGTTCACCTACGATGATACTCGCCCAGTTGTTGCGCCATGCACACAGGACGATCTCCTCCGGCATGCAGGCTGCAAACCCGTGTCCTTTGGCATTTTAGCAGGATCACTGAGGTTTTTCCCAAATAAAATTAATCCTTGATGTCGTATTTTCATGTCTGTGGGTAAGACATGTAATTTAAAAGAGGATTTCTTGCTCACACAGCCAAAAACTGAACATGTACGCTGGGCTGAAAAGTTCACTGGCTGAAAAGTTCATAGTGGTCAAATTTGACCAAATGTGGTTTATTTTTCAACATAGTCTCTCCTTCGGTCCACACACTTCTTCCATGGGTGTTGCAGCTCTTGGATCCCTGCATCTTAAAAATAAACAACATTTAGTCAAATTTGACCACTATGAAATTTTCACCCCCCCATAATCTGCCATCTTTCCCAACTTGTAAAAAGCTGAGCTCCTGCTTGCTCCTTGGCTCCCCCCTCATGTCTCTGAAAAGTGTTTCATAAATAAACATTACTTACTTTTTCTTCAGCACTGCTCGCAAGCTCCATGCCAGTGTTTTTAGCTTAGCCGTTGATAATGCTGCGCCAAGACATGTGCTAGCCCGCATGTTTGGGTTTTTTTTCATGCAGCACTTCTTGCAGGTTATGTGTCATGTCTAGGTCTTTCCTTCCATCTTTGTTATAAAATCCAAAATAGGCCCGACATTTGAGCTAACATTGAGCTAACTGCTTCTTAACTTTCAAAGCTGGCTGCAGATCTCGAGAGACAAGATATGACTTCCGCAGATGCTTTTGCACCATCTGGCTGCAAATCTTTCAAGACAAGCTATGAATTCATTTGACTGGGTGCTTGCTTTGCGCCATCTAGTGGACTGAAAATGCAGTTAGTTGAATACCCAAGAAAGAATGCAACATTTACCTGAATAGACATAATTAATAAAAGATCGATCCATGCATTTAGGGATCGGTGCATCGGTGTTAGTGTCAAGTATCGCGATCCATCACTGAACTGATCTTTTGTCCCACCCCTACAGATTACCCAAAATATTACACACACCACCTTTATATTTATATTTGAAAGCCTGTGTTTTAAAGTCCATGCTTTTTGATTTATCATGGTTGCAATTGTGCGTTTCTTGGAAATGCTGAAAAAAATAATTTTAAAAGGCAAATAGAAGGCTAGAACTTCACACACCAAAACTGGAAAAACTACTTTAGTCATGAGCTGTACAGTAGTTAGTTTGACATAGTATGTAAATCTAAAAAATGCCCCAATTTAGAAACTTTAATCTGCAGAGGTGTTTGTCCATAACCAGAGGCCCCATGTGGCTTTGATAAGAGAGGAAAAAGTTATACATTTACAAGAAAACACTTACAGCTGCAAATTTATAGCATATTTTTAAAAAGGAAAAAAGTCACAAATTTATGGGTAAAAAGATTTGCAAATTTACAACAAAAATAAATTTAAGAGAAAAATTAACATTTGCAACAGAAAGGATCAGTTTTAAGATTAAAAAGGCATAAATTTAGGAGAAAAAACAAACTGTCAAGAAAAAAAGCAAATTTACATGAAGAGTTGCAAATTTAAGAGAAAAAAAACATTTAGGGGAAAGAAAATCTCCCCTGTTGACAGGCCAGTTTATACAATAACTGATCTGTTTTAACTTAATTTTTAAACTTGGTTTTTTGCAATGACATGGACATTTTTAGGTCAAAAATTACTCATGATTGATGTTTACATAAGGAAGGTTGTTAACCCCTTGTATAGACAGTTTTAAGGAGATGCATAGCTTTTTCATTAATGGTCCAAAATTGAAAGTAAATATTCTTTTGTGTTTATCTTTACTGCCTTCACTGTTTCCTTCTTCCTGTTTTCAGAAGGCTATTTATATCCTGCATCGTGAGCAGAATGAACCTTATGTGGAAGGGTTTGGGGTTTCCCTCAGCAGGTCGGCCAGCATGCAGACTACCATGAGCCAGTTTAATGAATGGCGTAATTTAAAAGTAGCTGGTTTTGGTAAAGGCTTAATGATGCCAGAATGCTGGCGTCACAGACAGAGAGGGGGGGAAGGCATTCTTTCCAGGCGCTGGAGCAGCACTTTCAGGCTGGGAGACTTGAGTGAGGTTATGTGACAACCTCCCATGTCACTTATGTCACTCATAACACCCGGATGCTGTCCATGTCTCTGTCCAGTCACAACAGCAAAATTAAAAGCCAGATAAAGCAGGTGATTGTGCACATATGTCCACAAGCTCTGAAATGACTGTGGGAAAGCTTCTTGCTGATTAGGTTCTGCAGAGTCATGATGGACTATGCCACTGGCTCTGAAGCTATTAGGCTGAGCCCACTTCTTCCGGCCTTTGGAGAGGTAAAACAATGTAGAAAGTCAGAGACAGGAAAGGCCAAACAGATGCATAGCTCTCAGAGAAGTGGACCAATGCCACCATTGTTCCAGAGGTAATGTGATTGTTGTGCTGTAAATCCTGTGCAAACAAGCAGAGCCCTGAACAACAGGTACTGAAGTTTGATACAGGTAACTTTTGTGGAAAGACTGAGTGCAGCAGCTTGGCATTGTGATTCCATTAATTTGGGAAATGTACTGAAAACAGGATGGATAACAAATAGTAATTTCCCTTTAATCTTATCAGTTTCATAGCAAATCCTGTATTCACCATCATATATGTAATCAGGATTTTTTTTCCATTAAACTTACCTTGGCAGTTAACCTTTCATCTGTTAAACTTTGTAATAACGGTTTTCACCCAACATGCAAGAGTAAAAGCCACTATTTGCAAAGTAATCTTATAACCACTTGAATGTGGTTACATCTAAAATTAGCCACAATGTTGCTGCTGCTTTTTTCAGTTTGCCCTGAAGATTGCAAGGCAGACACATGACAGCTGTGTGTGATGCACCAGAAACACTGAAAAAGAGACATTTTCTGTTAAAAATGCAGTTATGGAAATGCACAATGAAAGCTGATTCAAGATGCTTTATTGTCAGATGTGTAGAAATTCTTTTCAGCATCCCAACAACTATCAGTCAATAAGCTTTCATGAACATCCATCCATCCATCCATCCATCCATCCATCCATCTTTGAGTCAAGTCAAAATTTATTTCTATAGCACATTTAAAACAACCACAGCTGTCCAAGGTGCTGTACACTTAAAATATTTTTTAAAATAACCACACAGTTTATAACACAGACTAAAAATACATAATAAAATGTAATTTAAAACAGTATAATAAAACCAAAATAAAATTAATAAAATAAGCAAATAAAATAAACTGCAACAATAAAAACTAAGATACTCTGCTCAGCTAGGAGTGAAAGTCTGGGGTCTGGGTCGCAGAGGCAGCAAACTGAGCAGAGAAGCTCAGACTTCTCTCTCCCCAGCCACCTCCTCCATCTCTTCAGGAAGGATATCAAGGTGTTCCCAGGCCAGCTGGGAGACATGGTCTCTCCAGTGTGTCCTGGGTTTGCCCCGGGGTCTCCTACTAGTGAGACGTGACCAAAACACCTCACATGGGAGGCGTCCATTAGGCATCCTGATCAAATGCCCAAACCACTTCAACTGGCTTCTTTTGATGTGGAGGAGAAGCAACTCTGCCCTGAGCCTCTCCCAGATAACTGAACTCCTCACCGTATCTCTAAGGGTGAGTCAGACAAAGCTCATTTCAGTCTCTTGTATCTGTGATCTCATTCTTTCGGTCATTACCCAAAGTTCATGAATATTAGATGCGAGTAGGAACCTAGATTTACCAATAAATCGACACCTTTGCTTTGGAGCTCAGCTCATTCTTCACCACTACAGACCGGTACAACATTTGTATCACTGCAGATGCTGCTCTGATCCCTCTGTCAATCTCCCACTCCATTCTCCCTTGACTCGTGAAAAAGACCCATGAGATCCTTGAACACTTCCACTTTTGGCATGAACAAAAGAAATAAAATCCATTTTGCGGACCAGCCACAGGACTCTAAAAACATCACACATGGACAGAGAGGCTGTTGGCGCAGATTGGCAGCCACGTTTCTGTCAGTCTGCACCAGGGCAGCTGTGGCTACAGTAGTAGCTTACCACTACCATTGTCTGTGGAGTGAATGAATAATGTATCCATTGTAAAGTGTCTTTGAGTGTCTATGAAAGTGCTATATACTGTAAATCTGATGCATTATTATTATTATTATTGTTATTAACATTTAAACTGAATTAAATGATTGGATGGTCTACTCTTGAATTCTAGGGGCTCTATTTTGATGGCCATCAATGGACTTTTCCACCAGACTTTCCGTTGTATGCCAATGTTTTTCTTAGTTTCTGTCAGCGTTTTTATGCTTTGCATCAAGCCATGTAATTACCAGTAGACAGTGTGTTCGCTTTGCGCTGGGCGGCGGAAGCTTATTTCAAAGAGGTTTGGCAGCACACAATCTCATGCACATCACTATTATGGGGCATTTCATGGCAATCCGTTTTTGATCAGGCAAGAGGAGGTCTATTGTCAGAAGCGGATTGTTTAATGATATTTCAGTGGCGTGTTTTGAAATCGCGGAGCTCTGGAGCACATGAGGAAACAGCATGCACTGGGTTTTTCTGTTTTAATGGAGAGAGTTCTAATAGTCATAATATAATCACCCATCATTTTATCTATAATATGATCACACACTAAAAAATTGTTTTATTCCATCTACACTCTCATTTTAATTGCAGACTTACCATTGGAGTCTATAGATTAGGCATTAATGTATGATTTTTTAGGGAAATGAATGAATGAACAGGGAGGATGTGTGTGCTTCAGTGTGGATGTGCGGCACATGGGGGGAGGCATGTCAGTCTGAAGATTTTTATTACATCCACGTTTTTGTTTCCATCACAGACTTATTAGGCAATAAGGTGTTTATTTTTAGGGGAATAAATGAAAGAACAAGGAGTGTGCAGCATTTTACTTTTTCACTGTAACTCCCAAGAAGAAATGTGTCCACGTCTGCCTCAGCCATGCCCCCCGGTGTTTTCAACCGGGCCAAGGCTGCCCACACGACATTTTTGGTTGCGGTTCTCCCCCACCAAGCACCCCGTCCATCACCTGTGAGCCTCTGGCAGGGGCCACCAAGAGCAGGCTTGCTACATGGTGGGGGTCAGTGGCGGATGAGGAACCACACCAGATCTCCTCATTCCCTCCCGCCCTGGAGGGACTGGATAGAGAGCTGCAAACCTTGGCAGACCCCCCCCCCCCCAATGGGGGAGACCTTCAGTCAGCAAAACCAACAGGAGAGGGAACACTCCATCTCCCTACAGGTCGGGAGCAACTTCTGCACCATCATTAATCAAAGTTTATGAACATTTGCACAGGCATCATCCTCTTTTCAATTCAATTCACTTCAATTCAACTTTATTCATATAGCGCGATTTCACAACAACAGTCATCTCATAGCACTTTCAACTGTAGGGGAACCCCCCACAATTGCAGAAAGACCCCAGCATATCAGGCGATCCCCTGTGAGCAAGCACTTGGTGACAGTGGAGAGGAAAAACTCCCTTTTAACAAGAAGAAACCTCCAGCAGAACCAGGCTCAGGGAGGGGCAGTCATCTGCTGCAACTGGCTGGGGGTTGAGAGGATAGAGAAGAAGAAGAGAAGAACAGACGAGTAGAGAGCAAACAGCACGACGGGAACTCAATCTATGGAAGAGAACAAACAGATGTTATTGACCAGCAAAATATTTCATTGAGAGTGAAGAAAGGAGTGAAGCCCACTGCATTGTTAGAAGTCCCCCGGCTGTCTAAACCTATTAGCAGCATAACTAAGGGAGGGTTCAGAGGCACATGATCCCTCCCTAATTATAGGCTATATCAAAAAGGAAGATTTTAACCTTATTCTTAAAAACAGAGATAGAGTCTGACTTCCAAATCCAGATTGGCAGCTGGTTCCACAGGAGAGGAGCTTGATAACTGAAGGCTCTGCCTCCCGTTGTACTTTTGGAGATTCTAGGTGTTATAAGTAATCCTGCATTTTGGGAGCATAGTGCTATGTTAGGATAATAGGGCAATATCAGATCTTTTAAATAAAAAGGGGCCTGATTATTTAGAGCTTTGTAAGTGAGAAGAAGGATTTTAAACTTAATTCTAAACCCTATGGGAAGCCAATGAAGGGAGGCCAGAACCGGAGAGATATGATCTCTCTTTCTAGTACCTGTTAAAACTTTTGCTGCAGCATTTTGGATCAGCTGAAGACTTTTTAAAGATGTTTTAGGACAACCTGATAATAAAGAGTTACAATAATCTAATCTAGAGCTAACAAAAGCGTGGATTAGTTTCTCAGCATCACTCTGAGACAAGATGCTCCTAATCTTGGCAATATTATGCAAATGATAGAAGGCAATCTTAGAAACAAGTTTAATATGTGAATTAATAAACAGATCTTGATCAAAAATAACTCCAAGGTTCGTCACAGAACTATTAAGAGTAACCGCATCCAAACTAAAAGTTTGATTTGGAAAGGTATTTCTAAGGTTTTTTGGACCAACTAGAATGATTTCAGTCTTATCTGAATTTAATAGCAAGAAATTACAAGTTATCCAAGCTTTGATTTCCTTAAGACAGGCCTCTAACTTGGATTGATTACCATCATCTTGCTTCATTGACAGGTATAATTGTGTGTCATCTGCATAACAGATGACACACAATTATATGGAGAAATAAGGAGAATGGAGAAATAAGGAGAATATGGAGAAATGGAGAAACAACGTGGTTGTCGGGCTGGTGTTAGACGGCGGACAAGGAGTATAAGGTACAGACCCACCCTCCCATCCATTGTTATGGGGAATGTACGTTCCATATTGGGAAAGATAGATGAGCTAGCGGCTATCTCCCGCTATGACAGCGTATACCGGGAATGCTCCCTCCTTTTGTTTACCAAGACGTGGCTAACTGAACTAGTAGCAGATGCTAACATTGAGCTGGAGGGTTTCCACGCGATACGGGCAGACCGAACACCAGACAGTGGCAAAGCAAGGGGTGGTGGAGTGTTGATCTATGTTAATAACATTTTTTTTTTTCCGGTTCCGGTTCCGCCGGACCGGCAGCGCCACACGAGTTGGCTGCCTTTTGCAACTGCCTTTTTCTTATCTTCCTTCTTCTTTCTACACCTTTCACTCTATATATATATCACGGACACACAGATCGCTCCAAGGGTCTCCCGAGTCGGCGGACGGAGCCACTGTTTGCAGCGGGGGATGATACAGCAGGGAAGAGCTGCTCCAACCGCCACCCGGTGCTAACGGAGAAGCTCGACATGCCGAGGAACTGTGGCGAAAACGACGCAGGTGCCGGGCTGGAGTTTAGGCGGCGTGCAAGAAATATAAGACAGAATAATAAAGAGTGATGGCAAGAACCAAGCAGACCGCCCGTAAATCTACTGGAGGAAAAAGCCCCCCAGGAAGCAGCTAGCCACCAAGGCTGCTCGAAAAAAGCGCTCCGGCCACCGGCGGAGTGAAGAAGCCTCACTGTTACAGGCCCGGTACCGTGGCTCTGAGAGAGATCCGTCGCTACCAGAAATCCACGGAGCTGCTCATCCGTAGGCTGCCCTTCCAGCGCCTGGTGAGGGAGATCGCTCAGGACTTCAAGATCGACCTGCGCTTCCAGAGCTCCGCCGTCATGGCTCTGCAGGAGGCCAGCGAGGCCTACCTGGTGGGTCTCTTCGAGGACACTGTAATGTATTTTAGTGTGTTTTTAAGGAGAGCAAGTGGAATAAACAGACAGGACAGCGAGGTCTTCAGTAACGTCAACAACAACCGTTTTTACTCTCTTTCTTAATCTGCATACAACACTTAACAGCGCCCCTAGTGGCAGACCACATTACTACATTACATCTCCCTTCTTTAGAAGTAGAATATCATACTATATTGTTACAGAAAAACAGTAAATCCTAATATGACTCACAAGTTAAAAAGTATGGTTTTAACCTGAACAATTGCTTTTCTTTTCATTACAGGGCTAACATCCCTTAAGATACACTTAAACATTTCTTTATGTTGTTTCACATTGTATAACGTTGTGGGGGTTTAATCAGTCTGCCAAAACGTGAAGTTTTCCTTGGCTCTTCAGTAACTGCTTTGGAATTCTCAGTTTCCTTTACAGGAGAATGAACAGGTGCTTGCTCCGATGAGATGGTCTCTGTTGGCTCACAAGCAGGGGTTGGGAAATCCTCCTGATCAGTGTTTGTGGTTTTAGGAATACTTTCTTCTCTGCACTTCAGTAGATGGCGCCTGTTTCTCCTGAATTTACATCCTCCAGGGGTCTGAATCACAAATGATCTTGGTGTGTTGTGGCTCTTTACCACAGTAGCTGGTTGCCATGTATTCTCAGCTCTGAATCTAACTGTCTCTCCCTCTTGTAGAGCAGGTAAGGCTCTGGCTCCACGGTCAAAGTAATGTTTCTGTCTCATCTGTCTCTCCTTCAGTTGTTTTTGCTTATTCTTGTTCAGCTGTGGCATTAACAGCTGACCTGATGTTGGCAATTTTGTTTTCAGTCTCCGATTCATCAACAATTGTGCTGGAGACAATTTGACTCCATCCAAGGGCGAATTTCTGTATTCAAGAAGAGCGATATAAGGATCTCCTTGGCTCTCTTGTGCCTTCTTCAGTAGGTTTTTTATTGTTTGAATTGCACGTTCACTTTGCCCATTTGATTGTGGGTATCCCGGGCTCGATGTGGTGTGTTTAAACTCCCACGTTTCTGCAAACTGTCTGAACTCTGCACTTGAAAACTGTGGTCCATTGTCTGACATGAGCTCGTCTGGAATTCCATGTCTGGCAAACATAGATTTAAGAGCTACAATGACATGTTTGCTTGTTGTTTGTGGCAATTTGGCAATTTCAGGATATTTTGAGTAATAATCTACACACAGTAGATAATCACTTTGGTCAAAATGGAAAAGATCAACACCAACTTTTGCCCAAGCTCTGCTGGGAATGTCATGACTCTGAAGTGGTTCTTTGACATTGTTCCTCTTGTGTGTGTTACAGATAGAACACCTTAGCACTGTTTCTTCTATTTGTTTAGACATACTGGGCCAAAACAAAACATCTCTTGCTCTTTCTTTGCATTTAACAACGCCAAGATGTGCTTCATGGATTTTCTGAAGCATTTCCTTTCTCAGACTTTGAGGCACCACAAGTCTGGAGTTCTTGAATATTAGTCCTTCTGAGCATGTGAGTTCCTCTCTGAATGTCCGATACTTCCTTATCTCAGCTGGAACTTGACTGACTTGTGCTGGCCATCCTGACTGAACTGCTTTCATTAACATTTGCAGTTCCCCATCTGCTGCTGTTGCTTTCTGGAATAACTTCAGCTTTTCCTCTGAGACAGGTAGGTGTGCTGTAAGGAGATTAACTTCAAGTTCCTCCTCCAATAGTTTTTCTGTCTGCTCTTTAAGAAAAGCTCTGCTCAGAGTGTCTGCAATGTACAAGTCTTTGCCTGGTTTATATGTAACCTGCAGGTTGAAAGGCTGCAGACTCATCAGCATACGTCGTAGTCTGGGTGGTGCTTTATGCAACCCTTTTTTGAACACAGCTTCCAGTGGTTTATGGTCTGACTCAACCTGTACTGGTCTTCCATACAGATACTGCTTGAATTTCTCACAGCCATACACAATAGCCAAAAGTTCCTTTTCAATTTGTGCATATCTTTTCTGTGTGTCTGTTAGCGATCTTGAACCATAAGCCACTGGCTGACCCTCTTGCAATATCACAGCTCCCAATCCTTCAGAGCTTGCATCCACAGACAATGTAACTGGTTTATTTATGTCATAAAATCTCAGCACAGGGGTTTCACTGACAAGTGACTTCAGCTGTTCAAAGCTCTTTTGTTGCTGTGACTCCCAGTGCCATGCAACTTCTCCTTCCAGAAGTTTTCTGAGTGGTGCACTTACCTCTGACAGGTTTGGTATGAACTTTGCAAGGTACTGCACCATACCGAGAAATCTTCTGAGTGCAGCCACATCTTCTGGTTGAGGCATGTTAACTATTGCTCTGACTTTTTCTTGGTCTGGCTTCAGGCCTTCTGCACTCAAAATGTGTCCAATATATCGTATTTCAGTCATGCCAATCTTACATTTGTCCTCGTTCAGTTTCAGATTAATGCTTTTCACTCTTTCCAGTAGTTGTCTCAGCCTTTTGTCATGTTGTTCTTTATTTACACCCCACACCAGGATGTCATCCATAACATTCTCAACTCCCTCCAGGTCCTCCAGTCTCTGGGCGATGTACTTTTGGAAGACTTCTGGGGCTGATGACACACCAAAGGGAAGCCTCTTAAATCGGTATCTACCAAATGGTGTGTTAAAGGTACATAACTTGGAGCTTTCTTCATCAAGCTGTATTTGCCAGAAGCCATGGTTTGCGTCTAGCACTGAAAACACCTTTGCATTCAGCATCTCTGCAACAACTTCTTCCACTGTTCGTAGGGGATAGTGCTCTCTTTTTATAGCTTTGTTAAGATCTTGAGGATCTATGCATATTCTTATTCTTTTATTTGCTTTCTTGACAATGACCATGTTGTTGACCCAATCAGTTGGCTCTGTTTGCTTCTCAATCACACCCAGAGTCTCCATTCTTTCTAGTTCTTTTTTTTATATCATCCTTCAGTGCTAAAGGCACCTTTCTGGGTGGGTGAATCACTGGAGTTACAGCTGGGTCGACCTGAATGTGATGTAGTCCCAGTACACACCCCAGTCCTATAAACACATCTTAGTATTCTGTCAGAATGTTAGTTTCCTCTTCTCTATCCACCTTGTGGACTCTGGTTATCAGTCCCAGTTGTTCACATGAATCCCCTCCAAGGATCGCTGGCAAATCAGCTTTTATAACTTGAAATTCAAGCTTCTGTTCTTGAGTTTTGTATTCACATTTCAGCTTTGCCATGCCCACTGGTTCCATCTTGTGGCGAGAATATGATACTAACTTTGTTCTGGATTCAAACAGTAGCATATCTCCTTTGGTCACTTTCTTTAAGATTTTGAGAGGTAGCACATTGCAACATGCACCTGTATCTAATCTGAAGACGACCTTTTCACCATTCATTGTCAGAACTTCTGTCCATCTTGATTTTTCAGCTTCTTCGATATTCATTGTATCAACATGAGCTGGCTTTTTATTTTCTCTTCTCTTTGGCTCAATGGTTCCAATAAACATTTCTTTTTCCTCTTGTTCTATCTCATTCACATTTTTCTCCTGTCTGTGTGAACTTTCTCTGCTTTCTTTGTGCATCCTTGTGTGGCACATGCGAACAAAATGGTTTTTTCGTGAGCAGAAACATGCAAGTGTCCTGCATGTTTGCCCATATGCAGGACACTTGCGAGGCTCATGTTTATACCCACATTTATTGCATTCTCTTTTTGCGTGAACGTCACTTTGTTTAGACCTCTTAGTTAGCTTTATTTTGCTTAGCTTGTTTACTGAAACTTCTGTTTCTTCTTGTAAAGCTTTCATATGGCTTTGTGTGGCTTCATTAGCTCTGCATATATCTACAGCTTTACTCAGGGATAAGTCTGGTTCTCTAAGCAATCTTGCTCTCACCTGGTCATTGGTGACTCCACACACAATACGATCTCTTATGAGTGAATCAGTTAACAGTCCAAACTCACAGTCTTTGGCCTTGTTTTTCAGGTCTGTCACATATGCATCGATAGGTTCACTCTTGCCTTGTACACTTGTGAAAAATATGTGCCTCAGGTAGGTTATATTTTTTCTTGGCTCACAATATTGCCTAAATCTTTCTTTTAGGATGTCAAAATCATCCACATCATCATCATCAAAGTCCATGGTATTAAATACCTTAATAGCTTCATCACCTGCCACATGAAGAAACGTAGCACATTTTATTTTCTCTGATTTTTCAGCTATGCTGCTAGCAATCAGGTACAGCTCAAACTTCTGGATCCACGAACGCCAGTTTTCTGCGAGGTTTCCTTCCAGTGACAGACTGTTCGGCGGTTTTAGTTGGTCCATCTTCGTATGAGTGACATTTCTGACACCATGTAATGTATTTTAGTGTGTTTTTAAGGAGAGCAAGTGGAATAAACAGACTGGACAGCGAGGTCTTCAGTAACGTCAACAACAACCGTTTTTACTCTCTTTCTTAATCTGCATACAACACTTAACAGCGCCCCTAGTGGCAGACCACATTACTACATTACAGACACCAACCTGTGTGCCATCCACGCCAAGAGGGTCACCACCATCATGCCCAAAGACATCCAGCTGGCCCGCCGCACCCGCGGAGGGAGAGAGAGCTTAGACTTTCTGCTGCACATTCACCAACCACAATGCTCCGCACTGTGTGTCTATATATATATATATATATATATATATATATATATATATATATATATACATACTGTATATATATATATATATATATATATATATATATATATATATATATATATATATATATATATAGTAATATGTACATATGTATACTAGCTGTTCTTGTTTTTTTCTTGCCTTCTGATTGTTGCTCTGAGTGTTGCTATCCCTGTGCTGTTGCAATCCTGGAATTTCCCCATTGTGGGACTAATAAAGGCTTATCTTATCTTATCTTATCTTAACAACTGGTGCAGACCGGGACACATCACTGTTAAACAACAGCACTGCAGCAAAGACATTGAGTTGCAAGCTGTTACCATGCGGCCTACATATCTCCCGAGGGAATACTCACACGTGATCTGCATTGTTATTTATGCAAATCCGACGGCGAACGCTGGGACAGCGCGTGACGTCATCCACTCAGTAACTGGCAGGCTGCAGACAGAACACCCAGATGCTCTTCTCCTCATCTCAGGCAATTTCAACCATGTTTCACTGTCTCCCATTCTACCCACGTTTACCCAGTATGTGACATGCCACACTAGAGACAATAAAACACTGGACTTATTCTACGCAAACGCTAAGGAGGCGTACACCTCATCACAACTCCCCCCACTTGGGAGATTGGATCACAACTTGGTTCATCTCCGGCCGGTGTACAAACCCCTAGTGCACAGACAACCTCCGGCCATGCACACAGTGAAGTTATGGTCTGAGGAGGCAATAGACGCTCTAAAGGGCTGTTTTGAAATCACCGCCTGGGAGCAGCTCTGCGATCCACATGGTGAGGACATCGATGGCCTCACTCACACCATCACGGACTACATCAGCTTCTGTGTGGACAACAACGTTCCCACCAAGACCATATGGTGTTGCTCAAACAACAAACCTTGGATCAACCCTGAGATAAAAACACTTCTGAGAGAGAAGAAGAGGATCTTCAGGTCGGGGAACAGGGAGATGCTGAAGTCCGTACAGAGGAAGCTGAGGAGAAAGATCAGAGAAGGCAAGGACAGCTTCAGGAAGAAGATGGAGGACAAGCTGCAACAGAGCGACATCAGCAGGGTCTGGAGAAACCTTAAAACCATCTCTGGGCTCCAGAATACCTCCCCCCAGGCCACGGGGGGCAGGGAGTCGGCGAACAATCTGAATCTGTTTTTTAATAGGTTTGACCAACTGCCCTCCCCCCCGACTGCACAACAACCACTGCTGCCACTGAAGACATCAAGTCCTGCTGCCCACTCCCCACTCCACCATCACCCCCCCACTCCCAACACACAGCCCCCCAACCTGACCCTGACTAAGAGGACGGAGCTGAGGAAGATCAAGGCGAGGAAGGCGTCGGGACCGGACGGCATCAGTGCAAAGCTCCTCAAGTCCTGTGCAGACCAGCTGTGTGGGATTGTGGAGTACATCTTCAATCTGAGCCTGAAGCTGGGGAGGGTACCACAGTTGTGGAAAACATCTTGTGTGGTACCTGTACCAAAGACTTCCCACCCCAAAGATCTGAACAGCTACAGACCAGTGGCCCTGACGTCCCACATGATGAAGACCCTGGAGAGACTGCTCCTTGCTAACCTCCGCCCCCTGGTGGGACCAGCAATGGATCCACTCCAGTTCGCCTACCAGCATGGTATTGGGGTGGAGGATGCGGTCATCTTCCTCCTTCACCGTTCTCTGTCCCACCTGGAGAAGCCCGGGAATGCAGTGAGGATCATGTTCTTTGACTTCTCCAGTGCTTTCAACACCATCCAACCAATGATCCTGAAGGACAAGCTGCTGTGCGCAGGGGTGGACCAGCACCTGTCATCATGGATCCTGGACTACCTCACAAACCGGCCACAGTTTGTGAGAACCCGGGACTGTGTGTCCGACACGATCATCGGTAGCACGGGGGCCCCCCAGGGAACGGTTTTGGCTCCCTTCCTGTTCACCCTTTATACTGCGGACTTCTCACACAACACAACACACTGCCATCTACAGAAGTTCTCTGATGACTCTGCGATCGTCGGCCTCATCTCCAACGGAGATGAAGCTGAGTACAGAGGGCTTATCCAGGACTTTGTGGACTGGTGCCATCGGAACTGCCTCCAGATCAACGCGAGGAAAACTAAGGAGCTGGTGGTGGACTGCCGCAGGCAAAGACAACCCCTCACAGCACCAGTAAACATCCAGGGAACAGACATTGAGATGGTGACATCCTACAAGTACCTGGGTGTTCATCTGAACAATAAACTAGACTGGTCACACAATACTGACGCACTCTACAAGAAGGGACAGTGCAGGCTGTTCCTACTGAGGAGACTCAGGTCTTTTAGTGTACAAGGGGCGCTGCTGAAGACATTCTATGACACGGTGGTGGCATCAGCCATCACTTTTGGAGTGGTCTGCTGGGGCAGTGGCATTACAGCAGCCGATAGGAAGAGACTGAACAAACTGATCAAGAAAGCTAGCTCTGTCCTGGGGCAGCGCCTTGACCCAGTGGAGGAGATGGGAGAGAGAAGGATGGTGGCTAAACTGTCATCTCTACTGGAGTCCGAGTTCCACCCTATGCAGGACACACTGAATGCACTAAGGAGCTCATTTAGCAGCAGACTACATCATCCTAGGTGCACAACCGAGAGGTTTCACAGGTCCTTCCTACCAACGGCTGTCAGACTGTATAACCTACGCAGGGCTGCTCACAGAGATAGCAAAAAGACATGACAACCTAATAGTATTGAATGCAAAAGACGCAATAGACTTACACAATGGTCTCCTCCGGTATACAATTAGGAAAATACCGGTAGCTACGGAGGGTGACAATATGTATGGGTACATAATCATACCATGTAGGATAACTAAGTAGATGGTTATGCTGTTTCATTCCATCTAGCTACAATGCTCCGCACTGTGTGTGTTTATATATTTATATATTTATTCCATCTAGCGACAATACTTCACACTGTGTGTTTATATATTTACATATTTATTCCATCTAGCTACAATGCTCCGCACTGTGTGTGTTTATATATTCATATATTTATTCCATCTAGCTACAATGCTCCGCACTGTGTGTTTATATATCTATATATTTATTCCATCTAGCTGCAATGCTCCGCATTGTGTGTCTATATATTTATGTTTATATGTACATATGTATACTTGCTGCTCTTGTTTTTTTCTTGCCTTCTGATTGTTGCTCTGAGTGTTGCTATCCCTGTGCTGTTGCAATCCTGGAATTTCCCCATTGTGGGACTAATAAAGGCTTATCTTATCTTATAACAATAAAAATGTATACAGTGCTTTCTAATAATGTTTTCTTGAAGTTTCAGACCCACTGATGTATATGTGTTGCATCTGTGTACACTATATTAAACCATTCAGCTGATTTTTCAACCCAGAATTGTTACCCATCTGTTCTCTCTAAAATAACTCACTGGGCATCATATGATTGATAGCTTCCTTATTACCAAGCACCGTTACTATCCTGCACATTTTTACTCACACGCAGGGGTAAAACCCGTCTTAAACAAGCGGTCATGATTAGAGTTCACTTTAGATAATATGCCTCTGTGTGTTAAAGGGATGGGCAGGAGCACTTTGGATTGGGTTATCCAAAACACACCTATGAATGATTACACCAGCTTCTTCGCACTTTGCACCTGGTGGAAAATTAGTTTGATAAGGAAATTAACTTGGAAATGCCCATAAATGCATCCTGCATCACTGACAACTGACCTTGTCCTTGTAATACGGCCCTAGCTGTGCATTCATTGTTAGTGTCCACTGGATCTGTGGTTTCTTCCCTTCCCATTTGATAACTAGAAGTTGTTGTTGTCAGCAACAACAAAAAAACAAAGCCAGCAGCTAGTCAGCTTATTTTTCACCACATTTTTAAGAAACCATCCAGCGGTTTTGTTTTCAAAACATCAGAAAGTTTGCTGACAAGCTGCCATGTTGGACAATCAGAAATCCCTGAAAAGGGCGCAGGTTTTGTCTGATCAGAGCAGCTCTGTGTTCTCCTGGTTCTAGGATGTAAGGATGTAAGAGGGTAGATTTGTCTGGCTTTGTGATTGGATTATCTGTTACAGCTTTTAAGACAGTGACCATGTTTACATGTAGACAAAACCGGTTATGATTGGATTTCTGGAGTTATCTGATTATTACAGTGGCCATGTAAACAGAATAAGCCAATAAAGGCCGTGTAACTGGGGTCATTAACTCAAGGTTTATCCTCCAATAATCTGTTTATTCAGTGCATGTAAACACAGTAAAACTGATTATTGACATTATCAGTTTATTCCCAGTAATCGAGTTATTGTGACCATGTAACCGAGGTCATTGACAGCATGGGCAGCGTTAGGCCTTTTTTAGGGGTACTGTAGCACCCTTAAATTCAAACTCAGCACCCCTAAAAATTGGAGTGAGTTGTGATCATAAAATTATAGTTCATCTTTGACAAGCTGAAATTACATCCAAAACATATTCAGTAGTTTGTCGTTTAAACTTATTAAAAATAAAAATGAAACTGCCATAAATTCATGAGAAAAACCTCAAATTGTCCAGACTACACTCACATCTCAGTAACTTCTTAACTATTTTGGGGTGACTACTCTTATTTTTTTTTTTTTTTTTTTTTTTTTTTTTGTTACTTATTTGTACCCGTAGGTAGACTTGGTTTGCAGTCTGGTGACAAGCCACCGGCTGCTGGTCGCTGCGTGCGCGAGCGCCCTAAACCTACATGTTTTTTTGGTGTGCGGGAGGAAACCGGAGAAATCCCGGAGTAAACCCGCGCAACACGGGGAGAACATGCAAACTCCACACAGCTCACTGTTGGTCGGGGGCTGGGATCGAACCCACGATCTCATGATCCCCGCGATCCCCCGGCCGAGGGTAAAACTGTGCTGCCACAGTGCTAAACCACTGCGCCACCGTGCAGCCATATATATCAAATATCTTATGTATATTTGAGTGATAATATATAAAGATAACATACTTCTACTTGAGTACAGTTTCAGGCTACTCTACCACCTAAATTTGAAATTTTTTTAAATTGAAAATGTGGAAATTTTTTTTGTGAATTTGGAGAGCTCTCATAAATTACCTACTTTTTCTTATGATTATTTTTATTCTTTTTTTAATTATAGACTTTTTGAGAAACTTCATGAAATTTGAAACTTCATGAAAAGCTTTTGCTCATGGATTGACTTTTTTTCTTGAATTTGTGACTTTGTGTCATAAACTGGCATCTTTTTCTCTTCCGTCTTTACATTTTTGCCTCAATAATTTTCCACCATCTTTCACTGATTTTTTTTCCCTTAATTTTTTTAATTGCAAATGAGCAACATTTCTCTTGTGATTTTCTGACCTTTGTCTCAACAATGTATTCATTTACTTTTTCTTAATGAATTTATTAAATCTTTTAAGTAACTTCCTGTGTTTACATTCTCAATGACTGTAACTGTACATATGTGAATTTTTTCCTAATAAATTTGCAACTTTTGCCATGAATTTGTAACGTTTATCTTTCAAATTCAAGTTTGTTTTTCTTGTAATTTTGCATTTTTTCCTCTCATGAATTTAGTACATATTTTAAATCAATGGGCAATCGTCCCTAATAATTTGTTACATTATTCTAGTAAATTTGAAGCTTTTATTGTATATATGTTTGTGATGTTTTTTCCTTGTAACTGTGTAGCTTTTTCCTCAGAGTTTTGCTCCTTTGGAAAATTTTGAGACTTTAAAATTATGAGAAAATATTTACGCAAAATAGATTCTGTAGAGCAGCCGGAATAACAAGGCGATTTCTGTATTAAAACAGGGTTTTTAATGAATAGCTCTTCTATCGAGTCTCATCAGGTGTAGAGCTTTGCAGAAGGCAAGAGAGTGATCTCTGCTCCGCTCGCTGGTTAAATACAAGCACACATAGAGCTACACATTGAAAAAGCTGACATCAGAGCCACACATTGAAAAAGCTGACATCCCCCCGTTATCTTAACCCCCCCATTGTTCTGCTATCTCCTCTCCTTGTCTTGGGAGGTGATGGGAACTCCTCCTCTCGCCTTAGGGGGTAAAGGTGTCAAGTCCATCTCCGCCGCCGCGTCTTGGGAGGTCCATTGACTTTAACCCGACGGGGGAGATCCTTTGTCCTTTCCAGGTGTGAAGTTCCTTACATATGCTGTCACAAAACATTTCCACTTGTTCTAACATATGTAGATATGGGATATAAGAGTCATATATACCACAGGCCCCCCAAACACTAGGAAAGGACACAGAAAGAATCACAGTCTAAGATAATAACTATGAAATACTACTTGTTACAACTGTTGCCACAGGAGAAGTTTTCTAGCAGCCATGCTCCTAAGAAAGTTCAGTGGTAAACATAACAGCATAGTGAAATCATAAGTAGCCTTAAACTGTTGTAGCACAATTAGTGAATAATTGCGGGGTGGTTGGTATCAGTCCCTGTGCTGTCTGGGCTTTATTCTTCTCCCAAAACTGCTGTAGGTTGGCTTAGGTGTCCCGCTGGGACCTTCTCGTGGTGAATCTGCATTGTGGGAAGGAAAGAGATTATTTGTTCCCTGCCTGGGGGCTGAGACTTTTCCTCTGGGGGGTCTACCACGCCGAGGTGCTCGTGCCAACTGTGCAGGTTCGTCTCTCAGCAAGAAAGCAGGTTTGAGTCTGTCAACACTGACCACTTCCTTTCTGTCCCCATAATCAAGCACAAAGTGTTTGTCACCATTTTCCAGCACTCTGAACGGGCCATCGTAAACTGGGCGTAACGTTGGTTTAATGGCTTCATGCTTAACAAAAACGAACTCAGCGTTTTTTAAAGTTTGAGGAACAAAAACTCGTGGAAAAGAGTGATGAGCTGGACCGTGGAGGGAGTCTGGTCCACTGCTGCCTAAAAACCTTGGGACTGGAAGGTGTCCTGGTTCTGGGTTCTCTGGTAAAAATTCTCCTGGGAGTCTGATAGGCTGGGCAAAAACTAATTCTGCAGGAGAAGCGTCTAAATCCTCTTTAGGTGCTGCACGCAACCCCAATAAAACCCAGGGAAGTTTATTTACCCAATTTGTGTCCATTAGTGAGGCCCTGAGGGCAGCCTTTAAGGACCTGTGAAAACGCTCGCATAACCCATTAGCCTGAGGGTGATAAGCGGTGGTGCAATGAATTGTTGCCCCTAAACTGTTAGACATGGCTGACCAGAGCTCTGAGATAAATTGAGGCCCTCTGTCTGACGTGATGTCTGATGGAACACCGAAACGTGCCACCCAGTTTGCTAGAAAAACGCGAGCGACTTCCTCCGCTGTGGTTGACGCTAGAGGGACTGCCTCTGGCTAGCGCGTGGTGCGGTCTATCATTGTTAACAGGTGTGTGAAACCTTGGGAGGAAGGTAGCGGCCCCACGAGGTCGACGTGAATGTGGTCGAATCTTCTAGCAGGAATTGGAAAAGGCTCCAGAGGGGCTTTTGTGTGTCTGTGTATTTTGGCGCGTTGACAAGGAATGCAAGTTTTTGCCCATTCTTTTACATTTTTGCGCAGGCCTGGCCACACAAACTTTTCAGCAACCATTTTGACCGAGGCGCGCACACCTGGGTGCGCGAGGGAGTGAATTGCATCGAAAATACGGCGGCGCAAAGCAGCTGGTACTAACGGGCGAGGTTGGCCAGTTGAAACGTTGCATATTAGGGGGGGCACGCCGTCGCGCAACCCTTTTTTCTCCAGCCTTAACCCTGTTGGTCCGGACAGGAGTGCGCGCACGTCTGCATCACTGCTTTGTTCTTCCGCCATGGCTGCATAATCTATTCCAGGGGTGTCCAACCATGTGCCATGGAGAGCCAAGACCCTGCAGGTTTTACCTCCAACCAGTGTCTTCAACAGCAGATTTCTGTGAACTTCTTCCCACTGATTGCTGATAAGTGAAAACACCTGCTGAAGAGACTGGGTAGAAGAGAAAACCTGCAGGGTCTTGGCTCTCCATGGCACATGGTTGGACACCCCTGATCTATTCCATCCTGGATAGGTGCTGCGTATGTGTGTGCGTTAGTGAAGAGTTCCGCTGCTGAGGCGGCGTAATCTGTCTCCTCGTGCTCTGGCGGTGTCACAGCGCGAGAAAGACAGTCAGCTACAACGTTAAGTTTGCCTGCTACGTGTCGAATGTCTGTGGTGAACTCTGAAATCGCAGCTAGCTGTCTTTGTTGTCTGCCCGACCATGGTTCTGAAATTTTAGCCATAGCAAAAGTGAGCGGCTTATGGTCCACAAAGACCATGAAACTCCGCCCTTCTAACCAAAACTGGAAGTGGCGGATGGACAAATGAAGCACTAGCTGCTCTCTGTCGAAAGTGCTGTATTTGCGTTCCGTTGGGTTTAGCGATTTGCTAAAGAATGCCAAAGGTTGCCAGACTCCGCTGACAAGTTGTTCTACAACTGCCCCTATAGCCAGGTCAGAAGCATCTGTGGTCAGAAATATGCGGGCTGAGGGATCTGGGTGGACTAACATTGTGGCGTTAGCTAAGGCGTTTTTTACTTCCGCGAAAGCGCGTTCGCGCTCCGGGGTCCATTCGACCGCGTTGGAAGCCTTCTTTTTTCTGAGCGCATCATATAGGGGTTGCATGAGCTGAGCTGCGTGGGGGAGGAAACGGTTGTAAAAATTAACCATCCCCCAAAATTCCTGTAGCGATTTAACCGTTTGAGGCCGTGGAAAACCTTCTATCGCACAAACTTTGTCTGGAAGCGGAAATGCCCCTGACGGGGAGACCCTATGTCCCAAAAAATCAATTTGCGATACGCCGAATTTGCATTTGGCTGGATTGATTATAAGTCCGTGCTCTTCCAGCCTCTGAAAAACGGTAGTGAGGTGCTGCTCGTGTTCTTCCTCGGATGAGCTGGCTACCAGCATGTCATCGAGGTAGACAAAAACAAAGGGTAGGTCGCGCAGGACTGCGTCCATCATCCGTTGAAAAGTTTGAGCAGCGCCTTTGAGGCCGAATGGCATTCTTAGGAATTCAAAAAGGCCGAAAGGGGTTATAACCGCTGTTTTAGGAATATCTTCAGCTCGGACTGGGACTTGGTGATAACCGCGGACTAAGTCTATCTTTGAAAAAATGCGTGCACCCGCTAAATGTAGTGAGAAATCCTGAATGTGAGGAATGGGGTAGCGGTCATGCGCTGTAGCGTTGTTTAGCCTGCGGTAATCTCCGCACGGTCTCCAAGAACCGTCGGATTTCGGAACCATGTGAAGTGGTGAAGCCCAGGGGCTCTTCGAGCGTCTAACAATGTCCAATATTTCGAGAGCTGCAAATTCATCCTTTGCTATGTTGAGTTTGGCCGCATCTAAGTGGCGAGCTTTGGCAAAAACAGGAGATCCGGTTGTCGGAATAAAGTGTTTAACTCCATGTTTGGCTACAGTGCCTGAGAATTTGGGGGTTGTGAGTGCTGGAAATTGGGTGAGGAGTTGCTCAAACTTACCTCCCGCCGTGGTGACGTTGGCCTGCACAGGTGGTGGAGAAACTCGAGCTGAGCATGGAATAGAAGCAAAAGATAGTGCATTAACCAGGCACCTATTTGCAAGATCCACTAATAACCCGTGTGCACACAGAAAATCTGCGCCTAACAAGTTAAAACTCACCGCCGCTACAACAAATGTCCATCTGTAGTTGCGGCCGTGGATGAGGAGGTGCAGGCTCTTTTCCCCGAACGTGTCGATGTCAGAGCCGTTGGCTGCCACTGCTCCGTTGCCCCGGGTGCCCATGGCTCGATCTGCGTGGGAGGGCATGACAAAACTCAGCTGAGCTCCCGTGTCGATGAGGAACTGCTTGCCTGTGTATCCATCCGTCACGTATAACAGCTTATTCTTTACGCTGAGGACCGCTGCTGTTAATGGCCCTTGGCTTTGGCGTTTTCCCGACCTCGTAAACTTGCAGGGGGGAACACATTTGCGGGCTTTCTCTGCGAAGCGGTGGTGATAATAGCAGACGTCGTTCTGCTTGTTGTGCTTGGGCCGCGCCGCTGTCACCGTGGGTTGAGTCTATCCAAGGCTTGGGGTGTCAGTTTTCAGATCTGCGGATGCCGCTGTGGGTGCCCGTTCTCTGCAGGCGTTGACGAGCCGGTAAGCCTCGTTGGCCAGTGTGCGGAAGTCCTGATGATTATTGCACCTCATACTGGCTAGTGTCCCTCTCAAATGCGGTGGTAGCGTGCTGAGGAAAATGTACTGGAAAAGGAAATTATCATTGTCCTCCTCCTTGAGCTGTAGCAAATCCTCCATGAGGGTCCTCGGATTGCCCCCTCTGTGGCCGTAGACCGCCAGGATCTTTTCGGCTCTTTCCTCCGCTGACGGGACATAATTCGCCACGATGGTAGCCTTGAGTGTCTCATATTTGTCCCGGGCTGGTGGTCGCTGGACCAAGCTCCGCACACACTTCGAAGTTGCGGAGTCGAGTTTGGAGATGATATGATAAAATTTAGTATCATCTGCTGTGATGCCCGCCAGTATAAATTGGGCTTCAGCTTGCTGAAACCAAGATGCAGGGTCTTCTCTCCAGAAGTCTGGTAGCTTGACAACGACGGCGTTCGTGCACACCATCATTGTCGTGCTCGCCGGGTGAGAGTGCGTTTCTACGGCTCTCACGGCGGTGCTGAAGCTCGGTTGAGCTCTCTCAGTGCCCTCTGCCGTGGGGAACAGCTGTCTGCTTGTTCCCTCGTCTGCGTCGTCGCTGGCGTATGCCCGAGTCACCATGGATGAGCAGCTTGAAGAACGCCTCCGGTCCATATTCTCGCGTCAAGGTCACCAGTGTAGAGGAGCCGGAATAACGAGGCGATTTCTGTATTAAAACAGGGTTTTTAATGAATAGCTCTTCTATCGAGTCTCATCAGGTGTAGAGCTTTGCAGAAGGCAAGAGAGTGATCTCTGCTCCGCTCGCTGGTTAAATACAAGCACACATAGAGCTACACATTGAAAAAGCTGACATCAGAGCCACACATTGAAAAAGCTGACATCCCCCCGTTATCTTAACCCCCCCATTGTTCTGCTATCTCCTCTCCTTGTCTTGGGAGGTGATGGGAACTCCTCCTCTCGCCTTAGGGGGTAAAGGTGTCAAGTCCATCTCCGCTGCCGCGTCTTGGGAGGTCCATTGACTTTAGCCCGGCGGGGGAGATCCTTTGTCCTTTCCAGGTGTGAAGTTCCTTACATATGCTGTCACAAAACATTTCCACTTGTTCTAACATATGTAGATATGGGATATAAGAGTCATACAGTATATACCACAGTTTCTTTCTTTCTTTCTTTTTTTCTTCAAAACCACAGAGATTCACTTGTTAAGGGCGAAACTGGGATAATTCTGACGTCTGTTAGACCATTAAGTGTGATAGCTGAATGTTGCTACTTAACAAATTAGACCAAAAATGCCAGGGCTGATTTTTTTTTTTTGTCCCAGTCCAGCCCTGGCTAAGACGGGTAGTAGCAAACGTTTTTCTTTAATGGTTGCATTGTCAGTCAACCACTGTGCACTGTTTGAATTTGAGAGAAAGAAGCTGTTGTCGTTTTGGTATAAGCAAAATATTAAATCCAAGCTGTCACTATTTTTATGTATCATCACATACCATGTTCACTAACTAGAAGTCAGGGAGGAGATGTATGAAAGATTATAAGTGTAACAAAATAATGTGTGTGTGTGGGGGGGGGCTTATTAGGTACTCAGCACCCCTAAAGCTCTGATCCTAGAACCGCCCCTGATTGCCAGTCAAAAACGTGTTCATAAAAAAGGCAGTGCTGCAACTGACTGCTTATGTACGTGTGTACATATCTGCTCAGTGAGAAAAAATAGATTATCCTGTTTCAGCCACATGACTATGGAACCATCAAACATGACTGTGTTCAGTAAAATTCACTTGGAGACTACAATATCTTTGTCGTGATAAGGTCCAGTTGCCTAAGATTTAAGTGAATAACAGCCTTTCAATTGACATCAATACACTTATTTTCTGCCTCCATCTAGTGGTAAAAGATCATATTTCAGAGTGATCACGGCTGTGAATGGCAGTGATTGAAGAGGAAATTTTCTTTTTCTTCTTTTGGCAAAGTGCATAATGTACAGATTTTGCATATCAGTGTATTAATGTGTTTGTGGTAAATAGCTTTGATTTTAAAACTAGATAACCTGTATGAGAATTTTTAGAATTTTAAATATCTTGTGGAGAAAGGAAACAGGCAAGGCAACGAGCTGAACGACACATGAACTTTATTCCTTCTCCAACATATTGTACAGTAAAAAGAGCTCCCAGGTCTCTGTACATTCTTCTTTTATACCTCTAATTCCCAGCATTGAGACCTGGGACTTCCAACCATAATACCCTGTTTGGAACAAAGACCTGTGTGGCATACTAACATGACATAACTCCGGCACCGCTGCTCACACCCTTCTCTCTTCCAGCGGGTCTGGCGGTTCCTCTTCTCCCTGGGGGGTGCATAGTCCATACAGTCCGGTTTCAGACCCCCCAGTGGCACTTCCTCCTCCGGTCCATTGTTACCCCCTATTCCCAGCTGCGTTCTCTGGGTGGACAATCGCCAACCTGTGCCTCCACACAGCCCCCCCCCCCAACACCCAGAAAGGGCACTAACCTCCCCTTGAGGTTAGTGCCCGGCTTGAGCCGGCGGCCATAGCGGCTGTAGCAGGGGGTCGCCGACCCAGTTGGAGCGCCCTGCTGGGGAGGTGTACAAGAGGGCATGTCAGTATGTGGAGGGAAAAAGGGAGGGGAGGGACAAATCAGCTTTGCGTGCGCAGGTCCCTACCGAGGGAACACCAACTTGCGGAGCCACCAATAGTGGACATCCGTGCCAGGGAGCTTGATCCAACACCACCTGCTCTTCTGCCAACACAAAAGTGGGCTTCAGTCTGTTGATGCAGACGGTCTCCCTACGCGTCCCCCCCCAAGTTTAGCACTAAATGTTTCACCCGAGGTTCCAACACCCTGAACGGTCCGTCGTACGGTGGGCACAGCGGGGTCCGGTGCGCATCATGCCTGACAAAAACAAAGCTGGCGTTCTGTAAACTCTTTGGGATGAAAGTGCGGGGAAAATGATGGTGGGCCGGACCCAGTATGTTAAAAGCCTCCGTACTGTGCAAAAATTGCATGGGCGGATCAGCCTCTGGTGAGGGGTTTTCTGGTAAAAACTCTCTGGGGATCTGCAGCGACTGAGAACAAATGAGTTCTGCTGGGGAGGCTGCCAAATCCTCCTTAGGTGCGGAGCACAACCCTAAAAGAACCCAGGGCAGGTGGTCAACCCAATTTGTGTCCGTGAGCAAAACTCTGAGTGCTGCTTTAAGCGACCTATAAAAACGCTCGCATAACCCGTTAGCTTGGGGGTTGTACGTGGTAGTGTGGTGAATTTTGACCCCCAGGCTCTGGGCCATCGCGGACCAGAGTTCCGAAAGGAATTGTGGACCCCTGTCGAAAGTGATGTCTGACGGGGATCCAAATCGTGCGACCCAAGTCTACAAAAAAGCACGAGCCACTTCTGCGGACGTGGTAGAAGTCAGTGGGACCACTTCAGGCCAGTGCATGGCGCGGTCCACGATTGTTAGAAGGTGTGTGAAACCTTGCGATGGCGGGAGGGGTCCCACCAAATCCATGTGGACATGATTGAACCTCCTGGCCGGGATTTGGAATGGCTCGAGGGGGGCTCTGGTGTGCTTGTGTACTTTGGCCCGCTGGCACGCGGCGCAAGCTGCAGTCCACTCCTTCACGTCCTTGCCAAGCGTGACGAGATGAATTTCGCCCCCACTAGCTTCACCAAAGCGCGCACTCCCAGATGCAAAAGGGAGTGGACCGACTCAAAAACGCAACGGCCCCAAGAGCTCGGAACCACCGGGTGTGGGCTGCCGGTGGAGACGTCACAGAGTAAGGGAGGTCACCCTTCTTGCACCACTCTGCTCTCCAGTCTTAGCCCAGTAGGCACAGACTGGAGCAATCAAATGGCCGCGTCCCCGGCTTGCTCCATGGCCATTGCAGGGAAATCTATTCCCATGTAGACCGGGGAGACTAACGCGCACGACAGACAATTGGCCATGACGTTGAGCTTACCGGCAACATGTTGGATGTCTGTCGTAAACTCCGAGATTGCGGCCAAATGCCGTTGCTGCCGGGCCGACCACAGTTCCAAGACCTTGGACATCACGTACGTCAGCTGCCTTATGGTCCACTAATATGGTGAACTCGCACCCTTCTAGCTAAAACTGGAAATGGCGCGTTGCCAGGTGGAGAGCCAACAACTCTCTGTCAAACGTGCTGTATTTGCGTTTGCTGTCGCGCAAAGTCCAACCAAAAATTGCAAGCGGCTGCCACAAACCGGAGATGTACTGCTCTACCACTGCTCCTATGGCAACATCAGATGTATCCATAGTGAGCGCTGTCCGTGCTGACGGATTCGGATGAGCTAGCAGCGTAGCATCTGCAAGCGCTGTTTTGGCATTCGTGAAAGCCTGGACTCGCTCAGGAGTCCAGTCGATGTTTTCCGTGGGCTTCTTTTTTTCGGCGTGGCATACAACGGCTGCATCAGCTGGGCTGCCCGGGGAAGGAAACAGTTATAAAAACTGACCATCCCCAAAAACTCCTGCAGGACCCTCACGGTCTGTGGACACGGAAAGTCTGACATGGCGCGCACCTTATCCGGTAGAGGAATCGCGCTCTCCGGCGAAATGCAGTGGCCTAAAAAATCAATCACAGGCACACCGAACTGGCACTTCGCCGGGTTCACTATAAGTCCCTGCGCTTCCAACCTCTGGAAAATCGTCTTGAGATGGGAGATGTGCTCCTCCTAGGACGAGCTAGCTACCAGAATGTCATCTAAGTAGACGAAAACAAAGGACAATTCGTGAAGCACTGCGTCTATCATCCTCTGGAAAGTCTGCGCTGCGCCTTTTAATACAAACGGCATGCGTAAAAACTCAAAAAGGCCGAAAGGAGTTATTACCGCTGTTTTTGGAATGTCTTCCATGCGCACCGGGACCCGATGGTATCTGCGGACCAGATCCACTTTCAAAAAAACATGCACCCCGGCCAGGTACACGGAAAAATCTTGGATGTATGGAATGGGATAACGATCGTGTTCCCTGGCATTATTCAAGCACCGAAAATTGCTGCACGGTCGCCACGACCCGTCGGCTTTAGGTACCATGTGTAGCGGGGATGCCCACGGGCTGTTGGAGCGCCTGATGATGCCCAACTGCTCTAAGTTGGCAAACTCCTCTTGCACACTGGCCAGTTTAGCTGCGTCCAAGCGCCGAGGTCGTGTGAACACCAGCAGGCCTTTTGTCGTTATGAAGTGTTCGACCCCGTGTTTTGTTATCGTAGCTGAAAAAGTTGGGACTGTGAGTGCTGGGAACTGTGTGAGCAAATGTTGGCACTTACCCCCTGGAGCTATAATGTTAGCCAGTGTTGTCGACCAAGCTCCCCGAGCTGTACAGGGCAGTGAGGTAAAACAGACAGCATCCACTAATCTCCTATTAGCAACATCGACTAATAACCCATAAGCACATAAAAAATCTGCGCCTAAGGCCGGAACATGCAGCTATCACAAAGTCCCACTGAAAGTTATGTCCGTGGAAGCATATCGTCAGTGTCCGCTCGCCAAATGTCCTGATGGTGGCTCCATTGGCAGCCGTGAACTCGGGACCGCTGCCTCCTGCCACCCTGTCTGCGTTGACTGGCAAGATGAGGCTCTTCTGGGAGCCGGAGTCCACAAAATCCGTGTCCCCGAACGTGTGTCCATGACATAAAGCCGTCTGTTCCTGTCGCCATTGGTTGCAGTTGCAACTGAATTCCATGCCGTCTTCCTGTCTTCTTGAATTGGCGTGGTGACAGGCAGCGTTGGGCATTCGAACCGAAACGGCGGTGATAAAAATAGATCGCCCCGTTCCTTCGTCTGCTGGTGTCCCCCCCGCCCCCCCGGCTACCACCAATGGCTCCTCGATCTCACTGGAGTCCCTCATGGATGCCGGTGCCACTGTCTGCACGCTGAGAGTTCTGGTCGCCAAAATGATGTGGTCCGCATCCTGTGCCAGGGCACAATAGTCCTTGGCAACCAGCCGCAGCGAGTTGGCCAGGATCACCCTCACTGTAGCCTGTAGGTTCCTGAGGAACAAGTGGGCGAACAGGAAAGATTCATCGTCCTTCCCCCTCAGCACCAACATGCTCTCCATGAGCTCCACTGCTGATCTATCGCCTAACTCCAAACACGTTAGGAGTCTCTCTTCCCCTCTCACTGTCAGAAAGGGTATAGCGCTGGAGAAGCATCCTCTTGAGCGCTTCATATTTTCCTTGGGCCGGCGGCTCCTGGAGCAGGCTCGTCACCTGTTGCATGGTGCGCACATCCAGCACAGCAGCCACGTAGTAATACTTGGTATCATCCCTCATTATCCCGCGGAGTGTGAACTGGGCTTCTATGTGCAAGAACCACGCGATTGAGTTGTGAAGCCAGAAGTCTGTGAGCTTGACTGAGACAGCGCACGCGTCACTGGTGCTCTCTCTCCTCTCTCCATGTAGTCTCTGGGGCGGTGCTCGGCTCGCTTTTCATGGCACGTCTTAGGGTCACCAATGTGGTGAAAGGAAACAGGTGAGGCAATGAGCTGGACGACACATGAACTTCATTCCTTCTCCAACATATTGTACAGTAAAAAGAGCTCCCGGGTCTCTGTGCATTGCTATTTTATACCTTTCATTCCATGCATTGAGACACGTGACTTCCGACCATAATACCCTGTTTGGAACAAAGACCTGTGTGGCATATTAACATAACATAATGCCAGCCCAGCTGCTCACACCTCTTCTCTCTTCCAGCGGCTCCGGCGGTTCCTCTTCTCCCCGGGGGGTGCATAGTCCATACTGTCCCGTTTGAGACCCCCTGGTGGCACTTCCTCCCCCGGTCCATTGTTCCCCCTTATCCCAGCTGCCTTCTCTGGGTGGAGAATTCCCCACCTGTGCCTCCACAATCTTAGGATTTGCATTATTTTAAATTCCATCCATCCATCCATCCATCCATCTTCTTCCGCTTAATCCTTTTCAGGTCGCGGGGGGACTGGAGCCTACCCCAGCATCTTTGGGCGAGAGGCAGGGTACACCCTGGACAGATCGCCAGTCCATCGCAGGGCCAACACAGAGAGACAGACAACCATTCACTGTCACAGTCATACCTAAGGACAATTTAGAATCCCCAGTTTTGATACCAATTAACCTAACTTGCATATTTTTGGCATGTGGGAGGAAACCGGAGAAATCCTGGAGTAAACCCACGCAGACACGGGGAGAACATGCAAACTCCACACAGATCACTGTTGGTTGGGGGCTGGGATCAAACCCAGGTTCCCCTGACCAAGGGTGAGTTGCTGTGCTGCCGCAGTGCTAACCACTCCGCCACCGCGCTGCCCTATTTTAAGTTCTCTGCTTATAATTACATCTTATACTTTAAAATAGGCTTATTCTATTGCTAAATACAATATTTATTATTTTACTCAGTATTTAGTTGTGTGTTTTATGTAGCTGCATACTTATCTCCTTGGGACAGTAAAGATTAGGTACTGACACAATAAAATTATGTTTTACACTTTTGTGGCTTTTGTGAATACATACAGTATGTACGCAAACACTTCTCATTGTCAGTATTGCCTTTTCAGTAATCTCACAAAATCTATGGAATAACAAGCTTGAGGGTAAATGAGGACTGTAGCCGCCTGTATGAATAAGTCAGCTAATGTTATTTGATTAAAAATAACAAATCAGTACATTAATTTGTAAACTTTGACATAAACACCTTCTGTATTCCATTTTAATCAAATCAAATCAAATCAACCTTTATTGTCATGTTGCTGTACATACAACTGTAGTGCAGGCAAGATGAAATTACGTTTCTCTAGGCATCCATATAAGTAAAAAGAACATAATTTAAGACACACTCACACACACCCTCACCCCCCACCCCAACACAGCCATTCACACATCCCTGAGACATACTTGAAACTAACTAGAACTATAATATACATATAATATCCATAATGTCCATAAGGTGCAGTAGTATGAATGAAAGATTCCGGATCAACTGTTCAGCATCCTAAAGGCACTTTTCCACAAGTATCACCTTAGCTTTACTTACTTTTACTTTACTCAGTTTCTCGCTCTTTCCACAGTACCCTACACGCTTTAACCGATACGATTTTCGTGCCAGTTTAGGGGCAGGGGACAAGCGAGAAAAAGCGAGGTGTGATTTTTCGTCAATCGACTGCTAGCCGCTGATTGGTCGGCGCGTAACGTCACAGAGAGAGCGTCCGTTTTCAGTTTTCTGTTGAAGCTGCACGACCGCCATTTGTAATCGGTCACGGAGTGAATATGATATTAATAGAGACAGCGTTGTAGGTTAGGTTTTGCGGAAATCTACACCGTGGTCCAACGAAGAGGTGCGGGGTTTTCTCTGCTTGCTGGCAGATCCACAGTCAGAAGAGTGATCCGGACCCTACAGATGACTGCGCAGAATAGAACCGTACTACTGACAAGCTGAATACGAAGTTGAGAGAACCATCCATGGTGAGTGATTTGTAATATTGTGCATCTGTTTGCTTATTTATCCTGTTGGTGGTAAGCTCACTTTTGAGCCATACAGCCGCGTTCTGTGCTGGCTAACTCGTTGTAGCTAACGAATTTTGGCTAGTAGCTAGATAATACCAACTGTTGATTCGCGCTTGTTTTCTCCTAAATATTCGCTTGTGAGAACAAAAGATGAAATATATCAATCCTGGTTATAGTCCTGGTTTTTGTTTTGTATTGCACTTGGTGCTGCGCATTAAATTGTGTGCAATTTAATGCCGTTTTTTGCTGGCTAACTCGTTTTAGCTAACGAGTTTTGGCTAGTAGCTAGATAATACCCACTGTTGATTCACGCTTGTTTTCTCCTAAACATTTGCTTGTAAGAGCACTACGCTGAAATATATCAGTCCTGGTTTTTGTTTTGCATTAAATTGTGTGGGATCCCACTGATCCCACTGATACGCCTTCCACAGAGGAAGCAGGGTTTGGGGACGAGGGGGATGACTCGCCTATCACAGGGGCTGAGGTCGCCAAGGTGGTTAAAAATCTCCTTGGTGGCCGGGCCCCGGGGGTGGACGAGATTCGCCCCGAGTACCTCAAGGCCCTGGATGTTGTTGGGTTGTCATGGTTGACACGCCTCTGCAACATTGCGTGGAGGTCGGGGGCAGTGCCTTTGGCATGGCAAACCGGGGTGGTGGTTCCTCTCTTCAAAAAAGGGGACCGGAGGGTGTGCTCCAACTTTAGAGGGATCACACTCCTCAGCCTCCCTGGGAAGGTCTATGCCAAGGTATTGGAGAGGAGAGTCCGGCCGTTGGTCGAACCTCGGATTCAGGAGGAGCAATGTGGTTTTCGTCCTGGCCGTGGCACATCGGACCAGCTCTTTACCCTCTCGAGAATTCTTGAGGGTTCGTGGGAGTTTGCCCAACCAGTTTACATGTGTTTTGTGGACTTGGAGAAGGCATTTGACCGCGTCCCTCGTGGATTTTTGTGGGGGGTGCTTCGGGAGTATGGGGTATCGGGCTTGTTGTTACGAGCTATTCGGTCTCTGTACGACCGTTGTGAGAGTTTAGTTCGCATTGCCAACACTCGGTCGGAGTCATTCCCAGTGAGAGTTGGACTCCGCCAGGGCTGCCCTTTGTCACCGGTCCTGTTCATAATTTTTATGGACAGGATTTCTAGGCGCAGCCAGGGAATGGAGGGTGTCATGCTTGGTGACCACAGGATCTCATCTCTGTTGTTTGCAGATGATGTTGTCCTGTTGGCTTCATCCAGCAATGACCTACAGCTCTTGCTGGGACGGTTTGCCGCTGAGTGTGAAGCGGCTGGGATGAGAATCAGCACCTCCAAGTCCGAGTCCATGGTCCTCAGCCGGAAAAAGGTGGATTGTCCTCTCCGGGTTGGGGACAGGCTCCTGCCCCAAGTGGAGGAGTTTAAGTATCTTGGGGTCTTGTTCACGAGTGAGGGGAAAATGGAGCGAGAGATCGACAGACGGATTGGAGCAGCATCTGCAGTGATGCGGACGTTGTACCGGTCTGTTGTGGTGAAGAGGGAGCTTAGTTCTAAGGCAAAGCTCTCGATTTACCAGTCAATCTACGTTCCTACTCTCACCTATGGTCACGAGCTTTGGGTAATGACCGAAAGAACGAGATCGCGGATACAAGCGGCTGAAATGAGCTTTCTCCGTAGGATTGCTGGACTCACCCTCAGAGATAGGGTGAGGAGCTCAGTCATCCGGGAGAGGCTCAGAGTAGAACCGCTGCTCCTCCACATTGAAAGGAGTCAGTTGAGGTGGTATGGGCATCTGATTAGGATGCCTCCTGGACGCCTCCCACTTGAGGTGTTTCAGGCACGTCCCACTGGGAGGAGACCCCGGGGCAGACCCAGGACTCGGTGGAGAGACTATGTCTCCCAGCTAGTCTGGGAACGCCTTGGTATCCCCTCTGAAGAGCTGGAGCAGGTGGCTGGGGAGAGGGAAGTCTGGGCTTCTCTGCTTGAACTGCTGCCTCCGCGACCCGGACCTCCGGAAAAGCGGTAGAAGATGGATGGATGGATGGATTAAATTGTGTGCAATTTAATGCTAGAATGTGTTTCCACATGCCAGGGTTAGCTTCCCTGTTTATAGTGGATACTGGTGACATCACAGGAGCCGAAATCTCAACAATATAAAAGGGCTTTTTCAAACCAGTGATTTATAAAGTCATTCATATAATTTTCTAAAGCGTCAGAAAGAGAAATCCATATATTATATCATTCATTACACAGACCATGATATATTTCAAGCATTTATTTATTTTAATTTGGGTGATTATGGCTTATAGCCCCGGAAAACCCCAAATTCCATTTGGCAAAAAATTAGAATATTACATAAACTTTAAAAAATAGTTTTTAAATAGAAATGTGGGCCGATGAGGTGTTGGTTAATATGGGCTGTAGCCATAATCATCAATATTAAAATAAACACTTTCAATATATCACTGTCCCTGTAATGAATCTATATATGGGTTTCACTTTCTGAAATGAGTGACAAAAATATTGAACTTTTTCATGATATTCTAATTTTTGAGATGTGCCTGTATAAGTGTTGAACTTGCTTGAAAAAACTAAACACCATCCATTTCTGTCGTTCGTCTAGGGAGGAGGGAATCAGCCGCTCAACAACGGACGTCGCCACTGTGGAAAGTACTGAAATCCTTTGCTTTTATAGGTAAGTGTCAAAACCAAATTAGCACAATTTCCACTTAATGTAAAAGGGACTGAACTGAGATTTATTTGATTGTGTGAGTATTAATTACAGAATAACTGAAAAAGACTGGCACATCAACTGTAAAATAAACCACTTGTTAATGTATTTGTCAGATCACTTGTGTGATCCTTTGTGAGTTATGTTCATAACTGTATCTTTTGGGGAATGGCGGTTGTTCAGTCATCAATATAGTTTAGTTTATATGTGTAGTTTATACTCATATAAACTGTTACTGCATGACTTTATCATCAATAAAGTCATGCAGTAACAGGACACATTACAAATATTTGAGACCCATTGTCATGCTTCCTTTTATATTTTAGCAATGCAAGTACAAAACACCACCCACACTTGAAGCCAGTGCAAGAAGAGACACTTTTACATTCCAGACAAACTTTTATTGATAAAAACTCCATATTTTGACTGAGCGACTCCATAATCTGTGATGCACACCTTCAGTTAAAGTACTAGATTCCATTCCACTGAATGTATTAATTCATTCTGATTGCTGAGGCCACAGTAAAAGCAGATGACTTTAAATGCAACCCAGACCTTGTAAAATCGACTTTACATCAGTGCAGCTATATGAAAATTGTGGTTAAATACAACAACGAAGTACTTTATTGTCACATTGGAATCGGAATCGCTGCTGTTTTGTTTTTCTTTTGAATTCTTGGATGGAATATGGGTGGGCAATATAAGCTGCATCTTCAGCCATCACCCATTTCAGATAACCTATGTTGAACTGTGTAATCAGAGGAGTTATTGTTTAATTCGACCTTATTAAATTTTTTTCCCCCTTTGTTATATTATTGTATTTTCTTTAAATCTATCCGAAATAAAGATTCATTCATTCACATTCCACCACTGGCTTTTAGTAACAAGTGTATTTCCCAAATATGTTTTAAACTTCATTTATTTAACCTCCACACATTTCTGTCTTTTGTCTAGGCAAGAGGGAAACGATCGATCCACCCCAAACTGGACCTTGCGTCACTATTTACAGAGATGCAGGCCTAAGATCTGCTGATCTGAGACCAGTGTGAGCTGCACATCCCAGCTGCTGAGTGACCCAGTCTTACAGTTTGAGTTTTGCACATTCTGAATAATCTGGAATTTGCTGCTGATTGTAATAAACAATTTAGTGACTTATGTGTTTGCATCATGATTTCTATTTTTGTCTTTTAATACACTTGTGGGAAAAGAGTCAATAGTACAAACCATTAATGGGTGACCTTGAAAATAATGACTCATTTTTAAGACATTTATGTCACATAGTGGTAACCTTCACATATAAAAAAGAGACATCTGCAAAAACTTCAGAGGTTTGTCAGTGCAATACTACATGAATGCATGTATAGTACATTGTTGATGCAGAGAATATATATTTCTACAGTATATGTATCGAGTAAATCAAGCATTTTCCATGTAACCTTGTGACTGCATTATTTTAATTGCTTTTAATGCTAGATCAAGTTTGTTTTGGCCTAAAATGCATCATAACTGTCAAATACATCTTATTATACCGAACTCAGTAATGTTTACTTTTGAATATACATTTTGTGGCTAATATAGTTATTAACCTGGCGATCGAGTTGTGTCAGCTGATCATTTTTTGCTATGACAACATCTCAGACTCAGTGCAGCTGAAGCAGGTACGTCCATGATGTCTCAACAGTCCAGGATTTTCACGCAGATCAGAGCAATTTTTTTTCCCACAATATTTTTATTGAACCTTTTTTTTTTTTACAAACAGCCCACACAGTCAGACACTAACACAAAAGTAATTTAAAAACTAAACGATAAAAATGACAAAAAAAAGGTTAAAAAACAGAAACCATTAACAAAACAAGTCAACAATGTTTCTCTGTTTAGGTAATCTATTACATTAGAATACATAATATACTGTACATTCACCAGCTTGGAATTTGCAAGGTCCACACATATCATTCACCTTCTTCAGAAGTTATGTTTACTTAATTTACATAATCAATGAAAGGTCTCCATATATTCTCAAACACATTTCCTTTGATTTCAGTATGTATGTTATTCTTTCTAGTGGAAACCAAAAGTGAGTTGGTTGTAGTCATTTTTCTAAGGTGTTTTGACGTGTAATTACCCATCCCTGAACACATATGCCTTATAAATATCAAGAGATGGGAAAATGATACTCAAATGACACTCAACATGCAAAATGGTGCTACAGTTGGATTGCCTTTCTTTAAAATTTTTAAAGTTATTTTGTAAGTAAAAGTGGGCTAGGATTAACTGGAAATATAACAAGTTTCCACATATAATTCCAAGGTCAATTGGCAATTCAATCAAACCAAAAAGGAGTTGTTCAGCTGCTGCATTTTTCTGCAGTCATTTTCTACGGTGTTTTAGCGTGTAATTTCCCATCCCTGAACACATATCCCTTAAAAAGAACTATCAATGGGAAAATGATACACAAAAACAAGAATTTTACTACAGTTGAATTGGCTTTTTTTAAAGTAAATTATTTTGTACGTAAAATAGGGCTATGATTAATTGGAAATATAACAAGTATCCACATATAAGTTCTTCATATAAGTTATAAGGAAGTTCTGCAACCACTGTGTGCTTGAGAAGCTGGGGACAACATTCTCCCACCACTGCGAGCTACGGTTTACTGCCCAGGTCCATGGTCTGCAGCGTTGATTTTGCAACAACGCAGCCAACTAGAACACACACACAGCATACATATTAATACTGATAACCTGGCGACATCAAAATGCTGTACACAACAATGACATTGAAGCGGCATGGAAAAATAAGCAGCAGTGCTGTGGTTTTAAGCAGGTTTTATTAATCATGTCGCCTTCACGGGATCCCCTCTCCGGTGCATAGTGGAGCAGCCCGGAGCGGGATCCCTAGGCTCTCAGAGCAGGAGAGGCAGACACAGTGTGTCCGCCAGTTGCAGGATCAGAGTGAGAGAGTAAGAGAGAGAGATTGCGTTACAGAGTTGCACCTTAAATGCTTGATCATAACAATACATCAAAAAGACATACCCCACAGTCTAGAATGATCAAAGGGACAACAGAACAGGCAGGAGGTATTTGCATTTGTAAGCCATACATCACAATGGGCAGATTAGCTAGACCTCGCTCTAAGTGCAAGACAAAGAGGCTAACAAGCACATCTACATATTGATCTGAGTCTCTAGGTCACAGTAAGGACAGGACGCATGAGTACAAAGGATGAAAGGCATCGATTAACATCACATAGGTGAGACAGAAGAAACTCGTCTACCTGTAGACATTAATACACCAAAGCACATCTAAGATGCTCAGAAAAAGCACAGTAAGGACAAGCCATATGCACACTATACAGAATGGCGCATTACATCACAACACATGCATGTTTGCATCACAAATACATGAATGGCACATTGCTTCTCAGTAATGCAGCAGAAAAACAGAGAAAAGAGGGCTGAGTGTCCTTAGTCTGTTGTGGGGTTAAAACGAACCGCCACACGCTCCCCCCCAGAGGACGCGGCAGGGGGCCGCGACCTCGATAATCCATCTGTGTGAGCGAGCTGTGGGAGAAGCTCGCTGCAGGCGGAGGGGGAGGAAGGGGAGGGGTGGTAAGTGCCGGCAGGAGCTGTGAAATCGTCCTGAGCCGCGCAAAAATTGCTTGCTGCTCCGTGACGTCGAGGGGTTGTCCCGTTGCACGTGCGGAGATCACAAGAAGAAAAACTAGTCTCTGACTCCTCTCGTGGCCATGAAGAAAAGCAGGGGCGGCTGTAAGAAAAAAAGTAAACAAAACATAGGGACTGTTGGCTTTGGGTGCTGAAGCAACCCCAAAGCTCCCGGGAACAGCTGACGGCTGAAATCCCGTTGTGCCGTGGCTAAGACCATTAAAAAATCCAGTGGCGAGCTGCGTGCTTGCTTCAGGTGAACGAGCAGCCCTGAAGGTTCTGTGGGCAGCGGCGGAGGACGATGGCGGTCTGTGGCGTGGCTGAGACTGTTAACAAATCCTTCCAGTATGCTGCATGCGTGCCTCAGGTGAGCGAGCAGCCCTGAAAGGCAGCGGCGAAGGAGGAAGGCAGTCTGTGGAGCCATTACTTGTCCCGTGCGTGATGCGCCGTCCTTGTAACTCCCCGATGCGTGCGCGGGGGTTCAGTGCGTGGGTGGGCCGCTGGAGTGGTGAGTCAGGGTGCAGAAACTTGGTGGAGAACGGCGCAGACGGCGCCGGTAAAATCCAGGTTGAGCTGTGGCTGTAGATTGGCCATGGTGCGTTGGAGCGGTGAGAGGAAATAGACGATCTTTAGTCCCTCAGGCCCGTGCAGATGCGTTGGAGCGGCGGGAGGGAATAGACGATCCTATGTTCCTCAGGCTCATGCAGCTGCGTTGGAGCGGTGTGAGGAAGTAGACGATCTCCGTCCCTCGGGCTCGTGGAGGCGCGTTGGAGCGGTGCGAGGCAATAGACGATCTTTGTGCCCCGGGCTCGTGCAGCTGCGTTGGAGCGGTGAGAGGGAGGAGACGATCGTTGTCGCTCGTGCGGCCATGAAGAAAAGACGAGGCTGAATGGCGGCTGTGATGAGGGCAGAGGGACTGGCGTGTTGACTTTAGGTTCAGGCGTAACCCTAACGCCTCGGGAACCGCAAAACCGCTGAATTCCCTATGTGTGCCATGGCTGAAACCATTAACAAATCCTTCGAGCATGCTGCGTGCGTGCCTCCAGGTGTGAGAGCAGCCCTGAAGGCTCTGTGTGTAGCGCGAAGGATGATGGGGGTCGTAGAGCCGTATGCGTCCCGTGCGTGGTGGTGCAGATCTCAGGCGAGGGTCGCGCCATGACGTTTTCTGCAGTTTACCCGGTCGTGGGTGATGTCCGGAGAACGGCTCGCCTGTGTTGGCTCCGCGTCGAAGTCTCCCTGAAGCCGCAGGGAGGGGGAACCAGTAGGCCGCTGCGACGGAGCATTCATGCCCGGGTGTTGCGTTCGCTGGCCGCTCGTTTTTTTCAGCGTCGGTTCGCCAGCGTGGCCATCCAAAACAAGGCTGCGTTGCACAAAGCGTGCGCGTCTTCAAGGGGCCACCAACGCAGCTGTGTGGCTGTCCAGCTCGGAAGGTTGCTTTCGCACAAAACGTGTGCGTGTTCGAGGGGTCACCAGTGAAGCGGCATGAAAAAATAAGCAGCAGTGCTGTGGTTTTAAGCAGGTTTTATTAATCATGTCGCCTTCACGGGATCCCCTCTCCGGTGCATAGTGGAGCAGCCCGGAGCGGGATCCCTAGGCTCTCAGAGCAGGAGAGGCAGACACAGTGTGTCCGCCAGTTGCAGGATCAGAGTGAGAGAGTAAGAGAGAGAGATTGCGTTACAGAGTTGCACCTTAAATGCTTGATCATAACAATACATCAAAAAGACATACCCCACAGTCTAGAATGATCAAAGGGACAACAGAACAGGCAGGAGGTATTTGCATTTGTAAGCCATACATCACAATGGGCAGATTAGCTAGACCTCGCTCTAAGTGCAAGACAAAGAGGCTAACAAGCACATCTACATATTGATCTGAGTCTCTAGGTCACAGTAAGGACAGGACGCATGAGTACAAAGGATGAAAGGCATCGATTAACATCACATAGGTGAGACAGAAGAAACTCGTCTACCTGTAGACATTAATACACCAAAGCACATCTAAGATGCTCAGAAAAAGCACAGTAAGGACAAGCCATATGCACACTATACAGAATGGCGCATTACATCACAACACATGCATGTTTGCATCACAAATACATGAATGGCACATTGCTTCTCAGTAATGCAGCAGAAAAACAGAGAAAAGAGGGCTGAGTGTCCTTAGTCTGTTGTGGGGTTAAAACGAACCGCCACAACATGATGATAAAATGACAATAGAAAGCATTAAATTACCAAAAACTTTTTCCTCGTGTGCTTGATGTGCCTGATATGCTGGGTAATTAAGCTCTCTGCTTCATATTCCCCAATGGCAACAACGAGTCTCTGGTACTGCTCCAACGTGTGTTCTCTCAATGCACGTCGTCTTCTCCTGTAAAACTCTCTTCTCCGCTTAAAAACATTCATTGTGTTCAAAAGCCAGAGAAGAACCAACGTGGAAATCCTCCGCTCGTAATCCGCCATTTTCTTTGTTGTGAAGACGTCGGTCGCCGGAGATGACGTCAGCAGAGTATGGGGCCGCCTCAATCCCGCCCACTACAGAGTTTACGCGGCTTTACAGGGTTGTAATGGGTCAACAACCCAGGGAGAGAGAAGTAGTGGAGAATCGAAACAAGTAAAAAAGAACTGTGACTATGGAAAAGAGCCATAACAGCTTGTGGAAGGAAGCTGTTAATCAGTCTGGTGGTTCTGCCTCTGATGCTCCGGAATCGTTTGCCAGATGGCAGAAGTTCAAAGTGTTTATGCAGAGGGTGAGAGTGATCCTTGCCAATGTTCAGTGCGCTGCTCCTACAACGGTTCTGAAAAAGTTCTTGGACGGAGGGGAGGGAAACTCCAATTACCCTCTCAGCTCCCTTAACTATCCTCTGCAGGGCTTTTTTGTCTGACATACTGTAGCTGGGGTACCATGTTGCAATGCAGTACGTCAGAACACTCTCCACCACACCTCTGTAGAAGGTCCTGAGAATGCAGATGGGGAGAGAGGCCTGTTTGAGTTTCCTCAAGAAGTGCAGTCTCTGCTGGGCCCGCTTCCTGATCCCCAAGGAATTCTTGCTCCAGGTCAGGTCCTGCGAGATCTGCACTCCGAGGAACTTGATGTTCTCCACTCTCTCCACCAACCAGCCGCTGATGCTGAGAGGGACGTGATCAGGCCGTGACCGCCGGAAGTTGATAATCACCTCCTTTGTTTTGTCCACATTGAGCACCAGATTGTTCTCCCTGCACCAGCCCTCCAGGTCTCTAACTTCTTCCCTGTACATTGATTCCTCATCCCTCTGAATAAGTCCTACCACTGTGGTGTCGTCTGCAAACTTAATAATCTGGTTCCTTTCGTGTCTGGATACACAGTCATGTGTTAGAAGTGTAAACAACAGTGGACTGAATACGCAGCCTTGAGGGGATCCAGTGCTCAGCGGGATAGAGTTGGAGATGTTGTTTCCAACACGGACAGACTGAGGTCTCTCGGTCGGGAAGTCCAGGATCCAGAGACATGTGGCGGTGTTCAGACTGAGAAGGAGTAATTTCTCCATCAGTCTCTGGGGAATAATGGTGTTGAATGCTGAACTGAAATCAATGTACAGGAGTCTGGCGTAGGTGTCTTTCTGATCCAGGTGGGTGATGACAGAGTGCAGGGTGGTGACTATAGCATCCTCTGTGGAGCAGTTTCAACGATATACAAACTGGAGCAGGTCATGTGATGCAGGGAGGCAGGCTGTGATGTGTGGTTTGACAAGCCGTTCAAAACACTTCATCACAATTGGTGTCAGTGCAACAGGACAATAGTCATTCAGACAGGACACAACTGGTTTCTTTGCCACCAGTACTATGGTAGAGGTCTTAAAGCATCTGGGAACGATGGCCTGACTCAGGGAGATGTTATAAATGTCAGTCAGGACATCCGCCAACTTGCTCGCGCAGACTCGGAGCACACGTCCCGGGATGTTGTCCGGACCTGCAGCTTTACGTGGGTTGACCCTAATTAGGGTCCTCCATGTGTCCGCTGCGTTGATGATGATAGCTGGCCCAACAGATGGTGGAGATGGGCCAGCCCTCCCTCTGATTGTTGGGTTTGATGCTTCAAAATGTGCAAAGAAGTTGTTGAGCCTGTCTGGAAGCGAAGCGTCATCATCATCGACCCCCTGCCTAGACTTATAATCCGTCAGCGCCCGAACTCCCTGCCACATCCGTTTGGTGTTCCTCGTGTTACAGAGGTGTCCCTGGATTTTCTTTGCATAATTTTAATATAACCTCAATTCTGGCGAAGTTGGGACATTGTGTGAAACCTAAATAAAAACAAAATACAGTGATTTAAAAATCTCTTTCAACCTATATTCAGCTGAACACACCACAAAGACAAGATATTTATTGTTCAAACTCATAAACTTTATTGTGTTGTGGGTTTTTTTTTTTTTTTTTTTGCAAATATTCATTCATTTTAGAGTTCCTGGCAGCGGAAGGCAAAGGACAGAGCTGCGTGGAGGAATCTGATCAGACCTAAATGAAACAGTCATTGTCGCCCCCAACAGACTGCTATGATGATGATGAAAGACCATATTTTAAAAAATGGTACTTCTCGCCCTCTAGCTTGGTGCTCAGCATAATAGAATGGGGGAAGGAAAAATTGTAACCCATGGACAACAGATGGAATTTAGCCTCTGGCTACAATCTGGCAAGATTATACTGATTGATATCAATGTTCATCAACTTGCACTGTCCTTAAAAACAGCAATAAAAACAGCAATTTTGAATTTGATGCCTGCAGCTGCAACACATTCCAAGAAAGCTGCGACAGAAGCATGTTTACCACTGTGCTACATCACCTGTCCTTTTAACAACACTCAATAAGAATTTAGGAACTGAGGACACTAATTGTTGAAGTTTTGTAGATGGAATTTTTCCAGTTCTTTTTTATAGGACTTCATTGGTTCAACAGTCATATTTTGGGCTTCACAATGTATCACACATTTTCGGTGGAAGACAGGTCTACCCACACTCTTTTACTACAAAGCCACACATGCTGTTGCAACACATGCTTGGCATTGTCTTGCTGAAATAAGCAGGGAGATCCCTGAAAAAGACATTGTGTGGATGGCAGCATGTGTTGCTTCAAAACCTGTATGTACCATTCAGCATTAATGATGCCTTCACAGATGTGCATGTTACCTATGCCATGGGCACTAACACACCCCCATACCATCACAGATGCTGGCTTTTAAATTTAACGATGATAACAATCTGGATGGTCCTTTTTCTCTTTAGCCCAGAAGACACAACATTCATGATTTCCAAAAACAATTTGAAATGTGAACTCATCAGGCCACAGCACACTTTTCCACTTTGCATCAGACCATCTCAGGTGAGCCCGGGCCCAGAGCCCAGGTGTTGCTAATATATGACTTTCACTTTGAATGATAGTTTCAACTTGCACTTGTCTATGAAGCGATGAATTGTTAATACCCCGTTTACCCAGGGGTGGAGATCATTGAGAGATCTGGCCAATTTCTGATCTATCAATGATCTTCAGTGATCTCCACAGTTGCCACAGTCTCCTCAAAGTTTTGACTCAGTCCAAAACACACAAGGATCTCCCAAACGATCCCAAAGATCAAAAATTGGCCCAATCTCTCAATGATCTCCATGATGTGTAAAGGGGTCCTTACTAACAATGGTTTTCCAAAGTGTTCCTGAGCCCATATGGTAATATCCTTTACAGAATGGTGTCAGTTTTTAATGCAGTGCTGCCTGAGGGATCGAAGGCCACAGGCATTCAATGTTGTTTTTTGGCTTTGTCGCTTACATGCAGAAATTTCTCCAGATTCTCAGAATTTTTTGATAATATTATGGACTGTAGATGAGGACATCCCTAAATTCTTATGCTGAGAAACATTGTTCTTGAACTATTGGACTATTCTCCACACAGTTGTTCACAAAGTAGGGAACCTTGCCCCATCCTTGTTCATGAATGACTGAGCCTGTCATAATCTGGACATGGCCATCGACCATGTCCACGCCTTTTGTTGTTGTTTTTGACTCACTGCACCAGTATTATTATTCTGTTATCATTATATCCTGTGTTGATCGTTAGTTTCTTGTTTCAGCCCTGTTTTCTAGTCTCCCTTATTGTTTCCCCGCACCGGTAGCCTTTAACATGTGTTTTCCTTTGGCTCTTAATTAGTCTCAGCTGTCTTGTGTTTAGTTAATTATCAGTTCCCTATTTATGTTGTTCCCTGTTGGCGCTGGATCCGGCACAGCTGAAGCCCGGGGACGCTCGCTTGTTGGTGCAGGCTCCAGATCATAGGCAGCACTCTCCCTCCGTCCTAACCATGGCTGCTGGGCTGGAACCAAGTTCTCCAGGGCTGCAGGCTCCTCCATCACCCGGCTGCTCAACCCAGTAGTCGGCGGACACTCAGGGGGCAGAAGAAGGAGACACGGAGAGAGCAGGTGAAAAGTCTTTAGCTGCAGCAGGCGGTGAGGGCTCACAGGACTGTGGGGACTGAGCCTCACCACTGGGAATCAGGCAAGATGATTTATATGTTGGTAAAAGAGAATGAAAAGACACTTGCCTGTGTTCCCGGGGCATGATGTTTTCTGCTGCAGCAGGTGTGGAATCCACCCTCTCCGTGGCTTCAGCAGTTGTGGGCCCCTCAGTGGAATGTGGAGGAGCCGCCCCTGCAGACACGGTGACAGGTGGAGCCGGGAAGGGAACGGCCGACCTCTCAGCAGTGGGAGGAATCGCCGAGGAGAAGCAAGAAACAGCAGCTGCGGAGAGGGAGAAAGCTGACGAAACAGCCGGAGAGGAAAAGCACTGAGAGGGCACTGCTGCAGGAGTCTTCTGCCTTGGCAAAGGGGAGGTTGCTGCCTGAAAGGTGAGAGTATTCCTCCGGCGGTCCGGAGCCAGATGGCAGCGTCGTGGAGCGGAGGGAGCTGGAGCAGGTGTGGGCGCACTGGAGGCGAAGCAGGGCGTCTGCCATGGAGCGCGCTTTTGCGTCGTCCTTGGGCTTGCTGGAGGCAGCCCCTACATCAGCACGGGGAATGACTACTGCAGGACGGAGAGCATAGCCAGCAGCTCAGCGAACTGCGTGAACCTCCACAACCCAGGATGCGCCTCGACTATAGCAGTTGCCAAATCCACTTTCTCCCAGATTTTCTTTGGGCTGCGGGAGGCGAGGGCTTCATCCACGAAGCCCTGGATGAATTCACCAGCCCATTCCTCTTCCACACTCGGGGATCCCGCTGCCGATCTCCCTTTGATTGGCAGAGGTCAGCGTGCTGGGGACATGATTCGCTCCACAAACAGGTGAGTGAAATAAAAAAGAAAACAAAACCCCACAACTCACAGCAGCTGGGTCTTTTACTGGCCGCTGTCTTCTGTCATGAATTGCCGCTCCGGGCAGAGAGAAAGACCCACGCGCTGAACTGTGAGTTTGTGAGCTTTATTGAAAAAACAACAAAACACAAAGTCCCAAACAGTGTTCTAACACAAAAATTCAAACAACGAGAAAACTTACAAATAAAGCGCACCAGAGCAGGGGCTGGGCTCTGGTGGAGACGAAGACAGGAGAAACTCAAGACAGCGGCAACAGGAAATGAAAATAACTGCTCTTAAATAGGGTCAAAAACAAATCACATAAATAATGGCAGGTGTGGGTCACATGAGCGGGCAGAAGGAAACAATGATTCATAACTGGACCAGCTGGGAGCAATGAGACTGGAGCGACCGAAGTTGATGGCTGACAGGGGCGCCACCCACACGGAGCACAAACCCGAAAACGCCACTGACAGCTGTCAACCCAGAGGGAGACACAACAGTAAAGACATAAAGAATAAAATATCAACAAATGCAGATAAATAAATACAGTACATCCTAATACAAAATAAGGGAGTAACAAAACTGTGACATAAACAGGAAAGTAAGAACCATTACGAGAATTACAGAAACCAAAAGGCACAAAAAACAACAAATATATAATAAATATAGAGAAAAAGCCATGAGACTGAGCATGGCGGAAACCTCCAGTGCTCAGCTCATGACACCATTTAGCCTCTTTGTGTTTTCACAGCCACATGCTGCATTTTGTTATTTTAATAAATCCTTCTTACAAATAAAGTCCTACTCACCTTAAGGAGTCATCCTTCCTGTCTGCTGGAGGCTGTTCCCTAACAGAGCCTTTTGGGGATGCTCCTTTTATACCCAGTCATGACACTCACCTGTTTCTAATTAACCCGGTCACCTGTGAAATGTTCCAGAAGGTGTTTTTTGAGAATTCCTCAACTTTTTTTCTTGTCCCTGTCCCAGATTTTTTGGAATGTGTTGCAGGCATCAAATTCAAAATGAGTGAATATTTGTAATAAAACAAAGTTTATCAGTTTGCACATTAAATATCTTGTCTTTGTAGAATAGTCAATTGAATATAGGTTGAAAAGGATTTTTAAATCATTGTATTTTGTTTTTATTTATGTTTTACACAACGTCCCAACTTCACTGGAATTGGGGTTGTAATTTGGGTAGTCATTTATTCTCAGAATTAATCTATTCATTAAAGCAACACTATGTAAGATTTTCACCTTAAAATAATGTCTCCAAAATCATTTTGAGGGTACATCAACCTTTGACCAGGTGAATGTCACTTCCCCCGGGACTGACTGGGCCCACTTTGCCTACAGCAGTGTTCTTGGTAGGAACACTGAAATGACTACAACTATGGAGACTATGATCTCAGTCCCAACTGTCAATTGCCGTGTGACTTTAGCCACTAGCAACTAAGCATCCTGTGATTGGCTGTTGGGACGGAGGTCATAGTCACATAGGTGTAGTTTTTTTCAGTGTTCAGTGTAATGTATTTGTCTTTATACTGTATTTGTGAAAAAAAAGTTTCAAGGTCATATTCACGTATTTATTGATCATCAACAGAATTACAGAAGAAACAGACTTCAAACTTAGCTGAAAATAATACTTAGATGTAATGCATAAATAAATTAAGAAATAAATTAAAACATGTATAATAGGAGAAATTAAATGGGAAAATTACCATAATATATGACGTAAATACAGAAACTGAATTCAAATTAATGCTTATGTAATGTTTTATTAATTACTATTTTAATGTTATTTGTATAGATGTGGCTATAATAAAATGCATTTACATAGTCAGGCCCCATACATGAAACTGTTACTAAGGTAGTCTTTTTTCAAACAAAACAACACAGAAAATGAGCAGTGTCCTTTTTTTAAATTAGTATTTTATTGTTTTTTATTTTTGTATAAAATCCTTTGTCATCTTTAGGCAACAGTTAGCATGAGAGTGGTTCTCACAGCATTTAAATGAAGTCTAAACTTATCAATCTTTTCAACAATCACACAGCCCTTTCACACAAAGGAACACACAATCAGTGTACTGAAGTTAATTTGGTGCAGTGGTCCCAAACCCAAGTCTATTAGTAGAAAGCCGGAGACAAAAGCCTAACAATGGGCTGCTTGTAGTCATCATCACTTCAAAGATGTTACTATGTCAAGACAAGTCACGCAAACACAAGAGCCACAATAAATCTGCTGCCTTCCAATTACTAGAGGAGGCCGCTTTGTTAAAATCTGATGAATGAAAGCGTCATCTAATTAGGTTTGAAACCACTGCTTTGGTGCAACTTTCGAGCAGGTTTATATTAAGACAGTTTTTTTTTTTTTTTAAAGGCAACAAAATATATAAATCAGACATCTCATACACAGAAGCATACCCTGTGTTAAGCAAGCCAAAAAATAAAGCAACAGCTGTAGCTTTAGGCAACAAAACAAAGGACTAGTTTTGTGTAAGAGGAGTCGGCACACTTAATCAGACAAAGCTTAAAAAGACATTTAAAGACCAAAAATGTATGATTGTGTTCACAAACTTAATCACAAAACACCCCATTCCGTGATCACCACATTAATGATATGAAGTGCATTCGCTATTGCGTTCCTACAAGAGGTTCCCAGACACTTTTACTTCTTTATACGAAGGCTGCTCATTAAAGATTTCCCCTGACCCACTTCTGGTTATTCCTTCCTCACCCCCCTTACTCTCCTGACCTCGCACCATCTGACTTCCACCTCTTTCCAAGCGTGAAGTCGTTTTTGAAGGAAAAGCACTTACAAGACTATGAAACACTGATTTCCGAGGTCAAGTACTGTCTTCTGACACAACCTGCAGACTTCTACAAGTGAAATTTTCCCAGCTGCATAAAGCGATGAGACAAGTGTGTGATCCTTGGTGGTACCTATGTAGAGAAAGGCTAATAACTGTGCGAAGTTTGGTTCCTCGCCGTCCATGGGAAATGAGTCAGGGGAACGCTTTAATGAGCAGCCCTTGTACCAGTCATTGAGAAACAGAGTAAACCCATTTCCCATGATGGTGGGAAGAAAATCCTGTAATTTAAGCACCTTTCAAGAATAGAAAAAGCATCCTTACTAACTCCATCCCATCTCTAATACGGTACACATACACAGGTGCACGTACACCTTCTTCTTATGTAGACATATGAATGTAAAGCAGGTGTACTCACACTCACAACCCACAGCAACAGGCTGAACAGAAAACATACAAATCAATGTTGTTGTCAATTTGATCCATAAATTACTTAACATCACATCATTTTGTGTCACTACTCCAGACAGCACATGCTGCAGTTTTCTTTGAATCCTTTTGATACTTTTTATATTAAATTTGATTTGATTTTTAAACATATTCAAAAAAGATAGGGAAGATCTATAATGGCATTTCGTTGCAACATGACTGACTACATGGCATTACAGTATGAAAGAAATACAATTCCTTTAGTTTAGAAAAAAACAGACTGCAAGGACTTCAAAACCAACAGCATCTAATCCACAAATGACACAGTACTCATAGAAATAATATCATAGGCATCGCAACTACGAGTAAACTTTTTTTTTAAACAAATAGACTGCATTTGTGTTTGCAGTCCAAGGTGAGCAAAAGCAACTATGGCCAGTGCTAATCTGCTGCCCTGTGTTGCTTCACCTTCACGTCTCGGTGCAGCAGAGCCACTCAGTTCACCCCTGGGTCACAATGTGCATACAGATCAGCAAAGCAGCAGCCTCAACTCTGTCTCACACATCGCCAAATGCATATACAGTACACACAAAAACAAGTATTTCCAGGATTATTAGGTCTATATTCAGCGGAGGGTACTATTGCAGAGGCCTTCATTTGGCTTGTCTACAGCATGGGTTTGGCTGTAGTGCAGTTAGCCAGTGAAGTATATAAGCACACTGGCTTCTTATGCGCAGCAAAACAATTTGTGTTTAGTGTTGACAACGTTATACATCACCAGACAAAAGGCTTATGTCAGCATTTGCACACCATGTTTTCTATTTGCTGCAATGGAAATTAACAAAGCACTATTTGCTGTAATCCTTGTTGACTCCTACATACAGTACAAGTGTTATGTTTTTTCCATTAAGGCCGCATTCATCACCCCCCAGCAGTATTATGTACAATGTTGCCCTTTAACTGCACCCATATTACTTCTGGGGAGTGATTTTTATGTGCTTTTAGCATCTCTCCCTCCTCAAGAATTGTAACACTTGTAACAACAGTTGCAGTGTTGTTAAGAGGTTGCAACCTGTAGATAATTCTTAAAAATTGCAGTCATAAATGTGAAATGTATGGTTGACTCATCTTGGATGAAGCTACTGTGCAAAATATCTGCAGAAATGAAAGTACTAAACTTCAGGAGGCAGTGGATCAGCTTCTTTCACTAAACAGGACTCTCCTTGGCACAGGTCTTCTGGGATGGTCTGATGAGGACTTCCGGGTCTTTCCTCAGCTAGTGCCACATAGTCCTCTGAGCATTCATTGGTCAAAGACTTGCCCAAACTCTGGCAGACATTGTTTTCATGCCAATCATTCTTCGTCACCTCCCCTCCTTCTTGTTTTCTTGCTGCAAACTCATCCTCTCCCCTATTCTGTTCTTGCTCCTCCTGTTCAGCTTGCTCTCCTGGCAGCGTCTCAAATGCTCCCGGCTCTATGGGACTGAGCTGATAGTAGAGCAGAGAGGAGGAGTCTTTGAGGAGGTCAGAGGGAGTTTCTTCCTGGTTCTCAGAGATGCACAACACTGTCGCACCTGTGGGGAATGGCCCCTGCAGGAGAACCTGCTCCACTCCTGGCACCTCTGCCTGCTCAGGTAGCTCCCCTCCCAAGCTACTGGGTAGAAGGCAGAGAGGCTGCTCCGGCAGCCCGCCAGCACTCAGCTCCGGCTGCACCGCTTCCCCTTCAGCCTCCTCCCTCTCCCTCCTCTCCTGCTCCTCTGCACTTTGCAGGTGAAGCACAGCTGTCTCGTTCTCTCGCTCCAGTATATCCTGCTCCACCAGGAAATCCTGAACCTCCACAACTGACTGCACCTCGCTCTCCTCCATCTCAGAATCTAAACCAGCAACAGATGATAGATCTGGGGAAGTGGGGCAAGTGGAAGAAGGGGAGGACAACAGGTCAGATTCAGCATACTGGTCTCCAATTCCTTGTATGAGCATCCTCCGCTTCTCCAAGTCCAGCTTCATGATGGTGTGCAGATAGTGAGTTCTGACACGAAGAGGGTTGAATTCGATACGTCCGGCTACGTTGCCACAGCCATCCCGAGAACAGCCACAGGGGAAAGACATCCGATCCACCTGGAGGATAGAGCGGAGCAGATTTCAGTTTCACTTTTGCTGTAGTTCAACAGTAACAGTTAACGCTTGGAAAATCCTGAGTTGCTGACACATTTGCACAAGTTATAAAAATGTTTATGTTGTTCAGGAGATCAAGGAAAAAATCATGGCAACCAACAGACTTTCTGGTTACAGAGCAATAAGTTAGGCTGAGACAGAGATGTACTTCTAACAGGTAAAATATAAACAAGTAAGAAAAGGATTAAATTAAACCCTAATTTGGGTTTAACTAAAGAAGGCACACAAGCAGCATAATATAAATATATATGTGGACATCCTACATAGTGAATTATCATCAATGGGAGTAGCAGGGAATGTACACAAAAATGACCTTTATTTGATATACTTTCTTTGTCAAATGTTAAAATGCAAAGTTCATATACAAAGCGTATGTTTCTAAACAATGTATACTGTGTCTGATGCATTTTGCAGGTTTTATTTACTTCAATTTAACTGTAGAAATTAGTGGCGAAAGTATTAATTGAGCTAATTATGATTAACTGAACACTCCGTTGATCAGTCGCGAACATGGGTTTTTGACCTGTTGGCTTTCCACGTGTTGTTTGAGAAATGACGATGCACATACACAGCCGTTCGGTGCATGTCTGTTCTATGTACTGTATATTGTATGGGTTCTTGACAATGTTCTGCTTTCCAGGACAACATCTACAACAGGCAGGATCTTCTAGGGATTGGGTTACAGAGCAAAGAACATGTTACAACCAAGTTTCTCTGCTCGCATAACATTCCAGAAGAAGTTGCCAGGTCACTGGGCTCTCCATGGGTCAGCTTCCCGGCAAGTAGAAGACGAAGGCTTTACAGGGAGAGGAAGGAGAAGGGGGGCTGTAGAGCTGGAGTGTTAGCAAGGTTATGTCAGCAGCTGCACAAACCACCACTTCCATGTGTGTTCCTCGCTAAGCTTTTTGAATGAGCTGAAGATGTGGACTGCAAGGCAAACCATGCTGGACAATTTAAAATGGAAACACCTGGACAGCACTGCAGTCAACAAACTTTCCACAGCGATCACTAATTAGTTTAGTTTAGTTTAATGTTTATTTGAAAGGGACATTACATACGAACATTAATACAAATGTAAGTATGCCAGATTTAGCAATACTGCTAATTTGCATCTGTAGTCCCCCGGCAGGTCACAAAAACACACAATCATACGCGAGAAGCACATCTGCAAAAACTGTACAAACTGGATATGCAAAAGTGCAAGACTTAAGGTGCTACAAAACAAAACATTCAAATGTCAAATGAAGTGTTGTGTATGCATACACGTGCGCACGTGCGCGCGCGCGCGCACACACACATGCACCTAAGTTGAAAACCTCGACCATGGCATTGTTGGAAACAGTGACAGAATATGGTGAGTGTTTTATGATTTTAAGCATTGTTTACATTATTTATCCCATTGGTGGCAAGCTCACTTTGAACAAACAAGGATATCGCTATTGTCTCCTGTATGCAGACAATGAGCTAGCTTGTTAGCTAGCCAGCTTGCTAGCCATGAACGCTAACTCCATGCTTTGCTTGTATTTTGTGCTTGCTGTCTCTTAAGTATTTGCTTCTGACAGCAAAACATCAGCATGTCAACAACATAGCGGGCCGCCTTGCAATAATGAACCCACCCACTTTGAGGTGGTACTCAATTGTTATGGAAAACGACCTAAACCGTGTCGGGGCAAGTAGAGTCACAACGAGTTGAGCTGGGTAGGTGCTAGTGGAAAAGTGCCATTAATGGGTAGCCACTGCTTGCAGGCAGTTTAGCATTGTGGACGACGAGGGTCTGCGTGAAATAATTCGTATTGCATCCAACAACTGCACTTATGAATTGCCTTTGGGGCCCACCACGGCAAACAAGATACACAACTTGTAGGAAGACTACTGGACTTCTGTTTGTTACCAACAATCCCAACAACAGCTGAGCTGGATAAACTGAAGAGGTTGGAGACCTCACCTTTATGTGCCTGTAAAATTGTTAACAGCTCCTAATTGAAGTATTTTTCTCTACTATTGCATTTTACTTTATTATTGCATTATTATTTAATTCTATCACTTGAAGAAGTTAGCTGCTCTGTCATCTGAAAATGTAAGTAAGCTTGTCTCTTTGGACAATTGGCTCAATGCAAAGAAGTGATGGGAACAACCCATATATGCTGAAGCTTTGTTCTTATGTAGTGTTAACAAGTAATGGACACTGAATTGTGTCTGTATTTTAAGTAATGTTATGGTCAGTATGCCCTGCTCATCTGTTTTGCACAAGCGATACTTCTGAGGTTTTTGTGGAGAATATTCTGCCTAGTTTTTGTTATTATGATGACATGTTCAAATAATAGTAAACCTGCAGTTGCAAACAGTAAGCACATTTGTCCAGTCCGATGTTAATAAGAGTATGAAAAACTTGAAAACTGACCCATTTAATGTACATTATATAGAAAAAAATGCTATTAAATCATGACTAACAATTTCAAAGGATTAATCTCCTTTTTTTAATCATCCGTCACCACTAGTAGAAATACATTAAACTGCACTGATTTTAGAATCAGAATCAGAATAAACTTTATTGCCAAGCATGTAAAAAACACACGAGGAACTTGACTTGACATTGGTGCGCATGCGCGCGACACAACGACACGGCAGCCATAATAGGCGCCTCATCAAACAGAGATAGATAAGAAGGGAGGGGAAGGGAGGGAACGACACAAGGGGGGAGGAGAAAAAAAACTTTGTTATCAGAATACAGCTTATTTTTAAGCAGATTATGATTACAATGAAAAAAAATCTCTCAATAGCACAGAGCAACAACTCAGAATTTCACAAGACACAAGAGAGCAGTGTACAGTATATCTTTAATCAGTTCATGAATCAATGTGTGTGCGGTGTTGAGCAGTGTTGATGATAATAAGAGAGACCCAAGGACCCTTGGCAGAAGATGTTTTGTCTGTCTGGCGCCCAGTCTTATCTGGCGCTGCAGCTGGCTGTCCAAGGCCTTGTGCTCATGATTTTGAAAAAACACAGTCTGCAGACAGCCAGGAGGAATTTTCATGGGGAAATAATAATGCCAAATAGGACTGATCACAGAGAAGACTTGTATTTCTTCTGTAGATTCAGTACATTAATCCTTCATTGCGCAGCTTTGAATTCGTCGTGGAAAGACCTGAGCGAACCCATGATGTAATCCACCTTACGAGACAGTTCTCCAGTAGTCGCTATCAGGGTCTTCTCCAGTTTCTCAATTTGTTGGATGCACCTCGCCTGGCCAGCATTTTGATAGGTTGAATCCATCTTCAGCAATTTGCGGTAAACCAAGACAATTCCCGTCCCAATCAGAATTATCCCAATCACCAAGATTACGAAGATAAACAAATCTTCAATATCTTCGATAGAGAGATTAGAGAGACACAGCATTTTCCAATTACCTGTGTCACATAGATAGCCCACTGGAGCCGTTCCAGCGGGGCAGACAGCTTCCCCCGGAGCACTTTTCCTTGTTGAAAAAATAGTGTCAATTGTGTTCAAAGCCCAGCTTATTAACTCCATAATTTCTTTTCGGCGGTCGCAGTTAGACGCAGACAGACAACAGCAAGCTGGGATCCAGTAGTAGGAGGGGAGGAAAAGTCAGCAGGAGAGAAGAAAAAAGCGTCTGCTCTCTTGGGAGGGCGGAAGTTGACCACTGAGTACCTATTTTCAGTTATTTTTTGTGAAACATGGTAATTATATGTACACTTTGTCCCGACCTGAACTATCTTTTCTCTGCGTTCAGGTTGTCCAGTTCGCTCCTGCTCCGGGGTAGTCCGTGCCGGGTCTTCCATGGCCCGCTCTTTGACAGCGCCCAGCTGATTGCCAGCTGTCTAGTTCAGCTGCGCTGGGACAGCTGTCTCCTATTTCCAAATCATCTCCCCCATTTAAGCGAGCAGCCAAGAGTTACTCGTCGCTGCGACCTCGCTATGGGAAGACGTTCCTTGTGTTCCCACGACTGTTAGCTCCTACGTCTAGCTTCAGTCCGCCGTTACCTCGGCGCTTCACCCAAAGTAAGTGTTGCGACTCGGCGTGTATTTTTCCCTCGCCGCCTCTCTAGCCTTTCTCCCTGGGTGGTATGTTTCCATTAGTTCTGTGTGTGTTTTAGCCCCACGTGGCTCTTTACTTTTCTGTTCGTTATTTTGTGTAGTGTGTGCTTTGTTAATAAACTACGCTAACTCACTGGTCGCCCTCGTATCTCCTTTCCTGGCTCGTGAGAGCCAGAGTTATGACAGTAGGTCGCAGCCCTAGTGAGACGGCCGCGACCGTGAGTTGGCTGTAAGGACTCGACGCCTTTTTTCCTCTTCCTCTGGGTACGGGCAAGCCAGTATCATGTCTCCTTCCAAGGGACTCATGCGGCACCCAGGCCACGATCTCTCGGAGACTCTGGACCTTGTGGACGGAACGTTATTCACCACGGACCTCTACGATGCCCCCAGCGAGATACGCTGGCGCCTGGAGCTCGCCGAGGGTATGCTTAACTGCTTTTCTCACTACTTCCTTCTCCCCGAGGTTAAGGCAAGGAGGGCAGACATCTCTGTGGCCTGGGAGAGGCTCCGTAGGCTGGAGGAGAACTCCGGCAGGAAGCCGAGGACAGAACGCCTTCGCTCCTCGCTTCGGAATCCCGCTCCTGCCGCCGATCCAGTCCAGGAGTTCGCCTCACCCAGGGGTGATCCCCAGGATAGAGTGACGTCAACCGGGTTTCCCCCGGAGAAGATGAGAATGACAGCGGTGCGCATTGCGGATCGAGTGGCAGCCGCTTCTTCCGCCGCCGTTCCCCCCGTAGCCATGAAGAACGTGATTGCAGCGGTCAGGCTGGTCGAGAAGAACCCGGAGCTGAACGATTATCCGGAATACGCTGACCTGTTGGCTTCGCTCATCGCACAGGAGCGGCGTTTTCCCGACCTCACGTTCAGAAGACGTCGCTCCCAAATTCCCCACTCATCTCAGCGAGAGTCCCGTCCGGATCCCGCTCCAGGAAACCACACGAATTCCGCCTCCCAGCCTGCTGTTGCTCCCGTGTCTCGCCGAAGAAGTGAATCAGCTGCTCCCGCTCCTGGGCCCGCTCTCCCCGCTGTCCCGTCAGCTTTGGGCCCCCAGCTCTCCTCAGCTGTTTCACCCCCCTCTTCGTCATTCACTCCGGCCGCTGGGAGAAGCGCAAATTCATCTCCAGGTGTTCCAGGTCCCGATCCGGTGCGGGTAGCACCGCCTCATCTGTCCGGGGGGTTCCCCACTTCTATCCGGTTGGGAGAAGAGAGACTCGAGTCCCTTGTAGCGGGTTCCACCGGCCCTCCGGGAATCAGGCAAGTGTCCTTTCATTCTCCTCCCATTATGAGTGAATTGCCTTGTTTGATTCCTGGGGGAGGAGTTCAGGTTTCACAGTCCCCTGAGCTCTCTCCTCCCGCTGCAAAAACTGAATATGAACCTGCGTCCTCTGTGTCTCTTCCCCTTGAGTGTGCCCCGGTGCCAGGTGTACACCGCTGCGCGAGGAGGAGGCGGCCTGCGGCCCTGGAGGGTTTTACCCCAGCCCCGCAGCCACGTTATGGGCAGAGGAGAAGGTCGAACTGCCTGTTGGAGCCGGCGCCGACGATTAAGCATCCCCGGGTCTCCACGGAGGAATGGTTCGGCCCAGCAGAGTCCAGATCTCCTGCCCCCACGCCAGGTGGGCTGTCGACGCGGTCTTCGGCATTTGGAGGTCGTTTGACTGTGGAAACCATCATGCCGGCTGCGGAGCCATTCGCAGTCGAGTTGGAGCCGGAGGACGGAGTCCTGCACGCTGAGCCCGGAGCATCGAAGTCCTGGATGGCGGTAGAACCCGAGATCAGGCAAGTGCTCTATTTTGTTTCTCTCTTCTCTATTCTGGAGCATTATTGCCTGTCTCTCGGGGGGGCGGGCCGGGTGCAGCCGTCTGCTGCGCTCGAGCCTGTTCCGCCGGGCTCTGCCGCTGCCGGTGATCCTGATCCCGGTTCCTTTTGTCCCTCTGAGCCTCTCCCCAGGGTCACCGGAGACGAACCTGCTCTGGGTGCCATCTCGGAGGTTCCGGTTCCCTGCACGGTGTTCGCCTCAGATGCTGTGCCCGGGAGTGCTGTCTCGGTCCAGCTGGAGTCCACTGGGAGTGTTTCGCCGGTCCAGCTGGGGTCCACCGGGAGTGTTTCGCCGGTCCAGCTGGGGTCCACCGGGAGTGTTTCGCCGGTCCAGCTGGAGTCCACCGGGAGTGCTGTCTCGGTCCAGCTGGAGTCCACCGGGAGTGCTGTCTCGGTCCAGCTGGGGTCCACCGGGAGTGCTGTCTCGGTCCAGCTGGGGTCCACCGGGAGTGTTTCGCCGGTCCAGCTGGGGTCCACCGGGAGTGTTTCGCCGGCCCGATCGGGGTCCACCGGGGGTGCTGCGCCGGCCCGATCGGGGTCCACCGGGGGTGCTGCGCCGGCCCGATCGGGGTCCACCGGGGGTGCTGCGCCGGTCCGGGTAACGGTTAGTGTGGGAGCTGGAGGATTGTGTTCGCCTGACGTCAGGCTGACTTCGTCCCTTGCCTCCATCATTTCTCCTCCTGCCGCTGTTGGGGTTCCTCTCGCCCGGGCCAGTTTCCCCCTACCCTTGTTGCCATTAGATGGCAGGCTAACTTTGCCCCTGGCCTCCATCTCTTCTCCCCCTACTACTGTGGGGGTTTTTCTCACCTGGGTCAGTTTCCTCCTGCCTTTTCCCTCAGGGAAGAAGCTGCACCAAGACCTCTCCCTCAGCTCTCCGTGGTCTGAGGTCACGGGACGACCGCCTGGGAAGCCATCTGGCTGGTTCGGTGATCTGGGTCGGCCTCCGGAGAAACTGTGTCTCCTAGCCTGGGACTCGGGTAGGCCACCCGAACTGGTGTTGTGGTTCCTGGCCTGGTGGAGTTCGGGCCGCCCGCCGGACAAGCTGTCATCGCCTGCCCCGCTCCACCTGCTGACGTCCTGGAAGAATTGACTGACTGTTTGTTGCCTTGCGTTTGATTGTCCTCCCTAATTTAATACTTTTCAGGACATCAAAGAACTCTCTGCCCTAGAGTCCTTATTGTGGGGTTATCCCAGTTAAAATTTCCTTGGACTATTTTCTTTGTTTTATAATCCCAGTATGATCCTATTCTAATTTCTCCTTAAGTAGCATTTGCTTCACATTGCCTGGCCTCATTCCGAGTAGTCTTGTTTTCCTGTATTTATATCCTCCTCCAGACTGTTTAGTGACACTTTTGTGCTAATACGTGTTTGAGGAGTTGTTCCTTTTGTATTTTTATCTTCATGCCAATTTGCAGTTCCAGGCTCTATTTTTGGATCTTATGCCCGGTTTGCATCCTTTGTATATTCTGTTTTGGTCGGGGTTTACTTGTGTAAGTCTATTTTTTCAGAGTTTTGTAGTTTTTGGCCTTGGGGACATGAGTTTTTTTTTATTGTCCTCACCCTAAGTTATTGTGAACTTTTTCCATGACTGTGTCGCTATGTCTCTGCATTTTGGTTCTTGTCGTTTCTCCCCACCTCCTGTGGTCACCTGCACAGACCGTCTGGCCTCTGCAGGGGAGGGGGTGATGGGTTTTTTTTTGGGGGGGGGGGGGTTAAGATTATTATGGTATCTGACCCTATACTGTATCTAGGTTTTTTTTTTTTTTTTTTTTCCCCTGCCTCCTTTTTCTGGTCCTTCCCTTTCTCCCAGATCTGCCCCCCACCGCCCTCCCTGGTCTTCCCTCGGGGGGGGGGGGGGGGGGGGGGGGGGGGTTAGGCCGCTCCAGGAGGCGCGGCTCGGGGGAGGAGTACTGTCACGACCTGAACTATCTTTTCTCTGCGTTCAGGTTGTCCAGTTCGCTCCTGCTCCGGGGTAGTCCGTGCCGGGTCTTCCATGGCCCGCTCTTTGACAGCGCCCAGCTGATTGCCAGCTGTCTAGTTCAGCTGCGCTGGGACAGCTGTCTCCTATTTCCAAATCATCTCCCCCATTTAAGCGAGCAGCCGAGAGTTACTCGTCGCTGCGACCTCGCTATGGGAAGACGTTCCTTGTGTTCCCACGACTGTTAGCTCCTACGTCTAGCTTCAGTCCGCCGTTACCTCGGCGCTTCACCCAAAGTAAGTGTTGCGACTCGGCGTGTATTTTTCCCTCGCCGCCTCTCTAGCCTTTCTCCCTGGGTGGTATGTTTCCATTAGTTCTGTGTGTGTTTTAGCCCCACGTGGCTCTTTACTTTTCTGTTCGTTATTTTGTGTAGTGTGTGCTTTGTTAATAAACTACGCTAACTCACTGGTCGCCCTCGTATCTCCTTTCCTGGCTCGTGAGAGCCAGAGTTATGACACACTTCACAAATCACTGAAATATTTTAATCTTAAAGAGACAGTATTTATTGATTCAACATGTTAAGGAAACTTGGTTGCATTTTATGAATGAAAATCTGTCTTAATTTGGTTTATTGAACTGTAGTAAATAGTTAAATCATTTTATTCCACTGTTGCACAAAAACTGCCCTCACAAAGCTCATTCTCCTCCAAGATCAATTCCATAACTGACGAGTTTAACAGTGATTCAGATCTGCACTAAAATTGAATTTGTCCTTCCCTCGGCCAAGCACTGACCAACACTCACTGGGTATCTACATTTTGACTTGTTACAGTAGAAAGAGCACACAGGTTATTAATAGTACTGACAATGGCTCTTTTATTTTTTTGGACCAGAAAGCTACAGTGAGTCTGCATTCATAAAGGAAGTAACAAAGGAGAAGTCACCCATCATGTGCTTAATGTCACAATGAGCCCCTCTGGGGGCAGAATTAAGAGCCGGAACCACTGATGTGGCTCGAGGGCACAAAAATAACCAACAAACAACTGGCAAAAACAGGTAAAACTAGCATGGCAGAACAGCCAAAAACAGAAGCACATAATGATGCCAAATGACAAATAAGGATGTCGCCCCAAGCTACGGGACACCATCCCTTAAATAAGGCAAAGGAATTAACTAAATCATAAACAGCATAATCAAGAATAACCAAGAACTTAACAAGACACAAGCAAGCTAGGTGAAAAATGGAAGTAAACAAAAGGCACTGTCAAAATAAAAGCCCAAACCACAATGACAGGAAAAAACCACAAGATGTAACCATGATGATAAAAATAATAATGTTATGAAACCAGAAACTAAGGACAAGACATGGATACATAGACAAAAACATGATAATACCACTACTACTATTACTACAACTACTACTAATAATAATAATAAATACAGAAAATCTCAAAATGCGCATTTAAAGTGAAGACGTGGCTCCAACCCACGTCCTCACCCCCTTAAGGGGCGGCTTCTAGACGACCCCACAAACTAACACCAGCAAACAAACACCAAAAAACCCTCCTGGGTTGGTGGCAAAGGCACAAAGCCAGGCAGGCCGAAACAAAGTCCTACCCCCCCCCCCCCACAGAGTCCAAAACAAAAGTACAGTTCGTGGGTCAAACAAAGTCCCAGGTCCCAATATACATCACGGCGGGTCAGGAGGCCTACCCAAGTCTGAAGGGCCTCAAACTAGAGAACAGCACGGCTCGAGGGGCCTGCCCCAGTCCATGAAACCCCAGACCGGAATGCAGGGCTGGTCCGGCCACCTGCCACTGTCCTTTGGCCACCAAACTGGAGAACATAGTGGAACAACGGGTGGAGGCTCCCTGACTTCTGGAGCAACGGATGGAGGTCCCCTGACCTCGGAAACAACAGGTGGAGGTCCCCTGACCTCTGGGACAGCAGCTGGAGGTCCCCTGACCTCTGGGACAACAGCTGTAGTGTGGTCCTCCTGCAACCCCGTCCTTGACATGGCCACCTCGAATGATGGAAGGAAACAGGAGGTCAGTGAGGAGACACCACAGTCATTAGCAGCAGAGACTGTTGGGGAGGACTCAGCAGCTGGAGGAATGTGGACTTGGGTCCCCCCATCAGAAGCAAGACAAGTCTTTTCAAAAATGGTGTTTGAACATAAATGAAAAGGTACTTGCCTTAACTCCTGGTCTCCTGCTGCCAGGGGGACAACCTCAGAATCAGAAGCTGGAGTGGCGGGCCTTGGTTGAGCTGTCGATGGAACAGGGAGGCGCCATGGAGCAGGTACTGGAACTGGGAGGTGCCGTGGAGCAGGTACTGGAGCTGGAAGGTGCCGTTGGGCAGGTACTGGAGCTGGGAGGTGCCGTGGAGCAAGTACTGGAGCTAGGAGGCGCCGAGGAGCAGGTACTGGAGCTGGGAGGCGCCGTGGAGCTGGTACTGGAGCTGGGGAGTGGCGTGGAGCTGGTGCTCTAGCTGGGAGGTGGTGTGGAGCTGGTACTGGAGCTGAGGAGCAACATGGGGCTGGCACTGGAGCTGGGGCAGCTGGGCCTTCCAAAGCCAGCTGGTTCCAACCCAGCTGGGACACATGCTCAAGAAGGCGCCATGGTTTGTAATCCAGCATAAGCTCCTTCTGAACGAACACAGCATGCCGGCACTCCTCCTGTTCCTCCTCGTCACCCCCACACAGGGGTACCAATGCTGCTGCCCCAATCCGGCAAACCACTGGGTCTTCAGGGACAGCAGGCTCTTCCCAGACCAGCTGGTTACCACCCAATATGGCCAAACTCTCCAAAAAAACAAAAGGGGACACAGGAGATGCAGGCGAGGATAGATGGATGGAAGCAGCAGCAGCCGTAACAGCAGAGACCAGAGGAGAAAGCTCAGTGGAAGTAGGTGGCTGCCGCTGAAGAGTCAGGCGGGTCCTCCCGGGAGATGACGGAACCTGTCTGACGAGGAGACACTGCACGATGGTGTGGTGCTGGAACAGGATCAAGGGAGAAGGAAATGAGGGCCTGGAGTGCCTCCGTGGATGATGTGAAGCTGGGCCGCTGTGTCCGCCGGCGTTGGCGTGAGCCGCATCTCCAAATGGCTCACTGAGAGATCTACTCCCCTTGCTCCTCCTCAATCGCCGGCGGCGGTTTCTCCCATGCTTGGAGTATCCACTGCAGATTAAGTACAGAGCACCGGAGTCCATTCAGCTGGGAAAACTGCTGCAAAGTGGAAGAATCCTCTATTAGTCCCACTGCTGCTTCACGAAAATAGTGGGCTCTCTCCAGCATATGGGAAGAGCAGGTCTCCTCAATGCATTTCTCGATGAGGGAAGCTGCCCAGACTTCCTCTTCATTGAGGCCCATGAGAAAAAACTTTGCATCCACTGGGCCTATACTGGCAATGTTCTGCTGTCACAATGAGCCCCTCTGGGGGCAGAATTGAGGACCCAAACGCTGGACTCCCAAGTTTTAAGATTTATTTTAAGAGCCGGTACCACTGATACGGCTCGAGGACACAAAAATAGCCAACACAAACACCTGGCAAAAACAGGCAAAACTAGATACAGAAAATCCCAAAATACACACTTAAAGCGAGGACGTTGCTCCAACCCATGCCCTGACACTTATGTGATTTTGCCAGAATGTCTTTATTATTACCGCCACCAAGGAGGTTATGTTTTTGCTGGTGTTGGTTTGTTGGTTTGGTACCTTTGCCAAGGAGGTAATGTAATTGGTTTGGTTTGTCTGTCTGTCTGTTTGTTTGTCTGTCTTTTAGCAGGATTACACAAAAACTACTGGACGGATTTTGATGAAATTTTCAACAGAGGTAGCCCTTGGCCCAAGAATGAAACGGTTACATTTTGGTGATGACCTGAGACTGCATATCTACACCAGGGACCTTGAACCAGCCTTGGCAAAGGTATGCGCTGTCTGAGTGCTTTTCTAGTTGGTTTGTTTGTCTGTTAGCAACATTACTCAAAAAGTTGTGAATGGATTTTGATGAAATTTTCAAGAAAGATGTGTAATGGCACGGGAAACATGATTATTAGATTTTGCTGATGATCTGAGAGTGCATACCTCCACCAAGGGCTTTGTTTGTATTTTTGCATCAGGATTACACAAAAACTACTGGATGGATTTGGATGAAATTTTCACCAGAAGTGGTTCTTGTGCTAGAGATGAACCCATTACATTTTGGTGATGATCTGACAATGCATACCTCAACCAAGGCTCTTATCTTCTCACAGTGTGTTAACAACAACACTCCAAAACTAATGGACAGACTCTGATGCAGTTTTAACCAGAAGTGGCTCTAGGCCTACACAGAAACCCATTACATTTTGGAGGTGATCCATGAGGGACGGAAGGAGCCTTGGCAGAAGTATGCACTCTCTGAGTGCTTTTCTAGTTAAACCTGTAGATAAAGGGGAAAAAAGCTGCAAAAAGTTTTTTAACAAGGTGATGAGTCACCAGCAGGTCTAGTTACTATGAAGGCCATATGCATGCCGTCACAGCCACTTCCTTTAGAGCAGAAACATTTCATAGCAAGACAAACACGATCTCACAACCATGTATTGATTTGCAGGGAACATTCTCGTGAATGGAAAAGCATTGCAGCAGAATGACATGCTGGAATCCCTCACTGTAGGGATCAATTATTGTAAACAGGAGACACATTTGCAAGTCTAAGTCATTAACTTAAAGTGGCTCTCTTGTTTCTGTAAAGTGCACTCGGCTCAAGCCAGCAACTCTTACCTGGCACTTAATACCAGCCTGGCTGCAGCCGCAATGGCGAGGGTCACAGTACAAACGGCAATCACAGCCGCATTCTTCCCGAGAGAGGCGGATGGCTCTGAGCTCGGCTTTCTCGCGCGCGTCAATGCGGGAGATGCCAGAGGCTCGCAGGAGTGCTCGGCGACGCTTCGTGGGCAGTGGCTGAAGGAAGAAGCAGTCGTCCACCTCCACCCCATCCACGTCGAGGTCTTCATCTGACACGTCCTCCAGAGTCAGCAGGTCTGCCTGAGCGCACTCCACAGTGCCATTCCTCGTCAGCTGTTGAAGACAGTTAGTGTGGAGCTGTGAGCTGTGGACAACGACCAACTCCCTATTTAAAGATGAAGAGGCTGATAAGCATCATGAAGAATAATAATACTTCAAAATAAGCTTCATTTCCAGCCGATTTCAAAGTCAAAGTGAACTTTATCATTCAGGCGATACAGCAGGACTGCATATTAGAATGAAATTATGCTTCTATTAACCAAACAAGGCAGTCAGAGACAGCAGACTTTGCCTCTGCTGAGCAGGATCCTCATTATGAATTGTAGCTCTTTGCAGTACTTCACAGCCCTCTGATAATCTACACACAGCTCTTCTCATAACATCTGCTTTCCCTAGCATAATACAGGCTTTCCCACTTAGCTATCTGAAGCAAGCACTAGTGTTGCATTTTTAAAGCCATTTAGCAGGAATTTAAGGATTGTTTGTCACTTTAAAGGACAGTTAAGATACATTTTTTTTAGCTGTATCACCCAACCTCAGTAAAGTATGTACTGTATGCCTTTTAGACAAAAATGGGACATGTGTTTATGTATGCCAGTAAAAAGCTGACATGGCTGTAATGCAAAAAACCTAAACTATTGCACTGAAAATATCACATTGTATAGAAGATTTAAATGGAACACATTAGAAATACTTAAAAATACTCACTGATAGAGTTTCTATTGAAAGTCGCTGCTTAAGTTTAAAAAGAAAAGTTTCATCATTAAAATAATCAAAAGGAAAAGAACTGACCCATTTAACTGATATTATTATAATTCATTCATTCATCTCCTTCCGCTTAATCCTTTTTGGGTCGCAGGGGGCTGGAGCCTATCCCAGCATCTCTGGGCGAGAGGCAGGGTATTGTTTATTGTATATATTCAGACACAGTCAATTTACTACCTTCTATTTTGTTGGTTTAGTCTTGTGGTTCCCAGCCTGAGAGGTCAGACCACTCTAGTCGGGCAAAAGATTAAAATCTGACAGGCTGATAGCTGAGTAATGAGCAAGAAGTTCTGTTACACAAACATGTGTTCGTCTTTTTGACGTCACTCTGATTTGTGTAATGTTTCTTGAAATATTGTAGAGTTTGACCTGAAATAGCTATTCCAATGAAATATCTGGCGGAGATTAAAGAGTCTAATCACTCTTCAGTGAATCAGTTAATAGCTCAAGAACAAGTCAAAGAAACTGTTTTCTTTTTTTCCTCCTTTTTTGGAAAAGGCCAAAGGTTGGGTTTTTCTCATTCCTGCAGCGATGAAGCTACTTCATTAAAAGGTGGATTTTTTTTCTAACAAATTTACGAATCTTCACCAGAAGCGTCAATGCTCTTCTTAGTATATTATTTTTATCATATATGGCACATGATTTCGAAATAATGAATGCACATTAGACATGGCCCCAAGAAGTAGAGGTGCTGCTCCATACGATGGCTGTGGTGCAGCAGTTGTTGGAAAGAGAGCTTTGCACTTGGTGTTCCCAATATATATTTAAAATTAAATAAAGATTAAAAATCCAGGTGTTATGGTTATTGATACACCCTACTGTAACTTTGGACTATAATAAATATAAATGGTAAATGGCGTTCACTTTTTATGGATGACCAAAGCACTTTACAGATCCTGCTATCCACCCATTCACACTAGGACTGAAATGATTAGTCAACGTCGATAACGTCGACAATAAAATTTTGTCAACCAATATTTTTATTGTCGGTAAATTGTTTAATTATAAAGTTTATATGTATGCCGCGTTAATGTTCAGTTGTAACAGCAATGCACGACCGAAGCTGCTGCGGGCATAGTGCCTCTGTTGTCCGGCATGCGTGAACAATTTCCAGCGAAGAAGAAGAGGAGCACATTTACAGCTCTGATTATGGCGAATGTCGAAGTGGTTAAAAAAAAGGCAGACCCAAATTTTCTGTTGTTTGGGAACATTTTACAGAAGACAAAAAACAAAACAAAAGTAAAATGCAGACTTTGCAAGGCAGACCTCTCTTACCACGGCAGCACTACAGTGATGCATGAGCATCTGAAACAATTGCACCCGGGAGCCACGACATTACCGTCTGCTATAAGTTTTAGTGGGTAAAGAAAGTTAGCACCGCTTATTTTCAATGGCAAACTGTTTCAAGCTTTAGAAAAATGACAATACTGTCAGTATGTGCTGTTAATGTTAGCTTACCTGTTTGACAATAAGCTCTCTGGTTGCTGAGGGCTGAGCTGTCATGGCTAACGTGTTGAATGCAGTAAATGACTGAATTACAGGAGTCGCTATCACTTTTTCATCTTTGTTAATATTAGCCCTCATTCTGAATACTACTTACACTGTTTTACACTGTGTCCAGCTGAGACAAAATGGAATTTAAATGCCTCCCGCCCACGGGAGACGGAACGTTAAGAGGTATTAAACAGCGGCTGAGGTAAAATATGCACTAGACTAGAGCCCCAACAAGAAGCAGAGATAGTGGACATGAGAAAAATAAACACAATTAGTCGACTAGTTGTAAAAAATAGCTGTTAGATTAGTTGACTGCTAAAATAATCTTTAGTTGCAACCCTAATTCACACACAGATGGCAAGGGAGCTGCCATACAAGGCACTGGCTTGACCCACTAGGAGCAACTGGGGGTTCATTGTCTTGCTCAAGGACACTTTGCCATGCAGACTGCAGACAGAATGGGAATCAAACCACTGACCCTCCCATCAGTAGTCGGCCACACTAAATCTGCGCCACAGCCGTCCCTCTAATGTCTTAATAGGGTGGGGTGATTAACCACAATAAATCCGGAATCGATGTTCGGGGCGTAATCTTGCTCATGTCTGGGTTTTTTTGTTTTGTTTTGTTCCCCCCCCCCCCCCCGTTGTGTACATGTATGTGAGAGTTTTTCATGTACTGCCCCTTTAAGACATGCCCGTGGAGTTACAGGTGTGGGAACTAACTCTGGAAGCAGCGCAGTCAGTGCTGTTCAGATGCAGCAGAACACAGGTGAAACAATTCAAGACAGCTTGTAACAAAAACAAACATGGTCTCCATCTATATAGTATGTGATGACTGACACTTTATTTCATCTGAAGATGCCAAGAAAAAGTGAGCGAAGTGCATGGATACTGTTACGACCCACTTTCTGGGCCAAGACCAGAATTGCTTACTAATCCTGAGATCACGAATCACAAAGTCTGTTTCAACCCTCAATCAAGGTGGACAGACCTAAGTCATTTTTCACCCCACAGGCAAGGAAGACTAGCACCTGATAAGTCTTTTCCACACTTATGCAAGGTAGACTTAACGCCTACAAATATCCCAGGCCAAGTCTCAAACTCATGACACCATGGTCTGAAAACCTCTACTCTACCACCAAGCCAAAGAGGAATTCCTCACTAACTCTCGGCTAGTAATGAAGGTGTACTCTAAGGTGTCAGGGACTGCACCCCTGACTAATCCCCTATAGAGGGGTGTGTAACAGATACTAACACAAAAAGCAGCAGGAGCTAAGTCACTGTTATCCTCTGACGGCTATCCACATCATCTCAACTGTTTTACAGAGGGAATGGACAAGCTAAGGCTGTATTTAAAAATCCGACAAGAGACTCATAATCACTCTGTGGTGGCAATACAATCATGGGTGTGTAAACTACTCCCCCAGTGCAGCTAACAAACTAATTAGCTGCTGTGCATGTAACGTGACCCATAAACCGTCAAGATGTATGTGTTGTAAACATTGGACAATGTTTATTTTGTGTATGAAATGTCAATAGGGCTGTTCTTTATCATATTATGCTCATTTAACACCACACCACAGTGACATGATACCACACTCTTGTGTAATATTGCTTAATCCCTATGGGCCAAAGGTTCATGATTCAGACTGCTTCTCTAAAAATTTTGTGACTTATACTTTATATTTTGGCCCTTAACTCTTTACCAAATCCATCCTTTTGACCTGGAGTGTGAATTGTTTGTGTGTGCGATCTCTGTGAACTACGAGTTTAAAGGCAGATTGGCCTTAAAGGAAAGAAATAAAGCTACCTCTTCTCAATAAGTGATTACGCAAACTTATACCAGTGTCCAAGAGTAAAAGTATGCAAGTCAGGGTGTAATAACAGTGAGGACTCCCTCTAAATCTATAGCACAAAACACCTGAAGGTACCTTCATCTTGCGGGCATTGAGCTTCTCCTGGCGCAGGTGCTGGCGCAGAGTGTGCCTGTGGCTGGTTTCCTGTTCACGTGCAAACTCGCCTAGTGTGTAGTGTCGGATTGAGGAGTGGTGGCGGGCCATACCCAGGGAGCTGCCCCCTTGGCTGGGCACACTGGTGAAGCCCTGCCTCCGGGGGAAGTAATACACCGTCACCACATCAAAACGCACCCGTTTCCCCCCCGGGGACGGCTTGTGCTGTCTGAGGATGGAGGTGGCTGATGGGGGGAGAGGAGAGAAAGGCTGAGGTTAAACTGCTAAACAAAGGTGAACGTGTGTTTTGCTCTCACTGGTTATGATTCCTTTAATGAGATGTTTCTTACGGGTAAATGAAGTGCTGGAGGGGGGATTGAGGCTGTCGCAGCTGTCAGCACTGTCGCTGCTGGAGATGTCATCGTCAGAGTCCTTCGGCGTAGAGAATGGAGAGCTGTTGTCCACCTCTTCATATCGTCGTTTGAGGCTGAGGGACGAACCTGCCTCCATGGAAACTTTGTGTCTGAGGGCACAGAGTGGAACTGCTTAAGAATGCACTCCAGAGAGGTAAATGTAAGCCATTAATGTGAGAAAGAGCGGGATCATGTTTGCTGTACGAATGTGATCAAACAATTCCCGTGTAAGGTCATTTTTACCGCAGCTGCAAAAAAAAAAAAAAAGAGAGAGAGAAACGGTGACATCTGCTCGGTCCTGTCTCCTTTCATCTGTATTCCGGCTCCATCATTTCGTCTCCCTGACTCCCGTCTCACATGAAATCCCACTTTGAAATTATCAAGTCTAGAAGCATCACCATGGCAACTAGGCAAGCACAGTTAGCAGCCTTGAAGCGAATATTGTCTGTGGCTTCACACGAAATTCTGCTGTAAACATTGCAAAGAAAAGGGATCGATATGAGTGAATCTGCAAGATGGAGCTGATCAATCATACCTGTAGGAGAGGTCAAACAAGGTCAGTAAACAAGGCATGATATTTGACGTCACCTAGAGGTGAATGTCACAAGCTTTTGGTATTATGATGACACAACACAATGGAGTAACAGCCATGATTACAATACAAAAAGATGCAAAATTGTTCACTGGAATTATGTTAGGTGTTTACTGGTATGGATGAAGTACTTGTAGAGGTAATTAATACACTACGATTCATCTGTAGAGTGTTTCATATTATTCATGTCTGTGACATATCGATCTACTCAAATGAACAATAGCCACTTCATGTTTAATATCCTTAAAAGAATAATCTGGCCTTAACTTGAGAAACTTCTAACACCCGTTTAAAACTGCACTGTATAGACTAGGGATGACCTGATCTGATCTCAGGTATCGGATCAGGAGCCTGATCAATTATTTTGTGACCCGAGATGGAGATGAACCCAGTGACCCGGGGTCACTGGGTTCATCTCCATTCAATTCTCTGTTGTCTTCCACCAGCCACAGTTCTTTTACGTCAGCCTCGCCATAACATGGCAGCTACACAGAGTTGCAGTAGGGAAGATGTAGCCAACACGCCTGCTGTGCTGAGGTGTCGGGCAAATGCATGGCATCGATTTTTAAAAATAACTTTAATGCACTTAACAGTGTGTAGTCTGCAAAAATGTGTTATAGGAAAACGTAAGTATCGGATTGTCACTCGGTATCAGCTGATCCTCAGTCTTAAATGACTCGGATGGGACCAGGGGCCCCCTTCGTGGATCGCCACCTTATCGTGGTGGAGGGGTTTGAGTGCCCTAATGATCCCAGGAGCTCTGTTGTTGGTGGCAACTTGCCACTGGTAGGGTCTCCCAAGACAAACTGCTCCTGGGTGAAGAGTGGTCCAGCAGATTCCTATGAAAAAGTTACAACAAGAACCCAGTCTACCCCAAGGAGCCACGTGGGTCCAACCTCCAGTGGGCTCACCACCTGCAGGAGGGACCATGGGGATCATGGTATTCTGTGAACTGGCAGGCAGTCTGGGCTACTCTGCTTAGACTAATGCCCATGCAACCCGGATCCCTGGATCAGGAACTAAAAATCTTGATCGGGACACCCCCAGAATAGACTGTTCGTAAAGTTAATCAATTTTAACTTCATTTATTTTAAGCAAAATGAATACTACTGAGCCAAAGTCTGAGGTTTATTTATTCATCTTTGTGATTTAAGCCAATCAGAACAAAAAGTCAACTTAAAAGGTGGAGGATTCCATGTAGAGAGTGGACTGAGTTAAAAAAGCATTATTTTAAACTGCAAATCATGCAAAGCCGCTCTAGTGTTGAAGAAGAGACTGTGGCGTGATTAAGCGATGGCTGCTGCTCAGTGCACACAGAATGATTAGAACATCGCACACACACACACTGTAAATATTCTTTTGATGCTTGCACGGATAAAGTCTGTGATGTTGCAGTGGAAAGTCACAAAAAAAAAATGCTTAGTGGGAGTAACTCTGGCAAACCAGGGCCTGGTGTGTCTGCAGTAGTGTGAGCCTTAGAACAAATGAATCACACAGCAGAGGTATATTTTAGTAGGATGCTTATTATCTACTGTAAAAATAATAACGAGTGGGTTTCTGTCAGGCCAGGCGCTTACAACATACGTGTATTTCTCAGCATGCATCCAGTATGAATGAGGTTTGTGGTTAAATTTGCACATACTGGTCAGACTGTGTTGGGGGAGGTTAGATATCAGCAGTCTGACATGACACGGCTCTCTCTCCCCAGTAGACCAGTAGTCCCATTTTACCACACACACACACACACGAACACAATGGCAGACCGCCCGGTTAACGAAACACTAAACCCTCTTACCTTGGGCAGAAACAGGGACCCTTTTTCCAACCGACTCGCTGGTTCCTTCTTCCGAAGCAAGCTGCACATCAATTTTTCAACGCCCCCAATAATGTGCTTTTTCTTCCTTCTTTTTTTCTTTTCCTGTTTTTATTTCCGAGCAACTGTGACCCGACTGTAAGCTGACTGTCAGTGTGCAACACTTCTATCTGGCTTTAATAGGCTACTTGGACTCCATGCTCATTGTTCTGCACCCTGAAAGATGACAGGAAAAACGGGAGCTGCGCTGCACCGGCACCGAGTTTTAATTAAATGATGCATTCCCAGCTATGTAAAAGACAGGAGGCAGGCTGTCTGCGCTTTATTCCGCGGCATTTTTCAGTACAGTATAAATAATGTACATAGCGGAATGTCTTATCTTGCCGGTGTGAGCCCTGAAATGGTTGTAACGGAGAATTCCACTGACATCTGTGTTGGTTTATCCCTTTTTTTTCCCCCTCGGCGGGGCGGCTCTGTCGTCTGTTCTCCCTCCGCTGTCTTCTCGGGTTTAAACGCGGACGGACCGGGTTCGTCTGGAGCCGGAATGATGCAGATTTTTCTACCGAGAAGACGCCTCTCTGCCTCCTTTCCGCCCCGGCCCCGTTTGTTACAATGTAACAATGGAGGCAGAAATTCTTCTTCTACTTATTATGACGTCACGGTCATGCCCTGTGCGGAGGCATGCTGGGAAATGAAGTTAACTTTTTCAGCTTCTTTGTTCATAGTGACATGTGCAAAATGTAGCGTTCATTAGGGTGAAGTCAGTTAATTTGAGACGTCAGGTAAAATGGGATAAATAAGGTTTGCTTCTTGTGCTGTTCAAATATCTGCAGTCAACATTAAAACATATTACTGCATTGTTGCTACAAATGTCCTACACATAAGATGACTGCAGAGCAGGGATTTAAATAAAGGACTGATCACAGAACTTCCTTTTTGGTACTAAGAGTACCCTATTGTAGCTGAAAAATAATGATATAACACCAAAAACTGATTCTCAGGTGTTGCTTTGTACCAACGGTCTGAGTGAGTGCTTGATGGATTTGGCTAAAATGGGACATCACTGCATCTTTCTAGACTCACCAGGTACCATAAATGTGGGACCGGCATTTGTTGTGAAGTGTAGCGTGATGACGCCGCCTTCGGGTTGCATCATTACACCGCCCTACACACGGAGCACCCGCCATTCGGGCTTCCTCTTTGCCCAGGATGACTCCGCATGCTGTGTGTTTACTGTATGGTGACCAGTCTGCTAATAAAGAGTAGTTCCAGTGCAACCCCTTCGTCCGCCTCCTTTATACCAGGTTTGTGGACATAACATTTGGCGACATGGAGGCGTGCATTCCACTGCTGCGACCTTTCCTGGAGCTTCCCAGCAACCTGCTGGTGCCACGGCCCCTCCGGTAGGAGGCCTTCCGGACCTACATCGCAGCTTTGGACCTTGGGAAGCTAGATAAGGTGAGGATGCGAGCGCTACTTGTCCATAACCTGGGTTTCGAAGGCCAGAGAATTCTGTGGACGCTCGGCATGGCATACATGTACGAAGATGTCGTGAAGCTACTAGCTAACCACTTTACCACGCCAGACAGTGTGACAGTGCGACAAATTCGCTTTCGCCAGAGATGCCATAAGGGTCGGTGAGCCAATTCAACAGTTCATTGCTGACATCAGACAGTTAGCTAGTGTGTGCCGTTTTGGGCTGTTGGAAGAAGAGATGGTGTGGGACCAATTGGCCGAACACACGTGTAGCACTGGGCTACGTGCTAGGTTGCTAACAATTTCAATTTCAATTTATTTATATAACGCCAAATCACAACACAGGTCGTCTCAAGGCACTTTACAAAAATGAGTGGGTTTAGGCCACACTCTTAGTTTATAGAACCCAGCAGAGACCCCTAAGACTAAGCACTGTGGTGACACAGGTGAGGAAAAACTTCCCTTTAACGGGCAGAAACCTCAGGCGGAACCATAGCTCATAGACGACGGCCATCCGCCTCGACCGTCTGAGTTGAGTAGCTACATTCAAAATAAGATAAGATAAGATAAGCCTTTATTAGTCCCACAATGGGGAAATTCCAGGATTGCAACAGCACAGGGATAGCAACACTCAGAGCAACAATCAGAAGGCAAGAAAAAACAAGAACAGCTAGTATACATATGTACATATTACTATAAATATATATAGACACACAGCGCGGAGCATTGTGGTTGGTGAATGTGCAGCAGAAATTCTAAGCTCTCTCTCCACGGATGCGGCAGGCCAGCTGGATGTCTTTGGGCATGATGGTGACCCTCTTGGCGTGGATGGCGCACAGGTTGGTGTCCTCGAAGAGACCCACCAGGTAGGCCTCACTGGCCTCCTGCAGAGCCATGACAGCGGAGCTCTGGAAGCGCAGGTCGGTCTTGAAGTCCTGAGCAATCTCCCTCACCAGGCGCTGGAAGGGCAGCTTACGGATGAGCAGCTCCGTGGATTTCTGGTAGCGACGGATCTCTCTCAGAGCCACGGTACCGGGCCTGTAATGGTGAGGCTTCTTCACTCTGCCGGCGGCCGGAGCGCTTTTCCGAGCAGCCTTGGTGGCTAGCTGCTTCCTGGGGGGCTTTTTCCTCCAGTAGATTTACGGGCGGTCTGCTTGGTTCTTGCCATCGCTCTTTATTATTCTGTCTTATATTTCTTGCACGCCGCCTAAACTCCAGCCCAGCACCCGCGTCGTTTTCGCTTCAGTTCCCCGGTATGTCGAGTTTCTCCGTTAGCACTGGGTGGCGGTTGAGTGCTAGCTACATCTTCCCTGCTGTATCGTCTCCTGCTGTAAACAGTGGCTCCGTCCGCCGACTCGGGAGACCCTTGGGGCGATCTGTGTGTCCGTGATATATATATAGAGTGAAAGGTGTAGAAAGAAGAAGGAAGATAAACATACAAATACAACATTCAAAGCCAAACAGTCCAGTACCAAGCCTGGCCAGGCTGCACATGTGAGTGAAGGCCTGGCAGGGGCAGCATTTCTAACTAAAGGCCTTATCAAAGAGAAAAGATTTCAACTTGCTCTTGAATAAAGAGAGAGTGTCTGCCTCCCGAACTGAACTGGGAAGATGGTTCCACAAGAAGGGAGCTTGATAGCTGAAAGCTCTACCTCCCAGTCTACTTCTAGATACCTTGGGGACCACTAGTAGTTTGGATTTTTGGGCGCACAGAGCTCTGGTTGGATGATAGGGAACTAAGAGTTCTTGCAGGTAAGAAGGAGCCATACTATTAAGAGATTTATAGGTTAAGAGCAATATCTTGAATTCAATTCTATATTTTATTGGGAGCCAATGTAAAGAAGCTAAGACTGGAGTAATGTGATCTCTTCTCCCTGTTCTCATAAGGATACGTGCAGCTGCATTCTGAATGAGCTGGAGTGTGGGGAGCATGGAATAAAGAGACTGAATTGTGTTTTAATTCAGATTTATTCAAGCATCCATTTCCCCAGCCTGCTCTCTCCAATAAGCAGGAAGAAAGAGACTGGGCTACATCTAAGCTTCACGTTTATACCAGTTCACCCAAAAGCTTCACACACATGATTCACACAAAGGAAGGGTCACATATCCCCGTCAACCCCTTATTGACATTTCTCTCCCCTCCAGTCTTCAGTCCTCCATCTGCCTCCTGAAAGTCGGGAAGTCCTTTGTTCGTGCCCCGCAGGTGGTCCAGACCTATTGCCCTCTTCGTCGTGAGGTCAATCCACATAAGTAATCTCAGCATCCCTTTTATGCTTAAACATATGTATGCACAAATACACAGCTACATATATCCCTTTTATGCTTAAACATATGTATGCACAAATACACAGCCATACAACCCCCCCCCCCCCCCCAAACGATGAAGAATGGTCAATACATTAAAATTCTGCGAACATGTTACTATCAACAGTACATCCAACATCAAACACTCAGTCTGTGCGCCGCCTGGGCTTCAACCGTCTCCCAAATCTGCTGTGAGCCGGCCCTGCCTTGCCTGCGGCGCCCTTCTGCCCAGGCTCTGTTGACTGAGGAAGAGAGTGGTTATTTGACCCCTGCGGGGGCTCCGAGATGTTCCCCTTTGGGGTCTGCCGCGTCAAGGCGCCCTCGCTACCGGTACAGTTTCGTCATTCATCACAAAAGCAGGTTTTAGTCTGTCAATACTAACTGTCTCTTTTCTGTCTCCCAAATCCAGCACAAAATGCTTATCCCCTGTCTCCAGCACTCTATATGGCCCATCGTATGGGGGTCTGAGGGTTGATTTTAGCGCCTCATGCCTGACAAAAACGAACTCAGCATTTTTTAAAGCTTTGGGGACAAAAACGCGCGGAAAAGCGTGATGAACGGGGCCCGGGAGCACATCTGTTCCCGTGCCGACCAGCGGCCCCAGAGCAGGGAGGGGGGGCGGCTCCGGGTGCTCTGGTAAAAACTCGCCTGGCAGCCTGAGAGGTTGTGCGAACACTAGTTCCGCTGGGGAGGCATCTAAGTCCTCCTTGGGCACAGAACGCAACCCTAATAATACCCATGGTAGTTTGTTTACCCAATCTGCATTCATGAGTGACGTTCTGAGTGCTGCCTTCAAAGACCTATGAAAGCGCTCGCATAAACCATTAGCCTGAGGGTGATAAGCAGTAGTGCAGTGAATTTTTGCTCCTAAGCGGTTGGCTATCGCTGACCAAAGCTCAGAGATGAATTGAGGCCCTCTATTGGACATAATATCCGACGGAACGCCAAAACGCGCTACCCAAGCTGTTAAAAAAACGCGAGCCACCTCCGCGGCCGTGGTTGTCGCCAGTGGGACCACTTCCAGCCAACGTGTGGTTCGGTCCACCATTGTCAAAAGATGTGTGAACTCCTGTGACTCCGGTAGGGGGCCCACGAGGTCGACATGCACGTGGTCGAACCTTCTGGCCGGAATGCGAAATGGTTCTAAAGGGGCTCTTGTGTGCTTGTGGATTTTGGCCCGTTGACAGGACATGCAGGCCTTTGCCCACTCCTTCACGTGCTTGCGCAGGCTCGGCCAAACAAACTTTTCCGCAACCATTTTCACCGAAGCGCGCACTCCCAGGTGCGCCAGCAAGTGGACGAGTCAAAAACGCGGCGGTGCCACATGGCCGGAACTACCGGGCGTGGGCGCCCGGTCGACACATCGCAGATTAGGGGGGGCGTACCGGTTTGTAAACACTTGCTCTCCAGCCTTAACCCTGTTGGTCCAGACTGGAGCGCGCGCACGTCTGCATCTGCACCCTCTGGGGAAACGCGGTGGCCCAAAAAATCGATCTGCGCGACGCCGAACTGGCACTTGACTGGATTAATTATTAAGCCGTGCTCTCCCAACCTCCTAAAGACCACAGTGAGGTGCTTTTCGTGTTCTTCCTCTGAAATACTGGTGACCAAAATGTCATCGAGGTCCACAAACACAAAAGGGAGATCGTGTAACACGGCGTCCATCATCCGTTGGAACGTTTGCGCCGCCCCTTTAAGACCAAACAGCATGTGTAGAAACTCAAAAAGTCCAAACGGGGTTATTACCGCTGTTTTAGGAATGTCCTCCGGCCGGACCGGAACCTGATGGTAGCCGCGAACCAGGTCTATTTTGGAAAAAATGCGCGCCCCCGCTACATGTACTGAAAAATCTTGGATGTGTGGGATGGGGTAACAATCGTGTGCTGTGGCGTTGTTCAGCCTGCGGTAATCACCGCACGGTCTCCAGGAGCTGTCAGCTTTCGGGACCATATGCAGCGGCGAAGCCCATGGGCTTTTCGAACGGCGAATGATGCCCAGCCCTCTCTAGGCTGGCGAACTCTTCGCGCGCTATGGAGAGCTTTGAAGCATCCAAGCGCCGAGCCTTCGCAAAGACGGGGGGAACAGATGTAGTTATAAAATGCTCCACCCCGTGTTTCACGACTGTCACTGAAAAGGTGGGTACCGTGAGTGCTGGAAACTGGGTGAGGAGTGTGTGGAACTTACCACCTGCTGCGGCGACGTTGGTCTGTACTGGTGGTGGGGACACTCGAGCTGAACAGGGAAGAGAGTAAAAAGAGAGTGCATTTACCAGCCGCCTATTGGCAAGATCAACTAACAGACCATGTGAGCACAGAAAATCAGCGCCTAACATGTTGAAACCCACCACCGCTATGACAAAAGTCCATTCATATGTGCGGCCATGTAAGCGTAAAGACAAGGTTCTTTTCCCGTAAGTGTTGATGCTCGAGCCGTTTGCCGCAGTCGCTCCGCTACCACAGGGTCCAGCCAACCGGTCAGCATATGTTGGGGTGATGAAACTCACTTGGGCTCCGGTGTCTATAAGGAAATCTCGTCCGGAGCTTGCATCCGTGATGTAGAGCTGCTTGCTGTTTTCACCGAGAGTCGAAGCTGCTAACGACCCTCGGTCTTGCCGTTTCCCGAACTCCTGAAGCTGCAGGGCGGCACACACCTGCGTGCCCTCTTGGTGAACCTCCAATGATAAAAACAGAGGTCATCTCCACCTCTGCGTCGGGGCCGCGCCTCTGCCACTGAACCCTCACGATCACCGTGTCGAGGCCGCGCCGCTGCCGTTGTCGGTAGGGTTGGGTCCTCTGCCCCTGGCTCCCCGCTGCTTTGGGTAGCCGCTGCGGTCGTGTGCTCACCGCAGGCGTCCAGGATTCTCTCTGCCTCCTGGGCCAACTCCCGGAAATCCTCCTGGGTCTCACAACGTACGCCGGCCAGCGTCCCTCTCATGTGCGCCGGGAGGTTAGTCAGGAAGATATACTGGAAAAGGAAGCCATCGTTGTCTGACCCCCTCAGCTGTAGCATGTCTTCCATCAGGGCGCTTGGCCTGTGTCCTCCCTGGTTGAGCAAAGCCAGGAGCCTCCTAGCCCTCACTTCGGCTGAGGGCGTGAAAAACTTGATGAGGGTGGTTTTCAACCTGCCGTATCTGTCGGGGTTTGGCAGCCGCTGGCTTTTTTCAGCAAATCCTTGAGCGAGGCCGAGCGAAAATACAGCGCGTTTGATAGGGAGCTGTTGGCACTGCATTTGGCTATTCGTCATTTCCAGTTCTGGCTGGAAGGACGGCGTTTCACCGCTTTCGTGGACCACAAGCCGCTCACGTACGCCATGTCCAAAATTTCAGACCCGTGGTCAGGCAGGCAGCAGCGGCAGCTGGCCGCAATTTCGGAATTTACCACTGACATTCGGCACGTAGCGGGTAAACTCAACGTGGTGGCAGACTGCCTCTCGCGCGCGGTCACAGCACAGGCGCGCGCAGAAGCGGACCATGCCACCGCGACCACGCAGCAGAGTAGCAGCGCGGGAGCGCGCGTGGCCCCAGATCACGTCTTAAACATATGTATGCACAAATACACAGCTACATATATCCCTTTTATGCTTAAACATATGTATGCACAAATACACAGCCATATGGAGAAACTTTATGGACTTATTTGGGCAACCTGAAAAAAGTGAGTTACAATAGTCAAGTCTAGAGGTGATAAAGGTGTGGACAAGTTTCTCTGCATCTTTATGAGACAGAATGGACCTAATTTTAAAAATATTACGCAGATGGAAGAAGGCGGTCTTAATGGTTTGCTGTATATGAGAATTGAAAGACACATCTTGGTCAAAGACAGCTCCAAGATTCCTAACAGAAGACGTAACAGCACCTAATGACTTAACGTTAGCTAAAGCAGTCAAGCTAGCCCTTCAGTTAGAAGCAATGGACAAGCTAGCTTCGGAGCTAAACTGGCACCAGTCACAGAAGCTGCCGGAGACGATGATGATGTTGGCGAATGTGGAGGACCCGGACGATGATGAAAGCATAGATAAGGACTATGAGGCTTATGCCATGAGCTGAAGGTCTGCCCCGAGAAGCCTCATTTGCGGGAGTTGTGGGTCCTCAACACATCAGTTTAAATCAAGAGTGTGCCTGGCAAGGGGGAAGAGATACAGTAAGTGTGGGCGCTTAAACTATTTCGCCAGATTGTGCCAGTTTCCAGCGACGTGGAGCCCGCCAAGGGAGTCAGCCTGCCCGCCTACAATGACCATTCACTCGGTGAGTCCCAGAACCAGTGGGTATTCTTATTGTATGGTGTAGTTGGATGGTGTGGCTTTGCCATTACTGCTCGACATGGCGGTAGTGCGGTCGATGCTGAATTGGGTCACGGTGAAAAAGTTCTTCCCACATCAAAGGATCAGGTGTAACCCAGCACTGCTGTACGGCTATGGCGGGAATAGACTGTGCAATGTCGGGACTGTGGAGTTGACTGTTAGCTACAAAAATGAAGTGATGCGCAACTTCACGTTCCAGGTGGCGGCGCATGGCGATAACATCATGGGGTGTGAACTGTACTACAGACTGGGTTTAGCCATCAGGGACAGTGCTGCGTCTGTATGGTCTGGGTGTGGACGCTGGAATTCGCTGGCCCTGGAGGACGACGACATTGTGGTTTTCGATGAGGTGCTTTTGGACAGTGTCAGCACCGGGGCACTCACTCCTAGCTCAGTGGAGGAACCGGACGGGTTCAGTACCCGTGCTTGGCCAGAGGTAGTGGGGTGGGCCAAGGGAGCGGGTGAGGCGTCCGGCCCAATGAGCAACACCAGGGAGGCACCGGACTCTTTCAGTGTCCATGTTGGATTTCGGCCAAAAACGGGTGAGGGGTCTGCTACTATAGAGGTGTCTGCTGCATCGCCACAGTGTAACGACAGGGCCAGACAAAAGGTGAACATGGAGCTGCCGCAGATACAGCAGCATGTCAAACCAAGCAAGGTGCTGCTCCAGGTCATGGACTGGGTTCAGGTTCGGGTCAATGATCAACTAGGGCAGCTATCGGCCAGACTACAGCCAGCGAAATATCGGGTGCTGCTGAGGATTGTGGCAAAGTTGGGAGTGGCGTGTTTCTGGCTGATGGACGGCTTGATCCACCATGCAAACCAGCTGCGGCGTGTCTGGGTGGACACTCCAGGTGGCAGAGCTACACAGGAGTCAGCGAAAGTGGTATGGGATCCGGGCTCCTGTGTTCTGAAGATTGGTCCTTGCCCCGGGGATCTGCCGCTTCCATGGGCGCGCCTGCAGCGGGGTTGCCATACCCCCCCCCCCCAACCCACCACCGCCATGGGAGACTGTTTGGGAAAAGGACTGAAAATTGTTTAGGTAGGAGCACGGCCGGACTACTGGAAAAAAAAAAAAGGAAAAGTGGCAGAATAAACCACTTTGACATGCGGATTGTGTGGCAGTCTACCCACCAGTCCTAGCCTTAGTTTGTTTTGTTGTTTTAAGGTTTTACGTTTGGGGTTCATGTCCCAAATTTGGGTGGGTTTAATTGGCAGTGTTTTCTGATTTTGTAAGGGGGGTGGGGGTGGGATCGGCATTTATTGTGAAGTGCAGTGTGATGACGCCGCTTTCCGGTTGCGTTGTTACACCGCCCTATATATGGTGCGTCCACCATTCGGGCTTCCTCTTTGCCCAGGATGACTCCATGTGCTGTGTGTTTACTGTATGGTGACCAGTCTGCTAATAAAGAGTAATTCCAGTGCAACCCCTTCATCTGCCTCCTTTATACCAGGTTTGTGGGAATAACAATAAGCATTAAAAATGCAACATACAATGAAAACAAAATCCTGTATATTTTTAGATTGTGTGCTTTAAAATGTTTTTTTTTACAGTGTTAATGCATGTACAATATAATAGTCCCTGTCATCTCAATGCATAAAGCGCCCCATCAGAACATACAGTATATGGGATGTTCCGGATCAGGGTGTACGCAGTCGGGATCCTGCACCAACAAATCATGCTGAGCTTGAGGCAGCAGTGCTTGCTGAATGGGACCACATTCTTGTGCATCAAACTGACAACTTAGTGGCATCTCTCCCACACAACATTGAGGCATCTGCTCAGAGCCACATTGCAAAATGTGCATCATCAGTGTGTATCAAGTCCTGGTACCACGCTTCAAAACATGTGGAGCAAAACTCTAGAGTTGGTTTCACAATAAAGGTACATTTTGTGGGACAGATGGACGAATAGATGGACAACACCATAACACAATCCCCCCCCTCTGGTCTTCGACTGGCAGGGAGATAAAAATGGGGACTAGACCACGGATCAACAACTTCTACTGTAGTTCAAGTTCATAGTTTATCTTCATCTTCTTCCGCTTAATCCTTTTCGGGCCGCGGAGGGGCTGGAGCCTATCCCAGCATCTTTTGGGCGGGGGCAGGGTACACCCTGGACAGATCGCCAGTCCATCGCAGGGCCAACACAGAGAGACAGACAACCATTCACTCTCACAGTCATACCTAAGGACAATTTAGAATCCCCAGTTTAAATTGTCAAAGTTTACGTTATTGAAAATTCTGCCACATGTTTAGCACATACAGAGAATTAAATTGCATTACTCTCACACCCTTGGTGCATATGAATAACAAGTAACAGAATAAACAAAGACTAAAATGATGGCAAAAAAAATGCTAAAAATATAAAAATAAGCTAATATAAAATAGGATATATTATATATACAGGTACATCTCAAAAAATTAGAATATCATGAAAAAGTTCAACATTTTTTGTCACTTATTTCAGAAAGTGAAACCCATATATTATATAGATTCATTACACAGAGAGTAATATATTTCAAGTGTTTATTTTAATTTTGATGATTATGGCTTACAGCCCATGAAAACCCCAAATTCAGTTTCTCAAAAAATTAGAATATTAATTAAATTAATTTTAAAAAATAGTTTTTTAATAGAAATGTTGGTCGACTGAAAAGTATGTCCATGTACACACTCAATACTTGGTCGGGGCTCCTTTCGGATTAATTACTGTATCAATGTGGCGTGGTATGGAGGTGATCAGCCTGTGGTACTGCTGAGGTGTTATGGAGGCCCAGGTTGCTTTGATAGTGACCTTCAGCTTGTCTACATTGTTGGGTCTGGTGTCTCTCATCTTCCTCTTGACAATACTCCTTAGATTCCCTATGGGGTTTAGGTCAGGAGAGTTTGCTGGCCGATGGCACCAGTCCACAAAGTCCTGGATAAGTCCTCTGTACTCAGCTTCATCTCCGTTAGAGATGAGGCCGACGATCGCAGAGTCGTCAGAGAACTTCTGTAGATGGCAGTGTGTTGTGTTGTGTGAGAAGTCCGCGATATAAAGGGTGAACAGGAAGGGAGCCAAAACCGTTCCCTGGGGGGCCCCCGTGCTACCGATGATCGTGTCGGACACACAGTCTCGGGTTTTCACAAACTGTGGCCGGTTAGTGAGGTAGTTCAGGATCCATGATGACAGGTGCTGGTCCACCCCTGTGCACAGCAGCTTGTCCTTCAGGATCATCGGTTGGATGGTGTTGAAAGCACTGGAGAAGTCAAAGAACATGATCCTCACCGCATTCCCGGGCTTCTCCAGGTGGGACAGAGAATGGTGAAGGAGGAAGATCACTGCATCCTCCACCCCAATGCCATGCTGGTAGGCGAACTGGAGTGGATCCATCACTGGTCCCACCAGGGGGCGGAGGTGAGCAAGGAGCAGTCTCTCCAGGGTCTTCATCATGTGGGATGTCAGGGCCACTGGTCTATAGCTGTTCAGGTCTTTGGGGCGGGAAGTCTTTGGTACAGGTACCACACAAGATGTTTTCCACAACTCTGGTACCCTCCCCAGCTTCAGGCTCAGGTTGAAGATGAGCTCCACAATCCCACACAGCTGATCTGCACAGGACTTGAGGAGCTTTGCACTGATGCCGTCCAGTCCTGACGCCTTCCTCGCCTTGATCTTCCTCAGCTCCATCCTCACCTGGGTCTTAGTCAGGGTCATGTTGGGGGGCTGTGTGTTGGGAGTGGGGGGGTGTTGGTGGAGTGGGGTGTGGGCAGCAGGACTCAATGTCTTTAGAGGCAGCAGTGGTTGTTGTGCAGTCGGGGGGGAGGGCGGTTGGTCAAACCTATTAAAAAACAGGTTCAGATTGTTTGCCCACTCCCTGCCCCCCGTGGCCTGGGGGGAGGTATTCTGGAGCCCAGAGATGGTTTTAAGGTTTCTCCAGACCCCACCGATGTCGCTCTGTTGCAGCTTGTCCTCCATCTTCTTCCTGAAGCTGTCCTTGCCTTCTCTGATCTTCCTCCTCAGCTCCCTCTGTACGGACTTCAGCATCTCCTTGTTCCCCGACCTGAAGATCCTCTTCTTCTCTCTCAGAAGTGTTTTTATCTCAGGGTTGATCCAGGGTTTGTTGTTTGAGCAACACCGTATGGTCTTGGTGGGTACGGTGTTGTCCACACAGAAGCTGATGTAGTCCATGATGGTGTGAGTGAGGCCATCGATGTCCTCACCATGTGGATCGCAGAGCTGCTCCCTGGCAGTGGTTTCAAAACAGTCCTTTAGAGTGTCCATTGCCTCCTCAGACCATAATTTCACTGTGCGCATGACCGGAGGTTGTCTGTGCACTAGGGGTTTGTACACCTGCAGGAGATGAACCAAGTTGTGATCTGATCTCCCGAGTGGGGGGAGTGGTGATGAGGTGTACGCCTCCTTAGTGTTTGCGTAGAATAAGTCCAGTGTTTTATTGTCTCTAGTGTGGCATGTGACATACTGGGTGAACGTGGGTAGAATGGGAGACAGTGAAATATGGTTGAAATCGCCTGAGATGAGGAGAAGAGCATCTGGGTGTTCTGTCTGCAGCCTGCCAGTTACTGAGTGGATGACGTCACGCACTGCCCCAGCGTTCGCCGTCGGATTTGCATAAATAACAATGCAGATCACGTGTGAGTATTCCCTCGGGAGATAGGTGGGCCGCATGCTAACAGCTAGCAACTCAATGTCTTTGTTGCAGTGTTGTTGTTTAACCGTGATATGTCCCGGTCTGCACCAGTTGTTATTGACGTACATCTTGGACAAAAAGCCCATTAGGTGGCATCACTGTAATGTTTTAAAAAAATACAACCTATTGAGTTTTGAGAGCTTCATTGACCTCTGTCTTCTGAAATTAACGTTCAAATGTTTCCATAAATCAGCACCCGAGCCACTTGCTGGTTTCGTCCAAAGACAGGACAGCAGCAGAGCCACCAGGAGTTCTGTTAACAATAACTGTAAAATATTCCACCGCAGAACCACATTTGGACAAACAGCTTTCTCTATAAAGGGCAGTCACATCTGGAACACAATGCCAAATGAAATTAAAATAATAACGGACTTTAAAACATTCACTAAAAATGTTAAAAACTGGCTGAAAAATAAACAAGAATGTACTCATGTATGAATTATTTGTCTGCAAAGTGAGAGTGAATGAAGGGAAGGAATAAATGTGTTTGTTTATAGTGAGTGACGGAGGGAGGAAGGCCTGAAATAGGCAAATGTGAGTTATGTTATATGTGTTAAATGTGAGTCAGGCTGTTATATTTGTGTATTTATAATATTTATGTTAAAGGTGAGTCAGGCTGTTATATTTGTGTATTTATAATATTTATAATATTTATAATTGTGTATTTATAATTTTTCTGCATTGATGTATGTGGTTATTGTGTATATTTTTATCTTGATTCTTTTTTCTAAAGCCCATCCAGGGACAAGAGTTGCAAATTAGCTAATAGCTATACACTCTATGTGCAACACATCAGATTGATTGTCTTTGATTAATTGTCTATGTTTATTGCACTGTCCCTGTCAAATAAACTAATCTACTACTACTACTACATCATCATTCCACCGCTCCTTGCCTTCCCACTGTCTGGTGTTTGGTCTGCCCATATTGCGTGGAAACCCTCCAGTTCAATGTTAGCATCTGTTGCTAGTTCTGTTAGCCACGTCTCTGTGAACAGCATTAGACTACACTCCCGGTATATGCTATCGTAGCGGGAGATAGCCGCTAGCTCATCTGTTTTCCTGAGTAACGATTGTACGTTCCCCATAATGACTGATGGGAGGGCGGGTCTGTACCTTATATTCCTTGCCCGCCGTCTTACTCCATATTCCTTGCCCGCCGTCTTACTCCATTTAAAAAAAAACTATTTTTTTAAATTAATTTTATGTAATATTCTAATTTTTTTAGAAATTGAATTTGGGGTTTTCATGGGCTGTAAGCCATAATCATCACAATTAAAATAAATAAACACTTGAAATATATCACTCTCTGTGTAATGAATCTATATAATATATGGGTTTCACTTTCTGAAATGAGTGACAAAAAATATTGAACTTTTTCATTATATTGTGGTGACACTAGACACAGCGGGTGGACATTCCTCTCACACCCAGAAGCAGGAAGAGGAGCAGAACAATGGACTGAAGGGGGCAGCCCCCCCAAGGAGTAACTTGACAGACAATGAGGGCAGGGGGGTGAATGTATGGTCAGGAAGGTAGCAAAGGTTATATTAATGTGTCACACATTCTCTTTGTACAGGAATGTAGCAAGTGTTATGTTAATGTGTCACACACAAGCATAATGCACTAGCCCAGCTCTTTGTGCATACCATTGGGGCTATTTAAGAGAATGTAGAGTGAGTTGGTGAACCTCTCCTACCAGACACTCGGCCCCAGCGGGCAACTCTGTGGTCCACCAGCTGTATTTATGTTAAGGGTCAATAAAGAACCTGTGTCGATCTACGCTCGTGCCTCGCCTCTACATCCTTCCCTTACACCCTCTACAATATTCTAATTTTTTGAGATGTACCTGTATGTATATATATATATATATATATATATATATATATATATATATATATGTGTGTGTGTGTGTGTGTGTGTGTGTATAGTAAACAAGTAACATGACAGTACAACACAATACAGTACCAGCATGAGGCACATACTGAGGTATTGATACCACAGTGCAAATCCTATGGATGTAGTGCAATGGATTGCTTCAGTTCCTCAATATACAAATTACTGTAACTGATTGTAAGCACATAACCAGTATGCTACCCCCTGGTTTTATAACATTTAATCTACTGTAAATCTATTATCATGGTGATTTCTACATGATGTATAAACTTTATTAAAGAAAACAGAATAAACCAGATCATCAGTGTGATGAAGTAGCTCATTCTGGTCTTATGAAATCACCCTGGGAGTGTTCAGATCACCTGACCTTTGATCCTAAAACTTAGCGTGAGCTCAGCGTGGATGCAGACAAACTTGAGGATCACTGTGTGCGAGTTTGTTGAATGAAATTAGCAAAAAATGAAATATATCAGTTGGACAACTGGGTAAATTGCAGTAATCCATTTCAGAATAACAGTCACTGAAAGAATATGGATTTATGTATTAACCTAAATAATGTAATTCCTTTATCTATCAATAAGTGTACATAAATGACTAAAGCATGGTGGCTTGCAGTGGGGAAAATAAGTATTGAACACGTCAACATTTTTCTCAAACATTTTCTGATGGAGTCACTGACCTGAGATTTTCACCAGATACAGACGTGAACAAAACTGTTGGTACCTCTCTGTTAATGAAAGAAAAACCCACAGTGGTCACGGAAATAACTTGAATCTGACAAAAGTGGTAATAAATAAAAATTCTATGAAAATTAATCAATGAAAATCAGACAATGCTTTTGAATTGTGGTTCAACAGAATTATTTTAAAAACAAACTCATGAAACAGGCCTGGACAAAAACGATGGTACCCTTAATATTTTGTTGCACAACCTTTTGAGGCAATCACTGCAATCAAACGATTTCTGTAACTGTCAATGAGACTTCTGCACGTCTCAGCAGGTATTTTGGCCCACTCCTCATGAGCAAACTGCTCAGTTGTCTCAGGTTTGAAGGGTGCCTTCTCCAGACGGCATGTTTCAGCTCCTTCCACAGATGTTCAATAGGATTTAGATCAGGGCTCATAGAAGGCCACTTTAGAATAGTCCAATGTTTCGCTCTTAGCCATTCTTGGGTGTTTTTAGCTGTGTGTTTTGGGTCATTATCCTGTTGCAAGACCCATGACCTGCGACTGAGACCAAGCTGTCTGACACTGGGCAGCACATTTCTCTCTAGAATACCTTGATAGTCTTGAGATTTCATTGTACCCTGCACAGATTCAAGACACCCTGTGCCAGATGCAGCAAAGCAGCCCCAGAACATAACAGAACCGCCTCCATGTTTCTTTCTTTCTTTCAAAGGTCTTTTTATTATTATTAACTGAAGTATCAATACAATACAAAGTATTAGAAATTTTCATTTTTGTTTCAACCAAACAGTGAAAAACTAGAACTTAAAGCCAACAAATGTAAATGCTTCAAAGCACAAAAACCTTTAAATAAACAATAATTAAAAAAAAAAAAAATACAAAGAAAAATTGTGTGTGTGAAGTGGGGGTGGGGTAAAGGGGATATGAGCTACTCAGAAACTATAATCGTGGGTCTTTCAAAGAAATCAAGAAACGGGCGCCATAATTTATAGAATTTGTTTTCAGAGCCACAGACTGTATATCTGATTTTTTCTAAATCCAAACAGGACATTATATCTTTTATCCACTGTAAATGTGAAGGGGGCGAAGAGTCTTTCCACTTCAGTAATACAGCACGTCTGGCCAATAATAATGAAAATTTGAATACTTTTAATTTGGAACTTGGCAAGACAAGTTCTGGAGCCACACCAAAAATGGCGCATAATGGATCAGGTTTAATTTGATATTGCAGGACTTCAGACATAGTGATAAAAACAGAATGCCAAAAATTCATCAATGCAGGGCAGGACCAATACATGTGAAGCAAAGTGCCAGGAGCGCTACCACACTTTTCACAAGTTGGGTCTATATCCGAGTAAATACGTGCTAACTTAACCTTGGACAGGTGCATCCGGTGTACAATCTTAAATTGAATAAGAGCGTGACGAGCACACATTGATACAGTGTGAACCTGGCCAAGAATAGAGTCCCACAGTTCATCAGTAAAAGTAAAATTAAGATCTTGTTCCCAGTTCAATTTGATAGCGGCCAGAGAAGAAGATTGTAAATTTGAAATTAAATTATATAAAACTGACATTACCCCCTTAGAAGTTGGTTTAACTAATAAAAAATCATCTAGAGGATTATCAGAAGGTTTTTGAGGGAATTGTTTTGTCATGGTTTGCACATAATGTCTGACCTGGAGGAAGCGGAAAAAATGTGTAGAAGTGATGTCGAATTTGGTGGAAAGTTGAGAAAAACTTGCAAATTGACCATCAAAATATAAATCCGCAAAAGATTTTAAACCTTTTCTGTGCCATATATGAAATGCACTATCAATAGTTGATGGGGTAAATAAATGATTTGCGGCAATTGGACTTCTAATGGAAAAAAACTGAAGACCGAAATTTTTCCTGAATTGAGACCAAATTCTAAGAGACTGACGAACTACTTTATTATTACCCAGTGTAGACAAAGCAAGGGGAAGTGGTGAACCTAAAATTGCCGGTAGGGAGGTTTGATTGTCCACATGTGACTCCATAAGGATCCAAATAGGTGATTTGGGTTCCAGATAAAAATGTTTCCAATATAACATGCACCTGATATTTGCTGCCCAGTAGTAATATTGAAAGTTAGGCAGAGCCATGCCACCTACTGATTTGGGTCTTTGAAGAAAAACTTTCCTCAATCTCGGATGTTTACCATTCCAAATAAATGAGGTAATCAGAGAGTCCAAAGACTTAAAAAAGGATTTAGGAATAAAAATGGGGAGACATTGAAACAAATATAAAAACTTTGGAAGTAACATCATTTTTACAGAATTGATTCTGCCAATTAAAGACAAGGATAATGGGGACCATTTGGAAAGTATTAGCTTGCACTGGTCAAGTAAGGGGAGAAAATTATTTTTAAACAAGTAATTAAATTGTTTAGTGACACATATCCCAAGATAATTAAAATGATCAATAACAACCTTGAAAGGAAAATTTTCAAAATCCTGAACTTGAATCTTTTCATTAATCAGAAACAGTTCACTCTTATTAAGATTAATTTTATAACCAGAAAACCTACTAAAACTATCCAAAATATTGAGTATAGCGGGTAATGAAGTAAGTGGGTTGGAGAGAAATAATAAAAGATCGTCAGCATAGAGTGAAACCCTATGCTCAATGCCACCCCTACGAATGCCTAGAAAGTCCCGGCTCCCACGGATTGCAATAGCTAACGGCTCAACTGCCAAGGCAAAGAGCAACGGGCTCAAAGGACAGCCTTGCCTCGTACCACGGTAAAGTCTAAAATAGTCAGAATAGCGACAATTAGTTAACACTGAAGCTAAAGGACTAGCATAGAGAAGTTTAATCCAGGAACAGAAGGAAGGACCAAAACCGAACCTCTCCAAAGTAAAAAACAAATACTCCCACTCAACCCTATCGAATGCCTTTTCAGCGTCCAAACTAATAAGACATTCAGGTATGTTGTGGTGAGGAGTATAAATAATATTAAACAACCGCCGCAAGTTAAAAAAAGAATGGCGATTTTTAATGAAACCGGTTTGGTCCTGTGAAATTATAAAAGGAAGAATCTTTTCCAACCTTGAAGCTAACAACTTTGACAAAATTTTAACATCGGTATTTAACAAGGAAATAGGCCTGTAAGAAGCACAATCAACAGGATCCTTATCCTTTTTAAGCAACACAGTGATACAGGCCTGATAGCATGAAGGAGGAAGTGTACCAGAGTCAAGCGACTCTGTAAAAACTTGACAAAGGAAAGGGGCGAGGTCGTCAGAGAATTTTTTGAAAAAATCAGCGGAAAACCCATCAGGTCCTGGAGATTTTCCTGATTGCATGGATGATATTGCCAGCTGAATTTCTTCTTTTGTGATGGGAGCTTCTAAAATTTGCCGAGATTCTGAAGAAATCGAAGGAATATCAATAGAATCAAAAAAAATTTCCAAATCCTTTAAGTTTGTTGTATATTCTGAGGTATATAATTTGGAATAAAATGACCTGAAAATATCATTAATCACTTGTTGGTCAGATGTCACCTCTCCTTTATCTGTCCTAACTCCAGTAATAATTTGCTTAGCTCTAATACCACGTAGTTGATTAGCTAGAAGTTTACTGGTTTTTTCGCCATGTTCATAAAATTCACTCTTGTTCCTTATTAAACAACCTTCAATTTGTCGAGTAGAAAGTAAATTAAGTTTAGTTTGTAATGTCATACGTTCCTTGTACAGAGCGGGTGATGGAGATTGAGCATATTGTCTGTCAATGTCCAGGATTTGATCTAAAATAGCCTTCTGTTCCTGTATTAAGGATCGTCTTTTAAATGCTGCCAATGAAATAAATTCCCCCCTAAGAAATGCCTTCATGGCCTCCCATATCGTTTTATTTGACATACCAGGAGTTTTATTTTCTTTCAAAAAAAAATTAATTTTAGAAGAAATATTCGCAACCAATTTTTCATCTGTAAGTAATAATGGATCCAATCTCCAGTGCTTTCTCATGGAGTCACATCCATGAAGGATCATTTTAAGTACAAGAGGGGCATGATCAGAAACCGAGATGCTATCATAACTGCAAGAGCAAAGGTTATTAATTAATAAATTGTCAACAAAAAAATAATCTATTCTGGTATAAGTATGGTGTACGTGAGAGAAAAAAGAATAGTCCCTGCAGTTAGGATGTAAAAAACGCCAAGGATCTGTAAGGCTATATTCCTCAAGAAAAGACTTAACATAAGTTGCAGATTTATTAAGACTAGCAGGTTTTGAAGATGAGCGATCTAAGATCGGATCCATATACAAATTAAAGTCACCCCCAAGAATTAGAGAATGAGTATTTAAATCTAGAAGTTGCGAAAAAAGGTTGCGAAAAAAGTGCACATCATCAAAATTCGGTGCATACAGATTAGCCAAAGTGACATGTTTATCGCCAAGTTTACCTGATACTATTACAAATCGTCCATTTTTATCTGATACAACATTAGAGGGAATAAATGGGATATTTCGATCAATAAGAATAGCAGCGCCCCTGGCCTTAGCTTTAAAATTTGAATGAAAAAATTGTCCTGACCAACATTTTGACAAACGCAAGTGGTCGGAATCCTGCAAATGGGTTTCCTGCAAAAACAATACCCCAGGCTTAAACTGCTTTAGACGTGACATGACTCTCTTTCGTTTAATTGGATGGTTCAACCCCTTCACATTCCAGCTTACCAAAGTAAGATTACTGTTCATTCAGAGAGTAAAATTTATATATTATGTTGTGTAGCCCAAAGAAGAGTAAAGTGAGGTACGGTTAAAAAAAAAAAAAAAAGGAGGGGGTAAGGGGGGTGTAAATAAAACCATAACAAAAAACAAAACAAAACAAAAAAAAAAAATAAAAAAAAAAAAATAAAAAAAAAAAAATAAAAAAATCCAACAACCAAACCTATAACAACACTCCAGCCGGTTGCAAAAAAAACAGCAACCGCTCCATCTCCAGCTCTATTTTCATCCTAACAGAATGCTCCCATACAACTGGCTTCAATCCTGCATAATATGAACGTTTTACCCTAAAAAAAAAAAATAAATAAATAAATAAGATAAAATTAAAAAAAGAATTAAGTAAACAACAACGTATAGGGAGCCAATTTTACCTTGTTTTTAAACATCTGAAAATGCATCAATGTCCAGTCAGTGCAGCTTCAATGAAGTAACAAGCAGTCCAGCGCGGCAGCTGGTCAACCCAGAAATGTCCAGTTCAAGGCGAAAATTGCTGGTTTCTCTCCATGGTTTGCATGAAGCAGGTGGCCTCCGAGACGGACGCCAGCCACTGGTTTTTGCCGTCTGGAAGAGTTATCCGGAGCCTGGCGGGGAAAAGAAGAGAAGGACGAAAACCTCTCTTGTACAACTCGGACATAACCTCCTTATATTCGGCTCGTTGCTTCTGAACGTCGGCGTTATAATCCTCGTAGAACTGAAGTTTATGCCCACGATATTCCAAAGTCCCACGGCGTCTCCGCGCTTCTCTCATCACCAAGTCTTTGGTCCGAAACCGGTGGAAACAAATAATGACAGCGCGCGGCTTCCCATTTGGACTCGGCTTGGGCATGAGGCTGCGGTGGGCTCTATCCAGCTCTGGGGGAGATGGCAAAGTTTGTGCGCCAAAGACGTCCACCAACAGCCGAGAAAAAAATTCAGATGGCCGTGGACCCACATCAAAGGACTCCGGCAGACCCACCAGACGAATATTCAGCCTCCTGCTTCTTCCCTCCAGGTCAGAAAGTTTGTTTTTCAAAAGTTTGTTCTCCTCCTGCATTGACTCGCATGTAACTTCAAGCGCCGCTAGGCGCTGGCTGACGTCCTCCGCGTTGTTTTCAAGGTCGCCAATGCGTTGCTCCTGGTTCGCCACATCTGCTTGAATTTTGTCCAGCTTACCATTAATAAGTTCAAATGAAGCTTTGAAGTCAGCAGCTATGGACATTCTGTGTTGCTCAAGCAAGGCAACAAGTGCAGGGTTAAGGCTGATATTAGCATCCTCAGCTAAGCTGGTGTTAATATTGTTCCCTGCTGCCTCCTTTTCAGTCTGCTTTCTTGTTTTGGACATATTTCACAACTCAAAACAGATTCTGCACGTATTAAATGTCCAAAACATTAACAGCTTACAGCAAAATAGGGTTTAAAAAGTAAAGAAAAAAATATAGCAGGAGCCAGCAACGCACACACCTACTCCATTGCCAGCACACCTGAAGCCCCCATGTTTCACAGTAGGGACAGTGTTCTTTTCTTGGTATGCTTCATTTTTGCATCTGTGAACATAGAGCTTATGTGCCTTGCCAAAAAGTTCCAGTTTTGTCTCGTCTGTCCATAGGACATTCTCCCAGAAGCTTTGTGGCTTGTCAACATGCAGTTTGGCAAATTCCAGTCTGGCTTTTTTATGATTTGTTTTCAACATTGGTGTTGTAGCCACACATGTGCCTTGCATAATGCCTCACATCTTAGATAAGAACAAAATGCAGGGTTTCCTTGGAGATAACAGGAAGCTGTGAAATGTGATCTTTTGTATGTCAGAGACGGTGTGGAGTTTCCTTTGTATGCCAGAGACTGTGAGGGGGATGTGTAAGGATTAAGGAAGTGCATGCAAAGTGACCTTTTATGTGAATGCATTGTGACCTTTTGATATGCAGAAGGACCTGGGTATATAAGTGAAGAGTTCTGTTTGAGAGGTCCTCTTTTCTACTATGCTCATGAGAGCGAATGTGTAATAAACTGCTTGAGATCAGCTTGTCTCATCATTTACACATTCTACACTGGTGACCCAAGACGAAGCATGCAACACGAGGATAATTCCCCGGAGCCAGCCTCGTTGGGAGCCCCCAGCCAAACGTATGCCGTTACGGTCCAGCTACCGGACTTTTGGCAGCACAACCCGCGCTCCTGGTTCCACCTGGTTGAGGCACAGTTCGCTCTCCGGGGAATATCGGTAGATGACACGAGATTCTACCATGTAATCGCAAAGCTCGATAACCACACGGCCCAGCATGTGGAGAGCCTTCTGGAGCAGCCACCAGCCAGCGACAAATACGGCGCGTTGAAGGCTGCACTCATCCAGCACTACACTCTCTCGGTTGAGGAGAGAGCAGAGAGACTCCTGGCGCTGACCGAGTTGGGAGATGGCACGCCCGTTGACCTGATGGAGAAGATGCTGAGGTTGAAAGGCTCGGACGATGACCACTTCATCTTTACCCACATTTTCCTCAGGACCCTACCGTCAGAGACGAGAGCGACCCTGGCCAGTTCGCCGTTGTTGGCCCAGCGGGACTACCGCGCGCTGGCCCGGGAGGCGCATCGGATTGTCAACGCCAGCAGACAGCGCGCGGCCACGGCGGCAGCGACGGAGCTCGGCGCCACGGCCGGACATGGCAGGGAGCCAGGGACAGCGGGAGCAGAACCACCGACGACGGCAGCGGCAGGGGCCAAGGAACGCGGAGGAGACACCCTTTGTTTCTACCACCGCTGCTTTGCAGAGAAGGCACGCAAATGTATACCACTGTGCCAGTTCAAAGCGCTCGGGAAACGCCAAGACCAGGGGTCGGTTGCAGCTGCAACCCTCGGGGAGGAGAACAAGCTGCTCTACTTGACGGACGCACGCTCGGGGAGGCAGTTCCTCGTGGACACAGGCGCCCAGTTGAGTTTCATCACGCCTTCCTCCGCCAACCTGCTGGCAGGTTCCAGCGGTCCCGAGATGGCAGCAGCGAACGGCTCGAGGATTAAGACCTTTGGTGAGAGGACTCTGCTTCTGTCTCTACACGGCCGTACATTTGAGTGGACTTTTGTCATAGCAGCATTGAATTTCAATATATTGGGGGCTGATTTTTTGTGCTCACATGGTTTGTTGGTTGATGTCGCTAACAGGCGCCTGGCTAATGCACTTTCTTTTAATTCTATTCCCTGTACAGCTAGAGCGGCCCGGCCAACAGCACAAGCCAACGTCACAGCTGCAAGCGGTAAGTTCCACACTCTGCTCACTCAGTTCCCAGCACTCACGGTCCTGACATTTTCGGCAACCATCGCTAAACACGGGGTGGAACATTTTATTACCACTACCGGACCGCCCGTTCTTGCAAAAGCTCGGCGCTTGGACGCAGCTAAACTGGCCATAGCCCACAAGGAGTTCGCCAACCTGGAGAGGTTGGGCATCATCAGGCATTCAAACAGCCCATGGGCTTCCCCGCTACACATGGTCCCTAAAGCTGACGGTTCGTGGCGACCTTGCGGGGATTTCCGCAGGTTGAACAACGTCACAGCGCACGACCGCTACCCAATCCCTCACATCCAAGATTTTTCCGTTCATGTGGCAGGAGCGCACGTTTTTTCTAAAATAGACTTGGTCCGCGGTTACCACCAAGTCCCAGTGCGCGCTGAGGACATACCCAAAACAGCGGTGATAACTCCGTTTGGTCTATTCGAGTTTTTGCGCATGCCATTCGGGCTTAAAGGGGCTGCGCAGACGTTCCAACGCATGATGGATGCGGTGCTGCGCGATCTCCCTTTTGTATTCGTCTACCTGGACGATATTTTGGTAGCCAGCGCGTCCGAAGACGAACACGAAGCCCACCTCACGGCAGTTTTCTGGAAGGTTGGGAGAGCACGGTTTAATAATCAACCCAGCGAAGTGTCAGTTCGGGGTGACGCAGATTGATTTTTTGGGGGCACCGCGTCTCTCCCGAAGGAGCGGTTCCGCTGCCTGACAAAGTGCGCGCGGTAGCAGATTTTTCCCGACCACAAACGGTCAGGGCGTTACAGGAGTTTTTGGGAATGGTGAATTTTTATAACCGTTTCCTCCCCCGCGCAGCGCAGCTCATGCAACCACTGTACGCCGCGCTCAAAAAGCAAAAACCCGCGAATAAGATCGAATGGTCCCCGGAGCGAGAGCAGGCGTTCTCGGAAGTCAAGGCAGCCCTGGCAAACGCTGCGTTGCTGGCGCATCCAGACCCAACGGCCCGCATAGCGCTCACTACTGACGCGTCAGATGTGGCCATTGGGGCGGTCGTGGAGCAGCATGTAGCCGGCGCTTGGCAACCGCTCGCCTTTTTCAGCAGGACTTTGCGCGATAGTGAACGTAACAGCGTGTTTGACAGGGAGTTGCTAGCTCTCCACTTGGCTATTCGCCACTTCCAGTTCTGGCTGGAAGGGCGCTGTTTCACCGCGTTCGTTGACCACAAGCCACTAACATTCGCGATGGCAAAGGTTTCAGAACCTTGGTCGGGTCGGCAGCAGAGACAGCTGGCCGCGATCTCAGAGTTTACTACCGATATTCAGCATGTCTCGGGTAAACTGAATGTAGTGGCAGACTGCCTCTCACGTGCTGTGGCGTCCCCGGTCCACGTGGGGATAGATTACGCAGCCATGGCCGCGGAGCAGGTTAGTGACGCGGATGTGCGCGCGCTCCAGTCTGGACCAACAGGGTTAAGGCTGGAGAGCAGGGTGCTGCAAGACAGTATGCCCCCTCTAATCTGCGATGTCTACACGGGGCGACCGCGTCCCGTGGTACCGGCCATATGGCGCCGCCGCGTTTTTGACTCGGTTCATTCTTTAGCGCACCCAGGAGTGCGCGCGTCAATCAAGATGGTAGGAGAGAAATTTGTGTGGCCGAGTCTTCGCAAACAAGTGAAAGAGTGGGCAGCAGCCTGTATGGCGTGCCAATGAGCCAAAGTACACAGACACACGAGGGCTCCCTTGGAGCCATTTCACATCCCGGCTAAGAGGTTCGACCATGTTCACGTGGACCTCGTGGGCCCCCTCCCGCCATCACAGGGGTGCACGCACCTTCTGACAATGGTGGACCACACCACGCGATGGCCGGAGGTGGTTCCACTGGCGTCAACCACAGCCGAGGAGGTAGCGCGCGCGTTTCTAACAGCATGGGTGGCGCGTTTTGGAGTCCCGTCGGACATTACGTCCGACAGAGGCCCTCAATTTGTTTCCGAACTTTGGTCAGCAATGGCCCGCAGCCTGGGTGTCACAATTCACCGCACAACCGCGTACAATCCTCAGGCTAACGGGTTATGCGAACGTTTTCATAGGTCATTGAAAGCGGCTCTCAGGGCGTCACTGACGGATGCAAATTGGGTAGACAAGCTACCGTGGGTTTTATTAGGGTTGCGTTCTGCGCCTAAAGAAGACTTAGAAGCTTCCCCAGCTGAACTCGTTTTTGCGCAGCCACTTCGGCTGCCCGGGGAGTTTCTCCCAGATAATCCTGCGCCAGGCAGCTCCCCGTCTCAGCTGTTGCAGCGTAGCATTGACACAGGCACGCTGCCGGGCCCTGTTCATCACAGTTTTCCGCGCATTTTTGTGCCTAAAACTTTGAAAAACGCGGAGTTTGTTTTTGTCAGACATGACGCGCATCACCCCCCACTGTGACCACCTTATGATGGACCGTTCAGAGTGTTGGAAACAGGGGACAAGCATTTTTTGCTAGATTTGGGGGGTAGGAGGGAAAAGATTGGCATAAACAGACTCAAACCCGCTTTTGTGGTGGCGGACGAGCAAGTGCTGTTGGCAAGGGCCCCTCGGCGCCGAAGACCCCCACGGGGTGCTACCCAGAGTAGAATTTCCCCAGAACACCCACAGGAACAGACAAAAGGTTTTCACCCCCAGACAGCAGCTCCCCAGCATGACAGCACCGCGGAGGCGGAGAATCCTGGTTACAGCAGATACGGGAGAAGACTGAAGCCCAAGCAGCATGTGGATTGATGTGTAATGATTCTGTCACAACATGCAGACTGTTATTCTTTTGTTCGATCTAAATGTTTTGGGGGGGGGGGGGTAGTGTAGCCACACAGTTTTCTTGGTATGCTTCATTTTTGCATCTGTGAACATAGAGCTTATGTGCCTTGCCAAAAAGTTCCAGTTTTGTCTCGTCTGTCCATAGGACATTCTCCCAGAAGCTTTGTGGCTTGTCAACATGCAGTTTGGCAAATTCCAGTCTGGCTTTTTTATGATTTGTTTTCAACAGTGGTGTTGTAGCCACACATGTGCCTTGCATAATGCCTCACATCTTAGATAAGAACAAAATGCAGGGTTTCCTTGGAGATAACAGGAAGCTGTGAAATGTGATCTTTTGTATGTCAGAGACAGTGTGGAGTTTCCTTTGTATGCCAGAGACTGTGAGGGGGATGTGTAAGGATTAAGGAAGTGCATGCAAAGTGACCTTTTATGTGAATGCATTGTGACCTTTTGATATGCAGAAGGACCTGGGTATATAAGTGAAGAGTTCTGTTTGAGAGGTCCTCTTTTCTACTATGCTCATGAGAGAGAATGTGTAATAAACTGCTTGAGATCAGCTTGTCTCATAATTTACACATTCTACAGTGTCCTCCTTGGTCATCTCCCATGAAGTCCACTTTGGCTCAAACGACGACGGATGGTGCGATCTGACACTGATGTACCTTGACCTTGGAGTTCACCATGAATGTGTTTAGAGGTTGTTCTGGGCTCTTTTGTTACCATTCCTATTATCCGTCTCCTCCTGCGGCCACGTCCAGGGAGGTTAGCTACGGTCCCATGGATCTTAAATTTCTGAATAATATGTGCAACTGTAGTCACAGGAACATCAAGCTGCTTGGAGATGGTCTTATAGCCTTTACCTATAACATGCTTGTCTATAATTTTCTTTCTAATCTCCTGAGACAACTCTCTCCTTTGCTTCCTCTGGTCCATGGTGAGTGTGGTACACACCATGTCACCAAACAGCACAGTGACTACGTGTCACCCCTTAAATAGGCCGACTGACTGATTACAAGTTTGTAGACACCTGTGATGTTAATTAGAGGACACATCTTGGTTGAATATGTCCCTATGGTCACATTATTTTCAATCTTTTCTAGGGGTACCATCATTTTTGTCCAGGCCTGTTTCATGAGTTTGTTTTTTAAAATAATTCTGTTGAACCACAATTCAAAAGCATTGTCTGATTTTCATTGGTTAATTTTCATAGAATTTTTATTCATTACCACTTTTGTCAGATTTAAGTTATTTCTGTGACCATTGTGGGTTTCTTTCATTAACAGAGGGGTACCAACAATTTTGTCCACGTCTGTATCAGTAACAACCCAAGTAATCCATACATACAAAAAAATCAAGGCAACTGTGTTCACAAAACAAGTTATATTTAATAAAGTGGAATGACACAGGTTATAAGTATTGAACACATTTATTTTTATTTATTTCAAATGTGTTACATCAAGTGACAGTGATGTAGCAAACATTGTTAAGAAAATAAAGTGTATATCAAAACATAACTCACCATACAAAACATGTTTCACTGTGCACATAATTTAAGTACAAAGCCAAAAAGGAGTGGGAGGAGGACATGAAGAAAAAGAGGTGCAAAAAGGCATAAATAGCCGAGAAACCAGCTGAAATCCATCAGTATTTAGGAAGCCATCCCATCCCTCACCAGTGCAAATTAATTTCAGCTGGTTAAGTCCTGACTGATAGCCTTTAAAAAGGTCTGTGAATATCAGATTGTTACACCACAAAGAACTCATGATGGGTAGAAGCAAAGGGCTCTCTCTAGACCTTTGCAATGATATTGTTGCAAAACATAATGATGGCATTGGTTACAGTGTGGAAGATGTGAAAATGACGAGGCAGCGTTCTTTCTCAGAGTCAGCTTTATTCACATCTCCATCATTTCAAAGCAGAAAAAAGAGAATGAAACAGTAAACTCTCGTCCTTAAATATCAGGGACTTCACACCTCATAGATCACATGTCCCACAGACCACCTTGCATAATAAAGACAGTCACAATGCATTTCCCTCCATGATATCACTTCCACTGTCTCCCACACATCCTTTAATCGACCCCCCACAGTCTCCAGCCTTGCATAACAAGGCTAAGCTTCCTGCCTTTGTTCTGACCTAAAATGCGAGTCACAGAACCGGTCCAACAGGTCCATTGAGTGTTCACCACAACAGGTACATTTCTAAACTGCTGAATGTTCCAGTGAGAACTGCTGAAGCCATCATTCGGAAGTGGAAAGGACATCATTTTACCATAAACCAGCCACAACCAGGAGCTCCTCACAAGATTTCTGACAGAGGAGTCAAAAGAATTATCAGAAGAGTTATCCAAGAGCCAAAGAACACTCATGGAGAGCTCCAGAAAGACCTGGAGTTATCAGGTACTGTAGCGGGTTTAATTCAACCCCCCCACAACACACAGAGACAGTCAGCTCGTTACTCCTGGGTTTTTTCCGCTGCATGCTGAGTTTACAGCTGTGAGGTTAAAGTGTCATCCATGCATTGTGTTCATGCATCCTGTCTGTACCTCTGATATGCAAATGCCCAGATCGACTGCTGTGAAGGTCTTTGATGTATTGTCTGAGTTGGGTATATATGCTGCACTGTCCTGTAAATCTGCCTCTCATTCACTCACTCTTCAACTGCTGCTGGACACACGCACTGTGTCTCCTCTTCTCTGAGAGCCTGAGGACATCACCTCAGCCCCGCAGCACGAGGGCTGGGGAGGTGTTCCGATGAAGGCAGTATGATTCAATAAACCAACTTAAAACTCCATCGCTGCCTTTATTTTATCATGCCGCTTTAGTACTGCTGTTTCAAAGAAAACAATAAGTAATGCACTCAACCGATATGGGCGCTATGCCCGCTCACCTCGCAAGACTCCATTGCTGAAGAAAAAGCATGTTGAAGCTCATTTAAAGTTTGCTGCGCAACATTTGGGCAAGCCAGTAAAATACTGGGAGAATATAGTCTGGTCAGATGAGACCAAAATTGAAGTTTTTGGATGCCACAACACACAGCATGTTTGGAGATGTGGCACTGCACATCAGCCCCAAAACACCATACCAACAGTGAAGTTTGGAGATGGGAGCACCATGGTGTGGGGGTGTTTTTCAGCACATGGTACAGTCAGACTTCATATATGGAGGAGCTGAAAAGTTCATAGGCTGACGATGATGCAGTGGTCAAATTTGACCAAATGTGGTTTATTTTCCAACCACAGAGATCCAAGCACTGCAACACCGATGGAAGAAGTGTGTGGACCGAAGGGTAGACTATGTTGAAAAATAAACCACATTTGGTCAAATTTGGTCACTGCATCATGATCAGCCTATCAACTTTTCAGCCCCCCCCTCATAATTGAAGGAAAGATGACTGGACAAATGTACAGAGACATCCTTTATAAGATCCTGTTGCCATCTGGCAAGATGGTGAAGACGAAATGAGGGTGGACATTTCAGCAAGACAATGATCCCAAACACACAGCCAAGGAAACTCTCAACTGGTTCCAGAGAAGGAAAATAAAGCTGCTCGAATGGGCCAGTCAGTCACTTGACCTGAATCCAATTGAAAATCTATGGAACGAACTGAAGATCAGAGTTCATAGAAGACACCCACGGAACCTTCAAGATTTTAAGACAGTTTGTGTGGAAGAATGGGCTAAAATCACTCCTGAGCAATGCCTGCACCCAGTTTCTCCATACAGGAAGCTGTTATAACCAACAAAGTCTTTTCTACTATCAAATGAATTTCACCAACCATGTTCAATATTTATTCCGTGTCATTCCACTTTATTAAATATAATTTATTTTGTGAACACAGTTGCCTTGATTTCTTTGTATGTATGGATTACTTGGGTTGTTACTGATATCTGGTGAAAATCTCAGGTCAATGGCTCCATCAGAAATATGTTTAATGAGAAAAATGTTGACGTGTTCAATACTCATATTCCCCGCTGTATCTGGCAAACAAGACATATGTAAAGACATAAAATAATCTGTCACCATTTTCTAAGAAGCTTTAAAGTGTGCAGTACATTATTAAATCTGCTTAAAATTGAGAGATTTCAAAAAAAAGGCAACAGCAGACAGTCAGTAAAATGGTAAGTATTTTAATAATTCTCATGAGATGGGCAAAAATGGATATCTAAAATATCAAGCTACCAATTTTATGTACGACAAACAGAACAAAAACTAATAAGATCTTTTCACATGCAATTCTGGTGTGCTCAACAACATGTTACATTTATTAAGTTTTAGAAATGGCAACTTTCAAAAAAATGCTGAAAAGATATAAATTAAAGTTAGATGTACTTAAACAAATGGCAAACTAACACAACTGCTTATAAAGCCATGTTAAGACAATGGTCTACTTAAAAATATTTGGACAATATCCAAAAGCAAACACTGAGATGCTGGTTTGGCCGAAGCAGCTTACTACTTGAAAGCAAATGAAGGTTTGCTGGTGTTGCCACTGCGATCACAAACACAGACAGCGCTCATCATCTTTCAAGATAAGTTAGTAACAATCACATGCACCAGTATGCCCGAACTAAGAGGGGCTGAGAATGTTTGGGAGACTTGTTTTCTCAAAGGTAACAGACAGACACAGGTAGCTTTCATATAATTCTAAGATATACTTACGGACAGTTGGATTCCAGCAGTTTCCCTTCGTGTCTTGATTATTTATTTTTATGGCTCCATTAGCCCTTTCAACCAGCAAAGGTCTGTGCCTGTCCTCGCTACAGCTCAGGGTTTGTTTCATAGTCTCAGAACCCTGGTGCTTTCTGGCAAACTAACCTGGGTTCATACCAGTGTAATCCAGAGTCACCACCATTTTGGGTATCACGGTATAAGCCGTATATGTGATAAACATTAAACTATTCCAATTCATGATTTTTTGCAACACTAATGTTATCATGTCTTGTTGTGTTGCTGTGGGTTGTGCTAATCGTTCTAGCACCAAGGGAATTTCATTTTGTTGTTTTCCCAAGGATTTCTGAAAGGAGACACGCTCAACAGCAGCACACCTGTCTAAACTGAATTAGATTGAAAGGACAAAATTATCAATATTTGACAACAAAGGCTTAGAGTGATGCATTTTTTTCTTTTTACCCGTTTGATGCTGTTTAGTGCAGTTAGCAAAGAGCTTTGGGGCAAGCTGGGAAACCCTGATGGAAAGCTTTGAGTGACAGGTCAAGCGGTTGCTAGAATACAGGGAGGAGACCTTGTTTTTTTTAAGAGCACCTATGAAGCATTTTTATACAATTGGTGGACATGCACCCTAGACAAAGTAGCCACGCAACTCCTGTAGCATGATATCCAAAATGGTGGATAAATAAAGTCACGTGAGCAGTGACATCACGTGCATGGGGTCTATACGGGAAAAGAGATTCACTTGGTTAAAGGTTAATGTAGCATCAAAATAATTTTTTAAACATTATTTTAAGGTGAAAATCTTATATGGTGTTGCTTTAAATGTTCAGACCGAGTTCTGTGTAGCCTATGAACTGAGCTGAATGGAGCTCGGCTGCCTAGCTGATTAAATGACACACCCACTGATGACCTCAAGGTACGCAAGTAAAACAAAACTCCTGTATTTTTCTGTTCCAGATGACAACCGATTTTATACATTCCAAACAATTTTTTTAGGTGTCATGATGCTAGCTGGTTTAAAATTATGTTCCAGAACAGGAACTGGCAAAGTATGGTGAGTATGAAAGCATGACGATGTTGATATGATATAATTCTGTGACTATATTTGCTGCAGCTGGTAACTTTGAGACTGGCTTAAATTCCATAATACAACATAGCATGACATTGAGAAATCATTCTGAATTGCTGAATGAAAACTAACTATGGTCAGGTTTCTTTAATGCCCTTTCATTTCTCCCTTTTTTTTTCCCTAGGAGACAACAAACTGGATTATAAACTTAAGAGCTTTTTTGGCACACCAGATGCTCAGGAAACGAACGACGGCAGCTGTAGTGCCATTAACCCTTTTCTTGAGAAGCAAGTGACAAAGGAAAATGCAACCACTTAAGGGAGACGATAGCAGGGTGAGACTTCACTGTAGTAACAGTGTCACTCCCTCTAAAGTAAGACAGGGATAGTAACCATGGGGCCATGTGCTTCAGTCGCATCTTGTTCCTTGCTGCCTCATTTTTAGGGTTTTCACTGTATGTTCCAGTATGGGACTCTAGAGGAGCTGAAAAGATCAGGTTAAAAAGGAGAGCACAGCTCTATTCCAGACTTTTCATTCACTTTAAAATGATGTGGTAGCCATCATTTGTTTCATCTGTTGGGGGGGATAAAAAGAAATAAAAGAAGTTTAAAAATAAATCTGACCAAGGCTCCTTGATAAATATAGAAACTGATAAATCACTGTCATTTACTAATGTGGCACTCAAATACCTTTCATTGTGTCCAAAACAAAACAGACTTCATCCTGGAAGTTCTGAATCATCTGTTTAAAAGAGGGTAAACTTTTCATCATCTGTAATGAAAACAATCAATAACAGTAATTTACACGGGATGGTGGGGGTCATCTTACCTCATCACTAACCAGCACGTGGATGCCCGTGGGACCCTGTTTAAAGATCTGATTTATCTGTCTGGGTGAGATGTTGAAGAGCTGCGCAATCTTCTCGGTGAGCTCTGCAGCTGTGAGTTCTTCCAGGTAAACAGCATGATATACTGCAGGAACAAGGAGTTCAAATAAAAACAGTTTGAGACTGAAAAACAGTTCAAGATTTGTAAATTTTAATGTGTACACTCAGCAAGAAATCAAAGGTTTTTTTCTTAAAAAGGTAAAATATTCCCTTAAACGTAAGCAATTCATCTTAAAGGTTCCATACTGTGTATTTTCTAGGAATTGAAGAAATTGCCTTTCATAATTTAATTATTGTGGCATCATTGTGAGTCATGTTTTGCAGCCTTACTCAGAGCGGTTCATTTCAGTGCATGTCTTTTAGATTCCCAAGAGCCACAGTTAACTCCGCCCTTCCTGCATAGGTAGTGGACCTAAGCCAACTAAAGGCCCTTTTCCACTAGCACACTTTAGCGCGACACGGGACGGCTCAGCACGCTTTGTACGCTTTTCCACAAGCCCCAACACGGTTTAACAGCCGCGATTCTCAGCCCCGCTCCAGGGCAGGGTACAGCAGTGCTGAGCTGTGCCACGTTGTGACGTTAACAGACTGGTTGCCGCTGATTGGTCAGGTCGTAACCGGCGCTGATTGGTCAGGTTGTAACCGCCCCTCTCCTCCTCCTCTTCTACCGAATCTTCACGACCTTCTCAATAAAGTTTTTGAAAAAAAAAAAAAAAAGAATCTTCACGACCGCCTTTACTCAGCACGCAACCACTGTTGGCGGTTTATTTTCAGTGTATTGCTGTGCTATTTTCATTTATTCTCTATCAAAAATGGCTTCGCGTAATAAGGGTGTTCCATGGACCAATAAGGAGGTGCAGTGTCTGCTCACTGCATTGTCAGACGAACGTATCCAGCGCGAGTTAGACTGAGCCGCCCGGAATGAAAAAATATACCAGGAGGTCTCGACATCGGAGTCCTTTAACGGTGAGTTTTAATTTTTTTTTATTGTGCGTTTTTTCGCAAATATATTCGGTAAGACGCTCAGTTTATTTATGCAATAAAAAAGCTGTTCATTTGTGGATGATGATTGCTGCTTTATTGCAGCACACTGCGGACTAAAGCTTTTATTTTAATTATTCATGTGAACAATACGCTGAAATAAGCTTATGTATTCTTGTTAAAAACTATTGTCTTTTCTGTATATCTTGCACTTTCGTGCTGTATTTTATTGTGTGCATTTTCCTTGTAGAATCATCCCACGCGCCCGCCGCGACAGCCCGCCCGGATTAATTCAACAGAGCCTTCCTGACCCAGAGCTGGCAGAGACGGCTTCATTCAACCGAGCCTTCATGACCCAGTTTGGGAAGCTGGTGTAGAGGCACTCAGTGGTCGGCGTGTATAAAATGTTGATTAACCTTCATGTTGTGTTGCAAAGTTTTTTTTTTATTTTAATATTTTGTATATAATAAAATGGAATTGTTTTGGAAAGTGTGGTTTGTCTGTTATAACACTGAATTATAAAACAGTATAATTACATAGAAATTCCATTGCCTAGTCTGATGAAAATGATGCTGATCATCCTGTCAGGGGTCAACCATTGTAAAGGTAATGTAATTTTTAACTAGACCAAAAAACAAATGTTTTTGTAAGCTTTCTGTTCTTTTTATTGAAATATCATAAAAAATTAGCACCAAGTCAAAGTAGGTACAAGTATATGTAAATTGAATGTTCTATCGGCATTCCAAATTCAGAGAATTACAATACTTTAGAAGGAGTGTAGCATCATCTAAACGGAAAATAATAATACTGTTGTTCCAAACGTTGACCTGAAGGTGAAAAACATGAATTTTTTTAATTCAGTACATCCAAAATGCCCTAGGATGTAAAAAATAATACAATTTGGTGTTGGCCAGTGTGCCACTGTCTCATTATTTAATACGAATAAAAACAAGTTTCAGCTCATTATTTCTAGGTCATTTGGCAGTTAATTCAAAACAAAAGTGACTTGTGTTGTTGCAGCTTAATTATGAGATAAAATTAATTGTGAGATAAAACCACAGAGCGAGCAAGGCAATAATCCTTGGATCCTCCCTTTTTTGTCTCGTGTAAATAAGGACTCAGTCGGGTGCGTAACGTCACGGGAGTGTGGCCGCGCCTCGCTGGGAATCTGCCGCTGCCTCGCTTCTAAAACCTCCTAACACAAACCATCACAGCACAAGCACAACACCGTGCTAATGGAGACAGAAGCATTCCGAGCCGTACTGAAGTGAATCGAGCCGTACCGAGGTGTGCTGGGCTAGTGGAAAACAGGTTAACATAAATTCATCTTAATTAAATAATAAATGAAAGAAAACATCACTGGTGGACAGGGGTGTATGGTTTCCCTGGTTATTAGCATATGACCAGTCCCTGGAGTACAATAAGCACAGAATCACTTGTGAATGCATAGTTCAATTCAATTCAACTTTATTTATATAGCGCCATTTCACAACAGTCATCTCATAGCACTTTCAACTGTAGGGGAAACCCCCACAATTGCAGAAAGACCCCAGCAATCAGGCGATCCCCTGTGAGCAAGTGCTTGGCGACGGTGGAGAGGAAAAACTTTCTCATAGTGGTCCAAGGCGGATAGTAGGGGTGTGGCAAAAGATTGACTCGGCGATATATCACAATACTTGGCACTTGCGATGAGGCATCAATCCCTAAACGCATGTACCGATCTTTTATTAATTACATATATTTATGTAAATGTTGTAAACTCTTCGGTATTGATCAATCAAGTTTTCAGTCCACTAGATGGCACAAAGCAAGCATGCATTGCCAGTTGAAGTTATAGCCTGTCTCAGGAGATTTGTAGCCAGGTGTACAAGCTAGGAAGCAGTTACATGCAATGAAAAGTTAACTCAAATCCTGGGCTTTTTTTTTTTTTTTGAGATTTTATAACAAAGACGTAACAAAAGACGTTGACATGACACACTCAACCCTCAAGGAGCACCGCACCAAAAAAAACCCTACCTGGAACACACGAATTGGCACACTTCTCTTGGAACCATCCAGCAACAGCAGCATTAGCGGATAACAGCTAAACTGAGATCACTCCACGAGCAGTGCCAACCCTGGCGACAGTCAAGCTAAAACAGCACCCGGTAAAAATCAGCCGACTCTGGACACCCTCCACAAAACAAAGCCACCTCTAAACTCAGAGTGAGCCATGAAGACAACGTCGCCCTTCCTGTGTGCAGAGATGTGTCGCTGTGGACAATGAAGGCTCCTGGAACATGAGATACTGGAGCCCAGGCATGTGGGCAGCAGAAAGGACCACAACAGCACACTATCCCATGCAGCACTGAGAACCTGCAGCCACCAAAGCAAAATCAGCTGTGGTAATTTGAAAAGCCTGAAAACGTTTATGAAACAGATACTGACAGAGACAAAATTCAAAGGGGGTGGGGGGTATATATGGTATTACAGTATCAAAAGAATTGTAGCAGACTTCCGGTTATGGCTGCCACGTAAGACGGACGTGTCTCACTCTGCTCTGCTCCTGGAGAAAAAAATCGGCAAATAACTCTCTCATTTGGGACAGAACGTATCCCAGCGTTTGGGCGAGGATATGTCGGCGAAGCCTAAGGCTGGAAAACCAGGTAAAGGAAAAAGCGAGCCGCCGAAACAGTCCAAATTAACGGACTTTCAGGTCTGTGACGCAGCAAACAAAACTCCATATATGGCGGAGGAGGCTGGCAACGGTGCGATATCTGCGGGGAGCGGCGCAGATGCGCTGATGGCTGCCATGAGTTCAATGAGAGCGGACTTTTCCTCTAGATTTGATGGGATTATGACAGCGTTGGAAGGAATAAGAAAGGAATTGGGTGACTGTGTAGAACGAACGGCGCAGATGGAGCTCCGTCTCGCTAGTGCTGAAGATGACGTCACCCGTCTTCAATTAAAGGTGCGCACTTTGGAAAAAAAAAAAAATATCTAGAAGATAATATTTTGGATTTGGAATCTCGGTCGAGACAGAATAACTTGAGGCTGGTGGGTCTTCCAGAGGAATCAGAAGGTCGGGACGTATATTCCTTTCTGGAAAAGTGGATTCCGGAGGTGCTGGGCAGCGAGGAGTTGCAATCAGCAGTGGTTCTGGAAAATGCACATCGTATTGGCCCACGGAGAGATAAGGGACCGCCGAGGACCTTAATTATGAAGTTTCTTAGCAACAGAGACAGGATGAAGATCTTCAACGCTGCACGAGCTAAAGGAGAGATTAAACACCAGGATCAGCAGGTGCGGTTCTACCCAGATTTGGCCACAGGAATCCAACAATTGAGGAAGCAGTTTGATCCCATACGTAAGGAGCTGCGCAACCTTGGGATTCGTCATGGTGTAATCTATCCTGCGAGACTGCTGACCACGTATGAGGGCAGAACCCACATCTTCAAGACCCCAGAGGAGGCGCAGGAGTTCATCAAGAAGATCAAAGAAGAAGAAGAGACTGGTGGGAGCTAAGCATGAACAAAATATAAGGTAGAATAATTAAGCATTTGCACAGGCATCTGACTGACTTGAAGTAAATAGCAAGTTTACAAAATATAGATTGTATTATATATTAAAAAAAACAAAAACAAAACAAACAAAAAAAAACCTATGATGTACAAAGTTGTTAAAAATTTTGGAGTTAAGTTGGAAAACTACAGAGGAGAGTTAATGTTACGTCATTAAAAGCAGTAGAGTTAGGGTGATTGGGAGGATGAAGAAGGAGTGGCTTAGGCTGTTCCCCGTGGGTGTGGAGCGGTCGATGGCTATATCGGGAGACGGAATTTTTCTTTTGATTTTGGGGGGTTCGCCACAAGTGTGGGAAGGGGGAATTTGTTTGTGTGTAGTTTGTAGGATGAATGTTCAACCACTCATGTTTTTGCTTCTCTGTATGAGCATGTTTACACTGCAAGGTAATCCCAAACTCTCTATTGATCATAAACCAAAGTGTTAATCTTAATTTAACTTCATGGAATTGCAGAGGTCTACAAAATTTAAAAAAACTTAAACAAGTTATGAATAAAATAAAAGACATGGGTTCAAAAATTGTGTTTTTACAAGAAACTCATCTAATAGAGGAGGATATAAAAAGAATTAGGAGTAGATGGCAAGGAAGTGTCTTCACCTCATCATTCTCATCCCGGGCCAGGGGAGTTATGACTCTCATACATAAATCAGTCCCTTTTCAAGTGAAAAATGTAATTGGAGACAAACTTGGAAGATATGTAATCATTCAAGGTTCTTTGCTATTAGAAAATATAAATCTTGTGAACTTATATGGTCCCAATATAGATGACCAAAAGTTCTTTGCTAATTTATTTCTTATTTTATCATCACTTACAGGGCAACATATAATAGCAGGGGATTTTAATTGTACATTGAATCCAGGTATAGATAGATCAACAGGACTGGATTGTACGCATAATGGATGTAGGATGACTATTAATCATTTTATGAAAGAATTGAGATTGTTAGATATATGGAGAGAAATGAAACCACAAGTTAAAGCCTATTCTTGTTATTCCAGTACCTACAAGACATTCTCACGTATTGATTATTTTTTGATTTCCACAGAATTAAGATCCAAGATTCAAAACTGCTTTTATGATAACATCGTGATCTCTGATCATGCACCCTGTTGTCTAATATATGTAGATAAAAAATTGACAAAGGAATCAGGTAGATGGCAATTTCAGCATAAATGGCTTCAGGATGAGGAATTTGTCAAGTATATAGAAAAACAGATAGACGAGTTCTTTGACATCAATACTACACAAACATCAGCATGTGTAAAGTGGGAGGCTTTCAAAGCTTTTATTAGGGGACATATTATTAGTTATACAGGATCAAAATCTAAGAAGACTCGAGAGGAGAGAGCTAAATTGGAACATAAAATGAAAAGTCTTCAGGAAAAAGTGTATGCAGGAAGTGATCCAAGGTTGGAGAATGAATTACTGATTTTGAGAGCTGAATACGACAAAAAATCAGCGAATAGAGCTGCCTCGAGTCTTCTAAGATTGAAACAATCTTTTTATGAACAAGGTGAAAAATCAGGAAAATTATTGGCATGGCAGATTAAACAATTAGAAATTAAAACACCAATTACTAGTATTCTAAGTAATGGACAGGTAGTTATAGATCCTTTAGAAATTAACAGAGCCTTTAGAGATTACTATGAAAAATTATATGATACTAAAAATGAATTTGATTTAACAAAACTAAATGGGTTTTTGAACGAACTATCTATACCGTGTATTCCAAATGAAAACAGGGAGATATTGGAGTCTAAAATTAGTCAAGAAGAAGTTGGGCTAGCCATTGATAATATGAAATCAGGAAAAAGTGCAGGACCAGATGGTCTTCCAGTTGACCTTTATAAAAAATTTAAGAATAAATTAATAAAACCTTTTTTGGAAATGGTTTTAGAAGCATTTCAAAATAATAATTTACCATCATACATAAATAATGCCTTAATTATACTGCTGCCAAAACCAGGTAAGCCCTCTAATAAATGTGAAAATATGAGACCAATAAGCCTATTAAACGCCGACCTTAAGATAATCTGTAAAATTTTAGCAAGACGAATACAAGAAATTTTACCAAATATTATTAATCGAGATCAGAATGGCTTTATAAAGGGAAGACAAGGCTTCCATAATGTAAGAAGACTATTTAATATTATTTATTTTAATAAAGAAGCACCGGATACAGCTCTCCTATCACTGGACGCCGAAAAGGCCTTTGATAGAGTTGAATGGCCCTTTCTTTTTCAAGTCCTACAAAGGTTTGGACTTGGAAATAATTTCATAAAATGGGTTCAAATAATATACAATAATGCTACAGCAGAAATCCTAACAAATAACAATATTTCAAAACCAATAAAAATCAATAGAGGATGTCGACAAGGCTGTCCACTTTCACCTTTACTGTTTACTATGGCAATTGAACCTTTAGCGATAGCGATACGTTTACATTCACAAATATATGGAATTAAAGTTGGACCAACAGAACATAAAATCTCCCTGTACGCCGATGACATAATTTTGTTTATGTCGAATCTAAAAAAATCAATTCCAACCTTGTTGAATTTAATAAAGAATTTTGGGGAAATATCAGGATATAAAATAAATAAAACTAAATCTTCAATATTAATGCTAAATGAGACCCAGAGAAATTACCCAACCCCTGAGGTAAATCAATTCAATGTTGTAAATCAGTTTAAATATTTAGGAATCCAAATTGTGCCTAAGCTAGAATCAGTCGCCAGTGTCAACTATGAAGCCTTAATGTCAGATATCAATGAGTTAACTCAGAGATGGATGTCACTACCAATGTCGATGATCGGGAGAATCAATATACTTAAAGGTAATATTTTACCTAAAATACTTTATTTATTTCAATACATTCCCTTATCACCACCTTTAGATTTATTCTCAAGAATAAAAAAAAAGTTAGTGGAATTTATATGGAACAACAGGAGGGCTAGATTACGTCTGTCTTTATTATATTTACCATTTGATCGTGGAGGTCTGAAATGTCCAAATTTTATGTTGTATTATTGGTCGGCGCAACTGAGGTCTATGACATATTATTTTTCATCAAATGATCTCCCTCACTGGACTGAAATGGAATCATACAATTTACCTTTACCTCTTCCCATATTCATATACTCAGATTCGGCAAAAAAATTACAAAAACAAGTTAAAGTTCCATTTGTAAAGCATATGATCAAAATATGGTGTGAAGCTAAAAACTATTTAAAAGAACCACAGTTATTGTCACAATTTAGTCCAATATGGGGTAATCAATATTTTAAACCAGGGAGAACGGACGCTGTATTTAAAGTATGGAATTTAAAAGGGATACAAAAGATTCAGGATTTATATTTGCCATGTGCAGATAACATAATGTCTTTTGAAGAGCTGAGGATCAAATTTAATCTCAATAGAACACATTTTTTTAAATATCTTCAACTTAGAAACTTTATTCGATCAAATCAAAATAAAACTCTCACTCGACCTATTTATTCATCCTTGGAAAAAATGATGATGAAAGATAGTAAAAGAAAGGGTATTATTTCAGAGTTTTATAACTCATTGACACTATCTTCAAGTGAAAATTCACTGAAAAGATTAAACTACTGGAAAGAAGATCTGCAAACTGAAATTTCAGAGGAACAATGGGAATTGGCTTGTACAGAAGCTCAAACCAAATCAATAAATGTACGCCTTAAATTGATACATTTCAAATGGTTAATGCGGATGTATGTTACACCGGAGGAATTAAATAAATATAACAAAAATATACCAGATACATGCACAAAATGCATGGAAAGTAAAGGAACTCTATTTCATTGTGTATGGGAATGTAGATTAATAAGAATGTTTTGGGGAGAGGTGAGGGTAACAATTGAAAAAATAATCTCAAAACAAATCATATTGAATCCTAAACTGTTTTTGTTGGGTCTGTACACAGAAAAGCATAATTTTAATAAAAGTGAAAGAACATTCATAGACCTCAGTTTGCTTAATGCCAAAAAATGTATTGCACTATTATGGAAAAAGACTCATAGACCAGATGTGACTCAGTGGTTAAGACAGATGTTAACAAACCTTCCATTAGAAAGAATAACATATATACTGAAATCAAAGGAAATTGTGTTTGAGAATATATGGAGACCTTTTATTGATTATGTAAAAAATTTAAACATAACTCTTGAAGAAGAAGGTGAATGATGTGTGTGGACCTTGTAAATTCCAAACTGGTGAACATAATATGTATACTTATGTATTGGATTGTCTAGACTAAACAGAGGAGCATTGTTGAAGATTTGATTTTGCTGGTGGTTGTTGGTGTTTTTAGTGCATCTTTTTTTTTTTTTTTGTAGTACTTTAGTGTTAGTATTTGATTGTTTGTATCATGTTTGTTAAAAAAAAAAAAAAGGTTCAATAAAGATATTGTGAAAAAAAAAAAAAGAATTGTAGCATCATGATAGTATTGCATCAGGACCAAAGTATTGTAATATGTATCGTATTGTGAGGTCCCTTGTGATTCGCATCACTAGCAGCTAGCTAACACTAGTTGCTAGCTTCAGCTAGGTGCCTTGGGTCTCAGTTAAAGAAAACAAACTATAGTAAACTAAGCTAAAATGTGTTGGTAGATGAACAAGGATTCCAGTGGGAGATAAACAGAATTTACAGAAAACAGTGATCAAAGCCTGCTGGATCGACAGTTAAGCAATGCCAGGCAGCCGGTTTGTCAGCCTCTCCCCGCTGAGGTGAGCTTTAATGTGGTTAGACTGACCAACACACACCACCTAGCAAAGCTAATGTTAAAGTGACACTCCTTCAAAAATCAAGTTTTTTTCCTTGTTTTTTTAAAGTCTGTAACATGTTTTTTATGACTTACAAGACATATCAAGATCAAAATCACTCAAATGTCTCATGTATCTTTTTTTGCTTCAAAGTTTCACTTAAGTCCCTTCCTCTGAAGATCACACAAATACTGTAAGTGTGACAAACAATTAAAGGTTTTTAAATAGTCACTAATATTGCATGCCCCATTCATTTTCAAGAATTCTGTAATTAATATTCACACTACACAATACATTTGAGTGTTCAGTCCCTTTTATATTTGTCAAAGTCGAACATGTGTGATTGCCTACATATAGGCTATACCTCTTTGTTCCACTTTCAAACACAGCCTACATTTGGGCCGTAAAGCCTAATTGGCCTACCTGTTTTCAGACAAGAATACTTGCTTTCTACGGGCATGCACTCGTCATTACTAATCCACAGGCTAAAGAGGAGGAAGAGGTACACATAATGAAGGCTCTGAAAAACTGTCACTACCCCAAATGGGCCACAGAGAGGGGAAGGAAGCAAGGGGAGATGAAAGCCATAAAGCGGAGAGAAGGAAGGACCACACAAAAAGCAAACAACATAGGAACAGCCACACTATCATACCTAAGAGGCATCACTGAAAGAATACAGAGGACAATGAAAAAAATACCACATCAACACCCCAGTAAAACCACACACCACTTTGAGGCAACTCTTGGTTCATCCCAAAGACATAATACCCACAGAAAACAAAAGTAATGTAATTTATGAAATGTCATGCGATCATGCAACAAAACCTACATAGGAGAAACGGGAAGAACCTTTGGAACCAGAAAAAAGGAACACAGGAAAGAATGAGAACAAGCAATAATAGCAAGGTACACACGAGCACAAAAAGCAGCAACTGAACAACAGAACCTGAAATCTGCCGTATCTGACCAATGCAAACGAGAAAATCATATCATGGACTGGGAAGAGGCAAACGTCATCCACACAGAAAGCAACAAATACCACCGTTGGCTCAAGGAAGCCATTGAGATCAGAAAACAGACCCCAAGAACCATCAACAGGGATGAGGGATCCTATACCCTGTCCCACACCTGGGATGCTGTCCTCTACAGGACACCAGACAGAAGGGGGCGTAGTCGTCCTCTGCCGTCTGGTAAACCTGGACAAACAGCTAATAAAAATAGCTGACTGTCACAACAACATCACATGACCATTCTGAAGAAGGCTGCAAGAAGTGGCCGAAACACGTTAAGGTGAAAACAACCTTATTCACTGTCTGACAGAAAAGAAATTATTTCTATAATGCTCATTAATATTAAAAAGCCCTTAATCTGATTAGTTCAAGATTTCTGAATGGTCAAATCACAAGTCATGAAGCAGTCAAGGCGTGTTGGTTTTGCTAACTTAAATGAGATGAGTTTTGTTGGTTTGTGATGTCATAAAACCTAGTAAGTGTAGTCCACTTGTTTCCTTAAAAGGAACTCTGATTATATTGGCATGTTAGCTCTATATGCTTTATTTTGATGTTAGTAACATAACTATAATTTAATTTTTTTGAAAATAATTCCCAGTTTTATATATTTTTAAAAAACTTTATTACGATTTGTGTTTACGTCGCAATGCATTCTGGGTAGTGACATAGAATGGTTGCAGCCGTTTTTTCTGTCTTATACAAGCCAAGAAGCAAAGTTCCTAACTACTGCCATTTGTCAGTGAAAATGCCACATTGCGCGGCTTTTGGATGTAATTTCCAATCAAAGGGAAATAAAGAGAGCGGGGTGAGCCTCCATAGCTTTCCTAAAGAGGGAAAGTTGAGGAAAAAGTGGGGCGGCAGCAGCTCAGCAGGTAGAGCAGGTCGTCTAATAACCTGATGGTTGGCGGTTCGCATCACGCTCTCCCCAGATATCCTGCCGTTGTGTCCCTGGGCAAGACACTTCACCCGCATTGCCTCCAGTGCCCATAACACTGGGTATGAATGTGTAAAAATGTTTAAATGCTCGGTGGTGGCCGGAGAGGCTGTTGGTGCGGATTGGCAGCCACATTTCCCTCACTCTGTCTGTGATCACGCGCTGTAGCGCATGCCTGATAAAACTGACATATGTATTAATCACGCTGTGATAATAGCACAATATCGCTCAAAGCGCGTGCATGAGACATGTCTGTGATCGCACGATTGTGTTGACCGTTCCTGCCTTTCCTCTCCTAACTGTGGTTTTGGGACGCAGGGGAGATGCATCTTCCTCCGCGGTCAATTCCCGAGTAAATCTCACTCTTGTGGTACACAGAAGCACAGGCCGTTTTGCTGAAGCGTTGGGGCTTTATTTATATACCGCACTGTTGTCAGCAACAAATTCTACCTGCTCCAGTCGACTCGCTCTTTCTACTTATCCGCACCAAATCACACACACCTTTCGGTGGTGGTGGTGGGGGGGCCCTCTGTTGCGCACACGCCATCACTCACTCAAGTCCACGCACCGAGCTGTCCCATCCAAACACACGCAACAGACACATCCCACAACACTTGATAGAGCTGACATATGTATTAATCACGCTGTGATATCGCTCAAAGCGCGCACTTGGCTTGACATGTTGAAGATCTGGCTGGCAACAGTCAGAAAAAAAAAAAAAAAAAAAAAAAAAGTGGAGCGCTGCTTATGGACGTTCAACCCGCATTCTGAGAAAGCAACAGAGAAATTGCTTTATGTTGCTCAGAGTCCATGTTCATCAGTTCAGTGCCCATCATGCTTGTAGACAATTTTTTGTGTTTGAGCATTCTATTGTAAGTAAATCAACAATATATAAGTTTCACCTTAAAATAATGCTTCCTCGAGCGCACGCTTGAGACACTCAAAGCAGAAAGACACTCGCAGAGCGAAGTTAAACTAGCGCCCCCCCACCCCCACCCCGAAAGGTGTGTCTGATTTGGTGCCGATAAGTAGAAAGAGCGAGGCGACCAGAGCAGGTAGAATTTGTTGCTGACAACAGTGCGGTATATAAATAAAGCCCCAACGCTTCAGCAAAACGGCCTGTGCTTCTGTGTACCACAAGAGTGAGATTTACTCGGGAATTGACCGCGGAGGAAGATGCATCTCCCCTGTGTCCCAAAACCATGGTTAGGAGACAAAAGGCAGGAACGGTCAACACAAGCGTGCGATCACAGACATGTCTCATGCGCGCGCTTTGAGCGATATTGTGCTATTATCACAGCGTGATTAATACATATGTCAGCTTTATCAGGCATATGCTATAGCGTGATCACAGACAGAGTGAGGGAAATGTGGCTGCCAATCCACGCCAACAGCCTCTCCGGCCACCACCGAGCATTTAAACATTTTTACACATTCATACCCAGTGTTATGGGCACTGGAGGCAATGCGGGTGAAGTGTCTTGTCCAGGGACACAACGGCAGGATATCTGGGGAGAGCGTGATGCGAACCGCCAACCATCGGGTTATTAGACGACCTGCTCTACCTGCTGAGCCGCTGCCGCCCCACTTTTTCCTCCACTTTCCCTCTTTAGGAAAGCTATGGAGGCTCACCCCGCTCTCTTTATTTCCCTTTGATTGGAAATTACATCCAAAAGCCGCGCAATGTGGCATTTTCACTGACAAATGGCAGTAGTTCCTAGCTTCGCCTCTTGGCTTGTATAAGACAGAAAAAACGGCTGCAACCATTCTACGTCACTACCCAGAATGCATTGCGACGTAAACACAAATGGCGATTTACATCGTAATAAAGTTTTTTAAAAATATATAAAACTGGGAATTATTTTCAAAAAAATTAAATTATAGTTATGTTACTAACATAAAAATAAAGCATATAGAGCTAACATGCCAATATAATCAGAGTTCCTTTTAAGAGTTTAGTTAACCTCTTGCACTCCGGGATACCGCAGGCGGTCACGTCTCTGTGTCCTAGCGCGAACAGAAAGCCAAAGGAGTGCTTTGATTGGTTTAGATTTGATTGACCTCTCATTCGACTAATAAGAGCCTTGAATTGGGTTTCTGAAACCTTGAAGAACCAATGACTGAAAACCTAGCAAGAAGGACCCGCCTACCAATGGCTGCGAATACAGGGAGCCAATTGAAGCAGAGAAGTTCGACGACTGAAAGCGTGCGTCCCGTGCGTAAAATCTGTTTTGTGTAAGCCGCTGGGTTGACACACACGCGTTCGCCAGTCTTTTTTTCTTACTACTGTTCTTACTTGTTTTGAATAATCGTTCGCCAAAACCGCAATCATGGAAGCGCAAAACCGCAATAATGGAATCATGGTTTGACCGGGTCGCGTGACCAGAACCACGAGTTGTAACAAGCGGACCAGTGTCATGTTCGTCTGACAATGAGGAAGAGAAGTTCGCCAGCGACACTGCTGTTGTGGACAGGTAAGTGTTATAAGCTAAATTATTCTTTATCCCTGAAAATTGTAATCAAAATGACTTTTGACAGATCAGTAAATTACAACTGTGCGTCATCGCCACATGACAGACCGGTCTGTGCGCCATGTCCGGACCGTGAACGCCCCCCCCCCCCAGCAGATTGCAGATATATTGCAGATATTTTAGTACAACTGTGCGTAGTAGACCGCGGCGCACCGTCCCCGCGGTCCGTCATGTAGCGATGGACGATGTCCGTCCTCTGTAGCGGGGTGGGTGGGTGGGAGTTGTTATACTCTACATTACAGATATTTTAGTATAATTTTTAGTGCACTGTAGGTTATTTTTTCTTGTAAAAAAAAAAGCCACACATTTTTTACGTGGCATGCTTCTTTGCGTGTGGGGGGCTTGTTTGTTCATTCATTCATTCATGAATGAATAAACAACCCCCCCCACACACACACACACACAGCCCTGAGTGTCACCTTTCATTAGAGCCCAAGATCAAGCTTCTATATTGAATCATTCAAAAGTTACAGACGTTTTTCCAACCTGTGCCATTTGGCACAATTTGGCACAGTTCAAAAACGCCTGGGAACAACCTGACAAAAAAGCTGTGTAATATATTCATTTTTTGTGGTATTGTTACAAAATTTTGACCTCAGCTGGATAACACTTGGTTCTACATTTCTGTTGCATTTTCCAGCCCGGATCTGACAGCTGTGTGTTATTTGCAAGCATTTGTATCTAAAAAAACACCCAGGCGAACTTTATTTTCTTCAAGTTCAGTATGTTTAGATGACTGTTACTCAGTGGCAGGAGCACTTAGAGAGATTATGACTGTTTTGCCAAAAAATTCAAAGTGTTTTCTTTTAAATGAGACCAACCCCATGAAGATGCTGCAAAGGGTTGAAGAACAGCTTTTGATTTTTAGGGAAATTGACCAGAGTGCAAGGCGTTAAATAATGGCAGTGTGTACTTCTTTGTGAAGTGAGCTTTTAATTATTTTAATGGTATACACGTGACCCATGGCCATATTTTATGAAGTTGGAAACATTTTAACGAAAATCTTATATAGTGTTGTTTTAAGAAAATGACGTATATGCAACACAGATTAACAACAAATGAGACGAACATGGAAAACACCCACTGACCAAAGAAAGTGTTGGTAGCAGCCTCTCCGTTCTCGTGTTTCGGATGCTGCTCTCGAGACTGCTGAGATTCCTGGCATACATAGATGGTCAGCCTGGGATGCACCACTCTGAATCCAGAGGAATTACAGAAAATGCAGATGTAATTGAGTTTTATTGGCAGCATCAAGTTAGCAGTTAAAGACTGGAATAAACTGAATGTGACCCACCGTCCCTTCAGTGCGTTGAAGAGTCTGATCCCATCAGCTGGCCCACAGATCTGAATGACGTCTTCCCTGGTCAGCTTTAGCAGGTCTGACCCTGGTGCACAAAAAGAGCACATTGTTCTCTGTCTCAATACTAGGACCTGAATACAAGAACATAATTTTTGTGTTGCCAGTTGCTTTTAATTATAAATTTTTATATACCACTTTTACAGTTTTCAATTTCTGCTTGTGATGACAAATCTGTCTTTTTGTAAGGTGATAAAGCTTGATCAGTGTTTTACCTCACTTATCCCACAGAAAATAAGGATAAAAAGTCTTTTTTTTCTCTCTCTTTTATACACTACTCACAAAAAGTTAGGGATATTCAACTTTCAGGTGAAATTAACCTTTGATTGTCTGTTAACCTTTGATTTTACTATTTCTGACTATTTAGTACCTAAAGAAAAATACTACAATAGATGCCTCTCAGATGATTCTGTTACCAAATTTAAGCAGATTGTTTCCTCCAAGCCATGTGTCAACACAATGGAGATTAGCTATGGAGAGCTTGCTCCTTCTGTAATTGATAGCATGGTAGTGTTACAGCTTCTCTGCATCAGACTCTAGACATGATGGCCCCTTTAAAAAAGAAAAAGTCTAATCAGAGATTTCTAACTCCTTGGTTCAACACAGAAACTCGTAGCTTAAAACAGAAGACTCGTCAATTAGAAAGAAAATGGCGCTCCACTAAATTAGATGAAATCTATTTAGCTTGGAGAAATCATCTTCTAATTTATAAAAAATCTCTTAGGAAAGCTAGAACAACTTATTATTCCGCATTAATAGAAGAGAACAAAAATAATCCCAGGTTTCTTTTCAGCACTGTAGCCAGGCTGACACAGTCAGGACTCTGTCAATCCTAGCATTCCCTTAGAGCTTACTAGTCAGGACTTTATGAACTTCTTTAATAATAAAATTTTATTTATCAGAGATATCAGTCAGATTCTTCCCACCGTTAAATACAGTAACTACTACAACTCCTTCAACTGATATCTGTTTGGATGAGTTTACTCCAGTTGACCTTTTAGAGTTAGATAAAATAATTTCCACATCCAAGCCTTCAACTTGTCTTTTAAACCCTATTCCAACCAGGTTATTAAAGAAATCTAACCATTTATTGGCAGCACTATTCTTCAAATAATCAATTCTTCATTAACATTAGGCCATGTATCACAGGCTTTTAAAACTGCTGTAATTAAACCCTTACTTAAAAAGCCAATGCTGGATCCAGGAGTTTTAGGTAACTATAAACCACTCTAATCTGCCTTTCATTTCAAAAATCTTAGAAAGAGTTGTTGCTATGCAATTATTTGACCACTTGCAGGGAAATGGTTTATTTGAAGAGTTTCAATCTGGGTTTAGAATCCATCATAGGACTGAAACAGCTTTAGTGAAGGTCACTAATGACCTCCTTATCACATCTGATAATGGACTTGTTTCTGTACTTGTCCTTATAGACCTCAGTGCAGCTTTTGATACTATCTGTAGAAGAGCTGGAAATGATGAGGCGGTTTGTATCAAAAACAGAGTCTTTAATGAACAACTCTTCTATCTTGTCTCATCTGGTGCAGAGCTTGGCAGAAGGCAAAAGAGAAAGAATTCTGCCCAGCTCGCTGGTTAAATACAGGCACACATCAAAGACATGCAAAACACAAGCTGAAATCCCCCGTTATCTAAATCCCCCATTAGTCCTGTTAACTCCTCCCTTCTTCTTGGGAGGTGATGGGAAAATCTCTCCTCGCCTTAGGGGGTGAAGGTGTCAAGTCTGTTGCCGTTGCGTCCTGTGACGTCATTGGTCTTCACACGGCGGTGAGATTCCTTTGTCCTTTCAGAGGTGTGAAATTCCTTTGCATATGTTGCCCCACACATTTCCACATGCTCTAACGTATGCAGGTATGGAATATATGAGTAATATATACCACAGGCCCCCCAAACAACTAGGAAAGGACACAGAAAGATTCACAGTCTAGGGTAATTACTAAGACATACTACGTGTTACAGCTGTTGTCACAGAAGAAACTTCCAAGCAGCCATGCTCCTAAGAGAGTTCAGTGAAAATATAACAGCACAGTATAATCATAAGTCAGTCCTAAACTGCTGCGGCACAATTAGCGAAAAATTGCAGAGTGGTGTAATCAGTCCCTGTGCAGTCTGGGTTTCAATCTTCTCCCAAAGCTGCTGTAGGTTGGTTTAGGCGTCCTGCTGAGACCTTGTTGTGAGGAATCTGCAGTGTGGGAAGGAGAGAGATTATTTGTTCCCTGCCTGGGGGCTGAGACTTTTTCCTTGGGGGGTCTGCCTCGCCGAGGTGCTCGCGCCAACTGTGCAGGTTCGTCTCTCAACAAGAAGGCAGGTTTGAGTCTGTCAGTGCTGACCGTTTCATTTCTATCCCCATAATCAAGCACAAAGTGTTTGTCACCATTTTCCAGCACTCTGAACGGGCCATCGTATACTGGGCGTAACGTTGGTTTAAGGGCTTCATGCTTAACAAAAACAAACTCGGCGTTTTTTAAAGTTTGAGGAACAAAAACTCGTGGAAAGGAGTGATGAGCTGGACCGTGGAGAGCGTCCGGTCCATTACTGCCTAAAAACCTTGGGACTGGGAGGTGCCCTGGTTCCGGGTTTTCTGGTAAAAATTCACCTGGTAGTCTGATAGGCTGAGCAAAGACTAATTCTGCAGGAGAAGCGTCTAAATCCTCTTTAGGTGCCGCACGCAACCCTAATAAAACCCAGGGAAGTTTATTTACCCAATTTGTGTCCGTTAATGAGGCTCTGAGGGCGGCCTTTAAGGACCTGTGAAAACGTTCGCATAACCCATTAGCCTGAGGGTGATAAGCAGTGGTACGGTGAATTGTTGCCCCTAAACTGTTGGACATGGCTGACCAGAGCTCTGAGACAAATTGAGGCCCCCTATCTGACGTGATGTCTGATGGGACGCCGAAACGTGCCACCCAATTTGTTAGAAAAACGCGAGCGACTTCCTCCGCTGTAGTTGCCGCTAGAGGGACTGCCTCTGGCCAGCGCGTGGTGCGGTCTATCATTGTTAGCAGGTGTGTGAAACCCTGGGAGGAAGGCAGCGGCCCCACGAGGTCGACATGAATGTGGTCGAACCTTCTAGCAGGGATAGGAAAAGGCTCCAGAGGGGCTTTTGTGTGTTTGTGTATTTTGGCGCGCTGACAAGGAATGCAAGTTTTTGCCCATTCTTTTACGTTTTTGCGCAGGCCTGGCCACACAAACTTTTCGGCAACCATTTTGACCGAGGCGCGCACACCTGGGTGCGCGAGGGAGTGAATTGCGTCGAAAATACGGCGGCGCCAAGCAGCCGGTACTAACGGGCGAGGTCGGCCGGTTGAAACATCGCATATTAGGGGGGGCACGCCGTCGCGCAACCCTTTTTCCTCCAGCCTTAACCCTGTTGGTCCAGACAGGAGCACGCGCACGTCCGCATCACTACCTTGTTCTTCCGCCATGGCTGCATAATCTATCCCTTCATGGATAGGTGCTGCATATGTGTTTGCGTTAGAGAAAAGCTCAGCTGCTGAAGCAGTGTAATCTGTCTCCTCGTGCTCTGGCGGTGCCACAGCGCGAGAGAGACAGTCCGCTACTACGTTAAGTTTGCCCGCTACATGTCGAATGTCTGTGGTGAACTCTGAAATCGCAGCTAGCTGTCTTTGTTGTCTGCCCGACCAAGGTTCTGAAATTTTAGCCATAGCAAAAGTGAGCGGTTTATGGTCCACAAAAGCCGTGAAACTCCGCCCTTCTAACCAAAACTGGAAGTGGCGGATGGATAAATGGAGCGCCAGCAGCTCCCTGTCAAAAGTGCTGTATTTGCGTTCCGTCGGGTTTAGCGATTTGCTAAAAAATGCTAAAGGTTGCCAGACCCCCTTGACAAGTTGTTCTACAACTGCCCCTATGGCCAAGTCTGAAGCATCTGTGGTTAGAGCAATGCGGGCCGAGGGATCTGGATGGACTAACATTGTGGCGTTAGCTAGGGCGTTTTTAACTTCCGCAAAAGCGCGTTCGCGTTCTGGGGTCCATTCAACCGCGTTGGAAGCTTTCTTTTTTTTGAGCGCGTCATACAGGGGCTGCATGAGCTGAGCTGCATAAGGGAGGAAACGGTTGTAAAAATTAACCATCCCCAAAAATTCCTGTAGCGATTTGACCGTTTGGGGCCGTGGAAAACCTTCTATCGCATGAATTTTGTCTGGAAGCGGAACTGCCCCTTTCGGGGAGACTCTGTGTCCCAAAAAATCAATTTGCGATACGCCGAATTTGCATTTGGCTGGATTAATTATTAATCCGTGCTCTTCTAGCCTCTGAAAAACGGTAGTGAGATGCTGCTCGTGCTCTTCCTCCGATGAGCTGGCTACCAGCATGTCGTCGAGGTAGACGAAAACAAAGGGGAGGTCGCGTAAGACTGCGTCCATCATACGTTGAAAAGTCTGAGCAGCACCTTTGAGGCCGAAAGGCATTCGCAGGAATTCAAAAAGGCCGAAAGGGGTTATAACTGCTGTTTTAGGAATGTCTTCAGCTCGGACTGGGACTTGGTGATAACCGCGGACTAAGTCTATTTTTGAAAAAATGCACGCACCCGCTAAATGTAGTGAAAAGTCCTGTATGTGAGGAATGGGGTAGCGGTCATGCGCTGTAGCGTTGTTTAATCTGCGGTAATCTCCACACGGTCTCCAAGAACCGTCGGATTTCGGAACCATGTGAAGTGGTGAAGCCCAAGGGCACTTCGAGCGTCTAACAATGCCCAATTTTTCGAGAGCTGCAAACTCGTCCCTTGCTATGTTGAGCTTGGCCGCGTCTAAGCGGCGAGCTTTGGCAAAAACGGGAGGTCCCGTTGTTGGAATGAAGTGTTTAACCCCGTGTTTGGCTACAGTGGCTGAAAATTTGGGGGTTGTGAGTGCTGGAAATTGGGTGAGGAGTTGCTCAAACTTACCTCCTGCTGTGGTGACGTTGGCCTGCACAGGTGGTGGAGAGACTCGAGCTGAGCATGGAATAGAAGCAAAAGATAGTGCATTAACCAGGCGCCTATTTGCTAGATCAACTAATAACCCATGTGCACATAGAAAATCAGCGCCTAACAAGTTAAAACTCACCGCTGCTACAACAAATGTCCATCTGTAGCTGCGGCCGTGAATGAGGAGGTGCAGGCTCTTTTCCCCGAACGTGTCGATGTCAGAACTGTTGGCTGCCACTGCTCCATTGCCCCGGGTGCCCATGGCTCGATCTGCGTGGGAGGGCATGATGAAACTCAGCTGAGCTCCCGTGTCGATGAGGAACTGCTTGCCTGTGTGTCCATCTGTCACGTATAACAGCTTGTTTTTCTCGCCGAGAACCGCTGCCGTTAACGGCCCTCGGCTTTGGCGTTTCCCGACATCGTAAACTTGCAGGGAGGAACACATTTTCGGGCTTTCTCGGCGAAGCGGTGGTGATAATAACAGACGTCATTCTGTTTGTTGCGCTTGGGCCGTGCCGCTGTCACCATGGGTTGAGTCTGCTCCGTGGGTTGTGGCTCTCCAAGGCTCGGGGCGTCAGTCTTGAGGTCTGCGGATGCCGCTGTGGGTGTCAGTTCTCTGCAGGCGTTGACGAACCGATAAGCCTCGTTGGCCAGTGTGCGGAAGTCCTGATGATTATTGCACTTCATACTGGCGAGTGTCCCTCTCGTATGTGGTGGTAGCGTGCTGAGAAAAATAAATTGGAAGAGGAAATTATCATTATCCTCCTCCTTGAGCTGCAGCAAATCCTCCATGAGGGTCTTTGGATTGCCCCCTCTGTGGCCGTAGACCGCCAGGATCTTTTCGGCTCTTTCCTCCGCTGATGGGACATAATTCGCCACGATGGTCGCCTTGAGTGTCTCATACTTGTCCCGGGCCGGTGGTCGCTGGATCAAGCTCCGCACACACCTCGACGTGGCGGAGTCGAGTTTGGAGACAATATGGTAGAATTTAGTATCGTCTGCTGTGATGCCCGCCAGTATGAACTGGGCTTCAGCTTGAAGAAACCAAGAGGCCGGGTCTTCTCGCCAGAAATCTGGCAGTTTGACAGCGACGGCGTTCGCACACATCATCACTGTTGTGCCCGCCGGGTGAGAATGCCTTGCCTCGGCTCTCACGGCGGTGCTGGAGCTCGGTTGAGCTCTCTCGGTGCCCTCTGCCGGGGGAAACAGCTGTCTGCTTGTTCCCTCGTCTGCGTTGTCGGTGGCGTATGCCAGAGTCGCCACGGATGAGTCGCTTGAAGAACGCCTCCGGTCCATACTCGCGTCAAGGTCACCAGTGTAGAAGAGCTGGAAATGATGAGGCGGTTTGTATCAAAAACAGAGTCTTTAATGAACAACTCTTCTATCTTGTCTCATCTGGTGCAGAGCTTGGCAGAAGGCAAAAGAGAAAGAATTCTGCCCAGCTCGCTGGTTAAATACAGGCACACATCAAAGACATGCAAAACACAAGCTGAAATCCCCCGCTATCTAAATCCCCCATTAGTCCTGTTAACTCCTCCCTTCGTCTTGGGAGGTGATGGGAAAACCTCTCCTCGCCTTAGGGGGTGAAGGTGTCAAGTCTGTTGCCGTTGCGTCCTGTGATGTCATTGGTCTTCACACGGGGGCGGTGAGATTCCTTTGTCCTTTCAGAGGTGTGAAATTCCTTTGCATATGTTGCCCCACACATTTCCACATGCTCTAACGTATGCAGGTATGGAATATATGAGTAATATATACCACACTATCGATCATAATATTTTACTTGATAGATTAGAACACCATGTAGGATTTAATGGAACTTTGTTGCAGTGGTTTAGCTCTTATTTATCTGATAGGTTCCAGTTTGTTCATGTCAATAATGGGTTTTCTTCCAACTGAAAGCTCAGTCATGGAGTTCCACAGGGATCTGTGCTAGGCCCTATTCTTTTTAGTTTATATATGCTTCCGTTAGGCAACATTATTAGAATGCACTGTATACATTTTCATTGTTATGCAGATGACACACAATTATACCTGTCAATGAAGCAAGATGATAGTAATCAATCAGCCAAGTTAGAGGCCTGTCTTAAGGAAATCAAAGCTTGGATGACTTGTAATTTCTTGCTATTAAATTCAGATAAGACTGAAGTCATTCTAGTTGGTCCAAAAAAACCTTAGAAATACCTTTCCAAATCAAACTCTTAGCTTGGATGCGGTTACTCTTTCTCTTAATAGTTCTGTGAGGAACCTTGGAGTTATTTTTGATCAAGATCTGTTTTTTAGTTCACATATTAAACTTGTTTCAGAGACTGCCTTCTATCATTTGCGTAATATTGCCAACATTAGGAGCATCTTGTCTCAGGGTGATGCTGAGAAACTAATCCACGCTTTTGTTAGCTCTAGATTAGATTACTGTAACTCTTTATTATCAGGCTGTCCTAAAACATCTTTAAAAAGTCTTCAGCTGATCCAAAATGCTGCAGCAAGAGTTTTAATAGGCACTAGAAAAAGAGATCATATCTCTCCGGTCCTGGCCTCCCTTCACTGGCTTCCCATAGAGTTTAGAATTAAGTTTAAAATCCTTCTTCTCACTTACAAAGCTCTAAATAATCAGGCCCCTTTTTATTTAAAAGATCTGACACTACCCTATTATCCTAACAGAGCACTACGCTCCCAAAATGCAGGATTACTTGCAATACCTAGAATCTCCAAAAGTACAATGGGAGGCAGAGCCTTCAGTTATCAAGCTCCTCTCCTGTGGAACCAGCTGCCAGTCTGGATTTGGGAATCAGACTTAATCTCTGTTTTTAAGAATACGGTTAAAACCTTCCTTTTTGATATAGCCTATAATTAGGGTGGGATCATGTGCCCCTGAACCCTCCCTTAGTTATGCTGCTAATAGGTTTAGACAGCCGAGGGACCTCCAACAATGCACTGGGCTTCACTCCTTTCTTCACTCTCAATGAAATATTTTTCATTTTTCTTCACTCTCAATGAAATATTTTTCAACGAGTCCTCGTTGTGCTATTTGCTCTCTACATGTCTGTTCTTTTCTTCTTCTTCTCCTCTATCCCCTCACCCCCCAGCCAGTCGCAGCAGATGACTGCCCCTCCCCAAGTCTGGTTCTACTGGAGGTTTCTTCCTGTTAAAAGGGAGTTTTTCCTCTCCACTGTCGCCAAGTGCTTGCTCACAGGGGATCACCTGATTGCTGGGGTCTTTCTGCAATTGTGGGGGTTCCCCTACAGCTGAAAGTGCTATGAGATGACTGTTGTTGTGAAATGGTGCTGTATAAATAAAGTTGAATTGAATTGAAAAATTTCAGGATGCATCTGAAATGCACTATAACCTTTACAGGTGAACTTAATTTGACCTTCTCTAACCTTTTAAATGCACATTTACAATTGTTCAATATTTCAGCACTTTTTGCATAACTTGCTATTCTCTAACAAGGTGCTTAAAGGGCGTATATCATGCAAAATCGACTTTTTTGAGCTTTTAAGCATGTTATAATGTTAATTCCTCACCAAAAACACCCCCAAAGTGGTATTTTGCTCCATTCACGCATCTCTGAATATTCCTCCTCAATCCTGCTCTCTGAGCTGCTCTTCCGCCCTGTCCCTGATAATGATTGGGTCCCCACGTTGTATGAACGTGGGTGAGCCGCCCACTCCGGGAAGTGCCTGTGCTGCCAGCACCGCCCCCAGGCTAACGCACACACCCACTTTCTCCGCACAGCAAATGGAGCGGTGATCGGCAAAACTCTTTCACTTTAGCATTGACACTGTGAAGAAGTAGTTCCTCTCGCACCTAATCTGCTCAGTGACAACAACTGTTTGCTTTTTTACGTAAGACAATGTCTTCTAAGTGATGTAAATGTGTCTTTGGCTGTGAGAGATTTAGGAGTTTGTTCAGCCTTCGTAAAGAAGAGCCTACTCGTCATAAATGGTTGGAGTTTATTATTGTCATGAAATGGGCGGCAGCCACAAGAAGGAGAGGCGGAGCCTCAGAGATCGAGGCATCTTACTTCCGGGTTGGAAAAGTAGCTCGTGAAAATAACTCATATTTCATAAGAAATTCATTCTCCAGTGTACCAAAGGTAATATACTATCACATACATGCATATAGTTTACTCTGAAAGGCTTAAAATAGCATGATATAGGCCCTTTAATGGCAAAATTCACAACAGGTGTTTGATCCATGAATCGACCAATAAATTTTCTGGTTCAATTATAATTGATATTTAAGCAGTCCACTTTATCACGCTGTTCACATTTTCACATTATGAGACCAAGACGACACCTAACAACTGATCAACAGTACCTCACCATTGCGAAGCTTCAAACAGGATGTTCCCAGAGGGAAGTGGCCACTGACCTTAGAGTGTCACAGAGTGTCATCAGCAAGTTGCAACAGAGATACAGAGAGACTGAAACAGTCACAGAAAGGCATAGAAGTGAACGTCCTTTGGCCATATCCCATGCTGATGACCGCTTCATTGTGAATAGTGCCCTGCGGAACCGGATGATGAATGCCACTCAACTCCAGGCACATTTAAGGGAGGTGAGAGGCACCCAAGTGTCATGTCAGACCATTAGAAACTGTTCACAATAGCGTGGTCTGTGTGCTAGACAACCTGCAACTGTACCTGACCAAACCACCAGGCACAGTCATCACCATCTTGCATGGGCCAGGGAGCATTTACACTGGACAAGGGACTAGCGGGCCTCAGTGCTGTTTTCTGATGAAAGTTGATTCATGTTGAGCAGAAATGATGTTGGAGACATCAAGGAGAGCACTATGCATCAGCCACTATTGTCACCAGATGAGCCTTTGGTGGTGGTGGTGTTACAGTCTGGGCAGGTGTGTCTAGTCAAATACAGAACTGCCCTACACCTTGTGAATGGTACAGTGACAAGCCGATACTACCTGAATAACATCATTAATCCAGTCATTGTGCCCCTGCATGAACAACACAGGCCTAATTTCATCTTCAAGGACGACAATGCTCCAGCTCATCAAGGTCGCATCATTAGGGAACGGTTGCTGGAGGCTGGGGTACCTCAAATGGAGTGGCCTGCACTTTCTCCAGACCTGAATCCCATAGAAAACCTATGAAATCAGCCGAGTCACCCTGTAGAGACTCGTAACCCTGCACCCCACAACCACAATGGCCTGAGGGCTGCCCTTCAAGAAGAGTGGAATGCCATGCCTCAGCAGACAATAAGTCGACTTGTGAACAGCATGAGACATCGTTGTCAAGCTGTAATTGATGCTCAAGGGCACAGGACAAGTTATTCAGACATTGACATTTTTTGTTGTGGTATTCCCACCACTGTTGTTGGCTTTTGTTTCAATAAATTGTTTGAGATGACAAAATCACCATTACATGCTTCTACTTAAATGCCCTACTTTCATGATATAATATCACTACCGTGAACTTTTTACATGTTCCATAAATTTCACCCAAAAGCCAAATATCCCTAACTTTTTGTGAGTAGTGGATGTAGTTTCAGCTGGTGTGACAGTCATAGAGTAATACTGCACTTAAATAAAATTATTTTGTACTTAGCGGCTATTTTACCAGAGAAGTTGGTAAAGAGTCGACAGAAGGGTGAGAAGCGGTTTCTGTGGAGCCACTGTTGTGCTTCCTGTGGTGTTGCTGTGGGTAACAAATTCTGGAAAAACAGAAAGAAAGAAAAAATATAAATCAGGTTAAAAATGGTCTTTGATCATTCACACTAATATTGCCACTCCATCATGTCTGATCCCTGGTTTGAAATAGGTTATGGGCTGCACGGTGGCGCAGTGGTTAGCACTGCAGCAGCACAGTTTACCCTTGGCCGGGGGATTGTGGGGATCGTGGGATTGTGGGTTCGATCCCAGCCCCCGACCAACAGTGATCTGTGTGGAGTTTGCATGTTCTCCCCGTGTTGCGTGGGTTTACTCCGGGATTTCTCCGGTTTCCTCCCACATGCCAAAAACATGCATGTTAGGTTAATTGGCTGTTCTAAATTGTCCCTAGATATCTGTTTCCTATAGGCCCTTAGAATAGAGGGTTAGTATTAATGAAAGCGCTTTGAGTGGTCTTTGTGACTAGAAAAGCGCTATATAAGTGCAGGTTAGTTAGTTAGTAGTTAGTTAGTTATAGACTTGAAAGTGGAAGGAATGTAGATGTTGACAGGATATTAACACAGGCTTACTGTATTCTAACACAGAGGAAAAACCTGACAGTTACTGTATGGCAGTGTCTGAATAAGGACAAGTAGGTGAATGAAGTTAACAGCGATAATGAAGTTTCAATAAAAACTTATAGATGTGACCAGAGCGATTTTTAAATCAAGTCAATTAATTATAAAAAACTGATTCAAAGTACACATAAAGAAGTCCAAATTTACCAGCCAATGGCAAACTACTTTTCCAACACTTGCCCTCTAATTAAAAAAAAATCTACCTGCATTTTGGGCTTGGCAGCTTTAGTTTCAGTGCCTCAATATACAAATTACTGTAACTGATTGTAAGCACATAACCAGTATGCTAGCCCCTGGTTTTATAACATATTTAATCTACTGTAAATCTACTATCATGGTGATTTCTACATGTTGTATAAAGTTTATTAAAGAAAGCATGCAAACAGAATAAACCAGATCATCAGTGTGATGAAGTAGTATTCCGGTCTTATGAAATCATCCCAGGAGTGCTCAGACAGATCACCTGACCTTTGATCCTAAAACAGCGTGAGCTCAGCGTGGATGCAGACAAACTTGAGGATCACTGTGTGTGAGTTTGTTGAATGAAATTAGCAAAAAATGAAATATATCATTTGGACAACTGGGTAAATTGCAGCAATCCATTTCAGAATAACAGTCACTGAATGAATATGGATTTATGGATTAACCTAAATAATGTAATTCCTTTATCTATCAAAGAGTATACATAAATGATTAAAGCATGGTGGCTTACAGTGGGGAAAATAAGTACTGAACATGTCAACATTTTTCTCATTAAATATATTTCTGATGGAGTCATTGTCCTGAGATTTTCACCAGATACCAGTAATAACCCAAGTAATCCATACATACCAAGAAATCAAGGCAACTGTGTTCACAAAACAAGTTATATTTAATAAAGTGGAATGACAGAGGGAATAAGTATTGAACGCATGAAGAAAATGAGGTGCAAAAAGGCATACAAAGCTGAGAAACCAGCTGAAATCCATCAGAATTTAGGAAGCCATTCCATCCACCATCAGTGCAAATTAATCTCAGCTGGTTAAGTCCTGACTGACAGCCTTCAAAAAGGTCTGTGAATACCAAATTGTCACACCACAAAGAACTCATGATGGGTAGAAGCAAAGGGCTCTCTCTAGACCTTTGCAACCTTATTGTTGCAAAACATAATGATGGCATTGGTTACAGGTGCATTTCTAAACTGTTGAATGTTCCAGTGAGCACTGCTGAAGCCATCATCCGGAAGTGGAAAGGACATAATTTTAGCATAAACCAACCATGACCAGGAGCTCCTCACAAGATTTCTGACAGAGGAGTCAAAAGAATTATCAGAAGAGTTATCCAAGAGCCAAAAATCACTTGTGGAGAGCTCCAGAAAGACCTGGAGTTAGCAAGTACTGCTGTTTCAAAGAAAACAATAAGTAATGCACTCAACCGCAGCACAGTTTACCCTCGGCCAGGGGATCGCGGGGATCATGAGATCGTGGGTTCGATCCCAGCCCCCGACCAACAGTGAGCTGTGTGGAGTTTGCATGTTCTCCCCGTGTTGCGTGGGTTTACTCCGGGATTTCTCCGGTTTCCTCCCGCATACCAAAAACATGTAGGTTTAGGGCGCTCGCGCATGCAGCGACCGGCAGCCGGTGGCTTGTCACCAGACTACAAACCCAATCTACCTACGGGTACAAATAAGTAACAAAAAAAAAAAAAAAAAACCCGACGTGGGCGCTATGCCCGCTCACCTCGCAAGACTCCATTGCTGAAGAAAAAGCATGTTGAAGCTCACTTAAAGTTTGCTGCACAACATTACTGGGAGAATATAGTCTGGTCAGATGAGACCAAAATTGAAATTTTTGGATGCCACAACACACAGCATGTTTGGAGGAGATGTGGCACTGCACATCAGCCCCAAAACACCATACCAACAGTGAAGTTTGGAGGTGGGAGCATCATGATGTGGGGGTGTTTTTCAGCACATGGTACAGGCAGACTTCACATATGGGGGAGCTGAAAAGTTCATAGGCTGATGATGATGCAGTGGTCAAATCTGAAAAATTGAAGTTTTTGGATGCCACAACACACAGCATGTTTTGGAGGAGAAATGGCACTGCACATTCCATCATGGTATGGGCCCCATGGGGTATATAGACAATAGGACTGGCTACCTATGATGTAGTGTCCTATGATGCCTGCCTTGATGTCTTTATAATGTCATATAGACCAGCTATGATGTCCTATGATGATCCTATGATCTCAGGCTACATAGGACTTGCAATGCTGTCATATAGGCGATGCCGTCATATAGACAATAGGACTGGCTACCTATGATGTAGTGTCCTATGATGCCTGCCTTGACGTCTTTATGATGTCATATAGACCATCAGTCATGATGCCTGCCTACCTATGATGTAGTGTCCTATGATGCCTGCCACAGGAGGAGACCCTTCACCAGCATAGGGTACGACAGACAAGGCATGCACAGACAGACAGGAAACGTGTGACAGTGCGCCATGCATGTGCTGAGTCACTTTAACCTCATGCCAGGCAAGGCACAGACAAGCTGAGACCCAAGAGATGCGGAACAGTCGACTGGCCGCCAATGCTGCACGCTAGGCAAGGCACAGAGAAGCTGAGACCAAATAGGACACACTAATTTAAACCACACCCATTCGAAGCAGTAAATCTGGAAATCTCAGTAAGACAGAAGGCACTCTATAAATTCAAGAAATCTCTGTCAGTGTGTCAGTCTGTCACCCCATTAAGAACAGGACACCCTACTTTGAACCACACCCATTCAAAGCAGTATCCATGAAGAATGGCAGTCTACACTACAAATGAGTAAAATGCCAACCAAAGCGCTGATTTTCTCCAGGTGTTCCGGTTTCTGGGTTTCGACGAGCATGCACGGGTCTTCCTGAACAGAGTCGAAAGCCACATTTTGCTCAGATCTATTTGCATGATCTTGTCCATGAACTGGAATTACAACGCACCTATCCTTCAACCATCTGAATGAAGAAGAAGAAGAAGAAGAAGACCCACCAGATGGAAAGCAATAGAGTGAAGAGAACTGCTGCACGTCAGAAAAGATGCTGTGAAGATGAAACACCTCAGGTTCAAGCAGTATGCTGCAGACATGACTGAACAACACAGCCATCTCAGACAGGAGGACACCCTTCAGCAACAGGAATGCACAAATACTTGCTTATACTTGGTTTCTACGGGCATGGACGGGTATGCACTAGTATTAAATGAATTTCACCAAGTGTATTCAATACTTATTCCCTGTGTCATTCAACTTTATTAAATATAACTTATTTTGTGAACACAGTTGCTTTGATTTCTTTGTATGTATGGATTACTTGGGTTGTTACTGATATCTGATAAAAATCTCAGGTAAATGGCTCCATCAGAAATATGTTTAATAAGAAAAATATTCACGTGTTCCATACTTATTTTCCCCACTGTATATAAGTAGACAAATGCGCAAATATGCAGCATTTACATCATCAAATATCCTGAGGTCATGTTACATACTATTTTTAAATCTAAATTTATTCAATTTATAGTTCAAATGTACGTCATCTGCTTAATCCAGTAGTAAGCAGCTGTGTGAGGACCCAGATGTTGGCTTTATGTTGAGATGCAGTGTCATAAATCCATGAGATGAAATTAACTTACATCTACTACCTGAACAACAGTCTCAGGCTGGTGGTTTGGTGATCCATTTCTGTAAAGTATAAGGAACAAAAAAAATGTTACATCCTATGAAGAAGAATAAAATTCACTTTGGGAAGGACTAAGGCATAATGTGTTAACTTCACAAATCAAAAACAGCCACTGTGTGGACTTTATAGTAAATTAAATCCAAGCAGCATAATTCAATAAAAACTGGAGAAAAAACTGTGACATTCATACCCTTCAGCAACTGGAAAGCTGTTGTGGGTGCTATTGAAGCCGGGAGATGGGGAGTTGTTGACATACGTAATTTCAGGCCAGGGAGAGCACTGCAAAAGAAACACTTATGCTATTGTTGCATCTATATAATACCGGCAATGACTTTATGCTGCCACAGAAAAACAAAGTTTTCTCAAAATATTCATGTCAATCTGTCTTTCATCAATATAAGATAAACAGCTTCCTTGTGTAACATGTCTTTTTGAATATGTAGAGCAACAATACAAAGATTAATCTAGCAATCGCACACTTTTCTGATTTCTCTGGACAGACATCTTTAGGACTTTGGGCAGCCTGGCAAAAGCAACGCTACGACATCCACTCTGCCATTTTGGCACGGAGATTATGATCATAATGTTATTTTGGGACATTTTTTCACAAATAAAGCAGTTAAAACAAATTACGAGTACAGCTCAGTAAAGATTTCCCCTAACCCACTTCCGGTTGTTGTAGGAGACTTAAAATGCACGTGTACAATAATACAGATCTCTGTAGGTCATGCGGTAATTTGCAGCTCTGAACTCTTAAGAGTTTCTCTTTTACAGGTGCTAAGGTGGAGTAAGGTGTGATAATGGAGCCAGTTGAATGCAGGGTGGTCATTAGGTTCCTATACTTAAGAGGCTGCACACCATGGGAGGCGTTCACTGAGATGAAACAGACTCATGGGGAGGATGACCCATCGTATGACGTAGTCAAGCACTGGCATAGACAGTTCAAGTGTGGTCGGACATCTGTGGAAACGGCACCCATTCCCTGGTGACAGTGTGTCCTCATGAAGACACCATCCATCAAGTGGAGGACACCTTTTTGGAGGATTGACACATAACCATTTGCAAACTAACCCAAGATGTCAAGATCAGTGTGGAGTCTATGGAAAAAAATCATCCATGATCATTTGCACATGCAGACATTATCTGCTCAATGGATTCCCCGTTGGCTCACACCTTTCCAGAAGCAGAAATGAGTCACATGCTCCCAGGCTCTTTTGGCTGTGTGACAAGTAAGCCAGGAGGACTTCTTCATCAGACTAATCATGCAGGATGAAACATGGGTCCATCACTATGATCCACAGACTAAAGCCCAGTAGAGAAAATGGAAGCATTATGACTCACCACTCCATAGAAGGCAGGTGTCCAACTATCAGCGGGCAAGGTCATGCTTCCGGTCTTTTGGGACAAACATGGAGTACTGATGATGGATTTCCTGGCAAAGTGTACCAGAATTACCAGGACTTACCATATTTCACTGCTGCAGAAATTGCAGAAGGCCATCAAAAGCGAAAGCAGGGATTAAAGCAAAAAAAATTCCTGAGCCTGAACTTTTTTCCGGGGGCAGGGTCATCAGGGTGGACATGCACACATTATAGATAGAGTATTCACAGCACTTCACTTTTTCTACATTTTATGTTACAGCCTTATTCCAAAGGGGATTAAATTATTTTTTTCCTCAAAATTCTACACACAATACCCCATAATGACAATGTGAAAAAGTTTTTTTGAGATTTTTGCAAATTTATTAAAAATAAAAAACAAGAAATCACATCTGCATAAGTATTCACAGCCATTGCTCAATACTTTGTTGATGCACCTTTGGCAGCAATTACAGCCTCAAGTCTTTTTGAATATGATGCCACAAGCTTGTCACACCTATCTTTGGGGAGTCTGACCCATTCCTCTTTGCAGCACCTCTCAAGCTCCATCAGGCTGGATAGGAAGCATCAGTGCACAGCCATTTTCAGATCTCTCCAGAGATGTTCAATTGGATTCAAGTCTGGGCTCTGGCTGGGCCACTCAAGGACATTCACAGAGTTGTCCTGAAGCCACTCCTTCGATATCTTGGCTGTGTGCTTAGGGTCGTTGTCCTGCTGAAAGATGAACCGTCACCCAGTCTGAGGTCAAGAGCGCTCTGGAGCATGCTTTCATCCAGGATTTCTCTGTACATTGCTGCTTTCATGTTTCCCTCTATCCTGACTAGTGTCCCAGTTCCTGCCGTTGAAAAACATCCCCACAGCATGATGCTGCCACCACCATTGGCATGGTTATGAACGGTGCCTGGTTTCCTCCAAACATGACACCCGGCATTCACGCCAAAGAGTTCAATCTTTGTCTCATCAGACCAGAGAATTTTGCTTCTCATGGTCTGACAGTCCTTCAGGTGCCTTTTGACAAACTCCAGGTGGGCTGCCATGTGCCTTTTACTAAGGTGTGGCTTCCATCTGGCCACTCTACCATACAGGCCTGATTGGTGGCTTGCGGCAGAGATAGTTGTCCTTCTGGAAGGTTCTCCTCACTCCACAGAAGAAAACTGGAGCTCTGACAGAATGACCACTGGGTTCTTGGTCACCTCCCTAACTAATTCCCTTCTGCCCCAATCACTCAGTTTGGATAGCCGGCCAGCCAGCTCTAGGAAGAGTCCTGGTGGTTCCGAACTTCTTCCATTTACGGATGATGGAGGCCACAGTGCTCATTGAGACCTTCAAAGCACCAGAAATTTTTTCTGTACCCTTCCCCAGATTTGTGCCTCAAGACAATCCTGTCTCGGAAGTCTACAGACAATTCCTTTGACTTCACGCTTGGTTTGTGCTCTGACATGCACTGTCAACTGTGGGACCTTACATAGACAGGTGTGTGCCTTTCCAAATCATGTCCAATCAACTGAATTTACCACAGGTGGACTCCAATTAAGCTGTAGAAACATCTCAAGGATGATGAGTGGAAACAGGATGTACCTGAACTCAATTTTGAGCTTCATGGCAAAGGCTGTGAATACTTATGTACATGTGATTTCTTAGTTTTTTATTTTTAATAAAGTTGCAAAAATCTCAAAAAAAAATAGTCACATTGTCATTATGGGGTATTGTGAGTAGAATTTTGAGGGGGAAAAAATGAATTTAATGTGGAAAAAGTGAAGTGCTGTGAATACTTTCCGGATGCACCGTATATGTACAGTATGTATATATAAACAGCAACAGTGAACTTTATACAATACTCTAAATTGCATTATTTCCATAATTGTTTTGTTCCAAAGAAATAATCTCTAGGCTTCAAATACTGACTGTCATGAGCTGAGCACTGGAAGGTTCCACCACGCTCAGTCTCATGGCTTTTTCCTCTATATTTATATATTTGTTGTATTTTGTGCCTTTTGGTTTCTGTAATTCTTGTACTGTTTTCCATTTTCCTGTTTATGTCATAGTTTTGTTACGCTCTTATTTTGTATTAATCTGTATTTATATCTCAGTCTGCATTTGTTGATATTTTATTCTTTATATCCCATACTGCTGTGTTCTCCCTCGGGGCTGACAGCTGTCGGTGGCGTTTCCGGGTTTTTGCTCCATGTGGGCATTGCCCCTGTCAGCTGTCAGCTCCGGTCGCTCTCCTCTCATCGCTCCCAGCTGGTCCAAATTATGAATCATTGCTACCTTCTGCCCGCTCATATGACCCACACCTGTCATTACTTGTGTGATTTGTTTCTGATCCTAATTAAGGGCAGTTATTTTCATTTCTCGTTGCCGCAGTCTTGATTTTCGCTTTCCTCGTCTCCACCAGAATGCAGCCCTCGTTCTGGTGTGCTGTATTTACTGTAAGTTGTTTTGGATATCTGTTTGAACTTTCTGTTTGTGCACTGTCTGAAATTTGTGTTTTGTTGTTTTCAATAAATCTCACAAACTCACAGTTCAGCACGTGGGTCTTCCTCTTGACAATTCATGACACTTACTCTCTATCCTACAGAAAGGTTTTGTGTACGCTGAAAGATGAAACACTCACGCAGGGCCGGAGTGGGACAAATTTTCAGCCTGGGAATTTCATGCCCAAGACCAGTCCGCTTTTTGCCAAGTGGATGAAACTGGAGCAAAAGTTCTATTTCTATCCAAGTTTTTATTGCAGACATGTTTTGACAAGAATATAGAACTCAGTTCACCTTAGCAAACCAACTGACAAATAAATGAGAAACTGAAAGATAAATCACAAACGGGAACATCAAATCAGTTCAGTAGCATAAAAATTCTACAGAAACAAAACAGCTATTCATTAGACAACTTTAACCTAGTATGTAATAGTAATATATACAGTGTCATGTCAGTTCAGTGTCAGTAATGATATCATATCATTATGTAATTTCCCCATACAGATTGTTTTTGTCCTGTTCCAACCTATGCATGCACGTCTGTGTCACAAATTTACCAGCCAAAAATTAAAAATGTCCAAGAATGTTTACAAGAAAAACTGCACTAACTGCATAGAAAATGGGAAAAACTAAAACTGTGGTGGTCTGAACGCTGATCCTGTCTGCGCTCAGGTCGCTCAGTATTTTCCCTTTTTCCATCATGTGACTCCGGGGTTTGTTATTTGGACCGCTCAGGGGCTTTCATTGTGACAGCGTCACGGCCGTGCTTCCGGCTGTCAAAGTCAAGCCGGTGCTGTGACGGCTGTTTGTTATTTCTGTTAATTACGTGACCTCTTTTCTGATTAGTCTTTGTTCCGTATTTAAGGAAGCAGCTGAGGTTCATTCCTCGCTGCGACCTACATCTCCGTGCACCTCCGTGTATGCGGCTGGAGCCCCTACCCCCGCCTCCAGTCTCCTTTGTGATTCATCTTCGTTCGTCCTCCTGTAAGTGTTTACTGTTCAGCGCAGGCTCCGACCTCGCTGTTGTTCGTAGTTAATCTTCTGAGTCAGTATCTTGTGTCTAGTTTACGTTCGTGTTTTTGCCCCACGTGGCTGTTTATTTTGTTATCTTTGTCGTTTGTTAAATAAATCAGCAAACTTACTGTTTGGTCTCTGCCATCTCATTGGTGCCCTGCAAGGGGCATCCATAACAGTAAGTTGCAGCCAAACGAGACGCCAGCCACAGTAAGTTTGTTTTTGGGCTTGTAGTTTTCCCCCCCTGTTCGGGGTACCAGTGTTATTTCGGGATATGGCGCCACCAAGAACTGGCTATTCTTTGGACTTGGGCTACAAGCTAATCGTGGTGCTCACTGAGGTAGATGGCATCCTCTCCCGAGCTCGTAGCGACACCACCCCTGGAGGCTCACGCTGGTACCTGGACCTCGCTGAGGCGGCAATTAAGCAAAATCCTCGCCATGCCAATCACGTCGAGGTCAAGAAGAGGATGGCTGAAATTATGGCACTTCGGGAGAAGATCCGTGGACCGGAGAGGAGTTCCGGCAGGAAACCGAAGCCAGAGCCGAGCGTGAGGCATCTCCGCTCTTCGCCTCGGGATCAGGTTCCTGTCACCCATCCAGTCCAGGGGCATACGTCACCTTAGGGCCGTTCCCATCCGCAGCAGAGGAAGTGGACAGCCGGGATTCCCCGTGAAGAGACGCAGTGGGCAGCTGAGCTCATCCGGGGCCGTGTGGCTGAAGCACGCTCTTCCTCTCATCCCAGCCAGATCCTGAAACATGTGGTGGCAGCAGTTAGACTGGTGGAGGTCAATCCTGAACTGCATCATTATCCTGAGTATGCCGAGCTACTAGCCTCCGTGTCTGCGCAGCAGTGGCGCTTCCCAGACCTAACGCTAGCCTCGCCCTCTGCTGAAGGACGTCGCCACCCTCATACCCTACACATACCCCATAATGAAGGCGGCCTCCCTACCAAGAGGCTGTCCCTCTTGGTAGGGAGGCCGCCTCCGAGCTCCCTCCTCTGGTCCTGGTGGCCTAAGGACGTGGGTCGGCTGCCCGGGAGACTGCTTTGCCGGTTCAGCGTTCTGGGTCGGCCACCCGAAGGACTGCCTTGTTGGTTCGGTGACCGGAGGTACTGTTTCTCCGGGTCTGGGACTGGGGGAGGCCGCCCGAACTGTTTGTCTTTCTCGCAGTTATGTGGAATCTGGATGCGGGTAGCCCGCCTTTTGAATTATTAAATTCTTTCCATGATAGACTGCCCGGGTCATTTTAGCACTCTGTGCTCAGCTGACCTTTCAGATGAAACTGGAGTCAAACTGAATCAGAACGTGTCCTTGTAGTGAAGAGCAGCATTTTCTTTATTTCTATATGAAATGCCTCTTGAAGTGAAATATATAATTTCACTATTGTATAAGAATTGTAGATGTCTTTGTCAGGTTATGTAGACAAGTAGAAGTTAACATCTAAACGGAAAAGGCTCAAGTGGAGAGAAAATTAGTGTGTACTTATTGTCTTTAACTGGACTGACTATAACTAGAGTCTGTTAAGTCTGCAACGATTGCTTGCCAGTGATGAAGCTCTTTATAGTGATCTAGGATTTCCTCTGTGGTGGTAATTACCAAATGAAAGCTTGTGGACAAAACCCACCTGTATTCACAAATGCACTCCCATTAATTCTTGTGGTGTAGTGAAAACTAAAAGTTTTGATCTGGGAATGGCAAATCCCCATACTGCTAGTTTTTGTGCCACTGCATATCTATAGGAAATTACATGTAATTAAAGTTGTCACCCGGGGTTTGAATGTACTCAAGCAATGGGCTGTGCTTTACAGGCCAAGATGAAACTATTTTCAGTCATGTAAGGCCATTTTTACTTGAACAAGCATCACTTCTGTTGTCTTCCTGATGTTAGGCAGTTTGTTGATTCACCCTGTTTGAAACGGCCAAAAAAATGCACACTTTGTTCAGTATAAGAAGGCTTGTCCATTTGACATGCTTTGGTGGACAGCTTGAGTCACTAAACTCTGTTTACACATCTAGCTCAATAATGAACTACCTTTCATGTTTATATGTTGTTCCTCTGAAGTAGAGCTGTCTGGATGTCTTTGAACATACTGTAGATATGACCTATGACAGAAGTTCATGTGGCTATCACATATATGTAGACTGTATAGCATATTTGAGGAATAATTCCTTTAGATAATACAACCCTTCATCAGTGGGAAAAAACAGCTTTTTTTCTCTCTCTCTCTCTCTCTCTCTCTCCGCCCTCTACCTGCCGGCATTCCTGAAACTGTTTTTCCTCCCATGTTTTGTGAAGGGATTTTCTGTTTTTGCCCATTTGGGCCGTGTGTACTGTGCATACTTTTTGTTGTTGTTGTTGTTGTTGTTTTGCCTACTCCATGGTGTTTGAATATTTTCTAAAGTGAAGTGTGCCTGTATTTTTGTTTTCCCTATTCGGTGTCCCGAGCAGTGTTATGCTTATATTTTTTTCTATTCTGTAATTCCCCGAGTTTTCCTCTGAAATGTATCAGCATTTTTGTCTTCACCTGGGGTCATTTCTGTTTTTAGCCCCATCATTCTGTTTATCTCCTGTTATCCATTCATTGTGGGTTTTTCTTGTCTTGTTTTCTTCCTCTGGGTGTCACTATTAATTTGTGTTGGGGTTTTTTTGTTCTTTCCCTTCTGGCCTGTTTTCCCCCTCCGCCCTCCATGGGTCGGTCCTGTTAACCTCCTGTTGGGGAGGACCCTTGGATGTCACGTTTGATGCCTAGAATGCGCCCTTTGAACGGGGGGTACTGTGATGGTCTGAACGCTGATCCCGTCTGCGCTCACGTCGCTCAGTACATTTTTCCCTTTTTCCATCATGTGACTCCGGGGTTTGTTATTTGGACCGCTCAGGGGTTTTTATTGTGACAGCATCACAGCCACGCTTCCGGCTGTCAAAGTCAAGCCGGTGCTGTGACGGCTGTTTGTTATTTCTGTTAATTATGTGACCTCTTTTCTGATTAGTCTTTGTTCCGTATTTAAAGAAGCAGCTGAAGTTCACTCCTTGCTGCGACCTACATCTCCGTGCACCTCCGTGTACGCGGCTGGAGCCCCTACCCCCGACTCCAGTCTCCTTTGTGATTCATCTTCGTTCGTCCTCCTGTAAGTGTTTACTGTTCAGCGCAGGCTCCGACCTCGATGCCATTCATAGTTAATCTTCTGAGTCAGTATTTTGTGTCTAGTTTACATTTGTGTTTTTGTCCCACGTGGCTGTTTATTTTGTTATCTTTGTCTTTTGTTAAATAAATCAGCAAACTTACTGTTTGGTCTCTGCCGTCTCACTGATGCCCTGCAAGGGGCATCCATAACAAAAACATTTATACTAATCTGCAGCTTTTGTTCTTTAAATTTTTGACTTCATTCTTGTGAATTTATAATTAGTTTTTGTAGAAATGTGCCATTTCTCCCCTGGATTCATTATGTTTTTCATACAAAATTGTAACTCTCACAAATTTTCTATTTTACTTGTAAACTGGCCTCCTTTGCCATATTTTACAGCTTTATTCTTGCCAATTTATACTTAATTTACATTTATAGGCTTTACCTTACACTAAATTTGTGAGTCCATCATCACTACCATCCTCCTTGTTAAAAAAACAAATCACCTGAGACCAAGCAAGGTTTTTTTTCTTCATTCAGCAACATCTACTGTAGACAGAGGCTTTTTCACCAAACTGTGTCCACAAAAATCTGCATGGAGCAGTATTTGATCTTAAAATCAAGATAACAGGTAAAAGGCCGTAACTACTAGGAATGTTAAGGCTATTGTAAATATGCAGCTTCTTCTAAAAATGTGATTTTCTTCACGTAAAAAAAATCATATTCTTTTAATTTTAGAACTTTTTGAATGTATTTTTTTCCTTTTTAACCATAAAAATTGCAGCTTTTGCTTATAAATTTTCATATTAACATATAGTGCAGGTTCATGTAGCGAACCTTTTCTTGGAAATTTAGAACTTTATTTAAAAATCTTCGTAATGAGGAATTAATTAGTTTTTCAGTTTATGAGAAAAAAATACGTCAGAGTCAGAATGTGAACTATTTGATAGCAGCTAAATACATATTATAGAATTTATTCAAGAGTCCCTTCACTAACCTGAGGTGCTGAAAATCTCATGGCCTCTCTGCTGTAGATATAAAGATATATTATAAAGCTCTGAATGGTTTAGCGCCAAATTACATTTCAGATCTGCTAGTCCATTATGAACCACCTAGAGCCCTCAGATCATCAGGGTCAGGCCTACTATCTGTGCCCAGAGCAGCATTTAGTTTTTATGCCCCTCACATATGGAACAAACTCCCAGAAAGCATCAGGGCTGCTGGAACTCTCAGCTGCTTTAAATCCAGGTTAAAAACTCTCCTATTTGTCACGGCCTTTCAGCAGAACAATTGTCAATCTCCTACAATGCACTGTAAATTTTTATTTCTGTCATATTCTATTTTAGCCTGCTTTTGTTTCTCTTTACTTTTGAGTTTGCTTTTAAATTCTTATGCATTCCTTTTGCAACTTGCTCCAATGCTTTAACGTTTTTATGTAAAGCACTTTGAATTGTCTTATACACGAAATGTGCTATACGAATAAACTTGCCTTGCCTTGCAGTAAGAACACACTCCTCCGCAGCCTCCCCTCCCCTCACCTGTGCTGTTTGGCTCATTTTTCTTTGGGAAAGTTGCCTCTTCTATCAATTTCCGCCATTTGTTAACCACCAAAATGTGAATACACCTTCTGGAGTCCCGCGCCCTGTTGAATGCTGTCAGTCTGTCTTTCAGTCGTACCAGTCATTACTGGCACCAAATTGTGAGGGATGCTCTGGCGTGTAGTTCAGTCAGGCAGATTTAGGGCTATTAAACATCGGGATAGTGCTAACAACATGCCTGCCACAGATTATCAGATTATATTGATGTTAATTAATTTTACTTCCAACTAGAATACCGGCCCATCAGTGAAGCGGCCCACTGGGATAAGGGCCACTCCGGTCCTGCACTCACGGCTCCAGTCACGCTACATACGGACACAACGCTTGATACAAAACCAGCAGATTTATGAGGGAAAAGTGGCAAATTTACAACAACAAAGTTTTACATTTATAAATAAATGTAATAAATTAATGAGAAAAAATTACACATTTATTATAAAAGCTGCAAATTTTAAAGACCCCCCCCCCCCAGATTTACGCCCATGTCATCAGGCTGTTCTGCTGTGGGAGGAGCTGCTGAAGCCAGCGACTTTCAGAACAGACTTTCACAGCTCTGCTGCTTTTTGTGTCATAGATGTAACAAGAATCCTGCTTGCAGCTTGATATGACAATTTCCGTGCATTTATTTTTGTTGTTCTTACCTCTAAATTTTGAGGAAATGTCTCTTCAAAATTCCTATGCTTGCTCTCATAATGCCGTTTGAAATTGTAAATCTTTATCAAGCTGTGGTCTCCTGGCATATTAAGCACACTGGTCTTCTGCTGGTAGGAGGGAGAACAAATGCAAATTGCTCAGTCCATTAGTCTTTGAATTGTCGATTTTCACCGTCCACTTTTCTTTTAGCAGCAAACTTGGAACATGCCATTTTCGTTCAATCTAGGCTCCCACTGCCGCTCCCAAAGTGAAAGTAAAAAGTGCCGCTCAGCTGCAGCCGCTCGCGTGCTGACAGGCTGTCAGCCCATCATTGACATGGAGATAACAGTCCACGTTTACAGGTGCTAACCTAACCAAAACACGTAGTGAAGGAATCACAGCTCGGGGGCCACAAATAGGGAGTTTGCGGGCCACAGTTATAGGAGTATCATTTTTCTCTGCAGCCAAACGGCACCGCCGGGAATCCGGCACCACGCCGTCCTCACCCACCTTACTCACTCAACCTCACACCATCCAACTTTTTCAAGGCAAACTACTCAAATCCTGCTCTTTATTTACATTTTTCTTTTCTTTTTTCTTCCACCCCCCACCCCCCGGCTACGCCCCTGATATGCCAGAAATTCTGACACAACCTGCAGACTTGTACAGGCAAGGTCTCCACAGCTGCATAAAGCGACGGCAGAAGTGTGTGACCCTTGGAGGTACCTATGTAGAGAAAGGCTAATAACTGTGCCAAGTTTGGTTCCGCTCAGTCCATGGGAAATGAGTCAGGGGAAATCTTTAATAAATAACCCTCATAATATACTGAAAACAAATAATCACTACTGAAAATGACTACTGGTTATGACTAATTTTAGACCACATTTGAGGCATTTTTTTTAATTGCCAAAAGTAGAATGTGCTCATTTAACCACTAGAAGCTGTGACTCACATTGTTAATTACTGACCCATTAATATAACAAAACAGAATATATATCCCAACCTCTGTCAGAATCGTAGTTTCATAGGAGGGCTGGTACTTTTCTTTCTCCTGTGGTGCCCTCTTCTCCATTTTTTCCCGGTCTGTTTTCTGCTTTCTGTCTGCACCTTTGGGCTGAAACAGGCCAATGGGAGGAAATTAAGATAGTGACCGTTGACACTACCACATGAAGTTCGAGTAGGTTCATTCCATCTTCTTTTTCAATTATAAGTTTTTTGTTTTTCTGATTTCAGACAGGGATAAGAAGGAGATGTCTTCCTCAGAAGACTTCTGAGGAAGACTGCAGACGCCAGACGAAACATGTAAAGGTAAAAACATCAATCCCTGACTGAAATAAGAAAAACAAAAAACTCATACTACCACATGAAAGCAAACAGTGGTATTCATTTTCATGGCATTTTCTGACCTTGAAAACTTTGACCTGACAGGAGGCAGAGTGAAGATGTTCTGTGTACTCTCCATTCTCGTTGTCTTTGAAAGTGTCAATCTGGATGCGGAAAGGAACACCCTTTTCTCCTCCGTGCTTACGCATGGTGAATTCTGTGCTTATACAATGAACCTAAAAAGAAAGAATAATTAATGTAAAATCTGCACAAGGATGATGCCAAAGTTCGGACATTAAAGCTGAAAAAAATCAGCATACACTGAAAAGGAGTGTTATTTATAACATAGATGGTTACACTAAATGTTAACAAGTTCATCTCAGTGATGCCAAAGTGTTTTATAGAAGGTGGCCACTCCTGCAACATGGCATCATCTGCTATGAAAAACCAACTGAACGTGAAGCTACCTGGATAAAAACTGAGGTTCTCTTTGACGGGTCCCATAGGAACTCCACAGTGTTAAGCTGAGTGGGGTTGGCCCTGGGGTCGATAATACCAACTGACATGGGGATATCTGCAAAAGATTATCAAAGCTATAATTTCACACATTTACACTGCCTATAAAAAGTATTCACCCCCCCTTGGATGTTTCAACCTTTTATTGCTTTATAAAATTAAATCATGGTCCAAAAATTGGGCTTTTTTAACAACACTTTGAAAAAAAAAAAAAAAAAAAAGCTTCTTTCATATCAACGTGAAAACTGATTTTTACAAACTACTGTCAATTAATTAAAATTATATCTTCTTCTTCTTTCAGCTGCTCCCTTTAGGCGCGGATCATCTGTCTCCATCTCACCCTATTGTGATTACGCAAAAACTGCTGAATGGATTTTGATGAAATTTTCACCAGAGGTAACCCTTGGGTCAAGGATGAACCCATTCAATTTTGGTGATGATCTGAGAGTGCATACCTCCACCAAGGGCCTTGTATTTGTGCAGCAGGATTACACAAACGCTACTGCATGGATTTGGATGAAATTTTTACCAGAGGTGGTCCTTGGGCTACAGACAAACCCATAACATTTTGGTGATGATCCCAAAATGCTGTAGCGGATTCATGGGTTTTATAGGTACTTTATTGTTGGTACAAATATTAATATAAATATGAATGTGAGTAGGAATGAAGATTTATTTTCATTAAACTCATATCCTCATAGGGCACCAGTCCAGATAATGGACAATTTCATTAACAATTCTTTATTTGTACCAATTATGAATCAGTCTCAAAAAAACAACAACCCTTGTGAGTTCGTGTATGCTGACAATCAAGAAGATGGACATGAAATCAAACAATAAGTCCCATATGTCTTTCAATGGTTTAATAAGTAATGCCAGAATAGGTTAACATATACAGTTAGGCCCAAAAATATTTGGACAGTGACACAAGTTTTGTTATTTTAGCTGTTTACGAAAACATATCCGGGATACAATTATATAATCAATATGGGCTTAAAGAGCAGACTCTCAGCTGTAATTTGAGAGTATTCACATCCAAATTGGAGCAAGGGTTTAGGAATTACAGCTCTTTAATTCGTAGCCGCCTCTTTTTCAAGGGACCAAAAGTAATTGGACAATTGACTCAGAAGGCTGCAAAAAAAAATAAGGCTGCATGGGCTCTTCCCTCGTTAACCTGTCATCAATTAAGCAGTTAAAAGGTCTGGAGTTGATTCCAGGTGTGGCATTTGCATTTGAAAGCTGTTGCTGCGAACACACAACATGCGGTCAAAGGAGCTCTCAATGGAGGTGAAACAGACCATCCTGAGGCTGAAAAAAAAAGAAGAAATCCATCAGAGAGATAGCAGAAATGTTAGGAGTGGCCAAATCAACAATTTGGTACATTCTGAGAAAAAAAGAGTGCACTGGTGAGCTTGGAAACTCAAAAACGCCTGGACGTCCACGGAAGACAACAGTGGTGGATGATCGCAGAATCCTTTCCATGGTGAAGAACAACCCCTTCACAGCATCCACTCAAGTGAAGAACACTCTCCAGGAAGTAGGTGTATCAGTATCTAAGTCTACCATAAAGAGAAGACTTAATGAGAGTAAATACAAAGGATTCACCACAAGGTGCAAACCATTAATCAGCCTCAAAAATAGAAAGGCCAGAATTGACTTTGCCAAAAAAACACCTGAAGAAGCCAGCCCAGTTCTGGAACAGCATTATTTGGACAGATGAGACTAAGATCAACCTGTACCAGAATGATGGGAAGAAGAAAGTTTGGAGAAGAATTGGAACAGCTCATGAGCCAAAGCACACCACATCTTCTGTAAAACATGGTGGAGGCAGTGTGATGCATTGGCATGCATGGCTTCCAATGGCACTGGGTCACTTGTGTTTATTGATGATGTGACAAAAGACAGAAGCAGCCGGATGAATTCTGAAGTGTATAGGGATATACTTTCTGCTCGGATTCAGCCAAATGCAGCAAAGTTGATTGGACGGCGCTTCACAGTACAGATGGACAATGATCCAAAACATACTGCAAAAGCAACCCAGGAGTTTTTTAAAGCAAAGAAGTGGAATATTCTGCAATGGCCGAGTCAATCACCAGCTCTCAACCCAATCGAGCATGCATTTCACTTGCTTAAGACAAAACTTAAGGCAGAAAGACCCACAAACAAGCAACAACTGAAGACAGCTGCAGTAAAGGCCTGGCAAAGCATCACAAAGGAGGAAACCCAGCGTTTGGTGATGACCATGGGTTCCAGTCTTCAGGCAGTCATTGCCTGCAAAGGATTCTCAACAAAATATTGAAAAGTAACATTTTACTTAGGGTTATATTTATTTGTCCAATTACTTTTGAGCCCCTGAAATGAGGAGCGTTTGTATAAAAATAGCAACAATTCCTACATGTTTAATCATATATTTTTGTTCAACCCCTTGAATTAAACCTTAAAGTCTGCACTTCAAATTCTGTTGTAGTTGTTTCATTTCAAATCCAATGTGGTGGCATGCAGAGCCCAAATCATGAAGATTGTGTCACTGTCCAAATATTTCTGGGCCTAACTGCATGGGTAACTTTAAAACAGAATTTAACATGTATTATGAGCATCATAGACTGTTATGGAGTTACTGAGTGTAACCTGTGAATCAAACATTTTTGGAACCAAATAAAGCATAGTTTAATTTGTCAGTATACTGGAAATTGGAAAACCATAAAATAGCATTGGTTAAGAAAAGTGGGTGCAATTTTATGAAGAAAGTGATGATTAACTATTTATAAAAATGGAAAATTGGTGTTACTCTGAAAAGAACGTAAATTAATGAAAGGACAAAATGCATTTTGAAATTCTGATGGGGGTTTGCATGAAATTAAGTTTAAAGAACTTATACCAGGAATATTCTGAAGAATTAAGTTTAAATTAAACAACAGACCATCAGCCACAGAGTCATTGCTTCCCTGGTGGCAGCAGGGCTCCCACATGCCAACCTTGATTCAGCTGGATGTCCGTGGATTCTGTTGATAGAGAGGCTGATAGACAGATTCTCCCAAAAGGCCGTGCTCCTGTGATCGCAATCAGGCTGTTCTTCAGCAAGCTGGGTGAGGTCTTTCCTTATCCACTGAAGAAGGAATTGGTTTATTGTACAAAGTCCCATCAGAAATTCAAACTGAAGCAAAAACACATCACAAATCCGTTTCTTCCAATGTTGGTGGTTTAAATGAGTTGGTTTAAGCTTAGGAAAAAATCAAACAAAATCTTCTTGCATGGTAATTTAAAGAAAAAAATTAAAATAAGGAAAAAAGTGAACTTTAAAGAAAAGAAAAAGAATTTTTGCAGAGCATGGCAGGCTCTGGGCCTTACTTGGAAGATAGAAAAAAAATGGGAGAGCAGAGACTGCTCCTTGCAGCTTGACCAACGCCCAAAAACTGAAACAAAGGAAAGTTTTTTTTGGCAGAATGTTTGTTTTGTGGCAGAATCTCACTGAACTTCATGGAACTTGAGCTGACACAATTACATGGAGTTTTGTTCAACAGAAGTCATAAACTCGACCTAAAAAGGGGATGCAGTGAAGCCTGGAGCTCTACTGGTCAGTTAAAGTCCAGCTATGGTCTCCCAAAGAGCAGTGAGAGAGACATTTGATATGATTAGTGAGACCACCCCCCCAAGACACATATGTTGCTGAGTAAAGCATAAATTCCTTAAACTTTAGTAACTAAGATATTCTACTCAATAATAAGGGAACATACAATGTCTCTACATTGTAACTGTAATTAATTTGTGATAGTAAGCATGCAAAAATTAATTTCTTCCTGAAAATAAAGCAACACATATCAATAAAAGCATTTGAAACCACATTGTCCCTCCCAAGAGTTCAACCATGTCTTCAGTAGTGGATACTGTCTTGAGAGAAAGAATATGAATTAATTTATTTGTCCATAATGCATATATTCCACTCCAAAGAGAAAAAAAAATATTCTTGATTCGTCCACCAGATGGCACTGTGAAACTGTCTGGTTGTTTACTGGAGAATCTTGACTCCCATGTCTGGATTACATCAACCATAAATCTGTCGATTTGAAACATTCCTTTGCAAAAGAGCAGAAAAGGGAGAATGACTAAGTCCTGGATAAGGGATTAATTTCCACTTTATGGCCGATGGATAGTGTTACAGCCCTGGTCCTTGGATGACAGAAGCAATTCATGACCAGACTATTGAGCTGAAACAATTTTTCTTCAGCAAAGAATGACTTTATAGATTGGAACTCAAAGTCAACACTACAATGCATACCTCCACTAAGGTTCTTATCTTCTCACACTGTGTTAGCGAGAATCCTCCAAAACAAACCCATTACATTTTGGAGGTGATCCATGAGGGACGGAAGGAGCCTTGGCAGAGGTATGCACTCTGAGTGCTTTTCTAGTTATAATAATGTAGTCATATTGTTTTTGCTGTGTTTCTCTGTCTGTTAGCAGGATCATGCAAAAACTCATAGATGGATTTGGATGAAATTTTCACCAGAGGTGGCCCTTGGCCCAAAGGTGAACTCATTAGATGTTGGAGGTGATCCATGAGTGCATACCTCCACCAAGACTCTATCTCGCAATGTGCAGACGGATGGCGATATGGACAAACAAAGGGACGGAAGGGAGGACAAAGGGAGGGAGGGACGGAGCCTTGGCGGATGTATGCGCTCTGAGTGCCCTCTAGTTCAATTAAGGTCCAGCTAGTTGATGCCTGCAGTCTCACAATTAGTGAAATGGAGATCACCTGGGTGCAGTTAATGTGTGTCAAGTAACTGCAATATAAAAACACCTGTGTATGGGAGGTCCAGTCTCTGGCTCATCAGTATTCCTGCCACAATTGCAACATGAAGACAAAAGAACACCAAGCAACTCAGAGAACAGATCATTGAAAAGTATAAGACAGGAGATGGCTACAAGAAGATTTCAAACTCACTGGGCATCCCATGGAATTCAGTTAAATCCATCATTAAGAAATGGAAGCAGTATGGCACTTGTCTAAATCTGCCTAGAGCTGGCCATCCTCACAAACTGAGTGACTGAGCAAGTAGAAGACTGGTGAGGGAGGCCACCAAGACACCTACAACCACTCTCAAGGAGTTGAGAGCTTCAGTGGCCTAGATGGGAGAGACTGTACATGCAACAACTGTTGCCCGGGTTCTTCACCAGTCGAAAATGTATGGAGAGTGGCAAAGAAAAAAGCTGCTGAAAAAAGCTCACCTGTTGAAAAAAGCTCACATGAAATCTCACTTGGAATTTGCCCAAAGGCATGTGGGAGGTCAATTTTGGTCTGATGAGACAAAAATTGAGCTTTTTGGCCATCAGACTAGATGCTATGTTTTGTGACCACCAAACACTGCACATCACCACAAACACACCATCTCCACTGTGAAGCATGGTGGTGGCAATGTCATGCTCTGGGAATGCTTCTCAGCAGCAGGCTCTGGAAGGCTTGTAAAGGTAGAGGGAACATGAATGCAGAAAAATATCACCAAATCCTCAGGTTCAGGTTACTTTATTTGTACCCGTAGGTAGATCTGCTTTGCAGTCAGGTGACATCCTTTTAGACACATATTGACAAACCACAATTATATTCAACATGAATGCAAACACAGGCACACATGAAGCTGACTATAAACACGATAAAAGTACTCAAGGCTCCACCAATCAGGACATAAGACAAAGAGATAAGAGAAAAAACAAAGAGAGAAGAGAGAAGGGTCATATTAAAAAAGTTAAAAACTAAGTCAAAGAGATTAAAAAAACTCAATAAAAGTCTGAAGTCTAAAACCCAATAAAAGATTTAAAACCCAAATAAAAAAACCTACAAAAAACAAACAAATATAAAATAAAAATTAATAAATAGATAACTAAATTATGTGCAATATATTGCTACATCTTGTTCAACTCTTTGACAGCAGAACAAAGCTGTTTTTGAAGGGCTGGGCTTTACATTTTGGGACAGCAAACCTCCGTCTGGAGGGAAGAAGCTGAAAGTGGCAGTGCAAAGGGTGGGAGTCATCATTTAAAATGGAGGTAGCAATCCTCTGTACCTGTCTGGTGTACAGGGATGTCAGGCTCAGCTGTGACTCACCAAGCAAACGACTGGACCATCTAACTACCTGGTCTAAGGATCTCCTCTGTTTCATTTTTATCTGACCAAACCATGACACTAAAGAAAAGGATAAAACAGATTCAATAAAAGCCCGATAAAACACCATCATTATGGTTTGGTCAATTTGGAAGTGTGCGAGTTTCCTTAAACAATGCAGATATTGCTGACCCTTTTTGCACACCCTTTCACAGTTCTCTTCAAAGTTTAAATTACTATCAATAATCGTCCCAAGATATTTATAAGATTGCACGCATTCAATGGTCTGGCCTTTTAGTACAGTGACTTCGTGCCTGGGAGTTTTCCTCCTAAAGTCAACAATCATATCTTTAGTTTTTGTCGTATTCAGCTGCAGGTAGGAATCCTCACACCAGTCAACAAAATCATCAACTACTGGGCCGTGGCCACTCTCACCATCCTGGAGGAGACTGACAATAACTGAATCATCAGCATACTTTATAATGTGTCTGTTGTCATGTCTGCTCTGACACATGTTCGTGTACAGGGTGAAGAGTAGTGGTGACAGCACACACCCCTGAGGAGAGCCAGTAGAAGAACACTTTTGGTCAGACAATGTACCATTGACCCTTACTCTCTGTGTCCTGTTGGTTAAAAAATCAAGAATCCAACCCACTATATTATTACTCAAATCAAATTGTTGCAGGAGCCTTTCAACTAAAGTATGAGGTTGAACTGTATTAAAAGCAGAAGAAAAGTCCACAAATAAAAGCCTGGTTTGTGTCCCATTAAAATCCAGATGTTTAAAAAGCATGTTAAACAGAGTGACAGTGGCATCCTCTACTCCTCTGTGAGGCCTATAGGCAAACTGCAAAGGATCCAATGCATGCTCAGTCTGCTTCAGGACCTCAAATCTGACCAGTTTTTCAAAAATTTTCATTAAAATTGAAGTCAAGGAAACTGGTCTAAAATCATTTACCATTTTAGTACAGCTGGATTTTGGAACAGGGACAACCACAGCATCTTTCCAGACCGTGAAACACAGGACTCAATTCATGTGAACAGGACTTTACCAAGCATCCACATATATTATCAGGGCCCTGACTTTTGTTCACTTTTACAGCACAGAACGCCCTTTTCACATCCAGCACCTCAATATTAAAGTGCTGATTGTCTTTGAGTTTCTGTTTCAAATCTTGGGTTCCTGGAGGATAATCTGATTCAAACTGCAAGAGAACTACGACTTGGGAAAAGATTTATTTTCCAGCAAGAGAATGACCCCAAGCATACAGTAAAATCTACACAGAAATGGTTCAAAGACAACAAGGTGAATGTTCTGGACTGGCCAAGTCAAAGCCCAGATCTCAAATTTGTGGCTAGACTTGAAAAGAGCTGTTCACGCCCAATCCCCAAGCAACCTGACAGAGCCTGAGCTGTTTTGCAAGAAAGAATGGAGAAAAAGTGCAGTGTCCAGATGTGCCAGCCTGACTGAGACACTGTGCTGTGATTGCAGGCAAAGGTGCATCTGCTAAATACTGACCTGAAGGGGGTGAATACTTATGCAATCATTTACTTTACTTTATATAATTTTAATCAACTGACAGTAGTTTGTAAAAATCTGTTTTCACTTTGACACTTTGACTTCTTTTCGCAAATTTTTGTCAAAAAAGCCAAATTATATTGACCATGATTTCATTTTATAAAGCAATAAAAGGCTGAAACATCCAAGGGGGATGAATACTTTTTATAGGCAGTGTACTTAAACATCTTCTTCTACTACTTAAACACTACCACAAACTTATAATCCAGGTTGAAAGTCAAACTTATTTTCTCCAGTAAGTATGAACATTAAAACAGGGCTATCCATCACCATCCAGAGCTTTCCACAACATTTAACATGTTTTTTGTCAGTGCTCACCCAGGTCAAGGATACGATCTCCAGGCCTGTTCCAGCGCCAACCTTCCAGCTGCTGGTGTTCAGTGTACTGAAGTCTGCGGTCATGAAAGACCACACGAATGATGCTCTAAAACACATTTTTTAAAAGGATTAAAGGGATAAAATGCAAACAATCCCTTTACTCTGAGCAGATGGAATATTAAACACCCTCATACCTTTACCATTTTACCAGTGATTTCTGGAAGTTCCCCAATTTTACGATTGTCAAGCATTCTAATTTCATAAGACTGTCCTGCAAGGACAGAATTGTGAAAAATGTCATCACTATCATATTAATCCAAGACTTATGTTACAATATAAGACATCATGACGGTTACAAGACCAACGCTACAGTATGACAAATCTGACAATAACGGAGTAGCTCATTATAGCTTGAAGGACAAAGTTTGGTGAGCGTCAGGGCAATTCCCTGGGGGTAGTAGCGATTCTCTTTTTGTACCCTTTTCCTAACTGATATCTTTGATGCTTTGTAAATTCTTGGGGAATCACAGCTTTTGTTATAAGATGCAATTGAGCAAATGTCAGGAAAAATCCTAAAAGGACAATTGAACATTGGGGTTAATCAGTCACTTAAATTGATGGTAGGTGTATACTCAAAAAAACTAAATGGTGTAATTAAATCAAAATGTGCGTCAACAAAGTATTGTGTTAAGAGTGTGCAGACTTATGCACTTTTTTTTTTAAATTTTTCAAATGTTTCCTCCCAATAGACTTCTGTTTTTCAACTGAAATGTCCAAGTTATAGGTCACATTAAGGGTAGGAAAAGTTTGGAAATGATTTATCATGGACTCAATTTTTCCCATCACAAAAACCTGGTATTATAATAGGGTGTGTAAACTTTTTAGATCCTCTGTATATCTTCACACAATATTTGTATAATGAAGACAAAAACTATCCAACACATCTATCAATTTTTTTTTATGTAAGAAACAGGCTGAATACTGATCTATCAAAAGCCATTATTGATGTCAATAATGTTTTACAAAGTTGAAAAACATGATTGCACTCTTTAACAAATCAAACAAGAAACATTTAAACCAGCAGTTAAACTTTTTAAATGCTTCTTGTTTGATGAGTTTTTTGCAAACAGCTGAAAGTCTGTAAATTTAGAAAATACCAATATAATTTAAAATGGGGGTTGAATAATTATGACTGTAAGTGTATACTGTGGATGGAACCTGGTGCTGACCTTGGTTGAGGTAGGTGAGTGTTTCATCGTGCAGTTTAACGGCTGGTGAAGTAGCTGCGCACAGAACATACTGAAAAGGAAGGATCTTGTTGTCATTGTCTGGAGGGAGGCTGGACTCCTCCTGTTTGAAGATCGGGAGGGCAAGGACATCACTGGGGAGGACAGAAAAAGGTCAAACATTATCAGGAAACTACCAAAAACTCCCCAATGGGAGACATATTCATTCCATCCTTTGAATAAACGCTTCTGGTGGTCAGCTGCACATCAAATAAGACAAATCAGATGTTCTCTGACTGTCTACCATCACCAAACCTGAAGCTAAAAGGGGAATTACAGTGTACTCTAAGCATCACAGTTCATTAAGTATAATGGCGGAAACTAGGGTAAGACTGTGAAATACCAAGGTATCCAGTCACTGTGTCAATGCACTACACACACACACACAAAAAAAAAAATTATGCAACTAGCAGGCACTTTCCATAATGCTTGAAGATGCACACCAGCAGCTCTAATACCACCTCAAAAACCAATGTGTTTTGCCCAAAATAGTATATTGTGGCTTTTTACACACAAAACACTTTGATGATTTACTATCCCAAATGACATGCCACCAAGGCCAGCACTTGAGCAGCAAGTGGACATAAGGCCCCCCACATGGAGTGAGGTAGAGAAGACCGTGAAGCAGGCAAGATCAGCATCAGCCCCTGGGCCCAATGATATCCCGTATAGGCTCTATAAGAACACCCCTGGAGCCCTTAAATACCTCTGGAAGTTAATGAAGGTAGAATGGCAGAAGGGAGTGGTACCAAAGGCATGGCGAAGAGCGGGAGGCATCCTGATCCCCAAAGAGAAGAATGCTTCATTCATCAGCCAGTTTCACCAGATCAGCCTGCTGAATATAGAGGGAAAGATCTTCTTTGGGGCCCTTTGAGCCCCAAAGAAGATCTTTCCCTGCAAAGAAACAACTTCATTGATACGTCAGTGCAGAAGGCAGGGATCCAGGGTTTCTCAGGACGTCTGGAGCATGCCATTATCATCTGGCATCAAATCCAAACTGCCAAGAAGGAATGGAGAGACCTGCATGTAGTCTTTTTAGACCTCGCCAAAGCCTTCGGGTCAGTCCCGCTCAAAATGTTGCGGACGGCCTTCGAGTACTTCAGCGTACCAAACCACATCACACAGCTGGTCAAGAGCTACTTTCAAGATCTCCAGTTTTGTGTGACAGCCGGGAACAACACAACGGCCTGGCAGCACCTGGAAAGGGGCATCATGGCAGGATGCACCACTTCCCCCCTAGCATTCGTCATGGCAATGGAAGTGATCATACGGGCATCCCATAGGGTAGTGGGTGGCGAGAGGACCAAGAGTGGCCTGCATCTTCCGCCAATTAGAGCGTACATATGACCATCATCACAGCAACAAAACCATGCACTAGACGCTTGCTGCAGAAACTCCAGGAGAACATCCAGTGGGCAAGAATGGAGTTTAAGCCAAGCAAATCTCGCAGCATCTCCATTGTTAAAGGCCAACTAACGGGAGTGCGGTTCCACATCAGCGATGAACCAATCCCCACAGTCTTAGAGAAGCCCATCCAGAGCCTTGGACGATGGTATAACACAGACCTCAGAGACACCCAACAACTTGAACAACTCCAGCAGGACACGGCTAACAGCCTCAGGACATCATATAGCCTATGGATCATTTCTTATAATCTATGGGCTATCAAGAGCTGGTCAACACCGCCGAGAGGACCAGTTGCTGGCTGGGAATGAAAAGGAGTGATACCATCTGGGCTTCTAAGGCAAACAGCTAAACCGCGGGACACACACCCAGGCTTTATCAATCTGTGGTAGGCCTGCCTCAGTGGAGGGTGTCTTGTGATAAATGGCAGAAACACCCTGTGATGCTGAGGTACACAACTGACGATGTGTCCTGGCGACAAAGCCTTATAGTAGCCATCTCCCAAGAACTCCCCATGGACTCAGAAGTGGTGCAAACATCAGGGACTGTAACAGCTAGTCCTTTCACTGAACCACGATTGCCTCAGAATGGCTTGGAAAGAGCTCTTAGGTAACAGCATACCATAAGAACGGTGGAGGCTGAGGTCCTCCATATAAAAGATATAAAAGATATAAAAAGATATAAAAATAGATATAAAAGATATAAAAATAAGCTTACTAATATAATGAGGACCTGTAAGAAAGAATACTACAACAGAATATTAGAGGATAATAAAAATAACTTAAGAGGAATATGGCAAGTACTCAATGGGATTATTAGTAATCGACCTAAGAATGCTAATTATCCAGAATATTTTACTGAAAAAGGCAATTTGATAAATAATACGGAGGATGTGGTCAGTGGTTTCAATAAATTTTTTGTAAACGTTGGTCCGAATTAGTAAAATCAATAGTGACACCAGAAACAAACAACAGTGGTTCTGTAAATGAAATAGAGGATAGAAACCCAAACACAATCTTTTTGGGTGCAGTTACTGAAAAGGAAATTATCGAGACTGTGAGTAAATTTAAGAACAAAAAATCAACGGACTGGAATGAAACTGACATGACAATAGTGAAAAAAGTAATTGAAGGAATTGTTAAGCCACTCACCCACATCTGTAACCTGTCATTTCAAACTGGTAAATTTCCAAACAAAATGAAAATAGCAAAAGTAATACCACTATACAAAACAGGAGACAGTCATCGTTTCACAAATTACAGGCCAGTCTCTTTACTCTCACAATTCTCCAAAATACTTGAAAAAATCTTCACTAAGAGACTGGATGATTTCATTGAAAAACACAACCTCCTTACAGACAGCCAGTATGGTTTTAGAGCAGATAAGTCTACATCTTTGGCACTGATCGAACTTATTGAAGAAATTACTAGTTGTATAGATAAAAAAAAGTTTGCTGGAGGAGTATTTATAGATTTAAAGAAAGCTTTTGACACCACTGACCACAGAATTCTACTAAGGAAACTGGAAAGGTATGGGATAAGAGGGGTCGGACTGAGTTGGGTGGAAAGTTATTTAAGTAACAGACAACAATTTGTACAAACTGGTGAGCACAAATCACCCTTCATGGACATCACTTGTGGTGTGCCCCAAGGGTCAGTTTTGGGACCCAAACTCTTTATCTTGTATATAAATGACGTGCCAAGTATCAAAAATATCTATAATATATAAGTATCAAGTATCAAAAATTCTGAAATTTATTTTGTTTGCAGATGACACAAATATCCTTTGAACTGGTGAGAATTTGCAGCAGGTTTTAGAGGTGGTCACAACTGAAATGAAAAGGTTAACGCAGTGGTTCAACAAAAATAAATTATCTCTAAATCTGAAAAAAACAAAGATTATGTTGTTTGGAAATCATAAAATAAATCATGAAATAATGTAATGATAGATTTTTTTTTTTTTTTTGACTTATTTTGTACCCGTAGGTAGATTTGTTCTGCAGTCCGGTGACAAGCCACCAGCTGCCGGTCGCTGCGTGCGCAAGCGCCCCTTAACTCCCTAACCTGCATGTTTTGGCATGTGGGAGGAAACCGGAGAAATCCCGGAGTAAACCCACGCAAACACGGGGAGAACATGCAAACTTCCACACAGATCACTGTTGGCCGGGGGCAGGGATCGAACCCACGATCTCATGATCCCCGCGATCCCCCGGCCGAGGGTAAAACTGTGCTGCCGCGGTGCTAACCACTGCGCCACCGTGCAGCTACATACCGGAATAGAAACAGTACAGGAAAATAAGTTTCTGGGGGTGACGCTAGACAATAAAATCTGCTGGAAACCTCACATCAGTCACATCCGGGCCAAGTTGGCAAAATGTATAGGCATACTGGGGAAGACAAGACACATCTTGGACTATAAATCATTGTTCTTACTGTACAATTCACTGTTTCTACCTTATCTTAACTACTGTGTAGAAGTCTGGGGAAACACCTACAAGACCAACCTACAGTCAATATGCACATTACAAAAAAGAGCTATAAGGATAATAAATAATGTAGGATATTGAGACCATACCAATTTGTTGTTTTTAAAGTCACATGTCATAAAGTTCATGGATTTAGTTAAATTTAAGACAGCACAAGTCATGTACAGGGCAATTAATAATCAACTCCCAACTAATACACAAAAAATATTTTAAAAAAAAGAGACAATGATTATAATTTGAGAGCAGACTTAAAACTTTACAAAACCCCAAGATACGAACAACTAAGAAAAGTATGTGCATATCTGTCTGTGGGGTGGATTTGTGGAACAGTCTGGAGCCGGAACTGAAACTATGTACAAACAGAAATCAATTCAAAAAGAGGTATAAACATTATTTGCTGAAAGAATATATGTTAGAAGGGTAGTATTTATAAGCACGATTCACTATGCTCACTCTGGGACACTATGGAATGGTGGGTGGGACAGCACTGTGTATATTTGTGTTGTTTGGGGCTGGTTTTGATGTATGGACTGTATGTATGTTGGGATGGATGGGTGTTAATGCTGAATTTGTACAAAATATAGTTAATTGTTTACTTTGGGTCTTAAATGTGGTAATTTGTATATATTTCACATGGGTTGTATTTATGGAAAAGAGGAGTTGGAATTAATAAGTGTTCACTTCTTCCTTCTCCCTTTCGAACACTGTATACTGTTACTTTATTGCACTTGTCATTTGTTTTGTTTTTGTTTTACTTTTTTGTTTGAAATAAAGTATGTATGTATGTATCTATCTATCTATCTAAGTATGTGCGGATCTATAACTATTCTAATTAGCTCCAACCCTACTCCCGCCCATCAGTAGCTAGAAGACGAGGACATTGTACAAGGCTCTGAGAAGGTGATCTAACTTGAGTAAGTACCGCTGTAGATGAACCCACGGAAGAGTTGCTGCCTGGCCCGGCATGGAGGCTGGAAGGCTCCCCGCCGGTCTCTGGTTATCCACTCACCGCGGATCGCCTCGCTAGGGGTTGGTGAGCAGTTTGCCTCGGTCCGGTGTGCCCACTAGTTGGCTCGCCTCCAAGGCACTCTCCGGCCTCCTTCCTTCGGAGCTCGCCTCGCTTCGAGCTGCTCCGAGGCGAAACACTGGCCAGCCCTCAGCGAGGCGATCTGTGGTGAGTGGGTAACCAGAGACCGTTCCTTCGGAGGAAGAGGGAGGAGCCAAGGAGCGCTCAGTTCCTTTGGAGCATTCCCCCCCAGCTCGCTCCAGGGAGAGGCGAGGCAGCTGGTGGTGCACACCGACGAATGCTCCCAGCAAGGTGAGGGGAGCCCTCCAGCCGGGCAGCGACTGCCTCTCCGCTCCAGAAAGATCCTTCCGCAGATTCACCTATGACGATACTCGCCCGGCCGTTGCGCCACGCACACCAAAGCCATCTCCCCTGGCATGCAGGCTGCAAACCTGTGTCCTCTCCGGTATTTTAGCAGGGACACTGAGGTTTTTCCAAATAAAACTAATCATTGTTGTCGTATTTCATGTCTGTGGGTAAGACATGTAAGTTGAAAGAGGATTTCTTGCTCACACAGCCAAAAACTGAACAGGTACGCGGGGCTGAAAAGTTCATAGTGGTCAAATTTGACCAAATACGTTTTTTTTTCATCATAATCTCCCCTTTGGTCCACACACTTCTTCCATCGGTATTGCAGCGCTTGGATCCCTGCAGTTGAAAAATAAACCACATTTGGTCAAATTTGACCACTATGAACTTTTCGCCCCCTCCCCTCCCCCATCATATAATCTGCCATTTTTCCCAGCTTGTAAAAAGCTGAGCTCCTGCTTGTTCCTCGGCTCCTCCCTCTTCCCCCGAGAGAGTCAAGTAGGGGTCTCAGTGCTTAGCCTGACTGGTTAATGTTATAACCAATCAGGCTAAGCAGGAATACTTGTGTAGCTAGAAACACTCTGTCCAAATCTGCCTTTTTTGGGGAAGTGGAGTTTAAGCAGACATTCACAGCAGAAAAACACATACAGTACTTGGGAGTTTGGAATGATTTTGCTCTTGATTTGTCTTGTAAATCACAAGAAACATGTTACAGACATGTTAACAACAGAAAAAAATAGATTTTTGCCGATGTGTCACTTTAACAAAGCAGAAAAGCAAGAGAGAGAGGGCGAGAGATGTTGAGCTAACTGAAGAACTCAGCCAACATGTTATATTTCATTTCTATTGGGGGAAAAGTGAGCAGAAAAATAATAAACGTAATAAAAATGAGTTCTAAACTTAAATAGATTGATGCAACTAAAAAATTATTTGCAGTGAACAGCGATAGCCAATTTGGGATACACTCTTGTCTGAGTGGGTAATTATCACCAAAGACCATCTTCCATGTCATTGTTTCCATACAGGGTATGGCTTTTATCGCCATAAGGTTACTAACTTTTCCCTATTTATCCACATGTTAAATCAAAGGGGAATGATATTTCTACGCAAAGTGCCTGCTAATGTGAAGACAAAATGAATGCAAAAGACGCAATAGACTTACACAATGGTCCCCTCCGGTATACAACAAGGAAAATACCGGTCGCTATGGAGGGTGAGAATATGTATGGGTACATAATCATACCATGTAGGATAACTAAGTAGACGGTTGTGCTGTTTCATTCCATCTAGGTACAATGCTCCGCACTGTGTGTGTGTTTATATATTTATATATTTATTCCATCTAGCTACAATGCTCCGCACTGTGTGTGTGTTTATATATTTATATATTTATTCCATCTAGCTACAATGCTCCGCACTGTGTGTGTGTTTATATATTTATTCCATCTAGCTACAATGCTCCACACTGTGTGTTTATATATCTACATATTTATTCCATCTAGCTACAATGCTCCACACTGTGTGTTTATATATTTATTCCATCTAGCTACAATGCTCCGCACTGTGTTTATATATTCATATATTTATTCCATCTAGCTACAATGCTCCGCACTGTGTTTATACAGTATATCTACATATTATTCCATCTAGCAACAGCTGTGTGTTTATATATTTATTCCATCTAGCAACAATGCTCCACACTGTGTTTATATATCTACATATTTATTCCATCTAGCTACAATGCTCCGCACTGTGTTTATACTGTATATTCATATATTCATTCCATCTAGCAACAATGCTCCACACTGTGTGTTTATATATCTACATATTTATTCCATCTAGCTACAATGCTCCTCACTGTGTGTGTTTATATATTCATATATTTATTCCATCTAGCTACAATGCTCCACACTGTGTGTTTATATATCTACATATTATTCCATCTAGCAACAATGCTCTACACTGTGTATGTTTATATATTTACATATTTATTCCATCTAGCTACAATGCTCCGCACTGTTTATATATTCATATATTTATTCCATCTAGCAACAATGCTCCACACTGTGTATGTTTATATATTTACATATTTATTCCATCTAGCTACAATGCTCCGCACTGTGTTTATATATTTATATATCTATCCCATCTAGCTACAATGCCCCGCACTGTGTGTCTATATATATACATATTTATATTTATATGTACATATGTATACTCGCTGCTCTTGTTTTTTCTCTTGCCTTCTGATTGTTGCTCTGAGTGTTGCTATCCCTGTGCTGTTGCAATCCTGGAATTTCCCCATTGTGGGACTAATAAAGGCTTATCTTATCTTATTTTATCTTAAAATCTAGCACAGGTACTGTAAGTGTGTACAAAATACTCAACATATAATGATGAAACTTGTTAGATATAATCTGAATGTTTTCTGTCTAATTCTATATTTAACTTGGTTTTTTTTGTTTTGTTTTTTTTTTTAAAAAGCACAGTCACATGCATTAAAAACTCATACTGTACCTCATACTGTATGCCCCGGCCCCAAGTTCCTGGCCAATGCCAGAAAGACTGGCATCGAAGTCCTGCACCAGTCCGGATTCAATCACTTCATCTGTCAGGGGTAGTTTAAGAGCCCACGCCATGGTGATGATGTGGAGAATGTGACAGAGTGTAGTTATAGCCAATACGTAGACCAGGGTACCTGATTCTCCACAACCTTTTGAAAGGAGAGTAGAACGTAAAAGATACATTATCACTGGGAATGACACTTAAAGGCAAGATAATGATGCAACATTCGGTAGGGATGCACAGATATGTCAGCTGACATATCAATATCGGCTGATATTCTCCATGTTGACTGATATTGGCCGAGAGACAAAAATGATAAGATTCCCCGATGGTAATCACCTTTATTTTTCCAGTATGCCCCAGTTGTGTGGCACTGATTTTGCCTTGAAAGACAATGCTGCACAGCTGAAAAATCAGAAAAGATCCAGGACTGAACCAGTTTAAAGTATTTCAAGTCAAAGACTTTTTATAATGCGTATTTTTTGTCGCCCTGACAATGAAGATGAAACAGATGAAAACAAAAGAAACAATAGGTGTCAGCTACAGTGCAAAAATTTCAAAATTTGGTGCATCCCTAAAATTTAATCATTTGGGGTATGACGTGACCAGAAAAACAAATGCAGATGAAGGATGAGTCAGGCTGTGTAACTGACATAAGGGCTGCCTCAAATACCATTTTAGGGACTCCCAATATCCAAATATTCTCTAAGGTTTTTTTCCTTCTCCGTCAGGACTGCAGCAGCATCAGTTTTATCAAAAATTTGAGACTTGTCTTCTAAACTTTGTGATTTTTCTTCACATAAATTTGTAACTTTTTCATACATTACATGCTTTTCTCATAAGTTTGACACATTTTTCATGTATATGTGCGACTTTTTTCTAAAAGAATTACATCTTTTATGCATAAATGTGCATTTTTTGAAATACATTTTTAGTTTTTTTATTTGCTTTTTTTCACGTTTTGCGTACTTTTCTATCATTAATTTGCTACTCGTTTTCTTGTGAATTTCTGTGGGGGGTGCTCTTAAATTTGCAGGGTTTCGTTAAGGATTTCGTAACTGATCGTTACTGGTATCGGGTACCTAGAAAACAGTCAAATATCCTAACAAAATTCGAAAACACAATACATATAAATATAACTTACCTATAGGACAAATTAAAATCCGAACTGCGCGGTCAATAACAGATTATTGTAGTGTAACAACACCTTAACGTTAGAGAATAAAAACACCTTTTCACTGATAGCAAAGATAAATCAAAGCAGATCAAGCTGGAGCATTTTTTTTTTTTTTACTTTTCTTCGAAAGATAAATGCAATCCAATGGCAGACACAGCTTACCGTTCGCTGATCACCGTGTCTATGTCCTAACAAGGCACCACTTCCATGCCATCATGTCCCAGCACTAAAATAAACATATCAGCTAATGGCTACGTAGCCAGTTAACTTAGCTGAAGGATGCTACAAAGTCGTTATCGGCCCTGTTTTACCTCGCTCCCCAGGCCACACAGTCAGAACTGAACATATGTGTTAATAAAGAGAAGTCATCATAACATATGTCTCTGAAACGTGTGAAATTTTGTGTTTTTCTTTTGTTTGTTTATCTAGCGCTGTCGGAAAAGGAGCTTCCGGAACTTCCTGTTCGTTCTTCTTCGTGTGCTTTCACTCTGTTGGTAGTGATGTGCAGATCGATCCTGAAATATCGATACCTCCGTTACCGGATCTTTATGCTCTAAAATCGATACTCAAATCAAAATATCGATACTTTTGATATTTAATTCATTTGAGGTAAGGTATAAGATAAGATAAGAAAAGCCTTTATTAATCCCACAATGGGGAAATTCCAGGATTGCAACAGCACAGGGATAGCAACACTCAGAGCAATAATCAGAAGGCAAGAGAAAAACAAGAGCAGCGAGTATACATATTGTGACGTTTGCAAGGTTCACACAAAGACAATGGAGCAGATGGTTGTGATCAACCTGATTTATTTTACACACCCCGACCCCCAACCTGCTTCTGAGCACAGACAGGAGTGGAGGTCATTCTCCCAGACCCCTGTTTGAATCATGGTTACACACACATGATACATCTTGCCCTAATCCTGCTAAACACTGCTGGGTCATTATGATGCAGTTATAATGACACAGCAGTATAACTCAGAAATAACACATTTAACACACACACAGTAACGTTTCAAACTGGCAAAGCATGCTGGGAAATCCCTGGCCTCCTTAAAATGGCCCCGACGTTACACTGCCCCCCCCCTGGACTGGTTTCTGTCCCCAGAAAATTCAAAGTCCACTTTCAGAAATCCAATGCGAGTCAGCCCGGTGCCAGGGCGGCATGCACGGGCCATCTGAGTCTCGGTCGGAGTATCTGGTTGGGGTAGGGTTCCGGTTTGGCCACCAGCGGGCGGATGGACACATCTGACAGCCTCTGTAGGACCACGCACAGTCCCTTCCCTGGCAGCGGGAGTCCCAGGCCCGCTCCGGCCGACTCCCACCGCTGCCAGTTCTCCCAGGCGGCCGCTGGCCCGCGTCCATGCGTCCAGCCCTTGCTGCGCCTGGAAAATGGCCGCATCTTCGTCCTGCTCGCTCCGCTGCGTCGCTCCTGCGCCGAGGGCCTCCGTGACATCACCGAAAGGAAAAGCATCGGGTGGCGGTAGGACACGCACAGTTCCTCCTCTGACAGCGGGAGTCCCATGACTCCCACCGCTGCCAGGACCTCCCAGTCGGCCGCTGGCCCGCGTCCAGGCGTCCAGCCCCTGCCGATCCCGAGAAAAGACCGGATCTGTCCTGCTCGCTCCACTGCTGCTGCGCTCCAAAGGCCTCTGCGACGTCACCTGCCGGGGGAAGTATCTGCAGGAGGCGGCTTTTTCCCCGTCCATGCCACCTCGCTCTAATTTAACATCGGCGAGGGGCCAGTTTGTCGTGCGCTGTGTGCGGGGCAGTACCATGCCATGTAACCTGGCTCTGTGCAGCGGAAGCCGTCCTTCCTCGCGTCGCTACGGCTGTTTCCTTCTTGCACGCGCTGCTGTGATCTGCCGTAGCTCCTCCTCCACTCGCTCTCAGCACGGTGGTTTCCTCCGATGATCAGCGCGGCAGCCAACTCGACCTGGGCCAGGCGGTCATCCAACAGGTTCTCGCCGTTGTAGCGGGGAATCTTGGCCCGCTGCTGGATGGATGGGACGGTCATCTCCAGGTCGATTGCCGCTCCTAATCGCTCTGAAATCGCCAGCCCGTCCTGCCCTGAAAAGGGCGGGAAACGGGGCTGGTTTGCTCTGCTCCGTCCATCGCGGCGAAGCTCTCCAGGGGCCGGCGTCTCAGCTCTATACTCCGTTCCCGGCTGAGCGATGAATCGCTCCGGCTGCTGTACCTCCGCCTGGATCCTCATCTTGCTCCATATCCCACTCCTGACACCAGTGTGACGTTTGCAAGGTTCACACAAAGAAAATGGAGCAGATGGTTGTGATCAACCTGATTTATTTTACACACCCCGACCCCCAACCTGCTTCTGAGTACAGACAGGAGTGGAGGTCATTCTCCCAGACCCCTGTTTGAATCATGGTTACACACACATGATACATCTTGCCCTAATCCTGCTAAACACTGCTGGGTCATTATAATGCAGTTATAATGACACAGCAGTATAACGCAGAAATAACACATTTAACACACACACAGTAACGTTTCAAACTGGCAAAGCATGCTGGGAAATCCCTGGCCTCCTTAAAATGGCCCCGACGTTACAATATATATATCCTGAACAGAAACACGGTGAAAAGTAACTAAACTATTGAGATGTTGTCTAGTGACACGCGGTTGGTGGGACTACTTTTTCTTCCGCCTGGGTAAGTGCGTCATGCGTTTTGTTAGATTTAAAAGACATATTAGGTGTAGTCGCAAAAAATATCGGTATCGGTATCGGTATCGCCGATACCAGCCTGAATTTTACTCAGTATCGGATCGGAAATGAAATCAGTGGTATCGAACGTCACTATCTGTTGGAGGACCGTCAGCCAGTGGTCCAGGTAAGGGCCCAGGGGTGTCCAATCATGTGCCATGGAGGGCCAAGACACTGCAGGTTTTCTCTCCTACTTGTGGCTTATATTAATCATATATTCCATACCTACATATGTATAGACATATTAGAATGTTTAGTGATTACATATGTGGAATGACCTGAAGCCTATGAACAGGACAAGAGGTCTCAACCGCCAGTGAGGATCAAAGAGCAGACAGAGTCGCAGCGGTGGAGACCGGATCGATCTCCCTGACCACCCGGGGTCAGGTGGAGGAGACGGAGGACAATGGAGGGGGGATTATGTAAATGCGGGATGTCAGCTTTGATATGCAATGTCTTTTGTTGAGTGTGGGTATAAGTATGAAGGTCTGACTGCGTTCAACCTCTTATTCTGCTTCTGCACCGAGATGAGATGTTAGGGAGGTGAAGCTGATATTAAACTTTGATTTATAAAGCCATATCGCTTCTTCATTTCTAACTCCCTACACTGGTGACCAGACGTGAGGATGGAACAGAGACGTTCTCCCGCGAGTAACTCATCAGAGGCGACCCAGGCAAGCGCCGGCGCCCATGCAGACAGGGGAATGGATGGAAGACGTTCCCCCACAGCAGAAGCTACAGAGAGGGCTCAACCGAGCACCATCCCCAGCCCCGCCGTGAGAGCAGAAGAAAGGCGTCCTCACCCGGCGGACACATCAGGGACGGCCCACACAAGCGGCGTCACCGTCAAGCTGCCGGAATTCTGGCAAGAAGACCCGAGCTCGTGGTTCCAGCAAGCTGAGGCTCAGTTTGCACTGGCGGGCATAACGGCGGACGAGACGAAGTTTTGTCACATCGTCGCCAAACTCGACGCTGCCACGTCAAGATGTGCGCGGAGCATAATCCAACAGCCGTCCACCCATGACAAATACAGAGAGCTTAAAGCGACCATCATCGAGAACTTCGTCCCCTCAGCCGAGGAGAGAGCAGAGAGGATCCTGGCGATGTACGGCCACAGAGGATGCAGACCCAAGGCCCTCATGGAGGACATGCTGCAGCTCAAGGAAGAGGACAACGACAACTTCCTCTTCCAACACATCTTCCTCAGCACTCTGCCGCCACACATGAGAGCGACGCTGGTCAACATGCGGTGCAGCACCCAGCAGGACTTCGACGCGCTGGCCCGAGAAGCGCAGCGGCTCATCAATGCCTGCGGGGAACAGATGGCCACAGCAGCATCCGCAGATCTCAGCGCGGAAGCCCAGAGCAGTGGAGAACCACAGACAACCGAGCAGAGCCCGCCCACCACGGTGGCAACACGACCAAGGCGCAGCAGGCGGAACGACCTCTGCTATTACCACCACCGTTTCGCTGAGAGGGCGTACAAATGCGTGCCCCCCTGCAAATTCAAAAGTTCGGGGAACGCCAAAGCCGAGAGACCGTTAACAGCTGCGGCTCTCGGCAAGAAAAATAAGCTACTATATGTGACTGACGGACACACCGGGAGACAGTTCCTGATCGACACCGGAGCTCAGCTGAGTTTTATCACCCCTTCCCACGCAGACAGGGCCATGGGTCCCCGGGGAAATGGAGCGATGGCAGCCAACGGCTCGATCATCGACACCTTCGGTGAAAGGAACCTGCCTCTTTGCATCCACGGCCGCAACTATAGATGGACATTTATTGTAGCGGCGGTGAGTTTTAACTTGTTGGGCGCTGATTTTTTGTGTGCACATGGGTTGTTAGTCAATCTAGCAAATAGGCGCTTGGTTAATGCACTGTCATTTTCTTCTATTCCCTGCTCAGCTCGAGTTTCTCCACCATCTGTGCAGGCCAGCGTCACAACAGCAGGAGGTAAGTTTGACCAACTCCTCACCCAATTTCCAGCACTCACAGTTCCAAAATTTTCAGCGACAGTAGCGAAACACGGGGTTGAACACTTCATCCCCACAACAGGCCCACCCGTGTTCGCCAAAGCTCGGCGCTTAGACGCGACCAAGCTCGCCATAGCACGGGACGAGTTTGCCACCCTTGAAAAATTAGGCATTATTAGACATTCGAAGAGCCCCTGGGCATCGCCACTCCACATGGTCCCGAAAACCGACGGTTCTTGGAGACCTTGCAGCGATTACCGCAGACTAAACAATACGAAAGCGCATGACCGCTACCCAATTCCTCACATCCAAGATTTTTCACTACATCTGGCGAGTGCGCGCATTTTTTCTAAAATTGACCTGGTCCGCGGCTACCACCAAGTCCCCGTTCGAGCAGAAGACATTCCTAAAACGGCTGTAATAACCCCGTTCGGTCTTTTTGAATTTTTGCGGATGCCGTTTGGCCTCAAAGGCGCTGCTCAAACCTTTCAGCGTATGATGGACGCGGTATTACGCGACCTCCCCTTCGTGTTTGTCTACCTCGACGATATGCTGGTAGCCAGCCCGTCAGAGGAAGAACACAAACAACACCTCACTGCAGTTTTTCAGAGACTTGAAGAGCACGGGTTAATAATCAACCCAGCCAAATGCAAATTCGGCGTGTCACAAATTGATTTTTTGGGACATAGAGTTTCACCGAAGGGGGCAGTCCCATTGCCAGACAAAGTCCGCGCGGTAAAAAATTTTCCACGACCACAAACGGTCAAATCACTGCAAGAATTTTTGGGAATGGTGAATTTTTACAACCGTTTCCTCCGCCGCGCAGCTCAACTCATGCAGCCCCTGTATGCCGCGCTCAGAAAACAAAAGCCTTCCAACGCGGTCGAATGGACCCTGGAGCGCGAACACACCTTCGCGGAAGTAAAAAGTACTCTAGCGAGCGCCACATTGTTGGTTCACCCCGATCCCTCGTCCCGCATAGCGTTAACCACAGACGCTTCAGACCTGGCCATAGGGGCAGTCGTGGAGCAACATGCTGGCGGAACCTGGCAACCTTTAGCATTTTTTAACAAATCCTTAAACCAAACCGAGCGTAAATACAGCACTTTTGACAGGGAGCTGCTAGCGCTTCATTTATCCATCCGCCACTTCCAGTTCTGGTTAGAAGGGCGGCGCTTCACGGCTTTTGTAGACCACAAACCGCTCACTTTTGCAATGGCTAAAATTTCAGAACCATGGTCAGGCAGGCAACAAAGACAGCTAGCTGCAATTTCAGAGTTCACCACAGACATTCGACATGTGGCAGGCAAACTTAACGTGGTAGCGGACTGCCTCTCTTGCGCTGTGACATCGCCAGAGCACGAGGAGACAGATTATACTACCTCAGCCGCAGAACACTTCGCCAACGCGGACGCGTACGTGGCCCCAATTCACGTAGGGATAGATTACGCAGCCATGGCAGAGGAACAAAGCAGCGACGCGGACGTACGCGCGCTCCTGTCTGGACCAACAGGGTTAAGACTGGAGGAAAGGGGTTTACGTGACGGTGTACCCCCTCTAATCTGCGACGTTTCAACCGGCCGACCTCGCCCGGTAGTTCCAGCTGCATGGCGCCGCCGCATTTTCGACTCGGTTCACTCCCTTGCGCACCCAGGGGTGCGCGCCTCGGTTAAAATGGTCGCAGAAAAGTTTGTTTGGCCGGGCCTGCACAAAAATGTAAAGGAATGGGCAAAAACTTGCATGTCTTGTCAGCGCGCCAAAATACACAAACACACAAAAGCTCCTCTCGAGCCTTTTCGAATCCCAGCCAGAAGGGTCGACCACGTTCATGTCGACCTCGTGGGACCACTACCTTCGTCTCAGGGTTTCACACACCTCTTAACGATGATAGACCGTACTACGCGCTGGCCTGAGGCGGTCCCTTTGGCGTCAACCACAGCTGCGGAAGTCGCTCGCGTTTTTTTAACAAACTGGGTGGCACGTTTCGGCGTCCCATCGGACATCACGTCTGATAGGGGGCCTCAATTTGTCTCAGAACTTTGGTCAGCCATGGCTAGCAGCTTAGGGGCGACAATTCACCGCACCACCGCATATCACCCTCAGGCTAATGGGTTATGCGAGCGTTTTCACAGATCTTTAAAGGCCGCCCTCAGGGCCTCACTAACGGATACAGATTGGGTGAATAAACTTCCCTGGGTTTTATTAGGGTTGCGTTCTGCGCCTAAAGAGGATCTAGACGCCTCCCCAGCAGAATTAGTTTTTGCACAACCTCTCAGACTCCCAGGTGAGTTTTTACCAGAGAACCCAGAGCCCGGGCATCTTCCAGCCCTGAGGCCTTTAGGCAGCACCGGACCGGACACTCTCCCCGGACCGCACATCACTCTTTTCCACGGGTTTTTGTCCCCCAAGCTCTAAAAAACACCGAGTTCGTTTTTGTTAGGCACGAAGCTTTAAAATCAACCCTCCGTCCACCATACGACGGACCATTCAGAGTGCTGGAACCTGGTGATAAGCATTTTGTGCTTGATTTAGGGGACAGAAAAGAAAAAGTCAGCATTGACAGACTTAAACCTGCCTTCTTGTTGAGAGACGAACCTGCACGGGTGGCGAGAGCACCTCGACAGGGTAGACCCCCCAAGAAAAAAAACTCAGCCCCCCTGCAGGGAACAAATAACCACTCTCCTCCCCAAGCTGCAGATTCCTTACAGGAGGGTCCCACCACAACGCCAAAGCGGACCCACAGCAGATTCGGGAGAAGATTAAAACCCAGACGGCACAGGGACTGATACAAATTGACTAAGAGTTGTTAACTGTGTTATCAGATTGTGCTGTGACAGTTCTAAGGATGATTTGTGATATTACTATGCTGTTGTTGTTACCACTGAATTCCCTACAGGAGCATGACTGCTGGAAAGATTTTTCCTCGTTTTTCCTGTCAAGAGGTTAACAGTATAATATGTCATAGAGATTATCTTAAACTGTAAACTTAATTTGATTGTCCTTTTCTTAGTTGTTTGGGGGGGGGCTGTGGCTTATATTAATCATATATTCCATACCTACATATGTATAGACATATTAGAATGTTTAGTGATTACATATGTGGAATGACCTCACGCCTATGAACAGGACAAGAGGTCTCAACCGCCAGCGAGGATCAAAGAGCAGACAGAGTCGCAGCGGTGGAGACCAGATCGATCTCCCTGACCACCCGGGGTCAGGTGGAGGAGACGGAGGACAATGGAGGGGGGATTATGTAAATGCGGGATGTCAACTTTGATATGCAATGTCTTTTGTTGAGTGTGGGTATAAGTATGAAGGTCTGACTGCGTTCGACCTCTTATTCTGCTTCTGCACCGAGATGAGATGTTAGGGAGGTGAAGCTGATATTAAACTTTGATTTATAAAGTCATATCGCTTCTTCATTTCTAACTCCCTACACTACCCTGTCTCTTTTGCAGGTGTTTTCACTTATCAGCAATGAGTGGGAAGAAATTCAGTAGAATCTGCCGTTGAAGACACTGGTTGGAGGTAAAGCCTGCAGGGTCTGCAGGCCCTCCATGGCACATGATTGGACACCCCTGAGGTAAATTATGCGGATTTTCGAGGGGAAAAATGCAAATTTGAAAAAATCAATAAAATTAAAAATCTACAAAAATACACTCTTAAAACATATATGTTAAACCTGGTAACATATATGTTACCAGAGTGGTGGCTCAGTTGGTAGAGCATCCGCCCCACACCTGGGAGGCAGGGGTTCAAATCCCGGCCGGGTCATGCTGAAGACCATATAAAAGTGGAACTTCCTGCCGTCCAGCTTGGTGCTCAGCAATAATGGAATGGAGGAGGGAAATTTGTGGCAGCGCCTTGCATGGCAGCGGCCCTCTGATTCTACACTTGGGGTGTGTGTGATTAACACAGTAGATAGGTAAAACATAATCTCACTCTACTGTACATGATTGGTTGTACAGTTGAATGACAATAAAAGGGTGATTTAAAATATGTGCCTGGTTACACTGTAGAATGTGTAAATGATGAGGCAAGTTGGTCTCAAGCAGTTTATTACACATTCTCTCTCATGAGCATAGTAGAAAAGAGGACCTCTCAAACAGAACTCTTCACTAATATACTCAGGTCCTTCTGCATATCAAAAGGTCACATTGCATTCACATAAAAGATCACATTGCATGCACTTCCTTAATCCTTAAACCCCCCCTCACAGTCTCTTGCACACAAAGGATCCTCCAAGCCGTCTCTGACATACAAAAGATCACATTTCACAGCTTCCTGTTATCTCCAAGGAAACTCTGCCCTTTGTTCTTATCAAAGATGCTGCTCATTATGTTTTGGCCATGTGCGGCCACACCACCCCCCTCGAGCATATTGGATCGAACAAAAGAATAACAGTCTGTATGCTGAATCATTACACATCAATCCACATGCTGCTTGGGCTTCAGTCTTCTCTCGTATCTGCTGTAACCAGGATTCACCGCCTCCGCAGCGCTGTCATGCTGGGGAGCTGATGTATGGGGGTGAATATGGCTGTGTTGTTAGACATGTATATGTTGGACACTGCATATGTGATTTAACCTCACGATGAAGGAGAGCCACAGAGCTGCAGTCCCCTGCGGTGCGGAGCCGCAGAGCCTGGACCCCCTGCGGAGGACAGGGGACAGAAGACTTCCTGACCGCTGAGGCTCGAGAGGAGAGAAGGGGGAGTTATGTAAATAAAAGGTTAATGAATGTGAATAAAGGGATTTTGGTAGAGATGTGTGATTTCCCCTGCGAGGGAAATGGTTTGATGTGAGAATGTTTAAAAGGGAGAACTTTGGTGTGTTCACCCTCTTTGTTCGCTGCTCAGGAATGAGAGCAGACAGTGGGATGATTACTTGAAATAAACTGGAATTAAATGCAATTCTGTTTCGTTATTCAAGTCTCCCCACATTGGTGACTGACGACGTTGAGAATGAACGAAGAAGGTCTCAGGGTCCCGGACTCACAGCGCTCAGAGCTGGCGAGCGCAGTGGCCGTTAAGCTGCCTGATTTCTGGCAGGATAACCCACGGTCGTGGTTTCTTCAAGCAGAGTCGCAGTTCGCGCTCGCAGGAGTAACGGTGGATGACACTAAGTTCCACCATGTCATCGCTAAACTGGACAACAGCACAGCTCGGTGCGTGCAGAGCTTGGTGGAGCAGCCACCCGCGACCGACAGGTACGGCAAGCTGAAATCCACCCTCATCAAGTTTTTCACCCCCTCGGCCGAAGTGAGGGCGAGGAGGATCCTGTCTTTGCTAGACCAAGGAGGACACAGGCCGAGCGCCCTGATGGAGGAGATGATACAGCTGAGAGGGTTGGACAACGATGATTTCATTTTTCAGTTCATCTTCCTCTCCAACCTCCCGACGCATGCGAGAAGCACGCTGGCCGGCAAAAAGTGTCACACCCTGGAGGAGTTCCGGGAGCTGGCCCAGGAAGCAGATGGGATCCTGGACGCCTGTGGCGGGCAAGCAACCACAGCGGCGACCCGAGACAGCGGGGAGCCAGAGGCGGCAGACCCAGACTGGCCGACGACGGCGGCAGCACGGCCGCGACGAGGTGGAGCCAATGGTCCGGCGGCAGAGGCACGGACACGACACAGTGGAGGAGAAGATCTCTGCTTTCACCATCGGAGGTTCGCAGAGAAGGCACGCAGGTGTGTGCCGCCCTGCAACTTCAGGAGTTCGGGAAACTGCAAGACCGGGGGTCGCTAGCAGCTTCAACCCTCGGAGAACGCAGCAAGCTGCTCTACATCACGGATGCGCGCTCCGGACGAGAGTTCCTCATCGACACCGGAGCACAAGTGAGCTTCATCACCCCAACATACGCGGACCGGGTGGCTGGACCCCACGGTAGCGGAGCTACGGCGGCAAATGGCTCGAACATCAACACCTACGGGAGAAGGACCTTGCCTTTGTGCTTACATGGCCGCACATATGAATGGACTTTTGTAATAGCGGCGGTGAGTTTCAACATGTTGGGCGCGGATTTTTTGTGTTCACACAATCTGTTAGTTGATCTTGCTAATAGACGGCTGGTAAATGCACTCTCTTTTTACTCTCTCCCCTGTTCAGCTTGAGTGTCCCCGCCACCAGTACAGACCCACGTCGCTACAGCAGGTGGTAAGTTTCACACACTCCTCACCCAATTTCCAGCGCTCACTGTGCCCACTTTTTCAGCGATGGTCGCGAAGCACGGGGTGAAACACTTTATCCCCACATCTGGTCCTCCTGTGTTTGCAAAAGCTCAGCGCTTGGATGCAGTTAAGCTCGCCATTGCGCGCGAGGAGTTCGCCAGCCTGGAGAGGCTAGGCATCGTTCATAGGTCGAAGAGCCCGTGGGCTTCGCCGCTGCACATGGTACCGAAAGCCGATGGCTCCTGGAGACCGTGCGGGGATTACCGCAGGCTAAACAACGCTACGGCGCACGATCGTTATCCCATCCCGCACATTCAGGATTTTTCGGTGCACCTGGCGGGGGCGCGCATTTTTTCAAAGATTGATCTGGTTCGCGGCTATCACCAAGTCCCAGTCCAACCGGAGGACATTCCTAAAACAGTGGTAATAACCCCGTTCGGACTTTTCGAATTTTTACGCATGCCGTTTGGTCTCAAAGGGGCGGCGCAAACATTTCAGCGGATGATGGATGCCATGTTACACGATCTCCCTTTCGTGTTTGTGTACCTCGACGACATTTTGGTCGCGAGTACTTCAGAGGACGAACACGAAACGCACCTCACAGCAGTTTTTAGGAGGCTGGGAGAGCACGGCTTAATAGTTAACCCAGCCAAGTGCCAGTTCGGCGTCGAGCGGATCGATTTTTTGGGTCACCGCGTCTCCCCGGAGGGAGCGGTTCCGTTACCAGATAAAGTACGCGGGGTAGCGGATTTTCCCCGTCCACAAACGGTCAAATCACTACAGGAATTCTTGGGGATGGTGAATTTTTATAACCGATTCCTGCCCCACGCAGCTCAAATCATGCAACCGTTATATGCCGCGCTCAAAAAACAAAAACCGACCCAGGCGGTCGAATGGTCCCCGGAGCGGGAGCGCGCGTTCACAGAGGTTAAAAAAGCCTTGGCTGACGCCGCGCTCCTGGCCCACCCAGACCCTGCAGCACGTATCGCGCTGACGACAGACGCTTCAGATTTAGCCATAGGGGCCGTTATTGAGCAACAGGTAGCCGGAGTTTGGCAGCCTTTGGCTTTCTTTAGCAAATCTTTAAGCGTGGCTGAACGAAAATACAGCGCGTTCGACAGAGAACTGTTGGCGCTGCATTTGGCTATTCGTCATTTCCAGTTCTGGCTGGAAGGACGGTGCTTCACCGCTTATGTGGACCACAAGCCGCTCATATACGCCATGGCCAAAATTTCAGACCCGTGGTCCGGCAGGCAGCAGAGGCAGCTGGCCGCAATCTCGGAATTTACCACTGACATTAGGCACGTTGCGGGCAAATTCAATGTAGTAGCAGATTGTCTCTCGCGCGCGTTCACGACTCCAACACGCGCAGAGGCAGAACGGGCCACCGTGACCGCGCCGCAGGAGAGCGGCACGGTGGCGCGCGCAGCCCCGGTGCACGTGGGTATAGATTACGCAGCCATGACAGCGGACCAGGGGGCGGACGCAGACGTGCGCGCGCTCCAGTCTGGACCAACAGGGTTAAGGCTGGAGAGCAAATGTTTACAAACCGGTATGCCCCCCCTGATCTGCGACATGTCGACGGGGCGCCCGCGTCCGGTGGTTCCGGCCACGTGGCGCCGCCGTGTTTTTGACTCGGTCCACTCACTGGCGCACCCGGGGGTGCGCGCGTCGGTGAAACTAGTGGCGGAAAAGTTTGTTTGGCCGTGCCTGCGCAAGCACGTGAAGGAATGGGCAAAAACCTGCATTTCCTGTCAACGGGCCAAAATTCACAAGCACACAAGAGCCCCGTTAGAACCGTTCCACATTCCGGCCAGAAGGTTCGACCATGTGCACGTCGACCTTGTGGGCCCCCTGCCGGCATCGCAGGGGTTCACGCGTCTTTTGACAATGGTGGACCGCACCACACGTTGGCCGGAAGTGGTCCCACTTGCGACGACCACGGCCGCGGAGGTGGCTCGCGTTTTTTTAACGGCTTGGGTGGCTCGCTTCGGGGTTCCGTCGGACATTACGTCCGATAGAGGACCGCAATTCATCTCTGAGCTGTGGTCAGCGATGGCCAACGGCTTAGGAGCCAAAATTCACCGCACTACGGCTTACCACCCTCAGGCTAATGGTTTATGCAAGCGTTTTCATAGGTCTTTGAAGGCAGCACTCAGAGCATCGCTCACGGATGCAGATTGGGTAAATAAACTGCCATGGGTTTTATTAGGGTTGCGTTCTGCGCCTAAAGAGGACTTAGACGCCTCCCCAGCGGAGCTGGTATTCGCACAAACTCTGAGGCTGCCAGGCGAGTTTTTACCAGAGCACCCAGAGCCCCCACCTCTCTCTGCTCTGGGACCGTTAGTTGGCACGGGAGCAGACACGCTCCCGGGTCCGGTTCATCACGCTTTTCCACGAGTTTTCGTCCCCAAGGCTTTGAAAAATGCCGACTTCGTTTTTGTCAGGCGCGAAGCCCTAAAAGCAACGCTCAAACCACCTTACGAAGGGCCATTTCGAGTGCTGGAGGCAGGTGATAAGCAATTTGTGCTAGATTTTGGAGACAGAAAAGAGACAGTCAGTATTGACAGACTAAAACCTGCTTTTGTCATGAAGGACGTGTCTGTACCGGTCGCAGTGGCGCCTCGACGAGGCAGGCCCCCACAAAGGGCAAATAATCACTCTCTTCCTCAGTCAACAGAGCCGAAGCAGAAAGGCGCCGCAGGCAAGGCGGGGCCAACTCACAGCAGATTCGGCAGACGGCTGAAGCCCAAGCGGCGCACAGACTGAATGTTGGTGTTGATTATTCAGTAGTGAGTAAGGTGTTATTAAATTTTAGGAAATAGTCTGTTCTTCATCGTTTGGGGGGGGTTATATGGCTGTGCTGTTAGACATGTATATGTTGGACACTGCATATGTGATTTAACCTCACGATGAAGGAGAGCCACAGAGCTGCAGTCCCCTGCGGTGCGGAGCCGCAGAGCCTGGACCCCCTGCGGAGGACAGGGGACAGGAGACTTCCTGACCGCTGAGGCTCGAGAGGAGAGAAGGGGGAGTTATGTAAATAAAAGGTTAATGAATGTGAATAAAGGGATTTTGGTAGAGATGTGTGATTTCCCCTGCGAGGGAAATGGTTTGATGTGAGAATGTTTAAAAGGGAGAACGTTGGTGTGTTCACCCTCTTTGTTTGCTGCTCAGGAATGAGAGCAGACAGTGGGATGATTACTTGAAATAAACTGGAATTAAATGCAATTCTGTTTCGTTATTCAAGTCTCCCCACAGTGAAAACCTTTTGTCTGTCCCTGTGGGTGTTCTGGGGAAATTCTACTCTGGGAAGCTCCCCGTGGGGGTCTTCCGCACCAAGGGGCCCTTGCCAACAGCACTTGCTTGTCCGCCACCACAAAAGCGGGTTTGAGTCTGTTTATGCCAACCTTTTCCCTCCTACCCCCCAAATCTAGCAAAAAATGCTTGTCCCCTGTTTCCAACACTCTGAACGGTCCATCATAAGGTGGTCACAGTGGGGGGCAATGCGCGTCATGTCTGACAAAAACAAACTCCGCGTTTTTCAAAGTTTTAGGCACAAAAACGCGCGGAAAACTGTGATGAACGGGGCCCGGCAGCGTGCCTGTGTCAATGCTATGCTGCAACAGCTGAGACGGGGAGCTGCCTGGCGCAGGATTATCTGTGAGAAACTCCCCGGGCAGCCGAACTGGCTGCGCAAAAACGAGTTCAGCTGGGGAAGCTTCTAAGTCTTCTTTAGGCGCAGAACGCAACCCTAATAAAACCCACGGTAGCTTGTCTACCCAATTTGCATCCGTCAGTGACGCCCTGAGAGCCGCTTTCAATGACCTATGAAAACGTTGGCATAACCTATTAGCCTGAGGATTGTACGCGGTTGTGCGGTGAATTGTGACACCCAGGCTGCGGGCCATTGCTGACCAAAGTTCGGAAACAAATTGAGGGCCTCTGTCGGACTTAATGTCCGACGGAACTCCAAAACGCGCCACCCATGCTGTTAAAAACGTGCGTGGAACCACCTCCGGCCATCGCGTGGTGCGGTCCACCATTGTCAGAAGGTGTGTGCACCCCTGTGATGGCGGGAGGGGGCCCACGAGGTCCACGTGAACATGGTCGAACCTCTTAGCCGGGATGTGAAACGGCTCCAAGGGAGCCCTCGTGTGTCTGTGTACTTTGGCTCGTTGGCACGCCATGCAGGCTGCTGCCCACTCTTTCACCTGTTTGCGAAGACTCAGCCACACAAATTTCTCTCCTACCATCTTGATTGACGCACGCACTCCTGGGTGCGCTAAAGAATGAACCGAGTCAAAAACACGGCGGCGCCACGCGGCCGGTACCACAGGATGCAGTCGCCCCGTGGAGACATCGCAGATTAGGGGGGGCATACCGTCTTGCAGCACCCTGCTCTCCAGCCTTAACCCTGTTGGTCCAGACTGGAGCGCGCGCACATCCGCGTCACTAACCTGCTCCGCGGCCATGGCTGCGTAATCTATCCCCACGCGGACCGGGGCCGCCACGGCGCGTGAGAGGCAGTCTGCCACTACATTCAGTTTACCCGAGACATGCTGAATATCGGTAGTAAACTCTGAGATCGTGGCCAGCTGTCTCTGCTGCCGGCCCGACCAAGGTTCTGAAACCTTGGCCATCGCGAATGTTAGTGGCTTGTGGTCAACGAACGCGGTGAAACAGCGCCCTTCCAGCCAGAACTGGAAGTGGCGAATAGCCAAGTGGAGAGCCAGCAACTCCCTGTCAAATGCGCTGTATTTACGTTCACTATCGCGTAAAGTCCTGCTGAAAAAGGCGAGCGGTTGCCAAGCGCCGGCTAAACGCTGCTCCACGACCGCCCCTATGGCCACATCTGACGCGCCAGTAGTGAGCGCTATGCGGGCCGTTGGGTCTGGATGTGCCAACAATGCAGCGTTTGCCAGGGCTGCCTTGACTTCCGAGAACGCCCGCTCTCGCTCCAGGGACCATTCGATCTTATTCGCGGGCTTCTGCTTTTTGAGCGCGGTGTACAGTGGTTGCATGAGCTGCACTGCGCGGGGGAGGAAACGGTTATAAAAATTCACCATTCCCCAAAACTCCTGTAACGCCCTGACCGTTTGTGGTCGGGGAAAATCTGCTACCGCGCGCACTTTGTCAGGCAGCGGAACCGCTCCTTCGGGAGAGACGCGGTGCCCCAAAAAATCAATCTGCGTCACCCCGAACTGACACTTCGCTGGATTGATTATTAAACCGTGCTCTCCCAACCTCCGGAAAACCAGCGTGAGGTGGGTTTCGTGTTCGTCTTCGGACGTGCTGGCTACCAAAATATCGTCCAGGTAGACGAATACGAAAGGGAGATCGCGCAGCACCGCATCCATCATGCGTTAGAACGTCTGTGCAGCCCCTTTAAGCCCGAATGGCATGCGCAAAAACTCGACTAGACCAAACGGAGTTATCACCGCTGTTTTGGGTATGTCCTCAGTGCGCACTGGGACTTGGTGGTAACCGCGGACCAAGTCTATTTTAGAAAAAACGCGCGCTCCTGCCAAATGAACGGAAAAATCTTGGATGTGAGGGATTGGGTAGCGGTCGTGCGCTGTGGCGTTGCTCAACCTGCGGAAATCCCCGCAAGGTCGCCACGAACCGTCAGCTTTAGGGACCATGTGTAGCAGGGAAGCCCATGGGCTGTTTGAACGCCTGATGATGCCCAACCTCTCCAGGTTGGCGAACTCCTCGCGCGCTATGGCCAGTTTAGCTGCGTCCAAGCGCCGAGGTTTTGCAAAAACAGGCGGCCCGGTGGTGGTAATAAAATGTTCCACCCCGTGTTTAGCGACGGCTGCCGAAAATGTCAGGACCGTGAGTGCTGGGAACTGAGTGAGCAGTGTGTGGAACTTACCGCTTGCAGCTGTGACGTTGGCTTGTGCTGTTGGCCGGGACACTTGAGCTGTACAGGGAATAGAATCAAAAGACAGTGCATTAACCAGGCGCCTGTTAGCGACATCAACCAACAACCCATGTGAGCACAAAAAAATCAGCCCCCAATATATTGAAATTCAATGCTGCTATGACAAAAGTCCACTCAAATGCACGGCCGTGTAGAGACAGAAGCAGAGTCCTCTCATCAAAGGTCTTAATCTCCGAGCCGTTTGCTGCTGCCATCTCGGGGCCGCTGGATCCTGCCAGCCGGTCGGCGTAGGACGGCATGATGAAACTCAACTGGGCACCGGTGTCCACAAGAAAATGCCTCCCCGAGCGTGCGTCCGTCAAGTAGAGCAGCTTGTTCTCCTCCCTGAGGGCCGCAGCTGCTACCGACCCCCGGTCTTGGCGTTTTCCCGAGCGCTTGAACTGGCACGGTGGTATACATTTGCGTGCCCTCTCTGCAAAGCAGCGGTGGTAGAAACAAAGGGTGTCTCCTCCGCGTTCCTTGGCCCCCGCCGCCGCTGTCGTCGGTGGTTCCGCTACTGCCGTCAATGGCTCCTCGCCGTCTCCGGTCGTCGCGCCGAGCTCAGTCGCCGCCGCCGTGGTCGCGAGCTCTCTGCTGGCCATGATGATCCAGTGTGCCTCCCGGGCCAGTGCACGGTAGTCCCGCTTGGCCAACAATGGCGAACTGGCCAGGGCCCCTCTCGTCGCTGACGGAAGGTTCCTGAGGAAGAGGTGGGTAAAGATGAAGTGGTCGTCGTCTGAGCCTTTCAACCTCAGCATCCTCTCCATCAGGTCAATGGGCATGCAATCTCCCAACCCGGTCCGCACCAGGAGCCTCTCTGCTCTCTCCTCAACCGAGAGTGTGTAGTGCTGGATGAGTGCAGCCTTCAACGCGCCGTATTCGTCGCTGGCTGGTGGCTGCTCCAGAAGGCTCTCCACATGCTGAGCCGTGTGGTTGTCGAGCTTTGCGATCACATGGTAGAATTTCGTGTCATCTACCGATATCCCCCGGAGGGCGAACTGCGCCTCAACCAGGTGGAACCAGGAGCGCGGGTTGTGCTGCCAAAAGTCCGGTAGCTGGACTGTAACGGCATACGCTTGGCTGGGGGCTCCCAACGAGGCTGGCTCCGGGGAATTCTCTTCGTGTTGCATGCTTCGTCTTGGGTCACCAGTGTAGAATGTGTAAATGATGAGGCAAGTTGGTCTCAAGCAGTTTATTACACATTCTCTCTCATGAGCATAGTAGAAAAGAGGACCTCTCAAACAGAACTCTTCACTTATATACTCAGGTCCTTCTGCATATCAAAAGGTCACATTGCATTCACATAAAAGATCACATTGCATGCACTTCCTTAATCCTTAAACCCCCCCTCACAGTCTCTAGCACACAAAGGATCCTCCAAGCCGTCTCTGACATACAAAAGATCACATTTCACAGCTTCCTGTTATCTCCAAGGAAACTCTGCCCTTTGTTCTTATCAAAGATGCTGCTCATTATGTTTTGGCCATGTGCGGCCACAACACAACCAATATCCACCTTATTCCTAGCCCCCATGATGCCTTGCGTGAATTATGGCGCAACTTACACGTACTGCCGCCATCAGTGTGTGTGTGAATAGGTGGATAGCAGGAGCTGTAAAACGCTTTGGTCATCTAGAGATCGCGGACGACCGCGCCGTCTTGACCTGATATAGAGCTGTCCAGGACTCAGTCCAAGGACAGATAATTTTTTCACACATAAGGAGTTGTTCAGCTCCTTATACAAAGATATAGAATGATGATGGTCAAGTCAGTGGCGGTAATGCACCTGTAACCTGGTTGCCAACCGCCAATCAAATCTAAAAGAAGAAGAAGATGGGCGCAACTTCTGGTACTAGTTTAGAACGTATGGTTGTCACTGAAACGGGACACTTTTCCTTGTTAAAAAACAATGACTTTGGCATCAAAAATGTTGGAACACGGCCTTTTGCACCTCAGAAAGAGTAATATCATCATACCACTTCCCACAACTATCGAGGAATAGGAAGATAACCTTGAAAAGTGGCCTCGTAGACAGTAGCGCCGTTAGTTAGCTCCGCTGCTAATGCTAACGCTGTAAACAAATACAAATTCTGAGATATATCATAGTCTCCACCGCAATAAAGTCAGATGCATTTTGTTAAAAGATGTTGGACATAATCAGATTTACCTTAGAGCAGACGTAGAATCTAGTCAGAGCCACAAAGAACCACAACACCGTGCTTGGGTGTTTTAATGTTAAGGTAAAACAAACAGCTAATTAAAATGCTCATGCTGCTGTCATGCCATGAATGCTTGTTATTTAACTTAACATGTACAGACATTTTCTGACAATTGTTCAAAATTTTATTGATCTAGATTTTGTGATAATTTAAAAATTAATGCATGCTGAAGCTGCTAAATATCGAGTCCATATCATTCCAAGGCAGTACAACGAATGCAAAAAAAAACCCCAAAACTATTTGATATCTTTCTTAAATCATTAAGTCTTAGAAAGCAAACAGTTACTATTTTTTATTTATTATTTTACTTCATGCAGCCTTGCGTCTGGCCACATATATGACGCATAAACGTCAGATCTGTAACATTCATACAAGTGAAAACATATCTGGTGCTGCTGTGTCTGTACCACCAATCACACCAACAGTCCTCTTTAGTTTTCAGTGCATGATCTATGCATCACCGTGAGAAGCCTGCATTTATAGTCCATGGCACAACCACGAACACCAGCAACAAGTACCAGAACTATGCCAAAACATTCAAAAAATACAAAAACTAGAAGTGCTGAAATTAGCTGTCACTTGAGTACAAAACACGTATGTGGACTATACATTAGAATGAATTTGAAAAACTTTTAAAAACACTATTTTAAATGCCCCACTACTCCACTCTTGCTGGCTGATTTAACACTGCGTCAGCCGAAACCAGAAATTCTGCCCATAATCGTTTCTACAGCAGCACCCCAAGAATAATGTGGATACCGGTTTACATACTTTTAGTGCATAAGCAGACTGAAGACAGGTGCTGTGTTTCTCGATCTTACAGCCGCCTATGATACGGTCTGGCACAAAGGCCTCCTCCTGAAACTTATAAAGGCGATCCCTGCTTGGGCAACAGCAATTATAAAAACCCTGCTGACCAACCGAAGGTTCAGAGTCCACCTCGGTCAGAACACAAGTGCATGGAGAATGCAGAAAAACGGACTCCCACAAGGCTCAGTTCTAGCTCCAACTCTGTTCAACCTCTACATAAACGACCTGCCTACTACAAAATCCCGCAAATTCATCTATGCAGACGACATCTGTTTGGCATTCCAAGCACCAGACTTTGAACCACTGGAACGGGTGCTCACGGAAGATCTTGCCAAACTGGACCAGTTCTGCAAAATCTGGCGCCTAAAACCAAGCCCAGCAAAAACCGTCTCCAGTGTATTCCATCTCCACAATGCAAAAGCTGCCAGAGAACTAAACATCCACCTGAGCGGACTCAAGCTTAAGCATGCCCCAAATCCAACTTATCTTGGAGTGACCCTTGATAGGACCTTATCCTTCAAGGAACATCTAAAGGGGACGGCTGCTAAGGTGAAGGTACGAAACAACCTGCTCTGCAAGCTCGCTGGTGCAAAATGGGGGGCGGCAGTCTCCACCCTGCGCACCTCAGCACTGGCCCTTTCATACTCTGTAGCAGAATATTGTGCCCCTGTCTGGTCCAGGTCATCTTACTCACACCATGTAGACACCCAGCTCAACTCAACAATGAGAACTATAACTGGAACAATCCGCTCAACACCACTCCCCTGGCTCTCTGTACTGTCAAACATAGCCCCTCCACACATCCGGCGAGCAGCATTAACTCAAAGGATGCTCCAAAAAGTTAAAGATTTTCCTCACTTGCCAATCCATGCAGATATCTACACCCCACCCACTGCCCGACTTTCATCCAGACGGCCGATTTGGAAAAACCCTCCCCCAGCTGACTTTACCATCCAGACAGCTTGGCAAGAGGAATGGGAGACCAAGGAGGTCCCAAACAAACAGCTGGTGATAAACCCCAACCAACAGGTCCCGGGCACCAACCTCCCAAGGAGACAGTGGTCTACACTCAATCGCTTCAGGACTGAACATGGCCCCTGCTTGGCCAGCCTTCACAGATGGGGCAGTAGCCCTAGCCCACTGTGCGCATGTGGAGAGGAGCAAACAATGGAACACATCATAGAGGTTTGCCCGCTCCAAAGACTGGAAGGAGATTACACACCCTCCATACAGCAAACCAGGAGGCAACTGCTTGGCTTAAGGACTTTGCATTCGCTAAATAAATAAAGTGCATAATTACACAACCTCCTCTTCTCCTTTCGGCTGTTCCCTTTAGGGGTTGCCACAGCGGATAATCTGCCTTATCCCTCACCTTATCACCTCACCCTTTCCCTTGCATCTTCCTCTATAATACCAACCACCTTCATCTGCTCCTTCACTACATTCATCTTCTCTGTGGTCTTCCTCTTTTCCTCCTGTCTTGCAGCTCCATCTTCAACATCCTTTGTCCAATATATCCACTATCCCTCCTCTGCACATGTCCAAACAATGTCAGCCTTGCCTCTCTTTGTCCCCAAACTGCCCAACTTGCGTTGTCCCTCCAATATACAGTGGGGAAAATAAGCATTGAGCACATCAACATTTTTCTCATTAAACATATTTCTGATCAAGCCATTGACCTGAGATTTTCACCAGATATCAGTAACAACTCAAGTAATCCATACATCCAAAGAAATCAAGGCAACTGTGTTCACAAACCGTTATATTTAATAAAGTGGAATGACACAGGGAATAAGTATTGAACACGCTTGGTGAAATTCATTTAATATTTAGCAGAAAAGTATTTGTTGGTAATAACAGCTTCCAGATACTTCCTGTGTGGAGAAACTAGGTACAGGCAGTGCTCAGGAGCAATTTTAGCCCATTGTTCCACAAAAACTGTCTTCAAATCTTGATGGTTCCGTGTGTGTCTTCTATGAACTCTGACCTTCAGTTCATTCCATAGATTTTCAATTGGATTCAGGTCAGGTGACTGACTGGGCCATTCCAGTAGCTTTATTTTCCTTCTCTGGAGCCAGTTAAGAGCTTCCTTGGCTGAGTGTTTGGGATCATTGTCTTGCTGAAATGTCCACCCTCATTTCATCTTCAGCATCTTGGCAGATGGCAACAGTTTCTTATCAAGGATGTCTCTGTACATTTGTCCATTCATCTTCAATTATATCAAGTCTGCCTGTACCATGTGCCGAAAAACACCCCCACACCATGATGCTCCCACCTCCAAATTTCACTGTTGGTATGGTGTTTGGGGGCTGATGTGTAGTGCCATTTCTCCTCCAAACATGCTGTGTACTGTGGCATCCAAAAAGCTCAGTTTTGGTCTCATCTGACCAGACTATATTCTCCCTGTCATGGTTAAGCTGACAGCCCACGTGCACGATGCTAGCACAGGATGGAACCACACAAGGGGGGAATGCTCAACAGTTTATTAAATATGGAAAACAGCGCACAGTTAATTAAACAGCCACTGGTCAGAGGAAACAATCCACCTATGGGGAGAAAATGAGAGCTGTCAGTGGAGGAACAGAGTAGGGAATATGGGCAAGCCAAATTGCCACTTACTCAGGGTTCCGAGGGTGGACTGGCAGGACTCCAGCGGGGACTAGACGAACCAGTAGGGTAGGGGGGAATGAGCTGATAGTGCCTGACCGGGTGGAGATTGTTGCTGAGCAAGTGATGAGGTGGCAGGAGAGCGCATGCAGACCCGAGACACACCCGCACGATGGCAGCAACCTGTTAGGGAGAAAAGAGAGCACAGTTTAGACGATGTGTCTAAGCTTAGCAAAACGACCTGCTTGCCTGAATTTAGGGCAGTATACCCAGATGAGCCAGCGTTGACTGCGCGGAGGAGGCCTCCGTAAGTACGCTGGCTGATGAGCGGGCACAGGTGTGTCCTCTGCCTCAGGTGCAGTGATGAGTTCGTGAACGTGCTGTAGGATGGGAGGGGCGCGCTCTCACTGCCCATGACATGGCCCCTCCCTTCTAAGAGCGGCTCCTGGCGGTCCAGAGAGCTTCTCGGGGTGAGTCCGGTGGTAGGCCCGGAGCATCTCCTTGTCCAGAACCCGTGATGAGGTAGTCCAGGACCATTCCTCCGGGCCGTAGCCCTCCCAGTCCACCAGATACTGCAATCCTCGGCCCCGACAGCGAACATCCAGAATAAAGCGGACTGTGTAGGCGGGGTGACCGTCAATGATACGAGGAGGAGGAGGCGGGGGGGGGGCAGAGAGGACTGACCGAGAGGGGTTTGATGTGGGACACGTGAAAAGTGGGGTTCATCCGTAGAGTAGGAGGAAGTCTCAGTTGAACCAACGCATCATTGATAATCCGGGAGATGGGAAACGGTCCCAGAAAACGGGGGACAGCTTCTTAGATTTTTCCTTCAAAGGGATCTGACTTGCCGCCAGCCAGACTTGCTGTCCCACAGTGCACTTAGGAGCCGGGACCCGCTTCCTGTCAGCGGCGGCCCGGGTGCATTCCGTGGTGCGTGCCAGGGCAGGCCGGTAGCCCTCCAGACACGCCGGCATCGACGAGCATGGGCCTCTACAGACGGAATCGCCACCTCCCTCTCGGCCATAGGAAGAAGAGGCGGGGTATAACCCAAGGACGCCTCAAATGGAGTGAGTCCGGTGGCCGTGGAAATGGCCGAGTTGAGGGAATACTCCACCCAGGTCAGGTGTGAGCTCCAAGAAGCCGGGTTCTCGACTGCTACGCACCACAGGGTGGCCTCCAGGGTCTGATTGGCGCGCTCTGCCTGCCCGTTGCTCTAAGGATGATACCAGAGGAGAGACTCACTGTAGTGCCCAGTGTCCGACAAAAGGCCCTCCAGACCTGGGACGTAAAATGTGGACCGGCCTTGATCACATGGTCTGTCAACAGAACCGCTGTCTCCAAGGCTGAGGGGAGCTTCGGGAGGGCCACAAAATGCACCACCTTGGAGAAGCGATCCACGATCGTAAGGATTACAGTCTTCCCACAGGAAGGGGGGGGTCCGGTCACAAAGTCCACGGCAATATGAGACCAAGGACGACCCGGGGTGGGAAGGGGATGGAGGAGTCCCGAGGGGGGAGAGGAGTCATATTTCCCCCGGACACAGGTCTGACAGGCCCTCACGTAGTCCCATGCGTCCCGCCGCACCGTGGGCCACCAGAATGCCCGCCGGACGAAGTCCACTATGCGGGCGATGCCAGGATGACAAGCGAAGCGGCTGGTATGGGCCCACTGGAGAACGTCACTGCAGAGGACGGCCGGGATGTAGAGACGATTCCGGGGGCACCCTACTGGCACAGGCTCCTGGGACTGGGCCTGACGGACCCTCCGCTTGATATTCCAAGTAAGGCACCAAGGATGCACGAAGGCGGGATGATGGTTTGGGGGGGGAGGGTTCGTCCTCCCCAGAGTCAAACTGCCGCTATAGCGCATCCAGTTTGATATTCTGGGTGCCAGGCCGGTACATGATGGTAAAATTAAACCGCTGGAAAAATAAAGCCCAGTGGGCCTGCCTGGCATTCAGTCGGCGGGCCGACCGCAAGTACTCCAGGTTCTTCTGGTCGGTCCATACGATGATGGGGTGAATGACACCCTCCAACCAATGTTTCCACTCCTCCAGCGCCAACTTAATGGCCAGCAGCTCTCTGTCCCCAACATCATAATTTCTCTCAACCGGCGTCAGCTGATGAGAGAAATATGCGCACGGGTGGAGCTTCTGATCCGAGGGTGTGCACTGCGAAAGCACAGCGCCAGCCCCCATATCAGATGCGCCCACCTCGAGGACGAACTGGAGCTGCGTGTCGACCTGTGCCAAGATGGGTGTGTCTGTGAACAGGCATTTTAATTTGTTAAATGTCTGCTCCGCTGCCTCGGTCCAACAAAAGGGGACCTTAATGGAGGTCAGCTGAGTTAAAGGCAGTGCCACCCCATTATAGTTCCTTATGAACCGGCGATAATAGTTCGCGATCCCGAGGGAGCGTTGGAGCTCCCTACGGGAGTGAGGAGTTGGCCAATCCAGTACTGCTTTCACCTTGGCCGGGTCGGCAATCAGTCTCGCCTCGGCTACTATGAAGCCCAGGAAGATGGTTGATGTTGATGAAAACTCACACTTCTCGGCTTTGACGTAGAGCCAGTTCTCCAAGAGCCGATGTAGAATGGCCCTTACGTGGGCTTCATGCTCCTCTGGCGAGTGGGAGAAGACCAAAATGTCATCCAGATACTGTATACAAACACGAATTGATACAACATGTTGTGGAGGACGTCATTAATTAACCACTGGAAGACGGCGGGGGCGTTAATGAGCCCAAAAGGCATCACAAAATACTCAAATTGCCCCTGGTGTGTCTTAAATGCAGTCTTCCATTCATCACCCTCGTGAATGCGGACCAAATGATACGCGTTCCTAAGATTCAATTTAGTAACCCCCATGGACGCTGAAGGAGCTCGAATGCTGAATTGATCAAGGGTAGGGTACTTGTCCTTGATGGTAATAGCATTAAGCTCCCAGTAATCAATGCACGGGTACAGCGAGCCATCCTTCTTTCTGACGAAGAAGAGCCCAGCTCCGAGAGGAGCTGAAGATGGCCGAATAAGGCTGGCATTCAGGGACTGCTTAACCCTATGAGTGTGTAAGTTGCCAAACTGCAACATAACCCCTAGTGGTCAAGAGTGGTAAATATTTTTTGTCAATAAAATAGTTCAGATTTCCAAGGCTATAACTTGAAAGTGGTAAGAGATAATGGCTTACTGTCAATTAGAAAGATGTAAAATATGATCCAAAGTTTCAGATAGGAATAAATTTACACATCTAATTTGCATAATGTCGTGGCACCTCTTTAAATTCCATAACTCAGTCAAAACTGGACTTTGGACGTATTTACACAAAAAATGGTTCAGTCTTTTGACACCGTTTTTTGTACAGAAGTACCTCATCATTTTATCTTCAAAGTACATGAACAAGAAATCATGAACAAAGTACATGAACAAGAAAGTATACCCAGACGAGCCAGCACTGACTGCGCGGAGCTATGATTACAGTACCTGAACTGCGGGACCGCTATGCTAAAGTCATAAATGAAGCCCTGGCGGACTGTCCCACCGACTGTGCTTCTGCAAGGTGGAACCACATCCGTGAGGCTGTGTTTGAGACCGCCATAGGTACCTTTGGGAAAAAGGTGGGGAAGAGTGCGGATTGGTTTGAAGCTGGAGCTGCTGAGATGGAACCTGCAATTGCCGCCAAACGTGCAGCCCTAATTGCCCACAAGAAGGAGCCCTCTGTGCGGACGCTTGCTACACTGCGCGCTGCGAGGAACAATGCACAAAAGATTGCAAGGCGATGTGCCAACGACTTCTGGCTTAACCTCTGCCAGGACATACAGCTTTCTGCAGATCACGGAAACATGCGCAAAATGTACGAAGGCATGAAGAAGGCTTTCGGTCCCAGTGTCATCAAGACCACCCCACTTAAATCAGCTGCAGGAGATGTCATCAAGGATCGCGGTAAACAAATGGAGAGATGGGCTGAGCACTACCAAGAGCTCTGCTCGAGAGTAACCACCGTCTCGAACATGGCCCTTGAGAACACCCCTCTACTGTCAGTCATGGATGAGCTTGACGCTCCACCCACCATCGAGGTGCTCAGCAAGGCGATAGACTCCATCTCAAACGGCAAGGCTCCAGGCAGTGACAACATCCCCCCTGAAATCGTCAAAACCGCAAAGGAGAGCTCGCTCTTGAAACACGTCCATGAGCTCCTGCTGCAGTGCTGGGAGGAAGGGGCTGTGCCCCAAGATATGCGTGATGTCAAAATCATCACTCTCTACAAGAACAAGGGGGAGCGGAGCGATTGTAACAACTATCGTGGTATCTCACTCCTAAGCATAGTTGGCAAAGCCTTTGCCCGTGTCGTCCTCAACAGACTACAACTACTTGCCGAACGTGTGTATCCAGTGGCACAGTGTGGAATCAGAGCAACAAGGTCAACCATAGATATGGTCTTCTCTATGAAGCAGCTGCAAGAAAAGTGCCGGGAGCAGAGACAACCCCTCTTTTTGGCCTTCATCGACCTGACCAAGGCTTTTGACTTGGTCAGCAGGGATGGACTGTTTGTCCTCCTCCAACGAATTGGATGTCCCCCCAAGCTTTTGAGCACGATCAAGTCGTTCCACCAGGACATGAACGGCATTGTCCAGTTTGATAGATTATCCTCAGACCCTTTCCCGATCAAGAACGGTATGAAGCAGGGTTGTGTTCTGGCTACTACCCTATTTGGCATCTTTTTCTCCCTGCTTCTGTGCTACGCCTTCCGGGACTCTGAAGACGGTGTCTTCCTCCACACCAGGAGCGACGGAGGCCTCTCCAACATGGCACGCCTCAGATCAAAGACCAGGGTGCGGAGCGTTCTAATCAGGGAGCTGCTCTTTGCTGATGATACTGGTCTTGTTGCCCACACCGTGGAAGCGCTCCAGCGTCTCATCAACTGCTTTGCTCGTGCCTGCTCTGAGTTTGGCCTCACCATCAGCCTTAAAAAGACCGAGGTCATGGGCCAGGATGTCAGCAGTGCTCCCAGTATCAACATCGGCGTCCACACACTTGCGGTGGTGGACAAGTTCACCTACCTCGGGTCGATCATCTCCAGCAATCTCTCCCTAGACGCTGAACTGAACGCCTGTATCGGCAAGGCATCGACGGTGATGGCCCGTCTGGCGAAGCGAGTCTGGGACAACTCTATGCTAACCACCAACACCAAGATAAGAGTCTACATGGCCTGCGTACTGAGTACTCTCCTATATGGCAGTGAAGCATGGACCCTCTACTCCTGCCAGGAACCCCGGCTGAACGCCTTCCACCAACACTGCCTTCGCAGACTACTGCGCATCACTTGGCAGGACCGTGTCTCCAACATCGACGTCCTGACAAGAGCAGATGTGCCCAGTATGTTTGCCATCCTGACAAAGAGACGCTTGCGATGGCTTGGCCACGTCAACCGAATGGAGGATGGCCGCATCCCCAAAGACTTACTGTATGGGGAGCTGGCTACTGGAACTAGATCAAAGGGACGCCCAACTCTCAGATTCAAGGATGTTTGCAAGCGCGACCTCAAGGCTGGAGGCTTCAACCCCTCCGACCTGGAGTCAGCCGCCTCCGTCCGCTCCAACTGGCGGACCACCACCCAGGATGTCATCCGAACAGCAGAGGAGAGAAGAGACACTCGCTGGGGGGAGAAGAGACTCCGCAGACAGAGGAGACTGTCGAGACCCCCACTACACTGTGAAGAATTTATCTGCAGCGGCTGCGGCAGGATCTGCAGATCCCGTATCGGCCTCTACAGCCACGCCCAATGGTGCAGCTCCCTGAATGATGACCCAAGGCACAAAACCCCCCCATGATCTTTCGAGATCGATGGAGCCAATGATACCCAGACGAGCCAGCGTTGACTGCGCGGAGGAGGCCTCCTTAAGTACGCTGACTGATGAGCGGGCGCAGGTGTGTCCTCTGCCTCAGGTGCTCAGGTGCAACAGGAGTACCTGCTAACTTCGGGTCTTTCTTAAGCTCTTCACAAGTGTTCTTTGGCTCTTGGATAGCTCTTCTGATTATTGTTTTGACTCCTCTGTCAGTAATCTTGTGATTAGCTTCTGGTCGTGGCCAGTTTATGGTAAAATGATGTTCTTTCCTCTTCCAAATGATGGCTCCAACAGTGCTCACTGAAACATTCAGCAGTTCCTGTAACCAATGCCATCATTATGTTTTGCAACAATAAGGTTATGAAGGTCTAGAGAAAGCTCTTTGCTTCTACCCATCATGAATTCTTTTTGGTGTGACAATCTGATATTCACAGACATTTTTAAAGGCTATCAGTCAGGACTTAACCAGCTGTAATTAATTTGGACTGATGGAAGAGGGGATGGCTTCCTAAATTCTAATGGATTTCAGCTGGTTTCTCAGCTTTGTATGCCTTTTTGCACCTCTTTTTCGTGTTCAATACTTTTTTTTTTGATTTTGTATACTTTATTGATCCCCAGAGGGGAAATTGAGGGCATCCACCTGGATGGATGAAGCAGCCACGGTACGGCACTATCCCTTTACCATTCACACACACATTCACACCTAGGGCCACTTTAGAGTCTCCAGTTAACCTTACCTGCATGTTTTTGGCCTGTGGGAGGAAACCGGAGAAATCCCGGAGTAAACCCACGCAGATACGGGGAGAACATGCAAACTCCACACAGATCACTGTTGGTCAGGGGCTGGGATCGAACCAGGGATCCCATGGCCAAGGGTGAGTTGCTGTGCTGCCGCAGTGCTAACCACTGCTCCACCGTACCGCATAATACCGAATAATACTTATTCCCTGTGTCATTCCACTTTATTAAATATAACTTATTTTGTGAACACAGTTGCCTTCATTTCTTTGTATGTATGGATTACTTGGGTTGTTACTGATATCTGGTTAAAATCTCAGTTCAATGGCTCCATCAGAAATATGTTTAATGAGAAAAATGTTGACTCATTTGTACTCATTTGTAATCCTGTCCCTTTTAGTCACTCCCAATGAGAGTCTTAGCATCTGCAACTCTTCTGCATCCAGCTCTGCCTCCTGTCTTTTAATTAGCACCAGTCTTCAAACCATACATCATAGCTGGTCTCACTGTCACTACCATCTTATAAACCTTCCCTTTATAGCTGGTATCCTTCTGTCACAAATCATCCCTGACACTCATCTCCACTCAGTCCACCCTGTCTGCACTCTCTTCTTCACCTCTCTTGTGCATTTTCCATTGCTTTGGATGGTTGACCTCAGGTATTTACTCGTAAACTCATCTACCTTCACTGCATGTACATATCTTCACCATTACACCTGCCTCCCTCTCATCCACACACGTATTCTGTTGCTTCTACAGACTTTCATTCCTCTTCTCTCCAGTGCATACCACAACCACTCCAGGTTCTCTTCCACCTGCTCCCTACTTTTGCTACAGATCACAATGTTGTCTACAGACATCATGGTCCATGGAGACTCCTGACCTTTTTTTTTTTTTTACCCCGTCCTGTCTAGCATCTAGGTAAGCGGAATGCATATCTGCTTCCCTTATTCTGCCAAATAGATTTACTTTGCCAAAAGGAGCTTTGATCATGTTTGATTACTGTATATAAACAGTATTTAAAGACTCCTCTTGTAATAATGTTAATATTGTATTCAAATTGTTCCACCTATAATGGACCCGATGGGGGGAGTAAGGGAAGGAATTAAAAAGATTTGAAGTGGTCAGAAGGGGTGGTGGGTGAGGGGGTGGGGAGGGGAAGAAAAAGAGAGAGGAACAAATGGAGAATGGCACGCGCTGGCTGCACAGTGGACCCACACCCACCCCAGAGCCCCAGACACACTCCCCAGGAGCCACCAGGCACCCACACCCAGGGGAGGCAGTAGCAAGGAGTGGGGATCCCCAGGAAAGGCCAACCCTCCTGCCTGCCAGAGGGGGCCCACGTGGCCAGGAGGTACCACCCTTATCAGTCCAGACGGAGACTCCTGCCTGACCTCATTTGTCAGTCTGTCCATCACCATGGCGAACAAGAAGACTAATACATTTTAATACTCATGATATTTTAATAACTAATACCAGTAATTTTAATAAATAACATTTCAATACTAATGATGATAATTAATGCACTTTAATAATTAATACAAAAAGAGAATACAATTTTACACCAAGGAGTGGTTTTTAATGAGTAAATATACAGTATAGTTTCCTTGATTACACAAGTTGTGTTGTAATTTACATAAAATCCATTATACTCTATACCAAAACCGCTTCTAATTAGGGTTCCAAACAGCTGTGCTTCTTCTTCTTCTTCTTCTTCTCCTCGCTAAAAGTGCATGGGGAGCAAAAATGGTAATACATAGAAACATGAAATTATACAGTCAAGTCAGAAATTCCCCTGTGGATCACCACCTTATTGTGGTGGAGGGGTTTGATTGCCTGAATGATCCCAGGAGCTATGTTGTCGGGGGCAACTTGCCCCTGGTAGGGTCTGCCAAGGCAAACTGGTCCTTGGTGAAGGGCCAGACTAAGAGCGGTCCAGTGGATCTCCATGAAAAGCATTGCATCAAGGACCCAGTGTACCCAAAGGAGGCACATGGGTCTGCCCTCCAGTGGGCTCATCACCTGCAGGACGGATCATGGGGGTCATGGTGCTATGTAAACTGGGCGGAATTCTGGGCTACTCTGTCTGGACTGATGGCCCAGTGACCCGGATCACTGGCTAAGCGGTAGAAGATGGATGGATGGATGGAAATTCTCCCTACTACTTAGAGACCAAAAATCAAGGCATTGGGTACATAGGTGATGCTATAAACACTTTTTTGTTTGTTTTTTTTCCAAATATCTCAAGAACGGCTAAACCAAGTCTCAAAATTCCTTCATCATTCTATTTTCTGAACTCTTATGCAAATTTTCTGTACTGGTCTTATGCTCTAAAAATACAAGTTTTCTGCACCATATTTTCAAAAATGTGCATGTGACCTCAAAATAAGCTCCTCCTGGGTCAGTCATCTAAATTTCTTGTAATTAAGTAGAGATTATCTACAACCAATGATAATCAAAAGTTGTTAAAATTTTCTGAAAATGTCAATCTATTTTGATTTTATAGGCCAATCAAGTTGTACAGTTTCTCTTTGGCATGTATTTTTGGCTTTAACTTCTGATGTAGTGATCCAAACTCGATAAAACGTCACACTCACAATCACAACAGTATTCTTTAGCAAAACACCAAATTTCACGCAATTCTGTCAATGTTCCAAAAATCATGTTCATGAAATGTCTGTCAACCACTGTGTCTTGTTAATGGAACATTTTTTTAGTGTGTGAGGAAGTCAGTGTGTGACCCAAAGCAATTGTGTGGTGTTGAGGTTTAGATGCTCATCTGTTGTGCTTGGACTTGGGTTCAAATCCTCAATCCGCAATGTGTAACTTTTCTAAAGTACAGCATATCTTTAACTGCTGTACTACCGTTTCTGGGAATCCTTTCAGCTGAACATTTATCTTTTGAGAAAGTTAAAGTGCAAGCTAAAGCAGCTGTGTAACGTTGTGGTTAAGGTGATTGCTTGGCATAACTTCTTGACAGCCAGCCTTCTTCTGAGACCATTCTGATGAGGGTTCAGTTGATGGTAAATGGATAAACTGAAGTTTTCACTGCATTTTTTTTTTCTATTTCTAAAGGACATGGATTTCATATACTGCTTATCTGCTGCAGATTGTTTCTCAGGGCTGAAAGTTCTTTTATCCTCCATTTGTCCTGTTTACTCAAAAAAAAAAATCAAGGAAACTACATATGTTAAGGTACAAGAACATGATTAAAATTGAGTCAAAATGCAGCATATTTCCAAGGAAAGACTCTGGAAGACCATCACAAAGCTTGGAGAACTTGTACTAGACCACTTTAAAAACTACTTCAAAGTCTGGTTCCTTGGAAGCAAAATACAAAGAAATGAGAAGGTGCCTAAAACTTTTATACAGTATTAAATTAATCCATTAAGGCTAGAAGTTGCCCACAATAATACAACCCCAATTCCGCTGAAGTTGATTGATTAATGATTTAAAAATCCTTTTCAACCTATATTCAGTTGAATACACTACAAAGACAACATATTTACTGTTCAAACTGATAAAGTGTGCTTGTTTGCAAATATTCATTTATTTTGAATTTGATGCCTGTAACACGTTCCAAAAAAGCTGGGACAGAGGCATATTTACCACTGTGTTACATCACCTTTCCTTTTAACAACAGTGAATATAAGTGTTTAGGAACTGAGGACACTAATTGTTGAAGCTTTGTAGGTTAAATTCTTTACCATTTTTGCTTGATGTAGGACTTCAGTTGCTCAACAGTCCGGGGTCTCTTTTGTCGTATTTTGTGCTTCATAATTTTCAATTTCACATTCTCAATGGGAGACAGGTCTGGACTGCAGGTAGGCCAGTCTAGTACCCGCACCCTTTTACTAGGAAGCCACACGGTGTGGCTTGCCATTGTCTTACTGAAATAAGCAGGGACATCCCTGAAAAGACATTGCTTGAATGGCAACATATATTGCTTGAAAACATCTATAGGTCAGCATTACTGGTACCTTCACAGATGTGCAAGTTATCCATGCCATGGGCACTAACTCGCCCCCATACCATCACAGATACTGGCTTTTGAACTTAATGTTGATAACAATGTGGATGGTCATTTTCCTGTTTAGCCTGGAAGACGTCCATGTTTTCCAAAAACAATTTGAAACATGGACTCGTCAGACCACAGCACACTTTTCCACTTTGCGTCAGTCCATCTCAGATGAGCTCAGGTCCAGAGCAACTGGTGGCATTTCTGGGTGTTGCTGATATATAGGTTTTGCTTTGCATGGTAGTTTTAACTTGCACTTGTAGATGTAGCGACAAACTATGTTCTGACAATGGTTTTCCAAAGTGTTCCTGAGCCCAAGTGGTAATATCCTTTACAGAATAATGTTGGTTTTTAATGCAATGCAACCTGAGAGGTTAAATGTCATAGGTATTCAATGTTGGTTTTCGACCTTGCTGCTTACGTGCAGAAATTTCTCCAGATTCTCTGAATCTTTTCATGATATTATGGACTGTAGATGATGAAATCCCTGAATTCCTTGCAATCATATGTTGAGAAACAGTCTTAAACCGCTGGACTATTTGCCCACGCAGTGGTTCACAAAGTACTGTCCTGGTTATGTCGTTACTTAAAGAACAGTTACTTAGTTACTTAAAGGACAGATATCAGTATGTACTGTATGTGTTGGTAGCAAAAACTCACAGTTACTGAAGGTTACTTGTGGAGTCCCACAGGGTTCAGTTTGGGGGCCATTGTTATTCAATATGTATATAAATGATATATGTAAAGTTTCGGAAAAAATGGATTTAATATTGTTTGCAGATGACACTAATTTATTATGCAGTGGAAGCAATTTGGAACAACTTTTGGATACACTCGAAAAGAAATTAGGAAAGCTTAAACTGTGGTTTGATTCAAACAAATTAACGCTCAATTTAAGTAAGACAAAATTTATAATTTTTAACAACCATCACAACTCAGTATCTAAACTCAGTGTAAATGGTGTAGAGATTGAAAGGGTATCTGAAATTAAATTCCTTGGAGTAATAATTGATAATAAATTGTGTTGGAAGTCACATATTAATTATATTAAAGGTAAAATATCCAAATCAATTGCAATACTACACAGAGTGAAATATTCGTTGAATCAACCCACACTATATACTTTGTATCATTCATTAATGCTCCCATACATGACATATTGTACTTAAGTATGGGGAAATACATATAAAACAAACATATATCCAGTCTTTATGCTTCAGAAGAGAGCTATTAGAATAATAACCAAAGCTGCTTACAGGGAACCAACAAACCCACTTTTTCTTAAATTAAAAAGCTCTCAGGTTGAAAGATCTGGTTGATTTTAAAACTGCAGTAATAATGTTTAAAGCAAAGAATCTATCACTGCCCGCAAATATCCAAAAGTTGTTCCAAATAAGGGACAAATAATATCATTTCAGAGGAACATGTATATTTCAAAAACCTTCAGTGAGAACTACCACCAGCAACACTGTGTCTCAGTGCAAGGAGTCAGACTGGGGAACGCTTTTGGACTTGAATTAAAATCATGTACAACGCTTGGACAATTTAAACAAAAAATAAAGGAAGAAATACTCCAAACATTTATACAAAACGACATGTAAAATCACATAAGGATTATCATATCCAGTCTGTGTTGTGCTGTTGCTTAGTTTTGTTTTGTCATGTTTTGTCTTAGGTTTGTTTTGATTTGTAATCACTTTTATTTTTTTTTTCTTTTTGAATTCTTAGATGGAATATGGGTGGGCAATATAAGCTGCGGCTTCAGCCATCACCCATTTCAGATAACTTGTGTTGAATTGTATAATCCGAGGAGTTATTGTTTAATTTGACCTTGTTGGATTTTTTTTCCCTTTGTTATATTATTCTGTTCCTTTCTTTTAATCTAATCTATCCGAAATAAAGATTCATTCATTCATTCAAAGTGGTGAACCTCACCCCATCTTTTCCTGTGAACAACTGAGCCTTTCAGGGATCCTCCTTTAATACCCAGTCATGACACTAGCCTGTTTCCAATTAACCTGTCCACTGGTGGAATGTTCAAAAAAGGTCTTTTTTGAGCATTCCTTGACTTTCCCAGTCTTTTCTTGCCCCTGTCCCAGCTTTTTGGTATTTTATGCAGGAATCAAATTCAAAATGAGTGATGATTTGCAACAAAACAATAAGCTTGAACATGTCTTGTCTTTGTTGTGTATTCAACTGAATATAGCTTGAAATGTAGTTTTAGGTCATTGTATTTTGTTTTCATTTACATTTTACACAACACCCCAACTTCACCAGAATTGGGTTGTAGGCCACTCTGAAATATGTCATTGTGAGTTTTGAAGGATAATACAAAAATGCAGCTCAATGTAAAGATAAAAAGGGTCAGTTCAGTAAACCCCTTTATCGTGTCCAGCCCAATAAGGCACACCTATGGAAACAGATTTTTCTTAATGTGCTGAGATTTTAATAAAAGTACAATATGCCTTTGATGTGTATGAAAAGTCAGATATTTTACTTCACCAACTAAAAAAATGTGAGTGAAAAGCATGTTAAATTTTGGTAAGCATAGATGAATAAATAATTCAAGTGAGGACAAGAAGTTTCATAAAGATGGATTTATCTGACAGAAAAAAATGATTAAAAAACACATACATATCTTATTTTTCCCTTGTCTCACTGTGACCTGAATATTTTATGTGCTTTGCAGAGTAAAAAGAATCATCAGCCTAAATCATTCTAATTTTCATCAGTTAATTCACAAGGTAAAGCAATATTGTATTGATTTGCTATCTTAAGCATGAAAGTAAACATGTGTTAATGCAAGACAACTTATACAATAATTATTTCTGTGGTTAGGAATTTATCAAATGTAAATATAGGCCCAAAATAACTCAAAATGAAAATGCAGGTGGAAACATAAATGCATTTGATAAATCACAAATGAAAAAAGATGTTTAAAATGTAATTACTGCATATAAGCTTTCATACTCTGTACCACTTAGCACTTTAGATGCATGAATAGGAAAAGACTCTCAATAATAGATGCTGCTTGTCAAGTTAATGGCCAGGACTGCTACATTTTGCAAAGCTTCCTGCTGTTCAGGAACACATAAAAAATTACTAACAAGCTCAACTGGCACAATGACTGTATACGAACCATTCATAACCCTTTCACTCTCACCATTGTCACTAAAGTGCAAAGAATTCTTAAAATTGTAAAAGATGATGGTTAATAGTTTAGTTTCATTTACAAAATAACTGCATATGCAACATGGATTTAAAATATTCAGAATGAAAGTCATGACTCAATCAGCCACAAATCAATTTTCTTAAAAATTACATACATATACAGTATATACTGTATATATATTTTATATTTTCTTCAGCTTATCAACTAGATTGATTTAATGCTTAGTAAGAGTCCTTAAATGTTTTATTTTATATGCCACCCTACTGAATAGGCCAATTAAGCTACTATTTTGCAAACATAATGTACTTCATCTGACTCCAGATTGGATTATTGAGGGAACACTCAAAGCAGTGAACAACAGGAAAGAAGAAAAAAAATACTTTCAACATATTATAAGCACATAATAACATGAAATGTAAAAACAAGACAGACAGTAAATAATTCACAGACATATTTCCAAAACAGTCACTCACAAACCAACCATATCACAAACCATAAAAACCAAAAACGAGTACAACAGTGGCACCATGGACAAGACCCCGAACAACAACCTTAATCTGATGAGAACTTTCTGCACTGGGGAATATCAATAATGACATTCTGAGAACAACCAACTGCTGAAAAAAAATCTCCAAAAGCCAATCAAGAGAAAATTTCTGGAGATTTTAATAACTACTTTTTGTGATTATCATTTGATAAAAAACCATACCAATGATTGTCCAAGAAAACCTGTCAGAGTCTGGAGTTAGTAACATGCAGAGTAATTTGTGGCGTTCATTCGACACACTGAAAATTCTTCTGAAAATAAGGTTATTGCCTCCATGGAGTATACCAAGTCCTATGTCAGTCAGAATTTTATTTGTAGAGCTGCTGTTGCAAGATGAATAATACGTAAATATAAAATAATGGAGCAGCAACAATTTTTTCAAAACTTCTTCATTTCAATCAGCAGCCAATCTACAGAATGACATACGTGAAATTCAGAGCAATGTGACTTAATGCACAACCACCTGAAGTAAGGGGGTTATCTGTAAAATCACTCCTATAAAAGTTTGTTAAATGTTTTTAAATATGAAATGTTATCACTGTTGATGAGGACCATGCAGAATGACTTGGTATACAGCTCTAAAACACACCTGGTAGATTTCTGCCATAGGGCTGTAACTGCCGTAATTTTCTCAAAAAGTTAATATTCTGTGGAGAAGCAATCTACACCTGTGCTGCCGCGTAACATGTTCATATTCCCAAAAGCGCAAACACACACACACACACACACACTCTCTCTCTCTCTCTCTGAGGTGACCTCAACCAGAGGGACGCTGCCACTAAACCTGGAAGGCGTTGATCTTGCTCGTGTTTTTCAGCGTCTGTCGCCGGTTGCAGAACCATACTCGCACCACCTCTCGGTCATAGTTCAGCTCTCTTGCAATCTCTGTAATCTCATGTCCCGTTGGCAGAGCATTCTTCTCAAAGTAAGAGTTGAGGACTTCTATCGCCTGTGGGGTGAAACTAGTGCGCCGCTTCCGTTTTTTGGAAGGCTCGCCTCCGACAAACTCCATCAGATTCTGTTGGCCTTTCTGGTTCCAGTGCTCGGCTTCGGCCAGCCACTTCTCCAGTACGGGCTTTAGTTTTTGAGCACTTTTAGGGGTGATATCAAGCTTTTCAAACCTGCAAGAAAATTGAAAATCCACACTAAACGTGCACAGGGATATGTTGAAAGTACAGTAAAAAGAATAAATTGAATCAAACTCATTAATATGAATACAGCAGCAACACATCTATCTATTAGAAAGGTCAGTAAACTTAAAATGCAATTTATCATGGCATTTAAAGCTAGCTTTACGCTTTGCGCATCTCTGATGCATCTACATTTTGGGCAAGTCCGGTGCGCATGCATCTGTGTACATGCTTCATTTGCGTTCATTGTTTGACCAAACCTTTAACGCATGCTCAGAACCATCATCTGCAGTTTTACCCCAGCGCAATAGGTATCCACACGAATTTTAGCAATGGCAATGGCGACCGCACAAAGGCAAAAAAAAGGAGCTCCTGTGTTTACTACTTTTACCACTAATTGTCTTTTCTTTTCCTTTCTCTGGTCTCGTCTTTCATGATTCTTTTTAAATTCTTATTCTTCTTCATCTTTGTATACGGTGTCAGTGACATCATCTTTCGAGCGGGAGGTTGGAGCTTGAGCACAAGTAGTCAGCGCACAGTTAACACAGTTAGAAATTCACAGCTGCGGAGGGACCCTTTGGAGCCTAGTGGACTGGAGAGAATGAAGAAATTTAACGTCACACAGGCCTAGCTCTTGAGTAGACACGCCAAGCATAAAGCCTGCTTGACAGTCTTGGTTTTCAATTAATTGCGAGAGCTATCCCTTCCAATATTTCATTGAGTATTTTGAAATGAGGGAAATGGCACCCCACTAAATGTTAAGTGGTGACGTGGTATTAATTTATATATATTATTATTATTATACAAAGTTTTCTGCAGATTGGTGAACCTTTACTGCTGAGACCCTGCCTCTCTGATGTGCTCTTTTTATACCCAGTTATGTTACTGACCTGTTGCCCATTAGCATAAGTAGTTGCTACATATTCCTCCAACTGCTTCTTTTAGGCTGTGTGTCCACCAAACGCATTTTTTGTTGCCTGACCGCCCTGAGCATTTTTTTTCAGCGTTTGTGCGTGGCACTCTGGGGGAAAAAACAAAGTCTGTGCCCTGTATTCCAGCAACAGATAGTCACTCTCAGCTCAGCACTTCCGCTTTTCCTATTGTCAGAATTTCTACTGATTTTTTAATAGCAGTCTCTAAATAACAATGGACAGGAAACGTTTTCTAGCAGCTCAGGATGTAAAATACTATGACACAGAAAGCAGGAGTCTGAGTACAGACTAGTACCGGTGTCCTATGTCCCACCCACGCAGCAGTTCTGATTGGCTGCTTAGGTCTGGCATTGACAAGCTCAGCTGCAGTCTCTGAAAAGTTGAACTTTTTTCAGCTCTGAGCACCGCGACAAAAAATGGCCACCGCCTAGAGCATTTCTACGCCAAGGGCGCTCAGCGCTGTAAACGCTGGACTTCATAGAGAATGAATGGAAAAATACACCCAGAGCGGAAAAAAACGTGTTTGGTGGGCACGCAGCCTTAATGCCACTTACTTTTCTACTATTTTGTTGCCCAACTGCACAGTCTAACAAACAGCAGTTTATGAGACTGCCAGATAATGCATTATGTTTTTATTTAGATTTTACACAGCACCCCAACCTTTTCGGAGAGTTGTAAATAAGGTAAATGTAAACAGACAGGAAAAGGGTCAGTCATTTTAACATCAGCACTGAGAACATCTACAGTTGCTTTACTCTGTTGGCACTGCACCACTGATGCATTACAAAGTTGTCTTCCTAGTGCAGGGGTGTCCAATCATGTGTCATGGGGGGGCCAAGACCCTGCAGGTTTTCTCTTCTAACCAGTCTCTTCAGCAGGTGTTTTCACTTATCAGCAATCAGTGGGAAGAAATTCAGTGAAATCTGCTGTTGAAGACACTGATTGGAGGTAAAGCCTGCGGGGTCTTGGCCCTCCATGACACATGATTAGACACCCCTGTCTTAGTGCATTACAGAAAAAAGCTCTCAGTAATTTACCTGCAAATGGCAGACTGGCTATACGCTGGACCTTCAGTCGCAGTAAGTGCCTGCCCTACTTGTGTCTGAGTAAGCCCCAAGGACAGCCGACGGATCTTAAAATTCTTGGCAAACTCTCGAATCTCCTCCAGATTAATGCCTTCCTCGCAGCTGACTGCCTGCTGTGGTTCTACGATTTAAAACAATATGGTTGAAAAATGTCTAATTAAAATGGACGTATGGATTGAAGAGAAGGAGGTGTACATACTGCTGACTAGTTGTCCCACTTTTGCTATGTCCCCACAGGTGAGGGGCATGTTGGAGGAGAACGTGGTGGTAGCGGTCTTCAGCACAGATGGCTGGGGTGCAATGACAACTGGTGACTGAGTGGCAGTCGTTACAGAAGCCTGTGAGGGTACAAATGTAAACAGGTCTATTTCTCAGATGGAATCGTTAAGATCCAAATTTTTTTAAAAAAGTATTATCAATACATATTTTAAACAAATTCTCACTTTCTGTTTGCCTACCTGTGTGCTGGGTTTAGTGAGTACTGGAGGAGCAGCACTTTTAGGCAAAACTGCAGGTGAAGTTGTGATGGCAACAGGCCCATTTCCTACAGTGGCGATTATATGACCCTGGGTGTTAAGAAGCAGCTGTGGGGTCACGGTCTGGACCTGCAGCCCTTGAAGAGGAAGGGTGGGAGTTGCAGTCGCTCCAGCCAAAGACGCTGGGTTCACCAGAACTGGAAGGGTCCCTATGACCTGTAAATATCGTTTGAGTTAAGAACAGTGTGTATATAAATATGGAGATCTATCCTTCATTTGTAGTTTTGACCTTCCAAATCCACTCTTAGGACATTCAACAACCTGACATTTCAGTGTTTTAGGCACTATGAGATTAGTTTATCCTGTTATTCTGCACAACTCCATTCCGCAGTGTAACAGTTGAAGTGAGTAATGAAAGCATTCGTGAGGACAAACAGTTTTCACAGAAAGTCTCTTGTGCTCCACTGCCTTGAAATAGTTCTGCTGACTAATGTTAACTGGAAGCTGGGGCTTGTTCTTAACAACAGAAGAAGTTTCAAGAAATAATACTGAATGACCTCAAAGGAATTATTGTTCAATATGAATCAATAAACAAGTTTTACAAGAATCTGATCCACACTACTTGAATTGAAAGATGGACTCTGACTACTTGTTTGGACATTTTTCTTTTATCATTTTCTATGGTCGTCTTTAAGGCAATTGAATACATCAGATATTTAAAGTTCAAACTGGTAAACATTATTGACAGGAGCAAGAAAAGACTGGAAAAGTTGAGAAATGCTCAAAAAAACACTTTTTTCAAGCATTCCACAGGTGGACAAGTTAATTGGAAACAGGTGAGTGTCATGACTGGGTATAAAAGGAGCATCCTCAAAAGGCTCAGTCATTCACAACCAAGGACGGGGTGAGGTTTACCACTTTCTGAACAACTGTTGAGCAAACAGTCCAACAGTTTAAGAACGTTTCTCCATGTACAATTGCAAGGAATTTTATTGATTTCATCATTTAACCATAATATCAAAAGATTCCGAGAATCTGGAGAAGTTTCAGCACTTAAGCGGCAAGGCCGAAAACCAACACTGAATGCCTGTGACCTTTGATCCCTCCGGCGGCACTGCATTAAAAATGGACATCATTCTGTAAAGGATAATACCACATGGGGTCAAGAACATTTCTAAAGACCATTGTCAGTTAACCCCGTTTGCTACATCTACAAGTGCAAGTAAAATCTAGGAGTGGGACAGAAGATCGATTCAGTGATGGATCGCAGTACTTGAATGGTGCATACAGGTTTGGAGCAACATACGCTGCCATCCAAATGACATCTTTTTCAGGGTTAGGGTTGCAGGAATCAAATTCAAAATGAGTGAATATTTGCAAAAACCTAAAGTTTATTAACTTGAACATTAAATATCCTGTCTTTGTAGTGTATTCAATTGAATATAGGTTGAAAAGGATTTGCAAATTATTGTATTCTGTTTTTGTTTATATTTTACACAATGTCTCAATTTCATTGGAAATAGGGTTTGTAAATCAAGGAGTACAAGTCAAAGACATATCTTATATGATAACACCAAGGTGGCTTCTTAAGCATCAACTAAAGGCTATATATTTTCTATTGCTAAAAAAAATTAACATTTTTTGAGATATACTGTATTTCATGCAGCCACTAACCTAAAAGATCATTGTTTATTGCACACTTTTACAACAATTAATCATGCTATTTAATCAGCATCTTGACATGTAATACATGCCAGGTGGATGCATTATCTTAACAAAGGAGAAATGCTCTTTCGCTGTTAATGATATATCAAGTATTTGCTGTTGCCTTATGCTGATCCTTCTATGGAATGCACAATAATATTATGAAAATCAGCTACCTGTTGGATATTATATTGTATAGATATTAGTATGGCAGTGCCCTGTGGTAGAAAGGGGGTGATGCCCCGCCTCCAGGGGTTGGTGTCACCTGGGGTATAAAAGGCCACAGCAGGAGACATCTTGTCTCTTCGCTGTGGCTCTCAGGTTAGCGTAGGTGACTCCTGTGTTCCTGTTCAAGTGTGATAATAAAACTACAAAACCTCACCTCGACTCCTCACTAATTAGAGACACAACATTTGCGATGAGGATACACAGCATGGAAAGCGCTGCTACCGTGTTTTGTCCATTTTTGGAGGCTCCAGGTGAGCCACTGGTCCCTTGAGCCAGGTGGTATGCGGCCTTCGAGAATTATCTCACAGCGCTGGATGTCGGCGACCTGGACAAACTGCATGTGAGGGCTATTCTGGTCCACAACTTAGGTATGGAGGGCCAGAGGATCCTGAGCACACTTGGAGGAGGTGACACATTCGGCGACGTGGTGCGGCTCATGGCGGGCTGCTTCCACACCCCTGAAAACACCATAATGCAGCGCATTCAGTTCAGACAGCGACACCAGCGGCCAGGGGAATTGGTTCAGCAGTTTGTGGCGGACCTTTGGCAGCTGGCGGGTGAGTGCAAATTCAGAACCCTAGAGGAGGAGATGGTCCGTGACCAGCTAGCGGAGCACGTGGCGTATTCCTCCACGAGGGTCCGTCTGCTAACTCATGCTGGTGAGCTAACGCTGCTAGCCACCATGGAGCTAGCACAGCAACACGAGGCGGCGGAAAAACTTTCACGGAATCTCGGTGACATGGAGGCCCTGCCCAGGAATGAAAAGCAGTGGAAGGCACTGGCCTTGGATCCGGACGACAGCAACGACGACAAATATGCAGCTGTCGTGAAGATTAGGTTCACCCTGGGGACGCCAAGATGCTACGGCTGCGGATCCAGCAGGCACCGCTATAAAGCGAGGGAGCGCGCAGTGAAGGGGAAGCGTTGTGGAAGGTGCGGGTTGTTCCACCACTTTGCCAGGGTCTGCCGAAATTTCAAAAAGGAAGACTGGGGGCCGGAAAGGGGAGCTTCAGCTAAGAAGACACCCATGGTGGTCCACACGGTCTCGCCTAGCACAGATGGACGTATCTTGTGTAACATCGTGCGGGATGAAATGCCAATCCCGCTAATGATAGACACGGGGTCGGCGACTTCCATCTTAAATTGGACTACGGTGAAGACTTTCTTCCCACACTATAAGGTGAGCAGGACAGACATCGCCTGTTACGGCTATGGTAACAACCCCTTGGACATTGTGGGCTCGGTGTGGTTCTCGGCGAGGTACAAGTCGGCCTCAATGTGTGCAACCAAGTTCATGGTGTCCCGCGAGGGGAACAATCTGATGGGCTGTGACCTGTTCTACGGGCTTGGGTTTTCTATCACCTGCGGTGTTGGTGAGGAGTGGTCAGGCGGTGGACTTTGGGACCGACCCTTCTACATGGGAAGTAGTGAGGAAGTATGGGACTCAGGCTGGCCCGGACCGAGGGGGGGGGGGGGGCACCAGCACCAAGATATGGCCCCACGGCGGGTGTCCCGTGCCAGTGCGCGTGGTACCCTGGACGAGGGACCCAAATGACATGGTTGGACGCCCGTAGAGGCGGATGGATTCATTGAGCAGGCACAGCGTGGTTCCAGTGGCCGGCCGAGTGCCACTGTTGAGCCGGGTGCTGACGCAGCCAACTCAACGCAACAAATGAAAGCGATCGGGCGAGACCGGATGGCACAAACCCTAAATGTGCCCAGAATGGAAACCAGGGACAGAGCTCGGGCCGGATCGGTGGGATGCTACAACACTGTGTGGGAACCAGGTCACGGCGCCATGGACACAGGAAGCCAGTGAGTACTCCCCCGGGCGTGGGCGATAACGTGCGCCCTAGGGTTGAGCCTCAGCTTGGACGGGTCCAAAAGTCGAGGGAGCAGCGGAGTGACCAGGGTGATCTGCGTGTGGTACAGACTGGTGGTGATGGTTACCTTGAGCTGACGCATGGGTCCAGACGGCACCCGAACGAGCTGCGGCATTTGGAGGGGGAGAAATGCCAGTGCCGCCCGTCTCCGGTGAAGAAAAGACAGAGACGCTCTGGCAGCGGGCCGCGGGACAGACGCTTCAGGGGGGAGCTGCCGGGAGACCGGTAGTGGGATTTTTGTCTTTATGTTTAAGGGCTGACGGTGTGTCTTGTTATGGTGTGTTTCTAACACACCATAACAAAACCCACTAGAAATATATATTTCTAGTGGGTTTTTGGCTTGATGTTTTAAAAAAAAAATGAGAGAGATGTTAATGACCACCGTTGTGTGCGCATGTTGTGTGCTGTGTGTGTGTGTGTGTGTGTGCACCGAGAGGGGTTACACTGAGATGTGAATGGTTGAATGGAGTGTGTGAAATGTAAATGTGCCCTGTCTTTTCTTTCAAGGTGTTTATGTTAGTGAGGAGTCTTGGGACCACCATTGTGTAATGTATATAGTTATTTATTGTTTATGGTGTCTATAATGTATATTTTTTTTCTTTGGGATTAATTTGGTTTGTGAGTGGCCCTTTTATGTTCACTGACTGTCTTACTCTGATGGCAGAGTGGTCCGCCGGGCCGGTGTGGTATGAGTGGATAGGTCTGTATATTCCTGTGTTTAGAGTACGAGTCGGGTGTAAATTTTGGGAGGGCCTTATTAGTTTGTCTGCATTTTTTTCAGGGGTGTGTGTGTTGGATATTATATTGTATAGGTATTAGTATGGCAGTGCCCTGTGGTAGAAAGGGGGTGACGTCACCTGGGGTATAAAAGGCCACAGCGGGAGACATCTTGTCTCTTCGCTGTGGCTCTCAGGCTAGCGTAGGTGACTCCTGTGTTCCTGTTCAAGTGTGATAATAAAACTACAAAACCTCACCTCGACTCCTCATTAATTAGAGACACAATACTACCCCTCCTAGCTTAGGTGGAATCCTACAAGCAATGCCGAATATTGTAAATCTAACAGTACCTACCTGCCCCTGTGCATTTGTAATGATCTGGCTGGTGATGCCAGCCATGTTTGACATGGCATTGTTGATAATGGGAGTGGATGTAAGAGAACTGAGGAATTGAGTCTGGGCTCCCAACGAAGCAGCATTAATCTGTGCACATAAATTAAAAAGCATTTAAATTAAAAGAAAAATATAAACTGAAAAAACAATAGCATGAATAAAGGAAGACCCATATAAAGGCATTCTCACAATAGCAGGGTTGATGGACAGTCCTGCAGTCTGAAGTGCCGCAACAGATATGTTGGATGGAGAGACGGTGGTGCTGGTGGTGGAGGTAGGGGTCGCCTGGGCTGGTGCCACCTGAGCAGCAGTAACTTGTGCACTGTTAACCTGCGCTACCTGTGGCGTCACCTGCTGCACGGCCACCTGCATTGGCTGTATGGTGGCTGACTGAGGCTGGAACACAGTCTGTGCATTTGTTTGCAGCTGGGGCTGGACTGAGTTCAGGACAGTGGCAGCTGAGTAAGAAAGTAAGCAACATGTTAATATAAATGTATTGGAAGTCTCCACACATGCTGAAACGTTTAATGGGCATGTCATTCCCAATATTAGATGGATGGCCATGAATGCTACCCATAAAGGATAGTAACATCCCAAAGTTTTCAGAAAAATGACACCTAACTGTAAAGTTGGGGTCAATGTCATCAATATTCCAACTCATCTGAGTTTTATAGTTGCTGTAACTATGGTACTGATTTGAATATCCCAAAGGAGATCCTTGTTGAATTACTGCATTCACAATGACTTCAGAAAAAATGACCTCAAGTTCAAGGTTACAGGTCAATTTTTGCAAGGTTGAGGTTGGAAAGATTCCAACTCTTCCAAGAAAGCTAATAGATACATACATTTAATTAACATCATCAAAGATTCTTAGTAAATACACCTATAGTATGGATTTGAAAATGCTAAATTTCTTACTTCTTTAGCACATTCACAAGGATTTGAAAAAAAAAATGGCCCCTAAATCTGACCATTGAGGTTCACACGGATTTGAGAAAAATTGACATCTGACCTTAGCATTGTGGTCAAAGTCTGCTAAAATCAAACTTGTCTTGGACTTTTAGTAAATACACCTATGGAATTGATTTGAAATGTCTAAGTGCCTTCCTTCTTGACTTATCACATTCATGAGGTTTTCAGAAAACGGCCCATGACCTTGACCTCTGCTTTTGTCCAAACGTTTTAGTGTATACTGGTTTGCAAAGCATGTGTGAATTCATTTTCGAGATACTGTTTTCACAAGATTGGTGTTGGCACTGATAACTGCCCCCATGATGATACGACAACATGCCCTCAGTCTAAAGTAATAAAAATATCTTATAGTCGACAAAGAGTGCAGACCTGCGTGGTAGAGTTGTGCCATATCGTATTGTTCACGATAATACTGGTATAAATTTTGATACTGGGATACTGGTGTAAAAAAATAATATTGTGATATCTGGGGTGACGATGTCACAACGTTACACTGCTGATGGAAGTTATGTGTTACCATAGAAACGGCAAAACAAATATAGCATGGGAAGCTGCTGCTCCGAAGTCGGAGCGTTTGCATCCAGCTGAGTGGAATTATTTAAGTTTTAAGGCATTTTCAGACTGCTGCCATGTTTAAAAAAAAAACGGTGCAGCAATGTGGATAATCTGCCCGCATTTTTTTGGCATGTTGACGTTCGACAGTGTTGTCATTCGAAGTGTCCATAGTTCTATTTTCGTTCCATTTTGACTGCTTCAGTTTGGTTTTATTCAACCACTCGAAGAGGAAAAAAAAAAAACATCCATTCGCTGTGACGAGAGCCAAAAAGGCCCAGCAGAGGTCCGTGCAACAAGAGTTACAATCTAGGTAAAGTGATTCAGCATAAAAAGACCAATATCTGTGTGCACTTAAAATGTAATGGTTTATATTATTTTCTTGTAATATTTGATACAGAATAAAAAATATATAAATCTGAGCTGCTGTTTATAAACTGGAGAAACAAAAGTTTTTCTTTTGTTTTTTTACTGAATATGTTGAAGGTAAATAATGCTGGCCTGTGAAACTTCTTTACGTATAAATTTAAAAAGAAAAAAAAGGTATTTTGTGATATCGTGAAGAACATCGTTATCATGAAAATTCACAGAAATCCTTCCTGTGTGGACTGTTTTACCTTGAAGCCCAGCAAAGGGCAGTTTGAGGAGGTTTCCTGCTGTGTTTGCAGCTGCCAGGCCAGGGAGAGTGGCTACACTGGTGGTAGGAAGAGTGAGGACGGCTAAGCCGCCTTGCCCACCGATGGAGCCGGCCATGCTGAGGGGGATGAGCAACGGTTGGCCCAGTGACCCTGTCTGGGCCATCATACCCGTCATCAGAGTGGCCAAACTTTCTTGGGTGAACACCTAAGAAAATGATTCAAATCAAAATATGCTTGGATGGTATTTTCAAGGAGATATTTTGATGCCTTCAATCTTTTTTAAACACTATCGTAGTTCAAAAGATAATTATTTCTGAAACTATGAAATGAATCATTTTTAATCATGTATGAGTTTTAGTTTCCATAGAAGAAATTGCTCAAGATTTTTAATTTTTAAAACTTCAAGATACATATTTATTTCTGATCATCAACTCTGATTTTTTTTTTCCACAAAGTACAACAAATCCACAATGTACAGCTTCAATGGCATAGAGTAGCAGGACAGGACAGAAAACACCATCGAGAAATAACAACAGGCTTCACCAATATTAAGCGATTATACGCAAGTCTATTCCAAACAACAGTTTTGGGACTCCAAATATTCAGGAGACATCCAGAGGGAATACCTCAATGTTCTGTACAGTCTTTCTTCTTCTGTGTTTTTTTTTTTTTTTTTTTTAGAAATGTGACTTTTCTTAAAAATGTGGAGTTTTTTGTGAACTGTAAAGTTGTAACTTTTTCCTTGCAATTTTTTTTTCTCATAAATTTGCAACTTTTTTGTAACTTTGAGATCTTTTTTCTTAGAAGTTTACTTTTCTTGTAAATATGATTTTTTTTCATTGTAATTATAAAGTTTGGGGGGTTACTCTTTTCTTGTAAATTTAGGATTTTTTTCTAAAATTTGCAATTTTTATCACGCAAAGTTAGGTTAATTGGCATCAAACTGGGGATTCTAAATTGTCCTTAGGTATGACTGTGAGAGTGAATGGTTGTCTGTCTCTCTGTGTTGGCCCTGCGATGGACTGGCGATCTGTCCAGGGTGTACCCTGCCTCTCGCCCAAGGATGCTGGGATAGGCTCCAGCCCCCCCGCGACCCGAAAAAAGGATTAAGCGGAAGAAGATGAATGAGTGAATGAATGAATGAAATTAGATTTTTCTTATAAGCAAATGTATTTTTGTAAATTTGTGACTTTTTGGTAAATTTTGTGACTTTATCATCAAGTTGCTATAGGGATGGTCAATATACAGTGGTGTGAAAAAGTGTTTGCCCCCTTCCGGATTTCTCATTTTTTTGTATGTTTGTCACACTTAAATGTTTCAAATCATCAAATTTAAATATTAGACAAAGATAACACAAGTAAACACAAAATGCAGTTTTTAAATGAAGATGTTCATTATTAAGGGAAAAAAAATCCAAACCTACATGGCCCTGTGTGAAAAAGTGATCTCCCCCTAAACCTAGTAACTGCTTGGGCCACCCTTAGCAGCAACAACTGCAATCAAGCGTTTGTGGTAACTGGCAATGAGTCATTTACAGCACTGTGGAGGAATTTTAGCCCACTCATCTTTGCAGAATTGTAGTTCAGCCACATTGGAGGGTTTTCGAGCATGAACCGCGTTAAGATCATGCCACAGCATCTCAATCGGATTCAGGTCAGGACTTTGTCTAGGCCACTCCAAAGTCTTCATTTTGTTTTTCTTAAGCCATTCAGAGGTGAACTTGCTGGTGTGTTTTGGATCATTGTCCTGCTGCAGAACCCAAGTGCGCTTCAGCATGAGGTCATGAACAGATGGCCGGACATTCTCCTTCAGGATTTTTTGGTAGACAGCAGAATTCATGGTTCCATTCATGGTTCCATTTACCACAGCAAGTCTCCCAGGTTCTGAAGCACCAAAACAGCCCCAGAACATCACACTACCACCACCATATTTTACTGCTGGTATGATGTTCCTTTTCTGAAATGCTGTGTTACTTTTACGCCAGACGTAATGGGACACACACCTTCCAAAAAGTTCAACTTCTGTCTCATCAGTCCACAGGGTATTTTCCCAGAAGTCTTGGGGATCATCAAGATATTTTCTGGCAAAACTGAGATGAGCCTTTATGTTCTTTTTGCTCAGCAGTGGTTTTCGTCTTGGAACTCTGCTATGTAGGCCATTTTTGCCCAGTCTTTTTCTTATGGTGGAGTCATGAACACTGACCTTAACTGAGGCAAGTGAGGCCTTTAGTTCTTTGGATGTTGTTGTGAGGTCTTTTGTGCCCTCTTGGATGAGTCGTCACTGTGCTCTTGGAGTAATTTTGTGCTCTTGGAGTAATTTTGGTTGGCCAGCCACACCTGGAAAGGTTCACCACTGTTCCTTGTGGATAATAGCTCTCACTGTGTTTTACTGGAGTCCCAAAGCTTTAGAAATGGCTTTATAACCTTTTCCAAACTGATAGATCTCAATTACTTTGTTTCTCATTTACTTTACAATTACTTTGTTTCTCATTTGTTCCTGAATTTCTTTGGATCGCAGCATGCTGTCTAGCTTTTGAGGACCTTTTGGTCTACTTCACTTTGTCAGGCAGGTCCTATTTAAGTGATTTCTTGATTGAGAACAGGTGTGGCAGTAATCAGGCCTGGGTGTGGCTAGAGAAATTGAAGTCATCTTTCCAAAGATGTGATAAACAAAAGTTAATTTATGTTTTAATGGGGGGGGGGGGGTCACTTTTTCACACTGGACCATGCAGGTTTGGATTTTTTTTGTCCCTTAATAATAAACACCTTCATTTAAAAACTGCATTTTGTGTTTACTTGTGTTATCTTTGTCTAATATTTAAATTTGTTTGATGATCTGAAACATTTAAGTGTGACAAACATACAAAAAAATGAGAAAATCAAGAAGGGGGCAAACACTTTTTCACACCACTGTAGCTCAAAAAATGTATCGTGATATAATGTCTCTTCATCGCAATACACGATACATATTGCAAAATGTATTTTGTGCACTGAATGTCCTTTAAAATTTGGTCTTACTTAATAAATGTCAAAGAAAATTCTTGACAACAATTTGTAACTGACCAAAGTGTCTTTTTTCATTTGCTTAACAGAACTCACATTATCAAGTAATCAAGTTTATCCACATGGGTAGAAATGTTTCAGTTTACCATACATAGTTAATACTTGGCTATCTAATAAGTGACAGAAGAATAATTTCTCGCTTATCTGGGGTTTTTTTATGTCTACATTCCATCAATTCTTTATTTGGTGATCCACTAGCTCTTATTTTTAAGGGTTGAAGACCAGATTGGAGCTCTTATTTTCAAAGTTCGTTGGCTAAGTGAGCTTGATTTTACACCTGCAGAGTTCAGATCCTATAGTTCAGAATGGAAATGTTTACTCCCCCCCACCACCACTACCATTTTCCTGTGCTTAAGGTGGGCCTAGTTTTATTCTGTTATCTTCCTTTTAATCTTTGCTCACTGCAGTGCAGATTTCTCTGTGATCAGTGCATGCAGGGGGGGTGGGGCAGCTGTGCTTAGCTGCTGCTTATGCTTCAGCAGCAGCAGCTGAGGAGGGCATAAAGTCACTGCTCATATTAATGTGACAAATACTCAAATATGCACGATACAACCACTTTGTGTATCATGGGTGGTCAAATGTACCGATACAACGAATATATTCGGTATATCGCCCAGCCCTTTTTATGTAAACTTGTGAGATTTTTCTCCTAATTTTTTTTTTTCAAAATTTAGTAAAGCTAAATTAATTTTTTTTTTTTTTTTTTTTGGGGGGGGGGGTATATCTGACTACCAAATTTGAAAACTGAATACCAGTGTACTGAACCAATATCTCGACCATACACGTGCGTGCATACATGCATCACCACAACTGGCAGTGAGAGCCACCAATCTGTGTGCCCCGCAACCCACACTGGCTCCTGTGGTCATTAGCTCACCGGGGCAGCACCACCCTCCGATCCCCCAGTGGTAAGTAGACATTAAAAAAAGCCCGTGCGTCTATCCCCGCAACTCTTGGAAAAATTTGTAGGAAACTGAAATACCTCTGTGGTTAATCATGATTATCTTTTAGAGCAAGAAGCTGTTGTTAGCAGTTATACAAATAGTTTTGTTATTGAGGTGAATTTTTATTTTATCTGTTATTTTTTATTTACATACTGTTATGCAGCTATTTTTGTAAGTGGAAATAAACCCTTTAAATATGTAGGTAATTTGATAGCTCTGGTCTGGTCTAGTCTCTCAAGACCAGACTGTCTGCAATACATTATTTTTCAGTGAGTATTTTTGTACATTTTTAAAACTGTAGCTCTTTTGTAATTTTTTTGTTTGCAATCTGCATTTTTTCCCCACATAATTTTAATATTTTTTCCACAAATTTAGAGCTTTCTTTCCAGTAAATTTCTGACTTTTTCCATTGATATATTGGACTTTTTTCATGTAAATTTGAGACTTTTTGTCATAAATTTACCACACTCATAAAGACTACAAAAATGTAGTTTGTTGACTTTTTTACAATGCCTGTTTCATATTTTCATCGCCAAATCATAATATCTACTCTTACCTTTACAAAACTACCCAAACTATACAATTTAAAGCTTTTTATAGAGCAAAAAACTATTAAACACAACTGAGTTCAGCTTAACAGCCGTGGCCCTCTACAACAGCTCCAGTCTCCTATGTGGCCCCTTGTGAAAATTAATTGCTCAACCCTAATCTAGCCAATAACATATGAGTATAGTTAAACTGTTAAGAGACAGAAAAAAGTTATTTTTTATTATATTTTTTTATATTGCTGTCTGTTAGCAGGATTATGCAAAAACTATTGCACAGTTGTTGGTTTTTTTAATTTTTCCTGACTGATAAAGCCATTTGGATGAATTGACTTGACAGAGCTTTCATACAGTATTGTATGGATTTTAATGACATTTTCATCAGAGGTGGCTCTTGGGCCATTACATTTTGGGATCTTGATCAGCATGTTTGTTTGTTATACTTTATTAATTCCCAAAGGAAAACAATCATGGACATCCAAGGTGCGGCACCGATCCATTCACACCTAGGGCCACTTCAGAGTCTGATTAACCTCACTTGCATGTTTTAGGAGTAAACCCACACAAGCGTGGGGAGGACATGCAAAGTCCACACAGACAGGCCTTGCTGGCTGGTGGATTTGAACCCACGACCTTCTCATTCATTACACCACCATTCTGCCTTTTTTTTAAAAAATGCCAGTCACTCTAGTTCTGACTGGCGGCCCACAGGCCACATCCAGCCCGCCAGAACCTTCCATCCAGCTCCCAGAATATTGCTAAATTCAGGAATAGTTTAGTTCAAACTTTGTTTTATTAATTAATTTATATTTATGAAAAGTTCCAATAGGTAGTCAAATTTATGAGTGTAAGTGAATTCAGCGTCAGATTACTGACCCCTCCCTTCCCGGACAGTGGGAGAGCGTGAGGAAGAGAAGACAGGTAGCTCTTCTACAGGTAACCTAAGCCTTGGCCTTTTATTATTATTACACAAAATGCTGAATATTTTTGTGTCTTTCTAAAAGTATTTGGTATAGTAGAGAATGCACACCTGCCAATATTTAGGTTTTAAACAAACATGGGGTTTTCACAGGAGTAGTGAGTAGTTTTCGGCATAAAAACTTGTAACTGTATCTTTGGTTATTTTAATTAATTTTATGAATTTAGTTTTATTCTTTTTTTTTTTTTGAGAATCAGAGTTGAAATCATTGTTCTATTCCGGCTCTGCAAATTAAGTTTAAGATAGGAAAAAGATAAGATATGTGAAAAAGTCACAATTTTACCACAAGCTTTTCAAAGTCGTTCGGAAAAACATAGTAAATTCATTTTAAAATACAGTAGACATAAATTTAGTGGAAAAATCCACACATTGATGTGGGAAAAAGTTTTTAAGTACATGCTTTCTTGCTCTTACTCATACTTGCCCCCCCCCAAAAAAAAAAATTATTTTACACGAGCATCTGGCCCTCACAGTGTCTGCCGAGAAAAATTCTGGCCCTTGGACAAATGTAGGTGATGACCTCTGCTGTAGTTTTACCTGTGGACAGCCTTGGACAGTGATGGGCATGGCGGCCTGTTGCTGGGGCAGCGACACGCTGATGGGAACAGCAGGAGACACAGTTTGGACAGGTGCTGCCGATCCTTCTACAGACACCACCTGCTGCTTCTCATCCTTCACTGTGAGGACACAGAAAGGATTCTACCCATGTTTGATTTCTTTAAAAAAAAAAAAAAAACAGTCATAACCAGTTCACTACATCTCTCCCAAGTATTCTACCACTTTTACCTTCACCCCCGGTGCTCTGGTGCACTGTGGGTCTGTCCTGGGTGCTGATGGCATCAGGCTGTGCTGCAACCTCGGCAACACTTTCTTCAACTTTGATTTCACCCTTCCCATCAGTTGCTGATGACGGCACAGGTGCATCGACTTCTACTTCTAGCACACGAATAGTCTCATGGCCAGACATCACAATCACCTACGGGGTGAAAGGAGTAAAATTTGAGAGGAGTGAAAAGCAAAAGAAGCTGCAGAATATCTTTTCTACTTTTTTTGATCTATTAACAATACAGAATTAGTGGGAAAAAAACGTGCTAACATGTGCAATGTGCTACAAGTGTTATTGATCTAGCAACACATGCATCAGAAAAGGACAAAATTTGGTAGTTTTCCACTTCAAACAGATGATTAAGCTGATGATTCATGATATGCAACAATGAAAGCCCTAGCTAACAGGAGGAAAGACAACCTGGGTTTGGAGGAAAGGGCGCAGAGAGACAGAAAGACAACGCGGGAAAGGACAGGAGGATGCATACCTGGTTGTCTTTGGCAGGGGGGAATTTCAAAGTGCAGGTTTTAAATGGCTGAAAAAAGACTTCGTCAGTCAGACAGTGAATGGCTAAGGAGAACAGAGAAGCCGAGCACATGTTAGGACACCATGAAACGAAGGGAAACAAACAAAAACAAAGAGGCACAAATGAAAAGAGCACGAGTACACAAAAACAATGATAAGAGCATCAGCCAAACAAGCAGCTCAAGCAATGTTTCCTTGGAGCCCGCCTGTGAAGAGCATTGCTTTAGTTTGCTGACAGAAGTCTATACAGAGAGAGAACAACGGCACGTTAATTATAAAAGCATGTCAGTTAAAGTACTGATAGCCCTCTCAAACATGGGGACGGCTGGTATTATTAGGTGATAAAACACAAAGCCAGATTCTGATTTTAATGCACTGTGGTGTGACAGTTAATCCTCCAAGTATGATGCGATGTGCTGTTATGGAGGGTGATAGGAGCACACAGCAGAGGGGTACTTGAAGTTATCAATGATGTGCTTTAGCAAACAGGACAGTGTTACCTGCTCGTTGACAGTAAGCGGCGCATCTTTGGCAGGAAGATCCTGGGAGCTCATGGCACCACCGCAATAACTGTGAAACAAAAACTGATCAACTGGGTTCAGAGTGTGCCACAGATGAGCAGCAAATATTTCCAATAGAGTAACTTTTTTTTTTACCAAATGATATTTTACTGAGTTTTATTGTAGGACACTTTTTATTCTTACTGTAGTACATTTATAAAGAAAGAAAGCCAACTTTGTCATTTAATCCATACAGCCAATCATGTACAGTAGAACGAAATTACATTTCTTCTATCTACGTCAATCACATCTAGAATCAGAGAGGTCGTCACAAACACCTTTCCTTCCCCCATTCTATTGTGCAGAGCACCAAGTTAGAAAACAGCAAGTACCATTTTTACAGCCTTCCGGCTATGGGGTGAATGGTCTGCTACTTGGCCACCACACCGACTAAAAAATACTGGTGGCTGCCAGTGGTACCCCTCAACCTCTTTCTTCGTTGTTAAGATGTAGTTTATATGGCATTTTGACCTTGACTTTTGACCTTGTGATCCCAAAAGTATAGCGATAGTTCAGGGTCACAGGGTGAACCAGTGTACAAAGTTTGGTGACCCTAGCTTTACTTGTTCTAGAGTAATAGGGCATAGGGAAAGCTAACTGTGACCTTTGACCTTTTGACCCCAAATCCATAGTCGGAGGTCAGGGTCTCAGGGTAAACATGCGTACCAAGTTTGGTGAAACCAGCTTTACTTGTTCTACAGTGATAGGGAATATGGAAAAGCTAACATTGACCTTTTGACCCCAAACCCATAGTCAGAGGGCAGGGTCTAACCTGTCCAAGATTTGTCTTAGACCCCATGACATTGATTTGAAAAGGCTGCATCATTTCTTTCTGTAGTTATCGCTTTTACAAGATTTAGGGAAAATTGACCTCTGACCTTGACCTAAAGGTCAGAGGTCCCCCATATTCAAAGTCATCTGAGATTTTTCATAGATACAACTGTGGTATCAATTTGCGTATGTCACTTTTTTCTGCAGTTATCACGTTCACAAGGTAGGTGTTGACGCCACTGATGCCCATCTGCCTGGCAGGGTGACGACAATACCCCTTCAGCCTTTAGATGGGTAAAAAAACAGCACTTTCATGCTAAAGTGTCTCCTCTTATGCGTTGATATACTTTTGGTTTACCTAATTTAAAAACTGGTAAGAAATTTGCTTGTTTATATTATAATAACTGGTTCTTAAAAGAAATTGCATCTTAAGCAATTTATGTAAATTTGTGAATAAATGGTGCATTGCCTGAAGGACAAATAAAAGTATGTCTATCTATCTATCTATCTATCTATCTATTCATTTAAACATTTGTGTGTCTGTTAGCAGGATTATGCAAAAACTACTCGAAGGATTTGAATGAAATTTTAACCAGCAGTAGCCCTTGGGCTACTGAACCCATTACATTTTGGAGGTGATCCATGATCGCATATCTCCACCAAGGCCTGATATTGCAATGTATGGACAGATGGAAGGAGAGACGGACAACAGTATGGATGGACAGACAAAAGGAACGGTGGAAGGAAGGAAGGGAGGGAGGGATGAAGTTTTGGTGAAAATATGCACTCTCTGAGTGCCCTCGAGTTTTATAGGATGTGATTTATATTCGAGGGCACATGTGGATAGTACATCCATCCATCTTCTACCACTTTTCCAGGGGTCCCACAGCAGTCTAAGAAGAGAAGCCCTAACTTTCCTCTCCCCAGCTACCTCCTCCAGCCCTTCAGAAAGAACACCACAGCATTCCCAGGCCAGCTGAGACCAACCAGATCTCACTAAAAACATACCAAATTAACATTTTCCACCCCCTCAAAAAACATACATTTGTACGTAAAAAAAACAAACAAAAAAACATACCTGGACACGTATTACAAACAGTACATATGGAAATGTACCTGGATATGTATTACAAAGGGAGTACATATAGAGTAACACCTTCACTCACTGTGCATGCGTGGATGAATGCATAAAAAGTATGCACCATACTCACTGCACATGACCAGAACAACACCTGTTTTAGCCAGCTTCCAACATTCATTCGGTTGGTGGTGTAAAAATTAAAATTAGACAGCAGAATCTTTTCAGTTAACCAATCAATGATCACAGAAGAAAAACTATTTCTCAGTTTTATCTTTTTATTGAAACACGCAGGGAGTCAGAGAACACGACCATGTGTCCTTCGCAGCCCCACCCCTCTGGTGAAAGACCCAGAACAAAGGAATCCACAGCTACACATAGGCTTAAAGTTACTGGGCGTTTCCCAGTAACTTTCCAACAATACACTGGCCATTGTCCAAACTAGTTAGAACCGGTCCTCTCAGCATTATCTTCTCCAAATGTTTCCTCGCTTTTATGGCTTCCACTTCAATCCTACATGACCCCCATGCCCATACAGTGGGGTAAAAAAAGCATTTAGTCAGCCACCAATTGTGCAAGTTCTCCCACTTAAAAGATGAGAGAGGTCTCCAATTTTCATCATAGGTATACCTCAACTATGAGAGACAAAATGAGAAAAAAAAAAAATCCAGAAAATCACATTGAAGGATTTTTAAAGAATTTATTTGCAAATTATGGTGGAAAATAAGTATTTGGTCACCTACAAACAAGCAAGATTTCTGGCTCTCACAGACCTGTAACTTCTTCTTTAAGAGGCTCCTCTGTCCTCCACTCGTTACCTGTATTAATGGCACCTGTTTGAACTCGTTATCAGCATAAAAGACACCTGTCCACAACCTCAAACAATCAGACTCCAAACTCCACTATGGCCAAGACCAAAGAGCTGTCAAAGGACACCAGAAACAAAATTGTAGACCTGCACCAGGCTGAGAAGACTGAATCTGCAATAGGTAAGCAGCTTGGTGTGAAGAAATCAACTGTGGGAGCAATTATTAGAAAATGGAAGACATACAAGACCACTGATAATCTCCCTCCATCTGGGGCTCCACGCAAGATCTCACCCCATGGGGTCAAAATGATCACGAGAACGGTGAGCAAAAATCCCAGAACCACACGGGGGGACCTAGTGAATGACCTGCAGAGAGCTGGGACCAAAGTAACAAAGGCTATCATCAGTAACACACTACGCCACCAGGGACTCAAATCCTGCAGTGCCAGACGTGTCCCCCTGCTTAAGCCAGTACATGTCCAGGCCCGTCTGAAGTTTGCTAGAGAGCATTTGGATGATCCAGAAGAGGATTGGGAGAATGTCATATGGTCAGATGAAACCAAAATAGAACTTTTTGGTAAAAACTCAACTTGTCATGTTTGGAGGAGAAAGAACACCATATCTACTGTGAAGCACGGGGGTGGAAACATCATGCTTTGGGGCTGTTTTTCTGCAAAGGGACCAGGACAACTGATCCGTGTAAAGGAAAGAATGAATGGGGCCATGTATTGTGAGATTTTGAGTGAAAACCTCCTTCCATCAGCAAGGGCACTGAAGATGAAACATGGCTGGGTCTTTCAGCATAACAATGATCCCAAACACACCGCCCGGGCAATGAAGAAGTGGCTTCGTAAGAAGCATTTCAAGGTCCTGGAGTGGCCTAGCCAGTCTCCAGATCTCAACCCCATAGAAAATCTTTGGAGGGAGTTGAAAGTCCATGTTGCCCAGCGACAGCCCCAAAACATCACTGCTCTAGAGGAGATCTGCATGGAGGAATGGGCCAAAATACCAGCAACAGTGTGTGAAAACCTTGTGAAGACTTACAGAAAACGTTTGACCTCTGTCATTGCCAACAAAGGGTATATAACAAAGTATTGAGATGAACTTTTGTTATTGACCAAATACTTATTTTCCACCATAATTTGCAAATAAATTCTTTAAAAATCCTTCAATGTGATTTTCTGGATTTTTTTTTTTCTCATTTTGTCTCTCATAGTCGAGGTATACCTATGATGAAAATTGGAGACCTCTCTCATCTTTTAAGTGGGAGAACTTGCACAATTGGTGGCTGACTAAATACTTTTTTACCCCACTGTATATGGAAGCAGGAACAGAGACTTCTTTTTAGAGCTTGTGTGTGTGTGTGTGTGTGTGTGTGTGTGCGCAAGTAACTGATGTGTATGTGTAAATGGTGTATGTGTGTATGACTGGTGTGTGTGTGTGTGTATGTGTGTGTGGAGCTAAAAGATATGTATATGCAAGCACTTTGTGTAATATCTAACTAACTAATCTTCACTATTTATTTATTATAACAGTGGGCAGGAGATGACGGGTAGTTACTTACTTGTGGTTTCAACCAGCAAGTCACGAGTTTACATCCCACACTGAGCTGTAAGCAATATGGGGTTTTTTTTTTTTTTTTTTTTTTTTAGTTTTTCACTCCACTAATGGTTAAGGTTAGGAAAATGTTTTGGTTAGGTGTCACCTCTAATGGTTAAAGAGAATGAAAGAGAAAGTGGCAGACAAACGTTATGGTGCTGGCAGACCTGCTTCTTAAAGGTATAAACGCCACGTATCCACTGCACATGAAAAATGTTTTTTTCCGTGTCTATGCATGTTTTCTCAAAGTAAAAAATTGTGCAATCATATGTTTTTTTAGGTGAGACTGGGCTGGAGACACAGTCTCTCAAGCATGTCCTATGTCTGCCCTGCAGTCTCCTCCCAGTGGGACATGCCCAAAACACCTCAAGTGGGAAGCATCCAGGGAGCATCCTGATCAGATGCCCAAACCACCTCAGCTGGCTCCCTTTGATGTGGACGAGTAGCGGCTTTACTCTGAGCCTCTCCCAGATAACTGAGCTCCTCACCCTATCTCTAACGGTAAGTCCAGCAACCCTATGGAGAAAGCTCATTTCAACCGCTTGTATCCATGAGCTCATTCTTTCGGTCATTACCCAAACTTCATGACCATAAGTGAGGATAGGAATGTAGATTGACAAACAAATTGACAGCTTTGCTTTGGCGCTCAGCTCTCTCTTCACCACAACAGACCAGTACAACATCTGCATCTCTGCAGATGCTGCTCCAATCCATCTGTCAATCTCTCACTCCATTCTCTCCTCGCTCAGGATAAGACTCTGATATACTTTAACTCCTCCACTTGGGGCAGGCCTGACCCAGACAGGACAATCCACCCTTTTCAGGCTGAGGACCATGGACTCATTTTCCTCAGACTAAAACATTTAACCGAAACACCTTCCAAAGTGAAAGTAACTTAAACTTTAAAAGCCAAAAGTTGCAAATCTATGTTGGGGAAAAAGTCACACATTTATGAGAAATAAACTGTAATTCAGATTTGGGTTTTTTTTGTTAAATTCATGTGAAAAACCTCAAAACATACAGTTGAAACATACACTTGAAACCAGAAGTTTACATACACTGTGTAAAAAGACAGATAACCTTTTTTTCCTCACCATCATAAAAAATTAATAAAAATTCTCTAAAAATTTTGAAAAAATTCTAAAAAAAAAATAATAATAATAATAATAATTTTGGTAATCCTGCCTGACCTAAATCAGACTAAACATTTGCCTGATTTAGGCCAGGCAGGATTACCAATTTTTTTTTTTTTAGAATTTTTTCAAAATTTTTTGAGAACTTTTAGAGAATTTTTTATGACTTTCTTCAAAATCAGAAATTTACATACACTAAGATTACTATGCCTTTAAACAATTTGGGAAAGTCCAGATGATGATGATGTGGCTTTGGAAGCTTCTGACAGGTTAACTGACAACATTTGAGTTAACTGCAGGCACACCATGGATGCATTTTAAGGCACACCTCAAACATACTGCTTCCTTGTGTGACATCATGGTAATATCAAAAGAAATCAGTCAGGATATCGGGAAGAGAATTGTGGACCTCCACAAGTCTGGTTCCTTGGGTACAATTTCCAAATCCCCTAAAGGTGCCACATTCATCTGTTCAAAGAATTATATGCAAGTATAAACACAATGGGAATGTCCAGCTGTCATACCGCTCAGGAAGGAGACGGGTTCTGTTTCCCAGAGATGAACGTATTTTGGTGCAAAATGTGTGTATCAACCCCAGAATAAAAGTAAAAGACCTTGTAAAGATGCTGGCTGAAGCTGGTAAAGAGTGTCATTATCGACAGTGAAACTAGTCCTGTACCGACCGACATGGACTGAAAGGCCACTTAGCAAGGAAGAAGCCATTACTCCAAAAGAAACATAAAAATTCCAGTTTACAGTTTGCAAACGCACACAGGGACAAAGACCTTAATTTCTGGAGGCATATCTTGTGTCTGATGAAACTAAAATTGAACTGTTTGGCCATAATGACCATCATTAAATTTGGAGGAAAAAGGGGAAGCTTGCAGGCCTGAGAGCACTATCTCAACTGTGAAGTATGGCAGTGGCAGCATCATGTTGTGGGGATGTTTTGCTGCAGGAGGGATTGGTGCACTTCACAAAATAGATGGCATCATGAGAAAAGAATATTATGTGGAAATATTGAAGCAACATCTCAAGACATCAGCCAGGAAGTTAAAACCTGGGTGCAAACGGGTCTTCCAAATGCACAATGACCCTAAACATACTGCCAAATTAGTTACAAAGTGGCTTAAGGGCAACAAAGTCAGCGAAGTGCGGCACTTCTGATGAAGACTGCAGTGGACAGTCGAAACATGTAAAGGTAAAAACATCTCCTTTCTATCCTTGTCTTTAACAAAAAAACAAAAGGCTAAAGTTTAGTCTGATTTAATGTCAGAAAGTGAGAAAAAATGGTCATGTCTTTTTATAGTGTATGTAAATTTTTGGTTTCAAGTGAAAATGAGAAATGTACAAGAAAGGAAGCAATAAATTTTGGATAACAATTATGCAAATTAATAAGGTAATAATTTAAAGGTAATAATTTATGATGAAAAATAAGAAATAAAAAAATTGGTGTCTTTGAAAAAATTGAAATTTAGGGGAAAATATGATAAATTTAAGAGAAAGTAACAAATTTCGGGGGAAAAAAACTAAATGTATGAGGAAAACAACTGAATAAAGTATTTTTTAGAAGATGCATTCTTATTCTTAGTCAAGTATTTTTACTGACTTTTTAATACTTGAGTAATTAATATCCCAAGGCAATGCTGCCTTAACTGAAGTCTAATTTCTGACTAATACATCCTAAACTCAAAGTACAACCTAATGTGTGGTTGTTGGTATCAGAAAACACAGACTTATATTATCATCATAAGTTTCCTGGTGGTGACTTTAAAGCCAAATTCCGCTTAAAGTGGCCCAAATCCATGATGCCGTTTTTGCATTCAGGGCTATTTGTGTCACCGCAGGACCAGACTATTTGCAGGGGCCTATAAACAGGCCATGCTGTGTTGGACTTTAAGCTGCGGGAAACGTGATTAAACACGCAGATCGTGGCCATTAAGTGCGTCCAAAACGGCCGCAGATCACAAAAGACGGCTCGTCGGCGATGCTTCGCCCGCAGCGGTGTCCCCCTTGGAAATAGGATCTGTCAAAACTTCCGCGGGTGTTGACGGGTTCCCCACCCCCATCCTGGCCAATAAAAGTCTCGCCGCGTCGTCGGCCACTTTTGGGGACAAGCTCCAAGCACCGAGCACGGCCGACGTAAATCTCCCCCAAAACGCGAGCCAGGAGACCGACTGTTATGCATTTCCCTCTCTTTATCATAAATATATAAATTATGCTAATTACGTACATTGCATATTAACCGAAACTCATTTCCTCTCGCCATTTCGCTGCCGTGCCCCGGGAGCGAGCCAGAATCCCTTCCCTTTATAAAAATAATTCAACTTACCGCGTAAACGCAGCTTATTTTTCAGTAATCCTCCGCTCTTAAGAGAAAAGAAAAGCTTCCTGTCACAGTTTGTTTCGGTCACACATAATTAAAAATTCATCTCAGCTCCCAGACAGGCGCTGTGACTGCACACAAAAGAGGTATTTGCATTGATAAGGAGGGTTGCAACGTTGGGATCGCCTCCGTCTGAATATTTAATGTCGATGCCCTTTCTGCAACTGTTCACACAGCCACGGATCCTCGGGCTGGCTCACAGGGTCCTATTTGAGCTGCAAAGTCCGGCAAAATTGCCCCCAAATTGGCCTTTTGTACTACGTCATGAACATAATTTATGCAAGAAAAAAATCTTGCATTGAAAAATGTCTGCCTGGACGAGAGCGGTGCCATGGTTCTCTTAAAGGGACAGTAGCACACATAAAGGCTGCTGAGCTGTGGGACATAAAATAACTGCTGAGAAGCTGCAGGACGTGATTTTAAAATAGTTTCCTTTTTCTACAACTATGTTGTAGTTGTAATTAATACAGGCATAAATTAATAAAAGAATATCCAGCAGATAGCTCATTGAAACAAACAAAATCATATAATCAGTAATTATTACAGTCTGTGCAATGCAATAATCTAACCAATTTAAAAAGATCACAGTTGGCATGCTTCAAACACCAGTGTCCACAGCATAGAAAGTCTTATTGTAAGATTCCTTTTCTTCATTTGAGTAGCTTATAAAGAATATCATTTTTTTGGCTCTCGAACTCGTCTCCATTTCTACAAGCAGGGGGCGAGAGCGGGCACGTAAAACTGTGCGTCGGTGACGTCACCACTTCCACAACAACAAGAAGCTGAAAAACAAGGAAGTGGACGACTGTGTTAACCTGTTATAAGGCCGTAACAAGATACGCAGTGCTCCGTTCAATCCAATACCCGTCAGCCTCCGGATCAGTCCACGACAATGAACAATAAAGGTATGTCCCCGGAGGTTTTTAGGGTAACTAGTCAGCTGTTCGCTACATGGCGCTGGGGCTGTTAGTAGAGATGAAGGAGCTGTGCTTCGGGCCATATGTAGGTAACAGTACACTAAAACATCCGCTGTTCACACGCTCGTCTGAGGCGCACAGGTTATTATTTAACAACGCAGCTGTTTGCTAGGATGGATGCCTCAGTCACTGTCACCAAACAATATTTTGTTGTGATACCGTCAGTGACCAGCTCGCATATTTTCCTGCGAGCTAGCGTCTCTCTGTCCAGACGCATTTTAATAAAGGCAGAGCTAACACGACTTCACGCTTCTTACTGTCCTTAGCTGGCCTGCCGTGGATAAATTATAATGGTATTATTGTAAATGTCGATGTTAGTAGTACACATAAATCCCTAATGTGTTTCGTCTTGGTTTAGACCTTTTGTTAACAGTCGGGGTTTGAAGCGTCTTCGCACTTTAGCTGTAGGATGCTACCAATTATTTTACCACTTCCATTAGGGATTTACCAATATTGGACTATTAGTTAAATGCTAGTATGTCGGAAAATTCAGTGGTATTTAACGATGGCAGTAGCTGAAGCTTGTGTGTTGCATAAGTTTTGCTCTGAGTCAGAGAACTGAATGACTGTAAAAGACTCATAAAGGCTCAATACACATTTTCCTGGAACAAAAGGTGCAAAAAGAGGTCATTCCAGAGCTCATTAAGAAGTCTTAAAGCGCTATCTGAGAAGATGACCAAGAAATTATAAATTGTCGCGCTGATGTCAAAATGGAGTGACTTATGGAAATGTCATGAAGAAATAGAATACATTTTCTCCCAAACAAATTTAACTCCATAGTATGGTTTGGAGATGGTGGTGCTGACAAAAAGACAGGAGGCAGTGCTGGGGGGGGGGGGGGTGGAGTTGGAGATGCTAAGATTCTCGTTGGGAGTGACTAGGAGGGACAAGATTAGAAATGAGTGTCAGAGGCACAGCTCAGGTTGATGGTTTGGAGACAAAGTAAGAAGCAAGGCTGAGATGGTGTGAACATGTACAAAGAAGGAATAGTGGATATATTGGACAAAGAATGTTGAAGATGGAGCTGCCAGGCAGGAGGAAAAGAGGAAGACCACAGGAAATATTCATGGATGCAGTGAAGTAGGACATGGAGAGGGTTGGTGTTACGGAGGAAGATGCAAGGGATAGGGTGAGATGGAGGCAGATGAGCCGCCATGGAGACCCCTAAAGGGAGCAGCTAAAAGAAGAATGCCAGTTCATCCTGCTGAAACATTTCCTTTCTTTTGATCATTCTGCCTGTGTGCCAGTTTCCCTATTTCTGAAGTCTTTGATTTCTCATTTTTTTTCCCTCTGTACTGCTGGAACACAAATTATTAGAAGATTAAAGGACAAGTACTTACTTTAAACTGTTGTCTTCCAGGTTCTTACCCACAGCAGGCTGTGTACCCTCAGCAGAGCACTGCACCTGTATACCCTCCTGCTATGCAAATGTCTCCTCAGGCACCTCCTTACACAGACGCACCACCTGCATATTCTGAGGTAACTATTGCATTTATTAGGTATTCAATTTTCAGTTAATACTTGCAGCTCTGAATCATATTAAATCTATTTTATCCATCTCTGACTATAGATATACCAGCCCAGATATGTGCTTCCACCTCAGGTGCCTGGACAGGTGCCTCAGATGTCCTCTCCCTATCCTGGTGCTCAGGTGTATATGCCCATGCAGCCACCTATGCCAGTTGGTCCAGTGGGTCAGAATGTGCCCATGGCTTACTATCCTATGGGAGCCGTTTATCCACCTGGTTCAACAGTGGTGGTGGATGGTGGCTTTGATGCTGGTGCTCGCTTTACAGGTGGCACCGGTGTTTCCATCCCAGTAAGTGTCCAGTTAATAGAAAAAGCCATATTGATAGCAGTTATGATGAAATTGAGTGTCATGAAAAGTTGATTGACTCTTACATTTTCCCCTCCACCCAGCCCCCTCCTCCCGGACACCCTCCCAACGCAGCTCAGTTGGCTGCCATGCAGGGTGCCAATGTTGTTATGACGCAGCGCAAGAGTAACTTCTTCATGGGAGGATCCAGTGGTGGTTATACCATCTGGTAACAGCGACTGGTCACCTCATTCTACATGCCTAAACCATGTCCCCACACCCCAATATTGGCCCTGTTCTTCCCCAATCCCTTATTCCTCCCTCTTCAGGCTGCTTGGCCTTGCCACAATACTGATATCACCTAACGGAATGTAATATTTTAGAGCCCTTGTAAAAGGTACAGTACTCCACTTCTGACTAAGAGATCAAATGATAAACTTACACTGCCTGGAGAGGACAAGTTAAAAACAAGTTGTACAATCCATTCCACAGTTCTTCATTGGGTCGAATCAATTTGGTCAGTCCAAATTGGATCTCCTTCAGGCATCCGTATTTGTTTTAGAGACCTGGTCTAATTCTGATCCAATGGTCACAAATGGCATTAAGATGTTTCTAAGATGTACTGCTATAAATCTACATAAATTAAATGTTCAAATATCCAATCCACATTATATAGTTTAGCTGCTTTATGGTGAAAGTGAAACACAGTTGCAAAGTTGCAGTCAAAGTTGAGAAAATATCTCCACATATCTTTTTTTGAATTCTCGTAGTGTAGTTGAATTAATAGGTGTGTAATAGTCCAATGTAAATACCAGTGTGACGATAACAGGTGAGAAATTACATCTCAGCTATTAAAAAAAGAACAAAAAAACAATCGGCATCCTGGATGCTTTTAGTTAGAAATGTCTTGTCTTTTGCACAGTATCTGAAATATCACAATTAGTTGCACAGTGAACTGAGAGATTGTTCTGCTTAAATCAAGTGTAAATTAATTCAAAAAAGGATTGATGCAATATCTAAAAGTGGTTTACTGTACCTTGTTGGGCACCTTGTAGATGAACATAGTCAAGTGCCAAAGAGCACTGGGGATAGCCCAAAATTTAAGCAAATTAACTTCAGTAAACTTAAAGGAAAGAAATTTTAAAGTAAATCCAAATAGTAAGATGAACGGGAAGGGGTGGTTGGTGTAACATTTTAGCTCTTTTGTCTCCCTGTTTTTATTTCACAGTCGGATACCCAGAGTTTATACACTAAATGTTTTATTGTACAGATTTCAAGAACTACCCTCCCTCAATATCTTTTCGTGCAGTATAATATAGACTCAACATATAAAATCTTTTCGGTATTTATTCACCATTTTAAAATGTTGCATTTTTTTATGTGATAACATTAGTTTATAATACCATTTTCATCCAATAGACCTTCATTCCTTTCCATATGTAGTAATTGGGCATCGTGGTTATGACGTAGGATATATTTTTAGTATAACCAATGAGCTGGTTGTACCAAAGATCTGGTCTACATTGCATTTATGTTTGGTTGTGACTTTATAATTTAGATGTCATACTTGTTTAAAAAGCAAACATATCCTGGGGCAACAAATAGTGGCACTGTTGGTCGCTTGAGCCTTCAGTTTGATAGGACTGCATTTTTTTAAGTTTCTCTGTTAGTGGGTAAAATACAATCCTTATGTTGCTGAATGCTTTTGCACCTTTGTACGAATTTGATTAAAACACTTTCTATCTGAAATGCACTGCTAAGCAAAACTGAGGCGTTGCAGACAAGGGGCTACTCTCTTTCTCTCTTTTTATTTTGTTTTCATGCATTTTTTTAAACAAGCTGTGATATTTTTGAACATTTTTATTAGATTTTGAAATTCATCCAATCTATTCCATTTTGAAATTATGTCTAGATGTACTGTGTTGTTCAGTTTGCCTGCAACAGGAATGCAAAACTTTTGTAAAGAGGCTATATGACTGTCAGCATAATTTTAATTTCCAGGAAGCATTTGTGCTCAGAAGTCAAACTTCTTTAGAACCTTAGAACTCTAGTCCATGGCAGAACTAAAGAACACGCCTGGACGTCATCAGCATCACCTAACATTTGTAAGTTTGTTCATTTTGACGTTGTTCGTGTCACTGGGTATCCGACATGTCGTATCAAGTTTTAACAGCTGTGGCCACCAGGAAAAAAGCCCACATTCAACGATGTTCAGTGTATTTAAGCTAGAAAGACCATCTGCCTAGAAATCTGCTTCATTCATTTGATGAATGTCGTCTGTGCAGTTCAAACACTGACTGACATATCTCAAGTTTAAAAAAAAAATCCTCTGCATTCACATATTAGTACTGCTGTCATCTCTCACAGCTTCATTTTAAAACAGGCCACAGCTATCATAACTTGAGCTCTAATTCAAATATTTTCTTTTTTATTTTCCTGTATGCTCTAATTATTTGTAAAGCAGCATAATGGTGGCTTTGTCCCAGCAATATGAAGTACTATACTCCTACAGCTGACCGGTAGATGCTATGCCAACCACAGCCAGCAAAAGGATCACTCTGAAGGATTAAAGGAAAATGGACTTTTATAGTTCAGGGATTCTCTTTACAATATTTTGTAAAAATACATGTATGTACTAAAGTGATGCGATGGACTTTGGTACACATTCTATCTTTTAAGATTACTAAAGGAGTTGAGAGTCACTGCAGTTTGCTGAGACATGTCAAAGATGGAATACTTTGGAAAAAGAACTTAGGTGCACTTAACTTTTTTATACTAAACTTAAAATTTAAAATGTAAGTTTAGAATAAAGGTTATTTTGGAAATTTGAAGTGTGGTAAAATTGTCATTCTGTTCACTTCTAAATTGTCTCCAGATAGCGCACTCTGCTGGTTGGAACCAAAACATTTGGCAAAGCGATGCAATATTTAACAAAAAAATCCTTAAGTCAGATCATTATTTGAATCACCACCAAAATCTAAGAGTTTTCTTTGTGCCACTCCCATGGCTCAAAAAAAAAAAAAATCCACCAAAATCCATTTAGTATTTATTAAAGAATTCTGCTAAAAATCAAACCAATAGACAAAAGTGAAGCTCATTTTCAAGTTACTGTAAATAAGGATGCATGAAAGAGACAGTAGTGGTGGTTATGGTTGCAGAAACTTATCAATCTATGACCACATCAAAGGGGCTTCAGTCATGAATCTTAAGCCTCCACTTGGTAAGAATATCATACTCAAAATCCATAATCCCTGACAAAACCTATGGACTCATCCTATTATATAACACTAGAGGGCACTCAGAGAGTGCGGCTGTGGCGCAGATGTAGTGTGGCCGACTACTGATCGGAGGATCGGTGATTCAATTCCTGCTCTCTCTGCAGTCTGCATGTCGAAGTGTCCTTGAGCAAGACACTGAACCCCCAGTTGCTCCTGGTGGGTCAGGCCAGCGCCTGTGCATGGCAGCTCCTTCGCCATCAGTGTGTGGATGGGTGGATGGCAAGATCTGTAAAGCGCTTTGGTCATCCAGAGATGAGTGAAAAGTGCTACATAAGTGAACGCCATTCATCTCCGCCGTGGCTCCATCCATACCGCCGTTCATACATTGTGAGATAGGGCCTTGGCGGAGGTATGTGCTCATGGATCGCCTCCAAATTGCAATGTGTTCATCCATAGAGCAAAGGCCACCTCTTGTGAAAATGTCGTCACAATCTGTCCAGCAGTTTTTGGTGATCCTGCTAACACACTGCAAGAATATATGGCCTTGGCAGAGGTATGCACTTATGGCTCACCTCCAAAATCTGCCGGATTCATCCTTAGGCCAAGGACCACTTCTGGTGAAAATTTCATCCAAATTCATTCGGTACTTTTTGCATAATCTTGGTAAAAGACAAACACCCGGAAGAACATTACCTCCTTGGTAGAGGTAAAACAATCCTTTGCAGCAAACTTCAGATGTGATGCAAAATATTTTATATGGGCACCTTGGATACATGAAATTTACCTCTGATAAAATTCAGTTATTCTAATCTAAGCAGCCTATATATATTTTTAAAAAAAATCTCAAATCAAGTAGAAGAATATGGAATTCCTTTTGGTGTGCCTCTTTGGTCTTTGTGAATATAAATCCTACTTAATTCAGTAGATTTCATACTGACTCTTGTTCTTGCCCATTTGTTTTGTTGTGCATTTAACATTTTCAAAGTATACAGTTTTGTATTCTACCCTGTTTTCTCAGATAAAACCTTACTATTTTATTTGTTCTTTCTCCAAATGTGCTGACTGGAAATAATCCTTTTTTAGTCACTGTGTGGTGGATACAATACACATGGCACTCCACCCAGGACAAGGGGGTTGGTGGGGGAGAAGGTAGTTAGAGATGCTAATGGAGAAAGGTGAGAGGAGCCAACCAAACAAAGATGCGCCTTTCGCCCCCCGCCGTGCCAGGTTGACACCTGAAGACGCAGGGGTGCGAATGTGTGGTAGCAAGACCTGCTCTGTGATGTGTGTGTCAATGTTATGTTAATGTGTGTACATGTCTTTCAGTCTGAATGTTAATGTGTTTACCCTGTGTGCCGGAGGCGGGAATTAAAGTGTATAAAGGAGTTCACTCAGGCACTCAGGGAGATAAGTTTTCTGTGTTTTATGTTGGGAGGTGAATAAAGTTCGCGTGTCGTCCAGCTCGCTGTCTCGTCTGTTTTCATCTTCCACATTGGTGACCCTAAGACGTGCAATGGAGAACGAGCCGAGCACCGCCCCGGAGACAGCCCAGAGGGAGAACACCAGCGCAGCATGCGCTGTCACAGTCAAGCTCCCAGACTTCACAACAATCCGACCGCTTGGTTTCTACATGTGGAAGCCCAATTCACACTCCGCGGGATCTCCATGGACGACACCAAATATTATCATGTGATCGCTGTGCTGGATGTGCGCACCACACAGCAAGTAACGAGCCTGCTCCAGGAGCCCCCAGCCCAGGGGAAATAATGATGCATTCAAGCAGATGCTGCTTCAACGATATACCCTGTCAGACAGTGAGAGAGCAGAGAAACTCCTCGCGCTCACAACTGGGTGACAGGTCAGGTGTGGAGCTGATGGAGAGCATGTTAGCGCTGAGGGGGAAAGATGACGAACCTTTCCTGTTTGCCCACCTCTTCCTCAGGAACCTACCAGCTACAGCAAGGCGATCCTGGCCAACTCACCGCTGCTGGTGGCCAAGAACTACCGCGCCCTGGCGCAAGAAGTGGACCACATCATCCCGGCGAACAGAGCTCTCAGCGTGCATGCAATAACACCAGCAGCCATGAAGGACTCCAGCGAGGTCAAGGAGCTGTTGGGGGTGGCTGGGACGGACTCCAAGAGACTCAGGAACGGGACGTTGTGTTTCTATCACCACTGGTTTTGCTCGAATGCCTAACAGTGTTTGCCACCGTGCCAATTCAGGAAGCCAGGGAAATGGCACGGCCAGCAGTCAGTAGCAGCTGTGACCGTTGGCAACAAGAACAAGCTGCTTTTCATCACAGACACACGTTCGGGGATACGTTTCTTGGTGGACTCCGGCGCCCAGAAGAGCCTCATTCTGCCGGTTAGCGTGGACAGGTCGGCAGAAGGCTGCGGCCCCGAGCTTACGGCCTCCAACAGATCCAACATCAGGACATTTGGCGAACAAACGTTGACAGTATGCTTACACGGCACAATAACCAGTGGGACTTTGTAGTAGCTGCATGTTCTGTCCCCATTTTAGGCGCTGATTTTTTTATGTGCTTATGGATTGTTAGTCGATGTTGCCAACAGATGTTTAGTGGATGCTGTTTCTTTTTCCTCCTCGCCCTGCACAGCTCGGGGAGTTGGGCCAACAACACATGCTAACATTATAGCTCCAGGGGGTAAGTACCAGCATTTACTTTCACAGTTCCCAGCACTCACGGTTCCGACTTTTTCTGCTAGGGTAACTAAACACGGGGTCGAGCATTTCATAACAACAAAAGGTCTGCCGGTGTTCGTTAACTTAGAGCAACTGGGCATCGTTAGGTGCTCCAACAGCCTGTGGGCATCTCCGCTACACATGGTTCCCAAGGCCGATGGGTCGTGGCGACCGTGCAGCAATTTCCGGTGCTTGAACAATGCCACGGAACACCACCAGTATCCCATCCCGCACATCCAGGATTTTTCTGTGCATCTGGCCGGGACGCATGTTTTTTCAAAAGTGGACCTGGTCAGCGGTTACCACCAGGACCAGTGCACATGGAGGACGTTCCCAAAACAGCAGTAATTACTACTTTTGGCCTTTTCGAGTTTTTACACATGCCGTTTGGGTTAAAGGGCGTGGCGCAAACGTTCCAAAGAATGAAGGATGCGGTGCTCCGTGACTTGTCTTTTTTTTTTTTTTGTTGACTTAGACAATAGCACGTCAGAGGAGGAGCACCTCGCCCATCTCAAACTAGTTTTCCAGAGGTTGGAAGCACACAGGCTTATCGTCAACCTGGCGAAGTGCCAGTTCGGTGTGCCAGTGATTGATTTTTTTGGGTCACAGCATTTCGCTGGAGGGCACGATTCGGCTGCCTGATAAAGTGTACGCCATGTCGGATTTTCCGCGTCCACAAACCGTGAGGGCCCTATGAGAATTTTTCGGCATGGTCAGTTTTTACAACCATTTCCTCCCCCGAGCAGCTCAGCTGCTGCAGCTGTTGTACGGCGCACTCAAAAGAAAGAATCCCGTGGAAAACTTTGACTGGACCCCCGAGCGAGTCCAGGCTTTCGCAAGCACCAAAACAGCACTCGCTAACGCTGCTTTGCTAGCCCACCCCACCCCGTCAGCGCGAATAGCACTCACCACTGACGCGTCTGATGTTGCCATAGGGACAGTGGTGGAGCAGTACGTCTCTGGTTCGTGGCAACTGCTTGCATTTTTCAGCGGTACTTTGCGTGACAACCAACGCAAATACAGTACGTTTGACAGAGCGCTGTTGGCCCTCCACCTGGCGACGCGCCACTTCCAGTTTTGGATGGAAGGGTACGAGATCACCATGCTCACTGATCATAAGCCGCTAATGTACGCAATGTCCAAAGTCTCAGAGCTGTGGTCGGCCCAGCAGCAATGACATTTGGCCACGGTCTCGGAATTCACGACCAATATTCAGCACGTAGCCGGTAAGCTTAATGTCGTGGCTGACTGCCTGTCGCACACTTTAGTCTCCTCGGTCTACATGGGAATAGATTTCCCCACCATGGCCGCAGAGCAAACCGGGGACACGGACATTGGTGCACTTCAATCCGTGCCTACTGGGTTAAAACTAGAGAGCAAGGTGGTACAAGAAGGGTGCCGCCCCTTACTCTGCGATGTCTCCACTAGTCACCCACGCCCAGTGGTTCCGAGCTCTTGGCGCCACCGCATTTTTGAGTCAGTCCACTCCCTTTCACATCCTGGCGTGCGCTCTGGTGGGGGCGGAATTTGTCTGGCCTCACCTGTGCAGGGACATGAAGGAATGGGCTGCAGTGTGCATTGTGTGCCAGCAGGCCAAAGTGCACAAGCACACCAAAGCCCCCCTTGAGCCGTTTCAAATTCCGGCCAGGAGATTCAACCATGTCCACGTGGATTTGATGGGCCCTCTCTCGCCACCGCAAGGGTTCACGCACCTTTTGACAATTGTGGACCGCACTACGCGTTGGCCTGAAGTGGTCCTGCTGGCTTCCACCACGTCCACAGAAGTGGCTCGTGCTTTTTTGTCGGCTTGGGTTGCACGGTTCAGATCTCCGTCGGACATCACTTCCAACAGGGGTCCACAGTGTGTTTCGGAACTCTGGTCCACAATGGCCCAGAGCCTGGGGGTCAAAATCCATCACACCACCGCATACAACCCCCAGGCTAACGGGTTATGCGAACGCTTTCATAGGTTGCTTAAAGCAGCGCTCAGAGCCTCACTCACGGATGCAAATTGGGTTGACCGCCTGCCCTGGGTCCTATTGGGGTTGCACTCTGCGCCTAAGGAGGATCTGTCAGCCTCCCCGACAGAACTCATTTTTTCTCAGCTACTACGGATCCCTGGGGAATTTTTACCGGAAAACCCCGCACCTGGGACCGACCCACCCACGCAATTATTTTACAGTACAGGGCCCGCTAACGTGCCAGGCCCAGCACACCATTGTTTCCCCACACCTTCGTCCCAAAGAGCTTAGAGAGTGCCAAGTTCATTTTTGTTAGGCATGACGCACACAGAACCCCACTGTGCCCGCCGTATGATGTACCGTTCAGAGTGCTGGAAAACGGGGCAAAGCATTTTGTGTTAGACTTGGGGGGACATAAGGAAACGGTCTGCACTGACAGGCTTAAGCCCACTTTTGTGTTGGCAGACGAATAGGTTGTGTTGGCTCAAGCTCCCCGGCGCGGACCCCCACCTACAGTGGCTCCTCAAGTTGGTGTCCCCCCTGCAGAGAACTGTTAGCAGCAGACTAGGTCTTTCCCCAACCCACCTTTTCCCCTTCCACAGGACTGCACGCCAGAGACCAAGTTTGTCTCCTGCCCACCTCAACAGCAAGACACTTCGGACGGTCCGGTGACTCCACGTTACAGCCGTTACAGGCGTCAGCTCAAGCCCAAGGTGCCAGAGGATTAGAGCCCCTTCTGGGTGTTCGTGGGGGGGGGGGGGGGGGCTGTGTGTTGGACACAATACACATGGCACTCCACCCAGGACAAGGGAGTTGGTGGGAGAGAAAATAGAGATGCTAATAGAGAAAGGTGAGAGGAGCCAACCAAACAAAGATGCGCCTTTTGCGCCCCGCCGCACCAGGTTGACACCTGAGGACACTGGGGTGTGAATGTATGGTAGCAAGACCTGCTCTGTGACGTGTGTGTCAATGTCATGTTAATGTGTGTACATGTCTTTCAGTCTGAATGTTAATGCGTTTACCCTGTGTGCCGGAGGCTGGAATTAAAGTGTATAAAGGAGATCGCTCAGGCACTCAGGGAGATAAGTTTTCTGTGTTTTATGTTGGGAGGTGAATAAAGTTCGTGTGTCGTCCAGTTTGCTGTCTCGTCTGCTTTCATCTTCCACAACATAATAATGCCTTACTGTCTCAACTCAACAGTTTTCTTGTTGGGGCCTTGCCTTCCAGGTGCAACAGCTAAGATCTGCACACACTCTTACTGGCAAACTATTCTGCGTATTTATGTAAGTGTTTGCTTTACAACTACAAAATACAAGGTGATTCCATTATTTTTTTCTCTATTTGGTCTGAAAAAAGTAGACATTGTGATCTATAGCAAGAGTAGGGGGCAGGTGAATAGAATAGGCTTTATTGTCACTGTACAGTTTCAAAGTTCAATGAAATTGTGGGTGCTCCACCAGGCTACTGTGCAGTAAGGTAAAGTATGAAAAAAATATAAAAACAGAGTTATAGATAGATAGATATACTTTATTGCTCCCAAACTGGGAAATTGCAGTGTAACAGCAGCATGACAGTAGACGACTAAAATGACAGAAACACAACACAGCATAATAGACAAAGGGATTACCCATGGAAAGTAAAACTGCTAAATAACTTACATACATCAAAGATGAATAGATGATGGCCTGTATAAGTACAGTGGGGCAAAAAAGTATTTAGTCAGCCACCAATTGTGCAAGTTCTCCCACTTAAAAGATGGGAGAGGTCTCCAATTTTCATCATAGGTATACCTCAACTATGAGAGACAAAATGAGAAAAAAAAATCCAGAAAATCACATTGAAGGATTTTTAATGAATTAATTGGTAAATTCCTCAGTAAAGTAAGTATTTGGTCACCTACAAACAAGCAAGATTTATGGCTCTCACAGACCTGTAACTTCTTCTTTAAGAGGCTCCTCTGTCCTCCACTCGTTACCTGTATTAATGGCACCTGTTTGAACTCGTTATCAGTATTAAAGACACCTGTCCACAACCTCAAACAGTCAGACTCCAAACTCCACTATGGCCAAGACCAAAGAGCTGTCAAAGGACACCAGAAACAAAATTGTATACCTGCACCAGGCTGGGAAGACTGAATCTGCAATAGGTAAGCAGCTTGGTGTGAAGAAATCAACTGTGGGAGCAATTATTAGAAAATGGAAGACATACAAGACCACTGATAATCTCCCTCAATCTGGGGCTCCACGCAAAATCTCACCCTGTGGGGTCAAAATGATCACGAGAACGGTGAGCAAAAATCCCAGAACCACATGGGGGGACCTAGTGAATGACCTGCAGAGAGCTGGGACCAAAGTAACAAAGGCTACCATCAGTAACACACTACGCCGCCAGGGACTCAAATCCTGCAGTGCCAGACGTGTCCCCCTGCTTAAGCCAGTACATGTCCAGGCCCGTCTGAAGTTTGCTAGAGAGCATTTGGATGATCCAGAATCAGAATCAGAATCAGGTTTATTGCCATTGTTCATGTAGTACACAAACTAGGAATTTGTCTCGGTACAATGCTGCAACATTAAACATGATAAGATAAGAGAAATAAACTATACATGTAATAAAGTGTAGGATAAGATTAAGTGATACTGGTCAACAGTTAAAATATATATTAGCCAGCAGCAGATACTGTGGAGAACTATATAGTGCAGTCGGTAATGCAGGAAGAAAACAGTGATGATTGACATGAGTCTGGTTGAGCTGCTGTACATGGTGCACGAGAGTCACTTAGTGTTCAGCAGTCTAATGGCAGAGGGGAAGAAGCTGTTCATGTGACGGGAGGTTTTAGTCTGGATGGACCGAAGTCTTCTACCAGAGGGGAGGGGGGCAAACAGTACGTGACCAGGGTGTGAGGGATCGGCTATGATCCGGCCAGCACGCCTCCGGGTCCTGGAGATGTACAGATCCTGGAGAGAAGGGAGCTTGCAGCCGATCACCTTCTCAGCAGTGCGCACGACGCGCTGCAGCCTTAGTCTGTCCCTGGCAGTGGCTCCTGCGTACCACACGGTTATGGAGGTGGTGAGGATGGACTCGATGATGGCTGTGTAGAACTGCACTAACATCTTGGTGGGTAGCTTGAGCTTCCTCAGCTGCCGCAGGAAGAACAGGATTGGGAGAATGTCATATGGTCAGATGAAACCAAAATAGAACTTTTTGGTAAAAACTCAACTTGTCGTGTTTGGAGGAGAAAGAACACCATATCTACTGTGAAGCATGGGGGTGGAAACATCATACTTTGGGGCTGTTTTTGTGCAAAGGGACCAGGACGACTGATCCGTGTAAAGGAAAGAATGAATGGGGCCATGTATCGTGAGATTTTGAGTGAAAATCTCCTTCCACCAGCAAGGGCGTTGAAGATGAAACGTGGCTGGGTCTTTCAGCATGGCAATGATCCCAGACACACCGCCCGGGCAACGAAGGAGTGGCTTCGTAAGAAGCATTTCAAGGTCCTGGAGTGGCCTAGCCAGTCTCCAGATCTCAACCCCATAGAAAATCTTTGGAGGGAGTTGAAAGTGTGTGTTGCCCAGCGACATCCCCAAAACATCACTGCTCTAGAGGAGATCTGCATGGAGGAATGGGCCAAAATACCAGCAACAGTGTGTGAAAACCTTGTGAAAACTTACAAAAAACGTTTGACCTCTGTCATTGCCAACAAAGGGTATATAACAAAGTATTGAGATGAACTTTTGTTATTGGCCAAATACTTATTTTACCGAGGAATTTACCAATTAATTCATTAAAAATCCTTCAATGTGATTTTCTGGATTTTTTTTTTTTCTTATTTTGTCTCTCATAGTTGAGGTATACCTATGATGAAAATTGGAGACCTCTCTCATCTTTCAAGTGGGAGAACTTGCACAATTGGTGGCTGACTAAATACTTTTTTACCCCACTGTATATGAATCATACCCGCTGTGCAATGCAGGACTATCAGGTGCAGGGTGAAATGTGAGGTACCAATTAGACTGTGAGGTGCAGTATGGCAGCATAGCTATGACCAGAATACAACATTAGAGTGAGTTATTGTACAGTGAAATGGCATGTGGCAGGAAAGATTTCCTGTACCTAACCGTTCGGCAGCGAAGTTGTAGCAGTCTGCTGGAGAAAGTGCTCCGCTGTCTACCCAATGTGTGGTGGAGGGGGTGATCAGGATTGTCCATGATGGATCGCAGTTTGTTTAGTGTCCTCCTCTCCACCACAGTCTCGAAAGTCTCCGGCCTGAGACTGATTACAGACCCAGCCCTCTTGATAGTCTTGTCAAGTCTGTTGGTGTCGCTGGCTCCGATACTGCTACCCCAACAGACAGCAGCAAAGAAGATGGCGCTGGTGACAATGGCCTGGTAAAAAAGCTCTAGCATCCTGTTGCACACGTTGAAGGATCTCAGCTTCCTCAGGAAGTACAGTTTGCTCATCCCCTTCTTGTACGCAGCATCAGTGTTGGATTTCCAGTTCAGTTCGTTGCTGTTCATGACACCCAGGTATTTGTAGACCTCAACTACTTCCACAACCACCCCCGAATCTGCAATGGCTGTGAAGGTGTTCTCTTCTTCCTGAAGTCAATCACCATCTCTGGGCTTGCTGACGTTCAGCCTCATTTGATTCTGCTTGGTCCACTTCACAAATCTGTCTACCAGTGCCCTGTACTCCCCCTCTTATACACCCGACAACGGCTGAGTCATCAGAGAATTTCTGCAGGTGGCATGACTCGGTGTTGTACTGAAAGTCAGTGGTGTATAAGGTGAAGAGAAAAGGAGAAAGCACAGTCCCCTGTGGAGCTCCGGTATCACCAACCACCACATCAGGCAAGACACTGCCCATCCCGACAAACTGTGGCCTGGCTGTCAGGTAATCAGTAATCCAGGAGATCACAGAGCTGTCAACCCCCATCACCCACAGCTTCTCACCCAGCAGCAGTGACTGGATGGTGTTAAAGGCACTGAAGAAATCAAATAATGCGATTCTCACAGTGTCTCCTCCGCCATCCAGGTGTAAATGGGCTCGTTGCAGCAGGTAAATGACAGTGTCTTCAACTCCTAAATGGGGCTGATATGCAAACTGCAGAGGGTCCAGCCACGTCTTCACCTGCAGCCTGAGGTGGGCTAAGACCAATCTCTCAAGGACCTTCATCACATGGGATGTGAGGGCAACTAGTCGATAGTCATTCAGGTCAGATGGAGACGACTTCTTGGGGACAGGAACCAGGTCGGATGTCTTCCACAGCACCGGTACTCTCTCCAGACTCAGGCTCAGGTTGTACAGGTGTTTCAGTACCGGAGCTAGCTGGTTGGCACAGGTTCTCAGGATCCTAGTGGAGATGCCATCAGGGCCCACAACATTCTGCTGAAGGAGTCTCTCCAGTTGTTTCTTAACCGGGTCTGTAGTCACAGTGATGTGTGTGTGTGTGTGTGTGTGTGGGGGGGGGGGTGCTGGTGTCTCCAGAGGAGGGTAATGGGGTGAGGGGGGAGATAGAGATAGGTGCTGCAGAGAAGGGGGAGGGGGAGGTGTGTGTGGGAGGTCTGGCTGTGTTGTGGGGGTGACAGACAGTGAGTTGAACCTATTAAAAAACAGATTCAGCTCATCAGCTCTCTCAAGGCTCTCCAATGTCTGTCTGTCTCTCCCCTTACACCCAGTGATTTGTCTCATTCTCGTCCAGACATCCTTAGTATTGTTTTGCCGGCGTTTATCCTCCAACTTCCTCCTGTAATTGTCTTTACACCTTCTCAGTATCTCTCTCAGTTCGCGCTGCACTCTCCTCAGTTCCTCCCTGTCTCCAGACCTAAAAGCCCTCTTCTTGTTCAGAAGTGCTTTCGGGTCACTGGTGATCCATGGTTTGTTGTTGGGAAAACAGTGTACGGTCTGAGCTGGCATGGCTGTGTTTTCACAGAATCTGATGTATTATGTGACGCAGTCAGTCATATTGTCAATGTCCACCCCATGTCGTTCAGAGTACGCTCCAGTCCGTCATCTCGAAGCAGTCCTGTAGTGCATCAGTGGCCTCCTGTGTCCACCTCCTCACAGTCCGCATAAGCAGGCTGCCTTTGCACAAGGGGAACATACTTGGGTGGTAACAGGACCATGTTGCGATCTGCCAAGGGGGGGTAGAGCTGTGGCAATATATCTATCTCTTGCATTGGCATACAGTAATTCAATTCAATTCAATTCAATTCAACTTTATTTATATAGCGCCATTTCACAACAACAGTCATCTCATAGCACTATCAACTGTAGGGGGAACCGCCACAGTTGCAGAAAGACCCCAGCAATCAGGCGATCCCCTGTGAGCAAGCGCTTGGCGACGGTGGAGAGGAAAAACTCCCTTTTAACAGGAAGAAACCTCCAGCAGAACCAGGCTCAGGGAGGGGCAGTCATCTGCTGCGACTGGCTGGGGGGTGAGGGGATAGAGAAGATGAAAAGAACAGGCATGTAGAGAGCAAACAGCACGATGGGGACTCAATCTATGGGGGAGAACAAACAAATGGTAATGACCAGCAAAAAAAATATTTCATTGAGAGTGAGGAAAGGAGTGAGGCCCAGTGCATTACTGGAGGTCCCCCGGCTGACTAAACCTATTAGCAGCATAACTAAGGGAGGGTTCAGAAACACATGATCCCTCCCTAATTGTAGGCTATATCAAAAAGGTAGGTTTTAGCCCTATTCTTAAAAACAGAGATTGAGTCTTGACTCCCGAATCCAGATTGGCAGCTGGTTCCACAGGAGAGGAGCTTGATAACTGAAGGCTCTGCCTCCCATTGTACTTTTGGAGATTCTAGGTATTACAAGTAATCCTGCATTTTGGGAACGTAGTGCTCTGTTAGGATAATACGGTAGTATCAGATCTTTTAAATAAAAAGGAGCCTGATTGTTTAGAGCTTTGTAAGTAAGAAGAAGGATTTTAAACTTAATTCTAAACTCTATGGGAAGCCAATGAAGGGAGGCCAGAACCGGAGAGATATGATCTCTCTTTCTAGTACCTGTTAAAACTCTTGCTGCAGCATTTTGGATCAGCTGAAGACTTTTTAAAGATGTTTTAGGACAGCCTGATAATAAAGAATTACAATAATCTAATCTCGAGCTAACAAAAGCGTGGATCAGTTTCTCAGCATCACTCTGAGACAAGATGCTCCTAATCTTGGCAATATTACGCAACTGATAGAAGGCAGTCTTAGAAACAAATTTAATATGTGAATTGAAGGACAGCTCTTGATCAAAAATAATTCCAAGGTTCCTCACAGAGCTATTAAGAGAAAGAGTAACCGCATCCAAACTGAAAGTTTGATTTGGAAAGGTATTTCTAAGGTTTTTTGGACCAACAAGAATGACTTCAGTCTTATCTGAATTTAATAGCAGGAAATTACAAGTCATCCAAGCTTTGATTTCCTTAAGACAGGCTTCTAACTTGGCTAAGTTAGATTCAGTGTTTTATTTTCTCTGGTGGGACAGTCAAACTGGTGGAAGTTTGGTAATGTTTTGCCCAGTGAGACATGGTTAAAATCACCAGTGATGGCCATAAATGTGTCAGTGTGCTTCTCCAGTAATCTGGCAGTAGTGGAGCTGATGATGTCACAGGCCACCGCTGCATCAGCTGACGGAGGGACGTAAACGGTAATTACAATGGCACATGTGAACTCTTGCACATTTGAATAAAATAGCATACGTTAAGTAGAAAGATAAGAAGTTCTAAAAAATACACACATTGGTAGTGGCTTCATGGATGGATCAATGTACTGAAAAGTGCAGAGTGCAAAAACACATGAGAGTTTTTTTTTTGGGGGGGGGGGGTGGAGGTATGCACTGGAGAGAAGAGGAATAAAAGTCAGTAGAAGCAAGCCAGAATACATACTGTATGTATGACAATAGGGAGGCAAGTGTAATGACAAAGATGTAAGGTGTAGAGGTACTGAAGGTAGATGAGTTTGAATAGATGGGGTCAACCAAAGCAATGGACAGTGCACAAGAGGTGAAGAAGAGAGTGCGGGCAGGGTGGAAACAAGTGTCAAGGATGATTTGTGACAAAAGGATAGCAGCTAGAGCGAAAGACAGTAGACACCTGCAATGATGCATAATTTGGAGACGGTGGTATTGACAAAAACACAGGAGGCAGAGATGTAGGTGGCAGAATTTAAGATGCTAAGATTGTTTTTGGGAGTGACTAAGAGGGACAAGATCAGAAATGAGTATATCAGTGGGACAGCTCAGGTTGTCTGGAGACAAAATAAGAGGCAAGGCTGAGATGGTGTGAACATGTGCAGAGGAGGGATAGTGGATATACTGGACAAAGGAATCAGAATCAGAATCAGAATCAGGTTTATTGCCATTGTTCATGTAGTACACAAACTAGGAATTTGTCTCGGTACAATGCTGCAACATTAAACATGATAAGATAAGAGAAATAAACTATACATGTAATAAAGTGTAGGATAAGATTAAGTGATACTGGTCAACAGTTAAAATATATATTAGCCAGCAGCAGATACTGTGGAGAACTATATAGTGCAGTCGGTAATGCAGGAAGAAAACAGTGATGATTGACATGAGTCTGGTTGAGCTGCTGTACATGGTGCACGAGAGTCACTTAAGTGTTCAGCAGTCTAATGGCAGAGGGGAAGAAGCTGTTCATGTGACGGGAGGTTTTAGTCTGGATGGACCGAAGTCTTCTACCAGAGGGGAGGGGGGCAAACAGTACGTGACCAGGGTGTGAGGGATCGGCTATGATCCGGCCAGCACGCCTCCGGGTCCTGGAGATGTACAGATCCTGGAGAGATGGGAGCTTGCAGCCGATCACCTTCTCAGCAGTGCGCACGACGCGCTGCAGCCTTAGTCTGTCCCTGGCAGTGGCTCCTGCGTACCACACGGTTATGGAGGTGGTGAGGATGGACTCGATGATGGCTGTGTAGAACTGCACTAACATCTTGGTGGGTAGCTTGAGCTTCCTCAGCTGCCGCAGGAAGAACATCCTCTGCTGGGCTTTTTTGATGAGTGAGCTGATGGTCAGCTCCCATTTGAGGTCCCTGGTGATGGTAGTGCCTAGGAAGCGGAAGGAATCAGCAGTGGTGATGGGAGAGCCTGAGAGGGTGAGGGGGGGCAGAGGAGTAGTGACTTTCCTGAAGTCTCTACTCAGGAAACACTTTCTCAGGTTGTCTGGAGACAAAATAAGAGGCAAGGCTGAGATGGTGTGAACATGTGCAGAGGAGGGATAGTGGATATACTGGACAAAGGATGTTGAAGATGGAGATGCCAGGCAGGAGAAATAGGAAGACCACAGAGAAGATTCAGGGATGTAGTGAAGCAGGACATGGAGAGGGCTGGTGTGAAAGAAGAGGATGCAAGGGATAGGGTGAGAAGGAGGCAGAGGATCTGCTGTGGTGACCCCTAAAGGCAGCAGCCGAAAGAAGTCTGCAAAAAAATATGCTTTAATCAAAATATAATTTCTCTGAGGTTAATTTTGTGAAGCCATTCAGTTGTTATATAAACAAAAAAAAGTGTTACAACATATTGTATTAGTGATTTGGATATTAAGTAGAAAAGCTAAATGAACATCCTAAACCTGTGGAAATTCTGCAATTTTCAACAGAGCTGTATGTGGCTTATATTAATCATATATTCCATACCTACATATGTATAGACTTATTAGAGTGTTTAGTGATTACATATGTGGAATGACCTAACGCCTATGAACAGGACAAGAGGTCTCAACCGCCAGCGAGGATCAAAGAGCAGACAGAGTCGCAGCGGTGGAGACCGGATCGATCTCCCTGACCACCCAGGGTCAGGTGGAGGAGACGGAGGACAATGGAGGGGGGATTATGTTAATGCGGGATGTCAGCTTTGATATGCAATGTCTTTTGTTGAGTGTGGGTATAAGTATGAAGGTCTGACTGCGTTAGACCTCTTATTCTGCTTCTGCACCGAGATGAGATGTTAGGGAGGTGAAGCTGATATTAAACTTTGATTTATAAAGCCATATCGCTTCTTCATTTCTAACTCCCTACACTGTACACCATAAAGTTATTCTTAGAATAATCTTTCAAGAATGCTGAAGTCGTAGAACAGGGGTGTCCAATCCTGTGCCATGGAGGGCCAAGACCCTGCAGGCTTTACCTCCAACCAGTGTCTTCAACGGCAGATTCCACTGAATTTCTTCCCACTGATTGCTGATAAGGGCAGTGCGGTGGCGCAGTGGTTAGCACTGCGGCAGCACAGCAACTCACCCTTGGCCATGGGATCTCTGGTTCGATCCCAGCCCCTGACCAACAGTGATCTGTGTGTTTACATGTTCTCCCTGTGTCTGCGTGGGTTTACTCTGGGATTTCTCCGGTTTCCTCCCACATACCAAAAACATGCAAGTTAGGTTAATTGGCATCAAAACTGGGGATTCTAAATTGTCCTTAGGTATGACTGTGAGAGTGAATGGTTGTCTGTCTCTCTGTGTTGGCCCTGTGATGGACTGGCGATCTGTTCAGGGTGTACCCTGCCTCTCGCCCAAAGATGCTGGGATGGGCTCCAGCGCCCCCGCGACCCGAAAAGGATTAAGCGGAAGAAGATGAATGAATGAATGATTGCTGATAAGTGAAAACACCTGCTAAAGCGACTGGGTAGGAGAGAAAACCTGCAGGGTCTTGGCCCTCCATGGCACATGATTGGACACCCCTGTCGTAGAATGTGCTACCTAAATTAATGTGCTGGCATAGCATTTTAATCAACAATGTAAATATGCATCATAGGTTATATGAAGCTTGAATTCCAAATGGACTGTGCCAAATGTAGGATGAGGGCAGCAATGCATTAACAGAATACTGCTTCCACACTACAAAAGCTTTAGTCCAGAAACAGGTTTTATTGTCTTCTGTATTTATCATAATTGAGAGGAAGTCATAAATAACCGTATCTGGTATACAGAACCAGCTGCAACAAAACCGAGTACAACAAATGTACTTTAGTTGTCATAAGAGGACACTGTGTTCACTTGTTTATTAAATACAAACGTAGTAAAATTCTAAGCTTAAACTCAAACCAATATAAAAGTAACAGGCCAAAACAACCACAACACATCTTATTCAATGCCTAAATGAAACAACAAATACAAAAAGCATGAGAGAGAAAATGAAACATGGCTGATAAATTATTATCACAGGAGTATTTTTCTGATCTTGTAACTGGGGCAGCTGACATAAGAATCCAAACACCTGTTCTGTGCATAGCTCTGCTAGACTGCACACACCTGTTGTCCTTCACCTACTTCCCATCTGTCAGTACTCACATTTCTAGCTTTCTTTTCACTTCAATTTCAAGCACAGCATCTATAAGGGATTTCACTGACCACTGTGGAACCAGCAACAACCTTCCCTCAGAATACACACATAGAAAAGAGTGCCATTATCATTCTTCCACTGATTTTTCTTTTCCTTTAGCCCCACACACTCCCTCCAGGTCTTATAACAGGCTCATATAAAGTATTCCTTTGTGTCTTCAGTCGACTGGGTCCTACAGTCATCATCAAGCACCTCTCCTGGAGCTGGCTCCCCTGTCGTCCTGTAGTCTCCTTTATTGTGGCAGAGATACCGGTACAGCAGGAAGCCCAGAACGGCTACTGTCAGCAGGATGAGAACAATAACCACTGTTGGGGGGAACAAATGTAGAGGACATATAAAACTTCACGACATTGCAAGAAGAATTTTGGGGTGAACAACCAACAGCTACCTGCAATAACCGCAGAGTCTGAACTTGTGGGGACCACTGTAGTTACCACTGAGGAGGGAAGAAATTGATTATTTAAACAGTTAGCAACACAAAAGTCATGTGACTAGTCTTTTATCTCTAATATACAGTATGTCTACTCAAGTGCATCAGTAATAGAAAACATTTTACAAGTGTAGGAGTTACCCTGAGTGACAGTGGTGTCTAGTTGTGTGGGATGGGATGTGAAAGGTTTGTCTGGAGCTGGAAAACCCCCCCCACACAAATTATATCAGATTAATGTGATCAAGTCATGTCAGTATATAAACAAAACACTATATATGCAGTATATACAACACTTACCCACTGTAACCATGTTTGTATGAGGAGTGGCGCCAGCTGTTGTCAGATTCTTCATACCTGTAGCTGCGAGATAAAAAAGCATGTCAAAAACGTCGCTATGTTCTATCTTCAGCACACACGCTCACGTTTGAGCCACTTGTGCAACAACATACATAGCTGTGGGCTGAGGAGGGAATATTCAGCGCTGGACCACAGTAATCTGATTATTTCTACGGGCCTGGACTGAAACATACCTGCCAGCCTCCCATTATTGCAAATACCCCATGATGCAATGATTTAATCGGAGAATAGAGACGTTAAGAGTTTGATTAATTCCCCCCTTTTATAATGCTTTATATGAAGGAAAACTGGATATTTAATGGTTTAAGTATATAAGATGGATAAAACAAGGCATATACATAAATAAGGCTTGAGGTCCATGTAATGAGTGTTTACCATTTTCTGCTGTTTTATAGGCAGGCACTTGTAGCTGTTATAAGCACAGACTGTTCATTAGATGGCAGAATAGCACCAGCCTAAACAATTTTTATGTATTTGTTAAAAATGAAGCTTCATGTAACTACTACTGTAGGACAAATAAGGCAATAACATTAATAGTAAGCCTCTATTTTCCATGTTTATTGAGTACAGCCGTGGACAAAATTGTTGGTACCCCTCTGTTAATGAAAGAAAAACCCACAATGGTCACAGAAATAACTTGAATCTGACAAAAGTGGTAATAAATAAAAATTCTATGAAAATTAACCAATGAAAATCAGACAATGCTTTTGAATTGTGGTTCAACAGAATTACTTTAAAAAATAAACTCATGAAACAGGCCTGGACAAAAATGATGGTACCCCTAGAAAAGATTGAAAATAATGTGACCATAGGGACATGTTCAACCAAGATGTGTCCTCTAATTAACATCACAGGTGTCTACAAACTTGTAATCTGTCAGTCGGCCTATTTAAAGGGTGACAAGTAGTCACTGTGCTGTTTGGTGACATGGTGTGTACCACACTAAACATGGACCAGAGGAAGCAAAGGAGAGAGTTGTCTCAGGAGATTAGAAAGAAAATTATAGACAAGCATGCTAAAGGTAAAGGCTATAAGACCATCTCCAAGCAGCCTGATGTTCCTGTGACTACAGTTGCACATATTATTCAGAAATTTAAGATCCATGGGACTGTAGCCAACCTTCCTGGACGTGGCCGCAGGAGGAAACTTGATGAAAAATGGAAGAGACAGATAATACGAATGGTAACAAAAGAGCCCAGAACAACCTCTAAACACATTCATGGTGAACTCCAAGGTCAAGGTACATCAGTGTCAGATCGCACCATCCGTCGTTGTTTGAGCCAAAGTGGACTTCATGGGAGACAACCAAGGAGGACACCACTGTTGAAAACAAATCATAAAAAAGCCAGACTGGAATTTGCCAAACTGCATGTTGACAAGCCACAAAGCTTCTGGGAGAATGTCCTATGGACAGATGAGACAAAACTGGAACTTTTTGGCAAGGCACATCAGCTCTATGTTCACAGACGCAAAAATGAAGCATACCAAGAAAAGAACACTGTCCCTACTGTGAAACATGGAGGAGGTTCTGTTATGTTCTGGGGCTGCTTTGCTGCATCTGGCACAGGGTGTCTTGAATCTGTGCAGGGTACAATGAAATCTCAAGACTATCAAGGTATTCTAGAGAGAAATGTGCTGCCCAGTGTCAGACAGCTTGGTCTCAGTCGCAGGTCATGGGTCTTGCAACAGGATAATGACCCAAAACACACAGCTAAAAACACCCAAGAATGGCTAAGAACGAAACATTGGACTATTCTAAAGTGGTCTTCTATGAGCCCTGATCTAAATCCTATTGAACATGTGGAAGGAGCTGAAACATGCCGTTTGGAGAAGGCACCCTTCAAACCTGAGACAACTGGAGCAGTTTGCTCCTGAGGAGTGGGCCAAAATACCTGCTGAGAGGTGCAGAAGTCTCATTGACAGTTACAGAAATTGTTTGATTGCAGTGATTGCCTCAAAAGGTTGTGCAACAAAATATTAAGTTAAGGGGACCATCATTTTTGTCCAGGCCTGTTTCATGAGTTTGTTTTTTAAAATAATTCTGTTGAACCACAATTCAAAAGCATTGTCTGATTTTCATTGGTTAATTTTCATAGAATTTTTGTTTATTACCACTTTTGTCAGATTCAAGTTATTTCTGTGACCATTGTGGGTTTTTCTTTCATTAACAAAGGGGTACCAACAATTTTGTCCACGTGTGTATATACTGTTTGTAACATTTATTTTTACATATGAATAAATTGGGCCTATTCAATTAGCAAAGCCAACACTGAGATTTTCCAGTTATAAGCTTTAGTTTATTATGACCAGTATCCAAAGATTTTAGGTTAATAAGTTAATTTTACAATATCTTACTTTAAAATGGAGAAATGTACATAAAGAAATCAAACACAGGCACAGACAAATGACAGAACAACAAAGTTTGTTTTTCAATTGGGTTGTACAGATTATAGGTCACATTAATGGTGGAAAAAGCTTTGAAATGATGTATCTTGGTCTCATTTTTTACATCACAAAAACCTGGCATTTGAACAGGGGTGTGTAGACGTTTTATATCCACTGTGAAAACAGACATTTTACTCTTCCTTGAGTACATTCATATTTTGAGTTACTTCTGATTTTCGCTGATTTAAAATGAGTGTGTTTAAGCTTCTCCAGTAATTTTGGAAGACCAGCAGAACTATGGTATTTACTAAATGTATACACATGCACCAAGACCTTCTGTGGTGATCCTGAGTGCAGGTCTGCTCCGCGCTCGAGTCACTTATTATTTTCTCCTTTTTGTCTCTGTATTTGGGCGTATTATGATGGTGTTTATTTGTGCTTTTATTTTGACAGCGCTGAGGCAGGACTTCCACCTGTCAGTCTGCTCATGAGCTCTCACAGCTGCTGGCACTTAATTATCATTATCTTTGCACACCTGTTTGTTGTTTAGTTTGTTCTCTATTTAAGATTGCAGTCGAGGCTTAGTCCTCGCTGTGACCTTGCCCTTCCTAGGCTGGAGTCCCCAACCCTGACTCCAGTCCTTTACAGTGTAAGGTTTAGCCCTCGCTGCTTTATATGTAAATGACTGTTTGATTCTTGTATGTTCGGTTATTTCATCCATCGAGGTCGTATGTTTAGTTGTATGTGTCTTTTGGAGGCACTCCTGAAGACTTTCTATGACTCTATGGTGGCATCAGCCATCCTGTATGGAGTGGTCTTCTGGGGCAGCAGCATCGCAGCTACAGACAGGAGACTAAACAGGCTGACTAAAGCTGGATTCATGCTGCACCTCTGCTGTCTGTGTACGTGTAACCGGAAACCTTGTGTGACGAAATTTACGTTATCGTCTCCACTCCGCTAGTGTCCACAGTGCTCGACCGCGGATGACCGCATGCAGCCATGATCTGAACGCATTGAAAAGCACATGCACAAGACTGAACATCCCATTCACGAGGTGGTGATATCGGCACAGCATACCAAGACAAAGTAGATGAAGAAGACAATGAGGAAGTGGAAGACGAGAATAAACATACATGAATTATACATACATACTTCAACAGCAGTAGCAGCAGCATCTCCGTGGAAAAGGAGTGAAAACCGGGAAGTCAAGCAGCAGAAAGCAAGCAGCGTTTTTTTGTTGGTAAAAATCCTGGCGTGTCAGCGCATTGGCGCTACCTATCAGGCGGGAGTGAAACTACAAATGATGGCTGTATACGTCAACCGCTTGGCCTGGGTGCATGAAAAAAGTGAGCATGAACAGCGCCGCGTGCGTGACGGGCTTGTCCAAAGCGCAGCGGACTAGAGGGGAAATGCAGCATGAATAAGGCTATAGCAGGGGTGCTCATTACGTCGATCGCGATCTACTGGTCGATCGCGGAGGTAGTACTGGTTGATCGCAGTTTGTACGACTGTTGACTGATTTCTGTACCTTTATCTTGTTCTCAATAAAGTTTGGAAAAAAAAAAACTGGTTGATCGCAGCGTGACATTAAAAAAAATATTTGTCAGCCTATCAAACATCCCGTCACTTGATTGACATACAGGGCAACCATTCAGATGACAACTGAATTTTGACCTTTAGGTCACCGCTCATGCGTAAACAACGGCGCTAAGCGCAGCAAAACTTACAAGCTAGTCAGCGAATTACCTCAGATTTTAAGCCCTTGCTAAAACATATGGTGATCAAAATGAGTGAGAAAGCTGGACCAAGTAAGAAGGCAAAAACATATCACTTTCATACGGAATGGGAGGTGGACTTTTTTTCACGATGTCATTTTCGAAGTGCGTTTGCCTCATCTGCCAGTCTACCATCGCAATACCATAGAAGGGAAATGTGGAGCGGCATTTTCGGACTGTTCATGGAAAATACGACATCGACTTTCCGCCGAAAAGCCAGCTGAGAAAGAGAAAGGTGGAGGAACTAAAATCCCAGTTGTCCGGACAGCAGTCATTTTTCACTCAACAAACTTCAAAAGCGAAAGCCGCCACCGAAGCATCGTTCCGGGTGAGTCACGCCATCGTTAAAAACAATAAGTCCTTCCAAGACGGAGAGATGGTAAAAGAAGCATTCGTTGAAGCAGCTGACTCAAAATTAAAATGATTAATTAATTTAATTAAAATTAAAAAAAAAATTAATTTAATTTTAATTATATGTTTTGCATTTTTGTAGTGGGTAGATCATTTTGACTTGGTTGTTTTATAAGTAGCTCGCATGCTGAAAAAGTGTGAGCACCCCTGGGCTATAGGCTCCAGTCCCCCCTACCCCCCCCCCCCCGGCGACCCGAAAAGGATTAAGCGGAAGAAGATGGATGGATGGATGTTTCAGTGATCTAATTTAGATATAGGTTTGTTTGTTTTTTGTTCAGATTGTGAGTTTCTACTTTTAGGATGTTTATAATTCAAACCTGATCACATTCACTCAGCACTTAAGTAACTCTTACGGTAAACTTGTTTCTCCTTTCTAAAGCCCATCCAGGGACAAGAGTTGCAAATTAGCTAATAGCTATACACTCTGTGCAACACATCAGATTGATTGTCATTGATTAATTGTCTATGTTTATTGCACTGTCCCTGTCAAATAAACAAATCTATCTATCTATCTATCCCCTTTTTCTCTTGTTCAAGCATTTCCTTGTGCTTAAGTAATATACAGGGATGAGAATGGGGTTTGGGGAAAAAAGAGGAACTTACTTGTACAAATTAGCTACTCTACCCCACCTCTGAGACTTAAAAGATCTGGACTTACCATTCATGGTTAGTAGTTCTCTGGGATCCCTGTAAGGAAACACAATTAATGAAGCAGCTATGCATGTTTACACATGTTTTATACCAGAGTGGAAAGGAGCCGGCTGCTGCTTTCATTCACTTATCACATTGTCTTTCTTTGTTGACTCAGTCAACCGGTCTGACTTAACTTAGACTACCTAATGTCAACTATCACTTTACTAGTTTAACACAAATAGGCCTTGCCCTGAAACAAACAGATCGGCGATGGAGCAACATTTCTGGGTAAACTTTCCGTCTTTTTACAATGACAACCACCTTGGTAATAACGCATTGTTTCCCGCAGCTGTTGGTCCGGTTCAGCTTACCTGAGCTCAGCCGAGATAAAGCGTGTCACCAAAAAAAAAAAGAGCCAGCCGTTTTCAGATGCAAGCTTGTTTTTAGCGGAAAGAAAAACACTCTGCTATTTTGTTGTATACTGAAACCCCAGTAAAAAAAAAGTCAGTTTTCACCACAGCACGCGCGTGAGTCATGACGCTCAGGCGCTCCGTTTCCGCCGCCCCTCCCTTTCCTCTTCGACGTCAGAGTTCGTCTATATAAAAAGATTTTACTCCTGAGCTGAACAAAAGGATCCATTTATCGTCAGAGGTTCTGACTTTTTTCTCTGAAGTCTGACTTCTTTTCGTAGAAAAACTTAGAATTCTGAGAGCGAAGTCAGAATTCTAACTTTTTTTTAATCAGAATTTTGAAAAAAAGAATGCCCCCCCTCCACCGCCGACACACACACACACACACACACACACACACACACACACACACACACACACACACACACACACACAAGGGCGGAATTAAACCATTTGGAGCCCAAGGTAAAGACAGAAATGAGGCCGTGCTTTTTCTTTGTTCTACATTTTCTTTTCAGGCCTTTTGAAATCCTGCCTGAAACTTAATCATTAAATGATGATTACTGGAAGATCTGTTGTTTGTTCACACTTATCAGCCCTTCCAGGATTTCCCCATATTGCGATCGCACTAATCCATGCAAAATCAGGCCATTGCCGCATCTTTTGAGCAACCTTGCAACTTTGTCCAATCACTGCAACTGGCCAATCCTTGTCAACTTCCAGCAATTTTGCCAGTTAAATTTGGCCCTGAGTAGTGTTGTGTGAGTGTTGTGTATGTGTTTGGCCCTCGGGGTGTGCCGTAGCAGTCCTGGGTGGTAACGTCAGGTGGGCTGCGGCACCAGTATATTGTGGTGACCCACCACAATCTACATGGACATTCAGCCTTCACACTCAGCTAGGCAGCAGGAAGCAGAACAATTTGCATACGGACAGAGAGCCCCTAGGGGAACAACCAGAACAATGGCTATTGTTATACTGTGGAGAGTGTTGGAAATGAGGAGGCCGGTTTACGAGCAGATGAAATTTATTAACACTCTCTCATCAGACATACACATAAAAAGCATTAAACAGCCAAACCAGGTTTCTCCTTATAAACTCAGCAGATCATCTCACATCTGCATGACATTTCACCTCACACTGCATGACATCTAATCCCACAATACATTTCCCTTAAACCCCGCGCTCCCTCTTCCTGCCAACTCCCCATGACGTCCCTGTCTATTATTCTCTTATGTTTAATCACTGCATCCTGACTGAGACGCTGTTTGCTGACTCCTCTACAATATGCATTGTTACAATACATCCCTGAATTTAGGAGAGGAAGTCTGGGCGCCAGTTAATCACGCGATTGATATGTATTGACTGATATGTATATCAATATGCAAATGTGCCATGCATTCTCTCGTCTGTATAAAAGAGCTTACTTTACATGCCTCAGATAACGCACACAGGGAACACACACATGCACACACACGCACACACACAGCACAACACAGCGCTCAGCACTACAGTGTGTCTCATAATGGAGGAAATGAAACTCTGAAACCTTCCAGCTTGTAGCATCTCGCCTGAACTTATTTGTTCCTCCACAATATATATATTGTAGTTCTCTCAATAAAGTTCAGTTCGTTGCTTGACATAAGACCTGCTCCAGTCTCCCGTTATTCAGACATAACATTTTGGCAACAAGAAAAAACTAGAAAAGCACTCGGAGAGCGCAGACCTCCGCCAAGCGCCACAATTCCCCCCATACAGTGTTTGTGTGTACGTTTTCAGATTCCTCGAGCATGTAAACATATGACTAGCAATTGGATTCCCAATGATTATTTGTTTATTTGACAGGGACAGTGCAATAAACACACAATTAATCAATGACAATCAATCTGATAGTGATGGGATTAGTAAAAGCATTGCCTCCTTGGCGGAGGTAATAAACTGAAGTGTTGCTGTTGTGTCCATCTCCTCCACTGACGAATGCAAATTGGGTAGACAGGTTGCCGTGGGTTTTATATTATAACGTGCTGCTCAACATGGCGACGTCCCACCGGGAGGTTTGAACTCACGCCTCCCGCTCCGGAGTCCTGCACTCTACCTGTGTCGCCAATAGGGTCAACCCACTTGGCAAGCCAAGTAGGGTGCTAATATTGAGTTCGCTACAATATTATTTTTTTTGGGGTTGCGCTCCGCGGCAAACGAGAATTTAGAAGCTTCGCCGGCAGAGAGCTCGTTTTTGCGCAGCGCCTATGGCTGGCCGGTGAATTTCTGCCAAATGCGCAGCTCCTATGGCTGGCCGGGGAATTTCTGCCAAAGAATCCGTCGGCGGACAGCTGCCCGTGTGAGGTTTTGCAGTTACGCGCAAACACAGGCACGCTGGCGGGCCCAGGCCAGCAGTGTTTTCCGCGTGCTTTTGTGCCTAAAACGTTGAAGAACGCAGAGTTTGTGTTGCAGACACGACGACCAGCGCCCTCCATTGCGCCTGCGCACATGTTGAAAATGGCTGTATGTCACAGTGTTGAAAAATGCTTTAAAAAATTTCTGTATCCAGACGGTGAACCGGATCACCCCCAAAATTTAATCAGTTCTTCCTTGTACCATTTCCAACAACGCCTGAAAGTTTCATGGAAATCCGTCCAAGAGTTTTTGAGTTATCTTGCTAACCAACAGACAAACAGACAGACAGACAGACAGACAAACAAACACACAGACAAACCCCGGCAAAAACATAACCTCCTTCTGGCCTTTTCGGCCTGGCGGAGGTAACTATGGGGGCATATGGGCTACCTCCACCCTTATCACTGTTTCTGGAGTGCCTGGGAGAGCCAGCGATCCTGTGGCCAGAATGGGTGGCCATGTTCGAGGGTTACATCGCGGCGCTGGGCCTAAGTAGACTCAATGGAGTATGAAGACGAGCATTTCTGGCCCGCCATCTCGGCGTGGAAGGTCGGAGAATTCTCTGCACGTTGGGAGAGATGGAGTCTTATGTGGATGCTGTCAGGAAGCTGGCCAAATATTTTGCCGAACATACGAGGACCAAGCAGCTATGGGTAGAAGAGCTGTTGGCACCAAACGAAGCTAAGCGAACTCGCTCGGAGAAGCTAACAGCTTGGTCAGTGGCAATGGGGAAGTTAGCCACAAGGCTAGGTGCACGCCAAAACCAAGCTACAAGCTACCATCTAGATTTCGAGATAGAAACGGGGCTAGGAGTGGGAGAGCCCCTGGGTGCTGAAGACGGCGAGCCAGCCGAGGAGCTCAGCACTGTACGTGACCATAGCGCTGATGTTGTTGACAGTGCGGTGAGCAGCGACAGCAGAGAGGGAGAGCAGCGACCGGAGTCTTTCCCACAGCTGGAGTCCAGGCAGCAGGAGATCGGGAGCAAGTGGGCTGAAAACTTCCGGAAGCAGCAGCAACAGCCGGGTGCAAAGGCAGCGCAGTGGAGCGCCTTGGACGAGGGCGCTGGACACAGCGGCGAGGCGCCTGGGTCGGTGAGTGACACTGGCGAGAGTGATGCTGTGAGCCCCAGGAGACAGCAGCAACAGCCGGGCACAGAGGCAGCACAGCGGAGCGCCTCGGACGACATAGAGGAGGTGCCAGGTGCCACAGAGGTCGGGCAGGACCTCAGTGCCAGAGCTCAAAGCGCCCTGAACGAGGGTGCTGGACATTATGGCGAGGTGCCCAAGTTAACGGATGACGCCGACGAGCAAGCTTCGGTTTTCCCCGAAGTTCAGCCACAGGGGGCCGGAGTGTTTGGGGTTACAATGGCGACAGTTACAGCGATGGTGAAGGCAGTTGGGGGTGGACCGACAAGCACAGAGGGACTGCGTGCCGGGCAGCAGCACTGTGGGTCCAGACGACAGAAGGAGTCTGTGGTGAGAGGGGACATTCTCGCCAGGGAGGTCAGCTTCGACTCTGGGGGTAGGAGAAGAGACATTCTCGCCGGAGAGGTCAGCTTCGACCCCGAGGGTAGGCGGTTTCCAGGGGTGCGCATGCCGTGGGGCTGCCCTGGGCCTCTGAGCCAGTTTTACCCTTGGCTGCCCGAGGACATTGGAGTAACTTAAATTTTTCAGTGTAAATATGTTTATATGGTGTTTAACAATAATAGTTATAATAGGTTCATATGTGCATGTGTTCCAAATATATTGTTGGATGTGTGTGATGTGCATGTGAACGTGTGTTGTTGGGGTTTAATTTTATGTGTTTTATTTTTTAGTTTAGGAGAACGGTGGTTGTTTAATATAAATGGACTCTTTTAGTTTAATAGAGGCAGAATAACCCATTTTGTCATGTGGGGAGGAACAGCAGTCCACCTGTTCCCCCTAGTTTTTAGTTCTTTTGGGTGAATGGGTTAGGCCATTAGAGTTCACAGTTCCCTGTTATTTTCTTAGTGCATGATTCGGGTCCTAAATTGGGGTGGGTCTGAAATGTGTGTATGTGTTTTGGACTTTTGTAAGGGGGAGGGGAATGTTGTGAGTGTTGTGTACGTGTTTGGCCCTTGGGGTGTGCCGTACCGGTCCAGGGTGGTGACGTCAGGCGGGCTGTGGCACCAGTATATATATTGTGGTTTTCTCAATAAAGTTCAGTTTGTTGCTTGGCATAAGACCAACTCCAGTCTCCCGTTATTCAGACATAACAAGTAGCACTCAAACATTCAGTCTAACCAATCAAATATGTTGCTGCACCGTGCTCACTTCTGTGTTTACAATGAGCATTAATGGAACACATCAGCAAAAACAAAGTGTACAATTTAAAAAAAAAAAGACACTCACCTGCGAGTTTTCTCACAACGTCCCATGTCTTCCCCGGCCCGCCAGTGGACGTCTCCCCACGTCTCTGCCTTGACCGTGTGTACAAAGTGCTGGGTTTGTGCTGAAAAAAGTCCACCTGTCTGAAAAGCACCCCACTGCGGAAGTACGCATGAGGAGAGATGCCATAAAACCACAAACAAACAAGCAAATCTAACGCTACTGTCATGCGGTGGCCCTCGCGAGCCACCATAAGACGCCACACCGTCACCAGAGAGTTGCGTTGCAGTCTTTATTAACGGTGAAACAATAATACAACTCACATACTGGGAGGCATAAGGCTAACAAAGCTCACTTATGGGTCCACAGAATAGCATGTTAGACGATCCACAATTACGACGATGCACACAACGAACACTCAACGTAATACACGACGATATTGCTGCAAGGATGCTGCCGCTGGCGTCGGTTTAAGAAGCCGGCCGCTAACGACCGCAAATGCAGAACAGCTGTTCAGGCCTTGACAGCTGAGTGGAAGCTTCCCCGAGCACTGTCACAATAAGAGCTCGGAGAGCCGGAATAATAACGCCGCTGTCAAAGCCTGACAGGAATGATGAATGGCCCGAGCGCGAATAATATTAGCGCTCGGGTCGTAACAGTACCTCCCCCTCACGGGCGAGCTCCAGAGCACCCAGAAACACCTAGACCCCACACATCCCCTGACATACCCATCCCATTTCAATACAGAGCACAACAGAACAACCAGGGCACTTATTTACAGGGCATGCATGATTTACAAACACACAGGGCACCCAAACATGCGCATGTGGCTACTGAAGTACAGGGAAAAAGAAAAAAAAAAAAACCAAAACACCATGGTCACATACTACAGTCCCTTTGACCGGGGAAGGAAAACAAAAAAAAAAAAGGCTTGCTATCCCAAACACATGCATGGAGCTACTGAAGTCAAGCAGGGCCTGAACAGTGCATAAAACTACAATAACGATCCATACGTGGTTCAAAGGCAAAAAGGAGCATCATCTTTCCAAAAGCCCAGTGAAGAGAAATGTAGGAAGTATTGTGGAGTGTGTAATTGACGAGGCATGTTTGTCTCAAGGCAGTTTATTACACGTCTCCAACATGAGCATTGTAGAAAGAGGACATCTCAGAAAAAACTCGTCCCTTATATACCCAGGTCTCCCCACAGCTCACAAGTCACATTGCATTCATATCAAAGGTAAATTTGCATTTCCTCTTAAATCCCTTAGCATCCCCCTCACAGTCTTTGGCCCACAAAGGATCCTCCAAGCAGTCTCTTGGCACACAAAGGATCCTCCAAGCAGTCTCTTGCATATAAAAGATTACACTTTCACAGCTTCCTGTTATCTCCAAGGAAACTCTGCACTTTGTTCTTATCTAAGATGTGAGGCATTATGCAAGGCATTAAGTAAGTCACATGTGTGGCTACAGTATTACAATTTAACTCAGGAAATGCACATTGACCTTCGAAATAGTCCTAAATACAAAGCCGTCATTTAACAGTCACCCAGTTGTACCCCAAAAGAGAAAAAAAAATCAAACATAAATTGCCAACACAGACATGCCTCTCACATGAGGACCAAATCACAATCACTAATATACAAAACAGTTTCAAATTACTCGCTGGAGTGTCTTAAATCAAAAAAAAAAAAAAAGACAACTTATGGGGAGTCCCTTAGAATTTTATCACTAAATTTGTGAACATGATCAAAAGAGTCAATTTATTGCCCCCAGTGACCTTCACACCATACAGTCCAAACAGACGATGGCAGGCGAAGACCAAATGCCCCAGTCCACAGTTCCGGCGGCCTCCCTGCGTCTGATGGCCGACGGGTGGTCACGGGGAACAGTACGTGGTCGGGCGGCCTGCCCCAGTCCCGGGCCCCAAGAGTCAAATCCTCTGGCGGCCGAACCAGGCCACCCAGTAACAAACACAGTTCATCGGGTGGCCAACCCAAGGCGCCGAACAGGCAAAACAGCTCATTGGGTGGCCGACCCACATCCCTCAGCCACCAGAGCCGTGGGGGAACAGCGTGCGGTGGCCTCCCCGACGGAGAAACTACATGGGAGCACCAGCCTGCAAGAAGAAAACCTCCAACGGACCCCAGCGCTGACGACCCCAGCTGGTGGCTCCTGAGAGGGGAATAGTCATAGTGACGAGCCCACATCACGTCAGGCGGCGAAGGGTCTGCAGCTCCTCCACCGACCTTGATCCACACCGATGTGGCCGTTGAAGCTCCGCCTGTGTCGGACCCCGATTGGGTCACAGCTGCACCCGCGTCGGGCCCCCATTGGGCCTCGTCAGACCCCGATTGGGTCACAGCTGCCCCCGCGTCGGACCCCGATTGGGTCACAGCAGCACCTGCATTGGACCCCCACTGGACCTCGTCGGACCCCAATTGGGTCACAGCTGCACCTGCGTCGGACCCCCGCTGGGTCACAGCTGCCCCCACGTCGGACCCCGACTGGGCCTCATTGGACCCCGACTGGGTCGGCACCGCATCGGCGACGACCTCCACCCCTGAACTTGGGACCTCCTGCACCGCGACCTCGACAGATTCCAAGCCGGCGACACTGTGAAGAGGCTCAGAGGAACAGAGAGGACCGGGATCAGTGTCCCCGGCAGCGCCAGAGCCCAGCGAGACGAGTTCGGGCGCAGCAGACGGCTGCCTCTCGCTCGCCTCCCCACGAGGCAGGCAAAAATGCTCTAACACACCACAAAGGAAAACAAAGAAGAGCACTTGCCTGCACTCGGGCTCTCGAGCCGTCCAGGACTCCGTCGATCCAGGTTCGGGTAGAAGCTCGTCGTCGGGCTCCCACTCAGCTGCGTCGGGCTCCGCAGCCGGCATGATGGTCTCTGCAGCCGGATCCTCTCGCGCTGATGTCCACGCCGATAACCCGCACGGCGTGGCGGCAGGGGACCCTCGACCCGCTATCTCGGGCTGCTCCTCCGTGGAGACCTGGGGACGCTTCCTCCTCGGCTCAGGCTCCACACCGCAGTCCGCTCTTCTCCTCTGTCCAAGATGTGGTTGCGGGGCCGGGATTATTCCTAGAGCCGCAGGCCTCCTCCACGTTCGATGACGTAGGCCTAACGCCGAGGACCACTCAGTGGAGGAAGACACAGAGGCAGCAGGTTCAGTACAGATGACTACAGCTGGTGGTGGGAGCTCGGGGGGCTGCAAACCCTGAACTCCAACCCCAGGAGTCAGACAAGACAGATCACCATTATAAGTAGGGGAGTGAACTTGAATTTGCCTGTCTCCCGGAGGGAGGATGGTGCCAGCTGTAGAGGGCATTGCTCCTTCCTTCGCCCGCTGGATGGTAACAGAGGGCCCCCTGGGAGGACAAAGGGGAGCCGCTCTCAAGGACCCATGGACGGGGCTCGCCGAAGCAGGACTCTTGTCACACACAGCAGCTGGGGAAGGCATCGAGGACGAGGGGACGACAGCCGAAATGGGCCGGGCATGGCTTGCTGACCGGACAGCAGGGGAAGATGGCCCAGGAAGAGAGGCTGCGGGGATTCCCTCCTGGTGAGACGCCGAAGAGACAGCTGGCTGGTTGATTGGGTCATTCCGGTGGCCTGGAACTGGATCCAGAACAGGAGCTTGCTGGGGATGCCCTTGGCCGTGGCGCCAATGTCTACAACGGCCCCCGGATGGTGCGAACTCCTGGAGTGGATCGAGGACAGGAACGGGATCCCACATTGAGGAGTGGGAACGCCTCCTCCCCTGCTTCACGTTGTAGTCCTCCTCCACCATACGAAGTATTTCGTGTTGCGCGGCAATGTCATCCCTCCTCGCGGCGACTTCTGGGTGGTCAGCGTAGCGGGGAGAAAGATGATTGAGCACATCCTCAGCGCAGTCCAGGTACCAGAGTATGCTGCGGTCGTAGTCCAGGAGGGAAGCGGAGATGAGTGCCTTGTCCACGTACTCCAGGGCATCTGCCAACTCGTGGCTCGGACCCCGGGCACGGCCCTTCCGTGACGGCATTGGGTCCACAGCACAGCGTACCCAGACAGGGAAAGAGCAAAGTCCACTTACACACAAACTCACTGGTGAAAGGCATCTCGGGTTGGCGTCACCGTTAAAATGCCGTTTTGGCAGCAGTATACTGTCATGCGGTGGCCCTCGCGAGCCACCATAAGACGCCACACCGTCACCAGAGAGTTGCGTTGCAGTCTTTATTAACGGTGAAACAATAATATAACACACATACTGGGAGGCATAAGGCTAAAGCTCACTTACGGGTCCACAGAATAGCATGTTAGGCAATCCACAATTACGACGATGCACACAACGAACACTCGACATAATACACAACGATACTGCTGCAAGGATGCTGCCGATGGTGCCGGTTTAAGAAGCCACTAACGACCGCAAATGCAGAACAGCTGTTCAGGCCTTGACAGCTGAGCGGAAGCTTCCCCGAGCGCTGTCACAATAAGAGCTCGGAGAGCCGGAATAATAACGCCGCTGTCAAAGCCTGACAGGAATGATGAATGGCCCGAGCGCGAATAATATTAGCGCTCGGGTCGTAACAGCTACAGCCAGTGTTGTAACATTTCATACATCTTTAGAGGTAAAATCATTACTACATCTTGTCAATGAGCTTTAAAGCTGTGAATCTCTGGTCTGGACACAGACCAATGCCTGCCCCCGGCAAACCCTCAAAGAGAGCCCCTCCACCTGGTAAAACTCCAGGTAAAGGAAAGATGAGTGATGAGACAGGTGTCTGTCAAGTGATGTGCAGCAGATAGACAGGTAGGAGTCAGGCACAGAAAGACAGAAAATATTCAGTATTTTTTTCAGAAAAACACAGACTTCAATAGACAATACAGAGCAACGGAGTAAATTATTTCTTTTTTTCTCTTTGCTTGGTACCGAGTGGTTGAGGAGCTGCAGTTAGGGAGTTTTCAAATGAATATGCTTGTCATAAATCGCCCTTTTCAAGGGCTAAAGAGGACATCAAATGCCATCTGTGAGTTTGCAACATTTACCAACATAAACACGAAGACAGTACAAAAACACTACACTTACACATAAGGAGATGAGGTGTACTGGAGGAGAATGGGGCTCTCACCGAGGAGAAAGAGAACAGCCTGGACGGAGCACAGGCTGAGGCGTGCGGGAATGCTGGGAAAAAGAGATAAACCCTAGCCGGAGTCACACCCGAAGGGAAACGGGACTCACGGCTCAGTGAAACAGGAAAAGGATTAAATCCACAGCGGAGCTCACCCGTTCACCTCTGTGGAAAAATACTTTTACTCAGAGCTAGGCTGATGCTCAGAGGAAGCAAACAGTAGGACACGGCAACGGGAGAAATGTTGCAGTATCCTTAAATAGGTGAATGGGACAAATGATTAGTGAATGACAGGTGTGGGTACATGAATGAGGAAAAAATCAAAACAACAAGTGACAGCTGTGCAGCCCGCAGAACAAAGTTTGACAGCCGGAAGTTGCACGGTGCTGTCAAAATAAAAGCACAGACTGGAAACTAAATAATAATACAAGAATAAGATAACACAACCTCAAAAGATGCAAATAATACCATAAATACAAAATGACACACAATAAATAAAGAGGACTATAAGGACAAAACTAAGAATACAAAACAGCTCATAAATAATCAGAAACCAAATACAGAAGACCATAATACCTGCCACATAAACAAAGAAGCAAACAAGCAGAAAAGGACTAAGCTCAAACTGGAGACTGAGCACGACACCCACCCGTGCTCAGGATCATGACAGTGCCCCCCCTCCAAGGATGGATCTCAGACACTCTGATATAACATCAAAAAAGAAAAAAGGAGCCACCCACAAAGAAGCCCTCCCCCCCCCAACAAGAAAAACAACCCACCCCAGGCGGGAGGAAGGGAAACCCAGGCACGGAGGGACTGAAACCAACCACAAAACAAAACAAACAAAAAAAACCCCTCATGAACCACAATACTGTACAACAGGTAGTTGTAGAATACCAAAGAAACAGAATAAAAACTGAGATAGTTCAGGTGGTCTACTAGAGTCCAAAGAACACCCGGTTACGAGTTGGAAGGTGTCAGGTGGCCTCCCAGAGTCTTCATGCCACCCAAGCAAAGGACGTAATCTGCCAAGTGGCCTCCCAGCATACCTGAACCAACAGATCATAGAACATGACACACCCCCTCCTGGAGGCGACACCTGGAACACGTGCTCCCTGCGGGCTATGGGGGCTGAGACATGGGTAAAGTGGACTTGTAGCAGGAGGGCGTTGACCCCTGAAGAGGACCACTGGCCAGCCACAACCTCAGACAGTGATGGCAGCTGACTGGCGAAGGGACCAGGCAAATGAATGGCTGACCAAAGTGGCTGACCAGCAAATGGACTGGATGAGGGGGAAGGCTGCTCAGCGGATACCTCAGGCGAAGGCGGGGAACCCACAACAACCTCGGGCGAAGACAAAGGACCAACGGCAACCTTGGGCGGAGGCAGAGGACCCACAGCAACTTCAGGTGGAGGTGGAGGACCCACGGTGACCTCGGGCGGAGGACCCACAGTGACCTCAGGCGGAGGCGGAGGACCCATGGCGACCTTGGGCGGAGGCGGACGACACATGGAGAACTCGGGCGGAGGCGGAGGACCCACGGAGACCTCTGGCAGAGGTGGAGAACCCACAGCAACCTCTGGCAGAGATGGAGGACCCACAGCGACCTCTGGTGGAGATGGAGCCTCAGAAAGAGAGGAAAAAGACACCGGTTCAGAGTCATCAGCAGCAGTGGAGCCTGGTAAGGAGAACTCAGGTGCAGTTGGTGGCTGCAACTGGTCATCCCTACCAAGAGCCAAGCAAGAGCTCTCTAATACAGTTATAGTGAAAACAAAAAAGGGAACTTGGCTGAGCTCGAGCTCCACTACCGTCTAGGACTCCGGCGAGCATCAGGCACTCCAGTCCCAGCACGGTCACCTCCAACGGGGAAGAAGAAAGAAACACAGAAACATTACCAGCAGCAGTGGAGCCTGGTGAGGAGAACTCAGGAGCAGAGGACATCTACAGCTGATTCTCCTCATCATGAGCCAGACAAAACTTCTCTAGGTCTGCTGGTATTAACACAGAACTGAGTACTTGCCTGAACTCGAGCTCCACCGCCATCCAGGACTCTGGCAACACAGGCTGGGACGTCTTGGCTTCGTTCCTCCGGGCATCTACTCCCGAAACGGCCACCTCAGATGGGAAGGAGGAGATGGACACTGGAACACTGTTACTGGCAGCAGTGGAGCCTGGCAAAGAGAACTCAAGAGCAGAGGACATCTACAGCTGATTCTCCCCGCCACAAGCAAAACAAGATTTCTCTAAGGCTAATAATGGAGTGACTGAACAGAGAACTTGCCTTGACTCGAGCTCCACCACCATCCAGGACTCCTGCGACTCTGCTGCAACAACCCCAGCAGCAGGCATGGTGATGGATGCAGCCCAAGGACCTCCAGGCGAGGCGACCGACGCAGGTGGAACTCCCAGCGTGGCGGCTAAAGCTGGAGGTAGCCTCACCGATGATGCCAACTTCCACGCTGCTGAAACCAGGGGACACTCTCCTCCCGGCTCAAGTTTCAGGACTCAGGTAGAACTCTCCTCCCATCCGGGATATAAGGCATTTCATGAAAAAGTGTGAAAATGAATGAAAATGTACTTGCCTTATTTCCCAGGGCATGACGGTAACTGCTGCTAAAGACCCAGGTGAATTCCTCTTCATGGCTGCAGCGGGCGTAGGCACCAATGTAGAAAATGGAGGAGATGGCCCTGCAGCATGCTGGCAGCCTGCCACTCAGCAGTGGGAAGTGACGCCAGGGAGGGGAAGGGGACAGCAGCGGCAAACAAGGAGGAGGTGACTGGCGGGACAGCCGAGGGGAAACAGTTCAGAAATGGCGGGGAGGCTGCTGCTGCGGTTCTCCAGAGCGGCAAAGAGAAGACTGCTGGGAAGGCGGAGGTTGCGAAGGTCACTGAGCGAAGAGGAAGAGGCGGGCGAGACCCCAGAGTGCGGCGACACTCATTCGTTAGCAAAGACCTCAGCGCAGATGGTTTGTTGGACCTCCCCTCACGGAGTGGCTGTGAAGCTGACAGAGCGGGAACTGGAGGTGGGGTTGGCGAGGAGCCGATGGCATTGAGGTCCGGAGACATTCTCTTGTCGGTGCAGACCTCGATTCACTGACTGGGCTCTTTCTGTGATACTCCCGCTGCAGATCCTCCATCAGGAAAATCCTCTCCCTTCCCTTGGCATGTAACACAAGCCGAGGATGATGCTGCACAACCGCCTCCGCGAAACCCAAACACCACAAAGTGTCTTGAGGGGTGGAAGACTGGCGAGCGTCGGCAATATGATTGTCAATCTCCATAAGAGCTGTGCAGAGCTCCCACCCCAAGCTCAGTGGGTCCTCTCTTCTGCCTGCTGACAAAAAGGGGAAAAAATAATTATGAGAAAAAAGAAAAAATACAAAATTCACAGAGGCTGGTGTCACGCACTGGTCGTGCCCTTCTGTTGTAAATCGCCCTTTTCAAGGGCTACAGAGGACACCAAATGCCATCTGTGAGTTTGCAATATTTATTTACATAAACACAAACACAGTACAAAAACACTACACTTACACATCAGGAGGAGATGAGGTGTGCTGGAGGAGAACGGGGCTCTTGCCAAGGGGAAAGAGAACAGCCTGGACAGAGCACAGGCTGAGGCATGCGGGAATGCCTGGGAAAAAGAGACGAACCCTAGCCAGAGTCACACCTGAAGGGAAATGGGACTCACGGCTCAGAGAAACGGGAAAAGGATTAAATCCACGGTGGAGCTCACCCGTACACCTCTGTTGAAAAAATACTTTCACTCAGAGCTAGGCTGATGCTCAGAAGAAGCAAACAGTGGGGCATGGCAATGGGGGAAACGTTGCCGTATTCTTAAATAGGTGAATGGGACAAATGATTAGTGAATGACAGGTGTGGGTTAGCATGCGGCCTACCTATCTCCCGAGGGGATACTCACACGTGATCTGCATTTTTATTTATGCAAATCCGACGGCGAATGCGGGGACAGCGCGTGACGCCATTCACTCAGTAACTGGCAGGCTGCTGACAGAACACCCAGATGCTCTTCTTCTCATCTCAGGTGATTTCAACCATATTTCACTGTCCCCCATTCTGCCCACGTTCACCCAGTATGTCACATGCCACACTAGAGACAATAAAACACTCGACTTATTCTATGCAAACACTAAGGAGGTGTACACCTCATTACCACTCCCCCCACTCGGGAGATCGGATCGCAACTTGGTTCATCTCCTGCCGGTGTACAAACCCCTAGTACACAGACAACCTCCGGTCATGCGCATGGTGAAGTTATGGTCTGAGGAGGCAATGGACGCCCTAAAGGACTGTTTTGAAATCACTGCCTGGGAGCAGCTCTGCGATCCACATGGTGAGGACATCGATGGCCTCACTCACACCATCACAGACTACATCAACTTCTGTGTGGACAACACCGTACCCACCAAGATCATATGGTGTTGCTTGAACAACAAACCCTGGATCAACCCTGAGATTAAAACACTTCTGAGAGAGAAGAAGAGGATCTTCAGGTCGGGGAACAGGGAGATGCTGAAGTCCGTACAGAAGGAGCTGAGGAGGAAGATCAGAGAAGGCGAGGACAGCTTCAGGAAGAAGATGGAGGACAAGCTGCAACAGAGCGACATCGGCGTGGTCTGGAGAAACCTTAAAACCATCTCTGGACTCCAGAATACCTCCCCCCAGGCCACGGGGGGCAGGGAGTGGGTGAACAATCTGAACCTGTTTTTTAATAGGTTTGAACAACCGCCCTCCCCCCCGACTGCACAACAACCACTGCTGCCTCTAAAGTCATTGAGACCTGCTGTCCACACCCCACTCCACCAATACCCCCCCACTCCCAGCACATAGCCCCCCAACCTGACCCTCACCAAGACCCAGGTGAGGATGGAGCTGAGGAAGATCAAGGCGAGGAAGGCCTTGGGACCGGACGGCATCAGCGCGAAGCTCCTCAAGTCCTGCGCAGACCAGCTGTGCGGGATTGTGGAGCACATCTTCAACCTGAGCCTGAAGCTGGGGAGGGTACCACAGTTGTGGAAAACATCTTGTGTGGTACCTGTACCAAAGACTTCCCACCCCAGAGACCCGAACAGCTACAGGCCAGTGGCCCTGACGTCTCACATGATGAAGACCCTGGAGAGACTGCTCCTTGCTAACCTCCGCCCCCCTGGTGGGACCAGCGATGGATCCACTCCAGTTCACCTACCAGCATGGCATTGGGGTGGAGGATGCAGTGATCTTCCTCCTTCACCATTCCCTGTCCCACCTGGAGAAGCCCGGGAATGCAGTGAGGATCATGTTCTTTGACTTCTCCAGTGCTTTCAACACCATCCAACCAATGATCCTGAAGGACAAGCTGCTGTGCGCAGGGGTGGACCAGCACCTGTCATCATGGATCCTGGACTACCTCACTAACTGGCCACAGTTTGTGAGAACCCGGGATTGTGTGTCCGACACGATCATCGGCAGCACGGGGGCCCCCCAGGGAACGGTTTTGGCTCCCTTCCTGTTCACCTTTTATACTGCGGACTTCTCACACAACACAACACACTGCCATCTACAGAAGTTCTCTGATGACTCTGTGATCGTCGGCCTCATCTCCAACGGAGATGAAGTTGAGTACAGAGGACTTATCCAGGACTTCGTGGACTGGTGCCATCAGAACTGCCTCCAGATCAATGCGAGGAAAACTAAGGAGCTGGTGATGGACTGCCGCAGGCAAGGACAACCCCTCACAGCACCAATAAACATCCAGGGAACAGACATTGAGATAGTGACATCCTACAAGTACCTGGGTGTTCATCTGAACAATAAACTAGACTGGTCACACAATACCGACGCACTCTACAAGAAGGGACAGCGCAGGCTGTTCCAACTGAAGAGGCTCAGGTCTTTTGGTGTACAAGGGGTGCTCTTGAAGACATTCTACGACACGGTGGTGGCATCAGCCATCACTTTTCGAGTGGTCTGCTGGGGCAACGGCATTACAGCAGCCGATAGGAAGAGACTGAGCAAACTAATCAAGAAAGCTAGCTCTGTCCTGGGACAATGCCTTTACCCAGTGGAGGAGATAGGAGAGAGAAGGATGGTGGCTAAACTGTCATCTCTGCTGGAGTCCGAGTCCCACCCTATGCAGGACATACTGAACGCACTGAGGAGCTCATTTGGCAGTAGACTACATCATCCTAGGTGCGTGACCGAGAGGTTTCGCAGGTCCTTCCTATCTACGGCTGTCAGACTGTATAACCTAAGCAGGGCTGCTCGCAGAGATTGCAAAAAACGTGACAGCCTAATAGTATTGAATGCAAAAGATGCAACAGACTTACACAAATGGTCCCCTCCAGTATACAACTAGGACAATATCAGTCGCTACGGAGGGTGACAATATGTATGGTGTGGCGGAAGAATGATAAAGAGGCGAACTGAGAGTTTTTGAGGGTGTTTATTATCATTCATCCTGCCATCATGGAACTCACTCCAGCCCTGTGCAGGCGGGCTGGAGCGGGTCCTCAGGCTCTCGTGAGGGGACACAGAATGCGTGTCGTCAGAAGCAGTGGTCAGAGAGAGTGAGCTACAGAGCATATGCAGTTTTTATACCCGGTTACACACAATACATGAAAGGCATGGGACATTTGCATCACAGTCAGAGCAGGAAGCATGAGCGTTTGCATTTGAGTCATACATACCAACATCGGAACTGGCAGGAAGAAGCTAGACAAAGAGCGGCTGCCTATTGATCTCAATACACACAACTCATTGTTCTGCTAATTGCCCCAGCTGAGCGCTCTGCTTGTCCGTGGCTGTTGTGGGGGTTACCCATACAGTCCCCCCCACAGAGGGCTCAGCGGGAAGCTGAGGCCTCGATAGTCCGGCTTTGGGAGCGAGCTGCGGGGGAAAGCTCGCTGCAGCCGGCGGTGGAGGGAGGGAGGTGGGGGTAGCAAGTGCCGGCCTGGGACGGCGAAATTGTCTGGGCCGCGCAAAAATTGCCTGTGGATCCGCGATGTTGAGGGGCTGTCCCGTTGAACGTGCGGAGGTCCACAGCAGCTGTAAGAAGAAAAATTAGTCTCTGACTCCTCTCGCGTCCATGAAGAAAAAAAGGAGCTGCAGCTGTGAGGGACTTGGCGTGTTGACTTTAGGTGCGCGCGCAGCCCTAAAGTCCTCGGGGAAAGCTGACGGCTGAATTCCCTTGTGCGCCGTGGCTGAGACCATTAGAAAATCCTGTGAGCGAGCTGCGTGCGTGCTTCAGGTGTGTGAGCGGCCCTGAAAGTTCTGTGTGCAGCGGCGAAGGACGATGGCGGTCTGTGTGGCGGTATTGTCCCGTGCATGGTGCGCTGTCCTCATAACCCCCCGGTCTGCGTGCGGGGTTCGGTGCATGGCAGGTCCACTGTAGAGGCGAGTCAGGGTCAGGGAGCTTGCTGGAGATCAGCGTCGTCGGCGCCGATGGTCATCCCTGTAAGCTGTTGCGTCGTTCACTGTGTCGGGTCATGGTGCGTTGGAGCGGTGAGAGGGAGGAGACGATCTCTGTCCCTCGGGCTCGTGTCGATGCAGAGGAGCGATGAGAGGGAGTAGGCGATCTCTGTCCCTCGGGCTCATGCAGATGCGTTAGAGCGGTGAGAGGGAGGAAACGATCTCTGTCCCTCGGGCTCGTGTCGATGCGTTGGAGCGGTGAGAGGGAGTAGACGATCTTTGTGTCCCTCGGCCGGTTCCAGCGTGGATGTCCAGCTCAGAAGGTTGCTGCACAAAGCGTGTGCTTTCTTCGGGGTCACCAATGTGGCGGAAGAATAATAAAGAGGCGAACTGAGAGTTTTTGAGGGTGTTTATTATCATCCATCCCACCATCATGGAACTCACTCCAGCCCTGTGCAGGCGGGCTGGAGCGGGTCCTCAGGCTCTCGTGAGGGGACAAAGAATGCATGTCGTCAGAAGCAGTGGTCAGAGAGAGTGAGCTACAGAGCATATGCAGTTTTCATACCCAGTTACAGACAATACATGAAAGGCATGGGACATTTGCATCACAGTCAGAGCAGGAAGCATGAACGTTTGCATTTGAGTCATACATATCAACATCGGAACTGGCAGGAAGAAACTAGACAAAGAGCGGCTGCCTATTGATCTCAATACACACAACTCATTGTTCTGCTAATTGCCCCAGCTGAGGGCTCTGTTTGTCCGTGGCTGTTGTGGGGGTTACCCATAATGGGTACATATTCATACCATGTAGGGTAACTAAATAGACGGTTATGCTGTTTATTCCATCTAGCTCCAATGCTCCGCACTGTGTATATATATTTATGTGTACATATGTATATTCACCGCTCTTATTTTCTTATTTTCTAAATTATTGCTCTGAGTGTTGCTATCCCTGTGCTGTTGCAATCCTGGAATTTCCCCATTGTGGACTAATAAAGGCTTATCTTTGTCATGCGGTGGCCCTCGCGAGCCACCATAAGATGCCAAAAGTCACCGGTGAAGTTTGCATAGTTGTTTATTAACAAAAGAACACACAGAACAATGAGCCATGGTGGGCTAAAACACACAACACTAGACACGGAAGATCACAAGGCAATAACTAGGCACACTTACGGTCAAAACCCAGGGCTGGTCGATAAGCCAAACCATGAAGGCATAATTGACGTCTGAGCCGAGGAACGCTCGCTCAACTTCTGGCAAAGAATAATCGTTGACGAATTGTTGACGATTCGTTGACAATTACTTTGACGAGACTGCCACATTATTCTGCTCCCAGAGCCCACTTAAATACAGAGCTGCTGATGAGCCGAAAATGCAGCACAGCTGTCAGGCTTGACAGCAGGAAGCCCCTCCAAGTGCTGTCACAATAAAAGCTCAGGGAGCCAGAGGGTAAACACTGCTGTCAAACCTGGTAAAGATGATGCATGGCTCGCGTGCGGACGAGATCGGCGCACGAACCATGACAATCTTATCTTATCTTATGAATGAGGAAATAATCAAAACAATAAGTGACACCTGTGCAGCCCGCAAAACAGAGTTTGACAGCCGGAAGCTGCACGGCACTGTCAAAATAAAAGCACAGACCGGAAACTAAATAATAATACAACAATAAGATAACACAACCTCAAAATATGTAAATAATTACCATCAATACAAAATGACACAATAAATTGAGAGAACTACAAGGACAAAACTAAGAATACAAAACAATTCCTAAATAACCAGAAACCAAATACAGAAGACCATAATACCTGCCACATAAACAAAGAAGAAAACACAGAAAAGGACTAAACTCAAACTGGAGACTGAGCAGGGCACCCACCCATGCTCAGGATCATGACAGTGCTGCCATAATTTCTAAATCTATACTCTTTAACATCCATTCAATGCAGTTTAGCTGTCGTAAAGGATAATTATTTTTTCAACTTTTTTATTCATGTTCTCAGCAAGAGTACAGTGTTGATCATTTTTATGACAAATTTATGAGTAGCTACTTCATTCTCGCTTAACTGTGTTAAAGTCTGTATTTACTGTTGCACAAAAGAGTTTTTTTCTGTATAGCAGAAGTTTCTGCTTAATTCACAAATTACTGTTTAATAGGAAATTTTTGACAATCATGTGCTTTTCTTGTGGTGTTATATATAGTTCACTGTGGTGCAGTAAACTATGAAAAAAGCATCTGCTTCAAAATTTGGAATTCTTTCCAAAACTTTTAGTGCAAAAAGAACTCTCAAAATATCACAACATTTATTGTAACTTCCTCCCACAAATTCAGGCTTTTTGGGCCGCAGCAATCATAATATCCTGTGAAATCCTACAGGGACTGACTTACCCATATTTGCCAGCAGGGTCCTGTTCATGGTCTGCTGACTGGTCCATTTTGCAGAGGCATCTATTATGCTTCCTCCTCTGTACAACGTAGACAAGGGAGAATCTATATGGGCAGTGATGGCCTAATGGTTAGGGATGTGGACTGGTGAGCGGAGGGTCGAGGGTTCGATCCCTGGATCGGCAGGATTAGATCTGGGTGGGACAGACAACGTAGCAGTGTTTGCCCCACCCTCCTTAACCCCACTGTGGTGCCCTTGAGCAAGTTCCTTAACCCCAACTGCTCCAGTGGAGCTGCTCATTGGCTACAGGTCAGTCTGTGGTTGTACTGAGCAGCTTCCAGGTGTGAATGTGAACAGGGTGTCCTTGAAAAAGAGAGGCTGCCTCTCAATGGAACTAGCCTGTATAAATAAAGGATAAAAAAAGTATATGTTAGACCCCAGGAAGAATACCCAGTGTTTTATACAAGTGCTAATAGGGATCTTAATAAAACAAACAAACAAACTATATTTAATCTCATGTAATGTCATCTGCTGAGGCTGCAGATATCCTGTGCATGTCTGGGGAGCACAGTTGGTCATATTTAAATTGAACCTTGTGAGCCGTGGCCTCTGCAAATCTTGCAATTAGAAAAAAATAGTAAAAAAAATTTTGTTGTTTACCTCTACTGTCAGCAACCAGCGTCACTGCTACCTCCTCATTAACAACAAGTGCTCGCCATTAGCATCATGTGTGCTCGTATAAGCAGCGTTGCTATCGCCTCCTCGGGAGGGTAAGTTTCCTCCCAGGTTGAAGTGAAAAAGGTTGTTTTGATAAAAATTTTCTGTGCTCTCCCTTTTTTCTCCATTTCTCTGCACCGCTCAGGTAATTTTGTTTCATTTTGCCTACATGCTGTACGGTTTGTTTACAATGTAACTGTTAGAAAAATCCTTCTTAACCTTCAGTCAAAAACCAGGCTGGATCAGGGTTTCAGCAAATTTAATTACACTGGCCAGTGGAGAACAATACAAAAACAGTCTCAGAGCCTATTCGCATACCATTCTGACTCAAACACACATCACTCATTTCTTTAAACCCTTTGCTATCTGTAAGGTGAAGAAATAATTGTCCATCATGATTGGTCCAGTATATCTGGTCAAAACTTGGTGTACAGATTATCTCTTTCTCAAGAACCATGATGCTCACTCAGCACAAGTCACACGGGAGCCGCACAAAGTGAACTAAAAACAAGATGATAACTAATGCAGCTGGATCCTTGACACTTTTACAGATTCTGAGGCAGACTCTGAGACAAAGCAAATCACAAATATAAGACAAATATGAATTTTTTCTATCATTCTCCCCCCTTTGATGCCATGCAAGGCATCAAAAAAAGAACGGTTTATGGCATCTAAAACCCCATCTAGCAGCTATGCTAAGCTCCAATGCATTTGCGTGCAACAGATCCTAACTAGCTATTGACGGGGAAAGTCTGCCATCGGCTCTGCTGCCTCAGGCACTGGCTAAACGTTTTAGTCCTTTAGGAGGAGAAATGAAACAATAAACTCATTAATCAATAAAGAAAATCATCAATGGTAAAAAACAGTGAAAAACAGAATGATGATAAAATAATAATGAAAGGATATAATAAGGGCATATGTGTGTGTTATAGTTATGTGTCATTGCAGCTTATATTAAAACAAACATAAAGGATAAAACAAAACAATATAAAACAATACTCATAATAATAAAGTGTAATATAAGATGTAAAAACAGAAATAAGAGTAACAAAAACAAAATAAAAGTAAAGATAATGTTTCAAACATCATAAATGTATTTACAAGCAGTACATTTCAACTTCACATCATGACCATGCAACTCTTTTCGGTTTTCTGCATGTCAGTCATACTTTTATTCTGTACTTGGGTCATGAAGAGACACCTTGAGTGCACACTGTTTGTTCATCATCCCCACCATTCCCAGCAACTGCACTATGATACATCACTAAGATAACATGAACACGTCTCATCATCATACGACGGATACAGGGAATGACACAAGAAAAGTCTAAAAATAATATTACCAAAATCATTAACAGGCTCATGATGAGACTTCCCCATGAAGAGAGTAACGAACTTAACCAGGTTTGTTCATCAGTAACATTGTCCTTGGCCACGTCAGAATCAGAATCAGAATCAGAATGAACTTTATTGCCAAGCACGTTTACAAGGAAACACAAGTAAACATACGAGGAATTTGACTTGACATTGGGAGCGCTAGATAAGCGCATCCCAATGATGCGGCAGCCATGCAAGGCGCCTGTCATACAGTGGGGGGTAAAGAGGGGGAGGGGGGAGGGGGGAGGGGGGTAGGGAAACACAATGGGCAGAGAGAAAAAAGCATTGTTAATCAAAATAAAGCTCATTATATGACCAAAATTGTGATTACCTGGAAAAAAAACTCTCTAATGCACATATAAATTAGCAGACAATAGATCACACAAAACAAGAGTTGAGAGAGTCAGTGTATGTTTATATATCAGTGAATGTATCAGTCCTGTAATGTTGTATGCAGTGTAGTGTAGGTGTGTCAATCGCTAGTGAACAGCAGAGGGCTCCTCCTGGCAGTGGATGGATGTTAATCATGTGATCTATAAGCAAGTCCAGAGTCTCTCTCTCTTGCTTGCAGGTGGCAAGTTGAAGACACATGGTACACTGTCCTTGAGAGTCCAGTCTGTTGAAACAACAGCGATTGTGTCGATTGTTTGGGTTAGCCACTTCTTCAGCCTTATCCTTCATCGAGGAGGAATGTAAACAGGGGCACCAAAACACAAGGTCAAATCTGCACAGTGCACTCAGAGAATAGAATTTTCCTCTCTTCATTCTGTGCTTCAATTTCAAACAGGCTTGAATCATGCTTTAGAATCATTCTCTGGAGAGCACTCAGCGATCCCCAGATGTAATCCACCTACCGAAACATGGGTAAACATGTCCAAGAGAGTCCGTTCTCTCTTCAATGCATGCCAGGTGGTAAATTCCATGTTATTTACCGCTGTCAGTCAGTGCCCCCCCCCCCCCCACCAGCTGGACGAATTGTTGAATTTGTTGAGGGAGCTACGCCGGGGTCCGCATTTGATTAGCTCACCCAAATATAATTTTGATACACCAGGAACTCCAGGGCCAAACAGAAAATCCTGTGATCATTTCAATCATCAGTCGAATCACACAGACACATGAATTCCAATACCATGAGTCTTCGTTGGGTTCCCCCTGACCTGATCTTCTTCTTTTAAAGTGGTGACAATCGCATATAAGCTGCTTTTCCAGATCCATAATTTCCATTTGGATTAAGATTCAGCCAGAAGAAGAGCAAAAGACACAGACATCGCAAGCAGGGAATATTAGAGGAGAGGAGAGGAGGAAAGGAAAAGCGTCTGCTCTCTCTAAGAGCCGGAAGTGAAGGAGCCTGTAAGGCAGTCAGGTTGCATATGGCCGAGGCAATCACATGACCATCTGCATTATTTTCAGGGATAAAAGTACAACAATAATCACCTACAGTTGCACACACGCCTCCTCGGGCGGCAGTTATTTGATCAAGAACCATTCTATTTTGGGTCAGCATAAGTCTAAGAGCCATTAATTCCTCATCTATACCAGAAAGAACAGATTGAGAAAAATTCACAAATGACTGTAATCTATAATTAGTTGTTTCAATCCACAAGGTGTTTTTAGCTACTCCCACCCAGGGAAACAGGGAATGAAGTACCTTCTGCCCTGTGGTTTCTAACTTAAACTCCTTCAGCACATCTATGCCTGAGATGGGATCATGTGGTGCAAGGGAGACATCTTTCTTCACCCTGCCCACCTGTCCTGCTGACAATATGATGGTATGGTCAGTCACACCTATGGGGGCACACACCCCCTCCCCAATTCATGGGCAGGTGTGAGTAGGCACGATGGCCACACAGCCACCAACCCCGTCACCATATGCGTGCCGTGTTTGTGTGAAAACCCTAAAGAGTTTCTGCAGGGTGACATTGCCTTCCAAACTTCTAGACTGACAAAAAGGATCTTAAGGACAACTTTTGCCCACTACGTGGGTCCAGCAGGTAGCAGTACAGGGGCGAGACGCACTATGCACCGTTGCACACCTAAAAACTGGTAAACTGCCCAAAGAGACGTTTCCACACCCTTTTAGACAAAAGGAGAAATTCCCCGGCGAGATTAACCTTGCCTTCACCAAGTAAGGGGTGTCATCGTGTCTCCGGTCAGTGGAGTCATAAGCAATGTGACAGGTGTGATTCAAATTAGTGCTTGCTGTACTATTTCTATACATAGCCTCTTGCAAGAAACAAACAGCTTCTGATAGTTCCATTAGTTTAGCAGTGACAGATATTTGACCAGCTGAGAGTGGGAGCAAAGAACACACATAGCAATTTGAACGATTAGCTAATTTGGCTGTATAATTATCATACTTCCACCACACATTACCAGCATAAACATGATCCTCATGAGCTGGATCGTCTAGCCTGTCATGGTGTGTGTGAGTAATGTATCTGTCCCTACAATAGATGGGTAATGATGTCCCTAAAAATAACCAAAACAAAAGTGTCACCACAAGGATGATGATGATGAAAAAAACAGGTGTACCATTTGCATCCTTCAGTTGCCAACCTTCTCTCTGGTATTTTGTCTCTCCATGATAAACAACAGTTGTTTCGCTATACAAGTCGTTACTGGGATAAACCGTCAGCCGACACCCATATAGAAAAACAGTTAACAGTTAAACAGTCACCTGCTGAGGATTTTTTTTTTTTTTTCAACGTTTGCAATGGGGATTAAAATAGAAACAGTCTCTTGCCGAGGGAATGAGGATTGAATAGTTTCTTGCTGGGGGTTTTGAACAGGGTATATTTTGCAATGTGTCAAATGTGCCCGAGAGTCATGCCCTTTGACTTTCATGGCTGTTGGTGTTGCCAGGATGACTTTGTGTGGTCCTCGTCAGGGAGCGTCGGTCCAGTTTTTCTTTTTGATGACTTTGATAAGGACCAGATTCTTCGGTTTGGCCAAGATGGGTGCTTCCCCGTGGTCCCCCCTGGGAAGAGCAGCATAAACAATATCCCTGTCAGTCAACATTCTTTGCATGTAATCAGCTAATCACACCTCCTCATCACCTGGATTAAATGGCCTTAATGGTGGGAGTAGGTAGGATTTGCCATACATTATTCCCCTGTGGTGTGAACTATTCTCAGGTAAAATAGAACGAAGGGTAGGCAATATATCTAATTTTGTCCTGTTTCTAATTTTGGCCTTTCTTTAATGGTTCTATTTGTATGTTCCACCAGTCCTGCAGATTGTGGATGGTAAGCTGAGTGGTTTTTTTAGGTTAATGTTGAGCGCTGTGCCTAAATGTGATATAATCTGATTTACAAAATGTGTTCCATTATCTGAGTAATTATTCTCAGGTATTCCAAATCTGGGCACAATTTCGACTAACAATTTCTTTGCTATTGTAGCAGCATTTGGGTGAGTGCAAGGGAAGGCTTCTGTCCATTTAGTAAACATGTCACAAATAGCCAAACAATATTTATTGCCTTCACATTTATTTAACTCAATGAAATCCATGCAAATGTTTTAAAATGGATAAGTTGGTGCAGAGAAGGTGCCTTTTTCAGGCTTTAAGTTCCCTTGAGCATTGTTTTCTGCACAAACTAGGCATTTTTTACAAAATTGAGTAGCAAATTGGCTGAAGCTATAAGCTGTAAAAGATTTGTTTAGCATAGAGCTCATACCCCCCTTTGATACATGGGAAACCCCATGTAGCAAAGTGGAGGCCTGGTGGAACAGTTTGTGTGGTAAAATGGGTTTGTTTTTACTGCATTTTTAAAGATTGGAGGTGTTGTCAAAAATCATTCCCTTTTGGATCCATCTGTAAATTTTGGCTTGTGGTGCTGTTTTCTGGGCCTCAGTGAGAATGTCATGTGATAAGTTAACTTTCAGTGTCAAAAGAAAACCTGGTCTTGTGTCTTTTCCAGTAAGGCTGAGTGCAGCGGCCTTAGCTGTTTGATCAGCAAAGCTATTGCCCTTAGAAATTGGATCTGTGCCATTGGTGTGTGCTGCACATTTGCATATGGCTAATTTAGATGGAAGTTTTACACTGTCTAGCAGCTTTAAAATGAGGTCTCTGTATTGGATTGGCTTCCCTGTTGATGTAATCATGCCTCTTTTCTTCCACTGTTGTGCAAAGTGATGGATGGTAGAGAATGCACACTGACTGTCAGTGTACACCGTGAGTGCTTTCCCTTGGCCTAATTTACAAGCTTCAGTTGGAGCAACTAATTCAGCTGCCTGTGCAGAATAATGTGATGTGATGTGATGAATGTGATGTGTTCTTAAAACAGTATCATGGGTGACAACTGCAAAACCAGATAAGTTTGAACCAGTACAGTCACGTTTGGAGGAGCCATCAACAAACAGTGTGAGATCACATTTCTCCAAAGGTGTGTCCTGTAAGTCGGGGTATGGTAATGTTTCACTCTCAATTTCTGCCAAACAGTCATGAGGTTCACCTTCTGTTGAGATTGGCAAAAAGCTTGCTGGATTTGTTACCGTGCAACATTCAATGGTTAAATGAGGCTGTGGTAATAGCACTGTCATGCATGCAAGGTGTCTGGATGGTGAGAGGACTGATATTTTTCTTTGTGACAAGATGACTGATACTGCATGTGTGACCTCCAGGGTCAAGGGATGAAAAAGAACGAGCCTTGCTGAGGTCTGCACTGCCATGGAGGCGGCTATGACAGCCTTCCCACATGGTGGCAGTGCCCTCACGACAGGGTCAAGTCTTGTGGGGTAATATACTACCGGATGCATTTTTGTGCCAATTGGCTGAAGGAGCACTGACGTCATGTGCCCTTCTCTACAATCAGCCATTTGTACAAATGGCTTCTTGTAATTGGGGAGTGCCAGGACATCAGTGCTGACCAGAAGTTTTTTCATTTTAACAAATGCCTCTTCTGCCTCAGGTGTCCACTCAATTTTATCTACCTGAGCCATGGGTATTTTGTAGATGAGATCAGATAAGGGTTGCACTTCAAATGAATAATTTGCAATCCAAGAGTGACAAATATTTAGAGTACCCAAAAATGACACCATTGTGGAGAGAGGAATAACCAGGCCAAGCATTCAGAACAGATGAACTTTGTTCACTCTCTCACATCTCTCAGAATCAGAAAACATTAACATTCTGTAGCAGGGATTCTCTTTTATATTACAATACTCACACGTCCCTCTTGCCCGAGGTCCTGCATCACAATTCATTCTCGCATCACAATTCCTTTTGTCCCCCAGCCCCTTAATCCCCATGCTCTTCTGTCAGAGGAATTTACTGCATCTCCCTTCCTTCCAGTCTGAGATGAATACCACAGCATGGGTCCCCCATACCCCCCCCCCCCCAGAGTCTCACACTGAGTGTCAACCCTCACGTCCTCTTGGCTTCAGCCTCCACCCTTAGCTGCTGTAACGAGGGGTCTTTGGCTCCGCGGCGCTGCTGTGCCGGTGGGGGGTTCCTGGGGTGTGTGTCCATCTGTGGGTGAACAATGGAGGGAGGGAGAAACATTCAGCATGCTCGTGTGACTGCTCTGATGAGTCGTTTACCTGGGGAGTTCTCAGGGGGGGTCTTCCGCGCCGAGGAGCTCGAGCCAACACCACCTGCTCGTCTGCCACCACAAAGGTGGGCTTAAGCCTGTCTATACAGATTTTCTCCCGGCGACCCCCCAAGTCTAACACAAAATGTTTGTCCACAGGTTCCAGCACTCTAAACGGCCCATCGTAGGGTGGGTGCAATGGGGGCCGGTGGGCATTGTGCCTGACAAACACGAACACCGCGTCCTTCAAGGTTTTCGGCACAAAAGCATGGGGAAAACAGTGGTGGGCCGGGCCAGGTAGCATCCCTGCGTCTGCACTATGCCATGAACACGGGGACGGATGGGTGTTCGGTGCAGGGTTATCTGGTAAAAATTCCCCGGGGAGCCGCAGCGGCTGAGAAAAAACAAGCTCTGCTGGGGAAGCCTCCAAATCCTCTTTCGGTGCGGAACGCAACCCTAATAGAACCCACGGCAACCGGTCCACCCAATTTGCATCCGTAAGCGAAGCCCTGAGCGCTGCTTTCAGTGACCTATGGAAATGCTCGCATAACCCATTGGCCTGTGGGTTGTACGCGATCGTGCGATGAATTGCGACGCCCAAGCTCCAGGCCATCGTGGACCAGAGGTTGGAAACAAACTGCAGGCCCCGATCAGACGTGATGTTCGAAGGGGTGCCGAAACATGACACCCATGTTGTCAAAAAAGCGCGTGCCACATCTGCGGACGCGGTGGAAGCTAGCGGGACTGCTTCTGGCTATCGTGTGGTGCGGTCTACCACTGTCAGGAGGTGCATGAACCCCTGCGATGGCGGGAGGGGGCCCACGAGGTCCACGTGAATGTGGTTGAACCTCTTAGCCGGGATATTGAACGGCTCCAAAAGGGCCTTTGTGTGCCTGTGCACTTTGGCTCGTTGGCACACTACACAGGCTGCAGCCCACTCTTTCACCTGTTTGCACAGGCTCGACCAGACGAACTTCACTCCCACCATTTTGACTGACACGCGCACTCCTGGGTGTGCCAGGGAGTGAACAGACTCAAAAATGCAGCGGTGCCAAGCACGTGGGACCACCGGGCGCGGGCGTCCTGTAGAGACATCCCAGATTGGGGGGAGGCCCGTCTTGCAGTACCCTGCTCTCCAGTCTTAACCCTATTGGTCCAGACTGGAGCGCGCACACGTCCGCATCGCCGATCTGCTCCGCGGCCATGGCCGTGTAATCTATCACTACGTAGACTGGGGCCACTAATGTGCGCGAGAGGCAGTCTGCCACCACGTTAAGTTTACCGGCCACATGCTGAATGTCGGTCGTAAGCTCTGAGATCGCGGTCAGCTGTCTCTGCTGCCGGCCCGACCATGGTTCCAAAACCTTGGCCATTGCGTATGTTAGCGGCTTGTGGTCCACAAATGCAGTGAAGGTGTGCCCTTCCAGCCAGAACTGGAAGTGGCGTATGGCCAGGTGGAGAGCCAGTAACTCTCTGTTGAACGCGCTGTATTTATGCTCACTGTCGCGCAAAGACCTGCTAAAAAAGGCGAGCGGCTGCCAAGAACCAGCAATGCATTGCTCCACGACGGCCCCTATGGCCACGTCCGAGGCGTCAGTAGTGAGCGCTATCCGAGTCGCCGGGTCCGGGCGCGCCAGTAAGTGTGGCGTTTGCCAGGGCTGTTTTAACCTCAGAGAACGCCTGCTCCTGCTCAGGACTCCAGTCGACCCTGTCGGCCGTTTTCCGTTTCTTGAGTGCAGCGTACAACGGCTGCATAAGCTGGGCTGCACGAGGGAGGAAACGGTTATAAATGTTAACCATCCTCAAAAACTCCTGCAGCGCCCTGACCGTCTGAGGCCAGGGAAAATTCGCCACTGCGTGCATCTTGTCTGACAAGGGTATCGCTCCCTCTGGTGAGATGCGGTGTCCCAAAAAATCGATCCCCGTCACGCCAAACTGGCATTTCGCCGGGTTGATTATTAACCCATGCTCCTCTAACCTCCGGAAAACCGTCCTGAGGTGGGTTACGTGTTCGTCCTCGGATGCGCTGGCCACCAGGATGTCATCCAGATAGACGAACACAAACGGCAGATCGCGCAACACTGCATCCATCATGTGTTGGAATGTCTGTGTCGCGCCTTTTAACCCAAAAGGCATGCGTAAAAACTCAAACAGACCAAACGGGGTTATTACAGCTGTTTTAGGTATGTCCTCCGCACGCACCGGAACCTGGTGATAACCACGGACCAGGTGTATCTTAGAAAAAATACGTGACCCGGCGAGGTGAACGGAAAAATCCTGAATATGGGGAATCGGGTAGCGGTCGTGCGCTGTGGCGTTGTTTAATCTGCCGAAATCTCCGCACGGTTGCCACGATCCCTCGGCCTTAGGGACTATATGTAGTGGGGATGCAACTCCTTGCGCGCTATGGCCAGTTTAGCTGTGTCCAGGCGCCGAGGTCATGCGAAAACGGGCAGCTCAGTGGTGGTAATAAAGTGCTCCACCCCGTGTTTAGTGATGGCCGAAAACGTCAGCACCGTGCTGAGAACTGGGTGAGTAGTGTGTAGAACTTACCACCTGGAGCTGTGACGTTGGCTAGTGTTGTTGGCTCCTCGAGCTGTACAGGGGAGAGAATCAAAAGACATTGCATTAATCAGGCATCTGTTAGCAACATCGACTAGTAGTCCATGTGCACACAAAAAAAATCAGCGCCTAAGACTGGGAAACTGCATGTCGCTATGACGAATGTCCACTGGTACGTACGGCCATGCAGGGATACAGTCAGTGTCCTCTCACCAAAAGTCTTAATGTCTGAGCCATCAGCTCGGGGCCGTTAGCTCCCGCTAACTGGTCAGTGTAGGACGGCAGGATGAGGCTCTTTTGGGAGCCGGAGTCCACGAGGAACCGTCTCCCCGAGCGTGAGTCTGTCACGTAGAGCAGCTTGCTTGCTTCACCGGTGGTCGCAGCTGTTACTGACTGCCAGTCCTGGCGTTTCCCGAATGCTTGAATTGGCACAGTGGCACGCATCGTCATGCATCCTCTCCAAAACGGCGGTGGTAGGAGCAGAACGTGTCTCTCTGGTGCTTCCTGGCCCCCACTGCCGCTACCATCGCTGGCTCCTTGTTTCCTCTATCCGTCTCACTGGGTTCCGACGCCGCTGTGTTCACTGTGAGGGCTCTGGTGGTAAGGATGACCCGATCTGCCTCCTGGGCTCGCGCACGGTATTCACGCGTGGCCAGCAATGGCGAGTTGGCAAGGACCGCTCTGGCCACCGTTGGAAGGTTCCAGAGGACAAGGTGGGCAAATAGAAAATGCCCGTCGTCCGTGCCCATTAACGCCAACATCTTCTCCATCAGTTTGACCGCCGACCCATCTCCTAACTCGGAGTGCGTCAGGAGCCTCTCCACTCTCTCGCAGTCCGAGAGCGTGTAGCGCCGGGTCAGTGTGGTTTTAAGAGCACCGTATTTGTAGCAGGCTGGGAGCTGTTGGAGCAGGCTCGCTACTTGCTGAGCTGTGCGAGCATCCAGCGCTATGACCACGTAGTAATATCTGGTGTCATCTGCCGTTATTCCCTGGAGCACAAACTGGGCCTCGGTGTGGAGGAACCAAGACTTTGGGTCGTGCAGCCAAAAGTCTGGTATTTTGACTAAAACGGCGCACGCGTTGCTAGGGCTTCCCATCCGGGTCATCTCCGGGGTGTTTGCTTTGTGTTCCATTATTCTTCAAGGGTCACCAGTGTGAAGGGAGGAATAACCAGGCCAAGCATTCAGAGCAGATGAACTTTATTCACTCTCTCACATCTCTCAGAATCAGAAAACATTAACATTCTGTAGCAGGGATTCTCTTTTATATTACAATACTCACAGGTCCCTCTTGCCCGAGGTCCTGCATCACAATTCATTCTCGCATCACAATTTCTTTTGTCCCCCAGCCCCTTAATCCCCATGCTCTTCCGTCAGAGGAATTTACTGCATCTCCCTTCCTTCCAGTCTGACATGAATACCACAGCATGGGTCCCCCATACCATGTCCCTTTTTGTGATGGGTTTTGGTGCTGACAAAATAGCTTCTTTACGAGCTGGGTCAACATGTCTGCCTTCTGCTGACAAAATGTTGCCTAAATATTTGACTTCTTTTTTCCACAACTGTAATTTTTCCTTGTTGACTTTGTGACCTTGTTCTGCTAAAAATTTCAGTAAGGCAATGGTGTCTTTTTTGCATATTTCTTCATTAGGTGATGCCAGCAAAATGCCGTCAACGTAAAGGAGCAACTGGCTCCCATTAGGAGGAATAAACTGTGCCAAATTTGCTGGCATTGCCTGTGAAAAAAAGATTGGTGATTCACAGTAACCTTGTGGTAGCCTGGCGAATGTGTACCTCTTATTTTCAAATGTGAATGCGAACCAAAACTGATGATCTGGATGTATTGGTATGTTGAAAAAAGCATTGCTGATGTCTATTACTGTGAAATGTTTCATTTGTGGTTGTAAGTTGTTCAAAAAAGTGTGTGGATCGGGGACTGAAACAGCTCTTGGGATAACTGTTTTGTTTACCGCCTGAAGCTCTTGGACCATTCGCCATCTGGAAGATGGTCCAGCCTTCCTCACAGGAAACAAAGGTGTGTTACATGGAGAATTTGGGCATGGTATAATGACACCTGCTGCTTTCAGGTTCTCTATGACTGGTTTAATGCCCTCTTGAGCTTCAGGACGTAGAGGATATTGTCTTTGGTAAGGCCTATAATGAGATTTAGCATTTATTTTAACCAATTCTGCATTTTTTTATGAAGACTACATCTGCCTTTTCCTGTTGACCACAGAGAATTTGGGATTTGTGAGAGTGCGTGTTCCTCTCCTTCTGTTAATGTAAAAAGTGATCACATGGGTGAATTGGGGACATCAATGTGGACTTTTTTCTGCACCCAGCTCAAAGGCAGTAAGTAGGTGTCCAGTTTTGAGGAATATTGAACTCTTGGATCAGGAGTTTGTTTCCAAGATTGACCACATTCCTCTGCTGTCGTTACAAAGCATCCAACATCCTTCCAGTGCATGTGTTTGGGTTTGACCAGTGGGATGTGGAGCACCACCCGGTGTTTAAAATGTCTGTTGTCTTCATCACACAACACAACAGATGCTCCCACATAGCCCCTTGGTGACCAATACAGATTTTTAATCACCAGTCTGGAGGATGGATTTGCAAGGAATGTCTTTTCATAATTTGGATCTGGGCCACTCAGATGTCTGTCATACATACTGCAACAATATTGGTCTGTGGTCTGCTGTGTAGTCGGGATGTTGGACTCAAAATATTGCATAGCTTTTGTGTGCAGGTCTGATGTCACTGAGCTTGGTCCGGCAAAACCAAACGCAGGGAGTAACATTACCTTGGCACATTGAAATCCTGTAACGCATTCACTCCTGCCACATGTGGGAAATGTGCTGCTCTCATACTGTTCTCTGCTGGGATTATGGCAATGTTGAGAGCTGTGAGCAAATCTCTGCCCAAAAGGTTAACGGGACATGCTTATGATAGTATGAATGAACCTTCTGCAATGTCACCTGTGACAGGATGTTTTACCTTTATAGTTCTGGAGAGGTGCTATGTTTTTAGTTTACCGTTTGTGGATTTGACAGTTACTGTTTGATCTGATTTTGTGAAACCTTCAACATCTGTCCCTGCAATCACTGATCTGCACGCACCTGTATCACAGAGAAACCTTATGGGGACACCTTGAACTTCCAATGTCACTTCAGGTAAACACTGCATTGTTAGCATCAAAATCAGGTAAATGAAAAATGTCTGCTGTATCACTGTCAGTGTCATGTGTTAGACTTAGCTTCGGGTCGGTTAGTCACATGTTGTGGTCCCGTGGATGCTGTGGCGGCAGCTGGATGCGAGGTCCTCCCCCCTCTCCCAACTGCAGCGGGCACTCAGGGCAAACCCTTCGCCAGTGCCCTCGCTGTCCACATTGGTGACAAACCTCATCCCCCCATGGTTGTGGGGAAGCGGCTCTGCGACCACACCCTGCGACCACACCCTCTCCTTTGCCCTTGTCCTCCTATCTCTTTCTCAAGAACCATGACGCTCACTCAGCACCAGTCACATGGGAGCCGCACAAAGTGAACTAAAAACAAAATAACTAATGTAGCTGTATTCTTGACACTTTTACACAGACTCTGAGGCAGACTCTGAGACAAAGCAAATCACAAATATAAGACAAATATGAAATTTTTCTGTCAGTAACCAACAATACGCACATGCACATGTCTCAGAGACAACATGGAAGAGTCCAACAGTCTGAGGAGAAGAGGGGAGGATGTTATGTTCATGATTTGTTTTGCCGTTTATGTAAATACTGGTCTTTCTTTATTTCATCGGACATCATGTTAAGTATGCTAAACATTTTAAAAAAATATATATATATTGGGCTCCTAGTAGATCAGAGCCCTTAGGAGATCGGGGCCTAAGGCAGTCACCTACCTTTGCCTAATGGTAAGTCTACCTCTGCACACACATACACAAAAGCAAAACGTCAAACCCTGACCAGAATTGTCTTCCTGAAACTCACCACTGAAGTTACTTTTTTAGTAGATTTTTTTAAGCTGGATTCATGCTACTTTTTTGCTGAGATGCGTGTCCACATTGGACAAGGCCGACATGCATGCGGTTGTGTATATACTTCATTTTTGTCATCTACCAGGCCATTGACACATGCACACAACTGTCATTTGTAGTTTCCTCCCAGTCCTACAGGTAGCGCAAATGTACTGTGACGTAGTGGGGGTTCACATAAGAAAGGAGAGATGACTGTGACGAAACAGGCTTTATTTAAACACACTTCCTCAACACAGACAAGTCATTCACACAGACCTCCGTCTCACTAAGGGTGACACAAACGCATGATCAGTCACTGCTCTGACTCTTCTTATAACACTGCTGTGTCATTATAACGACACAGCAATAACACGTTAGAACACACTGTGGAGGAACAAAATAAGTTCAGGCGAGACACGGCGAGCTGAAGGTTTAAGAGTTTTATTCCTCCATCATCATGAGACACACTGCAGCGCTGTGTGCTGTGTGTGCACTAGTGAGGCATGTAAAGTCAGCACTTTTATATAGACAAGAGAGAATGCATGGCACATTTACATACTGATATACAAATCAGACAATACATATCAATCGCGTGATTAACTGGCGCCAGACTCCTCTCCTTCCTCCGGGGATGAATAACAATAGTCATTGTTCTGGTTGCCCCCCTAGGGCTCTCTGTTCGTATGCAATCCCTGCTGAGCGTGAATATTATCAGTCTGCATTGTGCTGAGTGCCCACACGTGTGCTGGGTGCCCACACCACGACTGATAACACCCTTTGAATCCTCCGCTGCCAAAGCATGCCGGGAGAATCCCCGCCCCCTTAACACAACCCTGACGTTACACTACTAACACACCAGTTTGTTCACCGACTATATAACAGTGAAGAAATGAGAGTTTGACGCACATTTTTTGTAGCAACAACAATGGCATTGTTTCGAGGAAAAGGAGGAATTGTGGGCACATATGCGGTTTCCATATGCTTCACATGCTTGTTACTGTATGCTTATTGTTTACTGCACGTCTCAGAGGAACAAAAGGTCTGAACCTCCTAGGGGTAGCAGGAGGATGTGAAGTCTGGCCTTTTGTATGCAGAGAGACGGCCATGAAGGATTTCCTGACCACCAGGACTTCAGGTGGAGACAGAAGACCTGAAGGGGGGTGCATTGTGATTTGGGATGTAAAGACAATGCGACTGGAGACAGAAGACCTGAAGGGGGGTGCGTTGTGATTTGGGATGTAAAGACAATGCGACTGTTTGCTTTGATGCCCTGGGGTATAAAAGGACAACTGTGGGGGCATGTCTTCCTCTTGTCTGTTTTTGGATGTTGGAGAATGTGGTGGTGAATAAAACTGATTTTGAGTAATAAACTCAGCCTCGTCTTTCCACACATCTCCACACTGGTGACCCTACGACGTATCATGAGCGGAGACGAATCTCCCAAGCTAGACTCACCAGGAGCCAGCCAAACGAGTGCAGCCACAGTCCACCTACCGGACTTCTGGCCGAACAATCCGCGCTCCTGGTTTAGCGCAGTCGAGGCACAGTTCCACCTCCGGAGGATTTCGGTGGACGACACAAAGTTCTACCATGTGGTTGCAAAGCTGGACAACCACACAGCCCAGCGGGTGGCAAACCTGATCAACCACCAGCCGGACAGCGACAAGTACAGCACGTTGAAGGCTGCACTCATCCGTTACTTCACCCCCTCGGTGCAGGAGCGAGCAGAGAGGCTCCTGGCGCTGACTGAATTTGAGGGCGACAGACCTGCAGACCTGATGGGGAAGATGTTGAGTTTGAGAGACTCCGAAGATGATAACTTCATCTTCACCCACCTCTTCCTCAGAACCCTACCGTCAGAGGTGAGAATGACCCTGGCCAGTTCACCACTGCTGGCCCGACGAGACTACCACGAGCTGGGCCAGGAGGCGCAGCGACTCGTTGACGCCAGTAAACGACGAGCGGCTGTGGCTGCGGCAGCGGAGCCAGGCGCAACGGCTGGAGACGGCAGGGGGCCAGAGGTTGCAGCACCAGACTCACCGACGGCGGCGGCGGCAAGGGCCAGGAAACACGGAGCAGACGACGTCCTTTGCTTCTACCATCACCGTTTCGCAGAGAGGGCACGCAAGTGCATTCCACCTTGCCACTTCAAGCGCTCGGGAAACGCCAAGACCGGGGGTTGGTAGCGGCTGCGGCCCTCGGAGAGGAGAACAAGCTGCTCTACTTGAAGGATGCGCACTCAGGGAGGCACTTCCTCGTGGACATGGGCTCCCAGCTGAGTTTCATCACACCTTCCTACGCTGACCGACTGGCGCCTTCCAGCGGTCCCCGGGTGTCAGCAGCAAACGGCTCGGCGATTAAGACCTTCGGTGAGAGGACTCTGCTTCTGTCTTTACACGGCCGCACCTTCGAATGGACTTTCGTCATAGCGGCAGTCAATTTCAACATGTTAGGGGCTGATTTTTTGTGCTCACATAGTTTGTTGGTCGATCTTGCTAACAGACGCCTGGTTAATGCACTCTCTTTTTCTTCTATTCCCTGTACAGCTCGAGTGGCCCCGCCAACAGCACAAGCCAACGTCACAGCTGCAGGTGGTAAGTTCCACACACTCCACACTCAGTTCCCAGCACTCACGGTCCCAACATTTTCGGCAACAGTGGCTAAACACAGGGTGGAACATTTTATTACTACCACCGGACCGCCCGTTTTCGCAAAAGCTCGGCGCTTGGATTCAGCTAAACTGACCATAGCGCGCGAGGAGTTCGCCAACCTGGAGAGGTTGGGCATCATCAGGCGTTCAAAGAGCCCATGGGCTTCACCGCTTCACATGGTCCCGAAAGCTGATGGCTCGTGGCAGCCTTGTGATGATTTCCGCAGGCTGAACAACGCTACAGCGCACGACCGCTACCCGATCCCGCACATCCAAGATTTTTCAGTTCATTTGGCGGGGGCGCGCATTTTTTCTAAAATAGACTTGGTACGCGGTTACCACCAGGTCCCAGTGCACGCTGAGGACATACCCAAAACAGCGGTAATAACTCCCTTCAGGCTTTTTGAGTTTTTGCGCATGCCGTTTGGGCTTAAGGGCGCTGCGCAGACGTTCCAACGCATGATGGACGCGGTCCTGCGTGATCTCCCTTTCGTGTTCGTCTACCTGGACAACATATTGGTAGCCAGCGCGTCCGAAGACGAACACGAAAACCACCTCACAGCAGTTTTCCGGAGGTTGGCAGAGCACGGGCTAATAATTAACCCGGCGAAGTGTCAGTTCGGGGTGACGCAGATTGATTTTTTGGGCCATCGCATCTCCCCAGAGGGAGCAGTCCCTCTGCCTGACAAAGTGCGCGCAGTAACAAATTTTCCCCAGCCACAAACGGTCAAAGCGTTACAGGAGTTTTTGGGAATGGTAAATTTTTATAACCGTTTCCTCCCCCGCGCAGCACAGCTCATGCAAGCATTGTATGCTGCACTAAAAAAACAAAAACCCAAAAATAAAGTCGAATGGTCTCCGGAGTGAGAGCGTGCATTTTCCGAAGTCAAAACAGCCCTGGCAAACGCTGCGTTGTTAGCACATCCAGTCCCAGCGGCCCGCATGGCGCTCACTACTGACGCGTCAGATGTGGCCATAGGGGCAGTCGTGGAACAGTTTGTAGCTGGAGCCTGGCAACCGCTCGCCTTTTTCAGTAAGACCCTGCGCGACAGCGAACGAAAATACAGCGCATTCGACAGGGAGTTGTTAGCTCTCCACTTGGCCATTCGCCACTTCCAGTTCTGGCTGGAAGAATGCCGTTTCACCGCATTCGTTGACCACAAGCCGCTGACTTTTGCGATGGCCAAGATTTCAGAACCTTGGTCGGGCCAGCAGCAGAGACAGCTGACCGCGATTTCGGAGTTTACTACTGATATCCAGCATGTGGCGGGTAAACTTAATGTAGTGGCAGACTGCCTCTCGCGCGTCGTGGGGGCTCCCGCCCGCACGGAGGTAGATCCTGCAGCCATGGCCGTGGAGCAGGTTAGCGACGCGGAAGTGCGCATGGCCCCAGTCCGCGTGGGGATAGATTATGCAGCCATGGCCGCGGAGCAGGGTAGCGACGCGGATGTGCGCAGGTTCCAGTCTGGATCAACAGGGTTAAGGCTGGAGAGCAGGGTGCTGCAAGAGGGTATGCCCCCCCCTAATCTGCGATGTCTCCACTGGGCGGCCGCGTCCGGTGGTTCCAGCCGCGTGGCGCCGCCGCTTTTTTGACTCGATCCATTCTCTGGCGCACCCGGGAGTGCGCGCGTTGGTCAAAATGGTAGGAGAGAAATTTGTGTGGCCGAGCCTGCGCAAACAAGTTAGAGAGTGGGCGGCAGCCTGCACAGCCTGTCAGCGGGCCAAGGTTCATAGACACACGAGAGCTCCCTTGGAGCCGTTTCACATCCCGGCTAAAAGGTTTGATCATGTCCACGTGGACCTCGTAGGCCCCCTCCCGCCCTCACAAGGGTGCACACATCTTCTGACAATGGTTGACTGCACCACGCGCTGGCCAGAAGTGGTCCCGCTGTCGTCAACCACAGCTGAGGAGGTGGCGCGCGCATTTTTAACGGCATGGGTAGCGCGCTTTGGAGTCCCGTCGGACATTACGTCTGACAGTGGCCCGCAATTTGTTTCCGAACTTTGGTCAGCGATGTCCCGCAGCCTGGGGGCAACGATCCACCGCACGACTGCGTACAACCCGCAGGCTAACGGGTTGTGCGAACGTTTTCACAGGTCATTGAAGGCGGCCCTCAGAGCGTCGCTTATGGATACAAATTGGGTGGACAAGCTACCATGGGTTTTATTGGGGTTGCGTTCTGCACCTAAAGAGGATTTAGAAGCCTCCCCAGCTGAGCTAGTTTTTGCACAGCCACTTCGGCTGCCCGGGGAATTTCTCCCAGATAATCCTGCTCCAGAGCGCTCCCCGGTTCAGCGGTTACAGAATAGCACGGGCCCGAGCACACTACCTGGCCCCATTCACCACAGTTTTCCGCGTGTTTTTGTGCCTAAGGCTTTAAAAAATGCGTAGTTTGTTTTTGTCAGACATGATGCCCATCATCCGCCCTTGCGCCCACCTTATGACGGACCATATAGAGTGTTGGAAACAGGGGATAAGCATTTTTTGCTAGATTTGGGGGGCAGAAAAGAAAGGATTGGCATTAACAGGCTCAAACCCGCTTTTGTGTTAGCTGACGAAGTTGTGCAGTTGGCGAAGGCTCCTCGGCGTGGCAGACCCCCTAGAGAGCATTCCCCAGAACACCCACAGAGGTTGACTAACAGTTCTCATCCCCAGGCAGCAGATCCACAGCTGGAAGACGCCGTGGAAGTGGTACAGCCTGCTTTCAGCAGATATGGGAGAAGGTTGAGACCTAAGCGGCATTTGGACTGATATATAGTGATTTTCTTATGACATGCAATCTTTGGTGATGTTGTTCCATCTTAGACGTTTGGGGGGGGGGGGTTCATGTGGGCACATATGCGGTTTCCATATGCTTCACATGCTTGTTACTGTATGCTTATTGTTTACTGCACGTCTCAGAGGAACAAAAGGTCTGAACCTCCTAGGGGTAGCAGGAGGATGCGAAGTCTGGCCTTTTGTATGCAGAGAGACGGCCATGAAGGATTTCCTGACCACCAGGACTTCAGGTGGAGACAGAAGACCTGAAGGGGGGTGCATTGTGATTTGGGATGTAAAGACAATGCGAATGGAGACAGAAGACCTGAAGGGGGGTGCGTTGTAATTTGGGATGTAAAGACAATGCGACTGTTTGCTTTGATGTCCTGGGGTATAAAAGGACAGCTGTGGGGGCATGCCTTCCTCTTGTCTGTTTTTGGATGTTGGAGAATGTGGTGGTGAATAAAACTGATTCTGAGTAATAAACTCAGCCTCGTCTTTCCACACATCTCCACAGAATAACCGTTTTTTCAGTGCTCTTCTCTACTCAAGCTGTTGTTGCCGCTTGCTACAACAACAGCTTGAAAAACAATTCATGTATGCTTATTCTCGTTTTCCTGTTCCTATTTTTCATCTACTTTGATTTTGTATGCTGTGTCAGTACCGCTACCTCTTGAATGGCAGGTTCAATCTTGCGCATGCGCAGTCAATGCACCCAGGCAGTGAAGTCACAAAATTTGGGCTGCACGTGGACGTCTGCGGAAGGGGTCTGAAGACATTTAGCTTAACACTAAAGCTGGATTCATGTAGCACCTCTGCTGTCTGCATCCGCTCGACCACAAGGCTTGTATATCAAAAATTAAATCATCATCTCCAGTCCACGGATGTCCACAAAGCCCCTCCGCGGACGTCTGTGTGTAGCTCAAATTTTCTGACTGCGCGGCCTGACCGCGTTGACTGCACATGCGCAAGATTGAACCTCCCATTCACAAGGTGGCACTATGAACACAGCATACAAAGTAGTCAAAGAGGAAGACAAGAATAAATATAAATGAAACGTTTTGCAGCAGCAACAGCTTAAGCAGAGAAGAGCACTGAAAAACGACAATTCCTCCTTTTCCTTGAAATGATACCATTGTTGTTGCTACAAAAAAACATGCAATGATCTCGTGTTTCTTCACTTTTATATAGCCAGTGAACAAACTATCATGCTAGCGCATTTATGCTACCCATAGGACTTGGGTGAAACTACAAATAACAGTGGTGAGCATGGGTCAACTGCTTGGCCTGGTAGATGAAAAAGTGAAGCACATACACAACCGCGTGCACAACGGCCTCGACCAAAGCGGACACGCCCGTCAGCGGACCAGAGTGGAAAAATACCATGAATCCAGTTTTATGGTATGTGTCCACTGGATCCCTCATTTCTCCTCTTTCTATTCAGTATCTATGTGAAATGCAACCAAAACATTTCGCTGCCATATGGTGCAATGTGGGCTGTAGCAGTGCTGACTCTCCCATAACCCTCATTTTCATAAAGTTGAAATTTTTTAACTTGAGGTCCAGCATCTGAAATCTATTTGATGCAGCAATGTTGTGCTGAATGTTTAAACCTGCGGTTGCTGATAACAACTAAGAACAGATGTTTTTAATGCACCTACTATTTCTCACCTCAAATGTTGTTAAAAACACTTTTTGCTGGTTAATTTTAAATATATCAGACAAAGTTTACTTGCAATCCACCATGTTGTCCAGGAACTGAATTCTGGTGAAAGACCACCCATGGCTGGGTGCGCCAACCAATCAGGTGCAGCCTTTGTGGTCACAGCAGCATGTGGAATGAGAGTCTTTCCCCCAGGACAGAGCTCTTTGACTATTAGTTTTCCAGTGTGTCAATTACTTTCTGTCACTTATGCTTCATTCCTGCACTCAGCACATCCTCTAATGTAATTTCTTCTGTCAAAAAACGGGCCAGCAGACACATATGGGGGACTGAAAAGTTCATAGGCTGAAAAGTTTATAGTGGTCAAATATGACCAAATGTGGTTTATTTTTCATCATAGGGCGCATTTAGACGGCTGCTGTTTGGTCTGGATCAAAGGACCAAACAGTGGCTTCTGTGGATAGTTCGGTTCATTCATGACGAAAACTCACAGACACAGAGAGAACATGCAAATTCCGCAGTGAAGGTCCACCACCGTGCCAGGGATAGGTTTAAATCCAAAACCTTCTTACTGTGAGGCAACAGTGCTAATCACTGCTGCACTGAGCTGCCAACTTTTTAGCATAAATTTGCAATTCTTTTCTAGTAATTTTACTCCATCCATCAATTCATCTATCCATTTTCTACCGCTTTTCCAGGGGTCCAGGCCATGGAGGCAGCAGTTCAAGTAGAGAAGCCCAGACTTCCCTCTCCCTGGCCACCTGCTCCAGCCCTTCAGAGAGGATACCAAGATGTTCCCAGAGCAGCTGGGAAACGTAGTCTCTCCAGCGTGTTCTGAGTCTGTCCTGGGGTCTCCTCCCAGTGGGACGTGCCCAGGACACCTCAAGTGGGAGGTGTCCAGGAGGCATCCTGATCAGATGCCCATACCACCTCAACTGGCTCCTTTCGATGTGGAGGAGCAGCGGTTCTACTCTGAGCCTCTCTCGAATGACTGAACTCCTCAACCTATCTCTGCTTATTACTCAGAATTAGTTATTCATAATTTTGTATTTACGTATTTCTCAGGAATTTGCAGTTTTTTAATCATATATTTGTGACTTTTTATTGTACATTTGAGACTGTTCTGATTAATTAGATACTTTTTCTGCAAATATATAACTTTTTTTCCTCATAAAGTTGTTATTTAATAGCAAATTGACTGGTCCTATAAATCTAGAGCTATAAAAGATAAATTTGCAAACTTTTTGCAACCTTGTGGTCACAGCAGCATGTGGAATGAGAGTCTTTCCCCCAGGACAGAGCTCTTTGACTATTGGTTTTCCAGTGTGTCAATTACTTTGTCACTTATGCTTCATTCCTGCACTCAGCACATCCTCTAATGTAATTTCTTCTGTCAAAAAACGGGCCAGCAGACACATATGGGGGACTGAAAAGTTCATAGGCTGAAAAGTTTATAGTGGTCAAATATGACCAAATGTGGTTTATTTTTCATCATAGGGCGCATTTAGACAGCTGCTGTTTGGTCTGGATCAAAGGACCAAACAGTGGCTTCTGCGGATAGTTCGGTTCATCTGGTGCAGTCTGAATGCACGTTGGAACTCTGGTGCACACCAAATAAGCGAAGTCTGGTCCTCCTAAAAACGGGGGTCTCAGTTCTCTTGCAAACAAAGTCTGGTGCACTCCACTTGCAGTGTGAATCCAAACGGACTATCCAGTGGACCAAAGGGCAGAAATGTCCCTCGGCGTTTGTGCAACCATCGCAACATGTGGTCTGAAAAGCAAAAGTGGCATTTACTGTAGTACATTTTGGGTAGAAAATAACAATAAAGACATCAGTGCAAATCCGAGAAATCCTTTTACCAGAGAAAGCTGAGGAGAAAAGTTAAAAAATGTTTTGTTTGTGGCGGACAAACAACCCGACTGAAGGGAATGGATTTCCGTTTTCGGTCTGACCAGTCGATGAGCCTGATTTTTCTTCTTCATCAAGATTTTTTCTTCCTGGTCAGTGGTGGTTTTGGCTACAGCGCCCCAAACAAGCAGTTGTTGTAACTGCATGACGTTGTCCAGGCAGTTAGGTCCGCTGCAGTGTGAATACAAACCAAACCAAACAAAGGTGTGAAAATTCTCGGTATTCCCTGCCCAGTCAAACTGAGACCCCTGGACTATCCTGGTCTGAATGCAGCCATAGTCTCCCCTTCGGTCCACACACTTCTTCCATCAGTGTCACAGCGCTTGGATCTCTACGGTTGAAAGATAAACCATTTGGTCAAATTTGATTGATGAATTATGAACTTTTCAGCCTATGAACTTTTCAGCCCCCCCCCCATACCATTACTCATTCGATCACATCCCTATATCAGTATCTTTTGGGCATGAGGCAGAGTACACCCTGGTCAAATCGCCAGTCCATCTGAGAGCCAACACAGAGAGACAGACAACCATTCACTCTCACATTCAAAGGACAATTTATCCTCAGTGCTCTTTATCCTAACGTGGACTGTGGAAGAAAACTCGAGTACCTGACGAAAACTCACAGACACAGAGAGAACATGAAAATTCCGCAGTGAAGGGCCACCACCGTGCCAGGGATAGGTTTAAATCCAAAACCTTCTTACTGTGAGGCAACAGTGCTAATCACTGTTGCACTGAGCTGCCAACTTTTTAGCATAAATTTGCAGTTCTTTTCTAGTAATTTTACTCCATCCATCCATTCATCTATCCATTTTCTACCGCTTTTCCAGGGGTCCAGGCCATGGAGGCAGCAGTTCAAGTAGAGAAGCCCAGACTTCCCTCTCCCTGGCCACCTGCTCCAGCCCTTCAGAGAGGATACCAAGATGTTCCCAGAGCAGCTGGGAAACGTAGTCTCTCCAGTGTGTTCTGAGTCTGTCCCGGGGTCTCCTCCCAGTGGGACGTGCCCGGGACACCTCAAGTGGGAGGCGTCCAGGAGGCATCCTGATCAGATGCCCATACCACCTCAACTGGCTCCTTTCGATGTGGAGGAGCAGCGGTTCTACTCTGAGCCTCTCTCGGATGACTGAGCTCCTCACCCTATCTCTGCTTATTACTCAGAATTAGTTACTTATAATTTTGTATTTACGTATTTCTCAGGAATTTGCAGTTTTTTAATCATATATTTGTGACTTTTTATTGTACATTTGAGACTGTTCTGATTAATTAGATACTTTTTCTGCAAATATATAACTTTTTTTCCTCATAAAGTTGTTATTTAATAGCAAATTGACTGGTCCTATAAATCTAGAGCTATAAAAGATAAATTTGCAAACTTTTTCATGACCATCAGCTTTAGTGGTGAAGAGATTCAATCTCATTTCAAATCAACTTTAATTTTATAGTGCCTAATCAGAACAAAAGGCTGTCTCCAAGGCATTAAATATATAAGGTATGAATGCCATATTAAACAATTCAGAGAAAACCACATCGAGTGATTCCCCTGTGATAAAACACTAGGCAACAGTGGGTAGGAAGAACTCCCTTATAGGAAGAAACCACTGACAGAGCAGGCTCAGGGAGGGGCAGTCATCTGCTGCTGAGGGGAAATAGTTAAGCAGAGGCGGACTTACCATTAGGCAAAGCTAGGCGACTGCCTTAGGCCCCAATCTACTAGGAGCCCCATATATATTTTTTTTATGTTTATCATATTTAACATAATGTCCGACAAAATAAAGAAACACCAGTATTTACATAAACAGCAAATCAAATCACAAACGTAATGTCCTCCCCCCTTCTCCTCAGACTGTTGGACTCTTCCATGGTGTCTCTGAGACATGCATGCACACTGTAAACAAATTGTACAGGTGTAGAATAGCAGCAAAATAGAAACGAAGTTATCCGAGCGGTGCAGAGAACTGGAGAAAAAGGGAACAGCACAGAAAATTTTTATCAAAACGACCTTTTTCACTTCAACCTGGGAGGAGACTAACGCTGCTTGTAGGAGCACACATGATGCTATTTTTTCTAACTGCAAGATTTGCAGAGGCCAAGGCTCACATTGTTAAATTTAAATATGACCAACTGTGCTCCCCAGGCACGCACAGGTTATCTGCAGCCTCAGCAGATGACATTACATGAGATTAAATATAGTAGTGAGAGGGGTTTTTTTGCTCTAAAAGCTATGGGAAGAATTCCAAATTTTAAAGCAGATGCCTTTTTCCATAGATTATTGCAATGATATTCTATATAACAACACAAGAAAAGCACAGGATTGTCAAAACATTCCAATTAAACAGTGATTTGTAAATTAAACAGAACCTTCTGCTATACAGAAAAATTCTTTTGTGCAACAGCAAATACAGACTTTAACACAATTAATTAAGAATGAAGTGGCTACTCATAAATTTGTCATAAAAATGACCACTATAGGCTACTCTTGCTGAGAACTTGAATAAAATGGGTGAAAAAATAATAATCCATTACAACAGCTAATTTGCATTGAATAGATGTTAAAGGATATGTAGAGGGTTGGAAATAGTTAATAGTTATGTAAGAGGTGAAAAAGACATTTGGATAAGAAAATTTAAGAAAAACAGGCACCCCTACAATTTTATGTTATTCCTTAATTGTTTATTTTTCTACAATGCATTTGTAATCCACCTGGTTCCATTATAACTCATGTGAGTTGAGTGCAGTTCCATACGCCGACCAATAGATGGCGCATGTCGCACAGTGATAGAGAATAGACTCACGCACTGGAGTACGAAGAATAAAACTCCTTGTGTGAAATAACGAAACGTGTTTTGCCGATTCTCTATCACAGGTTGGTAAATACTAATAATTCAAGAGTGCAATATAAACTGTAAGAGTCCTAGGATGTCCGAGATTATATTGTGATAAGTGTGAGGCGAAAAGCGGGTTTGTAAGGGTATTTCTGTTAAAGTTGATGTGTTGTTGTATAAGCTAACCTGCTAATGTTATTGATCGAGTGTATGGGACGTGCCACAACAGTGAAATCCGCCCACATGTTGGAAACCATTTGCTTACTTTATTTAAAGACAGTTATGAAACAGTTTTCATACAGTACGACATTTACTGGTTTGATTTGTCACCAAGTGTGCACATTTCGGGGGTATTACCGAATACCAGGAATACTATTGTAAGTGTGTTAGGTACACAGTGGCCAGGTCAGTGAATTGTTAAGAATAACACCACATGCTGTACATTTATGACAGTGCTTAAAATGATTAATGTAAATGTAAGTTCATGGGTTATTGTTTAAAATATAAACATTTGAACAAGTTAAAAGCTATATACATGGGAAGGAGAAAACCAATAATTCATTTCATGTTAGAGTAATTTGTTAAGAATGTTAAGTATACAGTTAATGTCAAATCGGAAATTGTGATAAATGGACATGATTGTGTTTTGTTTAATGGTGATGTGATCAGACAATAAGAGAGAAACTATGGACTTTGATAGTAAATACTAGTCAGTTGATGTTGGTCATGTGAATGACTTGGAAGAATAAAACTCCTTGTGTGAAATAACGAAACGTGTTTTGCCGATTCTCTATCACAGGTTGGAGAGTTAACTTCCACATGCACGTTTCCTCCTCCTGGGCCGCTACCCAGGGGAGCAACAATTTTGGGGGCTCGTCCGGGATTAGCGCCACCTACTGGTCTGGCACTAATCATTGAAGAACCAAGGGATGCTGACCACCTGTTCCTGAGCCATTGACCTAAGCGACTGACTACAGGAGACCACAGCCATGTCTGCTCCACATGACTTGAGATGGGAAATCCAGCAAGAGCTTCGCCAGCTGACCATTGCCCGCCGCAGAAACATTCTTTACAAGCTGGCTGAGTCGTTCAAGGATGAGGTGGGAGAAGATTTGCCAGGCGCAGAATCGACCGAAGTGGAACTCTTCGACTTCATTGTTGACTCGCTGAGAAGTCCACAACTGAAGAGCCTTGAGGACCAGGGGATGTCTCACCTGCTTGCTTTCTGTGACCTCATCATTGAACTACAACGGCCCACAGCAGCTGGAGAGGTGGATGCAGAGGTGTCACCCGACGATGATCCGGTCATAGTAGTTCCTGTGACCACTGGAGCTGCAGCACCCTCAGGGAAGAACCATCCGACATCACCATCTGTAGTTCCTGACCCAGGGTTAGTCAGACTGACTGAACTTACGTCACTGTTGCCACGTAGAGAGTACAAGATTTATGGTGGTCAAATCTCTGATTTTGATTCTGACTTGAGTTACAATAACTTGTGCAAACAGCTTGATGAAGGGCTAAATGAAGGGTTCACAGAGGCTGAGGTTATCAGAACGGTGTTTAAGATAATTAAGCCTGGTACCTTTAAAGATATGCTTGTAGGACTTCCGGGAAGATGGCGGAGAGACATAACGCTTAAACAGAGAGCTCTCCCTAGCCGGATTAAAAATCATCGGTAAATGGCCAACTCGACATAAGCGGATCAATAAACTAAGGGATGAAAACACGAAGGAGCCGGGCACAAGGACAAAAGCAGAGTAAAATTAAAGAATTCCTCTTCAACAACGCAGGAGAAACCGCTGAACACGGGGCCCAAAAAAACGAGGTGACCGCAGCAGAGAAAATGGAAGACACAAAACTCGATACCATGAACACTGGCATCGCCAGTTTGGGTAAAGAGTTGAGAGACTTCAAACGGCAGCTACAGCAGGATTTAGCGGCTCTTAAGGAGGAGCTGAAAAAAGAGATTAAGGAAGAAATTATGGGCCTCCGAAGAGAAATGGAGCGCAAGCTAGCAGAAAACATGGAGGAGCTGTGCTCCCAGCGGGCGTGTATGACAGAAGCGCAGGCCCGAATATCAGAGCTGGAAGATTGGAATAGCGAGGCAAGCGAACAGCTGCAGACCCTGACGGCACAAATGCAGAGGATGCAGGAGAAAGTAACCGACTTGGAGAGCAGGTCCAGACGGGGCAATATACGCATCTTCGGGATCCCGGAGGGCATTGAAGGCAACTCGATGACGAAATTCATGGATCAGTTCTTAAAAAAAGAGCTGGAACTGCCCAGCGAAGCGGATCTGCAGATTCAACGAGCGCACAGAGCCTCGGCACAGAACCCGAACCCACGCTCTACACCCAGGTCAGTTGTGGTAAACTTTCTGAAATATGATGTAAAGGAAAGAATCCTGACACGAGCGTGGAAAAAAAAGATACGAATCGGCGACAAGCAGATATTCTTTGATCATGACTACCCGGCGGAAATTGTGCAGCAGCGGAAGAAATATGCCAACATTAAAAAAACGCTGAAAGAAAAAAAAATTAGATTCCAAACGCCGCTAACGAAGATGAGGATTCATTGGGAGAACGGCGTAAGAACCTACAACACAGCCAGAGAGGCAGCGCAGGACATGATGGAGCGGGGCCTTGAGGTGTACGTGCCGGAGGAAACGGTAGGAGCAGCGGAGGCCCTGAACGCATCACGACAGACGGAGTGGAGGCGAGTGAACGGCAAAAGACGGGGGGAGACGTGGCGCAGCGGGCCCAGGAAAGACTACAAGGCTTTCAACTGAAAGCCTAGATTATAACAAAGATTAAGAAAGACACAGAAGAAATGAAGGCCAAGAAGACAAGGTAAAAGAGAAACAGACGGCTAGGAGAGGTTTAAGTGATATTTGTTGGACATTTCTAGACTAATGACTATTTCTTGGATAGTAAATACAGGTCTAGGGAGGGCCCTACACTCGGTGAGGACAATCCCTCCACCCACCAACAGGGACCAGTGGGCAGAAGAAAGGCCCAAAGTACGGAGGTCGAGATTTTTTAATGTGTTTTTATATAAATATGTGTTATTTTTGTTGTTAAAGGGGCTAGGAGCACAAGTTAAAAAAATGGAAAAACATGATTATGGGTAAAAATCTTAAGATAATAACACTAAACATGAATGGTCTGAACTCACCTGTTAAAAGGGAAAGAATAATAAGAAAATTCAAGAAAGAAAAAGCCGAAATTATATTTATGCAAGAGACACATTTGAGCAAGACAGAACATGTGAAACTAAAGAGATTTGGCTATAAGAACTCCTACTACAGTTCATTTAAGGGAGGAACTAAAAGGGGGGTTATGATACTAATCTCAAATAAAATACAATTTGAATGTGAACAGGAAATCCAGGATAAAGAAGGCAGGTATGTAATAATAAAGGGTAGCATAGATGGAATGCAGATCACATTAGTGAGCATCTATGCCCCACCAGAAAGTGACAAGGGTTTTTTTCAACATCTGTTTGATCTCATAGCAACACACAGTGAAGGAGTCCTAATTTGTGGAGGAGACTTAAATGCTGTCATGGATCATGAAATTGATACAACAAGTGTGAAGAAGACAAAAAAACATGTAACAAAATTCATAAGAACCTCACTGGCAGAAATGGGTATGGTAGACATTTGGAGGGACCTGCACCCACTCGAAAAAGACTATACACATTATTCAGCAGTCCATAAAGTACACTCTAGAATAGATTACTTCCTTATGAATGAAGATGACAGACACAGGGTGAGAAATTGTTGGATTGGAGGGGCAGAAATATCAGATCATAATCCTATATACATGGAAATAAATTTAAACAATAGAAAACGACAAACAACATGGAAACTTAATGTAGGACTGTTAAATGATGATAAAATGAAAGAAAGAATAAAAGTAAACATAAATGAATATATCCAAGAGAATGACAATGAAGAAGTGGACCCAACAATACTATGGGATGCACTAAAAGCCGTGTTAAGAGGTAAATTAATTGTTGAAACAGGAAAAGCAAATAAGACTAAACTGGAAGCATATGAACAAAGATGTGAGAGACTGAGGGAATTAGAACGTAAACATCAAAGCACAAATGACCCAAAAATATATCAAGAAATTAAAGAAGAAAAAATAAAGATAAAAGAAACACAAATGGATGAAATTGAAAGGAAAAATAGATATCTAAAGCAAAAATATTATGAAACGGGACCAAAAGCCACAAAACTGCTGGCAAAACGGTTAAGAAAACAACAAACAATGAATAATGTATATAAGATTAAAGACCCCACCACAAATAAAACCACAGTTAACCCAGAAAACATCGAAGAAATATTCCATAATTTCTACCAAGAACTATACTCGCAACCTGAAGAAACAAATACTAGAGATATTAAAAAATTTCTATGCACATTGGACTTGCCATCAATAGGAAATCAACAAAATGAAAAGCTAACAGCAGAAATAACAACACAAGAGATTAGAGATGTGATTAAGTCACTTAAAAACGGTAAATCACCAGGTAGTGATGGATACCCATCTGAGTTTTATAAACTGTTTATAGAAGAACTCACGCCACAGCTTCTAAAGTCATTTAATTGGACGTTGAACAACAACAAAATACCTCCATCATGGAACGAAGCCATTATTTCAGTCATTTTAAAGCCAGGGAAAGATAGAGAACAATGCGGAAACTATAGGCCAATCTCTTTATTAAATGTGGATTATAAAATATATGCAACAATTATATGTAAACGAATAAAGACATTCTTGACGGAATTGATAGAAGATGATCAAACTGGTTTCATAGAGGGACGCCAAACACATGACAATATCAGGAGAACAATACATATAATTAATCAAATACATAAAGAAAAGAAAAGCGCAGTAATAATGAGTTTAGACGCAGAAAAAGCATTTGACAGGGTTAACTGGAAATTCCTATATAGTGTGCTGGAACGCTTTGGATTTAACGAAAAATCAGTACAATGCATAAGGACGCTGTATCAAGAACCTGTGGCAAGAATCAAGATAAACGGTAGCTTAACAGACAAAGTAAATATACAAAGATCAACTAGGCAGGGATGCTGCTTATCGCCCACCTTGTTTGCTCTGTTCATAGAGCCACTGGCTCAAGCGATACGACAAAATAAGAAATTAAAAGGTGTAACAATAAAGGGGGCGGAACACAAGATTGGGCTATTTGCAGACGATATTATAGTTTACCTTGAACAACCAGATGAATCAATAATGGAAATGATGAACTTGATAGAAAATTTTGGAAAATTATCAGGATACAAGATAAACATAACAAAAACACAAATACTGACATTCCACTATAACCCTCTAAACCAGATAACTGATAAGATCAAACTAAACTGGAAACAAAAAGAAATAAAATACCTTGGAGTGAACATACCTAAAGATCTAAGCAAAATCTATAAAGCAAACTATGATAGGTTGGAACAAGAAATAAAAAAAGATATTGATAGATGGTCAATCTTAAATATGGATCTGAATTCAAAAATTGAGACAGTCAAAATCAGCATACAACCTAGATTACTTTACCTCTTCCAGGCTATACCAACAGAGATTCCAGATGCCCAATTCTCAAAGTGGGACAGGATGATATCGAGATTTGTTTGGGGAGGTAAAAAACCAAGAGTGAAATATAAAACTCTCCAGTTACCAAAAGAGAAAGGAGGCATGGGCCTACCAAGTCTAAAGGAATATTACTACTCAGCACAAATAAGATATATCATATGTTGGTGCGACGAGGGATATGAGGCAAAATGGAAAGAAATGGAAAAGGAAATTGAGGGACTCCCAGTACAAAGCATAATAGGAGATAAAGATGCATATAAGCAAATCAAACAAATAGACCCAATCACTAAATTTACTTTAGAACTGTGGTATAAAATAGTACAAAAGTATAATATAAAGGAAGACATAAAACTATTGAAATGGGTAGCATTTGACAGTCAGTTTGAACCGGCAAAACAAGATAGGGGATACAAAAATCTGGTGAACAAGGGAATCACAGCATGGGGCAATATCGGAAAAAAAGATCTCGGGAGCTTTGTAAACATCAGGAGAAAATTTAAACTAGAAAGATCGGAATTCTTCAGATATCTGCAGATGAGAGACTATTATATGAAGAAGATTAGGCATAACCTCCAAACAGATGTGAGCGAGATTATACAATTCATTTTAAGCTCATATACAGGAAATAAAACAAGAATTATTTCAAAGCTATATCAGAAACTTATGGCAAACAATCATTCAAGTAACTATATAAAGGAGAAATGGGAGAAAGAGCTCAATTTAAACATAACAGAAGAAAGCTGGCAGGAAATATGGAAAACACAACACACGTCAACAAATTCAAGAACATGGAGGGAATTTGGATGGAAAAACCTGATTCGCTTTTTCATTACACCACAGATTCAAGGAAAGTATACAAATACCCAATCTATATGCTGGAGGGGATGTGGGGCTCAAAATGCAGACCACTCGCATATGTTTTGGAAATGCTGCAAAATCTCATCATTCTGGAAATCTATACATGTGACAATACAGAGGATATTAGGATATAATATACCAATGAACTGTAACTTGATGTACCTATGTGATCTTAAAAGAGACAATGTTATACAGGCTGAGGACAGATATCTAGTTAAAATCTTGTTGATTGCATGTAAAAAAACAATCACAAAAAAATGGCGATCAGAAGTTCTTCCTGACCAAGAGCAATGGACTGACATTATTGAGGACATACGTATGATGGAAAAACTAACATATCGACAAAGAATGCAAGAAGGACTATGGGAAAAAAAATGGCGGAAATGGACACACTACAAAGTGCAACAACGAGACAGATATTGAAAGAATAACCAAAGACGCTGGAAAAACCAGAAGAATTAAGAGATGGAAACTAAAAACTTGATGCTCCAACATTTGTCCCCCCCTTTTTTTTTTTTCTTTTTTTTTTCTTTTTTACTCTAGCCCCTTTGTTTTTTTTAAATGTAGACTGTGATCTGAATGCAATATATATAATGAAAAATGAATAAAAATCTTAAGTTACAAAAAAAAGATATGCTTGTAACCAAAGATAGCCTTACTGTAGTTGAGTTAAAACGTTTCTTAAGGACACATCTACGCGAGAAAAGCAGCACTGAATTATTTCAGGAGCTGAGTAATGCTAAGCAAAATGACAAAGAAACACCACAACAGTTTATGTATAGACTAATGGGGCTAAAACAGCATGTGCTGATTGCAACTAAAAACAGTAGTGGGTTTCATTATGACAAGGAGTTGGTACAAGGTGTGTTTATCCATTCATTGTATCAGGGTTTGAATGAAAAATACTCTTATGTCAGGAGAGACCTTAAACCTCACATCTCAAACACCAGTGTCACAGATGACTCCATCCTGGAGCTCATAGCAAATTCTGTTAGTGAAGAGACAGAGAGATTAAGTAGGTTGGGACAAAGTCATAAACAGAAAGTCACCAGTGTTAATGCGGCACAGGTAGAGACAGATCAAAGCTCTATTAAAATGCACACTGAGGACTTCCGGTTATGGCTGCCACGTAGGACGGACGTGTCTCGCTCTGCTCTGCTCCTGGAAAAAAAAAAAATCGGCAAATAACTCTCTCATTTGGGACAGAACGTATCCCAGCATTTGGGCGAGGATATGTCGGCGAAGCCTAAGGCTGGAAAACCAGGAAAAGGAAAAAGCGAGCCGCCGAAACAATCCAAATTAACGGACTTTCAGGTCTGTGACGCAGCAAACAAAACTCCATATATGGCGGAGGAGGCTGGCAACGGTGCGATATTTGCGGGGAATGGCGCAGATGCGCTGATGGCTGCCATGAGTTCAATGAGAGCGGACTTTTCCTCTAGATTTGATGGGATTATGACAGCGTTGGAAGGAATAAGAAAGGAATTGGGTGACTGTGTAGAACGAACGGCGCAGATGGAGCTCCGTCTCGCTAGTGCTGAAGATGACGTCACCCGTCTTCAATTAAAGGTGCGCACTTTGGAAAAAAAAAATAAATCTCTGGAAGATAATATTTTGGATTTGGAATCTCGGTTGAGACAGAATAATTTGAGGCTGGTGGGTCTTCCAGAGGAATCAGAAGGTCGGGACGTATGTTCCTTTCTGGAAAAGTGGATTCCGGAGGTGCTGGGCAGCGAGGAGTTGCAATCAGCAGTGATTCTGGAAAAAGCACATCGTATTGGCCCACGGAGAGATAAGGGACTGCCGAGGACCTTAATTATGAAGTTTCTTAGCAACAGAGACAGGATGAAGATCTTCAACGCTGCACGAGCTAAAAAAGGAGAGATTAAACACCAGGACCAGCAGGTGCGGTTCTACCCAGATTTGGCCACAGGAATCCAGCAATTGAGGAAGCAGTTTGATCCCGTACGTAAGGAGCTGCGCAACCTTGGGATTCGTCATGGTGTAATCTATCCTGCGAGACTGCTGACCACGTATGAGGGCAGAACCCACATCTTCAAGACCCCAGAGGAGGCGCAGGAGTTCATCAAGAAGATCAAAGAAGAAGAAGAGACTGGTGGGAGCTAAGCATGAACAAAATATAAGGTAGAATAATTAAGCATTTGCACAGGCATCTGACTGACTTGAAGTAAATAGTAAGTTTACAAAATATAGATTGTATTATATATTAAAAAAACAAAACAAAAACAAAACAAACAAACAAAAAAAACTATGATGTACAAAGTTGTTAAAAATTTTGGAGTTAAGTTGGAAAACTACAGAGGAGAGTTAATGTTACGTCATTAAAAGCAGTAGAGTTAGGGTGATTGGGAGGATGAAGAAGGAGTGGCTTAGGCTGTTCCCCGTGGGTGTGGAACGGTCGATGGCTATATCGGGAGACAGAATTTTTCTTTTGATTTTGGGGGGTTTGCCACAAGTGTGGGAAGGGGAAATTTGTTTGTGTGTAGTTTGTAGGATGAATGTTCAACCACTCATGTTTTTGCTTCTCTGTATGAGCATGTTTACACTGCAAGGTAATCCCAAACTCTCTATTGATCATGGACCAAAGTGTTAATCTTAATTTAACTTCATGGAATTGCAGAGGTCTACAAAATTTAAAAAAACTTAAACAAGTTATGAATAAAATAAAGGACATGGGTTCAAGAATTGTGTTTTTACAAGAAACTCATCTGATAGAGGAGGATGTTAAAAGAATTAGGAGTAGATGGCAGGGAAGTGTATTCACCTCTTCATTTTCATCCCGAGCCAGGGGAGTTATGACTCTCATACATAAATCAGTTCCTTTTCAAGTGAAAAATGTAATTGGAGACAAATTTGGAAGATATGTAATCATTCAAGGTTCTTTGCTATTAGAAAATATAAATCTTGTGAACTTATATGGTCCCAATATAGATGATCAGAAGTTCTTTGCTAATTTATTTCGCATCTTATCATCACTTACAGGGCAACATATAATAGCAGGGGATTTTAATTGTACATTGAATCCAGGTGTGGATAGATCAACAGGACTGGATTGTACGCACATTGGATGTAGGATGACTATTAATCATTTTATGAAAGAATTGAGATTGTTAGATATATAGAGAGAAATGAAACCACAAGTTAAAGCCTATTCTTGTTATTCCAGTACCTACAAGACATTCTCACGTATTGATTATTTTTTGATTTCCACAGAATTAAGGTCCAAGATTCAAAACTGCTTTTATGATAACATCGTGATCTCTGATCATGCACCCTGTTGTCTAATATATGTAGATAAAAAATTGACAAAGGAATCAGGTAGATGGCAATTTCAGCATAAATGGCTTCAGGATGAGGAATTTGTCAAGTATATAGAAAAACAGATAGACGAGTTCTTTGACATCAATACTACACAAACATCAGCATGTGTAAAGTGGGAGGCTTTCAAAGCTTTTATTAGGGGACATATTATTAGTTATACAGGATCAAAATCTAAGAAGACTCGAGAGGAGAGAGCTAAATTGGAACATAAAATAAAAAGTCTTCAGGAAAAAGTGTATGCAGGAAGTGACCCAAGGTTGGAGAATGAATTACTGATTTTGAGAGCTGAATACGACAAAAAATCAGCGAATAGAGCTGCCTCGAGTCTTCTAAGATTGAAACAATCTTTTTATGAACAAGGTGAAAAATCAGGAAAATTATTAGCATGGCAGATTAAACAATTGGAAATTAAAACACCAATTACCAGTATTATAAGTAACGGACAGGTAGTTATAGATCCTTTAGAAATTAATAGAGCCTTTAGAGATTACTATGAAAAATTATATGATACCAAAAATGAACCTGATTTAACAAAACTAAATGGGTTTTTGAACGAACTATCTATACCGTGTATTCCAAATGAAAACAGGGAGATATTGGAGTCTAAAATTAGTCAAGAAGAAGTTGGGCTAGCCATTGATAATATGAAATCAGGAAAAAGTGCAGGACCAGATGGTCTTCCAGTTGACCTTTATAAAAAATTTAAGAATAAATTAATAAAACCTTTTTTGGAAATGGTTTTAGAAGCATTTCAAAATAATAATTTACCATCATACATAAATAATGCCTTAATTATACTGCTGCCAAAACCAGGTAAGCCCTCTAATAAATGTGAAAATATGAGACCAATAAGCCTATTAAACGCCGACCTTAAGATAATCTGTAAAATTTTAGCAAGACGAATACAAGAAATTTTACCAAATATTATTAATCGAGATCAGAATGGCTTTATAAAGGGTAGACAAGGCTTCCATAATGTAAGAAGACTATTTAATATTATTTATTTTAATAAAGAAGCACCGGATACAGCTCTCCTATCATTGGACGCCGAAAAGGCCTTTGATAGAGTTGAATGGCCCTTTCTTTTTGAAGTCCTACAAAGGTTTGGACTTGGAAATAATTTCATAAAATGGGTTCAAATAATATACAATAATGCTACAGCAGAAATCCTAACAAATAACAATATTTCAAAACCAATAAAAATCAATAGAGGATGTCGACAAGGCTGTCCACTTTCACCTTTACTGTTTACTATGGCAATTGAACCTTTAGCGATAGCGATACGTTTACATTCACAAATATATGGAATTAAAGTTGGACCAACAGAACATAAAATCTCCCTGTACGCCGATGATATAATTTTGTTTATGTCGAATCTAAAAAAATCAATTCCAACCTTGTTGAATTTAATAAAGAATTTTGGGGAAATATCAGGATATAAAATAAATAAAACTAAATCTTCAATATTAATGCTAAATGAGACCCAGAGAAATTACCCAGCCCCTGAGGTAAATCAATTCAATGTTGTAAATCAGTTTAAATATTTAGGAATCCAAATTATGCCTAAGCTAGAATCAGTCGCCAGCGTCAACTATGAAGCCTTAATGTCAGATATCAATGAGTTAACTCAGAGATGGATGTCACTACCAATGTCGATGATCGGGAGAATCAATATACTTAAAAGTAATATTTTACCTAAAATACTTTATTTATTTCAATACATTCCCTTATCACCACCTTTAGATCTATTCTCAAGAATAAAAAAAAAGTTAGTGGAATTTATATGGAACAACAGGAGGGCTAGATTACGTTTGTCTTTATTATATTTACCATTTGATCGTGGAGGTCTGAAATGTCCAAATTTTATGTTGTATTATTGGTCGGCACAACTGAGGTCTATGACATATTATTTTTCATCAAATGATCTCCCTCACTGGACTGAAATGGAATCATACAATTTACCTTTACCTCTTCCCATATTCATATACTCAGATTCGGCAAAAAAATTACAAAAACAAGTTAAAAATCCATTTGTAAAGCATATGATCAAAATATGGTGTGAAGCTAAAAACTATTTAAAAGAACCACAGTTATTGTCACAATTTAGTCCAATATGGGGTAATCAATATTTTAAACCAGGGAGAGCGGACGCTGTATTTAAAGTATGGAATTTAAAAGGGATACAAAAGATTCAGGATTTATATTTGCCATGTGCAGACAACATAATGTCTTTTGAAGAGCTGAGGATCAAATTTAATCTCAATAGAACACATTTTTTTAAATATCTTCAACTTAGAAACTTTATTCGATCAAATCAAAATAAAGCTCTCACTCGACCTATTTATTCATCCTTGGAAAAAATGATGATGAAAGATAGTAAAAGAAAGGGTATTATTTCAGAGTTTTATAACTCATTGACACTATCTTCAAGTGAAAATTCACTGAAAAGATTAAACTACTGGAAAGAAGATCTGCAAATTGAAATTTCAGAGGAACAATGGGAATTGGCTTGTACAGAAGCTCAAACCCCCCTCATGGATCGTCACCTTATCGTGGTGGGGGGGTTTGTGTGCCCCAGTGATCCCAGGAGCTATGTTGTCCGGGGCAATTTGCCTCTGATAGGGTCTCCCAAGACAAACTGGTCCTGGGTGAAGGGCCAGACGAAGAACGATCCAACAGACTCTCATGATAAATTGTATATCAAGGATTCAGTGTACCCCGCCCGGTATGGGGTTACCGGGGCCCCACCCTGGAGCCAGGCCTGGGGGAGGGGCTCGAAGGCTAGCGTCTGGTGGCCGGGTTTCCACCCATGGGACCCGGCCGGGCTCAGCCCGAAGGAGTTACATGGGTCCGCCCTCCAGTAGGTTCACCACCTGCAGGAGGGATCATGGAAGTCCGGTGCTATGTGGATTAGGTGGCAGTCAAAGGCGGAGACCTTGGCGGACTGATCCCAAGCTTTCTAAACTGGCTTTTGGTACGTGGAATGTCACCTCTCTGGTGGGGAAGGAGCCTGAGCTGGTGTACGAGATTGAGCGATACCGGCTAGATATAGTCGGCCTCACCTCAACACACAGCTCCGGTTCCGGAACCAGTCTCCTGGAGAGGGGCTGGAGCTTGGCCTTTTCTGGAGTTGCCCCGGGTGAGAGGCGACGAGCAGGGGTAGGTATTCTTGTATCGCCCCACCTTGCTGCCTCTATATTGGAGTTTTCCCCGGTGGACGAAAGGGTTGCTTCCCTGCGCCTTCGGGTTGGGAAACGGGTCCTGACCATCATTTGTGCCTATGCACCAAATGATGTTTCAGAGTACCCACCCTTTTTGGAGTCTGTGACTGGGGTGCTGGAGGGTGCTCCTCCTGGAGACTCCATTGTCCTACTGGGGGACTTCAATGCGCACGTGGGCAACGACAGTGAAACCTGGAGGGGGGTGATTGGGAGGAACGGCCTGCCCGATCTGAACCCGAGTGGTGTTCAGTTATTGGACTTCTGTGCTAACCACAGTCTGTCTATAACGAACACCATGTTCAAGCATAAGGGTGTCCATATGTGCACCTGGCACCAGGACACCCTAGGCCGCAGGTCGATGATCGATTTTGTTATCGTATCATCAGACCTGCGACCGTATGTCTTGGACACCCGAGTAAAGAGAGGTGCAGAGCTGTCAACTGATCACCACCTGGTGGTGAGTTGGATCCGATGGCAGGGGAGGAAGCCATTCAGACCTGGTAGACCCAAACGTATAGTGAGGGTGTGCTGGGAGCGTCTGGCTGAGGCCCCTGTCCGGGAGGTCTTCAACTCCCACCTCCGGAAGAACTTCAACCACATTCCGAGGGAGTCTGGAGACATGGAGTCTGAATGGGCCATGTTCTCCACCTCTGTTGTTGAAGCGGCAGCCCAGAGCTGCGGCCGCAAGGTGGTCGGTGCATCTCGTGGTGGCAACCCCCGAACCAAGTGGTGGACACCAGTGGTGAGGGGGGCCATTAAGCTGAAGAAGGAGTCCTATCAAGCTTGGTTGGCTTGTGGGACTCCCGAAGCAGCTGAGGTGTACCGGCAGGCCAAGCGGAGTGCAGCTCGGGTGGTTGCTGAAGCAAAAACCCGGGTATGGGAGGAGTTCGGTGAGGCCATGGAACAAGACTTTCGGTCGGCTTCAAAGAGATTCTGGCAAACTGTTCGGCGGCTCAGGAGGGGAAAGCAGCTCCCCGTCCACACTGTGTATGGTGCGGATGGGACACTGTTGACTTCAACTGGGGATATCGTCGGGCGGTGGAAGGAATACTTCGAGGATCTCCTCAATCCCACTGATACGCCTTCCACAGAGGAAGCAGGGTTTGGGGACGAGGGGGATGACTCGCCTATCACAGGGGCTGAGGTCGCCAAGGTGGTTAAAAATCTCCTTGGTGGCCGGGCCCCGGGGGTGGACGAGATTCGCCCCGAGTACCTCAAGGCCCTGGATGTTGTTGGGTTGTCATGGTTGACACGCCTCTGCAACATTGCGTGGAGGTCGGGGGCAGTGCCTTTGGCATGGCAAACCGGGGTGGTGGTTCCTCTCTTCAAAAAAGGGGACCGGAGGGTGTGCTCCAACTTCAGAGGGATCACACTCCTCAGCCTCCCTGGGAAGGTCTATGCCAAGGTACTGGAGAGGAGAGTCCGGCCGTTGGTCGAACCTCGGATTCAGGAGGAGCAATGTGGTTTTCGTCCTGGCCGTGGCACATCGGACCAGCTCTTTACCCTCTCGAGAATTCTTGAGGGTTCGTGGGAGTTTGCCCAACCAGTTTACATGTGTTTTGTGGACTTGGAGAAGGCATTTGACCGCGTCCCTCGTGGATTTTTGTGGGGGGTGCTTCGGGAGTATGGGGTATCGGGCTTGTTGTTACGAGCTATTCGGTCTCTGTACGACCGTTGTGAGAGTTTAGTTCGCATTGCCAACACTCGGTCGGAGTCATTCCCAGTGAGAGTTGGACTCCGCCAGGGCTGCCCTTTGTCACCGGTCCTGTTCATAATTTTTATGGACAGGATTTCTAGGCGCAGCCAGGGAATGGAGGGTGTCATGCTTGGTGACCACAGGATCTCATCTCTGTTGTTTGCAGATGATGTTGTCCTGTTGGCTTCATCCAGCAATGACCTACAGCTCTTGCTGGGACGGTTTGCCGCTGAGTGTGAAGCGGCTGGGATGAGAATCAGCACCTCCAAGTCCGAGTCCATGGTCCTCAGCCGGAAAAAGGTGGATTGTCCTCTCCGGGTTGGGGACAGGCTCCTGCCCCAAGTGGAGGAGTTTAAGTATCTTGGGGTCTTGTTCACGAGTGAGGGGAAAATGGAGCGAGAGATCGACAGACGGATTGGAGCAGCATCTGCAGTGATGCGGACGTTGTACCGGTCTGTTGCGGTGAAGAGGGAGCTTAGTTCTAAGGCAAAGCTGTCGATTTACCAGTCAATCTACGTTCCTACTCTCACCTATGGTCACGAGCTTTGGGTAATGACCGAAAGAACGAGATCGCGGATACAAGCGGCTGAAATGAGCTTTCTCCGTAGGATTGCTGGACTCACCCTCAGAGATAGGGTGAGGAGCTCAGTCATCCGGGAGAGGCTCAGAGTAGAACCACTGCTCCTCCACATTGAAAGGAGTCAGTTGAGGTGGTATGGGCATCTGATTAGGATGCCTCCTGGACGCCTCCCACTTGAGGTGTTTCAGGCACGTCCCACTGGGAGGAGACCCCGGGGCAGACCCAGGACTCGGTGGAGAGACTATGTCTCCCAGCTAGTCTGGGAACGCCTTGGTATCCCCTCTGAAGAGCTGGAGCAGGTGGCTGGGGAGAGGGAAGTCTGGGCTTCTCTGCTTGAACTGCTGCCTCCGCGACCCGGACCTCCGGAAAAGCGGTAGAAGATGGATGGATGGATGGAGAAGCTCAAACCAAATCAATAAATGCACGCCTTAAATTGATACATTTCAAATGGTTAATGCGGATGTATGTTACACCGGAGGAGTTAAATAGATATAACAAAAATATACCAGATACATGCACAAAATGCATGGAAAGTAAAGGAACCCTATTTCATTGTTTATGGGAATGTAGATTAATAAGAATGTTTTGGGAAGAGGTGAGGGTAACAATTGAAAAAATAATCTCAAAACAAATCATACTGAATCCTAAACTGTTTTTGTTGGGTCTGTACCCAGAAAAGCATAATTTTAATAAAAGTGAAAGAACATTCATAGACCTCAGTTTGCTTAATGCCAAAAAATGTATTGCACTATTATGGAAAAAGACTCATAGACCAGATGTGACTCAGTGGTTAAGACAGATGTTAACAAACCTTCCATTAGAAAGAATAACATATATACTGAAATCAAAGGAAATTGTGTTTGAGAATATATGGAGACCTTTTATTGATTATGTAAAAAATTTAAACATAACTCTTGAAGAAGAAGGTGAATGATGTGTGTGGACCTTGTAAATTCCAAACTGGTGAACATAATATGTATACTTATGTATTGGATTGTCTAGACTAAACAGAGGAGCATTGTTGAAGACTTGATTTTGTTGGTGGTTGTTGGTGTTTTTAGTGCATTTTTTTTTTTTTGTAGTACTTTAGTGTTAGTGTTTGATTGTTTGTATCATGTTTGTTAAAAAAAAAAAAAAGGTTCAATAAAGATATTGTGGAAAAAAAAAAAATGCACACTGAAGTCCAAGCTAATCGTGTAGCTATCCAGGAGCTGACGGCACAGGTCTCCTCCCTAACCAAGAGTTTAGAAAAGGTCCTAACCTCAATGGTAAATACAGTAAACACCAGTCCCACAGCACCTGTCCCTAAACAGCCAGCACTGAAACCTGCAGTGAAAGGAAAGTGCCAAAAGTGTACCGCCCAAGAGACTGAGCGCTGCACACACTGTTTTCGATGTGGAGAGGAGGGGCACAGAGCAATAGGTTGCCTTCAGAAAAGCAATGTGTCGGGAAACTGGAGGAGGTCGCTGGGGAGGGACCACCAGTGACTGAACCACCAGCAGAGTCCCACAACACTAAAAGACGGAACTCCAAACAGACTACTGCCAAGTCCCAAAAGTCACCCAACACAAAGCGTGTGGCACAGCTCATTGGCGGTAGGTGTATGATCAGTTGCCAGTTAAATGGAGTAAACCTACAGATGTTATTGGACAGTGGGGCACAAGTAAGCATTGTTGAAAAGTCATGGGTACAAGCAGCCTTACCAAATGTGAAAATACAGCCACTCGAGAGCCTACTCCCAGGCCATCCACTCGAAATCACCGCAGCCAGTGGAACAGATGTTCCGTTCGAGGGGTGGATAGATGTCCTGCTTGAGATCACAAGTTCACAGTATGGTTCTGTATCCTTGTATGTTCCAATGCTTGTCAGTCAGCAGCGTTTAAGCACTCCGCTGCTGGGCTTTAATGTGATCCAAGAGATAATAATGGCAAACGGTGAACAAAGTGACGATATTAGCTTAGTGGGCTTACTGTCAGAGACCTTAAAGGTCCAGAAAGGTAATGTTGAATCACTCATCTCTGTTGTCCACGCCAAATCAATAGAAAATGAACCAGAAAGTCCAGTGGTGAGAGTTGGGAAAAAAGGACTCACTGTTCACAGTAGCCAAATCTGTATGGTAAAATGTCACATCAGAGCATTTCCTGGAGGAGGAGAAATGTTGTTCGAGCCAGCTGTGAAATGTAACTTACCGGATGGGTTGGAGTTATTCCCAGCTCTTATTGATGTACCCGCTGGTGCTTCAAAAACTGTCAAAATCCCAATCCAAAACTCAACAAAGCACAACATTTTTCTAAATCCAAAGACTGTTTTAGGACTTATTTCAGAGATCACCGAATACAAACCTGTAAATGTTTGTTCCAGTGCTGAAAATGCAACCAAAACTACAGACAAGCCATTTTGTCACTCTGCTCAAGTGACATGTGACAGTCAAGGTGAGGGGGAAGAAACATTAAGCACTGCTCCCTCACACCTGAGATGGCACCCTAATGTCAATTTAGACCATCTCTCAGAGGGTGATCGGGAGGTGGTTCGGCAGATGCTCTATGAACAGTCTGATGTGTTTGCTCATGATGAAGGAGACATTGGATGTATTCCTGGACTACAGCTAAAAATCAACACCACTGACAACACACCCGTGCAGAAAAGTTACAACTCCATTCCAAGACCACTGTATAAAGAGGTGAAGGAGTATGTTCAAAACCTTTTAAGCAGGGGCTGGATCAGGAAATCAGTGTCAAACAACTCGTCGCCAGTAGTGTGTGTGCATAAAAAGGACAATACTTTGCGCTTGTGTGTTGATTTTCGTGAGCTGAACCGAAAAACCATACCTGACAGGCATCCGTTACCACGGATACAAGATCTACTGGACAGTCTTGGGGGTAACTCCTGGTTTTCCATATTGGATCAGGGAAGTGCCTACCATCAGGGTTTTGTAAGTGAGGAGTCAAGACATTTAACTGCTTTTAGCACACCCTGGGGACTATACGAGTGGGTGCGGGTTCCATTCGGGTTGTCAAACGCACCGGCCGCATTCCAAAGGTGTATGGAGGGGGTGTTAGAAGGGATCAGAGACGAGTGTTGCGTGCCTTACTTGGACGATGTACTGTGTTACTCCAAAACCTTTGATGAGCACGTAGAACACCTTAAACAGGTTTTGTGCAAAATGCGACAACACGGCATCAAACTTCGGCCAGCCAAATGTGAACTGTTCAAAAACCAAGTACGCTACCTGGGTAGGCTAGTGTCGGGAGAAGGAGTCCAGATTGACCCAAAAGACTTGGATGCTGTGTTCGCTCTGAAAGACAAGAACCCTCGCACAATCGGAGAACTCAGAACGTTACTGGGTTTTCTCAGTTATTACCGATCATTTATTCAAGATTTTTCACGTCTGGCGAGACCCTTGTTCGAACTCCTCCAGAGCACTAATGAAACAAGCAATGACAATAAACCAGCACCAAAAAGGAGTAAAGGACAAACAAAGAAAGGAGACAGAAACCAGCTTCCTTCTCGCACACCAATAATATGGACCAGTGAACATCAGGAAGTTGTGTCAAGATTTGTGGACATTCTGACTAATCCTCCCATTCTAGCCTATCCCAATTTGGACCTTCCATTTGTATTGCATACAGATGCGTCAAACAAAGGCCTGGGAGCCGTCTTGTATCAAAAACAAGAAAACAAACTTAAGGTGATTGGCTATGGATCCAGAACTCTCACACCGGCCGAGAAGAATTATCACTTACATTCCGGTAAACTAGAGTTTCTAGCTCTCAAGTGGGCCATCTGCGACAAATTCCGTGACTATCTGTATTATGCACCGACTTTTACTGTCTATACAGATAACAATCCTTTAACCTATGTCCTCAGTTCAGCCAGGTTGAATGCAGTGGGTCATAGGTGGGTCGGGGAGTTGGCTGACTTCCATTTTGATATCAAGTATAGGCCAGGGAAAAGGAATGCAGATGCAGATATGTTGTCCAGACACCCATTAGATCTGCAAGAGCAAATGAATGAGTTCACAGAGACAGTTTTACCGGAAGTAGTGTCCGCAGTGTGGCAAGGGAGCAAGGCAGCACAAAACAGTGATGTGCCATGGATAGCTGCGTTACAACTGAGTTCTAATGACAACAATGTGCCAACTGACAGTGTTTTGAGCATGACGCCTAAAGACATCAATGCTGCTCAACAAGACGATGAGTCAATTAGAGAAGTAATCTCACTCAAACTCAAAGGATGGACACCAAACGATAAAGATAGACGGACAATGAGTAAACGGACACGGAGACTACTGTATGAGTGGAACAAGTTGGAAGTTGACAATGGATTATTGTACAGAAAGACAGAGCACAGCAAACAACTTGTCCTACCTGAACAGCTAAAGCCGATGGTGTTAAAGAGTTTACACAATGACATGGGTCATATAGGGTGTGATAAGGTGATACATCTGGCCCGTGAGCGTTTCTATTGGCCATGTATGCAACAAGATGTTGAAGATTATGTAACAAAAAAATGTCCGTGCATCAAACAAAAACGCCCAAATGTTCCCCAGAGAGCTCCAATGGGCTCTATCACAACCAGTGCTCCCTTTGAGTTAATCTCCATCGACTACTTACACCTTGAGCCAAGTAAAGGAGGGTATGAGTACATCCTCGTACTAGTGGACCATTTCACTCGTTTCGCACAGGCATACCCTACAAGGAATAAATCAGGCAAAACAGCTGCAGAAAAGATATTTCAGGATTTTATTCCTCGTTTCGGGTACCCTGAGAAGTTGCATCACGATCAGGGACGTGAGTTTGAAAACAGTCTCTTCCACAGATTACAACAACTGTCTGGAATTTCTCACTCACGAACCACTCCATACCATCCGCAGGGCAACCCCGTGGAGCGCCTGAATCGTACACTACTCCAAATGCTTCGTACCCTACAGGAGGAGAAAAAAAGTGAATGGAAGGATCACCTACCCCAAATTGTACATGCTTACAATTGTACAAGACACGAGTCAACAGGCTATTCTCCATTTTTCCTCTTATATGGCAGAGTCCCAAGGTTGCCTGTAGATCTACTATTGAACCAGACAAAAGACACTGACACACACAGCCATCAAACCTACGCTAAAAAATGGGCTGATAGGATGCGTGTTGCTTACAGAATCGCTGCAGAAAACAGTCAAAAGTCTTCAGATAAAGGCAAAAAGCAGTACGACAAACGCTTAAAAGGTGTCACACTCCAACCAGGCGACAGGGTGTTGGTCAGAAACCTCTCTGAAAGAGGAGGCCCAGGGAAACTGCGCGCTTACTGGGAGTCAGCAGTACATCACGTAGTTGAGAGAGTGGGAGATGGACCAGTCTATAAAGTACAAGCAGAGAGAGGCAGCCAAGTGATGCGAGTGTTACACAGAAACCTGCTGTTGCCTGTAAATGACTTGCCTTTAGAAGAAGAACTGCCTGCAAAAGAAAAGACAAAACAGAAACGGAAGAAGAGGACAGAGACAAATCCTAACAGTGACAACACAGACAATGACAGCTCGGAGGAAGAAGAGGAAAATACTTACCGCTACAACCTCCGTAGCCAAATCCCATGTTACAGACCCGTAAATCGTCAGCAAAATGCCTCAAATCTCCCAGACCAAAACACTCAGCAACCAGTACCTGTCATGCCAGAGCAAAATCCTCAAAATCAGCAAAGGCTTCGAGCGACAACTAGAGAGTTCTGCCCACCAGTAAGGCAGGAACCGGTCCCCGTTCAGCGGGATGCTGAGGAGCAAATGGATGGACCAGCTTTGCTGCAGGAAGAACGTCAAGGACAAGTGGAGGTGATGGATAGAGAACAGGAGGAACTGAGAAGGTCACAGCGGAGAGCAAGGCCAGTAGAGAGACTGACCTACGACGTCCTGGGACAGCCATCGTACCAGCCTTGGACTGCAGACGTAAGACCTGTCCTACTCCCTACCCCTGTGCCGCTAACTCAAAACTATATGCCATTCCACTACCTCACCCAACCTCAGTCCCATGGTTATAATTGGTACACTCTCATGCATTAAGTCACCCTAGAACATGAAATGTCAGGAGACATTTATTTGAAGTGGGGGAGAGTGTAGAGGGTTGGAAATAGTTAATAGTTATGTAAGAGGTGAAAAAGACATTTGGATAAGAAAATTTAAGAAAAACAGGCACCCCTACAATTTTATGTTATTCCTTAATTGTTTATTTTTTCTACAATGCATTTGTAATCCACCTGGTTCCATTATAACTCATGTGAGTTGAGTGCAGTTCCATACGCCGACCAATAGATGTCGCATGTCGCACAGTGATAGAGAGTAGACTCACGCACTGGAGTACGAAGAATAAAACTCCTTGTGTGAAATAACGAAACGTGTTTTGCCGATTCTCTATCACAGGTTGGTAAATACTAATAATTCAAGAGTGCAATATAAACTGTAAGAGTCCTAGGATGTCCGAGGTTATATTGTGATAAGTGTGAGGCGAAAAGCGGGTTTGTAAGGGTATTTCTGTTAAAGTTGATGTGTTGCTGTATAAGCTAACCTGCTAATGTTATTGATCGAGTGTATGGGACGTGCCACAACAGTGAAATCCGCCCACATGTTGGAAACCATTTGCTTACTTTATTTAAAGACAGTTATGAAACAGTTTTCATACAGTACGACATTTACTGGTTTGATTTGTCACCAAGTGTGCACATTTCGGGGGTATTACCGAATACCAGGAATACTATTGTAAGTGTGTTAGGTACACAGTGGCCAGGTCAGTGAATTGTTAAGAATAACACCACATGCTGTACATTTATGACAGTGCTTAAAATGATTAATGTAAATGTAAGTTCATGGGTTATTGTTTAAAATATAAACATTTGAACAAGTTAAAAGCTATATACATGGGAAGGAGAAAACCAATAATTCATTTCATGTTAGAGTAATTTGTTAAGAATGTTAAGTATACAGTTAATGTCAAATCGGAAATTGTGATAAATGGACATGATTGTGTTTTGTTTAATGGTGATGTGATCAGACAATAAGAGAGAAACTATGGACTTTGATAGTAAATACTAGTCAGTTGATGTTGGTCATGTGAATGACTTGGAAGAATAAAACTCCTTGTGTGAAATAACGAAACGTGTTTTGCCGATTCTCTATCACAGGTTGGAGAGTTAACTTCCACATGCACGTTTCCTCCTCCTGGGCTGCTACCCAGGGGAGCAACAGATACAGATTAGGAAATTATTGGCAGCAGCTTCCTTTGAAAACTCTCTAACCGCAGTGATGCCCAACCACTTGGTACCGAGTGCAGAGAAAAAAGAAATAATTTATTCTGTTGCTCTGTATTGTCTATCGAAATCTGTGTTTTTCTGAAAAAAAATACTGAATATTCTCTCTCTTTCCATGTCTGACTCCTACCCGTCTGTCTATCTGCTGCGTGTCTTGACACACACCTATCTCATCAGATACTCATCTTTCCTTTACCGGGGGGAAGGGCACTCCTTGGGGGTTTGCCGGGGTGCGTGTTGGTCCGTGTCCAGATGGGAGATTCACAGCTTTAAAGCTCATTGACAAGATGTAGTAATGATTTTACCTCTAAAGATGTATAAAATGTTCAAACACTGGCTGTAGTGTTAGATTTGCTTGTTTGTTTGTGATTTTACAACATCTCTCCTCAGGCGCACTTCTGCAACAGGGTGCTTTTCAGGCAGGTGGACTTTTCTCAACACAAAACCGGCACTTCGTACAGGCGGTCAAGACAGAGACGTGGGGAGACAGACGTCCACTGGCAAGCCGGGGGAGACGGAGGGCAGGATGGTGTCGGAAAACTCGCAGGTGAGTGGGGTTTTTTTAAATGGCACCCTCTACTTTTTGCTGATGTGTTATGTTAATACTCACTGTAAACACGGAGTGAGCACGGTGCAACAACACATTGGTTAGATTGAGTGTTTGAGCGCTACTCAGGGACAAATTTGATTGGCAAAATTGGTGGAAGTTGACAAGGGTTGGCCAAAATTGCGGGAAAGTTACAGTGATTGGACAAAGTTGCGAAGTCGCTCAAAAGATACGGCAACGGCCTTATTTTGTTTGACTTAGTGTGATCGCAATATCGTGAAATCCTTGGAGGGAGTAGTAAGTGTGAGCAAACAACAGATCTTCCATGTGAATTGTTTTTTTTTATAATAGACAAGAGTCTACATTCAATTTGTTAAACTTCTTAATTTTTCTACAGATGTAATTCCTGATGCCTGAATGATATAATCATTTGAAGACTTCTGAGGACAGTGAGTTTCAGGTGTGGGGGCATGGTGTGGGACTTCTCCACCCAAAGAAGGCAGCTGGGGAAGGGGGAAACAATGGACCGAAATGTGGGGAGACTTGAATAACGAAACCGAATTGTCTTCCATTTCAGTTTATTCAAGAAATCATTCCACTGTCTGCTCTTATTCTTGAGCAGCGAACAAAGAGAGTGAACACACCAAAGTTCTCTCATTTAAACATTCTCACATCAAACCATTTCCCTCGCGGGGGAAATCACACATCTATATCAAAGTCTCTTTATTCACATTCATTAGCCTTTTATTTACATAACTCCCCCTTCTCTCCTCTCGAGCCTCAGTGGTCAGGAAGTCTTCTGTCCCCTGTCCTCCGCAGGGGGTCCAGGCTCTGTGGCTCCGCACCGCAGGGGGCTGGCTCTCCTTCATCGTGAGGTTAAATCACATATGCAGTGTCCAACATATACATGTCTCACAACACAGCCATATAACCCCCCCCAAACGATGAAGAACAGACTAATTCCCAAAATTTAATAGCACCTTACTCACTACTGAATAATCAACACCAACATTCAGTCTGTGTGCCGCTTGGGCTTCAGCCGTCTGCCGAATCTGCTGTGCGTTGGCCCCGCCTTGCCTGCGGTGCTGTTCTGCTTCGGGTCTGTTGACTGAGGAAGAGAGTGGTTAATTGCCCTCTGCGGGGGCCTGCCTCGTCGAGGCGCCACCGCGACCGGTACAGAAACGTCCTTCATGACAAAAGCAGGTTTCAGTCTGTCAATGCTGACTGTCTCTTTTCTGTCTCCAAAATCTAGCACAAATTGCTTATCACCTGCCTCCAGCACTCGAAATGGCCCTTCGTAAGGTGGTTTGAGCGTTGCTTTAAGGGCTTCGCGCCTGACAAAAACGAAATCGACATTTTTCAAAGCCTTGGGGACGAAAACTCGTGGAAAAGCGTGATGAACCGGACCCGGGAGCGTGTCTGCCCCCGTGCCGACTAACGGTCCCAGAGCCGAGAGAGGTGGGGGCTCTGGGGGCTCTGGTAAAAACTCGCCCGGCAGCCTCAGAGTTTGTGCGAATACCAGCTCCGCTGGGGAGGCGTCTAAGTCCTCTTTAGGCGCAGAACGCAACCCTAATAAAACCCATGGAAGTTTATTTACCCAATCTGCATCCGTGAGCGATGCTCTGAGTGCTGCCTTCAAAGACCTATGAAAACGCTCGCATAAACCATTAGCCTGAGGGTGGTAAGCCGTAGTGCGGTGAATTTTGGCTCCTAAGCCGTTGGCCATCGCTGACCACAGCTCAGAGATGAATTGCGGTCCTCTATCGGACGTAATGTCCGACGGAACCCCGAAGCGCGCCACCCAAGCCGTTAAAAAAAACGCGAGCCACCTCCGCGGCCGTGGTCGTCGCAAGTGGGACCACTTCCGGCCAACGTGTGGTGCGGTCCACCATTGTCAAAAGATACGTGAACCCCTGTGATGCCGGTAGGGGGCCCACAAGGTCGACGTGCACATGGTCGAACCTTCTGGCCGGAATGCGGAACGGTTCTAACGGGGCTCTTGTGTGCCTGTGAATTTTGGCCCGTTGACAGGAAATGCAGGTTTTTGCCCATTCCTTCACGTGCTTGCGCAGGCACGGCCAAACAAACTTTTCCGCCACTAGTTTCACCGACGCGCGCACCCCCGGGTGCGCCAGTGAGTGGACCGAGTCAAAAACACGGCGGCGCCACGTGGCCGGAACCACCGGACGCGGGCGCCCCGTCGACATGTCGCAGATCAGGGGGGGCATACCGGTTTGTAAACACTTGCTCTCCAGCCTCAACCCTGTTGGTCCAGACTGGAGCGAGCGCACGTCTGCGTCCGCCCCCTGGTCCGCTGCCATGGCTGCGTAATCTATACCCACGTGCACCGGGGCTGCGCGCGCCACCGTGCCGCTCTCCTGCGGCGCGGTCACGGTGGCCCGTTCTGCCTCTGCGCGTGTTGGGGTCGTGAACGCGCGTGAGAGACAATCCGCTACTACATTGAATTTGCCCGCGACGTGTCTAATGTCAGTGGTAAATTCCGAGATTGCGGCCAGCTGCCTCTGCTGCCTGCCGGACCACGGATCTGAAATTTTGGCCATGGCGTATGTGAGCGGCTTGTGGTCCACATAAGCGGTGAAGCACCGTCCTTCCAGCCAGAACTGGAAATGACGAATAGCCAAATGCAGCGCCAACAGTTCTCTGTCAAACGCGCTGTATTTTCGTTCAGCCGCGCTTAAAGATTTGCTAAAGAAAGCCAAAGGCTGCCAAACTCCGGCTACCTGTTGCTCAATAACGGCCCCTATGGCTAAATCTGAAGCGTCTGTCGTCAGCGCGATACGTGCTGCAGGGTCTGGGTGGGCCAGGAGCGCAGCGTCAGCCAAGGCTTTTTTAACCTCTGTGAACGCGCGCTCCCGCTCCGGGGACCATTCGACCGCCTGGGTCGGCTTTTGTTTTTTGAGCGCGGCATATAACGGTTGCATGATTTGAGCTGCGTGGGGCAGGAACCGGTTATAAAAATTCACCATCCCCAAGAATTCCTGTAGTGATTTGACCGTTTGTGGATGGGGAAAATCCGCTACCGCGCGTACTTTCTCTGGTAACGGAACCGCTCCCTCCGGGGAGACGCGGTGACCCAAAAAATCAATCCGCTCAACGCCGAACTGGCACTTGGCTGGGTTAACTATTAAGCCGTGCTCTCCCAGCCTCCTAAAAACTGCTGTGAGGTGCGTTTCGTGTTCGTCCTCTGAAGTACTCGCGACCAAAATGTCGTCGAGGTACACAAACACGAAAGGGAGATCGCGTAACACGGCATCCATCATCCGCTGAAATGTTTGCGCCGCCCCTTTGAGACCAAACGGCATGCGTAAAAATTCGAAAAGTCCGAACGGGGTTATTACCGCTGTTTTAGGAATGTCCTCCGGTTGGACCGGGACTTGGTGATAGCCGCGAACTAGATCAATCTTTGAAAAAATGCGCGCCCCCGCCAGGTGCACCGAAAAATCCTGAATGTGCGGGATGGGATAACGATCGTGTGCCGTAGCGTTGTTTAGCCTGCGGTAATCCCCGCACGGTCTCCAGGAGCCATCGGCTTTCGGTACCATGTGCAGCGGCGAAGCCCACGGGCTCTTCGACCTACGAACGATGCCCAGCCTCTCCAGGCTGGCGAACTCCTCGCGCGCAATGGCGAGCTTAACTGCATCCAAGCGCCGAGCTTTTGCAAACACGGGAGGACCAGAAGTGGGGATAAAGTGTTTCACCCCGTGCTTCGCGACCGTCGCTGAAAAAGTGGGCACAGTGAGCGCTGGAAATTGGGTGAGGAGTGTGTGAAACTTACCACCTGCTGTAGCGACGTGGGTCTGTACTGGTGGCGGGGACACTCGAGCTGAACAGGGGAGAGAGTAAAAAGAGAGTGCATTTACCAGCCGTCTATTAGCAAGATCAACTAACAGATTGTGTGAACACAAAAAATCCGCGCCCAACATGTTGAAACTCACCGCCGCTATTACAAAAGTCCATTCATATGTGCGGCCATGTAAGCATAAAGGCAAGGTCCTTCTCCCGTAGGTGTTGATGTTCGAGCCATTTGCCGCTGTAGCTCCGTCACCGTGGGGTCCAGCCACCCGGTCCGCGTATGTTGGGGTGATGAAGCTCACTTGTGCTCCGGTGTCAATGAGGAACACTCGTCCGGAGCGCGCATCCGTGATGTAGAGCAGCTTGTTGCGTTCTCCGAGGGTCGAAGCTGCTAGCGACCCCCGGTCTTGCCGTTTCTCGAACTCCTGAAGATGCAGGGCGGCACACACCTGCGTGCCTTCTCTGCGAACCTCCGATGGTAAAAGCAGAGATCTTCTCCTCCGCTGTGTCGTGCCCGCGCCTCTGTCGCCGGGCTATTGGCTCCCCCTCGTCGCGGTCGTGTTGCCGCCGTCGTCGGCCAGTCTGGTTCTGCCGCCTCTGGCTCCCCGCTGTCTCGGGTCGCTGCTGTGGTTGCTTGCCCGCCGCAGGCGTCCAGGATCCCATCTGCCTCCTGGGCCAGCTCCCGGAACTCCTCCAGGGTGTGACACTTTTTGCCGGCCAGCGTGCTTCTCGCATGCGCCGGGAGGTTGGAGAGGAAGATGAACTGAAAAATGAAATCATCGTTGTCCAAACCTCTCAGCTGTATCATCTCCTCCATCAGGGCGCTCGGCCTGTGTCCACCTTGGTCTAGCAAAGACAGGATCCTCCTCACCCTCACTTCAGCCGAGGGGGTGAAAAACTTGATGAGGGTGGATTTCAGCTTGCCGTACCTGTCGGTCGCGGGTGGCTGCTCCACCAAGCTTTGCACGCACCGAGCTGTGCTGTTGTCCAGTTTAGCGATGACATGGTGGAACTTAGTGTCATCCACCGTTACTCCTGCGAGCGCGAACTGCGACTCTGCTTGCAGAAACCACGACCGTGGGTTATCCTGCCAGAAATCAGGCAGCTTAACGGCCACTGCGCTCGCCAGCTCTGAGCGCTGTGAGTCCGGGACCCTGAGAATTTCTTCGTTCATTCTCAACGTCGTCAGTCACCAATGTGGGGAGACTTGAATAACGAAACCGAATTGTCTTCCATTTCAGTTTATTCAAGAAATCATTCCACTGTCTGCTCTTATTCTTGAGCAGCGAACAAAGAGAGTGAACACACCAAAGTTCTCTCATTTAAACATTCTCACATCAAACCATTTCCCTCGCGGGGGAAATCACACATCTATATCAAAGTCTCTTTATTCACATTCATTAGCCTTTTATTTACATAACTCCCCCTTCTCTCCTCTCGAGCCTCAGTGGTCAGGAAGTCTTCTGTCCCCTGTCCTCCGCAGGGGGTCCAGGCTCTGTGGCTCCGCACCGCAGGGGGCTGGCTCTCCTTCATCGTGAGGTTAAATCACATATGCAGTGTCCAACATATACATGTCTCACAACACAGCCATACGAAAGAGGAGGTGTCACCAGGTGGTATCAGATGACCCGGGAGCGCTTTTACTGTACTGTATGTTGGAGATGGAATAAAGTTTCTGTGTCGTCTAGCTCATTGCCTCGCCTGCTTCCTTTCTCCACACAAGTAGGATTTCAATAAGGCCTGAAAAGAAAGTGTAGAACAAAGAAAAGGTAGGGCTGTGGGAATCCACCTCAGTATGTTTACACTCAGACAGAAGGACAAGGGGAATCGTCATGGGGGTTTGTGTGTTGATGCGGGGGTTGGTGAGTTAATACGAACAGTGGCAAAGAGAATGGGAATTGCAAAGGCTTTATTGTTAATGCAGCACCACAGAAGGCTGACCGAGTGGTATGCTATAAGAGCAGAGGTGCCTGTGACCTGTTACTCTTTTGATGCTTGTGATTCTAGAGAATGTAGGAGAGAGAGATGAATATAGCCTGTTATGCCCTGGACCTCTCCGCCTGATTATTCCTCTCTCCACACTGGTGACCCTTGACGCACAATGGAACTGGAGGCGAACACCCCGGAGACGACCCGGACGGGAGGTGCCAGCAATGCGTGCACCGTTTCGGTCAAACTCCCTGACTTTTGGCTACACGACCCGAAGTCTTGGTTCCTCCACACCGAGGCCCAGTTTGCGCTCCGGGGAATAACAGTGGATGACACCAGATACTACTACGTGGTTGCAGCACTGGACGCACGCACAACTCAGCAGGTGGTGAGCATGCTCCAACGGCCCCCAGCCCACGACAAATATGAGGATCTCAAGACCGTGCTGACCCGGCGCTATACACTCTCAGACTGCGAGAGAGCGGAAAGGCTCCTGACGCGCTCCGAGTTGGGAGACGGGTCAGCGGTCGACTTAATGGAGAAGATGTTGGCGTTGATGGGCACAGATGACGAGCATTTCCTCTTTGCCCACCTTTTCCTCTGGAACCTCTGGACGGCGGCCAGGGCGGTCCTTGCCAATTCGCCGCTGCTGGCCGCGCGCAACTACCGGGCGCTAGTGCAAGAGGCAGATCGGATTATCTTCACCACCAGAGCCCTCACAGTGAACACAGCAGCGTCGGAACCCAGCAAGACAGCTAGCGGGGGCGAGGAGCTGACGACGGTGGCTGCAGCTGAAGCCAAGAAGCACCGGAGAGACACACTCTGCTTTTACCACCGCTGTTTTGGAGAGGACGCACGCCGATGCGTGCACCGTGCCAATTCAAGCGCTTGGGAAACGCCAGGGCTGGCAGTTGGTAGCAGCTGCGACTGCCGGTGAAGCAAGCAAGCTGCTCTATGTGACAGACTCACGCTCGGGGAGACGGTTCCTCATGGACTCTGGCTACCAAAAGAATCTCATTCTGCTGTCCTACGCTGACCAGCTGGAGGGAACTAGCGGCCCCGAGCTGACGGCCACAAACGGCTCAGACATTAAGACTTTTGGTGAGAGGACACTGACTGTATCCTTGCACAGCCATACATACCTATGGACATTCGTCATAGCGGCATGCAGCTTCCCCATTTTGGGCTCTGATTTTTTGTGTGCACATGGTCTACTAGTTGATGTGGCTAACAGACGCCTGATTAACGCAATGTCTTTTGATTCTCTCCCCTGTACAGTGAGAGGAGCCAGGCCCACAACGCTAGGCAACGTCACAGCTCCAGGGGGTAAGTTCCACACACTACTCACCCAGGCCAATGGGTTATGCAAGCATTTCAATAGACCGCTTAAGCAGCGCTCAGGGCTTCGTTTACGGATGCAAATTGGGTAGACCGGTTGCCGTGGGTTCTATTAGGGTTGTGTTCAGCACCTAAGGAGGATTTGGCAGCCTCCCCAGCAGAGCTGGTTTGTTCCCAGCCACTGCGGCTCCCAGGGGAATTTTTGCTGGACAGCCCCGCGCCAAACACAATCCATCCCCGCTTTCACCACATAGCGCAGTGGCAGGGACGGTACCCGGTCCGGTCCACCACTGTTTTCCACGTGCTTTTGTGCCAAAGGCTTTGAAGGACGCGGCATTTGTATTTGTCAGGCATGATGCCCAGCGAACCCCCTTGTGCCTGCCCTACAATGGCCCGTTCAGAGTGCTGGAACCCGGGGAGAAACATTTTGTGTTAGACTTGGGGGGACGCAGGGAAAGAGTGTGTATAGACAGGCTTAAGCCCGCTTTTGTTTTAGCAGACGAGCAGGTGGTGTTGGCCTGAGCTCCTAGGTGCGGACAACCCCCACTGAGATCTCCCCAGGTAAATGACTCGTCAGATCAGTCACAATGGCATGCTAAAGATGTTTCCCCCCCTCCCAATGTCCCCCCACAGACGGACGCACCCCCAAGAGCCCCCCCCCCCCAGCACAGCAGCGCCTCGAAGCCACAGAACCCCCGTTACAGCCGCTATGGACGTAGGCTGAAGCCCAAAGGACATGAGGGTCAAGGCTCAGTCTGAGTTCTGGGGGGGGGGGGGGGTGCGGTGTGGGAATCCACCTCAGTATGTTTACACTCAGACGGAAGGACAAGGGGAATCATCATGGGGGTTTGTGTGTTGATGCGGGGGTGGGTGGGTTAATACGAACAGTGGCAAAGAGAATGGGAATTGCAAAAGCTTTGATGTTAATGCAGCACCACAGAAGGCTGACCGAGTGGTATGCTATAAGAGCAGAGGTGCCTGTGACCTGTTACTCTTTTGATGTTAGTGATTCTAGAGAATGTAGGAGAGAGAGATGAATAAAGCCTGTTATGCCCTGGACCTCTCCGCCTGATTATTCCTCTCTCCACAGGGCCCCATTTCTGTCTTTGCCTTGGGCCCCAAATGGACTAATCCCTGTGGTTAAGAATCACTTGGTACTGAATCCATGGGGATACCCTCTATGGTTCAGGTGTTGCTGAAGTTACTCACTCAGAATTTGGGACAAATTTTACTTTTATAAGAGTCTTTGAGAACTTTCAGCCATTCAGCACCTTTTGGATCTAACTCTAGTTTGCCGAGTTGCAGTTTCACCTTACTTGGCAGGAGTCTGTGACCTTAGAGATTTTTTTGTTTAGTTTTTTTTGTCAAATCAATTCAACGGCTTCTGCTTTTGTCATTATTGGTGTCATCTGGCTCACCAGGAATATAAATATGTGTATTATCTAGCTTCACACATGATACTGTGAAATACTGTAAATGTAGAACTTCTAGTGTTCAAAAAAATAGAAAAAGAGGTATTGAACAAACATGTAGGGCCCTGCTGAATTTTGCAGTCTGTTTCTTTGTGTGTGTCCCTATTTACTCTATGGCAAAAAAAAAAAAGTTCAAGAAGTGAAAGATGCTGCAGTCAGATGACCACCACAAATTTCCAGAAGCGCTTACCTCATGACATTTTTGTTCCTGAGAAAGGGAGTCAGTACTGAATGGCTCTTAATTTTTTTGTGCATGACTCTTTCAGTCAGGCTATTGCACCACCTCTGAAAGTCAGCATTGTTTATTTAGGCTTTTTGCGGTAATATGATTTTTAAAAAATTAAACATTCCAAACCTTGTATTTTTTTTTTCAATCTTTAAAGGTAAGGGTGCTTAGATGGACATCAGTACACAAAATTCATGTTTTGTTTTTTGTGTTTTCAGACACAAACACAATTTTTGACAGACAGATTTAATTGAACTGGACTTTTATTAGTTGCATACTGTATATTTCATAATTATACATCTATAGTTAACTTGAACTTGCTTGCCATCAAAAATAGTTAATAACAAAGTTAACTTCCAAAGAGTAAAAACAGATAAAAAAAGGATTCAAACATCGACTTAGTTTCAGTCTTTTTGAGGGTTTTTCCTCACAGTTGCTTGCAGACCAGAGCACCACACATCTGTGTATAGTGGCTGTAAAGCTGATTTCAATAAAAGATAAATGAGCTGCTCATTAATTATTTCCCTTGACCCACTTCCGGTTATTGAAGGAGGATGAAATTGCACATGTATAATAATATATATCTCTATAGGTCATGTGGTAATTTCCACTTCTGAACTCCTAAGAGTTTCTCTTTTACAGGTGCTAAGGTGGAGTAAGCTGTGATAACGGAGCCAACTGAATGCAGAGCGGTCATCAGGTTCCTGTACTTGAGAGGCTGCACACACCATGGCCTGTAATAAAACCAATAAATACAAAACAAAAAAAGGACTCAGCACAATAAAAAGTGCATTAAGCAATAATTCTAGAGAAAGATATTTTAAAACCATATAAATTAAAGTCCACTTTTTCTGTTTGGTCATGTTTTTAACAATAAGGGCCATGTCTCTGGCAGTATAATTTGTGTCCGCAGTTGTGAGCTCTTTCCATTTTGCACTTTTGTTGTATGGGATAAATTTTCCAAATGAAGAAGTCAAATAGTCATTTTCTTAGTGCTGGTTCCTTTATTTTTTTTTTTTAATTTTTAAATTTATTTATTTATTGAGGGAGCTACCTGGGATCTTGAGAGTGGATTTTCATGCATTCTTCATATTATAGTGGATGACATCTCAAGTGGTGAAATAAATTAATGGTACTGTGACATAATTTGCACAAAACTGTATTTTGTTCAATTTTTACCTTCTGAAGTCCGAACCACTGCCAGAGAGTGGAGTTGGTACTTTTTTCTCCTTTCATTCAAGTCTGCTCCCACTGCAGCCAGTGTGCCATTTCATTTTTCCCCCCGCTCTCTGCCAGTGTTGCCAGATTGTGCATAAAAAAACAAACGTTTCTGCTCCACAAAAACAGGCTCAAAAGAAGCAGTTTCTAAAGAAAAAAATGCAGGAAAAAAAACCAGACCTGGCAATGACCCTGAAATGAAATACAGTGCAGGGAGGCGGAGACAGGGGGGAGCACCTGAGTGCAGCTATGTGAGAGAGGAGAGGAGAGAGAAGCTGACAGCTTGTACTGCCACATGACAATGCTCGAGTTTAGCAATAAAGACATTTTATGTATCATGCATAGTAGAATGTATCGATATATTGAATACAGTGGTGTGAGAAAGTGTTTGCCCCCTTCCTGATTCCTCTTTTTTTTTTGTATGTTTGTCACACTTAAATGTTTCAGATCATCAAACAAATTTAAAGATTCGACAAAGATAACACAGGTACACACCAAATGCAGTTTTTAAATGAAGGTGTTTATAATTAAGGGAAAAAAATCCAAACCTACATGGCCCTGTGTGAAAAAGTGATTGCCCCTAAACCTAATAACTGGTTGGGCCACCCTCAGCAGCAACAAATGCAATCAAGCATTTGCAATAACTGGCAATGAGTCTTTTACAGCACTGTGGAGGAATTTTGGCCCACTCATCTTTGTAGAATTGTTGTAATTCACCCACATTGGAGGGTTTTCGAGCATGAACCGCCTTTTTAAGGTCATGCCACAGCATCTCAATTAGATTCAGGTCAGTACTTTGACTAGGCCACTCCAAAGTCTTCATTTTGTTTTTCTTAAGCCATTCAGAGGTGGACTTGCTAGTGTGTTTTGGATCATTGTCCTGCTGTAGAACCCAAGTGCGCTTCAGCTTGAGGTCACAAACAGATGGCCGGACATCCTCCTTCAGGATTTTTTTGGTAGACAGCAGAATTCATGGTTCCATTTACCTCAGCAAGTCTTCCAGATCCTGAAGCAGCAAAACAGCCCAGACCATCACACTACCATCACCATATTTTACTGTTGGTATGATATTCCTTTTCTGAAATGCTGTGTTACTTTTACGCCGGATGTAATGGGACACACACCTTCCAAAAAGTTCAGCCTTTGTCTCATCAGTCCACAGAGTATTTTCCCAAAAGTCTTGGGGATCATCAAGATGTTTTCTGGCAAAACTGAGATGAGCTTTTATGTTCTTTTTGCTCAGCAGTGGCTTTTGTCTTGGAACTCTGCCATGCAGGCCATTTTTGCCCAGTCTCTTTCTTATGGTGGAGTCATGAACACGGACTTTAACTGAGGCAAGTGAGGCCTGCAGTTCTTTGGATGTTGTTGTGGGGTCTTTTGTGGCCTCTTGGATGAGTCGTCACTGCTTTCTTGGGGTAATTTTGGTTGGCCGGCCGCTCCTGAGAAGGTTCACCACTGTTCCATGTTTTTGCCATTTGTGGATAATGGCTCTTACTGTGGCTCGCTGGAGTCCCAAAGCTTTAGAAATGGCTTTATAACCTTTTCCAGACTGATAGATCTCAGTTACTTTGTTTCTCATTTATTCCCGAATTTGTTTGGATCGCAGCATGATGTCTATCTTTTGAGGATCTTTTGGTCTACTTCACTTTGTCAGGCAGGTCCTATTTAAGTGATTTCTTGATTGAGAACAGGTGTGGCAGTAATCAGGCATGGGTGTGGCTAGAGAAATTGAACTCAGCTTTCCAAAGATGTGATAAACCACAGTTAATTTATTTTTTAACGGGGGGGGGGGGGGGGGGGGGGGCACTTTTTCACACAGGGTTTGCATTTTTTCTCCCTTAATAATAAACACCTTCATTTAAAAACTGTATTTTGTGTTTACTTGTGTTATCGTTGTCTAATATTTAAATTTGTTTGATGATCTGAAATATTTAAGTGTGACAAACACATAAAAAAATGAGAAATCAGGAAGGGGGCAAACACTTTTTCACACCACTGTATATTCGTTGTATCGCCCAGGCCTACATGGGTCCATCATTATGATCCAGAGACTAAAGCCCAGTAGAAGCAATGGAAGCATTATGACTCACGACCTCTGAAGAAGGGACGTGTCCATCCCTCAGCGGGCAAGGTTATGCTCATGTTCTTTTGGGACCAGCATGGAGTATAGATGATGGATTTCCTGGCAAAGGGTACTGCAGTTACCGAGACTTACTACACTTCACTGCTGCACAAATTACAGAAGGCTATCAAAACCAAGAGGTGTGGCATGCTGACCAAAGGTGTCTGCCTCCATCAAGAGAATGCCTCAGTTCACAATTTGCATGTTGGTCAGATGGAAGCATGGTTCTGCAGCTATAGAGGGGTTGCACATGATGTCAGTGGTATTGTGCCACATTGTTTTTCTGCCATTTTGGACGGCAAATAACGTGGACCCTGTGTTGAAAATAATAATAATTCCACTAGCACATACTTGGTCCAACTCGCCATGGTGTTGTTCGTTTTCCATTATGACTGAATACCACTTTGAGTGAGATCTTTACAGCAAGGCGGCCCAACACTCCCATGACATCATTTGTATGTGACAAGAGAAACACAAGATGGATATCGAGGCAAGCCTGCTGCTCGCTGGCTTTTTGTCAGAGTAAAAGCAAAAAAGGAGACCCAGAAAAGTCTACAGGTGGCGAGACGAAACACTGGAAAAGTACTGGAGGGTTCAGGAAGTCATGGAGCAGCGGAAGACATGCGGCGCCACACAAGTTGGCTGCCTTTTGCAACAGCGGCTCAATTCTGAGTCTTTTTATCTTCCTTCTTCTTTCTGATCCGGTGATGGCTTTCTTATCCGGCACACCTTTCACTCTATGTGTATCACGGACACACAGATCGCGCCCGGGGGTCTCCCGAGTCAGCGGACGGAGCCTCTGTTTACAGCGGGAGACGATGCAGTGGGGAGGAGCTAGCTAGCACTCGGCCGCCACCCGGTGCTAACGGAGAGGCTCGACATACCGGGAGAGCTGAAGCGGGAGCGACGCGAGTGCCGGGCTGGAGTTTGGGCGGCATGCAGGAAATATAAGACAGAATAATAAAGAGCGATGGCAAGAACCAAGCAGACCGCCCGTAAATCTACTGGAGGAAAAGCGCCCAGGAAGCAGCTGGCCACCAAGGCTGCTCGAAAAGGCGCTCCAGCCGCCGGCGGAGTGAGGAGGCCTCACCGTTGCAGGCCCGGTGCCGTGGCTCTGAGAGAGATCCGTCGCTGCCGGAGGTCCACGGAGCTGCTCATCTGTGGGCTGCCCTTCCAGCGCCTGGTGAGGGAGATCGCTCAGGACTTCAGGACCGACCTGCACTTCCAGAGCTCCGCTGTCATGGCTCTGCAGGAGGCCAGCGAGGCCTACCTGGTGGGTCTCTTCGAGGACACCAACCTGTGCGCCATCCACGCCAAGAGGGTCACCATCATGCCCAAAGACATCCAGCTGGCCCGCCGCATCCGCGGAGAGAGAGCTTAGACTTTCTGCTGCACATCCACCAACCACAATGCTCCGCACTGTGTGTCTATATATAAATATATATTTATATTAATATGTACATATGTATACTAGCTGCTCTTGTTTTTTCTTGCCTTCTGATTGTTGCTCTGAGTGTTGCCATCCCTGTGCTGTTGCAATCCTGGAATTTCCCCATTGTGGGACTAATAAAGGCTTATCTTATATTCTTATATCACATATGAAGGTAAGCTAATGATTGCTAATACTAGTTAGCACTAATAAATCCCCGTACTACATTATAATCACGGCAAGTTATCACTATTAGGTACTAAAATTTGTATGCTGTGTGTGCTAGTTAGCTCATTGTCTGCATACAGGAGACAACAGTGTTGTTTGTTCAAAGTGAGCTTTCCACCACTGGGATAAATAACGGCAAAGATGCATAATATCACATCACTCACCAGCCTCTATCACTGTTTTCAACAATGATGATGCTGTGGATGGGCCTACTCCACTCTACCTCCCGTCTGCCTCCGCCGTGGCTGTGAATTCATTTCAGGTTGTTCCGTCCAGCTCCCTCTGGATTTCTTTAATCAGCCACCAAGCACAGAAAAGTCTGCACCTCGTTGGTGGACCATGGTGTTGATTTGTGTGTAGCCATTTATCTCATTGATTACACTCACTCACACTTGCTGTTGGTGATTTGACTGTTTGTTGCTGTCCAAAATGGCACAGTAAACAAAAGACACGTGACCCGTGTGACGTTAGTGCAACCCCTCTATAAACTTTTTCCTCAACCCCCCTACTCTCCCAACCGCTCACCATCTGACATTCACCTCTTTCCAACCATGACATGAAGTTATTTTTGAAGGGCAAGCACTTACAAGATGATGAATTGCTGAATTTAAAGGTGAAGTTGTGGCTTCTGACACAACCTACAGACTTCTACAGATGAAGTCTCCACAGCTGCATAAAGGGACGGGAGAAGTGTGTGACCCTTGGTGGCATTTATATAGAGAAAGACTAATAAATGTCCCAAGTTTCATTCCTCTTAGTACATGGTAAATGAGTCAGGGGAAATCTTTAATGAACAGCTCTCATAGCAAAGCTTATAGCAACAGTACACCAGAAATGATCCAACAGTTGAACACCTCAGGGCAGCTGTCTCCACTTTTTTTTTCCTCTTTTCTGCAGCTGTTTGCTTCAGTCTCCCTCTGTGCTGGTTTGGGATTCACAGATTAATAAAAAACTAAGTCAAACTACAAAGCGCAAAGAACAAAAAGAAAGTAATGATCACATATGACATCTTGTGAGGATCAAAAACACACAAACCTGTTACCCAGGTGGGAGAATGTCAAACGTCTGTACTTTTTGATGCTGGTAACCCTTTTTCAGAAGGAACACCCTAAAGCAAGAGAAATCCCATTAGATTTGAGATTCAAAACTGAAGTGAATTAATAGGAAATTAATCAATCTATCAGTTGTGTGCTAATGAAATGCAAACCTCAAGATGAGTGCTTAGATCTTTGGCGTCAGAGTTCAGCCCAGAAACTTCACCATTTTTCAGTCCATTTGACTTTGGAGGCTTAGCAGGTATCGGGTTGCAATCATTCTCCTCAATGTGCAGTTCACCATTGCCTGCTGCAGACAGCTGGTGCTCCAAGCTGTCTGAATCACTGGACACGCTCAGCTCAGAGCTACTCGCACTTGGGGAAACTTTTTCCACATCTCCTTTATTATCAGACTCTGCAGGAGGCTTTGACTCCTCTTCACCCAAACCCTTCTTCTCCTCCTCACGCTGATTACTGTCTTCCCCTTGCTTCAGTTCATTTGCTGATGTGGCAGCTGCAGGATCTTCTTGTGCAAGAGAGCCACAGTTCTCACCCTGGTTGGATGCTGTATCCAGTTCCCTGGACTCAGATAATGGGTTCTCCGATGGTGATGACTGAGGGGAGACTGCAAGCTCGCTGCTCTCTCTAGAAAGAGTGCTGTGTCGAGGTTTGTCTGGAGACCTGAAACTGAACCGCTGCCCAGTTCTTGGAGTGTAGCTCCTGTGAATGTCAGAAAAACTGGCTTTCCAGGCCCTGGGGGACATCAGGCTTCGTCTCTTTAGAGAGCCATACCTGAAATGTTTTACAAAAATAATGTCTAATTCCAAATTAAACTTCAATTCAAAAACATATGAAGTAGACCTATAAATTTTCTACTTCTGTTGCAAATTTGCAACATTTCATCATAAAATTGCACTTATTTTTTTTTTTACAATTTTTCTTACAATTTTGTGACTTTTTTCTTATAAATATGCTCCTTTTTTCATCGTGAAATCAAACATAAAATTTCATCAGGGTCCCCAAAAAGCTAAAAATGGCACTGACTACAATAATAATGTAGTATGCTAGGTGGGATGCTGTTTCATCCCACCTAGCAACAATGCTCTGCACTGCGTGTGTTTATATATTTACATATTTATTCCATCTAGCTACAATGCTCAGCACTGGGTGTGTTTATATTTATATATCTATATATTTATTCCATCTAGCTACAATGCTCCGCACTGTGTTTTTATATATCTACATATTATTCCATCTAGCTACATTGCTCCGCACTGTGTGTGTTTATATACTTGCATATTTATTCCACCTAGCTGCAATGCTCCGTACTGTGGGTGTTTATATATTTACATATTTATTCCATCTAGCTACAATGCTCTGCACTGTGTGTTCATATATTCATATATTTATTCCATCCAGCTACAATGCTCTGCACTGTGTGTCTGTGTGTGTGTGTATATATATATTTTATAGTAATATGTACATATGTATATTAGCTGCTCTTGCTTGCTTGTTTTTTTTTTCTTGCCTTCTGATTGTTGCTCTGAGTGTTGCTATCCCTGTGCTGTTGCAATCCTGGAATTTCCCTGTTGTGGGACTAATAAAGGCTTATCTTATCTTATCTTATCTTAATAGTGTCCCCCTCAATAATTTCTCAAGAGAAAATGTTCTAGTTATTGCCACAACCCCCAACAGTGAATATTTTCACTGTGATGCTACACTGAACCATTAGCATTAGCTTGACTTGGTGGTCAGTCAGTCAGTATAACTACATTACAGCTCACCTCAGTGGAAAGATGCTGACAGACAGGCCACCTGGCATGAGCTTGACTGTTGAGCCAGCTGGTTTTGAGCACTACCATGTCCATCTACCAAGACTTTGTGGGGGCACGGTGGGGGTTTCTCCACCCAGAGAAGGCAGGGGGAAGGGGGAACAATGGACCGAAGGAGGAGGTGTCACCGGGGGTATCAGACAGGACTGTTGGGTCTGTGCGCCCCCCGGGGAGAGTGAGAGCTGTCAGAGCTGCTGAGGGTAGAAGGGTGTAAGAGCAGCCCCGGAGTAACGTCATGTTAATGTGCCACACATTCCTTTGTTCAAACGACAATGTGTTATGGTTGGAAGCTCCAGGTCTCGGTGCATGGAAATAAAGAAATAAAAGTGGAATGCACAGAGACCCGGGATTGCTGTTTGCTGTACTTCATGTTGGACAAAAAAAAAAGTTTCTGTGTCATCCAGCTCATTGCCTCGCCTGCCTCCTTTCTCCACACTGGTGACCCTAAGACTTGCCATGGAAAGCGAGCTGAGCGTCGCCCCGGAGACTACCTGGAGGGAGAACACCAGTGCCGTGTGCGCTGGCTCAGTCAAGCTCCCAGACTTCTGGCTTCACAACCCGACTGCGTGGTTTCTGCACATAGAAGGCCAATTCACACTCCACGGGATAATAACGGATGACACAAGATATTACTATGTGGTCACTGCACTGGATGTGCGTGCCATGCAACAGGTGACAAGCCTATTCCAGGAGCCGCCGGCCCAAGGAAAATATGAAGCGCTCAAGAGGATGCTTCTCCAGCGCTATTCCCTTTCTGACAGTGAGAGGGCAGAGAGACTCCTAACGAGTTCGGAGTTAAGGGACAGATCAGCAGTGGAGTTCATGGAGAGCATGTTGGCACTGAGGGGGAAGGACGATGAATCTTTCCTGTTCGCCCACTTGTTCTTCAGGAACCTACCGGCTGCAGTGAGGGCGATCCTGGCCAACTCGCCGCGGCTGGTTGCTAAGGACTACTGCGCCCTGGCGCAGGAAGCGGACCGCATCATTTGGGCGACTAGAACTCTCAGTGTGCAGACAGTGGCACCGGCATCCATGAGGGACTCCAGCGAGGTCAAGGAGCCATTCGTGGTAACCTGGACGGACACCAGGAGACGAAGGAACAGGGCGACCTGTTTTTATCGTCGCCGTTTCAGCTCGAATGCCCAATGCTGCCTGACGCCATGCAAATTCAAGAAGCTGGGAAGACAGCACGTTTGGAATTCGGTGGCAGCTGCAACCGATGGCGACAGGAACAGACTGCTTTATGTCACGGACACACGTTTGGGGACACGGTTTTTGGTGGACTCTGGCTCCCGGAAGAGCCTCATCCTGCTGGTCATCGCAGACAGAATGGCAGGACGCAGTGGTCCCGAGCTCATGGCCACCAACGGATCCACCATCAGGACATTTGGCGAGCGGACACTGACAATATGCTTACACGGACACAACTTTCAGTGGGACTTTGTGATAGTTGCATGTTCCAGCCCCATTTTAGGCACAGATTTTTTATGCGCTTACAGGTTGTTAGTTGATGTTGCTAATAGGTGATTAGTGGACGCTGTCTCTTTCACCTCACTGCCCTGTACAGCTCGGGGAGCTGGGTCGACAACACTGGCTAACATTACAGCTCCAGGGGGTAAGTACCAACAGTTACTCACACAGTTCCCAGCACTCACGGTCCCGACTTTTTTGGCTACAGTGACGAAACACTGGGTCGAGCACTTTATAACGACAAAAGGTCCGCCGGTGTTCGCACGACCTCAGCATTTGGATGCAACTAAACTGGCCAGCGTGTGAGAGGAGTTTGCCAACTTAGAGCAGTTGGGCATCATCAGGTGCTCCAACAGCCCATGGGCATCCCCGCTACACATGGTGCCTAAAGTCAACGGGTCATGGTGACCGTGCGGGGATTTCCGGTGCTTGAATAACGCCACGGAACATGATCGTTATCACATTCCGCACATCCAGGTTTTTTTCCTTGCACCTGGCCGGGGTGTGTTTTTTCGAAAGTGGATCTGGTCCGTGGCTACCATCAGGTCCCGGTGCGCCCAGAAGACGTTTCATAAAACAGCAGTAATAACTCTTTTCGGTCTTTTTGAGTTTTTACACATGCCGTTCGGATTAAAAGGTGCGACGCAGACTTTCCAGAAAATGATGGATGCAATGCTTCATGACTTGTCCTTCGTCGCGTCCGAGGAGGAGCACATCGCCCATCTCAAGACAGTTTTCCTGAGACTGGAAGCACACAGGCTGATAGTCAACCCAGCAAAGTGCCAGTTCAGTGTGCCAGTGATTGATTTTTTGGGCCATCGCATTTCGCCCGAGGGCGTGATCCTGTTACCGGATAAGGTGTGCGCTGTGTCGGATTTTCCACGTCCATAGACCGTGAGAGCACTACAGGAGTTTTTGGGAATGGTTAATTTTTATAACCGTTTCCTTCCCCAGGCAGCCCAGCTGATGCAGCCATTGTATGCCGCACTTAAAAAAAGAAGCCTGCGGAAACCATCGACTGGACTCCTGAGCGAGACCAAGCTTTTGCAAATGCCAAAACAGCAATGCTGTGTTGCTAGCCCACCCGGATCTGTCTGCACTGATAGCGCTCACTACGGATGCGTCTGATGTTGCCATAGGGACAGTGGTGAAGCTGTGCGTCTGAGGTTCGTGGCAGCCGCTAGCATTTTTTAGCTGAAGCTTGCAAGACAGCAAATGCAAATACAGTGCATTTGACAGAGAATTGCTGGCTCTCCACCTGGTGACAAGCCATTTCAAGTTTTGGCTGGAGAGGCGTGAGTTCACTGCGTTCGTGGACCATAAGCTGCTGACGTATGCGATGGCCAAGGTCTTGGAACCATGGTCGGCCCGGCAGCAACGGCATTTGGCAGCAATTTTGGAGTTTACTACCGACAATCAACACGTTGCCGGTAAGCTCAACGCTGTGGCTGATTGCCTGTCATGCGCGTTAATCGCCCCGGTCTATATGGGAATTGATTTCCCTGCCATGGCCGCAGAACAAGCCGGGGACGCGGACATTTGCACGCTCCAGTCTGTGCCAACTGGGTTAAGGCTGGAGAACAGGGTGGTGCAAGAAGGGTGCCCTCCCTTGCTCTGAGACGTCTCCACAGGCCGCCCATGCCCGGTGGTTCTGACCTCTTGGGGCCGTCGCGTTTTTGAGTCGGTCCACTTCCTTTTGCATCCGGGAGTGCGCGCTTCAGTGAAGCTAGTGGGGGCGAAATTTTTCTGGCCGTGCTTGTGCAAAGACGTGAAAGAGTGGTCTGCAGCTTGCATCGTGTGCCAGCGGGCCAAAGTGCACAAGCACACCAGAGCCCCCCTCGAGCCATTCCAAATCCTGGCTGACATAACGCACGGCTCAGGAGACGCACACACACAGGCTTAGAGTAGTTCAAAGAGTTTATTAACAGCAGGAGTGAATGAGTGCGTGTCTGCGGGATGTAAATGTGTTGGTGATGGTGTCTGCTCCAGGCACAGAGGCAGGTGACCGTACAGCCGAGCAACCCTATGGAGAGAGCACAGGGAGAGGGTGACGGGCATACACCAACACAGGAGGGATTTATGGCGAGAGAAGGACTTACTTGGTGGGTCAGGACAGCTGGCACAACAAGGGGGCGAAGCCCGGAAGACAGCCACCTGGAGAGCTCTGTACAGCAGCGAGGATTGGGCGATGGAGTGGAGATGTCCGCCGCTGGGGAATCCACCTGTGCACAGGGGAGAAGACTGAAGAAAAGAGGTAAGCGATCTTCTTACCAAAATGGTGATGCTGAAGAGAAGTATGCTCACAACGGTGAGGGACGAAGTCTGACGGCTTCAGGCCGAGCCTCCGGGCGAGACGGCCTTTATCCCTCGCCGCTGATGATTGTCAGGTGCGTGAGCAGGTGGCGCCGCTGATGAATGGCGCGGCGTGACAGTACTCCCCCCTCTAGCAGCGCCTCCTGGCGATGGCTTATCCGGGTGCGCTCGGTGGAAGTCCGCGATGAGCGATGGGTCCAACACAAACGACGGGGGCACCCATTGTCGATGCTCGGGCCCATAGCCCTCCCAGTCCACCAGGTATTGCAACCCACGACCTCGGCGCCGGGAGTCCAGGATGGAGGAGACGGACCAGGCCGGATGGCCACCAATCATCCGGGGCGCGGGTTGCGCTGCAGGAGGAGGGCAAAGGGGGTCAGTGACTGCCAGTTTCACCTTCGACACATGGAAAGTGGAATGGATGCGGAGGGAGGGGGGAATAGCCACGCGCACAGCCACCGGGTTGATGATCCGGGTGATGGGAAAGGGACCCATGAATCGCTGTGCCAGCTTCCTCCTCTCGCCTTTTAATGTGACGTCCTGGGTAGACACATACACGAGTTGCCCAACTCTGTACGCCGGGGCAGGTCTTCTGTGCCGGTCCGCCACGGTCCTGTTGCGCTCCGCCGTGCGTAGAAGCGCATGACGCGCGGCAGCCCAGGTGGAGCGGAACTGCCTAAGGTGCGCCCTAACAGAGGGGACAGTCACCTCGTTCTCCTGCGCTGGAAACAGCGGGGGGTCGTAACCCAGGGACGCCTTGAAGGGGGACATCCCCGTTGCAGAAGAGCGGGCGGTGTTGTGGGCATACTCCACCCAGGCGAGATGGTTGCTCCAGGACGTCGGCTTGGATCTAGTAACACAGCGGAGCGCAGCCTCCAGCTCCTGATTGGTCCTCTCACACTGCCCGTTAGACTGGGGGTGATGGCCGGAGGAGAGGCTCACCTTGGCTCCGATGGCGTTACAAAAGGATCTCCAAACCTCGGATGAAAATTGGGGACCCCGGTCCGAGACCACGTCCACCGGAATCCCGTGCAGCCTGACCACGTGTTGGACGAGGAGGCCCGCCGTCTCCAGGGCAGTAGGGAGACCTCGCAGGGGAATGAAGTGCGCAGCCTTGGAGAAACGGTCCACAATGGTCAGGACGGTGTCAAAGGAGTTGGAAACGGGGAGTCCGGTGACGAAGTCCAGTGCGATGTGCGACCAGGGCCTGCCGGGGACGGGCAGAGGCTGGAGCAGACCCGCTGGGGGGGCATTTCCCGACTTGCTGGTGGCACAGATTGGGCAAGCCCGGGCGTAGCGGACTGCATCCCTCCGCAGGCCTGGCCACCAAAAGGACCGTTGGAGGAGGCTGATCATCCGAGAGGTGCCGGGATGACAGGTGAGCCGGGAGGTGTGGAGCCAGTGGATGACCTCTCCTCGGACCGCAGATGGGACGAACAGTCTTCCCTCCGGTCCGCCGCCAGGATCAGGTTCCACCTCCTGCGCCTTCCGGATCTTGTCTTCAATGTCCCAAGAGATGGCACCGAGGACGCACGACCTGGGCAGGATAGTGTGGGGCGTCTCCTCAGCCTCCACGGGGGTGAACTGCCTAGAGAGGGCGTCAGGCAGGCCGTTTTTGGAGCCCGGCCTGAAGGTGATCGAGAAGCGGAACCTGGCGAAGAACAAAGACCAGCGCGCCTGGCGGGCATTCAGGCGCTTGGCAGATCGTAAATACTCTAAGTTCTTGTGGTCCGTCAGGACCACAAACGGCAGGTCCGCCCCCTCTAGCCAGTGGCGCCACTCCTGTAAGGCGAGTTTAATGGCCAGGAGCTCTCTGTCCCCCACATCGTAGTTCCTCTCCGCCGGGGACAGGCGCCGGGAGAAGAAGGCGCACGGCCGTTTGGCGCCATCGTCAGGTGACCGCTGGGATAACACTGCTCCCACTCCCGTGTCCGATGCGTCCACCTCCACAATGCACTGCAGCGCGGGGTCGACCTGGCGAAGGACCCGGGAGGAGGAGAACTCCGCCTTCAGCGCCCTAAAGGCAGCAGCGACCTCTTCAGTCCACCGGAACGGGACCTTCGGGGACGTGAGGCGGGTCAGCGGTCCGACGATCGAGCTGAAATTTGGGACAAAGCGGCGGTAAAAATTGGCGAAGCCAACAAACTGTTGCACCTGCTTCCGGGATGCGGGAGTAGGCCACTCCACCACCGCCTTCACCTTCTCTGGGTCTGGGAGCACCTGATCTTGAGCGATGATGAATCCCAGGAAGGATGTGGTCCTAGCGTAGAATTCGCATTTCTCAGCCTTCACGTACAGACGATTCTCCAGCAGTCTTTGGAGGACCCGCCTCACATGGACCTGGTGCACGTCCCTGGACCTGGAGAAGATAAGGATGTCATCCAGGTAGACGAACACAAAAAGGCCGATGAAATCCCGGAGGACGTCATTAATGAGGCGCTGAAAGACGGCAGGAGCGTTGGTCAGCCCGAACGGCATGACGAGATACTCAAAGTGGCCGTTCGGGGTACGGAAGGCTGTCTTCCATTCATCTCCCTCCCGGATCCGGACGAGGTGGTAAGCGCTGCGTAAATCCAGCTTGGTAAACCAGGTCGCCCCCTGGAGGGAGTGAAAGGCAGTGTCCATGAGGGGCAGGGTGTAACGGTCCCTCTCAGTGATGTCATTCAGCGCTCGGTAGTCTATGCAGGGGCGGAGGGATCCGTCCTTTCTCCCGACAAAGAAAAACCCTGCCCCCACGGGTGACGACGATGGGCGAATAATCCCAGCGCTCAGAGATTCCTTCAGGTATGTATTCATGGTCTCCTTCTCCGGCGCCGACAGGCTGTAGAGCCGACCAGATGGCAGGGAAGCCCCCTGGCGGAGGTTGATGGCACAGTCATATGGTCGATGCGAGGGAAGAGACATAGCTTTCGATTTGCTAAATACCATACCCAGGTCGTGAAATTCTGGAGGCACCAGTGACAGGTCCGGAGGTGCTGTATCCGCCACAGGGGGAGCCGCGGATGGGGAGCAGGCAGCGGACTGAAGGCAGGTGCCCATACAGAAGGTACTCCATGCCGATACCCCACCGGACCTCCAGTCCAGGACAGGGTTGTGGAGGCGTAGCCAGGGGTACCCCAGGATGACGGGCGACACAGAGTTGGGCAGGACGTAAAATACCATCTCCTCCCGGTGGTTCCCTGAGATGATGACTGGGACAGGCATGGTTTGGTGAGAAACTCTCCCAAGGGAGGCACGGGAGAGATGGACCAGGGAGATGGGGTGTTTTAATGCCTGACAGCGGATGCCCAATCGGGTTGCCAGGCCTTGTGAAATGAAGCTGCCCTCTGCGCCCGAATCCACCAGTGCATGGGTGAGGTGCCCAGTGGGATTGTGGCAAAAACGGATGGGCAGCTTTAATTGAGTGAGAGAGTCTAACCGGTTGGGATCCGCGAGGCTCCCTACAGCGATTCGCGGACCCCACCGACTGGCTTTCCGCGGGCAACGCTCCACAGTGTGTTGGTCACCTCCGCAATACATGCAGAGGCCCAACTCACGGCGGCGTTGTTTCTCCGCAGGGGAAAGCTTGGTCCAGCCCGTCACCATCGGCTCCGACTCCTCGGGGCACAATGCTGGCGGCGCCGCCAGGGGGCGAGCTTGGAACAGGTGCGGCGAGACTCCACGAGGGCGAGAAGAAGAAGACTTCCGCCCCGAGGAGCGCTCGCGCAGCCTGTTATCCAAACTTATCGCTAAGGATGTCAGCTCCACTAGCGTCCCAGGGATATCCCGTCCAGCCAGTTCATCCCTCAGATCACTATTGAGGCTGCGGAGGAACAGGCCACAGAGGGAGCGTTCCTCCCAGCCCAATTCCTCCACCGCTACCCGGAAGTCGACCGAGTAGTCCGCTGCCGACCGGCCTCCCTGCTGGAGAGCGAGGAGCCGATCGACCTGGACCGTCTCGGTTTGAGAATGGTCAAAGACCTCCAGAAAGCGCCTCACGAACTGGTCATAGGTGAGGGTGGCATAACTGGGCCTCGCCATTACGGCGTAGGTCCAAGTTAACGCACGCCCCTCCAGAAGATTCCCTATGTAACCAATCCGACTGTGATCCGAGGGAAAATCTCCGGGCACACGGTGGAACACGGACTCACACTGCATAATGAACCCCCGCGCTCCGCCGAGCTTACCGCTAAAGCGGGCGGGGGTCGGAATCGGTGTGAGCCGAACCGGTGCCACCGGAGCCGGCTGGACGGCCGCTGGAACAGCAGGAGCCGCGCCACCCTGACGAGCCGGGGGGAACGGCTGTTGAGGATCCAAGCGGCCCAACCGGTTAGTTAAATTCAATAATTGATTAAAGATCACCTGTTGTTGATAAGCTATTTGATCCACTCTAGCCTCGAGAGTGGAAAACCGGTGTGCGAGCCCGCCGTCCGCCGAGCCGCTCTGCTGAAGCCATACTGACATAACGCACGGCTCAGGAGACGCACACACACAGGCTTAGAGTAGTTCAAAGAGTTTATTAACAGCAGGAGTGAATGAGTGCGTGTCTGCGGGATGTAAATGTGTTGGTGATGGTGTCTGCTCCAGGCACAGAGGCAGGTGACCGTACAGCCGAGCAACCCTATGGAGAGAGCACAGGGAGAGGGTGACGGGCATACACCAACACAGGAGGGATTTATGGCGAGAGAAGGACTTACTTGGTGGGTCAGGACAGCTGGCACAACAAGGGGGCGAAGCCCGGAAGACAGCCACCTGGAGAGCTCTGTACAGCAGCGAGGATTGGGCGATGGAGTGGAGATGTCCGCCGCTGGGGAATCCACCTGTGCACAGGGGAGAAGACTGAAGAAAAGAGGTAAGCGATCTTCTTACCAAAATGGTGATGCTGAAGAGAAGTATGCTCACAACGGTGAGGGACGAAGTCTGACGGCTTCAGGCCGAGCCTCCGGGCGAGACGGCCTTTATCCCTCGCCGCTGATGATTGTCAGGTGCGTGAGCAGGTGGCGCCGCTGATGAATGGCGCGGCGTGACACTGGCTAGGAGGTTCGACCATGTCCACGTGGATTTGGTGGGACCCCTCCCGCTGTCACAAGGTTTTACGCACCTCTTAACAATCGTGGACTACACCACGCACTGGCCTGAAGTGGTCCCACTGGCTTCTACCACGTCCGCAGAAGTGGCTCGCGCTTTTTTGTCGGCTTGGGTTGCATGTTTCGGTTCTCCATCGGACATTACGTCCGACAGGGGTCCACAATTCGTTTCAGAACTCTGGTTCATGATGGCCCAGAGCCTGGGGGTCAAAATTCACCGCACTACTGTGTACAACCCCCAGGCTAACGGGTTATGCAAGCGTTTTCACAGGTCGCTTAAAGCAGCAGCCAGAGCTTCGCTCACGGACACAAATTAGGTCAACCATCTGCGCTGGGTTCTTTTAGGGTTGCGCTCCTCACCTAAGGAGGATTTGGCATCGTCCCCAGCAGAACTCGTTTTTTCTCAGCCGCTGCGGATTCCCGGAGAGTTTTTACTTGAAAACCCCGCGCCCGAGTCTGATCCACCCACGCAGTTTTTACACAGTGCAGAGGTTTTGAGTGTACCGGGCCCGACCCACAATTGTTTTCCCCACACACTCATCCCAAAAAGCTTGCAGAACGCCCATTTTGTTTTCATCAGGCACAATGCGCACCGGACCCTGCTGCGGCCACCGTACGATGGACCGTTCAGAGTGTTGGAACCTGGGGCGAAGCATTTTGTGTTAGACTTGGGGGGACGTAGGAAGACTGTCTGCATCGACAGGCTGAAGCCCGCTTTTGTGTTGGCAGACGAGCAGGTGGTGTTGGCCTAAGCTCCTTGGCACGGATGCTCACCGTTGGTGGCTCCACAGGTTGGAGATTCCTCAGCTGGGACCTGTGCTCACAAAGATAATGTGTTTTCGCACCCCCTCCCTTTTTCCCTCCACAGATTGATGTGCCCTCCCGTACACCTCACCAGCAGGGCGGTTCGACTGGACTGGCGACCCCCCCACTACAGCCGCTATGGGCGCCAGCTCAAGCCCAAAGGACGGGGGGTTAGTGCCCCTTCTGGGTGTTCGGGGCGGGGCTGTGTGGGGGCACGGTGGGGGTTTCTCCACCCAGAGAGGGCAGGGGGAAGGGGGAACAGTGGACCGAAGGAGGAGGTGTCACCGGGGGGTATCAGACAGGACTGTTGGGTCTATGTGCCCCCCGGAGAGAGTGAGAGCTGTCAGAGCTGCTGAGGGTAGAAGAGTGTAAGAGCGGCCCCGGAGTAATGTCATGTTAATGTGCCACACATTCCTTTGTTCAAACGACAATGTGTTATGGTCAGAAGTTCTGGGTCTCGATGCATGGACATAAAGAGATAAAAGTGGAATGCACAGAGACCCGGGATTGCTGTTTGCTGTACTTCATGTTGGACAAAGAATAAAGTTTCTGTGTTGTCCAGCTCGTTGCCTCCTTTCTCCACAACTTGACCATATACTTGTTCTTAGATTAATTCTTAGCAGCTAAGTGATGCTAGTAGCTAGCTAGAATCAGTTAGCCACCTTGGGCCACCATTTACTCAGTCGTATATGACTTTGTGCTTATTGTACTTCAGGGACCAGTCATATCCTATCAACCACTGAAACTACACACCATTTCATTAATTCTTTAAGACAAATTTATATTAGTTGGCTCAGGCTCCATATCCAAGCTAGGAGCTACCCAGCTGAGATTAGCAATAATGATGTAAGAGGGAGCGCAGAGTTAACAATGGTTCTTGGGCATTTAAAGACACATGCACTGAAACGGGCCATTCTGAGGAAGGCTACAAAAGATGATTCACCATGATTCTGCAATAATTAAATAATTAAAGGTAATTTGACCAAAATGTGTCACAAACATTTCATTTAAGCCCGTGGGAGCTTTAGTGTAATCATCATAGACACTAAGATCGGCTTTGACCGCAAAAGCCCCACAGACTTCATGTCTGAAGCAGTCAAACAAAAGAAAATTGACTTTAGGAGGAGGGTGTAGGAAGAGGAGTTACAACCTCTTATTTCCCAGGATGACCTGAGAGTAGTCACAATTTTGCACAATTGCCCCCTTATTAGTAGTGATATTTATACTTAAAGAAATAAGAAAACAAACAAAACAAACCTTAGTGTTCCCCTCAGAGAAAACCCTTTGCCTGGATGTTGAACCTGTAGCTCCTTTATCACATTTTGTAGATCCAGATTGAACTAAAAGAGAAGTTGTATGGTCATCTTAAGAAAATCTTACAGCAGTAACTGAAAGGAATGCAGTGTGGCTGGATTGAGCAAACATATACCGTTCTCATTTCCTTATAGAATATGTCTCTTAAATTTGCCAGAGCTGAGAAGACTGTTACATAACATCCAATGCGGCTAAAGGAGAAAAAATGGACAGTGAATGTAAAAACAGAAAATAGAAATGTATATATTCACCATAAAAAGTATTAAAGCATAATAATTTCATGAGACCTGTCAAAGAGGACAGGGAGCTCTTCTTTCAGCTCTTTGTTGATCCCCTCGTAGACACTTTTGGCTGCATTCATTTCTTCTTTTGCCTGTAGTTTTAAGTTTTTAAATAAATAAAAGCTGAAGCCCTCAATAAAACAGAGATGTGAATATTAATGACCTTTGCAATCTTGATGTCGTCCTTCTTCTTTGCAGTCTGCAGTGCCTCCAGGTGGTGAAGGGAAGAATCGTAGTCCACAAGTTTTCGTCCCCTCTTGGCAATTTTCTCCTACATTAAAAAAACATAATTTTTGTATTACCTATGTAGGTTCTGCAACCTGCGGCTCTGGAGCCATATGCAGCTCTTTTGCTTATAACCAGTGAGGGACATGAGGGAGGATGAGGGCGAAATGTTATTCCCCTTGTTGGCAAAATAACCCCAAACCAGAATCAGATTCAACATAAACTTGATTGTCCCTCACGGGAAATTTGTCTTGGATGACAGCGCTACATGATGCTGCATTCACCTCCAGTCACAGTTTAAAACAACACACGATCAGTAATGTTTATAGACAAGCATTAACGTTAAGACATGATAATAATTTAAAAAATCCCCATTGTTAACTCTATAGTCTGCCCACCCTCATGTAAGACAGTACCACTGAATATGTCAGAGTATGCTGCATATCCACAAAAAAGTTGAAATTTTATGAGGAAAAGTTACAAATTTATATGGGGGGGAGGAGTAACAAATTTATCACAAAAAGTGGCAAATACCGTTAAAAAATAGACAATTTATTAGAAAAGTTATAGATTTGCCAGGAAAAAAGTTACTTTTTTAAAAAAAATTTCAAATGTATTTATTTGGATAAAAATGACACTAAATATGGTATACAAACATAGAAAATGTAAATATACATATGAAACGTTGTACAAAATCCAGGATGACAAATGAAAGTGAAAACACTTACTTCCAATGTGGTCCTTTATCAGAATAAAAGTTATATATTTTTAAGAAAAATGTCCCAAGTTCGCAAGAAAAACCTCACAAATTGACAAAACTGTGAAATTTATCAGAGATAAAAGTTTTCAAAAATTATACAAATCTGCAAATTTGTTCTTGTGAATTTGCAAATTTTTTTTCTCATAATTTGTGATTTTTTTTCTTTGTAAACCAATTACTTTTTTACATAATATGAAAACTTTTTTCTTGTAAACATATATAAGTTTTTTATTAATTTGTAATTTTTTTCCTTATAAATGTACTACTTTTTATTATTTTATATAATATATTTTTATTATATTATATAATTTTGCAGCTTTTTCTCATAAATTTACAACTTTTTCTGGTAAATTTAATACTTTTTCTTGGAAATGTGTTTTTTTTTCCCCATTTGTGAAGGTTTTTTTTTTTCCTCACAAATTTGTTACTTTTTTCTTATAAATTTGGGACTATTGCTTATGATAATTTATGGTGACTTTTGTTAATTGTAAACTAGCATCTTTTGCCGTTGTCATGAACTGAGCTTGGATGTTCTCCCAAGCTCAGTTTCGTGGCTTTTCTCTGTATTTATATTTATCTGTTGTATTGTTATGCCTTTTGAATTATCATACTGTCTTCCATTTCCCTGTTTTTATTCAGTCTGTTTTTGCCATGTCTTGTTTTATTTGCAATTTATTTCCAGTCTGTTCTGAGTTTGTTTATTCCTTTAATTGGTTCTGTGGGCTGGCAGCTGGCAGGCAACTTTCCTGGGTCTGTACTTTGCGTGGGCGTTGCCTGTTACTCTGCCAGTCCAACTACTCCCCTTTCATCATCTCCAGCTGATCCCAGTCACCATTATGGTTCTCTCCTTCCCCTCGCTCAGGTGCACCCACACCTGTGGTCATTTACATTGTTACCTGCCTGTATTTAGTCAGCTTGTGTTCATTCATTCCTCGCTTCACTATTGAGTGTTAACCTGAACTCTCATCTGTATCCTCCTGTTCTACTCCCACGTTCGCTGAGCGATGCTGGCCCAGGGATGCCAGCTGTATGTTTTTCATTATTTATATTTGTGTATATTTGCACAGTTTTTGGACTTCTGTTCTTTTCTTTAATAAATGTCATGGGTGTAATCCAGCGCTTGAGTCTGTCTTCCTGCCCTGAAGGGGCCAGTTCGTGACAGCTGTATTATTCCACCTATATTTATGAAAAATTTTTACTTATTTGGGATTCATATGTCTGTACATAAATTTGTGAATACTCCCCATCACCACCATCCCCCTTGTTAAAAACTAACAAATTGCCCTGCCAATAACCAGTGGCTCCATGGCTTTAACAAAAAAGACACAAGCCACAGTTTTCTAAAAAGGAAAATAATAACAAACTTATAATAAAATTGGAAGTTTGTGAGTGAAAGGTCACAAATTTATGCAGAAAGTTTCAATTACAACTACAAAATTGTGGTATTAGAGGGGTAGCACTGTCCTGGTTAAGTAGTTACTTAAAGAATAGATATCAGTATGTATGTGTTAGCAACAAAAACTCTCAGTTACTGAAGGTTACCTGTGGAGTCCCACAGGGTTCAGTTTTGGGGCCATTATTATTCAATATGTATATAAATGATATATGTAAAGTTTCAGAAAAAATGGACTTAATATTGTTTGCCAATGACACTAATCTATTATGCAGTGGAAACAATTTGGAACAACTTCTGGATATACTCGGAAAGGAATTAGGAAAGCTTAAACTGTGGTTTGATTCAAACAAATTAACGCTCAATTTAAGTAAGACAAAATTTATAGTCTTTAACAACCATCACAACAACCCAGTACCTAAACTCAGTGTAAATGGTGTAGAGATTGAAAGGGTATCTGAAACTAAATTTCTTGGAGTAATAATTGATAATAAACTGTGTTGGAAGTCACATATTAATTATATTAAAGGTAAAGTATCCAAATCAATTGCAATATTACACAGAGTGAAATATTTGCTGAATCAACCCACACTATACACCTTGTATCATTCATTAATACTCCCATACATGACATATTGTAATGAAGTATGGGGAAATACATATAAAACAAACATATATCCACTCTTCATGCTTCAAAAGAGAGCTATTAGAATAATAAACAAAGCAGCTTACAGGGAACCAACAAACCCACTTTTTCTTAAACTAAAAACTCTCAAGTTGAAAGATCTGGTTGACTTTAAAACTGCAATAATAATGTTCAAAGTGAAAAATTTATCACTGCCCGCAAATATCCAAAAGTTTGTAGAAGAGCTTGAAATGATGAGGCGATTTGATATATAAACCAAAGTTTATTTATCAGCTCTCCTAACAAGTCTCATTCTAGTGCAGAGGTAGCAGAAGGAAAAGAGACCGAATATCTCCGGCTCACTGACTTTATACTTGCACATAACAAAAGACATGCATAACAAAGGCTGACATCCCTCATTATCTTAATCCCCCCATTGTCTTGGTATTCCCTCTCCTCGCCCAGGGGGTGAGGGTAGCTCCTCCGGTCTCCACCGCAGTGTCTGGGAACGTCTTTGTTCTTCACTTGGCGGTTGAGAGCCTTTGTCCTTTCAGAGGTGTGAAGTTGCTTTACGTATGTAATTACCAAACATTTCCACATGCTTCAACATATGTAGCTTATGGAATATATGATTAATATAGCCCACAGGCCCCCCCCCCCCCAAACGACTAAGAAAGGACAATAGAAAGGTTCACAGTCTAAGATAATTACTATGACATACTAAGTGTTATATCTCTTGCCACAGAAGAAACTTTCCAGCAGCCATGCCCCTAAGAGAGTTCAGTGATAATCATAACAGCCTAGTAAAATCATAAGTCAGTCCTAAACTGTTGCAGCACAATTAGTGAACAATTGTGGAGTAGTTTGCATCAGTCCCTGTGCTGTCTGGGTTTTAATCTTCTCCCAAAACTGCTGTGGGTCCGTTTAGGCGTCCTGCTGGGACCTTCTTGTGAGGAATCTGCAGCGTGGGAAGGAGAGTAGTTAATTGTTCCCTGCAGGGGGGCTGAGTCTTTTCTCTTGGGGGGTCTACCCCGCCGAGGTGCTCTCGCCAACTGTGCAGGCTCGTCTTTCAACAAGAAGGCAGGTTTAAGTCTGTCAATGCTGACTGTTTCTTTTCTATCCCCAAAATCAAGCACAAAGTGTTTATCACCATGTTCCAGCACTCTGAATGGCCCATCGTATGCTGGGCGGAAAGTTGGTTTTAAAGCTTCATGCCTAACAAAAACGAACTCAGCGTTTTTTAAAGCTTGAGGGACAAAAACCCGTGGAAAGGAGTGATGAGCTGGACCGGGGAGAGAGTCCGGTCCGTTGCTGCCTAAAAACCTTGGGACTGGAAGATGCCCTGGCTCTGGGTTCTCTGGTAAAAATTCACCTGGGAGCCTGAGAGGCTGTGCAAAAACTAATTCTGCCAGAGAGGCGTCTAGATCCTCTTTAGGCGCAGCACGCAACCCCAATAAAACCCAGGGAAGTTTATTTACCCAATTTGTATCCGTTAGTGAGGCTCTGAGGGCAGCCTTTAAAGACCTGTGAAAACGCTCGCATAACCCATTAGCCTGAGGGTGATAAGCGGTGGTGCGGTGAATTGTTGCCCCTAAGCTGCTGGACATGGCTGACCAAAGCTCTGAGACAAATTGAGGCCCCCTATTGGACGTGATGTCCGATGGGACGCCGAAACGTGCCACCCAGTTTGTCAAAAAGACGCGAGCGACTTCCTCCGCTGTGGTTGACGCTAGAGGGACTGCCTCCGGCCAGCGTGTGGTGCGGTCTATCATTATTAACAGGTGTGTGAAACCTTGGGAGGAAGGTAGTGGCCCCACGAGGTCGACATGAACGTGGTCGAACCTTCTAGCAGGGATTGGAAAAGGCTCCAGAGGGGCTTTTGTGTGTCTGTGTATTTTGGCGCGCTGACAAGAAATGCAAGTTTTTGCCCATTCTTTTACGTTTTTGCGCAGGCCTGGCCACACAAACTTTTCGGCGACCATTTTAACCGAGGAGCGCACACCTGGGTGCGTGAGGGAGTGAATTGCGTCGAAAATACGGCGGCGCCATGTAGCTGGTACTAACGGGCGAGGTTGGCCGGTTGAAACATCGCATATTAGGGGGGGTACGCCGTCGCGTAAACCCTTTTTCTCCAGCCTTAACCCTGTTGGTCCAGACAGGAGTGCGCGCACGTCCGCGTCACTGCTTTGTTCCTCTGCCATGGCTGCATAATCTATCCCTGCATGGATAGGTGCTGCGTATGTGTCTGCATTAGTGAAGAGTCCTGCTGCTGAGGTAGTATAATCTGTCTCCTCGCGCTCTGGTGATGTCACAGCACAAGAGAGGCAGTCTGCTACTACGTTAAGTTTGCCTGCCACGTGTCGAATGTCTGTGGTGAACTCTGAAATCGCAGCCAGCTGTCTTTGTTGCCTGCCTGACCATGGTTCTGAAATTTTAGCCATAGCAAAGGTGAGCGGTTTATGGTCTACAAAAGCCGTGAAACTCCGCCCTTCTAACCAGAACTGGAAGTGGCGGATGGATAAATGAACCGCTAGCAGCCCCTGTCAAAAGTGCTGTATTTACGCTCAGTTTGGTTTAGCGATTTGCTAAAGAATGCTAAAGGTTGCCAGATCCCGCTGACATGTTGTTCTACAACTGCCCCTATAGCCAGGTCCGAAGCGTCTGTGGTTAGCGCGATGCGGGCCGAGGGATCTGGGTGAACTAACAATGTGGCGTTAGCTAGAGCGCTCTTTACTTCCGCGAAGGCGTGTTCACGCTCCGGGGTCCATTCGACCGCGTTGGAAGCTTTCTTTTTTTTGAACGCGTCATATAGGGGCTGCATGAGCTGAGCTGCGTGGGGGAGGAAACGGTTGTAAAAATTAACCATTCCTAAAAATTCTTGTAGCGATTTGACCGTCTGTGGCCGTGGGAAACTTTTTATCGCGTGAACTTTGTCTGGAAGTGGAACTGCCCCCTTCGGAGAGACTTTGTGTCCTAAAAAATCAATTTGTGACACGCCGAATTTGCATTTGGCTGGATTGTATTATTAGCCCGTGCTCTTCTAGTCTCTGAAAAACCGTAGTGAGGTGCTGCTTGTGTTCTTCCTCAGACGAGCTGGCTACCAGCATGTCGTCGAGGTAGACGAAGACAAAAGGAAGGTTGCGTAAGACCGCGTCCATCATTCGTTGAAAAGTTTGAGCAGCGCCTTTGAGGCCGAAAGGCATTCGCAGAAATTCAAAAAGGCCGAAAGGGGTTATTACAGCTGTTTTAGGAATGTCCTCCGCTCGGACTGGGACTTGATGATAACCGCGGACTAAGTCTATTTTTGAAAAAATGCGCGCACCCGCCAGATGTAGTGAAAAATCTTGAATGTGAGGAATTGGGTAGCGGTCATGCGCTGTAGCATTGTTTAATCTGCGGTAATCTCCGCACGGTCTCCAAGAACCGTCGGATTTCGGAACCATGTGAAGTGGTGAGGCCCAAGGGCTCTTCGAGCGTCTAACAATGCCCAATTTTTCAAGGGTCGTAAACTCGTCCCGTGCTATGTTGAGCTTGGCCGCGTCTAAGCAGCGAGCTTTGGCAAATACAGGTGGGCCCGTTGTGGGAATAAAGTGTTCAACCCCGTGTTTAGCCACAGTGGCTGAGAATTTGGGAATTGTGAGTGCTGGAAATTGGGTGAGGAGTTGCTCAAACTTACCTCCTGCCGTGGTGACGTTAGCCTGCACAGGTGGTGGAGAAACTCGAGCTGAGCATGGAATAGAAGCAAAGGACAGTGCATTAACCAAGCGCCTATTTGCTAGATCCACTAATAACCCATGTGCACACAAAAAATCTGCGCCTAACAAGTTAAACCTCACCGCCGCAACAACAAATGTCCATCTGTAGTTGCGGCCGTGGATGTGGAGGTGCAGGCTCTTTTCGCCGAAAGTGTCGATGTTAGAGCCGTTGGCTGCCACCGCTCCGTTGCCCCGGGTGCCCATGGCTCAATCTGCGTGGGAGGGCGTGACGAAACTCAGCTGAGCTCCTGTGTCGATGAGGAACTGCTTGCCGGTGTGTCCATCCGTCACATACAACAGCTTATTCTTCTCGCCGAGAACTGCTGCCGTTAACGGCTCTCGGCTTTGGTGTTTAAATTTGCAGGGGGGAACACATTTGTGAGCCTTCTCGGCGAAACGGTGGTGATAATAACAGACGTCGCTCCGTCTGTTACGTTTTGGCCGTGTCGCTGTCACCGCGGGCTGGATCTGCTCAGTGGGTTGTGGCTCTTCGTGGTTCTGGGCATCAGCGTTGAGGTCTGCGGATGCTGCTGTGGGTGTCTGCTCCTTGCAGGTGTTGACGAGCCGTTGAGCTTCGTTGGCGAGCACGCGGAAGTCTTGCTGGGTGCTGCATCTCATGTTGGCGAGTGTCCCTCTCATGTGTGGCAGCAGCGTGCTGAGGAATATGAATTGGAGGAGGAAGTTGTCATTGTCTTCTTCTTTAAGCTGCAACAAATCCTCCATGAGGGCTTTAGGTTTGCACCCTCTGTGGCCATAGACCGCCAGGATCTTCTCGGCTCTCTCTTCAGCTGAGGGGACGTAATTTGCCACGATGGTTGCTTTCAGCGTTTCATATTTGTCTTGGGCCGGCGGCCGCCGGATCATGCTCCGCACACACCTCGAAGTGGCGTCGTCAAGTTTGGAGACGATATGATAGAATTTGGTATCATCAGCTGTGATGCCCGCCAGTGCAAACTGGGTTTCAGCTTGCTGAAACCACGAGGCAGGGTCTTCTTGCCAGAAGTCTGGCAGCTTGACAGCGACGGCATTCGTGTATACCATCACTGCTGTGTCCGCAGGGTGAGAGTGCCTTGCTTCGGCTCTCACAGCGGTGCTGGTGCTCGGTTGAGCCCTCTCAATCCCTTCTGCCAGGGGGGAAAGACGTCCATCTGTTCCCCTGTCTGCGTGGGCGCTGGCGTCTGCCTGGGTCGCCACGGATGAGTCGATTGCGGGGGAACGCCTCAGGTCCATACTCGCGTCAGGGTCACCAGTGTAGAAGAGCTTGAAATGATGAGGTGATTTGATATATAAACCAAAGTTTATTTATCAGCTCTCCTAACAAGTCTCATTCTAGTGCAGAGGTAGCAGAAGGAAAAGAGACCGAATATCTCCGGCTCACTGACTTTATACTTGCACATAACAAAAGACATGCATAACAAAGGCTGACATCCCTCATTATCTTAATCCCCCCATTGTCTTGGTATTTCCTCTCCTCGCCCAGGGGGTGAGGGTAGCTCCTCCGGTCTCCACCGCAGTGTCTGGGAACGTCTTTGTTCGTCACTTGGCGGTTGAGAGCCTTTGTCCTTTCAGAGGTGTGAAGTTGCTTTACATATGTAATTACCAAACATTTCCACATGCTTCAACATATGTAGGTTATGGAATATATGATTAATATAGCCCACAAGTTGTTCCAAATTAGGGAGAAACGATATCACTTCAGAGGAACATGTATATTTCAAAAGCCTACAGTGAGAACAACCACCAAGCAACACTGTATTTCAGTGCAAGGAGTCAGATTATGGAACGATCTTGGACCTGAATTAAAATCATGTACAACGCTTGGACAATTTAAACAAAAACTAAAGGAAGAAATACTCTAAACATATATACAAGATGACATGTAAAATCACATAAGGATTATCATATCCAGCCTGTGTTGTGTTGTAGCTTAGTTTTTTTTTTTTTTCTTTTCTTTTTCCTGTCACATTTTGTCTTAGCTTTGTTTTTGAATTGTAATCGCTCTTGTCTTGTTTTCTCTTTTTTCTCTTTTGAATTCTTGGATGGAATATGGGTGGGCAATATAAGCTGCGGCTTCAGCCATCACCCATTTCGGATAACTTACGTCGAATTGTATAATCAGAAGAGTTATTGTCTAATTTGACCTTGTTGTTATATTATTCAGTTTCTTTTAACCTGTACTATCCAAAATAAATTCATTCATTCATTCATTCATTAGACAAAAAGACTAATTTGTGAGATGGCTTCATAAGAAAAAAAGAGTGTCAACTTTAAAAAAAAAAGTGAGAAATTTATAAAAAATCATAAACTAATCATTTTACTAACCTTTTTTTTTTTCAAACTCCTGAGAAAAAAAGTAAAAATAAAAAAATATGTGGAAAATGTCACAAAATCCAAGAGGGAGAAATCAATTTTGTAAAGAAATTTAAAAGTAAAAGAAAAAATTTATCTGTGGGAAAAATACAGTTTAAAGACAAATAAACACATATTTAAGAGGAAAACACCTCACACCAGTGATGTAGACAGATTAGTTTATACTTGTAGCTGCTGTTTTAAAGCAGCACTGTGCAACTTTCTTGTTCCAAGTAGGAACACGAAGAAGACTTTGACCTCAGTCCCAACAGCCAATCACGGGGTGCTTGGTTGTTGCTGGCTATGTTGTGCTCTACGATTGGCTGTTGGGGCAGAGGGCATTGGTGCCATAGTTGTAGTCTTTTCAGTGTTCCCACCTAGAACAGAGTTGTTGCAGGCAATGCAGGCCCACTCAGGTTATGGGGGAAGTGACATTCAACCAGGCAAAGGTTGATGTACCATCAAAATTGTTTTGGAAACACTATTTTAATCTTACATATTGTTGCTATAATGTTCTAATACGTTTTGTCTCCATTCAGATTTTTCCACAGAAGAGGTTGCCAGTCCTTTATCTATGCATACATGTGCAGGGGCAACTTTGCAAAGTTTTGTGTGTTTGCTCTCAGGCTTTCTGTCCCTCAGTGGAGTCACTCTTGTTGCTTCTGTACTTGTGTCGTCTTTCCTTACCCTGACGTCTGGGAACTGGCTCACATAGGACTCCATGGTGCGTACAGCCTGGTCTAACAGCTTCACTTCATAATCATTCCACAGAAGGTCTTCCCCCTTTATTAAAAGACACAGCATAAATATTGCATTAATTATGCATAAAGAGGGAGAGAAATGAGAGTGGTTTAGTCCCCCGGCGGTTCATGAATTTTGCTGTTTTTGCACTTAGGAAAATAAAGTGAAGCAGTTTCCAGAAGGTGTTTCTTTTCATTTTTTTTTTTTTTAGATAACTGACCTCTACAATAGCTCCCAAATCTTCCTCTCCAGCCCAGTCAGATTCATACACATCAAACAAAGACTGGGAAAGGCGCCTTGAAGCTTCACGCATGTCTATAAAAAAATGAGAATGATTACCTGAGACCTTCAGAGGGTACGGACCAACAAATCTGTTCCATCCACAAGCAAAAATCATTTTTCACCTCTAACTGCATTGACGTAGTTCCTGAAGTCTTTGTAGAGTCGGTTCCCATCAGTCTGCAAACAGTCAAGAGGTGTGTATGATTATGAGCCTTTACTGTAATGGTCTTTCTTTCACCATAAATCAACCCAGCATTGGCCGAGAGAAAACCAGAAGAGGTGTAAGTTCTCACCCTTTCTAAGTTAAACCCTGAAAAAAATGCTTTATGTTCCATAACTAACCAGATGATCAGTGATGGAGTAGTTTATTCTGGCTTGAAAAACATACCTAGAGGTCACCAACAGTCTTCACTTTGTTCACTCTACTGTACATGTATTACATAAAAAACAATCAGGAGCACTTATCAAAATGCATCTGCTCTCTCTGAAAGTATTCAGACAGTACTGGGGAGGACTTTGTGTGTTTTGTTTCATATTTGTCTGGCACAGTACTTAATAAATGCACATCTGCAAGGAATTCTGCTGCCTCTTAGATTAATTTTCAAGATGTTTCTGGGAGCCTTATCTGAAACCCTGTGGAATTATACGTCAAGTGTGGATATAGTTTATCTGGCCCAAACATTTCTACCATGACAAGACCAACCCAAACACCAGTGTGTGTGAGTTTGGTGAGAATCCAGACTGTTGTCTAGGAGTGGTAGAGATTTTCCTGAAATCACATAAGATAAGACAAGATAAGATAAGATAAGCCTTTATTAGTCCCACAATGGGGAAATTCCAGGATTGCAACAGCACAGGGATAGCAACACTCAGAGCAACAATCAGAAGGCAAGAAAAAACAAGAGCAGCTAGTATACATATGTACATATTACTATAAATATATATATATATACACTACCGTTCAAAAGTTTGGGGTCACTTAGAAATTTCCTTATTTTTGAAAGAAAAGCACTGTTTTTTTCAATGAAGATAACTTTAAACTAATCAGAAATACACTCTAATATCTAATATACATTGCTAATGTGGTAAACGACTATTCTAGCTGCAGATGTCTGGTTTTTGGTGCAATATCTACATAGGTGTATAGAGGCCCATTTCCAGCAACTATCACTCCAGTGTTCTAGTGGTACAATGTGTTTGCTCATTGCGTCAGAAGGCTAATGGATGATTAGAAAACCCTTGTGCAATCATGTTAGCACAGCTGAAAACAGTTTAGCTGGTTAGAGAAGCTATAAAACTGACCTTCCTTTGAGCAGGTTGAGTATCTGGAAAAAATTATTATTTCAAATACAAATCATTATTTCTAACCTTGTCAATGTCTTGACTATATTTTCTATTCATTTTACAACTCATGGTGGTAAATAAGTGTGACTTTTCATGGAAAACACAAAATAATTGTCTGGGTGACCCCAAACTTTTGAACGGTAGTGTATATAGACACACAGTGCGGAGCATTGTGGTTGGTGGATGTGCAGCAGAAAGTCTAAGCTCTCTCTTCGCGGATGCGGCGGGCCAGCTGGATGTCTTTGGGCATGATGGTGACCCTCTTGGCGTGGATGGTGCACAGGTTGGTGTCCTTGAAGAGACCCACCAGGTAGGCCTCACTGGCCTCCTGCAGAGCCATGACTCTTGAAGTCCTGAGCGATCTCCCTCACCAGGCGCTGGAAGGGCAGCTTACGGATGAGCAGCTCCGTGGATTTCTGGTAGCGACGGATCTCTCTCAGAGCCACGGTACCGGGCCTGTAACAGTGAGGCTTCTTCAGTCCGCCGGTGGCCGGAGCGCTTTTTCGAGCAGCCTTGGTGGCCAGCTGCTTCCTGGGGGGGCTTTTCCTCCAGTAGATTTACGGGCGGTCTGCTTGGTTCTTGCCATCGCTCTTTATTATTCTGTCTTATATTTCTTGCACGCCGCCTAAACTCCAGCCCGGCACCCGCGTCGTTTTCGCTTCAGTTCTCCCGGTATGTCGAGTTTCTCCGTTAGCACCGGGTGGCGGTTGAGTGCTAGCTAGCTCTTCCCTGCTGTATCGTCTCCTGCTGTAAACAGAGGCTCCGTCCGCCGACTCGGGAGACCTTTCGGGCGATCTGTGTGTCCGCGATATATATAGAGTGAAAGGTGTGCGGGATCAGAAAGTTATCACCGGATCAGAAAGAAGAAGGAAGATAAAAAGACTCAGAATTGAGCCGCTGTTGCAAAAGGCAGCCAACTCATGTGGCGCCGGAACCGGAACCGGTACAAGTGGTATTTGTGTACATAAGTACACAGATCTCCTCCTGACCTTTGACCCTGACCCTGACCTTTAGTGCAAAGTGGATGTAGACTGAGGATCACTGCGTGTGAGTCTGGTAACCATCTCGGTAATTGTAATGGAGTAGTGATTTAGCAAACTGCACATGAAAAGACAGACAGACAGATGCAGCACAATAGTATTGGAAATTAGCTAAAAACTGAATAATTTCCCCTTTTTAACAGTGGCTTGATTACCTGCTGATCATTAAAGAGCTGAAGACAGTGTTCAAACTGGTCATCTCTGGTTTCCATTGCCTTTCCTAGCCGTTGCAGTACCTGCAGAAAAAAAAAGAGCACAAAAAGCTAAATTTCACAGGAGCAGCAATTGCAGCAATTAAAGTGTAATACATTCATGGACTTATTATTTGGGAAGCAAAAACTCGTAGAGTGCTTACCCTCTCTTTCCCTCTGCTCAGCTGTTTTTGGACTTTTTTAGCAAAGTCACCAGCAGTACCTTTTGGACTAGTGCTGTCTGCCATACTTCTTTTCTGTGTTTAACTCTGGGGTGAAGCAGAGAGAAAGAATACTTTACAGCACAGCCCTGTAGCAATGCAGCTGATATGATCATGGCGAAGAGCTGGACCAGCAAAGTTTTACCTGAATGCAAGAACTTCTTTTGTTGTTAGCAGGATATTAGTAATGTTTCAGTTATATAGCACTTTTCATTGATGACTGTGTGTATTTGACTAAACAATGTAAAGCATAGGGCTGAACCTTATTTCAAGGAATCAAAAATATTTAAAAATGGTCAAAAAAAAATCTATTACCTGCATCCAACACTGTGACCCCTTATGTTACAAATATTCAGTCTTTAACTTTAATGTTTAACAGTAAAAAGACATTTACATAAACACCTACAATAACCTAAAAGTCTATTATATTTAAAGCTTATCTTTAATTGTGTGTCATTTTCAAATAAGGACTTAAACTCATTTTACCCAGAGATAGTGTTGATGTAACTTTTTTTTTCCACAATATTTTTTATTGAACCTTTTTTTTATACAAACATGGCACAAACAATCAGACACTAACACAAAAGTAATTTAAAAATTAAAAAGAACAATAACACAAAAAAAGTGTAATAAAAACAACAACAACAACAACTATTAACAAACACAAGTCAACAACAATGCTCCTCTGTTTAGTCTAGGTAATCTATTACATAAGAATACATAATATACGTTCAACAGCTTGGAATTTGCAAGGTCCACACATATCATTCACCTTCTTCTTCAGATGTTATGTTTAAATTCTTTACATAATCAATGAAAGGTCTCCATATATTCTCAAACACATTTTCCTTTGATTTCAGTATATATGTTATTCTTTCTAGTGGAAGGTTTGTTAACATCTGTCTTAACCACTGAGTCACATCTGGTCTATGAGTCTTTTTCCACAGTAGTGCAATACATTTTTTAGCATTAAGCAAACCGAGGTCTATGAATGCTCTTTCACTCTTATTAAAGTTATGTTTTTCTGGATACAGACCCAACAAAAACAGTTTAGGGTTCAATGTGAATTGTTTTGAAATTATTTTTTCAATTGTTACCCTCACCTCTTCCCAAAACATTCTGATTTTTCTACATTCCCATAAACAGTGAAATAGGGTTCCTTTACTTTCCATACATTTTGTGCATGTATCTGGTATGTTTTTGTTATATCTATTTAACTCCACTGGTGTAACATACATCCGCATTAACCATTTAAAGTGTATCAGTTTAAGACGTACATTTATTGATTTGGTTTGAGCTTCTGCACAAGCCATTTCCCATTGTTCCTCTGAAATTTCAATTTGCAGATCTTCTTTCCAATAATTCAGTCTTTTCTGTGAGTTTTCACTTGAGAATAGTGTCAATGAGTTATAAAACTCTGAAATAATACCCTTTCTCTTACTATCTTTCGTCAAAATTTTTTCCAAGGATGAATAAGTAGGTCGGGTGAAAGCATTATTTTGATTTGATCGAATAAAATTTCTAAGCTGAAGATATTTAAAAAAATGTGTTATATTAAGATTGAATTTAATCCTCAGTTCTTCAAAAGACATTATGTTATCTGAGCGTGACAAATATAAGTCATGAATCTTTTGAATCCCTTTTAAATTCCATATTTTAAATACAGTATCCGCTCTCCCTGGTGTAAAATATTGATTACCCCATATTGGGCTAAATTGTGACAGTGAGTGTGGTTCTTTTAAATATTTTTTGGTTTCACACCATATTTTGATCATGTGCTTTACAATTGGATTTTTAACTTGTTTCTGTAGTTTTTTAGCCGAGTCTGAGTATATGAATATGGGAAGAGGTAAAGGTAAATTGTATGATTCTATTTCAGTCCAGTGAGGAAGATCATTTGATAAAAAATAATATGTCATAGACCTCAGTTGTGCTGACCAGTAATACAACATAAAGTTTGGACATTTCAGACCTCCACGATCAAATGGTAAATATAGTAAGGATAAACGTAATCTAGCCTTCCTATTGTTCTATATAAATTCCACTAACTTTTTTTTAATTCTTGAAAATAGATCTGAAGGTGGTGGTAAAGGAATGTTTTGAAATAAATAAAGTATTTTTGGTAAGATATTACTTTTAAGTATATTAATTCTCCCGATCATCGACATTGGTAGTGACATCCATCTCTGAAGTAACTCATTAATATCTGTCATTATGGCTTCATAGTTGGCACTGGCGACTGATTGTTGATGTAACTTTTGTTTTGTTTTTTCCTAACCTTTCATGTCATATTATTCCTATCATATACAGTATATTCATTGTGCATCAGTATATGTCATGACAAATAGAGAATAAAATCCAGGGAAAGCCCCAGTTGAAAAATATCTTAGAAAGTTGGAGAAAACTGGCAAATGCTTGTGCCCTGTGATAGACCAGGGATCTGTCCAGGGTGTACCCCACCTCTTGTCCAAAGAAGCTGGGGTAGGCTCCAGCTATGAACCAAATACTCCAACCTAATTTTTCCACATTAGTAAAACAAATGCACCGTGGTTGTCTCCTTATTTGTGACTGGCAAACCCAAAAAACTCTATCCATTTAGATCAGGAGCTAATTAATCTTAATTGGCAGGCTGAAAATAGACTGCTTCAGATACAACTGTGCAGACATGAGCTGTTAGTCTTTAAAACTACACATGTTCTCGAGGAAGTCAAAACTTAAAAATCAATCCCTGGAAAGTGGATAATATGGAACCTTTAAGACCAGCCATAATAACAGCTGGACCTACTTCAACATTTTAATGCATAATTTTACAAAAATATGAACACAAAAATAAAACAATAGAACAAAAATTGTTTAAGAAGGTTTCTGAGCAATACAAATGTCCTCAGCTTGGCTCGGATGCTTCCCCAGTCATGAAGGAGGATAATTTAAAGAACATTTAGACAATTACTGTACATTCACCGGCCACTTTAATAGGTATATTTGTTCAACTGCTTTTTATTCATATATCTAACCAGCCCATCGCATGGCACCAATTCAGTACATTTACACATGGAGACAAGACGAGCTGCTGAAGTTCAAACAGAGCACCATGGGGAAGAAAGAACATGGTATGATTGTTGGTGCCAGATGGACTGGTCTGAGTATTTCAGAAGCTGCTGATCTATGCAAAATTTACACACAACCATCTTGGAGGTATACAGAGAATGGTCCGAAAAAGAGAAAATATCCAGTGAGCCGACGTCCTCTGGACCCCTGTTGATGCCAGAGGTCAGAGGAGAATGACCGGACTGGGTGGAGCCGATAGAAAAGCAACAGCAACTCAAATAACTACTCATTACAACCGAATACGCAGAAGAGCATCTCTGAAGGCACAACACATAAACCCTAGAAACAGATGGGCTACAGTTGCAGAAGACCTCAACTCACTCCTGTCAACTAGGAACAGGAACCTGAGGCTACAATTCACACAGGCTCTCCAACATTGGACAATAAAAGGTCAGAAAAACATTGCCCAGACTGTTGGAGTCGCAGTGTTTGCTGCAACATTTGTATGGTAGGGTAAGACGTTGGCATAAGTAACATGGAAAAATGGATCTATGTATGTAGGATGTGCAGCCAACAATCCGCAGCAAGTGCATGATGCAAGCATAGCAATACGGACTAATATCTCTGAGGCTGTGAAATGTTTAGAGGACCTCTTGGTGTACCGAATAAAGCAGCCAGGCCAGCTTAATTCCTGCCCTTGCTTCTGAGCCTCATAACTACAGTACCCACAATTCCATTCCACAATCCGCTTCCAGTAGTTGTGAACTTTAGCCTACCCAGCGTGTTTTTATGACCGTTGAAGGAGTGGCTCCATGTCAGACCGTCAGTTTGCTGCGCTGCTGGCGGAGCTGCAGGACGTGATCATGGGGAGCCCTCTGGCCAAGTGTGCCCTCACCGACCTGGGCATCCAGTGGGCCGGCTGGGCTCTGGCTTCAGCTCTCAAGACTGAGAAGTTTTACGATTTGGCAGGTAAAGTGAAAGACAGAGACTAAGAAGTAATTTCCCTAACAGTGGAATGAGTGACTGGGGGTTTTGCAGCTTTGTTCATTGTTCAGCACCACGGATGCGAGCGAACTTGACTGAAACGCGAACTCGTGTTGAAACCCGAAATCGGCGAATATTCGGCTTAATGCCGGACAGTTTATTTTTAAAAAAGGCAGGGCGTTTTGCATTGTGGATAAATGTTGAGAGATCACCATTACAAAACGTACGTTAGCTAAAGGAGCTTTGTTGTGAAAGACTCCAGAGCGCCTCCTGCTGATCCAGCGGGCGCATGTGTGAGCAGGGGCGGACTCAGTGCTGTCTGCACCTGGGGCCCTCTCACACCTTAAGAATGGGGGGGGTTGTGTGCTTAAATCAGGATGCCACACAGCCAAGTCCAGTTATTTCATGGTGTGGCGATAAGTAAGAAAATGACTGTTTTCACTGTAGCAGTGGAACAAAAAAATAGTTTAAATGGATTTGACAGCAGAGTTGTTTTTGATAACTATTCTGTATAATTGAACAAAACATCCTTTTATTTAATACTTTGGATTATTGGCTTTATTACAGATCATTTCCTGACCACTTTCATTTTTCAGCAGCACACTGTATGTTTTTGCATTGTTACCCATTCATTAACATTGTGCACACTTAGCAAGTAACTGATAAAGTAACAGTTGCATCACTCTTTTCCCCATTAAACCTGTGTTAAATTAGATTATAGGAATCTGTGGCAGCATATAACAGGAATGCTAAATTCCCAACCAATGAGGAAGTTGAAGATGGTCAAATGCCTTTACTCTGCCAGGACTAGGTGTCTCTGAGGCATACATAGTCTGTTTTCAATAATTTGTCATATGTACTAGAACTGTGTAGCTTACCTGTTGATGCTAATGATGAATATTGTTAAAATTTCACAAATGAATCCTCTCTTCAATTCTTCCTTCACTCGTCCTGTTCTGGCGCTCAACTTCACTTTGTCCTGCAGTATATTTTCACCCTTGGACTTTGGAACCAATTGTCTGTGCAGTATCCTGGGTAAAAGATTTATTAGGCACACCTTAGTCTGCAACAAGTAGCGCCATCCAGTATGTCCACATCCCACCTGTCCTAAGTTTTGCAGGTCTCTCTCACGCTCTCTTTTTTTGGCAGGCTCCGGCACATTTATACTGCTCGCTCACCTTAGTCGTATCTGGGGAGGAGCCACTCATATCCGTCAGAAGGTGCAGACAGGATTAGTGACGGCCTGGGGACTCAGGTGAGAGAGGCTGCTTTGACCCCAAGTAGACAACCACTCATACACACAGACCTCCTCACCATTTTCACGAAACTTATGAGGTGAAAAGTCTTCCTAACAAAGGTGTACCCAATTTCAGTCATGTATGGTCCTTGGAGAGGTCACAGGAAGTGAAGAGTGTGAAGGTTTAAACTCAGGTTAATGAATAATGTCTTGGTTAATGTGAATAAATGTTAACCGTGCTCTTTCTGCAGGCTGGGAACTTTCCTCTTCATGCGGATCTTGAAGGAAGGTCAGGATCGCAGATTCAACAATGTCAGGGACAGCCCAGGGACATTCTTTGTATATTGGTCCATTCAAGGTATTTGCAAATAATGTTAATTCCTACCCTTCATTAACATAGTCCTTGACCAGCTAAGCACAGTGTAAAGAGGAAGCTTGCCCCTGTATAAATCATTGTCTTGTTTCTGGTTCTTTATATGTATTTTTCTAGTCAGGAGCTGCTGGTTGGAATATTTTTATGGAAAGACTAAGCTAAAGCTTGTCAGAAATAATCCATTTTTTTTTACCCTATTTCCCTCAGCCGTGTGGGTATTTGTGACCCTCCTGCCCACCCTCATGCTGAACACTGAGAAGCGAAATGTGCCTCTGGGAGCAAGGGACTATATTGGCTGGAGTATTTGGGGCCTTGGCTTTGCTGCTGAGGCTATTGCTGACCAGCAGAAATGGCTTTTTAAGCGTGACCCAGATAATGCTGTAAGTTAGTAGAGTCCATGTTGTGCAGCCCTAAACTTCATTAATGTCTCGCTCCGTGTGTGTCATAGCTGTTCTGTCCAATTTACATTTGCTCCTCTAGGGGAAGTTCATTCAAAGCGGGCTCTGGGCCTACAGCAGACATCCCAACTACTTTGGGGAGATCCTGCAGTGGTCCGGTCTCTGGCTGTCTGCCTCCTCTGTGATGGAGGGTCCACAGTACCTGAGTGTGGTATCACCTCTGTTTGTCTGGTTCCTGCTACGTCACGTCAGTGGCATCCCCATCCTGGAGAAGCAGGCCGTGAAGAAGTACGGCACAGATCCAGCCTTCCAGGAATACGTCAGGAACACTCCTCTTCTCTGGCCATGGCCTAAATTTTAGCTTGTTTGAACTTTGTTGTAAGTTGTTTTTGCAAAGAGGCCTCACATATGCAGGTCTTTGAATATTGCAAGAAAAATGCAAACATTTTAAAAGTATAATTTTGTAATCTACTGTTGGAAATATGTAAAATAAAGAGTTTGTAACTACCATTCTTTAAATAAAAGATAGTGTTTGTTTTGGTAGTGTCATGATTGTGAGTAAGTTAGAATCATTCTTATTGCCACAGTTTACCATTGACTTGTGGTCTTTAAAGGTGTAGTGGATAGTATTTTCATGAAAACAAATAAAAAAAATACATCAAAAAATGATGAGAAAGGTGAAGAATTAAGGTTTTATCTTCTTTGTCTGCTCCCTTATTTGGGGTCACTGAGGTCTGCATATTTGATTTGGCAAGGATTTTACACCAGATGCTCTTCCTAATGCAACCCTTCCCATTTGCCTGGGCTTGAGACCAGCAGTAGGGATACACTGACTTTTGCTCCCCTCATGGCTGGGTAACCAAATGTCCCCATTCAGTTATGCTGAGCACCAAGCTAGAAGGCATAAAGTACAATTTTTATGGTCTTCAGTAAGACCCTGCTGGGGCTTGAATACACAACCTCTCAGCTGTGAGGAAGATGCTCTATCACTATTCCACCACTCCGGTTCAGTTAAAGCCTTTATATCAGGGATCATCAACTACATTTGTCCAAGGACCAGAATTTTTCTCGGCAGACACCCAGGGCTAGATGCTCTAGTAAAAAAAAAAAATAAAATATTGCATCTTAAGTAATACATTATTTGATATTCTGGAGGAACAAAATAAGTGCAGGGGGACACAGCAAATCCGTTTCGGGTCGCGGGGGGCTGGAGCCTATCCCAGCATCTTTGGGCGAGAGGCAGGGTACACCCTGGACAGATCGCCAGTCCATCGCAGGGCCAACACAGAGAGACAGACAACCATTCACTCTCACAGTCACACCTAAGGACAATTTAGAATCCCCAGTTTGATGCCAATTAACCTAACTTGCATGTTTTTGGCATGTGGGAGGAAACCGGAGAAATCCCAGAGTAAACCCAAGGGTGCTTTATTCCTCCATCACGGGGGCTCACCCAGTGCTGTGGCAGCGCACTGTGAGTGAGCCCTGAGCCGTCGTCAGTGCGTTCTGAATGCGTTTATCAGTGAGCTTTGAGTGAGCACGTTTATACCAGCAAGAGAGAATGCATGGGACATTTACGTAACAGTCAAGAAAGAATGCATGTAACATTTACATAAGAGTCACACATATCAATAGCTTGATTACTGGCGCTGGAATTCCTCTCTTTGCTGTAGGCTGGGCTGTAGGACAAAAGAGAATGCAAGGCACATTTACATATTGATATCAGTCCATACATGTCATTGTTCTGTTTCCTGCTCAAGCTGAGTGCTCTGTCTGTCCAAGTAGATTGTGGTGGGTCACCCCACAATATGTTAATTTCTTCCAAATTTGTTATATTTTTAGATGAGTACATCTGAGGAATTTGATGACAAGAATATGGTGGCCGGTAATGATGTCACAGCCAATAGCCAATAATAACTAGGTTGATGTCACATTTTGTTGCCTCATATTAAGTTTATACCACAAGAGTACTCCCTTGACATGCTATATCTGGCTTGTAATCACCAAAGAACTGATATTGTAGAACAGAACAATGCAATGTGTTGATGTTTGTACCATGCAAACTGTAGTAAGTGCGGCACCTACTGGCCAAGAGGTCACAATGTTGTCTCTGTCACCTCTAAGGCATTGCTGGTAATTCAAATTATGAATGAACCCCAAGAGTGTGTGAGGCCGTTGTTGTCGGACTAGAAAAACTATCACTCACCACAATAGACTGTACACACCATGCCCAATGCTGTCTCAACACCCCCATCCCAAAATTAAAAAAAAGATCTAGTAACAACAGTCCCATGTCTGCTGTACAGCTGTTAAACCTGCAGCTTTTGTCAGGTTGCGCTTTCAGATTATAAACAAGATATCAGGGGGTGAAATCTAAGACTTTTTTTAGGCCATTTAGGTAAAAACACATTTTTGAAAGTATTCTACCTCATTGCAATTAGTTTTGTACAAAATTTAGTGAAAACATATTAAGATCAATGATCTGTAAGCAGAACACAAAATTAAAATGGTTGTTGTGACCCACCTTTTCAAATATGAGAGGATATTGCAACATTTGACTGAACCAAATATTAGTAATATTATCCATAACTGAATATACTGTAGGGTTGTCCAGTTGTCTTTTACACCCATAATTATGGCAATAATCTGAGTTCTGCAGTTCTGCAGCCTTTGTCTCCACTGTTTCCATCTCAGTGTGTAACTTTGTGATAGGCTATCAAACTGTAGTGCCCATCTTTCCTTCAGCAATCTGGTCAGCATTAAGCCCCTCTAAATTTTGCTCTGCTGCTTTTCAGTTATGTCTGGACATCTGTATCTTTTTCTTCCTGTTTTGCTCATCTAAAGCTTGTAACTGGATGTTGATGCAGCAAAACACAAGAATCTTCTTTGACGTAATGACTTGTTTGGCATTTTTCTTTACTGCATTAAAGACTTAGTCAAATGCAAAGCTGTAGTAGTTTGAGTTTAAATCCAAATCCAAAGCAATGGAAAATGCACAAGAGAGGTGAAGAAGAGAGTGCAGGCAGGGTGATGTGGGTGGAGACGAGTGTCAGGGGTGATTTGTGACTGAAAGACAGCAGCTAGAGTGAAAGGGAAGATTTACAAGATGGTAGTGAGACCTGCTGTGATGCATGGTTTAGAGAAGGTGGCAATGACAAAAAGACAGGAGGCGGAGCTGGAGGTGGCAGAGTTGAATATGCTAAGATTCTCATTGGGAGTGACTAGGAGGGACAGGATTAGAAATGAATATATCAGAGGGACAACTCGGGTTGAGCGGTTTGGACATGTGCAGAGAAGGGATAGTGGCTATACTGGACAAAGGATGCTGAAGATGGAGCTGCCAGGCTGGAGGAAAAGTGGAAGACCACAGAGAAGATTCATGATGTACTAAAGGAGATCATGAACGGTGTTGGTGAGACAAAAGAGGATGAAAGTGATAGGTTGAGATAGATGACCACTAAAGCAATTATCCAAAAGAAGAAGACTGTACATGCCAAGAAATATACAAATGTTTATTGTGAAAATGGCACGTTTAAATCCCTAAAAGACTAACTTAAGGAGAATTTAAGCTTTAATTGAAAAAATGAGAAAAGAATTTGTTATATGGGGATTTATTGTGAAGTGCGGTGTGACGACGCCACCTTCCTGTTGCGTCATCACATCACCCTATATTAGAAGGCAGCTGCCATGAAGACTTCCTCTTGCCCTGGATGACTCCGCTAAGGTGCATGCTGTGTACTGTGTTCCTGATATTCAATAAAGCAGTGTTAAGTGCTACATCTCTGTTGGCCTCATTCATCATCAGATTTGTGGACATAACATTTGGCGACAGAGGATTAAACCATGGGGGCGTGCGTGACACCTCTATGGCCATTTCTGGATGGCCCAGGAGAACCAGCAATATTGTGGCAATGGTAGGTCGACGCATTTGAGGTGCACATTGCAGCATTGGGCCTGGGTAAACTCAACACAGTGAGGAAACGAGCACTTCTTGTCCACAAACTGGGCATAGAAGGTCAGCGAATTCTCCACTTGTTTGAACCAACGGGGTTATATGAGTATGCTTTTGAGTTTCTTGCTAGCTATTTCGCCAAACACACACGTAGCATGAAGCTGTGGGTTGAAATACTGTTGGCGCCAAAAGGCACAAGGCTAACTAGCACAGGGGAGCTAAGGTCCCAGCTAGTAGCAATGGAGGAATTAGCCATGGGGCTAAATGGGCGCCAAGCACAGAAGTTACCTGGACAGACGGCGTTAGCTAGCATGGTGAACACGGCAGCAAAGGGGGGGCCCGAGCATGTGGAGAGCTCTGAGGCACAGCAGTACACTTCAGACAGCAGAGGGGAAAAGCCGGACTGCTCCCATTCCCTCACTTGGCAGGCTATGGAGGTTACGGCCGAGCTGACAGGCGGAGAGTCCGCTTCAACGACTAACACCAAAGCGCACACTTCATGCTCTCAGGAGGAGAGTGGCTCAGTGGAGGAGCCGGACGGCTTCAGTGCCCACGCTCAGCTGGTTTTAGTAGGAGCAACCAAGTTGGTGGGCGGAGGGTCCGTTTCAATGAGTTACACCGGAGAGGTACTGGACTGCTTCTGTACCTGAGATGAGCCACAGCTGACGATGGAAACAATGGGTGAAGAGTCCACAGTGAACACGGTGACAACAGAACCGCCGCAGTGTTACGACAGCACCAGATGGAAGGAGAGCATGGAGCTGCCGAAAGCACAGCGGCACATCAAACCAAGTAAGGCACCGCTCCAAGTACTGGAGTGGGTTCAGGTTTGTGCCAGAAGGACACCGGGACAGTGACTGACTGGGCCCCAGCCAGCAAAGCAACAGCCGCCACTGAGGATTGTGGCGAGGCTGTGAACAACGAGGTTTTGGCTGACGGACGATTCGGTTTGGCACGCAAACAGACTACAGCGTGTCCAGGTGGTGATTCCAGACGGTGGGGCTCCACGGGAGTCGGATGCCGCAGTGTGGGACCCGGGGCCTGGCGTCATGAAGATTGGCCCTGGGGGTCCGACAGCTCCGGGCGCTATGAGCCTGCTCCAAAGCTCCACGGGGAGGCCGCCTCAAAGCTCTCTGACTGAACTGTTTTCCCCCTGCCTGACCCACCATCCACTTGAGTGACTGTGCTAACAGACTCCCTAATGTTTATAGTTCTGTTTGGTGTTGTGTGTTTAGTTTAGGAGTACAGCAGTTTTTTTAGTTGTTCAATAAAGACTTTTAGCGATATCAGTGGCAGAATAACCCACTGTGCGATGCGGGCCGTGTGGTAGTCCACCCACCAGTCCTATTTTAATTTTTTTTTGGTGTGAGTGTTTTTATGCCTTAGTTTTGCTTTTAGTTTAGTGTGTTTTGCGTAATTGTGGTTCCAAATTAGGGTGGGTTCGATTTGAGTGTGTGCTTTTGGACCTTGTGGGGGGGGAGGGGGTGTCATGTGGGGATTTATTGTGAAGTGCAGTGTGATGACACCACCTTCCTATTGCGTCATCATACTGCCCTATATTAGGGAGCAGCCGCCATGAGGACTTCCTCTTGCCCTGGATGACTCTGCTAAGGTGCATGCTATGTACTGTGTTCCTGATATTCAATAAAGCAGTGTTGAGTGCTACATCTCTGTTGGCCTCGTTCATCATCAGGTTTGTGGGCATAACAGAATTGTTAAAGGACCTGTGGATACCAAGTGTTGATATAAACATCCAGTTATCTTTCTTTATATTTATACCACATAATCTGTAAGATTTACCAGTGTAATTAAAATTAACTAATTACCAGACGTCAGTGCACATAATCATTGCCAAATCTTAAATGTGATTTTTTTTTTCCATATGACTTCCATAAGAAGCCATAAATTCTCAGATCTCACTCTGCCAAAAATCGAGTTGTTGTTTTTTTTTCTCGTTAACATGTCTCTAACATGTTTTTTTTTTTTTATTAGTCCATGAGCCGAGCACTACATCGGTACCAAAAAGGTGCCTGGGTTTGTTTGGTGTCATTGGAAAGCTAGTGACCTGAGTAGCTTATTAATTTTATTGCATTGTATATTTATAAGAATGGTGTCAAAAAAAGTCATTTTGGTTCATATATGTATTTGGTTCTATAGCGGTCAATAGTGGTACTATATGAGAAGCCAGAAGCCATCTCTATTGTCATTCAGTCCATACAGCCAATCATGTACAGTAGAATGAAATTACATTTCTCCTATCTACAATGTTAATTACATATAGAATCAGAGGGGTCGCTGCCATGCAAGGCACCGCCACAAACAACAAACATATACATAAATACAGTATGAAAATTTGTGGAAAAGCAAGGTAAAGATGACTAAATAACATGTACTATGCACATACAGTACTTAACCATCCATTGGATATTTAGGTTTCATGTGAGGCTATGATTCTTATTTGTTATTGAGTTATTTGTCTCTGTGTATTATGAAAGTCTGTTTATTTTTTTTATTTAACTTTTTATTTATAGGAGGCAACCTCTCTTTTTTAAGGATGCCCTGTTCTCATTCGCAGTTACCCATTCACACCTTGAAGCTGCCTGGTACAACCCCAGTCTGACCTGTGCACTGGCCACTGAGCAGCGCCACTGCAGCAGTTGGGGTTGAGGACCTTGCTCAAGGGCACCACAGTGATGTTAAGAAGGGTGGGGTAAACACTGCTATGCTATCTGTCCCATCCAGATCTGATCCGGTCACCTTCTGGTCACCAGTCCACATCCCTAACCAACTGGCCAGTACTGCCCCACTTGTTTTACTCTTGTTTACTGAGGGTTGCATTTTACCACTGTATGGTAGTTTCACATCAGTGAAGATGACGTCTTTTTGTGACACCCAAAGACGTTTTAAGATAAGATAAACCTTTATTTTACCCACATCACCTCTGACCTCTCTTGGACTGTCAACACCAAGGCCCTTGTAAAGAAAGCCCAGCAGTGGCTGCACTTCCTCCGAGTCCTGAGGGAGAACAACATGGACCAGAAGCTGCTGCTGGCCTTCTACTGCTGCTCTGTGGAGAGTGTGCTCACCGACTGTCTGGGAGTGTGGTACACCAGCTCCACAGCTGAGAACAGGAAGGCTGTGCAGAGAATTATCAACAACACGACTCAAAAAAATCATTGGCGGCCCTCTGCTCTCCCTGGAGGACATCTCCAGATCCTCCTGTCTCAGAAAGACCAAAGTCATCACAGGAGACCCCTCACATCCCGCCTACCACCTGTTTGACCTGCTTCCGTCTGTATGAAGGTTCAGATCAATCAGGTCCCACACCTCCAGACTGACAAACAGTTTCTTCCCCTGGGCCATCTGGACTGCAAACAGCTAGAGGTCCATCCCCCTTTCCCCATTACCCTCACATGCACAAACCTGAGGACCTTTTTATTATCATAAAAACTCACCTGCTTTTGCACTCTGCACTTTTCATGTACAGTATCTCACAAAAGTGAATACACCCCTCGCATTTCTGTAAATATTTTATCATATCTTTTCATGGGACAACACTGAAGATATGACACTTTGATAAAATGTCAAGTAGTCAGTGTACAGCTTGTATAACAGTCTAAATTTGCTGTCCCCTCAAAATAACTCAACACACAGCCATTAATGTCTAAACCCCTGGCAACAAAAGTGAGTACATCCCTAAGTGAAAATGTCCAAATTGTCATATTTAGGCCCATATGTAGGCACTCACACGTTAGACTTTGACAAATATGAAAGGGACTGAACAGCACTAAGATTTATTTGATTGTGTGAATATTAATTACAGAATTATGGAAAATGAATGGGGTATCTAATTTTAGCGACTGTTTCAGAACCCTTATTTTTTTGTCTGATCAGAACAGGCCGCCACTGCCATCCGTGCTGAATCTGTGCGTTATATATACAAATTTAAAAAGAAAACCCACAAAATATGATAAGGTAGATAGTAGTATGTTCATTGCTTCATTCTATAGGGGGTTCTTACGATGAGTTCTTGGTATTTTAATCTTTTTTTTTACGTTTTTCCTCCGTTCTTAAGTTTGAATCTCTTCATTTGTAAAGGGCATTTCTGTGGTTCATATATCCATATCTGCATATGTATAGACACAGGGGGATGTTTTGTGATTGCATGTGTGGAATGACCTCACGTCTCAGAAGAGGACAATAGGTCTGGACCGCCTGCGGAGAACAACGAGGAGATGGAGGCGCGGCGGTGAAGACCTGAAAAGACTTCCTGACCCCCTGGGGTCAGGCGAAGGAACGGGAGGACATCGGAAGAAGACATTGGATGATTAGAAGGATATGACAAGGATGTGTGATGTTGGCTTTTGTTGTGTGGTGTATAAGTATGGGGGTCTGACTGCGATCAGCCTCTTTCTGCTTTCTGCTTCGGGTGAGACATGTTGGGGATGTGAAGCCGACATTAAAGCTGAATTATAAAATCACTCAGCGTCTTCATTTCACGCTCCCCACATTGGTGACCAGACGTGAGAATGGATGAACGGCATTCCCCCGTTGCAGACTCGTCGGAGGCGGCCCGAGCAAGCGCCGTCGCCATCAAGCTCCCAGAATTCTGGCAGAACGACCCGAACTCATGGTTCAAACAGGCTGAGGCACAGTTCGCGCTCGCAGGGGTGACGGCAGACGAAACCAAGTTCTACCACGTCATCGCCAGGCTCGACGCTGCCACAGCACAATGCGTGCAGAGCGTGATACAGCAGCCGCCCACCAGCGACAAATACGAGGAGCTGAAGGCTACTCTCATCGAGAGCTTCGTGCCCTCGGCCGAGGAAAGGGCCAAGAGACTACTGGCGACGTATGGCCAAGGAGGGCGCAGACCGATGGCCCTGATGGAAGACATGCTTCAGCTGAGGGAGGCAGACAACGACAGCTTCCTCTTTCAGCACATCTTCCTCAGCAATCTCCCGGCGCACATGAGAGGGACTCTGGCCAGCATGCGTTGTAAGACCCAGCAGGATTTCCACGCGCTAGCCCGGGAAGCACAGTGTCTCCTCAACTCCGGCGGCGAGCAGATGGCCACGGTGGACCTCGGTGCGGAAGCCCAGGGCATCGGGGAGCCGGAGACAGCGGAGCAAATCCCTCCCACCATGGCAGCGACGTGGCCGCGACGCAACAGACGAAATGACCTCTGTTACTACCACCGGCGATTTGCTGAGAGGGCATACAAGTGTGTGCCACCGTGCAGTTTCAAGAGCTCGGGAAACTCCAAAAGCCGGGAACCGTTAGCAGCTACGGCTCTCGGCGAGGCCAACAAGCTGCTCTACATCACTGATGAAGGCTCCGGGCGATATTTCCTCATAGACACCGGAGCTCAGGTGAGCTTCATCACCCCGACCTACGCTGACCGAGTGGCTGGACCCCGCGGCAACGGGGCAACGGCGGCGAACGGCTCGAACATCAGCACTTATGGTGAAAGGACCTTGTCTCTGTCCTTACACGGCCGCACTTATGAGTGGACTTTTATCATAGCGGCGGTGAGTTTCAACATGTTAGGTGCTGATTTCTTATGTTCACATGGGTTGTTAGTTGATCTTGCAAACAGATGCTTAATCAATGCACTGTCATTCTCTTCTATCCCCTGTTCAGCTCGAGTGTCCCCACCACCCGTGCAGGCCAACGTCGCCACAGCAGGAGGTATCTTTAACAAACTCCTCACCCAATTTCCAGCACTCACAGTTCCCAAATTTTCGGCAACAGTAGCGAGACACGGGGTGGAGCACTTCATCCCCACAACGGGCCCCCCTGTCTTCGCTAAAGCTCGGCGCTTAGACGCGACCAAGCTCGCCATAGCACGGGACGAGTTCGCCAGCCTGGAAAAGCTGGGCATTATTCGGCGCTCGAAAAGCCCATGGGCTTCGCCACTGCATATGGTCCCGAAAGCCGACGGCTCCTGGAGACCTTGCGGCGATTATCGCAGATTAAACAATGCTACAGCCCATGACCGCTACCCAATCCCTCACATCCAGGATTTTTCACTACATCTGGCGGGTGTGCGTATTTTTTCTAAAATAGACCTGGTCCGCGGCTACCACCAAGTCCCAGTCCGACCTGAGGACGTCCCTAAAACGGCCGTAATAACCCCTTTTGGTCTTTTTGAGTTTCTGTGCATGCCTTTTGGCCTTAAAGGTGCGGCACAAACGTTTCAGCGTATGATGGACGCTGTGTTACGCGATCTTCCTTTCGTGTTTGTCTACCTCAACGATATTTTAGTTGCCAGCACATCTGAGGAGGAACACGAAAATCACCTCACTACAGTTTTTCAGAGGTTGGAAGAACATGGGTTAATAATTAATCCAGCCAAGTGCCGATTCGGCGTGGCGCAGATTGATTTTTTGGGACACTACGTTTCCCCAGAAGGGGCAGTTCCATTGCTTGATAAGGAGCGCGCAGTGACAAATTTTCCCCGACCACAAACGGTCAGATCGCTGCAAGAATTTTTGGGAATGGTTAATTTTTACAACCGTTTCCTCCCCCGCGCAGCTCAACTCATGCAGCCATTATATGCCGCGCTTAGAAAGCAAAAGCCCTCCAACGCGGTCACGTGGTCCCCGGAGCGGGAACGCGCGTTCGTGGAAGTAAAAAGAGCCCTGGCTGACGCCGCGCTTTTGGCCCACCCCGACCCCTCGGCCCGCATAGCACTTACCACAGACGCATCAAATTTGGCCATGGGGCGGTCGTGGAGCAGCACGTTGACGGGGTTTGGCAACCGCTAGCATTTTTTAGCAAATCCTTAAACAAAACCGAGAGCAAATACAGCACGTTTGACAGAGAGCTGTTAGCGCTTCATTTGGCCATCCGCCATTTCCAGTTCTGGCTGGAAGGTCGGCGTTTCACGGCTTTTGTCGACCATAAACCGCTCACTTTTGCGATGTCTAAAATCTCAGAACCTTGGTCGGGCCGGCAACAAAGGCAGCTGGCCGCAATTTCGGAATTTACCACGGACATTCGGCACGTAGCGGGCAAACTCAACGTGGTGGCAGATTGCCTCTCCCGCGCCGTGACATCGTCAGGGCACGTGAAGGCAGATCATACTACCACAGCCACAGGGCGCGAGACCAACACGGAAGCGTACGCGGCCCCAGTTCACGTAGGGATAGATTACACAGCCATGGCAGTAGAACAGGGTAGTGACGCGGACGTGCGCGCACTCCAGTCTGGACCAACAGGGTTAAGGCTGGAGAGCAGGGGTTTGCGTGACGGTGTGCCCCCCTTAATCTGCGACGTGTCAACCGGGCGACCTCGCCCGGTAGTCCCGGCCGCGTGGCGCCACCGCGTTTTTGATTCGGTTCACTCCCTGGCGCACCCGGGAGTGCGCGCTTCGGTAAAAATGGTGGCGGAAAAGTTTGTTTGGCTGGGCCTGCGCAAGCACGTAAAGGAGTGGGCAAGAACATGCATGTCTTGCCAACGTGCCAAAATTTACAAGCACACGAAAGCTCCTTTGGAACCGTTCCGAATCCCGGCCAGAAGGTTTGACCATGTGCATGTCGACCTCGTGGGCTCCCTACCGTCGTTGCAGGGGTTCACACATCTTTTAACAATGGTGGACCGAACCACACGTTGGCCAGAAGCGGTCCCGCTGACGTCAACTACGGCCGCAGAGGTGGCTCGCGTTTTTTTAACGATTTGGGTAGCGCGTTTCGGAGTCCCGTCGGACATCACGTCCGTTATAGGGGGCCTCAGTTTGTCTCAGAGCTCTGGTCTGCGATGGCCAGCAGCTTAGGGGCGACAATCCATCGCACTACCGCATATCACCCACAGGCTAATGGTTTATGCGAGCGTTTTCATAGGTCTTTGAAGGCTGCCCTCAGAGCGTCACTAACGGATGCAAATTGGGTTAACAAACTACCGTGGGTTTTATTGGGGTTGCGTTCTGCGCCCAAGGAGGATCTAGACGCCTCCCCAGCAGAATTAGTTTTTGCTCAACCTCTCAGGCTCCCTGGTGAATTCTTACCAGAACAGCCAGAGCCGGGGTGCCTCCCAGCTCTGAGGCCACTAAGCAGCACGGGAGCAGACATGCTCCCGGGCCCAGTTCATCACACCTTTCCGCGGGTTTTTGTTCCCCAGGCTTTAAAAAATGCCGAGTTCGTTTTTGTTAGGCACGAGGCTTTAAAGCCAACCCTTCACCCACCATATGATGGTCCATATAGAGTGCTGGAACCTGGAGATAAGCATTTTGTGCTGGATTTGGGGGACAGAAAAGAGACAGTCAGCATTGACAGACTCAAGCCTGCCTTCATGTTGAGGGACGAGCCTGTGCGGGTGGCGAGAGCACCTCGACGTGGTAGACCCCCCAAGGGACACGTCCCAGCCCCCCCGCAGGGATCAAATAACCACTTTTTTCCTCAAGCTGCAGATTCCTTACAAGACAGCGCCGTTGGGATGCCGAAGCAGACGTACAGCAGATTTGGAAGACGGTTGAAACCCAGACGACACACAGACTGATGTGAATGTGATAATGTGTTTTAAGATATGCTGTCGGGGTTATCATGGCAGTTTTAAGGCGGACATGGGGCATAGACTGTACCGTTACTGTTATCACTGTGTTTTTAATGTGATCAACTTGTATAGTTATGCCAGTGATGTCACCATATTCTGTGAACCTACATATATTGTCCTTTTCTTAAACGTTTGGGGGGGGGGCTGTGGTTCATATATCCATATCTGCATATGTATAGACACAGGGGGATGTTTTGTGATTGCATGTGTGGAATGACCTCACGTCTCAGAAGAGTACAATAGGTCTGGACCGCCTGCAGAGAACAACGAGGAGATGGAGGCGCGGCGGTGAAGACCTGAAAAGACTTCCTGACCCCCTGGGGTCAGGCGAAGGAACAGGAGGACATCGGAAGAAGACATTGGATGATTAGAAGGATATGACAAGGATATGTGATGTTGGCTTTTGTTGTGTGGTGTATAAGTATGGGGGTCTGACTGCGATCAACCTCTTTCTGCTTTCTGCTTCGGGTGAGACATGTTGGGGATGTGAAGCCGACATTAAAGCTGAATTATAAAATCACTCTGCGTCTTCATTTCATGCTCCCCACAATTTCAAGGAAAGACAGCTGTGTTTTATATTAAACTAATTTCCTTCTTGCAATACTCTTAACTTTAGTGTTATGTGTGTTTTAAACTTGCTCGTTTGCAATAACTCGCTGCCATCCGTTTCAAAGTGAAATGCCGGTTCCACGTTGTCGAAGCCATGCAGGGTTTAAATGACATTAACAGCTGGTTTAACCTCTGGATTATTTTAGTGACTTTGAGCCTTTTGTGGTATACTGACTTGGCTGTTTTATACAAAGGTGGACTCTTCAACACTTGAGACTTTTAACTGGAACAGCAACCCCTTAAAGACGAAGCCAAAGTAAAAATTTAACATTTTTGTATGGAATCTGGTCCGTCCCATGAGTGGTACTTGGAATGTTTGAGTGCAGGTGATCTGCAGGCAGAACTTCATTAAGGAATCCAAAGATTTCTATTCTCAAACGCTCCCATTTGTTTTCAGATTGATTGTTTTTAGTTCAAGTCTTAATTAAGTTGGTTGCTCTGCTTGTTTGAATTAAAGTCTAAATGTGATCAAATGAAATTGTATGTTAAACGGCATATTGTATAATATAGTGTAGTCAGAAATGTACTTTAAGTCAGTTAACATTATTCTTAAAATGATGTTTTAAAAACTCAACGCAATCAAAAAGTGGACATAGAGACTGGAAGAGAAGTGGGAAAAAAGAAAAAATCAGCAAAATTTAAAACAATGTGTCATGGGTTTAAGTGTCCCCTGAAGTTTATGTTTCCTGAAATTGTGACTTAGATTGTATATACTTTTATTTATTTATTTATCTACTTTCTACTCGTTTTAGTTTTGCTCTTAATATGAACCCTGAGTTTGAAATAAACGTTTGAATTTGAATTTGAATTTGAATTAACCATTATAATTCAATAAGTGACTCCGTGAGACACTCATGGCTGCTCTGCTCATTCACAGACCAGAAAATTCACGCTGTTATCCTGTTAAATCAAAGGGAATCTTCATTCTTTTGCATGTCCTTTTGTTGTGAAAATTGTGTTAACAGGTCTGAGGAGTTGTTAGTTCCTGTCCAGCAGGTCATTTGGGGGGTGGGGGTGGAATCAGTGCCATTGATAAAGCCACAATACCCTTTAACCCTTTGGTTTCCATCTCAGCAGCAGCTCTGTTTGAATTGTCCTCAGAAGGGAACATGTAAATCGACAGAGGTGTGAAGTCTGGCCCAGCTGTTCCCACTGATGTCATGGGGGGGTGATCTGTTGGGTGTCATGGGGTGTCATGCGTTTACTCTTCCTGTGTTAACTGGGTTATTTCTGCTGCTGGGGATCACCTATTCCTCTTCTTCTCCTTTTCCCTGCTGAGTAGTGCAGATCTGCAGGATTTAACACCTCCAAACACCACCACTTAGTTCCTCCTCATGGATGTCATTTAAAAAAAATGGCCAACACATGTCAATTTATCACATCCTTTTTCATTTAAATTAGAAACATTCTTTTGTAAATGTGAGGATTTTTCTCATAAATTTGCAGGATTTTCATGCAGAGTTACAGCCATTTTACTCAGAAATGTGCAGCTTCTTATTTGAAAATTTGCAGCTTTTTATTATTCACAATTCATAATTTTGCAGCTTTTTCCTCATGAATTTAGAACTTTTTCTTACTCTTGAATTTGCAGTTTAAAAAAAAAGCTTAAACTTGCAGCAATTTACTCAAATCTTATATTTGCAGTGTTTTAGGTTGTTAACAGTTGGAAATTCCACTTTTTTTGGTCAAAAATTGGCAGCTTATAACTGAGACTTACATCCCCCCCCTTTTTTTTGTCAGGTCAGGCATTGGCTTGCTTGCTACCGGATAACCATGAAAACCGGCACTACCTATCTCAGGGGTCGGGCTGTCGGTGACTCAACTGGCATCCCCGCCCTTCCAAGGGCGTGGAGGGTGAAACAGGGCATCCTGGCAGAACTAAAAACAATATCCGCCACAGGTCTGTGGTGGACTACTCCCAGTTGCACGGGGTGAGAATGGGCATCCTGGCAGATAAACACATCTGTTGCAAGGTCTGTGGTGGACTGTGCCAGTCGATGCATTGTGACATGCACTACACAAAGAGCAGAGATAAACAAACCTATCATCTGGTCAGTCACTGCAACAGATACTGAAGTCAGTTTGTCTTGGCTTGTCCTTACCACTGATAATACTTTTATCTGCCAAGAATGTGTTGTTAGTCCAGCAAAAGCTAGCAGTACTCAAATACTTTGCAAGCAGTTTTATGAAATGGTCAATCAGAAAGCAACTCATACCGGCTCGGACGTCGCCTGGGCTTACAAGGTCCGCGCTGATCTGTTCACATTCCGACAAGCAGCGAAAAGTAAGCTAGGAGCAGGAAGACAAAAGAAGAGGAAAACAGCAGCCTTGTGTGTAGCAGAATGAAATGTACGCACTCTGTTGGACAGAACAACATCACAGCGCCCAGAAAGACAGACCGTGCTTGTGGCCCTGGAAATGAACAGGTACAATGTAGACATAACTGCACTTAGTGAAACAAGATTGCCTGGATATGACAGCTTGGAAGACCATGGGTACATCTTCTTTTGGAGTGGGAGATCAACTCAAGAAAGGAGAGAAGCAGGAGTGGGCTTTGCAGTTAGAAAGGAGATAGCAGCAATGCTTGATGAGGAACCGGTACCAATCAATGACAGGATAATGACTATGAGACTCCCACTACAGCGGAAGATGTATGCCACACTCATCAGTGTATATGCCCCCACAATGACCAACACAGAGGAGGTGAAGGAAGAGTTCTACAGTGATTTACATAAGACTATCAGGCGTGTACCGACTGATGACAGGCTGATACTCGTTGGAGATTTTAATGCCAGAGTTGGTTCGGACACTGAGAAATGGAAAGGAGTGCTAGGCAGTCATGGAGTAGGCAAGTAGGCAAGTGCAATGCTAATGGAGAACTTCTACTTGCACTATGTTCAGACTATAACCTTGTGACAACCAACACTCTATTTAAGCACAAGGACACACACAAGAAGACATGGATGCACCCAAGAGCCAAGCACTGGCACTTGTTAGACTACATCATAGTCAGGCAGAGAGACATAATGGATGTATTGGACACCAGAGCAATGAGAGGTGCGGACTGTGGTACTGATCATGTTATATTGAGATCTAGATTAAGGATTTGGAGATGAAAACAGCACTGCAGGACGGGTGCGAAGCCACCACGGAAGCTAAACACTAGTGCACTGAAAGGCCAAAAGAAGCAGGAAGAACTTACAGAGGAAATGGATGAAAACTTGAAAGACTGGGACAGCAACAACTCAGAGAATGACATAGAAGAGAAATGGGCAACACTGAAGGATACGGTGTATCAGACTGCGAGTGATGTATTAGGCCACCCTGAGAGGAAACATCAAGATTGATTTGATGAGCATGATGAACACCTGAAGAAACTACTAGAAGCGAGGAAAGAAGAAGAAATACTCAAAGGCTCAGAGTGAGCTACAGAAGTACATCAGAGAGATGAAGTCCAACTGGTGGGATGAAAAAGCGGAGCAACTTCAAACTGCAGCAGACAGAAAGGACATGAAAACATTCTTCACAGGTTTGAGAGAAATCTACGGCCCTAAACCAAGAGGATTGATCCAACTAAAGGCTATGGATAGTGAAACAGTTTTGTAGGAGAAAGACAAGATCCTGGACAGATTTGCAGACCACTTTGGCCAACTGCTAAACAACCCTGGAGATCTCACTGAAGAGACTAAAGAAGCTCTAGTGCAGCGACCAGCTGTATCAAGTCTGGGTGAACCACCAAATTTTGATGAACTAATGGCAGCTATCAGGACAACACAGGATGGTAAAGCTCCAGGAAGGGATGGAATTCCAGCAGAAGTGTGGAAATTTGGTGGTGTTCAGCTGACCAACTGCCTGCACAAGCTCATCCAAGAGACATGGGATGCCCAGAAAGTACCTCAAGACTGGAAGGATGCAAGTAGTCTGCCTTTGTTCAAGAAAGGTGACAGGAAAGATTGTTGAAATTACTGAGGTATATCACTGCTAGCCACTGTTGGTAAGATTCTCTCACGTGTACTACTGAACAGACTCAATGAACACATCTCGCAGAATGTACTACCGGAAACCCAGTGCGGCTTTAGAAGTGGAAGAAGCACAATGGACATGATTTTCTGCTTGAAACAGGTTCAAGAAAAGTGTATCTAACAGAGCATGCCGCTTTATGTAGTCTTCATAGACTTCAGTAAAGCCTTCGATACTGTTTCGCGACAAGAACTTTGGCAGGTACTCAAGAAATATGGCTGTACAGAGAAGTTTGTCAGCCTGATCAAGGCACTCCATACAGGTATGCAAGCAAGCGTGGCAATGAGTGGTTCAGTATCTAAAGACTTTTCAGTAAGCAACGGGGTGAAACAAGGGTGTGTGCTGGCACCTACACTCTTCTCGCTATATCTGGCAGCCATGCTTGAGGTGGCCTTCAAAGACACTTCAGAAGGAGTACACATTCAAACAAGGAAAGAAGCAGACTTGTTCAATGTGGCACAGTTTAAAGCCAAGCATAAGACATCAATAAAGGTAGTACTGCTGCCTTTATCAACCACCAAAGTTCCAATTATCAACATCACTACCAGAAGAGATCAGCATTGGTACAGAGCCACTAGTCAAGTGCAAGACAATCAAAGTATCTAGGGAGTACTGTTTCAGAGAATGCTAGGCTGGAGGATGAACTATCTCTCAGAATGGGAAGAGCGAGCACTGTGTTTGGAAACTTGAGGGAGAGACTGTGGAACAATTGACATGTGTCTATCCGTGTGGAAATGCAAAGTGTACAGAGCGACAGTACTGGTGCTGAAACTTGGACTGTCTACAGAGTGCAGGTGAAGAAACTCCACCCGTACATGATGAGCCACCTTCGAGCCATAATGAACATCTCATGGAAAGACAAGATAACCAACACAGAAGTGTTGAAACGAGCTGGTCTACCATCAATGGAGGACATGCTAATACAGATTAACCTGAGATGGCTCGGACATGTTGAGAGGATGGACCACCAGCGTCTCCCTCGGCAGTTACTCTGCTCACAGTTATGCAAGGGCAAACTCAATCAGGGTAGACCAAGGCAAAGATTTAAAGACACTGTAAAAAGAAACTTGAAGAAGTTGGACATAGACAGGAGTTCCTGGCAGCGGAAGGCTAAGGACAGAGCTGTGTGGAGGAATCTGATCAGACCTAAATAAAATAGTCATTGTCGCCCACGACAGACTGCTATGATGATGACTTATTTTTGTGATCTTTTATGACTTATATCCCTAAGTGTTGTATCTTGCACTTTGGGGAATTGGAATTATTCAATCACCATTATAATTGTTTTAGTTTATATGCGTAGTTTATAGTGTACTGTCAATAAACTCATGCAGTACTATAACAGGACACGTTTACAGATATTTGAGACCCATTCCAGGGGCGCTGCTGAAGACATTCTATGACACGGTGGTGGCATCAGCCATCACTTTTGGAGTGGTCTGCTGGGGCAGTGGCATTACTGCAGCCGATAGGAAGAGACTGAACAAACTGATTAAGAAAGCTAGCTCTGTCCTGGGGCAGCGCCTTGATCCGGTGGAGGAGATAGGAGAGAGAAGGACGGTGGCTAAACTGTCATCTCTGCTGGAGTCCGAGTTCCACCCTATGCAGGACATACTGAATGCACTGAGGAGCTCATTTAGCAGCAGACTACATCATCCCAGGTGCACAACCGAGAGGTTTCGTAGGTCCTTCCTACCAACGGCTGTCAGACTGTACAACCTAAGCAGGGCTGCTCGCAGAGATAGCAAAAAGATGTAACAAACTAATAGTTTTTTGAATGCAAAAGATGCAATAGACTTACACAATGGTCCCCTCCGGCATACAACTAGGAAAATACCGGTCGCTATGGAGGGTGAGAATATGTATGGGCACATAATCATACCATGTAGGATAACTAAGTAGATGGTTATGCTGTTTCATCCCATCTAGCAACAATGCTCTGCACTGTGTGTGTTTATATATTTACATATTTATTCCATCTAGCTACAATGCTCAGCACTGGGTGTGTTTATATTTATATATCTATATATTTATTCCATCTAGCTACAATGCTCCGCACTGTGTTTTTATATATCTACATATTATTCCATCTAGCTACATTGCTCCGCACTGTGTGTGTTTATATACTTACATATTTATTCCACCTAGCTGCAATGCTCCGTACTGTGGGTATTTATATATTTACATATTTATTCCATCTAGCTACAATGCTCTGCACTGTGTGTTTATATATTCATATATTTATTCCATCCAGCTACAATGCTCTGCACTGTGTGTCTGTGTGTGTGTGTATATACGTATATTTTATAGTAATATGTACATATGTATATTAGCTGCTCTTGCTTGCTTGTTTTTTTTCTTGCCTTCTGATTGTTGCTCTGAGTGTTGCTATCCCTGTGCTGTTGCAATCCTGGAATTTCCCCGTTGTGGGACTAATAAAGGCTTATCTTATCTTATCTTATCTTATTCTAGTGCATCCATCCATCCATCTTCTACCACTTAATCCTTTTAGCAATATTATCTATCTATAAATTCAAGGGATCTCTGTCTGTTTTATACGTGGCTTCCTGAGGTTATGAGGGTGTGCATCCCCGAATATGGAGTCACTCAGTCAAAATATGCAATTTTTATCAATAAAAGTTTAGCCACCACTCTGTGACCGCTGTGTCTTCATGTCCTGACTTCAAGAAGTGTGGGCGGGGTTTCGGATTGACTCCGTGCTCATTGGAGAATACGCCACATCACAGCCATGCTGATTGGACAATACGTGGCATCACAACCATGCTGACTGGATAACACAGCATCACGACCTGTCAGTCACCATAACACTTCGCAAACAAAGATTTTAGAAGTGCTTTGCTGCTGAGGTGTGCATCCACGAGTATGGAGCCGCTCAGTCAAAATATAGACCATAAAGTTACTGTGACTGCGTAGGTCTGATGGATATATTCGCCATAGAGAACATGAGGTGCGGGGTGGGGGGCGGGGTGGGGGCTGCCAGGGACCCGTGGTGCCGCAATGACATCACTGGCACACAGGTAAAGCAGCAGCTGAGACTCCCGTTAACCGGCCAACTATTGAACACCGGTGTCCCACCATGCGCTTCACGAACGTTCGGGGGATGGCACGCTCAGCCTGCCTGGTCAGTAGTAGACGAAAGTCCCGACTGCTGCTTCATTGTGGAGCGGAATGACCAGATCAACTGCATATCACATGTGGACACATGCTTTGACTAAACGACAACACGATGTAATGAAATAAATCATTTTTATTTCAATATTTACAGACAAATGGGCAACACTGATGCAAAACTTGCAGCCAAACAGCTCATTCTCCTCTGTATGTGTGTGTGTGTGCATGTGTGACACGGGATCGGCACCATACGTGGGTGTCCTGAATTTCCCTCTGGTGATCAATAAAATATACAAGATAAAAATACAAAATAATAATAATGTTCGGTGTATTGTACTTATAATATTGCTAAAATATAAAAGGATGCACTGGTCTCAGATATTTGTAAATGTGTCCTGTGATAGTACTGCATGACTTTATTGACGATAGATTATTAACTACACATATAAACTAAATTATAATGGTCACTGAACAAAAGTGCAACATCCATCCATCCATCCATCCATCCATCTTCTACCGCTTTTCCGGAGGTCTGGGTCGCGGAGGCAGCAGTTCAAGCAGAGAAGCCCAGACTTCCCTCTCCCCAGCCACCTGCTCCAGCTCTTCAGAGGGGATACCAAGGCGTTCCCAGACCAGCTGGGAACATACAGTGGTGTGAAAAAGTGTTTGCCCCCTTCCTGATTTCTCATTTTTTTGCATGTTTGTCACACTTAACTGTTTCAGATCATCAAACAAATTTAAAAATTAGAAAAATATAGCATAAGTAAACACAAAATGCAGTTTTTAATTGAAGGTGTTTATTATTAAGGGTAAAAAAAAATCCAAACCTACATGGCCCTATGTGAAAAAGTGATTGCCCCCCTGTTAAAACATAAATTAACTGTGGTTTATCACATCTTTGGAAAGCTGGGTTCAATTTTCTAGCCATTTCTAAAGCTTTGGGACTCCAGCAAACCACAGTGAGAGCCGACCAAAACTACCCCAAGAGTGCTGTGACAACTCATCCAAGAGGTCACAAAAGACCCCACAACAACATCCAAAGAACTGCAGGCCTCACTTGCCTAACTAACTAACTAACTAACTAACTAACCTGCACTTATATAGCGCTTTTCTAGTCACAAAGACCACTCAAAGCGCTTTCATTAATACTAACCCTCTATTCTAAGGGCCTTTAGGAAACAGATATCTACGGACAATTTAGAACAGCCAATTAACCTAACATACATGTCTTTGGCATGTGGGAGGAAACCGGAGAAATCCCGGAGTAAACCCACGCCTCAGTTAAGGTCAGTGTTCATGACTCCACCATAAGAAAGAGACTGGGCAAAAATGGCCTGCGTGGCAGAGTTCCAAGACAAAAAACACTGCTGAGCAAAAAGAATATAAAGGCTCATCTCAGTTTTGCCAGAAAACATCTTGATGATCCCCAAAGCTTTTGGGAAAATACTCGGTGGACTGACGAGACAAAAGTTGAACTTTCTGGAAGGTGTGTGTCCCATTACATCCAGTGTAAAAGTAACACAGCATTTCAGAAAAGGAACATCATACCAGCAGTAAAATATGGTGGTGGCAGTGTGATGGTCTGGGGCTGTTTTGCTGCTTTTTCACACATAAGGAGTTGTTCAGAACTACTTATACAAAGATATAGAGTGATGATAATCAAGGCAGTGGCGGTAATGCACCTGTAAGCTGGTTGCCAACCACCAATCAAATCTAAAAGAAGAAGAAGGACCTGGAAGACTTGCTGTGGTAAATGGAACCATGAATTCTGCTGTCTACCAAAAAATCCTGAAGGAGAATGTCCGGCCATCTGTTTGTGACCTCAGGCTGAAGCGCACTTGGGTTCTGCAGCAGGACAATGATCGAAAACAAACCAGCAAGTCCACCTCTGAATGGCTTAAGAAAAACAAAATGAAGACTTTGGAGTGGCCTAGTCAAAGTCCTGACCTGAATCCGATTGAGATGCTGTGGCATGACCTTAAAAAGGCAGTGCTCTAAAAACCTCCAATGTGGCTGAATTACAACAATTCTGCAAAGATGAGTGGGCCCAAATTCCTCCACAGCGCTGTAAAAGACTCATTGCCAGTTATCGCAAACACTTGATTGCAGTTGTTGCTGCTAAGGGTGGTCCAACCTGTCATGACTCGCCACTCATTAGCGGCACCAGCTGCGCGCACACCTGTACCTCATCAGCGGCGTGGGATTTAAGCCACTCTGCCCTGGGCTTCGGCCTGAAGCCGTCTGATCTCATCGGCCTGCTTGCTGCAAGGAACCCCCTTCTACCAGCAAGATCATTCACGTAAGAATCTCTTACCTCCCTCTCCAGTCATCTCCCCTGTGCACAGGTGGATTTCCCGGCGGCGGACTTCTCCTCTGCTTTGCCGTCTCCTCGCTGCTGTCACAGGCGCTCCAGGTCGCTGTCTCCTGGGCTACGCCCTTGTCAACGCCAGCCACCTGACTAACCAAGTAAGCCAGCATATCCCATTATCCCTCTGTATTAGTTTGGTGCCCGTTACCCTTGTCCCTGTGCTCTCTCCCGTAGGGTTGCCCGGCTGCACGGCTTCCTGCCCCCGTGCCTGAAGCTGACGTCCACCACCAATACATTCACATCTCACAGACACGCAGTCACACACCCTTGTTGTTGAATAAAGCTGTTGAATCTACCCTGAGCCTGCGTGTGTGTCTCCTGAGCCGTGCGCTATGTCACAACCAGTTATTAGGTTTAGGGGGCAATCACTTTTTCACACAAGGCCATGTAGGTTTGGATTTTTTTTTCCTTTAATAATAAACATCTTCATTTAAAAACTGCATTTTCTTTACTTGTATTATCTTTATCTAATATTTAAATTTGTTTGATGATCTGAAACATTGAAGTGTGACAAGCATACAAAAAAATGAGAAATTAGGAAGGGGGCAAATACTTTTTCACACCACTGTACAACATTTATGAATATAACTCATAAAAGATCACACAAATAAGTGATCTTACAAAAAAATAAACAAGCGGTTCTTAAACAGTGGCTAATATTGGATGTCCCATTCATTTCCAATTATTCTGTAATTAATATTCACACAATCAAATAAATCGCAGTTCAGTCCCTTTCATATTTGTCAAAGTCTAACGTGTGATTGCCTACATATAGGCTACACCTCTGTATTCCACTTTCAAACACAGCCTACGTTTGGGCCTGTAAAGCCTGATTGGGCTACCTGTTTCAGACAGGAATACTTGCTTTCTACAGGCATGCACTAGTAAGTACAAAACACCCAACATTATTATCCACAGCAGAATGAGCCGTTTGGCTGCAACTGTTGCATCAGTGTTGCCCATTTGTCAGTAAATATTTAAAGGGCCTATATCATGCTATTTTAAGCCTTTCAGAGTAAACTATATGCATGTATGTGAATGAATGAATGAATGAATCTTTATTTATTTCGGATAGATTAAAAGTACAGATTAAAAGAAACTGAATAATATAACAAAGGGGGAAAGAAAATCCAACAAGGTCAAATTAGACAATAACTCCTCTGATTATATAGTTCAACATAAGTTATCCGAAATGGGTGATGGCTGAAGCCGCAGCTTATATTGTCCACCCATATTCCATCCAAGAATTCAAAAGAAAAACAAAACAAGAGCGATTACAATTCAGAACAAAGCTAAGACAAAATGTGACAAAAAACTAAGCTACAACACAACGCAGACTGGATATGACAATCCTTATGTGATTTTACATGTCATCTTGTATATATGTTTGGAGTATTTCTTCCTTTAGTTTTTGTTTAAATTGTCCAAGCGTTGTACATGATTTTAATTCAGGTCCAAAATCGTTCCATAATCTGACTCCTTGCACTGAAACACAGTGTTGCTTGGTGGTAGTTCTCACTGAAGGTTTCTGAAATATACATGTTCCTCTGAAATGATATTGTTTCTCCCTTATTTGGAACAGCTTTTGGATATTTGCGGGCAGTGATACATTCTTCACTTTAAACATTATTACTGCAGTTTTAAAGTCACCCAGATCTTTCAACTTGAGAGCTTTTAATTTAAGAAAAAGTGGGTTTGTTGGTTCCCTGTAAGCAGCTTTGTTTATTATTCTAATAGCTCTCTTCTGAAGCATAAAGACTGGATATATGTTTGTTTTATATGTATTTCCCCATACTTCAGTACAATATGTCATGTATGGGAGTATTAATGAATGATACAAGGTATATAGTGTGGGTTGATTCAGCAAATATTTCACTCTGTGTAGTATTGCAATTGATTTGGATATTTTACCTTTAATATAATTAATATGTGACTGAAATGTGATAGTATATTACCTTTCGTACACTGGAGAATGAATTTCTTATGAAATATGAGTTATTTTTGCGAGCCCGGAAGTAAGATGCCTTGTTCTCTGAGGCTCTGCCTCTCCTTCTTGTGGCTGCCGCCCATCTCATGACGTAACCCCTGAGCCAGCTGCTGCAGCGTGTCGCTGGGTTCCGCCAACGAAAACATCTACAGTAAACTTTAGAAAAGATGGATGAGCATGTTGAACTCTTTAGCCTCGTTATTATTTTAAACTATAATATTATTCTTATATAGTGTATGGTTAATCACGTTTAATATTATGATTTTAGCCTCTGCATTCTGGTCTATTTTGACCATTTCTGGCGAGTAGGCTCTTCTTTAGGAAGGCTGAACAAACTCCTAAATCTCTCACAGCCAAAGACACATTTACGCCACTTAGAAGACATTGTCTTACGTAAAAAAGCAAATAGTTGTTGTCACTGAGCAGATTAGGTGCGAGAGGAACTACTTCTTCACAGCGTCAGTGCTAAAGTGAAAGAGTTTTGTCGATCACCGCTCCGTTAGCTGCGCGGAGAAAGTGGGTGTGTGCGTTAGCCTGGGGGCGGTGCTGGCAGCACAGGCACTTCCTGGAGTGGGCGGCTCACCCACGTTCATACGTATGAACGTAGTGACCCAATCATTATCAGGGACAGGGCGGAGCAGCAGCTCAGAGAGCAGGGTTGAGGAGGAATACTCAGAGATGCGTGAATGGAGCAAAATACCACTTTGGGGGTGTTTTTGGTGAGGAATTAACATTATAACATGCTTAAAAGCTCAAAAAAGTCGATTTTGCATGATATAGGCCCTTTAAATAAAAATGATTTATTTTGTTATTTGGGTGTTGGTGTGTCCTGTTCGGGCATGGTGGTCATTTAGTTAAACCATGCATACAGTATGTGGTCGCATATGATATGACATTGATCTGGGCATTCTGCTCCACAATCATAGTGGTATTATTATTAACTTTTAATGTTTAGATAGTTGTAGTCGTTCAGTTGAACGCAAGAAATATACCCAGAAATAAATTCCCGTTCCAGTGAAATCGGTCTAGGTGAACATTGTACTGGTGGTTCAGTAAAATATGTACAACGCAAATTTGAAAAGTTCAACACATTTCATTTGCACAAATGGGAGAAATTTGCTACGAAAATGTGATCAATTCTGTCGAGAAATCATTGAAAGTGGCTGCGCGAAAGGTTTTAGCATTTAGACGCGTCTCAAGCCGCCAATAAATGTACGCAGACGAGAGCGCCCTCTTGGTGGCATTGATGCGCATTGGGTCGGTCTGCCGCATACGAATCGCCGCCCCGAGCCAACTCTGTGTGTGGCATTAGCATAGATAGACTGGCTCCGTGTCCTAAGGACTCAACATAGACTGGTTGCCGCTCCCTAAAGGAATATAGGGACCGGTAGCTATCGCTGAATTCGTGCTTTCCAGTTGACTTGGTTTATGAAAACATTCCTTTCCCCTTCAATATCAACATGCTACATGTAATGGCATTAAAATTTCTTGATTTTTATTTTTTACCCAGACACCAAAGCAACCAAATAAATAATATGAATATTCATTTTTAAATATTTCCTCACTGTTTATCTTCATCATCACCATTGAGCTTTCCATGCTTTTTGTGTTTAAGGGGCAGACACTATTAAATCAATAACTGTCTCCATGTTGTCTCCCTACAGCAAAGTGATCTCCCAAAATGATTTCAAATTACATGTACATGTGCTTGCAATGATTCATGTAGTTCATTAGAGATCAACTAAAAACAAACTACCTCCATTGAACAATTCATGATAAGCTAGTTGAAAAAAAAAAATTCTAGCCATGTCATTTTGGCCCGTGGAATAAAAATGCAAATGTATGTACATGTACAAGGAAAATACACAATATGTAAAATATAATTTGGTCCGAATTTAGGACCTTCCAGGCACTACAATTACAGTTGCAAACTGAAAAGGAGAGATTGAAGTGTCAGACAATGCAGCCCTTAAAACTAAGAACGATGTCATGAAGACAAAAACTAGTGCCCACTGTTTTGTTCAGGTTGAAACTTTTTCCAGGTGTATCTTGCAGAAACCTATAAAAATAGAAACTGGTTGATTTTCATTAAATAAATCAAGCATTATAACAAAATTAGTATCGTAATAGTGCACACATACATGTGGCTGGGAAATCTGTGGAAATGAACACATTAAATACAAGACTGTTGCATTGAAACAGGCACATTTAATCCTGCAGTTTGGTTGTTTGTTATTTACTGTAAGCCATTTAAAAAAAAAAAAAGAACCTGTACATGTTCATATCATCTGCACACATTAAATGAATCAAGCATTTTTGGTTGGGAAGATGGTGGGCAAATTATGCAGGTAAATCTGTATCCAAATCAAACCCTATGTCAATATCATAACTACTATTGTCATCATTGTCGTCGTCATCATCTTTGTTGGTACAGTTTGTGCACTTGCATAAGTCTGTACAGTTCAGGTTATTTCTTTTGCAAGCAGCAAAAGCAAGAGCAGCTTTCTCATTTTTCACAGAATCGAGGTGGAAAAAGCATTTTATTTGCCCGTCACTATCTGCCTTGCTGGTTTCCGCAGCAGGGGACGCCATGTTTACTCGTTGCTTGGAGAGGAAAACTGATCAGTGATTGGTCCAGACGGATCACGTGGCGATCATCTTGGCGTTGAAAAAATTGTAAATGTTAAATTTTTTCTCGAGTTAGATTTTGTTTTTGTGCATATTTTTCGAGTTGAACTATGTGAATTGTTCTTCAATATATTTTTTACAACATTACTGTGTGAAGATCATTTAGACCGGTTTTACTGGAACGGAACTGAAAGATAGATTTTTCAAGCACACCGAGAGGAGTGCCATCGGTGATGGTGACCCGCGGTCCTGCAAAGGGACTCCCATCTACCGCTGACCGGGCGGGCTGGGCTTGCTTCCCTGTGAAGGACCGTGTTCCGCCTGTGGCTTCTCCAACACCTGTGTTCTTTGTCAGACCCTGGGTCCCCGCTGGTGCTCCCCAAATTATCCTTTAGACCTACACAATCGCAGCAACATTATAGTATAATTTTTTTAAGCATTACATCTTCAGTACTCTTTTTCTGGTCAAATTTGTCACTTTTTACCTCCTTTTTTTGTTTGCGGAGCACTGTGGTGAGTGACTGGTTGTGATGCCGCGTATTATCTAATCAGTACAGTCGTCGAATCCAAGAACCCGCCCACACTTCGAGAAGCCAGAGCATGAGGAAACACAGAGGTGGCTGAACTTTTACTGATAAAAAATACATACAGTATTTTGAGCAACTCCATACTTGGGGATGCACACCCTCATAACCTCAGCAAAGCACTTATAAAATTGGAGGTCAGTCTGACGAACGGTTTGAGAGATATGTGAGGAACACATAGACAGACACACACAGACAGTGATTTTGTGCATTTATTGATTACCTGGCAATATATAAATATAAATCTAGACAGTATCTTTCACAGTTGAATGAACAGTGTCATTGCCACCTTCAATAATTGTAATTGTATTAGTAGTGTACTGAAAGGGAGCGATTGCTACCGTGCAAAGTAGCTGTGTTCAGCGTGGTCTCTATGAGCAGCACAGATTAGATTATAAAGTCTGACAGCAGCAGGTAGGAAGAACCCGTGGAACCTCTCCCTCAAGCACTTAGGAAGGTGCAGCCTGCCACTAATGAGCTTCTCAGTGCATTTAGCATATTCCGTGTGGGGTGGGACTTTGACTCCAGCAGAGATGACAGCTCAGCTACCATCCTCCTCTCTCCTCCACTGGGTCGAGGCGGCGCCCCAGAACAGAGCTGGCTTTTTTGATCAGCCTGTTCAGTCTCTTCCTGTCAGTTGCCATGATACTGCTGCCTCAGTAGACCACTCGATACGTAATGGCTGATGTCACCAGAGTCATAGGTCTTCAAGAGTTCCCCCTGCATTCCAGAAGACCAGAGTCTCCTCAGAAAAGGCAGCCTGCTCTGCCCCTTCCTGTAGAGCACAATGATGTTGTGTGATGAGTCCAGCTTGTTGTTCAGGTGAACACCAATGTACTTGTAAGATGTCACCATCTCAATGTCTGTTCCTTGGATGTTTACCGGTGCTGTGGGGGTGGGGGGTGGGGGTATCCACGCCTGCGGCAGTCCACCACCAGTTCATTATCTTTCCCACATTGATCTGGAGGCAGTTCTGCAGACACCAGTCCACAAAGTCCTGGATCAGTCCTCTGTACTCCGAGTCATAACCATCAGAGATGAGGCAGACAATCGCAGAGTAATCAGAGAACTTCTGTAAGTGGCAGTGTGGCATGGTGTATGAAAAGTCAGTAGTGTAGAGAGTGAACAGGAAGGGAGCCAGAACTGTTCCCTGGGGAGCCCCCGTACTGCAAATGATTGTGTCAGACACAGTCCTGGGTCCTCACAAATTGTGGCCGGTCTATGAGGTAGTCCAGGATCCATGATGACAGGAGTTGGTCCACTCCTCCACATAGCAGCTTGCCCCTCAGGAGCACTGGACAAATGGTGTTGAAAGCACTGGAGAAATCAAAGAACATGATCCTCACAGTGCTCCCAGGCTTCTCCAGGTGAGATAGAGCATGATGTGGGAGGAAGATCACTTCATCCTCCACCTTGATGCCATGCTGGTAAGCAAGCTGAAATGGGTCCATCGCTGTCTCACCAAGGGGCGGAGATGGGCAAGGAAGAGCCTCTCTAGGATCTTCATCAGGTGTGATGTGAGGCCCACTGGTCTGTAGCTGTACAATGAGTCCATTATTACCTCCGCCAAAGGGGGAGGTTAGGTGATCATCGGCGTTGGTTTGTCTGTTTGTTACCTCCGCCAGGCCGAAGGCCAGGAGGTTATGTTTTTGCCAACGTTTGTCTGTCTGTTTGTTTGTCTGTCTGTTGGTTAGCAAGATAACTCAAAAAGTTTTGGACGGATTTCGATGAAACTTTCAGGCGTTGTTGGAAATGGTACAAGGAAGAACTGATTAAATCTTGGGGATGATCCAGATCACTGTCTGGATACAGGAATTTTTTAAAGGATTCTTTAACATTGTGAGATACGGCCATTTTCAACAGGTGTGCAGGGGCAATAGAGGGCGCTGGTCGTCGTGTCTGACGAACACAAACTCCGCGTTCTTCAAAGTTTTAGGCACAAAAGCACACGAAAAACAGTGGTGGGCAGGGCCCACCAGCGTGCCTGTGTTTGCGCAACGCTGCAAAAGCTGAGACGGGCAGCTGTCCGGCGCGAGATTATTTGGCAGAAATTCCCCGGGCAGCCATAGGGGCCGCGCAAAAACCAGCTCTCTGCCAGGGAAGCTTCCAAATCCTCTTTTTTTCCGCGGAGCACAAACCCAATAAAACCCACGGCAACCTGTCTACCCAATTTGCATCCATCAGTGAAGCCCTCAGTGCTGCTTTCAGTGATCTATGAAAACGCTCGCAGCCTGGGACTTTGCACATGAAGGAGATGGACACAACACCAACAATTCAGTTTATTACCTCCGCCAAGGGGGTAATGCTTTTGTGGCGGGTAGATTCAACCCCCCCTCAACACACAGAGACAGTCAGCTCGTTACTCCTGGGTTTTTTCCGCTGCATGCTGAGTTTACAGCTGTGAGGTTAAAGTGTCATCCATGCATTGTGTTCATGCATCCTGTCTGTACCTCTGATATGCAAATGCCCAGATCGACTGCTGTGAATGTCTTTGATGTATTGTTTGAGTTGAGTATATATGCTGCACTGTTCTGTAAATCTGCCTCTCAATTCTGATTCTGCAACTGCTGGACACACACACTGTGTGTCTCCTCTCCTCTTTGAGAGCTGGAGGAATGAGGCTTCATGGGGCTGGAGCCGAGTTCTGATGAAGGCGAGATGATAATAAAGCTATTAAAAATCCAACGCTGCCTTTATTTTATCATCTGCTTCACTGGTGACCCCGGAATGCACACGTTTTGTGCAAACGCAACCTTCTGATCTGAACAGCCATGCTGGCGACCCGAGACTGAAGAAAACGAGCGGCCAGCGAACGCAGCACCCGGGCATGAATGCTCCGTCGCAGCAGCCTGACTGGTCTGCTCTCCCTGCTGCCTCAGGGAGGCCTCGACGCAGAGCCCACGGCGGGCGAGCTGCTCTCAGGACATCAACCAAGACCGGGTAAGCGGCAGAGAACGTCATGGCGCGCCCTCGCCGAGATCGGCACATCCACGTGGGACCGGCCGCGCAGCTCCTCCACATCAGAGCACATGCGGGCGACTCCCATGGCCGACGGAGCACATGTGGACCTGAACGCACCATGACTAATCCGCAGCCACGGCTCGTCAGAGATGTTTTTCGGCACAGACTGCGCCGATCTCCACCAAGTTTCCGACCCTGATTTCCTCTCCAGCGGGCCCACCCACGCACGGAGCCTCAGCACGCGCACCGGGGGTGACGAGGACGGCACACCACGCACGGGACAAATACGGCTTTTCCGACCGCCTTCCTTCTGCTGCACACTGGCCCTTCAGGCTTGCTTGTACACCTGAGGCCCGCAGCTTGCTCACTGGATTTTATGGTCTTAGCCACGGCACACAAGGAGAATTCAGCTGTCCGCGGTTCCCGAGGCTTTAGGGTTGCGCCTGCCCTAAAGTCAACACGCCAGTCCCTCTGCTTTTATTTTTTTCTTGCCGCCGCCCCTGCTTTTCTTCATGGCCACGAGAGGAGTCAGAGACTAATTTTTTTCTTCTTCTGATCTCCGCATGTTCAGCTGGGACATCGCAGAGCAGCAAACACTTTTGGCGCGACTCGAACGATTTTCCCGCGCCCGGTCAGCATTTGCTACCCCCCTCCCCCTCCTCCTGCACGGAGCTTTTCCCTGCTCGCTGCCCAAACTGCAACATCGAGGTCTCGGCCCCCTGCCGTGCCCTTTGGGGGGGAGCGTGTGGCGGGTTGATTCAACCCCCCCACAACACACAGAGACAGTCAGCTCGTTACTCCTGGGTTTTTTCCGCTGCATGCTGAGTTTACAGCTGTGAGGTTAAAGTGTCATCCATGCATTGTGTTCATGCATCCTGTCTGTACCTCTGATATGCAAATGCCCAGATCGACTGCTGTGAATGTCTTTGATGTATTGTTTGAGTTGAGTATATATGCTGCACTGTTCTGTAAATCTGCCTCTCAATTCTGATTCTGCACCTGCTGGACACACACACTGTGTGTCTCCTCTCCTCTTTGAGAGCTGGAGGAATGAGGCTTCAGCCTGCTCACACTATGGGGCTGGAGCCGAGTTCTGATGAAGGCGAGATGATAATAAAGCTATTAAAAATCCAATGCTGCCTTTATTTTATCATCTGCTTTACTTTTACTACTGAACCACTAATCCTATCATTGTGAATCCAATTGCTAGTCATATGTTTTCATGCTCAAGGAATCTGAAAACGTACACACAAACACTGTATGGGGGGAACTGTGGCGCTTGGCGGAGGTCTGCGCTCTCCGAGTGCTTTTCTAGTTTGTCTGTCTGTTTGTTTGTTAGCAAGATAACTCAAAAAGTTATGGACGGATTTTCATGAAATTTTCACAGATTGTCAGAAATGAGGTATCCTACAGATGACTAGATTTTGGTGGTGATCCGGATCACTGTCCACAAGAAAACCGCCATTATGCAAAATGCCATTTTCGTGAATAACTACTAAACCACTAATCCTATCATTGTCAATCCAATTGTTGTGAATCCAATTGCTAGTCATATGTTTTCATGGTCAAGGAATCTGAAAACGTACACACAAACATTGTATGGGGGGAACTGTGGCGCTAAACCATTACGGAAAATGCCATTTTCGTCAATAACTACTGAACCACTAATCCTATCATTGTGAATCCAATTGCTTGTCATATGTTTTCATAGTCAAGGAATCTGAAAACGTACACACAAACACTGTATGGGGGGGAACTGTGGCCGCCATTACGGAAAATGCCATTTTCAAGAATAACTACTGAACCACTAATCCTATCATTGTCAATCCAATTGCTAGTCATATGTTTTCATGGTCAAGGAATCTGAAAACGTACACACAAACACTGTATGGGGGGGGGGGGGGGGGGGGACTGTGGTGCTAAACCGCCATTACGGAAAATGCCATTTTCGTCAATAACTACTGAACCACTAATCCTATCATTGTGAATCCAATTGCTTGTCATATGTTTTCATGGTCAAGGAATCTGAAAACATACACACAAACACTGTATGGGGGGAACTGTGGCCGCCATTACGGAAAATGCCATTTTCGTCAATAACTACTGAACCACTAATCCTATCATTGTGAATCCAATTGCTTGTCATATGTTTTCATGGTCAAGGAATCTGAAAACGTACACACAAACACTGTAAGGGGGGAACTGTGGCCGCCATTACGGAAAATGCCATTTTCAAGAATAACTACTGAACCACTAATCCTATCATTGTCAATCCAATTGCTACTCATATGTTTTCATGGTCAAGGAATCTGAAAACGTACACACTGCAGCGGCATGAAAAAATAAGCAGCGATGCTGAGGTTTTAAGTAGGTTTTATTAAATCATACCGCCGTCACGAGCTCCGCTCCCGGCGCCGTGCATGCGCGCCGGGAGCGAGCCCAAGCGGCTCTTAGAGCGCTGTGACTGTCCAGTCTGTTTGTGTGGTTTACACCAAACCGCCACACGCTCCCCCCCAGAGGGCACGGCAGGGGGCCGGGACCTCGATAATCCATCTATGGGAGCTAGCTGTGGGAGAAGCTCGCTGCAGGCGGAGGAGGGGGGTAGTATGTGCCGACCGGGACGGTGAAATCGTCCGAACCGCGCAAAAATTGCTTGCTGCTCCGCGACGTCGAGGGGCTGTCCCGTTGCGCGTGCGGAGGTCCGCAAGAATAAAAATTAGTCTCTGACTCCTCTCGTGGCCATGAAGAAAAGCAGGAGCGGCTGTAAGAAAAAAATAAAAGCAGAGGGACTGGCGTGTTGACTTTAGGGCAGGCGCAACCCTAAAGCCTCGGGAACCGCAGACAGCTGAATTCCCCTTGTGTGCCGTGGCTAAGATCATAAAATCCAGTGAGCAAGCTGCGGGCCTCAGGTGTACAAGCAAGCCTGAAGGGCTTGGAGCCCTTGGCGGTCAGTGGAGCCGTTATTGTCCCGTGCGTGATGTGCCGTTCTCGTAACTCCCCGGTGCGTGCGCCGGGGCTCGTGCGTGGGTGGGCCAGCTGGAGAGGCGAGTCAGGGTGCAGAATCTTGGTGGAGATCAGCTCAGATGGCGCCGTTAAACATCTATGATGGGCTGTGGCTGCAGATTAGTCATGGTGCGTTGGAGCGTTGAGGGGAGATAGACGATCTTCGTTCCTCAGGCTCGGGTAGATGAGTAGGATCGCTGAGAGGGAGGAGTAGCGGTGAGAGGGAGAAAACGTTCTGTGTCCCTCGGCCGGTCCAGTGTGGACGTCCCGATCTCAGGCGAGGGTCGCGCCATGACATTTTCTGCAGTTTTCCCGGTCGTGGGTGATGCCGGGAGAGTAGCTCGCCTGTGTTGGCTCCGCGTCAAGGTCTCCCTGAGGCAGAAGGGAGGGTGGATCGTTTGCGTCAGGCTGCTGTGTTCGTTGGCAGCATGTTTTTTTCAGCGTCGAGTCGCCAGCGTGGTCATCCAGACCAGAAGGTTGCGTCGCACAAAGCGTGTGTGTCTGCGGGGTCACCAGTGAAGCGTTCACTGGCAGCGTGTTCTTTTCTGCCTTCGGGTCATGGTGCGTTGGGGCGGCGAGAGGGAGGAGATGTCTTGTGTCCCTCGGCCGGTCCAGCGTGGATGTCCAGACCAGAAGGTTGCGTCGCACAAAGCGTGTGCGTCTTCGGGGTCATCAGTGCAGCGGCATGAAAAAATAAGCAGCGATGCTGAGGTTTTAAGTAGGTTTTATTAAATCATACCGCCGTCACGAGCGCCGCTCCCGGCGCCGTGCATGCGCGCCGGGAGCGAGCCCAAGCGGCTCTCAGAGAAGAGGAGACACAGTGTGTGTCCAGCAGCAGCAGTTGCAGAATCAGAATGAGAGAGGGTTTGAGTTACAGAGTTGCAGCATATATACCCAACTACAACAATACATCAAAGAGCATTCCCCAGCAGTTGGTATGATCAAAGAGATAACAGAACAGGCATGAGACATTTGCATTTGAGAGACATATTGATCTCGGTCCCTAGGTCACAGTAAGGACAGGACGCATGAACACCATGCATGAAAGGCAACATTAACATCACAGAAGTGAGCCAGAAGAAGCGGGGCTGCCTGTAGACATTAATACACATTTCACTGTTCTGTTAATTGCTCTAGCCGAGCACTGTGACTGTCCAGTCTGTTTGTGGGGTTTACACCAAACCGCCACAACACAAACAATGTATGGGGGGAACTGTGGCGCTAAACCGCCATTACGGAAAATGCTATTTTCGTCAATAACTACTGAACCACTAATCCTATCATTGTGAATCCAATTGCTTGTCACATGTTTTCATGGTCAAGGAATCTGAAAACATACACACAAACACTGTATGGGGGGAACTGTGGCCGCCATTACGGAAAATGCTATTTTCGTGAATAACTACTGAACCACTGCTTCTCATATGTTTTCATGGTCAAGGAATCTGAAGACTGTATGGGGGGAACTGTGGCGCTTGGCGGAGGTCTGCGCTCTCAGAGTGCTTTTCTAGTTCATTCATTCAACAGACAGTGGTAGTCAGCTGCCCTGGGTCACTGATGGAAACGTGGCTGCCATTCTGTGCCAATGGCCTCTCTGATCACCACTGAACATTTATTCACATTCATACAATTGGGTAAAATGTCTTGTGTAAGGACGGAACGGCAGGGCGGAGGTGGGTTATATGACAAGTCAGCAGTGTCGAGGGCGGTTATTGGACGACTCGCTTTACCTCCTGAACCACTACTTCCCCAGTGTAGAAGAAACTGAAATAACTGCCATCACAGAGCAAAAGTGTGACTAGCATCAATTATGTGTTCCTAAATTTAGTTAAATGACATTATTACAGTTTTAAATAAAGAAAGTTTATCTATTTGCAGAATTTTAATGTTAACGTCAATGAAAAACAAACAAGACTGCATTTGTAAAAGAACTTGAAGATAAAATAAATATTTCCTCCACAAAAACATATCTTATTTGCTTAGAATGGGTCACTTACATATCTTATCAATACATCTGAAAAGCTACCAAATTTTTCTTGCCATCAACTGATTTGGCGACCCTGAGAAACCTATCTTTCTAAAAAAAAAAAAAAAAAAAAACTTAATTAAACCTGGGCACCTTGTTTGGTACCAATGATTTAAAATTTGGCCTTTGGCTGAAGGACTATGACTTACAACACATATCAAGAGTGAAATCACTCAAATGTGTAATGTCTTTTTTTTTTTTTTGCTGTGAAATTTCAGTTAAGTTCCAACCCTGGGAAAAAGGCAAGTTTAGATGGAGCGTTTTTGATGATGTCATTATAACAGGTCTGTAGCATTAAGCCAGTCAGGACTGAAATTAGCCTCCAGAGCCAGTTATTATTTTTGGACAGCTGCTTTGAAAACTTGACCCAAATTAAGATAGATTTTACCATTAAACTGCTTTTAAAGACCAGTCCAGTTTCAGTCAATATCCTTGGTCAGTGTGCATACAATTGGACATGTCCTTCAACTGGTAAGTCTTTTTAATCACAGGATGTATTCTGTTTAATGTAGTGCTAAGCCACCATTTGCCTTGTGGGATATGGTTGGCCCTGTTCACAGATCCTGGCATTTGAACGAGGAAAAGTAAAAAGATTTTGACATGAAACTGTAAGACAATGAGTTTTTTTGTAGAAAAAGGGACATAAGATACCATTTTAGACAATGTAGATTTGTTTTTATATCTACCGGAGTCCGTCTTTAAGATATTTTATACAAAGTGCATGAAATATTGACATAAAATGACCAGTGACAAATTTTGTGAATGTTGGAAATGCATTTTATATGTAACATGAATTTTTACACTCTGTTTGTTTACAAAACATGTCCCATTAATAGTCAAATAATGCCAAGCTAACTGAAACTGGCAAAAAAAAAAAAAAAAGCACACAGTAACTGCCTTTTGCACAGGAGTGATTGCAAGCAACCTCCCACAGTAAAAAACATTACAGACAATGGAGGGGCAAATTTTTGGACACAGCAAAGATTACATCCCAAGACAAACCAGAAAACGTTGATGCTAATCACTGGAAATCAAACTTTTGACACTTGGTTGTCTCTCCCAGAAATCAATGGCATTTATCTGAAAATCCAAAATTAGTCAACCTTGCAGATGACTGAGAAGACAAGGCTTACGGTAAAGAGTTTGAATTAAGTCACGCAATTACCATTTGTACTGTAAGTATGTAAAAGGTATGTACAAATCTAAACGTTTACACAACAAATCACTAGGAGGAAACTCAAAAGCAAATGAAATAAGCATTACAACTAAAAGATCATGCAGCCACACAATTACATCCAAAAATGAAATGCCAAAGAATTCGTTCTTCAACTTCTGAGTGACACATGAGTTGAAAACCTATTTTTAAAATTGATTAGAAGCATGCCACAATAAAACTATGTATCTACAGCCTTCATCTATTTGCACAGTTTTCAAAAAGAGTAAACATACAGGCACATTTTCATGTGTTACAATGAAAATGATTAATTACTAAAAATCTAAAAACATGTGCATAGATATAAAAGCCTTGCATTTGGTTAAACAAAAATGTCCCTTTTACAGACATTTAAAAATCACAAAAATACAACACTTTCCATTGCAAATGTGATTTTTAAATATGCAGAGGAATGTAACAATGGAGGTGTTTATTGTTATAACCAAATATTTTGGACAAAGGTAAAGGTTATTAATGCAGCAAGAATAAAGGACTGCTTGTAGCTGCTTTGCATTATTTTAGGAGAGGAGATGCAAAGAACTTCCCTTGGCGAGAAAATCCAACTGCAGATTTGCTCTTGCTTCCAAACCTACAACACATAAAAATTAATTAACAAGACTGGATTCATGACACTATTAACTTTTACATTTAGACATTATTAGCTGGCATAGCTGTGCAATCACACCGAGAGAAGCACCAGTGGGGATCGGTATCCTGTTGACCGTCTCTGCAAGTTCATATCCCTGCAAAAGACAGCGGTAGCAGCCAGTGTTATGCCCCATGCTGCTCCACTGTAATGCTTGTGTCCTCCACATACACTACTCACAAAAAGTTAGGGATATTCGGCTTTCGGGTGAAATTTCAGGATGCACCTAAAATGCACTATAACCTTTACAGGTGAACTGAATTTGGCCCTCTCTAACCTTATGAATGCACATGTCCAGCTGTTCAGCACTTTCTGCATAACTTGCTGTTCTCTAACAAGGTGCTTAATGGCAAAATTCACAACAGGTGTTTGATCCATGGATCGACCAATAAATTTCCTGGTTCAATCAGAATTGGTATTTAAACAGTCCTCTTCATCATGCTGTTCACATTTTGACATCATGAGAACAAGACAACACCTAATGATTGATCAACAGTACCTCGCCATTGCGAGGCTTCAAACAGGATGTTCTCAGAGGGGAGCGGCCACTGAGCTTAGAGTGTCACAGAGTGTCATCATCTGGTTGCAACAGCAATACAGAGAGACTGGAAGAGTCACAGAAAGACACAGAAGTGGACGTTCTTTGGACACATCCCACACTGATGACCGCTTCATTGTGGACAGCACCCTGCGGAACCAGATGATGAATAGCGCTCAACTCCAGGCACATTTAAGGGAGGTGAGAGGCACGCAAGTGTCATGTCAGACCATTCGAAACAGTTTACATGAGCATGGTCTGTGTACTAGACAACCTGCAAGGGTACCTGACCACACCATCAGGCACAGGCGTCATCATCTTGCATGGGCCAGGGAGCATTTATGCTGGACAAGGGACCGTGTGGCCTCAGTGCTGTTCCCTGATGAAAGTCAATTCACGATGAGCAAAAATGATGGCGGCCAACGATGTTGGAGATGTCAAGGAGAGCGCTATGCATCAGCCACTGTTGTCACCAGACAAGCCTTTAGTGATGGTGGTGTTACAGTCTAGTAAGGTGTGTCTACTTGATACAGAACTTCCCTACACCTTGTGAATGATACAGTGACAAGCTGAAACTATCTGAATATAGGGCTGAAACAATTAGTCAATGCTGTCAATAACGTCAATCATAAAACTGTGTTGACGCAGATTTTTATTGTTGACAAATCGTTTAATTTTCAGGTTTATATGCATGCCACGGGAATGTTCAGTTTAACTGTTCCAGTGAAGAAGAAGAGGAACGCAACATGGCGACACGGAGAGAAAATCACGGAGAAGGCCAAAGGTTTCCAAAGTATGGGCGGATTTTACCGAAAATTAATAAATGAAACAAGTTAAATGTAGACTGTAAAGCAGTGTCATCATATCACAGTCGCACTACAGTGATGCATCCATTCCCTCCTCCTCTCCATTCCTCCGTCTCCGGCCACCTGTTAGCGGACTGCATCGTAAGGTTAGCAAGTAACGTTAGCGCTTCTTATTTTCAATAAGCGATTCTCTCATCTTTAGAAAACTGACCACACTATTAGTGTGTGCCGTTTAAATAGTTTACCTGCTGTCAGACAGTAATCTCTCTTATGATGGTTGCTGATATCTCGAGCTGCTTCAGTTATGCTAGCTATATGTTAACTGCAGTAAATGGGTGAATTACATGAGCAACTTACTCTTTTTGTATTCTCTATTATTGTCACTGTAATGTCAGCCCTCATTATGAATATTGGTGGATCTTGGTAAATTAGAATAACATGATTTGTAATTTAACCTCTTGCACTCCGGTGTACCACCGGCGGGCACGTCTCTGCGTCCTAGAGCGCACGAGGGCGCCATAGGACACACACTGTGCGTCCTAGAGAGCACTGAAAAAAAAAAAAACACCTGCATTTCCATTCTTCCACTACAGACACAGCCTCGAACAGAAAGCCAAAGGAGTGCTTTGATTGGTTTAGATGTGATTGACCTCTCATTCAACTAATAAGAGCCTTGAATTGGGTTTCTGAAACCTTGAAGAACCAATGACTGAAAACCTAGCAAGAGGGACCCGCCTACCAACGACTGCGAATACAGCCAGCCAATTGAAGCACAGAAGTTCGAAAGCGTGCGTCCCTTGCATAAAATCTGTTTTGTCTGAGCCGCTGAGTGACACACACGCGTTCGCCAGTCTTTTTTTCTTACTACTGTTCTTATTTGTTTTGAAAAATCGTTCGCCAAAACCGCAATCATGGAAGCGCAAAACCGCAATCATGGAAGCACAAAACCGCAATAATAGAATTATGGTTTGACCGGGTCGCGTGACCAGAACCACGAGTCCGTAACAAGCGGACCAGCGTCATGTTCGTCTGACAATGAGGAAGAGAAGTTCGCCAGCGACACTGCTGTTGTGGACAGGTAAGTGTTATAAGATAAATTATTCTTTATCCCTGAAAATTGTAATCCAAATGACTTTTGACCGATCGGTAAATTACAACTGTGCGTTATCGCAACATGATGGACCCGGACTGCTCCGGTCCGGGTCCGTCATGTTGCGAACAGCCCCCCCCCCCCCCCCGGCTACTCTTCTGTAGCGGATTGCAGATATATTGCAGATATTTCAGTACAACTGTGCGTAGTAGACTGCAGGGACTGTGCACCGCGGTCGCCACATGGCCACATGACTGTTCCGTCATGTGGCGATGGGCGATGTCCGTCTTCTGTAGCGGGGGGTGTGGGGGGGTGGGAGTTGTTATCTACTACATTACAGATATTTTAGAATAATTTTTAGTGCACTGTAGGTTATTTTTTCTTGTAAAAAAAAAGCCACACATTTTTTACGTGGCATGTTTCTTTGTGTGTGGGGGCTTGTTTGTTCATTCATTCATTCATTCATGAATAAACAACCCCCCCCCCCACACACACACACAGCCCTGAGTGTCACCTTTCATTAGAGCCCAAGATGAAGCTTCTATATTGAATCATTCAAAAGTTACAGACGTTTTTCCAAACTGTGCCATTTGGCACAATTTGGCACAGTTCAAAAACGCCTGGGAATAACCTAAGAAAAAAGCTGTGTAATATATTCATTTTTTGTGGTATTGTTACAAAATTTTGACCTCAGCTGGATAACACTTGGTTCTACATTTCTGTTGCATTTCAGGCGAAATTTATTTTCTTCAAGTTCAGTATGTTTAGATGACTGTTACTCAGTGGCCGGAGCACTTAGAGAGATTATGACTGTTTTGCCAAAAAATTCAAACTGTTTTCTTTTAAATGAGACCAACCCCATGAAGATGCTGCAAAGGGTTGAAGAACAGCTTTTGATTTACTTTGGGTACGTTATTTTTTGGCGTTTTTAGGGAAATTGACCAGAGTGCAAGGGGTTAATTAAAAAAAGATAACATACCGTAATCATCACAAATAAATTTTAAATGGCTTAAATATTTCACTGTGTAATGAAGGCTCACATTCCTGCACTGATATTTAAAGTGTTTTGTTTTTTTTAATTTTGGACTGGAAGAAGTTCTTTTAATTTTCAGCTTAAGCCTAATTAAACTTTTAAACTTCTAGATCCAGCAAGGTTTCAAACAGGATGGACTAGCTTGTTATTTTCTTTTTTTACTTTAATTGAGTTGAATATTACTCTAGTTTGTTTTTAACATGCAGTTACAACAGCCTTTATGGAGCAGCAGAGCTGCTATTTGAGTATTTACACTTTAACATCTATTATTTGTGTTGCTACAAACACTTCTGATTAAGCTGTAAAGTTCAAGCTTCCAACTCATGTTTGATGGGTCATTATTTTATTTAGCTATGGGAACTTTTTATAATAGGCTACATTATATTAAGGCAGAGACTGACAACAAAGTGATTTTTGCAGGTGTGCAGGCTTTAAACAGGTGAGGTAAAACATGACCTAGAGCCCTCGAACAGGATCTCTGCCAGTAGGAAGCTGAGCTGGTGGACATGACAGAAATAATCGCGATTAGTCGACTAATTGAAAAAAATAGTCGTTAGATTAGTCAATTACCAAAATAATCGTTAGTTGCAGCCCTACCTGAATAACATCATTAATCCAGTCGTGCCGTTGCATGAACAACACGGGCCTGATTTCATCTTCATGGACGACAATGCTCCAGCTCATTGAGGTCGCATCATTAAGGAACGGCTGCTGGAGGCTGGGGTACTTCAAATGGAGTGGCCTACACTTTCTCCAGACCTGAATCCCATAGAAAACCTATGGGATCAGCTGAGCTGCCGTGTAGAGGCTCATAACCCTGCACCCCACAACCTCAATGGCCTGAGGGCCGCCCTTCAAGAAGAGTGGAATGCCATGCCTCAGTTAAGTCGACCAAGTCAACTTGTGAACAGCATGAGACGTTGTTGTCAAGCTGTAATTGATGCTCAAGGGCACATGACAAGTTACTGAGATACTGACATTTTTTGTTGTGGTATACCCACCACTGTTGTTGGCTTTTGTTTCAATAAATTGTTTGAGATGAGGAAATCACCTTTGCATGCTTCTACTTAAATGCCCTACTTTCGTGATATATCACTGTAGTGTAAACATTTTACATTTTCCATAAATTTCACCCGAAAGACTTTTTGTGAGGAGTGTATGCCGAACACTCACTCAGACCCTCCGCAATCACGGCAGCATTATATTAGTTTTTTTAAGCATTAGATCTTCACTATTTATTTTTTTTTGGGGGGGGGGGGTCAAACTTGCCACTTCTCATTTCCTGGTGTTTCGTTCACGGAGCGCTCTGGTCATGATGCCAAGTTTTATCCAATCAGCACCAAGTCAACCCTAAGCCCAACCCAGCAGTTTTTGTTGCTGTTCTGAAGTGCCTAACCTGGATCATCTTTCGGCCATTATGAGACCCTGAAAACTCCCCCTTATGGGGAGTTTCCTGTTGTGGAGACAGGCACCATGGGAAAAATCCTGCAAAACTGGTTCCTGGAGCGGAAACGGGACAAATGTAATTTTCAGGCACTGAAGCCGTCTGCTACACAGGCATGTTTCATGCATGTGCATTAAATGTAATCTACAGCCCATACAGTATGTCGACATACTGCAGTAGATAGCAATGCTCCAGCAAACCGATTTGTACACTCAGAATTAAATAAAATTAGGAGAAAGAACAAAAAGGTGCTCATGTCAGTGTAGTCACTGGCAGAAGTTCAGTGTGAATCAACTGAGTAGTGTGTGCACAGTCACAAACTTTGGACTGTACATGCTTGACCCCCATTCACCCTCTGTGGAATGGAAGATGACGAAATTTACATCATGCACACTGTGCGTTCGTTCGTGCCACCATAAATTGGGCTTAAGGAATCACAGTGAGTAAGCAGACTTAAGCATAATTGGTTAATCACACACTGCATGACCTACAGTACATTCAACTCATGGTGCACTGGTTGGCATGGGACAGAGGACATAAAATACACACTGGAAAATCCTCCCAGTTCCCTTTAGTGGCAAGTATTGGTTTTTGGTTGCCACTACAGAGCTTTTATGGGTCCAGTGAACAATCATCTAATCAGCTATCATTTAAGAGAAAGTCTACAGTACATTCACATTACCAGATTGAAATGTCTGTTATAAAATCAGATTTTTTTTGTTTAAAACATCGGATCAGAGTCACTTTCTTACATGGTCCTAGGTCATGTAATCAGTTACCAGTGTTAACAGCAAGCAGTTGTTGCTAGAACAGAACTCCACACGGTCCCGGGATGGGTGGCTTTTTCGCACATGGGGAGTTAATCGGAGCTCCTTGTACAAAGATATGGAGTGAAGTACATGGCGATAATACACCTCTAAGCTGGTTGCCAACCACCAGTCAAATCTAAAAGAAGGAGAAGAAGAAGCTAATGGGACCCATGTCTGGCTTCCTTCCTTCTTCTGGACTTCATCACATGCACCAGACTAACTGCTTGTAGTCCTCCAGAGCAAAATCCCAAGTATGTCTTTACTAAAAACACATCCTTTTTCTCCATTTAAAGCAAACAAGTGGCTGTATAAATAATTTGTTTTCTTGTTCTTGATGCAATGATGTATCAGTGTGTGCTATTTTCTATTGCTGTGTGCATGTGTGCCATTTCAGAGGACGCATGATTTCATAATAGAGTCTGTTAAAATTCTCTGTGAACGTGTACCATCATGGCAGGTAAATCTGATTCGATGAAAAAATAGGAATTGAATAATGTGACTTGTGATGTGAGCGGATCCTTTGCTCAGTGGAAAATCTTTAATGGAGGCAGTTTATAACCTTACCAAAATCCTTAAAAATCTAGAGATTATTGATTAGAAAAAAGAAGGGTTGGGGAGGATTGTGCTCTTCTGCTTACTTGGGTGTCAGAGTGGACTTCATACGCTGAGAAAGTGAGCTGGAGGAGGGTGTTTTGTGGATCTGGTGCTCTGGAGTGGTCAGCGGTCCCAGGATGCTCACTGAAACATTACAGAAAGAGCCAACATTATAGTCACAGGCTCCTGTGAAATGTCAGGCAGCCATATTCATAAAAACACAATACAGCAACAACAAAACTTTACTGAACCCATACTTCTCTCAGGGGTGGCATAACAGTTTGCGTTCTCAATGATCAAATGATCCAAGTTTGGTTGCTCGGTTTCTGCCATCACAAATTGGCCCCAGTAATCCTGGGGCAGAGCCAACAGACGCTCCACAACCTGAACAGACAGGGATTAGTAAAAATGGAAAGATCAGGGTTGTTTCAGTATATTGCCTCATCCTCTTACTGTTATGTTACGCTGGTTAGGCTTGCCTTGAGGAAGACAGAAGGGAATTACAAAAAAAAAAGGGCAGTATGATGCTTTTTCTGGTGTGCCAGTCACTTTTCATTTTTTTATGCATTTTTTAAAAGAATTTATGGCACTCACTGTTGAAAAGCTAAATTTTGCAAACCATATATTACTACTCGTTTAATTTTTTATGAATATCTGACACTTTGACGGCTTCTAGCCACAACTCCAGCAGCAGCCATGAAATATAATTCCTCCATTATGCATTTACATCTCAATAGTTATTTTGTTACTAACAGCATCACAATACTGTGTTGAACTAAACAAAGGGGGTTTCAGGAAAACTGTTAAATTAATCCCATTTTTTACCAGTTTTAATATTTTATTTAGCCAGTTATTTCACATAATAACTGTTCAAAAGGCCAAACTCAGAGGTTTTCATTGTGACGTAATCACAGTCGATGCTACAATTATGAGTGCCACAGTTGGGTAAAGCTTGGCTACCTCTGGACAAATTATCCATTTTGTTGATGCCTGTGGTAAATAAATGAATGAAAAGGAAGCCAAGTGCATTTGTGAAAGACATGATTACTTTGGTCATTTTTGTCAATGAGCTACTTGTAACTTTGGCAGCGAAAAGAAGGACAAGCCACCGCAGCCCCAGGAAGGTTTAGATGAAGAGCTACAAGAGAACAACATCAGGCAACAGTTTCTAATGAAAAAGAGGAAATCGACTATTGACAGTTTTGAAAATAAATGTGTGTGCCCTAAATTGATACACAAGTTCCTCTTTTCCAGTGTGCCTGATAACAGAACTTGCCTGTTGAGTGCTGTACTGCCCACAGAGCTTTAATTCAATTCAATTCAATTTATTTATATAGTGCCAAATCACAACACAGGTCGTCTCAAGGCACTTTACAGAAAAGAGTGGGTTTAGGCCACACTCTTAGTTTATAGAACCCAGCAGAGACCCCTAAGAGCCAGCACTGCGGCGACACAGGCGAGGAAAAACTTCCCTTTAACGGGCAGAAACCTCGGGCGGAACCATAGCTCATGGAGGATGGCCATCCGCCTCGACCGGCTGGGTTGAGTAGCTACATTCAAAAACAAACATACAAATACAACATTCAAAGCCAAACAGTCCAGTACCAAGCCTGACCAGGCTGCACATGCAAGTGAAGGCCTGGCAGGGGCAGCATTTCTAACTAAAGGTCTTATCAAAGAGAAAAGATTTCAACTTGCTCTTGAATAAAGAGAGAGTGACTGCCTCCCGAACTGAACTGGGAAGATGGTTCCACAGAAAGGGAGCTTGATAGCTGAAAGCGCTACCTCCCAATCTACTTTACCGGAGTGGTGGCTCAGTTGGTAGAACATCTGACCCACAGCCGGAAGGCAGGGGTTCAAATCCCGGCCGGGTCATGCCGAAGACCATATAAAAGCGGAACTTCCTGCCGTCCAGCTTGGTGCTCAGCAATAATGTGGAAATCTGTGGCGGCGCCTTGCATGGCAGCGGCCCTTCTGATTCTACTATGGGGTGTGTGTGATTTACACTGTAGATAGGATAAAGCACAATTTCATTCTACTGTACATGATTGGTTGAATGACAATAAAGGGTGATTTAATTTAATTTACTTCTAGATACCTTGGGGACCACTAGTAGTTTGGATTTTTGGGAGCACAGAGTTCTGGTTGGATGATAGGGAACTAAGAGTTCTTGCAGGTAAGAAGGAGCCATACCATTAAGAGCTTTATAGGTTTAGAGCAATATCTTGAATTCAATTCTATATTTTATTGAGAGCCTATGTAAAGAAGCTAAAACTGGAGTAACGTGATCTCTTCTCCCTGTTCTTATAAGGATGCATGCAGCTGCATTCTGAATGAGTTGGAGAAACTTTATGGATTTATTTGGGCAACCTCATAAAAGTGAGTTACAATAGTCAAGTCTAGACATGATAAAGGCGTGGACAAGTTTCTCTGCATCTTTATGAGACAGGATGGACCTAATTTTAGAAATATTACGCAGACGGAAGAAGGTGGTCTTAATGGTTTGCTGTATATGAGAGTTGAAAGACACATCTTGGTCAAAGACAACTCCAAGATTCCTAACAGAAGATGTAGAAGTCAGTGCAATGCCATCTAGTGTTGTTATCTTGCTAAAAAGAGTACTTCTAGCATGTTTGGGGCCAAGAACAATGACTTCAGTTTTATCTGAATTCAGCAATAGAAAGTTGTAGTTCATCCAGGTTTTGATATCCTTAAGACACTCCTGGAGTAAACCCAACTGGCTGGGATCATCTGGATTGATGGATAAATACAACTGAGTGTTGTCAGCGTAACAATGAAAATAAATAGAATGCTTCCTCATAATGTCTCCCAAAGGCAGCATGTATAATGTAAACAATACTGGTCCAAGTACTGATCCCTGCGGAACTCCATAGCTAACCATGGTCTGAGTAGAGGACTTGTTATAGACATGAAACAGCTTTAGGACCTCTATATAGACATGATGAGCCTACCTTAGGCTGTCGTTTGGTATCCTGTAGGATCGTCATAGGGTCCGGGTTAGGAACTGCATGACCAACAATGGTTGGAGCAAAAACCCGGGCTAGGTTACTGATGTCCATCTTTGTGTCCAAACTGTTTGCAACCCTGGAAAAAAAAAATGCATCTGATTTTAATTTTTTTTTTTTTTATTTAAGTTTTTGTAAAGGGTATACAGGTCGTTACAGCAATGCATTGTTTACATTTTCATCACATGTTCCCTTATTTTCTGATATCTGACAACATTGGAAGATTAATTCTTACAACACCCCTTTTTTTTTTAAAGTGAAAGAAAAAGTGAAATTAAAGAGAAAAAAAAAAAAAAAACAAGAAACAAAAAAAACAAACAAACCAGCAAAAAACAAACAAAAAGAAAAAGTAAGTAAATAAAGGTAAAAGAGCATCTGAGTAGCTTTGGAACAAAGAGCGGAACCATTATTGAAATGGTATTTGTCAAAGATTAGATCTAATGGAAGACACATATGCGATCCAGGGTTGCCAAAAGTTCATGAACCCATCCATGTCCTGTCTCAGTGCGAATGTCAACTTTTCCATCGAGTAAATGTCTTGGATCACGTTAATCCAATCTTCAGGTGTAGGACAGTCCTTCAACATCCATTTTTTAGTTAGAGCTTTTTTGCTTGCCAATATTAAAACATTGAATAAGTATTTTTCTCCTCGTCTTTCCAGTGAGTCCGGTAGTAAACCCAAATACAAAGTTACAAAAGAAAAGGGAACTGTTATTTTGAATATTTTCCCCAATATTGTCTGTACATTGGTCCAATATTGGTGGATAACTGGGCATGACCAAAACACATGAAAATGATTTGCAGTCTTTTCACCACACAAGCGCCAACAGTTCAATCCCTTATGGGTAAATTTGTTTTGTGCAGGTGTTCTGAAAAATCTTACCAAGTTTTTCCATCCAAATTCTCTCCACTGCAGGGATGAGGTACTTTTCCATTGCTGTTTATTTAGCTTTTCCCATATTTCCAGTTGTGAAGTGAAATTCCCCTCTTTTTCCCATCTCTCTTTTATATATGATGTGTTGTCTCCTTTTAAGTCTTGAAGACCTTGGTATATTTTAGAAATGTATCTGATCCCTGGGATCCCTTTATATGCCATTAAGAAGACCTTCAGAACACCTGACTGGGCCCTTTCCAAAACCTCCTTTTTAAGTATATTGTTTATGTGGTGTCTAAGCTGGAAGAACCTGTAAAGGTCTTGATTTATTAGGCCTTGTTTTTTCAAATCTTCAAAACTTCTTAAGATTTGCCCTTTAAAAAAATCGTAATATTTTATCAGCCCTTTCTCCTTCCACTTTTTAAATCTGGTGTCTGTTTTATTAGGAGTAAAGTCCTGATCATAGGCAATCCATTGCAGAAGTCGATAGGGCTCTTTAGTTTGATTCTCTCTGACTATCTTAAACCAAATTTTTAGCGGGGTCTCTATCCACGGGTTAGTGTTATTCAAAAGCTTAGGTAAGGCATTGTTCCCTATTATCGCCTGTAGGGGGATGTCACTTGTTATTTGGCATTCGATCCCCTTCCATTGTGCAGTGTAGACTGGGTTACATATCTCTACTAAAGTTTTAATTTGTGCGGCTTTAAAGTAGTCCCTGATATTTGGCAGCGCGAGCCCACCTTTGTCTTTGTTTAGCTGTAGGGTTCTATATCTGATTCTAGGTCTCTTGCCCTGCCATATGAATCTTGAGATCCTTCTGTCCAGCTCCTGCCATGTTTTTTTGGGAGGTTCTACCGGTATTGTTTGGAAAAGGTATAGAAGACGTGGAAGTATATTCATTTTGACTGCTTCAATTCTTTGTGCAGTACCCAAGAATGGTATCATATTCCATCTTGCTAGGTCAGATTTTATTTTTGTCACCAGTGGATCATAGTTTAGTGATATAATTTTGTTGAGTTGTTTCGGGATATTGACCCCCAGATATTTCATAGATTCCGACTCCCAGTTAGTTTTGAGTTTGCTTAGTGAATAATGATTTGGGTCATAGTTGAATGTTAAAACTTGGGTTTTATGCATGTTTAATTTGTACCCCGATAAATCTCCATACTCTGAAAAAACTGAGGTTAGTTCTGGTAAAGAAGTGTCCGGCTGCCCTAGGTATATTAAAATGTCATCAGCAAAGAGTGCTATTTTATGTTCCTTCTGACCAAGTGTAATACCTTGAATTTTTTGATTTTGTCTTATCCATTGGCTCAGAGGTTCTATGAAGATTGCAAAGAGCAGTGGAGACAGGGGGCAGCCCTGACGACATCCTCTTTCCAGTTCAAAAGATGATGATAAATTACCGTTAATCCTTATTTTAGCTGTTGGTTTTTTATATAATGCCTGTATAGTTCTAATGAAGTTGTTATGAAAATTGAAACTGGATAAGATTCTATATAGAAAAGACCAGTCAACCGAATCGAATGCTTTTTCAGCATCTAATCCCAATATGACTGCATTTAAGTTATATTTTTTTATATGATGAATTATGTGTAAAGTGCGTCGAATGTTGTCTTGTGTCTGTCTTTGTCTTATAAAACCTGTTTGGTCTAAATGAATTAGGTCTGTCAGTATATTTTCTAACCTTTTGGCAAGGATAATGGTAAAAAGCTTATAGTCCTGATTTAGTACACTGATTGGTCTGTAGTTGGAGCACTCTAGTTTATCCTTTTCAGGTTTAGGTATAACTGCAATGACCCCTTCTCTCCAGGAGGGGGGGGATTTCCCCTGTGTGGAGGACATAATTAAATGTTTTCAGGAGGAGAGGAGATAGTTGCTGTTTAAAGGTTTTGTACCACTCTGCTGTATAGCCATCTGCTCCTGGGGATTTGTTAGCTTTAAGTTTCATAATTGCTTTTTCCAATTCTTTAGGATGTATTTCTGACAGTAGTGTTTTATTTTGTGACTCCGTAAGTTGGGGAAGGTTTAATGTGTTTAGGAATGCCTCGGATGCGTTTTTATGTTTTTTGTGGGAGTATAAGTTCTTATAGTAATTCTCGAAGCTTTTAAGAATATCCTGAATTCTGAATTTTATTTCCTTTGATACTGGGTCTCTGATTTTGTAGATTGCTCTTTCTGTTTGATGTTTCCTCAATTTATAGGCTAGCAATTTTGCCGATTTACTGCCTGCTTCATAGTATTTTTGTTTCAAAAATGTAAGTTTCTTCTGGATTTCTATTGTGTAGATCTCATTTATTTGGTTTTTAATTTCCTTAATCTTGAGCGAGTCAGTAGAATGAGTGTTGCCTTTGTGTTCTTTTTCTAGGTTCCTAAGTTCTGACTCTAATGTGGATAGTTTTTCTTGTCTTACTTTCTTTTGGGTTGCCAGTTTTGCAATAATCTTTCCTCTTATTACAGCTTTGCATGCATCCCACAGTATTAAAGGGGATACTTCTCCATTATCGTTATCTTCCAAATATCTGAGAATATCTGATTCCAATTCATCTTTCAATGGTCCTTTCAGGACATTTGAATTTAACCTCCTAGAAAATGTATTATTTGTGTATTTTTGGATATTTAAGTCCATGTAGATCGGACTGTGGTCAGAGAGATCCATCAGTCCTATTTTACATGTTTTTACTCTTCCAATGTCTCTGTTAAACATAAAAAAATAGTCAATCCTTGAGTAAGATGAATGTGGAGTTGAGTAAAATGTATAGTCTTTTACACTGGGGTTGAGTTCCCTCCACACGTCACAGATTCCCATTTCTTTTAGTAGCATCCGAGTCTTCCTGTTTTGGGTGTTATTTTGATGTGGAGAATTACCAGAAGCATCCCAGTATGGATTCAGTCTAAGATTGAAGTCCCCACCACATATCACTAAACCTTGAGCTTTAGTTATCATTAGGTCGAATACATTTTTATAAAATTTCCAGTTAGCCCCTGGGGGAGCATACACATTCAGCAGGGTGATATCTTCTCCCTCTAGCCGCCCAGTTACCAAACTGTATCTCCCTTCTTTATCTTTGTGTTCTGATTTTTTTTCAAATGTAATTTTGGTTGATATCAATGTCGCTACTCCCCTCCTCCTCCCTGACTTATATGAAGATGAAGAGATCATTTTAAACCCTTGTCTACTGAGTTTATTGTGTTCCACGTCTGTTAGGTGGGTTTCTTGTAAAAATATTATTCCTGCTTTGTCTTTTTTCATTTTGCCTAGAATCTTGGATCTTTTAACTGGATTCAGGATTCCTTTTACATTATATGAAATTATTTTGGTTACACCCTGTTTCTCCATTGTGTTGTTTTGTTTAGTATAACTGTGTGGTGGCCCTCATTTGTGCTACTCAGAAACTGAAAGAACATTAAAAACAAGAAAAACATTAAGAACATAGTGTATAAAACTTTAAAACTAAAAGCTGTCAGAAGAACTTCCTGAGCTGAGGTCTTTTTAAAGACCCTGGAAGAGCCTTGATGGAGTGAAGGCCCTGAGGGAAATTCCTCAAACTCTGTTACGTGTTGAGGGCCCTCTCTTACCCCTGTAAGCTGCCCCATGCTTTTAACGTGAGTTTCAGAACCCAATCCAAACTTGTAATGATTTTTTTTTTTCCTTTTATGCCTAAACCCTGTGAAATTGTGTGCACCCTCCCACCCCCATCACATCAAACATTCACGCAAAAACAGTATTTGTTAGTATGAGGAGAACATGTGGATTATTGTCACATTTTTATTTTAAAAATTTTTTTTTTTTTTTTTTTTTTTTTTTTATTACAAAGACTTATTTGTTTCAAATATTATGACTGTTCCATGAAATGTTTTACCACATGCTGAATACGCATCTCCTTTAATGTTTGTTACCTTGTATGAGGGGGGTTGGATGTGCGGATTGATTCAAGAGGAAAAAAAAAAAAAAAAGGTCGCTATTCCAACCTGAAAACGGATAGTTTATCCGCGACGCTCTGGCGCTGGGTTTCCCGCTGCTGGTCCGTGGATTTTGAAGGTCTTTGTGTTGTCCATGTTTGCGCTTTGATCTTCTCACTCGGGTCTGCTGCGGGTTTAAATACCGTTACCGGGAGCCCTCTTTTCGCCATGTCAGCTGTTGCTTCTTCCGCCGAATTATAGAGACACGTTTCTTCGCCGTAGAAGACCCTTAACTTCGCAGGAAATGGAGTCTGAAAGCGCAATTTCTTCTCTCTTAACACCTTTTTCGCGTCATTGTATTCCCTGCGCTTTTTAAGGACCTCCGGGGCGTAATCGTGTTCCACGTAGACTTTTCTCTCCTGGTGCATAAATCCTTTTTTCTGCCAGGCCAGTCTTACAACCTCTTGTTTTATTTTGAAATGGGAAAATCTTACCAACACCGAACGTGGGGGCGCTTCCGCCGCCGGCCTAGCGGCTAATGAACGATGTGCCTTTTCTATCTTCAAGTCGGTGGTTTGTGGAATATCCAATTTCTCTCTTAGTAAGGATTCCACGCATTCTGCCATTGAGTTAAAACCGTTTTCGGCTCCTTCTATCAGACCATGAATTCTTATGTTGTCTCTTCTTTGTCTTCCTTCTTGGTTGGCTAGCTTAGCCTCTATAGATGCTTGTCTTTTGCGTAGGTCCAGCACAGAATCTTCGAGCACTTTTATTCGTTCCTCTGTTTCCAAGATTCGGTTCTCGGCCTGGTCCACTCTGCTGTTTGTCCTTTTCAATTCTTCTCTGAATTCCCGAAATTCGGCCGTAACTTCTCGGCGAAATCGTCGTAGCTCCTCAAATAGTGATTTCAGGCTAACCTTTTTGTTAGCTATCACTAGTTCCTCGTCTTCTGAACGGAGATCTTCCAGTTCAGATTCTCCGGCCGATACGTGTCCTGGCCTGGAGAATTTCAGTTTCTTCTGTTTTCCTTTAGACATGATGATTTTGTCTTTTGATTTTCACTCCTCCAAAAATCCGTTAAGTTTGATTTTCAAGGTGTTATCCTGGATTGGGTCTGAGAGCTTCAGTGTTAAGCTGCAGTCGCCATGGCGTCCAGACCGGAAGTCACATCTGATTTTAATTTTAAAGAATTTAAATATGCCCTAGTCACATAATTTAAACAAGGACTGTCCTAAAGAAACAGCTATTTTTTGAGTTCAGAATATGTGCTTGCTATTCAAAGTGAGTATTAGTGAAGTTTTCAAAGACTATTCCAGTAAAGGGTTGTCCTCCCTCCCTCTCCCTCCCTCTCTCTTTCCCTTTCTTTCTTTATTTGACCTTTACAATGCAATGCTGTCTTTTCCTAAAACATTTTCTGAGTTTAAAAAAAATTGCTAAGAGAGAATGTCAGGGCTGCTATTTCTACATGATTCTTGATCTTGACAAGTCTCTAATTGTTAACAATGTCAGGAACTTAATGATAATCACTAGCAAAAGTAGACATTGTTGGTGAAAGAAGGCATATCCAAATAGTCAAACATTAAGGATTAGTCCTCATTTAAACATCCAACTGTTTATAAAAGTCAGAGGAATGCAAGTTTGCCTAAAGCAACTTCACTGAATTCTATTCATAGAATCATTCTTCAAATGTCAATTACAGAGTTTAGAGTGTGAGAATATCAGCAAATCCCACATACACCAGAAATAATAAAAGCAGCAAGCCTCATAAAAAAGGCACATTATCACCATGGAGAATAGATGCCAACCTCTGCAGGTGAAGGATCAAGTATGCCAGTGTGTCTCTGTTTGCCTGGGGCAGGTCACCAATGGTTTGGTACATCAGAGCTATGCTGTTGTCATCATCTGAAACTTCTGCAGGAGAATGGGAGAAAACAATATTGTCAGCAGAAACCCTTTAATGTATTTATTAGAAACTTGAAGGAAAATGTATCTGACTGCAGTAGCAAACACTAAAAAGGCTAATAGACCAAAAAATTAAACACTTTTTATTTAGCTCCAGGCAACTTTCCACTAGTTTTTTCACCACTGCTCCAAAAAAACTGGAAAAACAAAGTGGAAGCACTGATTAAACCTGCATTTAATGGGGGAGCTGGGTAAACTGCTACTCTCCATTAAGAAGTGACAGCATTACTTCAGGCTCTACTAGACGTTCTATTTACAAACCTGCGAATGGTTTAACTATCTGGCCCACTGTCTCAACCCCCCACACACACACCCCTACCAGCTGCATCCATGAAGGCACGGTTGAGGCGGAAGGTGAGAAGAGGCTCCTTGAGGTTCCTCAGGAAGTCCTTGAGGAGTCCCGTGATGGCGTGGATGTCGTCCACCTTACTGAGCACTGGGACAGTTTTGCTGCGGAGAAACTTCTCTTTAAGCTCCTTCACTGTGCGATCAGCACCAGATTGACGGTACAGCCCAACCTGGAGGCAACAAATGCACAATATTATATTTTTAAAAATCTACTGCTTATACTATATATAGTCCATCGATCTTGGTTTCTTCTGCTCTGATCAATTTGTTGCTTAATTGGCATCTTTTGTAGTCCTTAAGCACTACATTTGTAACGGACTAGCATAAACATGGACTTTATTGTGCTCTGGACCACTCAAAGCACTTTAAGTTATAAGCCACAGTATGCACTCACAGCATAGAAATCACTATGACTAATTTGGGTTGCAGCATCTTGCTCAAGACAGGCAACCACCAAAAATTAATTATATCATGCCACAGAAGCAATCCATTTTTATGAGTAATCTAAGATAATACAGGAGGCATCTCTGTAAATTCATTTCTGCAATAATGGAATTTTAAAGATCCTATTCACTAAAGCACGTTACGTTTGTGGGTTTTTACCTTCTAAAATGCTTTCTTATTTAATATGATTACCATAGAAATATTAAAATCTCTCATTATTTAAGAGTATTTATATTTATACACTCTGATATATCTCTTCTGAGTAATATTTCCCTGCATCACTAAAACGAAACCCTGCCTTCAGTTTCTCCATCACCATGCTAGTGATAGGAATCTAATTCACACCAAGAGTTTCTGTGAGCCCCAGGCCTGTTAGCATTAGAGCTAATGTTAGCCAACAGCTTGACTCAAGTTTCACCGCGAAGCTACTGCTAGGGATGCTGCTACCTCAACAATGTTGAACCATACTTCACGCTCACAACCCATGAATAAATTATATGATATTATTAATATCATTTAAATATGATCTGCAAGGCATTGTCCCTATAAAATTAAACCAATAAAATAAAATAAAAGGCTGAAAAACTGGAGTTTGTTGCTGCTGAAACCATTAGCCTAGCAATGATGTCCTGTTGAAATAAGGCAAGATGTGTATGCTATGGTGTCCTGCTTTTTGGCATTTAATGGACCAAGTATAACTTGGCCCAAGTATAACTTAGCGGTTATACTTGGTCGATATATGGTCCAAGTATAACCTAGCAGTTAGTGTTAGCAGTGAGCTTAGTAGAGTTGAGAATTATTCATAAGAACCTGTACTTATATCATGCTTTTTCTAGTCTCAAAGACCACTCAAAGCACTTCACCAGTACTAACCCTCTATTCTAAGAGCCTATAGGAGACAGACACCTAGGGACAATTTAGAATGACCAATTAACCCAACATGCATGTCTTTTGAATTGTGGGAGGACACCGGAGCTCCCGGAGCAAACCCATGCAGCACAGGGAGAAGATGCAAACTCCACACAGAAAGGCTCCTACTGCTGCCAGTCTGGGGATTTGAATCTGGAACCTTCTAGCTGTTAGGCAACAGTGCTAACCACTGTACCACTGTGCATCCTTACCCACTGTATTAATATCGTTGTCATGGTGATAGTACGTCAGGATATGATGTCATCTTGTTACCGGGCTTCCAGCCATAACTGAGTCTGCACAAGTGTTGACGCAATTACTGTAAGTGTAAGTTGAGCAGCCGAAAGGAGCTGCAACTGTATGCTGTATTGTACTCCACTTATACAGTGGGGTAAAAAAGTATTTAGTCAGCCACCAATTGTGCAAGTTCTCCCACTTAAAAGATGAGAGGTCTCCAATTTTCATCATAGGTATACCTCAACTATGACAGACAAAATGAGAAAAAAAAAAAATCCAGAAAATCACATTGAAGGATTTTTAATGAATTAATTGGTAAATTCCTCGGTAAAATAAGTATTTGGTCAATAACAAAAGTTCATCTCAATACTTTGTTATATACCCTTTGTTGGCAATGACAGAGGTCAAACGTTTTCAGTAAGTTTTCACACACTGTTGCTGGTATTTTGGCCCATTCCTCCATGCAGATCTCCTCTAGAGCAGTGATGTTTTGGGGCTGTCGATGGGCAACACAGACTTTCAACTCCCTCCAAAGATTTTCTATGGGGTTGAGATCTGGAGACTGGCTAGGCCTCTCCAGGACCTTGAAATGCTTCTTACGAAGCCACTCCTTCGTTGCCCGGGCGGTGTGTTTGGGATCATTGTCATGCTGAAAGACCCAGCCACGTTTCATCTTCAATGCCCTTGCTGGTGGAAGGAGGTTTTCACTCAAAATCTCACGATACATGGCCCCATTCATTCTTTCCTTTACACGGATCAGTCGTCCTGGTCCCTTTGCAGAAAAACAGCCCCAAAGTATGAGGTTTCCACCCTCATGCTTCACAGTAGGTATGGTGTTCTTTCTCCTCCAAACACGACAAGTTGAGTTTTTACCAAAAAGTTCTATTTTGGTTTCATCTGACCATAAGCTGTGGATGAACAGAGAAGTGCGACTTCTGCTAAAAGCACGTAACAATGCCTTTAGATCTGGTGATGCACAGGCCTACAGTTCATCCAGGGCAGATCTGAAGAGGGGCATCAAGAAGGCCAAGCACAGCTACAAGCTGAAGGTGGAGGAACATTTTGGGGACTCTGACCCCCGACGTATGTGCCAGGGCATTCAAGCTATCTCTGATTATAAGCCCAGCAACTCCATACCTATAGCCATGACTGTGCCCTTTCTCATTGAGCTAAATAACTTCTATGCTCGTTTTGACAAGGACAACAATGAAAAGAACATCAATTTCCCACCCTCTGATGACCTCCACCACCTCACACTCACCCACACCGACGTCCGTAATGCACTGAGTCATGTCAACGTACGCAAGGCTGCTGGCCCTGATGGCATTCCTGGGTGTGTGCTGAGGGCATGCGCTGAGCAGCTGGCAGGGGTCTTCACATACATCTTCAATCTGTCCCTGGCCCGGGCCGTGGTACCAGCGTGCTTCAAGACCACTTCAATAGTACCAGTGCTGAAACATTCAACACCATCATGCCTAAATGACTATCGCCCTGTGGCACTGACCCCCATAGTCATGAAGTGCTTTGAGCGACTGGTCTTGGCACAGCTCAAAAAAGCCTGCCCCCTACACTGGACCCTCATCAGTTTGCCTACCGGAGCAACAGGAGTACAGAGGATGCGGTTTCTACAGCGCTGCACTATGTACTCTCACACCTGGATGACAAGAACACCTATGCAAGAATGCTGTTTATTGACTTCAGCTCAGCATTCAACACAGTTATCCCCTCCAAGTTGATCACTAAACTTGGGGACCTGGGAATCAGTACCTCCACCTGCAACTGGATCATGGATTTTCTGACCAACAGACCCCAGCATGTTAGGTCAGGCCCCAACCGTTCTTCCGTCATCACACTCAACACTGGTGTACCACAGGGCTGTGTGCTCAGCCCATTCCTCTACTCCCTCTACACCCATGACTGCAGGCCTATGTATGGATCCAATTCCATCATAAAGTTCGCAGATGACACCACGGTGATTGGACTCATCAGGGACAACGACGAGTCAGATTACAGGGCAGAGGTTGAGCACTTGGCTACTTGGTGCGCTGACAGTAACCTGCTCCTTAACACCAGCAAAACCAAGGAGCTCATAGTGGACTACAGGAAGGAGAGGGAAGAGACACATGACCCCATCCATATCAATGGCATAGCTGTTGAACGTGTCCCCAGCTTCAAATTCCTGGGGTCCCACATCTCAGAGGACCTGTCCTGGTCAGTTAACACCACCAGCCTGATCAAGAAGGCCCATCAGCGCCTCTTCTTCTTGAGGACATTGAAGAAGAACCATCTGTCAACTGACATCCTGGGCAACTTCTACCGCTGCGTGATAGAGAGCACCCTGACCAACTGTATCACAGTCTGGTATGGGAGCTGCTCTGTAGCTGACCGCAAGGCGCTGCAGCGGGTGGTGAAAACCGCCCAACACATCACAGGGACTCCACTTCCAGCTATAGAGGACGTCTACAGGAAAAGATGTCTGCACCGGGCATGCAGCATTCTTAGGGACTCCAACCATCCTGCTCATGGACTGTTCCAGCTTCTCCCCTCCAGAAGACGTTTCAGAAGCCTTCGGACTAGAACCAGCAGGTTTAGGAACAGTTTCTTTCCAACAGCTGTCACGTTATTGAACTTAGTTCCCCGCTGACTCTCTTACAATCATCTTTTACCATCCTCACCTGTACATAACTGCATAACTACATCTAACTTATTGCACATTATTTGCACATAACAGTACTTTTAACTTTCTGCACTGCTGCATATATTTGCATATATTTGCTTAAATTGCACATACTGTTAATTACCGTATATACTGCACTGCTGTCCTTTGCACTTCTGATTGGATGCTAAACTGTGTTTCGTTACCTTGTATTCATACATGTGTAATGACAATAAAGTTGAATCTAATCATCTAATCTAATATGACATTCTCCCAATCCTCTTCTGGATCATCCAAATGCTCTCTAGCAAACTTCAGACGGGCCTGGACATGTACTGGCTTAAGCAGGGGGACACGTCTGGCACTGCAGGATTTGAGTCCCTGGCGGCGTAGTGTGTTTCTGATGTAGCCTTTGTTACTTTGGTCCCAGCTCTCTGCAGGTCATTCACTAGGTCCCCCCATGTGGTTCTGGGATTTTTGCTCACCGTTCTCGTGATAATTTTGACCCCACAGGGTGAGATCTTGCGTGGAGCCCCAGATCAAGGGAGATTATCAGTGGTCTTGTATGTCTTACATTTTCTAATAATTGCTCCCACAGTTGATTTCTTCACACCAAGCTGCTTACCTATTGCAGATTCAGTCTTCCCAGCCTGGTGCAGGTCTACAATTTTGTTTCTGGTGTCCTTTGACAGCTCTTTAGTCTTGGCCATAGTGGAGTTTGGAGTCTGACTGTTTGAGGTTGTGGACAGGTGTCTTTTATACTGATAACGAGTTCAAACAGGTGCCATTAATACAGGTAACGAGTGGAGGACAGAGGAGCCTCTTAAAGAAGAAGTTACAGGTCTGTGAGAGCCAGAAATCTTGCTTGTTTGTAGGTGACCAAATACTTATTTTACTGAGGAATTTACCAATTAATTCATTAAAAATCCTTCAATGTGATTTTCTGGATTTTTTTTTCTCATTTTGTCTCTCGTAGTTGAGGTATACCTATGATGAAAATTGGAGACCTCTCTCATCTTTTAAGTGGGAGAACTTGCACAATTGGTGGCTGACTAAATACTTTTTTTCCCAACTGTAGGTTCAATAAATGTTCCTGAGGACTAGAAGAGAGTCCAGCGTTGCTTATTCCTCTACACCAGGGGTCCCCAAACTTTTTCCTGTGAGGGCCACATAACTTTTGCGTTCTCTGATGGGGGCCGGGGCCAGTTTGTAACAGAAAAAGTGTGACGATCGCACGGGTGCCTAAATGTAAACATTTATTGTTTTCCAGAAAGCCACACATAACCAAATATTAATAACCCTTTCCGGGATCTTCACAGGAAAAAAAGTCAGAAAATAAATAATAGCACTATTAATGAAATAAATAACCAAATAACCCTCTCTGGGTTCTTCACAGAAAAAAAGTCCATGGAACATTAACTTTCTGTTGTACCGTGCACAGTCTTAACAGGTAAAAGTTCAGCTCAGTTGTCAGAGCAGAATCTCTTCCTTAAATGACTCCTATGAGCAGTCTCTCAGAGTTCTTGTGTTTCTTCCTTATAATGCTTTTGTAGGTTCCAGCAGGCTTGTAGACACCGCTGCTGAAAGGCCTTTCCTTTGCATCGAACAAAAAAATAATTGTTTGTCCACTGCAGGTTAAATACCCTCCATTCTGGATCAATTTTTCTCTTACCTAACCTTTTCACCATTATTCCGTTTTATTTGACAGGGGTGAGTCTAGGATTTTTTTTTTCTGGGGGGGGGGGGGGTTCAGATAGGGGCACAGACTGCAGAAGGGTGGAATAGAATGTCACGTTCTGTGCGTGTATTAGTCTTGATTGCGTGGCCAGACTGGAAAAAAAAAAATCATAACACTTACCAGTGTGGAGGCAAAAAACAGTCCACAGCGCGGCAGAAGGGAGAGACGGTCCATCACGTCAGGTCACCAGTGTGGAGGAAAAAAAAATCAGTGCAGGCGGCCACAGCAAGCTGAAGTTTAAAGGTGTTTTATTCCTCCATCACGAGGCTCACCCAGCGCTCTGTGAGTGAGCCCTGAGCAGTTGTCTAAGAGTGAATTCTAAGTGCGATAGTGAGGCGTGTACAGTCAGCTCTTTATACAGTGATACAGAGAATGCATGGCTGTGCACACGCTCAGCAGGGGAACGAGACGGCGCCCGGCCGGCTTTGGAAGTGAGGTGCGGGAAAAGCTCTGTGCAGGAGGAGGTGCAGGGGGGTGGAGGTAAACGTCTCTGGTATTGTTCAGGGGGCCGGGCCAAATGTGGAGGCGGGCCGTAGTTTGGGGACCACTGCTCTACACACTAGACCACTGCGACTACTCAACTTTTAACAAGTAACTTAGCTGTGTTTGATTGGTCTTTACTACTACTCACCCAGGAAAAGCTTTTCCCAAATAGATGAGGGGCTCATGAATGCTAATGAACAGGCAGTGTTTGAAAATTAGGGGTGCAGGAGCAGTTATTAATGAGCTCTAAAACAACACAAAAATGTTTTGGGTCTTTAAAACTACATATATGTCATCAAGGGTGTCAAAACTTATTAAAGGGGGTCACTGACTGCACTTTTTCCACCTTTTAATAGCTCACGTCTTAATGCAATGTTTGTGCCATATTTTGTTCACATTTTCTTTAATTATTGAAGCAAATTTGTTTTGTATTTTTGTTGGCTTTCTTGAAACACTCTGATTTAAAGCCTGCCACTTTAAGAACCATCCTTCACCTATGTCCGTGTGTCACACACATATGCCCCGACTCTTGTTTGTTGTTGTTGTGAGGTACTTGGGTGCGTGTGGGTGTGTGTGTATATGCATACACAGCACTTCACTTGTGTGACATTTGAATGTTTTTTGTAGCACCTTAACTCTTGCACGTTTGCATATCCACTTTGTACAGTTTATTGCAGATGTTCTTCTCGCGTATGATTGTTTGTTTGTGTGTTTTTGTGACCCGCTGGGGTCAAATTATACAAATTAGCAGTATTGCTAAATCTGGCATTCTTACATTTGTATTAATGTTCAAGAGTATGTAATGTCCCTTTCAAATAAACTTTAAACTTAAACATGAACTCTTCAACTCCGCCCTCTCTCTTACGTCAGTTAACCTATGTGTCCAGTGGTTCTGTCGTTTTTCCGCTTCCCATTCACTGGGTACTGGAAACGCAGCAGAAAGCATTTGGGTGTGGAGTGGTTGAAAACTGTACTGTGTTGTGCCGAGTCGCCGTGGGTACCCTACAGCTCATTTGCATAAAGATTTCCCTCAGTAAAGATTTTTTCTGTACAATCATGAACCGGAGGCAGCATTCTCATCCTGAAGTTTTAAACCAGCGGTTTTTGTCAAATAATGATGGATTCATTAACTAAACCTACTATTTCTTGCACAAAATGATGTTAGAAATACTTTGCCAGTTTGTTTTAAAGATATGGAGACCAAGGACACCATTTTGTCCGGTAGCAGCCGAGAGCTGAAGAAACAACTACTGCATAGTGCATTGCTTGTTTGAATGTGATTTTTCAGGCAGTGGCAAAAATCCAAAAATCACTGAGACAAGAGTCATGCAGGGTCCTGTACGAAGGCTGTCCTGTTTAAATAAGCTGAATGTCGCTGCAGTCTCCAGTCCACACACCCCGTAGTTACTGCCACTGCTTTATGAAAATGATCTTCTTTTTTTTTTTTCAGAGTCAGCAGTTCATGCTTGTAACATTTGAGTTATCTCCTTCATTTGACCCATCAGTTGATTGTTTTTCTATTTTGGTGGGTTGGAACCTTTCTGTGTGGAGTTTGCATGTTCTCCCTGTGCTGCGTGGGTTTACTCCGGGGGCTCCGGTTTCCTCCCACAATCCAAAGACATGCATGTTAGGTTAATTGGTTGTTCTAAATTGTCCCTAGATATCGGTCTCCTATAGGCCCTTTGAATTGGTTAGTACTAGTGAAAGCGCTTTGAGTGGTCTTTGTGACTAGAAAAGCGCTATATGTTCCGGTTATGGCTGCCACGTAAGACGGACGTGTCTCACTCTGCTCTGCTCCTGGAGAAAAAAAATCGGCAAATAACTCTCTCATTTGGGACAGAACGTATCCCAGCGTTTGGGCGAGGATATGTCGGCGAAGCCTAAGGCTGGAAAACCAGGTAAAGGAAAAAGCGAGCCGCCGAAACAGTCCAAATTAACGGACTTTCAGGTCTGTGACGCAGCAAATAAAACTCCATATATGGCGGAGGAGGCTGGCAACGGTGCGATGTCTGCGGGGAGAGGCGCAGATGCGCTGATGGCTGCCATGAGTTCAATGAGAGCGGACTTTTCCTCTAGATTTGATGGGATTATGACAGCGTTGGAAGGAATAAGAAAGGAATTGGGTGACTGTGTAGAACGAACGGCGCAGATGGAGCTCCGTCTCGCTAGTGCTGAAGATGACGTCACCCGTCTTCAATTAAAGGTGCGCACTTTGGAAAAAAAAAAATAAATCTCTGGAAAATAATATTTTGGATTTGGAATCTCGGTCGAGACAGAATAACTTGAGGCTGGTGGGTCTTCCAGAGGAATCAGAAGGTCGGGACGTATGTTCCTTTCTGGAAAAGTGGATTCCGGAGGTGCTGGGCAGCGAGGAGTTGCAATCAGCAGTGGTTCTGGAAAATGCACATCGTATTGGCCCACGGAGAGATAAGGGACCGCCGAGGACCTTAATTATGAAGTTTCTCAGCAACAGAGACAGGATGAAGATCTTCAACGCTGCACGAGCTAAAGGAGAGATTAAACACCAGGACCAGCAGGTGCGGTTCTACCCAGATTTGGCCACAGGAATCCAACAATTGAGGAAGCAGTTTGATCCCATACGTAAGGAGCTGCGCAACCTTGGGATTCGTCATGGTGTAATCTATCCTGCGAGACTGCTGACCACGTATGAGGGCAGAACCCACATCTTCAAGACCCCTGAGGAGGCGCAGGAGTTCATCAAGAAGATCAAAGAAGAAGAAGAGACTGGTGGGAGCTAAGCATGAACAAAATATAAGGTAGAATAATTAAGCATTTGCACAGGCATCTGACTGACTTGAAGTAAATAGTAAGTTTACAAAATATAGATTGTATTATATATTAAAAAAACAAACAAAAACAAAACAAACAAAAAAAAACTATGATGTACAAAGTTGTTAAAAATTTTGGAGTTAAGTTGGAAAACTACAGAGGAGAGTTAATGTTACGTCATTAAAAGCAGTAGAGTTAGGGTGATTGGGAGGATGAAGAAGGAGTGGCTTAGGCTGTTCCCCGTGGGTGTGGAACGGTCGATGGCTATATCGGGAGACGGAATTTTTCTTTTGATTTTGGGGGGTTTGCCACAAGTGTGGGAAGGGGAAATTTGTTTGTGTGTAGTTTGTAGGATGAATGTTCAACCACTCATGTTTTTGCTTCTCTGTATGAGCATGTTTACACTGCAAGGTAATCCCAAACTCTCTATTGATCATAAACCAAAGTGTTAATCTTAATTTAACTTCATGGAATTGCAGAGGTCTACAAAATTTAAAAAAACTTAAACAAGTTATGAATAAAATAAAAGACATGGGTTCAAAAATTGTGTTTTTACAAGAAACTCATCTAATAGAGGAGGATGTTAAAAGAATTAGGAGTAGATGGCAAGGAAGTGTATTCACCTCTTCATTTTCATCCCGAGCCAGGGGAGTTATGACTCTCATACATAAATCAGTTCCTTTTCAAGTGAAAAATGTAATTGGAGACAAATTTGGAAGATATGTAATCATTCAAGGTTCTTTGCTATTAGAAAATATAAATCTTGTGAACTTATATGGTCCCAATATAGATGATCAGAAGTTCTTTGCTAATTTATTTCTTATCTTATCATCACTTACAGGGCAACATATAATAGCAGGGGATTTTAATTGTACATTGAATCCAGGTATAGATAGATCAACAGGACTGGATTGTATGCACATTGGATGTAGGATGACTATTAATCATTTTATGAAAGAATTGAGATTGTTAGATATATGGAGAGAAATGAAACCACAAGTTAAAGCCTATTCTTGTTATTCCAGTACCTACAAGACATTCTCACGTATTGATTATTTTTTGATTTCCACAGAATTAAGGTCCAAGATTCAAAACTGCTTTTATGATAACATCGTGATCTCTGATCATGCACCCTGTTGTCTAATATATGTAGATAAAAAATTGACAAAGGAATCAGGTAGATGGCAATTTCAGCATAAATGGCTTCAGGATGAGGAATTTGTCAAGTATATAGAAAAACAGATAGACGAGTTCTTTGACATCAATACTACACAAACATCAGCATGTGTAAAGTGGGAGGCTTTCAAAGCTTTTATTAGGGGACATATTATTAGTTATACAGGATCAAAATCTAAGAAGACTCGAGAGGAGAGAGCTAAATTGGAACATAAAATAAAAAGTCTTCAGGAAAAAGTGTATGCAGGAAGTGACCCAAGGTTGGAGAATGAATTACTGATTTTGAGAGCTGAATACGACAAAAAATCAGCGAATAGAGCTGCCTTGAGTCTTCTAAGATTGAAACAATCTTTTTATGAACAAGGTGAAAAATCAGGAAAATTATTAGCATGGCAGATTAAACAATTAGAAATTAAAAACACCAATTACCAGTATTATAAGTAAAGGACAGGTAGTTATAGATCCTTTAGAAATTAATAGAGCCTTTAGAGATTACTATGAAAAATTACATGATACCAAAAATGAACCTGATTTAACAAAACTAAATGGGTTTTTGAACGAACTATCTATACCGTGTATTCCAAATAAAAACAGGGAGATATTGGAGTCTAAAATTAGTCAAGAAGAAGTTGGGCTAGCCATTGATAATATGAAATCAGGAAAAAGTGCAGGACCAGATGGTCTTCCAGTTGACCTTTATAAAAAATTTAAGAATAAATTAATAAAACCTTTTTTGGAAATGGTTTTAGAAGCATTTCAAAATAATAATTTACCATCATACATAAATAATGCCTTAATTATACTGCTGCCAAAACCAGGTAAGCCCTCTAATAAATGTGAAAATATGAGACCAATAAGCTTATTAAACGCCGACCTTAAGATAATCTGTAAAATTTTAGCAAGACGAATACAAGAAATTTTACCAAATATTATTAATCGAGATCAGAATGGCTTTATAAAAGGTAGACAAGGCTTCCATAATGTAAGAAGACTATTTAATATTATTTATTTTAATAAAGAAGCACCGGATACAGCTCTCCTATCACTGGACGCCGAAAAGGCCTTTGATAGAGTTGAATGGCCCTTTCTTTTTGAAGTCCTACAAAGGTTTGGACTTGGAAATAATTTCATAAAATGGGTTCAAATAATATACAATAATGCTACAGCAGAAATCCTAACAAATAACAATATTTCAAAACCAATAAAAATCAATAGAGGATGTCGACAAGGCTGTCCACTTTCACCTTTACTGTTTACTATGGCAATTGAACCTTTAGCGATGGCGATACGTTTACATTCACAAATATATGGAATTAAAGTTGGACCAACAGAACATAAAATCTCCCTGTACGCCGATGACATAATTTTGTTTATGTCGAATCTAAAAAAATCAATTCCAACCTTGTTGAATTTAATAAAGAATTTTGGGGAAATATCACGATATAAAATAAATAAAACTAAATCTTCAATATTAATGCTAAATGAGACCCAGAGAAATTACCCAGCCCCTGAGGTAAATCAATTCAATGTTGTAAATCAGTTTAAATATTTAGGAATCCAAATTGTGCCTAAGCTAGAATCAGTCGCCAGTGTCAACTATGAAGCCTTAATGTCAGATATCAATGAGTTAACTCAGAGATGGATGTCACTACCAATGTCGATGATCGGGAGAATCAATATACTTAAAAGTAATATTTTACCGAAAATACTTTATTTATTTCAATACATTCCCTTATCACCACCTTTAGATCTATTCTCAAGAATAAAAAAAAAGTTAGTGGAATTTATATGGAACAACAGGAGGGCTAGATTACGTCTGTCTTTATTATATTTACCATTTGATCGTGGAGGTCTGAAATGTCCAAATTTTATGTTGTATTATTGGTCGGCACAACTGAGGTCTATGACATATTATTTTTCATCAAATGATCTCCCTCACTGGACTGAAATGGAATCATACAATTTACCTTTACCTCTTCCCATATTCATATACTCAGATTCGGCAAAAAAATTACAAAAACAAGTTAAAAATCCATTTGTAAAGCATATGATCAAAATATGGTGTGAAGCTAAAAACTATTTAAAAGAACCACAGTTATTGTCACAATTTAGTCCAATATGGGGTAATCAATATTTTAAACCAGGAAGAGCGGACGCTGTATTTAAAGTATGGAATTTAAAAGGGATACAAAAGATTCAGGATTTATATTTGCCATGTGCAGATAACATAATGTCTTTTGAAGAGCTGAGGATCAAATTTAATCTCAATAGAACACATTTTTTTAAATATCTTCAACTTAGAAACTTTATTCGATCAAATCAAAATAAAGCTCTCACTCGACCTATTTATTCATTCTTGGAAAAAATGATGATGAAAGATAGTAAAAGAAAGGGTATTATTTCAGAGTTTTATAACTCATTGACACTATCTTCAAGTGAAAATTCACAGAAAAGATTAAACTACTGGAAAGAAGATCTGCAAACTGAAATTTCAGAGGAACAATGGGAATTGGCTTGTACAGAAGCTCAAACCAAATCAATAAATGTACGCCTTAAATTGATACATTTCAAATGGTTAATGCGGATGTATGTTACACCGGAGGAGTTAAATAGATATAACAAAAATATACCAGATACATGCACAAAATGCATGGAAAGTAAAGGAACCCTATTTCATTGTTTATGGGAATGTAGATTAATAAGAATGTTTTGGGAAGAGGTGAGGGTAACAATTGAAAAAATAATCTCAAAACAAATCATATTGAATCCTAAACTGTTTTTGTTGGGTCTGTACCCAGAAAAGCATAATTTTAATAAAAGTGAAAGAACATTCATAGACCTCAGTTTGCTTAATGCCAAAAAATGTATTGCACTATTATGGAAAAAGACTCATAGACCAGATGTGACTCAGTGGTTAAGACAGATGTTAACAAACCTTCCATTAGAAAGAATAACATATATACTGAAATCAAAGGAAATTGTGTTTGAGAATATATGGAGACCTTTTATTGATTATGTAAAAAATTTAAACATAACTCTTGAAGAAGAAGGTGAATGATGTGTGTGGACCTTGTAAATTCCAAACTGGTGAACATAATATGTATACTTATGTATTGGATTGTCTAGACTAAACAGAGGAGCATTGTTGAAGACTTGATTTTGTTGGTGGTTGTTGGTGTTTTTAGTGCATTTTTTTTTTTGTAGTACTTTAGTGTTAGTGTTTGATTGTTTGTATCATGTTTGTTAAAAAAAAAAAAAGGTTCAATAAAGATATTGTGGAAAAAAAAAAAGAAAAGCGCTATATACGTAAGTGCAGGTAGTTAGTTAGTTAGTTAGTTAGCTATTTTGATCTGCTCAAAGTAAAATAAAGTATGTGTAGAACAAAACAGGAAGACATTATTCCAGATGGTAGCGGCCACAATTTCACGATGGGCTACACAATGTGACTGCAGTAGTCTGAGGAGGAAAATAACGCAAAGTCAAAAAGACAGAGAAAACGGAGACACCAACTGATTCATAGCGCAATCATGAAAATTTGGATGTCTTCCATGGGATAGTTACAGATTTAAGCTCCCAGTAATGGACTGTACGATCGAAGTTACAGCTAGTTGTCTTGGTTTAAGGGGATGGCATTGTGAATAAATACAGAGAAGGGAAGCTTTACTGTTTTTCAGATTTCTCAGTCCCTCCAGGAATACGCAGGCTGTTTTTAAGATTGTTGCAGCCCAAAAAGCCTGAATTTGTGGCGCTTTTGTAAAAAGTTGCAGTGTTTTGAGTTTTTTTGCACTAAAAGTTGTGGGAGGAATTCCAAATTTTCAAGCAGATGCTTTTTCCCCATGGTTTACTGCAATGATGTTCTATATCACATCTCAAGAAAAGCACAGATTGTCAAATATTTCCTGTTAAACATGATTTATTTGTAAATTAAGTAGAAACTTCTGCTATACAGAAAAACTCTTTGTGCAACAGCAAATATAGAATTTAGCACAATTAAATGAGAATTAAGTATTTTGTCGTAAAAATGACCAACATTGTAGGCTACTCTTGCTGAAAACTTGAATAAAAAAATGACTTAATTATCCATTTCAACAGCTAAACTACAGTGAATGCATGTTAAGGGTATAGATTCAGAAATTATGGAAGAACCTTCATTTGAAAACTCCCTTACAACAGTGGTCCACAATCAATCCACAGGAGTGCAGAGGAAAAAATAGTTTATTCTGTTCATCTGTATTATCTATCCAAGTCTGTGTTTTTTCCTGAAAAATCACTTATTTTCTGTCTTTCCATGCCTGATTCCTGTCTGCCTGCCTGTCTTGACACACACTTGTCTCATCAGATACTCATCTTTTCCTTCAATGCGAGTCTTATTGGGAGGAGGGGCTCTCCTGGGGGTTTGCCGGGGGCGCGTTGCTTGGTGTCCAGACCAGAAATTCACAGCTTTAAAACTCAGTGACAAAATGTAGTTGTGATTTTTAACCTCTAAAAATGTACAAAAGGTTACAACACTGGCTGGAGTGTTATATAGTACCAGTGCCGAAACACTCAACACCATCGTGCCTAAATGATTATCACCCTATGGCACTGACGCCCAGAGTCATGAAGTGCTTTGAGCGACTGGTCTTGGCACTGTGTTGTACTGTGTACTTAATGAAATATATAATAAAAGGGACCTCGAGAGCGGAGCGGAGGTTCACTTCATTTATTTGTCGAAACTCTCAATGCGCATGCGCGCATGATACATTCACTGACCATTCTGTATCACTACATCTCCCCCTTTTAAACCAATGTTTCCCAGCTGTTTACAAAAATCAAATCCTCAAAATAAACTTTGAATTTACACCTTCTGCATCTCATTATTCATCTCATTCTTGTCCCCTCCTTTTTTTTTTTTTCTTACACAATACTGCAACATTCAAACTCGTAACACATAAGAACTTAACTGAGAGGCAGGGTGGACTACCTGATCCTCTCTGTTGTGGTATGGAGGTTTATTCTGCTCCATGTATACACACAACACTATACTACAAATTCAGTCTTTTGACTGGCTTGACCGCTCTGCCCACTCTGGTGCGTATACCCGGATCTGGGGTGGTCGATGGTGAAGGCACAACTCTCAAATGAGAGCGGTTTCTTCTGAGACTGCCCTTCGACGTGTCAACGACGTAGGACCTCGGTGTCCCAGCTGATCCGGAAACTACTCCAGTGCGTGGTTCGTTCTTGATCCAGACTCTCTGGCCTGGCTGGAGCGGTTTCTTCTCCTGTGCTCTGTGCCGTGTGTTATATCCCTCAGCCTGTTTTCTTTTAAGCTCTTCATCTTTCCTCTCAAAAGCTCTCAAGTCCGGCCAAGCTGGTGTGAGGGTGCTTGGACATACTGGGAGAGGTGTCTGGATGTTACGCCCCATTAGGAGCTGCGCGGGGGATGCCCCATGAGCGAGAGGGGTCGCTCTGTATGCCATCAGTGCTTTGTGAGGGTCCTCATTCTTCTGCAACAGGGCCTTCACGGTTCTAACAGCGCGTTCTGCTTCTCCGTTGCTTTGAGGGTAACGGGGGCTACTGGTGAGATGCTGGAATTTATAATCTGCAGCAAACTCTGCAAACTCTGCTGCTGCAAACTGTGGGCTGTTGTCGGTGATGAGTGTGTCAGGCACTCCATGACGGCTGAAGATGGCTTTCATTTTAATAATCACAGCTGACGCTAGAGTGCTTGTGACGTTGGCAACCTCAATGAATCGGGAGTAGTAGTCAATGACCACCAAGTAATGACCTTTCTTCCATTCAAACAGGTCGGCGGCTAGCTTTTGCCATGGGCGTGATGGCAAGGGTGTGGTCAGGAGAGGTTCTGGTGCATTGTGACATTCCTTAGCACAAACTTCACACTGGCGTACCTTTTCTTTTATCTGACGTGTCAGACCTGGCCACCATACTGCTTCATGAGCCCTCGCCATACACTTCACCATTCCCTGGTGGCCCTGATGAAGCGTTTCCAAAATGTTTGGTTGCATGCTTGCTGGAATCACTATTCTTTTCCCTTTCATCAGGAGACCATCAGCCATCAACAAGTCATTTCGGTACTGCCAATAGGACTTCAGCTGCGGAGCTGAACTCTGTCTGTCCCAACCTGTGCGGATCAGAGAAGACAGCCGTGCACACACTGGATCCTCTTCCTGAGCTTGCCTAATCTGCATCAGTTTCTCTTGCGATGCAGGCAGTTGCTGAATGACTTCATTGATGTGAGCTCTCACGTCACTCTGGAGCACGAGATCCTCCTCTGTAGTTGCACCTTGAAGGGGAGCTCTTGAAAGAGCATCTGCTGCTATGAGATTTTTTCCCGGAACATGCACAATGGTGTATGTGAACCGCAGGAGTCTCAATCTGAATCGCAACACACGAGGGGGAATTTCATCAAGTGCTCTTGTGCTGAGGAGACTTATCAAGGGTTTGTGGTCTGTTCTAACCTCAAAGTGCAGGCCCAGGAGGTAAGTTTGGAACCGTTCACACGCCCACGTGATGGCCAAGGCCTCTTTTTCAATTTGGGTGTATCTACGCTCCGTTTCTGTCATACTGCGGGAAATAAAGGCCACTGGCCTCCACTCTCCTGAAGGTTGAAGTTGTGACAAAACACCCCCCACTCCGTAGGAGGATGCATCTGCTGACACCCTAGTCGGCCTGTCAGTGCAGTATGGGGCAAGTACAGCCGATGAGCTGAGCTCTTCTTTCACCTTTGCGAAGGCTGTCTGTTGAGCTGGCCCCCATGTCCACATGTTATCAGCTTTCAGGAGGTCCCTGATCGGTCCTGTGATCTCTGCAATGTTTGGGGAAAACTTTCCCAAGTAATTCACCATCCCCATGAATCTTTTGACGTCTGCCACGTCCTTGGGTGGTGGCATGGCCGCAATGGCCCTGATCTTGTCGGGATCTGGCCGTATTCCCTCTCCGCTGACAATATGCCCGAGGAATTTCACCTCAGTCACTGCAAACTGGCACTTGTCGTTCAGGGTGAGGCCTCGCTGCTGTAGGCGTTGCAGCACTCGATGCAGCCTTTCATCATGTTCCTGTGGTGTGGCTCCAAACACCAAGATGTCATCTGCATGACAGACCGTTCCTTCCAGGCCATCCAGCATTTGTGTCAAGCGCTTCTGGAAATGCTCTGGTGCTGAGGATATTCCAAAAGGAAGTCGGTTGAAACAAAAACGTCCAAATGGCGTGATGAAGGTGGTGAGTGGGGACGATTCCTTATGCAAAGGAATTTGCCAAAAACCTGCAGTGGCATCTAGCTTTGAAAAAATTCTAGCTCCAGCTAGTTTAGCAAGCGTCTCATCGACTGCAGGGAGGATGTGTCTTTCTCTGCACACGTTGTCATTTAGGTGGGTGAGGTCGACACATATACGGATTTTTCCGTTTGGCTTTGGTACTACGACCATTCCGGAGCACCACTCAGTTGCATCTTCTATGGGTGAAATAACTCCCATTGCCTCCATCCTATTCAGCTCCTCTTGAACTTTCACTCTTAATGGCAGAGGCAAGCGGCGTGGCACCGCTAGGGCAAATGGAGTGGCATTCTCTTTCAGTTTAATCCTATATTCACCCTCTAGCTTCCCTAAACCAGTAAACACTCTGGGATATTGCTTCACATAAGCATTCTCTGTTGCAATGGCATCTACTTGACTAAGCAAGCTGAGGTCTTGTATGGCTGGCAAGCCAAGTAGTGGAGTAGCTAACCCTGGGACAACATACACCTGCTGCTTCACAACAGAGCCCTTGTAGCTCATGTCGGCGGTAAAGCATCCCTGTACTGCGATAGGAACATTGCTTGGTCCACACAGTTTTTTGCTTGGTGGTGAAAGTTTCCCGTGTAGCTTTTCAGAGTACATGTGTTTTGGGATGGCTGTCACTGCAGCGCCGGTGTCAAGCTTGAACACTACCTGCTGGCCATTTACTCCAATCGACCTCTTCCACGCAGCATTAGGTGGAGGTGCCGTAGTCATTGTGCCCAAAAACAAAGTCTCCAAACTTTCACACATGTCCTTCTGCTGAAGTTCCTCCACTCTCATTTTTGTTTTGCACAAAGCAGCAAAATGCCCCTTTTTCTGATATTTCTTGCAGTCTGCATTGCGAGCAGGACATTCTTTAAATGAATTTGCATGTGCTTTTCCACACCTGCCACATCTGTCTTTTGCATTTGTCTGACCTGGTCTGTGATTTGTTTTGTTTCCTTGTTGACCCGATTTTTGTTTGTGCTTGAACCTAACTGCATCCATATTAGCTCCTTCAACACCATCCGTGCTAGTCTGTCTCAGTGTGGTTTGTTGCTTTTTAATTTCCTCGTTTTGGCGAATCTTCGTCATTGCTTTCGTTAAAGTCAGCTTTGAGTCAAGCTGTAACTTCTCTGAAAGCGTGTGGTCTTTAATACCCACGACTAAGCGATCTCTTATCATCTCCTCTTTGAGGATTCCATACTGACAATACTCAGCTAGCTTGTGGACGGCTGTGATGAACGCCTCGGCTGATTCACCAGGCTCCTGGCAGCGTTTGTTAAACTTGGCCCTCTCATATATCACGTTATGTTCACAGATGAAATGTTTTTCAAATGCGTCTCTTACTTTCTCATAGTCTTTCTTGTCCGCTTCAGCCAGTGCTAAAGTGTTAAGCACATCATCTGCCGAGTCTCCCATAGTGTATATTAGCGAGTTCACTTGATACTCTTGACTCTTCTGGTCGAGTCCGGCAGCCATGCGGAATCTTTCAAAACGTCTGACCCAATTTGGCCAACTAGCGACATCCCTGAAGTCAAATGCCTCGGGCGGGCTTATGGAAAATAACGTATCCATTACCTTCCGACGTCTTCGTCACGTTGTGGCTAGCTTGGAATGTTTGCTAGTTCAGCTCGTGAACTTGAAAACTTTTTTTTTTTTTTCCTCTGTACAGCCCAACTGGAAGGAAACTTCACTTACATGCTTTTTAAAGCTTCTGTCTTCATATTAGAGACGGGTCGCCGACTTCTGACACCATGTGTTGTACTGTGTACTTAATGAAATATATAATAAAAGGGACCTCGAGAGCGGAGCGGAGGTTCACTTCATTTATTTGTCGAAACTCTCAATGCGCATGCGCGCATGATACATTCACTGACCATTCTGTATCACTACAGGCACAGCTCAAAAAATGTCTGCCCCTCACACGGGACCCTCACCAATTTGCCTACCAGAGTAATAGGAGTACAGAGGATGCGGTTTCTACAGTGCTGCACTGTGTACTCTCACATCTGGATGACAAGAACACCTACGCAAGAATGCCGTTTGTTGACTTCAGCTCAGCATTCAACACAGTTATCCCCTCCAAGTTGATCACTAAACTTGGGGACCTGGGAATCAGTACCTCCACTTGCAACTGGATTATGGATTTTCTGACCAACAGACCCCAGTATGTTAGGTCAGGCCCCAACCGCTCTTTCACCATCACACTCAACACTGGTGTACAACAGGGCTGTGTGCTCAGCCCATTTCTCTACTCCCTCTTCACCCATGACTGCAGGCCTATGTATGGATCCAATAAAGTCAATAAATAAATCATAAAGTTTGCAGATGACACCACGGTGATTGGACTCATCAGAGACAACGATGAGTCAGACTACAGGGCAGAGGTTGAGCACTTGGCTACTTGGTGCGCTGACAATAACCTGCTCCTTAACACCAGCAAAACCAAGGAGCTCATAGTGGACTACAGAAAGGAGAGGGGAGAGACACATGATCCCATCCATATCAACGGCATGGCTGTTGAACGTGTCTCCTGCTTCAAATTCCTGGGGACTCACATCTCGGAGGACCTGTCCTGGTCAGTCAACACCACCAGCCTGATCAAGAAGGCCCATCAGCGCCTCTTCTTCTTGAGGACACTGAAGAAGAACCACCTGTCAGCTGACATCTTGAGCAATTCCTACCGCTGCGTGATAGAGAGCATCCTGACCAACTGTGTCACAGTCTGGTATGGGAGCTGCTCTGTCGCTGACCATAAGGCGCTGCAGCGGGTGGTGAAAACCTCCCAACGTATCACAGGGACTCCACTTTCAGCTATAGAGGACGTCTACAGGAAAAGATGTCTGCGTCGGGCACGCAGCATTCTTAGGGACTCCACCAATCCTGCCCATGGACTGTTCCAGCTCCTCCCCTCCAGAAGCCGTTTCAGAAGCCTTCGGACTAGAACCAGCAGGTTTAGGAACAGCTTCTTCCCAACAGCTGTCATGCTATTGAACTCAGTTCCCCGCTGAACCACCACTTTTCTCCCCTTTGACACCCTCCCCCTCCCCTGCCCATGGATATACCACCCAGATCACTCTCCTGTATACACGTATATTGTTATGGTCTTCTTATAGTCAGTTACAGCTTTCCTGGATTACTGTACATACAGTGTTATAGTCTTCTTATAGTTTGTTCAGCTCTTTACATTACTGTATATACACTGTTATATTTTTCTTATAGCCTGTTCATAGCTCTTTATATTACTGTATATATATTGTGGTAGTCTTCTTATAGTCTGTTCACAGCTCTTCTACATTATTGTACATACACCGTTATATTCTTCTTATAGTTTTTAACTTCTTATAGTTTATTCACAGCGTTTTCTCAAACTGTATATACATATATATGTATCACACTTGCATATTGTCATTATAAATTGATACATACTGCTCTTTTGTATATTATCATCACATATTTAACTACATACTGTTCTGTATATTGTCAATACATATGTATCTACATACTGTTCTCCTGTATATTGCCACTCTGTATAGTTAGATTGTCTGCTACTTACCTCACTTCACCTGTACTTTGTTCTTCTGTAATTTATGCTAACTTATTCTCACCTCTTACCACCCTTACCTGTACATAACTGCCCACCTAACTTATCTGTACATTATTGCACATAACTGTACTCCAACTTTCTACACTGACCTATCTGTATATATCTGCTTAAATTGTACATACTGTTAATTATTGTATAGTATATACTGTACTGCTGTCCTTTGCACTTCTGATTGGATGCTAAACTGTATTTCGTTACTTTGTATTCATACATGTGTAATGACAATAAAGTTGAATCTAATCTAATCTAATCTATATTTGCTCGTTTGTTTGTGGTTTTACTATGGCTTTCTTCACACAAGCTCCCGCGAAAGGGGTGTTTTCAGGCAGGCCTGCTTTTCTCAACACATACCTAGCACTTTGTACACACAGTCAGCACCGAGACAGGGGTGACGTCCACCAACAGGCCCGAAGAGATGGAGAAAGGAATGGCATGGAAAAGCTCACAGATGAGTGTTTTTATTAATCACGCACTGTTTTATTGCTAAAGTATTCCATTCATACTCACTATAAACAAGGAAGTGAGCACAGTGCGGCAATGCATTTGATTGGTTAGACTGATGAACTACGTGTTTGAGCGCTACTTGTGGACAAATTTGATTGGCGAAATTCGTGAAAGTTGACAATGATTGGCCAAAGTTGCAAGGTCGTGCAAAATTTGCAGGGATTGGTTGAATTCATGTGAATTGGCATGATCGCAACATCGCAAAATCCCGGGGAGACTGATTTCTGTTTAATTACATTACAGCAGCAAAATGACGCTCACCTCAAGAAGGCCCCTTTGCTCAATCTCATTGACACAGTGGACAACGAGTGGGGGGATCATGGGTGAAGTGTCTGGGACATAGTCTGCAAGAACACCCTAGAAAGAAATTGAAAATGGTGTAAAACTCACTGAAATTTTAATATATACACTACCGTTCAAAAGTTTGGGGTCACCCAGACAATTATTTTGTGTTTTCCATGAAAAGTCACACTTATTTACCACCATGAGCTGTAAAATGAATAGAAAATATAGTCAAGACATTGACAAGGTTAGAAATAATGATTTGTATTTGAAATAATAATTTTTTCCTTCAAACTTTGCTTTTGTCAAAGAATCCGCCATTTGCAGCAATTACAGCATTGCAGAGCTAACATGATTGCACAAGGGTTTTCTAATCATCCATTAGCCTTCTGATGCAATGAGCAAACACATTGTACCATTAGAACACTGGAGTGATAGTTGCTGGAAATGGGCCTCTATACACCTATCTAGATATTGCACCAAAAACCAGACATTTGCAGCTAGAATAGTCATTTACCACATTAGCAATGTATAGAGTGTATTTCTGATTAGTTTAAAGTTATCTTCATTGAAAAAAAGTGCTTTTCTTTCAAAAATAAGGAAATTTCTAAGTGACCCCAAACTTTTGAACGGTAGTGTACATATGCCAGCACATGCGGAGGAAAATTTTAGATCGAATAGACAGCTATGTATGTATCATATGAAATTGCAAATCATCAAAACTCTAGAAACATTTTTAAAAATTTGTTAAAAAAAAATAAATATATATATATACAGTATATATATATATATATACACAGTATATATATATATATATACAGTGATGTGATAAAGTGTTTGCTCCCTTCCTGATTTCTTATTTTTTGTATGTTTGTCACACTTAAATGTTTCAGATCATCAAACTAATTTAAATATTAGACAAAGATAACACAAGTAAACACAAAATGCAGTTTTTAAATGAAGGTGTTTATCATTAAGGGAAAAAAAAAATCCAAACCTACATGGCCCTGCATGAAAAGGTGATTGCCCCTAAACCTAATAACTGGTTGGGCCACCCTTAGCAGCAACAACTGCAATCAAGTTGTAATTCAGCCACATTGGAGGGTTTTCGAGCAAGAGCCACCTTTTTAAGGTCATGTCACACCATCTCAATCAGATTCAGGTCAGGACTTTGACTAGGCCACTCCAAAGTCTTCATGTTGCTTTTCTTAAGCCATTCAGAGGTGGACTTGCTGGTGTGTTTAGATCATTGTCCTGCTGCAGAACCCAAGTGTGCTTCAGCTTGAGGTCACGAACAGATGGCTGGACATTCTCCTTCAGGATTTTTTGGTAGACAGCAGAATTCATGGTTCCATTTACCACAGCAAGTCTTCCAGGTCCTGAAGCAGCAAAACAGCCCCAGACCATCATACTACCACCACCATATTTTACTGTTGGTATGATGTTCCTTTTCTGAAATGCTGTGTTACTTTTAAGCCAAATGTAATGGGACACACACCTTCCAAAAAGTTCAACTTTTGAGTATTTTCCCCAAAGTCTTGGGGATCGTCAAGATGTTTTCTGGCAAAACTGAGACAAGCCTTTATGTTCTTTTTGCTCAGCAGTGGTTTTCGTCTTGGAACTCTGTCATGTAAGCCATTTTTGCCCAGTCTCTTTCTTATGGTGGAGTCATAAACACTGACCTTAACTGAGGCAAGCGAGGCCTGCAGTTCTTTGGATGTTATTGTGGGGTCTTTTGTGACCTCTTGGATGAGTCGTTGCTGCGCTCTTGGGGTAATTTTGGTCAGCCAGCCACTCCTGCGAAGGTTCACCAATGTTCCATGTTTTTGCCATTTGTGGATAATGGCTTTCACTGTGGTTCGCTGGAGTCCAAAAGCTTTAGAAATGGCTTTATAACCTTTTCCAGACTGATAGATCTCAATTACTTTGTTTCTCATTTGCTCCTGAAGGTCTTTGGATCACAGCATGATGTCAAGCTTTTGATGATCTTTTGGTCTACTTCACTTTGTCAGATAGGTCCTATTTAAGTGATTTCTTGATTGAGAACAGGTGTGGCAGTAATCAAGCCTTGGTGTGGCTAGAGAAATTGAACTCAGCTTTCCAAAGATGTGATAAACCACAGTTAATTTATGTTTTAACGGAGGGACAATCACTTTTTCACCCTTAATAATGAACACCTTCATTTAAAAACTGCATTTTGGGTTTACATGTGTTATCTTGAGAGAGAGAGAGAGCTTGGACTTTCTGCTGCACATTCACCAGCCATAATGCTCCGCACTGTGTGTCTATATATATATATATATATATATATATATATATATATATATATATACAGTATATATATATATATATATATATATATATATATATATATATATATATATATATTTATAGTAATATGTACATATGTTTACTAGCTGTTCTTGTTTTTTTTCTTGCCTTCTGATTGTTGCTCTGAGTGTTGCTATCCCTGTGCTGTTGCAATCCTGGAATTTCCCCATTGTGGGACTAATAAAGGCTTATCTTATCTTATCTTATCTTATCTTTGTCTAATATCTAAATTTGTTTGATGATCTGAAACATTTAAGTGTGACAAACATACAAAAAAAATGAGAAATCAGGAAAGGGGCAAACACTTTTTCATACCGCCGTATAAATATATTATATATAAATTTTAAAACACACACACCTCCCCAATTCTGACAGGTGTGCCTCCCAAGTTGGGGATGCATGGCAGAGGGCAGCGCTCACGACACTCCAGGTGCGAGACCACCTTGCAATCACGGCACTTGAGTGAAATCTTCCCAAACTTGATCCTTTTGCCACAGGGCACACAGGACTCGGGCTTAATGACCTATAAGACATTTGATAGAAGGGTGTAAAAGCAAGATGATTTGTGTCATTATCAGTACTGGTAATCAAAATATTTGTAGCGACAATGGCCATAGAAGTACAAAAAAAAAAAAAGCTGAGTCAATTTTGTATCACACATGTGGCATTCTTACAGTTTTGGAGACGAATTCGTGAAGTCGGACACCTCCATTTTGTTGTGGTGTGCTAGGAGCAGTTTTCATCTCTTTGTCAGGGTTACTAGGCAGCTTGAAGACATCCTCGGACTTGACAGATTCAGAGTCCCACTCCATAGCCACTGGACATGAGAGACAGAATAAATACCCATTTGCTAAATAACCTGAAAATTACGACAGTCATTTCACCTGATAAATTATGATGGTCTGGTTGAAGCATTTATAAGACAAGGTTTTAAAACAACCCTATAAAGACTATATCTTATTAAAGACTGTAAATTATACACAATTCATTCCTGCTTATCAGTAGTGGCAAAATGAGTGACAATACAGTGGTTAAATAATGTACCTAATAATTTTATTAAACCATAATTCCTTCTATCAAAGACAAGTAAACATGATAGGTACTATCGTTAAAAGTTTGACTGGCCAAGTTCCAGTCCAGCTCATCACACATCCAGTCTGTGAAGAGTGCCAGAAAGTCCTCTCTTATTAAGAGATAAGAACCTGTATTTATGCAATACTTCTTATATCAAAGAACACTAAAAGCACTTAGCTAGTTAACTACATTAACACTCTATTCTGTGTGTTGTCAGAGACAGATGGTATACCCAGGGAATATTTAGAATCACTCAGTAACCTAACATGCATATTTTTGGATTGTGGGAAGAAACCTTAGGACCAGGAGTAAAACCATAGGGAGAACATGCAAAGTCCTCACAGAAAGGGTCTCACCCCTGCTAGCCTGGGGATCCGAACAAAGAAAACTCCAGCTGTGAGGCAACAGCACTGCCCACTGTGGCACCATGCTGCCTCGACAGAGTTTGGGGTAAAAAATTGGGATTCCCTTGTCTTCTGCTCAAATCTGAAAATTTCTATCAGCATTAACACACTTTGATTTCAAACGTGTTAAGATCAACATCCATAGTTTTCTGGGGGAAGGGGGGGTTCACTTTGATTTTACGCTTTAATTTCTATTAACAGCAAAAAAAAAAAATAAAATAAAAAATCTTATGAATAATTTACTAAAGCATTCACAAATTGGTTATTTTCCCTCCATATTGGGCCTCAAACAGGTGCTGCACCTTTCTGAGTGTAATTAATGAGCCTGCATCAATTCAGTAGCTGTTGGGAAGGTCTGGCTTGAGACAGCACTTCAATAGGTCTGTCACTCCACATGAATGTCTCCTTGGTGCAATAATTTTGATGCTGCCCGATACAAACTTGAGAAAACAAAAAATCAATAAGATATAAGGAACCCTACCCGTCTTTCTTCTGCTACGAGTCCAGTAAGGAATAGCCTCAATGGTAGAAACTGCTTCAACAGGTCCTCCGTTTGCAGGAACGGTCACTGTGGTCTTTGTCACCAGGGTCTCATTCCCCTGTAATTATACATTTAAAAAATTAATCACATAACCAAGAATGAGCATCAAGAAACAAGTGGATCAAATCAACCAAAGACCAGCCAAAGACGACACAGTACATCCCATTTTAAAGCTTTTTATGTTTGAGGTAAGATGTTGTGTGTAATGACTCCACATGCTCCAGTTGTGAAGAAGTGACAGTCAGTTGAGGAAAGTATAGATGTACAGTTGAATCCAGAAGTTTACAAGCACTGTATAAAAAGACACATTGTGGAGTATGTAATTGACGAGGCAGGTTTTGTCTCAAGGCAGTTTATTACACGTCTCCATCATGAGCAAAGTAGAAAGAGGACATCTCAGAAAAAACTCGTCCCTTATATACCCAGGTCACCCCACAGCTCACAAGTCACATTGCATTCCTATCAAATGTAACAATGCATTTCCTCGTTAATCCTTTAGCATCCCCCTCACAGTCTTTGGCCCACAAAGGATCCTCCAAGCAGTCTCTTGCATACCAAAGATTACACTTTCACAGCTTCCTGTTATCTCCAAGGAAACTCTGCCCTTTGTTCTTATCTAAGATGTGAGGCATTATGTAAGGCATTAAGTAAGTCACATGTGTGGCTACAACATAACCTTTTATTCTCTGACATTAAATCGCACTAAACTTTTCCCATTTTAGACCAGTTAGCATTACCAAAATTACTGATTTATTTTTTTTTTAATTTTAAGAATTTTTTCAAATTATTTTCCTCAAAGCCAGAAGTTTACATACAATTCCTTAGTATTTGGTAGCATTGCCTTTAAACTGTATAACTTGGGTCAAATGTTTTGGGTATCCTTCCACGAGTTTCTCACAACAATTTACTGGAATTCTCCCCGACAGAAGTGGTGTAAAAGAGTCAGGTACTGTATGTAGGCTGCCTTGCTCGCACACGTCTTTTCAGCTCTGCCTACAAATTTTCTATGTGAATGAGATCAGGGTTTTGTGATGATCTCTCCAAAACATTGACTTTGTTGTCCTTAAGCCACTTGGTAACTAATTTGGCGGTATGCTTAGGGTCATTTTTCATTTGGAAGACCCATTTGCAGCCAAGTTTCAACTTACTGGCTGATGTCTTGAGATGTTGCTTCAATATTTCTATGAAATGTTCTTTCCTCATGATGCCATCTATTGCATCAGTTCCTGCTGCAGCAAAACACCCCCACACCATGATGCTGCCACCTCTGTATTTTACAGTTGGGATGATGTATGGTGTTCTCAGGCTTGCAAGCTTCCTCTTTTTTCTTTCAAATGTAACGATGGTCATTATTATTATTTTTATTATCATTATGTATTACATTATGTGTTTTATGAGCTCCCAGTGCTCATAAAATGCTCCTTATGGCGTGCGTCTTGAAAAGCCTCTGACAACTAAGTCCAACTCCTAGCCTGCCCGTGTGGTTTAGTCTCTAAGCCCGGCGGAACTGCTTTTACTAATAGGAGAAGGGGCGAGGGCGGATCTCTGGCGCCTTAAAACCAGATGCTTCGGGTAGATGGTGGCTCGTCAACCTGGGAAGGTTGCCCATCTAGGGGAAGGTAAACCCTGATTTCAAACCTCCGCTGCCTTGCGGCACACCCGGTCACGGGAAAGGCTTCGGGAGTCAACCCTGAGGAAAAATCCGGAGTCGGAGTCCCTAAGGCAGTTCTTTGTTGTGCTCAACATCGTTCTGGCAGCTCCTGCGACGGCGCCAAACTGTAGCAGCCCTGCTGTTCCTTTGGATTCATCAGTGACGTGGAGAGGGGGGACATGCTGCATGGGCAACATCTTGTCCTCCATATCTTCCTGCCCAGGCTTGAATCCTACCAACGCCCAACGCTGGAAGGTAGAACACCGGATCACTGGAGAGGACACTCCAGCTTCGCCTTTGGCGTAGACAAAACACGGGGAATGACAGTTACCGGTTATAAGTCACCGCTCAATTGGCGTAGAGCGTGGCGCCAGGGGTTGTTCCCGACGGTGGGAGGGATCATCAGATCTCACTGGACAGCCACCACCCGCCTCAAGCTGGGCAGCCCCCAGCAAATAAGGTGTTGTCCCGCCACAGCTTGCTTTCCTCATTGGGTGCATGGGGATGAGGAGAAGTCCGAACAGCAGGCTGAGAACCTTCGCACCAGGCAAGGCAAAAAAACAAAAGAGACCAACTCTAAAACTGGGAACTTGGAACGTCTGCACTATGATGACAGGACTCTCTGCTAACCTCAAGGACATCAACAACACCAGGAAGACTGCCATCATCAATAATGAGCTGAAGAGACTGGAAGTGGATATCGCCACTCTCCAGGAAACACGGTTGGCTGACGCAGGCACACTGAGAGAGAAGGACTACACGTTCTACTGGCAGGGAAAGGGCAGTGACGAACACAGGGAACACGGAGTGGGCTTCGCAGTGAAGAACACCTTGCTGAAGATGGTGGAACCGGGCAGCAATGGCTCTGCATGACTCCTCACCCTCCGCCTGAACACCACTCAAGGCCCAGTCACCCTCATCAGTGTGTATGCCCCAACACTGACAGCCACACCAGAGGCAAAAGACGAGTTCTACGAGAATCTCGCAACAACTGTCAGGATCATCCTCAACTCTGAACAACTCATTCTCCTTGGAGACTTCAATGCCAGAGTGGGTGCTGACCACGACTCCTGGCCCTCCTGTCTTGGACCATTTGGTGTGGGCAGAATGAACAACAACGGACAGCGGCTGCTCAAGTTCTGCACATATCACGATCTGTGCATCACAAACTCGTTCTTCAAGACCAAGCCCCAACACAAGGTTTCCTGGCGACATCCGCGCTCAAAGCACTGGCTGGACTTGATCCTGACCAGGCGCACCTCACTGAAGAACGTGCTAATCACCCGTTCGTTCCAGAGTGCAGATTGCGACACAGACCATTCATTGGTGTGTTGCAAGGTCAAGCTGCAGCTGAAGAAATTCCATTGTGCTAGACAGCCTGGAAAGGCACGGATTGACACCAGCAAGATGGCCCAACCAGAACTTGTTGAGCAGTTTGCCTCCACCTTTGAGAAGGAACTTGGTGTACCACAAGAAGGAGAATCTGCAAAGCAGAAGTGGGAAGAGCTGCGAAACACCATCCACCGCACAGCCTTGGCTACCTTTGGGAGGAAGGCCTCGAAGTCACAGGACTGGTTTGATGCCAAGTTGACCGAGATGACCCCCGTCATTGAAGCCAAGCGCTCAGCACTTGCTGAATACAAGAAATACCCAAATGAGAAGAATCTCCAGATTCTCAGGGCTGCGAGAAGCAAAGTTCAGCAGACTGCTCGGCGCTGTGCCAACGAGTACTGGACTCAGCTCAGCCAAGACATTCAAACCGCTGCCATAACAGGGAACATCCGTGGTATGTACGATGGCATCAAGAAAGCACTTGGTCCGGCTCAGAGCAAGATGGCCCCCGTCAAATCCTCCACTGGGGAGATGATCACAGAAAAGAACAAACAGATGGAGAGATGGGTGGAACACTACTCCGACCTCTACTCCAGACAGAACACCGTCAGCCCTTGATGCCATCGACTGCCTGCCATCCATGGACGAACTTGACGCCGAGCCAACCATCGACGAACTCAGCAAGGCCATTGATAGCTTGGCCGCTGGCAAAGCACCCGGCAACGACGGCATACCCCCCGACCTGATCAAGCACTGCAAGACCGCCCTACTGCTGCCATTGCATGACGTCCTCTGCCAGTGCTGGAAGGAAGGTGCCGTACCACAGGACATGAGGGACGCCAAGATCATCACCCTCTACAAAAACAAAGGGGAGAGAAGCGACTGCAACAACTACAGGGGCATCTCCCTCCTCAGCATTGTTGGCGAAGTCTACGCACGAGTTGTTCTCATTCGTCTACAGAAGCTTGCCGAACGTGTCTACCCCGAGTCTCAGTGTGGCTTCCACGCTGAGCGAGCGACGGTAGACATGATATTCTCCATCCGCAAACTCCAGGAGAAATGCAGAGAACAGAACATGCCCCTGTACGTCGCCTTCATCGACCTCACCAAAGCGTTCGATCTGGTCAGCAGAGAGGGCCTTTTCAAGATCCTGCCAAAGATAGGTTGCCCACCAAAGTTGCAAAGCCTCATCGAATCGTTTCACACCAACATGCAGGGCAGGTGCAGCATGACGGCAACATCTCAGAGCCATTCAACATACGCAGTGGAGTGAAACAGGGCTGTGTACTTGCGCCAACCCTTTTTGGGATTTTCTTTGCTATGCTCCTGAGGCATGCCTTCAGCACAGCAACAGAGGGAATCTACCTGCACACAAGATCTGACGGCAGGCTTTTCAACCTCGCCCGCCTGAAAGCCAGAACCAAAGTGCGTGAGGCTCTAATCAGAGACATGCTGTTCGCAGACGACGCTGCAGTCACAACCCACACACAGCAGGAGCTTCAGACCCTGATGGACCGCTTCTCCCAGGCATGCAAGGACTTCGGGCTTACCATCAGCCTGAAGAAGACTAACGTCTTGGCGCAAGGCACGGAAGCACCACCAACCATCACCATCGACGACTACGAGCTGGAGGTCGTGAATCAGTTCACGTACCTGGGGTCCACGATTAGCAACAACCTCTCCCTTGATACAGAGATCGACAAGAGGATTGGAAAATCAGCCTTCACACTCGCTCGCCTCACCACACGTGTGTGGGAGAATCCCAAACTCTCTGTCAAGACGAAGATGGCAGTGTACAACGCCTGCGTCATCAGCACACTGCTCTATGGGAGTGAGACGTGGACAACATATGCCCGGCAGGAAAAGAGACTGAACTCCTTCCACTTGCGCTGCATTCGCCACATCCTGGACATATCCTGGCAGGACAAAATGCCCAACACAGAAGTTCTGTCCCGCGCCGGCCTTCCCTCCATGTTCACTCTACTCAGGCAGCGCAGGCTCCACTGGCTAGGCCACGTTCACCGTATGGAGGATGGCAGAATCCCCAAAGACGTCCTCTACGGAGAACTGGCAACTGGCAGGAGAGACGTTGGCCGCCCACAGCTGCGCTTTAGAGACGTCTGCAAGAGAAACATGAAGGCCCTGGAGATCAACACAGAGCGCTGGGAGGACCTTGCAACGGACCGCTCCAAATGGAGAGGCACCCTGACCAGACAGCTCAAGGCGGGTGAAGAGAGACTGACTGCTGCAGCAGATGAAAAAAGGACCCGCAGGAAGAACCGCCACAGACCCAGCAGCACGGAGACCACCCACAAGTGCGACCTGTGTGACAGGGACTGCCATTCGCGCATCGGCCTGTTCAGCCACAGGCGGTGCTGTTCCAGCAGAGTAGACGTTTAGGATTCTCTTCCATGGTCATCATAGACCAACGGAGGCCGACGATGTATTACATCAAATCTCTTCCTTTTGAAATACTATACACACCTTTGATCCTTTTTGTGAAAATAAAACATTATTATTATTATGTTTCAACTGTATATGTAACCTACCTTTTCTGAAGTTCTGCCTGTTGAACGAGACCTTTTGGAGGCAACTGGAGGACCATCAACATGATTCCTGGAGGAACGCTGAAAACAAAACACAAGATTGACACATACATATACATTTACTGGAAATAACTTATTTTTGGATAATTTTAAAAAGTGAGATGTAGACATGTTAAGCACACCCTTTTTTCTCGCTTCCTGAGCCGCACAGTCTTCACAGCGGAGGAGTCCCAGTCCTGTCAAGACCAAGAACATTAAATAAGATTTGAATAGAGGTTATTTTAGAGTGCAGTATGGTGCTGGAAAAGAATATACATACAATAGAGTCATCCGTTTTGTCATAGCTGATATCTGACGAGATGGAGGCAGACTCATCAATTGTCATTAGTCTATTAGGAGCAAAAGAAGAAAAGAAGTTACACCAGCCAAACCACTGCATCTGGCTCTTTTAAAATTCTAACTGCAGTCAATAGTTAAAAGTGATGTAAATTGAGTTTGAGTTTCTTTGTTACCTTCGGCTGGCATTCATGTTGGTTGCTGCCTGACAATTTGTGTTCAGGAAAGCCAGAGCCGAGCGCTGTTCTGCACTCAGCTGGATGCTGTTACTCCATCCTTCACTGGTTAGGAGGTCCCGCATCAACTGAATCTGGCGATCCTGCATTATAAAAAAAAAAAAAAAGACAAGCAGAGCCCAAAAGTGTATCAAATTAAATCAACATCAAACCAGAAAAAGAAAAAAACAAGTTCCGGATTTACTCATCCACATACCAGTTTCTCAAAATCAGTCTCAGCCTTTTGTCTTCGGCGAATTTCCACATCTATCTGGTTGCGGGCATGTTTCAGTTTGACCTCCAAGGCTGCCCTCTCTGTCTCAGTTTTGCCGAGCCTTTCTTTGCAAGAACCCAACTCCTGCTCTGTCCGCAGCCATTTGTGACGGCAGTCATCAAAGTTTCTTGCCATCTGAATAAAGTCTAGGAAATGTGATGCACACAATAAATAAAGTTGATTAATACAAGTTTATTTATAGCACAAATTAGAAATAAAAATCATAAAGTGTGCCACAATAAAGCAAAACAACAAATGGTAAAAGATGAAACAATAGAGTGAATAAAAACAAAAATTAATTCAGGTCAGCAAACTATAATGTCATAAAGACCCTTGTTTAACTAAATTCCAGAGTAAAAATAACAGTCTTCAACTGCATTTAGGAAGAATAAATACAATTTTAACATCATAAAGAGAGGAACAAAACATTAGACAGTCAAGATGCCAAAGGACTGTTCAGCTCTTAAAATGAGTGTGAGAAACCAAATCTGACCTGATCCTAAGGAAGGGAATGTAAAACAGTAACAGGTCACTGACATAAGAATGAGCATGTTCATGCAAGGCTTTAAATGTAACCATTGATGTGATCCCAAAACATGAATGCAACGGGGGTTAAAAGCCTTGCAGAAGAATTGCGAAGAGGCTGGGGATGGTCAAGCTCTTTCTAAAAAGACATCCATCCGTTCATCTTCTTCCGCTTAATCCTTTACGGGTCGTGTGTGTGTGTGTGGGGGGGGGTGCTGGAGCCTATCCCAGCATCTTTTGGGCGAGAGGCAGGGTACACCCTGGGCAGATCGCCAGTCCATCGCAGGGCCAACACGGAGAGACAGACAACCATTCACTCTCACAGTCATACCTAAGAACAATATAGAATCCCCAAGTTTGACGCCAATTAACCTAACTTGCATGTTTTTGGCATGTGGGAGGAAACCGGAGAAATCCTGGAGTAAACCCATGCAGACACGGGGAGAACATGCAAACTCCAGTTGCTGTGCTGCTGCAGTGCTAACCACTTCGCCACTGCACTGCCCCAAAGACAGGTAAAGAAAAACGAAATAAAAACATGAATAATCATCTCCAGTTCAGCCTTTTACAGCAGTGTTCTCAGTTTGAATATGTTCCTCCGATGGAAAAAGGTGTACACAGCAATAACAAGATCAGCTCAAGCAGTGTCCTACAGCTGTAGCAGCAGATGACAGACAGAGATAAAAACAACAGCCTCAAGCTACTCACTGGGTTCAATGTTCTCATTGAGAAGGTCGAGTTGAGTCCTCATTTTATCATATAAGCTCTGGAGGCTCAGCACCGCAGTCTCCATGGTCTCCAACTTCAAAAATCCTGCAAGGACATGTATTGTTCCATCACCCTCAAACTACACCACAGGAGTTAGCTTTATACTTGAGATTAGTAATCTGGCAGTAGTTTTACATATAGTATCTAAAATACACGGCTTTATATTCAAGCAATATGAACAAAATGTGTTAAAAATTGTCAAAATGTGTTTTTCTTTATAACACTGCAGTTAACAGACTCAGCCTCTGGATACTGACCGGCAGCATTCACTTGCCTCATTTGGCAATGCGAATGAACTGTGGAGCTTTACTAGCAATAAAATAAATGGTGCAGTAAGGGGAATATGCCAGTTATATTAACAAAGGCAAAGAAATTTACATTACCTTTGAAGTGAGGCATTTGTTCAAAAATAAATCTAAAGAATAGGCTTTTCAAAAGATATAAAAACTCTTATAATTTTAATGATTTTAAAGAATACTGCAGAGTGAGGAGTAACTTCAGATGGCTTACAAGAACAGCCCAGAAAGCTGTATGAGCAAGATATTGCTAAAAACACAAAGAAAAATCCTGAAAAATTCTGGAAGTTTGTTAAATCCACAACCAAATACGTGATTGGTATTCCAGATCTTATTAAGAGCAATGGACAAGCAATGATAAAGAAAAGGAAGATACTTTGGCAGATTTTTTGAGTTCTGCCTTTACATTGGAACCAGAGGGGGAGCTACCTACATATTTATTTAGGGAAATTAGTAGGGATTTTGAACTGAAAATTACACCAGAAACAGTAAGGGAAAAGTTTATAAAATTAAATCCAACTAAATCCCCTGAACCTGATGTAATTCATCCACAAGTTTTAAAGGGGTCATTGATTGCACTTTTCCCACATTTTAATATTTAACGCGACTTAATGAAATGATCGTGACATATTTTGTTTCCATGTTCTCTAATTTTTTTTAAATTATTGAAATAAATTTGTTTTGTATTTTCTCTGGCTTTCTTGAAACACTCTGATTTAAAGCCTATCACTTGAAAGCTGCACTCCAGCGGCTCTAAAACCACCTCAAAAACAAATATGTATTGCCCAAAATAGTATATTGTGGCTTTTTACCCACAAAAAAATTCCACTGCCTTAGAATTGCTTGGAAAGAGCTTTTACATCTTGCACCTACTTAAGTATGTGTGGCTCTATGACTATTCTAATTAGCTCCACCTATACCCCCACTGACCAGTAGCTGATGCTGCAAGACCAGGAGAGCACTCCCCTCTGACCTGAAAACTGCTTCGCTATGCAAAATGGATGCATTCATTCCCCCTAAAGCTACATGTCCACCTACGTAGATGTGCGTTTTCACACTTCCCATTCATTGTGTATGTAGCACGACCCACACGCACTCTGGTAGTGTGGCGTCAAGAAACCCGAGCCATCGCTTGGAGGCGCTCGCTCCTCCACCTCAAGAATCCCCACTCACCTTGGGATCCGTCAGGAGCGTGGAGGGGGCGTAACCAGACGAGAGTCATGAGCCCAATACTCTGTAGCCACAAACTGCATGGAGAGTATCACTGTCTGGTCAGAGAACTTCGGCTGGTTTTCAAGCAGTATTTTTGGCTACAAAAGTGCAGTTTGATGAGCTTTTTCTGTCTACCCCAACCCGCTCTGCTCTCCCCGACCTGCAGGGCTTGCCCATGATTAGTCACCGCGACTCCTGGTTGGTGGGCTGCTCTAGTCTGTTTACGACGCTTTCGGACGTTAAAGTTTTGCCTGTATCTTCAAAAGTAAAAAGCGAAACATTTTTCTGAAAATAATTAAGGCGAGAAATAAATGTGTAGTTGCCAAATATGTGTTTACTTTTTACTAACAACCACTATTTTAAAAGCTCCGGGAAGCGATCAGCTCCACGTGCCTCCTCCTTATTTGCCTATTATGGATTTGAGCAGGGTCAGTGGTAGGTAGAGGAATATTGGCCAAAGTGTTGTTCATCACCACGGGACCCTCGGTGACAGTTTGAGCCGGTCCTCTCAGCTTACCTCGCCGGCTCAGGCCCACATTCAACCCCCCACCCCCACATTCACTGCTTCGCTATGCAAAACAGATGCCTTTACCACCCCACCCCCCGCCGCCTCAATCCTGCTGCTCCTCGGCTCCTCCATCTTTCCCGAGGTAGCCAATAGTAACCAGCTGATTGGTTAATGTTATAACCAACCAGGCTAAGCAGGAATGCTTACATAGCTAGAAACAGTCTGTCCAAACTTGCCCATTTTTTTTTGGGGGGGGGGGGGTGTGGTGGGGGCGCTTTCCCTAACTGGAAATTCACAGCAGAAAAACACAGACTTCGGACTGCGGTAAGACTTTGCTCTGGATATGTCTTGTAAGTCACAAAAAACATGTTACAGACATGTTAACAACAGAGAAAAACTTGATTTTTGCCAGAGTGTCACTTTAAGAAACATCCTTCACCTGTTCAACTCCATCCTCCCTCTTACGTCAGTTAGCCATTAGCTGACTAGCTTTTAGCCTCCTTCTAGCTCGGATGAGCAGCACTGGTTCACTGATCCACAGTCAATGGTGCATCTCGTGTCACTCCAGCCTATCTCCCAATAATTTTACCATGATTCCACAACAGATCACTAGCACCACGCACTGAGCAGCCCCGTGATCGCCACAATCAACCTGGGCCAGGACCTGAGGCTGCTAGCCGAGCCAAGGCGAAGCTTGCCAAGCCATAGGAGCCATGGGATCTCAAAGGGCAGTGTCTCACTATGCAGGACTCCGCTCTGCTCCCACAGCCAGCTAGGGAATGCCCCGTTATGAGGTGGCTCTCCTACGCTACCCGCAGGAGCGGAGCGCCAGAGGGTGGTGGGTGAGCTGACCGTGGGAGCCAGCAGTCTCAGGTCCCGGACCAGGTTGGTTGTACCGACTGGCACACCAGTGCAGGTGATTTGCTGTGGAATCATGGCAAAATTATTGGGAGATGGGCCGGAATGAGGCAAGGTATATTGTCGACTGTGGACTGGTGAACCAGGTGATAACAGTGATGGCTATTAGGGTGATTAAGAGCTGAAGAAAATAACAACATAAGCCACGCTAGGTGGGAGCCTCCTGGTACCAGTGTTAGCTTGGGGACTAATGGGCTACCTTTAGCACAGCGTGGTCATTCAAGGTACAGGGGGGCAATGGATCAGCGTTCTCGTCGCGCCCTCCGCCAGTACCCGGGCTTGCCTGGGGAAGCTAATGATCCTACCAGCAGACTAAATTCAAAGAGACGACGCCTCTGTGCCAAGTCAAAGAAGAATCCTAGTCACAGTCCTAAAGCCGAAAGCAAACAGCCCCAAGAGCACTTTGTGGTAGGATCTGCCCTTCGCATATTACAACTAAACGTTGAAGGCCTATCTGCAGCCAAGCGAAGCCTTATCGAAGTCCTCGCCTTCCAACATTCGATTGATGTAATCTGCCTCCAAGAGACTCATATTGGCACAGAGGAAGCTGGCCGCTTCACCATCAAAGGCTTTGACCTCCTGTGCTATGTTCTACATGCTAAACATGGACGTGCCACCTATGTGCGTTCTGACATAGTTGAAGCAAATCACCTGATAACAACACATTTCTCAGACACCATAATCATTGGTGGCTTCCATATTGTCAATGTGTACAAGCCCCCTAATGCCAACTGGGATCTGCAGGTCTTACCCACCCTACCCCACCCTGCCATCTATGTGGGGGACTTTAACAGCCATCACCCTGACTGGGGGTACCCAGCAGTGGACAGTGATGGGGAGGCACTTTCAGACTGGGCATCCAGAAATGACCTCGCTTTGATATACGACCCCAAACAAAGAGGAACCTTCCACTCTGCTAGGTGGAAGAAGGACTATTCTCCTGACCTGTGTTGGGTCAGCTCTTTGAATGGGGAGCCATATCCTACACAGATCCTCATTCTTGATGATTTTCCACACAGCCAACACCGGCCCCTGCTTGTACACATTGGCCTACAACTTCCAGTCATATACAGCCCAAGGAAGATGTGCTGGAACTTCCGCAAAGCCAACTGGAAGAAATTCAGTGAAACTCTGGACCGGAGCATTGTTACCATCCCACTCCACACCATCACTGTAGATGAAGCATACAACCGCTTCTGCAGCGCAATCTTCAAGGCTGCCCATACTGCAATCCCACGAGGCTACCGACCCCTCTATGTCCCATGTTTGGACGGAGAAAGTGCTGCCCTCCTACAATCCTATCAAACATCAGGGGACCCAGAGATAGCAGACCATCTCATTGAATCGCTAAATACAGCCCGGCGAAAGAAATGGGAGGAGACAGTTGCTGACCGGAGCTTTACCCACTCTAGCAGGAAATGTTGGAGCCTCATCCGTCGCCTAGGAGCTGCACAGAAGCCCCCTAGCCAAAGCCGAGCATCCGTCACACCCAACCAAGTTGCATCCCACCTACTGACTATCGCCAAAGCACCCCAAGACAAAGACACCAGAAGAGCAGTTACAACTGAGCTAAAAAAAACACCAAAAAATGCCTGTAGAGGAAACGAACCCTGAACCCTTCGAGGCTGCTGAACTGGAGAAAGTCCTACAGGGCCTGAAATGTGGAAAGGCAGCAGGATACGATAACATCTTCCCAGAATTCATGAAGAATCTTGGCCCCCGAGCCCTAACCTGGTTGACACAATTCTACACAAGGATCACACAAACGAACTCGATCCCAAAGAAATGGCGGACAGCAAAGGTCATTGCCATCCCAAAACCTGGCAAAGACCACAAACTACCAGCAAGCTACCGCCCAATCTCCCTACTCAGCGTTCCTTACAAAATCATGGAGCGCCTAATACTGCAACGCATTTCCCCAGAAATAGAGGATATTCTAAGTGTGGATCAAGTAGGTTTCCGCAAGGACCGCAGTACAGGAGAACAAGTACTGGCCCTAACCACCTTCATTGAAAATGGCTTCGAGAGCAGACTGAAGACAGGGGCTGTGTTTCTCGATCTTACAGCCGCCTATGATACGGTCTGGCACAAAGGCCTCCTCCTGAAACTTATAAAGGCGATCCCTGCTTGGGCAACAGCAATTATAAAAACCCTGCTGACCAACCGAAGGTTCAGAGTCCACCTCAGTCAGAACACAAGTGCATGGAGAATGCAGAAAAACGGACTCCCCACAAGGCTCAGTTCTAGCTCCAACTCTGTTCAACCTCTACATAAACGACCTGCCTACTACAAAATCCCGCAAATTCATCTATGCAGACGACATCTGTTTGGCATTCCAAGCACCAGACTTTGAACCACTGGAACGGGTGCTCACGGAAGATCTTGCTAAACTGGACCAGTTCTGCAAAATCTGGCGCCTAAAACCAAGCCCAGCAAAAACCGTCTCCAGTGTATTTCATCTCCACAATGCAAAAGCTGCCAGAGAACTAAACATCCACCTGAGCGGACTCAAGCTTAAGCATGCCCCAAATCCAACTTATCTTGGAGTGACCCTTGATAGGACCTTATCCTTCAAGGAACATCTAAAGGGGACGGCTGCTAAGGTGAAAGTACGAAACAACCTGCTCTGCAAGCTCGCTGGTGCAAAATGGGGGGCGGCAGTCTCCACCCTGCGCACCTCAGCACTGGCCCTTTCATACTCTGTAGCAGAATATTGTGCCCCTGTCTGGTCCAGGTCATCTTACACACACCATGTAGACACCCAGCTCAACTCAACCATGAGAACTATAACTGGAACAATCCGCTCAACACCACTCCCCTGGCTCTCTGTACTGTCAAACATAGCCCCTCCACACATCCGGCGAGCAGCATTAACTCAAAGGATGCTCCAAAAAGTTAAAGATTTTCCTCACTTACCAATCCATGCAGATATCTACACCCCACCCACTGCCCGACTTTCATCCAGACGGCCGATTTGGAAAAACCCTCCCCCAGCTGACTTTACCATCCAGACAGCTTGGCAAGAGGAATGGGAAACCAAGGAGGTCCCAAACAAACAGCTGGTGATAAACCCCAACCAACAGGTCCCGGGCACCAACCTCCCAAGGAGACAGTGGTCTACACTCAATCGCTTCAGGACTGGACATGGCCCCTGCTTGGCCAGCCTTCACAGATGGGGCAGTAGCCCTAGCCCACTGTGCGCATGTGGAGAGGAGCAAACTATGGAACACATCATAGAGGCTTGCCCGCTCCAAAGACTGGAAGGAGGATTACACACCCTCCATACAGCAAACCAGGAGGCAACTGCTTGGCTTAAGGACTTTGCATTCGCTAAATAAATAAATAAATATTCAAGGTACATGCTCAGAGTGGAAAGATGTGTTGAGTGGGATACCTCAAGGGTCAGTGCTCGGACCATTGTTGTTTGTGCTGTACATAAATGATTTACCTGATGTGGCATCACAGGGATCCTTAGTATACTTATTGGCTGATGATACCAAGGTATACAGACCTATTTACAACAAAGAGTTCTGTGAAAAACTTCAGGATGATCTGAATTTCATCATAAGCTGGATGGATTTGTCTCTTTTAAAACTACACTCAGATAAATGTAAGCAAATGAGGATAATTAACAGAAAAATGGGTATTGCAACTACATTTTATAAATTAGGAAGTGTAGGGGAATTTATTAGCCAGGTTAGGGAAGAAAAGGATATTGGAGGAATTATAGATAATGAGCTCAACTTCAGTCAACACACATCAATGAGAAGATTAATAAAGCCAATAAATCTTAGGTACCATCAGAAGAAATTCTGAATATCTGGATCAGAACAACTTTAAATTATATAAAGCACTGAGACCTCATTTAGAATTTGCTCACCAAATCTGGGCACCCTACCTAAAGAAACACATGCATGCCATTGAGAATATTCAGTGGAGAGCACCTAAATATGTGCCAGGACATACAAAGATTTGCCTTACTCAGAGCGCTTAAAAAATGAATTTACAATCATTATCTTACCGCAGACAATGAAGAGACGAAGACAACAAGAACAACAGCATGAGACAACAAGAGACTGAATTATATCAAGTTTTGACCCTGATGTGGCAGATTTTATCAAATTGAATACGCAGAATAGGGCAGCTAGGAGGGACACAGGTCAAGTGAGCACGCCAAGCGGACCCTGGGATCCAATCTGTACATGTACAAGTACATTTTCAATCCAGTGATTTGTAAAGGTGAAGAAGGAGAACAACAAGAAGATTTTTTGCAGAACTGTTGGAAAGACTTTTCCCGGTCACCAAGAAGTGTGAAATATATATGTATATGTAAGATGACAACTAAGCTGACCCGGACAATGTTTTTGCTCCATTTCTGCTTTCAAAAGACTTTTCTTCTCCACTGCTGCTGCTTACCTCTGGCTGCCCCCAGCCCCAGTGAAAATCCACAGAATAGGTATGTAGGACTATCAAGTTCTGAATGAGGCTTTAGAGAGCTCTGAATCAGTTTGTAAATCACTGGATTGAAAATGTACTTGTACAGATTGGACCCCGGGGTCCACTTGGGGTGCTCACATGGTCAGGGATCCACTTGACCTGTTCCCACCAGGAGACATCATTTAAAAATAGAGAGAGTCCCCGTGACCCGAAAAGGATTAAGTGGAAGAAGATAGATGGATGGATTGAGAAGCCGACCAAGGATTCAAGGTCAAAGTCAAAGTGCCTTTATTGTCATTCCACTGCTAATAAACAATGCAACGAAATTGAGTTTAAGGAACAATGCATTTACCATGCAACCTGCAGATATATGGAATAAATTTCTGGATTATGTTATAGATGCTCCAAGTGTCAATAGTTTTAAGAGCAGGCTGGATAAATACTGAGACGTCAATATACTTCAACTATGAGGAACCCCAGAGAAGCAGTGTTGGACCCTGATGAATCTATGGACATTGCTATGGCAGTATACTGTATATATGTACATAAATTAGGACTGACAGTAGAGGTCCTTGGACATATAGTAAGCAATACTCGATACGATACGATTAACAGAATTAACTTTACACTATAAAGCGTACACGACAAAAAAAACATGGTTGCTATGCTACAGCTGCCTTTAGCTTTTCTTTTTTAATCTCGCCCTGTTAGCAAACAAAGAAAAACAACTCACCTACTTTCAGATATATAGTGCAGTAAAACTCTCCGATAATATTTAGTTAGTGCACTGCTATTTCTGTTCGCGTTCCTCTTCCAGCGGTCAGCTTCTTAAACCACTGTCCACATCTTTTCGCAGTTGAAACCAAGTAGCGCGATGTTTTTCAAATTTCTCTGCTAGCCAATGAGGGAAGAGCGCCACGTCGGTGTCAAGGCAACGAAAGGTGGTGACTTCCGTAAGCGTATTTTTCAAAATAATGGTACTACTGCTAGGCTTTCATGCCAGAAACGTCAAAAAATGTAACCATTAGAAGTTAGAAAGAAAAGAACATGCACTGCCAGCATCAAACCACAGACTTGAGAAAAAAAAAAAACAGTGACGGAAAAGACTGAGAAAATTTTAGACTTCTGGTCCCAGCTTTCCAAATTATGACTGTCTTCCAGCTTTTATGCTTTGCAGCCTGAGAGTGGAAAAATAATGATCACAAGCCTGCTCTGGAAATTACAGTCTACTGTTCAGTTTTATAGTGAAGAACAGTCTGGAAATAGAAAAATCCTTGTACTGAGTTTGAGAACGTTTTGAGAAAATAATGCATTTAGGAAGGTCCATCCACTGATGGAAAGCATGAGTGCAGATGAATGCATGCCTATATGTATTCATATACACGACACTTTCAGCTTAATAAATTCACTAAGACATATCACTACAAATACTTAACAAAATAAAAATACACTTAGGGTTTGTAAGATAATTTCTATCAAATATGGAATAAATGCATTGAATATACTGTAAGTTTCCAGCAAGAGTGGATTTCATATTGATTTTTTTTTTGCCTTGTGGAAGCAACTTTAACCTGGAATAAACTGTTACTGTTATCTATCTATCTATCTATCTATCTATCTATCTATCTATCTATCAAAATCTGCAGGGTTGTTTTGAAAAATGGAAAAAATAATGAATGTAAAAAGAAAAATATTTTTGTTCTTTTCAGATATTTTTGTCAGATTAAAAAGGCATTCAAACCAAACATCAAATCTAGCTATTGTTAATGCTTTTATAAATATGGAAATTCGACGAAAGGTGTATTTTGGTGCAAACAGTTGACAGGTTTGTGTGTTCAACACTAATCTTATTAGTGCATGGCAAAGTAATAGTAATCAGTACTTTTGTCCAAGTCATATATGTGTATGGTATAGCCTACTATAGACACTAGTAGATGAAAGATAAACTACATGCAATTATAGAATAGCTATTAAAAGCTAATTCTGTTGTGATTAAGTGAATGAAGTTTAATTTTGATTATAGATAGATAGATAGATAGATAGATAGATAGATAGATAGATAGATGCACTTTATTGATCCCAAACTGGGAAATTACAGTGTACCAGCAGCATGACAGTAGACAACCAAGCAACAGAAACACACACATGACAGACAAAGGGATTACCCATGGAAAGTAAAACTAACACGACTATAAAACCTATATACATCATAGCTTAATATATGATGACCCGTATAAACACATGAATCTTCCAATTGCACAAAGAAGGACTATCAGGAGCAGAGTGAAATGTGAGGCACCAGTCATTATTATTATTATTGTTATAACTTATTCATTAAGTTAATGTTATTGTTGTAGCTATAATCGCTTGATTGTAGCCCTCACATCACTGAAACATCAAACACCTTGTCCTGATTATTCTGCTGATGAGTGAATGATAGTCACCCAAAGCGGGAAAGAAAAGAGAGAGGGGGTGGAGAGATAGTCGTGTGTGGGGTGGGGGGGTGTGGGGTGTAGGGGGGGGGGGGGACCAAACTTGCAGGAGCGGAGCATGCAGAAAAGGCTCCGCGAGACAACCGTGCAGCAGCTCGGTGCCGTTTGAGGCTACAGAGGCGGCAGAGCTTGGAGCGGATGAACAATGATTGCCACAACTCAGCAGAACATGACCACGGAGCTGGTATGTGTTGATTTTCTATTGTTTAACCTCACTTAAAATAAAAGAGAGAGAGAGAGAGAGATCCCGGGATCGTGTGTGTGCGTGCCTGTGTTGTGTATGAGGGAGTGATTACCCCCCACCCCCCACCCCCAGCTGTGCACAGTGGAGAAAAAAAAATGTTTGTTTTTTTTAGCCCTTTTTGTCATTCACACTTTGCTCACCAGTGTCAGTCATGTGGACGGGGTCTGTGCTGCGGTGCGGGCCGCTTCTCACTCTTGCATTGTTTCCCTTCGCAGACTTTCACAGCAGGATGTCTGCAACAGCAGCGGCGCTCCTCGCGCCTGTACTCACGTCATAACGTGTCCTAACACACTGTCCCCTCCGGCATGCACGTGCACAGTGATGAGGGGGCACCCTGCGCTGCATGACTGGGTGGCTCTGCTGCACAGGTGTGCTGTCAGTGACGAGAGATTAGCCCGTGAACTGAGGTGCTGTGATTCATACACTCGTTTCAAACAGCCCTTATTAATGATGACTTACTGCATATTCATAATGCTGATATAACACTTTGGGCATCGTTTTTTTTATATTGTGAAATACTGCCTTTTCATGGTCTGAAAACCTCTGAAAAGACATTTTCAAAAGTAAAAAAAAAAAAAAAAAATTGCTCATGGATGTATTAAAGCTGCACTCATTTGTGAAGAATATTGCAGATTTCGATTCATGCTTGTATCAGATGATTATCACACTGGCTTTAAATTGATTTTGATTAGATTTCTTATTTTGCATAACAAATGTGAACGTTTTCTTCATTATTTAGAACATCAAAATGTCCCTAATGTTTTAGCTGTTGTTTTTTTTTTTCCCCTGTCCACGCAGTCCAGCAATTTCAGTACTTGCCAAGTCAACTAATGATTGTGTTAAATTGTCACTATTATGGGGTTATGGGCTTTCAAGCATATGATCATTAGTATACTGCTGCTGCCATGAAGGTGAAAGGGACCGAGAGACTAGACTGAGCAGTAAAACTGTGGCCTAATTAGTTTGTATTGTGGCATTGATCTCAGTGATGCTTGACATTAAGAGGCCACGGAATCTTTTACTTCCACGGAGATGTGATGAAATCTCAAAGAAATTCATCTGAAAGCATCTGTGTGTAATCCTGCAGCGCCATTGTCTCCTAAGAGGGCCACACACAGCTGCGAGGCTTTATAGAAAACCCATTACAGCATCTCATGCCACTCTCTCCGAATCAATGTGCTTTACACAGTAAAGCAATTAATGTGACAAATTATATTTGCTTGTTTTCAATAAGAAGGGTTATTGTTGCTCTGCTGGGTTGAGCCAAATTTTGTTTACTGTTTACAGCCCAAATATTAAAGCTGTAATCATCAGTCTGTGCTGCTGTCATGTCACTTGTGCCATATGTTTGTGTTTGTATGTTAAAGAAGGCGCAAAAGTGGTGCCATAATCACTTAAATTCTATTAACACATAAGGCTCTTGTTCGCATCCAGTTAATTTCCTTTTTAGTAAACACACTTAACAGTAGTATGCAACACAAAATCTCTCAAGTGGCAGGCTGTCGTACCTTTTGTGGAGCCTCAGCATTGCCTTGCCCAAGCAGCTGTACATCTCACCCCAAGCCCTCCCACATGTGTTTTACTGATGCTGCTTATTTCCTAAGGCAGGAACTTTGAGTGGCCGAGCAAAAGCTTGCTCGTACAGCACCCTTTTGTACAGTAATTTTCTTGCATGTGATGGGGAGCATGAAAAGAAGACAGGGCAGCCTTGCAGCAGTCGAGGCTAAAGCAGCTGGGCTTCCATTTCACTAAGGCCCATTGCTGCATTGTTTTCTACCCTTGAGGGTAGAAAAAAATAAATAAATAACCGTGCACAGTAAGTTCCGTATGGTGACTGCCACCTACGGCCTTTTTCTTTTTTTTTTTTTTTGAGCTGACACTCAAAGGGAGGAATTATGGCGCAGTGTGTAGGAGCAGAACATTTCATCTGGATGTGATGAAAGGCAGCAAAGATATGGATCAATATTGAGCATTACTATCTTGTTACTTCATCAGTGTGGCTACCGTTTATTCCAGCCGCACCAAAGTTAACACTCTGCCCTAATGACGACCTTCATGTTTAATGAGAAGTGAGAACTACTGACAGGATAATACACACGTGGATTGCTTGCTAATCTCCAGCTTTCCCATGTGTGCAATTACAGCATCTCGTTAAAATCGGGAGCCCGTAGATTGGACCGAGGCCCCGTGTCTGCCTGCCAATAGGTCTCCCCTTTTATATGTTTGTAGTTATTTCATTGATGCCTCTGCCAATGTCGTGTGTGCAGTAAACAGTATCTGCTGATGTTAATGGGGTTTAGAGGTATGCAAATCTAGAACCAGGATCTCCAAACAGCCTTGCATTGGTTCCCTCATTCCCCGGCATGTGATTTATTGTCGGACGCCTCATAGACACACAGAAAAGATGGAGTTAAAGAGGTCTCCCGGGCCTAATTTATGAATTCTAAGCACTGCCTGGATTCTGCGCAACCTAGTTGTGGTGCATGGTGGTGCAGATTGAATAATTGTGGTTGGCGTGACTTGCTTTTTTAGAGTGCAAACTTAATCAATAGAGCTGGGATTGTTGTATTTTGTGTGTAGCGCTTTGAGGAAAAGGAACCAGGTTGTCTGAATCAGTTTCAGCCCGCTAAGTATGATTTTTAAATTGAAATAATAGCATAGATGACGGGCTGTCATACTTAACCAGAAGCAACAATGTTCAGCTAAAGATGTTTGTCTATAAAAAGCCTCCTTTGTGGCTGTATTCCCACTGTTAACTGTTTCCCTCTGGACCGTGCACAGCTGTACACCTTATCGATTCCTTCACAGGGCTGAGTGCAAATCCTGTAGTTCTGCTGGTAATTTGAGGAAGTTGCCCTCTTTTCCAATTCACTTCTGCGGGGTTTGCCAAAAATCCTCTCAGGAGGGATGGATTCTGGATGAGATGTCCACAAACATATTACCTTTGATTTGCAATCTTGCACCTTTCTGGTGTTTAACTGACGCCCCATCTCAGTTTCCACCCCACCTCCCACAGGACCACAGAGTCTGAATAATGAAAAAGATATCTGCTGCTGAGGAGGGTCTGCCTGTGCATGTGATTCATTTTTGATCTGGCTCAGCAGAAAACCCGCTCGGAGATACATTTAGTCGTCCATCACACTGCTGACTGAGGCAGACCCGGTCTGTCACACGGTACCGCTCATCGTCTGTTCACCTGTCCCAGCAGTTTGTGCTGCGCCAGATTCCCACATGCATTTTGACCAGCAAACTGTCAGTGCCAGCAGATTGTCCACTGTTTCACTCCGAGGATGCTGCTCAGTGCATCGGCACCTCATTTGCAGCCGTGGCAAAACTCCTTATTCACTCAAACGTGGGATTCTCCCTGACTGACTTCACAATGACTTGACCTTAATTGGAAATATAGCCAAATGCTTGGGCTCAGGGGAAGGATGGGAGCTGTTCATCCCATTAGGAGGATGTTCCAGGGCTGATGTTGCTTGCATAATTACAGAGAGAACTTCTAAATGAAAACACTGTGTATTAGTATCAGTCAAGTAAGACATTTTGTTTAATACATGTTATAAGTTTGATGGAGAAGTATAGAGAAAGTCAGAAGGAGTTGCACTGTGTTTCTGAGGATCTAGAGAAAGCATATGAGAGGGTGCTAAGAGAGAAAGTATGGTATTGTATGAGGAAGTCAGGCGTGGCAGAGAAGTGAGGGTGGTGCAGGACATGAAGACAGTGAGATGGTGGTGGGGTGTGCTGTAGGAGTGACAGCTGGATTCACGGTGGGGGTGGGATTACATCAGGGATCGTCTCTGAGTCCCTTCTTGTTTGCTATGCTGATGGACAGGCTGACAAACAAGTTCAGGCAGGATTCTCCATGCACCTTGATGTTCACAGATGGCACAGTGAGCTGTAGTGAGACTAGGAGCAGGTGGAAGAGAACCTGGAGAGGTGGAGGTATGCTCTGGAGAGAAGAAGAATGAAAGTCAAGAAGCAAGACAGAAATTGTGTGTGAATGAGAGGGAGGCGGGTGTAACGGTAAATATGCAAGGAGTAGAGGTAGTGAAGGTAGATGAGTTTAAATACTGCTATGATGCATGGGTTGGCAACAGTGGTACTGACAAAAAGACAGGAGGCAGAGCTGGAGGTGGCAAAGTTGAAGATGCTGAGCTTCTCATTGGGAGTGACTAGGAGGGATAGGATTAGAAATGATTATATCAGAGGGGCAGCTCAGGTTTGGAGACAATGTAAGAGAGGCAAGACTGAGATGATTTGGACATGTGCAGAGAAGAGATAGTGGATATATTGGACAAAGGATGTTGAAGATGGAGCTGCCAGGCAAGAGGAAAAGAGAAAGACCACAGAGAAAAATCATTGATAAGGACCTGTACTTATATAGCGCTTTTTCTAGTCTCAAAAGACCACTCAAAGCGCCTCCCTAGTACTAACCTTCTATTCTAAAGGCCTATAGGAGACAGAATACCTAGGGACAATTTAGAATGACCAATTAACCTAGCATGCATGTCTTTGGATTGTGGGAGGAAACCGGAGCGCTCAGCGTAAATCCACACAGCACAGGGAGAACATGCAAACTCCACACAGAGAGGTTCCTACATCTGCCAGCCTGGAGATTCAAACCTGGAACCTTCTAGCTGTTAGGCAACAGTGCTAACCACTGTACTACTGTGCTCCCCATGATGTAGTGACCATGGAGAAGGTTGGTGTGAGAGAAGAGGATGCAATGGATAGGGTGAGTTGGAGGCAGATGACCCGCTGTGGCGACCCTTAAAGGGAGCATTTGAAAGAAGAAGAAGCCAAGTAACTACGATGGGACAGATTTTAATTTTTTCCTCCATATATCCAGTTTGTTGTGCAGGTTTTTATACGAAACCTCATTTTTTACTCTCACCTGTTATTTATTTAAATAATATAACAAGTGCTATTTATTTAAATGTTATTTATTTAAATACTAACTGTGTTCTATGAAAGTGTTTATTGAACATGGATTTCCTTATCAGATTGAAGGATAGTGGTGGTTCACTGAGAGAGACAGAGCTGCAGAATGAGGAGAGAAAGGGTCTGAACAAACAGAGCATTAGATATCAGTCCTTCTGCTCTGGTGTGGCTGAAAGTTCAGACGTAACTGCACAGTTGTCCCTGCAGGTGCAATTGGCAGCGTTTTTAATTTGAACATGTTATGCTGCAGTAAAATAAATCTATTAAAGATGAGACCTTGGCAGGAGCTCTGTGCTGGCAGACCTTGGATGTCTTCCCCTGATGTTGGTGATGAAGTAAACCCGTTTCCTTTGGTAACACTCATAATGTTGTTGGGAGTGACAAAAGTATGTTTGTCAAACCTTTAAAAAAATGATGCCCACAAGGAGTAAAGAAACAAAAATCATTGACTGTTGTTGCTTAGAATATTTTTCTTGTTCTGAAATAGAGCTTTGACTCCAGTTATGCGCGTACTTTGTCAGTTTCCAGCATTGAAACATCAAAAAGAGGCTGCAAGTCAGATTTAAGGGAGGTTGGAAAAAAAGTGATAGTTGTGGAGAAGAACGTTTGCCAGCAGCACAGAAGCAGGGACATCTGGTGTCACACGGTGAACGGAAGAACAGCAAGCTGTGGGCCGTGTAAACCGAGCCTGCTCCTCTTCTGCTGACCATGTTTCATGGAAAGGTGATCATTCCTGCTGTGGAAAGAGGATTTCGAGCATTTTGACCACAGGAATGTGCGTGGATCCACAAAACACATTGGAGGTCCAAAATGAAGCTAAAATAGCCAAGTTTTAATTATAAACTGCCCTCTTAGCATTTGATATGAGCTGTTTCATCTTGAATACAAACATTTTCCCATAAATTGATAGTCTTTTCTAGCAAACTTGTGCATTTTTTTTGTCATAAGTATCTGACTTCTCATGTATATTTGCAGTTTTTTTTCCACACATATCTGCAAATTTTTGCAGCTCTATTTTTTTTTTTTATTTGCCTATTTACACAAAAGCACCTTGCTGCATTGTATACTAGAGGGCACTCAGAGAGCGCATACCTCTGCCAAGGCTGCATCCCTCCCTCCCTTTGTCCTCCTGTCCGTCCCTTTGTTCATCCATATCGCCAGCCATCTGTGCATTGTGCGATAGGGCCTTCGCAGAGGTATGCACTCATTGATCACCTCCAACATCTAATGAATTCCTCTCTAGCCCAAGGACCACCTCTGGTGAAAATTTTGTTCAAATCCATCCAGTAGTTTTTGTGTAATCCTGCTAACAGACAGACGGACAAACAGACAAACCACCCCAATTACATTACCTCCTTGGCGGAGTTAATAAAGTGACTGTGACTTTGAAAAATGTTAACTTTATTCCTCATACATTTGTCAGTTGTTTTGTATTTCTGTGACATTTTTCCTCTATATTTGACTCTCCCTATAAATTTGAGAATTTTTTCATGAAAATTTGTATTTGACATAAATTTGCAACTTTTTTCTCATAGATTTGTGACCATTTTTGAAAATATTTGTGATTGTTATATTGTTATAATGTGTAAAAATTATTGTGTTAATCTGTGACATTCATTTAAGTTTTAGGTGTCAAAAATTTACAATTTTTTTTCTTATACAGTTGCTTTTTTCATGCAAATTTGTGAGACAGTCTCTAAAATATGTGACTTTTCTGATAAATTGGCCATTTTTTTAAAAAAGTTGCAACTTTTTCTGAATTTGCAAGTATCTTATTTTTTTTTTTTTTTTAGACTAGTATGGGTAACCCCACAACAGCCACGGACAAGCAGAGCGCTCAGCGGGAGCAATTAACATAGCAGTGTGATCTATGGACTGATAACAATATGTAGATGTGCCTTGTAACCTCTTTTGTCCTACAGCTCCGGAGCAGAGGCGAATTCCGACCAGTAATCTCCCTATTGTTATGTGTGACACTCAAATGCAAACGTTCATGCTTCCTGCTCTGACTGTGATGCAAATGTCCCATGCCTTTCATGTATTGTCTGTAACTGGGTATAAAAACTGCATTGCTCTGTAACTCACTCTCTCTCTCTGACGACTGCTCCTGACACACGCATTCCGTGTCTCCTCACGAGAGCCTGAGAGCTCGCTCTGGCGCGCCTGCACGGCGCTGGGGTGAGCTCTGTGATGGCGGTATGATTAATAAACTCCCTCAAAAACTCTCAGTTCGCTGCCTTATTATTTCATGCCGCCACATTGGTGACCCCGAGAAAGCACACGCTTTGTGCAACGCAACCTTCTGGTCTGGACAGCTACACTGGTGACCCGACGACAACGAACGCAGCACCCGGCGGTGATTCTCCAACGACAAGCGAACGCAGCAGCCTGACGCAAATGATCTGCCCTCCCTTCTGCCACACGGGATGCCTCGACGCAGAGCCACCACCAGGTGAACTCTCCGGAGCTCATCCACGACCGGGAATGCTGCAGAAAGCGTCATTGTGCGATCCCCGCCTGAGATCTGCACATCAACGCATCTGCACGAGCCAAGGGACAAAGATCGTCTCCTCCCTCTCATCGCTCCTCCGCATCGACACGAGCCCGAGGGACAGAGATCGTCTCCGCCCTCTCACCTCTCCAACGCACCATGACTCGACACAGCGAACGACGCAACAGCTTACAGGGATGACCATCGGCGCCGACGACGCTGATCTCCAGCAAGCTCCCTGACCCTGACTCGCCTCTACAGCGGACCTGCCATGCACCGAACCGCGCACGCACACCGGGGGGTTATGAGGACAGCGCACTACGCACGGGACAATACCGGCTCCACACAGACCGCCATCGTCCTTTGCCGCTGCACACAGAACCTTCAGGGCTGCTCACACACCTGAAGCACGCACGCAGCTCGCTCACAGGATTTTGTAATGGCCTCAGCCATGGCGCACAAGGGAATTCAGCCGTCAGCTGTCCCCGAGGACTTTAGGACTGCGCGTGCACCTAAAGTCAACACGCCAAGTCCCTCACACTGCTGCAGCCCCTTTTTTCTTCATGGCCGCGAGAGGAGTCAGAGACTAATTTTTCTTCTTACAGCTGCTGTGGACCTCCGCACATTCAATGGGACAGCCCCTCAACATCGCGGATCCACAGGCAATTTTTGCGCGGCCCAGACAATTTCGCTGTCCCGGGCCGGCACTTGCTACCCCCACCCCCCTCCCTCCACCGCCACCTGCAGCGAGCTTCCCCCGCAGCTCACTCCCAAAGCCGGACTATCGAGGCCTCAGCTTCCCGCTGAGCCCTCTGGGGGGGAGTGTATGGGTAACCCCCACAACAGCCACGGACAAGCAGAGCGCTCAGCTGGAGCAATTAACGTAGCAGTGTGATCTATGGACTGATAACAATATGTAGATGTGCCTTGTAACCTCTTTTGTCCTACAGCTCCGGAGCAGAGGCGAATTCCGGCCAGTAATCTTCCTATTGTTATGTGTGACACTCAAATGCAAACGTTCATGCTTCCTGCTCTGACTGTGATGCAAATGTCCCATGCCTTTCATGTATTGTCTGTAACTGGGTATAAAAACTGCATATGCTCTGTAACTCACTCTCTCTCTCTGACGACTGCTCCTGACACACGCATTCCGTGTCTCCTCACGAGAGCCTGAGAGCTCGCTCTGGCGCGCCTGCACGGCGCTGGGGTGAGCTCTGTGATGGCGGTATGATTAATAAACTCCCTCAAAAACTCTCATTTCCCCGCTTATTATTTCATCATCGCCACAAGAAGGCTAAATTAGCCTGTGTCAGCTAACGGTCTGTCCATTCATTTACAATTCACGAGAAACACCTCTCCTACTTGGCAATAGCCTGGATGCTCACCAAACTCCAACGCCGAGATGCTCAGGTGGGTCTGCGCCCAGGCTCGACTCAGTAGCAAGGTCAAAGGTCATGAGATCTGGGCACTTACGTGTTACATTCATGAAAATCGCTGCTCCTTCTAGGCAGTTGCCTTGATCACCTCACACAAGATGATCCTCAGGTGGGTCTGCGTTTAGGTTGTTCCATCTGTTAGGCCTGGAATAAGCTATTCCATCACTGACACCTGTTTTTTTTTTTTTCCAAGCCACAAGGAGCTGCTGGTTTTTGGCAAAAGTATGGCTGTTTCTCCGGAGCCATATTTTTCATTTCCCTGGTCTGGTGCAAACAGTTCAGGAGAAGGCTTTGAGGATGAAGCTGAAGGGGAGGATGTGTGTGTAATGAAGGCTAAGTTTTTATGGCTCCTCTGTGACCGAACCTTCACACTCCAGCAGGCGTGTGGTGGGGCTCCAGCAGTGCCAGCCGCTCATTATGAGAGAGCGGAGTGCAGGCTGGGAGCGTCACACAATTGTGTTTAATTGTGACTGATACCGATGTGGCCTCCTTCCATCACTTACCTCAGATTGCTTCAGAGAGTATATAAGCTCTCGGGTCTTAAGTTTTGCTTTCCTCGTTGCTGCATTGTTTGTAAATTATTGTTTTGCTAAATTGTTCCATCTCCTATTATTGCCTTGCCTTGTTAACAACTTCATCCACAGCTACAGCATAAATCCTGATGCATAGCAGCTTTTTGGAATGAGGTAGCTTTTTTAAAATAAGGATGAATAGTTCTTTGCAAATTTTACCATAACTTTTCAGTTCTTGCAGTATCCCACGTGGTCCGTCATTCTTGTAACAGGCAAAATGAGGCAACAGGGATGGAAAAAAATATGCTGTAGTCAAAATCCCTGTCCCAATTAAAGCCAAATCTCTCATATGCAGCAATTTCATGCAGTTCTCATATGGAAAATCAGTGTAATTTCACAAGGTCTCTGGGATGCTGGAGACTGGTCTCGGTCCCCCGAGGCTTACTGTACAGGGAGAAATTTCTGAGAGACTGTGGAAATGAAGCAGCACTAATATCCTCCTCCTCGACTGTTCTCACATTCATCACTGTGTTTGTGTTCTCTTCCTCATCAGGACCTGGGGAGCACAGACGGCCCCCCGCGGAACTGGAAGGGCATAGGGATTGCCATGGTGGTGATCCTGGCCGTTATGTCTCTAGTCACGCTCTCTGTCATCCTCCTCACGCCTGGTATGATTATGGGAAGAGGGCAGAGTAGGAAAACACAAGACATGGAATAAATTATAGAAATAAACCATCAAAGCAGAGACGATGTGACGAAAAGTGATTAGTTTTAGATTTTAGGAGATTTGATTTCTTATGGCGGGTTCACTGAGACTGAGACCAATCTTGTCTGTAGCACAGCAATCACAGAACTCAATTCAAGTTAAATCTCTGGGGCAACAAACAATTTAGACTGTAACTACTGACATGGTGTTAAAAAAAAAAACTACCCCCACTCAGTTTTATCAACATTTTTCCAGCACTTAGTCTTATCAGTTTGACAGTATTGTCTCATTTTTTAGTTCAATTAAAATAACAGCATTTCAAAATTTGGAAGGTTTTTATTCTTTAAAGGGGTCATTGACTGCACTTTTTCCACATTTTGACAGCTCCCACAGGTCTTAATGAAATGTCTGTGACATATTTTGGTCAGACTTTCTTTTCGTTGACTCTGCTGTCTCTCTTTTATGTCACTTTTGCTAATCTTAGCTGGCTAGCTCCTAGTTCAGCTAGCGAGCATGAGCCAGCTGATGTAAATGTACCTGAAGGAAAGAATGAAATAATGCATCACTGGTAGACAGGGGTGTGTGGTTTCAGGATATGACCAGTCCCTGGAGTACAATACGAACAGAAACATTCGTGAATGAGTGGCTAAACTGCTAGCTTCAGCTAGCCAACGTGGGTCTCCATAAGAGAAAATAATAATGCTAAAAGTTTGACGAAGCATCACAATGAAAATATAACAAAATAAGCTAGAATGACACGCAAGATATATTATCAACTGTGGATTAGTGAATCAGGTGGAAACAGGGATGTCTATTAAGGTGACTGAAATCTAAAGAAAATAACAATATAAACAGCACTTAGTAAGCTAACTCCCTAATAGCACTGTTAGCACTGAAGCTACATCTACACGTTTGCAGACAGGCAGCTTGGCTCAGTTTATAACATTTTGCATCAAACCTGGAAAAATTAAAATGATTCGTTAGATAAAAGCAATATAAAGGCTGTGTGGTTTTTTTTAAGTGACACACAGGTGAAAAGCAATTTTTTTTCTTGTGTCTGTAACATGTTTTTTTAAGACATATCAAGAGAGAAATCACTCTTATGTGTCATGTCTGTGTTTTTCTGCTGTGAAATTTCATTTAAGCTCCTCTCCTTGGAAAAAGGCAAGTTTAGACGGAGCATTTTTGTGATGTCACTACATAACAGGTGAGCCAATCAGCACTAAGCACTGGCTGTTCAAATTTGCCAGCTTGCAGACTTCTGTGTGCTGTGGTCCTGGAGGAGAAGCAGTGTGTCAGGATCCTCAATGGCGGGATGTGGGTGGGCCAATTAGATCCTGGCGTTTGAAGGAAGAGGAAAAGGGAAAAAAAATTCATAAGCAACTATAAGACAGTGAAAGGTGTTTTTGTGGAAAAAAGGGCATAAGATAGCATTTTAGACAATGCAGATTTGTTTTTCAATTCAATTCAATTCAATTCAAACGTTTATTTCAAACTCAGGGTTCATATTACAAATAGATAAATAGATAAATAAATAAAGTATATACAGATCAGCAGACACTCGGCGCTCTTGTAACAACAAAAAACATAATGGGCTCAGTATAAAATGGAACGCCACCACTTCCAAATGCTGGAATGAAGTGTGAGTGACGAGTTGACAATTGCTGATATAAGGTGATTGTTACATTCCAGCAGTCTTCTCAAAAAACTGTAAACATTCTTACGTATCAATTCTCCAAAAGACGGAATGTTCACAGACACAAACAGCTTGCTTGCACTCGACCTTCGTGGTACATCTAACAACCTTCTTAGGGAGTTATTATATGCAATGCGGATTTTGTTCCTAACAGCAACATTGCTATTAAACCATAAAGGCGAGCAGTACATTGAGGTACAGAAGGTCTTGAACAACATACATTTGACTTCAGGAGAACATCTATGGAAATTACGCAACAGTAAATTGGTTTGAGCGTACAGTTTCCTGAGGTGCCTGTTACAGTCAGCATTGGTCTTATCAGATTCAATCCACACACCTAGGTATTTGACTTTTTCAACAAAGTTCAAGCTATTACCACAAAGTGACATAACAGGATTCGACGTATTGACGCCCTTTGGTTTGAAAGCCATACACATAGATTTAGTACAGTTGCACAGGATGTCATTTTTTTTACCAAATTTTTCACATACAGAAAGGAGATGTTGCATCGCTGCGGTAGATAAACTTAACAAACAGAGGTCATCAGCGTAGAAAATGTGATTTAACAGTGCACCGTTAAAGGAGCCGCCCACATTAGTATTGTTTAACAGTACACTGAGATCATCAACATAGACGTTAAACAACAAGGGTGACAGTATACCACCTTGTTTAACACCGTTGGTCACATGAAATTTGGATGAGGTGACATTGCCCCATCTAACAACCATAGACTGCCTTCTGTACCAGTATAGCAGGATGCTAACAATGTAAATAGGGATACCTCGATCGATCAATTTTCTGAACAAACCCCAGTGGTTAATCCTGTCAAAAGCTTTGCTAGCATCTAGGAACGTAGCATAAACACTAGTGGAGTGGCTTCTGAAGCAGTCAACAAATTCATGGAGTAGGTAAACAGCCTTGTCAGTTGAAAGAGCTGATTTGAAACCAAACTGATTGTCGTTTGTCCACAGATAATCCTCAATTCTGTTCAGGAATAAACCCTCTAACAGTTTAGATATAACATTAGCAATAGCTATAGGTCTGTAGTTGTTCATGTCAGAAAGACTGGCACACTTGTTTTTCACCAAAGGAATAATAACAGAGTCCATCAACATGTCTGGCATGTAACCATGAACAAACATACAGTTAAAACACAATGACAACAAAATACACAAGTTGAAATCGGCGTTGATGAGGCATTCACTGGTGAGACAGTCAGGGCCAGCTGATTTGCCTTTCTTAAGAACTTTGATCAGTGAATCAACTTCAACAGGAGTAACAGCAGAAATATCAGAGGCATCAAACATATCGTTATACAGACGGATATCATGCATAACAGAATCCTTCATTGAAACATTCTTGACTGAGTTGAAAATAGCTTCATAATGACATTTCCACTTTTCAGCAACATTAACGTCACCAGTCACACCATCAATAGTGTTTGATCTGACAGACCGGTGGGAGCTCATAGCCTTCATTTGTTTCCAGAATTCTACCATGTTCAGTTCACTCATGTGATTAGCTAGCTGGTCACATTTGATACTTTCTTCATTGCGCCTGCATGCTCGTAGAGCATATTTGAACCAAGCCCTGCAATTTTTCATGTTTTCAAATATTGGACCAGAACGTGGTTTGCTATTACTCCTCCACCACAAAAAAGCATCCCAGGCAGCTGTGTGAGCCTCGCTAACTACATCATTCCAGCCTGTGACGTTATATTGGGTGGCCACACTGTGACTAGGAATGCATTCACTCACACAGTAATTTAGAGCATCAACAATATCACTGTAGAACCTGTCGATATCGTCCCTGTGTGCCGCACAATTACGGTCGTGACACCTGATGGCGTCCATAGGAGCACGGATATTACAGAGTTTCCTACGAGTAAGTTTCTTATATCTGGACAGGTCTGACGCTGTGGCATCACGCCATTTGTATGTTCTACTGCTCGTTGTGGCTGAGGGGGCTTCCCGGGGGCCATTTACAGCACTAGATACCTCAATATCTATGGATAAAGGTACATGATCAGAACTCACATAGTCAAGCAGAACTTTGATATTGGATACGTTATCATGGCCTGAGGATGTAGTCACACAGTGATCAAGCCATGATGTAGTGCGTCTTTAAAAGAAGTGAGTGTTTTGATATTTTTCCAATAATCGTGGGACCAATAAATGGATTTCATAAGGTTAAAACCTACAAAAACAAATTTTCAGTCAATGACCCTTTGATATATACAGTGGTGTGAAAAAGTGTTTGCCCCTTTTCTGATTTCTCAATTTTTTGTATGTTTGTCACACTTAAATGTTTCAGATCGTCAAACAAATTTAAATATTAGACAAAGATAACACAAGTAAACACAAAATGCAGTTTTTAAACGAAAGTGTTTATTATTAAGGGGGACTAATCCAAACTTACATGACTCTGTGTGAAAAAGTGATTGTTCCCCCTGTTAAAACATAAATTAACTGTATTTTATCACATCTTTGGAAAGCTGAGTTCAATTTCTCGAGCCACACCAAGGCCTGATTACTGCCACACCTGTTCTCAACCAAGAAATCACTTAAATAGGACCTGCCTGACAAAGTGAAGTAGATCAAAAGATCCTCAAAAGCTAGGCATCATGCTGCGATCCAAAGAAATTCAGGAACAAATGCGAAACAAAGTAATTGAGATCTATCAGTCTGGAAAAGGTTATAAAGCCATTTCTAAAGTTGTGGGACTCCAGCAAACCACAGTGAGAGCCATTATCCACAAATGGCGAAAACATGGAACAGTGGTGAACCTTCCTAGGAGTGGCCGGCCGACCAAAATTACCCCAAGAGCGCAGCAACGACTCATCCAAGAGGTCACAAAAGACCCCACAACAACATCCAAAGAACTGCAGGCCTCACTTGCCTCAGTTAAGGTCAGTGTTCATGACTCCACCATAGGAAAAAGAATGGGCAAAAATGACCTGCATGGCAGAGTTCCAAGACGAAAACCACTGCTGAGCAAAAAGAACATAAAGGCTTGTCTCAGTTTTGCCAGAAAATATCTTGATGATCCCCAAGACTTTTCGGAAAATACTCTGTGGACTGATGAGACAAAAGTTGAACTTTTTGGAAGGAGTGTGTCCTATTACATCCGGCGTTAAAGTAACACAGTATTTCAGAAAAGGAACATCATACCAGCAGTACAATATGGTGGTGGTAGTGTGATGGTCTGGGGCTGTTTTGCTGCTTCAGGACCTGGAAGACTTGCTGTGGTAAATGGAACCATGAATTCTGCTGTCTACCAAAAAATCCTGAAGGAGAATGTCCGGCCATCTGTTCGTGACCTCAAGCTGAAGCACACTTGGGTTCTGCAGCAGGACAGTGATCCAAAGCACACCAGCAGGTCCTACTCTGAATGGCTTGAGAAAAAACAAAAATGAAGACTTTGGAGTGGCTTAGTCAAAGTCCTGACCTAAATCCGATTGAGATGCTGTGGCATGACCTAAAAAAAGGCGGTTCATGCTCGAAAACCCTCCAATGTGGCTGAATTGCAACAATTCTGCAAAGATGAGTGGGCTAAAATTCCTCCACAGTACTGTAAAAGACTCATTGCCAGTTATTGCAAATGCCTGATTGCAGTTGTTGCTGCTAAGGGTGGCCCAACCAGTTATTAAGTTTAGGGGGCAATCACTTTTTCACACAGGGCCATATGGGTTTGGATTTTTTTTTCTCTTAATAATAAACACCTTAATTTAAAAACTGCATTTTGTGTTTACTTGTGTTGTCTTTGTCGAATATTTGGGACGGCAGTGGCTCAGGAGGTAGAGCAGGTCGTCCAATAACCGGATGGTTGGTGGTTCAAATCTCGCTCTCCCCAGATATCCTGCTGTTGTGTCCCTGGGCAAGACACTTTACCCACCTTGCCTCCTGTGTCCATAACACAGGGTATGAATGTGTATAAATGTTTGGTGGTGGCCGGAGAGGCCGTTGGCGCGGATTGGCAGCCACGTTTCCATCAGCCTGCCCCAGGGCAGCTGTAGCTACAGTAGAAGCTTGCCACTACCGTTGTCTGTCTGGAGTGAATGAATAATGTATCTACTTGTTAAGCGTCTTTGAGTGTCTATGATAAAGCGCTATATAAATCTGATGCATTATTATTATTTAAATTTGTTTAATGATCTGAAATATTTAAGTGTGACAAACATACAAGAAAATAAGAAATCAGGAAGGGAGCAAACACTTTTTCACACCACTGTGTACACACACACACACACACACACACGCAGTGGATACAAAAAGTCTACACACCCCTGTTCAAATGTCATGTTTTTGTGATGCAAAAAAATGAGAACAAGATAAATCCTTTCAAAAAATTGTTCCCCCATTAATGTGACCTATAACCTGTATAACCCAAATGAAAAACAAGCTGAAATCTTTTAAGGGGAAGAATAAAAAATAAAAAACTTATAATAACCTGTCTGCATAAATATGAACACCCTGTTATAACTGGGGATGTGACTGTGTGCAGAATTAACCAGTCACATTCAAACTCATGTTAAATGGGAGTCAGCACACACCTGCCTCTGATTAACCCCAAATAAAGTTCAGCTGTTCTGGTAGGATGCTATGTGGATTAGGTGGCGGTCAAAGGCAGAGACCTTGGCGGACTGATCCCAAGCTTTCTAAACTGGCTTTTGGTACATGGAATGTCACCTCTCTGGTGGGGAAGGAGCCTGAGCTGGTGTACAATTTTTATTTTGTTTGGTTTTTATTTTGTTTTTTACCATGTTAAGCACTTTGTGACTCTGTCTGTGAAAAGTGCTCTATAAATAAACTTATTATTATTATTATTATTATTATTATTATTATTACGAGGTTGAGAGATACTGGCTAGATATAGTCGGCCTCACCTCAACACACAGCTCCGGTTCCGGAACCAGTCTCCTGTAGAGGGGCTGGAGCTTGGCCTTTTCTGGAGTTGCCCTGGGCAAGAGGCGACGAGCAGGGGTGGGTATTCTTGTATCCGCCCACCTTGCTGCCTCTATATTGGAGTTTCCCCCGGTGGACGAAAGGGTTGCTTCCCTGCGCCTTCGGGTTGGGAAACAGGTCTTGACCATCATTTGTGCCTATGCACCAAATGATGTTTCAGAGAACTCACCATTTTTGGAGTCTCTGACTGGGGTACTGGAGGGTGCTCCTCTTGGAGACTCCATTGTCTTACTGGGGGACTTCAATGCGCACGTGGGCAACGACAGTGAAACCTGGAGGGGGGTGATTGGGAGGAACGGCCTTCCCGATCTGAACCCGAGTGGTGTTCAGTTATTGGACTTCTGTGCTAACCACAGTTTGTCCATAATGAACACCATGTTCAAGCATAAGGGTGTCCATATGTGCACCTGACACCAGGACACCCTAGGTCGCAGGTTGATGATCGATTTTGTTATCGTGTCATCAGACCTGCGACCGTATGTCTTGGACACTCGGGTAAAGAGAGGTGCAGAGCTGTCAACTGATCACCACCTGGTGGTGAGTTGGATCCGATGGCAGGGGAGGATGCCATTCAGACCTGGTAGACCCAAACATAGACAAATTCCTAGTTTGTGTACTACATGAACAATGGTAATAAATCTCATTCTGATTCTGATTCTGATTCTGAGGGTGTGCTGGGAACGTCTGGCTGAGGGCCCTGTCTGGGAGGTCTTCAACTCCCACCTCCGGAAGAACTTCAACCACATTCCGAGGGAGTCTGGAGACATGGAGTCTGAATGGGCCATGTTCTCCACCTCTATTGTTGAAGCAGTGGCCCAGAGCTGCGGCCGCAAGGTGGTCGGTGCATCTCGTGGTGGCAACTCCCGAACCAAGTGGTGGACACCAGTGGTGAGGGGGGCCATTAAGCTGAAGAAGGAGTCCTATCAGGTGTGGTTGGCTTGTGGGACTCCCGAAGCAGCTGAGGTGTACCGGCAGGCCAAGCAGAGTACAGCTCGGGTGGTTGCTGAAGCAAAAACGCAGGTATGGGAGGAGTTCGGTGAGGTCATGGAACAAGACTTTCAGTCGGCCTCGAAGAGATACTGGCAAACTGTCCGGCGGCTCAGGAGGGGGAAGCAGCTCCCTGTCCACACTGTGTATGGTGTGGTTGGGGCGCTGTTGACTTCGACTGGGGATATCGTCGGGCGGTGGAAGGAATACTTTGAGAATCTCCTCAATCCCACTGGTACGCCTTCCATAGAGGAAGCAGGGCTTGTGGACGAGGGGGGTGGCTCACCTATCACAGGGGCTGAGGTCACCAAGGTGTTAAAAGTCTCCTTGGTGGCCGGGCCTCGGGGGTGGACAATATTCGCCCTGAGTACCTCAAGGCCCTGGATGTTGTTGGGCTGTCATGGTTGACACGCCTCTGCAACATTGCGTGGCGGTCGGGGGCAGTGCCTTTGGCATGGCAAACTGGGGTGGTGGTTCCTCTCTTCAAAAAAGGGGACCGGAGGGTGTGCTCCAACTTTAGAGGGATCACACTCCTCAGCCTCCCTGGGAAGGTCTATGCCAAGGTACTGGAGAGGAGAGTCCAGCCGTTGGTCGAACCTTGGATTCAGGAGGAGCAATGTGGTTTTCGTCCTGGCCGTGGCACATTGGACCAACTCTTTACCCTCTCGAGAATTCTTGAGGGTTCGTGGGAGTTTGCCCAACCAGTTTACATGTGTTTTGTGGACTTGGAAAAGGAATTCAACCGCGTCCCTCGTGTTTTTTTGTGGGGGGTGCTTCAGGAGTATAGGGTATCAGGCTTGTTGTTACAAGCTATTCGGTCTCTGTACGACCGTTGTGAGAGTTCGGTTCATATTGCCAACACTCGGTCGGACTCATTCCCAGTGAGAGTTGGACTCCGCCAGGGCTGCCCTTTGTCACTGATCCTGTTCATAATTTTTATGGACAGGATTTCTAGGCGCAGCCAGGGAACGAAAGATGTCATACTTGTTGACCACAGGATCTCATCTCTTTTGTTTGCAGATGATGTTGTCCTGTTGGCTTCATCCAGCAATGACCTACAGTTCTTGCTGGGACGGTTTGCTGCTGAGTGTGAAGCAGCTGGGATGAGAATCAGCACCTCCAAGTCCGAGTCCATGGTCCTCAGCCGGAAAAAGGTGGATTGTCCTCTCCGAGTTGGGGACAGGCTCCTGCCCCAAGTGGAGGAGTTTAAGTATCTTGGGGTCTTATTCACGAGTGAGAGGAGAATGGAGCGAGAGATTGACAGACGGATGGGAGCAGCATCTGCAGTGATGCAAACGTTGTACCGGTCTGTTGTGGTGAAGAGGGAGCTGAGTTCTAAGGCAAAGCTGTCAATTTCCCAGTCAATCTACGTTCCTACTCTCACCTATGGTTACAAGCTTTGGGTAATGACCGAAAGAATGAGATCACGGATACCAACAGCTGAAATGAGCTTTCTCCGTAGGATTGCTGGACTCACACTCAGAGATAGGGTGAGGAGCTCAGTCATCCGGGAGAGACTCAAGAGTTGAACCGCTGCTCCTCCACATTGAAAGGAGTCAGTTGAGGTGGTATGGGTATCTGATTAGGATGCCTCCTGGATGCCTCCCACTTGAGGTGTTTTGGGCACATCCCACTGGGAGGAGACCCCTGGGCAGACCCAGGACTCGGTGGAGAGACTGTGTCTCCCAGCTGGTCTTGGAACGCTTTGGTATCCTCTCTGAAGAGCTGGAGCAGGTGGCTGGGGAGAGGGAAGTCTGGGCTTCTCTGCTTGAACTGCTGCTTCCGCGACCCGGACCTCTGGAAAAGCGGTAGAAAATGGATGGATGGATGGATGTTCTGGTAGGCTTTTCCTGACATTTTTATAGTCACATCTTACAGCACAAGCCATGGTCCACAGAGAGCTTCCACAGCATCAGAGGGATCTCATTGTTCAAAGATATTCGTCAGGAGAAGGGTACAAAAGAATTTCCAAGGCATTAAATATACCATGGAACACAGTGAAGACAGTCATAATCAAGTGGAGAAAATATGGCACAACAGGGACATTACCAAGAACTGGACATCCCTCCAAAATTGATGAAAAGACGAGAAGAAAACTTGTCAGGGAGGCTGCCAAGAGGCCGACAGCAGCATTGAAGGAGCTGCAGGAATTTCTGGCAAGTAAATGGTAAATGGCGTTCACTTATATAGTGCTTTTCTTCTCATCTAGGATGACCAAAGCGCTTTACAGATCCTGCAATCCACCCATTCACACACACATTCACACACTGATGGCATACTGGCTGTTTAGAACATGTGACAACAATCTCCCATCTTCTTCATATGTCTGGGCTATGGGATAGGGTGGCAAGACGGAAGCCTTATCTTATGAAGAAAAACAACCAAGCCTGGCTACATTTTGCAAAAACACATTTGAAATCTCCCAAACGCATGTGGTAAAATGTGTTATGCTCTGATGAAACCAAGGTTGAACTTTTTGGCCATAATTCCAAAAGGTATATTTGGTGCAGACACAATACTGCTCATCACCAAAAGAACACCATAGCTACAGTGAAGCATGGTGGTGGCAGCATCATGCTTTGGGGCTGATTTTCTTCAGCTGGAACTGAGGCCTTAGCCAAGGTGGAGGGAATTATGAAAATCTCCAAATACCAGTCAGTATTGGCACAAAACCTTAAGGCTTCTTCTAGAAAGCTGAAGATGAAGAGGAACTTCATCTTTCAGCACGACAATGACCCAAAGCACACATCCAAATCAACAATATAATGGCTTCGCCAGAAGAAGATTAAGATTTTGGAATGGCCTAGCCAGAGTCCAGACCTGAATCTGATCAAATATCTGTGGGGTGATCTGAAGAGGGCTGTGCACAGGAGATGCTCTCACAATCTGACAGATTTGGAGCGTTTTTACAAAGAAGAGTGGGCAAATATTGCCACATCAAGATGTGCCACGCTGATCGACTCCTACCCACAAAGACTGAGTGCTGTAATAAAAACCAAAGGTGCTGCAACAAAGTATTAGTTTAAGGGTGTGCATATTTATGCAACCAGGTTATTGTAAGTTTATTTTTTATTTTTCTCCTTAAAAGATTTCAGTTTGTTTTTCAGTTGGGTTGTGTTATGTCTATAAAACTTAGGTGAATAATGAGGCGAGTGGTGAACTACACAGGACTTTATTATGTGCTCACGTAATCCAGACAGACGCTCCCGCTAGGCAGAGAGGTGATCAAGAGACCGCCCCTCTGCCACACAGCTCTATTATACTCAAGGTGATGTCACCACCCATGTAACACCATAACGTGTCCCACTAACAATACTACACCCCCCCTCCCCCCCAAAAAAAGTTCCAAAACATACAAAACATACATGTTTATAGTGAGTGACGAAGGGAGGGAGGCCTGAAATAGGCAAACGTGAGTTATGTTATATGTGTTAAATGTGAGTCAGGCTGTTATATTTGTGTATTTATAAAATTTATAATATTTATGTTAAATGTGAGTCAGGCTGTTATATTTGTGTATTTATAATATTTATAATATTTATAATTGTGTATTTATAATCTTTCTGCATTGATGTATGTGGTTATTGTGTATATATTTTTTTTTCCATCTTTTACTTGATTCTTTTTTCTAAAGCCCATCCAGGGACAAGAGTTGCAAATTAGCTAATAGCTATACACTCTATGTGCAACACATCAGATTGATTGTCTTTGATTAATTGTCTATGTTTATTGCACTGTCCCTGTCAAATAAACTAATCTACTACTACACACAATCAAGACCCTTCCCAATTTGGAACCCGAATCACACTCTATAACAAGCAGAAAATTTGTAAGGCCCTACAACATTCACACAAAACAACTAAAGATAGGGGGGAACAGGTGGACTGCCGTCCCACCCCCACACAGCCAGACGGATTATTCTGCCGCCTCTGTTATTATATAGTCCATTAAGTGAAAAACTGCCGTGTTCCTTAAAAAAAAAAAAAAATAAGATACAAAACAACCCCTCAATACAACATATATACAACCAGATATGAACTCAATAAATCACTTAATTATTCATATCAAACCATGCAATAAACACACTAGTACAGTGATCCCTCGCTACTTCGCGCTTCACCTTTCGCGCCCTCAGTGCATCGCGGATTTTTCAAAAATATTCATCAAAAATTCAAAATTGAGAAATAATGGGCGGGCGCTAGCAGAAGGCAGGGAGACTACATTAGACCATCAGGTATCAACACGGAGAGCCCGCACAACTCAAAATCCACCTCTCTGTTCGCTGTTCTCGTGTTGGCTCGGCTCGGGAATCTCGCAAGCTGATTGGCCGAGACGTTTCACCCCGCAAGCTGATTGGCCGAGACGTTTCACCCACCTTCTCTTCCTGCCGAGCGCCCGTGCAGCGAAGGAAGACCGCATTCATTGCTCTTTATCGCTCGTGTTGCTTAGTCTCGCCGCGTGGAACTTTTTGCTGTTCTCTTGTGCCTTTCTGTGTGAAATAGGCTTCCCGTCGAGCCACTACGCCGCCTCCTGCAGCTTCTCCAGCTCTATCGGAAGCTGCCCTCGACGATCCTGCGCCTCTAGCATTATTTATGGGTGACGTCATTAGGGGTGACGCTACTTCGCGGTTTTTCACTTTTCGCGGTCGGTTCTGGAACCCATTAACCGCGATAAGTGAGGGATCACTGTATACCCATTCTATACCCAGGGCAGTTCACACAATAACATCATGTAGCAAACACATTGTCCCCCATGAAGAACCCCCCCCCCCCCGGAGACCCATCCAGCAGGTCCCATCCAGAGCATTTTCTTCTCTTTGTGCCCGGAGGTGACCCACTTCGATGCCGGGACACCTCCTTCTTGTCAGTGGCGTGCCGCAGCATGTTAAGATGTCTCCATGAGCCATCAGACAGCTGAAGGTAGCCGTCCTCCCAAACAGCCACCACCTGCAGCCGCCCTTGGTCCTCCTGACGTTTGGGCTTCTTACAAACTTCTCTCGACCGGCCCACCCCTCTGGGCCGGACTACATCAGCGACCCCTAGAGGAGCCTGACTTGGCTTCCAGTGTTCCTGTGTGGCACGTCATTTTACCATGCCAGCCAGTCCTGCTTCGTTCGCTTTCATTTCAGACGCTGGCAAAGCTGTTGTAACCCCCTGTTTCTTGGTACCTCCCAGCTGAACTCTGGAAACAGGATAAGTCATCCACTCAGCTCCATCTGCCATCATGGGCATCCCACGGTGCCGCCCAGTTCCCTCAGCTACGGCAACTTGGACCCTGGCGCAGGCACCCTCCCGTGATGGTCCTGGATGGGGATGGTCCTGCTCATCTTCCAGAATACTAGGCCAAGGTTCGTCCCATATTGCGTCGTCCAACACTCGCGGAGCCGGCTGCTCCCACAAGCTACAGCCTGACCACTTCTCTCCACTACCGCTGGTGATCGTGAAGCCAAGTCCGTAGAAAAGGGTGCAGCTCATCACATTTGCTCCGCTGGTGGTCACCACAAACTGCAGATTGGCTCCCTCCGCTGCCTTGTATCTAGCCGTCAGCTCCAATTAACCCACAATGGGCAGTCTATTCCCACCATAGCCACAAAATGGCATTGAAAGACCTCTCACTCGGTGATATGGGAAAAAACTCCTCACAGTAGGCCAGTTCAACACGGACCTCACCGCGCCCATGTCCACTAGTAACGGCACCTTCTCGCCGTCCAACTTCACCATACAGTATGCATGGCCGTCTGTGCTCGGGGAGACGGTGTGAATCACCGTAGGAGTTGGAGCAGGGGTATCTGTTTTGTGTTGCCGTTCCCCTCGCTCGAACCTATTACAGGCCCTGGAAAAATGTTGCAGGTATCTGCACTTGCCACAGTGTTTACCTCTTGCCGGACACTCTCTAGCCTTATATCGGTGCTTAGTGGACCCACAACCCGAACATTTGGGTGATCCCGGGGCAGACCTCATCTTCACAGCTGCAGTGCATTCCCCTTGCTCGCTGTCTTTGCTGTCCAGATCCACAGCCTGTGCCATCAATTGTGAGTTGTAGCGGTGCAGTGTAGCTCTTTCACCGAGGTCGTGTGATAACTTGTCCACTGCTTCATACTGTTGAACTATTTCCACAGCCGTGGCTAGGGTCAATTCGCCAGAGTGAGTTAACAGTCTCAACTGTGCTGACGAGCACAGCGTGTGCTCCGCCAACTGATCGCGGACCATTTCTTCCTCTAAATCACCAAACTGGCAGTCCCCAGCCAGCTGCCGCAGGTCCGCAACATAGTGCTGCACCGACTTGCCAATCTGCTGGTGGTGCTGCCGAAACTGGATCCTCCTGACGATGGCATCTACAGGCACACGAAAATGTTGTGCCATTAGCTCAACCACATCCTCAAAGCTATCGCTAGCCCCGAAGGTAGCAAGGATACGCTGTCCTTCCATACCTAAATTGTGGACTAGAATTGCCCGTGCCCGTACCTTCATCAGTTCACCGAGGTTTAGCACCACCAAGTAGTTTTTAAAAGTGGTGAACCATCTCACCCAAAGCACCGGAGGCTTTCCCGGAAACTCCAAAAATGGCTGAATTGAAAACACGCCAGCACCCATAACTTTATCCTCGTTGCCAAATGTTATGTCGATGAAAGGTAGGTGAATAATGAGGAGAGTGGTGAACTACACAGGACTTTAATCCAGACACGCTCCCGCTAGGCAGAGAGGTGGTCAAGAGCTCGCCCCTCTGCCGCACAGCTCTCTTATACTCAGGGTGACGTCACCACCCGTGTAACACCATAACGTGTTCCACTAACAACACTACAGGTTGTACAGGTTATAGGTCACATTAATGTTGGAAAAAGTTTTGAAATGATTTATCTTGGTTTCATTGTCATGATCCACCTGTGCCCAGTCTTCAGTTTAAGTTTAGTCCTTTTTCTGTCAATTTGTTTCTTTGTTTATCCTGTCTAGTTATTGTGTCATTTTGTATTTGTAGTATTGTTTACATTTTGAGGTTGTGTTGTTGTTGTTTCATTATGGTTTCCAGTTTGTGTTTTATTTTGACAGCGTTGTGCAGCTTTCGGTTGTCAAACTGGTTTGCTGGCTGCACACCTGTCAGTGATTGTGTTTCTTTCTCCACTCATGTATCCACACTTGTTATCCATCAAGGAATGGTATTTTAGGGCATGACAACCTTCCCACCGCTGTCATGCCCTACTGCAGGGGTGTCCAACCATGTGCCATGGAGAGCCAAGACCCTGCAGGTTTTCTCTTCTACCCAGTCTCTTCAGCAGGTGTTTTCACTTATCAGCAATCAGTGGGAAGAAGTTCACTGAAATCTGCTGTTGAAGACACTGGTTGGAGGTAAAACCTGCAGGGTCTTGGCTCTCCATGGCACATGGTTGGACACCCCTGCCCTACTGTGATGTCCTCAGATGCCAGTCAGTAGTCTGGGTGTGTTGTTGGCCGTAGCCGTTGAGGAGATCGTGAAGAGCTCCGATCAGGTAAATCATCCTTTTCCCTTAATTCCCTCAGCCGTGAGCCCCGCTGCTTTTTGGGTGTGCTCCGTCTGAAACAGTTTCTTTTCTCTGGCGTCTCTGAGTGTCTCAGCTGCTATTTTTCCCCGAGCTGTTCTGCTCCCCCTGGTCATGAGCTCTGCATTCCTCCGGCACGAGTATTTCCTCTTTATTTATAAGTGTGTATTGTATGTCATGTTTGTGTTTTCTTTAATAAATGTTGCAAACTCACAGACGGAACTTTGTGTCTCAGGCTGCCTGTGAAATGGGCGATTTATGACAGAAGGGCATGACCATTGTGACACCAGCCTCTGGGTTTGCATTTCTCGTTCCCCGCAATCATTTTTCCCTTTTTGTTTTTTTACGAGCACCTTTATTATGTCACCAGTGCGTCGGGGCCCCACTAACCGAGGCCAATCGGTAGCCAGTGGTCCCACTACAGATGAACTGTGGGTGGCAGACTTTGCCCAGGACTTTGTTGATGCAGCGCTTACATCCTGCTCGCTGATGGAGGTTCGTAGGAATGTGGAGGAGGCGTCGGCTATTGTGGAGGCGCATCCGGGATTGGGCAGCTACTCCAGGTATGCGGGCTTGGTTTACACCATCTCCATCCTCCAGATGGACCCCCACAGCCTGGTTGGAGACCTTCAATCATCCGCACCAAGGGCCAGGTCTACGAGGAGGTGGCCCCAAGCTCCAGTGTCCCGCCTTCCTTGCCAGAAGCCCAAGTCTCCACCTTCTTCCCAGACGTCTTCAGCGGTTGCCAGAGGAGCATCGTCTTGTCCCATTTCAGCAGCAGGAACCATCATGCCCCGGGAAATAAGGCAAGTGGATTTTCATTCCTTTTTCCATTATAATGAGATACCTTGCCTTATTCCTGGTGATGAGGCTCAGCGACAGCAGCCAAAGTTAGCTGAGTCCTCATCATCTGCTGCTGTTGCCTCACCATCACCTCCTTCTCCCGTGTTTTCCTCTGTGGCCTCCGAGTATCCGCCGGTTCTGGGAAGGAACTGCCGGGCAATGGAGGAACCTGCAGTCCTGGGAGTTCCTCCTCCAACCCTGCGGCCACGTCCGGGACGGGAGGAAAGCACCACCTGTGCTCTGAATCCTGAGCCGACAGATGGGTGTCCCTTGGGTTCAGTGGCATGGGAGCCAGTGCCGTCAGTGAGGCAACATCCAGTATCAGCCACCCCGCCAGCAGATCCACCAGCGCTGGTTGCCATGCCTGGAGGCCTATTGGCTGCACTCACCATCATGCCTGCTGCCATGGCCGCTGCAGCAGAGTCACCAGAGTCCTAGATGGTGGTGGAGCTCGAGTCCATGCAAGTGCTGTGTTCTGTGTTATCACCTGCAGATTCAGAGATTCTTGTCTGGCTCGGTGGGGGGAGTCAGTTGCAGATGTCCTCTGCTTCTGGGCTCTCCTCATCGGATTCCATTGCTACCGATGATTCTTCTCTGGTGTTTTTTTCCCTCTCCTTCTCCTGAGGTGGCTGTGTCGGGAGTGGATGCCCAGACGGAGAGAGGCAAGACGTCCCAGCCTGGATAGCCGGAGTCTTGAACGGCAGTGGAGCTTGAGCTCAGGCAAGTTCTCTTTTTTGTTTTCACACTATTGGTCTTAGAGAAATCTTGCCTGGCTCTTGGTGGGGAAGGCCAAGTTCAGCCATCTGCTGCACCTGTGCTCTCCTCACTGGGCTCCACTGCTGCCAGAGACTCTGACCCGGTGTTTGTATGTGCTTTGTCTGACTCTTTTCCTGAGGTCTCCATGGGTCCTTCCTCCCTGCCAGAGGCCACCATGGATGCGATGTCCCTGCCCAAGGCCGCTGCGGGTGCTACGCCTCTGCCCGAGGCCTCCACGGGAGCTACGCCTCTGTCTGGGGCCACCGCAAGTGCGATGCCTCCGTCTGAGGCCGCCGCGGGTGCTACGCCCCAGCCCTGGGCCTCCGTGGGTGTTACGCCTCAGTCTGAGACCATCATGGGCCCTCCCTACTTGCCCTCACCAGGTTTGTTGATTGCTTCCTCGGCCTGGTTCTCTCGCAGGTCGAGCTTTTTACCATGGGTGTTACGCCCCAGTCCGAGGCCTCCGCGGGTGCTGTGCCCCAGCCCGAGGCCTCTGCAGGTGCTGCGCCCCAGCCTGGGGCCTCCATGGGTGCTGCACCCCAACCCAAGGCCTCCGCGGGTGCTGTGCCCCAATCCGGGGTCTCTGCGGGTGCTGCGCCTTTGTCTGAGGCCACCACGGATGCAATGCCTTTGTCTGAGGTCGCCGCGGGTGCCACGCCTTCATCTGCGGTCACTGTGGAATCCCTGTCCTCACCGGAGGCCCCCGCTGAGCAGCTTCTCCCCTCATCTGGCCTCTTCGTTGGCTAACTGCCATCACCATCGGGCTCTACCATTGGCCAGCTGCCTTTGTTGGAGGTCAACCCTTCGCAGCATCAATTCTGCCTCCTCCAAGCTGGAGATCCTGCAGCCCGCTGGGGGTTCCAGCTGCCGCATCCAGGAGGGGGCATTGTTGTGCTCAGCGGTCCACTGGCTTGGGTACTCTGGGAGGCCACCTGACGGACCGTGCAGGTGGCTCAAGGACTCTGGGCAGCCACCGGGCATGTTCGACCGCATGCTCCAGTGATTCTGGGACTCTGACAGACTCTTTTGGGTTTTTTTTGATTTGCCTCGATCCCTGGGTTCCCCCTCCTCTCCCCCAGGGTGGGTTGTTTTTCATGTTGGGGTGGTCTTCTCTGCGGGGGGGGGGGGGGTCCTTTGTTTTTTTTGATGTTGTCCTGGGGTGTCTTGGTCTACCCCTTGAGGGTGGGCACTGTCATGATCCTGGGCACGGGTGGGCGCCGTGCCCAGTCTTCAGTTTAAGTTTAGTCTTTTTCTGTTTGTTTCTTTGTTTATCCTGTCTAGTTATTGTGCCATTTTGTATTTGTAGTATTGTTTACATTTTGGGGTTGTGTTGTTGTTGTTTCATTATGTTTTCCGGTTTGTGTTTGATTTTGACAGCGTTGTGCAGCTTCCGGCTGTCAAACTGGTTTGCGGGCTGCACACCTGTTAGTGATTGTGTTTCTTTCTCCACTCATGTATCCACACCTGTTATCCATCAAGGGATGGTATTTAAGGGCCGACAACCTTCCCCCCGTTGTCGTGCCCTACTGTGACGTCCTCAGATGCCAGTCAGTAGACTGGATGAGTTGTCGGCCGTAGCCGTTGAGGAGATCATGTTGAGCTCCCATCAGGTAAATCATCCTTTTCCCTTAATTCCCTCAGCCGTGAGCCCCACTGCTTTTCGGGTGTGCTCCGTCTGAAACTGTCTCTTTTCTCTGGCATCTCTGAGTGTCTCAGCTGCTATTTTTCCCCGCGCTGTTCTGCTCCCCCTGGTCGTGAGCTCTGCTCTCCTCCAGCACGAGTAATTCCTCTTTATTTATAAGCGTGTATTGTATGTCATGTTTGTGTTTCCTTTAATAAATGTTGCAAATTCACAGATGGCGCTTGGTGTCTCATGCTGCCCGTGAAATGGGCGATTTATGACACTCATTTTTACATCACAAAAACCTGGCATTTGAACAGAGGTGTGTAGACGTTTTATATCCACTATCTATATGTGTATTATTGTGTGTGTGTGTGTGTGTGTGTGTGTATTATTGTGGAATGTAAGTACATAGGTTACCCTGCTCACATTACATTTTCTTCTTACTCTTCTTCTCTTTTACTCCACTACATTTAGGAAGAAAATGTGTTATTATTGAGCTTTTTATCTGATAACTTTATTAACAGTTAGTATGCACACCACACATTGTTTCTTTACAGCACTTTGGTTCTGCTCACATTTTAAAAGGGCTTTAGGAATTAAACTGTCACTGGCATTGACACACACAAAACTAAAGTAAATAAAACTATACAGCAGTAAACGATACAAAAATACTGAAAGAGAAGACACCATAACACAAGAAGGAACTCTATAGCTAAGGGCTTTCAGTATAGAATGGTAAAAACAGATTTTTAAAGAAGCTAGCTGTCTCTCTAAAGGCAATGGTTATCCAATGCTTTTAGGTAAATGAGTTTCCTTTTTTGCTCCCTTTGTGCACTGCTTTCCTGTATGCGACCAGATTGTGCTCATGTATAGTTTTATCAATAGTCTGCAAAATACATGTGGACTACAAAGGAAACCACAAGGTTATGAGCATCAAAAATCTTTTCCCATGCCTAAAGATTTGGGGTATTTATAATGTAGAATCTCCTTACCTAGATTACTTGGGTAAGCTGTATTTATATATAAAATGACCCATATTAACCAGTTAGCTTAGCTTAGTACAAAGACTGCAAAAACAAACCTGAATCTACAGTTTGTTATTAGCTAATTTTTATGCATTTTATTTATTCTGCACAAATACCAGAATGCAACCACAGGTATTCACTTTTTATGATGTTTTAATCTCTTTAACTATTTCTTAGCTCTGAGCAGTTGCCAAGCAACTAGGGAAGAAATTAGGAAGTTACTGCTTCAAAAAGAAAAAGAAACATGAAACAGTGACTTCTTGGTGTTACACTTTTGTGTTTAAATGGATTAAACAAACAAATATGGTATGTTTTCTTTAATGATTTAAAATGATGTTGGCGTTTTGTTATTGAGCAGTTTTCTCTTTAGACTACAGCTACAGTCTTAAGAAAAGGCTAAATGGCTGCTTTTTGTCATCTGCATTTCATTGATATTATTGTTATATTTTAATGTGACTCCCTGAGATAATTAGTGTAATTTTCAAAATAATTTACGCAAAGATAATGAGTGCAGTCATTTTTTTCAAAGGTTTGAAACAGTAGAATTGTGAAAACAGAAAAGAAGAATCATAGAAGAAGCAGTGCAGCAAAAAAACTGTCAAACTTCTCATTTCTATTAACGACATATAATTTCTGCTCAACCTATCTCTTTTTTCCCTGTCTTTGAAGATGAGTCTCACCTGTTACTCCGCTCCCACCTCACCATGGAAGACCTGGAGAAGAAAGAGTTTAAAGTTTATAACCCTTGTGTGGCATGGCTGAACGGTAAGATCCATGCTCTAACTGCTAAGTCACTCCCTGCTGCTTCCTGAGTCTTCATAACAGTTAACTCCACTTTAATAAAGCCACCTGAGACCAAGCCACCGAAGCAGCATCCGTCTCTGTTACTTCCTACTAATAACAAAGGACTCTCTCTTCCCTGAACTGTCTGAACCTTGTTAGAAAACGAGGTGGCTCTCCGCACCAGAGAGGGGCATGTCCTGTCGTTCAGCCTGGCCAGCAACCTCACCACAACCCTGCTGGATAACTGCTCCCTGGTAAGTAGCACGGACACAACAGAGAGGACAGATTTCAATGCTGATTGGATCATATTCACTCAGACAGTTGGGCACAGAAGAGAGGGAAATTCTTATAGACTGTGCAGGAGAAACTGTAGTGTTTCAGTGTTTCACATCCCATGGCACAATCAAAAAAAAAGATTTGGCAGAGCAACAGTGTGTGCTCATTTTTCCCCAATCTGGTTGCTCTGTGAGCCCTCAACGTGTTCCTTCAAAGAGAATCTTCCAAGCAAGAGCATCATTTCAAACTCCGCCTCTGCACGACACTGATAGACTTATATGGGTCATTGCAGAGGAGCTTAAAGCAGGGTTGTGTTGTCAGGTTGAGAAGTCTCTCCTCTGTGTTTTGATACGGGTTGTCATCTTTGCTGCTGTTTTCCATTCAGGAAAAAAGGACATTTTCTTGCATAAATAGCAAGCAGCACAAAGGGTTCCCCAAAATAAAAGAATTCCTAAGACAGCTGAAGCTAAATCTAGTGTCAAACTGTAAAATTAGGATTCACAGTAGTGTCTTTTCCCTGTCATATCCAGAGACAGGGCTTCACATCTGTAAAAAAGACAATGAAGGTATCTTAATTTTAGTGTAATTGTCAGCATGGTGGTGTAGTGTTTAGCACTATTGCCTCACAGCAAGAAGGTCCCGGGTTCAAATCCAACAACCAGCGGGGTCTATATGTGGAGTTTGCATGTTCTTTACAAGCATGCATTGGGTTTACTCTGGGTGCTCCCGGCAGTCCAAAAACATGCAAGTTAGGGTAATGGAGACTCTAAAGTAGGTGTGAATATGTGTGTGAATGGTAAAGGGATTGGCGCTGCACTGCGGCTGCCTCATCCAGCTGGCTAGATGCCCTTGAATTTCCCTCTGGGACTACTAAAGTAGGCAAACAAACACATACAGCAATGAAAACATAACTTCCTTGGCTGAGAGAACAATAACAATCATTATTATGTGGTGTGTGTTGTTGAGTCAGCTGATGCAGAGAAAGCATGTTTAACTTGCTTTATAGTGCACCATCTTTTTTTTTTTTTTTTGGACTTATTTTGTACCCGTAGTCTGTTCTGCAGTCCGGTGACAAGCCACCAGCTGCCGGTCGCTGCGTGCGCAAGCGCCCCTTAACTCCCTAACCTGCATGTTTTTGGCATGTGGGAGGAAACCGGAGAAATCCCGGAGTAAACCCACGCAAACACGGGGAGAACATGCAAACTCCACACAGATCACTGTTAGCCGGCGGCAGGGATCGAACCCACGATCTCATGATCCCCACAATCCCCCGGCCGAGGGTAAAACTGTGCTGCCGCGGTGCTAACCACTGCGCCACCGTGATTGATGGTCTGGTTAGCTAGAATTAGTAGATGTCTTTGAAAATAAAATGTGGACACCATCAGCATCAAAGTATGAAATACTCTTAGAAATTAGGTAGTAAAGTACTCTAGCTATGAGAAATAAGAAAGGCGCCAGGATTGATCCTTGAGGGACTCCAAAAGAGTCAGACACCTCATCTATCATGATTTTCACAAGGAGAGGATAATTCAGGGAGGAGTGGGGATTTATTACATAAATAAAAAGCTGAGGTACATAAACCAGAGAACTAACTGAACTGAAAGCTGAGAAATAAGCGCTGAGAACATAAACTAAATAGCAGAAAGAAACTAAACACAAACAAACCGAGATGGGAAAAATGAGGAGCCAGGGAAAGCACAGGAGAAACATTCCAGGGAACACTGAGCAGGGCAACATCAACGGCGTGACAGGGAGACAACAGACAAAGCAGAATTTAAAGGAGAGAAGATAATCAAGGGAGTGGGCAACAGGTGGGAACGAACACAAGAGAGGGGAATCACATTAACAAAGGAGAGAAGTAGAGAGGAGCACAAATGAAGGAGAGCTAAAGAGGAAAAGGAGACAGATAGTAGGGAACTGAACCTAAAAGACACAACCAGAACTACGGCATAACTAGGAGGGAGGCACAGGAAAAACATTAAAGAAAAAGACACAACTAAGGAAAATTGCCACAGATCATGCCCCCCATGGCATCATCTGTAATGGAGTATAGTAAAGTTATTAGTAAACCAAATACAAAAGTTTTGATTGAGTGTTTCTTTTTTAAAATTTTTACAGGACCTGACAAGCACTAAATTCCAGGTGTCTGCAGACAAGAGGTTTATCCTCTTGGCATATGATATTCGACCGGTAAGTTTTCTCTAAATGTCAAGAGCTCTCACATTTATTCTAAAGCACCATAATTATTTTTTTTTTAATTTTGAAAATACCTGGACCACCACACCTTTAAAAACAGAGAGAGAGGCTTCTACTGCTCATAAATCTCCATATGTCTGGCAAGCCACTAGTGACTGTGAAGCAACTGTGACATGTACCCTGATCAGAGCCTCAGTGAAACAGCAGAAGAAGGAGCAAGACCGAGTGTGAGGAGGAGGGATGCGTGTGTGTGAGAGAGAGAGATAGAGAGCTCATTTCTGCTGCTGCAGCAGTCTCTAGGTTCATAACACCACCTGCCAAATGACTGGGATAACATATGTGGGGCTGAATATTTAAACTGGCTACTGGTGGAAGGTTGAGGAAAGAGTAGAATGTTATCGCCATGAAGAGGATAGCAAAACTTTGCAAAGGGGAGAGATCAAGGAGATGAAGAGGTAAAGGTGCAGCAGCAGTAATGAAATCACCCCTCCTCTATCGGAGGAGAATTTTAATGAGAAGCTGACAAGAATCACAAGTGTAGGTGGCTTCAGCTGAACGGTGGGTTAGACACAATGCGCGTCTTCTGCTCACTTAACTCAAACACTGCATCACTAAGTTCATTCACCCCCACCAGATGTTCCGCTCTGTGTATGTCTGCATTACAAATGAGCAGACGACTCTTTCCTCAAAGGCTCGGCAAGTTGTGTAATCTGCAAACAATCACGGAAGAAAACAGAATCGGGAGGAAATAAATATACTCAGTACATTTGCACCACATTTTTATTAAAAATCCGGAAGCAGATTTTGCTTCTCTGTCACACACTTATTTGGTCTCTTCTGTCTCTCAGGAGGACTTAGTTCAGAGACCTGGTTTTTCCTCTAATCACTGTGTATCACATTTTCACCGAGTGGGTGGGGGCGGCGAATGAGCCTGTTGCTGTGTTACAGCAGCGTCACAAACACAGCGCATCCATTCTAACTAAATTATTGAGCGGTTAGCATGGATTCAAGTGGAGCGGCTCAGATCTTAGCCCAGTGTGCGGGTTGTTGTGGTTGATTAAACTGTATCATTAGCATACTTCCTTTGATATCAGCAGGAATTGTCTAGACTCATGGGTATTCTCCGAGTGTACGCAGGCTTGAGGAAATCCCAGACGATGGGTATGCCACCTGGAACGTTTGCTTGTCTGAAAATGGACATTTGTGTGTCAGCATGGCTGGCAGTTGGTATACCCCCCCGTAGCTGCGTCCTTTTTTCTCCATCTTCTGTCTTCCTCGCTCTCACTCACTTTTTTCTGTCTGTCTCTGGGGGATTTGTGCTGACTGAAGCAGTTTGCGGCAGGCAGCAGCTTTGGCGTTCAGAAGAGGAGCAGTGTGCGGCTGAGAGTGTCAGAGAATGAGAGAGAGAACTCCAGTACATTTTGAAGAAGCACTCACAATAAAGGACTTTGTAATACAGGCTATGTACTGTTTAGACTTAGACTGCACTGGCCTATTAAAATCAGTCCAAATAATGATGTCAGAATGGTGCTAGATGGAGAATGCTGTAATGCTGAGAAATTTTAGCAGGGTATGTGTAAACTTGAAAGGCATCTTTGGATGTTCTATTACCTCTTGACAGTTTAGGAGAGAGCGGTGCCTAGTGGGTGAAAATAAATGGATTTTGATAAGAGGGTATAAGTCAGTTGGGGAGTTTTGCCTTCCATAGTAACAAGCAAAAGCTGATTTTCTGCATAAAATGCGTTTCCTTCAAGGCAGTTTGAATTAAGCAGGTTTGTTTTTTAGAGTCTCTCTCTGTGTGCCTGCTAGGGTGGAATATTGAAAGAGGGAGAGCCTGCACATTTTTTAAAGGAGCGATGGTGAGATAGTGGAGTGACCATGGAGGCACCTGGGATTGATGACCAGAGGCGAACGAACGAGTGGCTGCCAAGACACTGGAGTTTAGGGACAAATGGAACGCAGAGGGAGTTGTGTCTGTGCGCTGCAGCAAACGCTGATGTGTGCTGGTATCAAAGACGTGGGACTGCTGAGGAATTAATGTGAGGCAGGAGCAATGATGAGAAGGAGGGAGACTATTATCTCCCCATTGCGAGTTTCACATTGTACAACAGATTCCAGTATCAGTGCTCATGCAAAGGGTGTTGTAATTGCACATTCTTCATCACATTATCCAGCGCTATCTACTGAGAGTGGTGTAATCCGAGTAGTGTGTCCCCACCACCACCACCAAGTACCCCCTGTTTTGGCGGCATAGAGGGGGTGGGTAGTAAAAGTGGAGCGGGGTGACGAGGAAAGTGATCTGGAGGATTTATGATATGTTACTGGCAGCCACATTAGAATTCACTCTACCTCCATGACAAATGCTCTCCCTCTCCTTCTGTTTATCACAGAGACACAAACATGCAAACACAAGATAACTTATAGCTTCTGCCAATGGCTTCATGATGCTAAATCACATGCAGCATCACCAGGCTCCTAAACAAATCCTAAACAGCTGATTGAACATGATGCCAGCAGCAATGCAGCCCCCTTTATTTGGTCCTGAAGATTGATACTGCCTTAAACTTCCCATCTCTCTGTGTCTCTTCCCCGGTCTCCTTCCCTCACGTTTCCTCCAATATTTGACCACTTCATCCCTTCATCTTGCTGTTCGTGTTATGAACAGCTTTTTCTCTACACAATATTGCCCCTCATGTGAAGTCTCTGCACCACAATGAGATTTCGATTTCGTTTATAGATAGCCCAAGAATTTATGTCCCCTTCTTTTGTCCCTGCAGCTTGAACCCCTGCACCACTCTATTCATGTGTTTTCTAACAACAGACAACACAGAAGAAAAATCCAATTTCACTGCTAAGTGTACTGCATAGAGGATGTGACATTTAATTTCTTTAGGGACTGGTTTTCCGAGTCGTTGGGGCTTTCCAGTCAGTGGGCATGCGCTGTGTTAAACTATTAACTTTGGGAATGGAAATCAATTATTACCTTGGTTTCATCGACACTCTGATCAATTGTGGTTAATGTACACAGTTGCAAACATGCATATATTTCTTAATCCTGGTCTTGTGGCCTTCTTCAGCATGCTGATTTAATGATTCAACTCTGCTGATGCTTTTGTCAGAGTTGTGACACAGATGCCAACTGAAATAAAGCTCAGCAGGAAGGATATTAGCAGTAATGATGCTGTTTAATAGGAATGCCTGTCTTTGTTTCTGTACTTTTCCCTTGCATGCCTTGTCTTTATGCTCATACAGCTTCAAGGGTCCAACTTTTTCTTATAGACTTGTGATCATAGTTGTGATGTAATAAGGATGAAATTGCTTCCAGCAGTTTAATGACTCATGCAAATTAAGTCGACTGTATTATTATATGAAGATGGTATTGGCTCCGTAATAATTAAAGGCTGTATTGAATCACGATCTTTGCAAACGACCTCATGTACAGATACTTGCAGTAACGATGTGTTTTGCTGCTGTTATTTAGTTAGGCAAAAATACCAACATTAAATATTAGTGTTATGATAAGATAAAGAGATTTAACTTTGGCAGTGTGTTGCTGTTCGTTTCATAAAGCAATAAGCCAATTGACACAAGCCCCTTTCAAACTGCTCCAGCAATCCAGGCAAACCTGTGGTGTCGTGAGTGTGGCGTGTGTGTGTGTGTGTGCTGCTGTACTCGCCCCTGGCGTGACGTCAGGCGGGCACGGCCCTTGTATATAAATCTGTTCTCTGTAAATATGGTGGTTGGTTGGTGTTGATGGTTCCTGCAAGACGAGACTCTGACTCCTCTTTATTCATGCATAACATTTTGGTGACGAGAATAATTATGGCAGCATATGAATAACCTCAAACCCTAATTCCATTTCTGGAGTATGCGGGAGAGCCGGTGAGTCTGTGGCTGAAGTGGAGGGCCGCGTTTGAGGATTACATCGGGACGCTGGGTTTGAGCGGACTCGACGGGAGACAATGACGAGCGCTTCTGGCCCACCATCTCCGTGCAGAGGGCCGAAGAATTTTTGCTACGTTGGGAGAGACGGATGTGTATGAGGATGCTGTCGAGCAGCTGGCCGAATTCTTTGCCGGGCAGACGAGCACCACAAAGCTGTGGGTGGCGGGAGTTTTGGTACCAAGGGAGACTAGGCTAGCTAGCTTGTAGAAGCTAACAGCCCTTTTGTTTTTCTATGGGCAGGCTAGCCGTTAAGGTAACTGCGTGCCAATAAAGAGCTCCAAGCTGCCAGCTAGACTTCGTGGTGGGACTGGGACTGGGACTGCGAGACGGGGAGTCCCCTGTCACTGAAGACGGCGAGCCAACCGCAAAGCACAGGAAGGTGGAGGACCGGAGCGCTGATGAGTTGGACGGTGTGGTGTGCGACGACAGTGGAGAGGGAGAGCAGTAGGAGTCATCCTCGCAGCTGGAGTCTAGGCAGCGGGAGAGCGGGACAGTCCCTGGGGAAGAGCAGCGACAGTCGGGTGCAGAGACGATGCAGCGGAGCACCTGGGACAAGGGAGCTGAGAGCAGCAACAAAGCACCTGGGTCGGACAGTGGCGCGGACGGGAGTGACGCTGGGGGCCCCGAGGGAGAACAGCTACAACCGGGCATGGAGACAGCGCAGCGGAGTGCCTGGAATGAGGGTGCTGGGAGCAGCAGCAGGGTACCTGAGTTGGAGAATGACGCCGGCGAAGGCAATGCTGTGGGCCCCGGGAGTGAGCAGCAGCAGCTGGACACGGAGGTAGCACAGCGGCACGCCCTGGACAAGGGTGTTGGGTGTTACGGCGAGGTGCCCGAGGCAGTGAGCGGCGTTGACGAGAAGGCTTTGGGTCTCCCCGTAGTTCGACCATGGGGGGCCGGAGTGTTCATGGCCACGACGGTGGTGTTGAAGGCGGTCAGGAGGAGACTGGTAGGCATGGAGGGACGGTGTGCCAGACAGCAGTGTGGCGGGTCCTGAGCAATAAGGCAGTCAGTCAGTGGCGAAGAGGGACACTTTTGCGGGAAAGGTAGTTTTTGATCCCGCAGGCAGACGGCGGCCAGGGGCGCACACATCGTCGGGCTACTCAGGGCCTCCGAGCCTGCCTTATTTTCATCGGCCAAGGGCGTGGAGGCTTTGGGGTTGTCCAGGACCCCCGGGCCGGTTTTACCCCTGGCTGCCAACGGACATTGGTTTAACCTAAACAGTAAAGTGTAAATATGTACATATATATTGCTGGTGTGCATGAGAGTATGTATGTGGTGTTATGGGAATATTTTTTATACTTTTTAAGAGACTTGGTCCATTTTTTGTTATTCTTTTGGATGAATGTGTTAGGATATTTTTTTGCAGTTAATTATTCCTCGTTCCCTTAGTGCATGATTCGGGTCCTAAATTGGGGTCTCGATTGTGTGTGTGGTCTTACACTTTTGTAAGGGGGAGGGGAATTGTGGTGTTGTGAGTGTGGCATGTGTGTGCTGCCGTACACGCCCCTGGCGTGACGTCAGGCAGACACATCCCTCATATATAAATAGTTCTGTTCTCTGTAATAAAGGTGGTTGGTTAGTGTTGATGGTTCTTGCAAGACAAGATTGTGACTCCTCTTTAGTCATACATAACAAAACCCAGTAAGATCCGGGTTCACCCTGTTATCTGAATAGGGTCACCCAGGCTTATTGATCCTGCAAATGCCATAGGTTGTTGCCGACCTCACCTCAGCTCGACTGACATTTGAATAGGACAGCACGGCTAAATGAGCGATGAAGTAGGTGTCACCATCAGCAAGTCGCAGCACAGCGACATAAAATATCACAGCGACTGAGAGTGAAAAGTTTCTTAGTGCATTTTTTCAATTAAGCATCTCCTCCCCGTTCAGCCTCCACAGATGTGCATGGTGCAGTTCTCCACTGTGTGCATCCCAGTTCACCCCGCATTAACGTGGACAGTGTGACCCTCTGCCCTTCACCTTTTCTGTGACAGCCCCCTCTGGAAAAAAAAGTTATCCTGCTTTGTGCGGTGCTGGACACAAAAAGCGATACACACAGATACAGCCTCAACAAATAAGTACAAATTCGCACACCCACACTGCATTTCTTCATCCATGCACTGAAAAAATAAATTATGCATAATCTGTGTCAGGGGTCACCAACTAAAACTGCAAAAGGTCCGATAAGTCGGTCCTCCTCCCCAGCCAAGGTCCGAACTAGGTGTGGGAATCTTTAGGCACGTCATGATTCAATTAAGATTCAGAACTCTGATTTAGTTCTAAAACGGGCGGTGCGGTGGCGCAGTGGTTAGCACTGCACGAGCACAGCAACTCACCCTTGGCCATGGGATCCCTGGTTCGATCCCAGCCCCTGACCAACAGTGATCTGTGTAGAGTTTGCATGTTCTCCCTATATCTGCGTGGGTTTACCCCCGGATTTCTCCGGTTTCCTCCCACAGGCCAAAAACATGCAGGTTAGGTTAGTTGGAGACTCTAAAGTGGCCCTAGGTGTGAATGTGTGTGTGAATGGTTAAGGGATAGCGCCGTACCGTGGCTGCTTCATCCATCCAGGTGGATGTCCTCAGTTTCCCCTCTGGGGATCAATAAAGTATACAAAATCAAATCAAAATAAAAAAAAAAAAACATTCTCAATGGATCTTGATGCATTTTTCTTTCTATTCAAGATTTTTCCCTCCCACTGTGACAACTCAGCCCAGTCTCAGCAAAAAAAACCCCCAAAACATTCAATTGTACATTTTGTCACTGAGAGAAAATGTACAGAGGCACGTCAAAAAGATTTTTGACGTGCAGTGGGTAGTGGTGTTTACAGCTTTAAGAAAGGTCTGTAATAGCATTTTTTTTTCACTTTTTTGACTTTCACTTTTTGACTTTCACTTTCAGAATCGACCAACTAGCCCATACTTTAATCCCTAACCCTAACCTCACAGGAACCTTTCATTAGTGGAGTGAAAAACAAAGTAAGGGGAAAAAAACCAAAAAAAATAAGGCCAGTGAGAGAAATCTGTGTACGCTTCGTTCTTTTAATATTTCGCTTGTGAAACAAAAACAGAAAGACCGAAAATAGCCGTCATATCATTCTCACCGTGTCCAAATAAAATCAAAATTGAGCAAAAACGACATAAGAGATCTGATTCCATTTGGTGTTGTTTTCCTTTTATTTTGTCGGTCACAACCGGAAGTGGTGATGGCAGCAGCAGAGCACAGCCCATTTTCAAACAAGCCTGAAAGACTTGCTGCTAAATCTCACTTTAAAATAGGGAAAATGCCCAAAGTTGCAGCATAGACACATGCAGACATCACCATCTGATGAAAGATGAGAAGGACTGCCAGAAATAGACGTTTATAGAATTCCCATCAGCCAGTAATGAGAACGAATGGAGGACGTTGTGGATACCGAAGGCCTGGGGAGTCATGAAAGGTTGATGTGACTGATCTCTGTTTTGACCACTTTACAACAGGTAAGGTCTGCTTATAAATTATGCTTCTATTACTTTTTTCTCTTTTCGGATTAGTTCGGGCTCCACATGTCGGCTCAGTACGTGATTACTGAGGTGATGCAGGTTTCCAGCAGTTTTAATATGACTGGAGTCTCTTTGATTTTCTGTGATATTTAGTGTTGATATTTGTATTCTGGGTGACTCTAAGGTATTTGTACTTGATTGTCTTTTTTATTTTAATATGTCCCACTTTAGAAAGTGATGCTTTTGTAGGGAGCTTGAAATGAAGAAGCGATGTGATTTTATAAATCAAGATTTATTATCAGCTTCATCTCCCTAACATGTCTCATCTCGATGCAGAAGCAGAATGAGAGGTCGAGCGCAGTCAGACCTTCATACTTATACCTACACTCAACAAAAGACATTGCATATCAAAGCTGACATCCCGCATTAACATAATCCCCCTCCATTGTCCTCTCTCTCCTTCCCCTGACCCTGGGGGGGTCAGGAAGTTTGATCCGGTCTCCACCGCTGTGACTCAGTCTGTTCTTTGATCTTCGCCGGCGGTCGAGACCTCTTGTCCTGTTCTGAGGCGTGAGGTCATTCTACATATGTAATCTCTAAACATTCTAATATGTCTATACATGTGTAAGTATGGAATATATGATTAATATAAGCCACAGCCCCCCCCAAACGACTAAGAAAAGGACACTCAAATTAAGTTTACAGCTTAAGATAACCTCCATGACATATTATACTGTTAAACATCTTGACAGGGAAAACAAGGAAAAAATCCTCTCAGTAGTCTGATCCTGTTAAGAATTCAGTGGTAACAACAACAGTATAGTAATGTCACAAATCCGCCTTAAAACTGTCACGGCACAATCTGACAACATAGTTAACACTCTTTGTCAATTTTGCATCAGTCCCTGTGCCGTCTGGGTTTTAATCTTCTCCCGAAACTGCTGTAGGTCCGCTTTGGCGTCCTGGCGGGACCATTCTGTAAGGAATCTGTAGCTTGGGGAGGAGAGTGGTTATTTGTTCCCTGTAGGGGGGCTGGGTCTTTTCTCTTGGGGGGTCTACCCCGCCGAGGTGCTCTCGCCACCCGTGCAGGCTCGTCGCTCAACAAGAAAGCAGGTTTAAGTCTGTCAATGCTGACTGTTTCTTTTCTGTCCCCTAAATCAAGCACAAAATGCTTATCACCAGGTTCCAGCACTCTGAATGGTCCATCGTATGGTGGACAGAGGGTTGATTTTAAAGCTTCGTGTCTAACAAAAACGAACTCGGCGTTTTTCAAAGCTTGGGGGACAAAAACCCGTGGAAAAGAGTGATGTGCGGGACCGGGGAGCGTGTCCGGTCCGGTGCTGCTTAAGGGCCTCCGGGCTGGAAGGTGCCCGGGCTCTGGATGTTCTTGTAAGAACTCACCTGGTAGCCTGAGAGGTTGTGCAAAAACTAATTCTGCTGGGGAAGCGTCTAGATCCTCTTTAGGCGCAGAACGCAACCCTAATAAAACCCAGGGAAGTTTATTCACCCAATCTGTATCCGTTAGTGAGGCCCTGAGGGCGGCCTTTAAAGATCTGTGAAAACGCTCGCATAACCCATTAGTCTGAGGGTGATACGCGGTGGTGCAGTGAATTGTCGCTCCTAAGCTGCTGGCCATGGCTGACCACAGCTCTGAGACAAATTGAGGCCCCCTATCAGACGTGATGTCTGAGGGGACGCCGAAACGCGCCACCCAGTTTGTTAAAAAAAATGCGAGCGACTTCTGCGGCTGTGGTTGACGCCAAAGGGACCGCCTCCGGCCAGCGCGTAGTACGGTCTGTCATTGTTAACAGGTGTGTGAAGCCTTGAGACGAAGGTAGCGGGCCCATGAGGTCGACATGAACGTGGTCAAACCTCCTGGCTGGGATTCGAAAAGGCTCTAGAGGAGCTTTTGTGTGTTTGTGTATTTTGGCGCGTTGGCAAGACATGCAAGTCTTTGCCCATTCCTTTACATTTTTGCGCAGGCCCGGCTAAACAAACTTTTCCGCGACCACTTTAACCGAGGCGCGCACCCCTGGGTGCGCGAGGGAGTGAACCGAGTCAAAAATGCGGCGGCGCCATGCAGCTGAACCCCTTTCCTCCAGTCTTAACCCTGTTGGTCCAGAGTGGAGCGTGCGCACGTCCGCGTCACTGCTTTGTTCCTCTGCCACGGCCACGTAATCTATCCCTACGTGAATTGGGGCCGCGTACGCGTCCGCGTTGGCCAAGAGTTCTGCGGCTGCGGTAGTATAATCTGCCTCCTCGTGCTCTGACGATGTCACAGCGCGAGAGAGGCAGTCTGCTACTACGTTAAGTTTGCCTGCCACATGTCGAATGTCTGTGGTGAACTCTGAAATTGCAGCTAGCTGTCTTTGTTGCCTGCCTGACCATGGTTCTGAAATTTTAGCCATCGCAAAAGTAAGTGGTTTATGGTCTACAAAAGCCGTGAAACGCCGCCCTTCCAGCCAGAACTGGAAGTGGCGGATGGATAAATGAAGCGCTAGCAGCTCCCTGTCAAAAGTGCTGTATTTGCGCTCGGTTTGGTTTAAAGATTTGCTAAAAAATGCTAACGGTTGCCAGGTTCCGCCAACATGTTGTTCCACGACTGCCCCTATGGCCAGGTCTGAAGCGTCTGTGGTTAACGCCATGCGGGCCGAGGGGTCAGGGTGAACCAACAATGTGGCATTCGCTAGAGCACTTTTTACTTCCGCGAAGGCGCTTTCGCGCTCCGGGGTCCATTCGACCGTGTTGGAAGACTTTTGTTTTCTGAGCGCAGCATACAGGGGCTGCATGAGTTGAGCTGCGCGGGGGAGGAAACGGTTGTAAAAATTCACCATTCCCAAAAATTCTTGCAGCGATCTGACCGTTTGTGGTCGTGGAAAATTTTTTACCTCGCGCACTTTGTCTGGCAATGGGACTGCCCCCTTTGGTGAAACTCTGTGTCCCAAAAAAATCAATTTGTGACACGCCGAATCGGCATTTAGCTGGGTTGATTATTAACCCGTGCTCTTCTAGTCTCTGAAAAACCATAGTGAGGTGTTGTTTGTGTTCTTCCTCTGACGGGCTGGCTACCAGAATATCGTCGAGGTAGACGAACACGAAGGGGAGGTCGCGTAATACAGCGTCCATCATACGCTGAAAGGTTTGAGCAGCGCCTTTGAGGCCAAACGGCATTCGCAAAAATTCAAAAAGACCAAAAGGGGTTATTACAGCAGTTTTAGGAATGTCTTCCACTCGAACCGGGACTTGGTGGTAGCCGCGGACCAGGTCTATTTTAGAGAAAATGCGCGCACCCGCCAGATGTAGTGAAAAATCTTGTATGTGAGGGATTGGGTAGCGGTCGTGCGCTGTCGCATTGTTTAATCTGCGGTAATCACCGCAAGGTCTCCAAGAACCGTCGGTTTTCGGGACCATGTGTAGTGGTGATGCCCAAGGGCTTTTTGAGCGCCTAATAATGCCTAATTTTTCCAGGCTGGCAAACTCGTCCCGTGCTATGGCGAGCTTGGCCGCGTCTAAGCGCCGAGCTTTGGCAAACACGGGTGGGCCTGTTGTGGGGATGAAGTGTTCAACCCCGTGTTTCGCTACTGTTGCTGAAAATTTTGGAACTGTGAGTGCTGGAAATTGGGTGAGGAGTTGGTCAAACTTACCTCCTGCTGTGGTGACGCTGGCCTGCACGGGTGGTGGAGAAACTCGAGCTGAGCAGGGGATAGAAGAAAATGACAGTGCATTAACCAAGCGTCTATTTGCAAGATCGACTAACAACCCATGTGCACACAAAAAATCAGCGCCCAACAAGTTAAAACTCACCGCCGCTATAATAAATGTCCATCTATAGTTGCGGCCGTGAATGAGAAGAGGCAGGTTCCTTTCACCGAAAGTGTCGATGATCGAGCCGTTGGCTGCCATTGCTCCGTTTCCCCGGGGTCCCATGGCCCGGTCTACGTTGGAAGGGGTGATAAAGCTCACCTGAGCTCCGGTGTCGATGAGGAACTGTCTCCCGGTGTGTCCGTCAGTCACATAAAGCAGCTTATTTGTCTCGCCGAGAGCCGCAGCTGTTAACGGTTCTCAGCTCTTGAAACTGCAGGGGGGCACGCATTTGTGCGCCCTCACGGCGAAGCGCTGATGATAATAGCAGAGGTCATTCCGCTTGCTGCGCCTTGGTCGCGTCGCTGCCATGGTGGGTGGGCTCTGCTCCGTTGTCCGCGGTTCTCCGCTGCTCTGGGCTTCCGCGCTGAGATCTGCAGATGCTGCTGTGGCCATCTGTTCGCCGCAGGAGTTGATGAGCCGCTGCGCTTCTCGGGCCAGCGCGCGGAAGTCCTGCTGGGTGCTGCACCGCATGTTGGCCAGTGTCCCTCTCGTGTGCGGCAACAGAGTGCTGAGGAAGATATGCTGAAAGAGGAAGTTGTCGTTGTCTGCCTCCTTCAGCTGCAGCATGTCCTCCATGAGGGCCCTTGGTCTGCGTCCTCCGTGGCCGTAAATCGCCAGAATCTTCCCTGCTCTCTCCTCGGCTGAGGGGACAAAACTCTCGATGAGGGTCGCCTTCAGTTCTTTGTATTTGTCGTGGGCGGGCGGTTGTTGAATCACGCTCCGCGCACATCTTGATGTGGCGGCATCGAGTCTGGCGACGATGTGGTAAAATTTTGTTTCATCCGCCGTTACGCCCGCCAGCGCAAACTGAGCCTCAGCTTGCTGGAACCACGAGTTCGGGTCGCTTTGCCAGAACTCTGGCAGCTTGACGGTGATGGCGCTTGTGTGGGCCGTCTCTGATGTGTCAGCCGGGTGAGAACGCCTTTCTTCTGTTCTCACGGCGGAGCTGGGGATGGTGCTCGGTTGAGCCCTCTCTGTAGATTCTGCCGTGGGGGAACGTCTTCCATCCGTTCCCCTGTCTGCATTGGCGACGGCGCTTGCCTGGGTCGCCTCTGATGAGTTTGTCGCGGGAGAACGTCTTTGTTCCATCCTCACGTCTGGTCACCAGTGTAGGGAGCTTGAAATGAAGAAGCGATGTGATTTTATAAATCAAGATTTATTATCAGCTTCATCTCCCTAACATGTCTCATCTCGATGCAGAAGCAGAATGAGAGGTCGAGCGCAGTCAGACCTTCATACTTATACCCACACTCAACAAAAGACATTGCATATCAAAGCTGACATCCCGCATTAACATAATCCCCCTCCATTGTCCTCTCTCTCCTTCCCCTGACCCTGGGGGGTCAGGAAGTTCGATCCGGTCTCCACCGCTGTGACTCAGTCTGTTCTTTGATCTTCGCCGGCGGTCGAGACCTCTTGTCCTGTTCTGAGGCGTGAGGTCATTCCACATATGTAATCTCTAAACATTCTAATATGTCTATACATGTGTAGGTATGGAATATATGATTAATATAAGCCACAGCTTTTGTCTTTTCCTCCAAATGTTACAGCTTTAAGTTTTTTCTTCCATAAAACTAATTTAATATACAAATAATCATTTTTATGACTACCGTCTGTCTCCACAGTAAACAGCTTTATTTATTATGGTCTCTTCACAAACTTTAACATGCAAAGTGATAAACTCAGAAAAACATACTTCATAGTGTACTATGGTTTAATGTTCTAGTTCTCTGTGTGTCTGATAAAAGATCTTCATAATGTGGAAACTGAAGACAGTGTGGACCACTTGTCCAGACTGATGAGAACCGGTTCATGAGCCCAACCATCACAGGTGAAATTCACTGTCTTAAATGTTAACGTTACAGTGCAGGAAAGAGTCCATGCTGGGACCTTAAATCACTTGTGTTTCCAGAGGACAGCAGAGAAGATCCCTGGTCCTTGAGTTCAGCCTATTCAGAAAGTTTCACGCCAACCAGGAGCGACCAGGACTCTCACTGTCATCACCACCACCGTGCACTCTTCTTCCTGTTTTAATTGTTATGATAAAATTTAACAGGACAGCAAAATACATTTTCTTATTTATTTGTTAATTTTCTGTCTACATCTTTGTTTAAAACCAGGGGTGGGTAGAGAAGCCAGAAATTGTTCTCCAGTAATATTACTGTTATTGGAATTGTTCAAGTATCAGAGTTATCGCCAGAAAAGGTGAGGATGAAAGTATTCAATAAAAAAAATGTTACTGGTGTAATAATGACGGTTCTAAATTAGCAAACTTTTTCTCCTAAATTTGTGAGTCTTTCCATATAATTTGTCTTTTTTGGATATACAACTTTTGTCCTATAAATCTGAGTTTTTTCACATAAATTAGATTTGATAACATACATTTTTGACTTCTTAAAAAAATTAGTTCTACATTTCAAACATTTTTCTTTTAAATGTGTCACTTTTTTGTCAAATTTGTGAGTGTTTTATATGATTTTTTTTAAAACATAAATTTGTAACATTTTACATATAAACTTTTCACATAAATTTGTAACTTTTTAAATCTAACTTGTTTAAATTACTTGTTCTTTGTAGCTGGAATAGAAGAACAATAATATCAACACCCACCTCAGCTAAATAAGATTATAAATTTACTAAAATGACCAAAGCACAGAAATCCAAGATTTGAAACAGAAACTCAAAGACAATCAGCACTTTAATATTGAGATGCAGGATGTTAAAAGGGAGTTCCGCGCTGTAAAAGTGAACAAAAGTCAGGGCCCTGATAATATATGTGGACGCCTGGTAAAGTCCTGTGCACATGAACTGAGTCCTATATTTCATTACATTTTCAATAAGTCCTTACAGACACAACATGTGCCTAAGATCTGGAAAGATGCCGTGGTTGTTCCCGTTCCAAAATCCAGCTGTCCTAAAACGGTAAATGACTTTAGACCAGTTGCTTTGACTTCAATTTTAATGAAAATTTTTGAAAAACTGGTCAGATGTGAGGTCCTAAGGCAGACTGAACATGCATTGGATCCTCTGCAGTTTGCCTATAGGCCTCGCAGAGGAGTGGAGGATGCCACTGTCACTCTGTTTGACATGCTTTTTAAACATCTGGATTTTAATGGGACACACGCCAGGCTTTTATTTGTGGACTTTTCTTCTGCCTTTAATACAATCCAACCTCATATTTTAGTTGAAAGGCTCCTGCAACAATTTGATTTAAGCAATAATCTGGTGGGTTGGATTCTGGATTTCTTAACCAACAGGACGCAGAGAGTAAGGGTCAATGGCACATTGTCTGACCTAAAGTGCTTTTCTACTGGCTCTCCTCAGGGGTGTGTGTTGTCACCACTACTCTTCATCCTGTACACAAACATGTGTCGGAGCAGACATGACAACAGACACATTATAAAGTATGCTGATGACTCAGTCATTGTCAGTCTCCTCCAGGATGGTGAGAGTGGCCACGGCCCAGTAGTTGATGACTTTGTTCACTGGTGTGAGGATTCCTACCTGCAGCTGAATACAACAAAAACGAAAGATATGATTATTGACTTTAGGAGGAAAACTCCCAGGCACAAAGTCACCATACTAAAAGGCCAGACCACTGAATGTGTACAATCGTACAAATATCTTGGGACGATTATTGATAGTGGATTGAACTTTGAGGTGAACTGTGAAAGGGTGTGCAAAAAGGGTCAGCAAAATTTGCATTGTTTGAGGAAACTTGCACGCTTCCAAATTGACCGAACCATAATGACTATGTTCTATCGGGCTTTTATTGAATCTGTTTTATCCTTTTCTTTAATGTCATGGTTTGGTCAGATAAAACTGAAACAGAGGAAATCCTTGGATCAGGTAGTCAGATGGTCCAGTCGTTTGCTTGGTGAATCATAGCTGAGCCTGACATCCCTGTACACCAGACAAGTTCAGAGGATGGCCGACTCGATTTTAAATGATGACTCCCACCCTTTGCACTGCAACTTTCAGCTTCTTCCCTCCAGACAGAGGTTTGCTGTCCCAAAAAGTAGAACCCAGCGCTACAAAAACAGCTTTGTCCCTGCTGCTGTCAAAGAGTTGAACAAGCTATAAAAATTATATTGTACATATTTTATATTGACCTATTTTGTAAGATGTGTGACTGGGTTTGTGTCTATGTTGAATGTAATTGTGGCTTGTAAATATGGATGTCACCAACTGCAAAACAAATCTACCTACGGGTACAAATAAAGTAACCTGAACCTGAACCTGAACCTGAAAGATGCAGTAATTTCTAGTGAGACGAGTCATTTTAAACAGGCACATTTCTAATCAGTTTTCCAATCAGTGAAATAAAAAATTTAGTGACTATGGTCACTAAATCAGTGAAATTAAAATTTAATGACTGTGACCAAAGGTACTTGAGTAAAAGTAGTTTTATCCTCACATGTACTTGAGTAGAAAGTATCCTGCAATAAAGTTACTCATCTAAGTACTGTTTTGTCAAAGAATCTACAAGTACAAGAACCTTTTCTGGCAGCATGTTTCTGCATCACTGCCAATGTCTGATTGTTCTGAACAAATATAACCTGTGTTCTACCCAAACCTGCAGTGGATATTAATGATTGTAAATAAGTGAGTACAGATAAAGTACTTGAGATAAACCTTGTATTTAATAATTAAAAAAAGAATTTTGGGAAATACCACATTATGTCTTGTCATAAATAAATGCATAAAGAATGGATGAACTGAGGTGCAGCTCACAGTTGTGTAAACGTGTGAATGAATGGTTATTTAAAAAGGTTAACTAAGTTAAATTAGACTTTTTTATGGATTTACTGTAAATTGTCAACATGTAAAACATCAATGTAGATCTTAGAGGAGAAAGGAAAAGGTGCTTCCATCTCAGACCCAGTGGATGTGGACACCATTCACACCCAGACTGGTCCCCTGGTCTCTGCAGCTCTCAGCTCCACGTCAGATGTGGTTGTCACAGATCACACAGACGTTTGGGGGATTTAAAAAATTCACAGTGATTAATGTACATTACCTCATCTGCTCAGTTTGGATCAATGGATTTTAATAATAGGCCTCCCAGTAGACCTACCAGAAGTCGGTCACGTCAGCCTTTCATGACTCCCGAGGCCTTTGGTATCCATTTCTCCACAGCATCCTTCTTTGCTGGCTGATGGGAATTGTATAAATGTATATTTCTGGCAGTCCTTCTCATCTTTCATCAGATGGTGATGTCTGCATGAGTCTATGCTGCAACTTTGGGCATTTTCCCGATTTTAAAGTGAGATTTAGCAGCTATTTCTTTCAGGCTTATTTGAAAATGGCGGCGCTCTGTGGCTACTATCACCACTTCCGGCTGTGACTGACAAAATAAAAGGAAAACAACACCAAATGGAATCAGATCCGTTATGTCGTTTTTGCTCAATTTCAATTTTATTTTGACAAGGCGAGAACGATATAACGGCTATTTTTGGTAGTTCTTGTTATGTCCATAATCTGTAGTCCAATGATGAGGCTGGAGGTGCAATAGAACTCAACTTTATTGTATGACTCACAGACACAAGGCGCTCCCATACAGGCAGAGGCAAAGGTCAAAAGAGACTGTGCTCCTTCCGCGTCGGCCTTTTATACCCAGGGTGGTGGCTCCACCTTTCCAGTTCCACCGCCACCCTGGGTATAAAAGGACGATGCGAGCCACCACCCTCATCACACAATAATACAACATATTTATATATGACAGTTCTGTTTTTGCTTCACAAACAAAATATTAAAAGAACGAAGAGTGCATGGATTGAGAGACGAGAGTGGGAGTCGAACTCGTGTGCTTTTGCTGAAAGAGCTGTGTAAGTGACCGTCCATCATCCCCCTCCCACCAACCGAATGAGCGTTGGAAAACCAAAGTAAATGATGCATTGTTCTGCGCATGCGCAGACTGTATGCACAGTGAATGAACTTGTAAAAATGTACCAAGGCACTTTTTTTTTATTTAACGTGCAAACGTACGTTTTCAGATGGGTGGGAAAACGTTTATTAAATACGTTTTTTATTGAGACCGGGTTGGACAACTTGGCCCTTTTAAAGCAAAGTATTTGCAGTGGCCCATGAATTTACTTCCAACATCTTGTATTAAAACAAATGGAAGAGAAATCTGACACATGGACAAATTTATTTCAAAATGTGCTTTTAAAAGCTGCCATCATTTTATGGACATTCTTTCAGAAGACCAGAGCTGTCTACAGACAGGCCAGTATCATTTAACTTGCTTTCACACATTATTTTATTGAACTCATGTTTTAGCTGCTTTTAGCTTTATATTAATTTTTAAACAAAAAAAAATTTAAATGAATTCTTTGTTTAATTTCAAACATAACATAATATAAAATTTTATAATACAGGAGAACACTAAATGTGTTTGTTGACTCCAAATAAATAGGTCTAAAATTCTAAAATCTACAACTAAAATCCTAAAAATGTTTTGCAGGAGAACACAAACTAAATTGTACTGCATTTGAAAAAAGATTAATATCTAAAAAACAAAATTTCGCAAAAAGTCCATCTCTATACAGTATTTTCAGTGCAGAAAAAACTGTTTCAAACTGTAAGACAAAGAAAAAAAAACAGACAAAAATATAATTCCACCCAGATAAGCGGTAGAAGATGGATGGATGGATGGACTACAGAAATCCTCCGAAATTTTTTTTAAAATTTCAACAGGAAATTGTGTTACAACATGGATGGAGCCGTAACTCCATGGTTACAGGGAGAGGGGAGGTAGAACTTTTCATGTTCAGTAACACACTGAGCTTTTACTGAGTTTTTACATGATATCAGAGGCTACGAAAAGGACCTCCATACCAGCGACCTCACCTCTGCATCTCAGCACAGACTGTTCTCGGCAGAATAGAGGAAGACAAGCCTGGTAAATGCATTCAATTTCACAACACCGCTTCATTTTGTGGGTAAAGACCTGGTAGCAAAGAGGAGAGTTTACAGCAGGAGGAGAGCGCCCAAGGGCTCGTGACATAATCTGTCTGAGCGGTCGCCGATGCAACAGTTCAATTCCACTTTTTTCCGCTTTTTTCCCCACCAAACTAAAACAGTCTCCCTTTTTCCCAAATTACATCAAAAGGCTTTGGGGTCCAGAGGGAGGACTCTCGGGGTCCGTATCCGGACCAGAGTCCATCAGTTGGTGACCCCTGATCTATATGCTTGTCTTAAAATAAATAAATTTTTTAAAATTAGACTCCCACGTTCATGTGACATCAGTGATGTGAGGACATGAAACTTGATACACCAGAGAAATGCACTATCTGCTGGCGATCAGACCCTGGTCAACTGGTAGTTTGAAAAAGCCATTCAGGGTTGCTTAGGTGGTAATTTATGTGAATGGAACCCATGATCTCATGGATGTAGCTTTCAACATGTGCGCACACATACACACACACACATCACACACAGAAAAAAAATTAATTACGTAAAACGTCGGGTGCATTTTGCAACCCTCTCCATTAAAACGGAGGACAAAGAGCAGCAACTACTGAACTGTACAGATCAGTGTATTCCAATCAACCACTGATCTGCACTGAGTTTGACACGGGGTGAAAAAATTAAAAGACCTGTAAAAATGCCAGTGACTCAATTAATCAGTAGCGGTCGGCATCACCAGCTTCCAGGCTGACCGGCGCGTTCGTGTGACATCAGCGACATGAGGACATGAAGCTTGATACACCAGAGAAATGCACTGTTATCTGCAGGAAATTAATTAATTTGGCTTAATGGCTTAATGTTAATTTATGCTGCAACAGTGTTTGCAGTGAACTTGGATGAGCTTCTTGCTGCTTCTTGCCTAATTTTAAGGTTCCTTAATATTACTTTTTGTTTTTATTGTTTGTTTCATGTGCACCTAACTTTATTTCTATATCTGCTGGAGCATGTGTGTCCACTAAAAATTGTGTGTCTTTTCATTTATGTGCAGCACACCTTTTTTGCATGATATCCTCTACCTCTTTCAGGTGTTCTCTCAGTCCTTCACAGCCTCCTATGCTATCTACAATGTGGCTAATGGGTAGGTGGAATCATCACTGCTAATGCATGGGCTGCACTGGGCATGAGCAATGCAAGCAGACCTGCAGACTTGAAAAACTTCCCTACAAAGCGTGCCTCATTGAACCAAAACTTCATGTTTCTGTCAGACCTGCATTCATTCATCAGTGTTCTATCAAGGCTTTAGTAGAACTGGGTTTTTGTACTCTGCCTTAGTTTTCACTGCCTGAGATTCATATTGAGCATTATGAGTGGAAGGGCTGTGTGATGGCGGTGGATGATCCCTTGGACTTCTGAAGAGTATAACGGATTTTAGGAAGACCTGCAATATTTATCATTGCCTGAGTATGCCTTGGAGGGAAATGTTTGCCTGTTGTAAATAAGCAAAATCAGTTGCTAGAAATGTGGGAAAAATTGCTGCACTCTTGCATGAACCCAACCCTGTCTTCAGTTTTGTTTTTCCTTCTCTGCATCTTGCTCTTTTGTCCCCTCAGTGATGTAGCTCCTTGAAGGGCAGGGCTTGTATGCGGACCTCAGCAGGCTTCAAACAGGACAGTCGTCCCTACTGAAGGGCTTATGTCTGAGTTTTTGTGTGTGTTCCAGAGATCTGTCGGAACTTACCCCTCCAGAGAGGCAGAAAGCAGTGCTACAGTATGGTTCCTGGGGACCTCAGGGGAACCAACTGGTAAGTATTCAGCTTACTCATTTAATCTGAATGTTGTCTTGTTCATCTTTAAAAATAAAAAGATCCTGTAACTTTTACACTCATTAAAATCTTCATTAGACCTTTTTAATTATGATAACATCCCTGGTATTATGTTACTATGAGATGAAGTCCAGCTGTAGTGTAATTCATCTACCTGCCCTTTCACTGTAATTGGCTTTTGCTGCTATGTCAGAGCTCATCTGCAGCATATTAACTCGTGTGTAAAGATGTATTAGCGCTCACTTATGTGTGTGTGCTTGCCAGTGATTCATTCATTCTTGGACGGCACGCACTGCTCAAATCAGGCAGCCAGCTATTAAGCCTGCAACCTTGCTGTCTTTGATAATGGATTGAAGCTGCTGTCTGTGCTGCCCTTGCCAGGCTTTTGTGTTTGATGGAGATATCTACTACAAGCCAAGTGTGACCAGCCAACCCCTGCGCCTCACATCCACTGAGGAGGAACCCTTTGTAGTGAATGGGCTTTCCGACTGGACTTATGAAGGTAGGGGGTATTATAGCGTCATACAATGCTCTTGTTGCTGATAACAGTAGTTTTCCTCACATTCCTTTCTTTACAACAGAGGAGGTGCTTTTGACATATGCTGCCCACTGGTGGTCCATGGATGGTGCTCGGCTTGCATACCTCAGCATCAACAACTCTGCCACACCGGTGATGGAAATCCCGCACTTCCTAGGTGGCCTCTACCCATCTAACATGGTCTTCCCCTACCCAAAGGTGAAGACTCATTAAAAAAGCTGTTCTATTATGTCGTTGTACCCAGGCTGTTTAAGGTGCATTCTTTTTCTATCCATGGTAGAAAACCATTTGATGAAATTATATCACATCCAAGTTGAATGCATATATTATAGAGTGGCAGACAGTGTCTTTTACAATTAGGCCTTCAGTGGTGATCTACCCAGTTTAAGTGCCATTCATACCAAGCACCATAAAAATAGCCTATAGGAACGCCCACACAAAGCATGTTAAAGATAGCTTTAACTATAAAATTATAGTTTTAAAAATCTTTACCTTTTCATTGTAGAGCTCCATTTCCTTGCACACTTGTTCACTGAGCTGCAGATCCACTCTTGTTTCCCCCAAGGTTTAAAAGTACTGTTGCTTTTAAGTGTCTGGCTCGCAGCTGTGCTTTGGTGTCTCACTGCTGCCTTGATTAAGGCCCTGTCACACCTAGACGATTGAGGCAGCATTTGCAAAATGTATGAAAAATTTGGAGAATACACTGGCATACATCGAATCAGTCATGGCTAAGTTTTGTCTAAGTTAAGAGCACACTGAAGAATGCTGAAGCACACTGGTATACAGCGTTGTTCGTGGAGCTCCTCTGAAAATGAATTTTTAGCATGCTGAAAATTTTCCAATGTATCCAGCATATGGCTGATATGTCCCGCATTCATGGAGCAAATGGTGTATTTGCAGCATTGGTTCACAGGAAAAACCCGTACAGAGCTCTTCCTGCAAATGAAGAACTGATGAAACATAGATGCATAAAAACAAAAAAAGTGGCAAATTATACTTTTGTCACTTATTAGTCCATTAAGTATTAACTGTGCATGGTAAACTGAAATATTTCAATCTATGTGGATAAACTTGATTACTGATAATGTGAGTTTTGTTAAGCAAGGAAAAAGGCACTTTCATCAGTCACTTGTAGTTATGAAGAATTTTCTTTAAGGCAAGCTTTCATTTTATTTTGTTAAGCAGCTATTTCATAAGTGGAAATGAAACGTTGTTCCTCTAGTGTGTGTGTGTGTGTGCACGCGTGCGCATTAAATATGATTTTTTTCCCCTAATAGAAATGTAAGTAAAAGCAAATTTTAAAAGACATTAAATGCACGAAATATGTATCACAATATATATACAGTATCTCACGAAAGTGAGTACGCCTCTCACATTTTTGTAAATATTTTGTTATATCTTTTCATGGGACAACACTGAGGATATGACATTTTGATACAATGTAAAGTAGTCAGTGTACAGCTTGCATAACAGTCTAAATTTGCTGTCCCCTCAAAATAACTCAACACACAGCCATTAATCTCTAAATCGCTGGCAACAAAAGTGAGTACACCCCTAGGTGAAAATGTCCAAATTGTGTCCAGTTAGCAATTTTCCCTCCCCGGTGTCATGTGACTCATTATTGTTACAAGGTCTCAGGAGTGAATGGGGAGCAAGTGTATTAAATTTGGTGTTATTGTTCTCACATGCTCTCATACTGGTCACTGGAAATTCAACAAGGCACCTCATGGCAAAGAACTCTCTGAGGATCTGAAAAAAGAATTGTTGCTCTACATAAAGAAGGCCGAGGCTATAAGAAGACTGCCAACACCCTGAAACTGAGCTGCAGCACGGTGGCCAAAACCATACAGCGGTTTAACAGGACAGGTTCCACTCAGAACAGGCCTCGCCATGGTCGACTAAAGAAGTTGAGTGCACGTGCTCAGCATCATATCAGAGGTTGTCTTTTGAAAATAGATGTATGAGTGCTGCCAGCATTGCTGCAGAGGTTAAAGGGGTCCGAGCCTGTCAGTGCTTGGACCATACGCCGTACACTGCATCAAATTTGTCTGCGTGGCTGTTGTCCCAGAAGGAAGCCCCTTTTAAAGATGATGCACAAGAAAGCCCGTAAACAGTTTGCTGAAGACAAGCAGGCTAAAGCTGGATTCATGCTGCACCGCCGCGGTCCATGTACGCGCAACCGAAAACCTCGTGTGATGAAATTTACGTCATTGTCCTCAGTCCGATATTGTACGCAGGGCTCTACTGCGGATGACCCTGTGCAGCCCAAATTTTATGATCATGTGGCCTGCCCACGACCTGAACGCGTTGACAGAGCATGCGCAAGACTGAACGTCCCATTCACAAGGTGGCACTACCAACACAGCATACAAAGACAAAGTAGACAAGGAAGACAACGAGGACACAGAAGATGAGAATAAACATACATGAATCCTTTTGCAGCAGCAGCAGCTTAAGCGGAGAAGACCACTGGAAAACGGTAACTCCTCCTTTTCCTTGAAATGACGCCATTGTTGTTGCTACAGAAAAATGTGCGTGGCTCTTGTGTTTATAGCCGGTGAACAAACTGGTTAGTGCATCTGTGCTATCCTTAGGGCTTGGGCGAAATTACAAACAACAGTTGTGCACATGCATCGACTACTTGGCCTGGTAGACAAATAAAAGTGAGCATGTACAACGCCACGTGTGCACTGGGCTTGTCTAAAGCGCACATGGACCAGAGGGGAAATGCAGCATGAATAAGGCTTAAGGACATGGATTACTGGAACCATGTCCTGTGGTCTGATGAGACCAAGATAAACTTATTTGGTTCAGATGGTGTCAAGCGTGTGTGGCGGCAACCAGGTGAGGAGTACAAAGACAAGCATGTTTTGCCTATAATCAAGCATGATGGTGGGAGTGTCATGGTTTGGGGCTGCATGAGTGCTGCCGGCACTGGGGAGCTACAGTTCATTGAGGGAACCATGAATGCCAACATGTACTGTGACATACTGAAGCAGAGCATGATGCCCTCCCTTTGGAAACTGGGCCAAAGGGCAGTATTTCAATATGATAACGACCCCAAACGCACCTCCACTGCCTTGCTAAAGAAACTGAGGGTAAAGGTGATGGACTGGCCAGGCGTGTCTCCAGACCTAAACCTATTGAGCATCTGTGGGGCATCCTCAAACGGAAGGTGGAGGCGTGCAAGGTCTCTAACATCCACCAGCTCCGTGATGCCGTCATGGAGGAGTGGAAGAGGATTCCAGTGGCAACCTGTGAAGCTCTAGTGAACTCCATGCCCAAGAGAGTTAAGGCAGTGCTGGAAAATAATGGTGGCCACACAAAATATTGACACTTTGGGCATAATTTGGACATTTTCACTTAGGGGTGTACTCACTTTTGTTGCCAACAAGTTTATACATTAATGACTGTGTGTTTGAATTATTTTGAGAGGACAGCAAATTTACACTGTTATACAAGCTGTGCACTGACTACTTTCCATTGTATCAAAGTGTCATATCTTCAGTGTTCTCCCATGAAAAGATATAATAAAATATTTACAAAAATGTGAGGGGTGTACTCATTTTGTGAGATACTGTATATCGTGTATCGTGATATAGAGAAATTATGTTGAGATACTTTTTTTGACCTTCTGAATAATAACCCATATTAATGACTTACAAATGCTTGACAAAGGGGAGAAAACCTTTTCAAAATATCAAGGCCCTACTGTAATTTAAAGCTTTGTACATATACAGCGGGGAAAATAAGTATTTAACACTTCAACATTTTTCTCATTAAACATATTTCTGATGGAGCCATTAACCTGAAATTTTCACCAGCTATCAGCAACAAGATAAGATAAGATAAGATAAGCCTTTATTAGTCCCACAATGGGGAAATTCCAGGATTGCAACAGCACAGGGATAGCAACACTCAGAGCAACAATCAGAAGGCAAGAAAAAACAAGAGCAGCTAGTATACATATGTACATATTACTATAAATATATATATATATAGACACACAGTGCGGAGCATTGTGGTTGGTGGATGTGCAGCAGAAAGTCTAAGCTCTCTCTCCGCGGATGCGGCGGGCCAGCTGGATGTCTTTGGGCATGATGGTGACCCTCTTGGCATGGATGGTGCACAGGTTGGTGTCCTCGAAGACACCCACCAGGTAGGCCTCGCTGGCCTCCTGCAGAGCCATGACGGCGGAGCTCTGGAAGCGCAGGTTGGTCTTGAAGTCCTGAGCGATCTCCCTCACCAGGCGCTGGAAGGGCAGCTTACGGATGAGCAGCTCCGTGGATTTCTGGTGGCAACGGATCTCTCTCAGAGCCATGGTACCGGGCCTGTAACGGTGAGGCTTCTTCGCTCCGCCGGTGGCCGGAGCGCTTTTTCGAGCAGCCTTGGTGGCCAGCTGCTTCCTGGGGGCTTTTCCTCCAGTAGATTTACGGGCGGTCTGCTTGGTTCTTGCCATCGCTCTTTATTATTCTGTCTTATATTTCTTGCATGCCACCTAAACTCCAGCCCGGCACCCGCGTCGTTTTCGCTTCAGTTTCTCCCGGTATGTCGAGTTTCTCTGTTAGCACCAGGTGGCGGTTGAGTGCTAGCTAGCTCTTCCCTGCTGTATCGTCTCCTGCTGTAAACAGAGGCTCCGTCCGCCGACTCGGGAGACCTTTGGGGCGATCTGTGTGTCCGTGATATATATAGAGTGAAAGGTGTGCCAGATCAGAAAGTTATCACCGGATCAGAAAGAAGAAGGAAGATAAAAAGACTCAGAATTGAGCCGCTGTTGCAAAAGGCAGCTAACTCGTGTGGCACCGGAAGTGTAGAAAGAACCAACCCAAGCAATCCATACATGCAAAGAAATCAAGGCAACGGTGTTCACAAAACGAGTTATATTTAATGAAGTGAAATGACACAGAGACTACGTAAGTATTGATCACGCTTGGTGAAATTCATTTAATATTTAGTAGAAAAGCCTTTATTGGTAATAACAGCCTCCTGTATGGAGAAACTAGGCACAGGCATTGCTTAGGAGTGGTTTTAGTTCATTCTTCCACACAAACTGTCTTCAAACAAACTGTCCTGGCTGACATCTTCAACATCTCCCTGAGTCAAGCTGTTGTCCCCACGTTTCAAAACTGCTACCATAATACCAGTCCCAAAGAAGCCTGTCCCATCCAGCTACAACAATTACTGGCCTGTAGCACTGACCCCCATCATAATGAAGTGCTTTAAGCAGCTGGTAATGCAGAACATCAAGTTCATCCTCCCTCCCTCCCACGACCCATCTCAGTTTGCATACAGGTCAGACAGATCCACATAAGATGCCATCGCTGCTGCTCTCCATCCAGCCCTCACCCATCTGGACTCAAGAACTCCTATGTGGGAATGCTGATCTTGAACTTCAGTTCAGCATTCAACACAATCATCCCCCAGCACCTAATACAAAAACTCAGACACTTGGGACTCAAAATCTCTCTCTGCAACTGGGTGCTGGACTTTCTCACAGAGAGGCCACAGAATGTGTGGGTTGGCAGCAACACCTCCAAGACCATCACACTGAACAGAGAGACCCCATAAGGGTGTGTTCTCAGCTCGCTGCTCTTCACCCTGCTGACCCATGACTGCGTACCAGCGTACAGCACCAACCACATCATCAAGTTTGTGGATGACACAACAGTGGTTGCCCTCATCACCAGCAATGAGGAGGCCAACTACAGAAATGAGGTGAGCCAACTGGTCCAGTGGTGTAAAGACAATCTCTTCTTGAACGTGGGAAAAACCAAGGAGATTGTGGTCGACTTCAGGAGGGGACACACAGAGCACACCCCTCTGATCATCGATGGAGCAGCTGTGTAGAGGGTGAGCAGCACCAAGTTCCTGGGGGTGCACATCTCTGAGGACCTCTTCTGGTCCAACAACACCACGTCACTGGCCAAGAAGGCTCAAACTCACCTCCATTTCCTCCGCAAATTGAGGAGAGCACGAGTCCCAACCCCCCATCATGTGCTCATTCTACCGGGGCACCATTGATAGCATCCTCACCAGCTTTCTTACAGTGTGGTATGGAAGCTGCACCGCCTCCTACCGGAAGACACTGAAACACACAGTGAAAGCAGCCAGCAAGATCATAGGTGCCCCTCTACCCCCCCTACCCCCCAGACATCTACCTCACCCGCAGAGCCATCAACATTGCAGGCGACACCTCCCACCCTTCACACTCCCTCTTCAGCCCCTTGCCCTCGAGGAAAAGGTACCGGAGCCTCTGGGCCCACTCCACAAGACTGCTAAACAGCTTTGTTCACCAGGCCATCAGGACCCTGAACTCTGTCCACTCCCCCCCTTCCCTTCCCCCGGACCGTAACACACTCACCCACACAATAACTACCTCAGTTGTTGGCACAGCAAGACTGGCACACCAACATACATCAACTGCTGTATGTCTCTGCACTTTACTGCAACCATTGACGCAATCTGCTATTGTCTGTTATTGCAATACTGTTCATGTACAGTCCAATGTGTCACTGTCTGCAACTACACTACTATGAGTATTACTGCTCTACTTTTTCTGTATCTATGATTGCTGAATTTTAATGTTTATCTTTATTTGCACTTTGGGATGTCTGTTTCTATCTTTTGTCACTATTTGCACTACGGGTAGCATTACTGTACTTAGGGGCAGATTTACTAAGGCAGTGCAAATTAGTGAGTACACAAATTAGACAGAGCGCCTAAGGGAGTGGCCAATTTTTGCCAGTGTTCTACTAACCACATGCAAAATTATGAACACAGTCACTTCATTTCAATAATGCCCACCCATCCAACAAGACACCACAAAATTTCTCACAGGCACACCTGATGAGGAAGCGAGTCATCAACACAGGCACAGCCAGTTCGGAGGAGCATAATATAGTTTTTTTTTTAAACTTTTTTAAGCTATTGTTTAAGCACAAACCCAAGTAAAATAGTTAATTTTTTCGTAATATATCAAAGTTTTGATTTTCATTTCACATGGCAGACTCCTTTGTTTAATTTGTATAAATTAAGGACTAGTCATGGATAAACTGATTATTGACCAACTTGTTTATTTTATTAACACAAGAACTGTCAAGATGATCTGATGGAGACTCCGGGATTTTATTATGTGAATAACTTTGTTTTAATAAAATCTACAGGTCTCCCAGTCCATGACTTTTCATAAATACTGTATTGCATTTTATCTTTTCTGAAGTCTGGAACATAATAAAATTAAACACACACAATTTCAGTTATTCCTCGGACAGCCACAGCAGAGACTGCTGTCACTGAGTTACTGTGACAGAGATCATCCTGCGCAGTTCGCCCCACACGGGACACGAACCCGCGACCTCTCAGTCAACTACACAGTTCGAGCATGGGAGACACAGCACGATCGCGCTGAGCTAAAGGTCCGACCGATAGCTCAGCGCTACCGATACTGTATGAGGCTTTCGGGAGGGAGGTTTACTAACGTTCTACGCCGAACAGTACTAGTTGGCATCCGTTACACTCTCCCCCTTAAACCTCACTCCCATCCCGGGTTCACGGCACCATTGTGACAGAGATCATCCTGCGCAGTTCGCCCCACACGGGACACGAACCCGCGACCTACCAGTCAACTACACAGTTCGAGCATGGGAGACACAGCACGATCGCGCTGAGCTAAAGGTCCGACCGATAGCTCAGCGCTACCGATACTGTATGAGGCTTTTTCGGGAGGGAGGTTTACTAACGTTCTACGCCGAACAGTGCTAGTTGGCATCCGTTACACTCTCCTCCTTAAACCTCACTCCCATCCGGGTCACGGCACCATTGTGACAGAGATCATCCTGCGCAGTTCGCCCCACACGGGACACGAACCCGCGACCTACCAGTCAACTACACAGTTCGAGCATGGGAGACACAGCACGATCGCGCTGAGCTAAAGGTCCGACCGATAGCTCAGCGCTACCGATACTGTATGAGGCTTTTTCGGGAGGGAGGTTTACTAACGTTCTACGCCGAACAGTGCTAGTTGGCATCCGTTACACTCTCCTCCTTAAACCTCACTCCCATCCGGGTCACGGCACCATTGTGACAGAGATCATCCTGCGCAGTTCGCCCCACACGGGACACGAACCCGCGACCTCTCAGTCAACTACACAGTTCGAGCATGGGAGACACAGCATGATCGCGCTGAGCTAAAGGTCCGACCGATAGCTCAGCGCTACCGATACTGTATGAGGCTTTCGGGAGGGAGGTTTACTAACGTTCTACGCCGAACAGTACTAGTTGGCATCCGTTACATTACTACGATGTTGCAATGTCAGGGGATGGATCTGTGCTCCTTTTGTCCACTGCAGGTAGGAAGGGCTGTACTATTTTATGGATACAAATTCATTGTTTAGGAAAGCTTTTTCACTTTATTTATTTTATTTATTTGACCTTTATTTTACAAGATAAAATATTTGAGAACCAATTCTCACTAGGAATGTGCTGGTGTGTCATCGTATGTACTTAATGTTTGCTTTTATTCTTGTTCTTAATCCTGTTTGTATAGAGATTTTGCCCTGAGATGTAAAGTGCATTATAAATGAAATAAATTATTATTATTATTATTATTATTATTATTATTATTATCATTATTATTATTATTATTATTATGCTATATATAAACAAATGATTTTTTTTTTTAAGTCCTCTGCCGGCTGATGTCCAGTTCAGCACAACACCGATCTCTGTGAGATTGTTTCTGTTCATATTAATCTGTTCTGTCATGCCAAATCAAGTCACGCGCAGGGAGAAGCTTCTCTCCCTCTGGCCACGCACCCTCGGTTCTTGCTGGTGTCTCGGCACCAGCGATCGCTGTCAAAACAGGGTTTTGCAATGATGCAGCACGTTAATAAAGCTGCCCCATAGACTGCTGTTGTTGTTTTTCCAGCCTTATTCCTTTTTTTTTGTATTGCACACACCACTGAAGAGAGAGAAAAACACAATTTCAATTCTCCTGTATGTCCTGTACATATAGTAGTATTGACAAATAAAATCTTGAATCTTGAGTCAAATCTTGAAGGTTTCGTGGATGTCTTCTATGAACTCTGATCTTCAGTTTGTTCCATAGATTTTCAATTGGATGCAGGTCAGGTGACTGACTGAGCCATTCTAGCAGCTTTATTTTCCTTCTCTGGAGCCAGTCGAGAGTTTTCTTGTCTGTGTTTGGGATTATTGTCTTGCTGAAATGTCCACCCTCATTTCATCTTCAGCATCTTGGCAGATGGCAACAGGTTCTTATCAAAGATGTCTCTGTACATTTGTCCATTCATCTTTCCTTTAATTATATGAAGTCTGCCCATACCATGTGCTGAAAAACACCCCTACACCATGATGCTCCCACCTCTGAACTTCACTGTTGGTATTGTGTTTTTGGGTTGATGTGCAGTGTCATTTCTCCTCCAAACATGGTGTGTGTTGTGGCATCCAGAAAGTTCAGTTTTGGTCTCATCTGACCCAACTATATTCACCCAGTATTTTACTAGCTTGCCCAAACACTGTGCATCAAACTTTAAACAAGCTTCAACATCCTTTTTCTTCAGCAATGGAGTCTTGCAAAGTGAGCAGGCATAGAGCCCATGTTGGTTGACTGCATTACTTATTGTTTTCTTTGAAACAGCAGTACCTGCTAACTCCAGGTCTTTCTGGAGCTCTCCATGAGTGGTCTTTGACTCTTGGATTACTCTTCTGATAATTCTTTTGACTCCTCTGTCAGCAATCTTGCGAGGAGCTCCTGGTTGTGGCCAGTTTATGGTAAAATGATGTCCTTTCCAATTCCAAATGATGGCTCCAGCAGTGTTCACTATCTAGAGAGAGCTCTTTGCATCTACCCATCATGAGTGCTTTGTGGTGATCTGATATTCACAGACCTTTTTAAAGGCTATCAGTCAGGACTTAACCAGCTGAAATTAATTTACACTGATGGGGGATGGGATGGCTTCTTAAATTCTGATGGATTTCAGCTGGTTTCTTGGCTTTCTATGCCTTTTTGCACCTCTTTTTCTTCACGTGTTCAATACTTATTCCCTGTGTCATCCCACTTTATTAAATATAACTTGTTTTGTTATTTGTTCTACGTTTGTAGGATTGCTAGACTCACCCTTAGAGATAGGGTGAGGAGCTCAGTCATCCGGGAGAGTCTCAGAGTAGAACTGCTGCTCTTCCACCTTGAAAGGAGCCAGTTGAGGTGGTTTGGGCATCTGATCAAGATACCTCCTGGACGCCTCTCACTTGAAGTGTTTTGGGCACGTCCCATTGGGAGGAGACCCCGGGGCAGACCCAGGACTCGCTGGAGAGATTATATCTCCCAGCTGGCCCGTGAACGTCTTGGTATCCTCTCTGAAGAGCTGGAGCATGTGGCTGGGGAGAGGGAAGTCTGGGCTTCTCTGCTTGATCCGGACCTCCGGAAAAGTGGTAGAAGATGGATGGATGGATGGAACTTGTTTTGTGAACACAGTTGCCTTGATTTCTTTGTATGTATGGATTACTTGGGTTGTTACTGATATCTGGTGAAAATCTCAGGTCAATGGCTCCATCAGAAATACTGTCTGTTTAATGAGAAAAATGTTGACGTGTTCAATACTTATTTTCCTCACTGTACCTTTGATGGCCTTTACACCTGTCTGTGATGCCCAGATCCAGTGCTTGAAAGTAAAGACTCCGGACTTCCGGTCTGGACACCATGGTGATAGCAGCTTAACGCTGAAGCTCCCAGACCCCATCCGTGAAAATACCTTGAAAATCAGATTTAACGGATTTTTGGAAGAGTGAAAATCAAAAGACAAAGTCATTATGCCTAAAGGAAAACAGAAGAGATCGACATTTCCCAGGCCAAGACATGCATCGGCCGGAGAATCTGACCTGGAGGACAACATCCACTCGGAAGCAGAGGAGCTGAATGAGGCTAGCAACACGGTTAGCTTAAAAACGATAATTCGAGAATTTCGCCGAGAGTGTTGGGCCGAATTTCGTGAAATTAAAGACAAAATAAAAAGGACAAACAACAGAGTGGACCAGGCTGAGGACCGAATCATGGAAGCAGAGAAAAGAATAAAAGGGCTGGAAGAAAACGTGCTGGAATTACTCAAACGACAGACAAGACTGGAGGCTAAGCTAACCGACCAAGAAGGGCCAACATAAGAATTCATGGTCTGAAAGAAGGAGTCGAGGACGGTTTCAACACAATGGCTGCATGCGTGGAATCTATACTGAGAGAGAAGTTGGAAATTCCCCAATCCACGGACTTGAAGATAGAAAGGGTGCACCGTTCATTAGCCTCAAGGCCGTCGGCGGAAGCGCCACCACGATCGGTGGTGGTGAAGTTTTCCAACTTCAGAACAAAAGAAGAGGTTTTGAGACTGGCTTGGCAGAAAAAAAGGATTTATGCACCAAGAAAGAAAAGTTTTTGTGGAGCACGACTATGCCCCGGAGGTCCTTAAAAAGCGTCGGGAATACAACGACGCTAAAAAGGTACTAAGAGAGAAGAAACTGCACTTTCAAACTCCATTTCCGGCGAAGCTGCGGGTTTTTTACGGGGAAGAGACGTGTCTCTACAACTCGGCAGAAGAAGCAACCAGGGATATGGCAAGAAGAGGGCTCCCGGTAACGGTGTATAAACCCGCAGCAGACCCGATTAAAAGAATCAAGGCTCAAACGTGGTGCACACAGAGACCCTCAAAATCTACGGGCCAGCAGCAGGAAACCCAGCGCCAGGGCTATAAGGAAAAACTGAACACTTTCAGGAGGGAATAACGGTATTTTTAGTCAATCTGCGCATCCAACCTTCCTCCTACAAGGTAACAAACATTAAAGGAGATGCAGAACCAGAACAGTCATAATATTAGAAACAAGTAAGTCTTAAAAAAAAAAAAAAAAATTGTTAAAATAGAAATGTGACAATGAACCACATGAACTCTCCACACTAACAAATACTGTATTAACGTGATTGTTTGCTGTGACGGTGGTGGGAGGTTGCGCACAATTTCATAGGGTATAGGCATAAAAAAAAAAAAAAATCATTACAAGTTCGGATTGGGATCTGAAATTCACGTTAAAAACATGGGACAACTTGACTTCCGGTTATGGCTGCCACGTAGGACGGACGTGTCTCGCTCTGCTCTGCTCCTGGAGAAAAAAAATCGGCAAATAACTCTCTCATTTGGGACAGAACGTATCCCAGCATTTGGGCGAGGATATGTCGGCGAAGCCTAAGGCTGGAAAACCAGGAAAAGGAAAAAGCGAGCCGCCGAAACAGTCCAAATTAACGGACTTTCAGGTCTGTGACGCAGCAAACAAAACTCCATATATGGCGGAGGAGGCTGGCGGCGGTGCGATGTTTGCGGGGAATGGCGCAGATGCGCTGATGGCTGCCATGAGTTCAATGAGAGCGGACTTTTCCTCTAGATTTGATGGGATTATGTCAGCGTTGGAAGGAATAAGAAAGGAATTGGGTGACTGTGTAGAACGAACGGCGCAGATGGAGCTCCGTCTCGCTAGTGCTGAAGATGACGTCACCCGTCTTCAATTAAAGGTGCGCACTTTGGAAAAAAAAAATAAATCTCTGGAAGATAATATTTTAGATTTGGAATCTCGGTCGAGACAGAATAATTTGAGGCTGGTGGGTCTTCCAGAGGAATCAGAAGGTCGGGACGTATGTTCCTTTCTGGAAAAGTGGATTCCGGAGGTGCTGGGCAGCGAGGAGTTGCAATCAGCAGTGGTTCTGGAAAAAGCACATCGTATTGGCCCACGGAGAGATAAGGGACCGCCGAGGACCTTAATTATGAAGTTTCTTAGCAACAGAGACAGGATGAAGATCTTCAACGCTGCACGTGCTAAAGGAGAGATTAAACACCAGGACCAGCAGGTGCGGTTCTACCCAGATTTGGCCACAGGAATCCAGCAATTGAGGAAGCAGTTTGATCCCATACGTAAGGAGCTGCGCAACCTTGGGATTCGTCATGGTGTAATCTATCCTGCGAGACTGCTGACCACGTATGAGGGCAGAACCCACATTTTCAAGACCCCAGAGGAGGCGCAGGAGTTCATCAAGAAGATCAAAGAAGAAGAAGAGACTGGTGGGAGCTAAGCATGAACAAAATATAAGGTAGAATAATTAAGCATTTGCACAGGCATCTGACTGACTTGAAGTAAATAGTAAGTTTACAAAATATAGATTGTATTATATATTAAAAAAACAAAACAAAAACAAAACAAACAAAAAAAAAACTATGATGTACAAAGTTGTTAAAAATTTTGGAGTTAAGTTGGAAAACTACAGAGGAGAGTTAATGTTACGTCATTAAAAGCAGTAGAGTTGGGGTGATTGGGAGGATGAAGAAGGAGTGGCTTAGGCTGTTCCCCGTGGGTGTGGAACGGTCGATGGCTATATCGGGAGACAGAATTTTTCTTTTGATTTTGGGGGGTTTGCCACAAGTGTGGGAAGGGGAAATTTGTTTGTGTGTAGTTTGTAGGATGAATGTTCAACCACTCATGTTTTTGCTTCTCTGTATGAGCATGTTTACACTGCAAGGTAATCCCAAACTCTCTATTGATCATGGACCAAAGTGTTAATCTTAATTTAACTTCATGGAATTGCAGAGGTCTACAAAATTTAAAAAAACTTAAACAAGTTATGAATAAAATAAAGGACATGGGTTCAAGAATTGTGTTTTTACAAGAAACTCATCTGATAGAGGAGGATGTTAAAAGAATTAGGAGTAGATGGCAGGGAAGTGTATTCACCTCTTCATTTTCATCCCGAGCCAGGGGAGTTATGACTCTCATACATAAATCAGTTCCTTTTCAGGTGAAAAATGTAATTGGAGACAAATTTGGAAGATATGTAATCATTCAAGGTTCTTTGCTATTAGAAAATATAAATCTTGTGAACTTATATGGTCCCAATATAGATGATCAGAAGTTCTTTGCTAATTTATTTCTCATCTTATCATCACTTACAGGGCAACATATAATAGCAGGGGATTTTAATTGTACATTGAATCCAGGTGTGGATAGATCAACAGGACTGGATTGTACGCACATTGGATGTAGGATGACTATTAATCATTTTATGAAAGAATTGAGATTGTTAGATATATGGAGAGAAATGAAACCACAAGTTAAAGCCTATTCTTGTTATTCCAGTACCTACAAGACATTCTCACGTATTGATTATTTTTTGATTTCCACAGAATTAAGGTCCAAGATTCAAAACTGCTTTTATGATAACATCGTGATTTCTGATCATGCACCCTGTTGTCTAATATATGTAGATAAAAAATTGACAAAGGAATCAGGTAGATGGCAATTTCAGCATAAATGGCTTCAGGATGAGGAATTTGTCAAGTATATAGAAAAACAGATAGACGAGTTCTTTGACATCAATACTACACAAACATCAGCATGTGTAAAGTGGGAGGCTTTCAAAGCTTTTATTAGGGGACATATTATTAGTTATACAGGATCAAAATCTAAGAAGACTCGAGAGGAGAGAGCTAAATTGGAACATAAAATAAAAAGTCTTCAGGAAAAAGTGTATGCAGGAAGTGACCCAAGGTTGGAGAATGAATTACTGATTTTGAGAGCTGAATACGACAAAAAATCAGCGAATAGAGCTGCCTCGAGTCTTCTAAGATTGAAACAATCTTTTTATGAACAAGGTGAAAAATCAGGAAAATTATTAGCATGGCAGATTAAACAATTGGAAATTAAAACACCAATTACCAGTATTATAAGTAAGATCCTTTAGAAATTAATAGAGCCTTTAGAGATTACTATGAAAAATTATATGATACCAAAAATGAACCTGATTTAACAAAACTAAATGGGTTTTTGAACGAACTATCTATACCATGTATTCCAAATGAAAACAGGGAGATATTGGAGTCTAAAATTAGTCAAGAAGAAGTTGGGCTAGCCATTGATAATATGAAATCAGGAAAAAGTGCAGGACCAGATGGTCTTCCAGTTGACCTTTATAAAAAATTTAAGGATAAATTAATAAAACCTTTTTTGGAAATGGTTTTAGAAGCATTTCAAAATAATAATTTACCATCATACATAAATAATGCCTTAATTATACTGCTGCCAAAACCAGGTAAGCCCTCTAATAAATGTGAAAATATGAGACCAATAAGCCTATTAAACGCCGACCTTAAGATAATCTGTAAAATTTTAGCAAGACGAATACAAGAAATTTTACCAAATATTATTAATCGAGATCAGAATGGCTTTATAAAGGGTAGACAAGGCTTCCATAATGTAAGAAGACTATTTAATATTATTTATTTTAATAAAGAAGCACCGGATACAGCTCTCCTATCATTGGACGCCGAAAAGGCCTTTGATAGAGTTGAATGGCCCTTTCTTTTTGAAGTCCTACAAAGGTTTGGACTTGGAAATAATTTCATAAAATGGGTTCAAATAATATACAATAATGCTACAGCAGAAATCCTAACAAATAACAATATTTCAAAACCAATAAAAATCAATAGAGGATGTCGACAAGGCTGTCCACTTTCATCTTTACTGTTTACTATGGCAATTGAACCTTTAGCGATAGCGATACGTTTACATTCACAAATATATGGAATTAAAGTTGGACCAACAGAACATAAAATCTCCCTGTACGCCGATGATATAATTTTGTTTATGTCGAATCTAAAAAAATCAATTCCAACCTTGTTGAATTTAATAAAGAATTTTGGGGAAATATCAGGATATAAAATAAATAAAACTAAATCTTCAATATTAATGCTAAATGAGACCCAGAGAAATTACCCAGCCCCTGAGGTAAATCAATTCAATGTTGTAAATCAGTTTAAATATTTAGGAATCCAAATTATGCCTAAGCTAGAATCAGTCGCCAGTGTCAACTATGAAGCCTTAATGTCAGATATCAATGAGTTAACTCAGAGATGGATGTCACTACCAATGTCGATGATCGGGAGAATCAATATACTTAAAAGTAATATTTTACCTAAAATACTTTATTTATTTCAATACATTCCCTTATCACCACCTTTAGATCTATTCTCAAGAATAAAAAAAAAGTTAGTGGAATTTATATGGAACAACAGGAGGGCTAGATTACGTTTGTCTTTATTATATTTACCATTTGATCGTGGAGGTCTGAAATGTCCAAATTTTATGTTGTATTATTGGTCGGCACAACTGAGGTCTATGACATATTATTTTTCATCAAATGATCTCCCTCACTGGACTGAAATGGAATCATACAATTTACCTTTACCTCTTCCCATATTCATATACTCAGATTCGGCAAAAAAATTACAAAAACAAGTTAAAAATCCATTTGTAAAGCATATGATCAAAATATGGTGTGAAGCTAAAAACTATTTAAAAGAACCACAGTTATTGTCACAATTTAGTCCAATATGGGGTAATCAATATTTTAAACCAGGGAGAGCGGACGCTGTATTTAAAGTATGGAATTTAAAAGGGATACAAAAGATTCAGGATTTATATTTGCCATGTGCAGACAACATAATGTCTTTTGAAGAGCTGAGGATCAAATTTAATCTCAATAGAACACATTTTTTTAAATATCTTCAACTTAGAAACTTTATTCGATCAAATCAAAATAAAGCTCTCACTCGACCTATTTATTCATCCTTGGAAAAAATGATGATGAAAGATAGTAAAAGAAAGGGTATTATTTCAGAGTTTTATAACTCATTGACACTATCTTCAAGTGAAAATTCACTGAAAAGATTAAACTACTGGAAAGAAGATCTGCAAATTGAAATTTCAGAGGAACAATGGGAATTGGCTTGTACAGAAGCTCAAACCAAATCAATAAATGCACGCCTTAAATTGATACATTTCAAATGGTTAATGCGGATGTATGTTACACCGGAGGAGTTAAATAGATATAACAAAAATATACCAGATACATGCACAAAATGCATGGAAAGTAAAGGAACCCTATTTCATTGTTTATGGGAATGTAGATTAATAAGAATGTTTTGGGAAGAGGTGAGGGTAACAATTGAAAAAATAATCTCAAAACAAATCATATTGAATCCTAAACTGTTTTTGTTGGGTCTGTACCCAGAAAAGCATAATTTCAATAAAAGTGAAAGAACATTCATAGACCTCAGTTTGCTTAATGCCAAAAAATGTATTGCACTATTATGGAAAAAGACTCATAGACCAGATGTGACTCAGTGGTTAAGACAGATGTTAACAAACCTTCCATTAGAAAGAATAACATATATACTGAAATCAAAGGAAATTGTGTTTGAGAATATATGGAGACCTTTTATTGATTATGTAAAAAATTTAAACATAACTCTTGAAGAAGAAGGTGAATGATGTGTGTGGACCTTGTAAATTCCAAACTGGTGAACATAATATGTATACTAATGTATTGGATTGTCTAGACTAAACAGAGGAGCATTGTTGAAGACTTGATTTTGTTGGTGGTTGTTGGTGTTTTTAGGGTATTTTTTTTTTGTAGTACTTTAGTGTTAGTGTTTGATTGTATCATGTTTGTTAAAAAAAAAAAAAAGGTTCAATAAAGATATTGTGGGAAAAAAAAAAACATGGGACAACTTACAAGGGTAAGAGAGGGCCCTCAACACGTAACAGAGTTTGAGGAATTTCCCTCAGAGCCAGCACACCAACAAGGCTCTTCTAAGGTCACTAAAAAGAAAGGAAGATCTTTTGAAAGTTTTTTGTTTTAAAGTTTTATATACTATGTTCTTAATGTTTTTTATGTTCTTAATGTTCTTTCAGTTTCTGAGTAGCATAAAAGAGGGCCACTACACTGTTATACTAAATAAGACAACACAATGGAGAAACAGGGTGTAACCAAAATAATCTCATATAATGTAAAAGGGATCCTGAATCCAGTTAAAAGATCCAAGATTCTAGGCAAAATGAAAAAAGACAAAGCAGGAATAATAGTTTGGCAGGAAACCCACCTAACAGACTTGGAGCACACCAAACTTAATAGACAAGGGTTTAAACTGATCTCTTCATCTTCATATAAGTCAGGGAGGAGGAGGGGGGTAGCGACATTGATCTCAACCAAAATTATGTTTGAAAAAAATTCAGAACACAAAGATAAAGAAGGGAGATTTAGCATGGTACTTGGTTGGCTAGAGGGAGAAGATATCACCCTGCTGAATGTATATGCACCTCCAGAGGCTAACTGGAAATTTTATAAAAATGTATTTGACCTAATGATAACTAAAGCCAAAGGTTTAGTGATATGTGGGGAAGACTTCAATCTCAGACTGAATCCGTACTGGGATGCATCAGGTAATTCTCCACATCAAAATAACACTCAGAGTAGAAAAACTCGGATGCTACTAAAAGAAATGGGAATCTGTGACGTGTGGAGGGAACTCAACCCCAGTGTAAAAGATTACACATTTTACTCAGCACCACATTCATCATACTCAAGGATTGACTATTTTTTATGTTTAATAGAGACATTGGAAGAGTAAAAACATGTAAAATAGGACTGATGGATCTCTCTGACCACAGTCCGATCTATATGGACTTAAATATCCAAAAATACACAAATAATACATTTTCTTGGAGGTTAAATTCAAATGTGCTGAAAGGACCGCTGAAAGATGAATTGGAATCAGATATTCTCAGATATTTGGAAGAAAATGATAATGGAGAAGTATCCCCTTTAATACTGTGGGACGCATGCAAAGCTGTAATAAGGGGAAAGATTATCGCAAAACTGGCAACCTAAAAGAAACTGAGACAAGAAAAACTAACCACATTAGAGTCAGAACTTAAGAAACTAGAAAAAGAGCACAAAGACAACACTCATTCTAATGACTCGCTCAAAATTAAGGAAATTAAAAAACAAATAAACGAGATCTACACAATAGAAATCCAGAAGAAACTTACATTTCTGAAACAAAAATACTATGAAACAGGTAGCAAATCAGCAAAATTACTAGCCTACAAACTGAGGAAACAACAAACGGAGAGAGCAATCTACAAAATCAGAGACCCAGTATCAAAGGAAATAAAATTTAGAATTCAGAAAATCCTTAAAAGCTTCGAGAATTACTACAAGAACTTATACTCCCTCAAAAAAACACAAAAACGCATCCGAAGCTTTCCTAAATACATTAAATCTTCCCCAACTTACTGAATCACAAAATAAAACACTACTGTCAGAAATACAACCTAAAGAATTAGAAAAAGCAATTATGAAACTTAAAGCTAACAAATCCCCAGGAGCAGGTGGCTATACAGCAGAGTGGTACAAAACCTTTAAACAGCAACTATCTCCTCTCCTCCTGAAAACATTTAACTATGTCCTCCACACAGGGGAAATGCCCCCCTCCTGGAGAGAAGGGGTCATTGCAGTCATACCTAAACCTGAAAAGGATAAACTAGAATGCTCCAACTACAGACCAATCAGTGTGTTAAATCAGGACTATAAACTTTTTACCGCTATCCTTGCCAAAAGGTTAGAAAATATACTGACAGACTTAATTCATTTAGACCAAACGGGTTTTATAAGACAAAGACAGACACAAGACAACATTAGACGCACTTTACACATAATTCATCATATAAAAAAATATAATTTAAATGCAGCCATATTGGGATTAGATGCTGAAAAAGCATTTGATTCGGTTGACTGGTCTTTCCTATATAGAATCTTATCCAGTTTCAATTTTCATAATAACTTCATTAGAACTATCCAGGCATTATATAAAAAACCAACAGCTAAAATAAGGATTAACGGTAAATTATCATCATCTTTTGAACTGGAAAGAGGATGTCGTCAGGGCTGCCCCTTGTCTCCACTGCTCTTTGCAATCTTCATAGAACCTCTGAGCCAATGGATAAGACAGAATCAAAAAATTCAAGGTATTACACTTGGTCAGAAGAAACATAAAATAGCACTCTTTGCTGATGACATTTTAATATACCTGGGGCAGCCGGACACCTCTTTTCCAGAACTAATCTCAGTTTTTTGGAGAGTTATCGGGGTATGAATTAAACATGCATAAAACCCAAATTTTAACATTCAACTATGACCCAAATCAATATTTACTAAGCAAACTCAAAACTAACTGGGAGATGGAATCTATGAAATATCTGGGGGTCAATATCCCGAAACAACTCAACAAAATTATAACACTAAACTATGATCCACTGATAGCAAAAATAAAATCTGATCTAGCAAGATGGAATGTGATACCATTCTTGGGTACTGCACAAAGAATTGAAGCAGTCAAAATGAATATACTTCCACGTCTTCTATACCTTTTCCAAACAATACCGGTAGAACCTCCCAAAAAAACATGGCAAGAACTGGACAGAAGGATCTCAAGATTCATATGGCAGGGCAAGAGACCTAGAATCAGATATAGAACCCTACAGCTAAACAAAGACAAAGGTGGGCTCGTGCTGCCAAATATCAGGGACTATTTTAAAGCCACACAAATTAAAACTTTAGTAGAGATATGTAACCCAGTCTACACTGCACAATGGAAGGAGATAGAATGCCAAATAACAAGTGACATTCCCCTACAGGCGATTATAGGGAACAATGCCTTACCTAAACTTTTGAATAACACTAACCCGTGGATAGAGACCCCGCTAAAAATTTGGTTTAAGATAGTCAGAGAGAATCAAATTAAAGAACCCTATCGATTATTGCAATGGATTTCCTATGATCAGGATTTTACTCCTAATAAAACAGACACTAGATTTAAAAAGTGGAAAGAGAACGGACTGATAAAATATTACGATTTTTTTTAAAGGGCAAACTTTAAGAAGTTTTTGAAGATTTGAAAAAACAAGGTCTAGTAAATCAAGACCTTTACAGGTTCTTTCAGCTTAGACACCACATAAACAAAATACTTTAAAAGGAGGATTTGGAAAGGGCCCAGTCAGGTGTTCTGAAGGCTTTCTTAATGGCATATAAAGGGATCCCAGGGATCAGATACATTTCTAAAATATACCATGGTCTTCAAGACTTAGAAGGAGACAACACATCATATATAAAAGAGAGATGGGAAAAAGAGGGGAATTTCACTTTACAACTGGAAATATGGGAAAAGCTAAATAAACAACAATGGAAAAGTACTTCATCCCTGCAGTGGAGAGAATTTGGATGGAAAAATTTGGTAAGATTTTTCAGAACACCTGCACAAAACAAATTTACTTGTAAGGGGTTGAATTGTTGGCGCTTGTGTGGTGAAAAGACTGCAAATCATTTTCATGTGTTTTGGTCATGCCCAGTTATCCACCAGTATTGGACCAATGTACAGACAATATTGGGGAAAATATTCAAAGTAACAGTTCCCTTTTCTTTTGTAACTTTGTATTTGGGTTTACTACCGGAATCACTGGAAAGACGAGGAGAAAAATACTTATTCACTGTTTTAATATTGGCAAGTAAAAAAGCTCCAACAAAAAAATGGATGTTGAAAGACTGTCCTACACCTGAAGATTGGATTAACGTGATTCAGGACATTTATTCGATGGAAAAGTTGACATTTGCACTGAGACAGGACATGGATGGGTTCTTGAACTTTAGGCAACCCTGGAACGCATATGTGTCCTCCATCAGATCTAATCTTTGACAAATACCATTTCAATAATGGCACCTCTCTTTGCTCCAACACTACTCAGATGCTCTTTTATTTTTCTGCTCTTTTGTTTTTGTTTTTGTTTTTTTATTTGTTTTGTCTTGTTTTTTTTGGTGTTCTTCTTTTAATTTCTCTTTTTCTTTCACTTAGAAAAAAAAGGGTGTTGTAATAATTTTTTTCCAATGCCAAAAAACAAAAAAAGGGGGAATATATGATGAAAATGTAAACAATGCAATGCTGTAATGACATGTATACCCTTTACAAAAACTTAAATTAAAAAAAAAAAAAAAAAAAAGAAAGTAAAGACTCCGAGCTGTAATGACTGACATTGGTTCTGTAAAATATTAAGTTACATGTCTTTTTCAGAAGCTCTTAAACAAATATTTTAACACCGGGTGAAGCAGCTATAGCTTAACCCCAAGGATGGATAGAGAAGTTGCCCCCAGACTCTTGCTTGCTGTTAAATAGGTTCACTAGGCCTTCCACTTCACCAAATTTATTTGATCTTTTCTGCTCTTGGGTGTGCTCTCAGGCTGGCTCAAGCATCCCATCAGTCAGTCTGTTTGTTGTGAATCTGTATGGTCCGGCTCACACTCTGGAGATGATTCCTCCTGACTCCCTCAGAGCCAGGTAGTACATCTTTGTAAATGTGAAACCATAACACATTCAGACACCTGTCAGAAATTATTATTACACATCAAAATTCCATGAAGTTCACTGCTGAGCCATTTTTTCCATTCGTTTGCACCTATTTCTGATGTTTTCCCTGTGCACGATCCCTTCAGAGACAGCTACATCTCCATGGTGACTTGGATCAGCAGCACCCGGCTCGCTGTTCGCTGGTTAAACCGTGCCCAGAACCAATCGGTGCTCTGTGTGTGTGAGGCCACTACGGGGGCATGCTCAGAGGTGAGTGGTCATCAGTCGTTCCACATTAATAATCTGAACGGCCTCTGCTGGAACATGCGGCTTTAATAGAATTTTGGTTTCATTTACACAGTGTTGGGAGTTAAGATTGATTTCCTTAAGCTCTCAAATCTCCTCTGACTGGATTAATATTTAAGGTCATTTGCTGCATGAAAGGAATTTTCATCTATGTACTGCAGCATTTTCCTGCCCCTGTCTCACTGTAAATCCTCACTGATTTGAATGTAACCCTCGCAGTAAATTTGACTCAAAAAATAATGGATTAATGGAAAATCTGTGACTAATATTTTTCCTTTATTATTTGAAATGGTCATCCATAGAAACACAAAATGGCCATGGACATTATGCGGAACCAACGGCAGGTACTGTATGTATTGGTTCGGTTTTATGGAGCTTCTTTGCATCAATTAATCATTATTGCTTTTGTGTTGACGCAAAGCTTCTTTCATGCAGGACATACCGTTGTTTTCTGCGGACAGCTCTGTTTTCTATACCATCCTGCCAGCAAAGCAAGGTGCCCGTGGAGAATATCACCACATTGCAGGTCTGACAGCTCAGGTCAGTTTTAGGAATTTTCTTCAGGTCATTGTTTTTATTCTTAGACTCTATTAAACTGTGCATGATTTATAGTTTTGAAAAAATAGTTAGTGCAGCCCCTCAGTTCCTCCTCTAAAGAAGCTGTTATCACCTTATTTAAGGCTTCCTTCCCTTTAAGCCAACTTGCTTCTGGTTGGTTGCCTCTCACAAACAGAAGGCATTTTTTTAACACAGGTGGTGAGGTTGTTGTGCTCACAGTCACCATTGTCAATGAATCTGCCATATTAAGGATAATCTTTTCCTCTTATCTTATACAGATTAAAGAATATACTTTAGAATGGTCTAAAGATGATGTTTTTTGGCTCATATCTGCTACAGATTTTTTAGTCACTCTTTTATACCTTTTTATGGCCACACAAATTCTACACCAGTGCAAGTCTGTAAATGGATATATTCTGAGTTTTCTTCTGAGGCTATCTACTGACATAGATGCTCTTATGTCATTTGGTTGGTTGTTCTAAAGGTGAGGGCTAGTGATGCAGGATGCAGCACCACAGTGTGCATCTTTGTTCTATTTTGGGGGACAATAAGGAGTTCAGAGTTAAATGATCTAAGGTGGCACAAAGGATCATATCTCAAGGACAAGTGCCTGGTGAGCGGGTTTCTGTCCATAGAACCCGGCTGGGCTCAGTCCAAGCAAGCTACATGGGTCCGACCTCCAGTGGGCTCACCACCTGCAGGAGGAAACATGGGGATCATGGTGTTATGTGAACTGGGAGACACTCTGGGCTAGGACTAGGCAATTTGACCTTAAATCAGCATCATGGTTATTTGAACTTTTCATGTCTGTTTTAGTTCTTTGTCATGTACCCCCCCCCCCACCCCCTTATAATTTACTGACAAGGCTTGTGATGAAGCAATATCACACGAGTGTGGTATCAGTGAATATATCACTGTGGTGACTGAGCAGTAAATGAGCATAATATAATAATTCCATGTTTATATACATAATTTTTGAGGGTTTGTGGGTCACATGACTCGTGGCGGCAAATTAGCTTGTTAGCTGTGCTTGGGGGAGTCCTTTACACAGCGGTGATTATGTTATCATCATATGAGTCTCTGATCGGGTTCTTAAATCCAACTTCAGCTTGTCCATTTTATTGTTCATTTTCCACTGTAAAACGGTTTAGCTGAAGTTGATACCCATTAGTGGCTAACAGTGACCCCAGTTACATGGTCACAATAAACTGATTACTGGAAATAAACGGATAATGGCAATAATCAGTTTTGTTGTGTTTACATGCACTGAATAAATGGTATTGAAAGGTAAACCACTTGAGTTAATGACCCCAGTTACAGGGCCTTTATCGGATTACTCTGTTTAAATGTCCACTTGAATAATCAGATAACTGCAGAAATTCCAATCATAACTGGTTTATTCGTGTACGTGTAAACATGGTCATTGATTTAGCTTCACTAGTGCATTGCAAGTGCAAGTTTTCCTGTCTGAAACAGGTATCCCAATTAGGCTTTACAGGCCCAAATGTAGGCTTTGTTTGAAAGTAGAATACAAAGAGGTATAGCCTATATGTAGGCAATCACACGTTAGTCTTTGACAAATATGAAAGGGACTGAATGGCACTAAGATTTATTTAATTGTGTGAATATTAATTACAGAATAGCTAATTATTGAAAATGAATGGGACATCCAGTATTAGTGACTATCTAGGAACCCTTGTTTATTTGTTTGTCAGATCACTTATTTGTGTGACCTTTTATGACTTACAGTATATTCATAATAACGTTGTATCTTGCGCCATTATAATTATTTCAGTTTGTATCACTGCTCAGTGATGGAGTTAAGTGTAATATTGAATTTTTTTCTCTGTATCGTCAGTAAATGTCACAACTCGCTCCTGCCTGTCATCCGCTCCAGCCGTGCGCACACCTGTGCTTCATTAGGCTGCCTCTATTTTACCTGCTCTGCCCCCAGCCTCGGCCTGGAGCTGTCAGCTCACCTCCATGCTCAAGCTCTGCATTTGCCTACTCCTCTCGGCCAACACCGCAACTCGTCATCCTCACGTAAGGTTATCACTTACCTGCTCTCCAAAGATCTTCCCCTGTGCACAGGTGGATCCTCCCGGCGGTGGAAGTATCCCTTCATCGCCTCACCTCTTCAGTCTCTCTCCGTCGAGCGCAGCAGGGCGCTGTCTCCCAGGCGGGAGCATCTCTTGCCAACGCCAGCCACCAAGACATCTGCAAGTAAGCCACATTACAACTTTCATCACTTCGCTGTGATAATTGCTCATCCACTGTCCTCTGCTCTGTTCTCAGGGTTGCCTGGCTGTACGGTGTTCTGTTCTGCCCTCGGTGCTTTCCAGTCCCCAAGAAAACATTTACATTCCTCACTCACGCATACATACACCTGTTGTTGAATAAAACTCTTAAATCTCACCCGAGCCTGCGTGCGTGTTTCCTGGGCCAGATATCATGTCAGTACGGCTCCAGCACAGCGGCCCAGCGAACAGCGGGTACGTACGTCGACTCTCCAACCTCGAGGCTCAGGTGGACTTAATTGTTCATCAACAGCAGGTCATCCTAAATCAGCTATCCACCATAACTAACCGGTTGGACCGCCTCGATCCTCCGCTGGCGCTCCCTCCGTCCCAGCTCGGCGGGTCAGTTCCTCCCGCTCCTCAAGCCAGCTCCTCTGCCCCGGGTCCGCTGACCCGTCTCACTCCTACTCCCACCCCCGCGCGCTTTAGCGGAAAGCTCGGCAGGGCGTGTGGGTTTATTCTACAGTGTGAGACGGTGTTCCAGCGTGTGACCGGGGACTTCCCGTCAGACCAAAGCCGAATTGGGTACGTTTCAAATCTTCTGGAAGGGTGAGCGTTAGCCTGGGCTTACGCCGTTATGGCGAAGCCCAGCTACACAACCTTGACCTATACCCAGTTCGTGCAAGATTTTTTTGAGGTCTTTGATCATTTGGATCGCGATAGCGTGTTGGCCGAGTGGCTACTTAGCCTTCGCCAGGGTTGCCGCTTAGCGGCTGACTACGCTGTCGACTTCCAGGTGGCGGCGGAAGAGTTTGGTTGGTGTGATGCCGCCCTTTGCAGCCTATTCATCTGTAGTCTAAATTCTGATTTGTGGGATGAACTGGCCAGCCGGGACCAGCCGGATCGGCTTCCAGAATTAATTTCTTTGGCCATTAGTTTGGATAACAGGCTGAGGGAGCGGGCCGCCGAGCGGAAATCATTCAGCCGCTCGCGCGGAGTTCCTATCCGCGCTCCTCAGTCTCGCCCCCTGGCGTTGCCTCCTCCGGAGGTCGCCGACGATCCCGATGCTATGATCATCGGGTGGGCCAGACTTTCTTTAGCGGAGAAACAGCGCCGCCAGGAGCTGGGTCTCTGCATGTATTGCGGAGACAACCAGCATCCCTTGGAAGCCTGCCCGGTGAAGCCAAAAGGGGAAGTCCGCGAGTCACTGTAGGGGGCCTCGCGGACGTAACCCAGTCAGATCCCCTCTCAAAATGTCAGGTTCCTATCAGGCTTTGCCACAACTCCATTGGTCACGCATCTCACGCACTGGTGGACTTGGGGGCCGAACAAAGTTTTATTTCTAAGAGTCTGGCAACCCGCCTGGGCATCCAATGCCAAGCCTTGCCCACTCCTCTTCATCTCGTCGCTCTCACCAGTTTTCCCCTGGAGAAGGTCACTCATATAACCAAGCCCATTTCCGTCATCATCTCCAGCAATCATCGTGAGGACCTTAGCTTTTATGTCCTTCCCACCTCTGTGGCGCCCATTATCTTAGGCTACCCATGGCTACGCCTCCACAACCCTGTGTTTGATTGGCAGACCGGTTGCATCCCATCTTGGAGCACCTTTTGTTTGGGAACCTGTCTCCAGTCTGCGGCCTGTGCCCCGTCTGTGCCCCCCTCCGCCCTTGGCCCCGCCCCGCCGGACCTCTCTGCAGTTCCGCCGGAGTTTCACGACCTGGGTCTTGTGTTTAGCAAGTCTAAGGCGTTGTCCCTCCCACCCCATCGCCCTTATGACTGTGCCATCGATCTCCTGCAGGGGGCGCCTCTCCCATCTGGCCGCCTTTACAGCCTGTCTGCCCCGGAACGGGAGGCCATGGACACCTATATTCGGGAATCCCTCAGTGCCGGAATCATTTGCCCCTCTTCATCCTCCCTGGGTGCTGGGTTCTTTTTTGTGGCGAAGAAGGACCGGTCCTTAAGGCCATGTATTGACTTTAGAGCCCTTAATGACATCACTGTGAAGGATTGTTATACTCTGCCGCTAATGGACTCAGCCTTCAATTCCCTCCAGGGGGCGTCCTGGTTCTCCAAGTTGGACCTCCGCAGCGCTTATCACCTCGTCCGGATCCGGGAGGGTGACGAGTGGAAGACGGCCTTCCGAACGCCCAGCGGCCACTTTGAATACCTTGTCATGCCGTTTGGGCTCACCAACGCTCCTGCCGTCTTCCAACGCTTGATCAATGATGTCCTTCGTGATTTCCTGGGGGTCTTCGTTTTCGTCTACCTGGATGATATTTTGATCTTCTCCCGATCCTGGGAAGAGCATCTTGTCCATGTGAGGCAGGTCCTTCAACGCCTTTTGGAGAATAAGCTGTACGTCAAGGCTGAAAAGTGCGAATTCTTCTCTAATACTACCTCCTTCCTGGGCTTTATTGTCTTGCACAATCAGCTCCTCCCCGACCCGGCCATGGTTAAAGCAGTGGTTGAGTGGCCTACCCCCTCCTCGAGGAAGCAGGTTGAGCAATTCTTGGGGTTCGCTAATTTTTACCGCCGCTTTGTTCCAGGGTACAGCTCCATCACTCCCCCTCTGACCCGCCTCACCTCGCCTAAGGTGCCCTTCCAGTGGACGACGGAAGCGGAGACGGCCTTCAAGACCCTTAAAAGGGAATTCGCATCCTCCCGGGTCCTTTCTCTTGTGGATCCAGCGCTGCAGTGTTTTGTCGAAGTGGATGCGTCTGACACTGGGGTCGGGGCGGTTTTGTCTCAGCGCTCCCCGACGGACGGGGTGCTGCGCCCCTGCGCTTTCTACTCCAAGCGCCTCTCCTCAGCCAAGCGTAATTACGACATCGGCGACAGAGAGCTCCTGGCCGTGAAGCTCGCGCTGCAGGAGTGGCACCACTGGTTGGAAGGGGCAGCTCAGCCTTTCGTGGTCTGGACCGACCATAAGAACTTGGAATATATCAGGACGGCCAAGCGCCTGAATGCCCGCCAGGCGCGCTGGTCGCTGTTCTTTGCTAGGTTCAGGTTCACTATTACTTACCGCCCGGCATCCAAGAATAAGAAGTCAGACGCGTTGTCCTGACTGTTCGCCCCAGATGCACCGGAAGAGGGGGTCCATACCGTTGTTCCTGCTTCATGCGTCGTGGGGGCTGTTTCCTGGTCCATCAGAGACAGGGTCCTGAAGGCATTGGAATCCGAACCCGACCCTGGCAGCGGGCCAGTGGGGAAATTGTTTGTGCCTTCATCGGTCCGAGGTGACGTCATTCACTGGGCACATACCTCAAAGTTCGCTTGCCATCCTGGTGTCTCCCGGTCGGTGGATCTCCTCCAGCGGTCCTTTTGGTGGCCCGGGCTCCGGGAAGACGTCTCCAACTACGTGCACGCCTGCCCTCAGTGTGCCATGAATAAGTCGTCCAATTCTCCTCCTGCGGGTCTTCTCCACCCCTTGCCGGTCCCCGGTAGGCCCTGGTCACACATTGCCTTGGACTTTGTCACCGGCCTGCCTGTCTCCAACTCATATAATACCATCTTGACCATTGTGGACCGGTTCTCCAAGGCGGCCCACTTTGTGCCTCTCCCCGGGCTCCCCTCGGCGCGCGAGACTGCCGATCTTTTGGTGCAGCATGTGGTCAGGCTGCATGGCATCCCAGCTGACATCGTCTCTGATAGGGGGCCACAATTCTTGTCCAAAGTCTGGAAGAGCTTCTGTAACGCTCTGGGAGCCACGGTTAGCCTGTCTTCGGGACATCATCCACAGTCGAATGGGCAGTGCAAGTGCACCAACCAGGAGCTGGAGGCTGCTTTGCGCTGCGTCGCCTCCTCCAGTCCCTCTTCCTGGAGCATTCATCTTCCCTGGGTGGAGTATGCCCATAACTCCACTTTGTCTTCAGCCATTGGGATGTCCCCCTTTTGGGCGTCCCTAGGTTATGACCCCCCGCTGTTCCCTGAGGAAGAAGATGAGGTGGCAGTCCCCTCCATCCAGGCCCACCTGAGACGGTGTCGATGGCTATGGACTAAGACGCGCCAGGCCCTGATACACGCGGCATTGCGCAACTCCAAATCTGCTAATCGCCGCAGGAGGCCCACGCCACACTACCAGGTGGGTCAACAGGTATGGTTGTCAGCCCAGAATATTAACCTGAAGGGGGAAAAGAAGAAACTGGCTCAACGCTTCGTCGGACCTTATTCTGTTACGAAGGTGGTTAATCCGGTGGCTGTGCATTTGGCTCTTCCCCCCCCCCCCCCTCCGTGTTCATCCCACTTTTCACGTCTCTCAGGTCAAACCTGTGGTGTTTAATCCTCTCTGTCCTCCTCCCAAGGCACTGCCCCCTCCTAGAATGATCGACGGATGCCCGGCGTGGAGCATCACTGCTATCTTGGACTCCCAATGTCGGGGCCGGGGGTTGCAGTATTTGGTGGACTGGGAGGGTTATGGCCCGGAGCAGAGATCCTGTGTGCCCCCCTCCTTCGTGCTGGACAAGCAACTCGTTGAGGAGTTCCACCAGGCGCACCCAGACAAGCCAGCGCCAGGAGGCGTTGCTCGGGGGGGGGGGGGAGTACTGTCACAGCTCACTCCCGCCTGTCATCTATTCCAACTGTGCGCACACCTGTGCTTCATTAGGCTGCCTCTATTTTACCTGCTCTGCCCGCAGCCTCGGCCTGGAGCCGTCAGCTCATCTCCATGCTCAAGCTCTGCGTTTGCCTACTCCTCTCGGCCAACACTGCAACTCGTCATCCTCACGTAAGGTTATCACTTACCTGCTCTCCAAAGATCTTCCCCTGTGCACAGGTGGATCCTCCCGGCGGCGGAAGTATCCCTTCATCGCCTCACCTCTTCAGTCGCTCTCCGTCGAGCGCAGCAGGGCGCTGTCTCCCAGGTGGGAGCATCTCTTGCCAACGCCAGCCACCAAGACGTCTGCAAGTAAACCACATTACAACTTTCATCACTTCGCTGTGATAATTGCTCATCCACTGTCCTCTGCTCTGTTCTCAGGGTTGCCTGGCTGTACGGTGTTCTGTTCTGGGCTCGGTGCTTTCCAGTCCCCAAGAAAACATTTACATTCCTCACTCACGCATACATACACCTATTGTTGAATAAAACTCTTAAATCTCACCCGAGCCTGCGTGCGTGTTTCCTGGGCCAGATTGTCACCATGGGTTGAGATGCCGTCTCGGCACTCAGCCCATGTTTTCCCTCATCCCTGCTTCCCATTGAGCAGCGTCTCAGCTGGCCCCCAGCTGGCAGCATTATGGACAGCTGGGGCCAATTAGTCTTCATCAGCTGGGGCGCTGCCAATGAGGATAAATAGGAGCAGCCTCGATGACTCGGGGCTGCGACATAAACACATTGCTAAGCTGAAACCCCTTCGTCTGGTGTCAGCTTATACTCCTCTTGCAGCATTCCTGTGTTTGTATCCCGCTGTGAGTATGTACGTCTTGCTACCCCCACGTCCGGTACGAGCTGCTTACCTCTGCGCTGTGCAACCTGTGAGTGTACCTCTGCATGAGTATCTGTGCTCTCCTCATCCCTTCCCCTTTACCCTGAATAAAATATCACGACTCACTGGCTTGCCCCTGGCTCTGATTGCCCGGCTCCCTAGAGCCGGATATGACAGTATGTCGCAGCCAGAAGAGTTGCCGGCGGCCGTGGGTCGCTGTGGAAACGTACCTTTCTGTCGGGGTGTCAGCGCTGCTAGCATGCCGTTTCCCAGGAGTCACTTCCGGCGCCAGGGCGACGAGCTGAGGTCCATCTCGGAGGCTGTCGACGGGACGCTCTTCACCCTGCACGACGCCTCCAACGCGAGACGCTGGCATCCGGGCCGTGCTGAGGAACTCCTGGACTGTCACCCTCACTCTCTGTACCATCTGGAGGACAGTGCCAGGATAGACGCTGCAGGTACACAGCGAGAGAAGCTCCACGGGGTGGATGGAAATCCCGGCAGGGAGTCGAAGTGGGCGACGTCTTTCCCCGCTTCGGAGTCCCGTTCCTGCCGCCATTCCAGTCCGGGAGTTCGCGCCAACCAGAGGACTTCCCCCGACCTGCGCCACGTCACTCGGGATTCCCTTCAAGGAGCCGCAGCTGACAGCAGTTATGTCCGGGGTCGAGTGGCTGTCGCGAGCTCTACTGTGTTTCCTGTCACCACCTTCAGGCATGTGGCAGCGGCAGTGAGATTGATGGTGAGGACTTCAGGGCTACGAAGCTTTCCCGTGCTCGACGCCTTCCTCGTCTCGATCTCCGATCTGGAGCGGCGAATCCTGGGTTTCCCCCTCGCTTCGTCCCCTGGGAGTAGTCGTCATCACATCGCCGAGTCACCTCTGCACGAACCTCGTCCGGATCCAGTTCTGGGTCATCGTCAGGACCGTTCCTCCCACGCAGCTGTCATCCCTTCGCCTCGTCTGTGTGGAGATTCTACAGCCTCGTCCCCTGAGCCTCGTTCCCCCGCTGTCATTCCTGGACATTCGGGCTGGCTCACCCCGGCTGTTTCCCCCTCCTCCTCGACGCGCTTTCTGACCGCTGTGTGTGCCTGGAATCCCGGCCTGGTGAGCTCTCTGCTGGAGACAACGCGAGCGACCCTCAGACGAATTCCCGGGGGGTCCTCCGTTATCGCCGGGCGGGGAGAGGAAGAAGCAGATTCCACTACAGCAGGCGATACTCAACCTCCAGGGGGCAGGCAAGTCATTGTTTTTTCACACCTGCTTAATGATTTGCTCTGTCACATCCCTGGAGGAGAAGTTCAGGGTTCGCAGCTCCCTGAACTCTCCCCACCTGCTGTAACCTGTATGCCTAATCCCGCATCCTCTGTGTCTCTCTCCGCCGAGCGGTCCCCGGCTCCGGGTCAACGTGGTGGGATATGGAGAGGGCCTGTGGTTCCGCAGCTACATTGCGGACGGAGGAGGGAGACTGACTGCTGCGTGGAGTCTACGCCGACGACTGAGCGTCCCCGGGTCTCCACGGAGGAGCGGTTCGGTCCGGCGGGACGAGATTCTTCTGGCTTCACGCCGAGTGGATCGTCGGCGGGGTTACCTGAGCTGGAGGGATCTCAAGCTGCGCTGACCATCGTGCTGGCTGCGGGGCCCGACGCGGCTAGATGGGAGCCTGATAACGACCTCCTGACGACGGATCCTGGATCTTCGCAGTCCTGGACGGCATCAGAACCCGAGATCAGGCGAGTGCTCTCCTTTCTTTTCTCTCTTTTTATCCCCGAGCACTTCAGCCTATCTCCAGGGGAGACGAGCCGGGTGCAGCCCTCCGCTGCGTCTGAGCTCGTCTCGCCGGGTTCTGGCGCTGCCGGTGATCCTGATCCCGGTTCTGTTTTCTCTTCTGAGCCTTCTTCCAGGGTCACCGGCAAGGAGTTGCTGTTCCTCGTGGTGCTGGAGGGTCCGGGTTCAACGTTGGAGGTCGGTTCTGGTGCAGTATTCAACGTGGGTTCGCCCGAGACCCAGTCGGGGTCCAACGTGGGTTCGCCTGAGGCCCGATCGGGGTCCGACGTGGGTGCTGCCCCAGTATTGTCCAGGTCCGGTGAGGAGGTGGCCGTTTTCCTGCGGCCTGACGCCCGCCGCCCTCGTCATCGGCTCTCCCCTGAGCCTCTTCCACCGGGATCCGCTCTGATCCTTCGCCCGTCTCAACGGTCCTGGTGGTTGAGTGATGCGGGTCGACGACCCGACCCACAGAACTTTCGGTTCGGTGATCTGGTTCCCCCCACTGGTCTGTTTCCCTCTGGGCAGCCTGGTTCGGCTGCCGGTAGACTGGATTCCTGGGATCTGGGTCCAGAGTTCGCCGTCCGAACACTTCTCTTCCCCTGATTCGCCAGCTGGACAATGGGCGGGGAGATCTCCGGAGCCATCTCGGCTATTTTTGGACTCTGCCTGCCATGCACCTCGGGTGTCACTTTCTTTTATCGTTATTAAGGTCACTTGGGTGTAGTATTTTTGTCCTGTTGGTGGATTCGTATTTATAGTGCTGTGTGTTTTCCATCGCTCATGCTCAACATTTTACTTTTTGTACTATGTTTTTAGTCCCGTTTTTGCATTGTAGAGTTATGTTTTGTTTTCCGTAACACCATGCTCTGCAGTTATCCATTTATTCCAGTCACTTTCATTTCTTTAGGTGACTGGGTATTTATATATTTGTGTGTGGGTTTTTCTTTGCCTGCACTCAGTATTTCTCTTATGTCCTGTTTGTTCATTAGAGTCATGTGCCTTGTTTTTCGTAACACCATGCTCTGTAATTGTCTATTTGTTCCAGTCACCCTCACTTTTCTTGGTGACTGTGTGTATGTACTTAAATTAGCGCTGTGTATAGGTTCCCTTTTATTTAACCGTACTCAGCATTTTTGCCCTGTACCTTTTTGGTGGTTCTTTTTTCCTTGCTCTGGGTCACGCATGGTTGGTACTCTCTGGGTAGTATGTAACCGGCGTGCTGACCCAGTTCTTCTCCCCATCTGTACCTGGGTTAATTATTCTGTTTTGTCAGTATTGTATTTGGGTTTTTCTTTCCCGCTACCCTACATTGCCCCATTGGTGTTGTCCTTCCCTCGGCTTCTTCCCCTCCGGTCCGCCTCCCTTCCTCCCACCCTAGGTGGGGGGGGGGGGGGGGGGGGGCTGGGATGTTCCTGGTCGTTCAGGAGCCCGACCTTGAGGGAGGGGCTCTGTCACCATGGGTTGAGATGCCGTCTCGGCACTCAGCCCATGTTTTCCCTCATCCCTGCTTCCCATTGAGCAGCGTCTCAGCTGGCCCCCAGCTGGCAGCATTATGGACAGCTGGGGCCAATTAGTCTTCATCAGCTGGGGCGCTGCCAATGAGGATAAATAGGAGCAGCCTCGATGACTCGGGGCTGCGACATAAACACATTGCTAAGCTGAAGCCCCTTCGTCTGGTGTCAGCTTATACTCCTCTTGCAGCATTCCTGTGTTTGTATCCCGCTGTGAGTATGTACGTCTTGCTACCCCCACGTCCGGTACGAGCTGCTTACCTCTGCGCTGTGCAACCTGTGAGTGTACCTCTGCATGAGTATCTGTGCTCTCCTCATCCCTTCCCCTTTACCCTGAATAAAATATCACGACTCACTGGCTTGCCCCTGGCTCTGATTGCCCGGCTCCCTAGAGCCGGATATGACACAGATATCATGTCAGTAAACTCATGCAGTACTATAACATGACACAGTTACAAATATTTGAGACCCATTCTAGTGCATCCTTTTATATTGTAGCAATATTTGGTTGTTAAAAGGTTTTTAAAACTGTAACCAGTCGAATTAAGTACAAAACACCCAACATTATATACAGCAGAAGGACCTGTTTCACTGCAACCATTGCATCAGTATTGCCCATTTATTTAACTAAAAATTGTTTATTTCATTATCTGGGCATTTCTGTGTCCAGCTTGGTGACGGTCGTCCTTTATCAAATCAAATCAAATCAACCTTTATTGTCATATTGCTGTACATACAACTGTAGTGCAGGCAAGATGAAATTGCGTTTCTCTCGGCATCCATATAACTAAAAGAACATGATTTAAGACACACTCACACATATCTTCACCCCCCACCCCACCACAGCCATTCACACATCCCTGAGACATACACTACCGTTCAAAAGTTTGGGGTCACTTAGAAATTTCCTTATTTTTGAAAGAAAAACACTTTTTTTCCAATGAAGATAACTTTAAATGAATCAGAAATACAATCTATACATTGCTAATGTGGTAAATGACTATTCTAGCTGCAAATGTCTAGTTTTTGGTGCAATATCTGCATAGGTGTATAGAGGCCCATTTCCAGCAACTATCACTCCAGTGTTCTAATGGTACAATGTGTTTGCTCATTGCGTCAGAAGGCTAATGGATGATTAGAAAACCCTTGTGCAATCATGTTAGGTTTGCAATGCTGTAATTGCTGCAAGTGGAAGATTCTTTGACGAAAGCAAAGTTTGAAGGAAAAAATTATTATTTCAAATACAAATCATTATTTCTAACCTTGTCAATGTCTTGACTATATTTTCTATTCATTTTACAACTCATGGTGGTAAATAAGTGTGACTTTTCATGGAAAACACAAAATAATTGTCTGGGTGACCCCAAACTTTTGAACGGTAGTGTACTTGAAAAACTAACCAGAACTATAATATACAAATAATATACATAATGTCTGTAGGTGCAGTAGTATGTATGAGAGATTCCGGATCAACTGTTCAGCATCCTAACAGCTAGTGGAAGGAAGCTGTTAATCAGTCTGGTGGTTCTGCCTCTGATGCTCCGGAATCGTTTGCCAGATGGCAGAAGTTCAAAGTGTTTATGCAGAAGGTGAGAACGGTCCTTGACAATGTTCAGTGCCCTGCTCCTACAACGGTTCTGAAAAAGTTCTTGGACAGAGGGGAGGGAGACTCCAGTTACCCTCTCAGCTCCCTTAACTATCCTCTGCAGGGCTTTTTTGTCTGACATACTGCAGCTGGAGTACCATGTAGCAATGCAGTACGTCAGAACACTCTCCACCACACCTCTGTAGAAAGTCCTGAGGATGCAGACGGGGAGAGAGGCCTGTTTGAGTTTCCTCAAGAAGTGCAGTCTCTGCTGGGCCCGCTTCCTGATCCCCAAGGAATTCTTGCTCCAGGTCAGGTCCTGCGAGATCTGCACTCCGAGGAACTTTAGTCAAAGCGTGCATATGTGGCCGCATATGATACGCAATTGATCTGACCATTCCGCTCCACAATCATGGCAGTATTATTATTATTAAGTTTTAATTTTTAGAGTTTTAATTTTTAGATACTCGTGTGAGCACTCTGGGAGGAGCACCATCGGGGACTCGTTGTTATGTAGGTAATGGGAGCCAAAGACGAGATTCAGTGTTGAACTGGACACAGGTTTATTTGTGACTCCTTCTCACATTACATGCGCATCTGTCAGGCGGAGAGGAGGCCAAGAGACCGCCCCTCTCCCTGACAGCCCTGTTATACCCCGGGTGGCGGCAGAACCAGAAAGGTGGAGCCACCACCCGTGTCACACAATAACAGGTCCCAACACAACACTCGTGGTCCTGCAAAGGACAGTGGTAGCACACGAAGCAGGAGCCAAGACTCCAGTCTACTGCTGACTTGGCAGGCTGGGCTTGCCTCCCTGTGAAGAAGCGCGGTCGGAACACCGGTCCGGCCGCTGCTTCTGTCCTGTGTTGGATCCACCGGTATTCTTTGCCACACCCCCGAGTCCCCGCTAGCACTCCTCCCAGTGTACTTGCTTGCCTTGTGTTCTCCACATATGCTGAATTATCCTTTAGACCTATGCAGTCACGGCAAGATTATGGCATAAGTTTTTAAGCATTAAATCTTCAGTATTATCTTTTTCTAGTCAGATTTGTCCCTTTTCATTTCCTTGTTTTGCTCATGAAGCGCTGTGGGGACTGGTTGTGATGCTGCTGTTATAAAGGGGTTTATAACAGAGAGCGGCGTGATGACATAGTTGGCTGGTACCGTCATCACGCCGACCCATATAAGGGAGGAATCGGCCATCTTATGGTCTCTTTTGCCGGCCCTCTCAGTCACAGACAGGAGCTCAGTGCTCAGCAGACCTGCATGTATATGATATTATTTTGTGTAATAAAGTTCGTGTTCACAACAGTACCACTGTCTGTGAGTCTCTCCGGGTTTGTGGACATAACAGCCGCGTATTATCCAGTCAGTACGGAGTCAATCCTAAACCCTGCCCATACTTGTAGAAGCCTGGGCATGAGGAGAGAGCAATGACTAAACTTTTTTAGATGAAAATTACATATTTTGACTGAACAGCTCCATACTTGGGAATGCACACCCTTGTAACCTCAGCAAAGCACTTATAAAATCTGAGGCCAGTCTGACGAACGGTTTGAGAGATATATGAGGAACACAGACAGACACACACAGACAGAGATTCCTTACATTTATAGATAGATGGCATTCCCTGCTTAAGTGCATTTCGTTCATTTTTTCTTGGCATTTTCAGATAAGTAGTGAATCATCACATACTATGTCGACAGACACCACATTTCTTTTCAATACAAGCCGCTATAGGGTTTTTTTTTTCCCTGTTTTGCTGCTTCCAAACAGTACTAACAGCAGAGCTTGCAGGATGTGGAGTCATGTGACCATGCACGTTAAAGGGGAAGGACATGAAAGCTCTTATATACATACATGCACAACAGAGATAGTGGAAAAACAGAAAAAATAATCATGAGCAAGTTTTCATCAGTTTTACACCCTAAACATCGATTTTATTTTAGATCAACACCCAGCCCTAGTCTGGGTTTCTCTGCTTAGACTGCTGCCCTGTGACCCAGACCTCTGGATAAGTGGTAGAGGGAGGATGGATGGATGGATGGATGGTGTTTTGGTGTCTGTCGCAGATGAGGTAGTTTGAATTTTATTGTTGAGTTGTAAGAAATTTTATCCAAATAATGCGGATGATGCAGTGACAAAGATCAATGATGTGCTTTGTGTCCTTTTCGAGAAGTTGAAATACAGCAATGCTGTCATGAGTCTAAACACAGTGTTGCCACAGAGCCCAGACTCTCAATTTATTTTGTGTATTGTATGTCTGCTATTATTATCTTGTCAGTTTTTGTATATATTTTTGGTTTGTTGACACGTGTGGCCTCTCTTCTCCAGACACCTCCTCTAGCTGCTCACAGTCTGCTCTCCTGTCATTCCCAGCTGTGAGCAGTTAGGTAATTAGGTCACCTGCCAGCTCAGTTGCCCCGCACCTGCTGCTCATTTGCTTTCACCTATTTATTCACTGCCTGCTCATCCTCTCTCTGCGGGAGTATTGATTCATGATTGTACTTGAATGGACTTTTTCCCCAAGTTACTCCTCATCTCCTCCAGAGCTATTCCAGCTCTGGAGCGCCACTGTCTGTAAGTTTTCCTTGTTTGCATTTTTGTCGTGTCTGCACAGTTTTGGGACTTTCTGTTCTTTTTGTTAATAAATGTCACAACTACAGTTCAGCGCGTGGGTCTGTCTTTCTGCCCCGGAGGGGCGTTCATGACAAATATAGCATCTGCATGAATATGACAATCAATATGATGCTCACAAATGATGTTTCTGAGTGGCAGAAGGTAAAGATTAAAATTTGCTGGACCAAGAGTGGATCACTGGGGAACACCACAGTTTGCAGTACTTTATGTTCACCCTGAGACACCACATAGTGCCTTGCTGCCAGGAAAAAGATTACAGCCAGTTCAGAGATGTGCCAGAAATATTAACCAGGTTCTGGAGGCATATCAGTAAAATTCTGTAGTCACTAGGGTCAAACGCAACATGCAAATCCAGAAGTACAAGAGCTTCAGTATTCACCTCGTCCAGATAAATTCTGAGGTATTTTAACACTTAAATAAATGCTGTTTTAGTCCTTCATAAGGGTTAAAATATCTCAAATATACAGTTTATATTCAGATAGGGCTGTGCGATACGACAAAAAAATTCATATCATGATATGTCATCTTATATCACAATAACGATATATCACGATATATATTTTCTGTAAATTCTACAGTTTAGATAATCACATAAAAAGGACCATCTTTTTTTTTTTTTTACTTTTTTTACATGTACTGTTTTCCCTTGTAATTTTGCAGTGTTATTATAAAATAATTTTTTAATGTGCATTTGAGACTTGATTCTCATAAATTTCAGGTTTTTCTTCTAAATCATATATGAATAAAAAGTAAACATCAATAAGGTAAATATTTCCTGAGCCAGAGGAAAATAGCAAAAAGCAAAACAAAAAAAAAAACCCAGATAACATAAAAAAAAGTCTGAAAATGAGAAAATTACCCATGGCTGTCACCTACAGACAATTCCAGCCCCTGACCAACAGTGATCTGTGTGGCGTTTGCATGTTCTCCCCGTGTCTGCGTGGGTTTACTCCGGGATTTCTCCGGTTTCCTCCCACAGGCCAAAAACACACGTTAGGTTAATTGGAGACTCGAGTGGCCCTAGGTGTGAATGTGTGTGTGAATGTGAAGGGATGGTGCCGTACCGTGGCTGCTTCATCCATCCAGGTGGATGCCCTGAATTTCCCCTCTGGGGATCAATAAAGTACACACACACAAAAAAAAATTAGCTGTTAGCTTAAATCAGTGAAAATTTAAGTGTAGACCTGCAGCCTACCATTCTGGCCTGATTTATCCTGTTTGCTTCTTAGTAAAAATACTTAAGATTGGTCATGAGCTGAAAATTGAGGACACCAAAAGTAATGTAATAAAATACATGTGATGACTTTAATTTTATTCATTATCACTACTTGACTAATTAAAATGATTAGAAATCAAATAAATTGCATAAAGAGCCAACTTGCTTGTCCAACACATTTTAATGTATTTATTTATTTTGCATGTATGTGCCACCATCATGCATTTTTGCAGCTTTAATAAATTTTTGTCAGACAAAACTAAGAAACTCAGTGTTAATTTAAACCAAAGAAATGATGGTCTGCTACATGTTTCCAGTTAGCACAACTTAGCATTGTCATTTAGCATTATAGTTAGACATGGTGTTAATGTTACTTACCGCCTATTAAAATGAGGTTAGCGAACTATTGTCTCTGACTCAACACAATGGAAAACAGTTCCACATCCCTGGCAAACAGGAATAGCAGCTATCTGAACCGGTAGTTTGGAGTTAGCATTAGCATCCACTGGACTGAAGCTTAGCCACCTACAGCACACCTGTTCCACTGTGCGCACTGCAACACAGTGGAGAGATGGGGCGCTGACAAGTAGTGGTGAGGGGCTTTACTGAATAAATGGGAGTATGTGCATTTTAAATAACGATATAAATGATAGAGTATTTGATAGAAAAATTCCATATTATCCACATTATTATTATTGTTATTAATAATGTATTATTATTATTAAGACATATCATGCCTTTCATATGCCATGTTTAATGTTTATATGTGCATTCCATGTAGGATAAGTTCATACATTCCTTTATATTATTCTTTCATATTATATTTCTTAATTTATGCTCTGATATAATCTTGGCATGTTTCTGTGAGCAATTATTGGCCTTCAGAGGGTGTGTGCAAGCACTGAGACTCAGGGTCAGTATAAGCGTTTATTTATAGACACCCTGTCTCCAGGATGTCTGTGACGTTTCTTCATTTGCTCATCACCCAGGATAAGCTATCATGTCATACTGACCTGCTAGGATACCAGGACTGTGATAGGCATTTGAACTGTCTCTGAGGTGTCTTTCTCTCCCCCTTTCTCCTCCTCCCCCTCTTTTCTGTCTACCCATAAATACCAAACCTAAAGAGTGTATGTTCAGAGATTCGGTGTGTGTGTGCACTGAAGGCCATGCTTTGTAATCTCCCCCTCAAAAATGGCCATTTGAGGTTTAATTTGAACTGTAACTTTTCTTTTCATTTCTTTTATTTTTAGAATAAATGTACCTAAATCCAATATTCCGCCTAATTTTTGACTTTGAATAATTTATGCTCAAAATTATTCTAACAGTATTCTATGAAACGATAGACGTTTTTATATCGTCATATCACACAGCCCTATATTCAGATAACAGTTAAGCAGTATTTTCTCAAAATGTTCTCATGGAAGAAATATTGGAGTTTGGCCTGAAATGATTTACCCAGATTGGGGTTCTGAAAAAGTGGTTCTAACAATCACTTTTTTGAGTGCCAGAGGGAAATGTGAGCAGAGGCTGTTCAATAAGTGGATGTCAGTTACTGAAGCAGATTTGGATAAATATATGAAATTAAGAAGCTCCGTGGTTTAGTGGTTAGCCCTGTGGTTAGCACACCAAGAAGGTCATGGGTTCGATCCCACCCCCTGGCCAGCGGTGACCCTTCTGTATGGAGTTTGCATGTTTTGCCCATGTCTGTATGGGTTTTCGCCCGGGTACTCTGGTTTCCACCCACAGTCTAAAAACATGAAAGTTAGGTTAATTGGTGTCACGATGTGGTAAGCTGGACCCAAGCCGTCACATGGTGGTGTTGTGCTGTATCGAGGGAGAAGGACACGGCGATCTGGGACACCGATGCCGGCATGAGCGGCACCTCCAAACGGCTCCCGACGGCTCGATATGGCTTCTCCTCCTTCTGCTCTTCCCCAGCCACCGGCGCTATCCCTTCCAGCCCCCAGAACATCCACTGCAGGGACGGGACCAAATGCAGAAGTCTGGCGAGCTGGGGATAACGCTGCAGTGTGGGGAAAGCCTCAATTACCTCGGCGGCTCCTCAGAGGCATCTGAGGCCTTTCTCCAGCATGTCGGCAGCATAAGCGTCCTCAGTGAGAACCTGGATGCAGAAAGCAGCCCAAACTTCCTCATCATCGAGGCCCATTTCCAAAAAACTCATGTCTGCTGGGTCCATACTGTCGGGTTCATTCTGTCACGATTTGGTAAGCTGGACCCAAACATCAGATGTGAGTTTTAACCGTCTTTATTGAGAGCTGGTCTCCCAGACGCAGCTCGAGGGCTTAACAGAAAATAACAAATGCAGCTCGGAAGCTGCAACAAAAGCTGTGGCAAACACAGACAGGACTAAGACATGACAAGACTAGCAGAAGCGTGTAATCACGCCAAAATGACCAGAGGAACCCAAACAGAACAGAAGTGGAACAGAACTAGAACTTATAAATATATATAGAACTTAAATAACCAAGAGGACAATCAAGACAACACAGCACAGGTGGGGAGCTCAATCATGACTGACAGTTGACACATGAAGAAAACAGAAGTGACAGGACAGGCGGGGCTGCACACAACCACAGCCGGAGGAGACACAAAACATGAACAGAGGATCAGGGGAGACAAGACCATGACAATCATAATGCAAATAATGACTGAACTAACCTCCTGATCATAATATTGATAATAATCAAAACCCAAGGTGAAACAGGAGAAAATATAAAGCAAGAACAAAATCAAATCTATAATAACAATTAATAGTAACTGCAGAAAATCCTAAGAAGCAAACCCAAAGTGGGACAAGGGCTGGGACCCATGCCCTGGGAACAAAATAAACACACAATAAATCAGGATGAGGGCATGGGACCCAACCCACGCTCTGACAATTGGCATCAAGTGGGGATAAATTGTCCTTAGGTGTGAATGTGAGAGTGAATGGTTGTCTGTCTCTCTGCGTTGGCCCTGCGATGGACTGGTGATCTGTCCAGGGTGTACCCTGCCTCCCACCGAAAGATGCTGGGGTAGACTCCAGCACCACCCATGACCCAAAAAGGATTAAGCGGTTGAAATGAATTAAGAAGACTCATCATTGCAACATTACTTAAATGACAGAAAATTAGGGAAATCATATAGTTTCTCTTTCAGTCAGGGCTTTTTGGGGAGGAGATTTGGGGAAGGTCACCATGTGATTTCAGATAATTAGGAAAACCATTTAGCTACAATACAATGTCTTCCTAATTATACAAACAGTTCCTAAAACAATACCATATTGAAGATATTCTCCTGGTTATGTTTCTTTTTCTTTTCTTTTTTTTCTTTATTTAATTATTTTTTGATCTTTGGTGTTTTTATCTTTGGAGGTAATTTCAGTTTAACAGTTAATTAATATTGAGCAGGGTAATTAAAATGGTTAATGGGGCTTATTTTTAGGACAGATACAGCAGGGAAAATAAGTATTGAACACGTCAAAATTTTTCTCATTAAACATATTTCTGATGGAGCCATTGACCTGACATTTTCACCAGATATCAGTAACAACCCAAGTAATCCATGCATACAAAGAAATCAAGGCAACTGTGTTCACAAAACAAGTTTTATTTAGTAAAATGGAATGACACAGGGACTAAGTATTGAACACGCTTGGTAAAATTCATTTAATATTTATTAGAAAAGTCTTTGTTGGTAATAACAGCTTCCAGGTGCCTCCTGTATGAAGAAACTTGGCGCAGGCATTGCTCAGAGTGATTTTAGCCCATTCTTCCACACAAACTTCAAATCGAAGGTTCCATGGGTGTCGTCTATGAACTCTGATCTTCAGTTCGTTCCATAGATTTTCAATTGGATTCAAGTCAGGTGACTGACTGGGCCATTCTAGCAGCTTTATTTTCCTTCCCTGGAACCAACTGAGAATTTTCTTGGCTGTGTGTTTGGGATCACTGTCTTGCTGAAATGTCCACCCTCGTTTCATCTTCAACATCTTGGCAGATGGCAACAGGTTCTTATCAAGAATATCTCTGTACATTCGCCCATTCGTCTTTCCTTCAATTATATGAAGTCTGCCTGTACCATGTGCTGGAAACAACCCCACACCATGATGGGATGTGCAGAGCCATTTCTCCTCCAAACATGCTGTGTGTTGTGGAATCCAAAAAGTTCAGTTTTTGTCTCATCTAACCAGACTATATTCTCCCAGTATTTTACTAGCTTGCCTAAATGTTGTGCAGCAAACTTTAAATGAGTTTCAACATGCTTTTTCTTCAGCGATGCAGTCTTGCGAGGTGAGCAGGCATAGAGCCCATGTCGGTTGAGTGCATTACTTATTGTTTTCTTTGAAACAGCAGTGCCTGCTAACTCAAGGTCTTTCTGGAGCCCTCATGAGTGGTCTTTGGCTCTTGGATAACTCTTCTGATAATTCTTTTGACTCTTCTGTCAGACATCTTGCGAGGAGCTCCTGGTCATGACCGGTTTATGGTAAAATGATGTTCTTTCCACTTCCGAATGATGGCTCCAACAATGCTCACTGGAACATTCAGCAGTTTAGAAATGCACCTGTAACCAATGCCATCATTACGTCCGCCAAGAAGGTTATGTGATCATCGGCGTTGGTTTGTCTGTTTGTCTGTTTGTTTGTTAGCAAGATAATTCAAAAAGTTATGGACGGATTTTCATTAAATTTTCACAGATTGTCAGAAATGGGGTATCCTACAGATGATTAGATTTTGGTGGTGATCCGGATCACCGTCCACAAGAAAACCGCCATTACGCAAAATGCCATTTTCGTGAATAACTACTGAACCACTAATCCTATCATTGTCAAGCCAAGTGCTTGTCATATGTTTTCATGGTCAAGGAATCTGAAAACGTACACACAAACACTGTATGGGGGCAACTGTGGCGAAAACCGCCATTATGGAAAATGCGATTTTCGTGAATAATTACTGAACCACTAATCCTATCATTGTGAATCCAATTGCTAGTCATATGTTTTCATGGTCAAGGAATCTGAAAACGTACACACAAATACTGTATGGGGAGAACTGTGGCGAAAACCGCCATTACGGAAAATGCGATTTTCGTGAATAACTACTGAACCACTAATCCTATCATTGTGAATCCAATTGCTAGTCATATGTTTTCATGGTCAAGGAATCTGAAAACGTACAGACAAACACTGTATGGGGGGAACTGTGGCGCTTGGCGGAGGTCTGCGCTCTCCGAGTGCTTTTCTAGTTATGTTTTGCAACAATAAGGTTGCAAAGGTCTTGAGAGAGCTCTTTGCTTCTACCCATCATGAGTTCTTTGTGATGTGACAATCTGATATTCACAGAGCTTTTCAAAGGCTATCAAGTCAGGACTTAACTAGCTGAAATTAATTTGCATTAATGGAGGATGGGATAGCTTTCTAAATTCTTATGGATTTCAGCTGGTTTCTTGGCTTTCTATGCCTTTTTGCACCTCATTTTCTTCATGTGTTCAATACTTATTCCCTGTGTCATCCCACTTTATTAAATATAACTTGCTTTGTGAATACAGTTGCCTTGATTTCTTTGTATGTATGGATTACTTGGGTTGTTACTGATATCTGGTAAAAATCTCAGGTCAGTGGCTCCATCAGAAATATGTTTAATGAGAAAAATGTTGACGTGTTCAATACTTATTTTCCCCACTGTAAACTAAGCTGGAGGAAATGATGCATATTTAGTTACTTATCAAGCCCTTTAATTTAAAAAAAAAAAAGAAGCAAATTATGTTTTAAAAGCCTACAGCATGTGAGGCAGCAAGGTCTCACATCTTTAGATGACATTAATGGCATAAGCTCAACAAAGAATATTTCTCCATTTCTCCCTCTTTGAATTGTGCTTTAAACAAACAATTAACAATGTTTCTTTATTTTCCTCTGCATGTATCAATGTTACCACCCAGATTAGATGCATGAATCTCTCCTTATTTTTTCCTTTCTTTCACTTTTTACAAATCCACTGACACACTCTTGCAGTAATGCCATACCTATTTTTATTCTATAAAGGCATGTGCTCCTGCTTTGCACTTCAGCTGTGTTTCTCTCTGTTTCTCAGGCTGCCATCCCCTCTGTCCCTCCTCGATTCTTGACATCGGGGAGCTGGGATGTCACTGTGCTCTGCGCCCTAGACGAGAAGGCAGGAAAAATGTATGTGTGGAGTCGGGGATGAATCTAAACTTCATCAGTTCTCAGCTTCTTTCCATGAGCTCATATGTGACAGTGGGGGGGGGGGGTAGAATAGAGTCAAAATTCGGCCATCGTTAAAAGGATCTTCTCTTTCTGTTAATTTGGGAGTATATTGTAAATGTTTCAGCTGTTCAATGGCATATTTTTTCAACATCAGCCTCTAATATTTTAATAACTAAAAAGATGTTTTTCATATTGCACTGATTGCAGTAAACAGGCCACATTGAATTGCTTTGACTTGTTTAGTGACACAGACAGTGCAAGACAGACCACACCTCAGACACAGTCCAAGGACGGATAATTTTTTCACACATAAGGAGTTGTTCAGAACTCCTTATACAAAGATATAGAGTGATGATAATCAAGTCAGTGGCGGTAATGCACCTGTAAGCTGGTTGCCAACCGCCAATCAAATCTAAAGGAAGAAGACTTGTTTAGTGAATGTAAAGTGGACAGAGGGTTGCTTGTAGATTATTGCTTAAATCAGTCTTTTATCCTGCTGGGAACAGAAACCACACATGAACCAACTGACTGAGGTGTAGCATCACAGAAAAGCTATAAATGTAGTCAGTTATTTTCAGTCCCAGAGGCTTCGGGTTGATGCTTCTTTCCGTGTCAAGACAAGTAATTTATTTCACTTACAGCCTCTACATTTATACAGAAGTTAATATTTGACACAACTGATGTTGTGAGGCACATCAGAATGACTGAATTTGCAATCGGTGGTGCTGCTTTATAAAATAAATGCGTTGTGTGGGGCTTATTAACTTGCCGAAGTATGTAAATAAGTGTAGATGTATTCTTGTCATGAATAATTGATGACGGAATAATTGGGATGAAGTTTAGACCCCTATGAATACATCATGAGTCTCTTGCTGTGTCTGATTCTTCTTTTTTTTATCATCATCAGCTACTTCCTGAGCACAGAAGAATCCAGACAGAGCAGACATCTATACAGGTACACCACAGAGAACAGTTGAATCACCTTGTACGGCGAGCCATTTTAATACTTATTATCTACTGGAAATATGTATGTATTAATTCAGTTTTTCAAAGTCAAATAACATTTCATATCTACAATGAACATCTTATTATCCACAGCTGTCCTTTCAAACATCCAAGACATTGTTATTTTTGTGTGTTGCAGACAGAAATTTTTTCTATTTTATTCATGCAGAATTTTCAGATTCTGAACTTTTTTGCTTGTATAATATGCCTTCTTTCAGACTGATGGAAAAAATTTGACATTTTGGTGTTAATTTGAGTACAATAAGTTTTTCCTCATGGATTGTCACCTTATCGTGGTGGAGGGTTTGCGTGCCCTAGTGATCCCAGGAGCTATGTTGTCTGGGGAAATTTGCCTCTGGTAGGGTCACCCAAAATAAACTGGTCCTGGGTGAAGGTCCAGATGAAAAACGATTAAATAGACTCCCATAATGAAAGAAATATCGAGGATTCAGTGTACCTGCCCGGTATGGGATTACCGGCGCCCCACCCCGGAGCCAGGCCTGGGGGAGGGGCTTGATGGCGAGCATTTGGTGGCTGGATTTCTGCCCCTGGGACCTCGCCGGGCTCAGTCCGAAAAAGTTAACATGGGTCTGCCCTCCAGTGGGCTCACCACCTGCAGGAGGGACCATGGAGGTCCGGTGCTATGCAGATCAGGTGGCGGTCGAAGGCAGAGACCTTGGGAATCTGATCCCCAGCTTTCTAACTGGCTTTTGGGGCACGGCATGTCACCTCTCTGGTGGGGAAGGAGCCTGAGCTGGTGCATGGGGTTGAGAGATACTGGCTAGATATAGTCGGCCTCGCTGGCCTCCTGCAGAGCCATGACGGCGGAGCTCTGGAAGCGCAGGTCGGTCTTGAAGTCCTGAGCGATCTCCCTCACCAGGCGCTGGAAGGGCAGCTTAGGGATGAGCAGCTCCGTGGATTTCTGGTAACCAGTCTCCTGGAGAGGGGCTGGAGCTTGGGCTACTTTGGCGTTGCCCCAGGCAAGAGGCGATGAGCAGGGGTGGGTATTCTTGTATCCCCCCACTTTGCTGCCTCTATATTGGAGTTTTTCCCAGTGGATAAAAGGGTTGTTTCCCTACGCCTTCAGGTTGGGAAGCAGGTCCTGACTCCTGACCATCATTTGTGCCTATGCACCAAGTAATGGTTCAGAGTACCCACCCTTTTTGGAGTCTCTGATTGGGGTGCTGGAGGATGCTCCTCTTGGAGACTCCTTTGTCCTACTGGGGGACTTCAATACACACGTGGGCAACGACAGTGAAACCTGGAGGGGTGTGATTGAGAGGAACGCCTTGCCTGATCTGAACCCGAGAGGTGTTCAGTTATTGGACTTTTGTGTCAATCACAGTTTGTCCATAACGAACACCATGTTCAGGCATAAGGGTGGCCATATGTGCACTTGGCACCAGGACACCCTAGGTTGCAGATCAATGATCGATTTTATTATCATATCATCAGACCTGCGAACATATTTCTTGGACACTCGGGTAAAGAGAAGAGCAGAGGTGTCAACTGATCACCACCTGGTGGTGAGTTGGATCCAGTGGCAGGGGGAGGATGCCATTCAGACCTGGTAGACCCAAACGTATAGTGAGGGTGTGCTGGGAACGTCTGGCTGAGGGCCCTGTCCAGGAGGTCTTCAACTCCCACCTAGGGAAGAATTTCAACCACATTCTGAGGGAGTCTGGAAACATGGAGTCTGAATGGGCCATGTTCTCCACCTCCATTGTTGAAGCGGCTGCCCAGAGCTGCAGCTCCAAGGTCATCGGTGCATCTCGTGGTGGCAACCCCCGAACCAAGTGGTGGACACCAATGGTGAAAGGGGTCATCAAGCTGAAAAAGGAGTCCTACCAAGCTTGGTTGGCTTATGGGACTCCCAAAGCAGCTGAGGTGTACCAGCATGCCAGGCAGAGTGCAGCTCGGGTGGTTGCTGAAACAAAAACTCAGGTGTGGGAGGAGTTCGGTGAGGCCATGGAACAAGACTTTCGGTCAGCCTCAAAGAGATTCTGGCAAACTGCCCGGCGACTAAACTTAGTCCCTGCGTGTTTCAGGGTCAACAATTTCTGAAACCTGGCCTGCATTGCTTTCTATATGTGCTGTTTTTCTTTTAATTTCCTGCCTGCCTCAGGGACTACAGATGGAAATTAGTGAGAATGCTATAATCTGGTACAGAGCATCTTTACCCTCTGTTTAATGTTTTTTCTGTATATGTTCCCTAACAAATAAACCAATAAACTAAACTAAACTAAACTCAGGAGAAGGAAACAGCTCCCTGTCCACACTGTGTATGGTGCAGACGGGGTGCTGCTAACTTCGACTGGGGATATCGTCAGGCCATGGAAGGAATACTTTGAGAATCTCCTCAATCCCACTGACACGCCTTTCACAGAGGAAGAAGAGCTTGGGATGAGGGGGACGACTCACCCATCACAGGGGCTGAGGTCACAGAAGTGGTTAAAAAACTCTTTGGCAGGCGGGCCCTGGGACGGGACGAGATTCGCCCTGAGTGCCTCAAGACTCTGGATGTTGTAGCGTTGTCATGGTTGACATGCCTCTGCAGCATTGCGTGGAAGTCGGGGACAGTGCCTTTGGCATGGCAAACTGGGGTGGTGGTTCCTCTCTTCAAGAAGGGGAACCGAAGGGTGTCCTCCAACCTTAGGGGGATCACACTCCTCAGCCTCCCTGGGAAGGTCTATGCCAGAGTACTGGAGAGGAGAGTCCGGCCATTGGTCGAACCTCGGATTCAGGAGGAGCAATGTGGTTTTCGTCCTGGCCATGGCACATTGGACCAACTCTTTACCCTCTTGAGAATCCTCGAGGGTTCGTGGGAGTTTGCCCAATCAGTCCACGTGTGTTTTGTGGACTTGGAGAAGGCATTCGACCACGTCCATCGTGGTTTTTTATGGGGGGTGCCTTGGGAGTATGGGATATCGGGCTTGTTGTTACTAGCTATCTGGTCTCTACACAACCGTTGTGAGAATTTGGTTCATATTGCCAACACTTGGTTGGACTCATTCCCAGTGAGAGTTGGACTCTGCCAGGGCTGCCCTTTGTCATCGATCCTGTTCATAATTGTTATGGACAGGATTTCTAGGTGGAGCCAAGGAATGGAAGGTGTCCTTTTTGGTGACCACAGGATCTCATCTCTGCTGTTTGCAGATGATGTCGTCCTGTTGGCTTCATCCAGCAATGACTTACAGGTCTTACTGGGATGGCTTGCTACTAAGTGTGAAGTGGCTGGGATGAGAATCAGCACCTCCAAGTCCGAGTCCATGGTCCTCAGCCAGAAAAGGGTGGATTGCCTTCTCTGGGTTGGGGACGACCTCCTGCCCTAAGTGGAGGAGTTTAAGTATCTCGGGGTCTTATTCACAAGTGAGGGGAGAATGGAGTGAGGGATTGATAGACGGATCGGAGCAGCATCTGCAGTGATGCGGACATTGTACCTGTCTGTCCTGATGAAGAGGGAGCTGAGCTCTAAGGCAAAGCTGTCAATTTACCGGTCAGTCTACGTTCCTACCCTCACCTATGGTCATGAGCTTTGGGTAATGACCGAAAGAATGAGATTGCGGATACAAGCAGCTGAAATGAGCTTTCTCCGTAGGATTGCTGGACTCACCCTTAGAGATAGGGTGAGGTGCTCAATCATCCGGGAGAAGCTCAGAATAGAACCCGCTGCTTCTCCACATCGAAAGGAGCCAGTTGAGGTGGTTTGGGCATTTGATCAGGATGCCTCCTGGACGCCTCCCAGTTGAGGTGTTTTGGGCACGTCTCACTGGGAGGAGACCCCGGGCAGACCCAGGACTCGCTGGAGAGTCTATGTCTCCCAGCTGTCCTGGAAACGCTTTGGCATCCTCTCAGAAGAGCTGGAGCAGGTGGCTGAGGAGAGGGAAGTCTGGGCTTCTCTACTTGAATTGCTGCCTGTGCGACCTGCACCTCTGGAAAAGTGGTAGAAGATGGATGGATGGAAGTTTTTTTTAATCATTTAAGGAAATGGCTTATCTCACAACCCCATCACGGCGTTTGACTGCATCCCTCGTCGTTCCTTGTGGAGGGTGCTTCGGAGTATAGGATATCGGGCTCGTTGCTACGAGCTATCTGTTTTCTATATGACCATTGCGAGAGTTTGGTTTGTATTCCCAACAATCAGTAAAATTTATTCCCAGTAGGAGTTGGACTCCATCAGGGGTGCCCTTTGTCACCGATCTTGTTCATAATTTTTATGGGCAGGATTTCTAGGCGCAGCCAAGGAATGGAGGGTGTCATATTCGGTGACCACAGGATCTCATCTCTGCTGTTTGCAGATGATGTGGTCCTGTTAGCTTCATCAAGCAATGACCTACAGATTTTACTGGGGAACTTTTCTACTGAGTGTGAAGCGGCTGGGATAAAAATCATTACCTCCAAGTCTGAGTCCACGATGCTCAGCCAGAAAAGGATGCACTGACCTATCCAGTATGGGGACAAGGTCCTGCCCAAAGTGGAGGAGTTCAAGTATCTTGGGGTCTTATTCACAAGTGAGGGGAGAATGGAACGGGAGATTGACAGACAGATTGGAGCAGCATCTACCTTGTGTTGGTCTGTTGTGGTGAAGAGGGAGATGAGCTCTAAAGCAAAGCTGTCAATTCATTGCTCAATCTACATTCCTACACTCGCCTATGGTAATGAGCTTTAGGGAATGACCAAAAGAATGAGATCATGGATACAAATGGCTGAAATGAACTTTCTCTTTAGAGTTGCTGGACTCACCCTTAGTGATAGGGTGAGTAGTTCAGTTAGCCGGGAGAGGCTCAAAATAGAGCTGCTGCTCCTCTACATTGAAAGAAGCCAGTTGAGGTGATTTGGGCACCTGATCAGGATGCCTCCTGGACGCCTCCCATTTAAGGTGTTTCAGGAACGTCCCACTAGGAAGAGACCCTGGGACAGACCCAGGACATGCTGGAGAGACTGTGTCTCCCACCTAGCCTGGCCTGTTCTCTGAAGAACTGGAGGTGCTGCGGAGAGAGAAGTCTGGGCTTCTCTGCTTAGACTGCTGTCTTCACGACCCAGACCCCCGGAAAAATGGCAGTGGATGGATGGATGGATGGATGGATGGATGGATGGTTGTTTTATGAAATTTGCAATACCAAATATTCACGAATTATGAAGTTGCCAAGTTTAATACTGAAATTTACTGACTATTATTTTGCCTGTGAAGTTTGTCTGGTTGCTCATATGGTATTCAAAATATTATTCATTCACAAAAGCAGTTTTCTTTCTGTAAAATTGTTTTGATAATAACATGACAAGAACATAAAATAACCGATTTTAATTGGCTTTCATCCAAAGCTGACACTGTTGTCCAGGAAGAATGTAAATTAGAGCATAATTAGATGCAGTGGTATTCAAAAATTTGAATAGTTTCAGTAGGTTATGGAAAAAAACATAATATTACCAGCAAACATTAATGCATGGTTTCTTTTTCCTTCATAAATTGGACAATAAATAAATATATATAAAAGAATGTACAATTGTGGCATGTTGAAAAGTCTGACAGAAAAATAATGGACCTTAAATAATTCTTCAGATCCCTGTGGTTCTTCAGAGAGCCATCACTTACTGAAGAAACTATTTATAGGATGGTTCTTTGCATACCTTATATGGTTCTTCAAATCACTGAGTCCTTAATTTCTACTGATGTTGTATGGCGGCAGAATACTGGGCTTTTCTGAAAAAGGTTATTTAAAGAAACTCTTGCTGAAAGGTTCTTCATGGAGCTCACAATGGTTTTTTCTACAGCATCACTCCAAAGAACCATTTGGTCCCCATTGGGTACTTTTATTTTTCTGTGTGTACATGCTTAATTAAATACCACACCAATTAAAAAAATCACCAAAATATGCTATTTGTCAAAGGGTGGCCAAATGTTTGCATACCTCTGTGTTTCTAACATCTCACAACTTGCAGTACAACTAATTAAAGTGCTTAAAGTAAGTAATTAGCAGCAGGGCTTAATGGTAATAATTATTATTAAATAGCATTCTCCCTATTAAATACAGCTGTGGAAAAAATTAAGAGACCACTGAAAAATTGTCGCTTTATCTGGTTTTACTATTTATATGTATGTGTTTGAGTAAAATGAACAATTTTGTTTAATGCTCTAATCTACTGAAAACAACTTACCAAAATTCCAAGTCAAAATATCATCATTTAGAGCATTTATTTTCACAAAATGACAACTGCCAAAAACAACAAAAAAGATGTTGCTTTTATATGTGCTTTTAGATCAAATAATACAAAGAAATCAAGTTCATGATCATACTTAAACACTACATTACTTAAGTTTTAAGTGAGGAAAGACTCAGAAACCTGTATTTGTGTAATAACTCTGATTATTATTCACAGCTTTCATGCGTCTTACCATGTTTAGATGATCACCTAATCAGTGCCTCAAGTAGATTGAGGTGTGCTTGAGTTGGAATTAAACAGATACTCAAATTGTCACAAACCCCAGTGCGCCATAACACGGCGCATGAGGGAGAGAATGAAAAACCCAATCGCAGGAGTAGAGAGTGCCATGTTTATTAAAGTTCACAAAAACAACAAGTTCAATAGTCACCAAGATCAGTTTGGTTTAGACACACAATATACGGAGAGATGTAATGATAAGGGTTAGGCCACCAAACATACAGGGCACCAGCCGAATGCTCTACAGCCTGGTCTAAAATGGAGCCTAGTGCCGCAGGGCTGCGTAAAGCACAAAAGGAAAGGCAAGCAGCCTAGTGCTGCAGGGCTGGAGTGCACGGGAGAAAAGATGAAGAAAGACACTTACAAAGCTGGGACTGGTCTGGGGTGCAACATGCAGTCTGGAGGATGAAGCGGAGAAGGAGGGCCAGCCGAAACACCAACGGCTCAAACAGGATAGCAGTGACAGGCTGGAGAATAACGAAGGGAGTGATACTCATATGGGGAGAACTGGCTGCCGCGTATGGAGGCGAATGCCCCAACAATCTCCCTCCTCAGAAGCGGCAAACATATACTCCTGAAGCTAACGAGGAAAGAGATTGCCGGTGCAAGAATGCGGGGGCAGAACTGATTGACACCAGGTGTGTGAAAGAGCGTGTGAATGAGAGTGAATGGAGCGTGTGCATGTGTGAGTGTGCGTGTGGGTGTATGTATGTGTGTGAGCACCCGTGACAGTGCAGCTGACGGTGCTTGACAGGAGGAGGGGGCGTGCCAGAGCTGTCAGGAGGAAACTAGGACAAATCATAACAGTAAGTCAGAACCGGGTTTGGCCTTCAAACCCGGATTCATGACACAAATTGAACAGCTGCCATAGAGGTAGATAAGCTAATTTAGGAAAGATTTTGCAGTGTTCTCTTATTTTTTTCTAGAAATATATACTGTATTTGTGCATCATAAATTTAGGATTGAGAAGCCAAAATAGGCTTCTTAAAGTATGTTTTATATATCTTAATTAGAATGAAATTTTGACAAGGACATATCTACTGTATATCTAAAATGTAGTTACTGATGGGATTGATTTATGGACCCATCCGTCCATTTATCCATTCATTTGTTTGTTCATTCATGATGTTGCCATTCTAGCTTCTACATTTCTAACTTCAAATTTATACAGAAGCTTTAACTCATCAAAACTTTGGACAAGTTCAACTTTCAGACTCATCTAATGAGGAGTTCCTTTTTTTGAGGGGGGGCTTTTACTTTTTCACACCCTTTTATGTTGTCACTGGTTTAGCGTTGACATTTCTGTTTGGATTCAGTTCAGATTTATACTTCTAGTGAGGAGTTCATATTTAGGGAGGGGGACTTGTTTTCTTCCAGTCCATTTTATGTTGATCACAGTTCTCATTAGGGGCCCCTGATATGCAGATGTGTGGGGTATGTGAGCTTGCTCACTGGGGTTCTTTGATTTATTAAGAAAACTGATTGCAATAAAATTTGACCTAATGCTGTGCAATAGTGGTAATAATTACATGAATTCAGTATCTATAGCCTATAGCTTACTAACATTGCTTTTAATCCTACCTACTGTCATGAGCCTCCCCGTGCGCTATTATGCAGTACACAGAGGAGTGAGGAGAAAGGGCGGATTTACGAGCAAGGGTTACACCACAACACATTTATTAAAGAAAAGACGAACAGTTCCAAAACGTACAGACATACAAAAACAACAAGAAGAGTACACTTAAAGGCAAACACGGGGCGACATGTTGCGGGCACACCACAGTGTACAGTGGCATGTGCTGCCATGGTGAACCTCGACCGAGACAGGCACTTGTGACAATACAATGGTCCAGCAATGGTGGACTGGTAATGAGCTGCTTAAGTACCACCATTGCTGGACAGGAGAGATTGGGTACACCTGGGTGAGGCGCAGGAAAGCTAATCAGCGGGAATAGGACCAGCTGATCAGCATGAGAGAGGAGGCGTGGTCGGACCGGCAAGCTGTCAGAGAGCGCCCACCCGAAAGTAGGTCAAAGGAGGCTGCCTCACAGCTGCCGGCCAGAACCAGTGGCTACAGGTACGGAAAAGTAACCTAGAGAACAAAGAAACTACAAGAACTCAAAAGATAACACAACACACAAATACACAGATAAACCTGAGCCACAGAAGGTCAGAACCGAGCCCAAAGAACAACCCGGCTCAGTTCATGACACCTACCTCTGAGCCTAAATGAAGATGCCACAGGAATTTAGACCAAATACATCATTTGCATAATTTAGTTTTTTGCCTGATGAAGAGGGATGAGAAATCAGAAGATGAACAACGTTTTGTATTTGATCAACAGAAAGATGTAAATTCATGATCCAGTCTTTATGCTAGTAATCACTACAGGTCTCAAAATAGCTTAACTAAAAATCCAACAGTGTGAACCTAGTGATGAGAAGCTTATGGGGAAAGATTAATAAGATAAGATAAGATAAGATAAGCCTTTATTAGTCCCACAATGGGGAAATTCCAGGATTGCAACAGCACAGGGATAGCAACACTCAGAGCAACAATCAGAAGGCAAGAAAAAGCAAGAGCAGCTAGTATACATATGTACATGTTAATATAAATATATTTATATATATATATATTTATATATATATATATATTTATATATATATATATTTATATATACTAAATACTTTTTTGCCCCACTGTATATATATATATATATAAATATATTTATATATATATATATATATATATATATATATATATATATATATATATACAGTGGGGCAAAAAAGTATTTAGTCAGCCGCCAACTGTGCAAGTTCTCCCACTTAAAAGATGAGAAAGGTCTCCAATTTTCATCATAGGTATACCTCAACTATGAGAGACAAAATGAGAAAAAAAAAAATCCAGAAAATCACATTGAAGGATTTTTAATGAATTAATTGGTGAATTCCTTGGTAAAATAAGTATTTGGTCACCTACAAACAAGCAAGATTTCTGGCTCTCACAGACCTGTAACTTCTTCTTTAAGAGGCTCCTCTGTCCTCCACTCGTTACCTGTATTAATGACACCTGTTTGAACTCGTTATCAGTATAAAAGACACCTGTCCACAACCTCAAACAGTCAGACTCCAAACTTCACTATGGCCAAGACCAAAGAGCTGTCAAAGTACACCAGAAACAACATTGTAGACCTGCTCCAGGCTGGGAAGACTGAATCTGCAATAGGTAAGCAGCTTGGTGTGAAGAAATCAACTGTGGGAGCAATTATTAGAAAATGGAAGACATACAAGGCCACTGATAATCTCCCTCGATCTGGGGCTCCACGCAAGATCTCACCCCGTGAGGTCAAAATGATCATGAGAACTTTGAGCAAAAATCCCAGAACCACACGGGGGGACCTAGTGAATGACCTGTAGAGAGCTGGGACCAAAGTAACAAAGGCTACCATCAGTAACACACTACGCCGCCAGGGACTCAAATCCTGCAGTGCCAGACGTGTCCCCCTGCTTAAGCCAGTACATGTCCAGGCCCGTCTGAAGTTTGCTAGAGAGCATTTGGATGATCCAGAAGAGGACTGGGAGAATGTCATATGGTCAGATGAAACCAAAATAGAACTTTTTGGTAAAAACTCAACTTGTCGTGTTTGGAGGAGAAAGAACACCATACCTACTGTGAAGCATGGGGGTGAAAACATTATACTTTAGGGCTGTTTTTCTGCAAAGGGACCAGGACGACTGATCCGTGTAAAGGAAAGAATGAATGGGGCCATGTATCATGAGATTTTAAGTGAAAACCTTCCTTCCATCAGCAACGGCATTGAAGATGAAACGTGGCTGGGTGTTTCAGCATGACAATGATCCCAAACACACTGCCCGGGCAACGAAGGAGTGGCTTTGTAAGAAGCATTTCAAGGTCCTGGAGTGGCCTAGCCAGTCTCCAGATCTCAACCCCATAGAAAATCTTTGGAGGGAGTTGAAAGTCCGTGTTGCCCAGCGACAGCCCCAAAACATCACTGCTCTAGAGGACATCTGCATGGAGGAATGGGCCAAAATACCAGCAACAGTGTGTGAAAACCTTGTGAAGACTTACAGAAAACGTTTGACCTCTGTCATTGCCAACAAAGGGTATATAACAAAGTATTGAGATGAACTTTTGTTATTGACCAAATACTTATTTTACCGAGGAATTTACCAATTAATTCATTAAAAATCCTTCAATGTGATTTTCTGGATTTTTTTTTCTCATTTTGTGTCTCATAGTTGAGGTATACCTATGATGAAAATTGGAGACCTCTCTCATCTTTTAAGTGGGAGAACTTGCACAATTGGTGGCTGACTAAATAATTTTTTTCCCCACTGTATATATATATATATATATATATATATATATATATATATATATAGACACAGTGCGGAGCATTGTGGTTGGTGGATGTGCAGCAGAAAGTCTAAGCTCTCTCTCCGCGGATGCGGTGGGCCAGCTGGATGTCTTTGGGCATGATGGTGACCCCCTTGGCGTGGATGGCGCACAGGTTGGTGTCCTCGAAGAGACCCACCAGGTAGGCCTCGCTGGCCTCCTGCAGAGCCATGACGGCGGAGCTCTGGAAGCGCAGGTCGGTCTTGAAGTCCTGAGCGATTTCCCTCACCAGGCGCTGGAAGGGCAGCTTACGGATGAGCAGCTCTGTGGATTTCTGGTAGCGACGGATCTCTCTCAGAGCCACGGTACCGGGCCTGTAACGGTGAGGCTTCTTCACTCCGCCGGTGGCCGGAGCGCTTTTTTCGAGCAGCCTTGGTGGCCAGCTGCTTCCTGGGGGCTTTTCCTCCAGTAGATTTACGGGCCGTCTGCTTGGTTCTTGCCATCGCTCTTTATTATTCTATCTTATATTTCCTGCACGCCGCCTAAACTCCAGCTCGGCACCCGCGTCGTTTTCGCTTCAGTTCTCCCGGTATGTCGAGTTTCTCCGTTAGCACCGGGTGGCGGTTGAGTGCTAGCTAGCTCTTCCCTGCTGTATCGTCTCCTGCTGTAAACAGAGGCTCCGTCCGCTGACTCGGGAGACCTTTGGGGCGATCTGTGTGTCCGTGATATATATAGAGTGAAAGGTGTGCCGGATCACAAAGTTATCACCGGATCAGAAGAAGAAGGAAGATAAAAAGACTCAGAATTGATCCGCTTTTGCAAAAGGCAGCCAACTCGTGTGGCGCCAGAACCGGAAGTTATATATATATATATATATATATATATATATATATATATATATATATATATATATATATATATAATAGTTTACATTTTAAACTTTATAGCATCCAGGAAGAATTAAAGTCTGTAAACTGTGACCCAGACCCCCAGATAGGCAGTAGTGGATGGATGGATGGATGGATGGATGGATGGATGGATGGATGCCCCTCCTTACGCAACCCTCCCCATCTACCCAGGCTTGGGACCGGCACTAAGAGTACACTGGCATGTGTTCCCCCTGCTCCACCAAATATGAGAACTTAAATACACGGGTCATATACAGTGGATTTAAAAAGTACACACACCTCTGTTCAAATGCCAAGTTTTTATGTAGTAAAAAAATGAGACAAAGATAAATCATTTCAAAACTTATTCCACCATTAATGTGATGTATAACCTGTACAACCCAATTGAAAATTAAGCTGTACAGTTTGGGTTCTGTGCCCACCACTCAACAGAGTCTGCAATAAGCTTGTTCCTAGAGAAAACTAAATCTTTCTTAGATAGGTGCAATTGTGTAGGTGCTGTGTTTTTAGATCTGAAGAAGGCGTTTGACACTGTTGACCACAACATCCTTTTAACCAAACTTACTCAGTTTAACTTTTCAGAACATGCTATCAGATGGTTGAAATTTTATCTAACTGACAGACAGCAATGTGTAATAGTCAACAGTGCCAAATCACCATATTTGAAATGTCAAATGGGTGTCCCACAAGGTTCCATACTTGGACCAATATTATTCTCCCTATACATAAATGATCTACCAAATGCATGCAGAAACATTCATATACAAATGTATGCAGATGACAGATATTCACACCTGCAAAAAACACCCAAGAAGCCACCTGTATTCTTACAACAACAATGACCCAAATCCATGACTGGCTGAATAACACGTCTCCTACTAAACACTAAAAAATGTTTGCATGATGTTCACCAAACAACAATCAAATATTACAGACTGGAACATCTTCTTAAAAGGGGAGGAGCTGCAGCTAGTCGAGGAATTTAAGTACCCCAGAGTGATTTTAGACTCCTCACTAACCTTTAAAAAGCACATCAAAAAAATCTCAAACATAATCAAATTCAATCTAAGAAATTTTAAACAAATTAGACCATCGCTGACAGTTAATGCGGCCAAAATGTTTCTGCATGCAATGATCTCACATGATTACTGTTTTACCAACTGATCACTCACTGGTGTAACCATAATCAAACCCACTGAATCTTTATACAAAAAAGCCATAAAAGGTTTTGACAAGAAAGATCCCACATATCATTGCTGTAACATTTAAAAAAATACAATCTTTTGTCTTTTGAAAATTATGAAACTCAAATTTGCCTGTTCAATTTATAAAATATTAAATGGCTATGTATCCCACCACCACCACCACCGAGAGAATATGTTAAACTGAGAACTGTCACCAGAACAACCTCCAGAGCAATCACTAGAGGAGACTGTGAGGTCCCTCACAGACGGACCACATTTGCTCAATCTGTGCTATCAATGAGGGGCACCAAGATATGGAATAACATACCACCTGCAATCAGAGAATGTACCACACTGAACACTTTTAAGGCGCATTGTAAAAATTGGCTTTTAAACAACCAAAACTGTACCCATAACCAGCGGTAGCTCTGCGGCATACACATATATACATATCACACACATATGCCCCACCTCTTGTTTATTGCTGTCGCTTATTGCTGTGAGGTGCTTGGGTCCATGTGTGTGTGCATACACAGCACTTCACTCGTGTTACATTTGAATGTCTTGTTTTGTAACACCTTAACTCTTGCACTTTAGTCTATCCACTTTGTTTTGTGACCCACCGGGGGACTACAGATGCTAATTAGCAGTATTGCTAAATCTGGCATACTTACATTTGTATTAATGTTCATTAGTATGTATTGTCCCTTTCAAATAAACATTAAAGTAAAATAAACTGAAATCTTTTATGGGGAAAAATAAAAAACTTAAAATAACCTGGTTGCATAAGTATGCACACCTTTAAACTAATACTTTGTTGCAGCACCTTTGGCTTTTATTACAGCACTCAGTCTTTTTCAGTAGGAGTCTATCAGCGTGGCACATCTTGACGTGGCAATATTTGCCCACTCTTCTTTGCAAAAACACTCCAAATCTGTCAGATTGTGAGGGCATCTCCTGTGCACAGCCCTCTTGAGTTCTTCTTCATCTTCAGCTTTCTAGCAGAAGCCTGAAGGTTTGTGCCAACACTGACTGGTATTTGGAACTGTTCATAATTCCCTCCACCTTGACGAAGGGTCCAGTTCCAGCTGAAAAAAAACAGCCCCAAAGCATGATGCTGCCACCACCATGCTTCACTATAGGTATGGTGTTCTTTTGGTGATGAGCAGTGTTCGGTTTGCATCAAATATACCTTTTGGAATTATGGCCAAAAAGTTCAACCTTGGTTTCATCGGACCATAACACATTTTTCCACATGCATCTGGGAGATTTCAAATGTGTTTTTGCAAAATGTAGCCAGGCTTGGATGTTTTTCTTCGTAAGATAAGGCTTCCGCCTTGCCACCCTACCCCAAAGCCCAGATATATGAAGAATATGGGAGATTGTTGTCACATCTACTAAACAGCCAGTACTTGCCAGAAATTCCTGCAGCTCCTTCAGTGTTGCTGTCAGTCTCTTGGCAGCCTCCCTGACCAGTTTTCTTCTTGTCTTTTCATCAATTTTGGAGGGATGTCCAGTTCTTGGTAATGTCACTGTTGTGCCATATTTTCTCCACTTGATGATGATTGTCTTCACTGTGTTCCATGGTATATTTAATGCCTTGGAAATTCTTTTGTACCCTTCTCCTGACTGACACCTTTGAACAGTGAGATCCCTCTGATGCTTTGGAAGCTCTCTGTGGACCATGGCTTGTGCTGTAAGATGTGACTACAAAAATGTCAGAAAAAGACTACTAGAACTGTTGAACTTTATTTGGGGTTAATCAGAGGCACTTTAAATGGTGGCAGGTGTGTGCTGACTCCCATTTAACATGAGTTTGAACGTGGTTGGTTAATTCTGAACACAGCCACATCCCCAGTTATAAGAGGGTGTGCATATTTATGTACCCAGGTTATTGTAAGTTTTTTGGTTTTTATTTTTCCCCTTAAAAGATTTCAGTTTGTTTTTCAATTGGGTTGTACAGGTTATATTTTTTTGATTTTTTTTTTTGATTTTGTATACTTTATTGATCCCCAGAGGGGAAATTGAGGGCATCCACCTGAATGGATGAAGCAGCCACGGTACGGCGCTATCACTTAACCATTCACACACACATTCACACCTAGGGCCACTTTAGAATCTCCAGTTAACCTAACCTGCATGTTTTTGGCCTGTGGGAAGAAACCGGAGAGATCCTGGAGTAAACCCATGCAGATACGGGGAGAACATGCAAACTCCACACAGATCACTGTTGGTCAGGGGCTGGGATCGAACCAGGGATCCCATGGCCAAGGGTGAGTTGCTGTGCTGGTGCAGTGCTAACCACTGCGCCACCGCACCGCCCGTCATAGCTCCGCCCGTCATAGCTCAGCCCGTTATAGGTCACATTAATGGTGGAAAAGTTTTGAAATGATTTATCTTGGTCTCATTTTTTACATCACAAAAACCTGGCATTTGAACAGGGGTGTGCACAGTTTTTATATCCACTGTATGGTCCAAATAAGCCAAGAGCTTAACAGACAAATTTCAATGGAAAAAAGTTCTTCTGAATGGACAAAGCCTGTGTGTGCCTGTGAGTCCTGAGACACTTGAGACTGATGGCTTCACCTGTGATGAACACGCTTGTCTGAGCCATCGTCAGCTCTCCCCGCTTTCATATCTTTTTATGAGCTTATATAGCTTCGGGCTGCCTGAGTTGCTTTACTATTACAGAGGAGAGGAGGGAAGATGACTTATTTAAACTTCTGTGATTAATCCTGTATAAAATTTGTAAGCAGTGGAGTGCAGGGGGACATTTAGAGACTCAACACTGCCTAACAGAGCAATCTGTTTAATGACTTTATGTCTAACCTTATTGAGCCTCATTTGTCTCTAAAAAGTCAAGTGCCTTGCACTTTCTTTTATATTGTAGCTATCATCTGATACTCTACTGAAGCTGCAAACTGCTTTCAAGTGTATTATTCTTTTTTAGACATCCAGTAACTTTTTTTTTCCCTCCAGTGTGGACCTGGATGGGGTGCTTCAGCGTCAGTGCATCTCCTGTAACCTTATCGATGGATGTAGCTTCTTTAAGGCTGTTTTCAGCCCTAATCAAACCCACTTTACTCTTTACTGTTTGGGTAAGGTACACACCTGTGCACATTAACACAGACTTGTGGAGAACGCAACACTTCTTACACAGTTACAGTTTGTCTTTTCCCCAGGCCCAGGAATCCCTAGGGTGACAGTTCACAGTACAAAAGACCCCTCCAGTGAGTGTTACACCTACTCGTCTCACTAATAACAGCACACACAAAAGTGAGGCACACACACTTGCTGTCTCTGCAGTTTCTCCAGACAACCTACAGAGAGCAATGTGTAACCAGCCTGTGGTGGGGATTCATGGCTGCCTGCTGGTGAACACTGCCCTCTGTCTGCAGCCCTTATTCAGAGCACTTCACATGGAGATGTTGAGAATTTGATCCAGAACCTCGTGGCGTTGTCTTTTTAATACATAGCGGGTTTTTTTTTTTTTTTTTTTTTTTGCAGGATATGTCGTCTTAGAAGATAACAGCCCTCTGTCTAAAGTTCTGGAGGACAAGCAGCTCCCAGAGACACTGTTTAGAACAATTCCAGCAGACAACCATGGTACAACAACCAAAACACTAAAACTGTTTTTAGCATCTCATTTTGTTTAATTAGTATGCTTTTCCCTATTTTCTATCATTTGTCACTTTTTTTTTTTTAGTGTAATTTATTGGAGGAATCTAGAAAAGAGCTCAGCAGCCTCTACTATGAAAAGAGCCACTGTAAGCTATTTTTGTCCCAAAAGTCTGCATGGAATCAAAAAACTTATTTGAGCCTTAAAAAAAAACAAAAGCCAAATACTGCAACACTGCTCTCTTATAAACAGCATTTTACTATTTTTTTTTTGTAAATTTGCACCCGTTTTTATTAAATTACAACTTGTTAAAGATAAATTTGATGTTTTCCATAAATTTGCAACTTATCTCATAAATTTGAGGCTTTTTTCCTCTAAATTTTTGATTTTTTTTCTCCCAAATATGAAATATATTTGCAACTAATTGCCTGAAAACTGACAGTTTTTCAATGTAAATGTGCAACATTTTTCTCTTGAATTTGCAGTTTTTCCTTCTAAATTTGTGGCGTGTTTTTTTTCTTGTAAATTTGAAACTATTTTCTTAAAAATATACAGCTTATTTCACAGAAATGTGCACAATTTTTCATGCTAATTGGCAACTTTTTTTCTTGTGAATTTGCATGATTTTTCGTGCAAATTTGTGACCTTGTCCTCTTTAATTTGCAATTTTTAGTTGTAAATTTGCAGCATTTTTTCCATGTAAAATTTGACTTTTTAGAAAATTCTGCAACTTTTTTTCATAAATCTGGGGCTTTTTTTCTTGTAAATGTGTAGCTTTTTCCCATTTTTTTTAAATGTGCAAATCTTTATGCAAATGTACATTTTTTCTCTTTAATTAGATTTTTTTCCCCTGATAAATAAGCACCACATTCTCATAAATTCATGTCAGGTTTCTCTTATATGTGAGAGGTTTTTTGTTTTGTTTTTTTTGAATTTCCAGGTTTTTCTTGTACATTAGTGAATTTAATCTGTCATAAATTTATGACCTGTTTTCTGTAAATTTGTGAGTTTTTCAAAACCACAGGGAGCCACTGAATATGAGAAAATTGTTGCATGTGGCTCAGGAACCACAGGTTGCAGACCCCTGATCTAGAGGTAAAATGTCTTATTTTAGACTGAAGCTGAACAGAGGTTGTTATGAGCAGAATAAGGATTATTAGAGCAATGACTCATGCTGAGCTACTCTTGTGAAATCCAATAATAAAAAAAATATGACATTGAGAATTAACATAATGGGTACCTTCTCTCAGTAGTTCTCTACACTCACATTACTTAAGCAATAAAAATTTCTTACTAGCCAGGCAATTATCTAAACCTGAAAGAGACCGCTGCAGTTTAGCATTAACTTGCAGATAAGCAATAACGACTAGTGCTCAGGTAATTAGGGTCTTTAAGTTCCAGAGTTGTAGGTAGAGACATAAGTTCTGAATGTGCTCTGTTGCCCTTGTTCAGGCCCTGTTTACTTTCCTCAGATCTGCACCTGAAACTATCTATACCTCAGGGCTATGAGGACAACCTGCATCCACTCCTCATCATTGTGTAAGTTTCATTAAGCATGCATGTGAAAATACACCTGTTTCCAAGCGTCGTCGTTGCTTAGGGGGGAGGGGGTGGGGCAACTATCTCCACACTTGCTGATCCTGTTTGTCTTGTTCTCAGAGATGGTGTCCCAGGCAGCCAGTCCGTGACAGAGGAATTCACCCTCGACTGGTCTCAGGCCCTCTCCAGCACACACAGCGTGGCCTTGGCCTGGGTGGATGGCAGAAGTGGGGTGACTCGTGGGCAAAAGACCTCCACTATGGATCCACGCAAGCTCAGCTCGCTACGAGTTAAAGATTATCTGGGAGTTGTCGAGTCAGTGTAGTTATGCAATAACAAGAGGCTATATAATCAAAATATGACAATAAAATCAGTTAATTGAAAATCTGAAGGGGTTTTATGATCTTTCCACAGACTATTGATGCAGCTTTCTTATATTGATGACCGTCGGATGGCCCTTTATGGAAAGGTTGCAGCCTTTTTAAATTTGAAAGCTTAATTCCTTCCATCTGAAATTGTCAGTGTTTGAATTTTTCTGTTACTCATTACAGGCATTTGGTGGTTATTTAACCCTCAAAATGTTAGCTGCAACAGATAGACTCTTTCAGTGCACTGCTGCTGTGGCACCAGTAACTGACTTCAGGCTTTATAGTGAGTGTACATATTTGTTGTTCACAAAATGAACTTCTTGCCAGAAGTTAAGACCTGTGTACTCCAAGAACAAGAGCAGAGAAATTTGTTTTCTCTTTCAGGGCTGCAAGAACAAAAATAACATCATTCTTTTCTTGCAGCCCTGGTTTGGGAGTTCTTGCAGCTTGCTCTCACCACATCATCTGGGCAGAACTTTTTTCTTGTGTGGTGTCCGACAACTAATGTGTGATTGGTCAGAAATTTGAATTTTCTCGGAGTTCTGCACTTCAGTTTCTCATGAAGTATGAAATGTACTGGCCCGAACTAACTTTATTCTTGTTCTTGTCACCTCAAGAAAAAGAGCTTATTTCTCTGTTCTTGTGGAGTGTGTACAGGCCCTGATGCCAAACCATACAGACCATTCTTGCATCAGAATAAACAATAAGTATTACTCTATTTTCAGGTGCTGCATTCTCAGAGAGGTATCTGGGTCTTCCTACAAAGGAGGAGCATGCTTACTTGGTGAGGCTTTAAAGCCACAACACTTATTTTACTTATTTGAGTGTAATGGGGAAGCTGCAGCTCAGAGGTTGGGGTTCGTGGTTCGATGTCCAGCTCGCACAGTCAGCATGCCACAGTCTCACTGGGCAAGATGCTGAACCCCAAATTGTGTGAGTGTGTGCACACATGTGTCTACTTGAGAGCAAAAATGCTGTTTCAATGTAACAAATATTTTAAAAGTGCTTCAAGTGGTTGGTATAGATCAATTTGTTCTGCTGGATGGGGGTATGGTGGTTAGCATTGTTGCCTCACAGCCAGAAGGTGCCCAGTTTATAGCAAGAGTGTGGCGTTGGGATGTTCTCCTGTGTGAGTTTATTCTGTGTGCTCTGGTTTCCTTCCACAAGTTAATTGTAAGATTAATTGGTTCATTCCTTAAATGTTACACCTTTATTCTGTCATGTCATCTGTCTGGTTGACACCATTGCGAAACTGCATATTAGTAAATAACAAATGGCCCGCCGAGTGTATTGGCAGGTGAGCCTAATAGCTTGCCTATCACGTATCAGTGAAGGTACATGAAACAATCGACACCACTGTGTTATGCAACCAAATTAGATTGCCAATTGCAGCCTCCCAGATGGCTGTAAATTTGTCTTAAATTACAGCCACATTGATATGTCTAAGATTGGAAATGAAACTTGCAAACATTCAACTTTCACTGAACATTTTAAACAAAAACTGAAATTTTAATCTTTAAAGAAGGTAGGATTTATTGCTGTGTAATTGTAACATTTTAATAATTTCAGACTGCCTCTATGCTGGAAGAGGTTAACAAGCTAAAAGAAGAGAACTTCCTCATTCTACATGGAACTGCAGATGGTGAGACTTTTTTTTTTAGCTCAGACAAAATTAGCATGTTAATTCTGGTGTTTCTTACAAGATTTACAGTACTGTATGTGTTTGTGCATCTTTGTTTGTTTGTCCAAAGCAAGGGTACACTTCCAGCACAGTGCTGAGCTCCTGAGCCGACTGGTTAAAGTGGAGGCCAACTACTCCCTGCAGCTCTACCCAGATGAAGGCCACATCTTAAGAGAGCCTCGCAGTGTCAGACATTTCCAGCGAACTGTGGTGAACTACCTCCAAAACTGCTTGAAACACAGGCCCTTCCTAGATCCCATAGAGGACGAAGAAGAGGATGACTGAGCCCAGATTCCCCCTTCCTTCTTCTGGAGGAACTCTTTTGGGACTGTGTGCCATCTTATGCATTACCTTGAGTCAGTTTACTGGACGCAAGAGCACAGGAGTGGGGACCAAATGCATCATATCACCTCCTAAAACATCTGGAAAAAACGATGTACTGTATAATGTGTTGCACATGATTTCTGCTGTTAATGGTATGTATGAGGCCCTGTTTGTTTACAGAATTCACTTGAGATAATGTGGATTAGACGGCTAATTACTCTGCCAAAAATTTACAAAGATTTTAAAACATGCATGTCGTAATGGCTGCATGATGTGAATTAGTTTACAATGCATTTTCTTTGGAATGTATTTAGCAAATTTTTAGTTTTACCCCTAAAGGTATCAGTGCAAAATCTGTCAAAAGCAAGGAACACACTTGCAAACATGAGAAATATTAACTAATGCACTGGGAAACCTTACTTTTTCAGTGTTTGCATATAATGGCTATAGAGTTTTCTATGCAGGTGTGTGAATAACCCAGCAACAGGATCACCTTCAAAATGACTCACATTCTAGTCTGCTCCAATGTAAGAGGTCTGAATCAAATCTCTAACATACTGTACAACGTAAAGTTTCTGTCCTGCTATTTTTGTAAGTGTGTTCTAGGCTTTAATGATAGATAAAGCATAAGGATCTTTCTAAATGTGCCAAACAGTCTGTGAATTTAATCCACTAGTTTTATTTGCATTATGTGATTAATAATGAGTATGCACCTGAGACTATTTATACAACGCTAACTATTAATTATAAATAAGAATGACTACAAGAGCATCTGTGTATTTGGAAGTGCAGTATGTTTCTGTTGATATGTCTTGGCATTTTAACCATTTCTTGTGCATTGCTTAATTTAGTTCTTCAGTCAAACTGTTCAGCCATTATGTTACAGTCCACAAAGCTAGTGGGCCCGAGCAAAGAATTATCTACCGTGCATGCAGTTGGTAGAGAAGAATGCCATTGACTCAACGACCAGCTTACTCCTTTTCCATAAATTTCAGAAAATAAAGTTTTGCTCTTTTTCAGCAAAAAACTATTTTTGAAGTATGTGAGTAGGACAAACACATCGTGCTCACATTATGGAAAAATGACACAAAAACACTTAATTTTACCTCTGCCAAGGGAGGACAGAGAAAATATAGCAGAGAATTCTTGTTATAATAGTCAAATTAGTTCAGAAAGGTTTAAAGGGGTCACTGACTGCATTTTTTTTTCACCTTTTAACAGCTCACACATGTCTTAATGAAGTGTCTGTGACATGTTTTGTTCATTTTCTTTACTTTTTTAATTATTTAAAGGAGTCATTCCATTTTTCCACATTTTAATAGCTCAGACATTTCTTAATCAAATGTTTGTGATGTAGAGGATGACTTTCACAAATGAGACTGAGTTTATTTCTCAGGAAAGGTTTATTGTGAGTCTACATCCTCTAACAAGCAAGATCAGAGATGCTACTGACTTAAATAAATACAGATGAACACTGATTAAGAAAATTATGAGTCATTGATAATCCATATTCATACACACGATAAGAATAGTTCTTTTGATACACCATGCCAAAGTACTTTAAAAAAAAATAAGCAAAATAAACAAAAACTTATGACCGACTCGAGTAGACATCAATTATCCCCAGCTGTAGGAAGTCATCTGACACAGAGTGAGGAAACTCAAACTCTGAAAATATGCCACTATGCTGAACATAAACCACAAGAGATGGAGAATGATATTGATCCTGATAACCACTTTTTCAATAATATTCATAACCACTGTGAATATTACACTGAAAAGCAATTCAAAAGTCAAGTGCAATTAGATGGTAAACTGTCAATAATACACTTCAACAGCAGAAGTCTTAACAAAAACTTTCCACAGATTCAGGACTATTTAAAACAGCTAGACAGAAAATTCACAACTATTGCAGTCTCTGAAACCTGGCTTAATGAAGAGCAGGCTCCCCTGATGGCAATAGAGGGATATCAGATGTTTTATATTAACAGAACTCAAAAAAAGGGTGGTGGTGTTGCACTGTATATTGATGACCTGTATAGGTGTAAGCTTGTAAATGAAATGTCCTTTGCACTACCAGGGATCTTGGAATGTGTCACTGTCGAGATTGACCTAGACAAAACAAAAAATCTAATCATAAGTTGTATATATAGAACGCCGGGAACTTGCATTGAGACATTCAGAGATAAATTAGTCGAGCTCTACAATAATATTACTAGTAAGAAAATGGTAGCAATTTGTGGAGATTTCAATATTGATTTACTAAATCCACATCAACAAAATGTAGTCACAGAGTTCATGAACTCTATGTACAGCATGAGTCTATATCCCACAATAACACATCCCAGTAGAATCACAGTTCACTCTGCTACACTTATTGACAACCTGTTTGTCAATGTTATCGATAAGAAAATAGAAAGTGGATTATTGATAAATGATATAAGTGACCACTTGCCAACCTTTGCACTTATCCATGGCCACACGGGGCCCAACGCAGAAAAAATTTCTAAATCGTTCAGATACAAATCACCAAATGCAATCAATTCTTTTAAAGAGGACTTGCTGAAGCAAGACTGGACAGAAGTCTATGTATCAGATGTAAATGAAGCCTATGACACATTTATAAACATTGTAACCACTCTTTATGAAAAAAACTGCCCATTAGTAAAAAAAAAGTTTAAAAACAAATTTGCTGATAAGCCATGGTTAACCAAAGGACTACAAAAGGCGTGTAAAAAGAAAAATTTATTATATAAAGCTTTCCTAAAGAAAAGGACAAAAGAAGCAGAGCAGCGGTATAAAACATACAAAAATAAGTTAACATATATAATAAGATGTAGTAAAAGAGACTATTACAGTAAAGAACTGGAGAAAAACAAAGACAATATTAAAAATACATGGACAATACTCAACAGTATCCTTGGAAATAAAAGCAGAAATACAAGCAACCCAACTAATATTCCAAAAAATAATAAAACGACTCAGAGTGTGAATATAGCTTCACCTGCAGATGAATTTAATAATTTTTTTAACATTGGACCTAATCTGGCCCGAGAAATACCCACTACGGTGCCTACAGGCGATACAATATGCAATAACACTGCTGTAAAAGACTCCATCTTCATAAAGAACACAGACGAAAGAGAGGTCATTGAAATTGTTAAATCGTTCAAAAGTAAAACACCTACGGACTGTGATGGTATTGACATGCTATTAGTCAAAACTGTTATCGAATGCATAGTAAAACCACTGACGTATATCTGTAGCCTGTCTCTCCAATCAGGTATATTTCCCAATGCAATGAAAATAGCTAAAGTAATTCCGATATACAAGACAGCGACAGAGGGGAACTCTCAAACTATAGACCAATTTCACTATTACCGCAATTTTCCAAGATACTTGAAAAAATATTCTATGAGAGAATTGACAACTTCATACTGAAGAATGATTTATTGTGTGAGCAGCAATATGGGTTCAGACACAAGAGGACAACTGCATATGCCCTAATGGAATTTACAGAAAAAATATCAACAGCCATTGAAAATAAAGAGTATTCAGTTGGAGTATTCCTGGATCTTAAAAAAGCATTTGATACAGTAGATCACAATTTATTATTCAAGAAACTACAAAATTGTGGTATTAGAGGGGTAGCACTGTCCTGGTTAAGTAGTTACTTAAAGAATAGATATCAGTATGTATGTGTTAGCAACAAAAACTCACAGTTACTGAAGGTCACTTGTGGAGTCCCACAGGGTTCAGTTTTGGGACCATTATTATTCAATATGTATATAAACGATATATGTAAAGTTTCAGAAAAAATGGACTTAATATTGTTTGCCGATGACACTAATCTGTTATGCAGTGGAAACAATTTGGAACAACTTCTGGATACACTTGGAAAGGAATTAGGAAAGCTTAAACTGTGGTTTGATTCAAACAAATTAACGCTCAATTTAAGTAAGACAAAATTTATAGTCTTTAACAACCATCACAACAACCCAGTACCCAAACTCAGTGTAAATGGTGTAGAGATTGAAAGGGTATCTGAAACTAAATTTCTTGGAGTAATAATTGATAACAAACTGTGTTGGAAGTCACATATTAATTATATTAAAGGTAAAATATCCAAATCAATTGCAATATTACACAGAGTGAAATATTTGCTGAATCAACCCACACTATACACCTTGTATCATTCATTAATACTCCCATACATGACATATTGTAATGAAGTATGGGGAAATACATATAAAACAAACATATATCCACTCTTTATTTATTTATTTTTTTTTGTTACTTATTTGTACCCGTAGGTAGATTTGGTTTGCAGTCTGGTGACAAGCCAGCGGCTGCCGGTCGCTGCGTGCGCGAGCGTCCTAAACCTACATGTTTTTGGTATGCGGGAGGAAACCGGAGAAATCCTGGAGTAAACCCACGCAACACGGGGAGAACATGCAAACTCCACACAGCTCACTGTTGGTCGGAGGCTGGGATCGAACCCACGATCTCATGATCCCCCGGCCGAGGGTAAAACTGTGCTGCCACAGTGCTAAACCACTGCGCCACCGTGCAGCTCTCTTTTATGCTTCAAAAGAGAGCTATTAGAATAATAAACAAAGCAGCTTACAGGGAACCAACAAACCCACTTTTTCTTAAACAAAAAACTCTCAAGTTGAAAGATCTGGTTGACTTTAAAACTGCAATAATAATGTTCAAAGTGAAGAATTTATCACTGCCCGCAAATATCCAAAAGTTGTTCCAAACAAGGGAGAAACGATAGCACTTCAGAGGAACATGTATATTTCAAAAGCCTACAGTGAGAACAACCACCAAGCAACACTGTATTTCAGTGCAAGGAGTCAGATTATGGAACGATTTTGGACCTGAATTAAAATCATGTACAACGCTTGGACAATTTAAACAAAAACTAATGGAAGAAATACTCCAAACATATTTACAAGACGACATGTAAACTCACATAAGGATTGACATATCCAGCCTGTGTTGTGTTGTAGCTTAGTTTTTTTTTTGTTTTGTTTTTTTCTGTTTTTTTTTCTTTTTTTTTTCTCTGTCACATTTTGTCTTAGATTTGTTTTTGAATAGTAACCACTTAACTTAGCCTAGCTTAGTTTTCTTTTTTTCTCTCAGTCACATTTTGTCTTAGCTTTGTTTTGAATTGCAATCGCTCTTGACTGTTTTCTCTTTTTTCTCTTTTTTCTATTTTGAATTCCTGGATGGAATATGGGTGGGCAATATAAGCTGCGGCTTCAGCCATCACCCATTTCGGATAACTTACGTGGAATTGTATAATCAGAGGAGTCTTTGTCTAATTTGACCTTGTTGTTATATTATTCAGTTTCTTTTAACCTGTACTGTACTATCCGAAATAAATAAATTAATTAATTCATTCATTCATTCATTCATTCAGTATCTCAGCAAAGAGGCAGAACAATCATTCATCACAGCTCTTATACTCTCCAGAGACACAAAACCCCCAACATCAAATATCACATCCCCAACCCACAGTCCTTCAGTAAACATATAGCCTCCGAGGCTCCTTGGCGTCTCCATTGTCTCTCAACTCCTCAGCCTCGGGGGCTCCTGCTGGGACATTCTCTCTGACTTCCCGTCTCAAGAAACCACTTCACACCTCCCGAGGTCTCTGCCGGGTCAGGTCCTCTTGGACGTTTAGACGTGAAGCCTCCAGAGTATGCACCGTCATGCCTACTAAATATATGTGAGGGAAAATGCATACCATACATGCATACCATATATGCGCCCTAAATGTGCGCCATATAACCCCCCCCCAAATGTCTAAATAAGGACAACTTACACCCCAGATGCATAGAATCATGACATATCCACACAGAACGAAAAAAAAATTGGCACAACATATCACACATCCAACTGCCTGGCCTTCAACTTCCTGCCATATCTGCTGTGAGCTGGTCTCGCTCTGCCTGTGGCTGTCTCTTACATCTGTGGATCAGAGTCATTAGCACATCGTTGTGAAAGCTTAGCAGAATGTCTCCCCGGCGGCCTGCCACGGCGGGGGGCCCTGGCCAACTGAACTTGTTCATCAGCTAACACAAAAGTGGGTTTGAGTCTGTTAATGCAGACTAATTCCCTCCTGTCTCCCAAATCGAGCAAAAAATGCTTTTCCCCGGTTTCTAACACTCTGAACGGTCCATCATAAGGTGGTCTTAAACCTAACCTCTGTGCGTCGTGTCTAACAAAGACAAATTCTGCATTCTTTAAGGTTTTAGGCACAAAAACGTGTGGGAAACTGTGATGAACTGGGCCGGGGAGGGTGTTTGATCCCGCGTCGCTTTGCAGCAGCTGAGCAGGGGGGGGGGGGCGATCTGGTGCGGGGTTCTCAGGAAGGAATTCTCCCGGTAACCGGAGAGGTTGGGTGAAGACTAGCTCGGCCGGAGAGGCTTGCAAATCTTCCTTAGGTGCTGAACGCAACCCTAATAAAACCCATGGAAGCTTATCAACCCAATTTGTGTCCGTGAGAGCCGCTCTGAGGGCTGCTTTCAATGACCGGTGAAAGCGTTCGTACAAACCGTTGGCCTGGGGGTTATACACAGTTGTGCGATGAATTTTCACCCCCAGGCTGAGTGCCATGGACGACCAGAGCTCGGAAACAAATTGGGGTCCTCTGTCAGACGTTATGTCTGACGGGACTCCAAAGCGCGCGACCCAAGCCGTTAAAAAAGCGCGCGCAACGTCTGCTGCTGTGGTTGACGCCAGGGGAATCGCCTCTGGCCAGCGCGTAGTGCGGTCCACCATAGTTAGAAGGGGTGTGAACCCCTGTGACAGCGGGAGGGGTCCCACCAAGTCGACATGCACGTGGTCGAAGCGTTTGGCTGAGATGTGAAAAGGTTCTAGAGGGGCCCGCGTGTGCTTGTGTACCTTTGCTCTTTGACACGCTGCGCAGGCTGCGGCCCATTCTTTGACCTGTTTACGCAGCCCCGGCCAAACAAACTTCTCTCCCACCATTTTGATCGACGCGCGAACGCCCGGATGTGCCAGCGAATGTATTAAGTCAAAAACGCGGCGACGCCACGCAGCTATCGCAGATTAGGGGGGGTATACCTCTTTGATGCACCCTGTGCTCCAGCCTTAGCCCTGTTGGCCCAGACTGGAGCGCGTGCACGTCCGCATCATTAACCTGCTCGGCAGCCATGGCTGCATAATCTAACCCAACGCAGACCGGGGCTGTGAGCGCTTCCGCGCCGCAAGCCTGGCCCGAGTCTACAGCCGCTGAGTCTGCCCCCTGGGGGCCTGGCAGTGCAACTGCGCGCGAGAGACAATCTGCCACTACATTGTGTTTGCCCGCCACGTGTTGAATGTCGGTGGTAAACTCTGAAATCACGGCCAGCTGTCTCTGTTGTCGGCCTGACCAAGGCTCTGAAATTTTAGCCATTGCAAATGTTAATGGTTTGTGGTCTACAAACGCGGTGAAACGGCGCCCTTCCAACCAGAACTGGAAGTGGCGGATGGCCAAATGCAGGGCTAAAAGCTCCGTATCAAACGCGCTGTATTTACGCTCGTTATCGCGCAATGTTTTGCTGAAAAACGCAAGTGGTTGCCAGCTCCCTGCTACCAGTTGCTCGACCACCGCCCCCACTGCCACGTCGGAAGCGTCCGTGGTTAGCGCCATGCGAGCTGCTGGCACCGGGTGTGCCAATAATGCAGCGTTCGCGAGGGCCGATTTGACTTGTGAGAAAGCGCGCTCCCGGTCCGGGGACCACTCGACCTTAGTTGCAGGTTTTTGCTTCTTTAGTGCCGCGTACAATGGGCGCATAAGCCGTGCCGCGTTGGGGAGGAAGCGGTTATAAAAATTGACCATCCCCAAAAATTCTTGCAGTGCCTTAACTGTCTGCGGTTGGGAGAAATCCGTTATCGCGCGCACTTTATCAGGCAGCGGGATCGCGCCTTCTGAAGACACGCGGTGCCCCAAAAAATCGATTTGCGCTACCCCGAATTGGCATTTCGCTGGGTTAATTATCAGCCCGTGTTCTGTCAGCCTCTGAAAAACGGCTGTGAGGTGGCGTTCGTGTTCGACTTCGGATGCACTGGCTACCAAAATATCATCCAAATAAGAGAACACGAAAGGGAGGCCGCGCAGCACTGCATCCATCATGTGTTGGAACGTCTGCGCGGCGCCTTTGAGGCCGAAAGGCATGCGCAAAAACTCGAAAAGCCCGAAAGGGGTTATAACTGCCGTTTTGGGTATGTCTTGCGCACGGACTGGGACTTGGTGATAACCGCGCACCAAATCTATTTTGGAAAAGATGCGCGCCCCCGCCAAATGTGCCGAAAAATCCTGGATGTGCGGAATCGGGTAGCGGTCGTGTGCTGAAGCATTATTTAATCTGCGGAAATCACCGCAAGGGCGCCACAAGCCGTCAGCCTTGGGTACCATGTGCAGGGGTGACGACCAAGAGCTGTTCAAGCGTCTAACAATGCCCAGTTTTTTCAAGTTGGCGAATTCCTCGCGCGCGATGGCCAGTTTAGCTGGGTCCAAGCGCCGAGCTTTTGCAAAAACAGGGGGGCCAGAGGTAGTTATGAAATGCTCGACCCCGTGTTTGGCAACTGACGCTGAAAATGTTGGGACCGTGAGTGCTGGAAACTGATTGAGTAGTGCATGAAACTTACCACCCGCAGCTGTGACATTGGGATGTGCAGAAGGCAGGGCCACCCGAGCTGTGCAGGATATAGAGTAGAAAGACAGTGCATTTACAATACGTCTATTAGCAAGATCAACTAACAAACTGTTTGAGCATAAAAAGTCAGCACCTAGCATGTTGTTGCTAACTGCGGCTACGACGAAGGTCCACTCGAAGGTGTGGCCGTGGAGGGATAGGAGGAGCGTCTTCTCCCCATAGGTTTTGATTGTGGAGCCGTTCGCCGCTAACACCAGGGGTCCGCTGGCAGGTGTCAGCATGTCCACGTAGGCAGGCTTGACAAAACTTAGCTGGGAGCCTGTGTCCACCAGGAATTCTTTCCCTGAATTTGCGTCTGTCACGAAAAGCAGCTTGTTCTTCGTGCCGAGAGTTGCAGCTGCTACCGGCTCTCGGTCTTGGCGTTTCCCTGGCGCTGGTATCGGCATGGTGGGGCGCATCTGCACGCTCTCTCCGCGAAGCGTCGATGGTAGAAACAGAGGGTGTTGTCAGCTCCGCTTCTCCTGGCCTCTGCCGCTGCCGACGTCAGTGGATCCGGTGCTGCAGCCTCTGGTCTCCCCTCGTCTCGCGGGGGTGCGTTCAGCTCTGCCGCTGCCGTCGTGGCTGCGTGCCGTCTATGGGCGTCGACGAGCCGCTGCGCCTCCTGGCCCAGCTCGTGATAGTCACGGTTGTTGAGTAGCTGTGAGCTGGCCAGGGTGACTCTCACTGCTGGCGGTAGCGTTCTGAGGAAGAGGTGGGCAAAGATAAAGCTGTCGTCATCCTCGCCTCTCAGGCTCATCATCTTCGCCATCAGATCTGCCGGCCTGTCTGCTTCCCCTTCTGTCAGCGCCAGGAGCTTCTCTGCTCGCTCTCCCAGCGAGGGAGTGAAGGCTCGAATGAGGGCGGCTTTCAGTGCGCTATACTTGTCGTCTTGGGGCGGGTGGTTGGTCAGGCTCTCCACCCACTGCACTGTGAGGCTGTCCAGCTTTGCGATGACATGGTAGAACCTCGTTGCGTCCGCTGAGATTCCCCGAAGGTGGAACTGCGCCTCCACAGTGGTAAATCAGGAGCGCGGGTTATGTTGCCAGAAATCGGGCAGCTGTAGTGTGGTAGCTGCGTTAACCCGGTTGGCCCCTGAAGAGTCCGGCGCGGAAAGCTCACCGCCACCAGCCATGGTTTGCCGTAGGTCACCAGTGTAGAGGATGACTTTCACAAACGAGACTGAGTTTATTTCTCAGGAAAGGTTTATTGTGAGTCTACATCCTCTAACAAGCAAGTATTTCAGCAAAGAGGCAGAACAATCATTCTTCACAGCTCTTATACTCTCCAGAGACACAAAACCCCCAACATCAAATATCACATCCCCAACCCACAGTCCTTCAGTAAACATATAGCCTCCGAGGCTCCTTGGCGTCTCCATTGTCTCTCAACTCCTCAGCCTCGGGGGCTCCTGCTGGGACATTCTCTCTGACTTCCCGTCTCTCAAGAAACCACTTCACACCTCCCGAGGTCTCTGCCGGGTCAGGTCCTCTTGGACGTTTAGACATGAAGCCTCCAGAGTATGCACCGTCATGCCTACTAAATATATGTGAGGGAAAATGCATACCATACATGCATACCATATATGCGCCCTAAATGTGCGCCATAGTGATATATTTTGTTCACATTTTCAAAGAGTCAAAGATTTTATTTGTCAATACTACTATATGTACAGGACATACAGGAGAATTGAAATGGTGTTTCTCTCTCTCTCTCTTCAATGGTGTGCACAGTAATAAAAAGAAAAAGGAATAAGGCTGGGAAAAAAGAAAACAACAGCAGTCTATGTACAGTAATGCAACCCGCAGTGCAAATGGCGGCAAAAGATAGACCCAGACCTCCCATAGTGCAACTAGAGATAAACAATTAACAATGATAAAACCCAGCAATCCTATAGACAGAAAACTAGAAATGTAATATCCGTAGATGCAGTTCAATGCGGTAGTGTAGGTGCAGATAGTAACAGATAGGACTGCACATGATCAGTATTGCAATGACAGACAGACAGCAGCAGATATGGCATTTGTGCAAATGGTTGCAGTTAAAGTGCAGAGACATACAGTAGCAAATGTTTTACTGTTGGTGCTCCAGTCTTTCTGTGCCAACAGCTGAGGCAGTTATTGTGCAGGTGATTGCATTACGGTCTGGGGGGGTGGGGGTGGTGGTGGACAGAGTTCAGGGTCCTGATGGCCTGATGAACAAAGCTGTTTAGCAGTCTTGTGGAGTGGGCCTGGAGGCTCCGGTACCTTTTCCCCAAGGGCAGGGGGCTGAAGAGGGAGTGTGAGGGGTGGGAAGTGTCGCCTGCAATGTTGATGGCTCTGCGAGTGAGGCGGGTGAGGTAGATGTCTGGGGGGGGGGGGGGCAGAGGGGCACCGATGATCTTGCTGGCTACTTTCACTGTGTGTTGTAGTGTCTTCCGACAGGAGGCGGTGCAGCCACCATACCACACTGATGCAGCTGGTGAGGATGCTCTTAATGGTGCCCCAGTAGAAAGAACACATGATGGGGGGGTGGGACTCGTGCTCTCCTCAGTTTGCAGAGGAAATAGAGATGAGTTTGAGCCTTCTTGGCCAGTGATGTGGTGTTGTTGGACCAGGAGAGGTCCTCAGAGATGTGCACCCCCAGGAACTTGGTGCTGCTCACCCTCTCCCACAGCTGCACCATTGATGATCAGAAGGGGGTGCTGTGTGTGACCCCTCCTGAAGTCGACTACAATCTCCTTGGTTTTTCCCATGTTCAGGAAGAGGTTATTGTCTTTACACCACTGGACCAGTTGTCTCACCTCATTTCTGTAGTTGGCCTCCTCATTGTTGGTAATGAGGCCAACCACTGTTGTGTCATCCGCAAACTTGATGATGTGGTTGGTGCTGTAAGCTGGTACACAGTCATGGGTCAGCAGGGTGAAGAGTAGTGGGCTGAGCACACACCCTTGTGGGGCCCCTGTGCTCAGGGCCCCTGTGCTTCTTAATGTTTTTAAAATTATTTACTCAAATTTGTTTTTGTTTTTTTCCTGGCTTTCTTTAAATGCTCCGATTTAAGTCACTTTAAGAACCATACTTCACCATTTCAACTCCGCCTTTTATGTCAGTTAGTCATTATAGCTGACTGTAGAAGAGCTTGGAATGACGAGGCGATGTGACTTATAAACCAAAGTTTATTATCAGCTTCGCTCCTCTAACAAGTCTCATCTCAGTGCAGAAGCAGAATAAGAGGTCGAACACATTCAGACCTACATACTTATACCTACACATAACAAAAGACATTGCACATCAAAGCTGACATCCCGCATTAGCTTAATCCCCCCTCCTTTGTCTTCCTACTCCTCCACCTGACCCTGGGTGGTCAGGGCGATCGATCTCCTCCATTGTCCTCTGTCTCTTCCACCTGGCCCTGGGAAGTCAGGGCGATCGATCTTGATCTCCACCGCAGCGCCTCGGATGCTCTTTGATCTTCACTGGCGGTTGAGACCTCTTGTCCTGTTCTGAGGCGTGAGGTCGTTGTACATATGTAATCACCAAACATTCTAACATGCTTATACATACTGTATGTAGGTTATGGGATATATGATTAATATAAACCACAGCCCCCCCAAACGACTAAGAAAAGGACAATTAAAGAAAGTCCACAGTTTAAGATAATTACTATGACATACTAACTGTTAAACCTCTTGACAAGGAAGAAACTTTCCAGCAGCTATGCTCCTGTAGAGAGTTCAGTGGTAATCATAACAGCGTAGTAATATCACAAGTCAGTCTTAAAACTGTCACAGCACAATCTGATAAAATAGTCAACAACTTTTGGTTAGTTTGCATCAGTCCCTGTGCCGTCTGGGTTTTAATCTTCTCCCGAATCTGCTGTGGGTCCGCTTGGGCGTCCTGGTGGGACCTTCCTGTAAGGAATCTGCAGCTTGGGGAGGAGAGTGGTTACTTGTTCCCTGCAGGGGGGCTGAGTCTTTTTTCTTGGGGGGTCTACCCCGCCGAGGTGCTCTCGCCAACCGTGCAGGCTCGTCTCTCAACAAGAAGGCAGGTTTAAGTCTGTCAATGCTGACTGTTTCTTTTCTGTCCCCTAAATCAAGCACAAAATGCTTATCACCAGGTTCCAGCACTCTGAATGGTCCATCGTATGGTGGACGGAGGGTTGGTTTTAAAGCTTCATGCCTAACAAAAACGAATTCGGCGTTTTTTAAAGCTTGGGGGACAAAAACCCGTGGAAAAGAGTGATGTGCCGGTCCGGGGAGAGTGTCCGGTCTGTTGTTGCCTAAAAACCTCAGGGCTGGAAGATGCCCAGGCTCTGGGTTCTCTGGTAAAAATTCACCTGGGAGTCTGAGAGGTTGTGCAAAAACTAATTCTGCTGGGGAGGCGTCTAGATCCTCTTTTGGCGTGGCACGCAACCCCAATAAAACCCAGGGAAGTTTATTTACCCAATTTGTATCCGTTAGTGAGGCTCTGAGGGCGGCCTTTAAAGATCTGTGAAAGCGCTCGCATAACCCATTAGCCTGAGGGTGATAAGCGGTGGTGCGGTGAATTGTCGCCCCTAAGCTGCTGGCCATGGCTGACCAAAGCTCTGAGACAAATTGAGGCCCCCTATCGGACGTGATGTCCGATGGGACGCCGAAACGTGCCACCCAGTTTGTCAAAAAAAACGCGAGCGACTTCCTCCGCTGTGGTTGACGCCAGAGGGACCGCCTCAGGCCAGCGCGTACTACGGTCTATCATTGTTAACAGGTGTGTGAAACCTTGAGAGGAAGGTAGTGGTCCCACGAGGTCGACATGAACGTGGTCGAACCTTCTAGCTGGGATTCGAAAAGGCTCTAGAGGGGCTTTTGTGTGTTTGTGTATTTTGGCGCGCTGACAAGACATGCACGTTTTTGCCCATTCCTTTACGTTTTGGCGCAGGCCTGGCCACACAAACTTTTCGGCGACCATTTTAACCAAGGCGCGCACACCCGGGTGCGCGAGGGAGTGAATTGAGTCGAAAATACGGCGGCGCCATGCAGCTGGGACTACCGGGCGAGGTCGGCCGGTTGAGATGTCGCATATTAAGGGGGGTACACCGTCGCGTAAACCCCTTTCCTCCAGCCTTAACCCTGTTAGTCCAGACAGGAGTGCGCGCATGTCTGCGTCACTGCTTTGTTCCTCCGCCATGGCTGCGTAATCTATCCCTACGTGAATTGGGGCCGCGTACGCGTCCGCGTTGGCGTAGAGTTCTGCGGCTGAGGTAGTATAATCTGTCTCCTCACGCTCTGGCGATGTCACAGCGCGAGAGAGGCAGTCTGCTACCACTTTAAGTTTGCCTGCCACATGTCAAATGTCTGTGGTGAACTCTGAAATTGCAGCTAGCTGTCTTTGTTGCCTGCCTGACCATGGTTCTGAAATTTTAGCCATCGCAAAGGTGAGCGGTTTGTGGTCTACAAAAGCCGTGAAACGCCGCCCTTCTAACCAGAACTGGAAGTGGCGGATGGATAAATGAAGCGCTAGCAGCTCCCTGTCAGAAGTGTTGTATTTTTGCTCAGTTTGGTTTAACGATTTGCTGAAAAATGCCAAAGGTTGCCAGGTTCCGCCAATGTGTTGTTCCACAACTGCCCCTATGGCCAGGTCTGAATCGTCCGTGGTTAGCGCAATGCGGGCCGAGGGATCAGGGTGAACCAACAATGTGGCGTTAGCTAGAGCACTTTTTACTTCCGCGAAGGCGCGTTCGCACTCCGGGGTCCATTCGACCGCATTGGAAGGCTTTTGTTTTCTGAGCACGTCATATAGGGGCTGCATGAGTTGAGCTGCACGGGGGAGGAAACGGTTGTAAAAATTAACCATTCCCAAAAATTCTTGCAGCGATTTGACCGTTTGTGGCCGTGGAAAATTTTTTACTGCGCGAACTTTGTCTGGCAGTGGGACTGCCCCCTTCGGTGAAACTCTGTGTCCCAAAAAATCAATTTGTGACACGCCGAATTTGCATTTGGCTGGACTGATTATTAACCCGTGCTCTTCTAGTCTCTGAAAAACCATAGTGAGATGTTGTTTGTGTTCTTCCTCTGACGAGCTGGCTACCAGCATATCGTCGAGGTAGACGAACACGAAAGGGAGATCGCGTAATACCGCGTCCATCATCCGCTGAAAGGTTTGAGCAGCGCCTTTGAGGCCAAAAGGCATCCGCAAAAATTCGAAAAGACTGAAGGGGGTTATTACAGCCGTTTTAGGAATGTCTTCCGCTCGAACGGGGACTTGATGATAGCCGCGGACCAGGTCTATTTTAGAAAAAATGCACGCACCCGCCAGTTGTAGTGAAAAATATTGGATGTGAGGAATTGGGTAGCGGTCATGCGCTGTCGCATTGTTCAATCTGCGGTAATCGCCGCACGGTCTCCAAGAACCGTCGGTTTTCGGGACCATGTGTAGTGGCGATGCCCAGGGGCTTTTTGAGTGTCTGATAATGCCTAGTTTTTCAAGGGTGGTAAACTCGTCCCGAGCTATGGCGAGCTTGGTCGCGTCTAAACGCCAGGCTTTGGCGAATACGGGTGGGCCCGTTGTGGGAATAAAGTGTTCAACCCCGTGCTTAGCCACTGAAGCTGAGAATTTGGGAACTGTGAGTGCTGGAAATTGGGTGAGGAGTTGATCAAACTTACCTCCTGCTGTAGTGACGTTGGCCTGCACGGGTGGTGGAGAAACTCGAGCTGAGCAGGGAATAGAAGAAAATGACAGTGCATTAACCAAGCATCTATTTGCTAGATCGACTAACAGCCCATATGCACACGAAAAATCAGCGCCCAACATGTTAAAACTCACCGCCGCTACAATAAATGTCCATCTGTAGTTGCGGCCATGAATGCAGAGGGGCAGGCTCCTTTCACCGTAAGTGTCGATGATGGAGCCGTTGGCTGCCATCGCTCCATTGCCCCGGGGGCCCATGGCCCGGTCTGCGTGGGAGGGCATGATAAAACTCAGCTGAGCTCCGGTGTCAATTAGGAACTGTTTGCCGGTGTGTCCGTCAGTTACATAGAGAAGCTTGTTTTTTTCGCCGAGAACCGCAGCCGTTAACGGTTCTCGGCTTTGGCGTTTCCCGAAATCTTGAACTTGCAGGGGGGAACGCATTTGTAAGCCTTCTCGGCGAAACGGTGGTGGTAATAACAGATGTCGCTCCGTCTGTTGCGTCTTGGTCGTGTTGCCGCCATGGTGGGCGGGCTCTGCTCAGTGGTTTGCAGCTCCCCGTTGCTCTGGGCATCAGCGCTGAGATCTGCGGATACTGCTGTGGCCGTCTGTTCACTGCAGGCGTTGACGAGTCGCTGCACTTCGCGAGCCAGCGCGCGGAAGTCTTGCTGGGTGCTGCACCGCATGTTGACAAGCGTCCCTCTCATGTGTGGCGGCAGAGTACTGAGGAAGATATATTGGAAGAGGAAGTTGTCATTGTCCTCTTCCTTGAGCTGCAGCATGTCCTCCATGAGGGCCTTGGGTCTGCATCCTCTGTGGCCATAGATCGCCAGGATCCTCTCTGCTCTCTCCTCGGCTGAGGGGACAAAATTCTCCACTATGGTGGCCTTCAGTTCTCTATATTTGTCCTGGGCAGGCAGCCGCTGGATTATGCTCCGCGCACATATCGAAGTGGCAGCGTCGAGTTTGGCGACAATGTGATAAAATTTTGTGTTGTCAGCCGTTATGCCCGCCAGTGCAAACTGAGCCTCAGCTTGCTGAAACCACGAGCTCGGGTCTTTCTGCCAGAAGTCCGGCAGCTTGACGGTGACGCCGCTTGCGTGGGCCGTCCCTGATGTGTTCGCAGGGTGAGAGCGCCTTCCTTCAGCTCTCGCAGCGGAGCTGGTGCTCGGTTGAGCCCTCTCCGTAGCTTCTGCCGTGGGGGAACGTCGTCCATCTGTTCCCCTGTCTGCATGGGCGCCGGCGTCTGCCTGGGTCGCCTCTGATGAGTCAATAGCGGGAGAACGCCTCTGTTCCATCCTCGCGTCAGGGTCACCAGTGTAGAAGAGCTTGGAATGACAAGGCGATGTGACTTATAAACCAAAGTTTATTATCAGCTTCGCTCCTCTAACAAGTCTCATCTCAGTGCAGAAGCAGAATAAGAGGTCGAACACATTCAGACCTACATACTTATACCTACACATAACAAAAGACATTGCACATCAAAGCTGACATCCCGCATTAGCTTAATCCCCCCTCCTTTGTCTTCCTACTCCTCCACTTGACCCTGGGTGGTCAGGGCGATCGATCTCCTCCATTGTCCTCTGTCTCTTCCACCTGGCCCTGGGAAGTCAGGGCGATCGATCTTGGTCTCCACCGCAGCGCCTCGGATGCTCTTTGATCTTCGCTGGCGGTTGAGACCTCTTGTCCTGTTCTGAGGCGTGAGGTCGTTGTACATATGTAATCACCAAACATTCTAACATGCTTATACATATGTAGGTTATGGGATATATGATTAATATAAACCACACTGACTAGCTTCTAGCTTGCCAGCTCGGATTAGCAGCGCTCTGGTTCACTGATCCACAGTTGATGGTGTATCTCGCGCCAGTCCGACCTATCTCCCAATAATTTCGCCGTGATTCCGCAACAAATCATTAGCATCAGACGCTTGATGGCTTCCCTGATCACCACAACCTGGCCTGTGACCTGAGGCAAAGTACTGAGCCAAGGGATCTCAAAGGGCAGTGTGGCTCTGTGGGACTCCACTCTGCTCTCACAGCCAGCTGAAAGCTGGAGTGATTAGGCTGCCCCCGAGAGCAGCGCAGATCCATGGAGGACAGTGGAGGAGCCAGCAGCCTTCAGCCAACAGCATCTGGTCCCGAGACATTTTGATTGCAGCAAGCCGGAGGCTTCGTCGTGATTCCACGGCGGATTACCTGCCCTATGCTGGCTTGTGGCTTACACAGCCAGCTAAAGGCTAAAGGTAGCCTATTATCCCACAAGCTAACACTGTTACCAGGACACTCGCTGTAAGCGTGTTTTATATTGTTATTTTCTTCAGATCTTAGTCACGCTTATAGCCATCCCTGTTATCACCTGGTTTGGCAGTGTGCCTCACGTCACTGTGGCCCATCTCTCAGTAATTTTGTCATGATTACGCAGCAGCTCACCTATAACACCAGCCAGTAGCCCTGGTTCTCGGGCCATTGCAGTGACCGGTGTGCCCATGTGGGCGAGCCTCCATGGAATCACAATGAAACCACTCAGATATGGGCCGGAGTGAAGTAGGTGGTAACAGGGATGACTATTAGGGTCACTAAGATCTGAAGAAAATAACATTATAAGCCACGCTTGGATCAAGCTTCCTGGTATTAGCTTGGGGGTAATAGCTCAGGGACTAATAGGCTACCTTTAGCATCCCACCATCAACATGATGGACAGTACGTGACAGACAGCTAGGCAGGCCAATAATAGAGCAGTGGGCTGGTCTCAAGGACGGCAGTGGGTTGGCTTTTTCTAAACATGAGGTTGTGGAGAGTGCAAATAAAGGAATCAGATCTGCACTACAGACAACTTTATTTCTCTCTCTCACTGCATTCATACACAGAAAAAGACTCTCCTCAACACACCAGGGTCTCTCCTTTTATATCACTCCATTCCTTCCCCCGTTGCCTGAAATCTTGCATCACAATACATTTACACATTACAATATGTAGTGTCCTTCATTTAATCCCCCACGCTCTACGGGCAGAGGGAGTATTCCCCTCCCCTCTGCTTCCAGTCTGAGATGATTATCCCAGCGTGGTTTCCCTACTCCCCCCCCCCCCCGCCAGAGTCTCAGACTGAGCTTCAACCCTCACGTCCTTTTGGCTTCAGTCTCCTCCCATATCTGCTGTAACGAGGGACCTTTGACTCCGCAGCGCTGCTGTACCGGTTGGGGGCTCTTGGGGGTGTGTCTGTCTGCAGGTGGGCAATGGCGAAGGGGGGGGGGACATTCGACTTGCCCGTGTGGCTGCTCTGCTGAATTTTCTACCTGGGGAGTTCTCAATGGGGGTCTCCCACGCCGAGGATGCCATGCGATGCCAACATCACTTGCTCGTCCGCCACCACAAAGGCGGGCTTAAGTCTGTCTATACATATTTTCTCCCGACGACCCCCCAAATCTAACAAAAAATGTTTGTCCCCTGGTTCCAGCACTCTGAACGGGCCTTCGTAGGGTGGGCGCAATGGGGGGCGGTGGACATCATGCCTGACAAACACGAACGCCGCGTTCTTCAAAGTTTTTGGCACAAAAGCGCGTGGAAAACAGTGGTGGGCCGGGCCCAGTAGCATGCCTGTATCTGCGCTATGCTGCGAACGCTGAGACAGACAGTTGTCCGGCACGGGATTATCTGGTAAAAATTCCCCGGGGAGCCGCAGTGGCTGAGAAAAAACAAGCTCTGCCGGGGAAGCCTCCAAATCCTCTTTTGGTGCGGAACGCAACCCTAACAGAACCCACGGCAACTGGTCTACCCAATTTGCATCCATAAGCGAAGCCCTGAGCGCTGCTTTCAGTGACCTATGGAAACGCTTGCATAACCCATTGGCCTGTGGGTTGTACGCGGTTGTGCGATGAATTGCTACACCCAGGCTACGGGCCATCGCGGACCAGAGGTCGGAAACAAACTGCGGGCCCCTATCGGATGTGATGTCCGACGGGATGCCAAAACGTGCCACCCATGTTGTGAAAAAGGTGCGTGCCATGTCCGCGGACGTGGTTGCCGCTAGCGGGACTGCTTCTGGCCAGCGTGTGGTGCGGTCCACCACTGTCAGAAGGTGCGTGAACCCCTGCGATGGCAGGAGGGGGCCCACGAGGTCCACGTGAACGTGGTCAAACCTCTTAGCTGGTATACGAAACAGCTCCAAAGGGGCCTTCGTGTGTCTGTGCACTTTGGCTCGTTGGCACGCTACGCAGGCTGCAGCCCACTCTTTCACTTGTTTGTACAGGCCTGGCCATACGAACTTTGCTCCCACTATTTTGACTGACGCGTGCACTCCTGGGTGCGTCAGAGCGTGAACTGACTCAAACACTCGGCGACGCCAAGCAACTGGAACCACCAGGCGCGGGCGTCCCATGGAGACATCACAGATTGGGGGGGGGGCATCTTGCAGTACTCTGCTCTCCAGCCTTAACCTTGTTGGTCCAGACTGGAGCACGCACACGTCCGCATCGCCGATTTGCTCTGCTGCCATGGCCGTGTAATCTATCCCTACGCAGACTGGAGCCACTACTGCGCGCGAGAGGCAGTCCGCCACCACATTCAGTTTACTGGCCACATGCTGAATATCGGTCGTAAACGCCAAGATCGCAGCCAGCTGTCTCTGCTGCTGGCCCGACCATGGTTCTGAAACCTTGGCCATCGCGTACGTTAGTGGCTTGTGGTCTACAAACGCAGTGAAGCTGCGCCCTTCCAGCCAGAACTGGAAGTGGTGTAAGGCCAGGTGGAGAGCCAGCAACTCTCTGTATTTACGCTCACTGTCGCGCAAAGCCCTGCTGAAAAAAGTGAGCGGCTGCCAAGAACCGGCGACGCGTTGCTCCACAATGGCCCCATGGCCACGTCCGAGGTGTCGGTAGTGAGTGCTATCCGGGCTGCCGGGTCCGGGTGCACCAACAGTGCGGCGTTTGCCAGGGCTGTTTTAACCTCAGAGAACGCCTGCTCCCGCTCCGGAGTCCATTCGACTCTGTCCACCGGCTTCCGTTTCTTGAGCGTGGCGTACAATGACTGCATGAGCTGAGTTGCACGGGGGAGGAACCAGTTATAAAAGTTAACCATCCCCAAAAACTCTTGCAGTGCCCTGACTGTCTGATGCTGTGGAAAATTCGCCACGGCACGCACCTTGTCCGGTAAGGGTATCGCTCCCTCCGGTGAGATGCGGTGGCCCAAAAAGTCAATCCCCGTCACACTGAACTGGCATTTTGCCGTGTTGATCATTAACCCGTGCTCTTCCAACCTCCGGAAAACCGTCCTGAGGTGGGTTACGTGTTCGTCCTCGGACGCGCTGGCCACCAGGATATCATCCAGGTAGACAAACACAAATGGCAGATCGCGCAACACCGCATCCGTCATGCATTGGAATGTCTGTGCTGCGCCTTTTAATCTGAAGGGCATGCGTAAAAACTCAAAACAAGCCAAACGGAGTTATTACCGCTGTTTTGGGTATGTCCTCCGCGCACACTGGGACCTGGTGGTAACCGCGGACCAGGTCTATTTTAGAAAAAATGCGTGGCCCAGCGAGGTGAACGGAAAAATCCTGAATATGGGGAATCGGGTAGCGGTCATCAGAATCAGAATCAGAATAAAGTTTATTGCCAAGTACATTTACAAGTAAACAACAGGTAAACATACGAGGAATTTGACTTGACATTGGAAAACGCCTCATAGGCGAATCCCAATGACGCGGCAAGCCATTGGGATGTCATTGGGATGTCACCACAGGTCATGCGCTGTGGTGTTATTCAATCTGTGGAAATCTCCGCACGGTCGCCACGATCCCCCAACCTTAGGAACCATTTGTAGCGGGGATGCCCATGGGCTGTTTGAGCACCTGTTGATGACCAACCTTTCCAAGTTAACAAACTCCTCACGCGCTATGGCCAGTTTAGCTGCGTCCAGGCGCTGAGGTCGTGCGAAAACGGGCAGCCCACTGGTGGTGATAAAATTTTCCACCCCGTGTTTAGTGATGGCTGCCGAAAACGTTGGGACCGTGAGTGCTGGGAACTGAGTGAGCAGTGTGTGGAACTTACCGCCTGGAGCTGTGATGTTGGCTAGTGTCGTTGGCCCGGCCCCTCGAGCTGTACAGGGGAGAGAATCAAAAGACATCGCATTAACCAGGCGTTTGTTAGCAACATCGACTAGCAACCCATGTGCACACAGAAAATCAGCTCCCAGGATCGGGAAACTGCATGCCGCTATGACTAATGTCCACTCGTACATACGGCCATGTAGGGATACAGCCAGTGTCCTCTCACCAAAAGTTCTAATGTCCGAGCCGTTTGCGGCTATCAGCTCGGGGCCACTAGCTCCCTCTAGCCGGTCGGCGTAGGACGGCAGGATGAGGCTCTTCTTGGAGCCGGTGTCTACGAGGAACCGTCTCCCCGAGCGCGAGTCACATAGAGCAGCTTGTTTTCTTCACCGGCGGTCGCAGCTGCTACTGACTGCTGGCCTTGGCATTTCCCAAACGCTTGAATTGGCACGGTGGCACACATCTGCGTGTGTTCTCTCCAAAACGGCGGTGGTAGAAGCAGAGGGTGTCTCTCTGGCGCCTTCTGGCCCCCGCTGCCGCTACCGTCGCCGGCTCCTCGCCTCTGCTGGTCATCTTGCTGGGTTCCGACACTGCCGCGTTCACTGTGAGGGCTCTAGTGGTGAGGATGATCCGATCTGCCTCCTGGACTAGCGCGCGGTGGTCGCGTGCGGCCAGCAACGGCAAGTTGGCCAGGACCGCTCTTGCCTCTGTTGGGAGGTTCCGGAGGAAAAGGTGGGCAAACAGAAAATGCCCATCGTCCGTGCCCATCAACGCCAACATCTTCTCCATCAGTTCGACCGCCGACCCATCTCCTAACTCGGAGCGCCTTAGGAGCCTCTCTGCTCTCTCACAGTCCGAGAGTGTGTGCGCCGGGTCAGCGCGGCCTTGAGAGCCCCGTATTTATCGTGGGCTGGAGGCTGTTGGAGCAGGCTCGCTACTTGCTGAGGCGTGCAAGCGTCCAGCGCTGCGACCACATAGTAATATCTGGTGTCATCTACTGTTATTCCCCGGAGGGCGAACTGAGCCTCGGTGTGGTGGAACCAAGACTGCGGGTCGTGCAGCCAAAAGTCCGGTAGTTTGACCGAAACAGTGCACGCGTTGCTGGGGCTTCCAGTCCGGACCGTCTTTGGGATGCTTGCCGCGTTGCTGGGACTTCCCGTCCGGGTCAACTCCAGGGTTCTTGCCTCGTGTTCCATAATCGTCAAGGGTCACCAGTGTGGAGAGTGCAAATAAAGGAACCAGATCTACACAACAGACGACTTTATTTTTCTCTCTCACTGCATTCATACACAGAAAAAGACTCTCCTCAATACACCAGGTTCTCTCCTTTTATATCACTCCATTCCTTCCCCCTGTTGCCTGAAATCTTGCATCACAATACATTTACACATTACAATACATACTGTCCTCCATTTAACCCCCACGCTCTACCAGCAGAGGGAATATTCCCCTCCCCTCTGCTTCCAGTCTGAGAAGATTATCCCAGCGTGGGTTCCCTACAAGGTATACAATTTCCACAGAAAAGTCAAACATTTCTGGCGTTTCTAGGAGAGAAAAACAACATAATGGCTGTGTGTGTTTTTTTTTTTAAAGGATTTGGCTGTTTTAAAAATTTTTGGGCTAATTATGTGACCAGCTGACACATTTGAGACAGTTAAAACCATTAAAACATTAAAACATTAAAACACACCATTTTTCAGTCAATGACCTCTTTAAGCAAATTTGTTTTGTATTTTTCCTGGCTTTCGTGAAACACTCTGATTTAAAGCCTATCACTTTAAGAAACATTCTATTCAACTCCACCCTCCCACTTACTTCAGTTAGCCATTAGCTGACTAGCTTCTAGCCTTTAGCTTTTAGCCTCCTTCTAGCTCGGATGAGCGGCCCTGGTTCACTGATCCACAGTCAATGGTGTATCTCATGCTGAGAAAAGCATGTCTGCTGTTTATACAGTTTTAGAAGATTAAAAAGGGGGGTGTGGTATATATGACTCTTATATCCCATATCTACATATGTTAGAACAAGTGGAAATGTTTTGTGACAGCATATGTAAGGAGCTTCACACAGACAGAGCATCCCCCGCGCCGGGTTAAAGACAATGGACCTCCCAAGACGCGGCAGTGGAGATGGACTCGACACCTTTACCCCTAAAGCGAGAGGGGGAGTTCCCATCACCTCCCAAGACAGGGAGAGGGGATGGCAGGACAATGGGGCTTAAGATAACGGGGAGATGTTACCTTTTTCAATGAGTGGCTCTTACGTCAGCTTTTTCAATGAGTGGTCCTATGTGTGCTTGTATTTAACCAGCGAGCGAAGCAGAGATCTGTCTCTTGCCTTCTGCCAAGCTCTACACCTGATGAGATTTGATAGAGGAGCTATTCATTAAAAACCCTGTTTTTAATACAAAGCCGCCTCGTTATTTCAGCTCCACTACACTGGTGACCCTGACGCGAGAATATGGACCGGAGGCGTTCTTCAAGCTGCTCATCCATGGTGACTCCGGCATACGCCAGCGACGACGCAGACGAGGGAACAAGCAGACAGCTGTTCCCCACGGCAGAGGGCACTGAGAGAGCTCAACCGAGCTCCAGCACCGCCGCGAGAGCCGTAGAAAAGCATTCTCACCCGGCGAACACGACAATGATGGTGTGCACAAACGCCACCGCTGTCAACCTGCCAGACTTCTGGCGAGAAGACCCCGCCTCTTGGTTTCAGCAAGCTGAAGCCCAGTTTGTACTGGCGGGCATCACAGCAGACGATATTAAGTTTTACCATATCGTCTCCAAACTCGACTCCGCCACTTCGAAGTGTGTGTGGAGCTTGGTCCGGCGACCACCAGCCCGGGACAAATATGAGACACTCAAGGCGACCATCATGGCGAATTATGTCCCGTCAGCGGAGGAAAGAGTCGAGAGGATCCTGGCGGTCTACGGCCACAGAGGGAGCAATCCGAGGACCCTCATGGAGGATTTGCTACAACTCAAGGAGGAGGATAATGATAATTTCCTTTTCCAATTCATTTTCCTCAGCACGCTACCACCGCATTTGAGAGGGACACTCGCCAGTATGAAGTGCAATAATCATCAGGATTTCCGCACACTGGCCAACGAGGCTTACCGGCTCGTCAACGCCTGCAGAGAACGGACACCCACAGCGGCATCCGCAGATCTGAAAACTGACACCCCGAGCCTTGGAGAGACTCAACCCACGGTGACAGCGGCGCGGCCCAAGCGCAACGAGCAGAACAACGTCTGCTATTATCACCACCGCTTCGCAGAGAAAGCCCGCAAATGCGTTCCCCCCTGCAAGTTTACGATGTCGTGGGAACGGCAAAGCTGAGGGCCATTAACAGCAGCGGTTCTCGGCGAGAAGAATAAGCTGTTATACGTGACAGATGGATACACAGGCAAGCAGTTCCTCATCGACACGGGAGCTCAGCTGAGTTTGGTCATGCCCTCCCACGCAGATCGAACCATGGGCACCCGGGGCAACGGAGCAGTGGCAGCCAACGGCTCTGACATCGACACGTTCGGGGAAAAGAGCCTGCACCTCCTCATCCACGGCCGCAGCTACAGATGGACATTTGTTGTAGCAGCGGTGAGCTTTAACTTGCTAGGCGCAGATTTTCTGTGTGCACATGGGTTATTAGTGGATCTTGCAAATAGGCGCCTGGTTAATGCACTATCTTTTGCTTCTATTCCATGCTCAGCTCGAGTGTCTCCACCACCTGTGCAGGCCAACGTCACCACGGCGGGAGGTAAGTTTGAGCAACTCCTCACCCAATTTCCAGCACTCACAACCCCCAAATTCTCAGCCACTGTAGCCAAACACGGGGTTAAACACTTCATTCCAACAACGGGACCTCCCGTTTTTGCCAAAGCTCGCCGCTTAGATGCGGCCAAGCTCAACATAGCAAGGGACGAATTTGCAGCTCTTGAAAAATTAGGCATTTGCCGACGTTCAAAGAGCCCTTGGGCTTCACCACTTCACATGGTCCCGAAATCCGACGGTTCTTGGAGACCGTGCGGAGATTACCACAGGCTCAACAACGCTACAGCGCATGACCGCTACCCCATTCCTCACATTCAGGATTTTTCATTACATTTAGCAGGTGCGCGCATTTTTTCAAAAATAGACTTAGCCCGCGGTTATCACCAAGTCCCAGTCCGAGCTGAAGATATTCCTAAAACAGCGGTTATAACCCCTTTCGGCCTTTTTGAATTCCTAAGAATGCCATTCGGCCTCAAAGGCGCGGCTCAAACTTTCCAACGGATGATGGACGCAGTCCTACGCGACCTACCCTTTGTTTTTGTCTACCTCGATGACATGCTGGTAGCCAGTTCATCCGAGGAAGAACATGAACAGCACCTCACTACCGTTTTTCAGAGGCTGGAAGAGCACGGACTTATAATCAATCCAGCCAAATGCAAATTCGGCGTATCACAAATTGATTTTTTGGGACATAGGGTCTCCCCGGCAGGGGCAATTCCGCTTCCAGACAAAGTTCGTGCGATAGAAAGTTTTCCACGGCCTCAAACGGTTAAGTCCCTACAGGAATTTTTGGGGATGGTTAATTTTTACAACCGTTTCCTCCCCCACGCAGCTCAGCTCATGCAACCCCTATATGACGCGCTCAGAAAAAAGAAAGCTTCCAACGCGGTCGAATGGACCCCGGAGCGCGAACGCGCTTTCGCGGAAGTAAAAAGCGCCCTAGCTAACGCCACAATGGTAGTCCACCCAGATCCCTCAGCCCGCATTGCTCTAACCACAGATGCTTCAGACCTGGCTATAGGGGCAGTTGTAGAACAACTTGTCAGTGGGGTCTGGCAACCTTTAGCATTCTTTAGCAAATCGCTAAACCCAACTGAACGCAAATACAGCACTTTTGACAGAGAGCTGCTGGCGCTTCATTTGTCCATCCGCCACTTCCAGTTTTGGTTAGAAGGGCGGAGTTTCACGGCTTTTGTGGACCATAAGCCGCTCACTTTTGCTATGGCTAAAATTTCAGAACCATGGTCAGGCAGACAACAAAGACAGCTAGCTGCGATTTCAGAGTTCACCACAGACATTCGACACGTAGCAGGCAAACTTAACGTAGTAGCTTACTGTCTCTCTCGCGCTGTGACACCGCCAGAGCACGAGGAGACAGATTACACCGCCTCAGCAGCAGAACTCTTCACTAACGCACACACATACGCAGCACCTATCCAGGATGGGATAGATTATGCAGCCATGGCGGAGGAACAAAGCAGTGATGCAGACGTGCGCGCGCTCCTGTCCGGACCAACAGGGTTAAGGCTGGAGAAAAAAGAGTTGCGCGACGGCGTGCCTCCCCTAATATGCGACGTTTCAACCGGCCGACCTCGCCCGTTAGTACCAACTGCTTGGCGCCGCCGTATTTTCGACGCAATTCACGCCCTCGCGCACCCAGGTGTGCGCGCCTCGGTCAAAATGGTTGCTGAAAAGTTTGTGTGGCCAGGCCTGCGCAAAAACGTGAGAGAACGGGCAAAAAGTTGCATTCCTTGTCAACGCGCCAAAATACACAAACACACAAAGGCCCCTCTGGAGCCTTTTCCAATTCCTGCTAGAAGATTCGACCACATTCACGTCGACCTCGAGGGGCCTCTACCTTCCTCCCAAGGTTTCACACACCTGTTAACAATGATAGACCGCACCACGCGCTGGCCAGAGGCAGTCCCTCTAGCGTCAACCACAGCGGAGGAGGTCGCTCAAGTTTTTCTAGCAAACTGGGTGGCACGTTTCGGTGTTCCATCAGACATCACGTCAGACAGAGGGCCTCAGTTTATCTCAGAGCTCTGGTCAGCCATGTCTAACAGTTTAGGGGCAACAATTCATCGCACCACCGCTTATCACCCTCAGGCTAATGGGTTATGCGAGCGTTTTCACAGGTCCTTAAAGGCTGCCCTCAGGGCCTCACTAACGGACACAAATTGGGTTAATAAACTCCCCTGGGTTTTATTGGGGTTGCGTGCAGCACCTAAAGAGGATTTAGACGCTTCTCCTGCAGAATTAGTTTTTGCCCAGCCTATCAGACTCCCAGGAGAATTTTTACCAGAGAACCCAGAACCAGGACACCTTCCAGTCCCAAGGTTTTTAGGCAGCAGTGGACCGGTTTCCCTCCACGGTCCAGCTCATCACTCTTTTCCACGAGTTTTTCTTCCTCAAACTTTGAAAAACGTGGAGTTCGTTTTTGTTAAGCATGAAGCTATTAAACCAACGTTACGCCCAGTTTATGATGGCCCGTTCAGAGTGCTGGAAAATGGTGACAAACACTTTTTTTTTTTTTTTTTTTTGTTACTTATTTGTACCCGTAGGTAGACTTGGTTTGCAGTCTGGTGACAAGCCACCGGCTGCTGGTTGCTGCGTGCGCGAGCGCCCTAAACCTACATGTTTTTGGTATGCGGGAGGAAACCGGAGAAATCCCGGAGTAAACCCGCGCAACACGGGGAGAACATGCAAACTCCACACAGCTCACTGTTGGTCGGGGGCTGGGATCGAACCCACGATCTCATGATCACCGCGGTCCCCCGGCCGAGGGTAAAACTGTGCTGTCAACAGTGCTAAACCACTGCGCCACCGTGCAGCCCACCGTGCACCCCTGCCAGGTAACTTTGTGCTTGATTATGGGGACAGAAAGGAAGTGGTCAGTGTCAACAGACTCAAACCTGCCTTCTTGCTGAGAGACGAGCCTACACAGGTGGCACGAGCGCCTCGGCGTGGTAGACCCCCCAGAGGAAAAGTCTCAGCCCCCAGGCAGGGAACAAATAATCTCTTTCCTTCCCACAATGCAGATTCACCACGAGAAGGTCCCAGCGGGACTCCTAAGCCAACCTACAGCAGTTTTGGGAGAAGGATAAAGCCCAAACAGCACAAGGACTGATACCAACCACCCCGCAATTATTCACTAATTGTGCTGCAACAGTTTAAGGCTACTTATGATTTCACTATGCTGTTATGTTTACCACTGAACTTTCTTAGGAGCATGGCTGCTAGAAAACTTCTCCGGTAGCAACAGTTGTAACACGTAGTATTTCATAGTTGTTTATCTTAGACTGTAATTCTTTCTGTGTCCTTTCCTAGTGTTTGGGGGGCCTGTGGTATATATGACTCTTATATCCCATATCTGTATGTTAGAACAAGTGGAAATGTTTTGTGACAGCATATGTAAGGAGCTTCACACCTAGAAAGGACAGAGCATCCCCCACGCCGGGTTAAAGACAATGGACCTCCCAAGACGCGGCAGTGGAGATGGACTCGACACCTTTACCCCTAAAGCGAGAGGGGGAGTTCCCATCACCTCCCAAGACAGGGAGAGGGGATGGCAGGACAATGGGGCTTAAGATAACGGGGAGATGTTACCTTTTTCAATGAGTGGCTCTTACGTCAGCTTTTTCAATGAGTGGTCCTATGTGTGCTTGTATTTAACCAGCGAGCGAAGCAGAGTTCTGTCTCTTGCCTTCTGCCAAGCTCTACACCTGATGAGATTTGATAGAGGAGCTATTCATTAAAAACCCTGTTTTTAATACAAAGCCGCCTCGTTATTTCAGCTCCACTACAGGGGGGGCTTTCTGCGGCACACATGCTTTTCTTGGCACAACATAATTTTGCCATGATTCCCCAACAAAATGCTAGCACCGCGCACCGGGTGGCCCCACCAGTCGCCACAACCGACCTGGCCCGGGATCCGAGGCTGCTGGCTGAGCTGAGGCGAAGCTTGCCAAGCAGAGCTGCTGAGCCACGGTATCTCAAAGGGCAGTGTCTCGCTCTGAGGGATGGCACTGCGCTCTCGCGGGCAACATAGGGGAGCCGCATCGTGACGGCTCCCCTATGCCCTCATGATGGAGCATCCCCCAGCTGGCCTTGGGGGATGCCCCGTACAGGCGTCCAGCCAGGCTGCTGGCTGGTGTACCACTTAAAAGGTACCACGTACACCGGGCCAGGTCAGTTGGTGTTGTGGCGATTTGCTGTGGAATCATGGCAAAATTATTGGGAGATGGGCTGGAGTGACGCAACGTATATTGTCGACTGGACTGGTGAACCAGGTGGTAACAGGAATGGCTATTAGGGTGACTAAGATCTGAGGAAAATAACAATATAAGCCGTGCTTGGTGCAAGCCTCCTGGTACCAGTGTTAGTTGGGGGGCTAATAGAGAGCCTAAGTAACGCCCTCTCTACTTCTGCAAAAAATCTCAATCGAAATGAATGACAAAAGCGAACTTATCTTTTGATCCAGATTAAATTTTGCCATGAGCTATGCATAGGATGTTTGTCAATTTAAAACACAATTTCCACATAAATAACGGTTGTTGTCTAACTGTTAAGGTATAAGGTTGTGAAAATACATAAATTAAAAAACTACAAACACAGACTCACGTAACTTATGTTTTCAAAGCGCACCCAGGGGGAAGTAACCAACAGTCCAACAGTCAGTTTTCTCCTCTTTGGATCCTTCTTTCATCGGTCAGAAAACAGGAGGTAAGTTTTGAGAGGGAAATAATCGTGTTTGGTGACGTGTATAGGTTAAAAGCAAATGTTGTCCATTGAGCGTTTTCACAAAATCTAAATATTACTCTTTTATTATACGACATCCCATAACTTTAATTAAATGAAGAGGTCGTTAGCAAAAACCAATAAATGCCACTTCCATGAAAATTTCCCTCTGTACAACAAACAACTGTTCACATTACCTACTTACAGAAGTTCAAATTGTTTTTTTTTTCTAAAGTCTGTTATATCCGCTGATACATACACTACGAAGTTCACGCTTTTTTTTTTTTTTTCAAAAGCCGATAAATGCCGGGACCCTGTTTTCACAAAACCAGATAACTCCACACACGGCAAATCAGTGCTTGGTATTTGGGTGACTTGACTCAATGGTGCAGCGAGGATCAGCCAGTCACGTGTCTAGATGCTGAGACCAGCCAATCATGTGTTCTGCAGGGACCCCTACTTGGGTCTACTCGCTTTGCGTGATTTCCCTGCCAGTTTTTTTTTTTTTCAATTTTGTTGCATTTTATGTCAAATATGGATAATTTTGATGAAGCAGATGAACCAGTGATGCATTCACCAGACAAACTAGTATGGTTTTCAGAACATGTCTGTTTTTGCAAAAGTATGTGTTGTGGACTTATCTGTTTTTGTACTCATAAATGAGTTGATGTTCAATTTTTTCCTTAATTATGTCTGAGATACTCATATTTCAAGTGACCATGTCTTAGAAGCTGAATTGGAAATACTAGCACATATAAACCAATAGATAAAAAAGTTGGTTTTCTCATTATGAAACCAATTAGACTTACCTGTTTTTGCAAACAAACTCTTCAGACTGAAAATTCTCTTTTAAACTGACAAATATGTGTAACTCGTGGCAAAATTTGATCAGGAACAAAAGATAATTTCTCTCTTGCCATTCACTTCAATGGAGATTTTTTCCGATTTAAGGTCCCTTTATCCTCAGAAAAAGATCATATTTAACAAACTTCCTTCATTTCCTTGAAATTGTCACAAAATATGTCGACCAGGGCCTACTGGTAGATGTAAGCTTCCTCAATTTTCAGAAGGCCTTTGACAAGGTACCTCACAAAAGACTTCTGGAAAAGTTAAGAGCTCATGGCATCACAGACAACATTCTCCACTGGCTTGAAAACTGGCTAGAAATGAGATCACAGCGAGTAGTGTTAAACAAAAAGAAACTGGCATGGAAAACAGTGACAAGTGGGGTCCTTCAAGGATCTGTACTGGGTTCTGTCTTATTTTTGGTGTTTATAAACAATGGTCCTCAAGTTTGCTGATGATGCCAAACTTTTCATGCCATCAACACTCAACAAGATGCCATCAAACTCCAGAATGATCTGCACAGCCTAATGAAATGGTCTAGTGATTGGAAATGCTATTTAATGTTAGTAAATGTAGAGTCATGCATATTGGCTTTGGAAACCCCATAAATGACTACTCTATGAATGGACAAACCCTAGAGACTGGACTGGAAGAGAAGGACCTTGGTGTGGTCACTGACACAAAGCTGAAGCCCAGAGAGCAATGTGTTGGTGAAGGATGAGGCAAGATGGAGTTACCGAACACAGCTTTATTGATGGAACTCAAGTAGCAGTTACATGGCAGGCACCTGGTGATGGGCACCAGTCAAAGAGGCCACAACATGGTTGCCCATCCCTTTAATAGGGCAGTGCAGTGATGTGACAGGAAGTGCACGTCATCACACTGCACTTCACAATAAAGTGCCGTTTCCCATATACAGCATTTCCTCCCCCCTTAGAAAAGTCCAAACCCACACACACAATTGAAAGCTCCTCCCAATTTAGGACCTGAATCACACACTAAAATAATGAAAACTAATGACCTAAATTGGCCTAACTCACTCACTCAAAACAACCTAGAATAGGGCTGGTGGGTGGACTGCCGCACAGCCCGCACGGCATGGTGGATTATTCTGCCACCAATAGCTAAAAGAAAAAGTTCTTTGTTAAACTAAAATTACTTGTCGTGCTCCTAAATTAAAAAAATACAGGCACAAAAATAACCCCATATTACAACATGCATGCAAAACACAAGAACTATAAACACCCATTTTTACAGCACAGTCACTTGGATGGGAGAGGTAGAACCGGCATGGAGGGGCCCAGGGCAGCCCCTCAGCAAGCGCGCCCCTGGAAGCAGCAAATCCCTGGGACGATGGCTGATCTTCTAGGACGGTGGAGCCCAACTCCTTCACCACCAACACCGATCCGACCATTCATTCCCGACACCATCTTTAATGGCGAAACCCAGTCCGTATAACAAATCACAGCCCAATGATGTTATTGCCTCGTGCTGTCACGTGGAATGTGAAGTCAACCATCTTCACAGACTTGCACCGGACTGTTAACTCCAAAGTCCCAACCATGCACAGCCTGCCACCTCCATAGCCATGCAACAGTGCTCGGTTACCTCTAATCCTGTCGTGGGGGAAAAAAATTCCTCATCGTGGCCCAATTCAGCAACAGCCCCTCTGCCCCCATGTCGAGCAACCAGCAGCATCTCCACGTCGTTCAGTTCCACTGTGCAGTACGTGTACCTGTTTGTGCTGGGGTCACCGAATAGATAGTTGTTAGGAGCGGGCGAAGTAATTTCTTCCGTGGGCTCTCCAGTCCAAATACATGACACACTCTAGCATAATGGTTCAAGCGTCTACATCTGCTACAACGTTTTCCCCTAGCCGGGCGGTCCTTCACCTTATTTCGGTGTGTTGCAGACCCACAACCCTTGCACAGGGGTTTTTCCAGGGCAGACCTTCGGCTGGCAGCATTGGTTAAGTAGCGGTTACATGGCAGGCACCTAGCGATGGGCACCGGTCAAAGAGGTCACAACATGGTTGCCCATCCCTTATATAGGGCAGTGCACTGACGTGATGGGAAGTGCACGTCACCACACTGCACTTCACAATAAAGTGCTGTTTCCCATATACCACAACAGGCCCTCTACAAAGTCCCTCAGGCAGAACTGCTTTCCCCGTGGAAGACTGTTAAGAAAAAGAGAAAACAGACTGTTCAGGTAGGAGCGCGGCTGAGACAGTGGCAGAATAACCCACCCAGCTGTGCTGGGTCCCGCAGTGGTCTACCCGCGGACCCTAGTTGTTAGATGTTCTGGATTCTTGAAAAAACAAACAAATGTGTTCTTTACAATTAATATACATAACAAAATAAGAGTTCTTTGAAATGTAATAACAAATTACTGTTAGTATACTTACCTGCATAGTAATGTTAATCGACAATACTGAATAAGAGTGTTTAATGTGTGATTGTGTGGTGGCACGGGTGATGATTCTCCACCCAGAGAAGGCAGCTGGGATAAGGGGGAACAATGGACTGGAGGAGAAAGTGCCACCGGGGGGTCTCAAATGGGACAGTATGGACTATGCAACCCCGGAGAGAGGAGGAACAACCGGAGCCACTGGAAGAGAGAAGTGTGTGAGCAGCGGGCCCGGCGTTATGTTATGATAATGTGCCACACAGGTCTTTGTTCCAAGCAGTGTATTATGGACAGAAGTTCCAGGTCTCAGTGGATGGAATTAAAGGTATAAAAGAAGAATGCACAGAGACCCAGGAGCTCTTTTAACTGTACTGTATGTTGGAAATGGAATAAAGTTCATGTGTCATCTAGCTCGTTGCCTTGCCTGCTTCCTTTCTCCACATTGGTGACCCTAAGACGTGCCATGGAAAGCGAGCCGAGCACTGCCCCAAAGACTACCTGGAAGGAGAGCACCAGCACCGCGTGCGCTGTCTCAGTCAAGCTCACAGACTTCTGGCTTCACAACTCAAATGCGTGGTTCTTGCACATAGAAGCCCAATTCACACTCTGCGGGACAACAACGGATGATACCAAGTATTACTATGTGGTCGCTACACTGGATGCGCGTGCTACGCAACAGGTGACGAGCCTGCTCCAGGAGCCACTGGTCCAAGGAAAATATGAAGCGCTCAAGAGGATGCTTCTCCAGCGCTATACCCTTTCTGACAGTGAGAGGGCAGAGAAACTCCTAACGCGTTGAGAGTTAGGGGACAGATCAGCAGTGGAGCTGATGGAGAGCATGTTGGTGCTGAGGGGGAAAGACGATGAATCTTTCCTGTTCGCCCACTTGTTCCTCAGGAACATACCAGCTACAGCGAGGGCGATCCTGGCCAACTCGCCACGACTGGTTGCTAAGGACTACCGTGCCCTGGCGCAGGAAGCATACTGCATCATTTTGGTGACCAGAACTCTCAGCATGCAGACAGTGGCACTGGCATCCGTGAGGGACTCCATCGGGGTCAAGCAGCTGTTGGTGGTAGCTGGGACGGACACCAGGAGACGAAGGAACGGGGCGATCTGTTTTTATCATCACAGTTTCGGCTCGAATGCCTAATGCTGCCTGTCGCCATGCAAATTCAAGAAGCTGGGAAGACGGCATGTTCAGAATTCAGTTGCAGCTGCAGCTGATGGCGACAGGAACAGACTGCTTTATGTCATGGACACACATTCAGTGAGGCGGTTTTTGGTGGACTTCGGCTCCCAGAAGAGCCTCGTCCTGCTGGTCAACGCAGACAGGGTGGCAGGAGGCAGCAGTCCCAAGCTCATGGCCACCAACGGATCCACCATCAAGACATTTGGCGAGCAGACACAGACGATATGCTTACACGGACACAACTTTCAGTGGGACTTTGTGATTGCTGTATGTTCCGGCCCCATTTTAGGAGAAGATTTTTTATGCGCTTATGGATTGTTAGTCAATGTTGCTAATAGGAGATTAGTGGACACTGTCTCTTTTACCTCACTGCCCTGCACAGCTCGGGGAGCTGGGTCGACAACACTGGCTAACGTTATAGCTCCAGGGGGTAAGTACCAACATTTGCTCGCACAGTTCCCAGCACTCACGGTCCCAACTTTTTCAGCTACGGTAATGAAACAAGGGGTCGGGCATTTCATAACGATGAAAGGCCTGCCAGTGTTTACGCGTCCTCGCCATTTGGACACAGCTAAACTGGCCAGTGCATTAGAGGAGTTTGCCAGCTTAGAGCAGTTGGGCATTGTCAGGCACTTCAATAGCCCATGGGCATCCCCACTACACATGGTGCCTAAAGCCCACGGGTCGTGGCAACCATGCGGCAATTTCCGGCGTTGGAATAATGCTGCAGAACACGATTGTTATCCCATTCCGCACATCCAGGTTTTTTCTGTGCACCTGGCTGGGGCGTGTGTTTTTTCCAAAGTGGATCTGGTCCGTGGTTACAATCAGGTTCCGGTACGCGCAGAAGACATTCCGAAAACAGCGGTAATAACCCCTTTTGGCCTTTTCGAGTTTTTACATATGCCATTCGGATTAAAAGGCGTGGCGCAGACTTTCCAGAAGATGATGGACGCAGTGCTTCACAACTTGTCCTTTGTTTTCTTCTACTTAGATGACATTCTGGTAGCTAGCGCATCCGAGGAGGAGCACATCGCCCATCTCAAGATGGTTTTCCAGAGGTTGGAAGCGCACGGGCTTATAGTGAACCTGCCAAAGTGCCAGTTCAGTGTGCCTGTGATTGATTTTTTAGGCCACCACATTTCACCGGAGGGCGTGATTCCACTACCGGATAAGGTGCGCGCCATATCGGACTCTCTGTGTCCGCAGACCGTGAGGGCCCTGCAGGAGTTTTGGGGATGGATAATTTTATAACCGTTTCCTTCCCCGGGCAGCGCAGCTGATACAGCTGTTGTATGCCACGCTGAAAAAAAAAGAAGCCTGCGGAAAACGTCGACTGGACTCCCAAGCAAGTCCAGGCTTTCACAAATGCCAAAACAGCGCTTGCGGATGCCGCATTGCTAGCTCATCTGGATCTGTCAGCACGGATAGCGCTCACTACGGACACATCTGAAGTTGCCATAGGAGCTGTGGTAGAGCAGTATGTAACAGCTATAGCACTTACTGTGTGTGTAACACTACTTTAGGTGTTGTCCTGTACCCTTTTGGTAGTACTGGGTATGGCAGTGTAGTTACCTTTAACCTTACCACCTGGACAGAAGGGACAATTGGGCCAGGTCAGATAGACTCTGGGTTCGTAGGAGCCTGGGAGGTGCAACAACAGATGACACATAAACCATAGTATGGGAACTTTCACGTATGTGTATATTTTTTAACAGCTGTGTACACTTAAACAAACACAGCGCTTGCAACAATAATAATAAAATAAATAAATAAATAAAATACCCCAAAATATATTTACAATACTTTCAGTCCTTTTGTATCAATTCCAGGTGACCGGTTGAATCACCTCTAGTAGTTAATAGGGTTCAGGCTTCGGCTCGCCATCCAGATCTGGAGATCCACGCTCTTCTGAATCCAGGTTACAAAAAAACCTGACCATGCTAAGCAACATGTGCTTTACAGGATTCCCACGCTCACGTGAGTTCACAGCCTTTGGGTTCAAATCAATCTCAAGAGTTTATCAGGGCAAAGGCTGCTACTAGCACGTTAGCTCATCTTCTCAGTAAGGGATCGCCTTCTCTCAGTCGTGTCTCTGCTGCGACTGAAAGCGTTCTGCAGATTACACCAAGACCGAGCGAGAGAGCGCGTGACCCCATCGGCTGACGCTGCCAACAAACGACATAGCCATTGGTTGCTCAGTATACCAAATAAAAACACTAGGAACCCCATCAGAGCCCCTTAGAAATGTTTTTAACTAATTATGGGTATATTTTATGAATTTATATTTATTTATATATTTATCTTCAAAATAATGAGTGTCCCCCTTTTTTTTTTAAAGCGGTATCGATATTTATAATTTTATTTACGTTTTTAACACTGGGTTACACTATCCCCCCTTAGAATCATGCAAGTCCCTTTGCATGGGATTAGCTAGATAGTGATGACGAGAGAACCAGTGTTCATGGGAATAATCTTAGGATCTGGCTCTGTTAAGGCTCTGGTAAAAGCCAGGTTTAGTCCTTGAAACAGGGACTGGGCAACAGTTATGAGAGGATTTCCCAACTGACTATGCTGTAGTCTTTCTGGCTGGGAGGTTGTCCTCTCGGAGTGTCTCACAGTCTTTGGGATTTCCTTTTCAGATTCTTTATCTTCCACAGGTTCATCACAGGTACTTTTATCAGGTAAGCTGGTTTCACTTTCAGTTCCATTCTCATTCTTTGATTGTTCCACATTTGTTTCAGTTTCCTCCAGGTTTCCATCATTCGGTAAGTTGTCACATCCAGGTGAATTGTCATTTCCAGGTAAGTTGTCACATCCAGGTGAATTGTCATTTTCTATCTGGTTGTCATTCTCAGGTAAGTGAGTTTTAGCAGGAATGTCTTCTTTAAAGAACGCCTTTGGATGGGGAATTTCATAAACTTGAGTGAGCTTTATGGACGTTTGGATTGGTTCTTCTCTGTACCAATAGACATCCTCATTTTCCGGTTCTGAATTCTCACATTCCTCACTTTGTTCAGGTGATTGTCTTGTCTTAGGTTTGCAGACACGTTTTGGCTGGACAGGTTCTTCTTCAACAGGGGCAAGAAAACCACATGGAAGCAAGAGGTCGCGGTGAACGGTCTTTTGTCTCAGGTTTTATAGTGTAAACAGGCAAGTCACCTGCTTGGTTCACCACAATGTGGATTTCAGCTTCCCACCTGTCTGCTAGTCTGTGCTTTCCTCTGCGGCGGACTGCACGTACTAAAACTCTGTCGCCTGGTTCTAGTTTTGAGGGTTTCACTCGCATATCAAATCTTGTTTTGTTTCTTTCAGCCATCTTGTTACCATTTTCTTTTTTTTTTTTATTTAAGTTTTTGTAAAGGGTATACAGGTCATTACAGCATTGCATTGTTTACATTTTCATCACATGTTCCCTTATTTTTTGCTATTTGACAACATTGGTAGGATAATTATTACAACACCCCCTTTTTTAAAAAAAAAAAGTGAAAGAAAAAGTGAAATTAAAGAGAATAAAATAAAAAAAAAACGAACAAACTGTAGAGGATGCCTTCACAAACGAGACTGAGTTTATTTCTCAGGAAAGGTTTATTTGCAGTCTCATCCTCTAACAAGCAAGTATCTCAACAAAAGAGACAGGACAATCTTTCCTCACAGCTCTTATAACCCCAGAGACACAAAACCCCCAACATCAAATATCACACCCTCAACCCACAGTCCTTCATCACACCCTCAACCCACAGTCCTTCAGTAAACATATAGCCTCCAAGGCTCGTTGGCTTCTCTATTGTCTCTTCCGCCTCGGGGGCTCCTGCTGGGACATTCTCTCTGACTTCCCATCTCTCCAGAAACCACTTCACACCTGCCGAGGTCTCTGCCGGGTCAGGTCCTTTTGGACGTTTGAAGTCTCTAGAGTATGCACCGTCATGCCTACTAAATACATGTGAGAGAAAATGCGTACCATACAAGCATGCCATATATGCGCCCTAAATGTGCGCCATAAAACAAACAAACAGAACAGCAAAAAACAAACAAACAGAAAATTAAGTAATTAAAAGTAAAAGAGCATCTGAGTAGCGTTGGAGCAAAGAGCGAGACCATTATTGAAATGGTATTTGTCAAAGATTAGATCTAATGGAAGACACATATGCGATCCAGGGTTGCCAAAAGTTCATGAATCCATCCATGTCCTGTCTCAGTGCGAATGTCAACTTTTCCATCGAGTAAATGTCTTGAATCACGTTAATCCAATCTTCAGGTGTAGGACAGTCCTTCAGCATCCATTTTTTAGTTAGGGCTTTTTTACTTGCCAATATTAAAACATTGAATAAGTATTTATCTCCTCGTCTTTCCAGTGAGTCCGGTAGTAAACCCAAATACAAAGTTACAAAAGAAAAGGGAACTGTTATTTTGAATATTTTCCCCAATATTGTCTGTACATTGGTCCAATATTGGTGGATAACTGGGCATGACCAAAACACATGAAAATGATTTGCAGTCTTTTCACCACACAAGCACCAACAGTTCAACCCCTTATGGGTAAATTTGTTTTGTGCAGGTGTTCTGAAAAATCTTACCAAATTTTTCCATCCAAATTCTCTCCACTGCAGGGATGAGGTACTTTTCCATTGCTGTTTATTTAGCTTTTCCCATATTTCCAATTGTAAAGTGAAATTCCCCTCTTTTTCCCATCTCTCTTTTACGGTGGGGCAAAAAAGTATTTAGTCAGCCACCAATTGTGCAAGTTCTCCCACTTAAAAGATGAGAGAGGTCTCCAATTTTCATCATAGGTATACCTCAACTATGAGAGACAAAATGAGAAAAAAAAATCCAGAAAATCACATTGAAGGATTTTTAATGAATTAATTGGTAAATTCCTCAGTAAAATAAGTATTTGGTCACCTACAAACAAGCAAGATTTCTAGCTCTCACAGACCTGTAACTTCTTCTTTAAGAGGCTCCTCTGTCCTTCACTCGTTACCTGTATTAATGGCACCTGTTTGAACTCGTTATCAGTATAAAAGACACCTGTCCACAACCTCAAACAGTCAGACTCCAAACTCCTCTATGGCCAAGACCAAAGAGCTGTCAAAGGACACCAGAAACAAAATTGTAGACCTGCACCAGGCTGGGAAGACTGACTCTGCAATAGGTAAGCAGCTTGGTGTGAAGAAATCAACTGTGGGAGCAATTATTAGAAAATGGAAGACATACAAGACCACTGATAATCTCCCTCGATCTGGGGCTCCACACAAGATCTCACCCCGTGGGGTCAAAATTATCACGAGAACGGTGAGCAAAAATCCCAGAACCACATGGGGGGACCTAGTGAATGACCTGCAGAGAGCTGGGACCAAAGTAACAAAGGCTACATCAGAAACACACTACGGCGCCAGGGACTCAAATCCTGCAGTGCCAGACGTGTCCCCCTGCTTAAGCCAGTACATGTCCAGGCCTGTATGAAGTTTGCTAGAGAGCATTTGGATGATCCAGAAGAGGATTGGGAGAATGTCATATGGTCAGATGAAACCAAAATAGAACTTTTTGGTAAAAACTCAACTTGTTGTGTTTGGAGGAGAAAGAACACCATACCTACTGTGAAGCATGGGGGTGGAAACATCATACTTTGGGGCTGTTTTTCTGCAAAGGGACCAGGACGACTGATCCGTGTAAAGGAAAGAATGAATGGGGCCATGTATCGTGAGATTTTGAGTGAAAACCTCCTTCAACCAGCAAGGGCATTGAAGATGAAACGTGGCTGGGTCTTTCAGCATGACAGTGATCCCAAACACACCGCCCGGGCAATGAAGGAGTGGCTTCGTAAGAAGCATTTCAAGGTCCTGGAGTGGCCTAGCCAGTCTCCAGATCTCAACCCCATAGAAAATCTTTGGAGGGAGTTGAAAGTCTGTGTTGCCCAGCGACAGCCCCAAAACATCACCGCTCTAGAGGAGATCTGCATGTAGGAATGGGCCAAAATACCAGCAACAGTGTGTGAAAACCTTGTGAAAACTTACAGAAAACGTTTGACCTCTGTCATTGCCAACAAAGGGTATATAACAAAGTATTGAGATGAACTTTTGTTATTGACCAAATACTTATTTTACCAAGGAATTTACCAATTAATTCATTAAAAATCCTTCAATGTGATTTTCTGGATTTTTTTTTCTTATTTTGTCTCTCATAGTTGAGGTATACCTATGATGAAAATTGGAGACCTCTCTCATCTTTTAAGTGGGAGAACTTGCACAATTAGTGGCTGACTAAATACTTTTTTACCCCACTGTATATATGATGTGTTGTCTCCTTTTAAGTCTTGAAGACCTTGGTATATTTTAGAAATGTATCTGATCCCTGGGATCCCTTTATATGCCATTAAGAAGACCTTCAGAACACCTGACTGGGCCCTTTCCAAATCCTCCTTTTTAAGTATATTGTTTATGTGGTGTCTAAGCTGAAAGAACCTGTAAAGATCTTGATTTATTAGACCCTGTTTTTTCAAATCTTCAAAACTTCTTAAAGTTTGCCCCTTAAAAAAATCGTAATATTTTATCAGCCCTTTCTCTTTCCACTCTTTAAATCTAGTGTCTGTTTTATTGGGGGTAAAGTCTTGATCATAGGCAATCCATTGCAGAAGTCGATAGGGCTCTTTAGCTTGATTCTCTCTGACTATCTTAAACCAAATTTTTAGCGGGGTCTCTACCCACGGGTTAGTGTTATTCAAGAGTTTAGGTAAGGCATTGTTCCCTATTATCGCCTGTAGGGGGATGTCACTTGTTATTTGGCATTCGATCTCCTTCCATTGTGCAGTGTAGACTGGGTTACATATCTCTATTAAAGTTTTAATTTGTGCGGCTTTAAAATAGTCCCTGATATTTGGCAGCGTGAGCCCACCTTTGTCTTTGTTTAGCTGTAAGGTTCTATATCTGATTCTAGGTCTCTTGCCCTGCCATATGAATCTTGAGATACTTCTGTCCAGCTCCTGCCATGTTTTTTTGGGAGGTTCTACCGGTATTGTTTGGAAAAAGGTATAGAAGACGTGGAAGTATATTCATTTTGACTGCTTCAATTCTTTGTGCAGTACCTAAGAATGGTATCATATTCCATCTTGCTAGGTCAGATTTTATTTTTGTCACCAGTGGATCATAGTTTAGTGTTATAATTTTGTTGAGTTGTTTCGGGATATTGACCCCCAGATATTTCATAGATTCCAACTCCCAGTTAGTTTTGAGTTCACTTAGTGAATAATGATTTGGGTCATAGTTGAATGTTAAAACTTGGGTTTTATGCATGTTTAATTTGTACCCCGATAAATCTCCATAGTCTGAAAAAACTGAGATTAGTTCTGGTAAAGAAGTGTCTGGCTGCCCTAGGTATATTAAAATGTCATCAGCAAAGAGTGCTATTTTATGTTCCTTCTGACCAAGTGTAATACCTTGAATTTCTTGATTTTGTCTTATCCATTGGCTCAGAGGTTCTATGAAGATTGCAAAGAGCAGTGGAGACAGGGGGCAGCCTTGACGACATCCTCTTTCCAGCTCAAAAGATGATGATGAATTACCGTTAATCCTTATTTTAGCTGTTGGTTTTTTATATAATGCCTGTATAGTTCTAATGAAGTTGTTATGAAAATTGAAACTGGATAAGATTCTATATAGGAAAGACCAGTCAACCGAATCGAATGCTTTTTCAGCATCTAATCCCAATATGACTGCATTTCAGTTATATTTTTTTATATGATGAATTATGTGTAAAGTGCGTCAAATGTTGTCTTGTGTCTGTCTTTGTCTTATAAAACCTGTTTGGTCTAAGTGAATTAAGTCTGTCAGTATGTTTTCTAACCTTTTGGCAAGGATAATGGTAAAAAGTTTATAGTCCTGATTTAATACACTGACTGGTCTGTAGTTGGAGCATTCTAGTTTATCCTTTTCAGGTTTAGGTATAACTGCAATGACCCCTTCTCTCCAGGAGGGGGGGATTTCCCCTGTGTGGAGGACATAGTTAAATGTTTTCAGGAGGAGAGGAGATAGTTGCTGTTTAAAGGTTTTGTACCATTCTGCTGTATAGCCATCTGCTCCTGGGGATTTGTTAGCTTTAAGTTTCATAATTGCTTTTTCCAATTCTTTAGGTTGTATTTCTGACAGTAGTGTTTTATTTTGTGATTCCGTAAGTTGGGGCAGGTTTAATGTGTTTAGGAATGTCTCAGATGCGTTTTTATGTTTTTTGTGGGAGTATAAGTTCTTATAGTAATTCTTGAAGCTTTTAAGAATATCCTGAATTCTGAATTTTATTTCCTTTGATACTGGGTCTCTGATTTTGTAGATTGCTCTTTCTGTTTTTTGTTTCCTCAATTTATAGGTTAGTAATTTTGCCGATTTACTGCCTGCTTCATAGTGTTTTTGTTTCAGAAATGTAAGTTTCTTCTGGATTTCTATTGTGTAGATCTCATTTATTTGATTTTTAATTTCTTTAATCTTGAGCGAGCCATTAGAATGAGTGTTGTCTTTGTGTTCTTTTTCTAGGTTCTTGAGTTCTGACTCTAGTGTGATTAGTTTTTCTTGTCTCAGTTTCTTTTGGGTTGCCAGTTTTGCAATAATTTTTCCCCTTATTACAGCTTTGCACGCATCCCACAGTATTAAAGGGGATACTTCTCCATTATCGTTTTCTTCCAAATATCTGATTCCAATTCATCTTTCAGTGGTCCTTTCAGGACATTTGAATTCAGCCTCCAGGAAAATGTATTATTTGTGTATTTTTGGATGTTTAAGTCCATATAGATTGGACTGTGGTCAGAGAGATCCATCAGTCCTATTTTACATGTTTTTACTCTTCCAATGTCTCTATTAAACATAAAAAAGTAATCAATCCTTGAGTAAGATGAATGTGGCATTGAATAAAAAGTATAATCTTTTACATTGGGGTTGAATTCCCTCCATACGTCACAGATTCCCATTTCTTTTAATAGCATCCGAGTTTTCCTATTTTGAGTGTTATTTTTTTTTTTTTTTAATTTAAGTTTTTGTAAAGGGTATACAGGTCGTTACAGCAATGCAGTGTTTACATTTTCATCACATGTTCCCTTATTTTCTGATATCTGACAACATTGGAAGATTAATTCTTACAACACCCCTTTTTTTTTTTTTTTTTTAAAGTGAAAGAAAAAGTGAAATTAAAGAGAAAAAAAAAAACAAGAAACAAATAACAAAAAAAACCCCAAAAACAAACCAGTAAAAAACAAACAAAAAGAAAAAGTAAGTAAATAAAGATAAAAGAGCATCTGAGTAGCTTTGGAACAAAGAGCGGAACCATTATTGAAATGGTATTTGTCAAAGATTAGATCTAATGGAAGACACATATGCGGTCCAGGGTTGCCAAAAGTTCATGAACACATCCATGTCCTGTCTCAGTGCGAATGTCAACTTTTCCATCGAGTAAATGTCTTGGATCACGTTAGTCCAATCTTCAGGTGTAGGACAGTCCTTCAACATCCATTTTTTAGTTAGAGCTTTTTTGCTTGCCAATATTAAAACATTGAATAAGTATTTTTCTCCTCGTCTTTCCAGTGAGTCCGGTAGTAAACCCAAATACAAAGTTACAAAAGAAAAGGGAACTGTAATTTTGAATATTTTCCCCAATATTGTCTGTACCTTGGTCCAATATTGGTGGATAACTGGGCATGACCAAAACACATGAAAATGATTTGCAGTCTTTTCACCACACAAGCGCCAACAGTTCAATCCCTTATGGGTAAATTTGTTTTGTGCAGGTGTTCTGAAAAATCTTGCCAAGTTTTTCCATCCAAATTCTCTCCACTGCAGGGATGAGGTACTTTTCCATTGCTGTTTATTTAGCTTTTCCCATATTTCCAGTTGTAAAGTGAAATTCCCCTCTTTTTCCCATCTCTCTTTTATATAAGATGTGTTGTCTCCTTTTAAGTCTTGAAGACCTTGGTATATTTTAGAAATGTATCTGATCCCTGGGATCCCTTTATATGCCATTAAGAAGACCTTCAGAACACCTGACTGGGCCCTTTCCAAAACCTCCTTTTTAAGTATATTGTTTATGTGGTGTCTAAGCTGGAAGAACCTGTAAAGGTCTTGATTTATTAGGCCTTGTTTTTTCAAATCTTCAAAACTTCTTAAGATTTGCCCTTTAAAAAAATCGTAATATTTTATCAGCCCTTTCTCCTTCCACTTTTTAAATCTGGTGTCTGTTTTATTAGGAGTAAAGTCCTGATCATAGGCGATCCATTGCAGAAGTCGATAGGGCTCTTTAGTTTGATTCTCTCTGACTATCTTAAACCAAATTTTTAGCGGGGTCTCTATCCACGGGTTAGTATTATTCAAAAGCTTAGGTAAGACATTGTTCCCTATTATCGCCTGTAGGGGGATGTCACTTGTTATTTGGCATTCGATCTCCTTCCATTGTGCAGTGTAGACTGGGTTACATATCTCTACTAAAGTTTTAATTTGTGCGGCTTTAAAGTAGTCCCTGATATTTGGCAGCGCGAGCCCACCTTTGTCTTTGTTTAGCTGTAGGGTTCTATATCTGATTCTAGGTCTCTTGCCCTGCCATATGAATCTTGAGATCCTTCTGTCCAGCTCCTGCCATGTTTTTTTGGGAGGTTCTACCGGTATTGTTTGGAAAAGGTATAGAAGACGTGGAAGTATATTCATTTTGACTGCTTCAATTCTTTGTGCAGTACCCAAGAATGGTATCATATTCCATCTTGCTAGGTCAGATTTTATTTTTGTCACCAGTGGATCATAGTTTAGTGATATAATTTTGTTGAGTTGTTTCGGGATATTGACCCCCAGATATTTCATAGATTCCGACTCCCAGTTAGTTTTGAGTTTGCTTAGTGAATAATGATTTGGGTCATAGTTGAATGTTAAAACTTGGGTTTTATGCATATTTAATTTGTACCCCGATAAATCTCCATACTCTGAAAAAACTGAGGTTAGTTCTGGTAAAGAAGTGTCCGGCTGCCCTAGGTATATTAAAATGTCATCAGCAAAGAGTGCTATTTTATGTTCCTTCTGACCAAGTGTAATACCTTGAATTTTTTGGTTTTGTCTTATCCATTGGCTCAGAGGTTCTATGAAGATTGCAAAGAGCAGTGGAGACAGGGGGCAGCCCTGACGACATCCTCTTTCCAGTTCAAAAGATGATGATAAATTACCGTTAATCCTTATTTTAGCTGTTGGTTTTTTATATAATGCCTGTATAGTTCTAATGAAGTTGTTATGAAAATTGAAACTGGATAAGATTCTATATAGAAAAGACCAGTCAACCGAATCGAATGCTTTTTCAGCATCTAATCCCAATATGACTGCATTTAAGTTATATTTTTTTATATGATGAATTATGTGTAAAGTGCGTCGAATGTTGTCTTGTGTCTGTCTTTGTCTTATAAAACCTGTTTGGTCTAAATGAATTAGGTCTGTCAGTATATTTTCTAACCTTTTGGCAAGGATAATGGTAAAAAGCTTATAGTCCTGATTTAGTACACTGATTGGTCTGTAGTTGGAGCACTCTAGTTTATCCTTTTCAGGTTTAGGTATAACTGCAATGACCCCTTCTCTCCAGGAGGGGGGGATTTCCCCTGTGTGGAGGACATAATTAAATGTTTTCAGGAGGAGAGGAGATAGTTGCTGTTTAAAGGTTTTGTACCACTCTGCTGTATAGCCATCAGCTCCTGGGGATTTGTTAGCTTTAAGTTTCATAATTGCTTTTTCCAATTCTTTAGGATGTATTTCTGACAGTAGTGTTTTATTTTGTGACTCCGTAAGTTGGGGAAGGTTTAATGTGTTTAGGAATGCCTCGGATGCGTTTTTATGTTTTTTGTGGGAGTATAAGTTCTTATAGTAATTCTCGAAGTTTTTAAGAATATCCTGAATTCTGAATTTTATTTCCTTTGATACTGGGTCTCTGATTTTGTAGATTCCTCTTTCTGTTTGATGTTTCCTCAATTTATAGGCTAGCAATTTTGCCGATTTACTGCCTGCTTCATAGTATTTTTGTTTCAGAAATGTAAGTTTCTTCTGGATTTCTATTGTGTAGATCTCATTTATTTGGTTTTTAATTTCCTTAATCTTGAGCGAGTCAGTAGAATGAGTGTTGCCTTTGTGTTCTTTTTCTAGGTTCCTAAGTTCTGACTCTAATGTGGATAGTTTTTCTTGTCTTAGTTTCTTTTGGGTTGCCAGTTTTGCAATAATCTTTCCTCTTATTACAGCTTTACATGCATCCCACAGTATTAAAGGGGATACTTCTCCATTATCGTTATCTTCCAAATATCTGAGAATATCTGATTCCAATTCATCTTTCAATGGTCCTTTCAGGACATTTGAATTTAACCTCCAAGAAAATGTATTATTTGTGTATTTTTGGATATTTAAGTCCATGTAGATCGGACTGTGGTCGGAGAGATCCATCAGTCCTATTTTACATGTTTTTACTCTTCCAATGTCTCTATTAAACATAAAAAAACAGTCAATCCTTGAGTAAGATGAATGTGGAGTTGAGTAAAATGTATAGTCTTTTACACTGGGGTTGAGTTCCCTCCACACGTCACAGATTCCCAATTCTTTTAGTAGCATCCGAGTCTTCCTGTTTTGGGTGTTATTTTGATGTGGGGAATTACCAGAAGCATCCCAGTATGGATTCAGTCTAAGATTGAAGTCCCCACCACATATCACTAAACCTTGAGCTTTAGTTATCATTAGGTCGAATACATTTTTATAAAATTTCCAGTTAGCCCCTGGGGGAGCATACACATTCAGCAGGGTGATATCTTCTCCCTCTAGCCGCCCAGTTACCAAACTGTATCTCCCTTCTTTATCTTTGTGTTCTGATTTTTTTTCAAATGTAATTTTGGTTGATATCAATGTCGCTACTCCCCTCCTCCTCCCTGATTTATATGAAGATGAAGAGATCATTTTAAACCCTTGTCTACTGAGTTTATTGTGTTCCACGTCTGTTAGGTGGGTTTCTTGTAAAAGTATTATTCCTGCTTTGTCTTTTTTCATTTTGCCTAGAATCTTGGATCTTTTAACTGGATTCAGGATTCCTTTTACATTATATGAAATTATTTTGGTTACACCCTGTTTCTCCATTGTGTTGTTTTGTTTAGTATAACTGTGTGGTGGCCCTCTTTTGTGCTACTCAGAAACTGAAAGAACATTAAAAACAAGAAAAACATTAAGAACATAGTGTAAAAAACTTTAAAATTCAATTCAATTCAATTCAATTCAATTCAACTTTATTTATATAGCGCCATTTCACAACAACAGTCATCTCATAGCACTATCAACTGTAGGGAGGACCCCCACAGTTGCAGAAAGACCCCAGCAATCAGGCGATCCCCTGTGAGCAAGCACTTGGCGACGGTGGAGAGGAAAAACTCCCTTTTAACAGGAAGAAACCTCCAGCAGAACCAGGCTCAGGGAGGGGCAGTCATCTGCTGCGACTGGCTGGGGGGTGAGGGGACAGAGAAGAAGAAAAGAACAGACATGTAGAGAGCAAACAGCACGATGGGGACTCAATCTATGGGAGAGAACAAACAAATGTTAATGACCAGCAAAAAAAAAAAAAATATTTCATAGAGAGTGAGGAAAGGAGTGAGGCCCAGTGCATTACTGAAGGTCCCCCGGCTGACTAAACCTATTAGCAGCATAACTAAGGGAGGGTTCAGAAACACATGATCCCTCCCTAATTGTAGGCTATATCAAAAAGGTAGGTTTTAGCCCTATTCTTAAAAACAGAGATCGAGTCTGACTCCCGAATCCAGATTGGCAGCTGATTCCACAGGAGAGGAGCTTGATAACTAAAGGCTCTGCCTCCCATTGTACTTTTGGAGATTCTAGGTATTACAAGTAAACCTGCATTTTGGGAGCGTAGTGCTCTGTTAGGATGATACGGTAGTATCAGATCTTTTAAATAAAAAGGAGCCTGATTGTTTAGAGCTTTGTAAGTAAGAAGAAGGATTTTAAACTTAATTCTAAACTCTATGGGAAGCCAATGAAGAGAGGCCAGAACCGGAGAGATATGATCTCTCTTTCTAGTACCTGTTAAAACTCTTGCTGCAGCATTTTGGATCAGCTGAAGACTTTTTAAAGATGTTTTAGGACAGCCTGATAATAAAGAATTACAATAATCTAATCTCGAGCTAACAAAAGCGTGGATCAGCTTCTCAGCATCACTCTGAGACAAGATGCTCCTAATCTTGGCAATATTACGCAAATGATAGAAGGCAGTCTTAGAAACAAATTTAATATGTGAATTGAAGGACAAATCCTGATCAAAAATAACTCCAAGGTTCCTCACAGAGCTATTAAGAGAAAGAGTAACTGCATCCAAACTGAAAGTTTGATTTGGAAAGGAATTTCTAAGGTTTTTTGGACCAACAAGAATGACTTCAGTCTTATCTGAATTTAATAGCAGGAAATTACAAGTCATCCAAACTTTGATTTCCTTAAGACAGGCTTCTAACTTGGCTAATTGATTAGTATCATCTGGCTTCATTGACAGGTATAATTGTGTGTCATCTGCATAACAGTGAAAATGTATACAGTGCTTTCTAATAATGTTGCCTAACGGAAGCATATATAAACTAAAAAGAGTAGGGCCAAGCACAGATCCCTGTGGAACTCCATGACTAAGCTTTGAGCTGAGAGAAAACTCATCATTTACATGAACAAACTGGAACCTATCAGATAAATAAGATCTAAACCACTGCAACGAAGTTCCATTAAGTCCAACATAGTGTTCTAATCTATCAAGTAGAATATTATGATCAATAGTATCAAAAGCTGCACTAAGATCTAAAAGGACAAGTACAGAAACTAGTCCATTATCAGATGCAATGAGGAGGTCGTTAGTGACCTTCGCTAAGGCTGTTTCAGTGCTATGATGGATTCTAAACCCAGATTGAAACTCCTCAAATAAACCATTTCCCTGCAGGTGGTCAAATAATTGCGTAGCAACAACTCTTTCTAAGATTCTTTCTAAGATTAAAACAAAAAGCTGTCATAAGAACTTCCTGAGCTGAGGTCTTTTTAAAGACCCTGTAAGAGCCTTGATGGAGTGAAGGCTCTGAGGGAAATTCCTCAAACTCTGTTACGTGTTGAGGGCCCTCTCTTACCACTGAAAGTAGTCCCATGCTTTTAACGTGAGTTTCAGAACCCAATCCAAACTTGTAATGATTTTTTTTTTTTTTTTTCCTTTTATGCCTAAACCCTGTGAAATTGTGTGCACCCTCCCACCCCCATCACATCAAACATTCACGCAAAAACAGTATTTGTTAGTATGAGGAGAACATGTGGATTATTGTCACATTTCTATTTTAACAAGTTTTTTTTTTTTTATTACAAAGACTTATTTGTTTCAAATAATATGATTGTTCCATGAAATGTTTTACCACATGCTGAATATGCATCTCCTTTAATGTTTGTTACCTTGTATGAGGGGGGTTGGATGTGCGGATTGATTCAAGAGAAAAAAAAAAAAAAAAAAAGGTCGCTATTCCAACCTGAAAACGGATAGTTTATCCGCGACGCTCTGGTGCTGGGTTTCCCGCTGCTGGTCCATGGATTTTGAAGGTCTTTGTGTTGTCCATGTTTGCGTTTTGATCTTCTCACTCGGGTCTGCGGTGGGTTTAAATACCGTTACCGGGAGGCCTCTTTTCGCCATGTCAGCTGTTGCTTCTTCCGCCGAATTATAGAGACACGTTTCATCGCCGTAGAAGACCCTTAACTTCGCAGGAAATGGTGTCTGAAAGCGCAATTTCTTCTCTCTTAACACCTTTTTCGCGTCATTGTATTCCCTGCGCTTTTTAAGGACCTCCGGGGCGTAATCGTGTTCCACGTAGACTTTTCTCTCCTGGTGCATAAATCCTTTTTTCTGCCAGGCCAGTCTTACAACCTCTTGTTTTATTTTGAAATTGGAAAATCTTACCAACACCGAACGTGGGGGCGCTTCCGCCGCCGGCCTAGCGGCTAATGAACGATGTGCCTTTTCTATCTTCAAGTCGGTGGTTTGTGGAATATCCAATTTCTCTCTTAGTAAGGATTCCACGCATTCTGCCATTGAGTTAAAACCATTTTCGGTTCCTTCTATCAGACCATGAATTCTTATGTTGTCTCTTCTTTGTTTTCCTTCTTGGTCGGTTAGCTTAGCCTCTATAGCTGCTTGTCTTTTGCGTAGGTCTAGCACAGAATCTTCGAGCACTTTTATTCGATCCTCTGTTTCCAAGATTCGGTTCTCGGCCTGGTCCACTCTGCTGTTTGTCCTTTTCAATTCTTCTCTGAATTCCCGAAATTCGGCCGTAACATCTCGGCGAAATCGTCGTAGCTCCTCAAATAGTGATTTCAGGCTAACCCTTTTGTTAGCTATCACCAGTTCCTCGTCTTCTGAACGGAGATCTTCCAGTTCGGATTCTCCGGCCGATACGTGTCCTGGCCTGGAGAATTTCAGTTTCTTCTGTTTTCCTTTAGACATGATGATTTTGTCTTTGATTTTCACTCCTCCAAAAATCCGTTAAGTTTGATTTTCAATGTGTTATCCTGGATTGGGTCTGAGAACTTCAGTGTTAAGCTGCAGTCGCCATGGCGTCCAGACCGGAAGTCTTGAGTGTTATTTTGATGTGAAGAATTACCTTTTGCATCCCAGTATGGATTCAGTCTTAGACTGAAGTCTCCGCCACATATCACTAAACCTTGGGCTTTCGTTATCATAAGGTCGAATACATTTTTATAAAATTTCCAGTTAGCCCCTGGTGGTGCATATACATTCAGCAGGGTGATATCTTCTCCCTCTAGCCGCCCAATTACCAAACTGTACCTCCCTTCTTTATCTTTGTGTTCTGATTTTTTTTTCAAATGTAATTTTGGTTGATATCAATGTCGCTACTCCCCTCCTCCTCCCTGACTTATATGAAGATGAAGAGATCATTTTAAACCCTTGTCTATTGAGTTTAGTGTGTTCCACGTCTGTTAGGTGGGTTTCTTGTAAAAATATTATTTCTGCTTTGTCTTTTTTCATTTTGTGTAGAATCTTGGATCTTTTAACTGGATTCAGGATCCCTTTTACATTATATGAGGCTATTTTGGTTACACCCTGTTTCTCCATTGTATTTTCTTATTTAGTATTTTGCTACTCAGAAACTGAAAGAACATTAAGAACATAAAAAACATTAAGAACATAGTGTACGAAACTTTAAAACAAAAAACTGTCAAAAAAAACTTCCTGAGCTGGGGTCTCTTTAAAGACCCTGTAAGAGCCCTGATGGAGTGTAGGCTCTGAGGGAAATTCCTCAAACTCTGTTACGTGTTGAGGGCCCTCTCTTACCCCTGTAAGTTGTCCCATGTTTTTAACGTGAATTTTAGATCCCAATCCGAATTTGTAATGATTTTTTTTTTTTTTATGCCTATACCCTATGAGATTGTGTGCACCCTCCCACCCCCATCACAGCAAACATTCACTCTAATACAGTATTTGTTAGTGTAGGGAGAACATGTGGATCATTGTTACATTTCTATTTTAACAAGATTTTTTTTTTTCCTTTAAATTAAGAAGACATTTGTTTCTAATGCTATAACTGCTCCATGAAAGGTTTTACCACATGCTGATTCTGCATCTCCTTTAATGTTTGTTACCTTGTAGGAGGGGGGATGGAAGTGCAGAATGACTGAAAAGAAAAAAAACAAAAAGGTCGCTATTCCTTCCTGGAACTGGAAAGCTTATCTTTGTAGCTCTGGGGCTGGGTTTCCCACTGCTGGCCCGTGGATTTTGAAGGTCTCTGAGTGGACCTCGTTTGAGCTCTGATCCTCTCGCTCAGATCCGCTGCGGGTTTAAACACCGATACCGGGAGCCCTCTTCTCGCCATGTCAATTGTTGCTCCTTCCGCTGAATTGTAGAGACATGACTCTTCACCGTAAAAGACCCTTAACTTTGCAGGAAATGGCATCTGAAAGCGTAGATTCTGTTCCCGTAGAACCTTTTTGGCGTCGTTATATTCCCGTCGCTTTTTAAGAACCTCCGAGGCGTAATCATGCTCCACGAAGACTTTTCTCTCTTGATGCATAAATCCTTTTCTCTGCCAAGCCCGTCTTACAACCTCTTGTTTTATTTTGAAATCGGAGAATCTTACCACCACCGAACGTGGGGGCGCTTCTGCCGCTGGGTTTGCGGCTAATGTACGATGGGCCTTTTCTATCTTCAAATCGGTGGTTTGTGGAATATCCAACTTCTCTCTCAATAAGGATTCCACGCATTCCGCCACTGTGTTGAAACTATCTTCAGCTCCCTCTTTCAGACCGTGAATTCTGATGTTGTCTCGTCTTTGTCTTCCTTCTTGGTCGGTTAGCTTAGCCTCCAGCCTTGACTGTTTTTTGTGTAAATCCAGCATAGAATCTTCAAGCACTTTTATTCTTTCTTCAGCTTCCAAGATTCGGTTTTCGGCCTGGTCCATTCTGCTGTTCGTCCTTTTTAATTCCTCTCTGAATTCATGAAATTCGGCCCGAAATCGTCGTAATTCATCAAATAGCGATTTCAAGCTAACCTTTTTGTTAGCTAGGTCCAGCTCCTCGTCTTCTGAACAGAGGTCCTCCGGTTCAGATTCTGCAGCCGCTGCGCATCCTGACCTGGGTAATGTCAGTTTCTTCTGTTTTTGGTTAGGCATGGTGTTTTTGTCTTTTGATTTTTATTCTTCCAAAAATCTGTTAAGTCTGATTTTGAAGATGTTTTCCTTGGATTGGGTCTGGGAGCTTCAGCGTTAAGTTGCTATCACCATGGCGTCCAGACCGGAAGTCCTTGTTAGCATTTTCTGTTGCTAGTTTGTAGCTTTCTTGTAGAGTTGTCTTCAGTTTTTCAATGTACTGGGAATGTGACTTGAAACTTTTGTTGTGAAACGAGAGCCCAAATGCAAGATCGATTGGCAATCTCGGCTGACGACAGAACATTAACTCATACGGGGCAAAACTAGTAGTGTCATTTTTTGTACAATTGTACGCATGTACAAGTGGTTTTTCATAGTTGTGCCAATGAGATTTGTTCTTTTCCTCCAGAGTACCCAGCATGCTCAATAACGTTCTATTGAAACGTTCTACCGGGTTACCTCTGGGGTGATAGGGTGTCGTCCGGATTTTGTGAATGTCCATGATTTTGCAAAGTTCTTTTATAATATGGGACTCAAAATCGGGACCCTGATCACTATGTAACCGTTCGGGTATCCCGTAGTGGACTATAAAGTTGTCCCAAAGTGCCTTTGCAACAGTCTGAGCTTTCTGATTGCTGGTAGGGATGGCTGTAGCGTATTTCGTGAAATGATCAGTTAACACGAGCACATCCTTTGTGTTACTTTGATCGGGCTCAATGGACAGGAAATCCATACAGACAAGTTCGAGCGGTCGGGTGGACTTGATACTGACAAGCGGAGCAGCTCGTTCTGGAGCGGTTTTACGTCTTACGCAGCGATTACATGTCTTGATCTTCTTTTCAATATCTGCTGCAATGCGAGGCCAATAGAACCTTGTTCTGGCGAGATCCAAAGTACACTCTGTGCCTAAATGGCCCATGTCACAGTGGAGGCTTTGAAAGACTGAATCGTGGAGCTGTTCAGGTAAGATGAGCTGGTAAGTAACATTTCCTCCTTCTTGGCGAGTGTGGTAGAGGATATTATTGCACATTTCAAGTCGACTGAGCTCTCGGAGTAACAAGTTGATATCAGAAAGTTCAGTTTGTACAGTTGGTGGAACTTTTAGCCCAGTTTCAATTTGTGCAATCACTTCTCTTAAACAGGGGTCAGTTCTTTGTTCGTTTTTGATCTGTTCAGGAGTCATGTGGGGTACAACTGGAAGACCACCACAGTCATCTTCATCGGCATAGCCATCTGGAATGGCGGCTACAGAGAGGGCTAACGAGTGAACCAAAGGGAAGGTGTTGTCTGGAGAGCTACAGACAAGGTGTTTTTCACATATAGCAGACACTACCTCGGAACTTAAACTGCTTTCAGGAAGAGACAAGTGAGTTTGAGTGAACTGCTGTATGCGGTCAAGCTCCTTTTGGGACACTGCGTCATTAAGTAACTCGCCATGTGGCCATCTAGAGAGGCTGTCTGCATCTGAGTTAAGCTTGCCTGTTCTGTATTGGAGCTTAAAGTTAAATGTCGACAGAGCAGCTAGCCACCTATAACTCATGGCATCCCTCTTAGCAGTAGTTAAAATATACGTCAGGGGGTTACTATCTGTCACGACAGTAAAATGATTGCCATATAAATAGTCTGTGAACTTCTCCGTTACTGCCCACTTTAGAGCAAAAAATTCTAATTTATGGGCGGGGTAACGGGACTCACTTCTAGACAACCCCCGGCTTGCATAAGCTATGACCCTAGTCTGGTCCTCCTGCTCTTGATAGAGGGCGGCACCAAGCCCTGTAGTGCTGGCGTCAGTATGGAGTGTATATGGCAACTGAGGGTCAGCGAAACCCAGGACAGGCGCAGTACTGAGCTTTTCAATGACGGTTTTGAATGCAAGATCACAGGAAGAAGTCCATCGCTCGCCAAATGGTGTCTTTGGGTCGTGGTACTGGGCAGGCTTAGCTTTGGGCTTTGGGCTTTTTCGCAAAGGAGGGTAGCCTGCTGTTAAGTCAGTGAGGGGCTTAAAGATGCTGGAATAGTTCTTAATGAACCGCCTATAGTACCCTGAAAAGTCTAAGAACGAGCGGAGCTGTTTGAGATCACGAGGCACAGGCCAGGTACTTAGGGCTTTCACTTTTTCGGAGTCGGTCTCAACTCCTTTACTGGACACAATGTGACCGAGGTATCTGACAGAAGTTTGAAAAAATCTGCATTTCTCAGGGGAGAGTTTAAGCCCGTACTCTTTTAGGCGATTAAGAACTTTCATTAAGCGAGCCTCATGTTCTTCGGGCATCTTGGAGAATACAATGATGTCATCGAGGAACACAATCACCTCATGCAGATTCATGTCGCCCATACATTTCTCCATGAGGCACTGGAACGTGCTGGGGGCGTTTGTAATGCCTTGGGGCATTCTATTGAATTCCCAAAAGCCCATGGGACATACGAACGCCGTCTTTGGTTTGTCCAGCTCCTCTACCTCAATTTGGTAGTACCCCGACTTTAAATCGAGGACGGAGAACCACTGCGAACCAGTCAAGGTGGAAAACGTTTCCTCCAAGTTGGGCAGGGTGTAAGCATCTTTTACAGTCTGCATGTTAAGCTTCCTGTAATCAATACAAAGGCGGACATCGCCATTTTTCTTTCGCACCACTACAACAGGCGAAGAAAATGGGGAAGTGGACTCTCTTATCACGCCTGCTTGTTGGAGTTCTTTGAGATGCTTACGGACCGCTTCCAGGTCATTTGGATGTATGGGATGTGCTCTGTGCTTGAACGGTGTTTCATCTGATAATTTGATTGTGTGTTTTACTTGATCCATTTTACCAAAGTCAAGATCGTTTTGTGCAAATACTTTGGGCATTTGACTGAGTTTTTCTGTTAGGTGCTCTTTCCATTCAGCGCTAATGGGGGAAGAGTCAAAGTTGAACTTCAGAGTGGACTTTTTGTAACGTTGGCACGGTCTGGCCAAGCTTCAATTCCAATTTTCAGATTTTATTTCAATAAACTTTCAAGTAAATAGTTCCCAGGAAAACATCTGACACGACTCTTCATCAACAATGAACAATTCGCCATCAACCAAGACGAATACCAAGGATACTAAGAATACTCATTATCATTAACCACACCTGTTAAATACTATTCGAGATAATTAGGGCTGATTAGCCCCTACCATAACCCCAGGTAAGACAATAAACATTTCCATTCTTTGTACATACCCACCAATATCTAAAAATACATAAATAATTCCCCCAACTATATACAGAGTAAATAAATAACATAGAATAAATAGAATAAATAACCATATAAATATTTCAATAAATAATTCGAACCCCTATTTACAAATGCTAAACCACCCCTCTAACTTACCATACATGCTTCCTTCGTGCTGATGTCCTATAAAAGGCCCTCAACCCCTAACAGAGTCTTTTGCCCGGACACCCACAGGAAGCATGTTGGCAAAGTTATGTGAAATAAATCATTATCAATTATTTTACCAAAATACTTAACCATAACAATTATCTCCCAAGGGGATTCCAATTAGACAAAGACAGATCCCAAAATAATGTGTGCACTGTTATGACCCGAGTGCCGGTTCTGATCGCGCTCGGGCTAAAGTTATGTCTTGCTGCCGGCCTTGACAGCTGCGGGCTGTATTCTGGCCTCACCGGGCTCTTATTGTGAAAGTGCTCGGTGGGGCTTCCGCCTGTCAACGGCCGGTCAGCTGATTGTCATTACCGTCGTTAGTGCTTCGCGCTTTTAAGCCCGGCACTGGCAACGGTAGGACGCAGGAGTATCAGTCGACTTTGGTCTACGTTACGTCTGAGTGGCTTCATCCTGCCAAGCCCTGGGTCTGCGCTTCATCATTCCTGTGAGTGCCGCAGACCTTCATGTCAGGTCATGTATCATAGCTTTGTCACAGTTAGCTCGTAGCAGCTGAGTTAGCCCTACGAGCCCAAGTCTTGTCATGTGTGTGTTTAGCCCTAAGGGGTTCATAGTTGTTCATCATAGTCATGTCACAGTTAGCTCGTAGCGGCTGGATTAGCCCTACGAGCCCAAGTCTAAGTCATGTGTTTGTTTGCCCTTATGGGTTCATAGTTGTGTTTTGTCACGTATGGAAATAAATAACATCTTGCCAAACTCTCTGGTGAACTCTTTGGCGTCTCTTGGTGATCCGCGAGGATCACCACATGACAGTATACTCCTGCCAGGTCGCCCAAACGGGGGCGCCGCATTGAGACGCCGTTTCACCGGGAGTTTGTGCCTTTTTTGGACTGTTTCTTCTCGCTTGGGTGTCAACATCTGGGAGAATGCCGTCATCCAGAGGCCGCGGTCGGCGCCTGGACCAGGAGGTAGCGGGCGCGTTGGAATACGCCGATGGGGCGCTCCTCGCCGCTACATTTGACGACACCTCCAGTTATATGCGTTGGCATCTGGGCGTCGCTGAGGAATATCTGGTCAGCCTTCCCCTCGACTACGACGATCATCCGGAGGTGATATCGAGGTGGGAGGAACTCGCCGCTCAGCGTGAGGTTCTTCGTGGGCTGGAGGAGGAAGACAGCGGGAAGCAGAGGAGGAGGCATCCTCGCTCCCCGCGTTGGTGTCCCGTTCCCGTCCTGGAGCAGGTCCAGGAGTACGCGCCGTCCGGGGGCCGACAAGGATGTCGGCGTAATGGCGCGGGCAACCCTCAGCGGAATCCCTGGCTGGACTCGGTGCCGGCGTATCCCGTCAGCGAATCTTCGAGAGCGGCCCCACCTCGTTTTCCTAGGGGGCCCTCTGTCACCATCCAGCGGGGAGAAGGAGGAACGACGTCCCCCACAGCAGGAACCATCTCTGCCCCCGGAGGAAGGCAAGTGATCGTTTGTTTGTCACATCTTAATAATGATCTGCCTTGTCTGACTCCTGGGGGCGGAGTTCGGGGTCCGCAGCCCCCCGAGCTCCCTCCACCTGCTGTGGATAAAATTATTAAACCTACTGCCTCTGTGTTCTCCCCCGTTGAGCGGTCAGGAGAAGCGTCAGCGTCGCCAGCGTCGCCGGACGAAGAGGGCCCTTGCAGTGCTGGATAGCCTGCATCCGGCCCTGCAGTCACGTCTTGGACGGAGGAGAAGAGCGGACTGCGGCCCGGAGCCTGAGCCGACGAGGAAGCGTCCCCGGGTCTCCTCGCCGGAGCGGTCCGAGTCAGTGGGTCAAGGGTTCCCTGCCTCCACGCCATATGGGTCGTTGGTGTGGACTACAGCGTGGGAGGAACCTGAGGCTGCAGATATCATCGTGCCAGCTGCGGAGCCCGACGCAGCTGAGTCCAAGTCAGCTGACGAGAGTCGCCCTGAACCCGGATCATCGGAGTCCTGGGTGGCAACGGAACCCGAGTGCAGGCAAGTGCTCCCTCTTATGTCTCTGTCCTCTTTTGTTGAGCATTTTTGCCTGCCTCTTGGGGAGACAAGTGAGGAGCAGCCGTCTGCTGCGTCCGAGCTCGTCTCGCTGGGTTCCGTTGCTACCAGTGAAACTGATCCCGGTTTTCCTGTCCCCGAGCTTTCTTTTAGTGTCGCCGGCGGGGAACGGGTCGGAGTCACCAAGGTGGAGGTCCCAGGTTCGGGGATGGAGTTCGTCAGCGGAGCTGCACCGGAGGCCCAATCGGGTCCCACCGCAGGGGCGGGTTCGGCCCAATCGGCCAATCGGGGTCCGACGTGGGTTCGTCGGAGGCCCAATCGGGGTACATCGCGGGTGCGGCTCTAGCCCAATCGGGGCCCAGCGTGGGTGCAGCTGGGACCCAGTCTGGGTTCAGCGGTGATGCAGCGCGGAGCGGATTCTTGGCTCGCCCTGCTCATCGACCCCCTCGGAATCATCGCCCCTTTTCATCATCGCCGGGGGCCATAGGGGTCCCTGTTCGCTCGCCCCGGTTCTCCAGAGTTTTGTTCTCGTCTGGGAGGCCGCTGCGGGTTGTTGATGCCCTGGACTGGTGGCTGAGGGACACGGGTCGGCCGCCGGAGGGACTGTTTCGCCGGTTCGGCGCCTCGGTTTGGCCACCTGACCTGTTATGTGTGCCATGGGGCTACCTAGTTCGACCACCGGAGAAGCGGACGTGCGGGACTTTGGACTCTGGTGAGCCGCCTGGTCCGCCTTCCGTTGATCATCGGACGACATAAACTGTCGGGGGGTGGTAGTGGTCCCTGGGTGTGTCTCAGTATTTGTGCTTTTTTTTTCTTTTTGTCCTGGTTATGTTGTATTTAGTGCTCATGCCTTTGTTTTGAAAGCCATAGTCTAGTCATAGTAATGTTATGTTAAGCATTTTTAGATTGCTTCAAGTGTGTTTGTAGTAGCCCTGCTGTTTTTGTTTCATAGTCTGGTATGGGCGGGTAATGCTCTGTTTTTTGTTTTTTCATGTTAGGTCAGGTATGAGCAGGTAATGTTCTTGTATTTAGTTTATCTGAACCTGTAGTTCTGGGTTTTGTTTTCCTTTGTGCATTTTTTCTTGTCTTGTCATTGTCATTGTATGGTTTTTTTTGGTCTTGTCATTGTATGGTTTTTGTCTTGTTCATGGGTTGGTTTCTCTCCCTCTGCACCTGTCCCCCAACCTCCCACCCTGGGGGGGGCGGGGGGGGCAGGGTGGTTCCTTGGGGCGTTCGGAGTCCGCCCATGGAGGGAGGGTACTGTTGTGACCCGAGCGCCGGTTCTGATCGCGCTCGGGCTAAAGTTATGTCTTGCTGCCGGCCTTGACAGCTGCGGGCTGTATTCTGGCCTCACCGGGCTCTTATTGTGAAAGTGCTCGGTGGGGCTTCCGCCTGTCAACGGCCGGTCAGCTGATTGTCATTACCGTCGTTAGTGCTTCGCGCTTTTAAGCCCAGCACTGGCAACGGTAGGACGCAGGAGTATCAGTCGACTTTGGTCTACGTTACGTCTGAGTGGCTTCATCCTGCCAAGCCCTGGGTCTGCGCTTCGTCATTCCTGTGAGTGCCACAGACCTTCATGTCAGGTCATGTATCATAGCTTTGTCACAGTTAGCTCGTAGCGGCTGAGTTAGCCCTACGAGCCCAAGTCTCGTCATGTGTGTGTTTAGCCCTAAGGGGTTCATAGTTGTTCATCATAGTCATGTCACAGTTAGCTCGTAGCGGCTGGGTTAGCCCTATGAGCCCAAGTCTAAGTCATGTGTTTGTTTGCCCTAATAAGATAAGATAAGCCTTTATTAGTCCCACAACGGGGAAATTCCAGGATTGCAACAGCACAGGGATAGCAACACTCAGAGCAACAATCAGAAGGCAAGAAAAAAAAACAAGCAAGCAAGAGCAGCTAATATACATATGTACATATTACTATAAAATATATATATACACACACACAGACACACAGTGCAGAGCATTGTAGCTGGATGGAATAAATATATGAATATGTAAACACACAGTGCGGAGCAATGTAGCTAGATGGAATAATATGTAGATATATAAACACACAGTGCAGAGCATTGTAGCTAGATGGAATAAATATATAGATATATAAACATAAACACACCCAGTGCGGAGCATTGTAGCTAGATGGAATAAATATGTAAATATATAAACACACACAGGTTCTTATGGGTTCATAGTTGTGTTTTGTCACGTCTGGAAATAAATAACATCTTGCCAAACTCTCTGGTGAACTCTTTGGCATCTCTTGGTGATTCGCGAGGATCACCACATGACATGCACTTTACAAACAATCATAATAACATTTACCATATTACAAATATAACACAATCACACATACAATAAGTCATAACAGTGGTGACACTCCATCGTCACACTTTTGTTCAGTTTTGGACTCTGTAATTTTCACGGAGTGTTCTTGCGATAGGACTCGTTGATATGCACAAATTTCTCCAATGACACACTTCTGAGGGGTTGTCACGTCATGTTCCAATTCATTGGTGAGTATAACTGAAACAAGGTAAGGTGCTCTTTCAGGTAAGTCTAGGAGACATGGTTTTACTAGGATACCACCAGGTAAGGCTGACATTACCGGTTGTTCTAACAAGACAGATTTTTCACTGTTGCCAGTTGACACAGCTACAGCGCCATCTAGAACAACTGTTTGGCCTGCAGGAACTAACTGTGGCTCTTTGTTGCGTATGGTCACTAAACCAAGGCTAGTGTCTTTGGACTGTCTGTGCCGTAGCTCAAGGACTTTTAACACTGCCTTATAACCAAGTGACATGGTTGGCTGCAGTTCAGAACATGCATCAGAGTACAGCTCGTAAAGTACATCTAATGTGTTTGTCCCTATTAACACTAAGGACTGATCAGCTGCACGTACATCGGGAACCACTAAGGCAAGTGTTGGCACTTTGGCTTCAATACTGAGAAAGTCTTTTGGGAAAGTGACATGCATTTCAATGTAGCCTAAGTAAGGTACACTCTGACCGTTAGCTCCCTCCACTTCTAACAGCTCAAAAAGTGGCTTAATCTCATGGTTGGATAAGTACTGTCTGTAATAGGACTCAGGGACAGTAGTCACCTGGGAGCCTGTATCTAACAAACAGCTCACAGTACAGCCATTCACTTTCACTTGTGCTGTACTTTTTGTACCAATTAGACTTTAGACCATTAGGAAAGCTAAAAGAGTCTGTTTTGGAGTGTGACTTCAGTTTAGCACGTGTCTTAAATGGAGCTTTTGGTTTGGGACAGGTCATCTCTGAACTAGCCTCTGTTTGTCCCGCAACAGGGGCAGACTTCAGTTTTAAAGAGGATTTGGGGTTCTGACTGTCCCAAATCTGTCTTTTTACTCTTAATTCTTTGCGTTTTGCAGCTACAAGTGCAGGGTTTGGCTCTGACTCACAAGTGGCTACAATATGCCCATCTTCACCACAGCGGAAGCAATACCATGGTTGGGCCTAGTATTGGGACGGCTGGACGAAGGTAAGTCTTCAGGTTTGTCATGGTCAGGTTTTTTATTTCCAGATTTCTTAGTTGGGTCTATCTTCGGTGGTGCTTGTTTCTTTTGTTTCTCAACAGCAGCTAATTGGCTTTTTAGATCAGCGACTTGCTTTTTCAGTTCTTTCAGACTGTCCGACTCCACTTCACTATTTGTACCTGTTTCGGTGACTGTCTGTTCATAGGAGGCTGCTTTTGGTTTTGTGGCGCCCAAGTGTCTTTTCATGCGTGTGTTTTTAACTTCTTGTCTGTTTTCAGCAGTGCGAAGGTGAAGCAATAACTCTGCATACGCAGGTGGATGTTTATCTTTTAGTTCCAGCTGTAGCTCTTTTAGCAGATGGTCATCCCAACAGCCTCTGTTAAACTGCTTGAGAAGCTGTTTGTCCACTTCCTGTGGCTCTAGACCGCCTCTACGCACTGTGAGATTGAGCGCCACCTGCAAACGATGCAGATATGCAGAGGGTTTTTCTCCATAATTTTGGAAAGTGTTCATGAATCGCACAAGCAGTTCCTCACCGTCTTCAACAGTCCCAAAAGCTGAGTCCAAAAGCTTAAGATAGTCGGCAGAGGTGGCTTCAGGCCAAAGAGGGCGAATAACATCAGACGCAGGAGCAAGAAGACTTTCAAGGATCTTGCGAGATTTTTCCAAGTCAGTCAACGAAGTATCTTCCATCATCAAGTCAACATGTGAACGCCATGTTTCATAATCAGCTTCAGTATACGGTCTTGGCGTTTTGCCAGAGAAAGCTCTGATTCTCAAGAGGAATGGGCGTTTGACGGCTTCTCTGCATTTTTAACGACATGCTCGACTACAATTTTCTGAACCTCGGGTGGGTTAAAATCAGCTGGACTCAACATTTGAGGTGTCAAGTTTGGTCTAAGAGGGCTTTGGAAGAGTGCTTGAGTGGTTTTAGAGGTGCGAGGCACTTGAGCTTGGAGTGGAGGAGAGACTCCACTTTGTGTGGGTTCTACAGTAGGGAAAGCAGGATCAACATCGACAGAGACCGTTTTAGCTGTCTCAGAAGCTTCAATAGACTTCCCTATTGTGGACATAACCTCCCGCAACACCTCTTCAAAACCTTTTCCACTTAACTTAGCTAAACCCCTCAGGTTGCTAAGATAAGCCTCAGTAACACTGCCCCCTACAGTTTTAGTGTACACATCAGTTAAGGCTTGAACGCAGTACTTAACATCAGGATTGTCAGTGGATGGAAAGAAATACGGCAACGCAGGTACTAATGTTTCAACAGCTAATCCAGACTCGAACTCTACAATGTGACTTTCGTCAAATTCAAACAAGTTATCATGAATGCTAAGTACCCTACGAATAGTGCCATGTTGCTCTAGGAACTCAAAAACGTCTTTGTCTTTTTCTTTGTCAAGTACACCACTGACAATGACTGCATTTGGAACTTTGACGCCATATTTTGCAACAAAATCCATTTTGACAGTATATGAACTGTTTGGTCAGGAGTCAAAACAGAATCCACATCTGTTGTCGCAACGCTCCAGGCTCCTGGCTGGGCTCGCCAGATTTTTGTAACACCACTGAGTGTAGCACTTACTGTGTGTGTAACACTACTTTAGGTGTTGTCCTGTACCCTTTTGGTAGTACTGGGTATGGCAGTGTAGTTACCTTTAACCTTACCACCTGGACAGAAGGGACAATTGGGCCAGGTCAGATAGACTCTGGGTTCATAGGAGCCTGGGAGGTGCAACAACAGATGACACATACACCATAGTATGGGAACTTTCACATATGTGTATATTTTTTAACAGTTGTGTACACTTAAACAAACACAGTGCTTGCAACAATAATAATAAAAAAAAAATAAATAAATAAAATACCCCAAAATATATTTACAATACTTTCAGTCCTTTTGTATCAATTCCAGGAGACCGGTTGAATCACCTCTAGCAGTTAATAGGGTTTGGGCTTCGGCTCGCCATCCAGATCTGGAGATCCACGCTCTTCTGAATCCAGGTTACAAAAAAACCTGACCATGCTAAGCAATACGTGCGTTACAGGATTCCCACGCTCACGTGAGTTCACAGCCTTTGGGTTCAAATCAATCTCAAGAGTTTATCCGGGCAAAGGCTGCTACTAGCACGTTAGCTCATCGTCTCAGTAAGGGATCGCGTTCTCTCGGTCGTGTCTCTGCTGCAACTGAAAGCGTTCTGCAGATTACACCAAGACCGAGCGAGAGAGCGCGTGACCCCATCGGTTGACGCTGCCATCAAACGACGCAGCCATTGGTTGCTCAATATACCAAATAAAAACACTAGGAACCCCATCAGAGCCCCTTAGAAATGTTTTTAACTAATTATGGGTATATTTTATGAACTTATATTTATTTATATATTTATCTTCAAAATAATGAGTGTCCCCCTTTTTTTTTAAAGCAGTATCGATATTTATAATTTTATTTACGTTTTTAACACTGGGTTACAAGTACATCTCCGGTTCATGGCAGCCGCACGCATTTTTCAGTCGGACTTTGCACAACAGCAAACGCAAATACAGCATGTTCGACAGAGAGTTGTTGGCTCTACACCTGGCAATGTGCCATTACAGTTTTGGCTAGAAGGGTGCGAGTTCAATGCGTTTGTGGACCATAAGCTGCTGACATACACGATGTCCAAGATCTCGGAACCATGGTAAGCCCAGCAGCAACGACATTTGGCCACGATCTCAGAGTTTACGACCGACATTCAACACGTCGCTGGTAAGCTCAATGTTGTGGACAATTGTCTGTCACGCGTGTTAGTCTTCCCGGTCTACATGCGAATAGATTTCTCTGCCATGGCTGCGGAACAAGCCGGGGACGCGGACATTTGTGTGCTCCAGTCTGTGCCTACTGGGTTAAGGCTGGAGAGCAGGGTGGTGCAAGAAGGGTGCCCTCCCTTGCTCGGCAGCTGGTGGTTCCGAGCTCTTGGTTCCATCGCATTTTTGAGTCAGCCCACTTCCTTTCGCATCTGGGAGTGCGCGCTTCGGTGAAGCTAGTGGGTGCTAAATTTGTCTGGCCGTGTTTGGCCAAGGACGTGAAAAAATGGGCTGCAGCTTGCATCACGTGCCAGTGGGCCAAAGTGCACAAGCGTTCCAGAGCCCCCCTTGAGCCATTCCAAATCCCGGCCAGGAGGTTCGACCACGTCCACGTGGATTTGGTGGGACCCCTCCCGCCATCGCAAGGTTTCACGCACCTTTTAACAATCGTGGACCGCACCACGCGCTGGTCTGAAGTGGTCCCGCTGGCTTCTACCACATCCACAGAAGTGGTTCTTGCCTTTTTGTTGGCTTGGGTGGCACGGTTCGGATCCCCATCAGACATCACTTCCTGGAACCTGAGGTGAAACATTTTGTGTTAGACATGGGGGGCGGGGGGGACCATCTGCATCGAGAGGATGAAGCCCGCTTTTGTGTTGGCAGACAAGCAGGTGGTGTTGGCCCAAGCAACCTGGAGAGGACGTCCACCGTTGGTGGCTCCGCAAGTTGGTGTTCCCTCGGTAGGGACCTGCACACATGAAGCTCATGTGTTTCCCCCCCTCCCTTTTTCCCTCCACAGACTGATGTGCCCTCCTGTACACCTCGCCAGCAGGGTGCTCCGACTGCATCGGCGACCCCCCACTACAGCCGCTATGGATGCTGGCTCAAGCCCAAAGGACGGGGGGGTTAGTGCCCTTTCTGGGTGTTCGGGGGGGAGGGCTGTGTGGTGGCACAGGTGGGGGATTCTCAGCAGGGCTGAGCTGGACGATGCAGTTACTTTATTCTTCCTCCAACATATTTTACAGCAAAAGAGAATGTCGGGTTCTCTGTGCACTCCTCCTTTATACCTTCATTCCCATGCGTCAATGTTATGTCCCAAATAATGAGGGGGCGAGGTGATGCTTATAATGTTTATTAGACAAGAACTATAACACATATAGGGAGACCCTACCGCAAGTACGGGAATGTGGCAAGGAGACCAGAGATCTCCTGCCTCAGGCTTTTAAAGTACAGGTGGCGCTGCCTCCTATAGGCAGGGCCTCACCCCTCCCAGCCTAGGGCACCGCCATACTAATATATTATACGATATTCCTATCTTACATTGAAAAACTGCAACCACACTAATTACCCAACCAATAAATTTATACCCGAATCACACTCTAATACAGGGGAACGGGCCTATCCATTCACACAACATCAGCTCAGCGGAACCCTCCACTATTTAAACATAAGAGTCTCTGAAAGAAAAATGAGCCACTCACCAAACTAAAATAATCCCTCCTAAGCTTAACACATAGAAACTAAACACAGAAAATGGCGGTACCCATCCCATAAACCCACAGAATATACATAAACATGTAAACAGGGAACTCCCCAAAATAAAGACACACATACACACAAAAAAAAAAACAGTTTCACACAATGGGCAATAACCATTCCATTCACACTCACGCACAACAGTCACACACTCACTCACAACAGTGGTGTCATTCATTCATTCATTCATCTTCTACCGCTTAATCCTTTTCAGGTCGCCGGGGGGCTGGAGCCTATCCCAGCATCTTTTTGGGCGAAAGGCAGGGTACACCCTGGACAGATCACCAGTCCATCGCAGAGCCAACACAGAGAGACAGACAACCTATCAAATGTCTCACCCTAACACAAAGGTAATTATGTCCCTAATGAGACCACCCATGGCCATGAAGACCAGCCTGTGAAAGGGGAATCACCTCAGCAACATGTGCTGGAAATAAAATCAAAATACAACACTTTACAAGATGGTGATTACTGTACCTACATCCACTGAACAAACAATAACACGTACTCATAGGTTACCCCATAGTAAACACACACCTCAAAACAGTTGTATTTCTTCTATTCTTTTTTTTTTTAAACAGAACAATTAACTACAAACCAGAACATTATAGATTGCACAATAGACCCACTGTTAGCCCCATGTATCCAACCCAGGTCTTTCAAAGCCCCCCACCCCCCACCCCCCGGAGTGTCCGTCACGCGGCCCACTTCCAGAGAGTCTCTGCTTTGTTGCCATTGGAGGTGGACTGCATCAACGCCCCACGGCACTCCAACGTCGCAGCTCGTTGGGATGCCTGTCAGACCCATCAGTCAATTTTAAGTAGCTGTCGCCGCCGGACTGGACCAACCGCAGATCATCCTGTCCCGCTGTCCCGATTCTGGAACTGCGCACCCTACTAAGCCGAGGCTCAACCCTAGGGCGCACTTTATCACCCTCCCTTAGGAGGGCACCCACTGGCTTCCTCCAATGATTGTGCCGCATACTGGCTCTTTTATGACTCCGTCCATGTCCCTCACCTTGGTTAACGGCACGGTTGGGGTCTGCACCGTCTGATGTTTCCCCAGACACCAGATGATGGTGCGTTGGAGCGGCATCAGTTACTGCTGGCCCAACAGTGGTATCCCATTGACCACCGGAACCCGGCAACTCTCGCTCTCTGGACCTTTCCGCCACCACAGAGATCAAACCATAAAGTGCGGGTCCATCCTCCGCTGGACCACAAACACTGGCACGGGATCCCCGCCTAGTCGGTGTACTATGGTGTCGACAGTGTCCCTCTTCACCCAGAATGGACCACCCTAAGTCCCACACTTTGTCGTCACATCCCACATAAAAGGGCCGGTCCCACAACTTCGTCGTCACATCCCACATAAAAGGGCCGGTCCCACAAACCACCACCTGCCCACTCATCCAACTCTCCTCAGGTAATGGCGAACCCGAACCCGTAGAAGACGTCACACCCCATTAGGTTATTTCCTTCCCGCGACACCAGGAACTCGTTGGCGTAGATAGAGGCTCCTCAGTACCTCACTGACAGCCAAACTGAGCCCACAATATCTAGCAGGTGGCTACCATAACCATAACAGGTGATGCTGGTACTGCTAACTCTATAATAAAATGGTAAATGGCATTCACTTATATAACACCTTTATTCTCACCTCTAGATGACCAAAGCACTTTACAGATCCTGCTATCCACCCATTCACACACACATTCACACATTGATGGTGGCATAGCTGCCAACATGGCACTGTCCAGACCCACCAGGAGCAATTGGGGGTAAAGTGTCTTGCCCAGGGACAGAACGGCAGGATATCTGGGGAGAGCAGGATTCGAACCGCTGATCATCCGGTTATTGGACAACCTGCTCTACCTCCTGAGCCACTGCCGCCCATAGTGGGGAAAACACCGTCTCCATCCTGATCTTTGCCAAGTTCAGGATGGAGACTGCTGACCCCGTGTCCATCAACAGCAGCACCGTTGTCCCATCCAGCAGGATGTCACAAACTATACATCTGTCAGTGTCAGGCGAGACTGTGTGAACCACCGTTGGGGCCTTCTTTTTCGGTGTTACCTTAGCCAGGTCCCGTTCCTCCTTGGCAAAGCTGCGGCAAACTCTGGCGAAGTGATGGAGCAGGCCGCACCGTCCACAACGCTTGCCCTTTACTGTGCACTCCCTGGCTCGATACCAGTGCTTAGCGGATCCGCAGCCGTAGCATCATGGTGTCCCCGGGGTGGACCTTTTTTTTTTTTTTTTAAATTTAAGTTTTTGTAAAGGGGTATACATGTCATTACAGCATTGCATTACATTTTCATCACATATTCCCTTTTTTGTTGTTGTTTTTTGACAACATTGAAAAAAAATTATTACAACACCCTTTTTTTAAGTGAAAGAAAAGAAAAATTAAAAAAAAAAAAAAAACCCAAAAGAGCAGAAAAATAAAAGGGAATCTGAGTAGTGCTGGAACAAAGAGAGGTGCCATTATTGAAATGGTGTTTGTGCAAGATTAGATCTGATGGAAGACACATATGCGTTCCAGGGTTGCCTAAAGTTCAAGAACCCATCCATGTCCTGTCTCAGTGCAAATGTCAACTTTTCCATCAAATAAATGTCCTGAATCACATTAATCCAATCTTCAGGTGCAGGACAGTCTTTCGACATCCATTTTTTTGTTGGAGCTTTTTTTTTTTTCCACAATATTTTTTATTGAACATTTTTTTACAAACATGACACAAACAGTCAAACACTAACACTAAAGTAATTTAAAAATTAAAAAAAAAACCACTAACAAAAAAAAAATGTACTAAAAACAACAACAACCATTAACAAAAGCAAGTCAACAACAATGCTTCTCTGTTTAGTCTAGGTAATCTATTACATAAGTATACATAATATACATTCACCAGTTTGGAATTTGCAAGGTCCACACATATCATTCACCTTCTTCTTCAGAAGTTATGTTTAATTTCTTTACATAATCAATGAAAGGTCTCCATATATTCTCAAACACATTTTCCTTTGATTTCAGTATATATGTTATTCTTTCTAGTGGAAGGTTTGTTAACATCTGTCTTAACCACTGAGTCACATCTGGTCTATGAGTCTTTTTCCACAGTAGTGCAATACATTTTTTAGCATTAAGCAAACCGAGGTCTATGAATGCTCTTTCCCTCTTATTAAAGTTATGTTTTTCTGGATACAGACCCAACAAAAACAGTTTAGGGTTCAATGAGAATTGTTCTGAAATTATTGTTTCAATTGTTACCCTCACCTCTTCCCAAAACATTCTGATTTTTCAACATTCCCATAAACGGTGAAATAGGGTTCCTTTACTTTCCATACATTTTGTGCATGTATCTGGTATGTTTTTGTTATATCTATTTAACTCCACTGGTGTAACATACATCCGCATTAACCATTTAAAGTGTATCAGTTTAAGACGTACATTTATTGATTTGGTTTGAGCTTCTGCACAAGCCATTTCCCATTGTTCCTCTGAAATTTCAATTTGCAGATCTTCTTTCCAATAATTCAGTCTTTTCTGTGAGTTTTCACTTGAGAATAGTGTCAATGAGTTATAAAACTCTGAAATAATACCCTTTCTCTTACTATCTTTCGTCAAAATTTTTTCCAAGGATGAATAAGTAGGTCGGGTGAAAGCATTATTTTGATTTGATCGAATAAAATTTCTAAGCTGAAGATATTTAAAAAAATGTGTTATATTAAGATTGAATTTAAGATAAGATAAGATAAGATAAGATAAGCCTTTATTAGTCCCACAACGGGGAAATTCCAGGATTGCAACAGCACAGGGATAGCAACACTCAGAGCAACAATCAGAAGGCAAGAAAAAAAAAAAAAAAAAAAAAAAAAAAAAAAAAAAAAAAAAAGCAAGCAAGAGCAGCTAATAAACATATGTACGTATTACTATAAAATATATATATATACACACACACACAGACACACAGTGCAGAGCATTGTAGCTGGATGGAATAAATATATGAATATATGAACACACAGTGCAGAGCATTGTAGCTAGATGGAATAAATATGTAAATATATAAACACCCACAGTACGGAGCATTGCAGCTAGGTGGAATAAATATGCAAGTATATAAACACACACAGTGCGGAGCAATGTAGCTAGATGGAATAATATGTAGATATATAAATATATAAACACCCACAGTACGGAGCATTGTAGCTAGATGGAATAAATATGCAAATATATAAACACACACAGTGCAGAGCATTGTTGCTAGATGGAATGAAACAGCATAACCGTCTACTTAGTTATCCTACATGGTATGATTATGTGCCCATACATATTCTCACCCTCCATAGCGACCGGTATGTTCCTAGTTGTATGCCGGAGAGGACCATTGTGTAAGTCTATTGCATCTTTTGCATTCAAAAAACTATTAGTTTGTTACGTCTTTTTGCTATCTCTGCGAGCAGCCCTGCTTAGGTTGTACAGTCTGACAGCCGTTGGTAGGAAGGACCTACGAAACCTCTCGGTTGTGCACCTGGGATGATGTAGTCTGCTGCTAAATGAGCTCCTCAGTGCATTCAGTATGTCCTGCATAGGGTGGAACTCGGACTCCAGCAGAGATGACAGTTTAGCCACCGTCCTTCTCTCTCCTATCTCCTCCATCGGATCAAGGCGCTGCCCCAGGACAGAGCTAGCTTTCTTAATCAGTTTGTTCAGTCTCTTCCTATCGGCTGCAGTAATGCCACTGCCCCAGCAGACCACTCCAAAAGTGATGGCTGATGCCACCACCGTGTCATAGAATGACTTCAGCAGCGCCCCTTGTACACCAAAAGACCTGAGTCTCCTCAGCAGGAACAGCCTGCGCTGTCCCTTCTTGTAGAGTGCATCAGTATTGTGTGACCAGTCTAGTTTATTGTTCAGATGAATACCCAGGTACTTATAGGATGTCACCATCTCGATGTCTGTTCCCTGTATATTTACTGGTACTGTGAGGGGCTGCCCATGCCTGCGGCAGTCCACCACCAGCTCCTTAGTTTTCCTCGCGTTGATCTGGAGGCAGTTCCGATGGCACCAGTCCACGAAGTCCTGGATAAGCCCTCTGTACTCAGCTTCATCTCCATTGGAGATGAGGCCAACGATCGCAGAGTCATCAGAGAACTTCTGTAGATGGCAGTGTGTTGTGTTGTGTGAGAAGTCCGCAGTATAAAGAGTGAACAGGAAGGGAGCCAGCACCGTTCCCTGGGGGGCCCCCGTGCTACTGATGATCGTGTCGGACACACAGTCCCGGGTTCTCACAAACTGAGGCCGGTTCGTGAGGTAGTCCAGGATCCATGATGACAGGTGCTGGTCCACCCCTGCGCGCAGCAGCTTGTCCTTCAGGATCAGTGGTTGGATGGTGTTGAAAGCACTGGAGAAGTCAAAGAACATGATCCTCACCATATTCCCGGGCTTCTCCAGGTGGGACAGAGAACGGTGAAGGAGGAAGATCACCGCATCCTCCACCCCAATGCCATGCTGGTAGGCGAACTGGAGTGGATCCATCGCTGGTTCCACCAGGGGGCGGAGGTGAGCAAGGAGCAGTCTCTCCAGGGTCTTCATCAAGTGGGACGTCAAGGCCACCGGTCTGTAGCTGTTCAGGTCTTTGGGGTGGGAAGTTTATGGTACAGGTACCACACAAGATGTTTTCCACAGCTGTGGTACCCTCCCCAGTTTCAGGCTCATGTTGAAGATATACGTCACAATCCCACACAGCTGGTCTGCACAGGACTTGAGGAGCTTTGCGCTGATGCCGTCCGGTCCCGGCGCCTTCCTCGCCTTGATCTTCCTCAGCTCCGTCCTCACCTGGGTCCTGGTCAGGGTCAGGATGGGGGGCTGTGTGTTGGGAGTGGGGGGGTGTTGGTAGAGTGGGGAGTGGGCAGCAGGACTTGATTTCTTTAGAGGCAGCAGTGGTTGTTGTGCAGTCAGGGGGGAGGGCGGTTGGTCAAATCTATTGAAAAACAGATTCAGGTTGTTCGCCCACTCCCTGCCCCCTGTGGCCTGGGGGGAGGTATTCTGGAGCCCCGAGATGGTTTTGAGGTTTCTCCAGACCCCGCTGATGTCGCTCTGTTGCAGCTTGTCCTCCATCTTCTTCCTGAAGCTGTCCTTGCCTTCTCTGATCTTTCTCCTCAGCTCCCTCTGTACGGATCCTCAGTTCCTCAGTTCTTCAAAAGACATTATGTTATCTGAACGTGACAAATATAAGTCTTGAATCTTTTGAATCCCTTTTAAATTCCATACTTTAAATACAGCATCCGCTCTCCCTGGTGTAAAATATTGATTACCCCATATTGGGCTAAATTGTGACAATAAGTGTGGTTCTTTTAAATATTTTTTGGTTTCACACCATATTTTGATCATGTGCTTTACAATTGGATTTTTAACTTGTTTCTGTAATTTTTTAGCCGAGTCTGAGTATATGAATAAGGGAAGAGGTAAAGGTAAATTGTATGATTCCATTTCAGTCCAGTGAGGGAGATCATTTGATGAAAAATAATATGTCATAGACCTCAGTTGTGTTGACCAGTAATACAACATAAAGTTTGGACATTTCAGACCTCCACGATCAAATGTAAATATAGTAAGGACAAACGTAATCTAGCCTTCCTATTGTTCTATATAAATTCCACTAACTTTTTTTCAATTCTTGAGAATAGATCTGAAGGTGGTGGTAAAGGAATGTTTTGAAATAAATAAAGTATTTTTGGTAAGATATTACTTTTAAGTATATTAATTCTCCCGATCATCGACATTGGTAGTGACATCCATCTCTGAAGTAACTCATTAATATCTGTCATTATGGCTTCATAGTTGGCACTGGCGACTGATTCTAGCTTAGGCAAAATTTGAATTCCTAAATATTTAAACTGATTTACAACATTGAATTGATCTAACTCAGGAGCTGGGTGATTTCTCTGGGTCTCATTTAGCATTAATATTGGAGATTTTGTTTAATTTATTTTATATCCTGATATTTCCCTAAAGTTCTTTATTAAATTTAACAAAGTCGGAATTGATTGTTTTAAAAATTCGACATAAACAAAATTATGTCATCGGCATACAGGGAGATTTTATGTTCTGTTGGTCCTACTTTAATTCCATATATTTGTGGATGTAAACGTACTGCCATCGCTAAAGGTTCAATTGCCATAGTAAACAGTAAAGGTGAAAGTGGACAGCCTTGTCGACATCCTCTATTGATTTTTATTGATTTTGAGATATTGCTGTTTGTTAGGATTTCTGCTGTAGCATTATTGTATATTATCTGGACCCATTTTATGAAATTATTTCCAAGTCCAAACCTTTGTAGGACTTCAAAAAGATAGGGCCATTGGACCCTATCAAAGGCCTTTTCGGCGTCCAATGATAGGAGAGCTGTATCCGGTGCTTCTTTATTGGAATAAATAATATTAAATAGTCTTCTTACATTATGGAAGCCTTGTCTTCCCATTATAAAGCCATTCTGATCTCGGTTAATAATATTTGGTAATATTTCTTGTAGTCGTTTTGCTAAAATTTTACAGATTATTTTAAGATCAGCATTTAATAGGCTTATTGGTCTCATGTTTTCACATTTATTAGGGGGTTTACCTGGTTTTGGCAACAGTATAATTAAGGCATTATTCATGTATGGTGGTAAATTACCATTTTGAAATGCTTCTAAAACCATTTCCAAATGTGGTTTTATTAATTTATCCTTAAATTTTTTATAGAGGTCCACTGGAAAACCATCTGGTCCTGCTCTTTTTCCTGATTTCATATTATCAATGGCTTGCCCAACTTCTTCTTGACTAATTTTAGACTCCAGTATCTCCCTGTTTTTATTTGGAATACACGGTATAGATAATCCACCCAAAAACCCATTTAGTTTTGTTAAGTCAGTTTCATTTTTTGTATCATATAGTTTTTCATAATAATCTCTAAAGGCCTGTTAATTTCTAAAGGAACTATAACTACCTGTCCGTTACTTATAATACTGGTAATTGGTGTTTTAAATTCTAATTGTTTAATCTGCCATGCCAGTAGTTTTCCTGATTTTTCACCTTGTTCATAAAAAGTTTGCTTCAATCTTAGAAGACTCGAGGCAGCTCTATTCGCTGATTTTTTGTCATATTCAGCTCTCAGAATCAGTAATTCGTTCTCTAACTGTGGGTTACTTCCTGCATACACCTTTTCTTGAAGAATTTTTATTTTACGTTCCAATTGGACTCTCTCCTCTTGAGTCTTCTTAGATTTTGAACCTGTATAACTAATAATATGCCCCCTAATAAAAGCTTTGAAAGCCTCCCACTTTATACATGCCGTTGTTTATGTAGTATTAATATCAAAGAACTCATCTATCTGTTTTTCTACGTACTTAACAAATTCCTCATCCTGAAGCCATTTATGCTGAAAATGCTACCTACCTGGATCCTTTGTCAATTTCTTATCTACATATATTAGACAGCAGGGTGCATGATCAGAGATCACAATGTTATCATAGAAACAGTTTTGAATCTTGGACCTTAATTCTGTAGAGATCAAAAAGTAGTCTATATGTGAGAATGTCTTATAGGTATTAGAATAACAAGAATAGGCTTTGACTTGTGGTTTCATTTCTCTCCATATATCTAGCAATCTCAATTCTTTCATAAAATGATTAATAGTCATCCTACATCCATTGTGCGTACAGCCCAGTCCTGTTCATCTGTCTATACTGGGATTCAATGTACAATTAAAATCCCCTGCTATTATATGTTGCCCTATAAGTGATGATAAATTCAGGAATAAATTAACAAAGAAGTTTTGATCATCAATATTGGGGCCATATAAGTTCACCAGATTTATATTTTCTAAGAACAAAGATCCTAGTGTGGGCGACCCCCACAGCCTACGGACAAGCAGAGCGCACAGCTGGAGCAATTAGCAGAACAATGACTGATATCAATAGGCAGCCTCTCTTTGTCTAGCTCCTTCCTGCCAGTAATCTGCTTTTGATATGTGTGACTCAAATGCAGGTGTTCGTGACTTCCTGCTCTGTTCTGTGATGCTAATGTGCCTTTCATGTATTGTCTGTAACTGGGTATATAAGCTGACTGAAATTCACATGCTCTCTCTCACTGCTCATCTGACCACACGATTGCCTGAGAGCCTAAGGGCTCGCTGTGGCGCGCCTGCACGGCGCTGGAGTGAGTTCTGTGATGGCGGGATGAATGATGAATAAACTCCCTTAAAAACTCTCAGTTCGCCGCTTATTACATCATGCCGCCACTCTGGTGACCCCGAGAAAGCACACGCTTTGTGCAATGCAACCTTCTGATCTGGACAGCCACACTGGTGACCCGACCAAGAAAAGAACACGCTGGCAGCCCCCGGCGGTGACTCTCCGACGACAAGCGAACGCAGCAGCCTGACGCAAATGATCTGCCCTCCCTTTTGCTACAGGGAGACCTCGACGCAGAGCCACCACCAGGCGAACTCTCCGGAGATCACCCACGACCGGGAAAGCCGCAGAAAGCTTCATGGTGCGACCCTCGCCTGAGATCGGGACATCCACGCTGGACCGGCCGAGGGACACAGAACGTCTTCTCCCTCTCACCGCTCCTCCTCCCTCTCACCGCTCCTACGCATCTACATGAGCCCGAGGGACAAAGATCGTCTCCTCCCTCTCACCGCTTCTATGCATTTACACGAGCCCGAGGGACAAAGATCGTCTCCTCCCTCTCACCGCTCCAACGCACCATGACCCGGCACGAGCAAACGATGCAACAGCTTCAACAGGGATGACCATCGGTGTCACGCCGCGCCATTCATCAGCGGCGCCACCTGCTCACGCACCTGCTACTCGTCAGCGGCGAGGGATAAAAGCCGCCTCGCCCTGAGCTTCGGCCTGAAGCCGTTAGACTTCATCGCCTTCAATGCGAAGCGTCAACCCTCTCTTCAGCGTCTAGCTAGTGGTAAGAAGATTCCTTTCCTTACCTCTCCCAGTCTGCTCCCCTGTGCACAGGTGGATTCCTCGGTGGTGGACAACTCCGTCCCTCGTCCTTCCTCGCTGCTGCACCGAGTCCTGCAGGTGACTGTCTCCCGGGGTTCCGTCCTTGTAGTGCCTGCCATCTGTCAAACTCAAGTAAGCTTCTCTCCCTCGCCTATTCTCCTCCTGTATTGGTGTGTGCCTGTCACCCTGTGTCTGTTCTCTCCCATAGGGTTGCCGGCTGAACGGTCTCCTGCCTCTGTGCCCGAAGCAGACGCCACCACCAATACATTAACATTCCACTGACACACACCCATACACCCCTGCTGTTAATAAACAGTTTGAACTACTCTGAACCTGTGTGTGTGCGTCTCCTGAGCCGAACGTTATGTCAATCGGCGCCGATGACGCTGATCTCCAGCAAGCTCCCTGACCCTGACTCACCTCTACAGCGGACCTGCCATGCACCAAACCCCGCACGCACACCGGGGGGTTATGAGGACAGCGCACCATGCACGGGACAATACCGGCTCCACAGACCGCCATCGTCCTTTGCCGCTGCACACAGAACCTTCAGGGCTGCTCACACACCTAAAGCAAGCACGCAGCTCGCTCACAGGATTTTGTACGGGTCTCAGCCACGGCGCACAAGGGAATTCAGCCGTCAGCTGTCCCCGAGGGCTTTAGGGCTGCGCGCGCACCTAAAGTCAGCACGCCAAGTCCCTCACTGCTGCAGCTCCTTTTTTTCTTCATGGCCGCGAGAGGAGTCAGAGACAAACTTTTCTTCTCACAGCCTGTGGATCTCCGCCACGTTCAACGGGACAGCCCCTCAACATCGTGGATCCACAGGCAATTTTTGCGCGGCCCAGACAACTTCGTTCCCGGGCCGGCACTTGCTACCCCCACCCTCCTCCCTCCCCCTCCTCCGTTTGCACAGAGCTTTTCCCGCAGCTCCCTACTAAAACCGGATGATCGAGGCCTCAGCCCCCTGCTGAGCCCTCTGGGGGGGGGGGAGTAGTGTGGGCGACCCCCACAGCCTATGGACAAGCAGAGCACACAGCTGGAGCAATTAGCAGAACAATGACTGATATCAATAGGCAGCCTCTCTTTGTTTAGCTCCTTCCTGCTAGTAATCTGCTTTTGATATGTGTGACTCAAATGCAGGTGTTCGTGACTTCCTGCTCTGTTCTGTGATGCTAATGTGCCTTTCATGTATTCTCTGTAACTGGGTATATAAGCTGACTGAAATTCACATGCTCTCTCTCACTGCTCATCTGACCACACGATTGCCTGAGAGCCTGAGGGCTCGCTGTGGCGCGCCTGCACGGCGCTGGAGTGAGTTCTGTGATGGCGGGATGAATGATGAATAAACTCCCTTAAAAACTCTCAGTTCGCCGCTTATTACTTCATGCCGCCACACCCTGCTATTATATGTTGCCCTGTAAGTGATGATAAATTAAGGAATAAATTAACAAAGAAGTTTTGATCATCAATATTGGGGCCATATAAGTTCACCAGATTTATATTTTCTAATAACAAAGATCCTTGGATGATTAGATATCTTTCAAATTTGTCTCCAATTACATTTTTCACTTGAAATGGGACTGTTTTGTGTATGAGAGTCATAACTCCCCTGGCTCAGGATGAAAATGATGAGGTGAACACGTTACCTTGCTATCTTCTCCTAATTCTTTTTACATCCTCCTCTATTAGATGCGTTTCTTGTAAAAATACAATTTTTGAATCTATGTCTTTTATTTTATTCATAACTTGTTTAAGTTTTTTTAGATTTTGTAGACCTCTGCAATTCCATGAAGTTAAATTAAGATTAACGCTTTGATCTATGATCAATAAGGAGTTTGAGATTACCTTGCAATATGAACATACTCTTACAGAGAAACAAAAACATGGATGATGGAACATTCATCCTACGAACTAAACAAAAACAAATTCCCTTTCCCCACATTCGTGGTAATCCCCCCAAAATCAAAAAAATTCCGTCTCCCGTTATAGCTAGTGACTGTTCCACACCTGCGAGGATCAGTCAAACCACTCTCTTTCTCCTCTCAATCACCCTGACTCTACTATTTTTATGACATTAACTCTCTTCTGTAGTTTTTTCAACATAACTTCAAAGTATTATAGCAACTTTGTACATCATAGCTTTTTTTTTTAAATACAGTCTGTACTTTGTAGACTTATTATATGTTTCAGATCAATCAGATGTCTGTACATATGCTTAAATGTTCTACCTTTGTCATGTTCATGCTTAGCTCCCACCAGTCTCCTTTTGAATCTGCTTGATGAGCTCCTGCACCTCTTGAGGAGTCTTGAAGGTGTGGGTTCTCCCCTTATATGTGACCAGCAGTCTTGCCGGATGAATTACTCCATGACGAATCCCAAGGTTGCGCAGCTGTTTGCGGGCGGGGTCGAACTGCCTCCTTAATTGTTGTATTCCTGCAACCAAATCTGGGTAGAAGCGCACCTGTTGATCCTGGTATTAATTTCCCCTTTAGCTCGCGCCGCATTGGTGACCGTCATCTTGTCTCTGTAGTTGAGGAACTTCATAATCAGCGTCCTCGGTGGTGTCTTATCATCTCTCGGTGGGCCGATTCGGTGGGCGCTCTCTAAGACGACCGATGACTGCAGGTCCGCGTTGTTCAGCGCTTCTGGAATCCACTTTTCCAAAAAGGAACATGAGTCCTGTCCCTCCGCTCCCTCCGGGAGGCCCACCAGCCTCAAATTATTCCATCGCGAGCGGGATTCCAAGTCTAGGACGTTATCTTCCAGACGTTTCCATTTTAATTCCATTGTTTGCAGTTTAATTTGCAGGCTGGTGACATCATCCTCAGCGCTTCATATTCGGAGCTCCGCCTGCGATACTCGCTCCAAACAGTCGTTTATTTCCTTTGTCATTCCTTCTATTGCTGCTATAATCCCATCAAATTTAGACGAAAACTCTGTTCTCATGGAGGTGATGGCAGCGAGCACTACGCTTGTCCCCTCCCCAGCAGTTCCCGCTCCGCCGCTGGCTCCATCCTCCGCCATCGTCTCTGGAGTTTTCCCTGCCTCACCTTGAGCGTGGAAGTCCGTTAGCTTGGATTGTTTTGACGAGTCGCCTTTTTCTCCACCTGATTTTCCAACTTTGGTCTTTATCATATCCACGCCAAAACGCTGGGATGGGTTTTTGTTCCAATTGAGAGAGTTTTAGTTAAATTTTTAGTTTGACAAGCAGAGCAGTGTGAAACATGTCTTCCTATGTGGCCGCCATAACCGGAAGTCTGTTAGAGCTTTTTTACTTGCCAATATTAAAACAGTGAATAAGTATTTTTCTCCTCATCTTTCCAGTGATTCCGGTAGTAAACCCAAATACAAAGTTACAAAAGAAAAGGGAACTGTTACTTTGAATATTTTCTCCAATATTGTCTGTATATTGGTCCAATATTGGTGGATAACTGGGCATGACCAAAACACATGAAAATGATTTGCAGTCTTTTCACCACACAAGCACCAACAATTCAACCCTTTATGAGTAAATTTGTTTTGTGCAGGTGTTCTGAAAAATCTTACCAAATTTTTCCATCCAAATTCTCTCCACAGCAGGGATGAAGTACTTTTCCAATGTTGTTTATTTAGCTTTTCCCATATTTCCAGTTGTAGAGTGAAATTCCCCTCTTTTTCCCATTTGTCTTTTATATATGATGTGTTGTCTCCTTTTAAATCTTGAAGACCATGGTATATTTTAGAAATGTATCTGATCCCCGGGATCCCTTTATATGCCATTAAGAAAGCCTTCAGAACACCCAGCTGGGCCCTTTCCAAATCCTCCTTTTTAAGCAATTACCTCCGCCAGGCCGAAAAGGCCAGGAGGAGGTTATGTTTTTGCCAGGGTTTGTGTGTTTGTCTGTTTGTCTGTCTGTCTGTTTGTCTGTTGGTTAGCAAGATAACTCAAAAAGTCTTGGACGGATTTGCATGAAACTTTCAGGCATTGTTGGAAATGGTACAAGGAAGAACTGATTAAATTTTGGGGGTGATCCGGTTCACCGTCTGGATACGGGAATTTTTTTAAAGCATTTTTCAACACTGTGACATAGGGCCATTTTCAACATGTGCGCAGGCGCAATGGAGGGCGCTGGTCGTCGTGTCTGCAACACAAACTCTGCGTTCTTCAATGTTTTAGGCACAAAAGCACGCGGAAAACACTGCTGGCCTGGGCCCACCAGCGTGCTTGTGTTTGCGCGCAACTGCAAAACCTCACACGGGCAGCTGTCCGCCGACGGATTCTTTGGCAGAAATTCCCCGGCCAGCCATAGGAGCTGCGCATTTGGCAGAAATTCCCCGGCCAGCCATAGGCGCTGCGCATTTGGCAGAAATTCACCGGCCAGCCATAGGAGCTGCGCATTTGGCAGAAATTCACCGGCCAGCCATAGGCGCTGCGCATTTGGCAGAAATTCCCCGGCCAGCCATAGGCGCTGCGCATTTGGCAGAAATTCCCCGGCCAGCCATAGGAGCTGCGCATTTGGCAGAAATTCCCCGGCCAGCCATACGCGCTGCGCAATAACGAGCTCTCTGCCGGCGAAGCTTCTAAATTCTCGTTTGCCGCGGAGCGAAACCCCAAAATAATATAGTATAAAACCCACGGCAACCTGTCTACCCAATTTGCATCCATCAGTGGAGGAGATGGACACAACAGCAACACTTCAGTTTATTACCTCCACCAAGGAGGCAATGCTTTTACTACTGAACCACTAATCCTATCACTATCAGATTGATTGTCATTGATTAATTGTGTGTTTATTGCACTGTCCCTGTCAAATAAACAAATAATCATTGTGAATCCAATTGCTAGTCATATGTTTACATGCTCAAGGAATCTGAAAACGTACACACAAACACTGTATGGGGGGAATTGTGGCACTTGGCGGAGGTCTGCGCTCTCCGAGTGCTTTTCTAGTTTGTTTATGTGGTGTCTAAGCTGAAAGAACCTGTAAAGGTCTTGATTTACTAGACCTTGCTTTTTTCAAATCTTCAAAACTTCTTAAAGTTTGCCTTTTAAAAAAAATCGTAATATTTTATCAGTCCGTTCTCTTTTCACTTTTTAAATCTAGTGTCTGTTTTATTAGGAGTAAAATCCTGATCATAGGAAATCCATTGCAATAATCGATAGGGTTCTTTAGTCTGATTCTCTCTAACTATCTTAAACCAAATTTTTAGCGGGGTCTCTATCCACGGGTTAGTGTTATTCAAAAGTTTAGGTAAGGCATTATTCCCTATTATCGCTTATAGGGGAATGTCACTTGTTATTTGGCATTCTATCTCCTTCCATTGTGCAGTGTAGACTGGGTTACATATCTCTACTAAAGTTTTAATTTGCCCGGCTTTAAAATAGTCCCTGATATTTGGCAGCGCGAGCCCACCTTTGTCTTTGTTTAGCTGTAGGGTTCTATACCTGATTCTTGGTCACTTGCCCTGCCATATGAATCTTGAGATCCTTCTGTCCAGTTCTTGCCATGTTTTTTTGGGAGGTTCTACTGGTATTGTTTGGAAAAGGTATAGAAGACGTAGAAGTATATTCATTTTGACTGCTTCATTTCTTTGTGCAGTACCCAAGAATGGTATCGTATTCCATCTTGCTAGATCAGATTTTATTTTTGCCATCAGTGGATCATAGTTTAGTGTTATAATTTTGTTGAGTTGTTCCAGGATATTGACCCCCAGATATTTCATAGATTCCATCTCCCAGTTAGTTTTGAATTTGCTTAGTAAATATTGATTTGGGTTATAGTTGAATGTTAAAACTTGGGTTTTATGCATGTTTAATTCGTACCCCAATAAATCTCCATACTCTGAAAAAACTGAGATTAGTTCTGGAAAAGAGGTGTCCGGCTGCCCCAGGTATATTAAAATGTCATCAGCAAAGAGTGCTATTTTATGTTTCTTCTGACCAAGTGTAATACCTTGAATTTTTTGATTCTGTCTTATCCATTGGCTCAGAGGTTCTACGAAGTTTGCAAAGAGCAGCGGAGACAAGGGGCAGCCCTGACGACATCCTCTTTCCAGTTCAAAAGATGATGATAATTTACCGTTAATCCTTATTTTAGCTGTTGGTTTTTTATATAATGCCTGGATAGTTCTAATGAAGTTGTTATGAAAATTGAAACTGGACAAGATTCTATATAGGAAAGACCAGTCAACCGAATCAAATGCTTTTTCAGTGTCTAATCCCAGTATGGCTGCATTTAAATTATATTTTTTTATATGATGAATTACGTGTAAAGTGCGTCTAATGTTATCTTGTGTCTGTCTTTGTCTTATAAAACCTGTTTGGTCTAAGTGAATTAAGTCTGTCAGTATATTTTCTAACCTTTTGGCAAAGATAGTGGTAAAAAGTTTATAGTCCTGATTTAACACACTGATTGGTCTGTAGTTGGAGAAATCTAATTTATCCTTTTCAGGTTTAGATATGACTGCAATGACCCCTTCTCTCCAGGAGGGGGGGATTTCCCCTGTGTGGAGGACATAGTTAAATGTTTTCAGGAGGAGAGGAGATAGTTGCTGTTTAAAGGTTTTGTACCACTCTGCTGTATAACCATCTGCTCCTGGGGATTTGTTAGCTTTAAATTTCGTAATTGCTTTTTCTAATTCTTTAGGTTGTATTTCTGCCAGTAGTTTTTTATTTTGTGGCTCAGTAAGTTGGGGAAGATTTAATGTATTTAGGAAGGCTTTGGATGTGTCTTTGTGTTTTTTGAGGGAGTACAAGTTCCTGTAGTAATTCTCGAAGCTTTTAAGAATTTCCTGAATTCTAAATTTTATTTCCTTTGATACTGGGTCTCTGATTTTGTAGATTGCTCTCTCCGTTTGTTGTTTCCTCAATTTATAGGCTAGTAATTTTGCCGATTTGCTACCTGTTTCATAATATTTTTGTTTCAGAAATGTAAGTTTCTTCTGGATTTCTATTGCGTAGATCTCGTTAATTTGTTTTTTTATTTCCTTAATTTTGAGTGAGTCATTAGAATGAGTGTTGTCCTTGAGCTCTTTTTCTAGTTTCGTAAGTTCTGACTCTAATGTGATTAGTTTTTCTTGTCTCAATTTCTTTTGGAGTGCCAGTTTTGCGATAATCTTTCCCCTTATTACAGCTTTGCATACATCCCACAGTATTAAAGGGGATACTTCTCCATTATCATTTTCTTCCAAATATCTGAGAATATCTGATTCCAATTCATCTTTCAGTGGTCCTTTCAGCACATTTGAATTTAACCTCCAAGAAAATGTATTATTTGTGTATTTTTGGATATTTAAGTCCATATAGATCGGACTATGGTCAGAGAGATCCATCAGTCCTATTTTACATGTTTTTACTCTTCCAATGTCTCTATTAAACATAAAAAAAATAGTCAATCCTTGAGTATGATGAATGTGGTGCTGAGTAAAATGTATAATCTTTTACACTGGGGCTGAATTCCCTCCACATGTCACAGATTCCCATTTCATTTAGTAGCATCCTAGTTTTTCTACTTGGAGTGTTATTTTTTTTTTTTTTTTTTTTTTTTTTTTTTTTTAAGATTTTTTTTTTTTATTTAAGTTTTTGTAAAGGGTATACAGGTCGTTACAGCAATGCAGTGTTTACATTTTCATCACATGTTCCCTTATTTTCTGATATCTGACAACATTGGAAGATTAATTCTTACAACACCCCTTATTTTTTTTTTTTTTAAAGTGAAAGAAAAAGTGAAATTAAAGAGAAAAAAAAACAAAACAAAAAACAAAAAAAAACCAAACAAACCAGTAAAAAACAAACAAAAAGAAAAAGTAAGTAAATAAAGATAAAAGAGCATCTGAGTAGCATTGGAACAAAGAGCAGAACCATTATTGAAATGGTATTTGTCAAAGATTAGATCTAATGGAAGACACATATGTGGTCCAGGGTTGCCAAAAGTTCATGAACCCATCCATGTCCTGTCTCAGTGCGAATGTCAACTTTTCCATCGAGTAAATGTCTTGGATCACGTTAGTCCAATCTTCAGGTGTAGGACAGTCCTTCAACATCCATTTTTTAGTTAGAGCTTTTTTGCTTGCCAGTATTAAAACATTGAATAAGTATTTTTCTCCTCGTCTTTCTAGTGAGTCCGGTAGTAAACCCAAATACAAAGTTACAAAAGAAAAGGGAACTGTAATTTTGAATATTTTCCCCAATATTGTCTGTACATTGGTCCAATATTGGTGGATAACTGGGCATGACCAAAACACATGAAAATGATTTGCAGTCTTTTCACCACACAAGCGCCAACAGTTCAATCCCTTATGGGTAAATTTGATTTGTGCAGGTGTTCTGAAAAATCTTGCCAAGTTTTTCCATCCAAATTCTCTCCACTGCAGGGATGAGGTACTTTTCCATTGCTGTTTATTTAGCTTTTCCCATATTTCCAGATGTAAAGTGAAATTCCCCTCTTTTTCCCATCTCTCTTTTATATAAGATGTGTTGTCTCCTTTTAAGTCTTGAAGACCTTGGTATATTTTAGAAATGTATCTGATCCCTGGGATCCCTTTATATGCCATTAAGAAGACCTTCAGAACACCTGACTGGGCCCTTTCCAAAACCTCCTTTTTAAGTATATTGTTTATGTGGTGTCTAAGCTGGAAGAACCTGTAAAGGTCTTGATTTATTAGGCCTTGTTTTTTCAAATCTTCAAAACTTCTTAAGATTTGCCCTTTAAAAAAATCGTAATATTTTATCAGCCCCTTCTCCTTCCACTTTTTAAATCTGGTGTCTGTTTTATTAGGAGTAAAGTCCTGATCATAGGCGATCCATTGCAGAAGTCGATAGGGCTCTTTAGTTTGATTCTCTCTGACTATCTTAAACCAAATTTTTAGCGGGGTCTCTATCCACGGGTTAGTGTTATTCAAAAGCTTAGGTAAGACATTGTTCCCTATTATCGCCTGTAGGGGGATGTCACTTGTTATTTGGCATTCGATCTCCTTCCATTGTGCAGAGTAGACTGGGTTACATATCTCTACTAAAGTTTTAATTTGTGCGGCTTTAAAGTAGTCCCTGATATTTGGCAGCGCGAGCCCACCTTTGTCTTTGTTTAGCTGTAGGGTTCTATATCTGATTCTAGGTCTCTTGCCCTGCCATATGAATCTTGAGATCCTTCTGTCCAGCTCCTGCCATGTTTTTTTGGGAGGTTCTACCGGTATTGTTTGGAAAAGGTATAGAAGACGTGGAAGTATATTCATTTTGACTGCTTCAATTCTTTGTGCAATACCCAAGAATGGTATCATATTCCATCTTGCTAGGTCAGATTTTATTTTTGTCACCAGTGGATCATAGTTTAGTGATATAATTTTGTTGAGTTGTTTCGGGATATTGACCCCCAGATATTTCATAGATTCCGACTCCCAGTTAGTTTTGAGTTTGCTTAGTGAATAATGATTTGGGTCATAGTTGAATGTTAAAACTTGGGTTTTATGCATATTTAATTTGTACCCCGATAAATCTCCATACTCTGAAAAAACTGAGGTTAGTTCTGGTAAAGAAGTGTCCGGCTGCCCTAGGTATATTAAAATGTCATCAGCAAAGAGTGCTATTTTATGTTCCTTCTGACCAAGTGTAATACCTTGAATTTTTTGGTTTTGTCTTATCCATTGGCTCAGAGGTTCTATGAAGATTGCAAAGAGCAGTGGAGACAGGGGGCAGCCCTGACGACATCCTCTTTCCAGTTCAAAAGATGATGATAAATTACCGTTAATCCTTATTTTAGCTGTTGGTTTTTTATATAATGCCTGTATAGTTCTAATGAAGTTGTTATGAAAATTGAAACTGGATAAGATTCTGTATAGAAAAGACCAGTCAACCGAATCGAATGCTTTTTCAGCATCTAATCCTAATATGACTGCATTTAAGTTATATTTTTTTATATGATGAATTATGTGTAAAGTGCGTCGAATGTTGTCTTGTGTCTGTCTTTGTCTTATAAAACCTGTTTGGTCTAAATGAATTAGGTCTGTCAGTATATTCTCTAACCTTTTGGCAAGGATAATGGTAAAAAGCTTATAGTCCTGATTTAGTACACTGATTGGTCTGTAGTTGGAGCACTCTAGTTTATCCTTTTCAGGTTTAGGTATAACTGCAATGACCCCTTCTCTCCAGGAGGGGGGGATTTCCCCTGTGTGGAGGACATAATTAAATGTTTTCAGGAGGAGAGGAGATAGTTGCTGTTTAAAGGTTTTGTACCACTCTGCTGTATAGCCATCAGCTCCTGGGGATTTGTTAGCTTTAAGTTTCATAATTGCTTTTTCCAATTCTTTAGAATGTATTTCTGACAGTAGTGTTTTATTTTGTGACTCCGTAAGTTGGGGAAGGTTTAATGTGTTTAGGAATGCCTCGGATGCGTTTTTATGTTTTTTGTGGGAGTATAAGTTCTTATAGTAATTCTCGAAATTTTTAAGAATATCCTGAATTCTGAATTTTATTTCCTTTGATACTGGGTCTCTGATTTTGTAGATTGCTCTTTCTGTTTGATGTTTCCTCAATTTATAGGCTAGCAATTTTGCCGATTTACTGCCTGCTTCATAGTATTTTTGTTTCAGAAATGTAAGTTTCTTCTGGATTTCTATTGTGTAGATCTCATTTATTTGGTTTTTAATTTCCTTAATCTTGAGCGAGTCAGTAGAATGAGTGTTGCCTTTGTGTTCTTTTTCTAGGTTCCTAAGTTCTGACTCTAATGTGGATAGTTTTTCTTGTCTTAGTTTCTTTTGGGTTGCCAGTTTTGCAATAATCTTTCCTCTTATTACAGCTTTACATGCATCCCACAGTATTAAAGGGGATACTTCTCCATTATCGTTATCTTCCAAATATCTGAGAATATCTGACTCCAATTCATCTTTCAATGGTCCTTTCAGGACATTTGAATTTAACCTCCAAGAAAATGTATTATTTGTGTATTTTTGGATATTTAAGTCCATGTAGATCGGACTGTGGTCGGAGAGATCCATCAGTCCTATTTTACATGTTTTTACTCTACCAATGTCTCTATTAAACATAAAAAAATAGTCAATCCTTGAGTAAGATGAATGTGGAGTTGAGTAAAATGTATAGTCTTTTACACTGGGGTTGAGTTCCCTCCACACATCACAGATTCCCATTTCTTTTAGTAGCATCCGAGTCTTCCTGTTTTGGGTGTTATTTTGATGTGGGGAATTACCAGAAGCATCCCAGTATGGATTCAGTCTAAGATTGAAGTCCCCACCACATATCACTAAACCTTGAGCTTTAGTTATCATTAGGTCGAATACATTTTTATAAAATTTCCAGTTAGCCCCTGGGGGAGCATACACATTCAGCAGGGTGATATCTTCTCCCTCTAGCCGCCCAGTTACCAAACTGTATCTCCCTTCTTTATCTTTGTGTTCTGATTTTTTTTCAAATGTAATTTTGGTTGATATCAATGTCGCTACTCCCCTCCTCCTCCCTGATTTATATGAAGATGAAGAGATCATTTTAAACCCTTGTCTACTGAGTTTATTGTGTTCCACGTCTGTTAGGTGGGTTTCTTGTAAAAGTATTATTCCTGCTTTGTCTTTTTTCATTTTGCCTAGAATCTTGGATCTTTTAACTGGATTCAGGATCCCTTTTACATTATATGAAATTATTTTGGTTACACCCTGTTTCTCCATTGTGTTGTTTTGTTTAGTATAACTGTGTGGTGGCCCTCTTTTGTGCTACTCAGAAACTGAAAGAACATTAAAAACAAGAAAAACATTAAGAACATAGTGTAAAAAACTTTAAAACAAAAAACTGTCAAAAGAACTTCCTGAGCTGAGGTCTTTTTAAAGACCCTGTAAGAGCCTTGATGGAGTGAAGGCCCTGAGGGAAATTCCTCAAACTCTGTTACGTGTTGAGGGCCCTCTCGTACCACTGAAAGTAGTCCCATGCTTTTAACGTGAGTTTCAGAACCCAATCCAAACTTGTAATGATTTTTTTTTTTTTTTCCTTTTATGCCTAAACCCTGTGAAATTGTGTGCACCCTCCCACCCCCATCACATCAAACATTCACGCAAAAACAGTATTTGTTAGTATGAGCAGAACATGTGGATTATTGTCACATTTCTATTTTAACAAGTTTTTTTTTTTTTTTATTACAAAGACTTATTTGTTTCAAATAATATGATTGTTCCATGAAATGTTTTACCACATGCTGAATATGCATCTCCTTTAATGTTTGTTACCTTGTATGAGGGGGGTTGGATGTGCGGATTGATTCAAGAGGAAGGGAAAAAAAAAAAAAAGGTCGCTATTCCAACCTGAAAACGGATAGTTTATCCGCGACGCTCTGGTGCTGGGTTTCCCGCTGCTGGTCCGTGGATTTTGAGGGTCTTTGTGTTGTCCATGTTTGCGCTTTGATCTTCTCACTCGGGTCTGCTGCGGGTTTAAACACCGTTACCGGGAGCCCTCTCCTCGCCATGTCAGCTGTTGCTTCTTCCGCCGAATTATAGAGACACGTTTCATCGCCGTAGAAGACCCTTAACTTCGCAGGAAATGGTGTCTGAAAGCGCAATTTCTTCTCTCTTAACACCTTTTTCGCGTCATTGTATTCCCTGCGCTTTTTAAGGACCTCCGGGGCGTAATCGTGTTCCACGTAGACTTTTCTCTCCTGGTGCATAAATCCTTTTTTCTGCCAGGCCAGTCTTACAACCTCTTGTTTTATTTTGAAATTGGAAAATCTTACCAACACCGAACGTGGGGGCGCTTCCGCCGCCGGCCTAGCGGCTAATGAACGATGTGCCTTTTCTATCTTCAAGTCGGTGGTTTGTGGAATATCCAATTTCTCTCTTAGTAAGGATTCCACGCATTCTGCCATTGAGTTAAAACCATTTTCGGTTCCTTCTATCAGACCATGAATTCTCT